>CM077006.1:63137631-66021795 GCA_039090855.1 Macrothele yani
CCCTTCGGAAAACTTTAATGAATGATATTTTCCCGTAGTTTGATGAATTTAATCTACAGAGCTTTGTTCTAAAATCCCAGGGATTCAGAACAAAGCTATATCAATGCATTACTTTCGAAACGTAAAGAATACGAAATTTTCGTAAAAACGTAAACCAGTGTAATTTTTAGAAATAAAGAAATTCATACAAAATGAGCATTGCTCAGTTAAATTTTGAGTAAGAACATAAGTTTTTGCCGTTTAGTGTTGCCTGGCAAGGAAGATGAGTAATTAGGTTTCCAAAGTACAATATGTATAGAGCAGCTGATAGCAACTTACAGCTAGCCAGACATTTTCGTTGCCATAGGAACAGATGGACCAGGGTTCATTCGTGAGTGTTTGCTCTTTACGTTTGATAAAAATACGGTCGCGTCGCCGAGGCACATAGGGACATATGCGCTGTAATGAAGATACGTATATTCGCAAGATTTTGAGTCCGACCCTCATCACACTTACGAAGATACTGATGATAGACTTTCTGCTCGTCGAAATATTGCCATAAAGAAGAATTCGGGCTATTGGAATGATCCGTGAACTAGATCAGTGAGTACCACATCAATTATTATTGGCTAAGATCCGACTTCTTTTTTTATTGCTATTTCTTTTCTTTTCAGGATTTAATGACGCCATGAGCAACTCTAAAGGCTATAAGTCGCCCGTCTCTAATTTGGGGCTATCAGTTGGAGGGATGGGACAGAAACCGCGCAATTGAGTAAGCCCACCTATAGCGTACTGCATAACATGACGTAGTTGACGTACTGCTGAGGTGACGTATGAGTCAAATCGACAATGAAACAGCGATAGGTTTTGACGGCGTAGTTCGGTTAGCAGAGTAGCCGCCTCCGGAGTAGAAACCCGACAAAAAAGGTTTGTACGCTACGCCGTACACCATTCATGCCTCATCTGCAGCTCTAAAACGAACCCAACCCGTACAATTGGCCAGAAGCCAACCCTCAGGATTATACGTCAATTCGTTGCGCGTTAACTCGTGACCCACGACAATTCGGTGTCGTAGCATTTGCGGACGGGTAGGAAATCGTAGCATTAGCGGACATGCCATGAGTAAGAAACACGCACCTCTTAAAAATAAAGAAATATATTTCTAATGCATTTTGGTAACGTAGCTTAAGGCTGTCATGCATTTCTTCGGGTCATTTAAGCGCTCGAACTCCATAATAATATCTTCGATTCTTCTGTCCAGCTGAGTGTTTTATTTTGTCCCCCTTTTTTCTCCTACTTTCAATCCCTGTGAAACACTCGTTGCTTCTTGCTTTAAAATTTTCACTAGCAACTGCACATTTGGATGTTTTTGGTTTACAATCTTTTTTAATTTTGAATTCCAACCCTCTCGGCCGTAATTCGTCCTGTGCCCCTGTCAAACATTCCAAATTTTGATAGACATATTTGGGTGGGTGTTTCTTACTCATCGCATAACCGTCCGCTAATGCCACGATTTCATACCTGTTCGCAAACGGCACGTCTGCTAACGCCACGGAACCGACAATTCATGGCGTTCCCAAATTTTAATCGCATGCAGGAAAGCGTGGGGTTGTCTTCCTTTCAGCCACCCTTTCTCTCTCTCCCTCTCTCTCTCTCTCTCTCTCTCTCTTGCAAGAACAGCATTTGAGCTTCGAAATGTTAATCTGCTGATTTTTTTTTTCATTCTTACGTACAGGAAAAGCTGTATCATATTTTAGACATCACTCATTTCCTTTTCCTCGCTAGTACATCCCGTTTGTCAGTCCATACAAAGTACAGGGTGTCCATAAAGTCTTTCCCACATTACAAAAATTAATATAAAAAAATCTATGTAAGTTAAAATAAAATGGTTGGCGACATAATACAGCAGCACTCATAAAGATTTTTTTTTGTTACTTGAGCGCTGCTGCTGAATAAGAGGAGCATTTCATCGATAATGGCTTCCATGGAAGAAAACGCGGCATGAGTGTCGTAGTTCTGTGAGATCAAATCGGCGGTTACTGTTCCACGTCATTTCAGAAAAGAGTACAAACGATCACTACCGGACTAAAACAGCATGAAAGTTTGATATGAAAAGTTTGAAGCGACGGGTAGTGTTGGCGATCGATCTCCCCGAGCGGGCCGACCACCGGTTACACAAGAGACAGCACAACTGCAGCTGTTTAGGAGACATTTCTGCGAAACCCCAGGAAATCCATTCGTCGTTCTTCACTGGAAACTGGGATTCCCAATGCCATGGTTCACAAAAATGTACACAAACGTCTTCATCTGTATGCTTATAAGGTACAGATCGTTCAAGCTCTTCAGCCTGGTGACCGGCCTCGCCGTGCTGCAACGGAGATGTTGCAGCGCATAACTCATGATAGTGATTATCTGCACCGTGTCTGTTTCTCAGATGAAGCCACATTCCACGTCTCTGGTACAGTAAAGAGGCACAATGTGCGAATCTAGGAATCAGAAAATCCCCATTATATCATCGAACAATGGAGAGCTAGCCCGAAAGTGAACGTATGGTGCGGCCTGATGCATGAATCATCGGACATTTCTTTTTTACAGAGCCCACGGTAACATGTAACGTGGACCTGGACATGCTGGGACTTTTTGCAGCACCGCAGTTGCATGCACTCCAACCTTCGGTTATTTTCCAACAAGATGGTGCCCCATCACATTGGTCAATAATGGTTCGTGATTTTCTGAATGCCACATTTCCGGACACATGGAATGGCTGCGCAGTTCCCATGACATAGTCACCTCGATCACCCGATATAACCATTCTAGACTTTTTCCCGTGGAGTTATGTGAAAGACAAGTTTACTCCAGCAGTGTTCCGGATATCGAGGCGTTGAAGAGCATAATAACGGACGTCGTTGGTTCTGTCTCTGCTGAGATGTTAAACAAAACATGGCGTGAAATCGAATATCGCTTAGATGTCCTTCAGGCCACAAAGAGTGCCCATGTGGAGGTGTACTGGGAAAAAAATCTTGACTTGTTCACAATCATTGTCATGCAATCCTTTCCTTGTACCTGTAATGCATTTTTATATTAATTTTTGTAATGTTGGAAAGACTTTATGGACACTCTGTGTATTTGTGTTTCGAACGGCCAGTGCAGAAATTCGTTCTGCTACTGATTGATATAGGCACGCGTGCAAGATATCGCTGTCTATCCTTATGTCCATCCGTCTGTCCGCGGAAACCACGCCGCCTTTTCTCATGACCAGACTGAAGAAATTCTTTCTATGACTGATTGACAGATACAAGATTGTCGATGTCTGTTCTTCCGCTCATCCACCTGTCTGTCCTTCTACAGAAACGACACTTCCGGTTCAAAATGTTGGTTAGAAAAATTCTTTCTCTGCCGTAAAAGGTAAAACATGAGCATAACATTTCAGAAATGTCTCCTTCTATCCATCCGTTCTTCAGTTTGTCTGTAGTCCGTCCGAAGAAACTATATCTGCGATTCAAAAATGTCGGAATGATAAAATTCTTCCTTCTTTCTTTGCGTGATAAAAGAAAACGTGAGCGCAAGCTTTCAGTAACATCTCCGTTTGTCCATTGGTCACTTTGTCTACGTGTAGTTTTGTTATATTATGCGTAAACCGAACCTGCTCAGGTCTGTTTAACTCCTTGTTTTCACTAACTGTTTTATACATAGCTTTGTTTGGCTAATAAAAAAGAACTTAGTCTATCTGTCCGTCCGCAGAAATAGAACTTAGTCTATCTGTCCGTCCGCAGAAATTCTATTTCTACTACTGGCGGCCAGATCGAAAAATGTATTCACTAACTATTTTATACATAGCTTTGTTTGGCTAAAAAATCAAGAACTTAGTCTATCTGTCCGTCCTCAGAAATTCTATTTCTACTACTAGCCGCCAGATCGAAAAATGTTTTCACTAACTGTCTTATACATAGCTTTGTTTGGCTAATAAAAAAGAACTTAGTCTATCTGTCCGTCCGCAGAAATTCCATTTCTACTACTAGCGGCCAGACCGAAAAATGTTTTCACTAACTATTTTATACATAGCTTTGTTTGGCTAATAAAAAGGAACTTAGTCTATCCGTCCGTCCGCAGAAATTCTATTTCTACTACTGGCGGCCAGATCGAAAAATGTTTTCACTAACTATTTTATACATAGCTTTGTTTGGCTAAAAAAAAGGAACTTAGTCTATCTGTCCGTCGGCAGAAATTCTATTTCTACTACTAGCGGCCAGATCGAAAAATGTTTTCACTAACTATTTTATACATAGCTTTGTTTGGCTAATAAAAAAGAACGTCTATCTGTCCGTCCGTAGAAATTCTATTTCTACTACTGGCAGCCAGATCGAAAAATGTTTTCACTAACTATTTTATACATAGCTTTGTTTGGCTAAAAAAAAGAACTTAGTCTATCTGTCCGTCGGCAGAAATTCTATTTCTACTACTGGCGGCCAGATCGAAAAATGTTTTCACTAACTATTTTATACATAGCTTTGTTTGGCTAATAAAAAAGAACTTAGTCTATCTGTCCGTCCGTAGAAATTCTATTTCTACTACTGGCAACCAGATCGAAAAATGTTTTCACTAACTATTTTATACATAGCTTTGTTTGGCTAATAAAAAAGAACGTCTATCTGTCCGTCCGCAGAAATTCTATTTCTACTACTAGCGGCCAGATCGAAAAATGTTTTCACTAACTATTTTATACATAGCTTTGTTTGGCAAAAAAAAAAGAACTTAGTCTATCTGTCCGTCCGCAGAAATTCTATTTCTACTACTAGCAGCCAGACCGAAAAATGTTTTCACTAACTATTTTATACATAGCTTTGTTTGGCTAATAAAAAGGAACTTAGTCTATCCGTCCGTCCGCAGAAATTCTATTTCTACTACTGGCAGCCAGATCGAAAAATGTTTTCACTAACTATTTTATACATAGCTTTGTTTGGCTAAAAAAAGAACTTAGTCTATCTGTCCGTCGGCAGAAATTCTATTTCTACTACTAGCGGCCAGATCGAAAAATGTTTTCACTAACTATTTTATACATAGCTTTGTTTGGCTAATAAAAAAGAACTTAGTCTATCTGTCCGTCCGTAGAAATTCTATTTCTACTACTGGCAGCCAGATCGAAAAATGTTTTCACTAACTATTTTATACATAGCTTTGTTTGGCTAAAAAAAAGAACTTAGTCTATCTGTCCGTCGGCAGAAATTCTATTTCTACTACTAGCGGCCAGATCGAAAAATGTTTTCACTAACTATTTTATACATAGCTTTGTTTGGCTAATAAAAAAGAACTTAGTCTATCTGTCCGTCCGTAGAAATTCTATTTCTACTACTGGCAGCCAGATCGAAAAATGTTTTCACTAACTATTTTATACATAGCTTTGTTTGGCTAATAAAAAAGAACGTCTATCTGTCCGTCCGCAGAAATTCTATTTCTACTACTAGCGGCCAGATCGAAAAATGTTTTCACTAACTATTTTATACATAGCTTTGTTTGGCAAAAAAAAAAGAACTTAGTCTATCTGTCCGTCCGCAGAAATTCTATTTCTACTACTAGCGGCCAGACCGAAAAATGTTTTCACTAACTATTTTATACATAGCTTTGTTTGGCTAATAAAAAGGAACTTAGTCTATCCGTCCGTCCGCAGAAATTCTATTTCTACTACTAGCGGCCAGATCGAAAAATGTTTTCACTAACTATTTTATACATAGCTTTGTTTGGCTAATAAAAAAGAACTTAGTCTATCTGTCCGTCCGTAGAAATTCTATTTCTACTACTGGCAACCAGATCGAAAAATGTTTTCACTAACTATTTTATACATAGCTTTGTTTGGCTAATAAAAAAGAACGTCTATCTGTCCGTCCGCAGAAATTCTATTTCTACTACTAGCGGCCAGATCGAAAAATGTTTTCACTAACTATTTTATACATAGCTTTGTTTGGCAAAAAAAAAAGAACTTAGTCTATCTGTCCGTCGGCAGAAATTCTATTTCTACTACTAGCGGCCAGATCGAAAAATGTTTTCACTAACTATTTTATACATAGCTTTGTTTGGCTAATAAAAAAGAACTTAGTCTATCTGTCCGTCCGTAGAAATTCTATTTCTACTACTGGCAGCCAGATCGAAAAATGTTTTCACTAACTATTTTATACATAGCTTTGTTTGGCTAATAAAAAAGAACTTAGTCTATCTGTCCGTCCGTAGAAATTCTATTTCTACTACTGGCAGCCAGATCGAAAAATGTTTTCACTAACTATTTTATACATAGCTTTGTTTGGCTAATAAAAAAGAACGTCTATCTGTCCGTCCGCAGAAATTCTATTTCTACTACTAGCGGCCAGATCGAAAAATGTTTTCACTAACTATTTTATACATAGCTTTGTTTGGCAAAAAAAAAAAGAACTTAGTCTATCTGTCCGTCCGCAGAAATTCTATTTCTACTACTAGCGGCCAGACCGAAAAATGTTTTCACTAACTATTTTATACATAGCTTTGTTTGGCTAAAAAAAAGAACTTAGTCTATCTGTCCGTCCGCAGAAATTCTATTTCTACTACTGGCGGCCAGATCGAAAAATGTATTCACTAACTATTTTATACATAGCTTTGTTTGGCTAAAAAATCAAGAACTTAGTCTGTCTGTCCGTCCTCAGAAATTCTATTTCTACTACTAGCCGCCAGATCGAAAAATGTTTTCACTAACTGTCTTATACATAGCTTTGTTTGGCTAATAAAAAAGAACTTAGTCTGTCTGTCCGTCCGCAGAAATTCTATTTCTACTACTAGCGGCCAGACCGAAAAATGTTTTCACTAACTATTTTATACATAGCTTTGTTTGGCTAATAAAAAGGAACTTAGTCTATCCGTCCGTCCGCAGAAATTCTATTTCTACTACTGGCGGCCAGATCGAAAAATGTTTTCACTAACTATTTTATACATAGCTTTGTTTGGCTAAAAAAAGAACTTAGTCTATCTGTCCGTCGGCAGAAATTCTATTTCTACTACTGGCAGCCAGATCGAAAAATGTTTTCACTAACTATTTTATACATAGCTTTGTTTGGCTAATAAAAAAGAACGTCTATCTGTCCGTCAGCAGAAATTCTATTTCTGCTACTAGCGGCCAGATCGAAAAATGTTTTCACTAACTATTTTATACATAGCTTTGTTTGGCAAAAAAAAAAGAACTTAGTCTATCTGTCCGTCCGCAGAAATTCTATTTCTACTACTAGCGGCCAGACCGAAAAATGTTTTCACTAACTATTTTATACATAGCTTTGTTTGGCTAATAAAAAGGAACTTAGTCTATCCGTCCGTCCGCAGAAATTCTATTTCTACTACTAGCGGCCAGATCGAAAAATGTTTTCACTAACTATTTTATACATAGCTTTGTTTGGCTAATAAAAAGGAACTTAGTCTATCCGTCCGTCCGCAGAAATTCTATTTCTACTACTAGCGGCCAGATCGAAAATGTTTTCACTAACTATTTTATACATAGCTTTGTTTGGCTAATAAAAAGGAACTTAGTCTATCCGTCCGTCCGTAGAAATTCTATTTCTACTACTGGCGGCCAGATCGAAAAATGTTTTCACTAACTATTTTATACATAGCTTTGTTTGGCTAAAAAAAGAACTTAGTCTATCTGTCCGTCGGCAGAAATTCTATTTCTACTACTAGCGGCCAGATCGAAAAATGTTTTCACTAACTATTTTATACATAGCTTTGTTTGGCTAATAAAAAAGAACTTAGTCTATCTGTCCGTCCGTAGAAATTCTATTTCTACTACTGGCAGCCAGATCGAAAAATGTTTTCACTAACTATTTTATACATAGCTTTGTTTGGCTAATAAAAAAGAACGTCTATCTGTCCGTCCGCAGAAATTCTATTTCTACTACTAGCGGCCAGATCGAAAAATGTTTTCACTATTTATTTTATACATAGCTTTGTTTGGCAAAAAAAAAAAGAACTTAGTCTATCTGTCCGTCCGCAGAAATTCTATTTCTACTACTGGCGGCCAGATCGAAAAATGTTTTCACTAACTATTTTATACATAGCTTTGTTTGGCTAAAAAAAGAACTTAGTCTATCTGTCCGTCCGCAGAAATTCTATTCCTACTACTAGCGGCCAGATCGAAAAATGTTTTCACTAACTATTTTATACATAGCTTTGTTTGGCTAATAAAAAAGAACTTAGTCTATCTGTCCGTCGGCAGAAATTCTATTTCTACTACTAGCGGCCAGATCGAAAAATGTTTTCACTAACTATTTTATACATAGCTTTGTTTGGCTAATAAAAAGAACTTAGTCTATCTGTCCGTCCTCAGAAATTCTATTTCTACTACTGGCGGCCAGATCGAAAAATTCTTTCTGTGACTTACAGAGGCAGAGGCACGAGCACGGTATTATCATCTCTCCCTCCGTTGCTCCGTCTGCCTGATCATTACTAGAAACGAAATCTCCGCTTCTAATGATCGGATTGAATAAATTATTTTCCAATTCGAAAGAGAAAACATGTAAGCAAGATTTTCATTTCTGCTTTTCCGGACATTCTATAGTACCCAACCTTTATGAACCCAAACCCAGTGAACAAAACCCCATATTCATTTCAATAGACAAAAGAAAATTTTAAATTTACAAAAGAAATTTAAAAAAAATTGAAAATTTGAGCGAATCTCCCGGATGAAAATTTACAATTACTTTATCAGGGAGATTCACTACCTCGCGAAGGTGGGACCAGCTTAGTCCTTTATTAATGAACTACAAAATTGCACATGTTCAAACAATATACATTTGAGATGCTAATGCCGACTTTAAAACAAATCTAACCTCAATCAATGTTAAAAATTACACTGATCTCATTGTCCGAAGTATCTAATTTAAAATCACCCTTCACAATGAACAACTACAATTTTCAAAATACACAGCATTATAGCAATATCAACATGCCTTAGTTATTTGAAAACAAAATCCATTGTCTAAATTACATCGCTATTCACAGGTCTAAATTACATTACTAAGATGAACAATTTTAAAACTTTTTAATGCATTTTCAGAAAATTTTACTTAGTTAACATTATCTACGTAATTCACGTTAAGCCCCAATTTTACTTTCTAAAACTTGACTGCAATCAAATTTCTTGACAAGAAATTTTTAAGTCTCCAAATTAGAACAATCGCCAAAAGCAACCACAAACATTTCAAGCAACTAACGATATTGGTATCTAAACAAATACACACTATCAATATCAATACGATATTAACATATTAACTAATACAACATTAAAACAAGAAAGATGACACCGAATTTTCGGGTGTAATAAGCACGTCTTTTGAATCCGTTCTGACGCAAATTAATTTTATCAAAGCTATTCAAAGTCAATCCAACCGGTATGGAAAACAATAGTATCTGACGGAAGAAAGAAGTTTTTCAATCGGGTCTTTAATCCCTCAGTTAATGCTGTAAACGGAATCGTGAGCTTATGAACTCTTAGAAACAGAGTTATCGACAAAAATAAGATGTGACTTTACGTCCCTTGGTGGGAAAACCATGCATTATTTTAGGAAGAAAGTATTCGCAAAAGGTTTATCCATATGAGCGGTATCGGTCCAAGAAAAAAATTTAGTCGAGTTTTCAGGAGCCCAGATTTTGCTACTAATACATCAGAAGCAGAAATTAACACTTATGACCCCTGGTGGCCAAACCATTCTTTACCAAACATTAGAAATTACGTGAAATATATTTTCCGTCAGGTCTTGTATGCGATACAGAAAGAATTTTTCAAATGGGAGTTTTAGGAGCAGAAAACGCAATTTACCATTGTGCACCCTAGCGGAAAGTCTATGATTTACTTGAAAATTTTGAATTTATAGGAAAAGCATTTCGCATCGCAAACACTATCCAGCAAAGAAGGAATTTTTCAAATCGGACTTTTAGAAGTAGAGATATTGACAAAAACAAGATATACATCTACGCCCCCTGATAAATAAACCATGCATTATTTCAAGAAGAAAATGTTCCTAAAAGGTTTGTAGACATGAGTAGTATTGGTCCACAAAAGACTTTTCTTCAATCGAGATTTTAGGAGCTCGTATTTTGCTGCAAATACATCAGAAGCGGAAATTAAGACTTACGCCACCTAGTGGCCAAAGTATTCTTTACCAAAAATTCGAAATTACGTGCAAACGATTTCCCATCAGGAGCTGTATCCGGCGCAGAAAGAATTTTTCAGATCGGAGATTTAGAAGCAGAGATATAGGGGGAAACTCAATTTACCTCTACGCCCCCTAGCGGAAAGTCTATGAATTACTTGAAAATTTGGAATTTATAGGAAAAACATGTCACACTAGAAACACTATCATCAACAAAGAAAGAGTTTTTAAATCGGACTCTTAGGAGTCGAGATATTGACAAAAATAAGATATACATCTACGCCCCCTGGCGTAGAGACCGTGGACTATTTTAAGAAGAAAGTGTTTCTAAAAGGTTTGTCGACATGAGTAGTATCGGTCTACAAACGATGTTATTTTCAATCGAGAATTTAGAAGCTCATATTTTGCTGCAAATACATCAGAAGCGGAAATTAAGGTTTACGCCCCCTGATGGCCAAACTATTTTTTGTACAAAAATTAGAAATTATGTGCAAACGATTTCCCATCAGAAGCTGTATCCGGTGCAGAAGGAATTTTTCAGATCGGAGATTTAGAAGCAGAGATATAGGGGGAAACGCAACCCCCCTAGCGCCCCTAGCGGAAAGTCTACGAATTACTTGAAAAATTTTGAAATTATATGAAAAACATGCGACACGGAAAACACTATCCAACAAAGAAGGAATTTTTCAAATCGGACTCCTAGAAGTCGAAATATTGACAAAAATAAGATATACATCTGCGTCCCCTGGCGTAGAATCCGTGCACTATTATAAGAAGAAAAGGTTTCTAAAAGGTTTGTCGACATGAGTAGTATCGGTCTACAAATGACGTTATTTTCAATCGAGAGTTTAGAAGCTCATATTTTGCTGCAAATACACAGAAGCGGAAATTAAGGTTTACGCCCCCTGGTGGCCAAACCATTTTTTTACAAAAATTAGAAATTATGTGCAAACGATTTTCCATCAGGAGCTGTATCCGGTGCAGAAAGAATTTTTCAGATCGGAGATTTAGAAGCAGAGATATAGGGGAAACGCAATTTACCTTTACGCCCCTAGCGTAAAGTCTATGAATTACTTGAAAATTTTGAAACTATATGAAAAACATGTCACACGGAAAACACTATCCAACAAAGAAGGAATTTTTCAAATCGGACTCCTAGAAGTCGAGATATTGACAAAAATAAAATATACATCTACGCCCCTTGGCGGAGAAACTGTGCAATGTTTTAGGAAGAAAATATTCCGAAAAGGTTTATCGATGTGAGTGGCATCAGTCCACGAAAGAATTTTTTCAATCGATATTTCAGAAGCTCAGATTTTATGGCAAATACATCAAAAGCGAAAATTAACACTTACGCCCCCTGGTGGCCAAAGTATTCTTTACCAAAAATTCGAAATTATATGCAAAAGATTGTGCATCAGGAGATGCATCCGCTGCAAATTTTTTTTTCAAATCGGAGTTTTTGAAGAAGAGTTATCGGAAAAAATGCAATTTACTTTTACGTCCCCTAGCGGAAAATCTGTGCGTAATTTGAAAAAGAAACTATATCCCAAATACTCTTCGACATAAATGGAATCGAAAGATAAAATATTTTTTTCAATCGGATGTTTAGAAGCAAATATGTGGAATAAAACGTATTTTTGAATTCGACATCATCTGCATTTACGCCCTCTAGCGGCGAAATTGTACATCGTAAAAAAAACGAAATAAAGGATCATCATTCGCATATTTCAAGCTTTCGAATGCAAAAAGAATTTTCGAAATCGGACTAATAGTTGCAGAGATTCCGTGGGTACAGACGGACGGACGGACAAACCGACAACATAAGCACGATCTTTTTTTACAAAAGACGTGCGTAAAAGGGGAAATTAAAACACGATTCACACACATCTATAACTTTATCCCAAATTTTAAGAAAAACGGAAAATCAAATTTAAAACCACAATTAACATCAACTGTAAATGAAAGTGAGCACCCTCCTTCCCTCAATCAAGATTCCTAAAATATAGATAAAATCAGTCACTGACTTAATTCTTCGGACATGTACTTTCTTCCTGAAGAAGTAAATGATTCACAACTCGAGACAGGATTCAGGAAATTCAATATCTTATCTTCATTTTCAACCATGAAATTAATCATTCCACTAATCAGTTTCGGATAAAGCTAACTTTTTCTAATGTCATTGATATCAAGAGATGACGATACTCTTTCTCTTTTCTTGAAAAGTCGAACATTCAGAAACGAGGTGAAACGTAGTCGCCAGTTGCTGTCCACATTTAGACGAACAGCGTTTCAAATTGAATCTGTTAAAATATTCAGGATTCACTCCGTGTGCAGTGAGTGACTGATTTAAATATTTGTCCTCAATACACCTTTGGTAATTTTGGGGAAGTACTGAAATGCCTTCCGTCCTGTTACTCCCTGATTACACTGTTCTTGCCATTTCACTGATGTAGCCTCTCTAAGCTGAGTCTTAATAGATCTCATTAGAGAGACACAAATAACATCAAAGTTATGTTGTCCTTTGTTGTCTCTTGTGCTGGTTGGTCAGCAATCTCCTTTTTCCAAAGAACCTACAAGTACCTCTCGTTCCCCAAAGTGGCGTAATGGTCTAAGCGCTGGTTTATGACCATTCGTCCGATATGGGTCCGGGTTCGAATCCCGGTGAGGCATGGATGTTGTGTTACGGCACTGGCTGTCTCCCATGCCTGGAGTAAGTGGCCCTAAATTAAGGGCGGGAGACTGCATTACAGTCCATTGAGTTGCTCACGGTGGTCGTTAAACCTCCAATCAAAAGAGGAAAAAAAGTACCTACGTGTGCTTTTACCCAGTGGAAGTATATTGAACATCTCAATGATGAATATAGCTGTTTAATCTGCTCCACTAACTGATATCGATTACTGCTCTTATCGATCACCGAAAGTGCAGTTTGACTATCTAAAAGTAAATGTACTGTTCCATGATACAATGAGGTAGATATCCAAGAAAGAGCTTTAAAGATTGCTTGAAGCTCGCCTTGAAAAACTGAACTGTTTTCTGATAACGTTATTTTCTTCTTCACCACTAGGTTTCCTTCCTTAATTGCACGGAATCCAGCACCAGCATTGTTGTTCATTTTAGAGCCATCCAAGTATATTCCATGGTGAGGATCTGCTGGAGACGATTTATCCCAAATTAGACAAATTTGAAGAGCAGGATGACGATGAAAAGCCTCCAGTTCTTTTTTTTTTTTTTTTTTTTTTTTTTTTTTGATTGCAGGTTTAACGACCACCGAGAGCAACTCAGTGGGCTATAAACAGTCTCCCGTCCCTAATTTAGGGCCACTGACTCCAGGGAAGGGAGAGAGCCAGTGCCGTAAGACAAACACAACATTCATGCCTCACCGGGTCTCGAATTCGGACTCATCTCGGACGAATGGTCAGAAGCCATCGCTTAGACCACTGGGCAACCGGGGCTGCTCAGTTCCTTTTCAATCTAGGTTTTTAAAACATCCCTGGAGAGAGCAAACAAGGGCTTTAAGCGTCCCAGTTTGTTAAATGGCCATCCTGATAACGCTAGAGCACATGTGGCTATGATAACACAGCGAAAATTGCAGGAACTTAGCGGGGAACTTTTACCGCAACCACTGTGACCTGAAGGATTCTACTTTCTTTGACAGGAGAATTAAACAGCCAACCGAACGATGGTAACAGGTCATCGCTAATAAGCCGACCCGATTTCTGAGTGGTTTGTGGCGCTGGTTTCTGACTATTTATTTGATGTACGCACGGGTTAGAGTTCCAGATGAAGTATGGGTGATGTGTTTGCCTAATGGTGCAGGCTTTGTACCGTTCCTGTAACCACTGGCCTTTAATTAGGAAAGCACGATTGCTTATATCCCTTGGAATTGCTCATGGTGGTTGTTAAACCCCGAAACAAAAAGAAAATCGCTACTAAAGAAGACTATGGAACACGTTGAGATAAAATGTTGCGCAAGTGAAAAACAGTTTTGTTTTTCATATATGCAAATAGCGAATTTTTTTTGCAAATAGCGAAAACCTTTACTCTTACGTAATAGATACAGGAAAGACATTAAATAAAAAGGAAATCGGAAAATCGGAAAATCCGACAAATATGCTCCAACTAAATCTATATGCACACACAAACTGATTATATACACTGGTGCTCAAAATTTAAGTAACAACCACAAAAATCTAGTTAAGAGAGGAACCCTGCCCTGAAATTACACGTAAATGATACATAAGAAGTAAGGCCGCAAATCCTATGTCCAGTAAACGAACAGCGGCGTATAGGAAGTTCCTTTTGTATTCATTACTTTGTCAGTTGTGCTGTGATAACTGAATTTCTATGGTTGTTGCTTTAATTTTGATTACCACGAGACAGCAAAATTTGGATATGCCACGCACAAGTGCATAAGCGAATGGAGTGGAATACGTGGTCAATGGTACCGTATGCACTTTCAGGTGCATTGATAAGACGTCATTATGTCTCAGAGATTCGTTTAGATGATTCATGGCGGTGGAGAGTTATAGGCAGTTTAAAATAGAGATGAGCTCGGGCCGGGCTCATAATTCATTAACTACTGAAAACCCCGGGCCCGGGTTCGGAATTACACGTCTTGAATTTCATTACTGTAATTAACTCAACACGTGTAATTCCGAGCCCGGTTAAATTACACGTGTTGAATTTCATTGTGGATTTGTTACCATGGTGGAAGGATTTTCAATTTCCTAAGCTAGCTGCCATTGCAAGACAAATTTTGCTTAGCAAGACTTGCATTATGCATTGTCCAAAGCTATGGCCCAAGCAAGGATTAGTTTAAGGAGGTCTGGTATCGAAAAAACTGGGGAAAAAATCACATTCCCATTTTTTTTATTTTATTAAAAATCAAGAATCTTATCATTAAAATGATGTATTAATTTCCAAAATTGTGCAGTTAGAAGTATTGTTATTTATTTATTTTTTATTTCTCCACTCCCGCGATTTTTGGGGTGACGTTGGTTTTTAGTGCAGCAGGTCGAGTTTTAGAGAAAAGAAGAAGTTGAAGCGCTGAGGCATTAGATGCAATTCTCTCTCTCTCTCTTTTCATGATGAACTTGATCTCGAAACTGCACACACATATGATAATATTGTGATTATTATACTATTAAGCGCAAAGCTTTGTTAATGTAACAAAATGCAGAATAATCTGGTCTGGAATGCTTTTACGTTCTTGTTTTTTTAATTTTGGAAATTTCCCTACATGTTTTTTTATATTCTACTACATTACTCTAAACAACCTTTACCAATTAGCATATATGTAAATTATGTTGCAAAGAATAGTTTTCTGGAGTCAAAATTTCAAACACTTGCAACTGTCTGTACGGCGTTGTACGTTTTATAATGCAATTTATTAAAAATAAAAGTAAATTTAGAAATCAAAAAGAAATAACGAATGGAACTTTTTGTTTCTAAACGATTTTCTTTTCTTCAGCTTTTACCAAAATTACTGATTCCTCTGATACGGTCGAAGGGCACGTTGATTATTTATTTATTTTCAAATCCACATTTTAGAACATTTGGCTTTATGCGTAGTATTTCTAAAAACATATTGATATTGTGAAGTGGATTAACTGAACTAAACTTTTTAAACTAATGATTTTTAAACTAATCCTTGCTTGGGCCATATCTTTGGCCAGTGTATAATGCATAAAGGCAAGCTTTGATAAGCAAAATTTTCCAAAAATCCGGGCCCGGGCTCAGCAAACACATGAAATCAAAGAAAGCTGGCCGGGCCCGGGCTCTAGGCTTTTGGACACGGGCGGGCCCGAGCTCCTAAAACTGAGCCCGAACTCATCTCTAGTTTAGAAGCAGGGTAGTCTCAAGCTCAAGTGGCCAGATGGTTAAATGCCAATCGATCCATTGTCTGCTGCCTCTGGAGACAATTTTAGGACGCTCAAAACATCTAGAAAGAACCTCAGCAAGGACGTCGGAGGGCTACTTTTGCTTGACAAGACCGCTTATTGATGTCAACCGCTAGGCGAATCCAAGAAACACGGCTCGTCAGTTGGCAAATACGCTCACTGCGGAAGATGGGTGGATTGTATCCCGACATACTATATACCGAAGTTTGCGTAACAGTGATCTATATGCAAGTGTGTGTTCCCTTGAACGTATCCCAGCGAAAAGCTCGCTTCGAATGGTGTCGTCAACACGTTCATTTGACCCACCAAGAATGGGCATGCGCACTCTTTACCGGTGAGAGCAGATTCTGTTTGGAACCAGATGCTCGAAGAGCATTCATAGTGCGAGAACGTGAGACAGGATATCAGGCGATAAAAGTTTGAGAACGGGACCATTTCGGATTTGATAGAATAATGGTTCGAGCAGGAATCTGAATCAATCTCTCCACGTATTAACCAGTGAATACCGTCGAAGTCTAAGGCTGCCTGATATCGCGACGAGATCCTGGATACTCGTGTTCGTCTTTTTAGAGTTGTAGTGGGTCCAGATTTTATGTTAATGACAATGCTTGACCTCATAGGGATTTCCTGGTCAATGAATACCTTAAAAGTAAAAATATTGCCCGTACATGACTGGCCGGTACTGTCAGTAGATCTTATTCCGATTGAACATGTTTGGAATACTTTAGTTCGAAGTATTGCTGCTCGCTATCCTCTTCCTACTACCACAGGTCTAAACGACTTACGGTGTGGTCTTCTGGAAGAATAGGACTTAATATCATAGTCTCTTGTGGACATCATCATTCAAAGCATGGTTCGGGCTTGCTGTCCGTGGTGATCACATTCCGTACTGAAGACTGTAGTACCCCTTTTTTCTGATTTATGTGATATTATTTCACAGACCCGTAATTTGTACGTATTTGCATGCATCTTAGTTCTTTTGTGTTCACAAGTATGAAACGCTGTACCACACATAAAGTTCCTTTCTTTATGTTCATTACTTTATCAGTTATGCTCTGTTAACTAAGTTTCTGTAGTTGTTGCTTTAATTTTGATCACCAGTGTACATTAGGGTGGGCCATTCAAACAGGCGATTTTTTGTTATTTAAATCTGGAAGAGGGGGGCGGGTTGCCTCTCACCTTCAAATAAATGCCCATAATTGTTTTTATTTTTTATTCAAAGTCTTGAGCCCTCTACCGGGCTTTGTATTTTAGTGTTTTCAGCCTGAAACCTAGCCTTTCTAAGAAAAAGTTAAATGTCTAAGAATTTACAAACTATTTCAATAATTATTAAAAATTATATTCAAAAAACCTTAACTGATATAAGAAGTGTACAATATTTTTTTTAACACACGAAAGAAAAATTCAAATACTGTATTGTTAAATTTCGCACATTTTCTTTAAATTCCAGAATGAATGAAACATGTTGATAAAACAAACATTGAAAAATAAATATCAATTGAATTGCGTTTTTAAACAAGAAAAAAAAATACATAACAACTAAACATAAAAAGGCTAATGATAATTATTCAGCCAATTAATACAGATTTTTATGATCAAAATTTGGGATAATTTGTCGGGATTGGATTTTAGCACGGATTAAGCCATCACGTGCTTCTGGTCCAATGGCAGATATTGATGCCTCTGAAACCAATTTTATGCACCTTTCCACAGCCCGTGTGTGACAAGGGTATCGAAGAAACTCTAAAGAAGGAGTAACTGGAGATTTATAAGAGATTCGATGTCTTCATTTGTAGCGTTTGTCAAAATAGGGGGAGATACAAAATGACTCTCTTTCCAGTTAACCAGATCGATGTAGTAATAGCTTCAAATTAATTTTTGGAATTTTGAATGTTTTTTCTGTGTTAGTCATTCTCTGTCTAGCCCTCAGAATCCTCCTTAGTCCCAGCTCACGAATGGGGCGGCGGTCATCGCTGATTATCTCAAGGAGCATATTCTCAGGGTAAATAAAGTACTCATTCCTTTGAAAAATTGGGTTAATTACAGCTTTCAATTCGTCATTTAAATAATGAGTTGCCTTTATCGTCTTGAAAACATACAAAGCTCCATCTTTGCAGGAAGGATGACATCTTGTCATGAACCAGATTGGGGCATAAACTCTAAAAACGAATTCTGAAATAAGTTTTAAGTTTGCTGACGGATTATCACACAAGATGTAGTATCGTAGAACACGTTTTGCAGTCGTCAGCCAATGAGCATGAAATAGCGTTCCAGGTTGACGATCAGCTAAATTCGTAGAGCATTGTCCTAAAGAAACAGCCTTGTAAATGTCATGTAAACAGCTTTGATCTGAACTTAATCCTGTAGGTCGACTTTTGGTAAATCACAAGAAATAGCCATAAAGTTTGCCACTGGAAGCTTTTCGCATTTATCTAATGATTTCCTGATTGTTCCCGAATATTCTTTTGGACCTATTGTAACTCCATCGAAATACTGAAATAAGTGTCTCGGAAGCAATTCGTTGGCATGCAATTGGCATATGAACCATTGGAGTGAACGATTTAATTTCATTTCAAGACAAACTATAACTCCGTTTTTACTTTGTGACGTACCTGCCAGCAGGACGCACACGACATAAAGGCAGATAGCAGTCAGCACGAACGTCCGCGTAGCTCAATTGGTAGAGTGACTTATTCCGGATTACTTCGTTATAACTTCCAGTATTGAAAGCCGTGCCATCACAACCTATTGCCACCAGGGGGTCAAGACTTAACTTTCTTTCGCTAAAAAAATTCATAATACCTTTAGCTGTACCTGAAGATGGGGTAATGTGCCTTATATAAGATGAACCTGGCTTTTCTATAAGGGAAACGGCCGCGGATGACCTGGAGGTCAACATTCGTGACAGCCACGGAGAAACCTCAGGTTCGATCTCAGGCAGGTGCGAACGCTCGAACCATTAAATATCCGCCGTGCGTAGCATGGGCACGTTAAGCCGTCGGATCCCGGGCAATGGTTTCCGCCGGTTATAAATAAGGGCGTCTTCCTCCCCTTTCTACTTCGTTTCCGTGTCACTTTCCTATCGGGTACTCCAGCCGAAATCTCCTGGCTTCCTATTTCTAAGGGTTGTTTAAGATCTGGGGTCAGAGACTCCCTTCCTAAAATCCTCTAGATATGATCTGATCTGATCTATCAGGGAAATATGGCGCGCGAATCTTTCAAGGTCAAGTTCTTGCTACACTCCGGGCACACTTGATAATTGGTATAACGCCTATAGGCCAGTATGATTCCGCCATTGCGATGTAGTTCGCACTTTCTCCTATTAACAGAGTTGATAAAAGATACATTTCAGACATAAAACATTAAAATAATGGTCGAACTG
Source organism: Macrothele yani (assembly GCA_039090855.1). Lineage (NCBI taxonomy): Eukaryota > Metazoa > Arthropoda > Arachnida > Araneae > Macrothelidae > Macrothele > Macrothele yani. Next base: position 63,157,056 of record CM077006.1, read on the forward strand.
ATAAAACGTAGGTATATTTGTGCAATTAATATGCATAATAAAATTAATATGTATAATGCAAACGCAAGTGTTCCCCTACAAAAAACTGAACTTAATTCAAGAGCGACACTGTCCATATTCAAAACAGTAAAACAACTGATTGTTTACAGCTGCAATTTTTAAGCAGAAAAAGGAATAACGAGTGTGACTTGCAGCTTAAATGCACGATCAGGGCCGGCTGGACCATAGGAGCAAACAGGTCGGTCGCCCCGGGCCCCGCGATTTCAGGTGGCCCCGCAGTTTAGGGAAGAACAAAATAAAATCTTTTTCGGTCGAATTTTTCATATTATTTTTTTTTTTTGTAAGTTTTGGGGAGCGAGGTCCTTAAACAGATATTTTTAAAGTTTTTTCTCTTGTTTGTTTATTTCCAATCCCCCTATTTCTGAATAGGTTTTAGCCCAAGGCCGTTTACAGATACTGAGATTTGCAGATTTTTCAAGTGATTATTGTAACGATCTTAATATTTTTCGCATTCATGAAATAGCAAATAAAAGTTCATCATTCTGTGGCCTCTACTGTTATATATTCAACAATTTGTGTGCGAACCAGATACTTAATTTTAAAGAAATAAAAAGAACAATATATCAAAATTGGTTTCGGGTAACATGTGGAGGGTAATTACAGTGACTTTAAAAGCATTATTAGAAATTACAAAAAAAAAATTCATATATGAGCGAGTATGAAAGTCTAAAAAATTACTAATTTGTCTACTTTGCATGAAAAATCAATCACTGAACATGTATCAGGGGGAAAAACTGTTTTTACGAATATATTTTAGAGGGATCCTTATTATTTCCCACACAAAAATGTTTGCAATATAAACAAATTCACTACGGATGTATCTTTTTATCATTTTGTGAAGAAGTTTTAATGAGAGTCACAATACAACCTCAACCCCGCTCTCTCCAGAAAGAAAATCGTAGATTTTTAACACTTTTTACTCTCTCTCTCTCTCTCTCTGAACTTTCAATCTATATTATGGTATTTTTCTTAAGCTTAAGCCAAATACTTCCGTGAGATAAACATTTTGTCTTTTTGAAAGTTTTCGTTCGTGTGTTCTTTACGAACGGAAGTTTTCACGTAACGATTTTATTAAAATACGAGATTTATATTCCAGTGGCCACAATGAAATTTTGCTCCGGGCCCCGCAATGAAATTTTGCCCCGGGCCCCGCAATGAAATTTTGCCCCGGGCCCCGCAGAAGCTCCATCCGGCCTTGGCACGATGGTTTCTCGTGATCTTTCTATAATGCCCACTGGAATTGGGTGGCCCTAGAAAAGTTTTTACGATCAGTCAGTCATGCTGTAGTAGATTTTAGGAAAGCAGTGCCTGACACACCTAGTCTTAAACAGACATCTTAAAGGTGATTAGCTTCATTTTTCTCTAACAGAAAAATGTTACAGACAGTGAACTGCAGAGTTTGCCGGCTGCAAGCGGAAAGCAGGAACAGAACCCTACAGGAAAAAAACTAATCGACAGCATCGCCAACTGGCAGCATTTAAGGCACCATCTCACAAGTGGCGCATACACGGGGAGGGTCAGCCGGGTCCGGACCCCTCCCAAAAAGGCCCGAGTCCTCAAAACAAATTGTTTTCTTTTAAAATGCATTCCGACTATGGCTAAATTAAAAAAAAATACATTCTGCGTATGGTTTTATAAATTTAGTATTTTCATTATGATCAATTATTTTTTTGTCAGTCTTAATTTTAGTTTTCGTAATGATCGTTATATTTATGAACGTCTTATGCTCAATGATTACTGGATTTATCTTCTTCAAAAAAGTTTTTTAATATGTGTGTTCATCCGTGTTGATTTCGGCTAACATTCATTAAGAACGTACATACCTACACTATATTATCAAGAGTATATTTACCTAAATGCCAAGAACGGTTGCGCAGGAAGGTTCGCGCGTGTGAGTGGGGAGGTACATATACTATATATAAAGCTGAGATTATTTGTCGTGTTATTAGTAACTTTGAATAGATATGACGCGTGGACGTGAACTTTCAGCGTTCCAGCGTGGGCTGGTCATAGGATGTCATTCGGGTAATGTTTCCATACGAGGCATTTCAGCTAAAATAAACACACCAAAATCAATTCGAAGCGATGTCGTGAAGAGATGAAAGCAGGACGGTGCAACGAGAGTAAAAAAAACGCTCAGGAAAGCCACGCACAAACTGATGGAACGTGACAGAAAAGCCATGGTAAGAAATGTTAAGAAATCCCGTTCTTCCTCACCAGTTTCCATCGCTGCTGAAGTAGGAAATGCTTGTAACGGCTCGGTTAGTACCATAACTATCCGCAGAAAGTTGGACAGTGTGGGTTATTATTCTGTAGCAGCGGCACACAAGTCGCACATCACTACTATGAATGCGAAGCGCCGTTTGAGTGGTGGGTCTCCCATCGTCCCTGGACTGTTGGCGACTGGAAAGCTGTTCATTGGAGTGATGAATCAAACTTTTAATTCTTCCAATCTGGTCGATTTGGCCACATCCCGGCAAACCATTTTTGTCGGACTGTGTTCTTCCAACTGTTAAGTTCGGCGGAGGTTCCATCAAGGTATGGAGTTGTTTTTCGTGGATGGGACTCTGCCCGTTGGTTATTATACCAAAGACCATACACTCTAAAGTGTAACTCAACGTTCAGGATAATTCTGCTCTACCAACAATGTGGCAATATTATTGAAATGACCGTTGTCTCTTCCAACACGATCCGGCTATCTGCCACACACTGCACGGCGTGAGCAGGACTGGTTTCTTGAAAATCAGGTGATATTGTTAGACTGGCCTGCTTAGAGTCTTCATCTTAATCACATAGAACACCTCTGGGATGAACTGGAGTGACGGATACGAAATCGACAGCAAAGACTGTCTTCGCACTCCACTCTGGCAGCAGATTTACAGGAAGACTGGGGAGCTAGTCCTGTCGAGACCTACCAGATATCCGTTGATAGTATGCCTCGACGTGCTGCCAATGTCATACAAGCAAAGGTGGACAGACTAACTACTAATTGCGGTAATAAAGCCACTTGTCCCAAAACATTGTGTTGTCCGAATACTTTTGAAAATATAGTGTACATTCATATATATACACACATATATATATATATGCTACATAAAAAAGGTGACATTGAGGATCTCAGGAACTACAGACCTATCAGCCTCCTATCAGTGGTTTATAAAATCTTCACTAAAGTTCTTTCACACCGCTTGAAGGTAACACTGGACATGGCTCAACCGAGAGAACAAGCTGGATTCAGGAGTGGCTACAGCACAATAGATCATATCCACGTACTGAGAGAACTAATTGAAAGAGCGAGGGAATATGAACTTCCATTGTGCATGGCTTTTATCGATTATGAAAAAGCCTTTGATTCGGTGAAACCATCAGCAGTTAACACGGCTCTGAAATCCTGCGGTATTGAAGATGCATACATTAATATTATTAATAACATCTATGAAAATGCAAGTGCAAAGATTAGGCTGTTTGAAAATACAGCACACATAAAAATTGGAAAGGGAGTGAGACAAGGTGACACCATATCTCCGAAGCTCTTTAATGCGACATTGGAAAATGTCTTTCAATCACTGAACTGGGAAAACAAAGGGATAAAGATTAATGGAGATTATCTAACCCACCTTCGTTTTGCTGATGACGTAGTCATTTTTGCAACTACCCCATCAGAGCTGCAGAGTATGATCCAGGAACTTGCTGACAAGAGTAAAGAAGTGGGATTAAAAATGAACTTTCAGAAGACAAAAGTGATGTTCAATGCTTTTACAAGAAATGAAGATTTATCGATTGATGGAGAAAAACTGGAGATAACAGATACGTATGTTTATCTTGGACAGCAGATATCAAGTGAGGGTCACATTGATGAAGAAATTAATCGGCGTACAAAACTTGCCTGGAGAGCTTTTGGAAGAAACAGCATAATTTTCAAGAGCAATATGCCATTATGTCTTAAAAGAAAAGTGTTTGATCAATGCATCCTTCCAGTGCTTACGTATGGTGCAGAGACGTGGACCTTAACTAAAAGAGACATACAAAGGCTGCAGACAACTCAAAGAAGCATGAAGAGGTGCATGCTTGGTATAACCAGGAGAGATAAGAAGAGGAACTCGTGGATCCGAAAAATGACAAGAGTGGAAGACATCATGATCAGAGTTAAATCCCTGAAATGGCAATGGGCTGGACATACTGCCAGAAGGACAGACCATAGATGGACAGCCGAAATTTTAGATTGGATTCCAAGGGACAGGAAAAGACCCAGAAGAAGACCACATGGGAGATGGGTGGATGAAATTCGTAAATATGCAGGAGTGACATGGAGGAGACTGGCACAAGACAGACCGTTGTGGAGGAAACTTGGGGAGACCTTCGTCCAGCAGTGGATTGATAATGGTTGACAATGATGATGATGATGATATATCATCATCATCATCATTGTCAACCATTATCAATCCACTGTCAACCATTATCAATCCATATCATCATCATCATCATTGTCAACCATTATCAATCCACTGCTGGACGAAGGTCTCCCCAAGTTTCCTCCACAACGGTCTGTCTTGTGCCAGTCTCCTCCATGTCACCCCTGCATACTTTCGAATTTCATCCACCCATCTCCCATGTGGTCTTCTTCTGGGTCTTTTCCTGTCCCTTGGAATCCAATCTAAAATTTCGGCTGTCCATCGATGATCTGTCCTTCTGGCAGTATGTCCAGCCCATTGCCATTTCAGGGATTTAACTCTGATCATGATGTCTTCCACTCCTGTCATTTTTCGGATCCACGAGTTCCTCTTCTTATCTCTCCTGGTTACACCAAGTATGCACCTCTCCATGCTTCTTTGAGTTGTCTGCAGCCTTTGTATGTCCCTTTTAGTTAAGGTCCACGTCTCTGCACCATACGTCAGCACTGGAAGGATGCATTGATCAAACACTTTTCTTTTAAGACATACTGGCATATTGCTCTTGAAAATTATGCTGTTTCTTCCAAAAGCTCTCCAGGCAAGTTTTGTACGCCGATTAATTTCTTCATCAATGTGACCCTCACTTGATATCTGCTGTCCAAGATAAACGTACGTGTCTGTTATCTCCAGCTTTTCTCCATCAATCGATAAATCTTCATTTCTTGTAAAAGCATTGAACATCACTTTTGTCTTCTGAAAGTTCATTTTTAATCCCACTTCTTTACTGTTGTCAGCAAGTTCCTGGATCATACTCTGCAGCTCTGATGGGGTAGTTGCAAAAATGACTACGTCATCAGCAAAACGAAGGTGGGTTAGATAATCTCCATTAATCTTTATCCCCTTGTTTTCCCAGCTCAGCGACTGAAAAACACCCTCCAATGTGGCATTAAAGAGCTTCGGAGATATGGTGTCACCTTGTCTCACTCCCTTTCCAATTTTTACGTGTGTTGTATTTTCAAACAGCCTAATCTTTGCACTTGCATTTTCATAGATGTTATTAATAATATTAATGTATGCATCTTCAATACCGCAGGTTTTCAGAGCCATTGTAACTGCTGATGGTTTCACCGAATCAAAGGCTTTTTCATAATCTATAAAAGCCATGCACAATGGAAGTTCATATTCCCTCGCTCTTTCAATTAGTTCTCTCAGCACGTGGATATGATCTATTGTGCTGTAGCCACTCCTGAATCCAGCTTGTTCTCTCGGTTGAGCCATGTCCAGTGTTACCTTCAAGCGGTGTGAAAGAACTTTAGTGAAGATTTTATAAACTACTGATAGGAGGCTGATAGGTCTGTAGTTTCTGAGATCCTCAATGTCACCTTTCTTATGTAGCAGGATCATTGTAGCGGTGTTCCAATCCTCAGGAATCTTTCCTTCATTAAGGCAACGAGTGAAAATTTGGGCGAGTACTGTTTCGATTTCTCCACTTGCTTCTTGTATGATGTCTACAGTAATTCCATCTTCTCCTGGAGCTTTTCCCCGCTTCATGTTCTTGATTGCATGTGCAACTTCTGCTGGAAGGACTGGAGGAACTCTGGTACTGGTATCTTTCATGATGTCTGGAGTGCATGTATCATCCCTTTCATATAATTTGGAGTAGAAATCTTTCACTCTTGTCAAAATTTCTGCCTCTATTTCTTGTTACAGAACCATCTTCTTTTCTCAGTGCCATAATCTGTTTTCTTCCCTTACTGAGATGTCCCTTTGCTATCTTTAGGCTTTGGTTGTTTTCAATTGCTTTCCTCACTAGTTCACAGTTGAATTTTCTTACGTCTTCAGTGATACTTTTTCTTACTGTCTTGCATAGCTCTATATATTCCACTTTGGAAGTCACATCTTCTTTAGTTGTTCTCATCTCTCTTCTTTTTGCATCAACATTTTCGTTTTTCCTGATAATTTATTTACATGCAACTTGTTTTTAGACCCAGCTAATTTTGTTGCTGTTTCCATAAGAGCTTTGGTTACTTTTCTGTTAACTTCAGAGATGTCCACTTCTTCCGATGTTAAGCCTTCTAAAGCAGAGAACCTGTTCTTCAGTTCCAACTTGAAGGTATTATGGTGTTTTTTAAGGTTGGTTATGTCAATAGATTTGGTTTGTCTTATGAGCTTGCCACGTTCAAGTTTAGTGTTGAGGTGCATCTTACATCTCACCAATCTATGGTCACTACCTGTGTTGAACTTGTTTAGCACACTGCAGTCTTCTATGACGAATTTTTTGTTACACATAATAAAATCAATTTCACTTGTCGTCCCATTTGGATGTCTCCATGTCCATTTCCTGTGTGGCTTTTTCTTGAAGAAGGAGTTCAAGATGAAAAACCCTTCTGCCTCTGCAAACTCAACGAGAGTATTTCCACGCTGGTTTCTGTTGCCGTGACCGAATTTACCTACTGAAGTTTCATTCTGTTGCCGTTGCCCTATTTTTGCATTGAAATCTCCCATAATTATTTTCAAGTGCTGCTTACCTTTATTATTTAGATGACAAATTTCCTCATAAAATTCTTCAATTTCTTCTTCAGGATGACTTGTGGTGGGTGCATAAGTTTGAATAATCTGAGCCTGGTATCTTTTCGAGAGTTGGATAACAAGTCGTGCAGCTCTGTCAGAGGAACTTTCAACTTCTACAACTTTATCCTTCAGTTTCTTGTTTATTATAAATCCAACACCACTAGTATATATATATATATATTTTACTTAGCCGTAGTCAGAATAAGATTTACATGTATCTATATAAAAAATATAGCACATTTTTCTTGTCCAGTAAATTTCTTGTTGGACCCCACCCTTGATGAAATTCTATGTGCGCCGCTACATCCCACCCCCACCTAACGCGTATTGGGGAGACTGAAACATACACGGGATCGCCTTAAGTAATTACCGCCACAAGTTTATTTTTGCTTAAGTATTCCACTGTCATAATGCGTGAATAGCAACATTCTTTGTCTTCTTCTTTTTCTTCCAGCCGAAGTCCCGAAGTAACTGCATAAAATCCTTACTGCCAAAGTGTCCGTTAACCTCCTTCAGGACAGACTTGGGTGTCCGTTAACCGTTGTTAAAAGGTCCTGTTGTTTGGAGGTTATCGCTAATGTTAATCCTACCGCGGGTGTTCAGTACATCAAAACTTGCCGTTGTCTGGAGGTTGCCGTTGTTCGGAGGTGTCCGTTAACGGAGGTTTTACTATATTATAAAGTGGGCCACATCCTTCAATATGCATTAAAAACATAATGCTGAACAAGCTGGAAATGTGCCAGGTAATCATTTCTTCCTCTCCCTGCGAGCGGTACAGTAATGCATCAGCACACACCGAAATTTGAGTACACCGCAAAGTGGTCAACAAAGTAAATGGTATAACTGCTTTTAAAGAATTTTTTAAATTTGAATTTTATAAACAGAGATTTTAACAAAAACCGATAAGTCATTTTCGCCCCTAGCAGGAAAACTGCGCACTGTTTTTTTGCAGTAAATGTATACAAAATATGTAATGATTTATAATTCTTTTAATTTTGCTTACAAATAATGCGAAAAATCATAGGACGAGGGATAAATCCGCTGTTCTGGGTTTGGGAAAATTTGAGGGCATAATTCCGTCCGTAGTCGAAATCTACAAGTATTAATTTAAGCAAGTAATGGAGGCTAGGCTCTCACTAAATATCGTTTTGATAGTAATATCACTTAATACTATGTACATTACAAAGGCAGTTCCATAAAAACTCAGAGTAATTTTTTTTTTGAGTTGGCAACAGTGCGAAGGGGGAAAATAACCACGCAGACGACTAACTGAATTAAGGAAGTATCTACGGCAACAATTATTAGCCGTGGCAGACGATTCTCGGTTTGTTATTGCGCAGTTGTTTAAGGTACGTCTACATTTCGCCATACAGCTCTGGAGGTGAGTGATTCAGAGTTAAGAAGTGAAATTCGTTGTGCGATAAAATTTTGCTATCGTTAGATAAAACGGCTCCACAAAAAGTTGATTTAATTAAAAACGCGTTACAAAGATAAATGTTTGGGTGAGTCGACGATTTTTAAATGGCAACATGATTTCAAAAAAGGGCATTTGTCGGCAGAATTACCTTCTAGGCCTGGTCGACCTGAAAGTGTTGTTACACAGCGTATTGTTAACACTGTTTGGACAATAATGCAAGAAGATCGACGAATGACGCGTGAAGACACAACGGCGTAAAATAATATTTCAGAAACGTCGGCATTCCGCATTCTACGCGACAAATTACTGCTGCATCCTGTGTGTTCCAGATGGGTACCTCGTCACCTGACGAGAAAACAATTGTTAGCCAGAATTCAGGAGTGTCATGAGTGGAAACGAATGATTGCAAAGGATCCAAACCTTCTGAACACAGTAATACTGCCGATGAAACATGGGTCCACTATTTCGACCGCTCACGAAGCGCGCAACGAGTATCTGGAAACACACAGGCTTGCCACCCCTGAAAAAAGTCCGCCAAACCAAATCCGCTGGGAAGGTGGTGATGATAATTTTCTTTGATCATAAAGGTATAGTCTACCGACATGCTATTCCTCTTCAAATTAGTGTCAATTCTGAGTATTACATTTCAGTCTTGAAGCGTCTGCGACGACACATATCGAATAAGCGGCCGGAACTTGTGAGCAAGTGGACCCTACACCATGATAACGCCCTCCCACATGTGGCTGCCTGTGTTCAACAGTTTCTTACGAAATGCAGTACTGAAATCATGCCACAGCCTGCCTACACTCCTGAGCTCGCCCCGTGCGATTTCTGGTTGTTTCCAACAATGAAGGAGAAGTTCCGTGGCCAACATTCAACACAGATGCTGACGTTATTCAAGCTGTACAAGGGTCGCTAAAGCAGCTTCCACAAAATGCCCTCGCCACATGCTTTGAAAAGTGGACTGAACGATGGGACCGTTGCATATTATCAGAGGGAAGATTCTTTGAGAAAGAATAACATATATTTTGCTGTACCTCAATTTCTTCATTTTGTGTGATTTTACTCTTAGTTTTCATGGAACGGCCGTTGTAATCTTGAAGTTAATTTGTTTTTGCGATTACAATATATTTTTATACATTAGTGGGAGAGAGTAAAAATGCGCAGTTATATTTTAAGGGTGCCTGGCAAAGTAAGGGGTGCCCCAAAACCGACACTGTGCGCAGGGCCCCCGTAACTCTAAATCCGCCACTGGACAGTGGCCATTTCCTCGTATGATAGGTACGCTTTACTCAAAACCTTTCTGAGGATCTGTTTTACTATTCTGATTAATCTTTCCTAAAAACCGCCCCACCAAGGAGCCGATGGAGGGTTAAATCTCCACTCTATCTTTTTGGATGAGCCAAATTTCGATACTTCATTCCAGTCAACAGAATTTAGTATATTAGCAGTGCCCACGAAATTAGTTTCATTATCACAATAAACAGTGTTGGGTCTTCCACGTCGCTCTATTAATCTTCGAAAGGCCTGCAGAAATACTTCTGTGGACACAGTAGTTACAAGTTCAAGATGTACTGCTCTGCTTACTGCGCAGGAGCATAGACAGATCCAAACCTTAATACCTCCCTTTAAATATAAAGGTACTGCTAAATCCACTCCCACCGTTTCAAATACTGATGCGTCTTTTACTCTTTTCTCGGGTAGTGGCGCCATGGGAGCATTGAGATGTCCTTCATTTTGTCTACGACAGATAACACATTTTGATATCACTGACCGTATAGCTCTCCTGCCATTTAATATCCAGTAATGTTCTCACAAAATACTTAATAATATTTGAGTACCGGAGGGAAAATTCTTGATATGTTCCGACATGATAAGTTTATCTACCCAGAGGAGACTTTAGATCTTTTGGGGCCCCTAGGCACTAAAAGGTGCAATTTTTATCCGTCAGATTAACAGGGGGGGGATCAGGAAAACGGGTTTTACACTTTTTTAAAATGCCATCGCTTCCTATTATTAAAACGTTCTGTAAGAAACAGTGCTAGTGTAATAATTTTGTCTGTTCGTGCGCATCGAACTTTTTGATTTCAGAGATATTTCAAAAATTATTTTTGCGGCTAATGGGAAATCAATGGATATTAAGTTTGCCACTTTTAATATTCCATATACTTCATGCACTGCAGTTATCGTAAACAGAATTTTGAGGCTAATAGTGAATCAATGGATGTTAGGTTTGGCACTTTAAATACCAGTATCCCATTTATACCTACACTGCAGTTATCAAAAGCAGAAGCATACAAATTAAATGCAAAAGATCCGGTTTGAAAATGGAAAAGTAGGAACTGCAGGTTTTTGAGTAAGAATACCGTTGAAACTTTTTATTGCTTTTTCAAAATCTAGTTTTAAGTCGATTTAAGGAATAGAAAAGGTAAGAATACTTGATAATTATCAGTATTAAACCAAGGGAGTAGAAAGTAACGAGAAAATGTTGTAGCAATACAATATAAATTACTTTTAACACTATTAAATAAGATAGTGTGATGTTTTCAAATTTCTTTATTTTTTCAGCATAAATATTAATAACTCTTTTCGTTTAAGATGGTTTCGGGGGATTAGGGCCGAGAAAGAACTCGATTGTCCTAAGAAGAGTTATCCTGTGAAGAATATTTTTTTCTTCATTTATTATCCTAATACGAAGGAAAAAAACTATTAACAGCAAACACTCCCGATCATCAGGAAAGTTTTTTATAAGTACTCCTCATCGCAACTCGGGAAGAAGGTAGGAAGAGTCTAACACAGATGCCCAGGGAACAACCCTTGGCTGGAAGTAGCATGAAAGCAATTTATAGCATAGCAGGCCAGTTAAGAATTCGCCTTAAACAATGAAAAGTGTGGGAAGCGTGAATACCTTCTTTACCAACCACTAAAATGAACTCAAAATTACTTTAACTCCTTTCAAAATAAGAACATCGATAAGAACTAGAAAATTCGGAATATCAGCAACAGCAAGAAAAAATATGTTATTATTAATATGATAAAGTAAAATATCAATTGACAATACAAAGTAGTCGCTTTAAGGATTGATTTGCTTCGGTCAGTGAAAACCAAAACTGAAAATCCAATTATATGTTTTCGGGGCCCCTGAAACAGCAAGGCCCTAGGCGCGTGCCTAGGGCGCCTAGCCGGAAATCCGCCTCTGTATCTACCACTGGATGACGAGAAGGCAGAGCTACAGGGCATTTAAAATCTTCCGTATCCTGGCGATGAACAATTCTTGTTCGCAAACGTATAATTCCACGATTATGCCTATAGGCATTTAAAGACTTTAGTCTTTTATCCGCATCGCAGCCAAAGGATTCCTTTCGTACAAACTCAATTATTTTCTCCTCTGCTTTTATAAATTCTAAATAATGCAATTCTCCCATCCTTCTCTTATTTTGTGGTTGTCGGCAATTGTAAATAAATCTGCTCACCCAAGCTATCATTCGGACCATTTTGTCGTAACTTGAGAAAAATTGACAGTACCACTCTTTTCCCAAATACTTATTACACTTTTCATTCTCTGAAAAATTACATGTGGTGTAGTCCAATTCATGATGCATAAGACAAGCAATTTGTTGACTCCTGAGAGTTTTTCTTTTTTCTTGGATGACTTTTTCTTTCTCATAAATTATTTCTGTCGAAGGCCAATTAGTCCATTCCTCCATTGCCCAAGCTGGACCCTTCCACCGTCGGGAAGCAATAAACTGTCTAACTGAACAGCCTCGGGATAGCAGATCCGCAGGGTCGACTTCACTAGGTATGTGTCTCCAGAACCCAGGTTTTGTTAGCATTCTGATCTCTTTCACGCGATTGTTCACAAAAACAGACCACATTTGGTCAATTTGGATCCATGCCAATACTGTTGTTAAATGGGTCCAGAAACATTTCTTAACTTTTGGAACAACGTAATCCTTCTAAGACCGAATTGCATAGTCTGGCACCTATGAGTGCTGCCAATAACTCCAGGCGAGGAATAGTCACAGGCCGCCCCGGTGGCGCAGTGGTCTAAGCGATGGCCTCTGATCATTCGTCAGAACGGGGTCCGGGTTCGAATCCCGGTGAGGCATGGATGTTGTGTTTGTCTTACGGCACTGGCTCTCTCCCTTCCCTGGAACCAGTGACCCTAAATTAGGGACGGGCGACTGCTTATAGCCCATTGAGTTGCTCACGGTGGTCGTTAAACCTCCAATCAAAAAAAAAAAAAAAATAGTCACAGACTTGACTGGAGCTACTCTTGACCTTGCCGCCAAAAGATGAACTCTGATCGTTTTGCCTCTCTGTACTCTAATGAAAAATCACCGCAGCATACGCATGTTGACTTGCATCACAAAAGGTGTGTATAGTGATCCTTTGTTCACTTGGACCTGGTAGCGTTCTATTTCTACTTCTTTCGACAAATGAAGATCTTTAAACCAGTTCAAAAACTCCCTTGAGGTGGCAGCATCAACTTCAGTGTCCCATGAGCTTCTCGTTTTCCAAATTCGATTGCATCTAGAGTCCTGTCGTGGGCGCCACATGTTGCTTAAAAATATCCATAAGCTAAAACAGGTTTCAAGAGATCTAGAGTACAAAATATTTATTCGCAATCGACCTTTATCTGTTATCACAACTCCAAACAACTTCGTCTTTCACCGGCGCCACACTTCCTCGTTCCTTTACACAACCAGAACCACAACAACTTTTTGCCGATGCCACTCAGCCGCATGTAGTACAAAATATTAATAAAATACAAAATACAGAAGTGACGTAAACTGACGTCGACTTAACAATAACGCCGCCCCGGTTGTGCAGCGTTCTAAGCGCTGGCTGCTGACCATTCGTCCGAGATCGGTCGGGGTTCGAATCCCTCTCAGGCATGGGTGTTGTGTTTGTTCTTACGGCACTGGCTCTTTCCCTTCCCTGGAACCAGTTATCCTAAATTAGGGACGGGCGACTGCTTATAGCCGAGTCTACGAAATAACATCCCAGGTCAAAACATCGCGCGACATATGATCGCGGTCATAGCATCCGGTAACATCGCAGGTCAAAACATCGCGGTACCATAACATCGCAGGCCGCAGTAACCTCTAAATAAAAAACATCGCAGTAATCTCTAAATAAAAAACATCGCAGTAATCTCTAAATAAAAAACATCGCAGTAATCTCTAAATAAATTTCTTTAGGTAGATTTTGATGAATTGCAAAAAAAAAGTATATTTAAGAGGGGGTGGGCTTTTTTTTTTTTTTGATTGGAGGTTTAACGACCACCGTGAGCAACTCAATGAGCTATGAGCAGTCGCCCGTCCCTAATTTAGGGTCACGGGTTCCAGGGAAGGGAGAGAGCCAGTGCCGTAAGACAAACACAACATCCATGCCTCGCCGGGATTTGAACCCGGACCCCTCACGGACGAATGATCAGAGGCCAGCGCCTTAGACCACTGCGCCACCGGGGCGGCAGGGGTGGGCTTCACAGATATTGATGTCCTGATTAAATTTTGGTAGAAATCGGGGTTCCCCGTACCTCTTTTCTGACAGTATTTTTTTGTGTAGCTGATAAACTATTGTAGCTGACAACACGAAAATTCTTATTTAGGATTCATGTGGCGATTAAATTTTGGTAGAAATCGGGGAACCGGAAGTGGACGTTCCCCATAGCGCTTTCTTTCTTTCTTATTTCGAATTTTTCTAAACATTTGATCTTTGGTAGGAAAAATCCGTTCAGAGACTGGTTTAATTTGCAGAAAACCAATATGTGACACTTATCAAAATACTTCGAGAGGGAGCGGGGACACTAATTAACCCATTTATGCCTCAGGCTCCCTTATTGGAACGGTAGTCACGTGGGAGTTATTTGTATCCTACTGCTCAAGGTCGTCAACGACGTCTGATTTTCACATCTGTCTGCTTCCAAAAGGCAGATGTTATCGGCAATCGGTAAAAAAGTCCAGGAAAAGAAAAAGTCCGAGACTTGAAAAACGTGGAAGCCTGGTCTAAGCGATGGCCTCTGATCATTCGTCCGAAAAGGGTACGGGTTCGAATCCCAGTGAGGCATGGATGTTGTGTTTGTCTTATGGCACTGGCTTTCTCCCTTCCCTGGTACCAGTGACCCTAAATTAGGGACGGGCGATTGCTTATAGCCCATTGAGTTGTTCGCGGTGGTCGTTAAACCTTCAATCAACAAAAAATGCCGCCTGGTGACGCAGTGGTCTAAGCGATGGCCTCTGATCATTCGTCCGAACGGGGTCCGGGTTCGAATCCCGGTCAGGCATGGATGTTGTGTTTGTCTTATGGCACTGGCTCTTCCCTTTCCTATAACCAGTGACCCTAAATTAGGGACGGGCGACTGCTTATAGCCCATTGAGTTGTTCGCGGTGGTCGTTAAACCTCCAATAAAAAAAAATCGAAAAAAAAACGCGGAAAAAAAGTCCAGGAAAAAAAGTTCCGAGTAAATAAAGTCAGAGGGGGGGGGGGGAGTCGCCGTCCCGGCGGCGCAGTGGTCTATGCGATGGCTTCTGACCATTCGTCCGAGAAGGGCCAGGGTTCGAATCCCAGTGAGGCATGGATTTTGCGTTTGCCTAACGGTACTGGCTCACTCCCTTCCCTGCAGTTCGTGGCTCTAAAAAAAAAATTCCTGAAAAAGAAGTCCGAGACGGGCGTTTTGAGTAATAACATGGGCATGCTAATAAGTGCCGCCCCGGTGGCGCAGTGGTCTAAGGCGATGGCCTCTGATCATTCGTCCGAAAGGGGTCTGGGTTCTAATCCCGGTGAGGCATGGATGTTGTGTTTGTCATACGGCACTGGCTCTCTCCCTTCCCTGGAACCAGTGACCCTAAATTAGGGACGGGCGACTGCTTATAGCCCATTGAGTTGCTCACGGTGGTCGTTAAACCTCCAATCAAAAAAAATGCTAATAAGTCGATTTGACACACTGTTTGATCTTCGTACTCACGAGAATGTTGGGGGCCGCCCCGGTGGCGCACTGGTCTAAGCGATGGCCTCTGATCATTCGTCCGAACGGGGTCTGGGTTCGAATCCCGGTCAGGCATGGATGTTGTGTTTGTCTTACGGCACTGGCTCTCTCCCTTCCCTGGAACCAGTGACCCTAAATTAGGGACAGGCGACTGCTTATAGCCCATTGAGTCGCTCACGGTGGTCGTTAAACCTCCAATCAAAAAAAAAAAAAAAAAAGAATGTTGGGGTGGGGGTGGCGGGGGGCATACTTTTATTATTTACCTAGTGTGTTGGGGTTGCCAGAAAACCGCCACACAGGAAAACTTCCACGCGTTTTTCATTAAGGGGCCAGGCACAAATTGCTGTTCCTCCGAGGAACACTTTGAATCCCCAAACCCTTTGGGGCTTCTGTCAGGACCATTTAGTCCTTAGTGCAGTAGCATGAGTAGTGCCCGGTGGATGTCAATAACCAACCTTCTAAACCCCAATTATTTACGAAAATTTCCAGGAATGAGGTAAGAAATTAAATACCCCCCCCCCCTCCTGAAATATTTTGATGAGTGCCACATATTAGTCTTCTGCAAATTAAACCAGTCTCTGAACGAATGTTTCCTACCAAAGATCCAATGTTTAGAAAAATACGAAAGAAAAAAAAAAAAAAAGAAAAGAAAAGAAAAAAGGCCGTTTAATTAATTCCCCATCCTGAAATGTTATGGCTCGCGATGTTTTGTGCCTGCGATGTTATGTGCTCGTGATGTTATGTCGCACATCAGCACGATTTTCTTATACAAATGACGTGCTAAAAATAATGTGGCGCCTTTATTGTTCACGTGCGGATCTATAGTGGTTTGAGAAAGTGATAAGTAAATACAAATGGTGTGTACATCCCGGTGACGTCAGAGAATGCCAACCAAGGAGATGCCAACTAGCGACGTATCAGCGTGTCAGCTGTGAGGGAAATACCCGAGTCGCGGCTGGTGTACCTTACGTTCTTTCTCGTCTGCTATACACGAACTTTGATTCGACGTGATAAACATGGTGGAAAAGTCACCTGATGTGTTCCGCCTATTTGTGTAAACAGAAACTTGCGTAATAGTATCAAGGATGTTTTAAGTTGCTCCCGGGTTGTCAGTTTGTAATCCGCCGTAAATTAACCTTTGGTAAGTAATGTTTCTGGCCTGCACACCTGTTGGTTTTCAGTACTGTACTTTGTTATGATGTGCAGCTGTGTTCACCAGTTCCAAAGTATATTCAATGAAATTCTAGTGCTTCGTACTGAGAGAAACTAATACGAATATTGATTTTCCTAAAGAATTTAAAAACAAAAGGCAGGGGTTGTTTTTTATTCCCATAGAAATCTTAAAAACGTATTTTTTGAGATTCGACATTTTAGGGTATAATTTTTTTATGTAATTCATTCTGTTGTACACGTTTTACGTAGATATAAGTATATTTTTAAGACACCAAATGTTTCTCGAAGTATATTGAGAGAAACATTTGGTGCCTAATAAGTCGATCTGACATACAGGGGTGGGGAAATAGAACTCTCCGCTGACGAGCTCAGCTCAAATTGCCGTGTTAGAATTTTTCAACTTGTTTTTAATGGTTTAGTAATGTATCTTTTACCTACTATTCGAAAGAATACTATGATTCTGGAGGAATTTCTGAGTAAATTCGTTGAATTATATTCTAAAAACGAAGGAAGTGTGCAAATACAGTGCAACAAAGTCAGGGATGTAGAATCGCATAAGCCCCAAATTGATTGTTGCAAAAACATGACACCCTCAACTTTTACTTTGTCACAATATACTATGCTTCCCTATTCTAAAGCTCATTACTTCTAGAATTTAAATTAAAATTCAGAAAATTGGTTTACTAGAGGGAACCGGATTTGCTGATATTATGTGCATGCATATATATATATACACTATATTGACAAAAGTCACTGGACACTTAAAAAAGAAACACAACATAGCATTTATTGACATACATTAGTACGGTGTCGGTCCACCTTTGGCCTTAATGCAAGCACTAACCCTTCGAGAAATGCTTTCAACAAGGTTTTGAAACACAGCGATAGGTATGCGCTTCCATTCAGTACATAATACTGTTGGTCAGTAGTAGGCCTTGGTTCCAAACTTCTTATGTGGCACTCTAATTCATCCCATAGGTGCTCTATGGGATTAAGATCAGGGCTCTCTGTTGGCCAGTCCACACATAATACGGAATTATCATCAAACCACGCCATAGCAGACCTTGCTTTATGGCTCGGTGCATTATCCTGCTGGTACCAACAAGGCTCGGTTCTATAGTATTGTCACAGATTTGGTAGGGCATAATTGTCCAGAATATCAAGGTAGACATGCTGGTTAACAGGTTTGTCCACGATAACCAATGGGCTGGGACCATACCACGAAAAACACCCCCACATGAGTACACTGCCAGCTCCAAACTTGACCGTAAGAATAGTACACTTTGGTAAATAGCGTTCCCTCGGCTGCTGCCATACCCACACACAGCCATCAGACTGATAGATCATGTATCTGGAGTCAGCCCATAGGACCAGTTTCCGTTGATCTACGGTCCATGATAAATGTTCTTTACACTATGCTAAACGACGAGTAGCATTCCCAGTGAAGATGAAAGGCTTATGAGCAGCCGCACAACCACGATAACCCATGGAATGAAGTTCTCTGCAGATGGTACGTGTAAATACTGAGGTTCCAGCATTTTCACTCTCCTGTATACCGAGGTATTGTGCAGTACTCCGTTGATTAGCTGTAACGACTCTATTGAGGTTTCGATGTCCTCTAGCACTGATTTTCTTTGGTCTGCCAGTATGTTTTGGTGCTTCAGGCACACCATGTGTCTTCCACTTATTCAGTACATCCAGAACAGTTGACTTGGGTATGTTTAAACACCTCTCGGTTTCTCTTATGGACAACCCACTAATATAACACCCAACAATCTTTCCTTTCTCAAAGTCAGTTCTCTCCCGCCGCAACATTTTCACTCAACCTCACAGTGCAATATGATCGCAGTTAGCTGCAGGCTTGTTTATAAACCATTTGCAGCTGTACTGCACATCTTAACAACACAGCTGATCTGTTCATTTGCGTTTGAAGGGGTGTCCGGTGACTTTTGTCAATATAGTATATATAAAGAATTAGAAATGAACTCTCAAAAACCAAAGATTGATGTAAAATGCTAACTGAAGGTTTTGCAGGTGATGGGGACAAATTCAGAAATAACCAATGTGTGCATCTACCTTAGACAACAGATATTCAGTGATGGCCACATCAAAGAAAAGAAATTAATACTCTTGGCCGGAGAGCATTTGAGAATATACAGTATAATTTTCAAAAGCAATTTACCACTATGTGTTAAAAGAAAAGTATTTAATCTATGCATCCTCCCAGTTCTTATTTATGAATTAGAGACATGGACCATGCCAAAAAAAAAAAAAAAAAAAGACAGACTTCAGACAACTAGAATAATTATAAAGAAGTACATGCTTGGCATAACCAGGAAAGGTAGGAAGAGGAACTCGATCAGGAAAATGACAAGAATTCATGACATAATCAAGATAGAATCCCTAAAATGTCAATGGGTTAACATACAGCTAGAAAAACTGACCACTGTTTGACAACTGAGATGTTAGACTGGATATTAAGGGAGAGAAAAAGACAGAAGCTCATGTGGGAGATAGGTGTCAAATTTGAAAGCATGGTGAAGTGGTATGGAGAAGACTAGCTCAAGAAAAACCACTGTGGAAGAAACTTGAAGAGATATTCATCCAGCAGTGGATTGAGACTGGTTGTTGATGGTAATAATACATGGTAAATGTGTACTTTAGCGTCCTAAATTATTTAGTTGGAAAAAGTTCACTGTGTGGGAAAAGTGCGACTTACAATTTTGTAAGCATACAAAATAATGGGGAAAGGTGCAGAAATACAGTAATTTAAAAGAATGTTAAAGAATTTTACCGAAATATGTAGCTGTGAGTACGATGGTGTGCAGCAGTTGGTGCGGGAGGCTTAAGCGATGTTAATGGCGACGACGTGAAGCTTCTGTGCTTCGGAAGGGAGCAGGAGTTTGGGGAGAATACTACGCGGAAGAATACAATAGGAGTGGGGTGTGTTCTTTGGAAGAGTGTGATGCGTGCTGTAATCCTGCGCAATATTAGGAAAATATTGTGTTTTATTAGGAAAACAGTTTTGAAAAATTTTAATTTTTGAGAAAGAAATGTGCGGAATGTCATTATTATTAGTTTCACAATGTCTCCTAATGGGAAGGAATGTATATGTTTTCATGTACAACAGAAGTGTTGAGTAAGAACTTTTGTTTCCGGTTGAACCCCAAGTTTTAGTTATAGTTTCGAAGATGTACAGGGGTAGTTGATTTCTTCAAGCACTTCACTTGTAGTTGTGCTGTTATTCCATACATCGTAGCTAAAAAATGTTCGTCCCGAAACGAATATTTTTGAAAATAAAGAGTTTCTTAAATTCAGAAATCGTAGTATGGCATTGAGGCCAAGAACTTTTTGTCATATTGGGCCAGATAATGAAATTTTAAACCCTTAGGAAGAGCCGATAACACTGTTGAAAAAACTACTAACACCACTTACAATGCTGCGTAAGGCCGACCTCTTTCCTTCAGCGCATTCCTACTAGACGCTTCACTGCTCAACCTCTTCTTTCTGTATTCTTCCACCCGTTACTTGCCCTTCTGAACGAAGCTTCCATTAACCAGACTCCACCTTCACCCAGTCGCCGCTCCGTCGTCTTAGGCCTACCGCACATACTCTTTCAAACCATTGTACTGGTAAATACTTCAGAAAATTTCTTTCCTTTTTATCTAAAAATACTATATTTTTGCAACTTTCCCCATTATTTTGCATGCTTAAAAAATTGTACGTCGTACTTTTCCCACACAGTTACATTTTTTCGACGAAATAATTTAGACGCTAAATTACACATTTACCTAATACATATATTACTTGAAATATTTCATTTAATCATAACAACCATCTCCCAACATTTTGAACAATTCTACACCCATGAACAAAGTAATATATGTACTGCTAGATATATCATCCTGATCTCTGTGTAATTTATTTTGTGTGTCAAAAGAAGGCAAAATGTTGAGCACAAAAGAGCAGTACTTATAATTTTTTTATCAGTTTGATTTAATAAGCAAGTGGTAATAACTATTTCTGGTACTAAACAGTAAACATGTTATCAAGCAAAGGGAAACATTTCTAATATCAAAATGTCATTGCTGTTATCTCTTAAGAAAGATACGGAGTATATTTGCAAGTAATTTTTTAGTTCATATTTTGGTGACAAAAAAAAACTTTTTTTCATTGGAATAACAGTAATATATACAATGCATATTATAGGAAGAAAACAATAACTATGCAGACTAGTAAATAGTCATAAAAGCATTAACTTCATTTGAGCCTATATCAGTCATTTAGCTTGTCTTTCGAACAGGAAATAAAGACTGAATTTCACATAGCTTTGGGCTTAAAAGTTAAATGACAAGATTTTGGTACAAAAACATTCATAGAAATTTTTAAAATCATAACTAATCTTTATTCAAAAATATCAAATCAACTTGAGATAGTTTTTTTTTAATGATTCATTAGCATTATGTAGCCTCAAGGCTCGAAAAAATCTGAAAAGTTGCATGCCCAACTGGGCATGTGCAGTAATTATTTACCTGCCCAGGAAAATTTATCAGGTTGTAAAGAAAGTATCGTATTTACTGGAATTTAACGTTCCCCTGAATGTTACGTGCACCCCCAACTCCAGGCTGTGTTTTTAGGAATCAGAAAAAATATACACACATACTCAAGTAAAAAAGAAAATCTGCGAAAAAATACTAACATATAGGTATATTTACCTTATTTCCGATACATACTAGATACAGTAGGCCTACACATGCCTGAAAAAAAAATCTGTCACTGTCACTAACAGGGCATTCTAATTCCAATTGTTCATTGTCCAAGCTCACTTCAAACAATGCATCATCTTCTCTTCCATCCAAAGCATTTGAAATTCCACTCTTAAGAAAGGATTTCCAAGTTCATTTGGAATCGATTCCTAAGCAGCAATAATCTATTCACACATAGTTGACAGGGGTGCTCTTTTAACATGGCCAGTCTTTGTTAGTTCCGTTTTTCCTGATGAAAACCAGGCATTATAAAGTCGATGAACGGCAGCCTTAAATGGGTGGCTAATACAAACATCAAAAGGCTGGATTTGTGATGTCATTCCTCCAGAAATAATGATGAGATCACTACAGTTTTCTTTCATTTTTTTTTCTTTACTGCATGTGCTACATGTCCTTTAAATCAATCTAGCAGTAACAGGGATCGCAACTTCAGTAGACCTCGAGGTCGTCGTAGCCAAACTTTACTTAGCCAGTCTAAAATCAAATTTGGAGACATCCAGCCATTTTCTTGCACTGCAACATAGATTCCTCTTGGAAAAGTCTTTTTTTTTTTTGGGGGGGGGGAGTTTTCCTCTTGAAAATGACATAGGGTGGAAGTTTATTTCCATCTGGGTGGACACCCTAAAGAATTTTTTGTTCATTTTTAAAAATATCTTTTCAATGTTTGGAATACAAGAAGTTAAGCATCTAATTAGTAATATTTGTTAAAAAAAGTTAGAAAATGTGCAGCTAATTAATTTTAATTAATGGTATTTTGTAACACTAATAACTTGAGAAATTTTTAATGCAGAATAATAATTATTTTTCTAAACAATAAATCAAGATATTTACTATGCAATGAACTACAGCCATAGTTGTGACATAATTATTCAAAGTGATATATTTTTCTGAAAATTTACTGGAAAAAATGGAAAAAATGTAGAAGTTCTACATTCAATGTCATATATCTCCAAATGTATTTGTTCCAAAGCAAAACCTTTAGTTCATTGCACAACAGACATAATAGAGATGAGATACACCCAAAAACAATTTAGATTGAACCATGTTTTATTAAGATATCACTGTTATCGTATTTCAAAACATGAAAATTTTCAAATTTGAGATAATAGCATTTGAAATAAGAGTTATTCTTGTTGAAAACAATGGATAATATATTTGAATGAATTTAAAAGCCACCCTATTTGTAGGTCTCCCCTTCATTTGTCTGGTGCATGTCCAGTTTTGCCTTTCTTTTTTTCCCTCAAGATTTTTCTAGCCATTTTTGCTTCGGGTGTTGCAGCAACGCTAGCTTGGGATAAATGCTGAATATCAAGGGACCTCAGTCCCTTGGTTGTATAATAGCTCGGTGTGCAACCAAGTATTGTAAAAACTTCTTGGAGTCATTCATAACCCTCACTGAAGGTGATCACTAACACCAAAACATAGTGTAGATAGGCCACTGAAAGTAATCTTTGGTATTCTCTGCCATATAAGACCATTAAAACACTAAATCCACATTTTGGGTTTTCCATGGAAGCACTTAGCTAAAAGCTTTTCACTGCACAGTTCCATGTACAGTAAAACCTGCCTAAAGTGACCACTTCTGGTCACTGGGGGGGGGGGGCGCCATCGAGACATAATTTTTTTATATAAATGTAAAAAACGTGAAATTAATTTATATGCATAATTAAAAAAATGTATAAAATTTAAACTTCTGTATGCTTTAAGAATAAAATGGCGACCAGATGAAACCTAAATTAAAGGAGAACTCCAATCGTCCGAACGCCAGATATTCGGATCGATTTGGCTTGGGTGTGACAGTACATTTTAGTTGCTATGTTTATGAAACATTTTAGACGCGCGCGCAGAGCCTAGTGTAGGCCAGGACTTTAGAGGGGAAGGGCTAGTACGCCCCTTTGAAGTGCTGAACACCGACCCGTGTCTGAAAGGTTGGGTAAAAAATGGGTAGTGTACTTGTTTCTACGTCATCACGCTGGCCTTCTGGCTCAGCTCAGTTCCCTCCAGGACAGAACTTCCCTCTGTTATGACGGTGTTTTACGCCAGCACTTTTTCTTGGTGTATCATATTTGTTTCACGTTGTATTTTATTTACGTTGTACACTGAAAACCCAAACTGATGCTCTTAGCGAGAAGAAACAGATTTTAAAATGGACACCAGAAGACATATCAAGATGCATTGTAATTCCAGCACTTTACCTCAAATCATATGATTTTTGATTTTGAGATCAGAAAAGTATATTTGCTATATTAAGCAAAATACTTTTTAAAGAAAGAGCATGCATAACAGAAAATGTTCATTTAAAGTTATCCAATTTATACTATAACATCAATGTTTTCCGATTTTTAGGCCCCCAAAAATCATGAACTTTTGTTTTCCAAAAAGATAATTTTTGATATTTGAGTGTGCTTTGCAATAGATGACACACTGTAATCGGGTAAATACGGTAGTAACTTTAACTGAAAGTGCCTTTCATGTGGTGCTCTGACAGAAAGCTCCCAGGCTTTTGGCCAGTGCAGGTACGTCATCGACCACGGCTGCATGTCTCAAGGGATGAAATGTAGGCGACGGGTGCTGTGACCTTCACGGCCTCCTCTGTCCGTGATCCATCACTCCTTACGTGTATTGAGAACGAATGACGGAGATTCGTAGACAGAGAAGCCTACAGTGCGCATGCGCGGAACAAACATTACTCAGTTAAGGTTGCAACAGTTTAAATGCAATGTTTGCCGTGACACTGTGACAATATTTGTTTGCTTAACGTTGTCTGTATAGCTTGATTGATTGAGTAGCGCACTGAATTAGTGCACTGTGCCACGTGTTGTGCGTGCGTGTGTGTGTCGAAATGGGACCTACAAAGTTGTCTGGAGCACAAGGCAGAAAACGAAAAAAACAACAAGAGGCGGATAACGCAGTCCAAGCCAAGCAGTGGCAAAAACTGGGATGGGTAAAGAAGGTGGATCCCTCAACCGCTGCGTCCCCACTACAGCAAGTGATTGAAAGTAAGCCATCTACATCAACACTTTTAGAAAATGAAAACATTACTGAAGTAACTGAGAATATAACTGGTAGTGCTAGTGTGCATTCAGATGATTCTACACCTTATTTTAACCCGTCCTTTCCAACATTGAGTCCTTATGAAGGCGTACAGGAACAGGATTTGGAAGATGAACAAACCAAAATCCAACTTAATTTTAATGATCCCACAACATGGCCTCATTTGAATGACTATGTGAGAAGCTTCTTAGTTGAACACGGTCCAGAACAAAATAAAAATGGCAATTTTCTTTTATCAATTAATGCAGAAAAAAGGCATTTTACGGGAAATTGGTATCACAAAAAACTTTTGAAGGGAGAAAATGTAGAGCGGGATTGGTTAATTTACAGTGAAGCAACAAGAGTTATTTATTGTTTCCCTTGCATGCTATTTGGAAAGCATTTGAAATCACATTTGGCAAATCCAAAAGTAGGATTTTCTGAGTGGAAAAAATTACACCCTCAAATTCCAGAGCATGAAAATTCTGTAGAGCACCGTGAGTGCTATGTTTCCTGGAAAAGCTTTGAAAAAAGGATTAAAGAGGGCTGTGCAATTGATACTGAACTACAGCAAATGATTACAAAAGAAAAAGAGAAATGGCGGCACATTCTCAGAATCATTGTCGATTGCATTTTGTTTTGTTCAGTCAACAACTTGGCCTTTCGAGGTTCAAGTACAAAGATAGGTGAAGACAAATGTGGATTTTTTTACATTTGCTAGAGTTTGTTTCTCATTATGATAAACAGCTAAAAGAGTATATTACCATAGCCAAAGAAAAACCAGGAATTCCAAATTACCTTTCCCCAACAATTCAAAACGAGTTCATCAATTTAAGAGGTGACACTGTATGCCAAGAAATACTAAAAGACATAAGATAGGCAAAATATTTCTTAATTTCATTTGATTGTACACCAGATGTAGCCCATCAGGAACAAATGTGCCAGATTATTAGGTGCGTGAAAGTTTCATAGGATGTTTGCTCTATTGAAGAAAGTTTCATCGATTTCATAAAAACTACTGAAACGACTGGGGCTGGTTTAACCGAAGAAATTCTACAAAAAATAGAATTCGTAATTGCCGAGGGCAAGCATACGATAATGGTTCAAACATGGCGGGGAAGTATTCAGGAGTCCAGGCCCGTATACAAGCAATTTGCCGCCATGCACGTTTTATGCCATGTGCTGCTGATTCATTGAACTTGGTTGGTGTTCACGCTGCTGGAGTCTCTTCAGATATTATCACATTTTTTGGCACAGTGCAAGAACTGTACAAAATATTTGCTCGCAATGTCAAAATGTGGGAAATATTATCCAACAAACTTTCTACCACTCTCAAGCGTCACTGTGATACAAGATGGGCATCCAAATACTCTGCTGTTCATGCACTTTATTCACAGCTTGATAAAGTCCTCGAAGCCTTAGAGGAAATTTCTGACAACCCTCAATTCCATGATGTCTGTTTATCAGTGGTTAAAAATCTTCTGAAACAAATTAATTATAAGTTTGTTTGTTACTAGCTGTTATGTGGGACAAAATACTAAATCAGATCTCCTGCGTGAATGAACAACTACAGTGCAAAGATGTGACCGTGGACTGTGCAGTTAGTCACTTAACAGGATTAAAAGCTGCTTTACAAGACATCCGGGATACAGGAATTGATGTTATACTGGGCGAAGCATCGGACATCTGTGCCGCAACATCTCTTGACGGCTTCTTCGAGGAGAAAAGGGCAAGGAAGAGGAAACGACTGACGTTGGAAAAAAGTGAGGACACTGTTTTGACAGGAAAACAAAGGTTCAGTATGGACTTTTATGCTGTTTTGGACAGTCTTAGAACAAATGGAATGGCGTTATAAATGTTTGATTGAAGTGTTAGATGACTTTAATTTCTTAACGGGCAAGTCTTTGCAATCTATGACCGTAGAAGAGTTAAAGGCTAGTGCAATGTGCTTAGCAAATAAATATGATAAGGATCTGGATGCTACTGAAATAGAGGAGAAATAGCTAGTTTTAAGTTTCAGGCCACTTCTTTATTTAAAAAAATAATAATAATCAGGATTTTTCAAAAGCAACCTCTCTTGACCTATTAAATTTAATCCACCAAATGTCTCTTGCTACATCTTATCCAAACTTAGTAATTGCTTTCAGATTATTCTTAACATTGCCAATTACTAATGCGTCTAGTGAATGAGGTTTTAGTAAGCTGAAAATAATAAAAAATTACTTAAGGTCATCAATGGTACAAGAAAGGTTAATGCACCTGGCAATTCTGTCAATAGAAAAAGATATTGCTAAAACTCTTAATTATGATCAAATAATAAATGATGATGATGTTGTTAAAGCTTGAAAGGTACATTTGTAAATACAAAATCATTCTATTAAGGCTTAAGCATAATTTTAAACAAATGCTACTTGTACTTATTTTTTCAGTTGTTCATAAGCACTTGAGGTAGCAATTAATTATAAATAAAAAGTATTCTTTATTCAAACTATGTTCAATGTTTTTTCTTTCTTCAACAATCCCTATTGAAGCTCACATAGTCACCACAGGCTATTGAATAGGATTACCAATATAAGTTTTTTTTTTAAATATTATATTATGAGCAATATTTTATACAAAAAAATTTACATTTTATTACTATTTCATACAATTAGCAATTTATATATGGGACAATAATTGCAAATAACAATAAAAATCGCAATATTTTTTATACAGATATTGTACTATATCTGCAAACAGGTATATAATAAAATCTGACACCATCGCCTGTTCCAGTTGGACTGGGTCAGGGGCCGCCAATTTTACTGCTTGCCCCGGGTGCCAATACCTCTAGCTACAGCCCTGCCATGACTTGTGACATCTGATGCCCCTGATGTGATATCTGTTGCCCCTAAAATGGAACAGGTGCCTGTGAAACCTCTGATAATGCTTATTGTCCTTCCACCCTGTAAATGGTGCCTTAAGGGACCTGAAAATCCCCTCTGCTTTTACATCCCATTTCGAAAAATGAGAAGGGGAGGGTGGAGTGGAGGGGAGTTCCCTTGTAGCCCAAGGGCAAAGAGTTATGTTGCAAAGAATGAGACTGGGAAACAAGCTTTTGAACAAAGGAACAATAGTTTTACCTGAAATCCATGCTCCAACTCTCTTGTCTCTGCATGACTTTAAATTCCTTTTGCTTTTAGAACTGGTCGCTTTAACAGGTGGGATTTACTTGAATTTTGTCAAAAAGGTCACTTTAGGGGAAAATTTAACCATTAGCAAAATGGAAACCAGCGGTTCTTATAAAAAGTGGTCACTGTATTCAGGTGGTCAATTTACCAAGGTGGTCACTTAACCTGGTTCCACTGTTTGTAGTTTTCACTTGATTTTAGTACATCATTTGAAAGACCTTTCCCTTCCTTGAAATGGACATTTGGTGTAACTGAGGATTTTTGGTATTCGCACCAGCTGTTCTTGCCTTTCATGGGCACTGTCCATGTCAAACTTAACCATTTGATGACCTTTTGACAATGTACATATGTTTTTAAAAGAGTAAAATACACAAAAGCAAATGCAAAACAGTCTGGATGGATTTTCAATAAAAAGCTAACATGCCAACAAATCAACTTCTCATGCGAATAGAACAACAAACACTGACAACAGTTGCGACCAAAACAGTTACGGTTAAAATGGCCCTGTTACGGTTACAAATGCCATGTTGCCACTTCAGAGACAAAATATTATTACTTAATAAATATTGAATAAAGGAAATTATAGTTAAATACAAAATCCTAACTGAAATTGACAAAATTGTACAACTTCCGCTAAACATGAAATACCACTTACGGTAAAAATATTGAAACAACACAACTTTCAAAAAATCATATCTTGTGATCTACTCAGTCTTTTTGTATAAATTTAACATTTTTGGAAAGAAGATAAGTGGGAAATATAGAAAAAAAAATTCAATTTTTTTTTAACAAAAAGGATTTTTTCAGGGTGTCCACCCACCTTAACACAGAGCATTACTGACATTCTGATTTTACCGTCACTCGTTGTCAGTAATTTCACTTGTTTTGCTCCGACATTGTCCACTGTGCAGTTTGAAGTCATATCGAACTAGATCGGCATCTGATCAGCATTGCCGATCTGTCCCAAGTTGTGTTGCCCTTGCTATCGAATAGCGATCAAATGTTTTTGGAAAGCATTCAACTTTTCTTCAAAGTCAGCTGGTAGCTTTTGGCAGATGGATGTCCGCAGGCTAAGAGAAAGTTCCTTTCTTTCCATGAACTGCGTTATCCAACCACGGGATGCTTCAAATTTTCCCTGTAGCCGTAGCTAACTGATTATGAATTTCTTTGGCTTTCACTTTAAGGATTTCTGTTGTTACTTGTAATCCACCTGCCCACTGTTGTTTTATGAACATGCTTAACTGTTCGCCAATTTCGGGAACTTCCCCCTTTTAGGGGCAGTAAAAGCTTGTCTGGTTGTCGAGCACATCTTTAATCGTTTTTTTTTTGTTTGTGCCTCAAACACACATTCTCTTCAGGAACTCCAAATTCTGATTTACATGCCCAATTGCTATTTTCTTCTGCGAAAGCGATGCTGCAGTTTTGAAGACATCTTTCTGTGCACGTTGACTGAAAGAATGACTGCAGAAGAGATCACGAAATGGATTCAAAGGAGAAAGTTGCGCATATCCTAAGCCTGAGGTAAAATGGGGTTGAAAGTGGAGGGAGGAGCAATGAGCGATTGACGTGTGTCTAGGCTCAAGGTCATCTGCTCTCCCCCCCCCCCCAACTACTGCCACAACAGATTGTCGCTGCATACTTGGAGGAAAGAAAAGGCGCGTCACCTTATGTATTTGCAAATACTCTTACTGGATTCTAACGTGCACCTTGATTTTACCACAAAGTTTTTTGAACAAAAAGTGCGCATTAGATTCCAGTAAATTAACCCGATTGTCCAAGGTGTCCTGATTGGAACGAATGACCTTGTTCCACTGATCTACAAGTTGAAATATCCCATTGTGATAGAAGTCTGGAGAACTTGAGTTGAAGTCATCTATGCAACATTTCACATCATCATCATTGGCAAAGTTTTTCTCTGTGGGAAAATTCAACAAAGACTGAAAGATGAAATTCAGATGGGGCATGATCCAGGCAATAAGGGGCATGCGACAATATTTCCCATTCCAGCTCGTGCAATTTTTGATGGGTCCATAAAGCTGCATGCAGATGAGTGTTATTCTGGTGAAAAACAACTCCGTTGTGTTTAATCAACACTGGGCGTTTTTCTTACAGTGCAGCATGAAGACAGTCTGACTTGTATGTAAGCATCCGCTGTGATGATATTGTTTCGTGGTAAGAATTCATAGTTAATCACACTGCGACAATCCCGCCAGCAACTCAGCATCACCTTCCATACAGGAAAGAGTGGCTTAGCGACCTTCTGTGGGGGTTGTCCCTGCTTGGTCCATGCTCTTTGTCGTGTAACATTAAATGTGTGTGACCCATTTTTTGTCACCCATGACCAACCAATGCAAAAAGCCCTCCCGTTGTTCTCTTTCATGCAGAGCAACAGCAATAGAGTAGCATTGCATCAGATTCTGGTCAGACAAAGCCTGGGGTACTCAATTGCACAGTTCACTTGAATATTCCAACTTCCAAAGTTTTGATGATCATATGGGAGGACTTCAGTTCCTCTCCCAGTCCCCTTAGTGTTGCATCAGGCTTGGTTGATAGTACGTGTTGCAGTATATCATCTTCAACCTTACTGGGTCTGCCACTTATGGGTCCATCAGACAGATCCTGTACACCAGTGTCGAATTTCCTGTACCAGTCATAGCTAGTACTCTGTCTGATAATATCGTCACCAAACGCGTTTCACAATTTTCCAAGTGCTTCTGTAACTTTCATGCCATTCAAATATTCATGAAGTAACATTGCATGCTCACCTACCTTCGATATCACCATTGTATTGTTGCCATGTGCAACTAATCTTCACCACAACAGCATACGTTCTGTTCTTAGAATCTATTCTTTCGCACATAGCACTGTGGGATGTTAATGTCACCGCAGGCCCGCAGTATCTTGCATTACACATGCCTCATGATTTTTTCTGCAAACTCTTTGCAACCTGATATGTTTTAAGATAACAAATCACAGAACCCTTGTGTAAATTAGTTAAAAAATAGGATGAACTTTTTTTTACATGTTTTACATTTCCGTTTTAAGGGTCTGTATTTAAAATGCTCAATGCACAAAAGCATGCATCTCGAGTTTTTAAGATGATGATGCTGGAATTGGTACAAAGCGATATGATGATGATGAAATTGGTATTTGAAAAATTTAGTGATTCTACCATGTTCCTTTTGTCGAAGTTTTCACCCTTTGTCACTAAACACCGGAGGCTAGTTCCATCAGAGGCATGCATCCTGCCACTGACTATAAACAACATTTGGAGCAAAACTACTTATGGTTCCAATTTCTGGACATAGAACATAGTATAATTAAAGAAGTTATATCTTTCTGTCCTTGGTAACAATAATACAACTTTTGGTGATTATCAGTAAAATGAAACACAATATATAACAACTGTCTTTTTTTCTTATAGTAGGAAATTTTTTTTACAAACTTTATTTCGGCCAACTAGATTCTTTTTTTTACCTGCCCAAGCCAATAGTTTAAATTTCCCGGGCATCTCAGGCATGGTATTTTTCAAGCCCTGAGCCTGTTGTATCATATTAACAGTAACTACACAAACACACAAAGCGATATAAAACAAAATTATTCATTTAAGTTGGGCATGGGTTTGATTCCTGGATGAAATATAGGTTCTGTGTTTATCCAGTGTCACCGATCCTAACTTGTCCCTGAAACTAGTGGTCGTAAATTAGAGATGGCCAATTTCTTAAAGCCCTAAATGTTTATGGGGATCATTAAATCCTGAAACGCACACAAAGAAAAAGCTCTTGTAAAAATTTCATTTATTTTTCATGGCACTATTTATATTCCTTTCTACAATTTATGACATATTTTTAAGGTTGGTTTTCTGAAATTACCATCACAGCTTCCTTGGACAATGAAGGTTAAAATAAGTTTTCTGTTGGTACTTAAAATTAATGGCGGAAAAAAGGAACCCGCTATCACTTTCAAACATTTTGTGTTCTTTTGAGGCTGTGAGGATGTAAGCTCTTGTGAATTAGGGATTTTATGGCACAAGAGAATTCACTGGTCATTTTAAGATGTTGAAGCATAAAAAAGGATAGGCTTTGTGTGTGTGTGTGTGTGTGTGTGTGTGTGTGTGTGTGTGTGTGTGTGTGTGAGCTCATTTATTAGACAAATGAATCGGACAATCTAATAGCAAACCAAATCGGAAGTGGGTCCCATATTCTCCACATACTGGGGGTACTGGTAGCTCCCGTAGTGCGGAGAACTCGTGGTTAAGCCTCTAACCTCAGCAGAAAGATTTTAATATACATTTTTTGGTGGAAACTCCGTATGAAACTGGTTAAAGAAATAGCCAACAATTAAGGCAGCTGTGAATGAAGTATTAAACAGAACAGCAATTTTTGCTTTTTTTTTTTTCAGTAAATAAGTAAAATCTTTAGAAATTATATCCGTTGCTTTAGTTCACAAAAATTGAATGACTGGAAAGCAGCTATTCAAGAGAACTTGAGGCCCCTTTTTTCACAGCCCTTGCAATAGTTCCTATGCATGTATGTTTACAAGATAATGTGAAAGAAATATCAATTCAATGAGTGGAATTTTATACCAATGAGGTTGCACATAACTACGCATCCTTCAGAATGTAAAAAACTAAAATATATTCTTTGCGTGGACGAAGAATCAGAGACCTGTGTTGTTTTTTTATATATATATAAGGTTCGAAAGATTTTTTTTTACTATGTGCAAAACATTGTGGCATTATATCAAGTGTTTCTTATATTCCACAGTATATAATTTAAGTTATTTTAAGTTTTCTGTGCTACAGTTCTTAATCGTTACTTAGTTCTTTGCTTACTTATGTTGTGACATTTCGCATAAATCGGAAAAGTCATCATAGACACTGTCGCACGGCAGTTGTATGCTTTGTGTGTGTAATCATGAGGCAGTTCAAAGAAGCTGGCCTTAGTTCTTTTTAATGACAAATTTTGCATGATATGATTACTTTTGACGTAAGTATTTTGTTGTAATTTGTTTGTATTAGTATGAAAACCAGGGAAATCATTTGAATTACAATGTACATATTTGTGTTTCATGCAATAAAGTGGAATAATTTTGATTTTACAAAAAATACTCGTAGGTTCCAAAGAATTTGGTATGTTAAAACACCTGTAAAGCCTAGTTAATAATATGGAAGTTAAAATTTTCAGTAATTGAAAGGTAATGGATTTTCGCAAAAGGGGCCTCAAAAATATTTTTGTAGGGGGGCGAGTTTTTCTGGTACGCCACTGCCCACATGCACAGATAAGTACTAATTTTGAATGTTTTGTTTTGTTTAAAAGGAAGTAAAATGCTAATTTTGCTGATTGGTATACTACAGAGAGGCATTGGAATAGTGGTTTGTTTTATTGGTCCAGTGAACAAACTTAAAAAAAAAAAAAAAAAAACTTTGTTCTATTTCATTTTTGTCACTTCAGGTTAATGGTTATTGCTATTTTTTTCTTCATATACAGATGCTCATGTGTGAAAAAAAAATGTCACATGCCCTGCTTAGTTACCATTTCACACACATTTGTGTGGTATGTTTTGAGAAATAAGAAGAAAAATTACCAACTCTGTCAGATAGTGATAATTTTCAAAGTGGGAACTATGTATATGAATAAAATGAAGCTTTTGCTTGTCATGGAAAGATCATATTCCAGTTTGGGGCAACTATATCAAGTTTTTAGATCTTTTGAAACCTTGCAGTGAGGTGGTAGATATTATACACAGAAACAGAGTTGTATAAAAATAAAATATATCTGTGTACACAACCATTAAAACAGAAAACTTGCTGCAAACCTGCGACGTCACGAACCACGATAACAATAGAGTAAGGTAATTTAAAGAAAAATTAATAAAACAATAAATACATATTAGAACATTACAAATTCCAATGAGAATAAAATAAGTTAATTACAATTGAATGTGCAGCAATGTGTGTGAAATGGACTTTTATGGCAAAATATTAAGATGTTGAACTATGAGCTTCATAAAAACAAGAGACTAAAGAAAAATTTTATGTCCAGAAAATTAACTGCACCTTCAAAAATTATTAATAGCATTTTCAACAATATAATTCAAAAATAATATTTACAAAATGCATAAGGAAAAATTTTAATTTAATAACTGGCAACTGCAAGAGGTTTAATGTTTTCTGCATAAACGGAACTTGATACAGTTTCTATACATTAAGAATAGGCCTTGATAAAATTTAAAAGCCTGAAATGTCTGTAAAAATAAAAGAACTTAGAGCATGTGAAAAATTAATTGAAAGTCTTCAAGTTTAAATAGAATTAAGTATATTAATTATTTTTTTTATTGGAGGTTTAATGACCACAGTTAGCAACTCAATGGGCTATAAGCAACCGCCCATCCCTAATTTAGGGTCACTGGTTCCAGGGAAGGGAGAGAGCCAGTGCCGTAAGACAAACACCAACATCCAGGCCTCACCAGGATTCGAACCCGGACCCCTTTCGAACGAATGATCAGAGGCCATCTCTTAGACCACTGTGCTACCGAGGCGGCATGCATTAATTGGAGTAAGCCTTGAGTAAATTTTAAAATTGCTGTAAAAAAATTTCTTATTTAATCAACCAGCAAAAACTATGCAAAACCTGGTAATAATTTGGAAACTCTGTGTCCCCGCACGGGGATAACTGGTTTTCCAGTTATTTGGGGAGCGGCGCCCCCACGGCCAGAGCTGACCTTGTGACGGATCAATTTATCATTTCGTCTTGAACGATTATGTAACCGAAGGGACAGCTATTCATCCAGCTGCTGGGGGATGGCGTCCCCACGGCCCGAGCCGACATGTGCTATATGTGATGATTTTCACATTTTTTATGTTTTTTTGTTTTTTTCACTTGACACGCTCCCGCCTCAGTTGTAGGCTGCTGAGGTTGTGATTATGCACCAGCTCTGGATTATAGTTTCTCGTTTTCTATCCTGTCTTCTCCATTTTATGTACCCTTTGTTTTTCCGAGCTGGTTAGCTAGACCTACCTGCACGTTTGCCGTGTGCGGTGACCCGTAAGGTGGAAAAGGGGATGCTGGAGGCTGAGGTTTCTGGAGGCCTGGGTGTTGTTGTTGCCAGTTGCCAACACTCCTCTTTGCCCCCTGCTTCACCCTAAACGGGCGGCTAGGAACTAACCTACTCCTAGTCAATAAGGTCTGTGGCCGAGTGGAGCCCAGACCTCTAACGGCTTGTCGTTTCGTACGACAGGGTGAGTCTGGGGATAGGGTGGGCATGCCAAATGGGTGTTCCCCAGGCATGGGAAAGTCTGGGTGCACGCCGAGTGCATGTCTGCCCTATCAACTTGCTATATCCGCTTCCTATTCCTAGAGCCATGTCCTGCGTCCACTTGGGCTTGCGGACCTCCGGCTCTCCCTCGTTGGGCTCGATTGTGGGTGGGAAAGTTGGCGGATGAATTATTAATTTTCTTTATGGATGAAAATAAAGTTTCCCACGAACCTAAAAGCAAAAAAGGTATAGAGGAAAGGCTTAGCTCCTTCCGCTAAAAAGCATGTGCCTGATTGTTGGAATGCTAGTTTCTTTTTTGTGCACTCATTGGACCGTTCAAAGCCTTTGAGTGCCAAAAGTCCATTTTGGATTAATAAAGCACTTCAATCCATAGCAAGCTCTCCTAAGAGCGTAAAGAAGCTTCAATCTGGAGATCTTCTTGTAGAGACCTACAATTCCACACTTCTTAACACCACCATGCTGCTTGAGACTCCGGTCAAAATAACACCACATGTATACCTAAATTCATCTCGAGGTGTTGTCTTCTCTCAGGACCTCGTTGAGTGCACTGAGGAAGAACTACTTGAAGAACTGAGGAGTCAACACGTTACGGGTGTGCGGCGTATTCTCTTCAGGCAGAATGGGCAGTCCGTCCCATCCCGCAACATCATTTTAACATTCGACAGCCCTTCCCTGCTTACGTCCATCAAGGCAGGGTATCTTCACCTAGAGGTACGTCCGTACATCCCTAACCCTTTGAGATGTTTTAGGTGCCAGTCGTACGGCCATTCTCAGCAGTCTTGCAGGAGCAATTCTAGGTGTGGATGCTGTGGTGCCACAAGTCCTCTGTTACAGGAATGTGTGGCCGAGGCCGAGTTTTGTGTGAACTGCAAGGGTTCACACGCAGCATCAGCCAAAGATTGTCCCAAGTGGAAGGAGGAGAAAGAAATTCAAAGGCTAAAGACGATGGAGAATATTTCCTATCCTGAGGCCAGAAGGAGAGTAGTTCCTGCTTCTTCTGATCGGCGTTCATATGCATCAGTGGTGGTTGCCAAATCTACGGTTGCTATTCAAACCGACATTCAGATCCCTGTTAAATGTCCCTACAAGCTGGACGATATCATCGCAACTGGGCTGGAGGCACTCCAGTCTCGAGCTAGGGGTCTGAAAGCGGCACCCACCACTTCGCCGAAGCATAGTCACCCTACCACCAGCAAAGGAACTCAGGCCACTTCTTCTGGCAAGAAAACCAAAGCCCAGGATAAGAAAAGCATTTCTTCTGCTCCAAAATCTCAGCAAACGACTCAACGGAAAGTGCCTCCCGTTAAGACACTTGGGACAAAGCATGCTCCCATCTTGGCCCCTGGTCACACGCCTCTAGATCTGGGGGAACCCTCATCAGAGATGATGGAGCCTGACTCTCTTTGATCATTTCCATTTTTATCTCACTATTAACCATGGCTTCAATCATTCAGTGGAACTGTCGTGGTTTTCGGACGAGTTTTGATGACGTGAAACATCTGCTTTTGTTGTACTCTCCGGTGTGCCTTTGTCTACAGGAGACGAAACTTAAACCATCAGACCTGCTTTCAGTTCGAGGCTACAGTGCGTATCGGACAGATAATGCATCGGGAGACATCGCCTGTGGAGGAGTTGCTATTCTTGTCCCCCACAGTGTTCCGGTGTCTTCCGTTGCGCTATCCACAACTTTGCAGGCCGTGGCGGTGCGAATATCTGTCCCTGGGCCTCTTACTGTCTGCAGTGTCTATCTGCCGCTGGACGAGAACGTGAGCGTCTCTGTTCTGGAGAGATTGGTTTATCAGCTGTCTTCACCCTTTCTCCTAATGGGTGACTTCAATGCCCATCATCATTTGTGGGGTAGTGTCAGCATCAGCACGAGAGGTCGTCGCATAGTCTCTTCTGTCCTCGGCCTCTTTGTGCTTTTTTAACACCGGTGCTGACACGAACTTCCATGAGCCGACAAGATCCTTCAGTGCGATCGATTTGACCTTGGGATCACCATCGATTATTGCTGATTGGTCGTGGACGGTGTGTAACGACCTCCACGGGAGCGACCGTTTTCCAATTGTCCTCTCGCATCATGCGAACATGCCATCTTCTGCCTCCCGCCCTCCTCGGTGGAGGATGGAGCTTGCAAGATGGGAGGTCTTCACATCGTCAGCAGCAGTATCTTCTGCAATGGTGACCCAAGAGTCAATCGACACAGCTGTTCTTGAAGTCACAAATTGTATTTTTCAGGCAGCTGATCTTTCTATACCCAAAACATCTAAGACACTCTCCAGAAGTCCGAAGCCTTGGTGGACCCATGAATGCGCAGCAGCTAGGAGAGCTCAACATAAGGCCTGGTCTACGTTTCGGCGATATCCGACCAATGCTAATCTCGTTACATTCAAACGAGCAAAATCCTATGCTCGGTTGGTGCGTCGACGTAGCAAGAGGGAGTCTTGGATCCAGTATGTTTCATCTCTCACTTCACGTGCCAGTTCGAAAAGTGTGTGGGACAAGATTCGTAAGATCCGGGGTAACTACAGCTCTCACCAGATCTCCATTCTCAAGAGTAACGGCTGCACATATGCTGAAGTCGGGGAGATTGCTGATTGTTTGGGGGAGGCGTTTGCCTCCGTGTCGAGTGACCTGGCGTATCCTTCCTCCTCTCAGAGGATTAAATCCACTGTGGAATGCCAGAAAGTCTCCTTTGCGCCTTTTAACGATACAAGTTATAACTCCCCCTTCAGCATAGTTGAACTATGGGTGGCTCTGCTTCGGTCCGGCGCTACATCTGTCGGTCCCGATGGCATCCACTATGACATGCTCCGTCATCTCTTGCAGTCTTCTCTCGAGAATCTCTTAATCCTTTACAATCGTATTTGGTCGGAGCACAGTTTCCCGGAATCTTGGCGAAAAGCTTTTGTTCTGCCTTTTCCCAAACCTGACAAGGATCCCAAGTCTCCCTCTAGTTATCGTCCAATTGCTCTCACTAGCTGTCTGTGTTAAAGTTCTTGAATGCATGGTTAATTCCCGGTTAGTTCATTTTTTAGAATATCATCAAGTACTTTCACCATCACAAAGTGGCTTTCGCCGTCATTGTTCACCTCACGATCCTCTCCTGCACCTTGAGACATCTGTGCGTGAGGCGTTCGTGCATAGGCAGCACATGGTTTCTGTATTTTTTTACATTGAGAAAGCTTATGATCGAGCGTGGTGGCACAGTATTATCCGTGACCTCCACGCATGCGGGCTGCGAGGAAATCTTCCAACCATTGTAAATTTTCTTCGCAATCGGGTGTTCCAGGTGCGCCTGGGGACGACGCTCTCGGCACCGTTCCATCAAGAACAAGGTGTTCCTCAAGGTTGCATTTAATCTGTCACATTGTTCATCCTCCGCATTAATTGTCTTTTCACAAATCTTCCTCCTGCGGTTTCGGCTACTGTTTATGTTGATGACTTGCACATTTTCTGCTCGTCATCAAGCATGTATTTTATTGAAAGGCAGTTGCAGTCTGCAATTAACCAGATCTTTAAAGCGGCGAATAGCAATGGTTTCGTTCTTTCTCCCGACAAGGCAGCGTGTGTCCATTTTTGCTGGAGGCGTGGCCTCCACCCTGACCCAGAGCTGTATTTAGACCGTGCAGCCATACCAGTTTTGCCAGAGACCAAGTTCCTTGGTCTGACCGTCGACCGTGCGCTTACTTTCCGTGCGCACCTTCGGTGGCTCAAGATTTCCGGTCTGCGGGTTCTATCTATTCTTAAGATCCTTTCGAGAGTCTAGTGGGGCGCAGACAGGATGTCTTTGTTTCGAATTTACCATTCATTAATACGGTCAAAACTGGATTATGGTTGTATCGTGTATGACTCTTCTCGTCGTTCCGTTCTCCGGCCTTTGGAAACTATTCACCATCAAGCACTGCGTCTTTGTTCGGGAGCATTTCGAACATCTCCGATTCCCAGCCTTTATGCTGACGCGAACGAACCATCGCTTGAATTACGCCGTCTACAGCTGTCTATTCAATTCTACTTGAAACTTAGATCTCTTCCAGACCATCCTTTATACGATGCAGTTTTTCATCCCCAGCATGCTCGTTTATTCGAGAACCGGCCCTCGTGCATTTCAACCTTCGGTCTTCGTATGGCGGCCGTAGCCCGTGATGTAGGGCTCGACTTGTCACTTGTTGGAGAGACCAGGGGCTTTGGGGATCCTCCATGGCACCCACTTGGTGTCATGGTTGATACCACCTTTACATCTTTCGATAAATCCTCAACCCTTGCGTCAGTGTACCAGCAGCTCTTCGCTGAGCACCGTGCCCTCAACTCTGACTACACTCCCATTTTCACTGATGGCTCCAAGATGCATGGAGTCGTTGGATCCGTGGCTGTCTGTGTAGATGACGTTTCAGTAGCGTGGATCCCAGCTGAGGCCACGGTGTTTTCGGTGGAGATGCATGCTGTGTATCTTGCCCTTCTCCATGTTCAGTCGGGTTCTTATCATCGTGCTATGGCCTATACGGATTCCTTAAGTGTCCTGCAGTCTTTATCATCTGCAGATTGCCGTGACCATCCTGTTCTCTTGGATGTGAGACAGTTATTTCGTCGTTTGCTCGGGGCCGGTCTTCATGTTCGGTTTTGCTGGATTCCTGGCATGTTGGAATCTCGGGTAACGAGTTTTTGCTGTGTGGCGACACTGCGCCGATGTGAGAGATGTGCAATTGCCGACTCACTGTCACTCATCTTTTGTGTAGTTGTGTTCGTTTTCGTGATGTACGTTTTAATTTCTTTCATTCTCATTTGTTGACAGAGGACGCCGCTACACTGCAGCGGCTCCTGAATGGCCACAGCGATACTGTTGCTGTCTTTTCATTTTTTAAAGAAAGTGACTATTTTAAACGTATCTAGATTTTAGCCCTATCATCATCCTCATGTCTCAGTTTTACTGAATCAGCTGGATTTTAATCATTGTATCATGTTTTTAATACTGTTTGTTTCATTATTTTTTTTAACCCTTCCATCGTTCTCATTTTTCAGTTTTAATTGATCAGCCAGATTTTAAGTTTTATACCACGCTTTTAATACTGTTTATTTGTCTTGTGTCTGGCGCTCTTTGGCCAAACATGGCCCTTGCGCCATAAAAATCAACCAACCAACCAACCAACCAACCAAACTCTGTGTACAGCATACATCTACATTCTGCTACTCTGCACAGAAATATGCTTTATTAAAAAAAATAATGCACTATATCAGCTGTGTATAACATAAAACATTGAATGTATAGAAAAAGTTATCAGTTTATGCAATTCTAATTAACTACACTAAAAAATTGGTAAATACATTATAGTTTGTTTATTAGTACAATAAAATATTCACAAATATACCCAAGTTTTTACCTGTTAAATAGCATACTATTGGGTTGTCGGAAAAGTCATGACGTATTTTAGCCATGTTTTGCAAAAGTCATTTATTGATAGAAAGAACAAAGATCAATCAATGATATAATGCCCGTTTTGTTCGATAACCTTTTGCCATCTTTCAGTGAGCTGCAGAATGCCTCGTTCATAGAAGGACCTGTCTTTCGTGGCGGAAAACTGTACAAGGTGCTGATTTACAGCCTCATCTGAATTTAACGTTATACCCCGTAAGGACTGTTGAAGATAGTGAAACATGTGGAAGTCTGATGGCGCAAGGTCAGCCGAGTATGCTGGGTGTGGCAACACATCCCACCCAAGCTCCAATAGTTTTTGGCGGGTGATCAAACTTGTGCGTGGTCTTGCGTTGTTGTGATGGAATACAACACCTTTACAATGAACAAGCTCTGGACGCTTCTGGATAATGGATTCGTTCAAACTGTCCAATTGCCGACAGTACACATTCAAATTGATTGTTTGGTTCCGTGGTAGGAGCTCGAAAAACAAGACATCTTGAAAATCCCACCACACTGAGACCAGATCCTTTCGCTGATGAATGTCTGCTTTGGATGTTGTTTGAGGCGAAGCAGCACGTCAGGACCAAGACCGTTTGCACAGCACATTGTTGTACACATTCCACTTTTCGTCACCAGTTATCAGTCGCTTCAAAAAAATAATCGTTTTCCTCACGTTTAATGAGCATATCGAAGATGTTTATATGCACCGTCAATTGAGCTTCTTTGAGTTCATGAGGAACCCACACATCGAGCTTGCATACGTATCCTAGCTTCTTCAGGTGGTCGTGAACGCTTTGATGATGGATGTGCAAAGTGTCTGCAATCTCTCGTGTCGTGTAACGTTGTCATCAACCTCAGTTGGCCTCCCTGACCGAGGAGCATCGTTGAGATAAAAATCTCCAGCATGGAATTTTGCGAACCACCGCTGGCACTGACGTTCTTGTAGAACATTATGACCGTACACTTTACGCAACTTTTCACATGCTTGACTCGCGTTCTCCCCTTTACGGAAGTAAAACAGTAAAATATGGCAAAAATGCACAGTTTGGTCTTCTATCTTCAACTTGATGTCAAATCTCCACAGATCAACCAAATTGCTCACTATTCCTTTTAGACTGCAGCTAAAACTGGCACCCGTCGAATACCATAGCGATAACAGAGCTGCGTATGCCTCTAGTACTTCCAAAACCGCCCAATCACCATCAGGTGCCAAAATATGTCATGACTTTTCCGACAAACCAATAGATCATAGTTGCATACGGAATGGACTCAAGGGAACCAAAGAAATATTTGAAGTTTTGAAGTTAATATTGTTCAAAACTGTTCTCCACTAAGCAGCTCCATGCACTGCAGAACCAGGTGCTCACTAGACTTTTGCTTCACAGTGGGGGGTTCATAGAGAAATGCCTGCAACCGGGAACTGGAACTTTTCATTTTTGAGCTGCCACTGAGCCTCTAACATTTGCAGACTATTGTGCATACGATTAATGAGTGTATGGTATATGTGATTTTTCATGAATTTAAGCAGAGCTGCCAAAACATATAGCTTGAAATAAACATGGAAGTATCTCTTACCTGGCTACAATACTGCTTGAAGCATAGCAGGTGTTGGATGGGTGATCAAAATGTGAAGATTGTTGGAAGGATCTGCTATGTATTCCTAAAAAGTGTGTGCTCATTTTGCACCAAATTCAGCATGACATAGGCTGGTGGTAGTAAACATGTATGCTTCTAGGCTGGATTCTGTATCAGTCTGTCTTGTGGTAATGATAATGAGTGAAATGATTCTGTTGTGTTGAATATGTCTCAGTTTGATAATGCTGGAAATAGCATACTTGATTAAAGTAGTGTACAGAATGAATATTTGCAGCAAATTAGTTTTCCTCAATTTCTTCAAGTGAAAAAACTTGTGTAAAAAAAAAAAAAACATGGCTATCTCCTGATTTCCATTCAAGCATGGTATCCATTATGCATACCTGCCAGTTTTTTTTTATTTTCCGTAAAATTTACGGAAACGTGACTTGTTTTACGGGCAAAATGTTAATTTTACGGATTTGGTGATTTCCCGTGATTTATTTTCCTTTTTCTGATGATTTTGCACCCACCGTTCAAACTTTTTTATTTAACTTAATCTATTCAAAGTAAAGCGCCGATATAAGCTACGAACAACTTTTCAGTTATTATAATAAGCTTATTCATAATGTGTTTATGTGGGAACATTTGCAGCAGTTTCCCCACGTATTAGGTTTTGCATTGCTTCAAACACTAAAACTTGCGCCCCGCATAAATTGATAAAGATAACAACCAGTTGGGTTTGTTTAACCTGGCTTGGTTCTCTCTCTCTCTCTCTCTCTCTCTCTCGCTGCCCCCCCCCCTTCTCCTTTTCAGGTTATGCATTCTTTGTCCCCCGGGTCGCAACTTCTGAGGAGGTCAAAGTGGGGTGTGACCAGCCCTGGGTGCGACTTGCATTGGAGCAATTGGAGCAAGCACTTGAGAGCAGGTGTTTTTGCAGCTCCCAGTTCGAAATGCGATCTCACAACGTAGTTATCGTAGAAAAAAATTCAAACGGATTTTAAATCTGTAATATTTAAACCCAAATCTATACCCAACATGACGAAATTAAGCAAAAGCTGTCAGTTTTGTGAAATTGAAAATGCATTGGGTCATGGTTTCGTAACTTCTTCTCTGGTAATAAATTTGACCTAACGAAAGAATGCTAAGAGGAAGTTAAAAGAAAAAAAAAAGGTAAGTCCAATGTTCATTCGAACCAGTGCTTCTCCAGCAGTGATTTATTTTGCTCGTCCGTTAGTAAGTTTGTACGCTTTTCAACTGTGCTTTGTTCGTCTTTCAACAACGTGCATAAAAATATCTTGGCTTGATTCAACCAAATTAATATGTTGTGGTACTATTTTTTCCTCTGCAAATTGCATCTCTTTAAACTGTTACTGTTTTACTATAGCAGTTTTACTTGCATTTTTTTTCAAGTGTCAAAAAATTTAGCATTGGTGATTCTCTATGAGCAGCAATATAAAAGAGGGGGGGGCTCCCCCCCTCTTTTATTAAAACTTTCTGTGATGCATATTATGCGGAGTTTCCTGTGTATTACAAAACTTCAAAAAATGAAAAATATGCATTTTGCTCTACGTGTCGATGTAATTTCAGCATTTCGCGTGGTGAAAGGAATGATATTACTAATCATATAGCGCCAAGCATAAATATAATGTTGACTGCGTGGAAAAAAAAAATACGAAATTAACTTCCTTTGTTAAAAGTTATAATGTACTGGATGCGATTTGTGCTAAGTGTTTGTTCACTTCGTTTTTAGTTGAGCATAATTTACCAATTAGTGTCCCTCAGTCACTCATTTATTTCATTTGTCTGTCTCATCGTCCGTCTCTCCGTAAGATAATCCTAGCATGAAAATGGTTCGTTTTTGAAAACATTTTCGTTTGTTCCGTGACGGCATGGGATACGATCCTATTGGATTTGGGGGGTCAAAAGGTAGAACAT
Organism: Macrothele yani; assembly: GCA_039090855.1. Classification (NCBI taxonomy): domain Eukaryota; kingdom Metazoa; phylum Arthropoda; class Arachnida; order Araneae; family Macrothelidae; genus Macrothele; species Macrothele yani. The sequence continues at coordinate 63,200,829 of CM077006.1, forward strand.
CCTTCCCTTAAGATGCAAACCTCCATAAAAATAAATTTTTATCTCTTTATAGATCATGATAGAATAGTAATGAGAAATTATGTATAGATTCTATTTTAATCGAAATAAACGTGCCGATAAATTCAAACATCTGTAGTCATATCAATTAAAAGTTGATACTTGTTTCAAAGGTAACATATCGTTTTGTAATCGATATGTTCAGTACATTTAATCAATATGCACTACAAGTAATTTCATTGAATATATCGATTAATTTTTTTTTTTTTTTTTCGGATTTCGATTTCTGAAAGTTGGCAGGTATGCATTATGTAATTGATACAGCACTCGGGTTAGTTGGAACTTTGTTGCTCTGGATGGTGTAATGGACAGCATGCTTGAACGAAAATCAGGAGATGCAAGTTCAATTCCTGCTTCAAAGCAATGTAATTCTTCAAGTTTTCTGATATGATGATAAATGGTGAACAATAAGCTAAGCAATTCAGAGTCATATTCCAGTTTCTGCATGAATGATTATATTATATCAAGTAGTTTGTTGAGGCTATAAATCTCCATAAGAACTATACTCGGAGCAAACTTAACCTGGCAATGGAAGGAAGGCTACAGAGTGTATACTTTCACTGCATAAAATAGTTCTAGTTTAAAAGCTCGTACTCCAGCTTCAAACTGGCACTTAAAAAGTACACAGATGTTCAATACGTTGTGTGTATGTGCATTTAAAAAAATACAGATATTTGCGTTTTGGTGACGTCACTGATGGTTCTCTGTCACAGCATTCTTGTTTGGGTCAAAGTCAAGCTGTCAACCCAGGGGGTATTTATTGGTGTGGGGATCATTAGCGGAAGGATGAGGAGGAGAAAAGTGTTTCTGAGGGCATTCCGTGTTTCTCCTTCTCGATTGTTATTTTAAAACACTCTTATCTTTCGGGTTTTTCCAATGGCATCTGCCGGTCACTCGAGTGTATTTCAGCCGCATAAAGCTGGGAAACCATTACGAACCTCTGCTTAGGTGATCGTTATGAATGTTTTCACTAAATTGATGGAAAATGAAATAACTATTCTTATGGCAGAACTCACTGGTGTTTCAAGTCTCAGCATTGCGAGAATGAAGGTTGAATTTAGACACAACAGTGCATTTCCTATCCTTGGGGGAAAATGCCCATTAAGGGCTAAAACCCAAACACGGCTGGAACGGTACGACAAATTTACTTTAACCGCAGTTCGTCAGAAAGTACACAGTTTCTTCTTCTGGAATGAAATTCCAACAGCAATCAAAGTTATGTCGGCTGTTAATGGAGATGATGAGCTGCCTACAGTTTGTGTAAGAACTGTGAGGGCATATTATTAAAGACTTGGGATTCAAGTACAGCAAGCGGGAACAGATATCAATGTTGATCAAGCATGTCGATATCCAGGAATGGCGCCTGAGATATGTAAGAGAAATTCAGCATCATCGTTCTCAGGGTAGGTCCATATATTACACCGATGAAACATGGGTAAATTTTCGACACACGAAAAACACAGTTTGGCAAGACACAACTGTTAAATCCAGCGAAGAGGCATTTCTCCATGGCCTTTCACTTGACTTAAAAGCTCCTTCTGGAAAAGGCCAAAGGCTAATAATTATTCATGCTGGTAATGAAAAAAGATTTGTGGGGGGAAAAAAATGAAATGTAAAAAATAAAAAAAAATGGGAAAAATATGTGAAAACAAAATTAGGCCACTTAAGACTTCTTCCCGTGTTTAGCAAAGATAATTTCATTTTAAAAGAAAAAAAGTTGCACATTCTGTAACATTTCAAAAAAATAAAGAAAAAGAGAGAGAGAAATAAATTGCTTGTCTACTGGTCTGCAACGTGCGTGGATGGGGGAGGGGGTTACTGGGGATATGGTCAGGGCTGGGACATGGTGCTAAAATGGAGGGTGTCAGTCTCCAATCATGGTAAAAGACAGTCCTGGGGGCTTGTGGGAGAAACTACCTCCCAAAATTTCCGAGTGAAGATTAATTACACACCATTAGTGCAGAGTAATACTGGGAACTGGGAGTAAAAAGGAACCGTAGCTTTTGTTCCATTGCCAGGATAACTTTGCCCCGAGTATAGTGAATAGGGATCTCCAAAAGTCCTTGCTGAATTGTACTGTCCAGCCCATGCAAAACTGTTGAAATTTTTACTAGCCAATGTGGCTAGTGGAAGAAAATTTTTACTAGCCAAATGACAGTCTACTGGCCATGCAAAGTTAAAAATAAATAAATAATAATAATTCAGTAACTTCTCTACTTATGTTTCTATGAAATTAAATGGGTGAATGTTCTTTTTTTCTTTCTAATGAGAGACCCCTCCCACATTAACTTCATAAAAACAGATGAAGAGCAGTTACTGCATGGGATCATTAGATTGACTGCAAATATTGCATATGCTTTTGTTCCAAAATGATTGATTTTTAACAATTTATTTTCAGTGCTGTAATGTCATTACTCTTACTATCTTAATTTGCACATACATAATTTGTTTTCAAGAGGCCATTGTAGTTAGATGTCTAATTTCTTTAATAATATAATTATTTAAAACAAAGGGACAAGAGCTAGGATATATATACATAAAGTGTCACTAATAATGCTGATACAGTTTACCACTGATATGTACTATGTCTGATTTTCCCATCAGAGGTACCTGCCCACCACAATTGAATAGCATTTTGAGGATCAAAATCTTCAATTGAAGGGCCATTGCACCAAATCATCATTAAGTCATTTAAAGTGTCACTATTCAGACATGCCTGATTACTGGTTTTTATGAGGTTCATTGCTGAAAAGCCTTGCTCACAAGGAGCAGTATTACATGGCATTAGATGTAGCAGCTGCATCATCTTAAAAACATTGCTATGACAGTTTGTTTCTTTTTGTTCAGCATATATCAGCTAAACAGAGATTCAAAGATAATTATTTTACCTGTAGATGACATTATACTTTGTGCAAGGTATACCTTGGCAAAGGTTGAAAGGTTGGCAAATATACATTATACCATAGCAAAGATTGCTTTAGTAAACTTAACCCTTTGGTCGCTCTAGGCTGATCTGTCAGCAGATTAAGTTTTTTCCGAAACCTTCCATTCATTTTCAAAGCAGCTGCAGGGACACCGGCGAGAAAACTGAACTCGATATTCATTCACAAGTGGGGGGGGGGGGGTAGATGAAATAGTTGCTCACTTGGGGGGGGGTGATCTACTCACTGACGTTGGCTACTATATTAAATTTAGTAGGCACTACAAAATATCTGGTCACCATTTGGCGACTAGCAACCAACATTCAGAATGGCTGGTACTGTCTGATTAAAATCTTTCTCTCTATGACAACAGCTGCGGGGTGTACTGATAGCCCCCGCATTGCGAGGGGGCCTCATGGCTAAGAGGGCCTCTAGCAGCAAAAACAATTTAAAAAAAAAAAAATTGCAGAAACTTAACTTGAATTTTGTTAAAAAAATAACTAGGAATTTTTGATGGCTGCTTTGAATGAAGTATTAAAAAGAAAGGCGAATTTTGGTAGTTTTTTTGTTTCAATGTATTAGTAAAATATTTAGAAATCATTTTCGCAGTTTTAGTTTATAAACACTGGAAGGTGGGAAAGCAGCTGTTCCATAGGGCTTGAGGCCCCTTTTTGTAGTCATAGTAATAAGTTTTACACATGAATATAAGTATTATACAGTAGATTGAAATATCAGTTTTAAAAATGAATGAAATTTGAATAATGACGATAAGGTATTATGTATTACAGTTGTTTACACAAGAATATGAATCCTTCAGAAGTAGGTGTTCTTTGTGGGGATGAAGAAACAGAGACCTCTCTTATTTTTATTACACTATCAGGAGAAATTTTTTTTAATTGTGTGCAAAGCATTGTGGCGTTATGTTAAGTGTATTTTTTTTTATGTTGAAGAGTAAATAATTTAAGTAGTTTTATTTTTTTCCTTCTTTTGTTCAACAAATCTTGATTGTTACTTATTAATGTGCTTATTTATGTTTTGTATTTTCGTATAAACCGGAAATGTTCATAAGACACTGTCACACAGCAATTCATTGTTTTGTGTGTGTGATCGTGAGGCATTTCAAATAGGCTGGCCTCAGTTCCCTAAATGAATACAACTTGCATGATAGGATTAACTTTGGAGTAGTTTGTATTGGTATAAAACTAGGGCAACTATTTTAATTATGCATGCACATTTGTTTTACTCGCAATAAAGTGCAATAATATACATAATTTTGGTTGTACGAAAAACACTTGTAGATTCCAAAGGCTTTGAATTATTAAAATGCCCATAAAATCTAGTTAGTAATACGTAATTTAAAATTTTCAGTAATTGAAAGCTAATAAATTTTCTCAAAAGGGCCTCGAAAATATTTTTGCCTGGGGAGGGGTAGGGGGCAAGTTTTTCCGGTATGCTCTTTGAATATCTGAGGTAGAATACTTTCCCATGCTGCAAATATTTCTACATGGCACTGTTGCAAATATTTAGGATAGCTTCTAGGAACTTCAGTAGAAGTGATCAGTCACTGGCTTCTGACCGCGGCAAGACTGATAATGCAGCAATGTGGCCTGTTCTGTTGTTCTATTAACCCGGATTCGCATGATGCCATCTACACTCATGAAATTGTGCCACTGTCAAACCTATTTTTATCTAGAGAAATGCTGAAACACTTAAGAAAAATTTCTGGGAAGCAGTTCTTCATGAAATTAGTTGTAGAACTTGTAATATTTTTCTTGGTAAAGAAGCCACTAATTAACTTAAAATTCTTGAACTAAAATAGAGCAAACCATGTACTTTTTCTCAAATGCACAATGAACAGTCTAGGTTGTGAACAAACACACACAATGACAGCACATTTCTGACAAAAATTAATCTTCTGTACTTCTAATGCAAAACAAGTCTATAGCAACAATAAAGTCTTGTTTTGATTATAGAAGGATTATTGCATATCAAAGCAACCAAAAATATTGAAAAATTTACCTCATTGCCTTAAATTCTCATAAAAATTGAAATGGTAGTAAATAAAAATTTACCAAATTTGTAGACATACTAAGAGCACTTTTTCATTTTGCTCAAAAATATTGGAAAGGTACCTGGTTATTCCCGACACTTGCACTTCCCCTCACGAAAATCCTGGATCCGCCCCTGAGATAGAGTAAGCGTTGTGTGAATGTAAGTATTTTCCTCTATGGCTGAAAATGTACTTTGTAAAATGTACTTTGCTGAAATGTACTTTGTAAAACTTCTAACTACTTGCCCATGGTAACGGAGTATATGATGGTCTGGGTGAAACAGTGAAGTAACTTATAGCAAGGACAAGTCTCCAACGATCCTTTGAAGAGTAAATTATGACATCATCACAGCTGTTTACAAGGAGTCAGGCCAACATTGACTCCATGTTTTTTTTTTTTTTTTTTTTTTTAATATCGAACAACATAAAGAAGAGGAAGTGCTTGAAGAGTGATTTCTGGCTGCAAAACCAATACAAATCACATAGAAGTTCCACAGTTTTCTCCCTGTGTCAGATAAAGAGATACTGACAAATGCATTTTCAAAGAGTGAGCAATCATACAAGTTTTCTTTGTCAGGAGAAGATTTAAAACAGAAGCTCACACCAGCAAAAGTGAGAGGATACGTAGCATTTGAGTATGACAACCAATGGTGGCTTGGTAAGTTTTGGGCCAAAAACAAGAAACTGATGGTGGAAGTGCAGTTTCTCCACCCTAGAGGTCCCACTCCATCCTTTACATACCCATGGGGTTTCAAAGATATACTCAAAGTACCTGCCTGCCAAATACTGACCTTTGTGGAACCCAGATATCCCACTAGCCGCACTTACTACCTTGTCAAGGAAGAGATGGATGCAGCAACTACTCTTCAAAATTACCTTGCAAGAGATTGTTGAAGTTGTTAACATAGAAGAAGGGATGACAACAATGCAAACTGGCAGAAAGGTGCAATTAGTTATAAATTTCAATAAATTAGTATTTACAATGTTTTTTGATAATTTTCTAAACTGCCTACCTGATTGACAGCCAATTTCCCTCCCCTAAGTTAACTTATTTAACCTATTTTAGCATGCTAGTACAATATAACTGTTCTGAATTCTAAAAAAAATAGTGGTCCTTGTCCAAAGGAATTTAAAATTGTGAATTAAGATTACAAATTTCCTTTCACATCTGGATGGCATTTCCTTCGCGTAATATTTAAAAAAATTGATAAAAACATGATTTTACTGTGATCCCATAATGAAACTTTCCACAAATGATGCTAAAATATGTTTATGTGTGAATTTTTCTTTTAAAAGATTAGGTTTTTGAGAAATTCGAGGTCAAAAATTTTATGGCATAACCTTGAAATTCGAAATTCAAAAACTAGTCATGTTACATATCATATGAAAGCTTATAAAATAAGCTATAATAGCCTTCTATCTCATTTCTAGCTTGAGTAATAATTTATTTGTAAGTTCATGTCAGAAGAAAATTGTGTTTCTTTTAAATTTCAGAGGGACGTAACTTAAAAATTACTGTAGATAAAAATCTAAAAGTATGGATTTTTTACTGTCTCTGGATGTACATTACGTGAACCAAATTTGAAAAACATTCAAGAGGGGTAAGGTTCAAGTATTAAAATATTGGATCAATTGACATGGAATGACCAATATGAGGTATGTGCTTTAAACTGTGTTTTACATCATTAACTCATGAACACAGGTATGTGCACTAGGGCAGGGCAGACAGGGTGGCTGCCCCAGGCGCAGCACAAGAGAGAGCGCAAAAAAACACTGCTTGGAACTTGATTAAAACTGGAATTTAAACTTTTTGACCAGTTTCTGGTACACTTAAAATTCGAATTTCTTCCTCAAAATGTTCAGGAGATGCTAGTTTGTTTGCATTCAGAAATGAAGGAGGGATTCTATAGTCTGTTCAGCTAAAGAACAGTAGCCTTTGTTGGCAACAATGGGGCCCACAATTTTTCTTTAATTAGGTGGATAGAGACAGATGTGGGCATGATATTTTGTGTTTTAACCTGGATGCAGAAATGCCTAGTTATGCCTCTGCACACAGGCACAAAAACACATCTAGCATGTTAGCAGAGCCGGCTCATAAAAAAAAAAATTAACAATGGATAAACGTAAAAGTGTAGTACATACAAGTATTCACAATGCAATGGCATTGTAGGAAAAGTGGTAAAGAATATCAATTACTGTACCTAAGATAAAGTTATAACATTTTATACTCATTTGGCAGTCTTTATAGCAGGCATACATGCAATAATAATGACCTTCATTGTATAAGATGCAGGGCAATTTTAACACCAAATTTTTGGACAAATAAAGTGCATCTTATATTGCAAAAAAATATGGTACATTTGATATGAGAAGTTTCTCAATCAAGAGCATTTTGCACTTTCAGCAACTGATTGTCCAGCTGGGAAATGCACATAACTTGAAGAGGACAGATGGAAGTGATAGAAGACTTCTAACATTCACAACACAGAGACGAATTAACAATCGTGCAAATTTAAGGGATGTACTTGAGCAGCCACAGGGGGAGAGAGAGGTGAAAAGAAAGAATGATGCAATGAGCTTCAGTTAAGTCATAAAGCTGTAAAAGAAGGGTAGTCAGTGCAGGAGTGTGGCGCAGATTAATACTGTTCTTGCATTCCTCCAGAGATGCTGAGTGCCTGCTGTCCTACCTTACATAATAGTTCAATCTTAAGTTGACTTGGAGTATAGTTTTAATTAGCAATTTGAATACAGTTCTGACTTTAGTCAGTATTTTAGATGAACTACTTACAGTGCAAAAGGAGGCTACAATTTTTTTTTTCTTCTTCTTCAATAAAGTGGCAGTGGCATTTATCTAGACTCATACCCCATCAGGATTTGTGACTCAAAAAAGTTTTAGAATGTTTAAAAACATTCTGAAATGTTGTATGTTCTCAAATTATGTGGAATGTTCAAGAAAGGCTGTAATACTCTGGGTGATCTAAAAGTTGAATATAATTATGTTTTGAAATGAAAAATCAGAAAATTCTCAGATTCTCTGCAAATCTTTCAGAAAATGTATCATTCATTAAGAATATTCCCGCCTCACATTGTTATTGTTTATTAGGCTTTAAACGTTTCTGCTAGAAGCATCTGGTGATTTGTTTTTAGTATTTGATTTTCATTTTTCAGTAATTCCTGTCACAAAAGTGTACTTTCCAGTGCTTCTATGTAGTTACAAAAAGGAAATGTTCACAATGTGTATGGGCATAATCAGTAGCATGTAACTTCAGAGTGAAAATCCTCCATATTTGTGGCGTCAGTGAATAAACAAAGACATCGCTCTTTCCACGTTTTCGCAACACACAGCAACCGGAAAATTGTTATTCGGCCACTGCTGCGGAATCGAATCCCAGATCTCTCAATATCTAGCCGAGCACGTTAGCCTTGCACCACGGTAGCCAACAGTCCAAGACACTATGTGTGTTTTCTGTCAGCTTCTGACACCATAAATCCATAAGATGGGCTCAGCTACTGAGACATCTCCATCTGGTGGGCATTAATGGCACTGACTATTGTTGGGCACTGTGGTGTAAGTCTAACACGCTGGGCTAGATATCGAGGGATCTGAGGTTCGATTCCCCAGCAGTAGCCGATTAACAATTTTTCAGTTGCTGTGTGTTTTCTAAACGTGGAAAGAGCGATGTCTTTGTTTATTTATTTGCATGTAACTTCAATTTGTTGTGGGGAGGGGGGGGGGGCATATGCTTCTGATATATCTCATCTGATTTTTTATATGATATACACAATGCTTTTCAATGTAGTTTTTATTTGGCATTATTAGTATATATATTGTGAAACCTTTTATGACAAGGGATTTTGCTGCTGCAAAAGAAAGTGTTTTTGGTATTGAAGTGGTTAATTAATACTTTACCAAGGTAAAGAGAAAGGCACAAATGAAGTAATCTAAAATACAGGAATTACATATAGCACCTACTAAATGGACATTACCAATTCAGTAAAAGGTGGAAATCGTGTAAATACGTGGTGTCAGTTGAAGAAATATATCCATTGCTCTTTCCACGTTAAGCAACACACAGCAACCGAAAAATTGTTGCTTCAGCCGCCGTCGGGGAATCAAACCTCGAATGCCCACCAGATGGAAACGTCTCAGTAGCTGAGCCCATCTTACGGACTTATGATGTCAGATGCTGACTGAAAAAGAAAAACATGCATAGCGCCATGAATTGTTGGCTGCTGTGGTGCTCGGCTGGATATCGACAGATTTGGGGTTCAATTTCCCAACGGCGGCTGAAATAATTTTTCGGTTGCTGTGCGTTGCTTAACATAGAAAGAGCGATGGATTTATTTATCCAATTCAGTAGTAGAATTTTCCGAAGACACTTTTGTTAGGAACAGTTCATGACACAAAGTTCCTGGGTACATCCTATTCCATTTCTTCTGTTTGGTCTTGGTAGGCATACAGTAAGTTTTCAGATTCATGGCATGATGCAAAGAACCCAAAATAAATAACCAAAGGGCTTTAAACCATTTCTGTTAAGTGGTTTGAGTGGCTGTGCAGATTCTCCATCAAATGGATAAAGTCATCTTAATATATTCTGACCATCCTAGTTCAGACTTCAGAACCTCTACCCTCCCCTCCCCTCCCCAAAAGAAAGGAAAAAAAAAGACTATACAAGAGGCATTGCCATTTTCACACTATGTGTGTTAGACAATCAACAATACTTTAGGGTGTTATAATCATCTCATGATTTTTTTGGCACTTTTTAATCTTAACGTAACAGAGTAACATGGAAAAATGTCTCCACACACTGTAAGGGAGAAATGTTTACTGTTTCCTTTGAGCATGGTAAGCTGTTTTATGTCACTGTGTTGTAGTGAAAGTGTGCAAAATGGATAATAAATGTTTTGGGCATATGGGAAGTCTGGGTATAGATAAGGAGACACAGGTAGGTATGACCCTGTGCCACATGGTAGGGAAGAGTGTCTTTACTTTTAAGTTCTAGCCTCACAGCTGACTATGTCTATGTAGAAAAAATTGGTTGTTTTAGTAGCATCAGGAGTATTCCAAAAACATGTTGATATTCTGTTTGTTGTGAACATAAGAAATAGAGAAAAAAACATGCAAACATGATGCTTTACTACAGAACCCATGGGCCCATGTGTTACCCTGGGTTAGGTGCCACTGTGTGCAATAAAGTTTTTATTGTTCATTAAATACCTTTTACAAACAGCTGTAGCATTAATCTTTTGCTTTTAAACTGCCATTTTTCTTGTGGAGAGATTTCTGTTTACACTAATGGCTCTTGTTTTTGTTATTTATAGATATGGCTTCAAGAGGAAATTTTGGTGCAAGGAACAAATCCAACAGAGGCAGAAACTCTTCACATTTCCAAGGACAAAGAATTCACCAGTCTTATGGAGATTTATCCCAGGGAGGTGGTTCAGATGGGAAAGATCGGCAATCACAAAATTTCTCTCGTGGAGGAAGAGGTCAAAATCGCCCATGGCGAGGAAGAGGTGAAACTTCGGTTGTGAATGAAAGATCCCATGATATCAAATTCTCTGCTGCTGTCAGTATCAGTATGCAAAGTATTTATGGTGAACATCCTAATACTACAGGGGCTACACAAAGACGTAATTATCAACAAATTCAGAATATCCCTCACAGAGTGAGTCAAAACCCACAAGGAAAAGGTGATTTTCATCACCAGAGTGAAAGGCACCATAATCCTACTAACATTCAGAATTTTCAAGCCCAGCACAGTCAATCAAATCCTGGATGGCCTACCCCAAGAAATCAGTACAACCAAAAAAACTATTCTTCTGTTCAAGATGTGCATTATCTTCATGTTAAAGGCTCAGACTCTGGCAGAAATGTTAGTACTATACAACACAAAAGGGGAAATGAAACTCCTAGAAGACCTTATTTGCTACATCATTATAATAGAGGCACTTTAGCTAAGAACTTTGCTAGGACACTTCCTAATATCCATCCAAGGAGTTCTGCTACTCAACACTCAGGAACTACATGTTCTGGAGGATACACTGCATATCCAAGTGACCCCAGAAATGTATTTTTGAAAAATACTAATCAGCAATTTAGAGAAACGAATTCTGGAGCACAGCCATTTAAATTTGACAGGTTACAGAATACTACTTCTATGAATTTGAATTCTTCAAATCCAGCACCACGTATCATTATCAAGCAGAAAGTAAAGAATCCTTCAAATCGTCAAAAATCAAAGTCTGTAAATACTGCTTCAAAAGAATCTGTCCCTAAAGTAAATGAAAGTAATCCAAACATCAAACAAAAACAAAGCTATAAACGAACAAATCGAAAAATGGTGCAAGTCCAGAAAAACATTTAAGGTAGACCGTGTTCAGCAATCGTCAGGGCCAAAGCCTGTTAAATTTCAGTAGAGCACCTACAAAGGAAGACAGCAGTACAATGTATGAAGAGGATTCTGATGTGAGTGACACAGTTTCAACAGCATCACACTGCTCCTCTGTAGGTAGTGATCCTAGCACATTACAGGATGATTTTTTGGTCTTAGAATCAGACTCTAGTTCTGAAGAAAGTGAATCTGTTTCTAGCTTGGTTGGTGATGTAAAATCAGAATGTCGAAATTCTGGCACTGTGAAGCATACAGATCCATCTTTAGAGGTCTCAAATTCTGGGCCAAAACCAGATATTAAAAATTTTGGGAATGCAGAAAGCTTTATTGCTGTTTATTGGGATATTGAGAATTGCCAAGTTCCTCCTCAGAAATCTGCAATTGATATTGTAAAAAAAGTCAGGGATACTTTCTATACAGATCGCACAGAGTCTGATTTCATTGTCGCATGTGATATCCGTGCCTTGAACAGCGTGGTAATCAAAGAGTTAGGTGAAGCTCTTATCAATGTAATTCATACTGATTCCAGAAACAAACATGCAGCTGATCAGAAGTTGCAGTCTTTTCTCACCCGCTTTCAGCATCAGTTTGAGAAGACAGGATCTGCTGTAGTCTTAATATCTGGGGATTCTGATTTTGCATGCTTCCTTAATGAGATGAGATATCGTCATCACATTTACATTAACTTGATATGTTTGAAGTCAGCACGGAAAGCACTCCAAGTGGCAGCTCACGAGTGCATATACTATGAAGATTTTTTGAAAGATTTACCAGACAGGAAAACAGACAACATTAAGTTCTGCATGAAGGTTTCAAATTTTTCTGAGAAAATCAGTGATAAAGAAATTAAGAGTAAGCTGAAAAGCATATTAAAAAGTGTTGACAGTAAAGCAGTGACAGTTTCTGGCAGGAAAGCTGAAATAATGTTTTCTGATAAAAATGGTCTTGACCAAGGTAAAAGTCTTTTGGAAGGAGCTATTGTATGTGGTTCTGCCATTTCACTCACATGTTACACCAAATGCTTACAGAGTTCTAAATCTGGAAGCAATACAAGGAGGGATTTTGAAGATGTTAGTTCTCCTGACGGAAGTAACCTACTGACATGCACCTCAAATATTTCCGCTGATGGCAAGACTATTGCTGCAAAGCTTAAGGAATCGTCTGGTAAACAAAAACAAACAAACAAAAGGAAAATGAAAGAAAACAAGAATTCTGAGTTATCTGACAAAAATGACTCTTTTGAAACCACTGAGTGCAAGAGAGAGACTGAAGTAATTTCTAAAAATGCTTCATTGAAAATAAGTGTTCAGTACAGGGTTGATGATGTAAATTTCTGGAAAAATGAGCTGTTGGGTCTGTTAAAAACACCTGATTTCACTATCCAAAAAGATGAGAGTGACAGTGAATGTCTCTATGTCAATTTTAATAGCATTGGTAAGGCTCAGAAAGCTCAGAAGAAAATACAGAAAGTTCAACAAATTAATCCTTTAGCACCAAAATTCATAAAATTAATTAAAGATGACATCACCTTAAATTGTAAGTCAGAAAGTAAACTGAAAGAGAGAGAGACAAATATTGTTTTTGAAAAAATTGAAGAAATAAAGAAGCTGACAGAAAATAAAAAGAAGCACTACTTGCAGAAATTTGAAGAAAAATTAAATGATTTAAATAAACAGTGTGAGGGTGTATCACATGATGCACTTGAAGTTATAAAGCATAAAATGAAAGAGTTAAAGGAGCAAAAGGATGTGTTCCTTAGATATAACAGTAATTATTTGAAAAAGCTGAATAATCTCAACCAATCACAATCAAATCTAGAAGAAGCATGTAACGATTACGGAAAAGATTTTTCCAGAGAATGTGCTTCTTTTATGGAAGGTCTTCCAATTTATGCCAAAAAAGATGATATATTACGTAGTGTAAAGGAGAATCAAGTTGTTCTGATTCGTGCTGAGACAGGCTCTGGTAAAAGCACGCAGATAATTCAGTACTTATGGAGGAATGGTTTTGCACAAAAAGGAGTTATTGTCTGTACTCAACCAAGGAAACTTGCAGCAATTTCTGTTGCAAAGCATGTGAGCAATCAAGTTGGAAGCACATTAGGAGGTATTGTTGGTTACCAGGTAGGTTTGGCAAGCAAAAGATCTGACGAAACACAAATTTTATTCATGACAGATTTTACTATGCTTAAATTATGTGTCAATAATCTGCACTTTGAAGGTGTTTCGTGCATTATTATAGATGAAGCTCATGAAAGAAGCATTTACACAGATCTTTTACTTGGAATGATAAAAAATGCTTTGCCTCAGCGCAGTGATTTGCGTGTAATTGTTACATCTGCAACCATTGATACCTCTGTTTTTTGTAAGTATTTTAATTTACAAGCAAAGGCTGTGTTGCAGATATCAGGTAGGACTTTTCCTGTGGAAGATGTTTGGCTTCAAAAAGACGTGAATGTTGGGTGGAAGTACTTGGAAGAAGTAGTGAACACTACATTGAATCTTTTGAAAGAACCTCCAGGGGATATTCTTGCTTTCCTAACAACACCTCTTGAAACAGAGCAGGCTTCTGCTCTGCTGAAGGAGAAGATTGGCTCTAACAAGAAGGTTAGTGTTCATCATCTTCATGGTAAATTGGATGTCAGTGAGCAGCAAAAAGTTTTCTTAGCAGTATCTAGAGGCTCAAGGAAGGTAGTATTTGCTACCAATTGTGCTGAGACATCAATCACAATACCAAATATTAGATATGTCATTGACTCTGGAATGGTCAAAGAATCAAAATATGATGCTGTGCGTAATTTAAATGTTCTTTCTGTTGGATTTGTGAGTCGCAGTTCAGCAGAGCAAAGAAGAGGAAGAGCTGGGAGAACCCAAGCTGGGAAATGTGTCCGACTGTATAGCAAATTGAATTACTTAAATGATATGGCTTCCAACACTGACCCAGAAATTTTGCGGGTCAACTTAGGTCAAGCATTATTAAAACTCATGGAGTTGGGAGTTCAGAATCCCACTAACTTTGATTTTGTGGAATCTCCATCAAGAGATTCGTTGAGTGTTTCAATGAAGCAACTTGTTCACTTGGATGCAGTTGATCAGAGTAATGGAATGCTGTCTGACTTGGGCAAAAAAATGGCTAAGATATCTCTTGAACCTCGTTTGTCTTATATTATTCTGAAGGGCATAGAACGAAACATTGGGTATGAATCTGTTGTAATTGCTGCCTTAGCCACTGTCTCAAGAAACATTTTCTTTCGGAATAAAGACAATGAGAAGGAAGCTGATGCCAAAAAAGTGCGGTTTTGTCAAAGCGAGAGTGATTTCTTAACATACTTTGAAATTTTCAAAGAGTGGATTAATACACCCAAAGCAGAGCGGTCGCAGTGGTGTGTACTCAACTGCATTAATGCAAAGTCAATGCGAGTTGCATTAGATCTAATCACTGAACTGCTTAAAACTCTTAGACAAGAGTTACATATTCAACTGAATTCTGGATTCACTGAAGAACCAACATTTGTTGAAGAGATGCATGACATTATGTTCTACAGCTTTTTGGAAAACCTGTGTGTTTTTTCAGGCTATAACAAATTTGGCTATCGCTCACCTGGCATGCAAGGTGAATTCCAAGTGCACCCTTCCTCTTCATTATGCTATCTTGGGCGATGGAAACCACAATACGTTGTATATGACACTATTCTGAAAACATCACAAGCTTTCCTGCTTAACATCACTCCTGTTTCCGAGGAAGCTGTTGAAAATGCAGTGAGCTGTGGGTGGTTACCATATAGTTTAGATGAGTTGAAAAGCTTGACATTATGTCCTTACCATATTGTTCCAATTGGAGAAGTAATTTTAAAAAGCACATATGTGGAAAGGGAGGCAAAAAACGGGTTGCTCTTGAAAAGCAGCTGCAAGATTGCATTAAAGATAACTCATGTGGAATTGAAGTTAAGTTTGCTAAAGGTGAAGTCATTGTGCATTTGGCAGAAAGCTTTCATCACTATGTTGAAGATTTAATCTTTCCTATCATTATGAATGCCCAACAACAATTGTGTGATGAGCAAGAGGTACTCACTGTTCCTGACCTACCAAAGCTAGATATTGTTTTAGGAGCTGGTGCTGAGATCAAGGAAATTGTTTTACCTTGGGAATACAGAACAGTTCATGTTAAAACCAGTCCAGACATTCCTTCTAGTTTAGTTACAGAAAAACTGTCTGAATTTGGTGAAATATATCAAATAAAAGAATATCCGACACATGCAGCTGTAACTTTTTTTCATGTATCTAGTGCTTTGAATGCAGTTAAAAATCACAAAAACGTCAACACTTTTTCTGTTCGACCATTGTTAAGGAAAAATCATGAGATGTATCAAAGAGAAAAGTTTTTTAAAGTCTTCATTACTATAATGAGGAGACCTTGCACTGGTTTGGCATTTGTGTCTTTCAAATCTCATGATTTTCCAGAAGCTGCCAGTTTCCTGTGTGGTAAATCAATATATTACGGGTATTCAAATATGATTATTAATGTGAACCGCACCAACCCAGAGGAATTGTGCATAAGAATGCTACCTCCATGGACTATGAAAGAAGATCTTAAAAGTTTATTGACAGAACATCTGCCAAAGTCTGTAGAAATTAATCAAATAAAGATAATCAGGGTTAAAGAATTTCCATCCTGTGATGCTGATGTTGCTGAAATCAAGCAAAATCTGATTGCAGTGTTTTCAGATTATACTCACGCTGATAAAGTAACCATTGAATTTAAGAGAGTCAAGTCCAAAGATTTCACATGGAATGCCTGGGCCTATTTCCATAATTCCCAAGATGGTCAGGTTGCTGTTACTGCTCTTAAAGGGCGTTCCATCACAGTCCAAGGAAAACAACAAAGCTTAGAATTGAAGCCATTGCTGAAAAACACAGTTTTCTGTAATTCAGAAATTTTTGTTGCTGTCAAGGATCAAATTGAAGAAGCTTTAAATTTTTACAAGAAAGGTAAAACTGAAAGTGATAAGTTAAACATATCAGCAAAAAACACTGAAACCAATTCCGGTGTTGTCATTACAATTGAAAGCAACAATTTGTCAGACATAACTGATGCCAGGAATTGCATAGCTAACATTTTAATGGGAGACAAAATATTATGCTTAGGCAATTCGCGATTAGAAAAGCTTTTCTTGCAGCAAGGGAAGGTATACCTAAAGAACTTGGAAGATAAAATACAAAATCTTTGTATTAAGATAAATGCTAGGATGAAAGAAATTACAATTTTTGGTTCTGATGCAACATGCTCTCGTGCTAAAACTGAGATAAACAGTTATTTAGGAAGCTTAAGCGAGGAAGAGAGTGAGGATATTTGTTTAATATCTGATGACTATCCTAGAGGACTTTTGCGTGAACTAGTGAAAAGGCATGGTTATAAGTTGGATAGTTTAGCGACTCATTGCAACTTGCAGTCTATTGAAATTGAGACCAGTCGGCATATTTTAACTGTAACTGGAGATGCTCCTGCAATCAAAAAGGTATGCACGTACAGATTTTTATGCTTTTCTGCATGCATGTGAGATATACTCTGACTCACAACTCAATTAGATGCACAATACACCCTTTCATATGTATGTGTCCGACGCCCCGGTGGCGCAGTGGTCTAATGCGATGGCCTCTCTGATCATTCGTCCATAAGGGGTCCGGATTCGAATCCCGGTCAGGCATGGATGTTGTGTTTGTCTTATGGCACTGGCTCTCTCCCTTCCCTGGAACCAGTGACCCTAAATTAGGGACGGGCGACTGCTTATAGCCCATTGAGTTGCTCACGGTGGTCGTTAAACCTCCAATCAAAAAAAAAAAAATATGTATGTGTCTATGAAAAGGAACATTCATGGGTCATAAAATTTTGATCTGAAATGTACAATTCTTTTATCATATGCTCTTGTCCTCTCACATAAATCCAAATAGTTATTTTTTTGTTAAATGTAGTCACTGACCTGGAATTTTATTAATGATGTTGGTAAAAATTTGCTGAATATAAAATTGAAACCACTCACATTGAGAGGGAAACACATAATTTAAATGGATAACCCTTCGTGCACACTTTTGTAGGGTCTGTAATTTCATTGGCACTTTAATTTCATTTCTAATTAATAAAGTTAAAGGCAAGAATAATCCATTTTGTTCAAAATATTTCGAAGTAATAGCAGAATGTGAGGATGAAATGAGCCATGTTTCTGCCATTTGAATGTATGCATGTAGCATTTAGTTTCACTAAATATTTCTCTTCTCAGTTTGTTAATTAATTTTTTCAATTTTGGTCAAAAATTGTGTGTAGTTTTACCTGGGGAACCATTTTTTCTTTTGGTTTCTGATTTATTAATCACATGAAAAATTGAGCAAGTTTAATTGCAAATGATTATGAGCAAATTGGTCTATTTTTTATGTACAGCTACTTGTATGTGATCATGTTTGCATTATAGATAAAGCTGGATGGTAGTATAACTAATTACCCTTTGTTAGAAATATTCCCATCATTATTTAATGTCTCATCTTTGACTCAAAGAGATCTATATTATCTAATGAGTTACCCTCAGCATCTGTTAGCATACATATCACAGGCCCAATGGTGTAGGAACTCCAGGGGCAGAGGGCACAGCTGTCCCCATGTTCATATGCATGCAGGAGTGAAACATTATACATTTGCCCCCTCACTTTTTTTCCTTTTTAATTATGTCCATTATCGCAAATTGGATAAATATTAGAATTTTTTTAATTTCCTGCCATTTAAAATTTTTTCTGATAAAACCAAATACTATTTTCTTATTTGATTATTAACCATATCAAACTGCAAATTTTTTAGTACCATTCTTGAGACATGGGTTAAACTCTCTTAACTGTGTCCAGTACAAGAAAAAGAAAAACAATGTACTAAGTGTGTACCAGTCTGTTATTAATACAAGAAAAAAAGTTTCCAAAGATCAGCCTTACAATATCAGTATAGAGGGGAAAAAAAAAAAAACATTTGACAAAGCACCAGCCTTATTAAAAATCATTTAATCTGAAATTCCTAAAAGGCATGTCATCAAAAAGTAGAGCAGGAATGTTTTCTAGTTCATTTTGCTAAAGTAAATTTAGTCTTTATTTAAGAAAAAAAAAAGAAGAAAGAAAATGGAAGAGCAAGGAGAGAAAAGAAATGAGTTATATTGTTATATATTTCTTATTTGTTGTATAATGCTGAGACTACAGTTCTTCACTGTTAAAAAATTTTGGATGTTGCACCAAAAAGTGGTGCTACACCATTTTCTAGGGCAAAGGTAAACCACTGAAACATGGTGTAATGGGTACAACTTTGCACCAAGCAGGTTGGATATCATAACATGCTGCATCATGCTTTTGTGTGTTTCGTGCATCACACAGTGGTTTACTTTTTCCCAAAAATTGGTGCAGCTGGTATAACACCACTTTTGGGTGCAACCTAGTTACAAATTTTTTAACAGTGTTGTGGAGTTCATACTAGGAGGTGTCCAAATCGATATAGTTTAACATTGTTTATAATATGAAAATGTTTTATATCGATAGAAAACTCAAGTTTTATATTATCTTAGATTTTATAAATATTATATTTTTTTCTTCCTGTAGCAGTTTCTAATGATGTCATCATGTCCTGTTTTACAACAGCACAATAGACTCTTATGCTGTGACCAAGAAGTACATTTCCTGATATCTTTCCTCCGTTGTCCAAAAATAGTTCCGACGCCCCTGCACAGGCCTGATTTTGGTCCTGAATTTTTGGATTTTTGAGCAGTGACATTCCGGATTTTTACTCATCTGGAACCTGGTTGTTTTTGAGAAAACATCCAGTTTTGGTGAAATTTCGATAATTTGTAATATTTGTTTTATACTGTAACACGTCTCCTATATACTGCAGAAGGTGAGTTGAAAGTTTTGCAATATTTGGATCACTTCATGTCTCCATACGTATCTTTACGACGAAAGCTGACTAGCATTAAAAGTATAGGCTATCGTGTTGCACTGTCTTTAGCCACCTGTCTGCCAGTTCTTCGATTCTGCGTCAGTACCAGTTGTCCTTTGAGGCGAAGAACTCCTTCACCCCAGCTGCCACCTCATCCTAGTTGTTGAAGTGCCGCCCACGAAGGAAGTGGGCCATGGACCAGAACAAATAATTATCCAACAGGGCAAATTCTGGACTATATGCTGGGTGTGGTATCAGTTAAATGCCCTCAAGTTCCTGGAGTTTTGCCTGGGTTGTTCGCTCGGTATGAGGCCGAGCGTTGTCCTGCTGTAGGAGAGCGTGCTTTCTGTTCTCCAGTGCCAGGTATTTCTCCTCCAAAACAACATAAATCCACTCTTAGCTGTTCAGAGTAGAGGTTGGTTTTGATGGTCCAACCATGTGGAACAAATTTGTAATGGATTATCCCCTCGAAATTCCACCAGACGCAGAGTATCACCTTGTGCTCAAAGCACCCATGTTTGACAACAGGTTCAAGAAGCTGGCCCGGTCTCAACAACTGATGTTGTGTGTTAGGATTATGGAAATAGACCCACTTTTCATCGCATGTAACAATTGTCTTGATGAAACGTACATTGCGCGAGTTTTCTAGGAGTTTCGTGCACACTTCAACACTTTGTGGTTTGCTTCAGCTGGCGTTAGTTCGTGAAGGACAATGAGGTAGCTCCTGTAGACCTCGCTAAGGTTCTGAAAGTGATGAACCACAGTAGTCTGTGACATGCCCAGCTCGCCTGATAATCTCTGAGTGCTGGTTGTTGGATTTGCCTCTACGGTCTGGTGCACTGCCTCCAAATCCACGGTTTGCGGCCTACCTGACCTTGGCTGATCGTCAAGGTTTCTGTCACCTGAGCGAAATTTCTTGAACCATCTGGTTGCAGTGCTGTGGTCCATAGAACCTTCCCCTTTTGCAGGACAAATGTTTCGTGTTGCTTGAGCAGCATTATGGCAGAGTTCAAACTCGTAAAGCAAAAGTTCCCTAATTAGCCGGT
Organism: Macrothele yani; assembly: GCA_039090855.1. NCBI lineage: Eukaryota > Metazoa > Arthropoda > Arachnida > Araneae > Macrothelidae > Macrothele > Macrothele yani. The sequence goes on from CM077006.1 coordinate 63,221,254, forward strand.
TGTGGCTGTTCATCTTTTTGATGTCCTAACCACAGACAGAACAACAACATGCAATGCTGTTCACACAACAACTACCACTTTATATCCCTTCCTACTGGCAGCAGTGCACGACTTGAACTTTTAAATACCTGACATACTCGCCGTAGCACATGCATTTATGAAAATATTGCAAAACTTCCAACCTCCCCTCTGTATCATTACAGACACTGCTACAGATTCTCCGTAGTCACAATAAGAAACGTTGGTCCGTTATGGAGTACAGGAAAAATCGAATATACTATGGAAATCGAATATCTCGGTAAAATAATATTATTCAATATTTGTATAAAGTTTGTTTTCATGCTTTCAAGACTTTAACGTTTCTTAAATATTTTTCAGATTGTTTGTAACATGTTTTTAATACCACAACTTTTCTTTGACCATCTTCATGCCGTTCACTGGCTGATAAATCTTCCAAGCAGCTGGAAAAGATTGTTCTAGCATTTCCGTGATTTCAGAATTTCAAATTTTTCTGACAAAGCTGAACTTTCCATCCCTCATTTTCCATCCTGATTGTGTTGTTATTTTCTATATTTGGCCAATTATTTTCCTGTTCTTTTAATATATTTGATAACAATGAAAGAATGCAACTTTGTATTTTAGGAATTTTTTTCTAATGAAATGCACAGTTTCTTATTTTTAAATCTCTTCCTAGAAATTAATCAGGGGAGCAGCACTTCCCCATTTTCCCTAAAAAACAAAATTAAATTTTAAAATCTGTACTGAATCTGATTCATTTCCATGACCAGTAAAATTGTTTTCACAGCAGCATGAACAATGCAGTAGTGACTTTTGTATTTAATTTCACTTCTTAGTCACTTCTTGCTGTATCATGTAGAGATGTTTCCTTTTACCAGCTGCTTCGCACGTGTTCGCTGATCTGCCGCTAACACTTCGAAACGGTGGTGCGCTTTCTCTCTTTCAAGTGGTTTGACCTACTTTCATTTACTGCGCACTGAGCTGTTACCGCTGGGCGCGCTATCCACAGAAGCCTCGGACGTCACGCTACTCGTCTGTGTGCTTATGTCCCCATTCCGTCCCCCATGCAAAGGGCGTTTGAGTCAGGCATTCCTGTTCTCCCCAAACTTTCCCTCCTAAACCAACATCAAGACAGCGGAGTTATTGTCTAACGTATGAGTAGAAGGGGGGGACATGATCACAGTCGAGTTCGTGAACAAAAAAAGAAGTGGTTTGAAAAAATTTACTAAGCATCTGCATGAAAAAAAAAAAAAAAAAAAAGGGAGGGAAGAAAGTCTTATCGAAAACAAATTCGGCATAAGAGCCGCTCACCCGAAAAATTTCACTTTTAGTAACGTAAGAGCTGCGGCTCTTAGCCCAAAAATTACGGTACATACTTTTGAAATTCCATTATCTTTGCTTCGAGGTCACGAGGTAACTTTTGTGCAATTTTGGTGCGCTGGCGTAGACACAACCCATAGCGGTTCATGATGAACCTTGTGCACCAACCTGGTGAGGCACGAAAAGTGTTATTTGCAGCTGCAAACTTTTCATCTTTTGTGAGCTTCATTGCTCGCAAACGTATAACAGTCCGCGTTACAATGTAACCATTTTGTCTGCAGCCCACAATCCAATCATTCAAGACACTTTCCAGCTCTGGGAAAGATGTCGTTCCACGGCGCAGCACCTTTTGGGATTTTCACCAAGTCCGTTTTTTTTTACGCCAATCTCGAATCAGTTTTTCATTAATGCCAAATTGACGTGAAGCAGCACAGTTGTTAGTATTTTCTGCAAAAGAAACCACTTTCAACTTGAATCCTGCGTTATAGGACATCTGTTTCTTTACACAATCCGTGTCACCCATAATTGGAGTTAGACACGTGTGATTAAGAACAAGAAAAACACGTGCGATTAAGAACAAGAAACATCTAACACTGGCTGTCGCATGGCTCCGTTACGTCAAAGGTCAGCGCAATCAACTGGTAGTCGGAAGGGCGGAGCTTTCTATGCGCGGCTGTGACTGCGCTGTGGATACGCAAAGCCAGGAGAGAGGAGACTTTTCAAAGTGCAGAGAAGTTCAGAGGGTCGCGATTTCGTAATTCTACCACATCGGTGTTCTTTCTTTCTTTCTTTCGGAGGGTTGCGATTTCGTAATTAATACTGCATCGGCATTTTTTTTCTTTTGGGATGGATTACCTTTTGCCTCACGGGAAGAACTTTTGCACTTACGATTTTTTTAGACCCCGCGTATAAGTCGACCCCATTACTTTGAAGCTCTCATTTTGTCCCAAATTTCTTGACTTATACGCGAGTATATACGGTACTTTAATTGTGATCACCCGGTATTACGAAAATTTCCTTAGTCAATAAATATCTGAAGCAATACATATGACGTGATAAAGTACGCTTGGTGCAAATACATTTCAATGACTACTGCAATTCCCTCATTGAGAGTATGTAAGTACTTTTAATTATGAAATTTATTATCAAAAAGGTTATAATACGTACAAATTTACTTTACGTATTCAAAACATAATTCGTCAATATGTAGCATCAAATTTCAAGCGTACTTTAAAATTGCAAGAAAAATATGGTAGCTGATTTTTTCTGAGCATTTAGCTTCTTAAATAATGATTTCAGTATTGTAAACAGCATGAAACAGAACATCAGTTAGTAATAATTAACTTGTAAAAACAAAATATTTGATTACCTTTTTACACTGTAGAAAAGAAATGCTTTAGAGAAGATTGTTTATTTTTTCTGAACGTTTAGCTTTATAAATTTCAGCTTTAATTTTATGAAGTGCGTGAAAAATGTCATAATTAATATCAAAGCGCATGAAGTAGTTTTTAGCATGTTTTATACCATTTATTAGCAGCATCACTAAAGCAGCTAACTTTCAGTTCTGTTTAATTTTCTTCACAAGAATCTGATGCCTTTAGTCCGATCTGTTCATCCAAAACATCATCATGGGCTTGCATTTGCCAGGTATGCACATTTGTGTCACAATCAACATAATAGGAAAATAATACCTGATGAGGCAGTTTCATTCCATTCTGGAAGATCATCATTCACAAAAGTGTCAGCAGGATTTTTGGTGTTGGACACACTTTCTTCTTGTTCACAGTCTGAGAAGCCTGCTTTGTTAAAGCAGTTTTTAATGGGGTTGTGCAATAGTCATGGAATATCTGTCATAACTGCATTTCATGACTGTCGCACGAAATGCATTGCATCGAGAATGTTAACTTTAACTTTACATGCATCAATAACAGAAAGTACTTTTCGCATGAGAAGCTTTCGATAATGGGCTTTAAAAGGTCCAATGACACCCAGATCCAGTGGTTGCAATTCACTAGTACGATTTTCTGGGGGGAAATTACTTGAACATTTTTCAGATTGTTTTCCTGAGGATGCGCAGCACTCTGATCAATGAATAAGAGGACTTTTTTCTCTTTTTTGCCTGCATCTCAGTATCAAAGGCTTCAACATAATTTTTGAATTAAGCTGTGGTAACCCACGACTTTTTATTTGCTTCATGTTTGGTGGGCAAAGATTTCAAATTTTTGAAGCAATGTGGTTTAGCAGATTGCCTATAACTAAAGGCTACAATTTTTCTGACCCGTCTCCATTGGCAGCTAGAAGAACAGCGTTTCTGGCTTTTGATTTTTTTTCCTCCATGGCAGGAGTCTTTAAAAAAACACAGTGTTTTATCTGGCTGCAGGTTATAAAACAGTCCAGTTTCATCAACATTAAAACTGTTACACAGCATGTACTCTTCAATAATTTGTGGCAGCTGTTCATTTTTCCACGTTTGTGCCGTCACAGGATCAACACTTCTGCTTTCGCCAGATAGAGCTCTGTACACCATGTTATGTCTTTTCTTAAAATGATCAATCCATCCATTTGATGCAATGAATTCCTTTATTTGAAGTTGTTGGGCCAGATGAACTGCTATTTCCTTCAGATGTGATCAACTAATAGGCAAATTACTAGCCCATGTTTGTTGGAACCAAGTGACAAGAGCGTTTTTCAACTCATTCAGGGGTGATGCTTACATAGATTTCCTCTCACACAAAAATTGCTCACACTTCGATGCACAGCTTTTGATTTCTTTTCTATTTTTCGCTGTGGTACACAACATTGACTTGGAAATTCCGAGTTTCTCTGCTACAGCAGCCTGCGATTCTGGTTTCACATCAAGCTGCAACAAAATCTCCAATATTTTATTTGAATGAAAATCAATTTTTTATTAAATGAATTTTTTTATTAAATGATCATCAAGCTGCAACAAAATCTCCAAATTTTTTATTAAATGAAAATCGTCCAATATAAGATGGTGGGATTCTACTTATAATTATAATAAAAATATATTATGCCATAAATATGGAATTCAGATGGGAAATAAAGTACTAACAATTAGAGATATGATAATTAATAATACTGAAAATTATAGTATATTAGAAAAAGCTGGTGTATACAAAATACCTATAAGTGGAATCCCACCAATATCTTATATTGGAAGTACCAAAAATCAATTAAAACATCGCCTACAACAACATATTAAAAATTGGCAAAAAAAGAAGCATGAACAGCACTAATACAATACTGCCTGGATAACCACACATACCCGAATTTGAAGAGATTAAAATAATAAAATCATGTTGCAATGAGAGACACCTACGCATTGCAGAGTCTGTGTTGATTGAGAAATATAGAGATAGAATTTTTAATAATAATGCCCCAAGTATCCTTAATGAAAAATGGAAAGAATTAAGAAAAATTGAACAAAAAAGCCAAAAACACAGTAGAAGAAAATGAAGTTTTTACAAAAGTTTATAATAGATGGAGCCACGGTGGAAGTTTTTGTAGGTGACGTTGGAGCAGGGGTGAGGAAAATGATCGTATCGCTCACTCGCACTGCGGTAGCAGGAGAGATAACATCTGGAATGCCTCCTGAGGATGACCCCAGTGGGGCTGTAGAAAGCGCTTGAGGCAGTCTATGTGGGAATGGCTGAGGTGTGGTGACTGAATGCTCAGGATGTCGTGGGGTGTAGGGAACTGGAACTGAAGGAATGACATAGAAGGGAATACAATACATTGTGTGTAAATAGTTGTATATATGTTTTTAAGGTTTTTGGTTGGAATTTTTGTTTGTATGTAAATAGGATGTTTGTGTTAGTTGGTCATGTCAGTTTGTATTGAGTTAAAGAATCTTGGTTTTTATTAATGTCAATTAGCCAACTAAAGTTGGGTTTTACACGTTGATAAGAGTGGTTGGAAGGGAAGTAGATGCTGTTGGGGCCAAATGTCATTACTGCAGTTAACTTCAGGACTTGAACATTCGTCAGGCATTGAATGAACCTGAAGATGGAATAGAACCACCGCACCAGAGGCTTGAACCAAGCCAGACTACAAAAAGAAAAAAAGTGCAGGGAAATGTGTACAAAAGGTGAGCTACCTATTATGAATATAATTGTATGCACATATATTACGAATAGTTATGGCATAAGCTATAGTTGTTCCAACACTGAATTAATTGATATTTGTTTTCCAGTGAATAAATACTAGGGTTGTACAGAAAGTAATGCAAAAGTGGGCATAACTTTTTTATTAACTGACAGAGTTTGTCCGAATCGCACATGTTGGTAGAGTAACTCTTTCTCTATACAAAGGTACTGCTCAACATAGTCTTCATCACAAACGGTGCATTTGCACAATCATTGAACCCAACTCACGAATCCTCTTTGAAAAAATGCAGGTGTGGACTGTTGTACTCACTTCTTCACAGCCACTTTCACCTCATCTGTGTCATCAAATTGCTGTGCCCAGAGACTGTCCTTCATTGGACCAAACAGGTGGAAGTTGGGTGGCACCAGATCTGGGCTGTACGGTGAATGGGGATCACTGACCAGACTAATTTGCTGATCACCTGATTTGTTGCCAAAGATGTGTATGGTCGTCCATTGTCATGGTGAATGTGAATAATTTTCAGATTCTTGTTCAGTTTCTTCCTTATTATGGCTTCTCTAAGCTTCTGGAGTGTCTCAATGTACTGCTCGCTGGTCACAGTACAGCCACGTTCCAGAAAATAAAATGGTGACACCCCTGTCATCCCAAAAAACAGTCACCACGACTTTCTGTGCTGATCGCTGGCTCTTGAACTTCTTAGGCATTGGTGAAAAGGTGTGACGCCATTCCATGGATGGATTCTTCATTTCTAGATTGTAAAAATATGCCCACGTTTCATCCCGTCACCAGATCAGAAAAAAGTGTGTTTTCATTGGCTTCAAGCGCTTCCAGCTGATCAAAGCAGACTTCCACCTTTCTCTCCTTCAAATTAGGTGTCAACTACCGAGGTACCCATTTTTCACAGACTTTCTGATACCCAAAGACTTTCACCATCTTCTGTATGGCATTGTGACCACAGTCCAGTTGTGTAATAATCTCATGGATTGTGACTTATCTTTCCACATGAATCAGTTTATCCGCTTGCTGACGATTCATGTCAGTGATCACAGATGATGGTCTTCCACTGCATGGCTTCCTCTGTAAACTTTTCCATCCATCTGTGCACGTTGCTCTTGTCCATGGTGTCATCTCCCTAAACATGCTGTGGCCTTCTATGGATGTTGGACAGCCTGCACTCTTCCTTCATCAAGAACTCGGTGAGGGCACGTTGCTTCTGCTTGGAATCCATTATTTACCTGCAATGAAGAAGAAGGGTTACCATAGAGGGAGAATTACTCTGCCAACATGTGCAATTTGAACGACCTCTGTCAGTTAATAAAAAAAGTTATACCCACTTTTGCATTAGGCCTAATTTTGGTGCAACACTTGTATAATTTATAGTGTACTGTCCCAAAAGTAAATTAAGGTGCATTTGAGCTAAGCATTACATAAAGCTCGTGCATGCATAATGATGTGAAGGTACAATTGTTTGCACTTTAATATATTTTATATTGCAAGTGCAAATGTGTAAAGTTATGGGGTGAACTAAAGTAGTCTGTATAATGGTGCAGTTTTTCATGGAAGCAGAACTGCCAGAATGGGATTTGTGCAGTTACTTACTGATTTCATTATTTCATTCTAATGAAGACTAACTATTCAGTTGTGCTTAATGATCCAAAACCAGAATTGGAGAAAACATTTCTTTTCATAGATAGTTAGGAAAGATCAGAAATGCAGACACAATCACATTAGAAAAAAAGGCAATCACAACAATCCAGTAAGTCAATCTTATGCATGAAGACACTTCATTTAACGAGAACTTCATTGTAAACATATGGAAATTAAGAAACTGCTCTCGCAAACCAAAAGTACAGACTGCAGAACGGGCCAAAATAGGAGAAAGAACAGCTTTGGAAATTTTGAGACTTCTTTTCTCACTAAAAGCAAAAAAAAAAAAACTTTTATGATTCTGAATTTAGTTACCACAATAAAATTCATAAGATTGGAATAAAATCTTCAGAAGTCTCTCCCTCAAAAATTACTGAAGATTACATACCCTGCCTATTGCTTCAAAAATGAAATTGATGCTTTTTTTAAATATTAAATCTTACTAGGGATTTCTTATGCTGAAGTCCAGAAAAAAAAATAGGTAAAATGTTATAAATTCTTACACGTGTGGTAAAAAACAGTTTAAATAGGAAATGGTGTTGCTGACATGCCATTAATTGTAGGGTTGGAGCACCTTGATAATTTTTCCCAAACAGTGGACTGCAAAAAATCTGCTTCCAGGATGGATTATGAATTACCAGTCTGGTACTGAACCGTAATGTCTGTTGCCAACTATTCATAATTTTCTGTGGAAATCCAGAAATCTCAAAGACTAGTGGTGTAAAGAAAGTAAAGTGCACGACACTCATCTTCCCAAATTTCCAAACAGGTTAGCACTCTGAATCAAATGAAAAACATTTTGTTAACAAAAATAAATACTCAAATATTCAGATTCAACACCAGTTTGGAGTGTGTACAGTGACTATGACTTTTCAGTACCTTAACTTTGAAAGTCCCAACATTAAACCTAGAGAAAGAACATTGTGGATTCACAAAAACTTTGTTAATGTTAGCAATCTTTGGGGAATGCACATTATTTTAAAAAATGAAGCATGTGGAACAGAAGCTGTAAGTGTTGGTTTTTTTTATCTATAAAACTACTGTAAAATATTATAATTTCTTGCAAAATTTTGAAAATATTAGCAGCATGACCTGTTTTTCTTTTGCAAATTGTATTGTTAATTCTGAATGGAATGGCATGTAATAGTAAGATGCATTTTAGAAATCTCTGTGAAAATATGTGTACCAGTTTTGATAATAGCATGCATTTTCAGGTGAAAGAAGTTCTAAGAGAAATATCAACAACACTGTGTGATAATATTGTTGCCAATGAAGATGACGAAAACTGTGCTATCTGCCTTATGCCTGTTGATGAGAAATTCCACCGTTTAGAATATTGTGGCCATGCTTGTTGCCAAACTTGTATTTTGTTTCAGTTTGGGAACCAAGACATCCCATTTGAATGTCCCAAAGAGGTAAGGTTATGCACAAGACATAATGTTCTATTTTAACACAAAGTTGCTGAGGTTTGGTTGAATTCTACATGTGTATGACTGATACTCCCTCTTTCCCTCCCCCTTCATCTTTTGTATTCCAGAAAGTCATATCTGTGTTATATAATTGCTAAAGCTAGGACATTTAACTTAAATTAAATTCCCAAGTTTTTGATAATTAGAATTGTTATATGTACATTTCATTTTCTAGCTTATTTCTTAAATGCACAATAATTTACTGAGAAATAAATCTTTTACAGAGCTCTTGAACATGTTCCCAGCAGACAGCTTTATCGCAGAGAAATGCAAACTAATGGGAAAGTAGAGAAATGTTCAAATAAGTAAAACTAAATTGTGAAATGACATGTTTAGTATAGGCTAGTGATGAACAAAGTTAATAATCTTAATTAGTGAAGTCATAGGAACTACTTAAATGGGGGTTCAGTATTTGGGTATTACTAGGATTTTTCTTATGTAGCACAATTCATCAGATTTTTGAGGTGTACTCCAACCCTTTCATAAAACAGAAAAGAAAGATGTTCTACAGAAGGAATAGTCTATATGCAGGGATGGGAATTCTGCGCCATTGTGTGCCAAAGCAAATATCTTGCGCCATCCTGCTACAAAACATAAATTTTGCGCCATTGTGCGCCAAAAGCGTCAGTCGTCATCAAATCTTCGGCACGTAAATTAGTTCTGCACGTGCCGCTTGAGTCAAGTTGAAGTGGAGTGGGAAGGGAGATTAGCTGTTATGTTCTCCCACTGGAGTTGAGGAAAGGGAGCTTCAGTGACATGTGATCTAACGTATGAAGAGTTGTTTCTAGTGATTGGCCTTGTCTGCTAACTGGTTTTGGTTTCAGAAAGCTGTCGTGAACGGAGGAAAACAGCGTGTTGTGATTTGTGGTCGCAAGACCGTATTCGTTGCCATTGATTGAAACACGGGTCTTGAGCCCCCTTTTTTTTATCATTTAAAGTAATCACAGTTTTTCTTTTCATTTCTATCCAAGTTTGATTGCAGCAGCGTGTGTCATAAGACACGAGTCAGGAATCAAAAGGTAAGTCATTTTTTTATAATGCCTTTGCCATGAAAAAATGAATGTTTAATGTGATCACTACTTTGCGGGTCCGCTCTGGCCATACTGAACTTATTTTGTTTTCGGAAAGGGGTAGGAAGTACTTATTTTTTTTTCAAAAAGGGGGATAGTTCCCAAATTTTTTTCCAAAGATGCGTTTTTTGTAACATTACATGTTTGCCGGTTTGCAATGAAAAACATGGAAGCTGGTGTAATTGCTGTGTCTGTGGGTCGGCTTGGGCATCGAAACTTTTTTATTATGGGGAGAGAGAATGTTAACATATGTGTAGATTCTAAATAATTAGCAAATTTTATAGTTTTTGCTTGTAGGTTAAAAAAATGTTATTTACAATTTTTTTTTTTTTTTTTTTAGATTTCGTTTTTGCTTTACATTTTTTGCTTGTCTTTATAAGGTCAAGGAATTAAAATATCAGGTCATGGTTCTAGTCGGCAATGTGATTGTTTTGATGTGATTGTTTGTTTTGGTGTTTTTTGAATTTTTCTGAAGTTATGCTTTTTTTCCCCCATTTTGTTTCCTGTTTATATACTGTTACTTTAATTTATATGTTCTGATACATTCCTCAGTTTTTATTTTTTTCTATAATTATGCAAAAAAGGAACTATATATTTTTTTAAATTCTTGGTCGATTTTTGACTACTAATTGCTTACAAAAAATCCAAACTGGGGGAAAAATTAAAGAGCGTTGACATTCATAACTGTGAAAACTGGAGGCAGAAAGTGGAAATTGGTTTGGACACCGACCATGAAATAGCAAATTGGAGTGTAGCAGAAAAGAAGAAATTCTATTTAGGTGCTTGCTTGTTTTATATATATTGTGCAGAATATTTAATAAAAGTTTTGCCTCTTAACCACAAACTTTTAGAGATGATGAAATGCCTGCATCCGTTGCTCCGCTGTGAAGCAAATTCTTTGGTATGCATTAGGAAACCGGCAGCTGCACTTCTAAATGTCATTTCTGCTGTTAGCGTATCTGCTCTTGCAGATGAATGGATTTGCCTGCATTCTGAAACAATAGAAGATAGTCTTATTTTTAAAGACCAGCAAATTAGTGATTAGAATCCTGGTACAAGTTCCATGCAAATGAAACAAATTGATTGTTATTGGAGCAAAATTTTTGGTTTGAAGGACAGTGCTGGTAATTTGAAGTTCAGTCTTTTACCTAATTGTGAAAGCTCTCCTCTGTCGTCTGGCACATAGAAATGCAGATTGCAAATGTGGCTTCGGTGTGAATAAGTACATGCTCGATTCCCGTAGCAACCTCCGTGTAGAAAGCATAAGTGGCATATGGAGGATCAATTCATATGTGCAGAATGTGGAATTGAGCAGCTGAACAGCAGTCTTGCCCTTCTTCAGGCTGTGGGAGGTGCTTGGAAACGTTATGAAACTCGCCTTAAAGCTGTAAGTGGAACAAAAGGAAACAAGAGAAAAAGGCATTGGATATAGCAAAGTTGAAAGAAGAAGCATCAGAGCTTCAGAAGCAGCTGTCTGCATCCCAGATGATGTTAAACAAAGCTGAAGAAAACATTAACGCAGGTTTGAAAAGAAAACATTTTGTGGACATTGAAAGTGGCCAGGTGCTTCTTAAGGAATCAAAAGCAAAAATGTCTGATATACTGGCACGTATTGGTAAAAACAAAGAAGCACAAGAAAAATTCTGTGCAAGTATCTAAAAAAATAAAATCTGAAAATATAGCACATTATAATAGATAATAAACCTTTGCTATTGACCTTTCTTTCATTTTGTAGAATTGTGTATAAAAATTGTGTAACTTTTTCGTAACCATCACAAAAACAAGACATACAGTTTTGGTCAATATGGACAAAATGAATGCAGTACAAACTGTATACCATATGAATTCTTTTTTTTTTTTTTTTTTTTTTTTGTGCCATCTGCTTGCACCAGGCCCGTAGCCAGACAAGCAAGTTGTGAGGGGCGGCTGACGGTTGAGATTTGGCGAAGGATATGAAGTGGTCAGGCAAAAGATGTGAAAGAGGTTGGGCCCTATACTGTTGTGTGAGTCACTAGGTTGGGCAAAAGGAAACACAGGGCCGTAGCCAGGGGAGGGCCAACCTGGCCCTCCCCTGGCTTGCACTACCCCTAATTGTGAAATACGTATATTTATTGTAATGATCCACTTTATACAGATCTTAAAATATCACATATCCATGTTTAAATGTCATTAAAGCTGCTCCAAAAGACAGTTTTTCTGCTCAAAAAAGTACAATTTTGCGGCACCAAAAGGCAGTTTTTGTGCTCCAAAGTTATCATTTTGCTGCTCCAAAAGCCTGTTTCTCTGCTCCAAAGTTGCAATTTTCCTGCTCCGAAAGTTGCTCCGAAACAGGCCATAGTCACTCCCATCCCTGTATATGTAAACTGCAGATGTGGGTAAACTGGAAGACAATTTAGGACTGATATAGCAGAATACAAATCTCTTCAGGAGGGTAAGGTTTTGGGAGTAGATGGCATATTTGCTGTGATGCTAAAATATGGTGATGACTCTGTGATTGCCTGCTTAACTGAAATTTTCCAGTTATGTTGGAAGCTAGGAATGGTCCCTTATAATTGGAGGGATGCTATCATTATTCCCTTGTGCAAGGGAAAAGGTGATCAGACTGAATGCAAGAACTATCGTGGTATCAGTTTTCTGAGTGTGCCAGGAAAAGTGTATGGGAAGGTCATTTTGATAAGGTACGAGGTCTTACGTCAGCGAAAGTATGGAATGCACAGTGGTTTTATGCCTGGTAAGGGTTGCACTAATCAAATTTTTGCTTTACTCATGATTATTGAAAAGTATCTGTTTGTCGGTAAAAAAGCGTTTGTTTCCTTCATAGATTTAGAGAAAGTTTATGACAAAGTAAGTAGGACTCTTCTGGGGAAGGTACTGAATAAATATGGTATTACTGGGAATCTACACTTAATAGTGTGAAAGCCATGTATGCTGGCAGTAGAGCTTGTGTACGAGTAAATGGTGTTTTATCGAAATGATTTTCTATTGGTGCAGGAGTCAGGCAAGGCTGTGTAATGTCACCCTTGCCGTTTAATATATTTATGGATGCATGCATGCATGCGCAGAGTTTGCCAAAATGCGCAATAGGCATCTAGTACGCATCGAAATTTTATCAACACGTAAGAATACGCATCGGGAATTTTTCTCGATGCGTAAAACTACGCATCGAAAAATTTTACCAATTCGTAAAAATACGTATCGGAACGGTATTTCGTTTTTCAGAAACGGAAGTAAACGAAATAAAGATTTTTTTCCGTAATCATAATTTCTTTTTCCTGTGATGTTGCCTCTGTCCAGTATTGTTGTTATATATCATTTTATTCCATAAATATTTGCATTTCAGTTTGAAAATGGAAAAATTTCCGAAAACGGAAATTCGAAGGCGAAAAAATTTCGCTGTAATCTTTAGGCACGAGAGTGCAACGGCTTCAAGGAATTTCTCCTTTTCCGTCATAATTTGGGTTATCCTCGAGATCGATGCATAACTGAACAGAAATTTTGGGGAAATTAGTAGTGGTGGAGGATGTTTTCCGCCTGAAACTTTCGAAAGCAAAAGTTTTGTCTTTCAAAACTTTTGAAAGCGGAAGTTTTGTCTTTCAAAACTTTCGAAAACGGAAGTTTTGTCTTTCAAAACTTTTAGAAGCAGAAGTTTTGTCTTTCAAAACTTTCAAAAACGGAAGTTAGACGCAGTGAAGATTTCTATCGTAATCATAATTTTGTTTTTGACGTGATGTTTCCTCTGCCTAGTATTGTTGTTAAATATCATTTTATTTCATAAATATTTGTATTTCAACTTGAAAATGTCTGAAAACAGAAATCGGATGTAGCAAAGATTTCCCCCGTAACTGTAATTTTTTCCCCCAACGATGATCAGTACATGTATCCTGCATTCTTAAATATTCTCCCCAAAAAAGTTTTGCATTTCAGCTTGAAAATGGGGGGGGAGATCTGAAAACGAAAGTGATGAAGCTGAAAAAATTGATGCATGGTGTTCAAAAGTATTTATATTTTCAAAGTTACACTATTCATCTTTTGTCTAAAATAGTGAAAGCTATCGTGCATTCATGGTGGATAAAATGGTCATCCTAGGGTATTAAAAAAAAAAGAAACGACAAAGAAATGGGAAGGGAAACAAAGATATCAGCAAAATGAAAATTTAAGCACTGGATGCTGTGCAGCTGCAGAAAAACAAATGTGGCTGTGGAACTTACTGAGAAGTTTATTAGATATTTTTAGATGCCTATAAGAACCTCACAAGTGCAATGTTTTTTATTTCTTGAACACATTGCTGTCCCATGTGGTCATTACAAAACATGATAAATTTAATGTTGTTGTTTTAAAATATGAATATTATATTTATTTCTAAAACAAGAAACAAAATTGATCCAAATTCTAAATACATTGAGCAGTAGTGAAATATTTAAAAAAAAATCTGGATTGATTTTTCACAGTTGCCTAGCATTTTTGTAAGTATTTTATTTCATCTGTTAATTTTTCTAAAATACTCCCGACTTGAAAATTACTCCCTAATTTTTTTCAAAGGAGTAAAAATACTCCTTTAAAAAAAAAATTCGGCAAACTCGGTGCATGCGTGATGCCAAAATAGATAATACTGGCTTGTGTCTTGGTAATATGTGGGTGTGCAGATTGCTCTATGCTGATGACACAGTCCTGTTGGCCAAGAGCAAAAGTGAGGTGCAGAGTATGTTGTCCCAGGTGTGTGAAATTTGCATGAAGTTCCAACTTAGTATAAGTAAGGGAAAAACCAAAGTTATTGTTTTTGAGTGAGGAACTGTTCGTACTGAATGCAAGATAAGCCTTAATGGCACAGAGATTGGCTGGGTGAATGAGTTTGTATATTTAGGAAGTATATTTGACAGAGAGAACAAGTTAGATGGCAAAATTAATAGGGTTATACGTCAATTCGTTGCAGACTCGGTTTACTGAGCACAAATTCATTGCACGTCAATTCATTGCAGGCTCAATTCGTTGGCTACTCAATTTGTCATGGACGGATTCATTGTATTTCGACCCCCTTTAGTGAAATACTTTGGAGTTTGTAAGAGGTTTTTGAGCTCTCTAACCTGAAAAAGTTCTACTTGAGGTGGTTGGGGGGATGAGCTGCCATTATGACTTTGAATGTTGTATAACTTGAGGATCTTTCATGTTCTATGTGGCATGTTTCCTCCTTCTTAGGGCCTGGGTGAAGAATTTTTGAGGGATATAGTGGTTCAGGGGCATGGAAGCCCCTTTCCCTCCGTTGCTCTTGCAGTGTTAAATCTAACTTTTGTATATTGCATTGATTTATTCTTAGTGTACTTTATTTACATTGCTCTGCTGGTCCATCGCACCTCGGCGGACCTCGGTGTCTTCCGGCCTCTCGGGGATTGCAGGACAGAGATTTCTATAAACCTAACGAAAATTATTTGTCCACATTTTTTGTGTTTACTCTTGTATCGAGTAGCAGTCTCTACTTGTGGGTATGCCCTTCCACCAGAAATTTGGTGGTCTGTAAGAGGGAACCGAGGTGCTTTGGGTTGGGCAGGGCTGCCCCCAACTTCCGTAATTTTTTTATTGTGGACCACTAGAGTCAATCAGTGTATCCGGGGTGTTCCCCCTGAAGCTTTCATGAGCCGGGGGGTGGGGGCTTCCTCCCAAAATGTTAAAGTTGACTTAGAGCTGTAAACATTGCACATACATTACATGTATATGATAATTCTGTACACGACCACAAATTTTCAGGCGGGTGGGTTGAATTCACCTCCCCCCCCCCAAGGTTTCTAAGAGCGAAGACAAGGTGTTCTTTGTAAGTTATGCTCGCAATTTCCATGCTTCACGTTTTGTTGAGTGTCAGACTCTACCGGTGGCAGTCATTATGTCAACAGGGCCATAATGTCGACAGTCCAGAAAATGTCCGCATGGTACTCTAACTTAGACTATAGATGGTTTTCGGAAGGGGTCACACAGGGTCAAGGGGTCCCCAAACAAAATTTTTGTAAGATCTGCAGTTTTTAAATTTAGAACCACCAAATTTGGTATACTATCTCATGGTACTCTAACTTAGACCGTAGACGGTTTTGGAAAAGGTCTGGGCCGGGGTCAAAAGCCCCCATACAAAAAATGTTTGTAAAATCTACAGTTTTCAATTTAGAACCACCAAATTTGGTTTACTATCTCATGGTACTCTAACTTAGACCATAGATCATTTTTGGAAGGTGTCGTGGCCCAGTTTCAAAGGGTCCCATACAAAATTTTCAAAAAATCGACACTTTTCAATTCAGAACTACCAAATTTGGTACTCTAACTTAGACCGTAGACGGATTTTGGAAGGGCCCCCCATACAAAATTTTCGTAAAATCTACAGTTTTAAATTTAGAATGATCAAATTTGGTATACTATTTCATAATACTCTAACTTTGACTGTAGACAGTTTTTGGAAGGGGTCGGGGCAAGAAGCCCTCATGCAAAATTTTCACAAAAAGTTCAATTTTTTACTTTTGAAAACTGCAATACAATTCAGCTCTTTAGAACCTGATCTACGGCCTAAGTTAGAGACCAGAGATACACCATTAAACGGATATTTTTGCACTTTATCAATGATCTCTAACTTAGACCGTAGGTTGGGTATTGGAGTGCTGAATTGTTTTGCAGTTCTTAAAAGTAAAAAATGAAAATTTTGTAAAGGGGTCCCTTGACCCCAGGCCCGATTTTTTTCAAAAGCCATCTGCGATCTAAGTTAAAGTACCATGAGATAGTGAACCAAATTTGTGGTTCTAAATTGAAAACTGTAGATCTTACAAAAAATTTTGTATGGGGCCCCCTTGACACCGGGCCCCTTCCAAAAACTGTCTACGGTCTAGGTTAGAGTACCATGAGATAGTATACCAAAATTTTTTGGTTCTAAATTGAAAACTAGATTTTATAAAAATTTTGTATGGGGGCCCCTTGACCATGGATGGGCCCTGACCTTTTCCAAAAACCATATACGGTTTAAGTTACCACGAGATAGTATACCAAATTTGGTGGTTCTAAGTTGAATACTGTAGATCTTACAAAAATTTTGTATGTGGCCCCCTGACCCTGGGCCCCTTCAAAAACTGTCTGCTGTCTAGGTTAGAGTACCATGAGATAGTATACCAAATTTGATGGTTCTAAATTGAAAACTGTAGATTTTCAAAAAAAAATTGTAAGGGGCGGGGAGCTTGACCCCGTGCCCCTTCCAAAAGCCATCTAAGTTAGAGTACCATGAGTAGCAAATTTGGTGGTTCTAAATTGAAAAGTGTAGATTTTACGAAAATTTTGTGTGGAGGTTCTTTGAACCGGGGCCCCAACACCGTCCAAAAACTCTATGGTCTAAGTTAGAGTACCATGAGATAGTATACCAAATTTAGTAGTTCTAAATTAAAAACAGTAGATCTTACTGAAACTCTATATTTGGGCCCCTTGACCTTGAGCTCCGACCTTTTCCAAGTACGGTCTAAGTTAGAGTACCATGAGTTATTGGGTTGTCAAAAAAGTCATGACGTATTTTATCCATGTTTTGCAAAGGTCATTTATTGGTAGAAGGAACAAAGATGAATCAATGATGTAATGCGCGTTTTGTTCGATAACCTTTTGCCATCTTTCAGTGAACTGCAAAATGCCTCGTTCATAGAAGGACCTGCCTTTCGTGGCGAAAAACTAAACAAGGTGCTGATTTACAGCCTCATCTGAATTGAATGTTATACCACGCAAGGACTGTTGAAGAGAGCGAAACAAGTGGAAGTCTGACGGCGCAAGATCAGGCGAGTATGCTGGGCGGGGCAACACATCCCACTTAAGCTTCAATAATTTTTGGCGGGGGATCAAACTTGTGTGTGGCCTCGCGTTGTCGTGATGGAACACACTACCTTTACGATGAACAAGCTCTGGACGTTTCTGGATGATGGATTCGTTCAAACTGTTCAATTGCCGACAGTACACATTCAAATTGATTGTTTGGTTCTGTGGTAGGAGCTCGAAAAACACGACACCTTTAAAGTCCCACCACACTGAGACCAGAACCTTCCGCTGATGAATGTCTGCTTTGGATGTCGTTTGATGCGAAGCAGCATGTCGGGACCAAGACCGTTTGCGCAGCACATTGTTGTACACAATTCACTTTTCGTCACCAGTTATCAGTCGCTTCAAAAAAGGATCATTTTCCTCACGTTTAATGAGCGTATTGCAGATGTTTATACACGTCGTCAATTGAGCTTCTTTGAGTTCATGAGGAACCCACACATCGAGCTTGCTTACGTATCTCAACTTCTTCAGGTGGTCGTGAACGCTTGAATGATGGATGTGCAATGTGTCTGCAATTCTCGTGTCATGTAATGTGGATTTGACTCTATCAGTGCCTTGATTTGGTCGTCATCAACCTCGGTTGGCCTCCCAAACTGAGGAGCGCTGTTGAGGTCAAAATAACCAGCACGGAATTTTGCAAACCACCGCTGACACTGATGATCTTGTAGAGCATTATCACCCGTACACTTTATGCAACTTTTCACAAGCTTGACGCATGTCTTCCCTTTACGGAAGTAAAACAGTAAAATATGGCAAAAATGCACAGTTTGGTCTTTTGTTTTCAACTTGATGTCAAATCAACCAAATTGCTTACTATTCCTTTTAGACTGCAGCTAGAACTGGCACCTGTCGAATGCCAGAGCGATAACAGAACCGCCCATGCTTCTAGTACTTCCAAAACCGCCCAACCGCCATCGGGTGCCAAATACTTTTCCGACAACCCAATGGTATACCAAATTTGGTGGTTTTAAAATGAAAATTGTAGATTTTACGAAAATTTTATATGAGAGCCCTTGACTCTGGGCCTCGACCCCTTCCAAAATATTCCACAAAATAAAATTATTTCAAAAAACACCAAAACAAAGGAGCATTTCAAAGTTAATAAAATAAACCAACAGGGGGGTGAGGCTGGGGATAATAGGAGGTCATTGCAAGTGTGCAAGTCCCAGCTGTTTAATGGTTTGAACTTGCTTAAGTAGCTTACCTACTGACTGACCGACAGCACACATGTGTGGTAATTTGCTTTTAAAGAGTCCAAAAGTGCTTGAATTTATTTTGCTTGAAAGAGTATGAACCTTGATTAAGCAAATGAACATGTCAAATGTTTTTGCAACCAGCATCTCTCTTGCTTTCTGTCACCAGCGTCTCTAGTGCATAGTTTGTTTGTTTGCTTTTTGTGAGCAGTTCAGATCACTTTGATTTAATGAGTGAAGCTATTTTGATCCCGTTAATTAACACAGCAGTCGGACATCGCCGAATTGGCTGTAATTACTGTTTCGTACGTGAATTAAATCACATCAGAAAACTTTAAAATTTCATCGCCATGGAGCAAATATCGAACCCGCATCTCCCGATTTCCGTTCGAGCACGCTATCCGTTACACCACCCACGATGACTAAATATCAAGTCGGAGAATATTCTGATGCTCTTGACACACAGAAACTTGGTATTTCGTCGTCATGGGTGGTGTAACGGATAGCGAACTCGAACAGAAATCGGGAGATGCGGGTTCGATTCCCGAAGTTTTCTGATGTGATTTAATTCACGTGTGAAACAGTAATTACAGCCAATTCGGCAATGTCCAATTGCTGTGTTAATTAACATGACGTATTTACCACGTATTATGAGAAGAATATTTCTTCAACTTTGAATATTTTGATCCCATCAAACAAAAGAGGAATAGCAAATCAGAATACTGATTTTTCTTGACTTCTGTATATAGACAGTAGTCACATTATTATGACCACCTCCTACTTTTGACGTCAACAGCGCGTAGCCAATGAAAGAAGGCATGCGTCATGAGCTGGCTTGGAAGGTATATAAGGTGTGCTCTAGGCATTCTGAAAACATATCACTTGTTGCTGTCATGGATAAAAGGAGTGATTTATCAGGTTTGCAAAAAGGGATGATTGTTGGCTTTCGGGCCAAGGGTGGCGGTATTTCTGAAACAGCACAGTTTGTGAACTGTTCGCATGCTGCTGCTGTGGTTAAAGTGTATCGCAATTGAAGAAATGGCACTGTTGCGAGTGAGCGACGTGAAAACAGCAGAGCACCACGTGCCATTGATGTGAGAGATGAACGTCGGCTTCGAAGGTGCATGAGGGCCGATCAACCTGCTACATTGGAGCAACTCACTGGCTGAATGAACCAGGGGGCTACCGGAAGTGTGTCTAAAATGACAGTTCAGCGAACCCTGCTGCGTGTAGGGCTCCAATGCAGACGAATTGTCACTTTGCCATTGTTAATAACATCTTTTTGTTGTTGTTTGGAGGTTTAACGACCACTGTGCACAACTCGATGGGCTATAAAGCAATCCCCTGTACCTAATTTATGGTCACTGGTTCCAGGGAAGGGAGCCAGTCCTGTAAGACAAACACAACATCCATGCCTCCCTGGGATTCGAACCCAGACCCATCTTTAACAATTGGTCAGAAGCCAATGCTAGATGACTGTCCCACCAAGGCGGTAATAACATCTATGAAAATGCAAGTGCAAAGGTTCAGCTATTGGGAATACAGCATCAATAAAAATTTGAAAGGGAGTAAAACATGATGACACCATATCTCTCAAACTCATTAATGCAACATTGCAGAATGTCTTTCAAGCATTGAACTAGGAAGACAAGGGAATAAAGATTAATACAGATTATTTAATCCACATTCGCTTTGCTGATGATATAGTCATTTTTGCAAGTACCCCTTCACAGCTGCAAAGCATGATCCAGGAGCTTGCTGACAAGAGTAAAGTAGGATTAAAACTGAACTTTCAGAAAACAAAATTGATGTACAATGCTATTACAAGAAATGAAGTGTCGATTGATTGAGAAAATCTCAAAGTAACTGATACCTACATGTACTTTGGGAAACAGATATCAAGCGGGGGCCACATTGGTGAAGAAATTAATTGGTATATAAAACTTGCTTGGTAGAGAGCTTTTGGAAGAAGCAGTACAATTTTCAAGAGCAGTATACCATTATGTCTTAAAAGAGAAATGGTTAATCAATGCATCTTTCCCCAGTTCTTGCATATGGAGCAAAGACTTGGACCTTAACTGAAAAGACATACAAAGCCTGCGGACAACTGAAAGAAGCGTGGAGAGATGCATGCTTGATGTAACCAGGGAAGATAAGAGGAACTCATGGATCAGGAAAAATGACAAGATCAAAAGCCATCATGATCAGAGTAAAATCTCTGAAATGGCAATGGGCTGGACATATTGCCAGAAACATGGACCACTGAAGGACAACTAAAATTTTAGACTGGATACCAAGGGGCAAGAAAAAATCCAGCAGAAGACTACATGGGAGATGGATGGATGAAATTTGAAAGTGGCATGGAGTCAAGACTGACCATTGTGGAAGAAATCCAACAGTGAATTGATAATGGTTGACAATGATGATGATATATATTTAAGAAGAATGTGAGTTGGTGATTGTTGCAGCCAGTTTAAACAAAAGAGTTTTTTGAAACAATATCATCCTTAAAGTCATCTGAAGATAGCTTTAAGATTATATGTATTTCTCCTCTAATAAAATGTAGCATGACTCCAGTTTTAGTAATGATAATTTCAGGCATTGCTGAACAGTTTATTAACAGAAATTATAAAAGTGTCATAAATAAGCAGTAGATTTTGGTATACCATTATGCTTTCTGCAGTGCCACAAGTTGATATTTTCAACACAACTTGTAGTGGTGAATAAAGGTGATTTCAGTGCTAGGCAACAATCATTGCAAGCATTTTTCATGCACCAGTTAAGTACACTGAAACAAATAAAATCACAATATGGGACTTTACTGTAAACTAAACATTTGTACTTTAGGATGAATTACATTCCTATCGCCAGAGTGACTCAGTGCCACCAGTTCACCTATTTGTTGCTTACAATGTATGTCAAACTGAAGCACAAGAGACTTGTTAAATATGACTATTTGCAGCATAAGAGTTTTTTTTTTATTTTATTTCTTGCTCACCTAGAGAACTTCCTTTTGAATATGTTTCTTAGAATTTTTTTAACATTTAACTTTTGCAGCTGAACTTATCAACAGTGTTTGTTGATTTAAATCACTTGATTTAAATTATAAATAAAAATAATTGATTTAAATGATGTAGAAATCTTAAAATCTCTGTTATGTATTGTAAAGTCGATTAAAAATTAAAGTTGCACAGTCTGTTCAAATTTTGATTTTGAAAATAGTAGCTGGGGTGCTATTTTTAAAATAGTAATAACAGTGCTAAATTTAGGTAATAAATTTTACACTGCTATAAGTCAAACAAAATCAACTTCATGCTGAAACTAGATAAAACAAAATATTATTATTAACCATGAAAGTTAAATTACATTTTTTGTGATTTTTTTTCCACAAAGAATTTTTCTTTGTGCCAGCTCTTAACTAATTCTAAAACTTCAAAAGTGAGATTTATCCTTTTCCCATGACATTATAAAGTCCCAGGTTTCCAAGACCACTAATCTCCTTTTATGGAGATTAGAAGTTGCATTTTGTCAGTGCCAAAGGAATCTGACCTTTTAACATTCACCAGTGTTCCCTTTCTTGTACATGAACTCAGCAGGAGGATTATCTCAGTGAAAGAACAGATAGGAACCAATGCCAGTTTTGAAAGTACCATTTTCAGTTAGTTTCTTGTTATAACTGTACTGTATGGATAAAGGTTTCAGTGCTTAGTGCATTTTAAGACAAGTATTGAAGAGTCAATATGGCTGGAAAGTAAAAAGGTATAACTTAGAACTATTTTGAAGAAATTAAAACTGTGGCAAAGGTTCACATACTAAATGCAAACTGTGTGAAAAAAAGATCCAGGGACTTTGATGCATTCATAAAAAAACATTTGCTCGTTGTGTTCATTAACTACAAATGATGTTGGTGTCCCTCAACTGAGCGCTTCAACTAATTTAAGATATGCTGAAGTTTATGATGCTTCACCTGCCAAGGAGTCTCAACACAAAAGAAAACTGCCATTGGTACCCGAAGCAACCACTAAATCTGTAATGGCGAGGAAAAGTTAAAATTTTTTTTTTTTTAAATGGATTGATTTGTGACACAAACCACAGCTGAACAGAAAGGCATGTTTGATCTGAAAACTGCTCAAATGATCTATTCTTCAAACTCTCCATTTCATATGGTTAAAAATAAGGAGCTCAAGAACTTTATTAAAATGCTATAGCCACCAACTGAACAGGATATAGCAGGTTTTAGATGAGGTTTTTGTTAATAAAATAGAGAAATGTTGTTAGTCTTTAAAAGATAAGATAGTCTGCATAAGTATAGATGGTAGTCCAATGTCCATAATGAATCAGTTGTTTGTTCTTGTGTAAGAACTTCAGATGGTGATGTCTATTTAGTGCACAGTTTGACACTTTTGGTAGCCCCCACATTGTGATCACCTTGAAAAAATTTGTATGCAGAGTTTGAAATCAGTAGGAAAAAAATTCCAGTATATAATCAGGAGTTTTGTAATGGATAATTCTTCAAATATGACAAAGATGAGGAAAGAAATAGGAGGAAATGTTGTTATTGCATATGATTGCACAGCTCACATTTTAAACCTTCTTGCAAATGATCCAAAAGACCTACAGATTTTAAACATCAAAGAGCAGGTTACGCAAATGTTGAAGTATTTCAGAAATTGTGATTTTTTTGTAATGAGCAGCATATAAACAAGCTGGTGGATTAGCTCTTGTATTGCCCAAGATGCAGTGACGTGCATTCCACCCAAGCAGTGCTTGGGCAATGGGCAAAGGAAATGACGGATAAATAAAAAATCTCCAATTCTTTAAATTTCTGTTTTCGACACAGATAATAATCACCACAAAGTTATAAATTCGTTCTTATACCTCTGAAGTTTTCATAAGTGTATAATCCACGCACACCGGCAAAAACAACGAGGAGAAAAAAATTATGCTGCACTGCGATTGGTCGTAGCTGCCGAGCGCATGCATGACAACCTGATGGCACTAGTCTGCTAACCAATGAGAAATGCTCCCTAGAAATGACTGTCTTACAGTGTAGCTACTCTTAGCCAAGCAGTCAATAGACTGCTTGGGTTATGGGAGCTGAACTGTGGATGCATTGCTCGAAGTTCTTTTTACATCATGTGCTGTGAATTACTGAATATATCATGCATGTGTATTAAAAAAGATTCTAAACAGTGATGTATGATTCCATAAACCAAGACATTGTAGCCAATTTGTTGCAAACTCTGTTTTCTCGCTGAACTTTTGAAGAAAAGAAAAATGTGATTTCGAAAGGATGACCAATGCTTGCATTGCCAAGTTTAACACAGCAACAAAAGAATATTACTCCACATTTTCAAAACGCCAATTATGAAAGATGTGAATGTCTTGCCGGAAGTGTTAAGACCAACAAACTGTTTTGTTGGAACTGTTTGCTGTTTAGCTGTGACAGAAGCTCCACTTGGACAACATGATACAGCAAGCTAAGCAATTTAACTAAAGCAATACGGGATCATGATGTTGCTGTTAAGCATATTCGTGAGTCCATTGCACTCGCAACTTTTGGAACTGTTCGTATTGAAACTGAGGTCAGTGACCAGATACAACAAAACACAAGTCAACACAATGAAAAGGTAAAATGCAATAGAGATATTTTGAAACGGCTTATAAATTCCGTTTGCTTCCTTGCAAAGCTAGAAATTTCATTTCGAGGAGAAGAGTCAAAAACTTCCAACAACCGCGGAAATTATTTGGAACTTTTGGACTACACTGCTCAGTAAGATCCTGTACTAAAAAACCGTTTGGAGTCTTCGACAATATTCAAAGGAGTATCAAATTGTTTTCAAAATGATTTAATTGATTCTGTCGCCAATGCACTGTGTAATGAAATTAAATGCCAGTTAAAGCATTCCGATTTTGTTGCCATATTAGCAGATGAAACTACTGACGTCTCGAATAGGTCTCAATTTTCTCTTGCTTATCGGTATGCAAATGAAGAGAGGGTGGTAGAAAGATTTGTGCACTTCCAAGAAGTTAGTGAGGACAAAAACAGTGGCAGCACTGTTTTTGTCCTCACTAACTTCTGACCAAATCCTTAATTTGTCCCATATTAAGACCAAATCCTTAATTTGTCCCATATTAAGGATTTGGTCTTAGTTTGTCCCATATTAAGGATTTTTCAGACTGTGGTGGAAAACTCGTCGCGCAGAGCTACGACGGAACTGCAGTAATGGCCTCTTCCTTGTATGGTGTACAGTCGAATATTAAGGCATCCTTTCCACAAGCCCTCTTTGTTCACTGCTATGCACACTGTTTGAATTTAGAACTTTTCTAAAGCAGTTTAAGTATTGTCATATCTTTTTTGCTACTCTTAGTGGGCTTGCAGTGTTTTTCTCGAGATCACTAAAGCGCTCAAAATTTCTTGATGCCTTTTTAGGATGCCGACTACCCAATGTTTGCCCAACAAGATGGAATTACTCATCACGACTCGTCAATACTGTCCACGAAAAAAAAAAAGAACTTCGCCAGACTTTTGCTGCCATGTTGGAACATCAATCACAAGCAGAAAGAGATATTCTTGCTGTTGTTGAGGGACATTTCTCCAATTTAGAAAACTTTGAATTTTGCTTTCTTCTTGCAACCTTTCGTAGTATTTTTTCTCTTACTGATGTTTTGTTCAGCGTGCTTCAGAATGCTTTGTTAGACATTGTTTACTTCAGAAGTAAGATAACAGAAACACAAAATGCTCTGAAATCTCTAAGAAGTCATTTTCAGGAAGTATACGAAGGAACCATTGCTGATGTTGGACTCCCAAGTAAACAAAACTGAAATCTTTCTAAAGACATTACAATTACCACTAAATACAGAAGATTATATTTTGAAATTTTCGATAATGTCGAGCAACACATTAATACAAGATTTCAGGATTATGAAAAGCTTACATTTTTGTGCTTACTGGATTCTTCGAAGTACAGCTCTTGTGTTTACACTTTCCCAACTGATGGTTTGAAAAGCTTACTTGAAAATTATGGTCACTACTTCGATGAAGTACGTTTGAAAAACGACTTAAATCACTTAGACAACTACTCCACTAGGGTGGCGATCTTCACTTTCAAGCAAAAAACATGGATGTGACCAGAGGCATAACTAGGGTAGGGCAGTCAGGGGCAGCTGAAAAGAAGGCGCAAAACTCACTGCTTACAAACAGATTAAAATTGGAATTGAAACTTTTGCACCAGTTTCTGGTACAGTTTTTTCATGCCATACTTTGTCATTTGCACATTTACAGAAATTGCATGCAATATGTTTTGCCAGTTCCAGCAGTCTTGGCAGCTGAAATTCACATTTATTCTTCAAAATGTGCAGGGTTGTCAGTTGTTCGCATTCAGAAATGAAAACACACCCTTGTAAATACATCACAAGATAAGGTTATCATTCACATTGCTGAAGATTTTGGTATTTTTTATTTTCTGTGACTGCAGATTGCGACAAGCTGCATTCTATCCATTTCGTTTGGTACTGAAGGTCCAAACTAGTTGGGGAAATGCTGCAAATACAGTTGAAGTTTGACTGTTCTTGTTTTTCCTTAGGAGTTGAATCGCTGCCATGAGCAACTTACTCAGTGGGCTATAAGTAGTCACCTGTCTCTAATTTAAACCCACTTGAAATCATTTTTAAAACCCTGCTTATGAAAAATACATCATTAGCCAGTCAGTAAGTACAAGAATGGGGAAAATGTCAGAAATTTTTGTAATTACAAGAAAGAAATTCTTATCTAGGTTTCGAAAAATGGGCTGCAAATACACCAGGAATATTTACAACATGAGCATACCGATTTCCGTTTTCGTACAAATTAAAAAACTAGAATGCTAGCTGAAAATTGCCAAAGGCAGGCGGCTTCATCAGGTTAATGTTTACAAGGTTGAGTACAGAATTATACTGAGGAAATTTAAACTAAAACAAACAGAAAAAACAAGTAATAAGTACGAAAATGTGAAAATCCTCCAAATACGTGGCGTCAGTAAGTAAATAAATACATCGCTCTTTCCACGTTCCAGAAACACACAGCAAATGAAAAATTGTTTTCTGCCGCTGCCAGTGAATTGAGCCCACGGATCTCTCGACATCTAGCCGAGCACGTTAGTTTTAAACCACGGTGGCCAACAAACCACGGTGCTATGTGTATTTTTTAAGTCAGCTTCTGACATCATAAATCCATAAGATGGACTTAGCTACTGAGACATCTCCATCTGGTGGGCATTAACGGCACTGGCTATATATATTATAGCAGTTAAATCCAAAGGACGAGATACAAGGTGAAAATCCTCCAAATACGGTCACTGTGATGTAAAGCTAACGCACTCAGCTAGATGTCGAGAGATCCATGAGTTCAATTCCCCGTCGGCGGCCGAAAACAATTTTTCGATTGCTGTGTGTTTCTGGAACATGGAAAGAGCAATGTATTTATTTATTTACTGATACCACGTATTTGGAGGATTTTCACCTTGTATCTTGTCCTTTGGATTTAACTGCTATAATATATATAGCCAGTGTTGTTAATGCCCACCAGATGGAGACGTCTCAGTAGCTGAGCCCATCTTATGGATTTATGATGTCAGAAGCTGCATTAAAAATACACTTAACACCGTGGATTGTTGGCCACCATGGTGTAAAGCTAACGCGCTCGGCTAGATATCGAGAGATCCGTGGGTTCAATTTTTCGGTTGCTGTGTGTTTCTGGAACGTGGAAAGATCGATGTATTTATTTATTTAAGTAATAAGTACGTTATGAGCACCTGATGTTAAACAATAGATGACAAGTGAGATGATCACGTTCATGGATGTGTATCTAGGAGAGCACACCAAACAACTGAGAATTGAGAATTAACAGATTGAGAAAAAAACAGATTCATTAACAGATTAATTTTTTTCAGATTGAGAATTAACTAGCACAAGCGTGATGTTAAGAACCAAAAGCTTGCAACAGTTCTAGCGAAGGAAGTTGCGAACCACGGTGCCATTCCTCAATGGGATGACCTCAAGAAATTAGCCCCATATATAGACCCAAGAACCACCGCCTTCAGGGAATCTGTGGAAATGCTAACACTCGAAAGTGCATGCAATTCTGTTCTTTCCACAGATCTACTAGCTGTTTGGCATGGTCTCCTAGATACACATCCACGAACGTGATCATCTCACCTGTCAGCTATTGTTTGACATTACGTGCTCATAATGTACTTATTACGGGTTTTTTCTGTTTGTTTTAGTTTAAATTCCCTCAGTATGATTCTGTACTCAACCTTGTAAACATTAGCCTGATGGAGCCACCGGTCTTTGATGGTGAAAGCTAGTGTTATATTTGTTTTAGTTTGTACTCTTACGCCAATTAAACGGAAATCAGCACGCTCGTGTTGTAAATATTCTTGGTGTATTTGCAGCCCATTTTTCGAAACCTTGATATCTATTGCTTATTCCGGGCATTTGCATGGGCATGTTTATACTCTTACGACAATTAAACGGAAATCAGCACACTCGTGTTGTAAATATTCTTGGTGTATTTGCAGCCCATTTTTCGAAACCTTGATATCTATTGCCTATTCTGGGCATTTGCATGGGCACGTTTAAAGAGTTTCGACGTTACAGAATCAAGCTAGAGAGCGAACTTTGCCATCTTGAATTCCTTAAGAACTGCAAGGCTTGCAGAGTTATTCCACATTTTCTCCATTTTATATCCGGTGTCGACGACCAGTGGTTCAAACAAAAGAAAGCTGAATTCCAACGTCAGATGCTTTCCCATCTCATATGCTCAAAAATTGGTGCAGAGTTATGTCCCTTGAGTTTCGAGTTTTCCACCTATACCTGTCATTAGCGAAGGAGATGCACCGCTTCGAATTTGACAGCCTATTATGTAGACTCGACATGTTGGTGAGCTGCCAGCACAGAAGACTCGCAGCTACACACCAGAGGAAACTTTCCTGACTCCGAGCAGCCCAACAACCAAACATAAAACCACTAAAAATTCTCATCATTAATATCTCATCGAAAACTTTTTCCCCTGACGAACTCTGCGCTCTACAAAGAGGTCTGAAATATTCCTTCCAGGAGCCTATCCAGCTGAAGTCACTAGTTCCCGTCATCGAAAGCCTGCTGCTCAAACTACCACCCCAAGAAAGAGAAACAGTTCGGCACCAGTGTGCCTCCAAGCTAACCCAAGTCAAGAAGTGGCTCAAGCTTAAAAGAAACCCGACGCACCCCAAGTCTGTTTCCTGTCTCAAGATTGCCCAAGATCTAGTGTTTACCCTTACAGATAAGTCTGGACAATTCGCCGTTATGGACGTTAAGGACTATGAAAACAAACTCGCGAACTTCGTCGTCCAGTCAGAATCAATCCGTCAAATGATGGACCCTCTTAACAGATGTACTGCCAGAGTCAGAGCAACATCCAGGCTACCTGCTTTACCAGAAGCAATAAAGAAAGAAGCTAGACTGCCCCCAAGGCTTTGCATCCCAGAGCTTTTTGGCAAACTTAAAAATCACATGCCAGGCTATCCTATCAAGCCGATAGTCTCACAGAAGTGCTTCCCTTCCACCCACCTGGAAAAAGCACTAGCCTAATTCCTGTGTCCTTTTCATTCTTAGCTACCTGCTGACTAGAGCAAGAAAATGTAACCTAAAAAAAAAAAAAAGTCTCTTGTTTCTAATGATATGAGCAACTCCTGCAGAGTAGGGCAAGATTTTAACTCATAAGTTTTCTGAAACAACATTAAGGAACTACTAAGATATACTGCTTCATTCCACATTATATATATATGTATATATATATATATTATGGGATGTAAGGTCAGGTGATGCGTAACATCACAGCCTCTCCTTGACAAATGTCAACCCCGCCTTCTCGTGGTGCATCCTGTTCCCACTAAAGGGGCTCTGACGACCGCCAATAGCGGTATAACTATACCATCGGGATTAGAGGAAATTCTATCCCACACTCACCAACCCACTTGGCCAGCGTGGTGAGTTATGGCCAAACCCCTCCAAAATGATTCCACAACTTAAATCTTGGCCCTCAGTCTCCGGCAGCTGGAATGTACCTGGCCAAGGCAGCGGCCAGTGCGACATGAAGGCAGAGGGTGCTAAGAATCCCCGGAGGACCGGACTAGGCTGCCATCTGATGCTGACCTTGGCTACTTACAATGGACGTTCCCTATCTTCTGATTCAAGGCTTCTTGAATTGGAAGAGGAACTACAAAGGATCAAGTGGGACATCGTGGGGCTAAGTGAGGTAAGGAGAAAAGGAGAAGATCTCATCGAACTGAAAAGTGGACATCTCTTCTACTATCGTGAGACAGATACTGGCAGAACTAGTGGTGTTGGATTTATAATAAACAAGAAACTGAAGGATAAAGTTGTAGAAGTTGAAAGTTCCTCTGACAGAGCTGCACGACTTGTTATCCAACTCTCGAAAAGATACCAGGCTCAGAATATTCAAGCTTATGCACCCACCACAAGTCATCCTGAAAAAGAAATTGAATAATTTTATGAGGAAATTTGTCATCTAAATAATAAAGGTAAGCAGCACTTGAAGATAATTATGGGAGATTTCAATGCAAAAATAGGGCAACGGCAACAGAATGAAACTTCAGTAGGTAAATTTGGTCACGGCAACAGAAACCAGCGTGGAAATACTCTCGTTGAGTTTGCAGAGGCAGAAGGGTTTTTCATCTTGAACTCCTTCTTCAAGAAAAAGCCACACAGGAAATGGACATGGAGACATCCAAATGGGACGACAAGTGAAATTGATTTTATTATGTGTAACAAAAAATTCATCATAGAAGACTGCAGTGTGCTAAACAAGTTCAACACAGGTAGTGACCATAGATTGGTGAGATGTAAGATGCACCTCAACACTAAACTTGAACGTGGCAAGCTCATATGACAAACAAAATCTATTGACATAACCAACCTTAGAAAACACCATAATACCTTCAAGTTGGAACTGAAGAACAGATTCTCTGCTTTAGAAGACCTAACATCGGAAGAAGTGGACATCTCTGAAGTTAACAGAAAAGTAACCAAAGCTCTTATGGAAACAGCAACAAAATTAGCTGGGTCTAAGAACAAGTTGCATGTGAACAAATTATCAGGAAAAACCAAAATGTTGATGCAAAAAAGAAGAGAGATGAGGACAACTAAAGAAGATGTGACTTCCAAAGTGGAATATATAGAGCTATGCAAGACAGTAAGAAAAAGTATCACTGAAGACGTAAGGAAATTCAACTGTGAACTAGTGAGGAAAGCAATTGAAAACAACCAAAGCCTAAAGATAGCAAAGGGACATCTCAGTAAGGGAAGAAAACAGATTATGGCACTGAGAAAAGAAGAAGATGGTTCTGTAACAAGAAATAGAGGCAAAATTTTGACAAGAGTGAAAGATTTCTACTCCAAATTATATGAAAGGGATGATATATGCACTCCAGACATCAGGAAAGATACCAGTACCAGAGTTCCTCCAGTCCTTCCAGCAGAAGTTGCACATGCAATCAAGAACATGAAGCGGGGAAAAGCTCCAGGAGAAGATGGAATTACTGTAGACATCATACAAGAAGCAAGTGGAGAAATCGAAACAGTACTCGCCCAAATTTTCACTCGATGCCTTAATGAAGGACAGATTCCTGAGGATTGGAACACCGCTACAATGATCCTGCTACATAAGAAAGGTGGCATTGAGGATCTCGGAAACTACAGACCTATCAGCCTCCTATCAGTAGTTTATAAAATCTTCACTAAAGTTCTTTCACACCGCTTGAAGGTAACACTGGACATGGCTCAACCGAGAGAACAAGCTGGATTCAGGAGTGGCTACAGCACAATAGATCATATCCACGTGCTGAGAGAACTAATTGAAAGAGCGAGGGAATATGAACTTCCATTGTGCATGGCTTTTATCGATTATGAAAAAGCCTTTGATTCGGTGAAACCATCAGCAGTTACAATGGCTCTGAAAACCTGCGGTATTGAAGATGCATACATTAATATTATTAATAACATCTATGAAAATGCAAGTGCAAAGATTAGGCTGTTTGAAAATACAACACACGTAAAAATTGGAAAGGGAGTGAGACAAGGTGACACCATATCTCCGAAGCTCTTTAATGCCACATTGGAGGGTGTTTTTCAGTTGCTGAGCTGGGAAAACAAGGGGATAAAGATTAATGGAGATTATCTAACCCACCTTCGTTTTGCTGATGACGTAGTCATTTTTGCAACTACCCCATCAGAGCTGCAGAGTATGATCCAGGAACTTGCTGACAAGAGTAAAGAAGTGGGATTAAAAATGAACTTTCAGAAGACAAAAGTGATGTTCAATGCTTTTACAAGAAATGAAGATTTATCGATTGATGGAGAAAAGCTGGAGATAACAGACACGTACGTTTATCTTGGACAGCAGATATCAAGTGAGGGTCACATTGATGAAGAAATTAATCGGCGTACAAAACTTGCCTGGAGAGCTTTTGGAAGAAACAGCATAATTTTCAAGAGCAATATGCCATTATGTCTTAAAAGAAAAGTGTTTGATCAATGCATCCTTCCAGTGCTTACGTATGGTGCAGAGACGTGGACCTTAACTAAAAGAGACATACAAAGGCTGCAGACAACTCAAAGAAGCATGGAGAGGTGCATGCTTGGTGTAACCAGGAGAGATAAGAAGAGGAACTCGTGGATCCGAAAAATGACAAGAGTGGAAGGCATCATGATCAGAGTTAAATCCCTGAAATGGCAATGGGCTGGACATACTGCCAGAAGGACAGATCATCGATGGACAGCCGAAATTTTAGATTGGATTCCAAGGGACAGGAAAAGACCCAGAAGAAGACCACATGGGAGATGGGTGGATGAAATTCGAAAGTATGCAGGGGTGACATGGAGGAGACTGGCACAAGACAGACCGTTGTGGAGGAAACTTGGGGAGACCTTCGTCCAGCAGTGGATTGATAATGGTTGACAATGATGATGATGATGATATATATTATATATATATATCACTTAACTGTTCTCTGATATTCAGAGGTTAGCTCCTGAAAGAAACTCATCTTCCAGATTAAAGTTAAAAACTGATGATGATGCTAGAATTTACTTACTGTTGATATATCAAATGTCTCCATTAACAGCACTCTTGGCACACAACTCATGTTTCACACAAGACCTTTTGTACTTCATACTCATTATCTTTTGCTCATGCAAACATTTCTGAATTGGGTCCTCCTGTAATTTGCTTGACCTTTCTCTTCTGCCACTTGGGCTGAAGAAATTCTCTTAGTCAACACCTCACCACTCATTATTTCAACACTGCTAAACCACTGCAAAATATTTGTCTGCACCCTACTAACGACATTTTGCTTCACAATACATTTTTGCAACAAATCTTCATTCTTCACATAATCAGAATGTGACTTGCCACAACCCCCCATAAGTTATACATCTCTCTAGAACACAAACTACTGCTGTGTATCTTCTGTATTACTCAGGTTTCACCACTATAGATCAGAGTAGGAACAGGTACATTTTCATACACAGCTATTTGAGACTTTTTTGAGAGCTGATCATTCCTCTGAAATTCTCCTAAGGCAGTTATGGCTTTCAAAGAAAAATTCACTAGCCTACTAAGTTCACATTTAATTCATTTTCTGTCAAACATGCTTCCTAAATATACAAATTCATTCACCTGGTCTGTCTCTTTGCCATTTAGACTGATGTTGCATTCAGTGCTGACAGTTCCTTGTTCAAAAACCATAACTGTGTTGTTGTTGTTGTTTTTTTTTATCCTTATTTATACTCAGTTTGAATTTCATATAAACTTTGTGCATCCATAACAACATATTCTGCAACTCACTTTTACACTCTGCTAACAGGACTGTGTCATCAGCATACAGCAATCTGCACACACAGATATTACCAAGACATAAATAAATCAGTATTGTCTGTATTGGCATCATGCATGCACACATCCATAAATACATTAAATAAAGGGTGATTCATATAAAACTAACATATTTGATTATCAATTTACGTGCACAAGAATAAAGCTAACAGCAAGTTATGCCATCTGAAATGTTGCATATCTACGGGAGTTTACATAACATTTACCTTTACATTAAGTGCTGAAAATGTCTGGCCCCTTCCTGAAGTCACATCTGGACACGTCGTTCCATATTCCTGGCTGTTTGTTGAAGCATACCATTGATTTTGTTTGTAATGTTCTCCTTCAATGTGTCTAATGTCTGAGGTCATGTAGAGTACACTCTTTCCTTAAGAAACCCCCACAGAAAGAAATCTGGTGATCTCGGTGGCCATAAGTTACGGGAAATTATTTGGTCCTCAAAGAAACTGGAGCAACACCATGGACTCATTTGATGTATGGTATGGTGCCATCCTGTTGAAAATGGCCTTCACGCAGCTCTATGATATCCAATTGCTCAACAAAGTCCATGAAAATTCATTGGTACTCTGCCGTATTGACAGTTCCATGGAAAAATTGGGACCCACTATTCTTTCAGTGGATATTGCGCACCAAACTCTGACTTTTTGTGGGTGCATAGGCACTTCCTGAAGGGCGTGCGAATGTTCTTCAACCCAAATGCGTGTGTTGTGTGAATTGACGTAGCAACCTAAGTGGAACCACGTGATGAATAATATGCCAAGATTTTGAGCAATGAAGTCCTGAAACCAGTGACAATAGTACACTCGTTTTCCCATGTCTGGCTCCATTAACTCATGAACAGCCATCAACCTGTAAGGCTTTAGCCTCACTTTCTTAGCAGCTCTCTGACACATGGAGTACAAGTACCCGGTCTCCTGCGACAGACGCCGTAATGACTTCTGGGGTGATCGCTGCAGTCGTGCTGCAACGTCCGCAGCAACCGTCGGCAGTACAGATGAATGATGCTTGCTGGTTTCATTCACAAGAGATCCTGCTGTTTCCAACTTGCATACAAGTGCCAGTATAGAGTTCCTTTGGGGAAGTTTGCTAACACCAAATTTCCTCGTGTATGCCCTTTGCATAGCTGTGATCGAGTTTGTAATCCAGTACGTTTTCACAAGGAATACCTGTCGCCAGAGTAGCAAAATGTAGATGTGTGCGGATAGTTTCCAAAATTAGCAGATTTAGCAGATAGTTTTTGCTTGTAAATTTAAAAAAAAAAAATTATTTACAGCAATTATAACACTTACTCATGGTTTACTCAGATTAATATACTCAATTCAGTTTTAACTTGAACTTTCAGTTCTTTTGTTTTTACAGACATTTCTAGATTTTATCAAGGCTTTTTCTCAATGTATAGAAACTGTATCAAAAGTTTTGTTTACACAGAAAGAATTTAAATTTTATTGCCAGGTTCCTCTTACAGTTGGCAGTTATTAAATTAAAATATTTTCCTAATGTATTTTGTAAGTCTACTGTATTTTTCAATTTAGTTGTTGAAAATGGTATTTATAAATTTTGAAGGTTCATTAATGGAACTGTTTTTCTGGATATAAAAACTTTTTCTAATTAGTCTCTTGTTTTTATGAGGTTCGTAGTCCAATATTTTGCCATAAAGGTCCATTTCACACACACATTGCTGCACATTCAGTTGTAATGTACTAATCATTCGAATCTGTAAGGCTCTAATAATTGCTTATTGTTTTATTAATTTTTCTATAAATTATCTTATTCAATCATTATCGTGGTTCGTGCTTCGTGGGTTTGCAGAAAGTTTTCTGTTTAAATGGTTGTGTACACAGATACATTTTACTTTTATACAACTCTGCCCACCGCTGTAGCGTGTACTGCATCTTCACAGTGACTGAGGCAACCTAGCGGCGACAGCTACCATATCCTGCATAGCAGCGCCCTCTCATGAAAATAGAGGAATCTCACAGATGCACAGCGTCGTTTGACACTAACACGGGCCATTGCGATTTATTCCTGCTGAAATAAAAAAAACATGAAATGTTAGTTTTCTGTGAATCACCCTGCAGAAAACTAATTTCTTTAAACTCTATTCACTGTTTCACATGTTCTTCTGACAGCTTTGCTTTCACACTATTAAGCAGATTCTCAGTTATAATATACTTTTTCAAGACCTTCCACATAAGTCTTCTCTTGAGCTTTCTCTAAATCTATTTATGATGCTGCAAAAACTTTCTTACCAACAGACAGATATTTTTCAGTCATCATGCTCAATGCACAGATTTGGTTAGTGAAAGCCCTTAGCAGGCATAAAACCACCATGTACATATCTTTGATGTAAGACACTATCTTTGATGTAAGACCCTGTACCTTATCAATAATACATATCACTGAGCTGTTCTTTGATATTCAGAGGTTAGTTCCAAAAAGAAATACAAACTACCAGATATTTTTACTTACTGTTGTCGTATCAAACTTCTCCATTTACAGCTATCTTGACATGCAACTCGGACTTCACTGATATCCATTACACGCTGTACACAAGATCTTTTATACTTAATACTCATAATCTTTTTCTCATGTAGACACTCTGGAATCTGATCCACCAGGGCGTCTACTGGTCATGAAAGTCATGAAAAAGTCATGAAATTAAGCATGTGGTCATGGAGTAATGAAAAAGTAATGAAATTGAGTGGGTGGTCATGAATTTTTTTTTTTTTTTTTTTGTGTCAGCACCTGAATGAAGAAAAGTTTGTGCGCCTAGAAGAAAACACGAATCGGCACCCTTATAAACTGGTGTGTAGTCGATGCCCCTTGACATTTATTTAAAAAAAAACATATGGCTTCATCAAAAGCTGATGTTGTGAAGAGGGAATATTTACAATTTTGTGAACCTTCTAAAAAAAAAAAAAAAAAAAACTGAAACTGTTCAATCCTAAGGAGGACAAACTTGATCACTTTGTGATGAATTTACTACAAAGTGCAAACCATGACTTTATCAAGTGCTTACAGAAGCTGCTATGCATGTTTCATGGCAATGCTGCAGTAGAAAGAGGCTTTTCTGTTAACAAGAACTTCTAATTGAAAACTTAGAAGAAGATGCAGTTGTTGCAGAAAGAAGTGTTTACAGTGTAATGCAATCGTTAGGTAGTTTAGCTAATAGTGAGAAAGAACTGAATGTGGACATCACAAAATCAATGATATTAGCTGTCAAAAAAATGCTTCCTCAAAAAGAGTAGAAGCCTTAAAGAAGAAGAAATCCGACGAAGATGAAGAGGCCAATCGTAACAGGACAGCAGTTAAAGAGCTAAAACTACTCAAAGAAAAGAAAGCTTATAGAAAAGGCAAAAGAAGCTGAAGTTCTAGATTCTGAGAAAACAAGTTTAGCTAAGATAAACACTGAGTCTTTCACTGTGAAATTTCAGTCTCCATAAATTTTGTACATTCATAGTTTTTATATTGCCTTAATAAAAACTTGTAAGTTTTTACAGCATTACCATTAAAAGAATTTGTGTATTAATAGATGTAATGATAAATATTTCTGAAAATAGCCATACTCCATTCTAGATGAGAGTTGAATGTTTTTATTTCTTTAAACACATAGAATTTGGTAAATGGCTTAGTGCAAGTCATATATAATTACATTATTCATGTTAAGCAATTTTATTGACATAAGAATTACATTCAGCTTTCATCTTCCTCTCAACTGGCTTTCAGGTGTAGGGGTTCATTAGAAAGCATCGCAATCGCACCCCCTCCCCCTCCCCGACCGTATAGCCATTTTGGCAGCAATGATATTATACACACATCAATTTTGCCTAAACTATTGTCTCATAGAATTAATTTCAGTGTTTGTAAAAATAAAAAATAACCTGGGATCTCAAGTTAAGGGTACTGGATTATGAGTCTAGAATGGTTGTCATTGTGCCATGCATTGTTGAAAAGTCATGAATTTAACTGAAGATGCCATGGACAAGTCATGAAAAAGTCATGAATTTGGTTCATTGGAAATCAGTAGACACCCTGTCCACCCATGTCTTCTTTGGCCTTCATCTTACTTTCCTTCCTGCCACTTGGGCTAAAAAGATTTTCTTAGTAAGCATCTCATCACTCATTCTTTCAACATGGCCAAACCACCAAAGCATCTTGGTCTCCACCTTGCTAACAACATTTTGCTTCACATTCCTCACACAATCAGACCATGTCTCCCCCCCCACCACCACCACCCTGTAAGTAATGCATTTCTCCAGAACACAAACAACTTCTATGTCTTTGAATAAAGCTCATGTTCAGAATTGGCTTCCTAGTTTCTTAATTCAATTACTAATCAAAAACTACTATTATGGGCATTTTTTTTATTTTATTTATTATTTATTTTTATTTTTTTTTATTTTTATTTATTTTATTTTTATTTTATTTATTTTATTATTTTATTTATTTATTTTTATTTATTTTTTTATTTATTTTATTTATTTATTTTATTTTTTTCCTAGTAAAAATTCCCATAATAGTAGTTTTTGATTAGTAACTTCTATGTTTCTTCTGTAGTACCCAGGCTTCACTACCATATATCAGAGTAGGAACAATTACCTTATCAATAATGACCTTTCCAAGCACTTTCCCTGGCATGTTGAGCAAACTGAAACCACAATAGTTCTTGCATTCAGTCTGATCACCTTTTCCCTTATACAAGAAAACAATGATAGCGTTCCTCCAATCCCGAGGACTTATTCTTAACTTCCAGCACAGCTGGCAAATTCCAGTTAACCAGTCAATCATAGAGTCAGCACCATATTTTAGCATCTCAGCAGTTCTGCCATCTACTCCCAAAGCCCTACCATTTTGAAGAGATTTTAGAGCTTTACACACCTGTCCTCTTGAGATCCCACCAGTGCTTCCATCTACCTCTCATTATGACATCATCTGCTTCTGCCTCAGAATCACCTTTGCTTTCATGATCTAATAAATCATGGAAGTACTCACCTCATCTTTCACATAGCTCATTGGGCTCCCATATATCTTTTCAAAAAGCCAATTATAATGCTTTGTGAACATTAGTATCATCAGCATTATTCTGACTTACTCAGAAAATGACTGAAGGAGCTGAAGTCTTGTGAGAGGGATATAGAAAAGAAGTGGGAATGTTTTAAGAACTGTGTTGTCACTGCTGCTAAAGAGGTCTGTATCACCACAGTAGTGGGTAACAATAGAGGTGATGCTTGGTGGAATAGTGAGATTGAAGAGGCAGTAAAGAGAAAGTAGGAAGCCTTTTTTGGGGGATGTTGCAAGGTAGAGTTTCTGTGGATGAATATCACTGTAAGAAATGTAAAGCTGCTAAGCTGGTTCGCCAGAGTAAGGCAAAAGTTAGGAAGGAGAAGGTGGAAAGGCATGAATTGGCTTTTTGGAAAGATAGGAAGACTTTCTGGAAGTGCATATGAGAATCAGGAAAAATAGGGGAAACAAAGTTGTAAGTTGTGTGAAGAATAGGGTTGGGGAAATGATATGGGAGCTCAATGAGTTAAGTGAAAGATGGGGTGAATACTTCTGTGAGTTATTAGATTAGGAAAGCAAAGATGATTCTGAGACAGACTCAGATGATGTCACAGTGAGGGATGGAAGCACAGGAGGAATCTCAAGAAAAATGTATAAAGCTCTAAAATCTCTTCGGAATGGTAAGGCTCCGTGAGTTAATGGCATAACTGCCAAGATGTTGAAATATGGTGGTGACTCTGTAATTGACTGGTTAACTGAAATTTGCCAGCTGTGCTGGGAGTTAGGAGTGGTCCCTCGGGATTGGGAGGATGCTATTATTGTTCCCTTTTATAAGGGAAAAGGTGATCAGACTGAATGCAAGAACTATCATGGTATAAGCCTACTAAGTGTGCCAGGGAAAATGTTTGGTAAGGTTGTTATTGAAAAAGTATGGGGTCTTACATCAGAGTAAGTGTGGGATGTTCAGAGTGGTTTCAGGCCTGGTAAAGGCTGCACTAACCAAATTTTTGCATTACGCATGATGATTGAAAAGTATCTGGCTGTTGGTAAGAAAGTTTTTGCTGCCTTCATATATTTAGAGAAAGCTTATGACTGAGTAAATAGGACTTTTGTGGAAGGTATTAAATGAATATGGTGTTACTGGGAATCTACTTAATAGTGTAAAAGCTATGTATGCTGGTAGTAGAGCTTGTGTACGAGTGAATGGTGTTTTATCAAAATGATTTTCTATTGGTGCAGGAGTCGGACAGGGTTGTCTAATGTCACCATGGCTGTTTAATATATTTATGGATGTGTGCATGTGTGATGCCAAAATAGATAAGTGGTTTATGTTTTGGTGATATCCATGCATGCAGATTGCTGTATGGTGATGACACTGTCCTGTTGGCAGAAAGAAAAAGTGAGTTGCAGAGTATTTTGTCCTGGGACCCGGATGTACAAAGTTTGCATGAAATTCAAACTGAGTATAAATAAGGGAAAAAACAAAGTTATGGTCTTTGAGAGAGGAACTGGTAGCACTGAATGTAATATAAGTATAAATGGCACAGTGATTGACCAGGTGAGTGAGTTTGTGTATTTAGGAAGCATGTTTGACAGAGAGAACAAATTGTATGGTGAAATTAGTAGGTGAGTGAATTCTTCATTGAAAGTTATAGCTGCTCTGGGAGGTTTTTACAGGAACGATGGTTTCTCTAGAGAGTCCAGCATGGCTATGTATGAAAGTGTAATTATTCCTACTGTGATGTATGGTAGTGAAACTTAGGTACTACAGAAGAAACATAGAAGTCCTTTGTGTGCTGGAGAAATGCGTTGCTTATGGGAGGTTTGTGGCAAGACACAGTCTGATTGTGTGAGGAATGAAGATGTGTTGCAGTTGTGTGATGTGAAGCAAAATGTTGTTAGCGAGGTGGAGACTAATATGCTTCAGTGGTTTGGCCATGTTGAAAGAAAGAAAGAAAGAATGAATGATGAGATGCTTACTAAGAAAATCTTTTCAGCCCAAGTGGCAGGAAGGAAAGGCAAAGGAAGGCCAAGGAAGACATTGGTGGATCAGATTCAGAGAAAAAGATTGAGTATGAAGAATAAAAGATCTTGTGTATGGCGTGTAATGGATATCAGTGAAGCCCGAGTTGTATGTCAGAATCGCTGTAAATGGAGAAGTTTGATATGACAACATTGGTAAGTAAAAATACCTAGTAATTTGTATTTCTTTTTGGAGCTAATCTCTGAATCTCAGAGAACAGCTTGGTGATTAGTAGCTTTGTGTATCTTTAATATATGACATTGCAGGTTGTGTTCACAAGGCTATCAACTTTTAGCCCTACTGCCTACAGTTTTGTGTTGCAGCATAAGAAATATAGCCACCTAGCATATGTCAAGTGTCTAACTGCGTAAGGACATGTGCTGATCACTTTGGCAGTTCAGTAATTACTGCTACATCAAAATTATGCCCTTCCTGGTTGTATTCCCCCTTTTTTCAGCCATAGTGTAAATGGCTGAAAAAAGGGGAATACAACCAGAGTATCATGGTCAATTTAACTGCTCTTTCTGAACACAGGGAACTGTGTTCAGAAAGAGCAGTTAAATTGACCATGATACTCTGAATAATATTGGTCATGTTTTATTTTGTAGTCATTCTAGTTCCATGCTCCATAGAAATGGACTGGCAGAATATAAACAACTGACAAATAATTGATAACTGTTTTGTATTGGAAAATATACTTTCACTAATAAAAAATAAATCAATAACTCTCCATTATTTGTGTTATGTTGCTTAAATACTGCTGAACCAATTATGGAATTATTATTATTCCTGTGGTACTAGTGCAGTAAACTTAATAAAATATTTCTGCAATAGAAACAAGGAAACAAAAGCCTTTAAAAACAATCTACAGATAGCTGCTGGGGAAAGTTAGTTTGTTCCTTTTACAGACATGGTAGAATTTGTTTTGTAGTGATTTTTATGAATAAAATTTTGTAAAATGTTCTTTTTTTTTTTTTTCTGTCACTCAGGACAGTAAATGCAAGTGGTGTTTTTTTTTTCTTTCATGCAGGACTGTAGAATGCCAGTAGTAATTGAAGATATAAGATGGGTCCTGAAAGAAGATAAAGAGATTCAAAGTCAATTGTCTCGTAAAGCATTAGAGCATTTTGTCAAAAGAAACAAAGATGACGTTCATTATTGTCCAGTTCCAGATTGTCCTATGGTCTATCGTGCTGGTCAGGCAGATGACCACAAGTTTAGTTGCCCAGCCTGTCAGAATGATGTTTGCACTAAGTAAGTAACCTTTTCATTGTATTCAAACTTCTGATAACATTTGTATTTATCTCTTCTATAGTTCTTTTCTCATGTAATGGAAGGAAGTTTCTTCTCAGGAAGCCTCCATTTCTTTCCTCTTAATAAATTTCCTTGAAACATGTACTGGATTTTTTGTCTTATCATCAGTTTTGTAACTGTATCTTGCATGATACTTTAAGTTATGCCAGGCTAAACCCAAATCCTTTTTATTGGTCATTTTTCTTGATATTCAGTCTTGCTTCTAAGTGGTATAAAAGCCTTTGATTCGGTGAAACCATCAGCAGTTACAATGGCTCTGAAAACCTGCGGTATTGAAGATGCATACATTAATATTATTAATAACATCTATGAAAATGCAAGTGCAAAGATTAGGCTGTTTGAAAATACAACACACGTAAAAATTGGAAAGGGAGTGAGACAAGGTGACACCATATCTCCGAAGCTCTTTAATGCCACATTGGAGGGTGTTTTTCAGTCACTGAGCTGGGAAAACAAGGGGATAAAGATTAATGGAGATTATCTAACCCACCTTCGTTTTGCTGATGACGTAGTCATTTTTGCAACTACCCCATCAGAGCTGCAGAGTATGATCCAAGAACTTGCTGACAAGAGTAAAGAAGTGGGATTAAAAATGAACTTTCAGAAGACAAAAGTGATGATCAATGCTTTTACAAGAAATGAAGATTTATCGATTGATGGAGAAAAGCTGGAGATAACAGACACGTACGTTTATCTTGGACAGCAGATATCAAGTGAGGGTCACATTGATGAAGAAATTAATCGGCGTACAAAACTTGCCTGGAGAGCTTTTGGAAGAAACAGCATAATTTTCAAGAGCAATATGCCATTATGTCTTAAAAGAAAAGTGTTTGATCAATGCATCCTTCCAGTGCTTACGTATGGTGCAGAGACGTGGACCTTAACTAAAAGAGACATACAAAGGCTGCAGACAACTCAAAGAAGCATGGAGAGGTGCATGCTTGGTGTAACCAGGAGAGATAAGAAGAGGAACTCGTGGATCCGAAAAATGACAAGAGTGGAAGACATCATGATCAGAGTTAAATCCCTGAAATGGCAATGGGCTGGACATACTGCCAGAAGGACAGATCATCGATGGACAGCCGAAATTTTAGATTGGATTCCAAGGGACAGGAAAAGACCCAGAAGAAGACCACATGGGAGATGGGTGGATGAAATTCGAAAGTATGCAGGGGTGACATGGAGGAGACTGGCACAAGACAGACCGTTGTGGAGGAAACTTGGGGAGACCTTCGTCCAGCAGTGGATTGATAATGGTTGACAATGATGATGATGATGATATACATACACACACTATCTACCAACAAGTAATTGGACACCCCTGCAATCGACGATATCTGCGTTCCTGATACACGTGATGGCCGCCGCCGGTAAACATCGTGTGGGAAACAACAACGCAACCAGTCGCATGCAAGATGCCACACAGTTCAGAGCTCTCTGATTTCGAGAAAGGTGTAATCGTCGGGTATCACAGAAATGGCCAATCCATACGTGACATATCCAGCGAGTTGAAGTACCCAAAATCGACAGTGGCCTACGTGATTGGCAAGTGGAAGATGAGAGGTGACTGTCAGAATATGCCCCGACAGGCAGACCCACAAAACTGGGAGTTAGAGACCGACGGGTGCTGGCCAGAGAAATTCAGAAGAACCGCACCAAATCAATGGGCCACATCCGCGAGGAGTTTCAACATGGATCCGCGAGTGTTCTTTCGATGAATACCATACGTAAGGAAGCCCATCTGCTCGTTATCGTGGACGTGCTGCCACCCACAAGCCTTTGATCACCAAGTCCAATAGCGCTGCTCGGCTAACGTGGTGCAAAGAACGTCGACAGTGGACTGCTGAACAGTGGAAAGCCGCCCTGGTGGCGCAGTGGTCTAAGCGATGGCCTCTGATCATTCGTCCGTAAGGGGTCCGGGTTTGAATCCCGGTGAGGCGTGGAT
The DNA here is from genome assembly GCA_039090855.1 of Macrothele yani. Taxonomy (NCBI): domain Eukaryota; kingdom Metazoa; phylum Arthropoda; class Arachnida; order Araneae; family Macrothelidae; genus Macrothele; species Macrothele yani. Next base: position 63,265,138 of record CM077006.1, read on the forward strand.
GTTGTGTTTGTCTTACAGCACTGGCTCTCTCTCTTCTCTGGAACCAGTGACCCTAAATTAGGGACGGGCGACTGCTTATAGCCCATTGAGTTGCTTAAGGTGGTCGTTGAACCTCCAATCGAAAAAAACAAAACAAAAAAAACCCAGTGGAAACAGGTTCTCTGGATCGACGAATCAAGGTTCACCCTCTACCGTTCGGATGGCAGGGTCTGGGTTTGGCGTCTGCCTGGAGAACACCTCCTGCAGGAATGTATGGTACCAACTGTGAAGTTCGGCGGCGGTGGAATTATGCTATGGGGGTGTTTCTCCTGGTATGGCACGGGACCCTTGGTCGTAATTCCTGGAAAACTCAATACTGAGACCTATTGCACCATGTTGGATGACCATGCGCTTCTTACGTTGTGGCAGTTTTACGGGGTGGGACCATGTTACTTTCAGGATGACAATGCCACCTGTCATGTTGTGAGGTCCACCATGGCTTGGTATGGTGACAATGGGGTTAATCAAATGGACTGGCCTGCGCAGAGCCCGGACCTTAACGCTATCGAGCACCTCTAGGACGAGTTTGAGCGTTGAATTAAGGGGTGACCCCACCGTCCGAAATCGGTGAAGGAACTGACCTGTCTTCACCGAGCCGAGTGGAAGAAAATACCGCTAGCCATCGTACAACTCCTGGTTGAGAGTATGCCCTAGAGGGTCGCAGCTGTAATCGCCGCTCGTGGAGGCTCCACCAACTATTGAAGGTGAATAAACTTCGTTTTCCTTTGCTATCACAGGTGTCCAATTACTTGTTGGTAGGTAGTATATATATAAATATATATATATATATATATATAAGGGACAGGAAAAGACCCAGAAGACCACCACATGGATGATGGGTGGATGAAATTCGAAAGTATGCGGGAGTGACATGGAAGAGACTGGCACAAGACAGACCGTTGTGGAGGAAACTTGGGGAGACCTTCGTCCAGCAGTGGATTGATAATGGTTGACAATGATGATGGTGATGATGATGATGATATATATATACACACACACTGCTGGCCACCCAAAATGCAACACCAAGAAGGAAGCATCCGATTGGCCTGAAATTCGCAGCATGCGTCGCCCACGACAGTACATGCAAACGATTAGCATTGCATTGCAGGGCATATGCAAATCATATGCGCCCGGCACGCCACCAAGAAGCACTATAAGAAGGGTGCGTAAAAGGCGGGGTGTAAGTAGTGAAAGTGTGTTGTGCTGCCGGACCTGTGCATGAGAAGCTTCCTAATGCTTCGTCGCAGAATACAGCAGTCATTCTTGCAAGTTTCGAAGTTCGACAGATGACGAATAGTGGCTTATCGCAACAGCGGTTTATCGTACCGAGACATCGGCGCCCGTGTGGGACGACCTCCAGCCACAGTGAGGTGAGTATGGATTCGTTGGGTGCAGGAGAGACGGACGGACCGATGTGAGCAATTGCCATAGCCGCGGCACACCACCGAACGATAGGACCTGCATGTTGTTCGGCGGGCATCGACGGCTCGCACTGCCACATCACGAATGTTAGCACAGGAATTAGGGTGTGTTGCACAACAACCTGTGTCAGCATGTACCATTCGACGTCATCTGCAGGAGCGGGGACTTGTCGCACGGCGGCCATTGCTCCGATTACCATTGATGTTACACCACAGGCGAGTACGGCGGTTGTGGGCCGATGAACACCGCACCTGGACTACGGAATGGTATGACATTGTCTTCTCCGTCGAATCCCGCTTCTACCTGCAACACCACAATGGTCGGATCCACGTGTGGCGGCACCACGGCGAGAGACTGTATGATGCCCGCATTATGCATAGCCATACCGGTCCTCCGCCTGGCGTTATGGTTTGGGGCACACTTGGATATGACACCCGCACCCCTGTGGTACGCATTGCCGGTACACTCAACAGCCACCGCTACATCTCCGACGTTTTGGAGCCTGTAGTCCTCCATTACCTGCAGGACCTGCCAGCTGCCACGTTTCAACAGGACAATGCTCGCCCGCACGTGGCACCCATCGTGCAACAAATCTTCACAGCCCACCAGGTGTCACTGCTGCCATGGCCCGCCTGTTCTCCCGATGTCGCCCATGGAACACGTCTGGTCGCTGATCGGCAACCGAGTGGCCCGGCAAGCACCACTCGCGGCTACGCCTGATGAACTGTGGCAACGTGTGGAAGCAGCCTGGACCGACGTACCCCAAGCCCACATCCAAAGCCTCTTTCGTTCGATGCTGCGGCGTGTAGCGGCCATTATTGCCAGCCATGGTGGCCACACGAACTATTGATGTCTGCGTGTTCCGCAAGTCGCACCGGCCTGTAAGCTCATTTGTTTCATCTTTGTATCTGTTGTTATGTGTCCAGTAAATCTGGCTTTGCTATCTCGTGTCCTTCTTGGTGTTGCATTTTCGGTGGCCAGCAGTGTATATATACACTGGCATGCAAAAATTTAGGACGAGGCGGTTTTTCGAATGTAACGTCGTGCAGAAGTACTCCACATCGACTCAAATCATACCATAAGATCCCCAAGATGTAAGAATACGGGACAAGTGAGCAAAACCGTCCAAACAAGGAATCCAAAGGATACAAAGGCACTTTATTGAAAAAGTAGCTTCGAGCGCAACTGGACAGAAGACAGAAGCGTCCATCTGACAGATGGCTGCCAAGAAAAATCCAGTCTTTAGTAGGGGATATGATCACCCCTGACTGCGTTGCAGGATTTACAACGTCTGTCCATGCGGAGGACGAGGTTGTCAAGGAGCTGTTGAGGCATCGCGGCCCATTCCTCCTGTAGCGCCAATCGCAGCTGCGGAATCATTGCTGGCGGCTGGTGACGTGCTGGCAAGCGTCTCCCGAGAAGGTCCCACACGTGTTCGATTGGATTTAGGTCCGGGGACCTTGCGGGGCAATCCATGCGTTGAATATCTTCACTCTCCAACAGCTCTGCAACAGCCACTGTACGATGAGGTGTAGCGTTGTCGTCCATGAAGAGGAACTCAGGACCCACAGCACCTTTAAACAGACGCACGTGAGGCAGGAGAACCTCGGTACAATAGCGGACACCAGTGACTGAACCTCCTTGGAAGATGTGGAGGTCAGTACGGCTACCAAGCATGATACTGCCAAAACGAGAACTCCGCCACCTTCAAACTGGTCCCTTTCGATGATGTTGGAGGTGTGATTGCGTTTTCTCTGCTTTCTACAGATATGGATTCGTCCAGAATCGCTCGTCAGACTAAATCGGCTCTCATCCGTAAAGAGAACTCGACCCTATTACTGATGTGTCCAGTTCTTGTGTTCCTGGCACCACAGAAACCGCCGTCTCCGATGAGCAGGCGTTAATGGCACACACCGTACTGGTCGGCGTGCAAATAGACCACCTTTGTGCAGCCTCCTGGCTACGGTAAAACGCGATAACGGACGTCCAGTTTTCTGTTGCATGTGCCTTGCGATTTCTCCCGCTGTCTGCCGTCTGTCTCCTCTCGCCTGTAGGACAATATACCAGTCGTCCGCCGCCATGGTTGCTCGTGGACGACCACGGCTAAACTCTCGGACAGCTGTTCCTGTCGTTTGAAATGCTCTCCAAGCTCGTGAAACGATGCTGTGAGCGATCCCGAACTCCTCGGCCACACTAGTCACACTTTGACCTTCTTCCAACTTCCCAATGACGCAACCTCAGGTAAAGTCATCCAGATGTCGTCTACTGGATTGCCTGTTGGCCATATCACACGGTGGCAGCAACTCGACGTCGTTCAAACTGATGTACACTGTGCAATAGCTTTCACCAGACTACTGAGCGTACACCGCCCGTATGCTTTATACCCTTCTGACACACACACACACACACACACACATACACACACCCCACGTCATGCTGCATATGTGCGCATGCCCTACCGTACTGGACCCTAGTCTCTATCTCCTGAGTGGCCTTTCGGTCCGTTCTGCTTGCTCATTCTGCTGTTATGCTGATTTCTCCTCTTCATCCTTAATTTTTGCTCACCAGTGTATATATCATCATCATCATCATTGTCAACCATTATCAATCCACTGCTGGACGAAGGTCTCCCCAAGTTTCCTCCACAACGGTCTGTCTTGTGCCAGTCTCCTCCATGTCACCCCTGCATACTTTCGAATTTCATCCACCCATCTCCCATGTGGTCTTCTTCTGGGTCTTTTCCTGTCCCTTGGAATCCAATCTAAAATTTCGGCTGTCCATCGATGATCTGTCCTTCTGGCAGTATGTCCAGCCCATTGCCATTTCAGGGATTTAACTCTGATCATGATGTCTTCCACTCTTGTCATTTTTCGGATCCACGAGTTCCTCTTCTTATCTCTCCTGGTTACACCAAGTATGCACCTCTCCATGCTTCTTTGAGTTGTCTGCAGCCTTTGTATGTCTCTTTTAGTTAAGGTCCACGTCTCTGCACCATACGTAAGCACTGGAAGGATGCATTGATCAAACACTTTTCTTTTAAGACATAATGGCATATTGCTCTTGAAAATTATGCTGTTTCTTCCAAAGCTCTCCAGGCAAGTTTTGTACGCCGATTAATTTCTTCATCAATGTGACCCTCACTTGATATCTGCTGTCCAAGATAAACGTACGTGTCTGTTATCTCCAGCTTTTCTCCATCAATCGATAAATCTTCATTTCTTGTAAAAGCATTGAACATCACTTTTGTCTTCTTAAAGTTCATTTTTAATCCCACTTCTTTACTCTTGTCAGCAAGTTCCTGGATCATACTCTGTAGCTCTGATGGGCTAGTTGCAAAAATGACTACGTCATCAGCAAAACGAAGGTGGGTTAGATAATCTCCATTAATCTTTATCCCCTTGTTTTCCCAGCTCAGTGACTGAAAAACACCCTCCAATGTGGCATTAAAGAGCTTCGGAGATATGGTGTCACCTTGTCTCACTCCTTTTCCAATTTTTATGTGTGTTGTATTTTCAAACAGCCTAATCTTTGCACTTGCATTTTCATAGATATATATATATATATATATCATCATCATCATCATCATCATTGTCAACCATTATCAATCCACTGCTGGACGAAGGTCTCCCCAAGTTTCCTCCACAACGGTCTGTCTTGTGCCAGTCTCCTCCATGTCACCCCTGCATACTGTCGAATTTCATCCACCCATCTCCCATGTGGTCTTCTTCTGGGTCTTTTCCTGTCCCTTGGAATCCAATCTAAAATTTCGGCTGTCCATCGATGATCTGTCTTTCTGGCAGTATGTCCAGCCCATTGCCATTTCAGGGATTTAACTCTGATCTTGATGTCTTCCACTCTTGTCATTTTTCGGATCCACGAGTTCCTCTTCTTATCTCTCCTGGTTACACCAAGCATGCACCTCTCCATGCTGCTTTGAGTTGTCTGCAGCCTTTGTATGTCTCTTTTAGTTAAGGTCCACGTCTCTGCACCATACGTAAGCACTGGAAGGATGCATTGATCAAACACTTTTCTTTTAAGACATAATGGCATATTGCTCTTGAAAATTATGCTGTTTCTTCCAAAAGCTCTCCAGGCAAGTTTTGTACGCCGATTAATTTCTTCATCAATGTGACCCTCACTTGATATCTGCTGTCCAAGATAAACGTATGTGTCTGTTATCTCCAGCTTTTCTCCATCAATCGATAAATCTTCATTTCTTGTAAAAGCATTGAACATCACTTTTGTCTTCTGAAAGTTCATTTTTAATCCCACTTCTTTACTCTTGTTAGCAAGTTCCTGGATCATACTCTGCAGCTCTGATGGGCTAGTTGCAAAAATGACTACGTCATCAGCAAAACGAAGGTGGGTTAGATAATCTCCATTAATCTTTATCCCCTTGTTTTCCCAGCTCAGTGACTGAAAAACACCCTCCAATGTGGCATTAAAGAGCTTCGGAGATATGGTGTCACCTTGTCTCACTCCCTTTCCAATTTTTATGTGCGTTGTATTTTCAAACAGCCGAATCTTTGCACTTGCATTTTCATAGATGTTATTAATAATATTAATGTATGCATCTTCAATACCGTAGGTTTTCAGAGCCATTGTAACTGCTGATGGTTTCACCGAATCAAAGGCTTTTTCATAATCGATAAAAGCCATGCACAATGGAAGTTCATATTCCCTCGCTCTTTCAATTAGTTCTCTCAGCACATGGATATGATCTATTGTGCTGTAGCCACTCCTGAATCCAGCTTGTTCTCTCGGTTGAGCCATGTCCAGTGTTACCTTCAAGCGGTGTGAAAGAACTTTAGTGAAGATTTTATAAACTACTGATAGGAGGCTGATAGGTCTGTAGTTTCCGAGATCCTCAATGTCACCTTTCTTATGTAGCAGGATCATTGTAGCGGTGTTCCAATCCTCAGGAATCTTTCCTTCATTAAGGCATCGAGTGAAAATTTGGGCGAGTACTGTTTCGATTTCTCCACTTGCTTCTTGTATGATGTCTACAGTAATTCCATCTTCTCCTGGAGCTTTTCCCCGCTTCATGTTCTTGATTGCATGTGCAACTTCTGCTGGAAGGACTGGAGGAACTCTGGTACTGGTATCTTTCATGATGTCTGGAGTGCATGTATCATCCCTTTCATATAATTTGGAGTAGAAATCTTTCACTCTTGTCAAAATTTCGCCTCTATTTCGTGTTACAGAACCATCTTCTTTTCTCTCAGTGCCATAATCTGTTTTCTTCCCTTACTGAGATGTCCCTTTGCTATGTTTAGGCTTTGGTTGTTTTCAATTGCTTTCCTCACTAGTTCACAGTTGAATTTTCTTACGTCTTCAGTGATACTTTTTCGTACTGTCTTGCATAGCTCTATATATTCCACTTTGGAAGTCACATCTTCTTTAATTGTCCTCATATCGCTTCTTTTTGCATCAACATTTTCGTTTTTCCTGATAATTTATTTACATGCAACTTGTTCTTAGACCCAGCTAATTTTGTTGCTGTTTCCATAAGAGCTTTGGTTACTTTTCTGTTAACTTCATAGATGTCCACTTCTTCCAATGTTAGGCCTTCTAAAGCAGAGAACCTGTTCTTCAGTACCAACTTGAAGGTATTATGGTGTTTTTTAAGGTTGGTTATGTCAATAGATTTTGTTTGTCTTATGAGCTTGCCACGTTCAAGTTTAGTGTTGAGGTGCATCTTACATCTCACCAATCTATGGTCACTACCTGACCATAGATTGGGATGTAAGGTCAAAATATATATATGGGATGTAAGGTCAGATGATGCGCAGCATACCACAGCCTCTCTTTGACAGATGTCAACTCCTCCTTCTCATGGTGCATCTTGTTCCCACTAAAGGGGCTCTGACGACTGCCAATAGCGGTATAACTATATACCATCAGGATTAGTCGAAATGCTATCCCACACTCACCAACCTGCTTGGCCAGCGTGGTGAGTTTTCGCCAAATCTCTCCAGAATGACTCCACAACTTAAATCTTGGTCCTCAGTCTCCGGCAGCTAGAATGTACCTGGCCAAGACAGTGGCCAGTGCGACATGAAGACAGAGGGTGCAAAGAATCACTGGAGAACCAGACTAGGCTGTCATTTGATGCTGACTTTGGCTACTTACAATGGACACTCCCTATCTTCTGATTCAAGGCTTCTTGAATTGGAAGAGGAACTACAAAGGATCAAGTGGGACATCGTCAGGCTAAGTGAGGTAAGGAGAAAAGGAGATCTCATTGAACTGAAAAGTCGACATATCTTCTACTATCGTGGGACAGATACTGGCAGAACTAGTGGTGTTGGATTTATAATAAACAAGAAACTGAAGGATAAAGTTGCAGAAGTTGAAAGTTCCTCTAACAGAGCTGCGTGACTCGTTATCCAACTCGCGAGAAGATACCAGCCTCAGATTATTCAAGCTTATGCACCACCCACAAGTCATCCTGAAGAAGAAATTGAAGAATTTTATGAGGAAATTCGTCATTTAAGTAATAAAGGCAAACAACACTTGAAGATCATTCAGGGAGATTTCAATGCAAAAATAGGGCAACAGCAACAGAATGAAACTTCAGTAAGTTAATTCGGCCACGGCAATAGAAACCAGCGTGGAAATACTCTCGTAGAGTTTGCAGAGGCAGAAGGGTTTTTCATTATGAACTCTTTTTCAAAAAAAAGCTGCAAAGGAAATGGACATGGAGGCATCCCAATGGATTGACAAGTGAAATTGATTTTATTATGTGTAACAAGAAATTTGTCGTGGAAGACTGCAGTGTGCTGAACAAGTTCAACACAGGTAGTGACCATAGAATGGTAAGGTGCACCTCAATGCTAAACTCGAGCTTGGCAAGTTCATAAAACAAACAAAGTGTATTGACATGACCAACCTTAAAAAGCATCATATAATACCTTCAAATTTGAACTGAGGAACAGATTCTCTACTCTAGAAGGTCTAATGTCGGAAGAAGTGGACATCTCTGAAGTTAACAGAAAACTAACCAAAGCTCTTATGGAAACAGCAACAAAATTAGCTGGGTCTAAGAACAAATTGCATGAGAACAAATTATAAGGAAAAACCAAAATGTTGATGCAAACAAGAAGAGAGATGAGGACAACTAAAGAAGATGTGACTTCCAAAGTGGAATATGTAGAGCTATGCAAGACAGTACAAAAAAGTATCACTGAAGATGTAAGGAAATTCAACTGTGAACTAGTGAGAAAAGCAATTAAAAACAACCAAAGCCTAAAGAGAGCAAAGGGACATCTCAGTATGGGAAGAAAACAGCTTATGGCACTGAGAAAAGAAGATGGTTCTGTAACAAGAAATAGAGGCAAAATATTGACAAGAGTGAAAGATTTCTACTCCAAATTTTATGAAAGGGATGATACATGCACTCCAGGCATCATGAAAGGTACCAGTACCAGAGTGCTTCCAGTCCTGCCAGCAGAAGTTCCACATGCAATCAAGAACATGAAGTGGGGGAAAGCTCCAGAAAATGGAATTACTGTAGACATCATACAAGAAGCAAGTGGAGAAATTGAAACTGTACTCGCCCAAATTTTCACTCGGTGCCTTAATAAAGGAAAGATTCCTGAGGATTGGAACAATGCTACAATGATCCTGCTACATAAAAAAGTGACATTGAGGATCTCAGGAACTACAGACCTATCCAGCCTCCTATCAGTGGTTTATGAAATCTTCACTAAAGTTCTTCACACTGCTTGAAGGTGACACTGTACATGGCTCAACCGAGAGAACAAGCTGGATTCAGGAGTGGCTACAGCACTATAGATCATATCCACGTACTAAGAGAACTAATTGAAAGAGCGAGGGAATATGAACTTCCATTATTCATGGCTTTTATCGATTATGAAAAGGACTTCAATTCGGTGAAACCATCAGCAGTTTACAATGGCTTTGAAAACCTGCGGTGTTGAAGATGCATACATTGATATTATTAATAACATCTATGAAAATGCAAGTGCAAAGATTCAGCTGTTTGAGAATACAGCACAAATAAAAATTGGAAAGACAATGTGACACTATATCTCCCAATCTCTTTAATGCCACATTGGAAAATGTCTTTCAATCACTGAACTGGGAAAACAAAGGGATAAAGATTAATGGAGATTATCTAACTCACCTTCATTTTGCTGGTGACTTCATTTTTGCAACTACCCCATCAGAGCTACAGAGTATGATCCACGAACTTCATGACAAAAGTAAAGAAGTGGGATTAAAAATGAACTTTCAGAAGACAAAAGTGATGTACAATGCTTTTACAAGAAATGAAGATCTATCGATTGATGGAGAAAAGCTGGAGATAACAGATACCTACGTTTATCTTGGACAGCAGATATCAAGTGAGGGTCACATTGATGAAGAAATTAATCGGTGTATAAAACTTGCCTGGAGAGCTGTTGGAAGAAACAGCATAATTTTCAAGAGCAATATGCCATTATGTCTTAAAAGAAAAGTGTTTGATCAATGCATCCTTCCAGTGCTTATGTATGGTGCAAAGACGTGGACCTTTAACTAAAAGAGACATACAAAGGTTGCAGACAACTAAAAGAAGCATGGAGAGGTGCATGCTTGGTGTAACCAGGAGAGATTTCCGATCTCCTCCTGGAACTCGTGGATAAGAAAAATGACAAGATTGGAAAACATCATGATCAAAGTAAAGTCCCTGAAATGGCAATGGGCTGGACATACTGCCAGAAGGATAGACCATCGATGGACAGCCGAAATTTTAGGTTGGATTCAAGGGACAGGAAAAGACCCAGAAGAAGACCACATGGGAGATGGGTGAATGAAATTCGAAAGTATACGGGAGTAACATGGAGGAGACTGGCACAACACAGACCGTTGTGGAAGAGGCTTGGAGAGACCTTCGTCCAGCAATGGATTGATAATGGTTGACAATGATGATGATATATATATACATAATCATACCACTATTATATTATTATAAATATCTATGTCAGATTAAAATAAGAGTGCCCAAGATTTTGCATAGATGTTTTTGCTTTTTTGTTTATGTGTGATTTTATCATTAGATAATTAAAATGTTTATTAGTCTCAGTAAAAAAAATGTTTAATTACAGTTTTTATAGAGGTAAATTTTAATACATTTAATGGTTATACTTGAAGGGATGGAAATAATGAGAAGAAAAGGTACCACCATGCTAAACGATAATTGCGGTTGGGCAGTTCCAACCGATTCACAGCAACTACTCGAGTACCGCTCCTGGCAATGAACTAGGTTCTAGTTCGAAAATTTGACCATCAAATGTATTAAAATTTACCTCTATAAAACCTGTAATTAAAATTTTTTTTCATTGTGATTAATAATTTGGTGGAAGTCATGATGTCATTAATGTTTGTGTTAATATTGACTGCAAATATTTTAAGGTTTTTACCCTTGGGTGTTAAAGGAAATCAAAGATTTTTCACCTCTTTATGATATAGAATTTATCTTTTAGGTGATGGTAAACATACACACACACACAGTGCCAAAAAAAAAAAAAGCTAGAATGAATATTTGTAGGAACCTGATTTATTGGACATAATAATACAGGCCTTTACATGCCTAGAGACCAGTTTTCAGCTTCATAGGGATGTTCATTTTTTTTTTTTTCAAATTGTAGAAGGTGGTTAGGTGAACCCAAGGTAAGCAGATTATAGCTAAGGTAGGTCCGAGAGCAGGTTTTTGAAGCTAGTAGTTCTAAATCCTCAGGCGGGGTGAGTTTTGTGACGTCAAAGGTGTAAACGGAGTTAGCAATGGGTCAAAGTTGAGCCTGACATCCTGCCTAAGGTGCGCGTGCTTTCTAGAATTTATGCCAAGTTTCAGCAACTTTTGTCCAGTATTTTGCAAATGATACACATTTTTGCAATGAGTTAATAGTCGGTTTATAAATATTTTTTATTAATATATTTGGTCAAAGCAGCTTTTTGCGCATTGTGCATTGATAGATATGCCTGGATGGCCTGTTGCGTGTTGTGGCTACAGCAAAAGATCGAAAGATTTCAACTTAAATTTTCATTGTATCCCAAAGTGCAGTTTGAGAAAAGCCCGGATGAACTCATGTTGACGAAAAGATGCATTTAACGCTGACAATGCCAAAATATGCTGTTCCCATTTTGATGAGGATTTTGAAAGAGATTTAAAATTAATATGCTGTGATTCTTGCCTTGCTTGAAGACAGGTGTGATTCCTTACATTAATATATCTGGTTGTTATGCTTCAAGCACAAAGCAAGAAAGCTCAAAATGTGCTGAAAAAAAAATCTCAGCAGTTTTTTGTCAGAAGTAATGCAGAATTTTATATCAAAGAATGCCAGATTAAGTCCAGATTTGCAAGTTCAGTCTGTTGACGACTAGCTAAAAGTGATTCTTTTCATTTAGCTTGAAAGTCGAAATAGAAGAATAAGGAAAGAAAATTGCACCATTAAAAATATGTAGAAAAGCTCAATAAAATAAATTCTGAGTTACGATCAAAACTTCAGTATTGGAAAACCAAAGCTAAAATCAATTATTTGAAAGCTAGAATACAATCTGAAAGCGCATTGCTGAAAAAAAAGGGGGGGCGGGTTCTGTTATTGCTGAGGAAAACGGTGAAATAAGCAAGAGAAACTTTGAGCAGAATTTTTCAAAAAGCATATCAGCAGAGGTGGTCATACGTATCTTGCAAGTTCTTGTATAGAAATTCTTCGAAAATTTGAAAGTGTTTTCCTGAAAGTCCATGGAGAGCAACTTGCGAAACATCATATAGTTCAGCATTTATCTTTGGAACTCAAAAAGGTGTTTCCAGAGGTGGATGAAAAAATCGTACATCTTTACCCAAAATTGAGCGTTTTTATTAGGATAAAATTCCTTAATAATTGTATGACTAAATTATGATCGAAACTTCAGTATTAATATGAAAATAAAAAAAAAAACAGTGGGCAAAAGTTCTCAAAAGTAAAGCAAACTCGTCATGAGAGGTACTTCAAACTCAAAAAGGTATTTTCTTTGCATTTTTGTTACCTTAAAATGCAGCAATTTTTTTTCTGAAAATGAAGAAACATACACACAGTTGTTAAATGTTACAAATCATATCATACAGCATCTTAACATAAACATCAGAATTTTTTTTTATCCAGAATGTAGATATCTTGTTTGTCGCTCTGTGCAGCTACCTGTATGATAACACATCACATTTGATATTTTATTTATTGTAACTAGAATAGCACTTTCACAGAATGAATAATTTTTTTAATATTATCAGTATTTCTTTTTAAAGTACTAGCTACTTAGAAAATTAATTTTATTTCGATTTTAGTTTTTACTTTAAAAAGTTTCTAAGCGCAAATTTTTATTTTTTGACTTTTTTTTCAATATATTTATACTTTTTCGGAAATCAAAATACATTTTGTTTCCTTGTATTTGAAGATACTCTCCATTAATGCAGTGTAAAATAATCTGAAATATTTTATTGAAGCATTTTCCATAAAGTCTTGAAGTTTTACACCCAAAGTCTTCTCTCAAAAGCTTATAAAACGCTAAACAGAATTCTTCGGTCCTTAGCTGCTTTGCACCTTTGAGGTCACAGGGGTGTAGTACTGAGTAGCCAATACTGCTTGACCAGCTTATGGACCTACCTCTACTATCTACTTACCTTGAAGTTAACCCAAGGAAGGAAAAATAGGGAAGCAAGAGCTCATCGCTGTGATGAAGTATCTGCATGAAAAAGGGTTGCAGCCAAAGGACATCCATGAAGATATGGTGGCAACTGTAGAGGAGGATGCCCCTTTGTACCACATTGTAAAGAAGTGGGCAGAGGAATTCAGGCATGAGAGAATGAGTATGGAAGATGACACTCGCTCGAGCAGACCCTCTAAGGCCATCCCTCATGAAAGTGTGAACGAGGTGCATGAAACAGTACTGCAAAATAGACATTTAACAGTTTAAAAATATGTGAAAACAACAATAGACAGCATTTTGACAGAGCATTTGGCAATGAAAAGGTTGCTGCTTATTGGGTCCCAAAACTCCTGACACCTTGAGAAAAGCTGATCAGGTGGAACTTGTCACAAGACAATCTTCCACTGTTTGAAGCCAATTCAGAAGAATTTCTGCAAAGATTTGTAACAGTGGATGAAACATGGGCACAACACTATATTCCAGGGTCAAAACAATGGAAGTTAAAAGTAGGATTATGCACTCTGAAGGCAGAGTTGGTCACTTCAGCTGAAAAGGTTGATGACAGCAGCTTTCAGAGATGCATAGGAAGTGGTGATGATAGATTGCCGTGCAAAGTGTCAAACCCTCATTTAAGTGTACTAAGAAAACTTTGACAGCCTTTGAAGGATAAGTGCCAAGGGGATGTTATAATATTAAGAAACAAGAAAGATGACACCGAATTTTCAGGTGTAATAAGCACTTCTTTTGAATCCGTTCTGACGCAAATTAAATTTATTAAAGCTATTCAAAGTCAATGGAACCGGTATGGAAAACAATAGTACCTGACGGAAGAAAGAAGTTTTTTAGCCGGGTTTTTAATCCCTCAGATATTGCTGTAAACGGAATCGTGAGCTTACGCCCTGTAGTTGCAGACTTGTGTGTTAAGGAAAACATGAATTTATATGAGAAACATTTCACACCGAAAACGCTCTCCAACACAGAAATAATTTCTCAAATCGAACTCTTGGAAACAGATATCAACAAAAATAAGATGTGACTTTACGTCCCCTGGTGGGAAAACCATGCATTATTTGAGGTAGAAAGTATTCTCAAAAGGTTTTTCAATATGAGCGGTATCGGTCCAAGAAAAAAACTGTAGTTAAGTTTTCAGGAGCCCAGATTTTGCTACAAATACATCAGAAGCAGAAACTAACACTTATGCCCCTTGGGTGGCCAAAACATTCTTCACCAAACATTAGAAATTATGTGGAAAACTATTTTCCATCAGGTCTTGTATGCAATACAGGAAGAATTTTTCAAATCGGAGTTTTAGAAGCACAAATAACGCAGAAAACACAATTTACCTTTGTGCCCCCTAGTGGAAAGTCTATGAAAAAGTCTATTTACTTGAAAATTTTGAATTTATAGGGAAGACATTTCACATTGGAAACACCATCCAACAAAGAAGGAATTTTTCAAATCGGGCTCCTAGAAGTAGAGATATTGACAAAAATAAGATATACATCTATGACCCCTGGCGTAGAAACCATGCATTATTTCAAGAAGAAAATGTTCCTAAAAGGTTTGTAGGCGTAAGTAGTATCGGTCAACAAACGATTTTTTTTTCAATCGGGATTTTAGGAGCTTATATTTTGCTGCAAAATACATCAAAAGCGGAAATTAAGACTTACGCCACCTGGTGGCCAAACCATTTTTCACAAAAATTAGAAATTATGTGCAAAGGATTTCCCATCAGGAGCTGTATCCGGTGCAGAAAGAATTTTTCAAATCAGAGATTTAGAAGCAGGGGTATAGGGGGGAAAGCAATTTACCTTTACGCCCCCTAGCGGAAAGTCTATGAATTACTTGAAAATTTTGAAATTATATGAAAAATATGTCACACTGGAAACACTATCCAACAAAGAAGGAAATTTTCAAATCGGACTCCTAGAAGTAGAGATATTGACAAAAATAAGATACACATCTGCGCCCCTGGCGTATAAACCATGCATTATTTTAAGAAGAAAATGTTTCTAAAAGGTTTGTCAACATGAGTAGTATCGGTCTACAAATGACGTTTTTTTCAGTCTAGAATTTAGAAGCTCATATTTTGCTGCAAATACATCAGAAGTGGAAATTAAGATTTACGTCCCCTGGTGGCCAGACCATTTTTTTACAAAAATTAGAAATTATGTGTAAACAATTTCCCATCAGGTGCTGTGTCCGGTGCAGAAAGAAATTTTCAAATCGGATATTTAGAAGCAGAGATATAGAGGGGAATGCAATTTACCTCTATGCCCCCTAGCGGAAAGTATGAATCACTTGAAAATTTTGAAATTATATAAAAAACATGTCACACTGAAAACACTATCCAACAAAGAAGAGAATTGTTCAAATCAGACTCCTAGAAGTAGAGATGTTGACAAAAATAACATATACATCTACGCCCCCTGGCAGAGATACTATGGAATATTTTAAGGAGAAAATATTCCGAAAGGGTTTATCGATATGAGTGGCATCATTCCACGAAAGAATTTTTTCAATCGATATTTTAGAAGCTCAGATTTTATAGCAAATACATCAGAAGCAAAAATTAACCCTTACGCCCCTGGTGGCCAAAGTATTCTTTACCAAAAATTTGAAATTATTTGCAAAAGATTTTCCATCGGGTGTATCCGCTGAAGAAAGAATTTTTCAAATCAGAGTTTTAGAAAAAAGTTATTGGGAAAAATGTAATTTACTTTTATGCCCCCTAGCGGGAAACCTATGCATAATTTGAAAAAGTAACTATATCTAAAATACTCTTCGACATAAATGGAATCGAAAGATAAAAGAATTTTTTCAATCGGATGTTTAAAAGCAAATATGTGGAATAAAATGTATTTTTTAATTCAACATCATCTGCATTTACGCCCTCTAGCGGCGAAATTGTACATCGTAAAAAAAAAAACAGTATCATCATTCGCATATTTCAAGCTTCCCAATTCAAAAAGAATTTTTCAAATTGGACAAATAATTGCAGAGATATCGTGGATACAGAAGGACGGACCGACGGACAAACTGGTAACATATGCACATTCTTTTTTGCAAAAGACGTGCTAAAAAGAAAGTTCATAATTATTATTTCTTATTGACCAAGGTTTCACTAAACTGGCTCAGCAAAACCTTGGACAACAAAAAAAATTAAATAATTTTGAACTAATATTGTTTTTTTCCTTAATATCATAATACACTGCCGGACAATTGCTAAGGACGGATGACAATATCAACGATAGCGACCATAAAATGGAAGGCAGGAAAATGTGGAAATTAGCATAAGTGCGGGATACAGTAAGACGTGTTGTGCGTATGCAAATTTTGGTTTGCCGAACTTGTTCGTGACGTCATAGCGCTGATAAGAGATATAAAGGATTTGACGCGTATTGACCGTTGTTGTTCAAACGCAAAGTTGAAAGGGAAAGAATCAATTGACGAACTTGCAAGTTTCAGTATGTCTTCCCGACATCAATTAGATGATTTTACGTGTGGCCGTATTATTGGCAAGATTGAAGAAGGGCGAAAAATAACAGATGTTGCCAGGGAGTTCGTCGTCAGCCACAGTGTTGTTTCAAGGCTTTGGAAATCATTTCAAACAAATGGAGAGTGTAGCAAACGTCACGGGGGAGGTCGTGTTCGCAGTACGACACCTGCAGAAGATCGGTACATAGAGCTATCAACAAAAAGACACCGGCGCAGCACAGCTAGTGAGGTAGCAAATCAGTTTATGGCTGCTACTGGCAAGCGGATCTCCCGAAAAACTGTCGCCAGACATTTGCATGAAGGAGGACTATACGCCCGCCATTCTGTTGTTTATGCATCCCATTGTCCAGACGTCACCGTACCGCCCGTTTGCAATGGTGCCATCAACATCGCAATTGGACTGATAACGACTGGTTTGCTGTCCTCTTCTCAGATGAGAGTAGATACAGTCTATTGCCTGATTGTCGACGACAACTGATCTGGCGTGATAGTGGTATTGCATATTGCCCAGCAAACATACAGGAAAGGGACCGATATCCGACATGTAGTGTCATGGTATGGGCTGGCATCATGATCAATGGCCGTACGTCCCTCTATGTGCTTCCAACTGGGACTATGACTGGCCAACAATACATTAATGATGTTCTGCTACCTCATGTTCGCATGTTCCGTGGTGCTGTCGGTGATAGATTCATTTTCATGGACGACAACGCAACATGTCATCGAGCAGTCGCTGTCCAGGAGTGTCTTGAGAGCGAGGATATTCAACGCCTCGTATGGCCAGCACGTTCTCCAGATCTGAATCCCATTGAAAATGTGTGGGGTACTTTGGGGAGGAGTCTTGCTGGTCGCCAATGCCCTCCAATAAACAAGGACACCCTCATCCGTGCACTGACAGAGGAATGGGATAAATTACCCCAACAGCTGCTTGATAATGTTGTGCAAAGCATGACACGACGTGTGGAATCTTGCATCGCCCTCCATGGTGGCCATATCCCGTATTGACATCTTACGCCGGGACGCCTGCGGACAGTAATTGCATGTTTTTTCATGTTTACATATTCTGCACAAAATAGCCTGTTTGTCCCTTGAACACGTTCCAAAGCCTTCTGGATTTCAGAGCACAACAAATTGTCTTTCTTGTAATATCCTGGCATGCTGACATTATTTTGTTTCACTTGGCATCCAACCACACTTACTTTTTTATGCGCTATATAGCCGTTTATGATCCGTCCTTAGCAATTGTCCAGCAGTGTAATCACAATGCTTGTAGTTCACAATATGTACAAAGGGATGTTGTTTCATCAGGATAATGCTTCAAGCCATGAATGTGGGTTTGAACCACATTCTTCCTACTCACCTGCCCTTGCCCCTTCTGTCTGTCATCTGTTCCTGAATCTTAAAAAGAATGTGTCTCATGTGCATTTTGTAACAGGCAAAAACATTACTGTTTCTAAGGAAGCCTATTTTGACAGCCTTGAAAAAATTTATTTGGTATGTATAAGAGGCTTAGAGCACTACTAAAAGAAAGGGTGGGTTTGGACGTTAAAAGGAAACTATGTATAAAAATGGCCCTACCGTATTTTCCCCACAACCATTCCTTCATTGTAGGGCCAAAAACTTATGGAATACCCCTCATATGTACATTGAAAATGGCATTAGGTTTGTGAGCATAGCATCTCCAACACTTCAGTTTTCTTAAAGATTCTGCACAATGGTGGAATTTCAAATTATATCTGATCACACTATGCTATTAGATCATGTTTATTTTATAAAAAAAAAATTTTAACTTTGACCATAATTGTGCCCTAAAGATATATTTTTTTGTATGTAGGTGCCATTCAGTTTTTCATCATGGTATGTCATGTGAAATGTACAAGTGCAGTAAAAATGATGAGGACTATTCCCTGAAGGTCAGTCAAATGTCTTTTATCTTTCATTTGTTGCACTAAACCAATTTTGTAAATCCCACTGTATCAAACAGCTTTAGACAAAAAGTATAATGTGCAATTGTTTATTCAGATGCCATAGCTAAATTCCCTCTTCTGATTTACCAAGATTTGATGGATTTTACATGGCTTCAGCCAGGTCTAGCTTTAGCATTTGTAGCACCCTGTGTGTCAATATTTGTTGACACCCTCCACAAGGTTTGTGTGTGTGTGTGTGTGTGTGTGTGTGTGTGTGTGTGTGTGTGTGTGTGTGTGTGTGTGTGTGTGTGTGTGTGTGTGTGCATTAGATTGTACGATTTTTCAGCCACATAGGAAAATTATTTTAATATAAATTAATAGTCAATGCATTGATCCCAAGGTTAATGCCAAAAACAACTCTCCTTTTTGCACTTATTGTTACAAAAATATATTGTGCTGATTTGGATTGTTCCAGTGACAGCTTTCTTTGTCTCCAGTCATCATTGCCTCAAATTGCATTATCCTAGAGTATTTATGTAGGTAAAATTTCAAATTTCTGCAAATTTTCATAGAGAACTCTCCTTTGTCAGGCAGTCATTAATTCAATCTCCATCACCATCATCGGTTACAGTGATTTTGCAATATATCTTGCCAGATGTTAGGCAATGATAACCTGTTCACAAAGGAAGAAAAGTTAATGGCTTTGAAAACTGACAAGAGTAGGTTAATTAAAATTATGGATGAAGAAGATAATCAGAAAAAAATAGAAAGAGTTAAAAAAGCCTATTTTCAAGGAGATACAAGAAAACCAGTTACCTGAATTAATTAAAAAAGTTACAAAACTTATTTCTGAACAAAAGAAAAAAGGCCAACTCCCAGATAACTTTCAAAAGTTCTCAAAATTGCAATTCAGGTTACCTCAGCACTATGGAATAGTAAAATTGCATACGATTAACCACCCAGTTAGGCCAATTATAAATTCAAAATGCTCAATACTTTCAAATCTCAACTATTTTGTTAAGTCACACCTTCAAGATTTATTAGAAGAACCTCATTCCATAATAAAAAAAACTCCTCAGCCCTTAAGAGAAAATTAGAGCTGCTTCCAACCCTGGATTCTCCTATTATTGGTAGCCTATACATTGTTTCTATGTACACTAGCATAAATTTATATCAACTTATAGAATTTTTAGCAGATGACCTGGCAGACAAAATTGTTTTTCATAATCAAGCAAGGAATTTATTAGTTGGAATTTTTGAAATGCTGATTTTCTCTTTGAAAAACAATTTTTTTCAATTTGAGAAAAAAATTTCCTCCAAAAGTCAGGCCTCTGACAATGGGCTCTCCCCTCTTTTGGCAAATTACTATGTAGGAAAGCTGGAAGAAAGGGTTCTGATTCAACCGTCGTACTTTTGCCTGTATAGCAGATATATGGAAGATATCTTATTCATTGTAGATAGCAAGGATAAAGATCTACCACAAATTTTTCTATGTTGTTTTAATGAATTAGATGATTCCATAAAGTTCACTTTGGAGGTTCAAACTGAAAGAAAATTAAACTTCTTGGATGTTATTGTATGTCCAGGAAGATAAGTTACTCACAAAAATGTACAAAAAACCTTTTGGTACTAATAAACTACTGGATTTTAACTCCTATCATCCATACTCAATAAACAAGAATGTCACAAGCCAACTTTTAGAAAAAATAAATAATTTGGTCTCCTCAGAAGATATGAAAAAAAACCACATAGATGAACTGAAAGTATTACTAACAGAAAATAACTATCCAAAAAAGGAAATAGATAAATTACTCACACATGATAAACAAAAAGAAAAAGAAAATACAAGCTAGCAGAAGTTTAAATTCACAAACAAAATTACATATCAAAAAGGTTTGTTTGAATTTTTAAAGAGAATAAGCAGTAAATATAATAGATTAGCTCCCAGTTTTTCCAACAAACTTGAGAAATTTTGCCTTAGCTTGATTCAAAAAGAAGATTTGTTTAAAACGCAAGGAGTAATTTATAAAGTAACTTGCATTTGTTTAAAATACTACGTAGGTGAAACAGTTCATAGGCTGGAAACTCGCATCACGGAGCACAAAGCAGCAAGAAAAAATTTTTCGAACAAGACAGGATTTGACAGGCACATTGGAGAAACGAAATACCACATGAACTGGGACTCGTTAACTGTCATTGGACATCAATCCAACTTCCTGAACCATAAATTGAAAGAGGGACTTGAAATTGGAAAGTATCAGAACTTCATAAATAACTGTAGGTGATTATCGCTGCCTAATATCTGGCAAGATATATTACAGAATCACCATAACCGTCAAGGTTAACCATAACTGAAGGCAGTGACGGAGGTTGAATAACTACATGACGAAGGAGAGGAGTTCTCTCCAAAAATTTGCAGAAATTTGAAACTTTACCTAGATAAATCCCATAAAAAAAGTTCACTAGTTTGAATGTAGTAAGCCACAAAACAAAGATGAGTTTAATTTACAGATCCCAGAGTATTTTATTTTTATTTTTGTGTAGTCTACCATTTCACACACACAAAAAAAATGTCAACATGGTGCCCTCTTGAACTTGGCTCCTGGTGCAGTGGCACTGCTTGCACTGCCCTGAAGCCTGCCCTAGCTTCAACATCCATTTACTCTTAAGGCTTCCTGCCACCCCGGTGGCGCAGTGGTCTAAGCGATGGCCTCTGATCATTCGTTTGAACGGGGACCGGGTTCGAATCCCGGTGAGGCATGGATGTTGTGTTTGTCTTACGGCACTGGCTCTCTCTCTTCCCTGGAACCACTGACCCTAAATTAGGGACAGGCGACTGCTTATAGCTCATTGAGTTGCTCACGGTGGTCGTTAAACCTCCAACCTAAAACCTTAAGGCTTCCATAATGGCTCAGGTTTTAATGAGCTTTGAATAGCCAATTTTCTTTTCTTCTCCCATCACAAATCTTTACTGGCATGAAGATAAAAGGACTTCAGTGGAAATTTGGCCAATTTTATTTCTGGTTCATCAACGTAGGTCCTGACTGTGTATGAACATGAGAACATTATCAATTGACAAAGCATTGTCAACTGATTACAGGGCCTTAGGGCCTTCTGTTTTTTTTTTTTTTTTTTTTTTTTTTTTTTAAGTTATTGGTCACAGTTTTTTAGTAGTTAGTACTGTTCCACGTTTAGCATCATAATTGTACTTCAAAGATTGGGGTGGTAATAAAAAATTAACTTTTTTTTGCAGGTGCTTCAAAAATATCAAATCTGATGGCCAACACCAGTCAGAATTTTCAGTGATTAGTACTGGCATTCTGAATTGGAAACTAAGTAATACACCCTTAATATTCTTTCTGGAAAAATACTGTGAACAAAGTATGCAAGATCAGTCTACAAGTCACAAAAAACTGTACTCATAATGAAACTGTAAGTGCAGTGTGTGATGAAATCCAAGAGGGGTGCATTGAGATTGCAACTGACAAAAAGACAGGTGTTGAAGACAGATAGTACTATGACAATATTACAAATTGTTGAAAAAAAGGACTGTTAATAATCCTACTTATGTTTAATTTTAGAAGTATTAAAAAAGTGTAACACCATCCTGGTGGCACTGTGGTCTAAGTACTGGCTTCTGATTATTCAATGGAAAAGGGTTCAGATTCAAATCGCGGTGAGGCATTGATGTTGTGTTTGTCTTATAGAACTGGCTCTCTCGCTTCCCTGGAATCTGTGGCCCTAAATTAGGGATGGGCAACTGTGTATAGCCCATCCAGTTTCTCAGTGGTTGTTAAACCTTCAGTCAAAAAAAAAAAGAAGAAAAAGTAACTGCAATACCATAACCAAGCTAATCAATGATGCTGTGGAGATTTTGTGGCTGGAGATATACCAGATATGAAAATAGGTTGCTACTTACACAGCTGCTCTATATAGCAGTAGTTGGTGGAGCTTTAAAAGTACTGTAGCCAGAAATTACTGTATATGCTTGTGTATAAGCCAACCCTCCTACTTTGAGAGCTAAAAATTTCTGAAGAACCTTGACCTTGCATATAAACCAACCTTAAATTTCAAGATTTTGGAAAATATATTTATTGAAATGAATTATGCAAATTTCTGAGATCATATTCTGTAAAAATTTTCAAAGCAATATTCACTTGTCAGAGTTTCTAAATAAAATCAATAACATCCATTGCATTATCCATGCAGCATTTTTTGAGAGAGTTTATAAGCATTTCTGGTGAAATTGCATCCCACAATTCTTTCACCCAAGAAGTAACATGCTGCAGCCTTTTTACAAGTTACCACCTTTCGTTAAACACTATATTTTTGCTATTCCCTATTGTGGATGGGTTTTGCCAGTGCAGAGCGAAAGACACATTCCCACACTTGCTGTGAAAACTTGGGAGAGGAGAGGTGTCTGATTGGCTGTGGCCCACCCCCACTAGCTACGTGATTTATGCAGTGTCGACAGCATCCCACGGTTGTGCATGGGAAGTAATGAGGTATTCCATGTTTGGAAGCAAGAAATTTCTCTGTCTCAATTTGAAACGGGATTAGGTTTTTCACTTATATTAGCGGCACCCGTTCCCGTAGGAATTGTACTCTAAGTGGAAATATATATATATATACTTAAGAGCAAAACTGAAGACTAAGGAAAAATTTTTAGAATTTAAAACGAAGGGTGCAAAATAACCTGAAAATCAAAACGCGCAACGCAGCAGTTTTGAAAATTCAGAATTCACATTCTATAAAGAAGATACCTAAGCAAAAAAATACATATATAATTTTGACTCACACCTAGTACAACATAGAAAAGGTTATGTATCTACCTGTGTGAGTAAAAGGAGAAAAGATAAAAAATAAAATAAAACAACTGAATGTAGAAGGTGTCGAGAATACTGAGCCTTGGCTTTATCAAGGACCAGCAAAAACTCTGCATTTTCTCACTTCCACAAAGACCTAGTTGGAAATGGGTTTCTGCAAGGCCATAGATGCAAGTAACATTCCCACCTAAAATAGTTTAAAAATTATATATATAAGTCATGTCCTCCGTAGAGTAGCATGACCTAGCACTAGTTAACAATTTCGCTTGCATCCATTAACCTTCATGGCCCGACCCATGCTCTTCATCTGTTACTATTAAACAGAGAGAAGAAGATTAAAGAGAACTCAAGCTGTGAGAGTGACATAATAAATAGAAATGATTTTCAGCGATAACGAAATTCCAAGTTCGTTTGAGAGAGAATTTAAACCTGAAAAACAATGCAAAAGAAATCCAAATTTTACATTGCAATTAAAAAAGGAAATGTTAATTTATAACGAACAGATTTTTGAAAGAAAACTTGAGTCTAAAACCCCTACTCTACAACTTATGACAGCACGAAAACGAGAATAAGTTAAAGATAATAATTAACTAAAGAAAACTTTGTGAAAGTTATATACCTTAAACAGTTAGTTGCAATATGTACAAAGTATTTCAGCAGTGCTTTAAGTGCATAATTAATTAGTTATTAAGAACTTAACTACTTTGAAAAAACAGCGCATAGACAGCGCATAGAAAAGGAACAAGCTTAGCCATCTTCTGTTCCTAGGTACCCCAAAAGACGCTCAAAGTTACAAAGAAAAGTAAGAGTTAAAACCCGCATAGATGTTAACAGACAAACCAATGCTTAAAAGCTGAAAAGCTAAAAAACGACAGAGAAAAGGTACATGAAGTACAAACATTGAACTTATAAAACCTAGAACCCAAAAACAAGGAAGAGAGCTTACCTCTTGTGTTACAAAAACTTTTCTCCTCACAAGAGGAGAACATGGCTGACCTCTTCCGCCACTCCCTAGACGCTGGGGGGCAGTGAGGGTGGGGCTGATGGCCTCCTCATACAGCAAGAAACCAACGCGCGGAGATTTTAACCAGAGAAAAAAATATATAAACTTAAGACTGTGGATCTGTATGATCAGAATGAGCAGAATTAACTCTCCAGAATACATGAGAAATATTATAAAATACACGAGCAGTTTATTTAATAATCTTTGCATGTATTAAATCACCTTAGTGAGCTTCTATAGATTAATCAGAATCTTATTAATTTTAATGTTGGTTTTACTATTTTTAGTATAGCTATCCTAGTGATGAATAACTAGTTTTCTTTTTTATTTGTTTTTATTTTCTTTTATAAACAGATTTTTAAGCTTTTTTTTGTGATTTTGTTTATATTATTTAATTTTTTGTTTTAATAGGACCGTCATATCCATAGCACTAAGGTTCCTTTAGGTAGTTAATAGGCATCCTCTAGCCAACTTCCTTACGGCTTTGATTGGTCAGAATCATATTATTAACTGTGTAGAAAATTAAAGCAGATCTGCCAACCTTACTCTATTATTCAGAATAATTTTTCTTAAAGTTCTTTTGATGAAAGAAGAAGGAATTTCATTCTCTAGAAAACTTTCTAAAAGTATATTAATGTGGTAATTGAAGTCCAAATTGTTGCTGCAAATTCTTGAAATTCTTAGGACCTGAGAAATTAGTACATTCTCAATTACTTTGGTTGAAATGTTATTTTTCCAGTGTAGATATTTAATTACTTTGAAAGGAAAATTAACTCTTTTATCAAAGAGGCTAATAGATGGGTTACCTCTGTTGAGCTTAATGTTTAAGTCTAGGAACTCAAGTTCCTGATTACTGTGGTTGGTTTTACATAAGTTAAGAGAGCTAGGATAGATATTATCAAAATCACTCTCTATAACTTCTGAATTATTGATACACAGCAGATCATCAATATATCTAAAAGTGTAAAGGTAGTTATCTGAGCAGGTGGGGTGATTTTTAATGAATTTATATTCCTTAAAGAACAGGAATAGATTAGCGATATTCGTGGACGTTGATGTTCCCATTGGAATACCGTTCACTTGCTTATAGAGAGTATTATTATATAAGATATGGTTATTTTTTATGCAGCAATTGAGATAAGAGTTCCAAGTTCCTACATCAACAAATTGGTTAAGTTTAAATTCTGCATACAGCTCTTTAAAGGTAGTGATTATATCTGATAGAGGCAGATTAGTATATAGGTTTTCAAAATCATAACTATTAATATCTAGGGGACAAACTTTGAGTATAGTAGAAATTACTTCTGCATTATTATTAATTATCCAATAATCTCTGTACTTCAAGTTAGAACAGTTTCTAATGTGTTTCAAAACCTTCTTTAAGACATCTTCAAAAGCAAGATCTATTTTCTTTTTATGACTCCTTACTCCACTAGCTATGAACCTGAACTTCACAGGATCCTTATGAAACTTAACCGTTGCAAAAAGAAATGGAAATTCAGGCCCATATCTTCTAGTTTGTGGAATTTTAAGTTTCTTGAAGAATGCCTTAAACCGATTTTCTAACTGCTTGGTAGAATAACTTACGGGCTCGTATGTTACTCTATTATTGAGTTCCATAGTTAACAATTCAAAATAGAACTTCTTACAGATAATTGCAAAATTATTGCTAGCTTTATCCGTAGTGGTAAAAAATAAATTGGTCTTGTAGTTTGGAGAGTGACCTTTTAGCTTCTCCAGAGAAAAAGAGATTTCTGTCGAAACAAAAGTCCAGACCTGCCAACTCACCGGTGAAGCTATTGATTATATTATATTTCCATTCTGCGAAGGCCTCAATAGGCTGATTGTACGTTAAACTGGTTTTTACGATGTACTTATTTACATCTTGAGTGAAGCTCTCAAGAATCCTTTCTTTGGAAATTGTGAAGGAAGGTCTGAATTTAGAGCCATACTCTAATAAATTCCTAAGCTTTTCATTTTCAACAAAACTCAAGTTTCCGGTGATAATATGGTTGTAATTCTTATCATAGTGAACTGTTTCTTTATGTTCATCACAAGAACAAGTAGTAATTACAGGAATGTAGCTCGAAGAGTTAAGTTTGTAGTTTTTAACTATTGACCCTAAGGTCTTAACATATTTAAAACTTACAATAGACTGGTGCCTGTGGATGGGAAAAAATTGCATTATTGTAGAACAGCTTCCTTACATTGAGATTATCGTAGGCTTTATTTAGGAACCTGATGGTAACAAAATTACTGGAAAATTCTTTAAGAGAAATTTTATCTTTAAGAATATGTTTAAGAATGTCCAGAACCAAAGCAAAAACATGCTTATCAACATGGTCAGCAGTTTCATTCCAGAATTTGAAAAAACATTTAAGGACAGAGTGCTTGAAGGACTTGAGAATTTTGTAAGTATTTTTAACAAAATTAGTGCCAGTTTTAAAGCTTTCCAGAGTTTTTAGCAAGTTAGCAAAATCAACTTTGCTTGATGTGCGAAATAACCTCTGTCCTCTATTACCTCTAGAGCAGCTCTTATTATTAACAAGAAAGAAGAGTTCACGAATTGAAAATTTATGCTGATTATGCTTATTGTCAGATAGAGTGGAATTAAGGCCATAGGGATAAAGAGACTGATGCTGCAAAATTTCAAGGGATTCAGTTTCTAGCCGAGCATAGAGGTCAGGGATAATATGTAGTACCTCTATTTTCACTTTGTCAAAACCATGAGTATGGAAATGCTATGGGCCTGAATTTCCATTTCTTTTGCAACGGTTAAGTTTCATAAGGATCCTGTGAAGTTCAGGTTCATAGCTAGTGGAGTAAGGAGTCATAAAAAGAAAATAGATCTTGCTTTTGAAGATGTCTTAAAGAAGGTTTTGAAACACATTAGAAACTGTTCTAACTTGAAGTACAGAGATTATTGGATAATTAATAATAATGCAGAAGTAATTTCTGCTATACTCAAAGTTTGTCCCCTAGATATTAATAGTTATGATTTTGAAAACCTATATACTAATCTGCCTCTATCAGATATAATCACTACCTTTAAAGAGCTGTATGCAGAATTTAAACTTAACCAATTTGTTGATGTAGGAACTTGGAACTCTTATCTCAATTGCTGCATAAAAAATAACCATATCTTATATAATAATACTCTCTGTAAGCAAGTGAACGGTATTCCAATGGGAACATCAACGTCCACGAATATCGCTAATCTATTCCTGTTCTTTAAGGAATATAAATTCATTAAAAATCACCCCACCTGCTCAGATAACTACCTTTACGCTTTTAGATATATTGATGATCTGCTGTGTATCAATAATTCAGAAGTTATAGAGAGTGATTTTGATAATATCTATCCTAGCTCTCTTAACTTATGTAAAACCAACCACAGTAATCAGGAACTTGAGTTCCTAGACTTAAGCATTAAGCTCAACAGAGGTAACCCATCTATTAGCCTCTTTGATAAAAGAGTTAATTTTCCTTTCAAAGTAATTAAATATCTACACTGGAATAATAACATTTCAACCAAAGTAATTGAGAATGTACTAATTTCTCAGGTCCTAAGAATTTCAAGAATTTGCAGCAACAATTTGGACTTCAATTACCACATTAATATACTTTTAGAAAGTTTTCTAGAGAATGAAATTCCTTCTTCTTTCATCAAAAGAACTTTAAGAAAAATTATTCTGAATAATAGAGTAAGGTTGGCAGATCTGCTTTAATTTTCTACACAGTTAATAATATGATTCTGACCAATCAAAGCCGTAAGGAAGTTGGCTAGAGGATGCCTATTAACTACCTAAAGGAACCTTAGTGCTATGGATATGACGGTCCTATTAAAACAAAAAATTAAATAATATAAACAAAATCACAAAAAAAGCTTAAAAATCTGTTTATAAAAGAAAATAAAAACAAATAAAAAAGAAAACTAGTTATTCATCACTAGGATAGCTATACTAAAAATAGTAAAACCAACATTAAAATTAATAAGATTCTGATTAATCTATAGAAGCTCACTAAGGTGATTTAATACATGCAAAGATTATTAAATAAACTGCTCGTGTATTTTATAATATTTCTCATGTATTCTGGAGAGTTAATTCTGCTCATTCTGATCATACAGATCCACAGTCTTAAGTTTATATATTTTTTTCTCTGGTTAAAATCTCCGCTGCGTTGGTTTCTTGCTGTATGAGGAGGCCATCAGCCCCACCCTCACTGCCCCCCAGCGTCTAGGGAGTGGCGGAAGAGGTCAGCCATGTTCTCCTCTTGTGAGGAGAAAAGTTTTTGTAACACAAGAGGTAAGCTCTCTTCCTTGTTTTTGGGTTCTAGGTTTTATAAGTTCAATGTTTGTACTTCATGTACCTTTTCTCTGTCGTTTTTTAGCTTTTCAGCTTTTAAGCATTGGTTTGTCTGTTAACATCTATGCGGGTTTTAACTCTTACTTTTCTTTGTAACTTTGAGCGTCTTTTGGGGTACCTAGGAACAGAAGATGCTAAGCTTGTTCCTTTTCTATGCGCTGTCTATGCGCTGTTTTTTCAAAGTAGTTAAGTTCTTAATAACTAATTAATTATGCACTTAAAGCACTGCTGAAATACTTTGTACATATTGCAACTAACTGTTTAAGGTATATAACTTTCACAAAGTTTTCTTTAGTTAATTATTATCTTTAACTTATTCTCGTTTTCGTGCTGTCATAAGTTGTAGAGTAGGGGGTTTAGACTCAAGTTTTCTTTCAAAAATCTGTTCGTTATAAATTAACATTTCCTTTTTTAATTGCAATGTAAAATTTGGATTTCTTTTGCATTGTTTTTCAGGTTTAAATTCTCTCTCAAACGAACTTGGAATTTCGTTATCGCTGAAAATCATTTCTATTTATTATGTCACTCTCACAGCTTGAGTTCTCTTTAATCTTCTTCTCTCTGTTTAATAGTAACAGATGAAGAGCATGGGTCGGGCCATGAAGGTTAATGGATGCAAGCGAAATTGTTAACTAGTGCTAGGTCATGCTACTCTACGGAGGACATGACTTATATATATAATTTTTAAACTATTTTAGGTGGGAATGTTACTTGCATCTATGGCCTTGCAGAAACCCATTTCCAACTAGGTCTTTGTGGAAGTGAGAAAATGCAGAGTTTTTGCTGGTCCTTGATAAAGCCAAGGCTCAGTATTCTCGACACCTTCTACATTCAGTTGTTTTATTTTATTTTTTATCTTTTCTCCTTTTACTCACACAGGTAGATACATAACCTTTTCTATGTTGTACTAGGTGTGAGTCAAAATTATATATGTATTTTTTTGCTTAGGTATCTTCTTTATAGAATATATATATATATATATATATATATTTTTTTTTTTTTTTTTTAAGTGCTTCCGAAGAGGTGTTATGTGAAACCTCGCACTGCAGTTTGTCAGCAATTTATTTTACTTTGAGATTGTGGCTTTTCATGAAATTCAACACAATGTCAGATTAAGGATACATTCATATACAGGGTGCCTAGGAAAGTCCATTTAGCCTGGAATAACTTGCGAACGGAGAGAGGTACAGTTATGCAAGTGAGATAACGGTATAGTAAAGTGACTACGCCCGATCGAATGCAACCGATAGCAGCGCCCCTAGTGGCGAAATGCGGAAGTTAGTCATTGCAAGAGATAGAGCAAAATTTCCAATTACAAAGTTGTAGAGCATCAATTAGTTAGTACAAAATGACATTTGTTTCACATGGATAAGATAAATTGTCGCCTGAATACCCTAAAGTGTCCGAAATCGACGCATGACCTTTTGTGTGAACGTTTGAAGGGAACAGGCATAGGTATGAGCAAATGCACACAATTTATTGCATAAATGCATATTTATGTCAATACAGTTTGATGACGTCAGACAAAACAAAAACAAAAAAGGCAAACTGGCGCACAGTGATAAAAAGTTAATGTCTAGTATGTTCGAAGAGTTCGCCATTGCCCACGATACACATTTGTATTCGTGAAAGTAACTCTGCATGCACATTCCTCAGCATGGAAGGTGTCACACTATTGCAAGCACCTGTAACATGATGACGTAGATCCAGCAGACTTGTAGGCGCTGTTGCATACACCTGATTTTTTACGTAACCCCAGAAATTCAAGCTCGCCATTCTCACACAGCGTACGTAGACCTAAACTTCTGATCAGGGTACATCCTGCTACTGGTTTCTATATCGTAGGTATGGTACAATGTCACAATCTGCATTTGCATACGGCTACATGTGCGAAATGTGAACATGCAGATTTGAATCGTCGTGCATCGATTTTGGACAGTTTAGGGTATTCAGGCAACAATTTATCTTATCCGTATGAAACAAATGTCGTTTTGTACTAACTAATTGATGCTCTACAACTTTGTAATTGCAAATTTTGCTCTATCTCTTTTTGTTTTTGATTTGCAATGGCTAACTTCCACATTTTGCCACTAGGGGGTGCTGCTATCGGTTGCATTCGATCCGATGTAGTCGCTTTACTGTACCGTTATCTCACTTGCATAACTGTACCTCTCTCCGTTCACCAGTTATTCCAGGCTAAAGGGACTTTCCTATGCACCCTGTATACAGTATTTCAATGAATACAAGTAAAATATGTAGAATTTTCTTCTTCGGTGTGAAATCAGTCTCCTTTTGCATTGTATGTACGCCATTGGCAGGTGGGAGGAGTGTTATTTCTCCATGATGTCTTGAGAGCAAAATAACCATGCCTTCTAGTTATTATCCATAGCTATCTCCCCCCACCCCCACCCCTAAAGTGGCAGCAACAGCTGAGGATAGGATCGTGTGACTGCATGATAGTTTTCAGAAGGTCAGAAAACTATTGTGCAGTGATACACTTTGGAAAGCTTCAGTCTAAAATGTTAACAAAATCTTCCGGTAACTTCCGTGGGAGAATTCATGGGAGCCAGCCCTAATTTTTACTGACCGACATATAAGCCAACTCCCCAACTTTGAAAGCAGGATTTCTTCCAAAATATTTTGGCTTATATGCGAGTATATACGGTATTAACTTATTGCACCTTCCCCATGCAGTTTCATTGGGCTGGCTGTAGAGACACTGAGCGCAAACTGCCATAACAATTAATAGCAATTTTGAAGAATATATTTCATTCTTCCTAACTTTCCTGTTTCACACATTAAAATTCTTCGTTTCTGGCTATGGAAGGCAATGTGCACAATTATGTAAGGTTTTATTTTTTTTAAATCACTTATATCAATAATGCGAAAATGTTAACTCACCTTTGTTCTTCGTGGACTTTGTGCTAGTTGTTTGGTGTTCCTACAAATATATATTGCCTATTCGATAATATTGGCATAAGCCAGATGAACCAATATCCCTTTTTTGATGAATTAGTAAGAACAAGGAGGAAGTAAAAATCCTTAAAATTCAAATAAAATTCGGACACAATCTGAATAAAATGTTAATAAGATTAAGATAAAAACACAGCAATGACGAGTCCTCCAAAACTTCAGGTATGCTTATGTTGTTCACACACACACCTTCCCAGTCATTCCATACACATTTCAACTGCCGAAGTCGCAGTCTTCATCTGTGGTCGGCAATGTTCTTTCCCCAACTGCCTAGTGATCTATGTCGCATCGATTTCTTGCCAAGACATGTTCTGCTCCACATCGTAGTCCTCATTGCGCATGTCGTGTTGCGCACCATCTCTTGGTGTTCTGTCGTATGAATCCATTTGGTCTTCCCTATCATTTTTTTGCTTTTTTTCTTTTTTTTTTTTCTTCTTGGTCAATTAGAAATTTCCATGCATATGATAGGTCATATGGAATATTATTGTTACAATTGGATTATTTCAGTTTTTTTATATCATAGTGGTCTTGGAAATGAGGATCTGTTTGTGGGTGCTATGAGATGTGAGATGTATCTGTTTGTGGGTGCTATGAGATGTATCTGTTTGTGGGTGCTATGAGATGTATCTGTTTGTGGGTGCTATGAGATGTATCTGTTTGTGGGTGTTATGAGATGTATCTGTTTGTGGGTGCTATGAGATGTATCTGTTTGTGGGTGCTATGAGATGTATCTGTTTGTGGGTGCTATGAGATGTATCTGTTTGTGGGTGCTATGAGATGTGAGATGTATCTGTTTGTGGGTGCTGTGAGGCGTGATGATATAAAATATCTCGCGTCTCTTGGCACCCACAAACAGATCCTCATTTCAGACTCCATTATGATCAAAAAAATGGAAAAATCCTGTTGTAATGATAATACTCCATATGACCTATCATATGCATAGAATTTCTAATTGACCAAGAAGAAAAACAACGAAAGAAAAAAGCAAAAAAATGATAGGGAAGACCAAATGGATTCATATGACAGAACACCAACAGATGGCACGCAACATGACATGCACAATGACATGCACAATGACGACAACAACGTGGCATAGATGACTAGGCAGTTGGGACAAGAACATCACCAACCACTGATGAAGACTGCGACTTCGGCAGTTGAAACACATATGGAATGAATGGGAAGGTGTGATTGAACAACATAAGCACATCTGAAGTTTTGGAGGATTCGTCATTGCCGTTTGTTATTCATTTTTTTATCGTAATCTCATTCAGATTTTATTCCGACCATGTCCAAATTTTATTTGAGTTTTAAAGGTTTGTACTTCATCCTTGTTCTTACTAATTCATCGAATAAGGGATATTGGTTCATCTGGCTTATGCCAATATCACCGAATAGGGCTATGTATTGTAGGAACACCAAACAACTAGCACAAAGTCCACGAAGAATAAAGGTGAGTCAACATTTTCACATTATTGATATAAGTGATTTTATATTTAAAAAAAAAGGAACTCCTTTACATAATTGTGCACACTGCCTTCCATAGTCAGAAACAAAGAATTTTAATGTGTGAAACAGAAAAGTTAAGAGGAATGAAATGAATTCTTCAAAATTGCTGTCAACAATTTTTGCCACGTAGTCCAAAAAAATTGTTAATAGCAATTTGAAGAATATATTTCATGTTAACCTACGCTTGAGCAATGTATATCGATGGCTTAACCTACGCTTGAGCAATGTATATGGAGATACCATAACAATGATTTCCTCACTTTTACAGTAGAAAACATGTTCATGAAGGCTTCCAGTGGAATTTGTTATGAACTAACAGAAGTGTATTCTGATTGTTGACTTCCCTCAGAATATGATGTAACATTAAGGCAAACTTAAAAAGCAATTAGTTATTATGTTTAGAATTTTAGTGCATAAAATCAAGGATGCTGCAGCAATTGAACTCAGGCTTCTAAAACCCTTTTTGAAGACATGTTAAGGGAAATAAAAAACCTCAGATGCATTTAAAAGTGCTAAGCTAAGGATTTCTGAAGTTTTGGTTATAGGGAGGGATTTAATATGTAGATTGTGGTTTACACAGTGTTGTACAGCAGAAATTTAATGCTCTGTTGAAAAAAAAAAAAAAACCCTACGGAGTATGAAATTGTTTTGTCAGAAGGAAACGCTATGTATCACTTCAGACACAGAACTGACAACCAAATTTTCCCTATTTGAAATATACTTCGTACACACCCTCTTCTACAAGAAAGCATACCATTTGCCACATTATTTATTTTGTGATGCTACGAGTGTTGTACCGAAAGTACTGCAAAAGTGGGCAACTTTTTTATTAACTGACAGAGGCCATTCAAATTGCTCATGTTGGTAGAGTAACTCTTCCTCTATAGTAACCCTTCTTCACTGTAGATAAATAATGGATTCCAAGCAGAAGCAACGTGCCGTCATTGAGTTCTTGACGAAGGAAGGGTGCTGGCTGTCCGACATCCACAGAAAGCTACAGAATGCTTAGAGATGACACCATTAACAAGAGCAATGTGCACAGATTGATGAAGAAGTTTAAAAAGGGGAAAACCAATGTTGAAGGCAAACCACGCAGTGGGAGATCATCATCTGCAACCACTGACACAAATCGTCAGCGAGTGGATGTATTGATTCCCGCAGAGAGATGAGTCACAATCCGTGAGCTTGTTTCACAAAACAACTGGACTGTGGTCACAAGCCTTACAGAAAATGGTGGAAGGCTTAGGGTATCAGGAAGTGTGTGCAAAGTGGGTACCTCAGCAGTTGATACCCAATTTGATGAAGAGAAGGGTGGAAGTCTGCTCTGATGTGCTAGAAACATTTGAAGCTAATGGAGACAGTTTTTTTTTCTGATCTGGTGACAAGGGATTAAATGTGGGTGCATCTTTATGATCCAGAAAAATACGTGGAATGGCGTCACACCTTTTCACCAAGGCCTAAGAAGTTTTAAGAGCCACCAATCAGCACAGAAAGTCATAGTGACTGTTTTTTAGGATGACAAGAATGCCATTCTCCTTGATTTGCTGAAACGTGGCCAGCGAGCAGTACATGGAGACACTCAAGAAGCTTAGAGAAGCCATAAGGAGGAAGAGACCAAACAAGACTCTGAAAAGGATTCATATTCACCATGACAATGTAAGACCACACACATCTTTGGCAACAAATCAAGCGATCAGCAAATCAGGCTGGTTTGTGGTCCCCCATCAACCATACAGCCCAGATCTGGTACCCTGCGACTTCCACCTGTTTAGTCCAATGTAGGACAGTCTCTGGGGACAACGATTTGATCACACAGACAAGGTGAAAGTGGCTGTGAAGAAGTGGGTACAACAGTCCACACTTTATTATTTTTTTTCAAAGAGGATTCGAGAGTTGGATTCAACGATGGTGCAAATGCATTACTTGTAGTGGAGACTATATTGAGTAGTACTTTTGTATAGAGAAAGAGTTACTCTAGCAATATGCACAATTTGAACGACCTCTGTCAGTTATAAAAAAGTTATACCCACTTTTGCATCACTTTCGGTACAACCCTCGTATATTTTATCTTCTTTTTTTTTTTTTCACAATATATTAGGTGTGCAACTTAATTCTCGGCCACAGACACGACATGTTGACAGCAAATTATAGCAAATCGAATATGTACCTAATCGGGGAAATAATCCCCGTCGTGTTGGATACATTTGAGCCCTCGGTCAGGGAGCTGCCAAATGCCACTGTGGAAAAAAGAGGGCTGTTTCGAGTTGATAAAGTCATCAATACTTGTGTGGACTTCCTCAACAGAAGTGAAGGGCGTATCACTCAGGTGATGTTGCAGGGAGTGAAAGAGGTGATAATCCGATGGTGCGAAGTCTGGAGAATACGCCGGGTGAGACAAAATCTCCCATCCCAGGTCGGTGATTGTGTTTAAAGTCGTTTTCACGGTGTGAGGACGTTTGTTATTCTGAAGCAACAGGGCCAACCTTCAGTCCTTGCCGGTGTATGGCCTTTTCACCTCCAGTGTGTCACTCACATGAATGAGTTGCTGACAATAACGCTCAGCATTGACCGTTTCACCAGGTTTGAGCAACTCTTAGTGTACGACACCGCGCTGATCCCACCATATGCACAGCAACAACTTCCTGGCATGGATATTCGGTTTGGCAATACTGGTGGTAGGCTGACGTGGATAAACCCATGATTTGCGCCGCTTAGAATTATCGTAGAGGATCCACTTCTCATCACAAGTCAAAATCTTGTGGAGGAAATCCTTCTTGAATCTGGAGAGCAAGGACACAGCAACATCGTAGCGCCTAGATTTGTTTGCAGCTGTGAGTTGGTGGGGCACCCAACGACCCTCCTTGTAAATCCGCCCAAGCTTGTTCAGGCGTTTTGCAATGGCTTGCCATGTTACTCCAAGTTCTTGGGCAAGCTCTGACTGTGTGCAACAGGGATCCACGTCCAACAGTTGTTCCAGTTCCTCATCGTCAACTTTGTGTTGCTGTCCTTGACGTTTTGCATCATGGAGATCGAAATTTCCCCGCTTAAACCGACGGAACCACTTCTTACACATACTGTAGGTCACAGCAGCCTCACCCAAAGCAGCACAGGTCATTTGCTGGGCTTCCCCGGTACTTTTTTCAGCTGAAACGTAAACAGGAGGCAGTGCAGTGCCTCAAATGTTTTTACTTTGAGATTGCGGCTTTTCGTGAAATTCAACACAGGGTCAGATTTTTTAAGGATACATACATATACAGGGGGCATAGGAAAGTGGAAAGTTCTCAAACAACATTGCTTTCACCGTCAACTTTCGTCCCTTCTGTCACTACAGCTGTGAGCGGTTATGGTTGCCTGGAAAGCTGTTGGATGGCGCTGCAGTAAGCCATTATCACACACAGCTATTTGCATTTGCCAACGTTCTGTGATCGCTTGCGGTTAGGGGCCGAGAATTAAGTTGCACACCTAATACTTGGCACTTGGCAGTCTTGAGCCTTCTGAAGCTATTGCTGTGTTAAACTCCAGTAACCAACCAACCCTCCATCCATCCTGTGCTACTGAATTCACTTGAGTGAAAGATAGTTTTGAGAAATGGCAGATAATGAATAAGTAACTAATGAGAAACACTATTATATACCTTGTTGATACAAAAATATTACAGAGACATCCAATTTTATTAGCCTAATAATAGATATGCGCCAAGCCTTTTCACACCTATAGGTGGTTTTTTCAAGGCAAACTAATACAACATAACTTATGCAAAAAGCGTCATATGAGAAGTGTTTTGAAATTTTGAAAATAAAATACTTGAATTAACTTGTGTATTCATGCAAGTTCAAAATTTCTTGCAAAAAAGCAATGAAAAAAATGTTAAAAGGTACTAAAAGATCTAGTTGTTTCATAGCCCATATTTATCCAGAGGTGACGTAGTTCCAAAAAAATGGAATCGTTCAATGCATTCTGTCTTGTATTTCTGCAGTTTCTCTTTGAGCATCTGAATTCACTTAGTGTATAGGAGCTATCCATATAGATTTTGTCAGCTACACTGAAGCATTGTCTCTTTGAACCTTATTTCTTTCAAAAGGGCTGAGGTTAGAGCCCCAATTTTTATTTTCTTTTGTTTTCTGCTGTCCAGGCTCCAACTGAATCCTTAGTCATTTGAATATACTGTATCACACAAGTGAGTCGCCTGCATGAGACATAAGAGCTTACTCTTCCCCTTTCCTGAAACTAGTGTCCCCAAATTATTGACAGGTTACAGTGCATAGCTCTACAAGATGTTTATGGTGGTTGTTAAACTTCAAAATGATAAAAAGGAAAACATTAGCCATCTGGTGGGAAGGATTCTACTCCAGCTTTCTTTTCTGTGCTAGCTTCTTTCTCTTCTTTGGGGTGAAACGAGATTCCTGATCAAGGCAGTTGTCTGTATACCAGAGCCTAGTCCCAGTTTCTTTAAGGCATTCTAAGGTAATGTACAAAATCATGCAGAACAGCAGTCTGATGAAATTTAAGCTGGGTTTGTTTTCCAATTGCCATCCCTTCATTGTGGCTTCTGACATTATCTAGGATGGATGAGCACTTGTTTAAAAAAAAAAAAATTCTGCTTCCATCGCTTTGTTATCTTTGAAGGTTTTATCAATGCTCTTCTAAAATGTGCCTGGGAAACACTAGTCTTATATATAGTTCATCAGAGAGAAAGAGTTAAGAAGCAAACCTAGGCACCACAGAAGGTACCATGAAGTTAAGTCACATGCTAGAGTGACCAAGAGTTCAATTAGTGCTCAGGGAGCTAACCACAAAATGAACATTAAAAGCAAAGCTTTGACCTTGGCTCTTTCAAAAGAAGTAAAATTCAAAACCTTAATGCCTCAGTGCAGTGGACAGGATCTAAATGTGAATCTCTGTATCCTGCCCAGATTGTGAGGGGGAAATACTGAATAATTGCATACACTGACTTGTTGCACTAGAACTACAAACCTCTAGATAGATATCCGTAAAATGTTGACCAACAAACATTCTTAATTACCTTTTTTTTTTTTTTTTAATTTCGCTTGCTATTATGTACAGTACTAAAGTTAATTCAAGTGTTCAAAAGCATTTTAATCAAGTGCTACCCACAGACTTCAGCAAAAACCTGATTTTATCTGTCCTAGATAATATCAGGAGCCACATAAATAAAGAGAACTGAAAAACCCTACTTAAATTTCATTATACTGTTGTGCTATGTACCACCTTAAAAATGTACTTCCATGTATTATCTCAGAAATGGCTTAAAGAAATTAGGACTGGGCATTTAGATATCTGGACTACTGCCTTTATCACGAATTTTCATTCACCCTGAAGAGATAAGGGAGCACAGATCAGAAAGTCTGTATAAAAAGTTTCCAAACTCTAGTTATAGGCAGAAGTTTGAAGTCACATCAAAATCCTGCAGATGTCGTGTGACAGTGAGGTTCTTGTTCTAAAAATAGACAGTAAGTATGATGCTCTATCTTCTTAACTTTTTGTTTAGTAAGGCTTTGTGTGTGAGGTGTGTTTCATGATTTTTCAAAATGGCTGATCATATATATGTTACCGGCAATGTATGAAAAACAGGCATTGTACAGATAATGCCTTAGAAATCTATAGAATGCGTGACTTTTTTAGGCAAAGCATGAAATATTTGTTATTTTAATATTGTACCTAGAAAAAACAGTCTTACTGGGCCACTCCTGCCTGCCAGCAGTGACCCAGCACTATGTTCCATTACATGAACCATCAATAAAATGTCCCAGCAGCCACCAGATGGGCCAGCAGTTCAGGCTAGCAGCTGTCCAATAATTGGCACCCCATCAGTTGTCATATGTCAGAACAGGGCCATCAGTTATCCATCACAGGCTGTGGCTGCCACAAGTGGCCCTTAAGAGGCCCTGCAGGTGCGTGCCATAACTGATGGCTAGCCTAATATGGTCCGGCAGTGGCAGCCGGCAGTCATGTGACATCACTGATGGCTTGCCGAATCTTGTCCATCAATTTCCCAGTAGTAGTTTAAAAAAAAAAAAAAGTAATCATAGTTCACACCAAAGGCACACACACACACACATACACACACACACACATACACACACACACTCTCTCTAAGAGACACTACTAATTGACATGTAGCTCAATAAATATTGCCCATATCAGTCTCAATGTTTAAGCATTTATTGTTCCTGGTAACCTTTACCTTCCTCCCAAATGGCACTGCAATCCGACATGTCCTTCTGGGTGCAACTTTTTTTTTTTTTTTTTTTTTTTTTGACGATTGCATGTGAATGTTAAAGTTTGTTTTAAGCTTGGGAAATCATTCAATGAAACTTATGAAACATTAAAGCAAGTTTATAGTGATGAGTGTATGAATCATACACAGTGTTATGTTTGGTTCCAATGCTTTAAACTTTAAAAGGGGTCAGCAATCAATAGATGATGATCCATGATTAGGTCGGCCATCAACATCAACCGATGATGATCATGTCACCTCAGTGCATCAGACTGTTCATTCTAATGGCCGTCTTACTTCCAGAGAGACTGCAGAGGATTGCAACATCTCTATTGGTTCCTGTCATCAAATTTTAACTGGAAAATTGAAAATGCATTATGTAGCTGCAAAAATTTATACCACAGCATCTTACTGATGAGCAGAAACAACAGTGTATCACCATCAGTGAAAAACTTTTGGGTCATGCTAGTGCTGATGATAGTTTTTTTAAATAATGTTATAACCAGCTATGAAACCTGGGTGTACGGATGTGATGTGAAAACCAAGGCCTGATCTTCTCAATGGGTTTCACCAAATTCACCAAGACCAAAAAAAGATGTGACAAGTCACATTTTATTTCATTTCATTTATTATTTCTGCTGTTACGGATTCCTGATGTATTGTTACATTATTATTTATCTGTTTTTAAAACAACAGCAAGGAAGCTCCACCAAAAGGCCTCACAGAGTCCTGACTTTGCCCCGAGCTCCCTAAGTAAAGTCAACAATCCAACACAGCCGTGAAATTAGTTTACTATTGGTATAACATGAAATCTCCACGGCGTTACAATTAGAGATCACTCTTACCCTCCAACTTTCCAATTACCCTCCCCTTCCCATCTTTTTTTTTTTTTTAAATAAGTTATAGTTATTGATTGCTGTTAGTTCTCTAGGTAATGAATTCCAAAATCTTGGTCCACAATAATGTAGACTTTGTTTTATGGTTATAGTCTTAGGTAAAACTGGTAGTATATGCTGATTTCTAGTATCATATTGATGTGTATAAGCAGTTTTTATTAGAAGCAGTTATTTTTATTAGATCATGTTCTATGTTATTTTTTATTCTTTTATGCATAATTTTCCATAAGTTAAAATCATATATAGTTGCTTAACAGTCATTATGTTATATTTATTAGGGAAAACTCTTGTAAAGCCATGAATACCCAACCACATATAATTATTACTGTTAAGGTTATGTTTTAAAATCTATTAGTCTAATAAATGTATTTTGAAGTATTTGCAGTTTTTCAATATTGGATTGAGTTGTTAATTAAGATGTGTATGAATTAATGTAAAATATAATAATTTTAATGCTTTAACCGTAAGATTTGTTAAGACGTGGCTTACAATTCCTATATTTTTTTATATGTTACTCAGAAGATTTTCTATGTGTTTATTCCATTTTAAATCATTATTGAGTGTAATTCCAAGGTAAGTAAAGTTATTTACTATTTCAATTGATTTGTTATCCAATAATAATGGTATATTTATATCTTGTTTTGTTTTCTGTCTAGAAAAAAATTACCATTTAGTCTGATCTGTATTTAGTACCAGTTCATTTGCTCCCAACCACTCTGTATATTTCTGTAATTCTATATTGACTAGTACCAGTTCATTTGCTCCCAACCACTCTGTATATTTCTGTAATTCTATATTCCATTTGGGCCATTTCCACTGAATAACAAAGTGGTATCATCTGTATAAAGGATAACATTAGATTTAGCATTATATATTAAAAATATCAGTTATATAGCTATTAAACAGCAGTGGTCCAAGTATTGATCCCTGTGGCACCCCCATTTCTACTTTTTTCCATTGGTGAATAAAAATTTTCCAATTGAGTAAATTGATTTCTGTGTAATAAATAGTTTTTGAATAGTGTATGTGCCGTACTACTAATACCAATATTTTGTCATTTGTTTAATAGTATGTTATGATTTAGTGTATCAAAAGATTTTGTTAGATCTAAAAAGAGGGCAAGAGTTTTTTTTTTTTGTCTTCAAAATTTTTTTGGATAATATCATGAATATGGAGAAGTGCAAGCTCTGTTGATTTGTTTATTTGAAATTCAAGTTGATTTCCATTTATAATATATTTCTGTAGGTAGGGTAATAATTTATTGTACATTAATTTTTTCAAGTAATTTTGCAAAAATTGATATTTTAGATATTGGGTGATAGTTATTTTCATCATTATGTGATCTTGATTTGTTTTGGGGTAATTTTTGTGATTTTTAATTCATCCAGAAAAATTATTGTATGAAAGACAGAATTGTACATTAGGAGTAAAGGTTCACATATCACATCTGCTACATATGTAATCATTAGTGGATTTATATCATCATAACCTATACCTGATGCCAATTTTATATTTTTTAATACCATCACTAATTCATATTCTGTAATATTTGTAAAGTGAAAATTATTATGGGGATATGATTTTTGTAAGTAATTCGAGTAATGAGCAGGCCTGCCAACCCTCCAGGTTTAGGCCGGCAATGTCGGATTTCATTACATTTCCCAGAATTCCGGATTATAAATTGATATTGCCGGATTCCATCATGATTTCCATAGCATAAATTAAAAAGTAGTGAGGAGAAATGTTCGAAGTTCCCCGATGCATCGGAGAACTTCTATGATTACCATGGCGTACATTAAAAAGTAACAAGGGGGAAAGTTCGAAGTTCTCTGAGGCATCGGTTCATTAGCGGAAGCGACCTTTCCCCTCTGTGTCAGCAGTTCTACTCTGCCGTTGGCAGTGATGTTTACTCTTCTGCTTGCTAATTATCTCTGTTGCGCTGCAGGAACAGGCTTGGCATAGGCCGGAACCGTAGATTTTCTACTGGACCTTACAAGTGTGTCACGCAATGATGTCATCTTTGATTCGCTGGTGTCGTGCGGTAGCTCTCTTTCCATGGGAGTGCTCAAGTGATGTGCTGAGTCCAGAGTTCGCCAAAATGCGTAATTATGCGTCTAGTACGTATCAAAATTTTACCAACGCGTAAAAATACACATCGGGAATTTTTCTCGGCGCGTAAAAATATGCATCGAATAATTTTACCAGTTCATAAAAATACAGATTAAGACGGTACTTTGTCTTTCAGAAACGGAAGTAAACGAAATAAATATTTTTTCTGTAATCGTAATTTCTTTTTCCTGTGATGTTAGCCTTTGTCCAGTATTGTTATATATCATTTTATTCCATAAATATTTGTATTTCAGTTTGAAATTGGAGGGAAAATTTCCAAAAACGGAAATTTCACTGCGAAAATTTTTTGCTGTAATCTTAAGGCATGAGAGTGTGACGGCTTCGAGGAATTTCTCCTTTTCCGTCATAATTTAGGTTATCCTTGAGATCAATGCATAACTGAACAAAAAAAAATTTTTATATTTTTTATTTTTTTACATTTTTTTTTACATTTTTTATATGCATTAATGTAACAATGCTTCAAATTATGTCCATTGATATTTCAAACATACAAAAGTATGCTTACAGGATTTTCACAGAAAATTGTAGGATTTTTCTCTTCTTAAGGTTAGCAAGTCTGAATGAGTATTAACCGATTTTAATTTTTGTTTTATTATCAATGATATTGTTGTAAAATGATTATCCATATGTTATTATATTTGCACTTTTAAGGCATTAACCTCCTGCAAAGTGCGCATAGTTTACGTGCAATTCATAAATGAAAAACAATTAGAAAGTAGCAATCACTCACCCTGAAGATCATGGTAACCTCCATCGACAACACACTTCCAACACGTCAATCATCGTAATGTTTCTGGGCTTCCAAGGTTTACAGACATCTTGCTTACGATTCTTATTTCCGGGTGTGAAACATCGTATTTTTTTTAATTTTTTTAGCCTTACGAGATGTAACTATAAAGCTTGTCAATTCCATAAAAAACCACACATACTACTCATTCATACAATTCAATTAAAAACTATGTACATAATTTACATAACCTTACATTCCTAGGTGGTTAAACCTTTGAGCCGCCCCGGTGGCGCAGTGGTCTAAGGCGTTGGCCTCTGATCATCGTCCATAAGGGGTCCGGGTTCGAATCCCGGTCAGGCATGGATGTTGTGTTTGTCTTACGGCACTGGCTCTCTCCCTTCCCTGGAACCAGTGACCCTAAATTAGGGATGGGCGACTGCTTATAGCCCATTGAGTTGCTCACGGTGGTCGTTAAACCTCCAATAAAAATAAATAAATAAATAAACCTTTGTCAACTGTAAGTACCAAACTGCTCCTTCTGTTTCACAACCCCTGCCACTCCCACTGCAAGTGTCACACTCATTCAGCCCCTCACACACAATCCTCTAGTACTTTCAACAGACCACTGTCGTCATCAGGAGGCAGGTGTGTCTCACCCGCCCACCACAGCTCAAGTGAGCAGAGCCATCGAGGCACGGGCCCCAGTCGCTATCTCTGAATCATTGTGTCTCTGGCGCCATCTATTGTCCCTGCTGCTCTTTTTTCCCTTTTTCTTTCTAAGCTGCTGTTCAATTTTTATTAGGGCTTTCCATTGTTCGTTTAAGTTACTAGGCTCATTGATGTTGCATAATCTTGATCTGTTTTTTTCAATTAACACTGATTCTGCAATTCTTAACTGCCTTTTGTTTTTACAGCTCTTAATAATTTTAATATCTTCAAACCTTTGACATTGTTGATTTTCCATACAGTATTGGGTTAATGCTGTCTTAGCTTCTTTTTTATTCCAATTATTTATATGCTGGTTCAATCTATACTTTTGCCGCCCCGGTGGCGCAGTGGTCTAAGGCGTTGGCCTCTTATCATTCGTCCGTAAGGGGTCCGGGTTCGAATCCCAGTGAGGCATGGATGTTGTGTTTGTCTTACGGCACTGGCTCTCTCCCTTCCCTGGAACCAGTGGCCCTAAATTAGGGACGGGCGACTGCTTATAGCCCATTGAGTTGCTCACGGCGGTCGTTAAACCTCCAATCAAAAAAAAAAAAAATCTATACTTTAA
The DNA here is from genome assembly GCA_039090855.1 of Macrothele yani. Classification (NCBI taxonomy): domain Eukaryota; kingdom Metazoa; phylum Arthropoda; class Arachnida; order Araneae; family Macrothelidae; genus Macrothele; species Macrothele yani. The sequence continues at coordinate 63,309,637 of CM077006.1, forward strand.
TTTATTCTTGGTGCTGCCTATATATGACACAGGTGGTTGCTGGTTTATAGGGATTTCATAAATTCCTGCTCTATCTGGCTGATTTTTTCATTTTTAATCACTAAATTTTTTACAGTAAGTACCTGATTTCCTACCTGTATGTCATACTTGCCACAAACTTTATTAATTTCTGCTGAAACATTTTCTACATATGGTATTGCTCCTACATATTTTACAAGTTTTTTATCAATCTTGACCTTATTGTAACCTTGAGTTACTTCATAAATCCATTTTTTAATACCTGTTTAGGGTAACCAAAATCATATGCAATTTTTTCAATATATTCAATTTCCTCTTTTTTATACTGTTCCATTGATGAGTGTGTTAAACTTCTTTTAATTAGTGTTTTAACACTATTTCTTTTATGTGTTAATGGATGCAATGACTGAAATGGTATAAGTACTGGGATATATGAAGATTTTCTATGCACTCTGAATTGCATATTATCATTTGTTTTAACAATCAAAATATCCAAAAATGCCAAAGTATTGTCATGTTCTTGTTCTACTGTCAGTTCAATAGATGGATAAATTTCACTATACTTTTTTTCAAGTCCTCAAGTTCATCATTTTTTAGCCTGGACAACAGAAAAATGTCATCAACATATCTGCAGTATATCAGTGGTGGATCTTCGAGTTTACTTATTATTTTTCCTCAATGTCACTCATTATAATATAATACAAGAATTGTAAGCAAGATGTCTGTAAAACTTGGAAGCCCAGAAACATTACGATGATTGACGTGTTGGAAGTGTGTTGTCGATGGAGGTTACCATGATCTTCAGGGTGAGTGATTGGTACTTTCTAATAGTTTTTCATTTATGAATTGCATGTAAACTATGCACACTTTGCAGGAGGTTAATACCTTAAAAGTGCAAATATAATAATTGAGAATTACACGCAAAATTCTGAGCTGGGAGAGTTGAGGTGATTGGTTTGCAGTCGCTATCATACTCTGGGATTATGCGCTATAGAAATCAATTTCACAACTTCGAGATGAGAGATATTACAGCGTTTAAGAAAGCTAAAATTAAATTAGTAAAGTCAGTAAATCAGGAAGAATTTTTGGTGATGTGCCGTGACCTAGAAATAACACCAAAATATTTAAAAATACGGAATTACCCAGTCACTGTTAAAGATAATAAAATAATCCCGGAGTGCCAAAAAAAGAGATTAAGAGCTGAAATTGTCAATAAAAGGAAATTGATTTTTAACTTGAATATGAAATGTTTGCATTTAATCGATTTGATATGTTATAAAAAGTATAGAAATTTTGACGGTAATTGGAAAGATGAGATTTTTGATGTAACCTTCAGGGAAATTTTTGATATCGTGGAATACGAAAAGATTTTTGATGTAAGGGCAGTCATGGAAAAAAAGCTCAAGGACAGTCATGGAAAAAAGTTGCACGTGATGATTGACAGACAACGTGTACAAGAACAACGGGAGAATATGTATGAGGTATATCAGAATAACTCCAACTTGACCTTGAGCTTCACGCAAAGAGCTGTTTTGCAGAGAGGTAAAAAATTTGCGTTTCCACGAAGCCTGCCGAAGACGGAAGAATTAATACCCAACTTAGAAGAAATGGCATGCAGTGTACCAGCAGAAGAACGTGAAAATTTTAGAAGTAAATTGTATAGAATTGTTTTGAAAGAATTTAATGAAAAAAGTAATAAAAAGAAATATGATTTAGATAAAATTCAGTATGAGAAAGAACAACTGACTAAATTAAGAGATGACCCAACAATTAAATTCTGTGAAGCTGATAAAACAGGGCAAATTGTAATATTAAACACAACTGAATATGATCTAAAAATGAATAGAGCTATAGAGGAACTGAATTGCAGCATTCTGGCAAAAGACCCAACCGAATCTCAAGTAAGGTACTTAGCTAGAATAAGAAATCACAGCACCTTGCCTGATGAAATAAAGAAAGCATACCCACCAATGGGTACTGGAATACCAAAAATGTTTGCAAAAATAAAAACTCATAAGCCTGATACACCTATGAGAGTGATTGTATCAAAAAGGAATTCCCCACTAATAAAACTGGAAAAAAATATCTACAAATTTTTGGCACCTTTGTTCATGAAGACAAGGTTCACTGTGAAGAATACATACGAATTTATTGAGAAAATTAAAGTAATTAAACAAGATTTAAGTGAATATCATATGGCTAGTATGGATGTGAGAGCTCTTTTTCCTAGCACACCAGTACTTCAGGCAATAGAAATAATTATTGAAAAATTATATGTGCTAGAGACAATGAATGCAATACAAATAGAGGAGTTAAGAGAAATTTTATTGTATATATATGAAAATAACATTTTTAAGTTTAACAACGAGATGTACAAACAAAATTATGGTGTACCTATGGGGTCACCACTGTCAACTTTATTTGCTGAAATTATAATGAGTGACATTGAGGAAAAAATAATAAGTAAACTCGAAGATCCACCACTGATATACTGCAGATATGTTGATGATATTTTTCTGTTGTCCAGGCTAAAAAATGATGAACTTGAGGACTTGAAAAAAAGTATAGTGAAATTTATCCATCTATTGAACTGACAGTAGAACAAGAACATGACAATACTTTGGCATTTTTGGATATTTTGATTGTTAAAACAAATGATAATATGCAATTCAGAGTGCATAGAAAATCTTCATATATCCCAGTACTTATACCATTTCAGTCATTGCATCCATTAACACATAAAAGAAATAGTGTTAAAACACTAATTAAAAGAAGTTTAACACACTCATCAATGGAACAGTATAAAAAAGAGGAAATTGAATATATTGAAAAAATTGCATATGATTTTGGTTACCCTAAACAGGTATTAAAAAATGGATTTATGAAGTAACTCAAGGTTACAATAAGGTCAAGATTGATAAAAAAACTTGTTAAATATGTAGGAGCAATACCATATGTAGAAAATGTTTCAGCAGAAATTAATAAAGTTTGTGGCAAGTATGACATACAGGTAGGAAATCAGGTACTTACTGTAAAAAATTTAGTGATTAAAAATGAAAAAATCAGCCAATTAGATAGAGCAGGAATTTATGAAATCCCAATAAACCAGCAACCACTTGTGTCATATATAGGCAGCACCAAGAATAAATTAAAGTATAGATTGAACCAGCATATAAATAATTGGAATAAAAAGAAGCTAAGACAGCATTAACCCAATACTGTATGGAAAATCAACAATGTCCAAGGTTTGAAGATATTAAAATTATTAAGAGCTGTAAAAACAAAAGGCAGTTAAGAATTGCAGAATCAATGTTAATTGGAAAAAAACAGATCAAGATTATGCAACATTAATGAGCCCAGTAACTTAAACGAACAATGGAAAGCCCTAATAAAAATTGAACAGCAGCTTAGAAAGAAAAAGGGAAAAAAGAGCAGCAGGGACAATAGATGGCGCCAGAGACACAATGATTCAGAGATAGCGACTGGGGCCCGTGCCTCGATGGCTCTGCTCACTTGAGCTGTGGTTGGCGGGTGAGACACGCCTGCCTCCTGATGACGACAGTGGTCTGTTGAAAGTACTAGAGGATTGTGTGTGAGGGGCTGAATGAGTGTGACACTTGCAGTGGGAGTGGCAGGGGTTGTGAAACAGAAGGAGCAGTTTGGTACTTACAGTTGACAAAGGTTTAACCACCTAGGAATGTAAGGTTATGTAAATTATGTACATAGTTTTTAATTGAATTGTATGAATGAGTAGTATGTGTGGTTTTTTATGGAATTGACAAGCTTTATAGTTACATCTCATAAGGCTAAAAAAAAAATAATAATAATAATATGTTTCACACCCGGAAGTAAGAATCGTAAGCAAGATGTCTGTAAACCTTGGAAGCCCAGAAACATTACGATGATTGACATGTTGGAAGTGTGTTGTCGATGGAGGTTACCATGATCTTTAAGGTGACTGATTGGTACTTTAATAGTTTTTCGTTTTTTATTCATATGTGTTACAATATCCTGGGGATTTTTTTTTCCATCTTTATATTATTTGCAGTAGTCAGGAAAGATGGTAAGATATTTTTGGGTGTATTACCTAGTACTTGATTAAGGTGCTTCCATGTTTTTTAGGTGAATTTTATTTTGTGAAAATTTACAGGCGGAAAGTGAAAAAAGAACACCAAGAAGGAGACGTCTGATACCAACGAAATTTATACAGCATAATAACGGAATAAAGAGGATAACATGATCAAAACATTATGGCAAAATACAGCTGTATTTATTTGCTGGTAAACTGAAAAATAACAATTCCATGTAACATGGTTAGTACGAGGTTGAACCGCCATGAACTGCGTTACACTGTGCAATTCTGGCATGGAGTCTGTTGTACAGATGTTGGATGTAAGTTTGGGGTATTGAGTTCCAAGCATCCTCAACCTGGACGCGTAAATCAGGGATGGTCGTGGCTGGCCGTGGAGACCGGATAAGTCGTTGTCCCATAAAATCCCACACGTGCTCAATGGGGGACAAATCTGGTGAACGTGCAGGCCATGGAAGTTGTCTCACACCCTGAAGTGCATGTTGCGTTGCACATGCCATGTGTGGGCGTGCGTTATCTTGCTGGAAAACATCACGATGGACTGACTTTACAAATGGCACAGCAACGGGCTGAATGATGTTGTTGATGTAGGAGGTGCTATTTAACGTACCCGGAACAAACACTAGTTGTATACGGGAGCGATAGCTGATCGCTCCCCACACTAGGAGACCAGGTGAAGGCCCTTTGTGTCGCTGGCAGACGCAAGAAGGGTGGAGACGCTCCCCTGTGCGTCTGCGAACACGCATACGGCCATCGGAGGCTCCCAAACAAAATCTGCTTTCATCGCTGAACACGACAGATCGCCATTGTGTTCTCCAGTGCAGACATTGGCGACACCACTGCAGCCGTTCCTGACAGTGGGCTGGAGTCAGAGGTACACATGCCAGAGACACACGTGCACATAGTCCTGCATCCAGTAGGTGGTTGCGGATTGTTCGCACAGTCACCTCAGGTGTAACGGCAGCTCGGATTTGCGTCGCAGTGGATGTTCTGCTTGACAACGCCGCTCTTCTTATGCGTCGATTGGTCCCCTCATCAGTCCGTCTGTGACTCCCGGTTCCACGTCTTCTCGTGTGGGAATGTTCCTCGGACCATCTACACCACCATCGTACCACCACCGATACTTCCCGTCCAATTCGCTCCGCAATGCGACGATACGACCACCCGGCCTCGTGGAGTCCGACTAGACGACTTTGCTCAAAGTCCGATAACTGCTGAAATCGTACACATCTTCCATGTCCAGGCATTGCAGCTTCTTCAGGGTCTTCGCACGTGTCCGTACGCCAACGACTGATTACATTCACTTCGCAGTACTCCTTAAATACCACCGACTATAATTTGCATATTATGCCGTGCTGTGGCATTAGCGCTCACACGTAGGTCCCGAAATTAACATCACACCTACGTAAACTCGACCCCATTAACATATGTAAATTTCATGATCGTCCGCCAGTTCCTTGGTGTTCTTTTTTCACTTTCCGACAGTGTATATTAGTGTAATAATCTCTTTTAGTTGCTCTTATTTCGGAATTCAATTTGTTTCTATATTGCTTAAAATTATTGAAATCTAGTTGTTGTCTGGTTTTAAGAAATTTGGAAAATAACGTATTCCTTTTTTAAATTTTATTCAGTAATTTAATCGTAATCCATGGTTTTCTAAACAAAATTCCTGACTTAGTACTTTGTTCAGAAATATAAAAGCTGTAATCATACACTGCTGGCCACCCAAAATGCAACATCAAGAAGGAAGCATCCGATTGGCCTGAAATTCACAGCATGCGTCACCCGCAAGAGGACATGCAAACGATTAGCATTGCAGAGTATATGCAAATCATCTGCGCCCAGCACGCCACCGAGAAACACTATAAGAAGGGTGCACAGAAGGCCGGGTGTCAGTAGTGGAAGTGTGTTGTGCTGCCGGACCTGTGCTTGGGAAGCTTCCTGATGCCTCGTCGCAGAATACGGCAGACATTCCAGCACGTTTCGGAGTTCTACAGATGATGAATGGTGGCTTATCACGAGAGCGGTTTATCGTACCGACACATCAGTGCCCGTGTGGGACGACATCGAGCCACAGTGAGGCGAGTATGGATTTGGTGGGTGCAGGAGGGACAGACAGACTGGCGTGAGCGATTGCCGCAGCCGCGGCACACCACCGAACGAGAGGACCGGCATGTCGTGCGGCGGGCAGTGACGGCTCGCACCGCCACATCGCGAACGTTAGCACAGGAATTAGGGTGTGTTGCACAACAACCTGTGTCGGCACGTAACGTTCAATGTCGTCTGCAGGAGCAGGAACTTGTCACACGCCGCCCATTGCTCCGATTACCATTCACATTACACCACTGGTGAGTGCGGTGGCAGTGGGCCGTTGAACACCGCACCTGGACTACGGAATGGCTCAACATTGTCTTCTCCGACAAATCTTGCTTCTGCCTGCAACGCCACGATGATCGGTTCCGCGTGTGGTGGCACTATGGCGAGAGACTGTATGGCGCCTGCGTTATGCATCGCCATAACAGTCCATCTCCTGGCGTTATGGTTTGGGGCGCATTTCGATATGACACCCGCACCCCTCTGGTACGCATCGCTGGTACACTCTACAGCCACCGCATCATCTCCGACGTTTTGGAGCCTGTAGTCCTCCCTTACCTGCAGGACCTGACAGTGGCCACGTTTCAACAGGACAGTGCGCGCTCGCACGTGGCACACACTTGCAACAATTCTTCATGGCCCACCAGGTGTCACTGCTGCCATGGCTCGCCTGTTCTCCCGATATTTCGCCCATCAAACACGTCTGGTCGCTGATTGGCAACCAAGTGGCACAGCAAGCACCACCCGCGGCTACGCCTGATGAACTGTGGCAACGTGTGGAAGCAGCCTGGACCGACATACCCCAAGCCCACATCCGAAGCCTCTTTCGTTCGATGCCGCGGCGTGTAGCAGCCGTTATTGCCAGCCATGGGGGCCACACGAACTATTGATGTCTGCATGTTCCGCAAGTCGCACGGGCCTGTAAGCTCAATCGTTTCATCTTTGTGTGTGTTGTTATGTGTCCAGCAAATCTGGCTTTGCTATCTTGTGTCTTTCTTGGTGTTGCATTTTGGGTGGTCAGCAGTGTATATATCTTTTAGTTTAGTGAAAAATATTTTATGTTCGGTGAAGAATTGATATTTATATCCCTCCCGATTATATTTTTTTAGCTTTGTCCTAAAAATTTCTAAGTTTTTGTTATTAATAGATCTCGTTTTGTAAACCCTGAACACTTGGGTCACCTATTGTATATGTCTATGTATTATACATATAGGTAAATGATCACTAAAACCGAATTCCAATATCCCTGAAGTAATAGGGTCTTTTTGAATGTTAGTAAAACAAAGATCTGAAGTTGTTTTCAAATGTGGAGTAATTCTTGTTGGCAACCTGAAGGTATTCAGAAATCCAGAGGAATTTAAAATATGTATATGTTAATTGATTAGTTATGGAATTATTTGTGAAATGTCAATGTTTAAATTTCTCATAATAAAAGTTTTTTTGTTTTTTTTTTTGAAAAGGTTAGCATAGTTAAGAAATTCATTTAGTATATTTAAACATACATTGTAGTCAGAATGAGGTGGTCTATAACATACTGTAATTATATAAAATTGATTTTGTAGCTAGTTAGTATTTCTATGTTAGGGTTTGTTATTGTAAAGTTATTAACAGTTGTAAATTCCATATGTTTATCATTAACATTTATTGCAACACCCCGTCCTTTTGAGTAATTTCTGTTTTAAATTAAATATATTATAATTACTTAACTGTTCATTATAATTCCTCGCCGGGAACCACGTTTCAGTTATACAGGCAATATCTGTCGCTGTTTTAATTGAGTGTAATAAAAATTCAATAGTGTTATTTTATTAGTTAGTGATCCTGCATTTATGTGTATAATGTTTGGTAAATTATTCGGATTAGTTGTTACTATGTAATTAAGGTTGTCAATTGAATAATAATCTTCCATATTTTTCTTTCTTTTCTTTCATTCTTTTTCTTTTTCTATTCCCCCTTTCCCATTCACATCTGTTATTAATTATAATAGTGAATCCATATATTCCTGTAAAAAATAAAAAATAGTTTTTTTTTTTTTTTTTTTTTTTGAGCTTCTTCACTTTATTTTATGTACAAAGTTCCATTCCATGTCCATGTATACTTGAGCCTTAACTGCTGGACCAGTGTCATTGCTTGCCAATACAGATGCTTGTTATATGGAGTAAAGTTCGCATTAAGAAAAATTCTTGTAGCTTGCAAACTATGCAATAACTCATAATTGTACACCAGTGTTCTTTTTTTTTTTTTTTTTTTTTTGGACATCCAAATGTTCCTTATGGATCTTGATTTGAACTGGACTATTAACACAGAGTCCTGTTTTTTCTTATGTTTAGTTAGTAAAGGGTGTACTATATCAATATCTGTTAATAAATGATTTTCAATTTGTACTTTATCAGCTAGGAGACCAATATGATCAATGAGCTCAGCTTGAGTTTTAATATTTGAGAGATCTATTCCATGAATTTCTATATTTTTAAGCCTTTGATATTGATTCAATTCATTCAATTCTTTCTTTTTTTTAGATCTTCATTAATTTGTTCTAATGTAGTACATCTTGAAAGAACCTCATCATACTTTGCACTCATATATTCTGCTAAGTGCTTAACCTCTCTTAACTGATCTCTCAATTCTGGAATATAATTTTGTTTAATTTCACTTGTTTCCTTCCAAGTTCTGAGATAGAATAACGTTTTGAATTGATTTCAGTTAAAGATTGCCCAATGAAGTTCATATCAAAGTCATTAGAATCTTTTTTTATTTTTACTTTTGCTTAAGGCACCCCTGTTCCTTCCATGAGACATGACTAATACCTATTTCCTCCCCTCAAATTATTTTGTTTTTGTCTTTTAATAGATATAGAGAACTCTGCTGACATATGGTGTGAAGTACACAGAGTGACAAATAATGCAGAACTCAAAATAAATAGTATTAAGAACACTCAGGACAAATAGTAAAGCAGTATATCAATCTAAGTCTCCAAGTAGACAGTAGCATGGCTGTCTCATGGTTTTCATGCAATAGAGACGAGTCTTCATCAAATGGTAACATAAGTATCATGAAACTCGGGCATAACCTCCAGTTAGTCACATAAATAATTTTCAGGTATATAAATATAAGCCATGTAGATCCTCAACAAAAAATACAGGAAAATTTCCCCTGAATTCCCATTCAAAGTGCATGTATTTTATAAAATATAAGTTATTTATCTAGAGTAAAGGAACATATGTTCGGAAATTCACCACAAAGTCTAGAACACACTACCACAGAACCATGTCTATTCAATATGTCCAATTCCAAAACAGTATTCTTAAAGAATAACTATGTTATGTATGATTATTAGATATAGAGAACTAGTTCACAAGAAATGTCACAGATGTCAGCACACTATCACTTCACATTTATGTATTGTTAATCTTCATTATTATTCATTTTATCACTTACTCACCCTCTTTCTGTGTATTCTCTATTTTCTCTTTGCTCTTCAAGTACTAACGTGGCCCCACAGCACTCCACATAAGTCATGCATCCCCAAGCAAAAGTCACCAATGTGCAAACCTATAATTATAATACTGTCAGAAAAGACATGATGACATCCAATATTTCAAAACAAAACAACGAATATTCCTCATTCATTCACTTTTTTCTATAACACCACAGAGAGCCACAATTACACAACCTCTTTACCATAGTGACTGGACTGTGATCAAAGGTCAAAGTGATGTTGATCATGTTCTTTTACTGTAACAGTGTGGTACATCATGAGTTTGTCCCTCTAGGACAAGCAGTGAACAAAGAATTTTACTGTGATGTTCTTTGGCGATTGCATGAAAGTGTTCGGAGGAACTGGCCTGAGACTTGGAGAAAGAAGTCATGGATGTTTCACCGTGACAATGCACTGGCTCATGCACCACTATTGATTTATGACTTTTTGGCAAAACACAACAATTGTTCTTCAACCACCCTGTTTACCGAATCTTGCTCCTGCAGACTTTTTTCTCTTCCCTAAGTTGAAAACTCCACTGCAAGGTAAGGGTTTTGCCATATTAGACGAAGTAACGGGAAATATGCTGACAGAGCTGCATACAATCTTGAAACAAGCCTTCAAGCAGTATTTCCTACACTGGAAAAAATGCTGGGAGCTATGTATCAACTGTGGAGGAATGTACTTTGAAGGAGACAAGAGTGAATAGCATGTAGGTAAGCCAGAAAAAAAATTTAAGAAAAAGTTCAGAAACTTTTTGAACTGACTTCATATGTTCCATCCCACTAAAATACCATGACAGCACACTTAAGTGGTATATTGAAATGACTAAGGGGCCAATTTGTGCTCAGGTAGCTGAACAGAAAACATAAATCAAAGAATTACTGAAATTTTATCACCATGCTTCCAAATGTCTCTTGTATAAAAGTTCTATTGAGAACGTTTACCAGTGAGAACGCTTTGTAGATAGATTACTGTAGTTCTCAGCTTTTGTGTTCTCTGAAAACAGCCATGCACTTGTGTTCTACATCCGTCATTTCTAAAAAAAATCCAGTGCCTATTTTTTCCAGGAATTGTATAGTCGTATTAAATTTAATGTAAGTGGGATGATAAGAGTGGTAGTTCAGAACTTTATGGGCATTTTTAATACAATTTTATAGTAATTTTCCCTCCTGAAGCTGTAAGAGTCAAGTCCAGGAAGTTGATTATCTTTTTAAAGTTCTAAAGTAAATTTCAGAGAATTATCCTAGCTATTAAACAGGTTGAGGATATTATTTGGAAGAGCATCATGTTTGCTGTCAACTATTATGAGAATGTCATCTGTATATCTCATGTTCAGGCTGAATGATGAAGGTTAGGGTAGGAATACTTTATCTCAAGTTTCCTCAACAATAAGATAAAAAGTTTTGAGTAATCACTGTAAACTAAATTAAATGTTACTATGGTTTAATGATATCTTTGATGCTGAATGTTATCTTTATTTCTTCTAGGTTTTTCTTCAAGCAGAACCGAATAATCGCAAACAGTGCCCTTCATGTGCTTCACCAATTGAGAAGAATGGTGGTTGCAATCACATGACATGCTGGAAATGCAAATGCCACATGTGTTGGCTATGTGAGAGAGTGTTTTCAAATGGAGATGAGGTTTATGCTCATCAACCTTCTTGTCCCAGGAAACCAAGACGCCTGGCATAGCTTGAAACAAAGTACCAAAAATTAAGGGCTTGATCACGTGTGCAGTAGTAAAATGTGCTCTGTTAATAATAACCTACTCTGTAATTTGATCAGATTGTAATTTGTTGTTCTACGAGTTATACAGCTGAATAATGTATTACATCTTTCAATGTTTATCACTGCTGATTGTGTTCCATGTTCATGTGCATGTAATGCAATTCTAAAGTTAGTCAGTGCTGTGTTGGGTTTTAAAAAGTGAATCTTTTAAAATGAATTTTGTTACAAAACTGGTTTCAGTAGCCATAGGTTTGAAACATTTTATATTGTGACAGAATTGTTGTTTAATAAGGAAGCCAAGCTAAGCAAAGGAAGTGTCACGGGTATATCTTATCAATTTTAGTTTGGGTTTTATCAGTCTCTGAAACTATAGCAGCAAATTTATTTCCTATGCCCAAGGAATTTTTGTTTTACATTGTCAAAGTGCTACATAAAAATAACAATTATTTGCTAGATCCAGTGCCTTTAAGCTTATGTTATTCCACTTGGTAAGAGAATATAAAACCTGTTCCCTAATTCCCAAAATAATTCATTGAAATTCTATTCAAAACTGTCAAAAATTATCTTTTTTTTTTTTTTTTTTTTTTATGGAAAAAGATTTTCCTTTGAATAAAGCTCATGTTGAGAATTGGCTTCCTAGTTTCTTAATTCCATTACTAATCAAAAACTACTATTTTGAGAATTTTTACTAGGAAATGTTTTTATTTTAATTGCAAATTTTCGGAGAAAACTCTTCTCCTTCTTCGGGCTGTCTTTTTGGTCTCACTTATTCCCGTAACTATCGCGGCTACGGGTAACCTAGACGGTTATGGTTAACCTTGAAAAATAACTGTAACCGTCAAGGTTAACCGTAACCGCGATAGTGATGGGAATAAGTGAGACCAAAAAGACAACCTGAAGAAGAAGAGTTTTCTGTGAAAATCTGCAATTAAACTAAAAAAATTCCTAGTAAAAATTCCCATTATAGTAGTTTTTGATTAGTAAAGATTTTCCTGTCAAGCATATATAAAGGAGATCTTTTTGTTCCACTTAAATTGAAGGTAATAAATAGTCTTTGTGCTGAAAGGCATTCCCCATTCATGTATTTAAGCTGATATTAAATTCCCTCTGATTCCTGAACTTTTTCAGTGCAGTGTGTGTGATTTCACAGTGAGTATCCTTTTCTAAAAGCAAAATGTAAGTGTGCCGCCTTGGTGGCGCAGTGGTCTAAGCGATGGCCTCTGATCGTTCGTGCGAAAGGGGTCCGGGTTCGAATCCCGGTGAGGCATGGATGTTGTGTTTGTCTTACGGCACTGGCTCTCTCCCTTCCCTGGAACCAGTGACCCTACATTAGGGACTTAGGGACGGGCGACTGCTTATAGCCCATTGAGTTGCTCACGGTGGTCGTTAAACCTCCAATCAAAAAAAAAAAAATGTAAGTGTTGTACAATTTGGTTAATTAAGATAATACTGATTCTTTTGTACTGTTACTTTCCAAAAAAAAAGAGTTTTTAATGTACTATATATACATGTCATCATCATCATTGTCAACCATTATCAACCCACTGCTGGACGAAGGTCTCCCAAGTTTCCTGCACAACGGTCTGTCTTGTGCCAGTCTCCTCCATGTCACTTCCGCATACTTTCGAATTTCATTCACCCATCTCCCATGTGGTCTTCTTCTGGGTCTTTTCCTGTCCCTTGGAATCCAATATATATATATATGTGTGTGTGTATATATATATATATATATATATATTAAGTGAAAAGCTGTACCTCTGAAACCAATTGTTATTTAGTAGAGAAAATTAAGGAAAAGTGTTGAAACAACTTGTTGTTTTGTATTAATGAATTCATGGCAAATCTCAGGAACATTGCCTTTAAAATTAGCTTTAGTGTTGCACAGATTGTTGGGATGATTTTTTTTTCTTTGTTATTTCTCAAGTTTTGGGCTTGTAGTCCAACTGTTCAGGGATGACTCAGGAGAATAGGTGTTGCCACCATGTGGTAGTACCCAGCCTTTGTGTTCATTAATTGTGGCTCCTCCTCTTTAAATTTCTGCATCATTTCCAACATCCTTTTCCCGAAGTGCAGCTGGTGCAATAGAATTTTTATGGAGTCCTAGTTAATTTGTATGTCCAGTGTTCTGAATGCATCTGTCAAGTCTTATTTTGCTGGTAACATTTTATATAGTGGCTTTATGTTCTGCTACTTGGGTATTAAGTTGTCTGTCCCAGTTTCTGCTACATGGGCTCCCTGATAATTGTAGTTTTCACTGCACACTAATCCCTATTGTTGTAATATATTGTCTTTGTTTGCATTAAGGAACTTTTACAAATGAAATTGTTCACGGCAGGAGTAAATCAAACATGGGATATTTTTGCTAATTCTCTGAAGGTAACTTAAACCAGAAAAAAAAAAAAAAAAAAAAAAAAAAAAAAGGAAGTTTGCAGAAGATGTAGGAATTGGAAGGAGGAGGAGGCTCATTTAATGAACAGAAAGACTGGATATTGGCAACATCTACTCTCTGCTTTCTGAAGTCAGCCCTAGTGACAGGTTAGACTACAGCCTGAAAAGTTGCAAAATGCCAGCAAAAATTAATCCCATTAAATCCCTGTAGACTTAAAAATTAATTTTAGCTATAATTTTTTTCACATTTTTGCTCATATTGTAGAAAAAGAATTTAAATGAAATTAAATTTTTTGTGTGTTTTGATTTTTATTTGTAATAGTTTTGTATCACAAATATTTTGTTACAGACTTCTTATGATGCTGATATTCTGATGAGCACTGAGTTTGTCAGTTTGTAGGCCACTGAGTGTCAGTCAGTTTGTGGGCCACTTAAAAAATGTTTAGCCTTAGATATGGTAAATTATTGTGCAGATGATTTCATCAAGCTGATGCTACAAAAATACATATTCCAAGTATTTATGTTGCACAATTTTTTTGTATTTGCAACCTGTTTGAAGTTATTCTGTACAAAACATTGTGTGTACATGTTTTTTCATTGGCTTTATAAATTCTGCAGCATTGTGAATTTTCCAGGAATTCCTTAATCTACAAAATTGTTCCAGAGCTACACTTATTTTACGAGAAATTTTCAAAAGTTTTTCAACACATTTCAGTGCTTTTTCTCTTCTCATTAAACCTTGTTTCTTCCTGAAGTAAGTATTCTCATTCATTTTAAAACATTTTTGTATGCTTGAAATTTAATTAAATCAGCAAATTAGATTAGAATAGCCTTATATAGCCAGAATACTTTCTCCATTTATGGTGGCTTAAGCATAAACTGAAAACTCAGTTTATGTCTGAGTTTTCAGAAACTAATATTGCAACCAGTGGGAGGAATCAGATATTTTTTTAATTAATCAATAAAATGGCTTATCAGGTGATAGCCATCTTTTTGGCAGAGTTGTTGTGCAGACATTTGTTCATTATCTATTCTTGAATTGAACTTAAAATAGTACATTGCATTTATAAGGCCAAATAAGGATAGATTTTGAGTAAAACGAGTCAGAAATGTTTGATCATAATAAATTTGCTGACATTCAAATAGCTTAATGCTAATAAAATGGTATTTGTGAACTGGCTAAGAGAGCGAAATATAAGTAGCAGTTGAAATATTATTTTCTTGAAATAATTTTGCTCACCCAGAGGAGTGGGTGTTTGAGGCACATGCTCTCTTAATCAAATTGTGTTAGAAACTTATAAGGCATCATATTTCTGAACTTTTTTGTACTAGAATAAGTCAGCTGAGGATTTGAAAATAAACTCAGTATGAGGCAGTCTACTTTTGAAAGCAATATTTTGTAACTTTATTGTTGTGAATACATATTTGTTTAATATTTTCTCTTATTTTTATGTATTATGAAAAAAATTATTAGTTGTGAATTTAAAAGAATTGCTACTTTTGAAAACAATATTTTGTAACTTTTGTTGTGAATTTACTTAATATTTTTCACCTGTTTTCATTTATTATAAAAATAATTGTTTATTGTGAATTTAAAAGAATTGCTACTTAATAAGAAATAAGAGCTTGGAAATCGTAAGTGTTGTTAAAGATAATACATATTGTAAGTACATAAATTTGGTTATGTTGAAAGGTGTTTAATATTTTCTCTTATTTATGTCTTTGTGTAAATTGAATTTCGATTTTGAAAAGCAGTTGTTTCACTTATGTTTTCCCCTTCACTGTGTTTGAAATTTAGAAAGTTGTAATCCATATTGACAGTCTCAGCCACTCTGTATTCCATATTTTAACAACAATGAAAGTAATCAAAGTTTATTACGGCCACCTAGCTGATTTGTCTTTGTAATAGGTTGAAATTTATATATTACAAGGGAATTATATTTTCTAAGTATGATAAACAAGTAAAAAATTACCTTCAGTAAAACAAATAGAGAGCTAAACTCTTGTAAATAACTTTAGTTTTATCTTATAAGTTTCTTATGAAATGAGGCAAAGACACATTAGCCACACAAGTTTGCCTGTGTATTACTACTCAAATGTGCTGAACTATAAAGAGGTGAAAATTTCTTGTGCATCAAATAGCTTTTTCACCTAGAAGCCTTGTGTTTAATAGCATCTCTCAAACATAGAGGGGTTTATATGTAGCTTACAAATCAGATTCATAAGCAACATCTGTGTAGTTTGAGTTGCTTGAAACTTTGTTATTCTGGGTGGTGTAACAGAAGCATGCACAAACATATTATAAAGCAGATTCATAAGCTACATCTGTGTAGTTTGAGTTGCTTGAAACTTTGTTATCCTGGGTGGTTTAACAGAAGCATGCTCAAACATATTATAAATCAGATCTGGGTTCAATTGCCTTTCCAGGGCAATGACATTTTTGAAGTTTTTTTTTAAATGGCTACATGGGAAACAGCAGGAAGTATTGCTTTATATGTGCCAATAATGATGTTTGTATGTGCCTTTCATGTAATTGTGAAGAATCATTTCTTCAGTGGATTTGCTTCCCATTAACATCTCTAGTATAATATTTGCACTTCCAAGGTATCAAACCCCTGCAAAGTGTGCATAGTTTACGTGCAATTCACAAATGATATACTATTAAAAATCACTTACCATAAAGATCTTGGTAATTTCCATCCACAAACACTTCAAGCACGTCAGTTTAACTGATGTGCTTGATTGAAGTGTTTGTGGATGGAAATTACCAAGATCTTTATGGTAAGCGATTGGTGATTTTTAATAGTATAACATCTCTAGTGTTCTTTCATCTCCCAGAAAAGATAGGGATTTAATGTATAAGTAATATTTCATAACTGATGGGTAGATAAATCCTATTTCAATAAACTACATTCAAGTTTATGCCTTGAGAGCCAAACATTGATGAGCACTAATATGATTTGGTTAGTGAAAAGTTTAACCATTGGTTTATGTGACTATATTAAGGGTCAATAGTTGCACAACTATTACCATTACTGTTTCACACGTTAAAAAGTATCTTCGAGTCGAGTGCGCTATGCCTCATTAATTCCGCTTATTATATAAATTTGCAAGGAGTTAAAATATAAACATTACAACAGCTATTAATTGTCCTGAGAATGTTGCACTTACCTAATACTGCAGCACAATTTGGAAGGTTATTGTTAACCTTATACTGCAGCACAATTGCAAGGTTATTGTTAACCTTCCAAATTGTGCTGCAGTATTAGGTAAATGCAACATTCTCAGGACAATTAATAGCTGTTGTAATGTTTATATTTTAACTCCTTGCAAATTTATATAATAGCAAAATTAATGAAGCATAGCGAACTCGACTTGAAGATACTTTATAAGGTGTGAAACAGTAATGGTAATAGCTGTGCAACTATTGACTTACATTGATGAGCACACTGAAAATATTTTATGAATGTTGTTAAGAAACGCCATGCATTTTCAAGTTAATGTATTGCATGTATAAAATTGCTATAAACCATGTGCTGGATCATACCTAATTTGAGAACTTATATGCACAGTAATGTCATAAACTTCTGCATTGTTTTAATTTCGCTGCCCTGGTGGCACAATGGTCTAAGCTCTGGCTTCTGACCTTTGTCCAAGGTAGGCCTGGTTTTGAATCCCAAATGAGGCAGCAATGATTGTAAAGCTACTTTTTAAAAGTAGTTAAATACTGCTACAATTACATTCTTGAAAAAGTTGCTTGCTACAACTACTTTTTCCGAAAAGTGGCTACTTCCGTGCTACTTTTTCTACATTCAGTCTTTAGTTAGAAGTGGAAATTCTAAAGATTAACTTTATATGATATTCTTATGTATGGCACAGAGCTAAATACCAAGATAAATTACACAGTTTACCTTTGTATTTACCTTTTAGCTTTGATCATATGTAACACATTTTATCCTATTCAGTGGCTTATATTTGAGCCTAGTTGATATGATCAGGGAATTCAAATAAAAACACTATCAACAAGTATCTGAAAATTCATTTTTTAATAAGAGAATCGAATCTCGCTATCAAATGTCAGCAAAATTGCTATCTCAATCATCTCGTACATGTCAGGATGATTGAAAAGATTTCTCTGTAAATTGCATAAAGTAAGGAAGGTGATACTTTATGGTTAACAGTTTGACCAACTTTCACAATGTTAATTCAAGTGAGGTGTGGGTACTGTACACAGGGCACACTTAACCTCCCTTTTCCAGCCAATAATGTTCAAAAAGTAAAAAAGAAATCTTCTGATTTGAAGAATTCTTTTTTATTTTACTTATTTTTTAAAGCAGCATGATTTGTAGCATAATTTTCCACTACAAGCTATTTCATTTTGTAAGGTGCTGCTGCTACACTACAGTTTTTTTTTTTTGTTATTAGATATGCTACATGCCGCCCTATTGTAAATGTAATCATTGAGCATTGGAGTTATGTTTGTCTTATGGTATGGGCCCTCTTTCTCTCTCTCTATCTGTGAGAGAAAACTAGGGGCCTTAAATTGAGGACAGGTGACTGCTTATAGTTGATCATTGAACCCGGGAATAATAATGGAAAATTTTTGATTTCATTCAGTGTGTGTTGTGTTAGTGTTCTGATGTGGAATGCATCATACTGTTCTTTATTATTTAGCTAGTTATTGGTATCAACATTATATATTTTTTAAATTCATTTTTCATTTAAACTTACATTTTATTCTAGTTCAGTTTCAAATATCATTATTCTCACTTTCTTTATTCATTTATTGATAAGAATGAACTCTGAGTGTTGACATTATCTTATCTGGTAATAGATGAAGTTTTTCAGTTACAATACTTAGCACCTTGACTATATATGTAGTTCACTCAGTGTGTTTTCTTTTCTCGATTCATTTCACACATGTAGTGAACAGTTTGACCATTTATTGCCTGAAAATCCAATGCTAAGACATTCCTTACTATGTGGGTTGCACTGTTACTGGTGCATTTATTTTGTTGTAAACACTTTCAGAGCTTCTTGTTAAACAAAAGCTGATAGAAAGGTGGAACTTCCTAACATAGGAGTTCATATTTGGGTGGAAAGAAAATTTGTTGGAAATAGAATACTGTGTAATGATAGTTGACAGATAAATTCATGTTTGTGTCTGTTTAAATTCTTGGCTGCATACATTACTATACTGAGAGGTTATTAGGTATGGATGTTATTCTAATATACATACACATACTTGAATCCCCCCCCTTTTTTTTCTAACAAGGATCCTCCTTAAGTTTAAAGGCTAGGCTTTCTTTAAAAAGGAGGTTCTTGTAACGTGTCTTACAATGGTATATGTACTAGAAATAGTGTTGGCAGTGATATGAAACAGATTTTTGAGCTGTTATCTGGGGTTTTCAATAACCATTCTTCTTAGGGAAGTTAATATTTTAGATGGCTAAAATGATCTTTAGGTAACTCGTTTGCTAGGTATCTTGTGTTTATTCACAAGTGGAGGCATAATAAATATTACTATTTTGTGCATTCAATAGTAATAAATGTGATTTTAACTTCATGTGAATAAAGATGTTGAATTTGTATAATTTGCAATTTTTTATCTTGTTGCACAGTTTAAATACTCACAGTGAAGATAATAATTTGATCAACTGTACGTACTGTTTAGTTGAGCATTGGTAGCCTCTCTGACGTGCGTAAAAGCATTCAGGTTATATTGATATGTCATTGTGCACTACAAAGTAAAGCAAGTACATGAGTACATACTGGCATTAGGCCGCCCCGGTGGCGCAGTGGTCTAAGGCGTTGGCCTCTGATCATTCGTCCGTAAGGGGTCCGGGTTCGAATCCCGGTCAGGCATGGGTGTTGTGTTTGTCTTACGGCACTGGCTCTCTCCCTTCCCTGGAACCAGTGACCCTAAAATTAGGGACGGGCGACTGCTTATAGCCCATTGAGTTGCTCACGGTGGTCGTTAAACCTCCAATCAAAAAAAAAAAAAAAAAAAAAAAATACTGGCATTAGTTGTAATTCAAGTAAGTTTTATGCATAGTGGACATCATATTGTCTGTACTGCAAGAAATGGGCATATATTAAATCCCATGAAAGCTGAGCTATCTAAAATGACCCTTGTGCTAAGCATAAAGAAATTTCAATGTTGCATTTGATATTGTGTGGTTAAACCTTATTTTGTTTTTTTATTTCTGGTTTTGCAATGAAAAGTACAACTTGTACTGCAGAGGAAAATGGCTGTAATTTTTAAATACTAAGCTGTTTGAAAATATACTGTTTTTCACTCAAAGGCTTTGTGCCCAGGAAGTACCTTGCCAATAGGAAGTTCCAAAGTTTGTATATGATGGGTATGAATGATTTGCCAAAATGACTCAACAGAAGATATTTTTGGTGCTGGGTTACTCTTTACTTTACTTTTTTTGTTTTTATTTTGTAGATCTAGTTAATGTTCAAATTATACATTGTGTGTAATTGTATATACACTTGATGTCAATTTATTAGGTACACCTACGTAGTAGCATGCTGCATTGCTCTCAGCCTGCAGAGCAACCTGAAATTGTCAGGGCATGGAACATACCAGATGCTGAAAGCATCATACAGGAATGTTGTACTGTGTAAAAATGACTTAGTCACACAGTTGCCGAAAATTGGACAGTGGCACAGTCTCCTAATAAATAGCCTGTTCCACTGCATCCCATATATGCTTTCTGGGGTTTTTATCAGAGAGCTATGCAGACCAATGAAATAAGGAAACTCATCTACATGTTCCTGGAGCCATTTAGTGATAATACGAGCCTTGTGAGCATGTGTGTTATCCTGCTGGCCACATCCATCTGCTTGAGGATGAACTATATAGCCACGAAGGGATGAATTTGGTCAGCAACTGAGTTTAGATGTTCTCTGATGGGTATCAATGGGCCTTATACATGCCAGGAAAACATTCCGCACACTGCTGCCACTGACGTGTACAGTTGGCACCTGACAAGGATGTTTGTGTGGCCTTATGTTTATTCCAAATTCAGATCCTTGTGTCCACATGATATAGGAGGAACCTTGATCTGTTCGTCCAGCTGACTGTTTTTCAGTACTCTCACGCCCACTGGAGGTGCGTTTTCATGTTCTGTGCTGACAATGTTGGTACTTAACGTGGGCTGTTGTAGCCCATTCATGACATGGCCCAATATGTGGGCACATTTGGAGATGACCCTTGGCACACCAATGTTTAATTCTGAAGTGATTTGCTAGGTTGTGGCCTGTCTGTTTGCTTGCTAAATTCTTTCCATGATTAACCAGCTGTTTTCATATCCAGGATTGTGAATTTCTGGAAGTTTTTTTGCATGTTGCA
Source organism: Macrothele yani (assembly GCA_039090855.1). Taxonomy (NCBI): domain Eukaryota; kingdom Metazoa; phylum Arthropoda; class Arachnida; order Araneae; family Macrothelidae; genus Macrothele; species Macrothele yani. The sequence goes on from CM077006.1 coordinate 63,330,795, forward strand.
CCATTCATAGCAAACATTTACTACAATCGTGCTTTAAAAGCCCAGGAGGACAAAAAAAGCCCAGGAGGACAGCTGTCTGAGAGATGCTGAAACAAGCACTGCCACAAACTCAGTGCTATTAAACAAGTTTTTTGAATCACTGCATAGGAAAAATGTTCTAGAGTTTTTATTACTCCATATTTCGGTTTGTTCCTATTGCTTAACTGCAACCCTTAGTATAGGAAAAAATATACCATGAAGGAATAAATGGGGAAAATTGCTGTTTCAATGAATTTGTCAGTTAAAGCATTTTATGGTTGTCCTGGAATTCGACTTAGTTATACAATTGGCTTCTATTACTTTAATTTCTACTTTCATCTGAACATTCAACCAGTCTCTTCATTGTCTCATTTTCTCATCATCTTTTTTATTTATTTTGCATCATTTCATTCTTTTTTGCCTCCTAAGGAGACTCGTCAGCTGTTTTTATTCTCTCCAAACCTCGTATGTCCAACTAACTTTTTTTGATCCCTTCTTTTCATTCTTATGTCCCCTCTCCTTTTGAAGAAAATGCACTGTGATGCCATGAAGAGCAAGAAACCAATTACTTAATCTGGGTATGCTTTCCTACACCCTGTTCTGTTTGCTGCTGGATGAAGGCAAAGTTAAAATAAGTGCAATAAAACACTTAGCCAATGTGCAGTGCTAGGATTGCTGTGGAAAAAGCTGTTTATAACCCTATTAATTATCATTATTTACCATGCAGATAGTATCTTCAAAATGTCTTGAAGAGATTCCTTAATGCTGACTGCTAGATAATCATGACTAAGAGACTTATTGCTGAATATTATATTCTGCTCTTGGGAAGAAGTGATTAGTAAATTTTCCATAACAAATAACTCATATAGCATAGTTAATTGAAAAACAGATCAGTGTGGGTCGCTTTCACACTGAACAAGAAACTAAGATGCCAGCAGAAAGCTACTATGCAACACAATTAGTAGATTTTTTCTTTTAACCATTCGAAGTTTCATACATAATCAGGAAGAAGACATAACAGGAGCAGCAGAGGCAATGTCATCATTGGTGCTTCTCAGAAAGCAAAGAAGAAACATTGTCTATTAATATTGGTTTTTATTTCACAGTAAAGAAAAATATTTTATTTTATGTATAATTTTATCCATGTTCATTAGGGCTACTTCTTTTAAGCAGAGCCACTTCTTTTTATGTAAGCAAAATGTAAAGATGTTATTTGGTATGCTTTTGGTGTAATGTGAATGTGTTGTGGTCATAATACTTTATATCATCATCATTGTCAAACATTATCAATCGACTGCTGGACAAAGGTCTCCCCAAGTTTCTTCCACAACGGTCTGTCTTGTGCCAGTCTCCTCCATGTTACTCCAGCATACTTTCGAATTTCATCCACCCATCTCACATGTGGTCTTCTTCTGGGTATTTTCCTGTCCCTTGGAATCCAGTCTAAAATTTCAGCTGTCCATCGATGGTCTGTCCTTCTGGCAGTATGTCCAGCCCATTGCCATTTCAGGGATTTTACTCTGATCATGATGTCTTCTACTGTTGTCATTTTTGTAATCCACGAGTTCCTCTTCTTATCTCTCCTGGTTACACCAAGCATGCATCTCTCCATGTTGCTTTGAGTTGTCTGTAGTCTTTGTATGTCTCTTTTAGTTAAGGTTCACGTCTCTGCACCATACGTAAGCACTGGAAGGATGCATTGATCAAACACTTTTCTTTTAAGACATGATGGCATATTGCTCTTGAAAATTATACTGTTTCTTCCAAAAGATCTCCAGGCAAATTTTATATGCTGATTAACTTCTTCATCAATGTGACCCTCACTTGATATCTGCTGTCCAAGATAAATGTAGGTATTAGTTATCTCCAGCTTTTCCCCATCAATCGATAAATCTTCATTTTTTGTAAAAGCATTGTACATTACTTTTGTCTCCTGGAAGTTCATTTTTAATCCCACTTTACTCTTGTCAGCAAGTTCCTGGGTCATACTCTGCAGCTGTGATGGGGTAGTTGCAAAAATGACTGTCACCAGCAAAACGAAGGTGAGTTAGATAAACTCCATTAATCTTTATCTCTTTGTTTTCCCAGTTCAGTGATTGAAAGACATTTTCCAGTGTGGCATTAAAGAGTTTGGGAGATATAGTGTCACCTTGTCTCACCCCCTTTCCAATTTTTATGGGTGCTGTATTCTCAAATAGCCGAATCTTTGCAGTTGCATTTTCATAGATGTTATAAATAATATCAATGTATGCATCTTCAATACCACAGGACTTCAAAGCCATTGTAACTGCTGATGGTTTCACCGAATCAAAGGCCTTTTCATAATTGAGAAAAGCCATTCATAATGGAAGTTCATATTCCCTCGCTCTTTCAATTAGTTCTGTCAGTACATGGATATTATCTATAGTGCTGTAGCCACTCCTGAATCCAGCTTGTTCTCTCGGTTGAGCCATGTCAAGGGTCACCTTCATGCGGTGTGAAAGAACTTTAGTGAAGATTTTATAAGCCACTGATAGGAGGCTGGATAGGTCTGTAGTTCCTGAGATCCTCAATGTCACCTTTTTTGTAGCAGGATCATTGTAGCATTGTTCCAATCCTCAGGAATCTTCCCTTCATTAAGTCATTGAGTGAAAACTTGGGCAAGTACTGTTTCAATTTTTCCATTTGCTTCTTGTATAATGTCTACGGTAATTTCATCTTCTCCTGGAGCTTTTCCCCTCTTTCATGTTCCTGATTGTATGTGCAACTTCTGCTGAGAGGACTATAAGAACTCTGGTACTGGTACCTTTTGTAATGTCTGGAGTACATGTATCATCCCTTTCATATAGTTTTCAGTAGAAATCTTTCACTCTTGTCAAAATTTCGCCTCTATTTCTTGTTACAGAACCATCTTCTTTTCTCAGAGCCATAATCTGTTTTTTTCCCTTACTCAAATGTCCCTTTCTCTCTTCAAATTTTGGTTGTTTTCAATTGCTTTCTTCACTAGTTCACAGTTGAATTTCTTTACATCTTCGGTGATACTTTTTTGTACCGTCTTGCATAGCTCTGTATATTCCACTTTGGAAGTCACATCTCCTTTAGTTGTCCTCATCTCTCTTCTTTTATACATCAGAATTTTGGTTTTTTTCCTCATAGTTTGTTCGTATGCAACTTGTTCTTAGTACTAGCTATTTTTGTTGATGTTTCCATAAGAGCCTTGGTTAGTTTTCTGTTAACTTCAAAGATGTCCACTTCTCCCGATGTTAGACCTTCTAGAGCAGAGAATTTGTTCCTCAGTTCCAGTTTGAAGGTATTATAATGTTTTTTGAAGTTGGTCATGTCAATACACTCCGTTTGTTTTATGAGCTTGCCACGCTCGAGTTTAGCGTTGAGGTGCATCTTACATCGTACCATTCTATGGTCACTACCTGCGTTGAACTTCTTTAGCACACTGCAGTCTTCCATGACAAATTTCTTGTTACACATAATAAAATCAATTTCACTTGTCAATCCATTGGAATGTCTCCATGTCCATTTCTCTTGCATCTTTTTCTTGGAAAAGGAGTTCATGATGAAAAACCCTTCTGCTTCTGCAAACTCTACAAGAGTATTTCCATGCTGGTTTCTGTTGTCGTGACCGAATTTACCTACTGAAGTTTCGTTCTGTTGATGTTGCCGTATTTTCTCATTGAAATCTTACATAATGATCTTCAAGTGCTGCTTGCCTTTATTATTATTTAGATTACGACTTTCCTCATAAAATTTATATATATATGTGTGTGTGTAATCATTGTCAACCATTATCAATCCACTGCTGGATGAAGGTCTTCCCAAGTTTCTTCCACAGTGGTCTGTCTTGTGCCGGTCTCCTCCATGTTACTCCTGCATACTTTCGAATTTCATTCACCCAATATATATACAGTATATACATATTCAAGTTAGGAGTATTGTAATATGAATTTACTAATTGTGTCCATACATCTTCGTGGTCTGTGATATATATAATTGCCTCAGTGAAGTAACTCCAGTCTATCATGAAATAAGTTTAACACACATATCCATGCCACCTCAAGTTACCTTTCATGTTTGATGCCATCTATTTTGTGAATAGTGAATTTCTGTGGCAGATTTCCAAAAAAGAGGTGATGAACATTTTATTTCAAGTAAAGGAAGGTATGAGCACTGAGTTTGTGAATATAGGAGAAGGTGATAAGTGTATGGTTTTGTATGCTTTTAACAAGAAAAAGGAACTATACTTTGATTGATGTACTGTGTAAATGCAAGATTTTTTTTTCTTTTTTTGGTTTTGTGAAGTTGAAGAGCATGAAGTACTGGTGTATGAAGGAATGTTTGGAGTACATTTCCTTGATTAAATCAGTTTTTTGATTGCTTCTACACCGTGCACTTTTATAGATGTTTGCAGTTATATCTCTGACTTAAAAATCTTGGATTTCTTTCTCTTGTGAAATTAATTTGAATGTTTTCATACTTATGAACTGCTGCATTATATCAATGTTTCATGAGTTTCTTACACGTTCTATATTCTGTGTTATTTCAGCTATTTTTAATCTATATAATCCAGAGAAACAGTAAAATTGTTATCATTGTTGTAAAACTAATGATAAATATTGATAAGTTCTGTAAAATTGAATATATTATTAAAACATGCAGTTGTTGACTGGAAGTGTTATATTGTTATGTCTTATTTAATTATAAATACATATATCTGATTTGTACAAAACAAATATTTAATTTTGTTACCAAGGCCTGGACGTTAGATTTCAGTATAGCAAAGAATGTCCTACAATAAATAATAAAGAACTAATCCATTTCATCGGTGTATATTGCATACGGTTACATGTCAAATTAACCCGGAAATAATAACCCGCATCAAAATCTCCCAGTCAAAATAACCTGGCGTCAAAATAACCCAACGTAAATAACCCGTTAGCAAAATAACCCGGGACAAAAATAACCTGACGTCAAAATAACCCATAGTTAAAATCTGGAAAAACTCGTTGTTGTTTTTCTTCTAATAGCAACGAAAAGCAAAATGAATTTATTTTCCACTTGAGACGTTTGTTTTCCACTTTAGTATTGGACTAAATTCCAAATCCTCAGGAAAAAATGTCTTGCCAACACAAGAAGAGAATACCGGTTAAACTATTTACTTAAGGAACATGGCAAAGTGAGTGAGGGAAGCATTTCTTTGCATTAAATAAGGTGCCGATTTTTAAAGTTCTCAAAATTTAGCGATTAAAATATGACGAAAAGAAAGGAAAAGAATTTGAAAATATATAATTTTAACTTTTCTATTAAGCGATTAATTACAAATAACAACAGAGCATTTAATAGAATTAATTTCCAGCTTTTTAATTAAGCGAGTTCCTTTAATGTTGCCGAAGTTTTGATTTGTTTGGCATAAAAGGATTTCTTTATGAGGTGCTACTAACATAATGTTATGGTGTTTTTTTCTTTCTCTCGAATTTATTTAAAGACAGTGCTACAGTTGCATATAATTAAATTTAAAAGCTATGATTGCTATCCTTGCACATTTCTTTAAGCCAGTAAATATCCTGTTTAAATTAAATAGATTTGAAAAAAATTACTTATTTTCTTTAAAATCTTGGTTTACAATAAATAAAATATTCACATGGATGTCAGTTTTTCCTGCGTGTATTGTTGACGCTGTTTTTTTGTTTTTGTTTTTTTACATTCCATCTTGGCTGTAAGTTTTCAAATTCAAAACGAATTTGAATTTAAAATTGTTCACAACATTTCTCCCGCAAGTGCTTCAGTTGTATCGACGGTCTACCCGTCCTTTACAGTGACGTCACTACGTAAGGGACCGACACTTCCGCTACGAGGTACGTGGGGTGAGCAAACATTTCTGTCTATTAAATTTGCTTGTGCGGTGGCAGTCATAATGTCGACGGTCACAATGTCGACAGGGTCATAATATCGACACGGTCATTCGACATGGTACTCCCATTTAGACCGTAGACGGTTTTTGGAAGGGGTGAGAGCCCCAAACCCCGCATACACAATTTTCGTAAAATCTACAGTTTTCAATTTAGAACCACAAAATTTGGTATACTATCACATACTACTCTGACTTAATCCGTAGAAGGTTTTTGGAAGGTGTCGGGGTCAAGGGGCCACCACACAAAATTTTCGTAAAATCTAAAGTTTTCAATTTAGAACCATGAAATTTGGTATACTATCTCATGAAACTCTAACTTAGACTGTAGACTGTTTTTAGAAGGGGTCATTACCCGGGCGGTCAGAGCCCCCCCCCCCCACACACACACACACACACCCTCCATACAAAGTTTTTGATATACTATCTCATGAAACCCTAACTTAGACCTTATGCGGTTTTTGGAAGAGGTCGGGGCCTAGGGCCCCCACACAAAAGTTTTGTAAAATCTACAGTTTTCAATTTAGAACTACCAAATTTGGTATACTATCTCATGGTACTTTAACTTAGACGCTACACGGTTTTTGGAAGGGGTCGATGCCCGGGGTCAAGTGGGCCCCATACTAAATTTTCGTGAAAATTCCATTTTTTACTGTTAAGATCTGCAACACAATTCAGCACTCCAATATCCTTATCTACGGTCTAAGGCGTTCTTTGGCCCTTTGAGGCCCTTGCACCATAAACCACAAACTAACCAACCTACAGTCTAAGTTGGAGATCGTAGATAACAATAATGTGCAAAAATATGTGGTTAATGGTGTATTAAAAACACAAATTAAAAAATAGTTTAGCTTTCACTACCAACGAGAGGCTTTTCAGGCAGAAACATAATGTAAAGTAAATAGAGAGTTCCAGATATTCAAAACTGTAAGAAAAAGATGATCAATGTCAAGTCGTATGCATGTGACATCACATGGGTACATTGCATTTCTGTGTGGCGAGATTTTCAGAAGTGCCGCCCCGTTGGCGCAGTGGTCTAAGCGATGGCCTCTGATCATTCATCCGAACGGGGTCCGGGTTCGAATCCCGGTGAGGCATGGATGTTGTGTTTGTCTTACGGCACTGGCTCTTTCCCTTCCCTGGAACCAGTGACCCTAAATTAGGGATGGGCGACTGCTTATAGCCCATTGAGTTGCTCACGGTGGTCGTTAAACCTCCAATCAAAAAAAAAAACTCAGAAGCACATGCCAGATGTATGGCAATTCTATAGATGTCTCTTCGAAGGTTAGTATTTCCATTCCTTTTCCTTTCTTTTTTGTTTTGCAAAATTAAATTAACTAAATCAAAACACTTAAAATAAGTTTACAGAAAAATTACAGGCATATCTTTTTCATTCATTAACTTTCACCTGCTGAACTTGGCGATTCCACAAATAGTAATACAGTATGTACCTGGTGTATACCTGGTATCCCTGCTAGTACAAATTATATTAATGATTTCTTTGCGTCCAGTTCAATCTAATATGTCCCTAAGAGCGTTTGGGGCCGTATGAAGAATGTATTTCAACGTGAGTTGCTACGGTGGCACAGTGGTCTAAGCGCTGGCTTCTGACCACTCTTTGAGAAGGATCCTGGTTCGAATCCCTGCGAGTCATGGACTTTGTGATTGACTTCTGGCACTGGTTGTCCCCCTTTCCAGGAATCAGTGGCACAAAATTAGGAACGGCCGACTGCTTATAGCCCACTGAATTGATCACGGTGGTCGGTAAACCCTCAAATAAAAAAATAAAGATTGTGACGTGTCCATTGCTATTTGTTATTGAGCCGTATGAAAAGTACGTTTTTGATATTAACGTGTCCACTTCCATGTAGGCTGGCCATAAAATGTTAGGGGACCATACAAAATTGCACTTTTGTTTTCACCTTGTCAGCGCTTTGGTATATGGTTGAAGTATACGTATACATAGATGGGCCATTTCAGCATGTAGTTTGGTTTATATAGAAAATAAACATAATGTTACACAGTTACAACACATTAATCCCAAAGGCTATTTCTTGAAATCTTTAATCAGCCGTGCTCATATTGGCAACGTTAACACAACATGTCAAGTTATCAATGTTGCAGTTTTACTCTGTCACAAAACCTTAATTACAAGACCTTAGGCGTAACCTTTTTTTAGAAATTTTTAGTCCAACGTATTCATAAGGTTTCGATAACATGCCAAGGTTATGGTACAGCGTTTTGATCAGTTTTCAATCAACTGTGCTCATATACATAAAATTTTCATATGAAGTCAAGTTTATTGTGTCGCGCATTTACTCGAGTACAAAACTATAAACAGCCATTAGGCTTAGGCAATTGTATGACATGGTCATATTGATTATCTGTGATGACAAGTCAGGTTAAGCCGCCCCGGTGGCGCAGTGGTCTAAGGCGCTGGCCTCTGATCATTCGTCCGTAAGGGGTCCGGGTTCGAATCCTGGTCAGGCATGGATGTTGTGTTTGTCTTACGGCACTGGCTCTCTCCCTTCCCTGGAACCAGTGACCCTAAATTAGGGACGGGCGACTGCTTATAGCCCATTGAGTTGCTCACGGTGGTCGTAAAAACTCCAACCAAGTCAGGTTAATAATGTTGCGCTTATTAAAGATTTTTGAAAAGGGGTACAGGCTAATAATTATTGTTTGAAGCCTAAGTAAAAGCTCATTATTAACTTGTCATGCAATCCTTATGAATATGACATTTATTTTAATTTGTACATTTTACATAGCGTGTGCATTTTTTTTTTTTTTTTATGATTTGGCATTTGTTTTATTTTGTGTTGTGCTTGTTACATAACATTTCGCATTTTTGTTATGCTTGTGACTTCAGATTGCATTTTAAATTTTTGTTTCACCTTTTGGATTACTTTTTGACATGCTATTTTGAAAATTTTGTCTTTTTAAATTTTGCATTGTGTTTTACATTCTTGCATCTTCGGCGGAATTACATTCTTGAAAAATTTAATTACAAGTTAGTAAAAGGTATAATTCAATTAGTGAAAAATACCAGCACATTTTAGGAAAGTGTAGAAGTATAAAAATTCTTCTTAAAAAGTCTATCACATTAACATTGTCTCTGTGCGCCAAAGAAGTTTGAATCCCTTTTTATCTTGCCAGCGTTTCTCTTCTAGGTGGATTTGTTGGAATCTGTGATATCACTCTTTTGATTTTAGCCGTAGTTGTTCTCTGCTGTTTCGCAATTTCAGTGATTATTTAATACAGTCCCAGTTTTTTCTCTCCCAGAATTGTATTCCAGCGTCTGTCTCATCCTTCAAGTTTGTTTTGTGTTCTGGGAAAGCCAAGTAAATTGTTTTCACTTACTGACCGAATTGTTGGTGGGAAAAGCTGAGGGCTTCTGCTCGGATTGTTTCTTCTACTTCCACAAAATTTTCCAAGAACATAATTTTCCTCAAACCACTAAACTACAGAATCTGCATATTCTAGTAAAATTGATTTCACTTTTTCAAAAGCAGCTGGAATTTCATCAGATGAAAGAAATGCGAGTGCTTGCAAATGTCTGACTTTGAGAGCAGACTCACTGTTTTACCCATATTCCGAGGCTATGCCAGAGGATGGATATTCCTCCGCACATTTTTTCCGAGATTAAACCAACAACATTTTTGTGTCCTTCAAAAATTCGTTTTTGGCAGCATTATAATGATAGCTATTTCAAAATCTATCATTATACGTATTGTGGTGCAAGCTGAATATCATAATCTGATGCACAGTCATGTAAATCCTGCAAAAATCTTGTATAATATAATATTCTTCATTCTTGTTGGAAGGTAACGCATAAACTAGTGGGACAAATCTTTGCCTCTCTGGATTCGTTCCAAATATAGCATGAATGGTATATAATTGCCTAAATAGGGTTGGACAAGTTTCAAAAACTCAGAGGGGTGCTTCTTTAAGCTTTCGTAAATTATTTTCTGTTAAAAATAAAATAATTATTTAGTCTTCAAATGCGCTGTCTCTGCCAAGAAATTTTGCACCATCTCTTTCCTTTAAATCTGTTGGGGCATCGATCCCTTCTAAAGTCGTAGGCTCCGCAGGCATGTCTTCTCTACGTATTCGTTTAACAACTTGCCTTAGTGCATCAATATTAGGCATGTAACCTGCATTTACTGTAGCCATTGAAGTTGTCACGGTTTGAATAATTCGTGCAGGGGCTTCGTCCATATTTCTCTCTTGTTCCTTTACTTGCGCTCTTGCAACAGCAATATCACGTTTCTCCGGTCTTGGAGCATGATTATGTGGTTTCTCACTGCGCCTCCTGTGTTCATCTCCAATAAAAATAGTACTAGCAAAGCCAGTACAGTTTCCATAATTTCTTTCAATACAGTGCCAATGCCATAAATCACCCCACACTCTGTTATGGCAAAATAAATACCCTTTCCATTTCAGTAAATCATTTCCTTGTTGTGAGTTAACTATGTTGCATACTTCACGTACATAATGCTTTCGGAAAACAATGCTTTCTCTTTCCAGAATATTTAGAATGACATCCACTATTATCACTTGACAACGCACAACAAAGATTTCAACAAGCAAGTTCTCTGTTCGCCAGTCAAGTGTCAACTACGAACTGATGAGCAACCATTCAATAAAACACTCAGAATACAGACGATCACGTGAAGCCTGTTCCTCCAGTTAGGGTTTACGCGAAGTTCAAGATGTTGGTACCTGCGGTCACAAGAAAAGTTTAACTTTAGGGATCGGCATCTTATCTTTTGTTTTTCCAAAACGCAGAGGTACATGTATTTTACAGCAGGGGATCAACGGATGCCAAGTACCAGGGCGGACAGGGTCGGTAAGCGCCATGCTAACTCTAAAAAATAAATTCAAATTGTTTTCTGTGCTGCACCATGCGTATAAAAAGAAAACTGTTATACTGAAAAGACAGTGTGTTTACCCCGTGACGTATTAAAAAGACCTACGTGCCGAATGGTCTGTAAGCCAAACACAGTTTTTCGTACAACACCTTCCCCCGACTTTCTAAGTTCAGATCCGTCTCACTTGACTTATTTCCTGTACCGCACCTCGCTTTCGCTAATTGTTGTTAATTGCCGTGAAACGGGTGTTTTACATTGGGGCGTATTCCCATGTGTCCTGAAGACTATACTGAAAGCGGTGAACCCCAGAGGAAAGGTATTCCATCAAAAGCAACAGAAATCCAATGCCAGAGCAGAACTTTGTTCGTTGGCGTTACCATCCAAGCAAATTTTTTTTTATTATTGGAGGTTTAACGACCACCGTGAGCAACTCAATGGGCTATAAGCAGTCGCCCGTCCCTAATTTAGGGTCACTGGTTCCAGGGAAGGGAGAGAGCCAGTGCCGTAAGACAAACACAACATCCATGCCTCACCGGGATTCGAACCCGGACCCCTTACGGACGAATGATCAGAGGCCAACGCCTTAGACCACTGCGGCCCAAGCAATTTACGTGAAGTAGGAAGTGTTTTTTTTTACTACGACACCAGGAGCTTGTCACGGATTCTCAGGCAATTACGATACAGACGTGTCCTCAGGGCTTCTCTTGGAAGACGTCCAAATGCCGGCACTAGGGAATGGGGAGGGATACAGTGTGGTTATTCTTTTTTGTTGGAGTTAGAAATTCCTAAACTCGTTCTTCCTCAAAACTTTGCCTGGTTACTAGTAAGTACTGTCTAATGCCTCAACCATTGCTCAGATTTGTTGTTTTTATTTTAATTTTTTCAGTTAACAGCAGGAAAATGTCTGCACTGCGCTGTTTTAATTGGAAATATTGTTTAACTTCAGCAACAGGGCTTCATATATAATTGCAAAATCCTTCGATACAATAGACATATCTTACATAAAGAATTTGCATGAGAAAATAGAGTAATAATAAGGAAAATATTCTAAAACCAAGAAATAAAATTGCGGAGCCGAAAAAGCTAGGTAGAGGAAACAGAAGGCTCTGAGAAAAAGTTAATATTTAAAGAAACCTGGAGTTGCTTAAGGAGTAAGTGGTATAAATCAATACAAAAACGTGCTGTATTTAAAAACAATGTAAGCAAGTAGGCATCGTGAGTGTTAACAGTTTCCCCTTTTCATCCTATGGAAATTACAACCACCACAGAAAATAAAATAACCAAAACATAACAAAAATACCCATACAAAGTAAAATGCCCAAAACATAAAAACAAGTAACTACACAAAATGAAATGCCCAAAACATTGGTAAGAAATTTTGTTAAAAGCACAATGAAGATAAAAAAAAATAGGTAAAATACATGTTTTCAAAACTTAATACAAGTGTCAAAACTGAAATAAAAAGAAATATTCCAAATTTCATTGTTACTTTAGATATTTTCACCTGTTGACATTTCGTAAATTGCACTTGCACTCGGTCAAAAAATACTGTATTACTTACAAGGACTCTTTAGTAACTTTTAATCGCTGTGCTCATATTTATAAGGTTTGCATAATAAATCAAGTTAATAATGTTGCGCTTTCACTTAGGCACCAAATATTAATTATCGGCCGCTAGACCTAAGCCTTGCCGCCCCGGTGGCGCAGTGGTCTAAGCGATGGCCTCTGATCATTCGTCCGAACGGGGTCCGGGTTCGAATCCCGGTGAGGCATGGATGTTGTGTTTGTCTTACGGCACTGGATCTCTCCCTTCCCTGGAACCAGTGACCCAAAATTAGGGACGGGCGACTGCTTATAGCCCATTGAGTTGCTCACGGTGGTCGTTAAACCTCCAATCAAAAAAAAAAAAAAAAAAAGACCTAAGCCTTTTAAAAAAAATTAATAAGCGTAACACTCTTAAATTGATTTGTCATGAAAATCTAATATGATGATATAATAAAAGTAGTTATAAAATTACTAAAAATGCACATGCCTAGGCCTCGGGTGTACCTATTAATGTCTTGTGTTCGAGTAAAATTCCAACAGAATTAATTTGATTTTCTTTGAAACTATATAAATATCAGCTCGAAAGAGCTGAAAACTATCAAAAAGCCCTAAGCCTGGGGCCTATTTAATAGTTTCAACCTCAGTAAAGCGCATTGCTAAAATCTTGGAGTTCTATGCAAACCTTATGAAAATTAGCACGACGGACTGAAAATTGCTAATAAGGCCCAGGCCTAGGGCTTTATAATTATTGTTTTGTACCTGACTAAAAGTGTAACATTATCTTTAGTTCCTACTAGCAGGAGTACCCGGTATTTCACGGGTAAATATTACTATTTGTAGAATCACCAAGTTCAGCGGGTAAAAGTTAATAAATGAAAAAATATTTCCGTAAATTTCCAGTAAACATTTAAATTTTTTTATTTAGTTCATTTAATTATACGAAACAAAAAGAATTTACATTACATGGTTTTTCTGCCTGATAAGGTACCCGTTGGTGGTGAAAGCTAACGTTTATTAATTTGTGTTTTTAATACACCATTAACCGGATATTTTTGCACTTTATTGTTATCTGCGGAATCTAACTTAGACCGTAGGTGGGGTATTGAAGTGCTGAATTGGGTTGCCATTCTTAAGAGTAAGAAATGTAATTTTTGGATTCATTTTCACCCCGGCACCCGACCGTTTCCTTCTGCGCTCTAAGTTAGAATACATTGAGTTAGTATACCAAAATTTGGTCGTTCTAAATTGGAAACTATAGATTTTACGAAAATGTGTATGGGGGCCCATAGACCCCGGGCACCGACCCCTTCCAAAAACATCTACTGTCTAAGAGTACCATGAGGTAGTATACCAAATTTGTGGTTCTAAATTGAAAACTATAGATTTTAGGAAAATTTTGTGTGAGGGCCTTTCGACCCGGGGCGCCGACCTTTTCAAAAAACAATCTACCCTCTATATTACAGTACCATGAAATAGTATACCAAATTTGGTGGTTCTAAGTTAATACTGGTCTAAGCGATGGCCTCTGATCATTCGTTCGAATCCCGGTGCGGCATGGATGTTGTGTTTGTCTTACGGCACTGGCTCTCTCCCTTCCCTGGAACCAGTGACCCTAAATTAGGGACGGGCGACTGCTTATAGACCATTGCGTTGCTCACGGTGGTCGTTAAACCTCCAATCAAAAAAAAAGTTAATACTGTAGATTTTACGAAAATTTTGTATGGGGCCCCCTGGACATCTGACCCCGAGCTGTTCCAAAACCATCTACCTTCTAAGTCGGAAACCATCTACCATGAGGTAGTATACCAAATTTGGTAGTTCTAAATTGGAAACTGTAGATTTTACGAAAATTTTGTATCGGGGCCCTTGACCCCGACCCGTTCGTAAAACTATCTACCGTCTAATTTATAGTACCATGAGATTGTATACCAAATTTGATGGTTCTAAATTGAAAACTGCAGATTTTACGAAAATTTTCTACGGGGGCCCCTACTTGTTCAAAAATCCATCTACCGTCTAAGTTATAGTACCATGAGATTGTATACTAAATTTGGTGGTTCTAAATTGAAAACTGTATATTTTACGAAAATTTTGTATGGGGGCCCCTTGACCCCGGCCCCTATTTGTTTCAAAGTCCCTCTAAAGTTTAAGTTACAGTTTCATGAGAGAATATACCAAATTTGGTGGTTCTAAATTGAAAACTATAGATTTTACGAAAATTTTGTATGGGGGCCCCTTGACCCCGGGCCCCTATTTGTTCCAAAATCCACTACCGTCTAAGTTAGAGCATCATGAGATAGTATACCGAATTTGGTGATTCTAAATTGAAAACTGTAGATTTTACGAAAATTTTGCCTTGGGGGAGGCTTGACTCCGACCCGTTCCAAAAACCATCTACTGTCTAAGTTAGAGTAGCATGAGATTGTATACCAAATTTGTTGATTCTAAATTGAAAACGCCGCCCCGGTGGCGCAGTGGTCTAAGCGATGGCCTCTGATCATTCGTCTGAAAGGGGTCCAGGTTCGAATCCCGGTGAGGCATGGATGTTGTGTTTGTCTTACGGCACTGGCTCTCTCCTTCCCTGGAACCAGTTACCCTAAATTAGGGACGGGCAACTGTTTATAAGCCCATTGAGTTGCTCACGGTGGTCGTTAAACCTCCAATCAAAAAAAAAAAAAAAAAAGTTAATACTGTAGATTTTACGAAAATTTTGTATGGGGCTTCCTTGACACCGGGCCCCTATTCGGTCCCACAACCGTCTAAGTTAGAGTACCATGAGATTGTATACCAGATTTGGTTGTTCTAAATTGAAAACTAGATTTTACGAAAATTTTGAATGGACCCCGACCCGTTCCTCAAACCATCTACCGTCTAAGTTAGAGTACCGTGATATTGTATACCAAATTTGTTGATTCTAAATTGAAAACTGTAGATTTTACGAAAATTTTGAATGGACCCCGACCCGTTCCCCAAACCATCTACCGTCTAAGTTAGAGTACCGTGATATTGTATACCAAATTTGTTGATTCTAAATTGAAAACTGTAGATTTTACGAAAATTTTGAATGGACCCCGACCCGTTCCCCAAACCATCTACCGTCTAAGTTAGAGTACCGTGATATTGTATACCAAATTTGTTGATTCTAAATTGAAAACTGTAGATTTCACGAAAATTTTGTATGGGGTAGCGTACCGTTAAACTGTATGCGTACCATTAAATTGCATACCAAATTTGGTGGTTTTAAATTGAAAATTAGATTTTACGAAAAATTTGTATGGGGAGACCCTTGACCCCGGACGCCGATTCCTTCCAAAAAGTCTCTACGGACTAAGTTAGTTTCATGAGATAAGTTATTAAGTCGTGGGTTATTATGACGCGGGTTATTCTGACGTACAATAATTGTGACCTGGGGTTATTGTGTCGCAGGGTTATTTTGTACCGGGTTTTTTTCACGTTGGGTTATTGTGACGTTGGGTTATTTAGACGCCGGGTTATTTTTACTGGGTTACTACGACGCGGGTTATTTTTTCCGGGTTATTTTGACGGTACACCATTGCATACTGCAGATATATGAATAAACTAGCTAGCTTTTGCCATCCCGGATGGCTTGTTCAGTCTTAAAACAAGCATCTCATATTAAAACATACAGTTATACTGTATGTTTTAATATTTGATGCTTGTTTTAAACCTGAAGAAGACATCTGGGATGGCATAAGCTTGCTAGTTTATCATACTGTATATCTATGTAATATACGCCAATTTAATGGATCAGTTCTTTATTATTTATATTATTGGTGTAGCCTTCATTCCTTTATATATGTTTTACAATGTTAAATCTAAGTAAGAACAACAATTATTTTGGTAAAGCTGTCTGTAATGTTCATTTTCTTCATTCTATTCTGAAAGATTTTATGTTAACATAGGTGTATTTCCTCTCTGATTAAGCTTCAAGGTCGACATTGAACAGTTCTGTGCAGATTTTACTGCAATGGAAAAAAATAGCCCATTTATGGTCTTGATTAATTTACTCAGCCTGTGGGCTTGATATTATGGGATTTGCTCATTAAGGCACGGTTCCACTTTTAGGTAGCAAGTCAGATACTGTTCAATCATTATAAATTATGCAAAAATTTGGCTAGTGCACCCTTTACCAGGCATAAAACCACATACATCCCACACCTCAGATGTAAAGCTTTGTACTTTATCACAATAATGTCATTTCAGAACATCTCCCTGGTACACTCAGCATGCTGATACCATGATAATTCTTACCCTGTCTGGTCACCTTTTCTCTTATACAAAGGAACAGTAATATCCTCCTCCCAATGCTGAGAGACAAGTAACTCTCAACACAGCTGACACATTTCAGCTAAGCAGTCGACAACAGAGTCACTACTGCAATTTAAGATAGCTGTTATGCCCTCCGCTCCCTACCATTTTGAAGAGATTTTATAGCTTTACCAACCTCTTCACCGGAGATCCCTGCTGTGCTTTCATTTATCTGTCTACCCATCTCCACTCTCCAGGAGATATCCAGCAATTTTCCTTTTATTTTCCTTAGGGTTTATTATACCCACAGGTGACATTTAGATGCAGAATTCATAGGGAATGTTTAAACCCAACTATGGAACTTTCGTGCTGAGCGCACCCATCACTCAAAGAAATATGCGAATTGAAGGCTGCAAGTGTGTGTGGGGGGGGGGGGGGGGTATACCACACTTGCTTGAAATGGCTGATCCACCATGGAAGAGATCCGGATCTAATAAACGGTAAATGAGAAAGATCAATGAATAGAGTACTAGAGGAATAAATTTAAATATTAACTGATTGAAGGAATGGATAAGTATAAATTGGATGTGCTGTGTGTAAGTGAAGCAAAATAAGAAATTAAGAGAAGAATGACATGCTTTAAGAACTGTGTTGTCACTGTAGCTGAAGAGGTTTGTGACACTGCAACCAAAGGTAACATTGGGCGTGATACTTGGTGGAATAGTAAGATTAAAGAAGCAGTAAAAAGGTGGAAGAAGGAAGCATACGTGGAAAGGTTGCAAGATAGAGCTACTGATGATGAATATCGCCATATAAAAGACAAAGCAGCAAAGCTGGTTTGTCAGAATATGGCTAAATGTAGAAAAACATAAGGTGAACAGACATGGGTGGTGCGCAGCACCGGGCACCAAGCTCCAGGGGAGAGCGCCTGAATGGATATTTCTTTGTGAAATAATAGAGTATATATGTACACACACGGATTGAGCCATTACATTATGACCACCCCAGCCTAGAGAAGTGACCGCGTCTGGGAACCGAAGAGTGGCGCAGGTAAAGTTCACAGAACAGTATATATATACAACCCGAGGACCTGCTTTCGGTTAGTACAGTGTTCGGAGTCGGAATGGGAAAAGCTGCCGATTTATTGGAATTTGATAAAGGACAAATTGTGATAGCACGGCGCCTCGGAGTGAGTACGTATCAAAAGTAGTTCAATGATGGCAAAACGACGAACCGAACCGTTGTCCAGCCGTGGGTCATCCGCAGCTCATTGATGCCAGAGGTGAGCGGAGACTATCGCGCATTGTTCACAGTACGATAAATCACCCGCAGCTACAACAGTGGTGTTCATCGCAGCCTTCTGCGCATGGGCCTGCATAGCCAATGACCTAGCCGCGTCCCCATGCTCACTGCACGTCATCGCAAACAACGCATGAAATGGGCCCAACATAATCGAAATTGGACCGTGAATGATTGGAAGTGGCCTAGTCTGACGAATCGAGATTCCTGGTGCATCACGCAAACTGCCGGGCGCAGATGCACTGTTGGGCAGAAGCAGGCCGGCGGCGATGTTTTCTTGGGACACTTTAAGCCCCATTATCCCAGTAGCACAATCCCTGACAGTTGTCAAGTGTTTGAACATCGTTGCGGACAAAGTTAACCCATTCATGGCAACTGTATTCCCTGTTGGTGATGGCAATTACCGACGAGAGATTGCACGATGTCAATCTGCCAGAATCGTCAAGGAGTGGTTCGATGAACATGCTGGTGTCTTTCTGTTTGTGCTCTGGCCTCTAAATTCACCTGACATGAACCCAATCGAGCATTTGTGGTTCGATTTGTAAAAACGGGTCGCGCTAAATCACTACCACCCAGAAATGTACGGTAACTGAAGGACCTGCTGTTGACATTATGGGACTAGATACCCCAGGATATGTATCGAAACCTCATCGAATCTATGCCTCGCCAAGTGGCCGCTGTTTTGTGAGCTAAAGGGGGTCCTACATCTTATTAGGTAGGTGGTCATAATGTAATGGTTCATCGGTGTATATATATTTATGGCTTGAAAAATTTCATGCTGGTTCACTAGTCAGGCAAATATCTCACTCGCCAGCTGAAATCGACAGTCCCGCACAGCTGTCAAAATTGTTTCGTGTTTTAAAATTTATTCATTTTTAAAATTTATACACATCTCTCGAATAATATTTTATAGCTAACCTAATTTAAACATTGTATAATAACCAAACTCAGTTTTCTCCCTGTAGAGATGCAAGAATCCTTCGATATTTTAGAACTTTCCTAACAGCTCCGTGGAAACACGTTTTCCCTTTGACAGACGACCGCAATTGGTTAAGCGGCAGCTCGCAAGGCGCATGTGACTCTTACCCTGCCTATCTTTTCACACAGCGTTTGGGAAATTCTTGCCTTGTGTTCCTTGTTAAGCGCACCGTGTCCCGAAGTTTTGACTCACGGCATTCCCTGTCCAATTTCTTTCGCGGAGAAACCGGTTTCCTATGCTGGCGCACAATCATACATGACTTCTGTGAATAAAAGTAAGCTTTTTTAAGAAACTGATAGTTTTACATATCCAATAATGAGCATAACGTATAAATAACTACAGACTGAATTTGTTATTCGTCTACTAAAACTTGCCACAGACGGCCGCATTTTTCAAGCCCTGTATGTATATACCCTGACGAGCAATTGAATTAGAGATACCTGTCTAGTAACGTGTAGCACCACCTTTCGCCCTGATGATGGCGGCGATTCGTCTCGGCATGGACTCGACAAGACACCGGAAGCGTTGGGAAGCCATACGGATCCACGACTCCTGAACAAGCTCCCACAGTTCACGAAGATTTGATGGAGGGGGACAGAGCCTCGAACATCTCTCTCGATGGCATCCCAGATGTGCTCAATGGGATTGTGGTCAGGTGGCCAAGGAAGCGAGGTCACGTCGGAGTGTTCATCCAACCATTCGGATACAATTCGGGAGCGATGGCACCAGTGGCGGCTCGTGGTAGGAAAAATAGGTGAAGAGCTACAAGAGCAATATGAAAAGATATCTACTGTCTTCAACGAAAATCAGTTAATGAGAACTTACCTATTTTTTTATATATTAGATCAATTCTTTTTCTCTTTAAAGCTGGAAATTTGTCGATTATGTCGTCATAAAATGTCTGTTTCTTCGGGACATCAAGAAAATGTCTTTCTGAATAGAAATCTTTGCCAAATGAGCAAGGTTTTCTGAAGAAATAGTGTTTCTAGAGTAAGTTTGTATTCTTTTAAGGCAAGAAAAACTTCTTTTCAACGAAACACTTGCAGATGCAATTGTTAAAATCAGGAAAATCAATTTATAAGCTTCTGTAAAAATGCCTTTATCTCCATGAAGCACTCGAAGAAGTTCATGAGTCGATATATTCCTTAATTTTTCAACAGCATATACAAGACTCGGTTCATTTTTAAGGCGCTGGTGTTTAGTAAAAAAGAGATCTGCTTATTTCTGTGATTTTGCTAGCTTTTCCAAACAGTGTTCCAAATACGTCATCGTTCCTTTTATGGCTCAAAATTTCATAAGTTTTTTTTTTAATTTGAGTAACACAGTAGTTTATATCTAGTGATTTTTTCCGCAAAATTTCGAATAATAGATCGGTGAAGCCAAATATTTCATTAAATACTTTTCCCAAAAAATGTAAATTAAAAAGTGTTCATATCATTTAAAAACCCTTGGGCAAGTTGAATTGATTTTTTGTCTGATTGGTCATTATTTGTGAGAAATTCGAATACTTCCTTCAATTTATCCCAATCTTCAACTATTACACTTACTGACTTCGAAGTGGAGGACCATCGAGTTTCTGTTATGGTTGGCATGCATCTTGCGGTTGTTGATGTGAGTGTATTGTTTTTTCACCACTCAGCGAAGCCATTGAAAAAACAAAGGAATTACACTGAGGCTTGAAAAAAATATTCGACACTTAGAAATTTTAGAAAAACTCTGCTGTAATACAAGGTTCAAACGATGTACTAAGCAATAACAAAACCAGCTTGAGAAGCTTTATGCTTCATTTTTTCTAGAGACCAGTCAAGTGTCCAGACATTATTACGCTTGCCCTATCGTGACATTGTCCTGTTGGCTTGTGTTGATAATCAAACTGTTCCAAAATTTTGTTTAGCATTTTTTATAAAGCTTCTGACGTTCTATCTTCACTCACACCATGGAAACCCAGAAATCGCTCAACCAATACACCGTCCGAATCAACAGATCTTATTATTAAAGAGAACTCTGAATTCTGGTTATGTCTTCCCATCTACTTGAATACAAAGGCGTTGAACTTCATTTATTTCATTTTTGACGTGATCGTTTATATATTCAGAAATACATTCAATTAATTCGTTTTGAATAGTTTTTGAGTCACCTGTGAAGACATTTTTTATCGTTTCGTATTGATTTTGAATTTTTAAAGGACTTCTTGATATCAACAATGAAAGCAATTCCTTGAATTTCTACGATTTATCAAGTCAATGCCTTCGTCATGGTCACGGAATGCTAGTTCATATTTACTCAAATACAGTACTGCATCAATCATTGTCTGCAGGAAAAGTCTATTTAAACGAACGCTTTCGGTGAAATGCATTTTCAAAAGCCTAGCATTCTCCCTCAGGGCATCGGCAATGGTGTTCTGATTCTTTTCAAAATTATTTAGCATTAATTCGCATTTCAGGTGTTCGCTAGAATCACCAAGTTTGTGAAGTGACCGTTTTATATTTAAGAAACCTGAAAATTGTCTATATTCCCCGCCGAATTTTATTACTGAAAAATAGGCAGGGCCAACAAAATAATTTTTGTAGCACAGAAGGGCTACAAAGCCATTTATATTCAGTAAACGAATAATTTTTAAACTTAATATTGTACGTTTTACCGCTCTTTTTGATTTCTTTCTTGGCGACAATTGTCAGTGAATTCCTCGGTCGCCCTTGGACTAAAATGACTCTTTTATTTTCATCTTTCCACCGATTGAACGGAGTTTGCAATAAATTACAGACAATGTCGTTCACAGGATACATACTGAAAACTAAAACTATCAGTTAAACTGTACCCGAAACTAAAGTAACTAATGAAGTTTTTAACAAACAATCACAAAACACGAAAAAACAAATCTCTTTCGGAAAGTATGTACCAAAACACGCAAAGAAAAAGCCCTGGTAAATTGCAAAGAACCCTTGGCAATCCGTCCCGTTCCACTGCGATCTCTTCGGAAGGTCACGACTACAGGTGCAGAGTTTTGGCGTCTCAAGCTAAAAGACTTGGTATTTAGAGGGGAGGGGGCAGCTCGTCCCGAAATTGGCAAAACCTGGAAATATGTTTACTGTTTTATTTTATTTAACTTGTTATACACTGAAGAGCAATTGAATTAGAGATACCTGTCTAGTAACGTGTGGCACCACCTTTCGCACTGAAGACGGCTGCGATTCGTCTCGGCATGGACTCGACAAGACACCGGAAGCGTTGGGAAGCCATACGGATCCACGACCCCTGAACAAGCTCCCACAGTTCACGAAGATTTGATGGAGGGGAGTCAGAGCCTCGAACATCTCTCTCGATGGCATCCCAGATGTGCTCGATGGGATTGAGGTCAGGTGACCTAGCTGGCCAAGGAAGCGATGTCATGTCGATGGAGTGTTCATACAACCATTCAGATACAATTCGGGAGCGATGGCACGGTGCATTGTCTTGTTGCAGGATGAGGTCCCCAGTGGGATGTTGAAGACGCACAAACGGGAGCAAATGGTCGTCCAGGATATCCCGGTAAAGTGGACCTGTGAGGGACAATGTCACACGTACCAGGGGTCCACGTAAACAGCCCCCAGACAAGAATGCCACCCCACCAGCTTTAAGAGTACCCTGCTGGCAAGAAGGATCCATCGCTTCATGTGGTTTGCGCCGTACTCGTATCCTGCTATCCGCATGTACCAACGTGAATCTCGACTCTTCAGTCCAGGCAACATTTTTCCACATGTCTAGGGTCCAGTGGTGATGTTCCCGCGCCCATGCTAACCTTTGCACCCTGTGATGTACGGTCAGCAGCGGTACCCTCGTGGGACGATGGCTTCTGTTCCCCATAGCAAGGAGATCGTTCTGAATGGTGTGGCTGCTTACACGTTTTTGTGCACCAGCGTTAAATTGCCGAGTGATTTCTTGCACTGTGGCCCGTCTATCCGCTGTTACAATGCAAGCTAGCCGACGATGTCCCCGCTCATCCGCACACTGTTGTCCAAGGCAGTTGGTCCTTGCAGGGATGGTTTTACCGGATTCGGTGTACTCACGGTGCATCCGTGACACAGTGGCTCGTGAAAATCCCAGTGCCTGTACGACTTCCGAGATGGAGTGACCCATTCGCCGGGCCCCGACAATTTGCCCACGATCAAATGCGCTTAGATTCTTTGTCTTACCCATACTGCGTCTGACTCTTACTGATTCCCGTTTCATCACTCCTTATATTGTTGGATCACTGCATACATCATGTCGTTTCCGTTTACAGGGCCGTCCACTGCGCCACATTTGCATAACGCCAGCTGTCTCTAAATCAATTGCTCTTCAGTGTATTTTAATTTCTTTCTTTCGTTTTCTCTTTTTCTGTTTTGAGGGTTCACGTGCTCATGTGCACCAATAGAGGAGCCGCCACTGCGTATATATGTTTTATGGTTGCAGTGACTGACTTAAACAATAAAACTAAAAAAGAAAGATTTGACTGCTATATACATATATATTTTTTTAAACTGTCCACTTTAATAAGGGGTACCCCATTCCATAGTGGGAGGAATTATATCTCCTGTCTGTAAACAGAAGCGAGGAGTGCGACAGCAAAAACATATCCCAAGATCGATCAGAATGAGAGGCGAAGAAGTTTATAAAATAGGTAATAGTCAAGCATCGGTTAACCCTCACTGTTTATGACCGCCCTGGTCGTTCCTCGCTCCCGCGGTTTTCTGAAGGGAACTGCTGGTTTACATAGACTTCGAATTAAAAAAGTAAAATTATTGCATTATGGTAGAAAATACTGAATGTGAAGCAGAGGATTCATGTAACTGCTAAACTGATCACTGTTCTTGATGATAAGAAAATGGCGTTAATACCTAAATATTAAAAAGGAAACTTTAGCATTTATATAAAGGAGTAAAAACACTTACCCTTTAGTACCTTGTCAGTTTTTATGAGTAATACACTGGCTGACAGAGAAACTGCCACACCATGAAGGGATGCTCGAAAACAGACACATACAGATAGCCAAGTAGGTCCAGAACAAATGAGTTAATTGTCAGTGGCCGAATATACAGGATGATCAATAAGGAGTGTGGCCCCCATTTTGGGTAATACAGCGCTCAATCCGAAGTGGCATCGAGGCAATGAGAGTCCGAATAAAGTCCCGAGGACGAATCGTGGACCATGTGGTGTTGATCCGGATTTACAGTGCATCTTCATTTTGCTGCGGTGGGAGGGTATTCAACTGACGTCCAATCGTGTCCCACAGATGCTCGATGGGCGAGAGGTCGGAGATCGAGCTAGCCACGAAAGCATCCGCACACCATGTAAAGCATTCAGGCTGATCCGAGCGGTATGCGGCCGGGCGTTATCCTGTTGAAAAACGACGTTTGGGATGCCCTGCAGACACGGTAGTGCCGCGGGCCGCAGTACCTCGTCAACATAGCGGCGTACCGTCAATGTGCCTGTAATGCATACCAGCGGTGAGTGGCTGTTGGCGCTGATAACACCCCACACCATGATTCCCTGTCGCCGGGCCATGTGGCACTCCACAAAGGCAGAGGAATCCGCCCGTTGGCCACATCGCCTCCAGACTCTCACACGGCGATCATCCGTGGCAAGGCAGAACCGTGATTCTTCGCTGAACACCATACTGTTCCACACTAACCCCCGCAGCTCTGGAGCGACACCACGCCAAGCGGTGATGACGATGGCTCGCTGTTAAGGGTAGCCTTCACAACGGACGGGTGTACAGCAAACCAGACACAGCCAATCAGCGCAACACTGTCCTCGTACCACCGGATGGTCTTGCGTCATTTCTTCCGCAATACAACGCAAGACCATCCGGTGGTACGAGGGCTTACGATGACACCTCTCATGAACTCATCCGTTTGATGAAATCGTGTACGACAGCGTCTTAACGGAATTAGCACCTCTTGTTGGTTCTCCAGACACGGTTACAGCAGAACCACTCACTTCTCAAAGCCGTGACAACATCTCAACTGATGGCCCCACGAGCTGATTTCAGCTTATATCCCGCGCGCCGTTCGTGCAATTGACCTGAAAATGCAATAATTTCCATAACATGTACGTGTTCACCCACCCTGCAATTTGCATGGCGCTCCGTTCACGTCATCGTAGTGTGGCATTTTCTCTGTCAGGCGGTGTATTATTGACTATTAATCGTTTTTACAGTTGTTAGGAGGTTACATTCGTAGCCTGTGCCTTGTCATAGTTGATTGTCACGGCAAATGCCAAATTTAAAACATAGCATTTTGTATGAAAAATGTCATTTTCCTATTTTAAATAAGGTTGGCTTCTGCTTAATAATTTTGCCGCGTACATTCACTTAATAATTTAAAAATAACAATTACAGTATTTCTTAGAAAGATGAACAGATTCTTTGGTTGTGTAGCATTCTTAACATTTTCATCTTTCAAATATTTCGTCGTCCCTTTTGAAGCCATTTGTGATAAGCTTGTTCAATGCACTGATTCTACACTTTACCATCTTAATGAGTTGGGCTCCTAAGATCGGAAATTTTCGTGCCTTCTATTGAAATTTTCATTAAGGCGTCTACATGTGCTTGAAGCATGCATTTCCTCTCAGATGACAGAATACTGTTCATTGTCGAAAATGTCCTTTCTACACAAGCAGTTTCAACAGGAAGCAGTAAAAGGCGCATATCTGCAGCTGACTGCGAAGGGAATATGGGTTTTCTTTCTGCACCACATGTCAGCATTAGAAGATTGCATTCAGTTTCAATATTCCCAAGGTATCTCCTGTAAATGTTAAACTCGTTCTTTATGTCATTTTCATTGATTCCACACATGTTGGCAATTTTGGTAAAGTCGGGGTTTCCCAGTTTTTCCGGTGAATCTCATGGAACTTTCCCTATTCCTCAAATTGGTCAGAGAATCTCTGGGCTCATTTTTTGTATAACTTTATTCTTGTAGCTGTATGCAAACTTCAACAAATCCTTATTAGTCATGTCGTTATCTTCCATTTTTATGTCATGTTCCTGAGCCTTTTTGTAAACTTCCATTGCTTCTAACATCAAATCATTGATTTCAATATCCTCGTGTTTTTGCATCGAATTTATTAGTACCATTGCTTCCGTTAAGTTTTCTTGAGATGACTGCAAGGATTTACTGAGGCAAACTAGTGATGCTAAAAGAGTAAAAAGTAGCACGAGAATGAAAATCGTCGATTTCTTTCGAAACAGAAGCAAAAATTCCCCCTGCATCAGACGAATAGTCACCAGTTTCAATGTTGATATTTTCTAAGGCTATACATATATATACGTAGAAGCATAATGCTGTAAGACTACTTTAACACTACCTTCATGTGACAACGATCTCGTTTCCCCTGGTTGAACAAGTTTATGAGACATGTGATTGACCACCATTTCTGCCATGTGCAAAATTGACAACCTTTTGTGCCTTATTCTGAATGTGCTGTACAGCTTATTAAACGCGCTCAGTACTCTCTTGATATGAGAACTTTGTCTGCAGCCGTGAGCGAGTTGCGAAAGATGGCTTCGGTAGTGTACAAATAATAAATTTGGTGCATGCTCTTTCAGCCTCGCCTAGACGCCACTCACATTTCCGCTAAAATTGGCACCGTCATGAAATGATACTGCAGAGATGTTTGCTGGATTCAAACCTTATTTTATTAGCTCAGTAATCAACCCATATGTATATGCTCTGCTTTTGTTCACTGTAGGTTAACTGCAGATAAAAAAGGTTTCTTCAAACTTGAATTTTTTATCTTCACCCTCAGCAACGATATGACGAACACAAATGCTAAGCACTTCACGACCACTGATGTTTGTGCATGATTCGGCCATGAATGAATATGATAGAATACCATTCATCCGTTCAGCAAGTGCTCCTGTAACAGCTTCACCAAATGCTTCTGAGAAATCTGTTATGGCAGTGGATGATAAGTGTGAGCATTCTGTGGATCATTTTTAATTCAATTAGCCCCTGATCCATCCACAAAAGCAGCCATCGCAATTAGATTAGGCCAGTTCGATATCGTGTGCGAAATTTCCGATTGAAATAAGTAGTACGCAAATTTTAGCTGATCCTTAGTTGAGTTACTTTCTTTTTCCATCTGTTTATTGGACTGCATAGATACCATTGTTTTGACATCCACACCCTCCCGTTTTGTATTAGATGCAGCCAAGGCCATTATATGTGAACAGCTTTGTTCACGTTATAAAGCCTTTCCCCTACTTTCTTTGAAGCAGATACTTGAACTAACTCCGTCACCCATGGACCAGTTTTTATTTTACCAAATCTGCAACAAATGCTGCATTTGTATCCTTCAGATATACGTTCAATCCAAGGATATTTCAAGTACTAAGATGCTTTCTTTCGTTTGTCAGTGAAACTCGTCATCATTTACAATATCTGCTCCCATACATTTTGATGGATTATCTGCATCCGATGCACTCTTTCTTTCACTAGGTGGCAGATCCGAGAGCACAAGAAAAGGAACAACTGTTGTATTACGTTCTGTCGCACCCTGATACAAAATCTTAAATACAACGTTTTGATTTCATAACTCCAGCTGTTTGAAATTTACAAAAATTATGTTTGATTGATTTATCTTTATATCCAACGCTGTTTTACCGATTTCGTTTAAATCCAACGGTTATTATTTCAGAAGCTGATACCAACTTACTAGTTGAAACTTTTCATCTTGTATCTTCCCTAGACATTGTATCAGAAAATTTCTTGGCTGATTTCTGTTCAAAACAAACCCCATTTTCTTATTTCTTTCAAACTTTGTAAAACAATTTTCCTTTGCCAATAAGTTCCGAATGACGAATTTCGAGTTTATAACTGAAGCCATTGCAAAGATATTGCATTGAAAAAGTTCTTGACTGATTTCTATTTAAATCGAACACTCTTGGCCGATTTCATTCAAATTCAACGGGGTGCTTATAGAAGATTCTAAATTCTGAATTTGTCGCTGAAGCCATTTCCGAGAGAGCAGATTAGAAAATTTTCTTGGGAGCTTTCTTCTTAAATCGAAAGTCATTTAACGGATTTTTTTAATCGACAAAATTATTAGTTTTCGCTAATATGTCTAAAATACCGAATTTGAAATTTGTAATCCAAGTCATTGAAGAGATATTGTGTTACAAAGGTATGGGCAGACAGACAGACTCCGCGAGAAAAAAATCACACTTATATAGCTATTTCATATAAACAAAGTATATGAATCGAAAGTAAAAAATTCAGAACATTTCATAAAAATATTTGTCAATAATTATTTTAATAACAATGTAAAGCATTTCATAGCTTCATTTGTTTGTGAAAGTAGACAAGTGAACTCTTTTTGTCGTTACCGTAATATTTCAGCTAAAAAAATGTCTTGGACCTGTTGCATCCGTTCCTGACTGCGCTAATGCACACATCAAAACGTGGAACATCAAATAAAAAGCAAAAAGCAAGCCTTGCCTGGGCTTTCGAATAACCCCAAAGGGTTGACTTCCCACAGAAATTTCGTTTCCCAACCTACTTCGTTAAGAATTATGATGCTACTCACACTCAACCAAATGATGCGAGAGCAAGTGCAAGCTGGTACAAAAGCTGATTTGTCTTCGCAATTGGGAATGCGCTTTTTGTCCGGCATTATATTGAATGCTAATCAAAAGTAAATAATGTTTAAAAAATTCACACTATGTCTGTGTCTTCCTCTTGTGATCGTTTCTTTCTGTGTATGAACTTGTCGATCATGTAGCTTCGATTTCTTTCGGATGGGATGTGACAAAACATCATAATCATATGTGTACGTGGGTTTGTGTGTATCTTTGTTTGTTACACTCTCCCAAATGGGAGAGTGTTGATAATTTTATAGAGAGGGTGCTGAAGAAATTTGGGGGGGGTTGCGATAGTGTTGGGTGTGTGTGTATAAATTCCTGCGGCGCAACACCAGCATAAAAACAGTGGAGTACGATAGCTCTCACCAGTCAGACATTAATCCATCATTGCATCTGGTAGTCGGTCACATTTGGTTGTAATCATAGTCCAAAACGACCCGAGCATATATGCCGTTAACACAGACGATTGCAACGCGAGCAAAGAAACGGCGGAGTACGATAGTTTTCACCAGCCAGACATTACTCCATCATCATAGCTGGCAGTCGGCCACACTTGGTTGCAAACATAGTCCAGAACGACCTGAGCATATATTATCGCACTGGGTCCAGGCAGCGGAGTACGCATTCCGCAGCAAAATGCGACGATCCAACCGACTCCCATAAAAATGAGAGAGTCAAGCTAACCTCCGGCTTCAGGCTAGTAGCTGCAAAGAGCAGCCATAGACAGCCTTGTGCACTTGCACCTTAGACAGCCCTCGAGAGAGAAGAAAGAAAGATTTTAAGAAGGGAGTATCTGACCCCAGGTCTTAAACAACCCTTAGAAATAGGAAGCTATGAGATTTGTGCTTTGAGAGAGAAGACCTTAGCAACATGCATTTTTATCTCAGCTTCTAGCGTAGCAAAGGAGCGTCCATCCGGTATGCAAATATTTCCACATGAATATGTAAATACGACACCAAGATGATAAGTGAAGAGGATTCAAGGAGAAGAACTTGAAGCCTTTAGTTGTCACTCAGTATCAATGGATGAACAATCCTGTCGTCATCTAAGGAATCGAGAATGTAATCCTCTGATAGTAACTATTATTTTTATACCATATCCCCAAGACGTGACAATTTGGTCAGCCACGATATGTTTAGGTACGTGAGAGCTATCAACGTTCGCTCTACAGGGATAATGGGTCCAAGTGTTCCCCAAAAATATATTGGCCAGACTAGGACCGTATCACCGAAATTTTCGGGGAGGGTTTCAGAATTTGAATATTAATTTTCACCTTATGTTATACATATGTTAAATTTTTGCTCTCTCACATTTTACTTGCACATGAAATTCTTCTATTTAATACTCCCCATTTTTCAAATACTGACTTGCATGCTACACTAGTTACATAAGCATATGGATCTATCTACCCTTCCTTTATTTAAGTAGGGCATTTTGGGGAGGGTTTAAACCCCCAAAACCTCTCCTGGCTACGGCCATGGCCCAGACCATCACACTCCCTCTAGACTCCAGGATCCGTTCCACAGTGCATCCAGGTAAGAAGGCTTCCTTGGGTAAACGTCGCACACGAGCTCAGCCGTTGACATGGTTTAACAGAAAATCGGATTCGTAGCCCATGAGATCTTCTTTCAGTCTGCTATGGTCAAATGTCGATTATTACGGGCCCACTGTAAGCGTTGACGACGGTGAACGACTCAGCAAAGGCACGCGAATGTGTCTGCCGCTCCGGAGACCCATATCTAATCAGGGTTTCTTTCAGAACTTTTTCGCATTGGATGAAATCTTAGAGGGGGCAAACTCCAAAGAATTAAATTTTTGTTTTTTTGTATATATGTATATATACACAGTGGCCACTTTATTATGAACTCCTGACAGTTTTAAGCAAATGAGATATGGCTGCACGCTGTTGCCGCCAGAGGGCGAGGCTGGTATGAAAAGGGAAAGCTTACTGCTTGCGACAGTAGTAGAAGTGATTTTTGGGTGACGAGATGGGTAAAAAAGGCGATTTGACGGACTTTCAATGTGGGATGATTGTAGGAGCTCGGAGCCATGGAACGAGTATCACCAAAACCGCCGCATTCGTGAAATGTTCCAGAGCACCTGTTGTTAAAGTGTCTAAAGACTGAACTGTAAGCCAAAAAGCTGGATCTCTAAGTGCAACGTGTGGTCGTCATCAACTAGTGACAGCTCGGGCGGAACGGAGAGTGTCCAGACTGGTAACATACAACAAAAGGACAACAGTGCAGCAAATTACAGACCATCTTAATTAAGGATCTCCTCAAATGATCTCTGCGCGCACTGTTCGTCGTACAATGCATCGGATGGGATATGGTAGCCGAAGGCCTGTTCGAACACCTTTGCTGTCTGCAGTTAACAAGAGAAAACGTCTCCAGTTCGCACAGGAGCACAAGGATTGGACAGTCGGTAATTGGAAACAAATTATGTGGTCCGATGAATAACGTTTCTGTTGCACCATGCCGATGGCCGAGTGAGCATTTGGCGGAAACAGCACGAAAGCATGGGCCCCAAATGCATTGCTTCAACCCTTCAAGCTGGTGGAGGCAACGTTATGGTTTGGGGAATGTTTTCCTGGCATGCTTTGGGCCCTTTAATTAGTGTTGCTCAACGTCTGACTGGCACATCATATCTAAACATCGTTGCGGATGAAGTGCATCCTGTCATGTGGATAGTTTATCCCAATGGCGATGTCTACTTTCAACAAGATAATGCGTCCTGCCATAGTGCTCGTATTGTACAGGATTGGTTTCAGGAACATGCCGGTGAGTTTACTTTGCTTAGGTGGCCCCCACTACCTCCAGATCTCAACCCCATTGAGAATTTGTGGGATGAAGTTGAACGAGCCATCAGACAGCTGGATCCACAACCCTGCAATCTCACACTCCTGCAAAGGGCTATTCATCGAGCATGGTCTCAGATCCCACAAACCACCTATCAACATGTCGTGGAGTCCACGCCACAAAGAATCGACGCAGTATTAAAGGCAAAAAGGTGGCCCAAAGAAGTACTGAGGGGGTGGTCATAATAAAGTGGCCACTCAGTGTATATACGTGTTGCCAGAAGAACGGACTACCGATGGACAACCGAAATTTTAGACTGAATTCTCTCTCTCTCACACACACACACACACACACAACTGAAATCACCTTAATACTGAAAGTTGGAATGGTAGACCCGGAGAAACTAGAAAAAGAGAATTATTATATACAACCAAAATTACACACACATATATATATATATATATATATATATATATTCTAAAAAGAAGATACCTAAGCAAAAACATACATATATAATTTTGACTCACACCTAGTACAACATAGAAAAGGTTATGTATCTACCTGTGTGAGTAAAAGGAGAAAAGATAAAAAATAAAATAAAACAACTGAATGTAGAAGGTGTCGAGAATACTGAGCCTTGGCTTTATCAAGGACCGGCAAAAACTCTGCATTTTCTCACTTCCACAAAGACCTAGTTGGAAATGGGTTTCTGCAAGGCCATAGATGCAAGTAACATTCCCACCTAAAATAGTTTAACAAATATATATATGTCATGTCCTCCGTAGAGTTGCATGACCTAGCACTAGTTAACAATTTCGCTAGTTTTCTTTAGTTAATTATTATCTTTAACTTATTCTCGTTTTCGTGCTGTCATAAGTTGTAGAGTAGGGGGTTTTAGACTCAAGTTTTCTTTCAAAAATCTGTTCGTTAAAAATTAATATTTCCTTTTTTTAATTGCAATTTAAAAATTTGGATTTCTTTTGCATCGATTTTCAGGTTTAAATTCTCTCTCAAACGAACTTGGAATTTCGTTATGGCTGAAAATCATTTCTAATTATTATGTCACTCTCACAGCTTGAGTTCTCTTTAATCTTCTTCTCTCTGTTTAATAGTAACAGATGAAGAGCATGGGTCGGGCCAGGAAGGTTAATGGATGCAAGCGAAATTGTTAACTAGTGCTAGGTCATGCAACTCTACGGAGGACATGACATATATATATTTGTTAAACTATTTTAGGTGGGAATGTTACTTGCATCTATGGCCTTGCAGAAACCCATTTCCAACTAGGTCTTTGTGGAAGTGAGAAAATGCAGAGTTTTTGCCGGTCCTTGATAAAGCCAAGGCTCAGTATTCTCGACACCTTCTACATTCAGTTGTTTTATTTTATTTTTTATCTTTTCTCCTTTTACTCACACAGGTAGATACATAACCTTTTCTATGTTGTACTAGGTGTGAGTCAAAATTATATATGTATGTTTTTGCTTAGGTATCTTCTTTTTAGAATGTGAATTCTGAATTTTCAAAACTGCTGCGTTGCGCGTTTTGATTTTCAGGTTATTTTGCAACCTTCGTTTTAAATTCTAAAGTTTTTCCTTAGTCTTCAGTTTTGCTCTTAAGTATATATATATATATATATATATATATATATATATGTAATCGGCGTATAACACTTGGCTGGAAAGCTTTTGGAAGAAACGGTACAATTTTCAAGAGCAATGTGCCTTTATGTCTTAAAAGAAAAACGTTTAATCAGTGCATCATTCCAGTTCTTACGTATGGAGCAGATACATTGACTTTAACTGAAAAAGACATACAAAGGCTGCAGACAACTGGTATAACCAGGAAAGATAAGAAGAGGAACTCGTGAATAAGGAAAAGGACAAGAGTGGAAGACATCATGATGAGAGTGAAATCACTGAAATGGCAATGGTATTGGTATTGGTAACTGTGGGTACCATAGTGGTACCCAGTTTATTGCTATAATGAAATACAGACATAGTAGATTCATTAAAAGCTGCAGTACAGAAAACAACAGTGCGGAAAGTAAGTATATCCACGATGCAGCACAACGTTACACAGAAAGGAAATGAATATGCACACGAACAATGATTGGCCTAACGGCATGTCAAGCACTATAACACATGTGCACAAATGCATGAAATGTACTATGTTATCATAAATCAACCGAACGGAACTGAAATGTGGTTAGAGCGCAAAACAACATTGAGTACCTCAGCAACTTTATAAAAATAACAAAGGTAACAAACGTACCACTATAATAATCCGCGATAGAGGAAAGCACTAACACAGCAAACGCTCACAATTATAGGTAATTTAAAAAACAGGCACAAATTCAGGAAACAACAGATAAGATAATGAGGAGATCACACAAGTAACGAGACCGATTAGTTGTGAAAACACAGCAAAAACACGCAATTATCGCAAATTTAAAATACATTACGTGTGAAACACAGCCAAACACACAAATAAAGCAAATTTACAATACACTACTTGTGAATCACAGTAAAAACACACAATGAAAACATCAGAATCAACATGCACTAAGTCTGCAAAACCTGGGAATCTGCGAACGGGTTCGCAAATCCCCTAGCATTGAGAGAACAAAAAGTAATCGGTGTGAGGAAGAGAGCTAAAGGTCATCGGTAAAAGGATAGAAGGTATCACATATATGCTTCTCAACGAGCTCCTTCAAGGAGGCGAGACGGTGCTTGTAACGTCTCAAAAAAGGCTGATACCGAGGATCGGTGGCACACAGAGATTTAAAAAGTGACACATAAGATTCGAATTGCGTTGCCGCTGCATACAGGTCCAGATCAGGTGAGTGAAGGAATTCTTCAGAACCAACAATCGTATTTGCAGGTTGAAAAAGACGTAAAAGTTGCTGTCTGGACAGTGGGCCAGGAACTGGAGGAAACGTATCAACGGCCTATACAACCTCAGCATCAGAGAGAGGATTGGATGGACCTGAGCGGAGAAGCATACTGTTTGAAGAATCATCAGGTGGAGAAACACCGGAACCGGAAACCTCGGGAACACTAGATGAATCCTCAGAATGTGGCACAGAAAGTTGTTTTAACTTTTTCTGTTTTACAGCGCCTTTGGAAGTTCCAATCCGCTTCGAAGAAGAAGCTGAGGCGGATGTATCCATTAGTGGATCAGGCTCACCTCCCAAGTCAGGAGACGAGGAAACGAACGTCGTCGAAGAAGCAGTACGTAGCTGAGCTGCCTTAGTGGAGACCGGTACAACAGCCGAGGCTTCAGGAAGATGTTGCAACAAGGGTATGGTAGACAAGGTTGTAAATGGAGATCCGATATCCGAGAGGCTAGGAGAAGAGCCAGACGGCCGATCTTCCAAACCACCACTCAACACACCCGGATCGGAACACTCCGCTGTAGACACATCTGTAGTCGAAGACAACTCTGTCAATCTTGAAGGTGGATGCACAATCGTACGGGTCGGGAGAGGAGGAAAGGTAGCATTGTCCGTGACGGAAATGTTCGTCTGACGGAGAAACGAAGAATTCGCGTCAGGCAAACTACCGGTAATGGGGATAGTAGAAAGACCAATGTGGTCCGCAGTGGGATGCGAACTTGATGAACGTCCACGTCCAACGCGGTCACAGGAGGCAGTGGTGTGATTCTGTGTTAAACAGTGTGTACAATAGTGAGCAGTGAAAATCTTGAAACTGTACGTTCGTGCGCCAATTTCAACAGCAGCTTCTGTAGGGCAATCCGCCAAGGCTTTCTCGGTGGGAAAGACGACCAATAACTGACGGCGAGGTCCGGTAGCATGTGCAAATCGAGTTCCGCGGGGAGCGTCAGAGAGGCGACGAACCTTGCCAACAATTTTACAAACATGACTGACAAGGAGAGGAAGTGCAGTATCAGGCACTTCCTGTGGAACAGGATAGAACGTGATGTTTACCGGTCGCTTGGAAAGAGGCGACGGGATGAGATGGTTTGTCCCAATCGAAAGTCCGTTTGCAAGAAAAAAGTCAGCATCCTCCTTGTGATTGAACTGTACCGAAATACCCGGAGGAGTACCGGAAATTCCTGCAATGGACGCAGACGACACATGTCCAGAGAGGGCTTCCATGTAGCGTGGCAATGGAGTATTTGGTAAAGCATGAAAGAGCACACCTCTATCCAGGAGGTTATGGAACTCACGGCCAATCTGCGAATTGTCATCTATCGTTACCTTTACCTTGTGGTTGGATACCTGAATAATAGGTGTTGCTTGCAAAAGACCATCTGGCTGAGAGGAATCGGATGTAGAAGTCGCGCCTCGTTGCACTTTAGAGGCAAATGACATCCTCGGAAGAGAAGGCTCTTCGTATCCGGCAGGCACAGAAGGCTGTGATTGAGGCACAGGCCGAAGGCAAGGCAGTAGAATCAGTAGTACCCAGGGAGGGCACCGAGGCAGATGCAGGAGCTAAAGAAGAAAGCGCAGCCAAGTCCAGTGAAGGCACCGGTGCAGGAGTACTAGAAAGCTGGGAAGGCATCTGAGCAGACACATCTGAGGACGAGAGTATGTTAACTTCCATGAACGTGGGAAGTGTGACGTGCGTGCATCCGCCACGCCCATAGATGATAAGGAAATACCGGAAGCCGCCATGTTGGCAGCTTCCAAACGTAAACAAACGAGCAAACGATAAGAAAACGGATGAATATGAACTAATATGAGGATGAGAACGCTAGAAAAGTAGCTCAAAACGTACACAGTACCTTTAGACAGCCGAGCCACGCAACAGGTGAGTGACGGACGAGGTATTCCACACTAAAATGTATAAATTATTGGAGCCACCAACACTACGTCTGTCACGAACGAGCAATGGGCTGGACATGTCGCCAGGAGAACGGACCACAGATGGACAAGTGAAATTTTAGACACTGCATTCCAAGGGACAGAAAAAGACCCAGAAGAAGACCACACGGGTGATGAATGGATGAAATTCCAAAGCATGCCGGAGTAACATGAAGGAGAGTAGCTTAAGACAGTGAGTTGTGGAAGAAATTTATATATATATAACCAAAATGTTAGACTGGATTCCGAGGGACAGGAAAAGACCCAGAAAAAGACCGCGTGGGAAATGGATGGATGAAATTCGAAAGTATGCTGGAGTGACATGGAGGAGAAGGCTCAATACAGACAATTGTAGAAGAAACTTGGGGAGACTTTCATCCAGCAGTGAACTAGTAATGGTTGACAATGATGATGATATATATAAAGAGAGAAACTTTGTATGTTTATTTAAGGTAATCTCGAAAACTACTGAATCGATTTGGATAATTCTTTCACCGTTGGGAAGCTTATTTATTTCCGGTGGACATAGACTATTTCGTTTATGTTTTATAATTTTTGGCTGTACTGCCGAATCATAACGATTTCAAGTATAGTTCCCGATTTCCCGTGTATCGTTCCACTTTGTTTACATACAACCTGATCACACCCAACGTCAAAGAAAGTATATATACTTCACGATAGTGTACGGATGTTTTTTACTAATCTCGAAAATTACTGAACCGATTTGGATAATTCTTTCACTGTTGGGAAGCTTACTTCTTTCCCGTGGACATAGGATATTTCGTTTATTTTTTATTCTTTAACTTTGCCAGTAATTGTGAAAGGAACACGAGCAGACATTGTTAAGGTGTGTTTAAAATCCTCGCCAATGTGGAATAATTTTGAAACGCTTCATTTACGAACAAATATGACAGCTCATTTAGGAGTTGGAGATATCCAATTTTCTACTCTGTCACTACGTGTCGGTGACGGCAAAGTACGTAAACAGAACAGTTTGATTCCAGTATATAGTAAACTGGAAAGCATTGTAAGATCTATTAACGAATTAGTTGACAAAACTTATCCTAATCTAAGAAATTTGCTCCAAAGAAGTCACAACTGAATGTGTGAACGAGCTATTGTGTCTCCAAGGAATGCATCCGTTGATGAAATAAACGACGCTATTTTGCAAAAACTGCCCGGCGAATACAGAATTTACACATCGATCGATACTGCTCTTAACTTGGAAGATACAGTGCATAATCCACATGAATTTTTAAATTCTTTAAATCCATTAGGACTTCCATAGCATTGTCTCAAATTGAAAGTTGGAATTCCTGTAATAATATTACGTAACCGGAATCATCCAAACCTGTGCAATGGTACAAGATTACAGGTCAAAGCGCTGCGGAATAATATTATTGAAGCCATTATACTAAATGGGCTAGCAGCTGGATAAATCGCACATATACCCAGGATAGCGATGATTCCGACGGGCTTGCCTTTCACGTTCAAAAGATTACAATATCCTATTAAACTATCCTTCGCTATAACGATCAATAAATCCAAAGGCCAAACTTACAAACATGTGGGATTGGATTTGCGTCAAGAAAGTTTCTCGCACGGACGGTTATACGTCTGCTTATCGAGAATCGGCAGTTCAGACAATCAATTTATTTTTATAACGGCTGGAAACGAGACA
Organism: Macrothele yani; assembly: GCA_039090855.1. NCBI lineage: Eukaryota > Metazoa > Arthropoda > Arachnida > Araneae > Macrothelidae > Macrothele > Macrothele yani. Next base: position 63,368,577 of record CM077006.1, read on the forward strand.
AAGAAAACGAGACAGTATATACAGAGGCATTATGAATTATTTTCAAAAAATAATTACAATTTTACTTCACGTAAAAAACTAACTGCCGACCATTTAATCTTTCGGCCAATTTCCTCCATCGGTTGCTGGGTGCTATGAAATTCAACTACAGTTCTTATGGATGGATAGGATTACACGTGTTATCGCATACAATGTTGCAAACTTTCTTCATTTAATCTGGCTCAGTTTTGTCAAAATTATATTCATTGTACTAAATATCCTTTCTACACTTGCCGTAGAAACAGGTATGCAGAGTAAGGCCTCACAAAGATTTGTTAAACTACTATAGCCTACGTTTGCTGAAAAAAGTATCGGAATAGGCGAATCTTTAGCACCGTATCCTAAACTTTTGCTTTTCATCATTGACTTAACGAAAAAAGTAAAGGACTTTATATCAGCTATGGCTGATTCTACATCAATCCCTGGGAAATATTTGCATAAACTTTGTACTTGTTTTTCGGAAATATTTAGAAAGTTTTCAAAATTTTCAAAATGTGACGCAACTTTCATTGTGTTAATGGCTTTGTCAGTAATTCTATTCGGGATTTCATGGTTGATGGATAATATGTATTGTTGCATATGTCTAAAGGTTTGCTTGGGGTTTTCGTCTTCGGTTAAACACAATTTTCCACACAGTTCTCAAGATTTCTTCATCAGGTCAGAGATATTCTTTCGAAGCTGGCTCGTTTCATCATCACATGCACTTGATATGTCTTTTAAATGTTCTTTGGTGGATTCTATCAGCAGAATTAAAGATGAAAAGGGCACATCAACTTTTTGCAGCTTTCTACTCAAACTGGATACATCATTCAGTACTTCATCCATAACGATCCCCGCACGGGGATAACTGGTTTTCCAGTTATTTGGGGAGCGGTGCCCCCACGGCCCGAGCTGACCTTGTGACGGATCCTTTTGTCATTTCGTCTTGTACGATTACATCACTGAAGGGACAGCTGTTCATCCAGCTGCTGGGGGATGGCGTCCCCACGGCCCGAGCCAATATGTACTATATGTGATGATTTTCACATTTTTTTAATGTATTTTGTTTTTTCACTTGACACGAACCCACCTCAGTTGTAGGTTGCTAAGGTTGTGATTATGCGCCAGCTCAGGATTTTAGTTTCTCGTTTTCTTTCCTGTCTTCTCCATTTTATGTTCCTTTTGTTTTTCCGAGCTGGTTAGCTAGACCTACCTGCACGTTTGCCGTGTGCGGTGACCCGTAAGGTGGAAAAGGGGGATGCTGGAGGCTGAGGTTTCTGGAGGCCTGGGTGTTGTTGTCACCAGTTGCCAACACTCCTTTTTGCCCCCTGCTTCACCCTAAACGGGCGGCTAGGAACTAACCCACTCCTAGTCAATGAGGTGAGGTCTATGGCCGAGAGGAGCCCAGACCTCTAACGGCTTGTCGTTTCGTACGACAGGGTGAGTCTGGGAATAGGATGGGCATGCCAAAGGGGTGTTCCCCAGGCACGGGAAAGTCTGGGTGCACGCCGAGCGCTTGTCTGCCCTATCAACTTGCTATATCCGCTTCCTATCCCTAGAGCCGTGTCCTGCGTCCACTTGGCCTGCGGACCTCCGGCTCTCCCTCGTTGGGCTCAATTGTGGGTGGGGAAGTCGGCGGACGAATTATTAATTTTTCTTTATGGATGAAAATAAAGTTTCCCATGAACCAAAAAGCAAAAGAGGTATGGAGGAAGGCTCATCCCCTTCCGCAAAAAAAACATATTCCTGATTGCTCGAATGCTCGTTTCTTTTTTGTGCACTCATTGGACCCTTCAAAGCCTTTGAGTGCCAAAAGTCCATTTTGGATAAACAAAGCACTTCAATCTATAGCAAGCTCTCCTAAGAGCGTCAAGAAGCTCCAATCTGGAGATCTTCTGGTTGAAATGTCCACTGTGGCCTACAGCTCTACACTTCTTAACACTACCACGCTGCTTGAGACTCCGGTCAAAATAACACCTCATGGATACCTAAATTCATCTCGAGGTGTTGTTTCCTCTCAGGACCTCGTTGAGTGTTCTGACGAGGAACTACTTGAAGAACTGAGGAGTCAACACGTTATGGGTGTGCGGCGTATTCTCTTCAGGCGGAATGGGCAGTCCGTCCCATCCCGCAACGTCATTTTAACATTTGACAGCCCTTCCCTGCCTACGTCTATCAAGGCAGGGTATCTTCACCTTGAGATACGTCCGTACATCCCTAACCCTCTGAGATGTTTTAGGTGTCAGTCGTACGGCCATTCTCAGCAGTCGTGCAGGAGCAATCCTAGGTGTGGACGCTGTGGTGCCACAGAACATCTTTTGGCAGAATGTGTGGCCGAGGCCGAGTTTTGTGTGAACTTCAAGGGTTCACACGCAACATCAGCCAAAGATTGTCCCAAGTGGAAGGAGGAGAAAGAAATTCAAAGGCTAAAGACGGTGGAGAATATTTCCTATCCTGAGGCCAAAAGGAGAGTAGTTCCTGCTTCTTCTGATCGGCGCTCATATGCATCAGTGGTGGTTGCAAAATCTAAAATCGGCATTCAAACCGACATTCAGATCCCTACTAAATGTCCCTATAAGCTGGACGATATCATCGCAGCCGGACTGGAGGCACTCCAGTCTCGAGCTAGGGGTCTGAAAGCGCCACCCACCACTTTGCCGAAGCAGACTCATCCCACCACCAGCAAGGGAACTCAGGCCACTTCTTTTAGCAAGAAAACCAAAGCCCAGTATAAGAAAAGCATTTTTTCGCCTCCAAAATCTCAGCAAACGACTCAACGTCGTGCGCCTCCCGTTAAGACACTTGGGACAAAGCATGCTCCCATCTTGGCCCCTGGTCACACGCCTCCAGATCTGGGGAACCCCCATCAGAGGTGATGGAGCCTGACTCCGTTTGATCATTTTCATTTCACTTTTAACCATGGCTTCAATCATTCAGTGGAACTGTGGAGGTTTTCGGACGAGTTTTGATGAAGTGAAACATCTGCTTTCGTTGTACTCTCCGGTGTGCTTTTTTTACAGGAAACAGAACTTAAACCATCCGACCTGCTTTCAGTTCGAGGCTACAGTGCGTATTGGATAGATAATTCATCGGGAGACATCGCCTGTGGGGGAGTCGCTATTCTTGTCCCTCACAGTGTTCCGGTGTCTTCCGCTGCGATATCAACAACTTTGCAGGCCGTGGCGGTTCGAATATCTGTGCCTGTGCCTCTTAGCCTCTTACTGTCTGCAGTGTCTATCTGCCGCCGGACGAGAACGTGATCGTCTCTGTTCTGGAGAGCTTGGTTGATCAGCTGCCTTCACCCGTTCTTCTTTTGGGTGACTGCAATGCCCATCATCATTTGTGGGGTAGTGTCAGCATCTTTTTTTTTTTTTTTTTTGATTGGAAGTTTAACGACCACCGTGAGCAACTCAATGGGCTATAAGCAGTCGCCTGTCCCTAATTTAGGGTCACTGGTTCTAGGGAAGGGAAAGAGCCAGTGCCGTAAGACAAACACAACATCCATGCCTGACCGGGATCGAACCCGGACCCCTTACGGACGAATGATCAGAGGCCAACGCCTTAGACCACTGCGCAACCAGGGCGGCTAGAGCCAGCATCAGCACGAGAGGTCGTCGCATAGAGTCTCTTCTGTCCTCGGCCTCTCTGTGCCTTTTTAACACCGGTGCTGACACGTACTTCCATGAGCCGACAAGATCTTTCAGTGCGATCGATTTGACCTTGGGATCACCATCGATTATTGCTGACTGGTCGTGGACGGTGTGTAACGACCTCCACGGGAGCGACCACTCTCCAATTGTCCTCTCGCATCGTACGAACATGCCTTCTTCTGCTTCCCGCCCTTCTCGGTGGAGGATGGAGCGTGCGAGATGGGAGGTCTTCACATCGTCTACAGTGATATCTTCTGCAATGGTGACCCAAGAGTCAATCGACGCAGCTGTTCTTAAAGTCACAAATTGCATTCTTTAGGCAGCTGATCTTTCTATATCAAAGACATCTACGACACTCTCAAGAAGTCCGAAGCCTTGGTGGACCCCTGAACACGCAGCAGCTAGGAGAGCTCAACATAAGGCCTGGTCTACGTTTCGGCGTTATCCGACCGATGTTAATCTCGTTACATTCAAACGAGCAAAATCCTATGCTCGGTTGGTGCGTCGACGTAGCAAGAGGGAGTCTTGGATCCAGTATGTTTCATCTCTCACTTCACGTGCCAGTTCGAAAAGTGTGTGGGACAAGATTCGTAAGATCCGGGGTAACTACAGCTCTCACCAGATCTCCATTCTCGAGAGTAACGGATGCACATATGCTGAAGTCGGGGAGATTGCTAATTGTTTGGGGGAGGCGTTTGCCTCCGTGTCGAGTGACCAGTCGTATCCTTCTTCTTTTCAAAGAATAAAACCCACTGTGCAACGCCAGAGAATCTCCTTTGCGCCTTTTCACGACACGGGATATAACTCCCCCTTCAGCATGGTTGAACTCAGGGTGGCTCTGCATCGGCCGGAAGCTACATCTGTCGGTCCCGATGGCATCCACTATAACATGCTCCGTCATCTCTCGCAGTCGTCTCTCGAGAATCTCTTAATCCTGTACAATCGTATTTGGTCGGAGCACAGTTTCCCGGAATCTTGGCGAAAAGCTTTTGTTCTGCCTTTTCCCAAACCTGGCAAGGATCCAAAGTCTCCCTCTAGTTATCGTCCAATTGCTCTCACTAGCTGTATGTGTAAAGTTCTTGAACGCATGGTTAATTTCCGGTTAGTTCATTTTTTAGAATATCATCAAGTACTTTCACAATCACAAAGCGGCTTTCGCCGTCATCGTTCACCTTACGATCCTCTCCTGCACCTTGAGACATCTGTGCGCGAGGCGTTTGTGCGTAGGCAGCACCTGGTTTCTGTATTTTTTGACATTGAGAAAGCCTATGATCGAGCGTGGCGGCACGGTATTATCCGTGACCTCCACGCATGCGGGTTGCGAGGAAATCTTCCAACCTTCATTGTAAATTTTCTTCGCAATCAGGTGTTCCAGGTGCGCCTGGGTACGACGCTCTCGGCAACATTCCATCAAGAACAAGGTGTTCCTCAAGGTTGCATTTAATCTGTCACATTGTTCATCCTTCGCATTAATTGTCTTTTTACAAATCTTCCTCCTGCGGTTTCGGCTACTGTTTATGTTGATGACTTGCACATTTTCTGCTCGTCATCAAGCATGCATTTTATTGAAAGGCCGTTGCAGTCTGTAATTAACCAGATCTTTAAAGCGGCGAATAGCAATGGTTTCGTTCTTTCTCTCGACAAGACAGCGTGTGTCCATTTCTGCCGGAGGCGTGGCCTCCATCATGACCCAGTGCTGTATTTAGACCGTGTAGCCATACCAGTTTTTTTTGATTGGAGGTTTAACGACCACCGTGAGCAACTCAATGGGCTATAAGCAGTCGCCCGTCCCTAATTTTGGGTCACTGGTTCCAGGGAAGGGAGAGAGCCAGTGCCGTAAGACAAACACAACATCCATGCCGGACCGGGATTCGAACCCGGACCCCTTACGGACGAATGATCAGAGGCCAACGCCTTAGACCACTGCGCCACCGGGGCGGCCCATACCAGTTTTGCCGGTGACCAAGTTCCTTGGTCTGACCGTCGACCGTGCGCTTACGTTCCGTGCGCACGTTCGACTGCGCGAGATTTCCTGTCTACGGGCTCTATCTATTCTTAAGATCCTTTCGAGAGTCTCGTAGGGCGCAGACAGGATGTCTTTGTTTCGAATTTACCATTCATTAATACGGTCAAAACTGGATTATGGTTGTATCATGTATTGCTCTGCTCGTCGTTCCGTTCTCCGGCCTTTGGACACTATTCACCATCAAGCACTGCGTCTTTGTTCGTGAGCATTTCGAACATCTCCGATTCCCAGACTTTACGCTTACGCGAACGAACCATCTCTTGAATTACGCCGTCTGCAGCTGTCTATTCAATTCTACCTGAAACTTAGATCTCTTCCAGACCATCCTTTATACGATGCAGTGTTTCATCCCCAGCATGCTCGTTCATTCGAGAACCGGCCCTCGTGCATTTCAACCTTCGGTCTTCGTATGGCGGCCGTAGCCTGTGATGATGGGCTCGACTTGTCACTTGTTGGAGAGACCAGGGGCTTTGGGGATCCTCCATTGCACCCACTTGGTGTCATGGTTGATACCACCTTTACATCTTTCGATAAATCCTCAACCCCTGCGTCAGTGTACCAGCAGCTCTTCGCTGAGCACCGTGCCCTCAACTCTGACTACACTCCCATTTTCACTGATGGCTCCAAGATCCATGGAGTCGCTGGATCCGCGGCTGTCTGTGTAGATGACGTTTCAGTAGCGCGGATCCCAGCTGAGGCCACGGTGTTTTCGGCGGAGATGCATGCTGTGTATCTCGCCCTTCTTCCATGTTCAGTCGGTTTCTCATCATTGTGCTATGGTGTGTACGGATTCCTTAAGTGTCCTGCAGTCTTTATCATCTGCAGCTTGCCGTGACCATCCCGTTCTCTTGGATGTGAGACAGTTACTTCGTCGTTTGCTCGGGGCCGGTCTTCATGTTCAGTTTTGCTGGATTCCTGGGCATGTTGGAATCTCGGGTAACGAGTGTGCTGATGCTGCTGCTGGATCTGCTTCCTCTTTGGTCGTCACACACTTGCCACTGTATCACCGGGATTTCCGCTTTATCTTTTGCGACCATATCAAGCGAACGTGGCAGGGTCTGTGGGACCAACAGGTGGAAAATAAACTGCATCATATTAAACCTAATTTTGAAGTCTGGAAATCCTCATATCGTCGGAACCGTAGGGAGGAAGTGGTGCTTGCGCGTCTCCGCATTGGGCATTGTCGTTTCACTCACCGCTTTTTGCTGTGTGGCGACACTGCGCCGATGTGCGAGACGTGCAATTGCCGACTCACCGTCCCTCATCTTCTGTGTAGCTGTGTTCGTTTTCGTGATGCACGTTTTCATTTCTTTCATTCTCATTTGTTGACAGAGGACGCCGCTACATTGCAGCGGCTCCTCAATGACCACTGTGATACTGTTGCCGTGTTTTTATTTTTTAAAGAAATTGACTACTTTAAACGTATCTAAATTTTAGCCTTAATCATCATCCTCATTTCTCAGTTTTACTGAATCAGCTAGATTTTGCCGCCCCGGTGGCGCAGTGGTCTAAGGCGTTGGCCTCTGATCATTCGTCCGTAAGGGGTCCGGGTTCGAATCCCGGTCAGGCATGGATGTTGTGTTTGTCTTACGGCACTGGCTCTCTCCCTTCCCTGGAACCAGTGACCCAAAATTAGGGACGGGCGACTGCTTATAGCCCATTGAGTTGCTCACGGTGGTCGTTAAACCTCCAATCAATCAATCAAAAATCAGCTAGATTTTAATCATAATGTATCATGTTTTTAATACTGTTTGTTTCATTATTTTTTCAGCCCTTCCATCGTTCTCATTTTTCAGTTTTACTTGATCAGCCTGATTTTAAGCTTTTTACAACATTTTAATACTGTTTGTTTGTCTTGTGTCTGGCGCTCTTTGGCCAAACATGGCCCTTGTGCCATAAAAAGCCGCCCAGGTGGCGCAGTGGTCTAAGCGATGGCCTCTGATCATTCGTCCGAACGGGATCCGGGTTCGAATCCCGATGAGGCATGGATGTTGTATTTGTCTTTCGGCACTGGCTCTCTCCCTTCTCAGGAACCAGTGACCCTAAATTAGGGACGGGCGACTGCTTATATCCCATTGAGTTGCTCACGGTGGTCGTTAAACCTCCAATCCATAAAAATTAACCAACCAACCAACCATCCATAACGATTAAGATAATAAAAAAACTGTTATTTCTCATCTTCAGTAATATTCCTCCAGCTGCAGATGTAAGATCTGCTCCTTTATGTATATTTTTACAAGCGAGCATGATTGCCGAGAAACTCCTTTTCACTGCATTTACGATCCTGTAGTGGCTCAACCACCGCACTTCTACACATTCAGGGAATCCAGTATAGGATCGTTGATCACTGCTTGGATTTCATGGAGGATATTTTCTTTCTTCGGAGATTGGCTGAAAAGCTTGTATATGTCCTTTAATGTGTGAAAAATTCTTTTCACTTTAGAATTTTTGTTGCGGCAGCAAGCAACAGGTAATGACAAAATATGAGCTCGGCAGTGAATATAAGGTATATCCCTGCCAGCTTTCTCAGATAACTTTTTTTCGAACACCCGCTGTATTACATGAAAAATTTGATCCACCATCAAAGCCAAAAACAACGAGATCGTTGTAATTTAATTTTACTTTTCTAATTTCATAATCAATAACATTAGCTATGGTTTCAGACAAAGCGTTTGGTATTTTAACCAAAGAGTTATTTTTTTCCAAGGGATAGTTGTTCTCCACGTGTCTTACACAAATACTAAGTTGCATTTCATTTTTTTGAGAAGTACTTTCGTCTGCCATGAAAGAACAATTTTTATTCGATATTTTGTTCCTATTTTGGAGCGAAGGACTTCACCAATACAATACAATAACTCTGAAGCCGTATTTTTTGTGCAGTACGTAGATCGTTCACTTTGTGCTGTCTTCCAGTCTGCGAGATCCTGATTACATTTTACAAGCAGGTTATTAATTAAAGGCTCATATTTAGTTGTGTGGGTTCTTTCTTGTTTTATCAAAAAGTACAGGCCTCGACTTAGCACACTAAGAGCTTCTCTGTTCTCTTTCTTTTGCCCTTCACTTTGACACAGTGTTTGGTTGTTCACAGGACTTTTCAAAGCATTTAATTTTAGTTTTTCCATTTCTGCACTGGCAATGTGGGCTGACGAATGTTGATGTTCCTCCAGTTTTCCATCTTTCCATAACGCTTTTTTATATGATGCAAATTGTACCGTTATGAATACTCAGCCATTTTTTTGCAAAACATTTACATCATTCTTCATGAATTTTTCGCAAAGTTTACAAAACGCACAATCTCTGCGTTTGTCTTCATACAGCCATGTGTATTTTTTCTGCCAAGCCTTATTGTAGAAACGTCTTTCTTTTATTTTACCGGTACCAGGCAAAGCTATGTTAATATCATCAGCTGAAATTTGAGTTAACATTGATGTAGATTCTTTGGTTGCTACTGGAATATTTTCCACTTCTTCACCCTTGGCAAATTTGGTCTTTGAATTTTAATAAAATATGTCATAGATGATTGCGAAATTTTTCTTTTGGCAGACATGGTATCCTTTATATAAACAAACCCCGAAGATTCTGTCATGTTGCGAAAACATGATTTTTTGTTTGTTTTCTCCTATTTACCTTCCTTTTCCTTTCGTTCCTAAAAGCTTACTACTGACTGGTGAGTGGTGACTATTATTCCCCCCCAAATATATTCTCTGCTTCAGACTCCACCCAATACGCTGAATACCGGCCAATGTAATCGTGTGAAAAGCTATTCATTAAACTTATACTACGCGCACCCCAGATGTGTATGTCTTAGCTAACATGTAAAAATGTGGATATAAAGTGTAGAATTTCGCTTTATCCCATCATCCTGACAGTGTCTTCCTTTCCTGTGGTGTGTGACACGGGAAATTTATCGCTTCCTCATGTTCATCGTTCGACGCGAAGAAAGAGACACTGTATTTCTGCTATTGCCGGCTGTGCCAGTGTGTGTGTGAGTTGGGGGAAAGGAAAGGAGTGTCTAAGTCCGAATGAAAAGATCCATGTTTGTCCACAGCTGCTCTCTTTGGGGAAAGGGGGACTGAATTGAGGTCTAGAGAAATGGTTGCTCTCTGTTGCACTTAAATGCAAACGTGACGTGATTACCGCCGATGCGCTAACTGAAAGTCTAAAATAATCCCTGTAAGTTGTAACATCCTTGAGCTTCGTAAGCGGGGAGGGGGGTGAAACTCTGAAATGGACGCCGCCGGGACTGCTGAGATACAAAAAATGTACCCAAAGAGAAACTGTTATTGAATGCTGATAAGTGGCTTCACTTAACGAGGTTCCTAACAAGGGGTCTCGTATCTACTTATTTTCACATCCTACATGTGTGCGAAGGAATAAAACCATTTAGCTGTGAAGAGTGGGTGATGGTCAGCAAAGTTAATGGTCAATACGTTAATGCTCAGCTGGCGATGCTTGCTTCCTGCTGGGGGTGAGGGAAAGGATTTCTTAACCGTCGTTTCGATGGGACATTACGGGGGAACAAAGATGCATAGTTAAAATATCTTCCCACACCTGGTCGCTGTCAGCTTCCTAACACCAGTTTTATATTTTGAAAAACAGAAAGTTTATCTTTTAATCTGTTTTTTGAGCAAAACAAATTATCACACTTGAAAAAATATTTTAAAATGTTATTCGAAAAATATTCGCATCAAAAGAAATGAAACTTTCTTTTTCATTGTAACTTGTAGAGTTTTTTAATGAGCATTTTGCAAGACGACTTAAAAACTCTCCGGGGTGCGATTGGATATTTCCGGAGGGGTGGTGGGGGGGGAAGGGGCTTCGCCCTTCCGGATGTATGCCTGGAAGAAACACTGTATCTAATAGCATACGAGCAGAGCCTGATTTACGCAAGGACACACGGAGCTCGTGCCCAGAGCCTCCATGGACAGGGGCTCTCCAATTTAAGCGCTAACATTTAATTTTTATTATTATGGGCAGTAAAAACGGCGGCGTGCACGAGTTAATTTTCACCGAGCGCAAATATGCATCGATATGTTGCTTCAAAACAATCGATTATTAATATCCATTTGAAACCATGTTTGAAACATGATTTGAAAGATGGCAATTCGGCGGTCTACACTTGTTTAAATCCGTTTTATTTTAAACATTGACATAAATATTTAAAGAAATATTTTTACCAACCTATGTTTGATGTTTATGCCACAGGCAGAAACATGGGTTATCTAACACCACAAGTGAACACCACAATCTCATTATTAAAGAGACTGAAATCTTCATTAAGATCAACAATAGGACAATCACAATTAACATCTTTATCGCCTCTATTTTTTGAAAATGATCTGACTACATCTTTATAAGTTATGATAAACTGATTACTGATTTTGCCTTAATGAAGGCAAGGAAACGCCCACTACGATGAATGCAAAGTGAGTTCATATACTTTTGATTGGAGGTTTAACGACCACCGTGAGCAACTCATGTACTTTTGTGTCAGCGACTGGAGATAAAATGTTTACTTTTAATTTACAATTTTTGAACATTTATTGTTCCTTGCATTTATTAAAATAGATAGTACATGTGTATTAAGGCGCAGCACTTCTTGTGCTTTATACAATTATTACGCCTCTATAATTGCGCGAAGCTCGTCAGGGATGCTGCCTTAATACGCAAGTACCATTGTTAATTTATTAAGAGTACGATTCATGCCCGGAGATGGGGTTCCCCAAGTTGTTTGTGCCCAAGAGGGTCCCGCTTGAGCTGCGCAGTATCCGATGCGGTTAATTTGAAGCGGCGCATGACGTAGGCGTGGACGCTCAGTCTTTCGGCTTCCCGCATCACTGTTTGTTTACAATTGGTGTGATGGAGTTTCCGCTATGAACGTAATTGATGTGCAACTGTTTGAAGTTTGTATCTCTAGTTTGATGTTTATGTTGTGTTTATTTTGATACTTATTTACCACTGAGATTCATTGTTTGAGTATTTGGTAAGAAACGCAATAATGCCGGGTTGTGCAGTGGCCTGTTTTAGTACGTGCAATAGGAAAACCAAGAACACTGACATAGATTGAGTTCGTCATAATCAAGATTAGGAACTAAGTTTTATGTTCCTGAAAAGTCTATATCGGTATTAAATAAGTCCAAAAACGAAAGCGAAGCAAGATGTTATATTGCCGTCTCCCGTTGTAGGATATCTTAATATACCTACACACCAAATTGTAGTCTAAGGTCCAGTTGACACCTAAAATTATATATAATTTATGACTACAAAACTTGTGGTTTTGAGATAAAATAAAAATACCAACGTTTACCCCAATCAAAGGCTTATCATATATCGACTATAGTTTCGCAGAGCTATTGGCTCGGCATCATTAGGACGAATGGAGCGTAAACATTCAAATCATTGTGAAATTTTATTTTATCAAGAATGCTGACATTATGCACCATGTATTTCCCAAGGATTTATCACTTCAAAAATTGTCAGGATTCCTTCAAAGTTTCTAATGCAAGAGTGTGTTCCCAACATTTCACACATGTTACGAGCGTGACTTAAAGGCAGAGTTACTTCGGGTGACTAGCAGAAAAGTGTTGAAATCTGATGCTGTACGTACATTAAACATTCCCACAAGCAATAATACTAGTATTAATAAAGTAAGTACGAGAACCAATATTGACATTTTAGGATCTGAGACTGCAACTTCAACTGCACTTAGATGTCATGACCGTAGAATTCGGAAGCGTGCATTGGAAACCCTTTTTAATCTATCTCCAAAGAAGAGGAATATTGGGGGGGATGGGGGGATTTGGGATATTACACTACAAGACTGTGCAGGTATTCAGGTACCACATTCTATTCCCCCTCCTTTTTTTGGTAGGAAAACGCATCAAAGGAATGGTGTCATGAAATATTCTGCCATCAGAAAGCTAAGTTTTTATTTATTTCAATTTTTCATTGTTTGTATGAATGCATGCAAATATTTGCAATTTTTCTGATGGCTTTTATATATGCTTATGTGAGAAAGAAAAGTTTTACTTAAATGCATCTGTCGTGGGAACATTGTTTTAAAGATCAAATCTGGAACGGAAAAGTTCTAGAATTAAATTAACACAGTATTAGTGGTAAGGAATATACCAACTTATTTGCTAGCCATTAATATAAAAAAATTAAATACACACACCACACACATATACAAGTATATATATATCATAATCATTGTCAACCATTATCAATCCACTGCTGGACGAAGGTCTCCCCAAAGTTTCTTCCACAACGGTCTGACTTGTGCCAGTCTCCTCCATGTTACTCCCGCATACTTTCGAATTTCATCCACCCATCTCCCATGTGGTCTTCTTCTGGATCTTTTCCTGTCCCTCGGAATCCAATCTAAAATTTCGGCTGTCCATCGATTGACTGTCTTTCTGGCAATATGTCCAGCCCATTGCCATTTCAGGGATTTTACTCTGATCATGATGTCTTCCACTCTTGTCATTTTTCGGATCCACGAGTTCCTCTTCTTATCTCTCTTGGTTGCACCAAGCATGCACCTCTCCATGTTTCTTTGAGCTGTCTGCAGCCTTTGTATGTCTCTTTTAGTTAAGGTCCACGTCTCTGCACCATACGTAAGCACTGGTAGGATGCATTGATCAAACACTTTTTTTTAAGACATAATGGCATATTGCTTTTGAAAATTATACTGTTTCTTCCAAAAGCTCTCCAGGCAAATTTTATTTGCCAATTAATTTCTTCATCAATGTGACCCTCACTTGATATCTGCTGTCCAAGATGAACGTAGGTATCAGTTATCTCCAGCTTTTCTCCATCTACGGATAAATCTTCTTTTCTTGTAAAAGCATTGTACATCACTTTTGTCTTCTGAAAGTTCATTTTTAATCCCACTTCTTTACTCTTGTCAGCAAGTCCCTGGATCATACTCTGCAGCTCTGATGGGGTACTTGCAAAAATGACTACGTCATCAGTAAAACGAAGGTGAGTTATATATATATATATCCACTCGGCCAGCGTTGTGAGTTATGGCCAATTCCCCCCCCCCCCAAAAAAAATGACTCCACAACTTAAATCTTGGCCCTCAGTCTCCGGCAGCTGGAATGTACCTGGCCTAGGCAGTGGCCAGTGCGACATGAAGGCAGAGGGTGCTAAGAATCCCCGGAGGACAGGACTAGGCTGCCATCTGATGCTGACCTTGGCTACGTACAACGGACGCTCCCTATCTTCTGATTCAAGGCTTCTTGAATTGGAAGAGGAACTACAAAGGATCAAGTGGGACATCGTCGAGCTAAGTGAGGTAAGGAGAAAAGGAGAAGATCTCATTGAACTGAAAAGTGGACATCTCTTCTACTATCGTGGGACAGATACTGGCAGAACTAGTGGTGTTGGATTTCTAATAAACAAGAAGCTGAAGGATAAAGTTGTAGAAGTTGAAAGTTCCTCTGACAGAGCTGCACGACTCGTTATCCAACTCTCGAGAAGATACCAGGCTCAGATTATTCCAAACTTATGCACCCACCACAAGTCATGCTGAAGAAGAAATTGAAGAATTTATGAGGAAATTCGTGATCTAAATAATAAAGGTAAGCAGCACTTTGAAGATGATTATGGGAGATTTCAATGCAAAAATAGGGCAACGGCAACAGAATGAAACTTCAGTAGGTAAATTCGGTCACGGCAACAGAAACCAGCGTGGAAATACTCTCGTAGAGTTTGCAGAGGCAGAAGGGTTTTTCATCTTGAACTCCTTTTTCAAGAAAAAGCCACACAGGAAATGGACATGGAGACATCCAAATGGGACGACAAGTGAAATTGATTTTATTATGTGTAACAAAAAATTCGTCATAGAAGACTGCAGTGTGCAAAACAAGTTCAACACAGGCAGTGACCATAGATTCGTGAGATGTAAGATGCACCTCAACACTAAACTCGAACGTAGCAAGCTCATAAGACAAACAAAATGTATTGACATAACCAACCTTAAAAAACACCATAATACCTTCAAATTGGAACTGAAGAACACATTCTCTGCTTTAGAAGGCCTAACATCGGAAGAAGTGGATATTTCTGAAGTTAGCAGAAAAGTAACCAAAGCTCTAATGGAAACAGCAACAAAATTAGCTGGGTCTAAGAACAAATTGCATGTGAGCAAATTATCAGGAAAAACCAAAATGTTGATGCAAAAAAGAAGAGTGATGAGGACAACTAAAGAAGATGTAACTTCCAAAGTGTAATATATAGAGCTATGCAAGACAGTACGAAAAAGTATCACTGAAGACGTAAGGAAATTCAACTGTGAACTAGTAAGGAAAGCAATTGAAAATAACCAAAGCCTAAAGATAGCAAAGGGACATCTCAGTAAGGGGAAAAAACAGATTACGGCACTGAGAAAAGAAGATGGTTCTGTAGCAAGAAATAGAGGCGAAATTTTGACAAGAGTGAAAGATTTCTACTCCAAATTATATGAAGGGGATGATACATGTACTCCAGACATCATGAAAGGTACCAGTACCAGAGTTCTTCCAGTCCTTCCAGCAGAAGTTGCACATGCAATCAAGAACATGAAGCGGGGAAAAGCTCCAGGAGAAGATGGACTTACTGTAGACATCATACAAGAAGCAAGTGGAGAAATCGAAACAGTATTCGCCCAAATTTTCACTCGATGCCTTAATGAAGGGAAAATTCCTGAGGGTTGGAACAACGCTACAATGATCTTGCTACATAAAAAAGGTGACATTGAGGATCTCAGGAACTACAGACCTATCAGCCTCCTATCAGTGGTTTATAAAATCTTCACTAAAGTTCTTTCACACCGCTTGAAGGTGACACTGGACATGGCTCAACCGAGAGAACAAGCTGGATTCAGGAGTGGATACAGCACAATAGATCATATCCACGTACTGAGAGAACTAATTGAAAGAGCGAGGGAATATGAGCTTCCATTGTGCATGGCTTTTATCGATTATGAAAAAGCCTTTGATTCGGTGAAACCATCAGCAGTTGCAATGGCTCTGAAATCCTGCGGTATTGAAGATGCATACATTAATATTATTAATAACATCTATGAAAATGCAAGTGCAAAGATTCGGCTGTTTGAAAATACAACACACATAAAAATTGGAAATCGAGTGAGACAAGGTGACACCATGTCTCCGAAGCTCTTTAATGCCACATTGGAAAATGTCTTTCAATCACTGAACTGGGAAAACAAAGGGATAAAGATTAATGGAGATTATCTAACCCACCTTCGTTTTGCTGATGACATAGTCATTTTTGCAACTACCCCATCAGAGCTACAGAGTATGATCCAGGAACTTGCTGACAAGAGTAAAGAAGTCGGATTAAAAATGAACTTTCAGAAGACAAAAGTGATGTTCAATGCTTTTACAAGAAATGAAGATTTATCGATTGATGGAGAAAAGCTGGAGATAACAGACACATACGTTTATCTTGGACAGCAGATATCAAGTGAGGGTCACATTGATGAAGAAATTAATCGGCGTACAAAACTTGCCTGGAGAGCTTTTGGAAGAAACAGCATAATTTTCAAGAGCAATATGCCATTATGTCTTAAAAGAAAAGTGTTTGATCAATGCATCCTTCCAGTGCTTACGTAAGGTGCAGAGACGTGGACCTTAGCTAAAAGAGACATACAAAGGCTGCAGACAACTCAAAGCAACATGGAAAGGTGCATGCTTGGTGTAACCAGGAGAGATAAGAAGAGGAACAGGTGGATCCGAAAAATGACAAGAGTGGAAGACATCATGATCAGAGTTAAATCCCTGAAATGGCAATGGGCTGGACATACTGCCGGAAGAACAGACCATCGATGGACAGCCGAAATTTTAGATTGGATTCCAAGGGACAGGAAAAGACCCAGAAGAAGACCACATGGAAGATGGGTGGATGAAATTTGAAAGTATGCGGGAGTGACATGGAGGAGACTGGCACAAGACAGACCGTTGTGGAGGAAACTTGGGGAGACCTTCGTCCAGCAGTGGATTGATAATGGTTGACAATGATGATGATGATATATATATATATATATATATATATATATATATAAATAAGAGAAAAAAAAGATGTAAAATTTAATTTAAAAAATGAAAAATTGAAAAGTAACATTTTAATTCTCACCATTCCTCATTCCTTCAAGGTGCGTATATATAGATAGATAGGTAGAAATATTTTTCAAGATGTCATTTTTTAAGTATTCCATACTTCGTGGTGTGTGTGTGCAAATAATTTTAAAAAGAAAAAACTAAAATATATATATATAGAAGAAAATCAAAACCAATTCACCAAGCTATATTGTCCCTTTGATGAGGGCAAAAACTAAAAAACAGTAACCCATAAAATTTTGAGTTCATAAAAGAAGACATGTAGAAATTTGTAATGTAAAACATGTTGAGAATAATCACTTATAGCTTCTTCAGGGTCAAACAGAAATGCTACCTCTCTCATTTCTACAAAGACCTGAAAGTGGGTTTCTGCTATATTAATTATTATACATCTGCTTAAGTGCACTAAAAACGCCGCCCCGGTGGCGCAGTGGTCTAAGCGATGGCCTCTGATCATTCGTCCGTAAGGGGTCCGGGTTCGAATCCCGGTGAGGCATGGATGTTGTGTTTGTCTTACGGCACTGGCTCTCTCCCTTCCCTGGAACCAGTGACCCTAAATTAGGGACGGGCGACTGCTTATAGCCCATTGAGTTGCTCACGGTGGTCGTTAAACCTCCAAAAAAAAAAAAAAAAAGTGCACTAAAAACAAATTTTGTAAGTTAATAAAATCCTTGAACATTAAATTCTACTAAGCCGGTTAACTACTAAAACAACCAGCTAGCACATATGCTGGTAGAAAAGGTTTACAGGAAAAAAATAATTTTGAAAAAAAAAAGGCATATAATAACACTTAACTCTCTCTTTGTATCTTGGTTTTCTTGCCCTTAAATTTGTTTTTAGCCTGCTTATGTGTTATATACATACACACCATGAAGGAATGTTGAAAAATCTCTCAAGAGTGAATGTATGAAAAAAGACAGAATAGTTTTCGTGTTGTTCCTAGTACGGAATATAGCTGCGATACGTATTGCCGCCTTTGTTGGCATTTTTGATGAAGTAAGTTTCAGAACTAATTTAAGTATCAGTGTCTAACCTTAATACTTGTAGCTGTTTTATTTGTAGTGACTTGGCTACCAATTTCGTTATTCAGTAAGTATTAAAATGTGAGTTCACATATATGCAAATAAATTTGGAAATGTTGCGCTTCAAGGAAGATAAATGCTTTGAATTTACGAGATTTATTTGTGTATGAGGAGTTTTTCGCAGTTTTATTTCGTTATTATCATAATAAGTGTGATTATCACGATCGTTTCGTATGCCGTAACCCCACGCCACAAGACACTCAAAGCTGCCATGCGTTACAGTGCCTGCGTCCAGCGTCCACGCCGACGTCTTTCAGCAGCCAATGAGAGGCTGACACCGTAGCGAGCCCAACCTTATACCATGAGATATATCTAAAGACCTTGGTTTGTGCCCAGGGCCCCAATAGTCTTAAGTCGGGCTCTGAGTTGCTCTTCCTTCTCTGAACAAACGGCCCTAAATTAGAGACGGGCGACTGTTTATAGAGTTGCTCACGGTGGTAATTAAATCGCCAAGTTAAAAAAAAACAAACACTTTCATGAAAAAAGGACATTTCCTTTTAGTGAATTAGTAAATGCACATTTCATACCTGAACTAGCAACCTACACGATACAAGTGTTTCCTGTCCGGATTATCGAGAGTTTACTATATAACAAATTTGCTTTTTATCCTGGCTTGGAAAAAGTTGCTAACTGGCTGTTACGCCGGGACCACGCGCCGGGACAAGATCCAAAAACTGCAGCAATTCCGATCAAACTGAGACCTGGGTTCCGAAAGTTCTAATCAAGCAACCTCCTTGAAATCAAGGACTTTCTGATCATAAAGTTTGGCGCGACCCCTGGTGGGGCCGTACTGGAAATTTTTGTTAGAAGAATGCAAAGGCATTTCTTCTCCGGCTTGTCAGTTGTCACTTGATGGAGTGGAGTCAGACGATAGGTAGTTTGCCGTTCTGTCATAATAACTGTAAAACGTAAGGGTGCAAAAATTGAGTATTTTCCTTAATTTTAGATTCAATCATTATCTTTTCAGTAGGATGATGATAATTTGAAACCTCTTAACTGGCTAATCTAATGTGAAGTGAAACTCCAGTTCCGACATTGCTGTGAACTACACTGTGTGAAATTTACACAAAAATCCCATTAACAGTGTTGCTGGACCAAGTCCATTAAGCATTTGTAATACATTTAATAATTGTATCTTATCCTAACAACTAACTATTTGTTTTTATTTGCATGCAGAATAAGAACAAGATCATTTTCAGATGGCTTTGTTTACATTTTAGAATTTGTATCCCCATACAGAATAACGTGCTTTTTCGTTCTCCTAGAATTTATTTGAAACATATTTTGGAGGAGCCTATTTATTTGAAACATTTTTGAGTATTTTTTGCTTCCACAGTCTGCATTTCTGGAATTTGCTGCACTTCTATAGCTATGTATGCTAGGCTCTCGCAATCGTTCGGCCGCAGCGAAACCAGTTGTGGTGCCTTGGAGCTTAAAGTAACTCCCTTTAGTTGTGTAACTTAAGTTGTTATCTGGACATCGTTTATACAGAGAGAGAATAACCGATTCTGCTGCACCGGTGACGCAGTGGTCTAAGGGCCAGTTCGAATCCCAATGAGGCATGGGTGTGTTTGTCTTATGGCATTGGCTCTCTCTTTTGCCTGGAACCACTGGCCCTAAATTATTGACGGGCGACTGCTTATAGCCCATTGAGTTGCTCACGGTAGTTATTAAACCTTCAATCAAAAAAAAAAAAGATTCTGCTGCCATCCATGAAGAGTGTTGGGATCTATGGAACTGTGTAATTGAAGCTTTATGTTAAATTATAATCAGTACTTCATACACTTACACAGCTGCAATCAATCGTGCAGTTTTAATTTCACCCCATACAAGTTTTTCGTGATTGCAGTATATCCAATCACTAAATTTTCAGCAATCTGTGAGTTCAAATAATTTTTATTAACCTAAACTAGTTTGTGTCAAAGAAATCAAAAGTGCACACACACACAGTAAGATTGATTGTTGTAGTACAGATTCAAGAAAGAGAAATGTGAAATGTTTGTCATGGAACATTCTGCTTGAAGAGAGCGATCTGTTTGCTTCCTCCCTGTACTGCAGATTTACTGAAACACACTTTAGCAGTTAATTTCACCATGAGCAAGTTATCTATTAAGATCAAGGCCAGATGGTACTTTTGCAGGCCCAAGGCGGAATTTCATTGCGGGCCCTAGAAAGTAAAACTTGCATTTTTAGTTAGTATAAACTGTTACTTGTAAAGAACATGCTTGAAAACTGTCATAAAGGAAAAATTATCTCAAAGCATTTGCTTTAAGCTGAAGAAAAAAAACATAATATGAACTAAAAGTTCAGAGAGAGTTAAAATCTATGATTTCTGTAAAAAATTGGTTTAGGGTGCATTTGAGTTTTTATAGAATTTTCCTTATGAAATGATAAAAATATAATGTGGGCAGAAAATATTTTTGTGTAAGGAATAATAAGGCTTCCAAAAATAAATTGTATAAATTTTTTTCTCTGGTTCATGTTTTAGTGATTGATTTTTGATGCAAGGTAGACTAACTGACAAATTAGTGATTTTTTAAAGTTTTTATGTGTATGCAGATATGAAAATAACGTTTTTTTAAATTCCAGTGCTGTTTCTAAAGTCAATGATCAGTTGGCCTCCATATACATCACAAAAACAACTTTGATAACATTCTCTTCTTCTTCTTTCTTTCTTTTTTTTTTTATTTTTATTTTTTTTGGCCGCCCTGGTGGCGCAGTGGTCTAAGGCGATGGCCTCTGATCATTCGTCCGAAAGGAGTTCGGGTTCGAAATCCAGTGAGGCATGGATGTTGCGTTTGTCTTACGGCACTGGCTCTCTCCCTTCCATGGAACCAGTGACCCTCTCCCTTCCATGGAACCAGTGACCCTAAATTAGGGACGGGCGACTGCTTATAGCCCATTGAGTTGCTCACGGTGGTCGTTAAACCTCCAATCAAAAAAAATAATAATAATATTCTTTTTATTTCTTAAAATTTAAGAATTTGGTTTAAGCACAAATTGTTGAATATATAAAAGTAACAAAATGGTGAAATTTAATTTGCTATATCATGAATGTGAAAAATATCTAGGTGGTTATAATAATCATTTTGAAAGTTTACCTGTGTAGAGATGAGCATCGAGCAAATTTCAGTATCTGTACAACAAAGGATGGTAATCTATTTGGAATAGAGGGTTTAAAAAAGGAAAAAAATCGTAATAAAAAGTATCTTTCTTACGGCCTCCCACCTTAAAAATAAAATAAAAAGTATAATTATACATCAATGCATAAAACGCACTGTCTTTACATGATTTAAAAACTTGAATTCCTAAAACCTACACAAGTAAAAATTTAGTGTAATATTAAAAGGCATAAAAATACAAATGAACATGAGACCTTTCGAACCCACAGTCAGTCTATCCTCAGATGTGAACTAAATTACAAGGAGGACAGTAACAAGTTTATATATGCTTGATGAAAGTCTTTGTGATGTCATAGGAGATAACATACATTATCATATGACGTTAGTCTATAATTCTAGTTAAGAGTCATTATTAGAGGGAGGGTTTCCCAGGTGATCTTGAGGAAACTTGTAAAGCAGGGAGTTGGAATGTATGAATGAATATTGTCATTGCAAGATAAGGAACCATGATAGATGTTTCCAACCCTCTGGAAATCCCTACTTTGCAAGTTTTCTCAAGATCACCTGGGAAACCCTCCCTCTTATAGTGACTTAACTAGAATTATAGACTAACATCATATGATGATGTACGTTATCTCCTACGTCATCATGATTTTCAGCAAGCATATATAAACTTGTTACTGTTCACCTTGTAATTTGGTTCACATGTGAGGATAGACTCACTGTGGGTTCGAAATGTCTCATGTTCATTTGTATTTTTATGCCTTTTAGTATTCTAAATTTTTACTTGTGTAGGTTTTAAGATTTCATCAAATTTTTAAATCGTGTAAAGACGGTGCATGTTTTATATATTCTACTTTACTACACAAAAATAATTTTATCCTATTTATAGATATAAAAATTCTGACAATGGATTTGTTTTTATTTCCAAGACTTCACTGCCTAAGTGTACGTTTCTGCTGCAGCGTCGCTGCTGGCATATAGATGCTCGCTCAGGCACCTCGCTGCTTGCATGTAGCTGCGATGCTCGCCATGGAGCATTTACCCTGCAGCTGTTCACATCGCTTTTATTCTTTTAGGAATCACGACTGGATCTCTTATTGTCAAACAGACTTTACAAGTGCTATGGCAAGTTTTACAACCACACCAACTAAAGAAAAATTCAAAGAAATCGCTGATATGTTTTACAAGAAATTTGGATTCCCTGTCTAGGTTCTATCGATGGAAAGCACATCCAAAAACTTCACCCTCAATGGTCACGCTCCATGTTCTTTAATTATAAAAGCTACTTTTTAATAGCTCTGCAGGCCATCGGTGATGCACACTAAATTTATTTTCATTGAGGTTGAAGCCTATGGAAACAAAGTGATGGGGGCACTTTTAGAAAGTCTGCCTTATATGACAGAATAAAAGGGTGTGATTAACATTCCTGAAGATAACTTCCTACCAAGTACTAAGCCCCTTTTGTGTTCATAGGTGATGAAGCATATCCTTTACTGAGACACATGATGAAGCCTCATGCTAGGAAAACTCTTGATCAGTCCAAAAAAAAGTTCAAATCACAGGAAAATTCCACAAATAAAACTTGCTTCTATTTATAAAAAAACAACACAATTTTTAAAGATGCAAGAGAGATGACTGTGTAGTTTCGCACTCGGTTGGGAAAGTGGGTCAGTGGACGGGAAGAGTGGCCTTGAAGGAACCAATCCCAGCATAAGTTTCAGGATGCCTGGCGATGGTCAAGGCTCAAAAAACAAACCAGTTGGATATAATCGCTGTGGTGATGATTGCAGTGAGCAGTGCAGATAGCATCGCTGCTCCACGATAAATGAGCATGTAAAGATTTATGGTTTTGTTTCATCGCCGCCAGGCATCCATGTGCACAACTGGGCAATGTGCAGGTTGCAGCATAAACATACCCTAAGGCAGTGGTTCTCAAACTGTGGGGCACGAAGGGCTTGCATACTTTCCTACAGATAAAAATTAAAATATAGTATGTAGAAAAACACAAAATAAGCTGAAGAAAATGTCAAACTTACCATGACTTCTATTTTTGGTAAAGAAAACAGGTGTGGGGGATGGCTGACAGTATTTTCTCTTGTGTGTGAAGATGGGGGGGCACAGGTAAAAAGTTTGATAACCACTGGCCTAAGGCGACTGCCCTTGTTGCTCCTATAGTCCAGCCGGCCCTGATTAAAACTTTCTACTTTCAGGTGATCTGTCAGTATTTGAAGCTAATATGCAGAAATCTGACAGCTATGTATAAAGATAATGTACAGAGCTGAGGAGTGTCTGAAATTTTTACCTAACTGTATCCTATATTTTTTCAAAGGGCTTTTCTAACAAAATTCGGGATAGCCTTCGAATTATAAGCCCTTCAAGCATGGGCGTCCTGCAACTTTTCCGTGGGAGGGGAGAGGAGGCAAATGGGTATACTCCCACTATCATAATTATTGCTTAAATTTTTGGTACCCCCTGCGCCCTTATATGGCATAGTGGGGGATTGGGTCAGGTGAGTGCAGTGAGCCCCTGCAGCTAGGGGCTGGGTTCGGAGCACTGTTAGCCCTCCCCCCAATTTTTTTTGAAATTACACCAATTTCAAAAGGAATTTTGAGGCGATATCAGGAAATTGGAACTTGGACACATCTTTCTTTTTATAGTCAATATTTAGTATTGAAATAACGGACAATAATAATAAATATGTCATTTACCAATTACTGGCCACTAATTATTCATATCTGAGTCAAAAGTTTAACCTTACTGCAGGCTTCTTGATAAATTTAATAATCAACTTAATAGTCTTTTTGTATGAAAACATTAACTTGGGGTTATATAAAACAATTGTACTGCTTCATTGTCTTTTATTGAGTACAAAGCCTTTTTTTTTTTTGGTAGGCATTGATCTTTTTATACCATCTTTACTTTCCTGTTTCTTGCACTTTAGAAGAGCTACTATAGAATAAAAACTGCAAACGTGTTGGGGTTTGTCCAAATCTATCAATCACATTTTGAATGAGTTCGTGTGACCCGTTTGTCCCACCCCCTAGTGGACGCCCATGCCTTCAAGTAGTTCTGTGTGTCACTCTGCTTTGTTTACATTACGCTGAAGATGTTCACTATCACAGGGCAAAAAAATTAATGCCACTGCTCTAGAAAAATAAAAAATCGTGCAAAAGTGTACTGGATACCGGAGTACTTTTTTTATGGAAAATAATTTACTTACAACTTAGTTTTATGTTTCTTGAATCATTTCTTAAACTGCATGTACATAGCAGGGTTCTCGCCAGGGTTCCAGAATCAGGGGTGAAAATGTCACCCCAGGCTTTTTTTGTGGGGGTGATTTTGAAAAATCAGGGGTGAATTTTAAACAATCGTAAACTTAGAGAAAAATACCACATTTATGGAGGGAAAAAAAATGAACAAACACAAAAATAATATAAATATTTTATACATATCTTCTAATTTTGTTATTAAATATTTCAGCAGCTTTGTGAAATGGAAAGCTTTCTAAGAAAGTGTTACATTTGCTGCTGATATTCGAATCTGCCGCCCCGGTGGCGCAGTGGTCTAAGGCGCTGGCCTCTGATCATTCGTCCGTAAGGGGTCCGGGTTCGAATCCCGGTCAGGCATGGATGTTGTGTTTGTCTTACGGCACTGGCTCTCTCCCTTCCCTGGAACCAGTGACCCTAAATTAGGGACGGGCGACTGCTTATAGCCCATTGAGTTGCTCACGGTGGTCGTTAAACCTCTAATCAAAAAAAAAAATATTCGAATCAAATTTTTTAAAGTTTATTCTTTCAGTCTGTTGCGAAATTTATCTTTTATTCGATTTTGTGTGCTAAAAGGACGCTCTACTGATGCAGAACTTATTGGCACAACCAAAGCAATTTCATACAACACTGTGCTTGGATACACATCTTTATACCTGCAGATGAAAAGTTCTGCAACATCTGCAAATTTAAAACTAGCATAGCTATTTTTTAGCAGAATAAATATATATGGATATTCAGTGAACAGGCATTTCAAATCTTCAAAATCTTTGAAGTGGTTTAACAACTTCAAAAAAATTTGCATGACACCGATGAGGATATTTACTTCCCATCCCAAAAGTGTTTGAGCGAATTGGCTCCTTTCACAATAATGAATAATAAAAGAAACATAGGGATCTTCACAACATCTAAAACAAAAAATCACTTTAACAATGTATAAACCGTTGCTTTTAGCCCAAAAATTACGACAGGATAAAAAAAAAATTCTCAGTATCAATACAAGCATGAGCCAAATTTTAGAGAAGAGTTCTTCAGATGAGAAAAAACAGACCATTTATATATTGATAAAATAATGAATGGCATTAACTTACCTTTTGTACCTTTTGCAAGTAACGCTGGTTTTGATGACGCCTTGCACAATGAACAAAACATCAAAATTGTTTTATTTTCGTCGGTTTCGACTTCAAGCCAGTCGTACATTTTGCGCCATTTCTCTTGAAAGTTAAGATTTTTTAAAAATTTAGTTGGAGGTACAACAGGAACAGCCTCACTACATTTCTGAGGGAATATTTCACTATTTAAAATCGTAGCACTCGATGCCGAACTTGCAGAATCGTCAGTAGAACGCTTCCTCTTTCTAATGAGGAACTTTTCCATTGTGTTATAGTAAGAACAAATATCAGACCTGCCAACTTCTCAAAATAAAAAACCGGGACATCCACGCGCGTTCAGTGGTGCGTATTTACACTTTATAAATAATAAAATTATATATTATAGGTTTCTCTGTTTTTTTATTACAGTTAATTATTTAATACAAATAAAGAAATATTTACAAAAAAAAATTAGTATTTAAGTATAATATAAGATTAACAAACCTTGTTAATGAGTTTCATTCTTAGAGAGTGAGACACTATTTTTTTCAGAGAGTCACCAATTTTTCTCCCCACGATAACAGGAGTCTTATCACATAAGGCAAGACAGTTTATCCACGGAATACCAAGATACTGAAATTCTTCAGACACAAGTTTGGCAATATTTTCACCTGTTGAACTGGTTTCTAGGCATGGCAAAGAGCATGCATCTCACTCGCTTGCAATGATTATCAAAGTATGTTACCACAATTGCCCCCCCTCCCCTTCCCCCAATTTTTTTTTTCTTAAATCAAGAAAATTGCTTGCAAAAAACAAGATTTATTATAAAATCAAGAACATTTGAGACAGTACCAGAACTCTTAATTTATGATTATCTATTATTAGGGTAGAGCGGTAATGTATGGGATGTGCTAGCAGTATGTTTGATGATACTTATATTCTATTATTTTTCTGTATCAGTCACTCATAGATGGAGTTCAGAAATTGTATTGATTTTCAAGGTTTTTGAATTTTTTTTTTAAACTGAATGATGCAATTTTAGAAATAACTTTATTTCATTTAAGCAATGATAAGACAGTGACTTTTTTTTTTTTTGTAATGCCCTTGGATGACAATTTTATCCATCACGAATGTACGATAGCGCTATTTTAGATAAAGGATGAATAATGTAACTTTGAAAATATGAATACTTTTGAACACCATGCATCAATTCTTACAAATTTTCAGCTTCTTCACTTTCGTTTTCAGAAAAAATAATTACGATTACGGGAAAAATCTTTATCCCCCCTCTCTTTGTCAAGCTGAAATGCAAACCTTATTTTGGGGGTGGGGGAATATTTAAGAATACAGGATACATGTTCAGAACATCGTTTTTTTTTGGGGGGGGGGGGTACAATTACGGGATAAATCTTTGCTACGTCCAATTTTTGTTTTCGGACAGTTTCCCTCCATTTCAAGTTGAAATACAAATA
Source organism: Macrothele yani (assembly GCA_039090855.1). Taxonomy (NCBI): domain Eukaryota; kingdom Metazoa; phylum Arthropoda; class Arachnida; order Araneae; family Macrothelidae; genus Macrothele; species Macrothele yani. Next base: position 63,395,430 of record CM077006.1, read on the forward strand.
TTTATAAAATAAAATGATATTTAACAACAATACTAGGCAGAGGAAACACCGCGTGAAAAATAAAATTACGATTATGAGAGAAATCTTCACTGCGTCTAACTTCCGTTTTTGAAAGTTTTGAAAGACGAAACTTCTGTTTTCGAAAGTTTCCAGCGAAAAACATTCTCCTCTGCTACCAATTGCCCCGAAATTTCTGTTCAGTTATGCATCAATCTTGAGGAAAACTCCAATTATGATGGAAAAGGAGAAATTTCTCGAAGCTGTTGCACGCTCATGCCTGAAGATTACAGGGAAATTTTTTCGCCGTCGAATTTCCGTTTTCGGAAATTTTCCCTCCATTTTCCAACTGAAATACAAATATTTTTGGAATAAAGTGATGTATAACAACAATACTGGACAGAGGCAACATCGCAGGAAAAAGAAATTACGATTATGGAAATCTTTATTTCGTTTACTACCATTTTTGAAAGACGAAATACCGTACCAATGCGTATTTTTATGCATTGGTGAAATTTTGATGCGTAAACACACATTTTGATGCATACTAGACGCGTAATTATGCATTTTGACAAACTCTGCATGGCCCAGAATTAAAAAAAAATTCGCGCTTTGGCGTAATTAGCGCACTATTCCAAACACTGAGGGAGAGCAAGTTTGGAAGGATTGGCGGGAGGGGGGGTGCGATCGCTCCCAGCTAGAAACATGAGATAACATAAGGTTCAATCGCTATGAGATCATAATAAAACAAAAGCAGGAGTTTACACTAAGCGACAATAACAACGATATCAATTTCCATCAGTAAAAAAAAATTCACGAGCCATTTTGGCGAAAATCCGGAAGAAACTATCTTCCGACCATAAAACTCCGTAAAACTTTCAGGAAATCCGGAATACTTGGCAGGTATGTGGACGTCATTGCACCGATATCGGCTTTTCCGACATATTATGTAATATCACCTTGCAGTTCTTCACCCGATATTGGCTTTGCCAATGCATCCAATATCCTATGGCCGTTCCTCACCCCATATCCGTCCGATATTGGCTTTGCCGATGTATCCAATATCTGAACTTTAAGGCGCTTACTTAGAAACGGGACAAATTAATGGTTTTCGCATTTGTGCGAAAAAACTATAAATATATTCGCAAAATGCGATCGCAGTTTAAACCGTGATTTTAACAAAAAAGGACACAAAACTCAGAACTTTTACGAAATACATTGAAATCCGCAATTCTTCCAACCTGTCCGTAATTCGGTAATCATGTGGCCGAAACCATAATGGTTGGCACCCTTAGCAGCGCGTGGGCTTTCGTCTCGTTGCACTCTACGCGGATTTCAGACGCACGGTGAGCTACGCTGGTCCTCGTTTTCAGAAGTATTTATCATTTTCTTGTAGGACTTCCGTCCACAGTGAGTAGAGTTTAGGTCCCAGCCACCTACAGCGAGATCGCCTTTTGGGCAGGACACAGAAACAGAAGGAATTAGAGCAAGTCTAGCGACTTTGACAGAACAGTTTGTAGTGAGATTAGAGTACAGTAGATGGCGCCACCGTACAAGTACGGTGTTGCACACAGGGGGGGGCATAGGGAAGGATACCCATTTAACCAGTGGGTCCAGCCTGGGGGCCGTCACTTAATGTGCTCGTCCGATGCACGGCGGATATTCAGCGATTGTTAGTAAATCACACCATCTCTAAAAGATCAGCCCAGGTTCGAACCTGAGGACCTTGCATCGATAGTCTGATTCGCTAACCGCTAAACCATCTGCGGCTTACTCTACGCGGATTATCCTGTAATCCGTTTATATACGACCGGAAGGGAAATGCTGGGATGTACAGTGACGTCATGAAATCGGCACACGTGATCTGAAACGGCATCGCCTTCGTAGATTTTCCATGCTAATAGCTCACGATTAAAATATTTCTGCGCGCGCGCCGATTTCGCGCATCACTTTATTTTTCTTTCGCGAATTCAAATTTTTTGCGCAAAACGCGCGTCTGCGCACGCTATCGGGAACCCTTTATAGTGACATTGATTAACAACAATAAGCAAGGTGAAAAGAACAAAGTTCACATGGGAACCTCAATAAAAAAAAAAAAGCAAAAGCAAAATAACACATCTAATATTATTTATTATTCAGCATTCCGTCTCTAGAAAATGAATCTTATTTTTCTTTGCAGAATTGCTACCTATTAGAGTAGAAATTATTCTAATAAAAAAAAAAAAATGCTTTGGACAAAATGTAGCAGTGGAACTACTTTCTTTGCCCTGCAATGGATTTCTGCAGGTGTCATGTAAACAAAGCAGAGCACCACATAGAACTACTTGAAGTGCTGATAAATGAAAGGCTACCCAAAATCAGTTACAATGCTGCATCATCAGTTTTATAATTTAAGTCCATTATTTAAATCCATCCTTTGTAACTGTCAATCATTTATCCTACAGAAGTGGCTGAGTCTTATCATTTTCTAGCATTCTGTTGAAGATCAGTGTGTCATATGTTCTATGTGCATTTTATATAAGCTAGTTATGACTGTTCTTTCAGTTGTATTTTTAACTAGAGAGTAAACTGACAAGTTATGTGTGATCAAAGTTCCCATTAACATCAACATGAACACGGATTTTAGTTTTTTTCTCTTTGCTTCACTTTAAATCAGTGGAGTGAAAATCTTAAGTATTGCTTCTTGCAATGTTCCTTCTACCTTCTATTGTTGTTATATATGATTTTATTCCATAAATATTTGTGTTCCAGATTGAAAATGGAGGAAAAGTTTTTAAAAACGGAAGTTAGACGGAGCAAAGACTTCTCCAGTAATTGTAATTTTGTTCTTCCACGGTGTTTCCACTGCCCTGTATTGTTGTTAAATGTTATTTTCTCCCATAAATGTTTGCATTTCATCTTGATATGGGAGAGGGAAATTTCTGAAAACAGAAGTGATGGAGCTGGTGTTCAAAAGTATTCACGCTCTCAGAGTTGCACCATTTATACATTCATGGTCCTCAGACTGAAAGTTCTTTTGGAATGATGGATGAAATTATAGACATAAATTCAGGAAGAATGATTATTATTGAAACCTATTCTGCTGCTGTGAACTACAAATTAAAACACATGTTAAGTTTGCAGTTCAGTTCTTCAATACAATGGGTTATTTTGAAGTAGCAAGATCTGAGACTATAAACAAAAGTCGGGAATGGAAAGAAAAATTTAGCAATGAATTCTATGCAGCTCCAGAGTCCATGGAGTGCAAATATGGCTATGGAACTTGCTGGCCGCCCCGCTGGCGCAGTGGTCTAAGGCGCTGGCCTCTGATCATTCGTCCGTAAGGGGTCCGGGTTCGAATCTCGGTGAGGCATGGATGTTGTGTTTGTCTTACGGCACTGGCGCTCTCCCTTCCCTGGAACCAGTGACCCTAAATTAGGGACGGGCGACTGCTTACTTTGAGTTGCTCACGGTGGTCGTTAAACCTCCAATCAAAAAAAAAAAAAAAAAATGGAACTTGCTGAGGAAAATAACAAGGCTTACTCACAAGAGGAAAATTGAGCTCATGTGAAAGCAAATATAACAAAACAAGAAAAAAAATATTTGAAGCCATATATTTTAATATGTTTGTTTTGATTTAGGTTCAGGAACTTTATATTGTGAATATAATAATGTGCTGCCCATTAATATTTACATAACTAAATTACAGCAAATAATTCAGTCTTTATACTTATGGTGTGTTATATTCACACTTTTTCAGTGCATTAAGATTTTTCACTTGATTAAAAAGTGCAGCTTTCATTTTTCTTTGTCAGTCTCATGTATGTATATATCAAATGGATGAAAAAATACTTGTTTTTCTTATAATTAATTTTTTTCAGACAGTACCTTTAAAATTATTTTCCTTTTTTAATGAAAATTTGGCAAAACAAGGAAGGTATGAGTTTTCTGCACAACATTTCAATAAGGACATGTAATCCAGCCCAGATAGATCAAATAGAAAGTGATAATAATAATAATAGTAATAATTTAAAATTTTATTATTAAGAAGAATTTCCTGCTCTATTCTAGATTTCAGAGCCTTTTCCTAAATAATTTCATCTGTGATGACATGTTTGGCTCTGTTTTTTGTAATCTGCAATAATAATGCTTGCTGCAGCTTATCATTTCCATTTTTTATTTTCATTATTCAGTGTAATAATTTTTCCAAGCCCATTTGCTTGTTTTTCATTTAGGATGTCTCCCAGCTATTCTTAAATAAATTTGAAAAATGCTTTGTAATAAATTGCTGGCTTGAAGGATGATTTTTTCCCCTTATTTTCCCAAATAAAAATTTTTTCTTGAACACTCAAGGCTGTTTTCTTCATTGTGGCAGAATCTGATCAAAAACAAGATTGATATAAGCAAGCAGGAGTGACACTTGATACAACCTTAATTTTTAGTGTTTCATATAATTTTTCTAATGCTTATATTATGCATCATCATCAACCATTATCAACTCACTGCTAGATGGTCTTCCCAAGTCTTTTCCACAACTTTTTACTCCAGCATGCTTTCAAATTACATCCACCTATCTCCTATGTGGTCTTCTTCTGAGTCTTTCCTGTCCCTTGATATTCAGCCTAATATTGATATCCAGTCTAATTCAGTTGTCCAATGATGGTTAGTTCTAGTAATATGTCCAGCCCATTGCCACTTGGATGTCTGCACTTTTATCATGTCATCAATGCTCTAGTCATTTATCTAATCCATGCATTCCTCTTCCTATCTTCCTGGTTATACCAAGCATATATATATATATATAATGAAAATATTACAGAACAAAAATACAAAATTTCAAAACAAGTAAAAAACTGTAACAGGTTGCCATCATCAGGAGAGCATCAACCTGTGGGAGTGGCCTTTCTAGTACCAACAAAACGACAAGGCAAGCCAAAATTGTCGGTTGATCATGCTCCCTAGGCCACAAAACCAAATTCTAATAAGCACAAAAATTACAAAAATCAAATTTATAAAACTAAAAAAAGAAGAATTTAAAGCTTACCGGCAGAACAAAAACCGCCATGAGAAAGAGTCAAACAAGACTGAACAGAGCACCCATAAGAACCCAAATATATACACTGATAAGAAAGGTGGTCACAGTTAAAGAACTACCTGGTAAGCCAAAAAATGTGTGAATTGACAAGATGCAAAACTGTGTATGTAAATAAGATCTTCAGCTATTAGGGACCCACCAAATAGCACTTTATGTTACCTATATATTTAAAATTGTTAGGTCCTAGGTTAATAAAGCATGTCAATGTGGCCGCCCCGGCGGCGCAGTGGTCTAAGGCGTTGGCCTCTGATCATTCGTCCGTAAGTGGTCCGGGTTCGTATCCCGGTCAGGCATAGATGTTGTGTTTGTCTTACGCCACTGGCTCTCTCCCTTCTCTGGAACCAGTGACCCTAAATTAGGGACGGGCGACTGCTTATAGCCCATTGAGTTGCTCACGGTGGTCGTTAAACCTCCAAAAAAAAAAAAAAAATGTCAATGTGTAATTTGAAACTTTTGGACACCGAATTAAAGTTCAAAATTAAATGGTTAAAATGATGCCTTAAGACATTTTTAGGAAAATTGTTAGATTGCAATTTAGAAAGAAGAGCTTTCAGAGTTTTTGCAAGTAAGAGCTGTGTAGAGCAAATTTTAGCCATTCTATGAAACTGGGAGATGAGTAGATTGCGATGTATAACTTTTGAAATATTGGATGACCAGTGAGTGTAGTGAATGATATCAAACTCAAAAGAGTTTCTTTTATCAAATAAATTCACCACACCTCTTCCCTCCTCGTCCACCTGAACCTCTAAATCGAGGTAACAAACACAAGTAGACGATCTGTTGGTTTTTTCTAGGGTAAGGTCGTCAGGATACAAGTCAGTGGCGCAACACAAAAAGTCCGGAATGTTAATGACAATAATATCAACATATCTTAGAGCAATCCCAGGTAAAGGATGATTGGCAACATATCTATCCTAAAAAAAAAAATGTAGATAGAGATTAGCCAAACTGCTAGCGACTGCCCATCGGGATACCACGAGTTTTGAGGTAAAGCCCATCGCCCACGGTAACAAAATTGTTATTGATACAGAAATCCAGTAGTCTCGTATGGTGCATTCTCCTGTTGGTAATGGCCATCGCCAGCAGAGAACACAGTTGCCATGAATGGGTGAACTTGGTCCACAACAATGTTCAGATACCTGACAGCTATCAGGAATTGTGCTATTGGGATAATGGAGCCTAAAGTGTTCTAATGGGATAATGGAGCCTAAAGTGTCCCAAGAAAACATTGCCCACAGCATAACACTGCTGCTGGTTTGTTTCCACCCAAACCGGCAGCAGTGTATCTGCGCTTGGCTGTCTATGTGATGTACCAGGAATCTTGATTCATCAGACCAGGCCACTTTCTTTCACTTGTCCACGGTCCAATCTTAATGATCTTGGGTTCATTTCATGTGTTGTTGGCATAGACGTGCAGTGAGCATGGGGACCCGGCTGGGTGTTCGACTACGCAGGCCCATGTGCAGAAGGCTACGATGAACTCTGTGACACATTGCTCTGATCACCATTGTTGTAGCTTAGGGTGATTTGTCTCACTGTGGCCCTGCGGTTGCTGTGAACAATACAAGACAGTCTTTGCTTCCCTCTGGCTCCAATGAGCTGCAAATGATGGTTTGTCGCTTTGCCATCTGTGTACCACTTTTGATACGTACTCACCACAGCGGCACGTGAACAACCCAGAAGCTGCACTTTTTCCGAGATTGTAGTTCTGAGGCACTGTGCCATCACAATTGGTCCGTTATCAAACTCCGATAAATTGGCAGCTTTTCCCATTCTGACTCCGAACACTCTATTAACCGAAAGCCAGTCCTCAGGTTATATATACACTGCTCTGTAAACTTCACCTGCACCACTGTTCAGTCTCCAGGTGCGCTCATTTCTCTAGGTTGGGGGTGGTCATAATGTAATGGTTCATCAGATATTTATCTTTTACATTACAGTTTTCCTGAGCTACTGCTCAGCTTTTCAGTAAGAAAATTTCCATATGAAATGTACCATGTGAGACTGAGTGTAAAAAAAAAAAAAATTACAACTGGAGCATTACCATTTTTTGTTGCTTTATCTTATACTAGCATATAATTACTATCATCTACCAAATTTTCAGTTTTTTAAAAAATGTCCTTTTTCAAATATTAATTTTTTAAATTTGACACTTTTTCTTAAATCTTTCATTTTTTCAATGTTTGGATGTTTATCATTACAAAAGTAAAACTGAAATGCAGGCAAAGCATTTTTTTTTAACAAACATGAGCAAAGAAGGGAACCACCTGTACGTGAATTTTCATGGTGAAACAAATGTATAATTTTCTTAAAAAACTTAATATTGCATTTTTTGAATGTTTTTACATTTTGCTATGTTTGCTATTTTTTTTTTTACATAAACATGAGACACAGCCACCTTAAAAGTACATATATGTCATCCAGGTGGGTTTCGAGATTCAAAGGTTAGGTCCTCAAAGAAAGACCATGTGCTAAGCAGAGTTCTATGCACACGATCACTGAAACAGAAAACTTGCTGCAAACCCATGAAGATGAAGCACAATAACAATAGAATAAGATACTTTAAAGAAAAATTAATGGAACAATAAATAATTATTGGAACATTTTAACATATACCAATGAGGACAAAATAAGTACATTACAATTGAATGTGTGTCAAATGGACCTTTATAGCAAAATATTAAAATATTGGACTAAGAACCTCATGAAAACAAGAGATTAAATTGCAAAGAAAATTTTTATATCCAGAAAACCAATTCCATCAACGAACCTTGAAAACTTACAAATAGTATTTTCAACAACTTAATTCAAAAATAGTAGACTTACAAAACACATAAGGAAAATATTTAAATTTAAATGCAAGAGGAACTTGCCAGTAAAATGTAAATTCTTTCTGTGTAAACGAAACTTTTGATGCAGTTCCTTTACATTGAGAACTGGCCTTGATAAAATCTAGATGCCAGAAATGTCTGTAAAAACAAAAAAAAAAAACTCAGAAGATGTGAAAAATAATTGAAACTTCTTCAATTAAAATAGAATTAAGTATATTAACCCAAGTAAAGCCTTGAGTAAATGTTTTAATTGCTGTAAATAACATTTTTTTAAATCTACAAGCAAAAACTTTCTGCAAAATCTGCTAATAATTCGGACACTATCTGCATACATGCTTACGTCGGCATTCTGCTACCAAGTAAACATTTAACTGATGGAACTAGAATTTATTTACTGTTGGTGTGTATCAAATGCACACAGATCGAGCTTCATTAACATCCATCATGCACCGCAACCAAAATCTTTTGTACTTCATACTCATGATCTTTTTCTCAAGCAGACATTCCTGAATCTGGTCCTACCATGATTTCCTTGGCCTTCCTCTACCTCTCTTTCCTGCCACTTGGACTGAAAAAGTCCTCTTAGTCAGCACTCATCACTCATTCTTTTAACATGCCCAAACCACCCAAGAATATTAGTCTCCACCATACTAACAACACTTTGCCTTACACATCTGCAACACATCATTCCTCACAGGATCAGAGCGTGTCTTACCACAACCCCCGTAAATAATGCATCTCTCCAGCACACAAATGACTCCTATGTCTTTTCTCCAGTACCCAGGTTTCACTGCCGTACATCAGAGTAGGAACAGTTACCCTTTCATGTACAGCCATTTGGGACTTCCTTGAGAACCCATCATTCCTGTGAAATTGCTCTATGATGATGACGCAGTCCCTGTTGGCAGAGAGCAAATGTGTGTTGCGGAGTATGTTGTCCTAGATGTACGAAGTTTGTACGAAATTCAAACTGAGTATAAATATGGGAAAAACCAAAGTTATGGTTTTTGAGTGAGGAACTGTTCACTTATTAACTGTTCACACTGAATTCAGTGTGAACAGTGTGGGAAAAACCAAAGTTATGGTTTTTGAGTGAGGAACTGTTCACTTATTAACTGTTCACACTGAATTCAGTGTGAACAGTTCCTCATTCAAAAACCATAACTTTGGTTTTTCCCATATTTATACTCAGTTTGAATTTCGTACATCTAGGACAACATACTCCGCAACACACATTTGCTCTCTGCCAACAGGACTGCGTCATCATCATAGAGCAATCTGCACACACGTGCATTACCAAGACATAAACCAGTATTGCCCATTTTGGTATCACACATGCATGCATTCATAAATATATTAAACAGCCAGGGTGACATTACACAATCTTGTCTGACTCCTGCACCAATAGAAAACCATTTTGATAAAACACCATTCACTTATACACAAGCTCTACTGCCAGCATACATGGCTTTCACACTAATAAGTAGATTCCTATTAATACCATATTTATTGAGTGCATTATACAGAAGAGTCCTGTTTACTTAGTCATAACTTTCTCTAAATCTATGAAGGCAGCAAATACTTTCTTACCAACAGACAGGTACTTTTCAATCATCATGCTTAATTAAAAAATCTGATTAGGGCAGCCCTTACTGGGCATAAAACCACTCTGCATATCCCACACTTTCTCTGATGTAAGACTACATATTTTATCAATAATGATCTTCCTAAACACTTTTCCTGGTACACTCAGCAAACTCATACCACAATAGTTCTTGCATTCAGTCTGATCACCTTTTCCCTTGTACAAAGGAACAATAATCGCATGCATCCCTCCATTCCTGAGGGACTATTCTTAACTCCCAACATAGCTGGCAGTTTCAGTTAACCAGTCAATCACAGAGTCACTGCCATATTTTAGCATTGCCATCTACCCCGAAGCCTTACCATTCTGAAGAGATTTTAGAGCTTTACACACCTCTTCTCTTGAGAGCCCTCCAGTGCTTCCACCTCTTACTGTGACATCATCTCCTTCTGCCTCAGAATAACCTTTACTTTCATGATCTAATAAATCAAGTAAGTACTCACCTCATCTTTCACTTAGCTCATTGGGCTCCCATATAAATTTCCCCCAACCCTATTCTTATTAGTAGATGCCTTTTTTGCTGTTGTGTGTGCCATTTTTGCCCGGTGGCGTGCCCTGAGGAGTTAAACCCATCTCTCATTAAGACCGCCCACCACCACATTAAAAGTAATTGTGCATATTAAAGCCACCACATTATGTTTTCTATGGGAAAAAAATCTAAGCTGTAGCTTTAAAATTTCAAGTGTTATTAATTCCTAAAAATCAGAAATTTCCTTCTGCCGTAAAGGCTTCACTGCAGCGCACCATTTTATAAAGGTCATAATTTGTGTAAATTTTTTTCTTTTTCAGAAATAAAAGTGATATTTTTTGTTATCACATGACTAGGGCTTCCAAATATATCTTTTTCAGGAAAATTCCTGGGGGTCACACGACTCGCCCCTTGCAAAATTTCCTGCTTTGAAATGAAATTATATCATTTATATCGTGAGAAAATTAAGTGCAAAATTGAAGTCTTAAACCATGTAATTTTGACTTGTTTTGCAATTTAAACCATGAGATTATGAGCAAAATTCAAAATTTTGAACTTGTGTAACTTTAATTACAGTTTTATAATTTACATGCTCTTTATGACATATGTGATTATTCACTCAGACAGGAATCTGATTTGACCTGTAGAATTCTTTTAAATTGCATAAATCTTAATTTATTATTACATCTACAGGAAGGATCTCAAGAGGAAAGGTGTGTAAAATTCTAAAATCTCTTAAAAATGGTAAGGCTTCGGGAGTAGATGACATAACTGCTGAGATGTTAAAATGTGGTGGTGATATGCAAATACACTGCTGGCCACCCAAGATTCAACACCAAGATGAAAGCATCCGATTGACCTGAAATTTGCAGCATGCGTCGCCCGCGAGAGGACATGCAAACGATTAGCATTGCAGGGCATATGCAAATCATCTGCGCCCGGCACGCCACCGAGAAGCACTATAACAAGGGTGCTCAGAGGGCGGGGTGTAAGTAGTGGAAGTGTGTTGTGCTGCCGGACCTGTGCGTGGGAAGCTTCCTGATGCCTCGTCGCAGAATACGGCAGTCATTCCAGCACGTTTTTGAGTTCGACAGAGGTCGAATAGTGGCTTATCGCGACAGCGGTTTATCGTACCGAGACATCAGCGCCCGTGTGGGATGACATCCAGCCACAGTGAGGCGAGTATGGATTCGGTGGGTGCAGGAGGGACGAACGGACCGACATGTGCGATTGCCGCAGCCGTGGCACACCACCAAACAAGAGGACCGGCATGTTGTGTGGCGGGCATTGACGGCTCGCACCGCCACATCACGAACGTTAGCGCAGGAATTAGGGTGTGTTGCGCAACAACCTGTGTCAGCACATACCGTTCAACGTCGTCTGCAGGAGCGGGGACTTGTCGCACGGCGCCCATTGTTCCAATTACCATTGATGTTACACCGCCGGCGAGTGCGGCGACAGTGGGTCGTTGAACGCCGCACCTGGACTATGGAATGGCACGACATTGTCTTCTCCGATGAATCCCGCTTCTGCCTGCAACACCACGATGGTCGAATCCGCGTGTGGCAGCATCGCTGTGAGAGACTGTATGACGCCTGCATTATGCATCGCCATACCAGTCCGTCGCCTGGCGTTATGGTTTGGGGTGCACTTGGATATGACACCCACACCCCTCTGGTAAGCATCGCAGGTACACTTAACAGCCACCACTACATCTCCGACATTTTGGAGCCTGTAGTCCTTTCTTACCTGCAGGACCTGCCAGCGGCCACGTCTCAACAGGACAATGCGCGGCCGCACATGGCACGCATCGTGCAACAATTCTTCCCGGCCCACCAGGTGTCACTGCTGCAGTGGCCCGCCTGATCTCCCGATATGTCGCCCATCGAACACGTCTGGTCGCTGATCGGCAACCGAGTGGCCCGGCAAGCACCACCCGCGGCTACGCCTGATGAACTGTGGCAATGTGTGGAAGAAACCTGGACCAACATACCCCAAGCCCACATCCAAAGCCTCTTTCGTTCGATGCCGCGGCGTGTAGCAGCCGTTATTGCCAGCCATGGGGGCCACACGAACTATTGATGCCTGCGTGTTCTGCAAGTCGCACGGGCCTGTAAGCTCAATCGTTTCATCTTTGTATCTGTTGTTATGTGTCCAGTAAATCTGGCATTGCTATCTTGTGTCCTTCTTGGTGTTGCATTTTGGGTGGCCAGCAGTGTATAATATAGCAATATATGCTGACATGCAACCTCTTATCTGTGGTCGACAGACACCTTGTCCTTTAGAATTTTACTTTGATGCATGAGTAAGATGGGGACAAGAAATGTCGGTAAAGGAACCGTGCCACTGGCAGAGTGAGTTGCAGTACTGTGGTTAGAATGATGTGCTTCAGTGAAAAAAAGGAGTTAAAGTTTAGTTCGACATGTGATGTCTCAGGTAAATAAATAAAATTTATAAGTACATATTTTACATTTAAAGTGCATGTTTTACTGTTTTTTAGTGCATATAATCTGGTCTCTAGTCATAAACTGCCAAACCCAGATGACACACTTTCATTATTTCTAAAATAAAAAGAAAGGGTCATACTGCTGCATCTTTTAGTAGTGCCTTAGTTCATTCACAGTATGGATAGCATTGTATACATGGAAACAAATTTAAAAAAAAATAGAAAAGTCTAGAAACTTAAGAAGTTATTATGGGTTTTATTCAGGAATTGAACATAGAATTAATCCTAGTTGTAAATGCATTTATGGCACCTCTATTCATAGTGATTGTGGAATAACTTTTTTACGGGTCTTATAAAGGTTATTTTTCATGAAAGTTGGTTGTCAAATTTTCGAACTAAAGCCTAGTTCGTCATCAGGACTATGTCACTGGAGTAGTTGCTGCCACTCAATTGGAAGAGTCCATCCGCAATTATCGTTAATTGTGGTACTTCTTCTTCTTGCTATTTCGATCCCTTCTTCTAGTTTCCTCTTTACTAAGTTTGACTGGTGGGCGATTATTTTCACTGAGTCCCAATTTATGGAGTGTCCACTTGCTTGTATATGTCTGTCTAGCCCTGTTTTTTTTTTCACTCAGCTTTTTAGAAAACCCACCAACACAGGGAAGATGTTAGACTTCTGCTCATTCCTCCCTGATTATATTAAATCGAATACGGCGAGACAATTTTTTGGAAAAAAATGAAATTCTGGTCTCTTCAGCTGCTCAAAAAGATCTTCACAAAGAAGAATTAAAGGAAATATTGGCAGAAAACAATTACCCCTCCCCATATGTTGAGAAAATATTTAAACAAGTGCCAAAAAAGAAGCAGGAAAAAACCAACTTCAAATTCACCAGCAAAATTACGCACCACAAGGGACTTTTCGAGAAACTGAAAAGGATCGGAGCAAAATATAATATCAGGCTAGCTCCAGATCTTAATAACAAAATAAAGAAATTCCTGCCAGCTTTAAAGCAGAAAGAATTGGACATCCAATTGCAGGAAGGAGTAATTTACTGCATCGATGTAACTGCGGACTCAGCTATATTGGAGAAACAGGGAGAAGTATTAAGGTCCGAATGAAAGAACACCAAGCAGCTATTAGGAACATTGGGAACAAAACAGGGCTAGACAGACATATACAAGCAAGTGGACACTCCATAAATTGGGACTCAGTGAAAATAGTCGCCCACCAGTCGAACTTAGTAAAGAGGAAACTAGAAGAAGGGATCGAAATAGCAAGAAGAAGTACCACAATTAACGATAATTGCGGATGGACTCTTCCAAATGAGTGGCAGCAACTACTCCAGTGACATAGTCCTGATGACGAATTAGGCTTTAGTTCGAAAATTTGACAACCAACTTTCATGAAAAATAACCTCTATAAGACCCGTAAAAAAGTTATTCCACAATCACATAGAATTAAGTCAAATTTTTTGATAGGAGCCCTATCCTTCTTCAGGATGACGACTGCATACCTTTCGGATGGGAGCCCTATCTTTTCTGAAGCAGGATAGGGATCTTATCCAAAAATATGACTTAATTCTATGTTTAATTCCTTATACCTATAATAACTTCTTAAGTTTCTAGTTTCATAGAAGAAATAGCCGTGGTTTTACTGATTTCTAAGAAAAAATGTCTTTTCTGTTGATTTTTGGCAGTTGAAACAGATTTTGAAGTTTATGGCTGTATTAATAATTACAAGATTACGGGATTGTATGTCATGTACTTTTGGTTTCCCATGCAGACAAATTCTTCTGGTTGAAAACATTTAGAAATGTTTTGAAGTGCATATTAGCAGCATGGATATCTTGTTTGCTGTAAACAAATACAGTAGGAGCTCCTCTTAACCAGGGATCCTGTTTGTCCCAATTTTCTCCAGACACTCTCAGTGTTATGGGTGTTAACTGTGCTGTTTCTTCACAAATTCATTTTGGAACACTAAATACCTTGAATTGTTCCAAGTCGTAAAAATACATTTTTGGCAATACGTCTCTGACTTTCCCACAGTAGAGAAATCACCAATAGTGAATTGGAGGTACTTTTTAAATTTTTGTGTTACTCTGCCAGGATCATTTACTTTGGTTGAATGCATTTTCTATGTAATGAATATGTTGTGGACTGATGAGAGAAACCATCTTAAACTAGACCCTGTTACATGAAACCTGATGGTTAAAATTCATTCCAATCATGCTAAAGGTTATAGGGGAAATTCAATTCTTCATATAAATTTAAAGGTGAGTTTAGCTGTAGTGAAAGAGAGAACAGACTCTCTGTGTAAGAGACAACTGTCAACCAGCTACTAATAACAGAAAGAAGAGGGAGATGTATGGATAGTGAGATTTGGAACTGAGAAGAATGAGGAGTCATATGAGGAAAACTGAGCAAGTGAACTGAATGCTTGAGTTTTGAGTACTTGTTCTTTTTTTCTTAATCTGTGTACAATAATTTTATTGAGTTAGCTTGTTATCATAATATCAATAAATTACTCTGCTTTTCTCATTGCATGTCAAGTTCAAATTTCATTTTTCCACTCCTCACGTCAGTTTTGTCTCAATTTTAGGTTTCTGAAAATGTGATTGCCCTGTGTTGTAAGGTTTCAAAGCTGATGACAATGTTTCATTGAATAATTTAGAAGATGGGGCCATTCAGCAGCTTACCATAAGGCACCTGCAGTGAGTTTGAATTGGAGCAATCAGCAAAAGATAGTATGTAAGAATCCTTTTCTTTCCAATTTTTTTTTTTTTTATTAAGACATCATTCTCACATGATATCTGTACTCCCTCTGAGTATACCTATTTGTTATGGAATGAGGGAAAATTAGTGGGATAACCAAATCAGGTTACAGCTGTTGTAATCTGAAAACATGAGTAGAAATGATTCCTAGAGGGCAGAGAGGAGCGATTTCTATTTCAATGGGAAGAGTAATTCTTCTCTCAAAAATTTTCTCCAGGAAAATTTTTGACTGATTGACATTTAAAGTACATAGGTCATTCAAAAAGTAATGAGACTAAGATCATAGTGCCAAAACAAACCCATGTAGAAAAATGCAGCTAACTGTGTCGGAATACCCGCAAGGTCAGTCATGTGACGACGCGTCATTACAGTGCTTCGCTAGTTCATTTTTGTAGTAGACGGCATTGAGTTCAGACGTGTTTCTGTAACCCAGTATGGATTTAAAACTAGAGCAAAGAGCAGCTATAAAATTGTGCGTGCGTTTGAATAAAACTACCACAGAAATGCACGAAATGATCAAAACAGCCTATGTGAAAGATGCTTTGTCCTGTGCAAGAGGTTTTGAGTGGCACAAGAAATTTGTGAATGGTGAAGAGTCTCTAGAAGATGTGCCATGCTCCGGTAGCCCTTCGGCATCAACTATGGAGGTTAATGTCAATGCCATTGAGGCACTTCTGCACGAAGACCACCAAATGACCATTGGGGAAGATGCTAATGTCATGCAGATGCTCATTGGTTCTGTTGATGATATTGTGAGAAACTGGTTGGGGTACCAAAAAGTTGCTGCAAAGTGGATTCCCCACCTACTCACGGCCCCTGCACACCATGCTTTGCTTACCCAGCAGGTTGTTCAAGAACTAGGTGTCAAAATGATGGTGCACCCATTGTATTCACCGGATCTGGCACCGTGTGACTTCCACCTATTCCCTGAAGTGAAAAATCCAACTTCATGGGCGTCGGTTTGCATCAAATCCTGAACTGAACTTAATTCAAACACTCAACGTGGATCAGGAATACCAAACACAAATTAATATATTAACTTGGAAAAAGCGATGATTTCTGTTTGGTACTGAACAATGCTGTGATGGGTATCCTAAACCACTTGTGGAAGGGCTTCGATCACACCTGCTGGAAGTGTATAGAAAGGTGGGACAAGTGCATTCAGGTAGAAGGAGAATACTTTGAAAATATATGTTTACTGCATTTCACTTTTGCCTCAGATAAAATCAGTGTCATAACTTTTTCAATGACCCTCATCATGTATGATAAAAATCTGCAGGGCAAGCTGCGTACCTTTTGGAAGTGGCCTAACAAAAGCATAAATCAATCAGCCCATATGTTTTTGTTTTATTTTTATGATTCACTTACCATGCTGTTTATTGATCTTACATTCCATGTACAAATTGTACTGTGTGAAAACTGCTTTTTTTTTAAGATGTAGTTTTTCGTGGCAAAGTTGTTTGAGTACGATAATATGCAAATAACTTTTTTGCATTACTACCATATTCAAACAACTAAAAAAAAAAAAAACGATATCAGAAGCTGTGTATATGGGCATTAAAGTTTGCTTCATGTTCTCATAAATATCTGTGAAAAAACTTAAGACATGACAGCTAGGCATGGGCAGGGCCAGGTGTAGATTTTTTTTTGTTTTTTTCAGTTTTTTAAATGTAGTAGGATCTTGAAGTGACTAACCCCGAGTATTTAATTGAGTCACCTAATATGTGGTTGATTTCTGTGATTTATATTTCCATTTATGACTTGTAATTAAGTTACAGCTTATCTATTCTAGGATATCATTTAGGGATGTATAAAAGAGGAAGGAATGGAAAGGGGGAACTTTTTGTGGGAGGAGAGGTTAATCCAGACATTTAAGCATCTTCTGCTTATGCTTAGATATGACCTCCCTAAAAACACATATGTTATGAGGACAGGGTTGTCCTATCTTCCCATATGGAAGTCTTTTCACTCTTGGTTTTATTTGTTGAACTTTTAATTCATGCACTCTTTCTCTGTGAATTTCATTGCAGTTTTGAACTCAAAGGGAAAGTGTGTGTTGCCAATAGTGATGCCAAAAATGAGAAGAAAGTTCATGCTTTGAGTTCTCTTGAAATAATAATTATTTTAGATTTATTAAGATGCACAATATCAAATTCTGCAATTGTGCAATGATTCAACAAGAACAAATCTTTCATGTGCCATATTAAAGTTCATGAAAAGAAAACTCGCAAATCAGTAGAAGTTTGCCAGAAACAAACAAACTGTTTGAATATATCCAGCCTCTAGTTAGTATTATGACTGAGAAATCTGTAGAGGTATGTACTGAGTTCATGAATTTATAGCTAGAGAACATGAATAAAACTGAGTGTCATGAGATGGAAGAATGAGATTGGAAAAACATCACTTTGAATGAACACTTCAAGTAATCAGTGGTGAAGGATGTATAGCATCTACAAAAACATCATTTTCAGCAAATAAACAGAAGCTGATGAGATTCAAAACTTGATATTTTTTGTGTTACATGAAGGCAACCAAAGATTCTGCATTTGCAAGCCATGCTGCAGCTTTCATGGTAAAGTTAACAAAATTGACCAAGAAGGGGATATGCAGAGTTGCATAAAAATAAAATGTATCTGCATACACAACCATTGAAATAGAAAACTTGTTGCAAACCCGCGAATCGCGATAACAATAGAATAAGATAATTTAAGGAAAAATTAATATGACAATAAATAATTATTAGATCATTAGATTCCAGAGAGGCCTAGAGTATATTACAACTGAATGCCAGAAATGTGTGTAAAATGGACCTTAAGGCCAAAACTTAAAAATATTATACTATGAACCTCATAAAAACAAGAGACTAATTAAAGAAAGTTTTTATATCTAGAAAAGCAGTTCCGCTAATGAACCTTCAAAAATTATAAATAGCATTTTCAACAACTTAATTCAAAAATAGTAGACTTATAAAATACACGAGGAAAATATTTTAATTAAATAACTGGCAACTGCAAGAGGAATCTGGCAACGAAATTTAAATTCTTTCTGTGTACACGAAACTTTTAAAACAGGCCTTGATAAAATGAAGAAGCCAGAAACGTCTAAAAACGAAAGAACTCACTATTGGAAGATGTAAAAAATAGTTGAACATTCTCACGTTAAGATAGAATTAAATATATTAATCTGAGTAAAGCCTTGAGTAAGTGTTTTAATTGTCGTAAATATATATATTTTTTTTAACCTACAAGCAAAAACTCTGCAAAATCTGCCAGTAATTTGGAAACTATCCGCATAAGGTGTATGCATGTACGTCTATATTCTGCAACTCTGGGGATATGGATTGGAAAGAATGGTTAACATAAAGATTTGCCTTTTCTTTGGGGGGGGGGGGGGAGCAAGTCTAAGTGGACATATTTCTAAGGCCAAACAGCAGGGACAAGACTTTCAAGTTGTGAGTGGTAGTTTTGTGTGTTGTTTTATAGTATATAGTAATGCTACTGAATATGGCTTTGGGAGATGATGTATTACTTCTTTAAAGTGGTACAACATAAAGTATCACTTTTTAAAAGTGATACAGACTAAGCTGTTAGTTTAGTGTGCTGTATCACTATTTGTATCAAGAACATAGAAAAAAAAAAAAAAAAAACAGCGTATATTTGTGTCATCACTGCACAGATATTTTTGGACTGCTCCCACAAGTGCTTTGTCACTGAATCAAGCAACATCTTACTATGAAAGAAATACTTTTGTTGTTAATCCAACAATAATACACTATGTCACTGCACGATTTAAAATCCAATAAAACAAGATCACATTAAAGGTTTATTACATTAAAATATATTATTTACAAGTTAAAATCTACTATATCTTTCGGGCCATCAAACGTGCCCATCTTCAAGTAAAATGCATGGGAGGTATACAGACAGCCAGGACTTATATATACAGTTGGTTGGTGAAGTAAAAAAGCCATCCAAGCGCATGCTCAAAGAGTTAGAAGATTGAGGTGGGCAAATCCACTTCCTATGGCAATGTTGGGATGTCCTCACCATCAATTATGGTGTCTTCTAATGTTCCTTCGATGAGGGATTTCCACGGTTGCGACACTAAATAAGGCAAATCCTCATTACAACATTTATCACCAAAGGCAGAGATAAAACTCTTGGCAAAAAGGGTTGCTGCCTTGGTTTTTGACTACCCAATATTGAAGCTTCATTCCATATTGGCTGTGAATTACTTCACAGGATTACTGAATAGTATAAATGGGGTTTGGGGTTATGGGCTATAGGGGGAAAATTACGTGAACATGAGTGCAAAGGAGAGAGAATTAGAAAAGGATGAAAATATTGGCCTGGCACTAAAGGACTTCTGCATGTTATCAGAAAGTTCTTCAAAAAAGGTAAAAAAGTATCTGACCTATGTTCAATGAAATCTTTCACCTTTTTGAAAAACTTGCAGTAATGTGTAGGAATATGACCCTTTGATGCAAAGGAGTTTAAGGCTGACTTGGGAAATGAATAAATGTTCTTTCCCATTAAAGAAAATGCTAAGGAAACTGCAGCCCAAGAAGAAGTGGCTCTGTGTAATGATTTCTTTAAGAAAATGCCTTACAGAATGCCTTCACTGTTGCAAATTTCTGCTATCACATGATTTTTTCACCATACTGTGAAGAGCCTTCTTGCAAATGAAAGTACATTGCAAAAAAATTACTGGCCAAAAATTACCTTTCAAAACTCAAGAAGTTGAATCTCTAATCTAATTCGGGAGTGCTAGCATGGTGCATTGTCTTGTTGCAGGATGAGGTCCCCAGTGGGATGTTGAAGACGCACAAACGGGAGCAAATGATTGTCCGGGATATCCTGGTAACGTTGACTTGTGAGAAACGATGTCACACTTACCAGGGATCGCATTTCAGTCCACGTAAACATTCCCCTGACGAGAATGCCACCCCCACCAGCTTGAAGAGTACCCTGCTGGTAAGAAGGATCCATCACTTCATGTGGTTTGCGCCGTACTCGTATCCTGCCATCCGCATGTACCAACATGAATCTCGACTCATCAGTCCAGGCAATATTTTTCCACATGTCTAGGATCCAGTGGTGATGTTCCTGCGCCCATGCTAATCTTTGCACCCTGTGATGTGCGGTCAGCAGCGGTACCCTCGTGAGACGATGGCTTCTGTACCCCATAGCGAGCAGATGGTTCTGGATGGTGTGGCTGCTTACACGTTTTTGTGCACCAGCGTTAAATTGCCGAGTGATTTCTTGCACTATAGCCCATCTATTCGCTGTTACAATGTGAGCTAGCCGACGATGACCCCGCTCATCCACACGCTGTTGTCCACAGCAGTTGGCCCTTGCAAGGATGGTTTAACCGGATTCGATGTACTCACAGTGCACCTGTGACACAGTGGCTTATGAAAATCCCAGTGCCTGCACGACTTCCGAGATGAAGTGACCGATTCGTCGGACCTAGACAATTTGCCCACGATCAAATGCGCTTAGATCCTTCATCTTGCCCATACTGCGTCCGACTCTTTCTGATTCCTGTCGCATCACTTCTTATATTGTTGGATCGCTGCATACGTCATATCGTTTCCGTTTACAGGGCCGCCCACAGCACCTCATTTGCATAACACCAGCTGTCTCTAATTCAATGGCTCTTCAGTGTATATTTCAAGAAATTAAAGTCATTCAAGAAGAACGAATCAGCAAACCAAGTCATTAGCGAAAGATTGTTTAATAAAAAGAATTGATTCTGGAAAAGAGCCGATTCCCTCAAGTAATTAATTGGTCAGAATTACTTTTCACCCGGATATCTTGGTAAGGATCATGTTCTGGTCAGAAAATGGATCTTCTCCAGAAGATATTTTGGAAGTGTGAACGAACTGCACAAAGGAATCCAACTCAACTGATTTGCAAGTCATTTCCTGTAGAAGTCATTTTCAGAAGTGTCAATGAATGAATTATTTTAGTAAGTCAAATCAAAAGGTTTGCCATTCACTACAACAAAATAAAGAATTAGGACCACACCTAGTGCATCTGAGGTCTTGTGTCACAAACTGTCGGGGTGCATAGAGACCTGTGCAATGCCTATGAACCTTCCTCAATGCATTTTGGAATTTTCCGTTTTGTAATGTCATGTTAGCACTCAAAAAAAGTTTCAAATTTTGAAGGTTTTCAGTTTTAGGATTTTCAGATAAGGAATTCTCAACCTGTATTTAACCGTACAAGTGTGTGACATTCCGTTTGATTGGGTAAACATCAGCATAAACTATTCATTAAGAGTAGGAAGAATATCTGAAAAAACTCTTTATTATTTGAATTCTTTAATTCAGCATATCTACCTTTCAAAAACACCACATGTACTGTTGAGGACTGTCGGTACTGAAAGTATTTTTGAAAATTGTCACTTGTCAAAAATATAATTAATTCAGTTACCAAAAGGTAACGTGTATCATATTTTCCCTCTTGGCAGTCTTTAGTAGCAGATACGAAAGAAATGCCAGTCATGAAGAAAAATCCACATAACATTTTGAAGTGTTTTTTTCCTGCTCTCAATAATTGGTTTGCACAATTATTATATTGCAATAAATGAAAAGGTAAAGATTATTTTCCAAGTCGTCACATGGAAAATATAATTTGCTTAGGACTGAAGAAAAAAGGAGAGCAATATAATCACATGCAAGTATTTAATAGATAGACAAAAATACATGGGAAAAAATATTTTTATTATACCCAGTTATTATTATTTTCATGTGGTGCCCCATGGGGAAGGAACCCTTTTAATATTCACATTCACACCTATGCTTACGGAGTTGAAATGATCTTGTCTGTAAAGCAGTCTGACATAAAGCAAAGTTTTTTCATGGTTCTTTACCATTACTATGTTTTTAATTCCTTCAATTAGCAAGTACACTAATATATATATATTTTTAGTATTGGAATTTTTATTACACTACTGGATTGCATTTTGTGCGATGTAAAAATTTATGTTTGCTCTTTTTTGACTTATTGGTAATTCTAAATTGGTGCTTTTCTTGTAGCTCTTCAAAGAATGGACCAGTCTGGAATATTAGATGCTGGATATGTGTTAAACTGGAAGGATGAAGCTGAAGCAGTCATTTCTGATATTAGCTTTGGTGTGAAGAGCATCTTTATTTCCAGTTCACTACCCATCACAGATCACAAAGTCTATTTAAACATAGAGACATTTGAAGGACAGAAGTACTGTGTAGAAATGTCGCGATCTGGTTTTAAGGTTGCTTCAGATAACTTTGACTCTGTTCAAGGAGGTTATGGAGACCAATCTTATTATGAAACCTCATATGCATTGCTCAATAAGTATAGTGCAATGTTTGTCCAGAAATTTGGTGAAGAAATACAAAACAGGCTGAAAGATTTACATGATATTTAAGAATATAAGCTTGAGTTTCATGTAACGAATTGACCATGATTTTTTTATTTTTAGCTTTTTTGTACTGTTCTGTTAAATATGTTAAAATATTAGGAACATATCTGTATTAAAGCTGAATGTGTACATTAATTTATATGTTTAATAAACCAGTTCTGTTTTGATCTAAGAGCTGACTTCCATTTTGCTACTTCTATGCAAGGCAATTGAACAGGTTTTAAATTAATAGAATAACATGACACATCTTGAGCATTGATTATAAAAACGAACTCCTTTAGTTAAATTCAGTTATATATAGAAACATGCTAGACCACTGGCAGCCTATCCATAAGTGTAGTAAAACTGCTGCACCCATTTTAATTTTTCAAAAACTGATTTTTTTTTACTATTTATAACTTTTAATTTTCCACACAACTCTTTTGCTTCTTATATTGCCACTTTTCCACTAAGCAGCTGCACTGACTGCATAAACCAGATGTTTGTTACATGCTGTGTGAGCACAGTGTATAGGAGTACAGAAAAAAACAATTTTTCATTGCAAGCCTCTGTACAGTATTGGGGTGGGCTGGTGAGAGTGTGAAGTGCAACATAGAAAAAGCATTCATTATCAGCAACTGCGTTTGTGCTGCAACAAGTTTTTAGACAGTTTTCTGTATAAGAGTCTGTTTTCTGTTTATAATGAATATTTAATAATTGATCTAATAGTGAATGAGAAGTAAGAGAAGGTACAAAGGAGAGAAATATTATTTTTTGAGTTGGCAACAGTGCGAGGGGGAAAATAACCACGCACACGACTAACTGAATTAAGGAAGTATCTATGGCAACAGTTATTAGCCATGGTAAACGATCCTGGTTTTGTTTTTGCGCAGTTTTTAAGGTACCTCTGCATTTCGCCATACAACTTATGGAGGTGAGTGATTTCAAAGTTAAGAAGTAAAATGCATTGTGCGATAAAATTTTGCTATCATTTAGGTAAAATGGCTCCAGAAACAGTTGATTTAATGAAACAAACTTACAAAGATTAATGTTTTGGTGGGTGAGCCAACAATTTTTAGATGACACCATGATTTTAAAAAGGGTGTTTGTCGGCAGAACTCGCTCCTAGCCTGGTTGACCTGAAAGTGTTGTTATGGAGCATATTATTAACACTGGGAAATCCTGCAAGAAGAATGACTTGTGAAGACATAGTGACCTCAACTAATATTTCAAAATCGTTGGCATTTACGCAACAAATTACTGCTGCATCGTGTTTGTTCCAGATGGATACCTCATCACCTGACGAGAGAACAATTGTTAGCCAAAGTTCAGGTGTGCAAAAACAAATGATTGCAAAGGATCCAAACTTTCTAAACACAGTAATAACTGCCGATAAAACATGGGTCCACTATTTCGACCCCATCACGAAGCGTGCAACGAGTGTCTGGAAATACACAGGCTCGCCTCCTCTGAAAAAAGTCCGCCAAACCTAATCAGCTGGGAAGGTGATGATGGTAATTTTCTTTGATCATAAAGGTGTAGTCTACCAGCATGCCGTTCCTCCACAAATTACTGTCAATGCTGAGTATTACATTTCAGTCTTGAAACATCTGTGATGACATATATCGATTAAGCAACTGGTACTGGTGGGCAAGTGTACCCTACACCATGATAACGCCCGCCCACATGTGGCTGCTTGTGTTCAACAGTTTCTTACGAAATGCAGTATTGCAATCATACCGCAGCCTGCCTACAGTCCTGACCTCACCCCGTGTGATTTCTGGTTGTTTCCAACAATGAAGGAGAAGTTCCATAGCACAACATTCAACACACAGGGTGCACACGGGTGCTTGAAAACCTGGAATGTTCTTGCAAATCATGATTACGTTTTCAAGGCCTGGAATATCCTGGAAAAATGTTTTTTTTTTAAAGCCGTCTTGAATTCTGAAATAAATGCTTAAAAATGTATTTCAATTTCTTTTAGGAAATTAGTGTTACCTCTTTTTTAGCATGTATATTGTAAAAAAGATCGTGCTTATGTCACCGGTTTGTCCATTTGTTCATCCAGAGACGGACAGAAGGACGGACTATAAACAAACCGGTGATCTCTGTAACTATTAGTCTGATTTGAAAAATTCTTTTTGCATTGGAAAGTTTGAAATGTGCGAATGATGATCCTTGCATTCCGTTTTTTTTTTTTTTTTATGATGCACAATTTTGCCGCTAGAGGGCATAAATGCAGACGGTATTGAATTCAAAATAAACTGTATTCATATAGTTGCTTCCAAACATCCGATTGAAAAATTCTTTTGTATTTCGATTCCATTTATGTTGAAGACTATTTTAGGTATAGTCACTTTTTCAAGTTACGCATAAATCTTCCACTAGGAGGCGCAAAGGTACATTGTGTTTTCCCCGATATCTGTGCTTCTAAAACTCTAATTTGAAAAATTCTTTCTGAACCGGATACAGCTCCTGATAGGAAATGGTTTGCATATAGTTTCTCATTTTCTGTGAAGAATAGTTTGGCCACTAGGGGGTGCAAGTGATAATTTCTGTTTCTAATGTATTTGCAGCAAATTCTGAGCTTCTAAAATCTCGATTGAAAAAAATTCTTTCATGGACTGAAACACTTACGCCGATGAACATTTTCGGAATATTTTCTTAAAATAATGCTGGGTTTAAAGAGTCCAGTTTGAAAAATTCCTTCTTTGTCTGATTGCGTTTCGAGTACGAAATGTTTTTTTATATATTTTCAAAATTTTCAAGTAATTCATAGACTTTCCGCTAGGGGGCGTAAAAGTAAATTGTGTTTTTCCAATATCTCTGCTTCTAAAACTGCAATTTTAATAATTCTTTCTGTGTGTATCTCCTGATGAGAAATGTTTTGCACATCATTTCTAATAGTTGGTTCAGAATGGTTTAGCCACCAGGAGGTGTAAGTGATCGTGTTTATTTCTGCTTCGATATATTTGCATCAAAATCTGAGTTCCTGAAAATTCGACTGAAAATTTTTTTTCATGGACCGATACCGCTCACCTTGATAAAACTTTATTTGCTATCTCTGCTTCTGGAACACGTATTTGAAAAATTCTTTTTCCTTACCATAGCTTTTCCCATGAATATTTTCCACCTATTTTCAACTTTTCAGTTCTTCTCAATTCTTCCACTAACAGGAGTAGCATTATACACTATCATGTTTCCTTCTATTGGGTTGTCGGAAAAGTCATGACGTATTTTAGCCATGTTTTGCAAAGGTCATTTATTGATAGAAAGAACAAAGATCAATCAATGATATAATGACCGTTTTGTTCGATAACCTTTTGCCATCTTTCAGTGAGCTGCAGAATGCCTCATTCATAGAAGGACCTGTCTTTCATGGCGAAAAACTGTACAAGGTGCTGATTTACAGCCTCATCTGAATTGAACGTTATACCACGCAAGGACTGTTGAAGAGAGTGAAACAAGTGGAAGTCTGATGGCGCAAGGTCAGTCGAGTATGCTGGTTGGGGCAACACATCCCACCCAAGCTCCAATAATTTTTGGCTGGTGATCAAACTTGTGTGTGGCCTCACGTTGTTGTGATGGAACACACTACCTTTACGATGAACAAGCTCTGGACGTTTCTGGATGATGGATTCGTTCAAACTGTCCAATTGCCAACAGTACACATTCGAATTGACTGTTTGGTTCCATGGTAGGAGCTCAAAAAACAAGACACCTTTAAAATCCCATCACACTGAAACCAGAACCTTCCGCTGAAGAATGTCTGCTTTGGATGTCATTTGAGGCGAAGCAGCATGTCGGGATCAAGACCATTTGCGCAGCACATTGTTCTACACAATCCACTTTTTGTCACCAGTTAACAGTCGCTTCAAAAAAGGATCGTTTTCCTCACATTTAATGAGCATATCACAGATATTTATACGCGCCATCAATTGAACTTCGAGTTCATGAGGAACCCACACATCGAGCTTGCTTATGTATCCCAGCTTCTTCAGGTGGTCGTGAACGCTTGAATGATGGATGTGCAATGTGTCTGCAATCTCTCGTGTTGTGTAACGTGGGTTTGACTCGATCAATGCCTTGATTTGGTCGTCATCAACCTCGGTGGGCCTCCCTGACCGAGGAGCATCGTTGAGGTCAAAATCACCAGCGTGGAATTTTGCGAACCACCGCTGGCACTGACATTCTTGTAGAGCATTATCACCGTACATTTTACGCAACTTTTCACAAGCTTGATGTGCGCTCTTTCCTTTATGGAAGTAAAAGAGTAAAATATGGCGAAAATGCACAGTTTTGTCTTCCATCTTCAACTTGATGTCAAATCTCCGCAAATCAACTAAATCGCTCACTATTCCTTTTAGACTGCAGCTAGAACTGGCACCTGTCGAATGATATAGCGATAACAGAACTGCGCATGCCTCTAGTACTTCCAAAACCGCCCAACTGCCATCGGGTGCCAAAATATGTCATGACTTTTCCGACAACCCAATATATTTCTTCTTTAGTGAATGTAAGATTGGTGTATGGAACACTAGAGGTATAAATGGCAAGATGAATGAGGTGATTGAGGAGATGAATAAGTATAGACTGGATGTGCTGTGTGTAAGTGAAACCAAAAAGAAGGAAATTGGGTTAGAAGAAGTGAATGGCACAGTGAGTGTGTGGTCTGGAGTATTGGATAATGTGAGAGGACAGGCTGGTGTAGGTGTGATTTTAAGTGAAAAGATGAAGAACAACTTGATTCATTATAGTTGCATAAGTGAGAGAATTCTCTGGATTCGTTTGGAAGTGAAACTTCAGAGAATCGTAATTGTTGTAGTGTATGCTCCTTGTGACTCGGAACCTTCTGATAAGAAGGAAGATTTCTGAAATGAGCTAAAAGCTGTTTTGAGCCAGTTTGGTGCTAAAGAAAAAGTTATAATAGCAGGGGATTTCAATGCTAGAGTAGGTGTGCAGAATGCAATTTCTGACAATGTTCTATGTAAGTTTAATGATCCTTGTGTGAATGATAATGGTGAAAGATTAATTGAACTCTGCATTGAGAATGGTTTGTGTGTATCTGATACATTTTTCAACCACAAGTATATCCACACATATACTTGGGAAAATCGTACTCTTGGCCAAAAGAGTGATAGATTTTGTTGTCTACGATCAGCGTCTCAAACACTTAGTTGTTGACACCTGTGTGATGAGAGGTGCAGATGTTGGTTCTGATCATTACTTGGTAGTGTCATGAGTGAAACTTAATGTTGGTTGGAGGAATAGGAAGAGGAAGAGACCCAGGATAGAAAGAATAAAGGTTGATAGGCTCCTTAAAGATCATCAGCAGTATTCTGACTTACTCAGAGAACGACTGAAGGAGCTGAAGTCTGGTGAGAGGGATGTAGAAAAGAAGTGGGAATATTTTAAGAACTGTGTTGTCACTGCTGCTTAAAGAGGTATGGCACCACAATAGTGGGTAACAATAGAGGTGATGCTTGGTGGAATAGTGAGATTGAAGAGGCAGTAAAGAGAAAGAAGGAAGCCTATTTGGGGATGTTGCAAGGTAGAGTCTCTGTGGATGAATATCGCTCAAAGAAGCGTGAAGCTGCTAAGCTGGTTCGCCAGGGTAAGGCAAAAGATAGGAAGGAGAAGGTGGAAAGGCATGAACTAGCTTTTTGTAAAGATAAGAAGTCTTTCTGGAAGTACACGAGACTCAGGAAAAATAGGGGAAACAAAGTTGTAAGTTGTGTGAAGAATGAGGTCGGGGAAATGTTATCGTGTTTGAGAGAGAATTGTTAGAGTCCAATGAGTTAAGTGAAAGATGGGGTGAATATTTCTGTGAGTTATTAGATCAGGAAAGCAAAGATGATTCTGAGACAGACACAGATAATGTCACACTGAGGGATGGAAGCACAGGAGGGATCTCAAGAGAAGAAGTGTGTAAAGCTCTAAAATCTCTTCAGAATGGTAAGGCTCTGGGAGTTGATGGCAGAACTGCTGAGATGTTGAAATACGGTGGTGACTCTCTTATTGACTGGTTAACAGAAATTTGCCAGTTGTGCTGGAAGTTAGGAATAGTCCCACGGGATTGGAAGGATGCTATCATTGTTCCCTTGTATAGGGGAAAAGGTGATCAGACTGAATGTAAGAACTATCGTGGTATTAGCCTACTAAGTGTGCCAGGGAAAGTGTTTGGTAAGGTTGTTATTGAAAAAGTATGGGATCTTACATCAGAGAAAGTGTGGGATGTTCAGAGGGTTTTATGCCTGGTTAAGGCTGCACTAACCAGATTTTTGCATTACGCACAATGATTGAAAAGTATCTGACTGTTAGTAAGAGAGTTTTTGCTTCCTTCATGGATTTGGAGGAAGCTTATGACTGAGTAAATAGGACACTTTTGTGGAAGGTATTGAATGAATATGGTGTTACTGGGAATCTATTTAACAGTGTAAAAGCCATGTATGCTGGTAGTAGAGCTGGTGTACGAGTAAATGGTGTTTTATCAAAATGGTTTTCTATTGGTGCAGGAGTCAGACAAGGTTGTGTAATGTCACCATGGCTGTTTAATATATTTATGCACGTGTGCATGCGTGATACCAAAATAGATAATAGTGGTTTATGTCTTGGTGATATCCGTGTGTGCAGATTGCTGTATGCTGATGACACTGTCCTGTTGGCAGAGAGGGAAAGTGATTTGCAGAGTATGTTGTCTCGGATGTACGAAGTTTGCATGAATTTCAAACTGAGTATAAATAAGGGAAAAAACAAAGTTATCGTGTTTGAGAGAGGAATTGTTAGTACTGAATGCAAGATAAGTCTTAATGGACCAGAGATTGACCAGGTGAATGAGTTTGTATATTTAGGAAGCATGTTTGACAGAGAGAACAAGCTGGATGGCAAAATCAGTAGGCAAGTGAATTCTTCTTTGAAAGTCATAGCTGCTCTGGGAGGTTTTCACAGGAATGATGGGTTCTCTAGAGAGTCCCCGCATGGCTCTGTATGAAAGTGTAATTGTTCCTACTCTGATGTATGACAGTGAAACCTGGGTACTGCAGAAGAAACATAGGAGTCGTTTGTGTGCTGGAGAAATGCGTTACTTACAGGGGGTTTGTGGAAAGACACGGTCTGATTGTGTGAGGAATGAAGATGTGTTGCAGTTGTGTGATGTGAAGCAAAATGTTGTTTGCAAGGTGGAGACCAATATGCTTCGGTGGTTTGGCCATGTTGAAAGAATGAGTGATGAGATGCCTACTAAGAAAATATTTTTAGTCCAAGTGGCAGGAAGACATGGGTGGATCAGATTCAGGAGTGTCTGCATGAGAAAAAGATTATGAGTATGGAGTATAAAAGATCTTGTGTGCAGCCTGTAATGGATATCAGTGAAGCCCGAGTTGTATGTCAAGATCGCTGAAAATGGAGAAGTTTGATACGACAGCAGTAAGTAAAAATATCTGGTAGTTGTATTTCTTTTTGGAGCTAATCTCTGAATCTCAGAGAACAGCTTAGTGATATGTATGTAATGTATGTTTAACTGATCAGACATGTAACCTCCCCATTCTTAATTCTGGATCTGCTGTTTTTTCATTGTATAATAATTTCAATTGTTATCAATAATAGACTGATTACATGGGAAGATAATGCAGAATAGTGATGCAACTAAAATGACTGATTGAATTAATCATTTTCAGATTGAGGGAAAGGATTTTCTGATAGGCCTTGTGGTAATTGCACCACCATGATTCAGTTTTGCATTATTGTGTAATTCTCCATTAAAAACAATGAAAAGAAATGTAATGAGTAAAAAAGCACGCTCATCCATTTACATCTTTCACCATTTTTATTACTTAAAACCGAAATTACTTTCAAAAAAGTAATTTGACCATGATACTGTAATTAAAGCGTAATAATCATCCTGGAATTTTTTTATATATGTCCTGGAAAGTCTTTGAATTCCCCCACCCCACCCACCCATCCAAAAAGTGTACGAACCCTGAGCACAGATGCTGATGTTATTCAAGCTGTACAGGGGTCACTAAAGCGTCTTCCACAAAATGCCTTTGCCACATGCTTTGAAAAGTGAACTGAACGATGGGACTGTTGCATATCATCCGAGGAAAGATGCTTTGAGAAAGAATAACTTATATTTTGCCTGTACCTGTATTTCTTCATTTTGTGTGATTTTAGTTTTTATGGAACAGCTGTTGTATTTACTGCTAGTTACATTTTCTCAGCTAACTTCAAATGGAAAAAAGTGATATAATCCTATTTCGGACTTATACTTCAAACAACATTGAGCAGAAGTGTGTAATCCCCCTTCCCCCAAAGAAGAAAATATGAGAAAGTTTATTATTGGTGATTTGTCATCCTGTGAAATTGAAAATGTGGATTCTGCTTTTTGTTGTTTGTTTTTCAGCAGTGTTGTGGCTTGAACTAAAATACTTGGTCATTTCACAGTAGAAATTTAAAAATGCACGGAAATTAAATAATGAAAGACTATGGGCTGAGGTACCTGTCCTTTATAAAAATTAAAATTAATTAATTAATTAAAAATGATAATATAAATTTTGTTCAAAATTTCTTTGAATTTCTACATTAAAAAAAGAAAAAAAAAAAAAAAAAAAAGAGATTGAGGGCTGAACTTTTTCTTTTATGACAAAGAATTCCATCAGGTAGCTGGCCAAGGCTTTAATCCTTGGATAATCAATAGTGGATTAAAATCTCATACCACACCTATCACAACAAAAAAAGTTTCCCACAATGAAAATAATTCAAATATTCTTAAAGAGCACTAACATTGGAGAGTATAAGCAGAAATGAACTTAATAAAGTCTAAGTACAGAAGACGTTCACACATTTTTAGAATGTTTTTGATAAGAAATCATATAAAATAAAAGAATTTCAAAGAATTGAAACTGGAAACCATGTTAGATGAACATGAAAGAAACGTCTGCTGCTGTTAAATATCGTCTGCTAAGAAAATGGTGCACGTAAACAAACTATAGATTAGGTTATGCTTTTGCTCTTTGTGAAGAGGAATATTTGTATTCTGCAATTAAAAATGCTGTAAAAACTGTGGAATTAACATTTCTAAATGTAAAATAAGCAATATTATTAACAACAGAGAGAAAAATTGTCAACATTGGTTTTAACAAGAAAAATAACAACAAATGAAATTAAACCATCCAAAGAAGTTATGTACTTTTATGACTATTTCAAAAGTAAGGTCTTTGGTCTTAAAATGAAATTCAATGACACAGAGCAATTGCTAAGTTGTTAAAAATCTCTGTATCAACTGTAAACAAGGTAATAAACAAAGATTTGAATCTGAAAAACAAAAAAACAATGTTCACTGCCTTTTACCAATGCAGAACACAGTGTAAACTTTATGAAAATCACTTAGCCATAGACAGATGGAAATTTATTGTGAATATTGATGAGCATGGATCTACCTAAATGACTGTAACAGAAAAAAAGGTCAATTTACTATTGCAAATGAGCAGAAAAAGACTTGCAAACTTGGTTCCAAGAACCCAAAGAAAGTTTCAGCGAATGATTCATGACTATTGCTGGTTTCTCGTACAATGGGTAATTAAAGTTAAGAAAAGTTGAAAAGAATTAGAATCAATTCTACATATTAGCAAAATAATGTTTTAACTCACCCTTAAACCAGTCATACATTCAAATCTACCACTCTATTTCTTGAAAAAAATGAAAAAGAGACAGGTATCAAGTCTATACCTTTTGCTCATATTCCTTCCAATTCCTCTGATGTGTCACCAATGGATTATTGTGCCTTTGGACTGCTAAAAGGAGCACTTTCCAAATGCAGACCTAAAACAATGATTGGATTAAGGAAAGCAGTGGAATGAAATAGCAGTACCAGTTTCAAAAAATGCCATGCTATTTTGGAAATCAAGATGTAGGTTCATAGTCCAGAGAAAGGGCTGTCAGATAAAACATTTAAGAAATAAATAATTTTATTTTAAACATTAATTATATTGCTGGAAAACCGTTCTAAAAATGTGTGAACATCCTCCACATAACTTTACTGAAAAGGAGACTGACATTTGTTTTTGCAAGCAGAACACAGTGGGTTTTTACTTTTTTTTTTTTTTTAATTTCAGGGTCAAAAGAGAGCAACTCAATGGACTAAGCATTCACCCATCCCAAATTCAGGGCCATTGGTTCCAGAGAAGGGAGAGAGAGTCAGTGCTGCAAGCATAGCTGTTTCTGTCCAATTTCAAAAATATTTTCTACAAAAAATCCAGCTTTGTGATTTTCTTATTATTTTTCTTTTATTTATTTATTATGTGTGGTCCCCCCCCACCCCCCATTAATGTTATCAGCCATCATTTTTTTCCAGCGCCAACGCTGGCTGTGGGAATTAGTAATGAATGAAAAAAAAAATGTTCTTTTGTTAATCCGCGGCGCATCGAGCGCCAAGGTCATGTGCCCTGCGACGATAGCAAGACCACAGCGCTTTTGCGGAGCCTTGTGGGAGCGGAAAGCTGTTTGCCAACGCTCAATTTAAACATCCACGGTGCTCGCAGCCAACAAACGCACGGCGCTTGTGCAGCGCCTTGCGGGAGTGGAAAGCTATTTGCTAAAGCTCAATTTGAACGCCGATTTCGTACTTCGATCTTTCAAACCAAACAAGTTACTTTACAAGCTATTATTACAGTTCACATTCCCAGAATGGGTGTAAATGGCGGGACCAAAGATTTTTGAAGAAATACTCCAAAGAATTTGACTTTGTAAAACCATCATGTGAGGGGGAGTTTCATGCATTTTGCATTTTGTTTAACACTGATTTCTCTGTTTCTCGCACTGGTCGTGGCAACATCGTCACACATGTTGGAACGAACAAGCACGTAAAAAATCATGATAGCACAAAAAGTGTGTGCAACATGGATCGTTTTGTTTCAGTGCCAAATGATTTTCAAATGATTTTTTTTTATTGGATGTTTAACGACCACCGTGAGCAACTCAATGGGCTATAAGCAGTCGCCCGTCCCTAATTTAGGGTCACTGGTTCCAGGGAAGGGAGAGAGCCAGTGCCGTAAGACAAACACAACATCCATGCCTGACCGGGATTCGAACCCGGACCCCTTACGGACGAATGATCAGAGGCCAACGCCTTAGACCACTGCGCCACCGGGGCGGCCTCAAATGATTTGTGTAGAAGTTCTGTTTACTGGATTTTTTTTGGAGTACAACATACCACTAGTTGCAGCTGATCATGTTTTCCAAATGTTGTCAGCTATGTTTACTAACTCCCTAGAAGAGAGTAAAAGGATATGCTGGTGGCAGAACAAAAACTTCGCATATTGTTCAAGAAATGGCAGAATATCATTCAAAAAAATGTTCTCTGAGCTGTTAAAAGTGAACTGTTTTCTGTCACAACTGATGGCAGTAATGATGCTGACAATCAACTTTATCCAATTATGGTAACATACTTTTATAATGATTGCAAGTGTGCGAGACTTACGCTGCTCTCTTTGCCATGCCTGGAAACCAGTTCAACAGGTGGAAACATTTCCAAATTTGTGTCCAAAGAATTTCAGCATCATGATATTCTGTGGATAAACTGTCTTGCCTTATCCTGTGATAACACTCCTGTAATTGTGGGAAGAAAAAATGGTATCTCTCTAAAAGTGAAACTCATTAACAAGGTTTGTTCATCTTATTTTATACTTAAATACTAATTTTTTTGTAAATATTTCTTTATTTGTATTAAGTAATTAAATGTAATAAAATAATAAAGGAACCTATTTTATATCATTTATAAATTGTAAATACGCGTGCCGCCGAACACGCGTTGATGTCCCAGTTTTTTGTTTTGAAAAGTTGGCAGCTCTGCGCAAGACAAGTACACCACCCATGTCACATCTGGGACTTGAAACCCGGGCCCACTCAAAGGAATGGTCAGAAGCCATCACTAAGACTACTGTGCCCCTGGGGCAGCGGATTTTTACTTACAGACACAGTATGTAGGAGGTTCTCTCTGTTGAAAATATATCTAATGTTTATGTATATAATATGTTTTGTAATCCTCTTGCTATACACAACATTACTGCTGCCTAAAATCGCACACATCTGAGCTACACAGTCAATGTTGCTTCTGGAAACTATCTTCACCACTTACACATTTATCGTGTGAACTAGTCATGATATACTAGTTGACAACTCGATGGACCATAAGCAGTCGCCCATCGCCGCCCCGGTGGCGCAGTGGTCTAAGGCGTTGGCCTCTGATCATTCGTCCGTAAGGGGTCCGGGTTCGAATCCCGGTCAGGCATGGATGTTGTGTTTGTCTTACGGCACTGGCTCTCTCCCTTCCCTGTAACCAGTGACCCTAAATTAGGGACGGGCGACTGCTTATAGCCCATTGAGTTGCTCACGGTGGTCGTTAAACCTCCAATCAAAAAAAAAAAAAAAAAAAAGTCGCCCATCCCTAATTTAGGGCCATTGGTTCCAGAGAAGGTAGAGAGCCAGTGCTGTAAGTCAATCATTGGCTCTACCTTCTCTGGAACCCAGATGAGGTAGAGCAGATGAGACATGGTTGGGATTTTTTACCACCGATGTCTCATCTGGGATTTGAAACTTGAGCCAACATATTTCCTAGAAGAAAAAAACCCATATTAGATGTTGGATCAAGTGTTAAATTTAAGAAACTAGGAAACCAGTTTTCAACATGAGCTTTATTCAAAGAAGACCTTGTTGAAAAGCACTTTATCACCTGTACTCCTTCAAAACACATGACGTGAAAT
The DNA here is from genome assembly GCA_039090855.1 of Macrothele yani. NCBI lineage: Eukaryota > Metazoa > Arthropoda > Arachnida > Araneae > Macrothelidae > Macrothele > Macrothele yani. Next base: position 63,430,808 of record CM077006.1, read on the forward strand.
CTTTATATGTATATACACTGAAGTGCCAGAAAAACTGGTACACCAGTCTAATACTTAGTAGGTCCCCTACGGGAGCACAGGACTGCAGAAATACGACGGGGCGTGGACTCCACTAGCTTCTGGAAATATGCTGTAGGCAATGCATCATATTTCTTGCAGAGCGTTCCACAATTCGGGTGTATTCCGAGGTCTCGGATTCCTGTGTTCGATAGCGGGTTGCATGGCATCCCAAATGTGTTCTATCATATTCAGATCTGGGGACTTGGGTGGGAATGGCAACACCCCAAACTCAGATGAATGCTCCTCTAACCATAATGTGGCGTCCCAACACTTGTGTGGAGGTGCATTGTTCTGTTGGAACAGGCCCAATCCATCAGCATGAATGCAGGACATGAACGGGTGCACCTCGTCTGAAAGGATGCGCACAAATCGTTGGCCGGTCACAGACATTTGTAGATGTACCAGGGGTCCCAGTGAAGTGCAGCTACCCCCTCCCCCCACCAGCTGGTACAGTTCCCCGTTGACAGGCGGGATCCAGGGTTTGCGCCACATACGAATCCTTTCATCTGCACGATACAGTCGGAAACGCGACTCGTCAGATTAGGCTACTTGTTTCCAGTCATCAAGTGTCCGGTGGCGGTGTTGCCGTGCCCAAGCGAGGCGTATAGCTCTGTGTCGTGCACCCATCAAGGGGACTCGAGTTGAGCATCGGCTCCCTAAGCCCATATCGTGCAGGGTGCATAGCACAGTCCGGACACTGATGCTTGTTGAGGCTCCAGCATTGAATTCCAATGATACCTGCGAAAGTGTTGCACGCCTATCGCGCAAAACGATTCTTGACATCCGACGATGGTCACGTTCACCCAATTACTTTTTACGGCCACACTGGTATCGTAGGTTGGAGGTTTTGCCGGAATTCTTGTAGTCACAGTACACCCTTGCAATGGTCGTCCGTGAAAATCCGAACTTCGTTTCTACCTCCGAAATACTATGGCCCATCTCACAAGCGCCAACTATGACACCGCGTTGAAAATCGCTTAAATCTTTATTACTTATCATTCTCATGCCGAAAACAGCTCTGACAGCTGGCAAGGATGTCTATCGCTTTATATATGCACTGGTGGACGCAACCGAGTATGCGCATATGTGACGTTGCTATGTATTTTGCATAAGCTCATCTGTACCAGTTTTTCTGGCACTTCAGTGTATATATCGGTTTATGGCATCTGATGTCGCCTTCTGATCTCCAAGAGTATTTTCCATTTTTCTCTATCCAAGCACCATTCTTCCATCAAGCCATTTTGACTAAGTGCTCTCTTTATTCCATCAGACCATGTTCTAGGTCGGTCTCTATTTTTCTCATTTGTTTGATTTAAATTCCATGGCAATTTTGTGCAGTCTTTCATTGGTCATTCTTTTTACATCACCATACCAATGTAATTGTCACTTCTGTGTGTCTTGTAAAATTGTTCTTCCTATTGTTAAATCTTTATCTCAAATCCCTATTAAATGCCAAAGAATGCATAAATAATGTGCATGTGACAATGATCGGGGATCAAATATATACAGTATATAATAACTTGCTTGTGTGGAAGTGTTCAGAGAAACAAAAATGTTCATGCAACACTATTCACATTCACTCGTAGCTGCAGACAAAAATTGCCCAAGAACAAAAGCAGGTTGTTCTTCTGTGATGTCAAACTATTACATTTTGAAAACTTTGTGAGTGAAATTGTAGCAAGCTTAAATATTTACACTAACACAGAACCAGTAGTTTAAAAGGAGTGAAAATAAATCAAGTATGGCAACAGAGCAGGGGAAGTGAGAATTTGTGACTAATGGTCTGCATGGGCCTGTACTGGAAAATTGAGCATTTTGCTCCTGGATTATAAAGAAAAACGTTTTGACTCACAAAACAAAGATTGATTTTTAAAGAATTTTTTTAATATTTGCATATAAGCCGATCCCTTTACTTCAAGAGCTAAAAAATTTTTGAAAAACCTAGACCCATATACACTGCTGGTCACCCAAAATGCAACACCAAGAAGGACACGAGATAACAAAGCCAGATTTACTGGACACATAACAACAGATACAAAGATGAAACGATTCAGCTTACAGGCCCGTGCGACTTGCAGAACACGTAGACATCAGTAGCTCGTGTGGCCCCCATGGCTGGCAATAACGGCCGCTACACACCGCGGCATCGAACGAAAGAGGCTTTGGATGTGGGCTTGGGGTATGTCGGTCCAGGCTGCTTCCACACGTTGCCATAGTTCATCACGCGTAGCCGCGGGTGGTGCTTGCCGATCAGCGACCAGACGTGTTCGATGGGCGACATATTGGGTGAACAGGCGGGCCACGGCAGCAGTGACGCCTGGTGGGCTGTGAAGAATTGTTGCACGATGCATGCCACGTGCGGGCGCGCATTGTCCTGTTGAAACGTGGCCACTGGCAGGCCCTGCAGGTATGAGAGGACCACAGGCTCCAAAACGTCGGAGATGTAGTGGTGGCTGTCGAGTGTACCGGCGATGCGTAACAGAGGGGTGAGGGTGTCATATCCAATTGCGCCCCAAACCATAACACCAGGCAACAAACCAGTATGGCGATGCATAATGCAGGCGTCATACAGTCTCTTGCCGCGGTGCAGCCACATGCGGATCCGACCATCGTGGGGTTGCAGGTAGAAGCGGGATTCGTCGGAGAAGACAATGTCGTGCAATTCCGTAGTCCAGGTGTGGAGTTCAATGGCCCACTGCAGCTGCACTCGCTGGTGGTGTAACGTCAATGGTAATCGGAGCAACAGGCGCCATGCGACAAGTCCCCGCTCCTGCAGACGGCGTTGAAAGGTACGTGCCGCAGGTTGTTGCACAACACACCCTAATTCCTGCGCTAACGTTCGTGATGTGGCGGTGCGAGCCGTCAATGCCCGCCGCACAGCATGCCAGTCCTCTTGTTAGGTGGCGTGCCGCGACTGCGGCAATCGCTCACGTCGGTCCGTCCGCCCCCCCTGCACCCACCGAATCTATACTCGTATCACTGTGGCTGGGGATGTCTCGGTACGATAAACTACTGTCGCGATAAGCCACTATTTGTCCTCTGTCGAACTCCAAAACGTGCTGGAATAACTGCTGTATTCTGCGACGAGGCACCAGGAAGCTTCCCACGCACAGGTCCGGCAGCACAAAACACTTCCACTACTTACACCCCGTCTTCTGTGCACCCTTCTTATAGTGCTTCTCGGTGGCGTACCGGGTGCACATGATTTGCATATGCCCTGCAATGCTAATCGTTTGCATGTCCTCTCTCGGGCGACGCATGCTGCAAATTTCAGGCCAATCGGATGCTTCCTTCTTGGTGCTGCATTTTGGGTGGCCTGCAGTGTATAAGTGAACCTTAATTTTTAAGATTTTGGCAAATATATTTATTGAAATGAATTATGCAAATTTCTTTGTTCAAAGTACACTCCATTAAAAGAATTCTTTAAATCGTAATCACACATGACTTCTACCTTCATCAGCCATGGAATGAGACACGTGGTAAAAGCGTCAGTTGTTGCCAGATTTCAAAATCGCTTTCCAAATAATAGGGATGTTAAAAGGTGCGTCAGTAGTGCAGGTGTTAGGGGTAAGGTAGATTCCCATGCTTTCGCGGTATCTGAGGGCATGTCGATTGCTGAACGGGGCGATTCGCTTAACATTGTGCCAGTCGGGAGCCGCGGACATATCGCTGATGGTTAAAATTGAAAGGGAGATGGAAAGGCTCGTAGCACGTCAAAACATTGCGCGACATAACATCGCAGGTCAAAACATCGCGGTGACAAAACATCGCAAGCCATAACATCGCGGACACAAAACATCGCAAGCCATAACATCGCGGTGACAAAACATCGCAAGTCATAACATCGTGGTGACAAAACATCGCAAGTCAAAACATCGTGGTGACAAAACATCGCGAGCCATAACATTTCAGGATCGGGCATTAATTAAACGGCTTTTTTTCTTTTGTATTTTTCCAAACATTTGATCTTTGGTAAGAAAAATTCGTTCAGACACTGATTTAATTTGCGGAAGACTAGTATGTGGCACTTATCAAAATATTTCAGGAGGAGGCATTAATTAAACTCTCATCTCATACAAAATTTTCGTAAAACCTACAGTTTTCAATTTAAAACCACCAAATTTGGTATACTAACTCACGGTGCTCTAACTTAGACCGTAGATGGTTTTGGAAAGTGTACTCGACCCGGGTTCGAGGGGCCCCCATACAACATTTTCGTAAAATCTAGTTTTCAATTTAGAACCACCAAATTTGGTATACTATCTCGTGGTGCTCTAACTTAGCACGCAGAGGGTTTTTGGAAGGGGTAGGGGGCCCGGTGTCGAGGGCCCCCATAGAAAATTTTCGTAAAATCTACAGTTTTCAATTTAGGACCACCAAATTTGGTATACTACCTCATGGTGCTCTAACTTAGACCGTAGACAGTTTTTGGAAATGGTCGGAGCCGGGGGTCGAGGGGCCCCCCATAGAAAATTTTCGTAAAATCTACAGTTTTCAATTTAGAACCACCAAATTTGGTGTACTACCTCATGGTGCTCTTACTTAGAAGGTGACGGTTATTGGCACTGATGGAGGCCCGGTCCGAAGGGGGCCCCTACAAAATTTTCGTAAAATCTACAGTTTTCAATTTAGGACCACCAAATTTGGTATACTACCTCATGGTGCACTAACTCAGACCGTAGACTGTTTTGGGAAAGATATGGGGCCCGGGGTCAAGGGGCCCCCATACGCAATATTCGTCAAATCTACAGTTTTCGATTTAAAACCACAAAATTTGGTATACTATCTCATGGTGCTCTAACTTAGCACGTAGAGGGTTTATGGAACGCGTGGAGGCCCGGTCCGAAGGGGGGACCCTACAAAATTTTCGTAAAATCTACAGTTTTCAATTTAGAGCCACCAAATTTGGTATAATACCTCATGGTGCCCTGACTTAGACCGTAGACAGTTTTTGGAAGTGGTCGGAGCCCGGGGTCGAGGGTCCCCCCAATAGAAAATTTTCGTAAAATCTACAGTTTTCAATTTGGAACCACCAAATTTGGTGTACTACCTCATGGTGCTCTTACTTAGAAGGTGACGGTTATTGGCACTGGTGGAGGCCCGGTCCGAAGGGGGCCCCCTACAAAATTTTCGTAAAATCTACAGTTTTCAATTTAGAACCAACAAATTTGGTATACTACCTCATGGTACTCTAACTTAGACCGTAGAGGGTTTGGGGAAGGGAGGGGGTCGAGGGGTCCCCATATGAAATTTTCGGCAGTTTACAGTGTTTCTTCAAATTAAAGTGCAGTTCTCGCTTGCCTTACGTAGAACGTTTTCTCGAAATTGTTTGGAGTTCCCAATTCTACTCTCAAAAAAAAAAAAATATATATACCAATATACCAAGAAACGGCGATCTTTATTCATACTCCATGGGGGCCCCTCCGACCACTTCCAAAAACCGTCTACGGTCTAAGTCAGAGCACCATGAGGTAGTATACCAAATTTGGTGGTTCTAAATTGAAAACTGTAGTTTACGGCCAGTTGCCGTAAACTCGTATGAACCGGCATGAAAATTCTGATAAACAAAAGAATTCCTTCCCGGCCGCCCCGGTGGCGCAGTGGTCTAAGGCGTTGGCCTCTGATCATTCGTCCGTAAGGGGTCCGGGTTCGAATCCCGTTCAGGCATGGATGTTGTGTTTGTCTTACGGCACTGGCTCTCTCCCTTCCCTGGAACCAGTGACCCTAAATTAGGGACGGGCGACTGCTTATAGCCCATTGAGTTGCTCACGGTAGTCGTTAAACCTCCAATCAAAAAAAAAAAAAAAAATTCCTTCCCGTCATTAGGCACTTTGTAAAACTGCCACACATAATTCGCAAACTGGGAAAACTGACATACATTCAAAGTGTTCCTCGGATCATCTTTTTCTTACCATTTTAAATTTTGAATATCTGGAACTCTCTATTACATTACATTGTATTTCTGCCTGATAAGCCGCCCGTTGGTGGTGAAAGCTAACGTTTATTAATTTGTGATTTTAATACACCATTAACCGGATATTTTTGCACTTGATTGTTATCTACGGTCTGACACTTAGACCGTAGGTCGGGAATTGGAATGCTGAACTGTGTTGCAGATCGTAAGAGTAAAAAATGGAACTTTTTACGAAAATTTTGTATGGGGGCCCCTTGACCGCGGGCCCCGATCCGTTCCAAAAACCGTCTACGGTCTAAGTTAGAGCACCATGAGGTAGTATACCAAATTTGGTGGTTCTAAATTGAAAACTATAGATTTGGCGGAAATACTCTATGGGGGCCCCTCCGACCACTTCCAAAACCGTCTACGGTCTAAGTCAGAGCACCATGAGGTAGTATACCAAATTTAGTGGTTCTAAATTGAAAACTGTAGATTTGGCGAAAATACTGTATGGGTGGGGTGGGGGTGGGGGCCTTCGACTGCGGCCTCCGACCACTTCCAAAAACCGTCTACGGTCTAAGTCAGAGCACCATGAGATAGTATACCAAATCTGGTGGTTTTAAATTGAAAACTGTAGATTTGACGAATATTGTGTATGGGGACCCCTTGACCCCGGGCCCCATACTTTTCCAAAAGCCATCTACGGTCTAAGTTAGAGCACCATGAGATAGTATACCGAATTTGGTGGTTCTAAATTGAAAACTGTAGATTTGGCGAAAATACTCTATGGGGGCCCCTTTGACCCCGGCCTCCGACTGCTTCCAAAACCCGTCTACGGTTTAAGTCAGAGCACCATGAGATAGTATACCAAATCTGGTGGTTTGAAATTGAGAACTGTAGATTTGACGAATATTGCGTATGGGGGCCCCTTGACCCCGGGCCCCCTACCTTTCCAAAAACCGTCTACGGTCTAAATAAGAGCACCATGAGGTAGTATACCGAATTTGGTGGTTCAAATTGAAAACTGTAGATTTTACGAAAATTTTGTAGGGGAGCCCTTCGGACCGGGCCTCCACCCGTTCCATAAACCCTCTACGTGATAAGTTAGAGCACCATGAGATAGTATACCAAATGTGGTGGTTTTAAATTGAAAACTGTAGATTTGACGAATATTGCGTATGGGGGCCCCTTAACCCCGGGCCCCATATCTTTCCCAAAACAGTCTACGGTCTAGGTTAGTGCACCATGAGGTAGTATACCAAATTTGGTGGTTCTAAATTGAAAACTGTAGATTTGGCGAAAATACTGTATGGGGGCCTTCGATTGCGGCCTCCGACCACTTCCAAAAACCGTCTACTGTCTAAATCAGAGCACCATGAGATAGTATACCAAATTTGGTGGTTTTAAATTGAAAACTGTAGTTTGACGAATATTGCGTATGAGGCCCCCTTGTCCCCGGGCCCCCTACCTTTCCAAAAACCGTCTACGGTCTAAATAAGAGCACCATGAGGTAGTATACCAAATTTGGTGGTTCTAAATTGAAAACTGTAGATTTGGCGAAAGTATTCTATGGGGGCCCCTTCGACCCCGGCCTCCGACCGCTTCCAAAAACCGTCTCCATGAGATAGTATACCAAATCTGGTGATTTTAAATTGAAAACTAGATGTTACGATATTTTTGATTGAGTGGCCCTGGACCCTGGACCTAGGCGCTGTTGGAAAAGCGGTACGGGTAACCCCAATTTCTACCAGAATTTAATCAGGACATCAATTTCTTGAAGTCCCCCTCCCCCTTAAATATACTTTTTTTGCAATTCATCAAAATCTATCTAAAGCAATTTATTTAGGGATTACTGCGATGTTATGACCTGCGATGTTACGACTTGCGATGTTATGGTACCACGATGTTTTGCCCTGCGATGTTATGGGGCCGCGATGTTTTGCCCTGCGATGTTATGGTGCCGCGATGTTTTGACTTGCGATGTTATGGTGCGGCGATGTTTTGACCTGCGATGTTATGTCGTAGACTCGACAACCTTTCTTAACATCAGCGATATTCTCCTTCAAACGCCGGTTTATGCTGCGGTAAGTACTACCAATATAGTGGGCAACGCCTGTGGAAGTGTTTATAGGGATAGAGTAGACACCTTGTAAATCTAGGGGGTTTATTGAGATCTCTGTCCTTAAGGATGAGTTTGAGAAGATGTGGAGGTGATTTGACTGCAATCCTGTAGCCAAAAGACTTGAAAATAGAGCAAACTTTATGAGTGAAGGACAGGCTAAAGGGCAAAGTGCCAACAAACTGATGGGTGGTGGAAGGTTCAGGTAGTAAACTAGATCTATTCTGTGATTCAAAAGTCTTGATTAGTCTATGTAGAGGGGTGGAAAGCCATGCAATTTGCCAATGTTGATCATGTTCTGATATTCTAGTTGAAGAGCAGAATGGCTGTTGCAAATAAGGTTGGCCCGGTGAATGTATGACTTAAGAGCAGACAGTTTGTATTTTCCAAAAGTGCAAGAATGGTAAGAGATGATATTATGGGTGGCAGGTTTCCTGTAAACAGAGAGGCCAAGTGAGAAGTCTGGGTTGATGTTAACATCCAGAAAACTAATATTATTGTCCGTCTGTTCTTAAAAGGAAAATTTTATATGCAGGAATTTTGAAGTTATGGAGGACATGAGTTCAAACAGTATGTTTTTGGTGTGGCCAAATAATAAAGATGTCGTCCACATACCTTAACCAAATGGTGGGTTTTAAGAGGGATGGGCCAACAATTAATGTTTCAATATTCTGCAATTAAAAATTTCAGCAAGTAAGGAGGAACACCTGCAATACTCACGCACCTTTTAACATCCCTATTATTTGGAAAGCGATTTTGAAATCTGGCAACAACTGACGCTTTTACCACGTGTCTCATTCCATGGCTGAAGGTAGAAATCGCTACCGAAACGTCCCGCTCATAATTTTTCAACGTAACTTACGCGTGTGATTACGATTTCAAGAATTCTTTTAATGTTTTGTGTGTTACGTGTTTTCCTGCCAATTCTTCTCACTATGAAGTACAATCCATTATCAGTTTCCAAATAACTCCAGTAACATCCATTGCATTACTTATGCAGCATTTCTGAGAGAATTTATAACCATTTCTGGTGAAATTGCATTCCACAGTTTTTTTTTTTTTTTGATTGGAGGTTTAACGACCACCGTGAGCAACTCAATGGGCTATAAGCAGTCGCCCGTCCCTAATTTAGGGTCACTGGTTCCAGGGAAGGGAGAGAGCCAGTGCCGTAAGACAAACACAACATCCATGCCTGACGGGATTCGAACCCGGACCCCTTTGCGGACGAATGATCAGAGGCCAACGCTTTAGACCACTGCGCCACCGGGGCGGCCATTCCACAGTTATTTTATCCAAGAAGTAACAAAGCCATGTTGGCCCTTTTTAAGTTACTACCTTTCATAAAGCACTGTTTTTTTTTTTTTGCTTTTGCCAGAACAGAGGACATCCACGCTTGCTGTGAAAACTCAGGAGAGATGCCTGATTGGCTGTGGCTTACCTCAACAGCTAAGTGATTTACATGGTGTCTTACTCTCTGTGCGTTCAGTTTGAAAGATGGCATACTGTAATTTCACACGGGAAATAATGAGTTATTCCATGTTTGAAAGTAAGAAATTTCACTGTCTCAATTTGAAATGGGATTATGTTTTTCACATATCATATTAGCAGCATCTATTTATTCTCAGGAATTCTACTCTGGGAGGAAAAATATAAATCTTTTTTTTTTTAATATTTTGGAAGTACTTTCAAAGAAGAGTTATGTGAATTCTTGCATTGCTGTTGGCAGCAATCTGTGTATTTTGAGATTGCAGCTTTTTCCTTGTTCCACTAAGTGATATAAATAGTGTAATGCAAAACATGGCTGGATTTTTTTTTTTAAAATACATACATATATATTTCAATGAACACAAGTAAAAAAATGTAGAATAGCATGTGAAAAATCTGTAATCGTAATTTTCTTCTTACTTCGGTGTGAAATCAATGTCTCCTTTAGTACCATGTGTATGCCATTGGCAAATGGAAGGAGCATCATTTTTTTGTGATGTCTTGAGAGCAGAAGAGCCATACCTACCAGGTATTCATCTATGCCCCTCAAAGCGGCATAGCTGTGAATAATAATATATCCTCAGTAACATCTACAGCTGTGGACTGACCTGCCAGTTTATATCCATAGCTGAGGGTATAACTGACAGGTCAGAAAATTATCGCACAATGACACGCAGAAAGCTGCGGTCTGAAAGGTAAACAAATCCAGTGGTAGATTCCACGAAGGAATTCGCATAACAATTCGGAAGTCCAGCCATATTTTTTTACTAACCACGCAATAGCCCCCCCCTGAAAGAGCAGGGTTTCTTCCAAAAACTTTTGGCGTATACCTGAATCTAAATGGTATCTTTACTTAAATGTCAAAGAGGAAACGTGTTTACATTTATAACAGAAGTGTTCAGATTAAACCTCATTTGTGGAAGAAATTCCTATGCGAAATGACAAGTCTCTGTATGTTACATTTCGTTTACTACTGAGATAATTCAGTTTAGTAGGGCAGCTTTGTTTCTCCAGAGGAAGCCTTAAGTTACTTGTAATATGCAGCGAACACTGGATGAAATTCTGAAACAGGGCAAGCTGCAAATTGGAAAGTCTGAGTCAGGCCAGGCTTTCTAAATTAAGGCATTTGCCGACCACTATACACAGTCATATCAGAATAATATGACCATCTACCTAATAATGGGAATAACCACCCTTGGCCTGGATGACAGCGGCGAGACGGCGTGGCATTGACATAATGAGTCCCTCGAAGGTTGCCCGAGGCACACCTGCCCATTCCGACTGCAGCAGAGCACGGAGGTCCCAGAGATGATGTGGTGTAGGTCCGCACGTCGAACCTGTTGATCCAAATAGTCCCACAAGTGCTTTATGCAGTGGCAGCTTGTGGTAAGCTGAGATGGGAGGCTGCATCTCAATTTTGTAGATATCACGATACCACTTCGAAAGTTAAGTTACTGTGCCTGTGCTGACGCTGTCCGTTTAATAATAATAATAACAATAATATATATATATATATACTGATCGAAAGTGCTTTTTTTACAAGAAATTAATATTTAGATTTTATATTTAGCGATTGATGGGGAAAATGTAAAGGTACCGATACCTAAATTAGGCAACAGATATTAAGCGATGGCCATATTGTTACATTTATGAAGAAAATAATCGACCTAAAAACTTCGTCGGATACATTATTTCTTAAAAAGAAACTGATTAATCAGTGCATCCTTCCAGTTCTTACGCATGGAGCACAAACATGGACCTCAACTAAAACAGACCGACAGACGTTGCAGAGAACTGAAAGAAGCATGTAGAGATGCATGTTTGATGTTACATGGAAAGATACAAATAGGAACTCGTGAATCGGGAAAATGACAAGAGTGGAAGACATGGTCAAAATTTCTGAAACTGCAATGGGATGGACATATTGCTAGAAGAAAGAACCACCGACGGAGAGTTGAAATATTGAACTGGATAGCAAGGGAAAAAACAATATCCAGAAGATGACAAGAGGGAGATGTGTACATGAAATTCGAAAGTATGAAAGAAACTGACTCAAGGCAGACTGTTGTGGAAGAAGAAACTTGGAGACTTTCATCCAGCAGTGGATTGATGGTGGTTGCAAATTATATATACAAGCATATACTGTACGTATATCATCATCATCATCATTGTCAACCATTATCAATCCACTGCTGGACGAAGGTCTCCCCAAGTTTCCTCCACAACGGTCTGTCTTGTGCCAGTCTCCTCCATGTCACTCCCGCATATTTACGAATTTCATCCACCCATCTCCCATGTGGTCTTTTTCTGGGTCTTTTCTTGTCCCTTGGAATCCAATCTAAAATTTCGGCTGTCCATCTATGGTCTGTCCTTCTGGCAGTATGTCCAGCCCATTGCCATTTCAGGGATTTAACTCTGATCATGATGTCTTCTACTCTCGTCATTTTTCGGATCCACGAGTTCCTCTTCTTATCTCTCCTGGTTATACCAAGCATGCACCTCTCCATGCTTTGAGTTGTCTGCAGCCTTTGTATGTCTCTTTTAGTTAAGGTCCACGTCTCTGCACCATACGTAAGCACTGGAAGGATGCATTGATCAAACACTTTTCTTTTAAGACATAATGGCATATTGCTCTTGAAAATTATGCTGTTTCTTCCAAAAGCTCTCCAGGCAAGTTTTGTACGCCGATTAATTTCTTCATCAATGTGACCCTCACTTGATATCTGCTGTCCAAGATAAACATACGTATCTGTTATCTCCAGTTGTTCTCCATCAATCGATAAATCTTCATTTCTTGTAAAAGCATTGAACATCACTTTTGTCTTCTGAAAGTTCATTTTTAATCCCACTTCTTTACTCTTGTCAGCAAGTACCTGGATCATACTCTGCAGCTCTGATGGGGTAGTTGCAAAAATGACTACGTCATCAGCAAAACGAAGGTGGGTTAGATAATCTCCATTAATCTTTATCCCTTTGTTTTCCCAGTTCAGTGATTGAAAGACATTTTCCAATGAGGCATTAAAGAGCTTCGGAGATATGGTGTCACCTTGTCTCACTCCCTTTTCAATTTTTATGTGTGTTGTATTTTCAAACAGCCGAATCTTTGCACTTGCATTTTCATAGATGTTATTAATAATATTAATGTATGCATCTTCAATACCGCAGGATTTCAGAGCCGTGGTAACTGCTGATGGTTTCACCGAATCAAAGGCTTTTTCATAATCGATAAAAGCCATGCACAATGGAAGTTCATATTCCCTCGCTCTCTCAATTAGTTCTCTCAGTACGTGGATATGATCTATTGTGCTGTAGCCACTCCTGAATCCAGCTTGTTCTCTCGGTTGAGCCATGTCCAGTGTTACCTTCAAGCGGTGTGAAAGAACTTTAGTGAAGATTTTATAAACCACTGATAGGAGGCTGATAGGTCTGTAGTTCCTGAGATCCTCAATGTCACCTTTTTTATGTAGCAGGATCATTGTAGCATTGTTCCAATCCTCAGGAATCTTCCCTTCATTAAGGCATCGAGTGAAAATTTGGGCGAGTACTGTTTCAATTTCTCCACTTGCTTCTTGTATGATGTCTATAGTAATTCCATCTTCTCCTGGAGCTTTCCCCCGCTTCATGTTCTTGATTGCATGAGCAACTTCTGCTGGGAGGACTGGAAGAACTCTGGTACCTTTCATGATGTCTGGAGTACATGTATCATCCCTTTCATATAATTTGGAGTAGAAATCTTTCACTCTTGTCAAAATTTCGCCTCTATTTCTTGTTATAGAACCATCTTCTTTTCTCAGAGCCATAATCTGTTTTCTTCCCTTACTGAGATGTCCCTTTGCTATCTTTAGGCTTTGGTTGTTTTCAATTGCTTTCCTCACTAGCTCACAGTTGAATTTCCTTACGTCTTCAGTGATACGTATATATATATATATATATATATATATGCCCCCCAGCGACTAGGGAGTGGCGGAAGAGGTCAGCCATGTTTTAATCTTGTTAGGAGAAAGTTTCGTCGCACAAGAGGTAAGCTCTCTTCCTTGTATTTGGGTTTTGGTCTTATAAGTTCAATGTTTGTACATCATGTACTTTTTCTCTGTTGTTTTTTTGCTTTTCAGCTTTTAGGCACTGGCTTGTCTGTTAACATTTTTGCGGGTTTTAACTCTTTCTTTTCTTTGTAACTTTGCGCGTCTTTTGGGGAACCTAGGAACAGCAGATGGCTAAGCTTGTTCCTTTTCTTTGCGCTGTATTTTCAAAGTAGTTAAGTACTTAATAACTAATTAATTATGCACTTAAAGCACTGCTGAAATACTTTGTACATATTGCAACTAACTGTTTAAGTCATGTAACTTTCACAAAGTTTTCTTTAGTTAATTATTGTCTTTAACTTATTCTCGTTTTCGTGCTGTCATAAGTTGTAGAGTAGGGGGTTTTAGACTCAAGTTTTCTTTCAAAAATCTGTTTTTTAAAAATTAATATTTCCTTTTTTAATTGCAATGGAAAAATTTGGATTTCTTTTGCATTGTTTTTCAGGTTTAAATTCTCTCTCAAACGAACTTGGCATTTCGTTATAGCTGAAAATTATTTCTAATTATTATGTCACTCTCACAGCTTGAGTTCTCTTTAATCTTCTTCTCTCTGTTTAATAGTAACAGATGAAGAGCATGGGTCGGGCTAGGAAGGTTCATGGATGCAAGCGAAATTGTTAACTAGTGCTAGGTCATACAACTCTGCGGTGGACATGACATATATATATATATTTTTAAAACAATTTTAGGTGGGAATGTTACTTGCATCTATGGCCTTGCAGAAACCCATTTCCAACTAGGTCTTTGTGGAAGTGAGAAAATGCAGAGTTTTTGCTGGTCCTTGATAAAGCCAAGGCTCAGTATTCTCGACACCTTCTACATTCAGTTGTTTTATTTTATTTTTTTATCTTTTCTCCTTTTACTCACACAGGTAGATACATAACCTTTTCTATGTTGTACTTGGCGTGAGTCAAAATTATATATGTATTTTTTTGCTTAGGTATCTTCTTAATAGAATAAGATATATATATATATATATATATATCTGAAGTTAACAGAAAAGTAACCAAAGCTCTTATGGAAACAGCAACAAAATTAGCTGGGTCTAAGAACAAGTTGCATGTAAATAAATTATCAGGAAAAACGAAAATGTTGATGCAAAAAAGAAGAGAGATGAGGACAACTAAAGAAGATGTGACTTCCAAAGTGGAATATATAGAGCTATGCAAGACAGTACGAAAAAGTATCACTGAAGACGTAAGAAAATTCAACTGTGAACTAGTGAGGAAAGCAATTGAAAACAACCAAAGCCTAAAGATAGCAAAGGGACATCTCAGTAAGGGAAGAAAACAGATTATGGCACTGAGAAAAGAAGATGGTTCTGTAACAAGAAATAGAGGCGAAATTTTGACAAGAGTGAAAGATTTCTACTCCAAATTATATGAAAGGGATGATACATGCACTCCAGACATCATGAAAGATACCAGTACCAGAGTTCCTCCAGTCCTTCCAGCAGAAGTTGCACATGCAATCAAGAACATGAAGCGGGGAAAAGCTCCAGGAGAAGATGGAATTACTGTAGACATCATACAAGAAGCAAGTGGAGAAATCGAAACAGTACTCGCCCAAATTTTCACTCGATGCATAAATGAAGGAAATATTCCTGAGGATTGGAACACCGCTACAATGATCCTGCTACATAAGAAAGGTGACATTGAGGATCTCGGAAACTACAGACCTATCAGCCTCCTATCAGTAGTTTATAAAATCTTCATTAAAGTTCTTTCACACCGCTTGAAGGTAACACTGGACATAGCTCAACCGAGAGAACAAGCTGGATTCAGGAGTGGCTACAGCACAATAGATCATATCCATGTGCTGAGAGAACTAATTGAAAGAGCGAGGGAATATGAACTTCCATTGTGCATGGCTTTTATCGATTATGAAAAAGCCTTTGATTCGGTGAAACCATCAGCAGTTACAATGGCTCTGAAAATCCTGCAGTATTGAAGATGCATACATTAATATTATTAATAACATCTATGAAAATGCAAGTGCAAAGATTAGGCTGTTTGAAAATACAACACACATAAAAATTGGAAAGGGAGTGAGACAAGGTGACACCATATCTCCGAAGCTCTTTAATGCCACATTGGAGGGGAGCTGGGAAAACAAGGGGATAAAGATTAATGGAGATTATCTAACCCACCTTCGTTTTGCTGATGACGTAGTCATTTTTGCAACTACCCCATCAGAGCTGCAGAGTATGATCCAGGAACTTGCTGACAAGAGTAAAGAAGTGGGATTAAAAATGAACTTTCAGAAGACAAAAGTGATGTTCAATGCTTTTACAAGAAATGAAGATTTATCGATTGATGGAGAAAAGCTGGAGATAACCGACACGTACGTTTATCTTGGACAGCAGATATCAAGTGAGGGTCACATTGATGAAGAAATTAATCGGCGTACAAAACTTGCCTGGAGAGCTTTTGGAAGAAACAGCATAATTTTCAAGAGCAATATGCCATTATGTCTTAAAAGAAAAGTGTTTGATCAATGCATCCTTCCAGTGCTTACGTATGGTGCAGAGACGTGGACCTTAACTAAAAGAGACATACAAAGGCTGCAGACAACTCAAAAAAGCATGGAGAGGTGCATGCTTGGTGTAACCAGGAGAGATAAGAAGAGGAACTCGTGGATCCGAAAAATGACAAGAATGGAAGACATCATGATCAGAGTTAAATCCCTGAAATGGCAATGGGCTGGACATACTGCCAGAAGGACAGATCATCGATGGACAACCGAAATTTTAGATTGGATTCCAAGGGACAGGAAAAGACCCAGAAGAAGACCACATGGGAGATGGGTGGATGAAATTCGAAAGTATGCAGGGGTGACATGGAGGAGACTGGCACAAGACAGACCGTTGTGGAGGAAACTTAGGGAGACCTTCGTCCAGCAGTGGATTGATAATGGTTGACAATGATGATGATATATAAGAACAAAAAAAATTAATGTGTGTGCCAGTGGTAGCGGAGATACACTCAACGTCATGTACGCGCTACGCGTTCTCAAGTGTCTCATTGTGACCCCTAGAAATGACAATAAATATTTTTTCTTCTGATACACTCCCTTTGAAACTTCGACTTGATACCGACCACTCACCACTGCAACTTGGACGGCGATGAAAAACATTTTGCGGAATTTTGAAGGGTGTTTCAGAATTTTGCGACGAGTTGTTATTGCGATACTCACACACCGGCATTCTCTTTAATAAAAACGGATTGGAAACATAATCAGCCCAGTTTTAATTCTGAAGCCATCATGATAACATTTAGTGTAGAAAAATTTGTTTTCCAAAATTTACCAACTTCGTAAATTTTCTAAACAATGACATCTGATTAAATGTCATTTTCAAAGTAATTAAGTACACTACCTCAATTGAAATGCGCAACTGATTTTTGGGAGGGAGGGAGGATGCAGCAGAAAAATAAAATGTATCCAGTGGAGTGACTTCAATGATTTTTGGTGAATAAAAATTTACGTGAATTTAAGAGCAAAAATTTCGCTGTGCTTGGTAAGTGAAGAAATCAATTTTGTGCAAGTATTTCGCTGCAGAAATTAGTATCTCTCTCTCTTTTTTTCCTTCAATTTATCCAATACTGAACTCTATTTTTAATCGCAATTTGTTCACATGCCCATTTTGACCAGAAAAGAAAATATAAGTAAAACTTTTTGTGCAAAAGTCCCGGCAACTGAGTATTTGTTATTAGATGGGAGCAACATTGTAGTTAGAATTATTACGTTGAATAAAAGCAGGAACAAACCAAAAATTGGAAGAAAAAAACCCAGGTTGAGTAATACATTCAAACGTATTTTATTTCAACATTAGACATTATTTTTAATTCATTCCCCTATTTTATGTCTTATTCGGAAGCACAAGAACCGTATTAATCAACAAAGCACACAGGCCCGGCGATGCATTCCCACCCAACGATTCGCGAGCAACCCTGCTAGCGAGAGCTGCCATGAATGCAGTCCCCGGGGAAGTTTTATTCAAAGGAAACGAACTGATGTGGGAATAGGCAGAGTTTCCCACATGAGTTGGTTTCAATAGCCGTCAGGGCTGCAAGAAGCGCAGTCCGTGACGTTCTTCCCACTCCGCAGAGGAAACTTCGTTATGCAGGGGAAACTTCCAGTTGAGTTCAGAAAACTGCAGTCGTGGCATTATAGTGGGAAAACTTACAGCGGTGTTCACAAAACTTCTCTCTCTTGTTACGGCATGAAAAAAAAAACTGCTTTGGGTAGGGGGCTGCAGCCCCAGCCCCATAGCAGGAGCCGCCCCTGGCTTTATGGGATTGCGATCAGGCAATTTCGCTGACCACGGGAGAACAGAGACATCGCTGTTGCGTTCCTGGAACCAGTCACGCACCCCTTTACCGATGTGGCACAGCACATTGTCCTGTTGGTAGACACCATCACTTCCAGAGTAAACATCCAACACGAAGGGATGTATGTGGCCAGCGAGGATGGGCAGGTAGCCATTGGCATTCAGGAACCCATCCAGTGGTCCCAGTTCATACCAGGGAAACATCGCCCAGACATGCACACTGCCATCGCTTATCACTTCTGTGGAGTAGAAACCTTGATTTGTCAGAGAAGGCAACCTTTTCCCACTGCCCAATGACAGCAGTCCCATGCGAACTGTAGGCGTCGTTGCCGATGGACCTGGGTTACCATGGGCGCCTTGACACTGGAGACCCATGCATAACAGGGTTTGCTCTACTGTTATTAGGGACATGTACCTGGGTGAACAGCGTTCATTTGCTGCACTGTGGCATGTCGATGGCCCTTTACCAGTTGACGGAGGCAACATTCTCCTCTGGAGTCGATGGTACTTAGGGCTCCACAGTAATGATGGCGGGAGGTACTCAGTGTTGCAGCGGTCCATCCTTACTACAGCACCTTGCAGACAGCCCATGAAGTCTGCCGTTTCCCAGATGCTTCCGCCCTTGGCGCGGTAGCTGATGATAATTTCTTTTTGAACGTCCATCAGATCACTACCTCTGACCATTGTGCTTACGTCACACACTATGGCTCATCTGTCCTGGATGGCCGCTTATATCTCCGTGTGGTTGACCTTGTCACATGCACTCAGTGATGCGCCTGGACAGGTACACTGTGATTCCGGGGGTGGTCATATTATTCTGATACGACCATGTATGTGGTAGCCAATGAACTGAAGCTTCTATCTTTATGGTGGTGAGTTTACAGTATAACTATTTACAGAAAGTATAACTATACAATACAGTATAACTATTACTTATAGTGAATGATAGGGATTACTCTCATCTTGAATGAGTTGTTAAAGCTGTATTAAAAAGATGCCATAGAATTATCAGGTGAAATGTACATCTTTTGGCTCAGAAAAAAAATCACATGATTTTTATGAATTTAATTTGCCTCATTATTTTGAAATCTGATGAGTATGGCCAGTCAATTGTTTAATTAATTTACAGGTGCTTATTTAGTTTTAAGGCTAGAAAACAGATGCTCCCAAATGAAAAAAGTAACACCTAGGAAAGGTTTTGGCTGCTGTGTGTGGCCTAAGGCAACAGCAGTCATAAATCCATGTTGTAGTCTAAACAGCACCATGCTTCCAAATCAAATGGGAATTTAAAGGTAATGCAGGTGGTTTTGAGTTGCACCATGAGCAGACAAATTTATTGGGGGAGAACGCAGCTGGCACCAAAAGAGGCTTGTATTCATGATAGTAAGTGGATTCTAATGCATTTTTTCAAGTGCTCATTGTGTTCTGGTGTGCATGAAAAAGGGATCATGAGACAGAAGAAGGAATGAAGAGAGAATTAGTTGCTTCCTGGGGCCCATGAGGGAAAAGTCTGTTGCTGTGTCCTCATATACTCACAGCAAAAATAAGCTGTGCATAAAATAGTGGATAAACAACTAAAAGAATCTGGAGTTCATTGCTGAAATCCTAATTTGGTCATCAAAGCAAATGTGAGAAATAAGGAGGAAAAGTTAGCGATGTGTGTATTGTCTACATTCGATCATCGATTGCAAGAAGTGCCAATGTTGTGGTGAGATATCTATCAAAGAAAAGTGCCCACCAGCTCAAGTTGCGTCTCCATCGACCAACTGCTAAATTTCTTTGGAGGTCATAGGTGCTAGGTATCCCCACTCAGCAGTTTCTCCCCGACTATACAGCAGCAATGCGTTTGCCTGAAAGTGAGTGTTATGTCCATGTGCAGTAAAGCCAGTCAAAGGCTAAAGGTGAATTTGTGGTGTATCTGAAAGAGGCGATGTACAAAGATTATAGGGGGTAGGATAGGTAAACCCCCCCCCAATGTAATTTGTACAAAAAGGATTACAGCATCTAACCAGGACACACCTGTACGTAGTTTTTCCTGAGATTTATATACCTCATCAAGACAGTCATGTAAGCAGGACAACAAATTTTGGTCTAGCTTCAGTATAGAATAGTTGAACTTATATACCTGTAGACAAACACCATCAGACAGGTAAACTATTAAAAATTAAGATATTGGTCATAGCAACCTGTGAACTTTGTAAATTATGTAAATAACTGCTTATTAAATTAGTGTATTTTTGTGCTAGAAATCCTCACAGCTAATTTGTTGATGCTGATTTATACTAGTTTAACCCAAGATCAAATTTAAGTGGATGTACAAATTGTATACTGTTAAGTTGCAGACTCCCTGGTTCTGAATCCAGCAAAATTTAATCTGACAAATTCATTTATGTTGTTTGTGGACTCTCAAGAAGGCCCTAATACACATAGTGATTTCATGTAGTTCCTTGACTTAGGGCAATGTAGAGAATGAAACCAATTATTTGTATGTAATACTTCAGCAGGAAGTGGAAGTTTAGGACAAATGATTTTGTTAAAGAGATAGCCTTGGGCTGGTTGGGTTGGAGTATGAATGTAATACTGTGGCATGCTTAGGGAAAGAGAAAGGTTGTCTATGCTTAGCTAGAGATCACACAATTCTAGTGAGCATTAGGTCATGATGACAAGATTCCTGCATTAAAGGTGCTAGTATCATGCTTGTTATTGATTTTACTGCCTCAAAAATTCAACAGCAAAAATCCTACTTACTACTCTATAAAGTTTTTTTTTTATCTTGAACTAAGTTCAGTTTTCTATAGTTAATGTTACACAGTTTACATTTTGATTTACACATCGCAGGCAATGATCAGATCTGTTTTCAATTTTTCATTGACTTCTATTGTTATCATATATTCAAACAGCATTGCAAATGTCATCAAGCTGCTTAATTATTCACGTGCTATTTAGACAATATAAATTTTGAGGTTACTCACCTTTATTCCCTAAATCATTTAGGAGGTTTTCGCCTCTACACATTTCCAACACGTATTTTTCTTATTTACATCGTGGTTCGAGGCCGCTACACCACCAAAAAAAAAAACAAAACAAAAAAAAAACATCATTTTCATAGGTTTTTATTGATTGATGTTTTAATTTGATTAAAGTGTTTTAGGGAGTTCAATTGCGTATATTTGTGGTGGATTATTTTGAATCTGAATTTGGTCATAGGGAAGAGAGGGAGGGGGGTGTGATGTTTGTGTGAGTTGAAAATGATTTTTTTAATTTATTTATTTATTATTATTATTTTTTTTGGTGTTGTTGCGGCCTCGAACCACGATGTAAATAAGAAAAATACGTGTTGGAAATGTGTAGAGGCGAAAACCTCCTAAATGATTTAGGGAATAAAGGTGAGTAACCTCAAAATTTATATTCTAGGGTTATGGTCAAGAGTAATTATTTAGTACACCTGAAATCTATTTTTCTGTGGGCAGTGCTCTTGCTACATCACAGTCTGTTTTGTGCTATAATAATTCATTGCAAGTTTGGTTGGAGGACGCACATCATTTATGTAATTTAAATTTGTGACACTTTGACAGTTCTACAAAAATGAGTGTAAAACAATGGGAGAAAAAATGTTCCTAGTGTAAAAATCGAGTTTATAAATTAAGGAGGAAATATTCCTTAGAAATACATGGAAAATTCACAAGTTTATTCAAAACAATCAGAATTGCGTACTGAATTGGCTGTAGTTTACTGGTTTCCACGAAACATCCCCTCAGAAAACCGAGGGTATGTTACATATCCCCTTTCGAAACACCTTGTATATTTTTTGATTCCAACCATTTACTATTTCTCCTAGAATGTGGTGAAGTTTCATTGCCACAGAACATTTCTTTCAATAAAATATATATTCAAAATATAACTAGGGATTCCACTGTTAATTATGATTTTGCATCTTCATGGCTGCTCACTAAGCTTTCTCACTGATTACTGACTAGTCAAATTTGGGCAGCATAATTACTGCATTACGTTTTTGACATAACGCAAGTATGCTTTGTTTTGTAACAGTGACAATATCATTGAAGGAAATACTTAGACATGGCTAACAACTAAAATAATGGGGATACAATGACCACAGGAGAATAGACTTGCTTTTATACCTGGCATACAATAGAAATTCCTAATATAATTGTGATTAGGATGACAGCATAGCAGATCACTTCTCCTGACAATACTGGAGATGATATATAATAATTAACACACAAGGTGTAAGATGATCTGTTTTGCATAAAATATGCATACAAAAGTGGTGAATGCTCATCTTACAATCACAGTTCAACAAATTTTGATCTCTTCATCAGGTCTTGCTTCAGTCATATCTGCTATTGTATAATTTGTTTTCCACCAGAAGTTGGTTTAAAGTGATCTAGATGTTGCTTTCTATCAAGTCATTTGAACCAGCATTCAGTTATATTATTTTTGATGCAACTGCTAAAAATTTGTTAATGTATACATTTTTAGTTATGAACAATATATTTTATCAAAAAAGAAATGCTAATTTAAAAAAAAATTAATGGCTGAAATGTAATTTTTAGTTCCACTTGGACTCAAACTACAAAAAATCCACACAAGGGCAGAATGATTAAAGGTTACCAAACTACCTAATGTACTGATCTTAGGTTACACTTGCATCAGGACACTTCTAAAGTCAAGCTAAGAACTGAATTGTACTACCACTGAACAATGAAACAAATGATTTTCTTGGGGAAACATAATGACCCCTTTTACTGGTTGTGAATTCTTTAATTTCACTGTTATCTAGGTTTGACATTAAAATTAATTATGAAAGATGGTGGTAAAATCATTAGTTATTACAACTCTACAAAGATGTATCATTGTTAAACTGCAGTTTATATGGCAAAAAGAATGGCTACTCAGTACCTTTTCTTGGCTGAGATTAATCACTACTATTTTTACTTGTTTGTCAGATCACATTTGTTCTCTTTCATATTTAATAAGATTCTAAATACATAGTCATACTCAGATTTTTACCAGTTGAAACAATCTAATCTGTTGCTTCTTTGTTGCATAATAAATCAACAGGCTATCCTGATTGCCATGCTAATAATTCTGTAGTTTTTTTAAAGTTATAAGCATAAGAATGTGTGAATACACATACACTTACCGTACATTCTTTGTAGGAATACCATTTTCAGCATGTTTACATCAATTTGTGACAGAAATGTCACACATTCTTATGCTTACAAATTTGAAATCCTGAAAGCATATTAAAATTTGCTTAGGGAACGCTTTAGGTGTCTTTGACTTTATATCATCGAGTCAAAAACAACAGTAACAAATTCTGTAGTTGTTCCATGTATTTATAAAGAACACTTCATTTTCATATCTGAGATACTGGTGATTTAATAAAAATTCCACAAAGAAGCATCGGATTGCTTCTATTGACAAAAATCTGAAGTTGTTCTGATTCCTCACCTTCAGACACTTGGAACTTCACTGTCCTGGGTGGTGTAATGGATATCATGCTCGAATGGAAATCCAGGGAGGCAAGTTTGATTCCCGCTCCACAGCGAAGTAGTAATTTTCTGATTGTTATGTGTTGAACAGTAAACTACACAATTCAGGCTATTGGGATTGCCATGCTAATAATCTTGTAGCTTTATGATTATTAGCCACACGTGTGATATTTTTCTTTGGGAGTACTGTTGAAGTATAAGCAGTCACCTTTTCGCATTGACTTAATCATTGTGAATGTATGTTATTGTATGTTTAGCACAAGCAATGATAAGATCCCTTCAAGTATTCATTTTCCTGAATGTCATGAGAAGTATTTGCTTTGAGGGTGATCTAGATTTCAAAGATCTAAGAAGGAGTGTCCCGTCTAAATTGTAGGATCGAATTCTGAAGATCTGCACAGAAAACCATGGTTGTGTAACAGAAAATGCACATTTTGCTATAGTAGTCACTACCCAAACAACTTGAGAGCAAACATAAGCAGATTGTGAAATGCTGTCAATTTCAAGCATTTATTAGTCACATATGAAATACTGTACATCGTGTCTAGGTATACAGCATGAGGTTAACAAGTGGTGATAGCACAGTGAAAAAAGTTACTACATTTTAATTTTGCTTTTTATGTCTTAAGGTGGGAGGCGCTATGTGCTTTCACCACTGATGGTTTCATGTTTGTTAGCTAGAAACCAAGTACCATCAGTGGGTACATAGTTTTCTGAGATTTGACAGAATTTTTCATTCTTAAATTTAATCAGTGAATTTACGAAAAATTGATCAACTTATTACAAAAGTGGAGTGCCTTTTAAGCCATTTAAAAACACACTGAAGCAGTGTTTCTAGCCACACACTTAAGAGTATCACTACAATCTTTTTATAAGATTGGCCTCAGAAAAAGCAAAACTGAAATACATCAGGTAAAATGTAAAGCACAAGAAATGCTGGTATAAAACTACTGTACCTCAGCAAAAAACTAAATTTAAAATCACATAAACTGATCATTTGTAGTAAAAAATGTAGAAATAAAAAAAAGATACATCTTAAAATTTTGTTCATAAATGTCTCAAAGGAACTGCTGGCATCTGCATCAAATAACAGAAGCAGAAACATTTATGCAAGAGCCAAAAGCAGTGCAAATAAACAAAATAATTTTCCTGACTTCTCACTGAAATGTTTGTTTTATAATAAATGACAGACACAAAACACACAGACAAAAACCATTTTATGAACTAAATACACTCATGACTCAAAAACAAAACATGGATAAATAAAAGCATGTACAAGTGTTTTTGATTTATAGCATACAATATGTACATTTCATCAGCTAAAAAATTATTTTCACCACTTCCCTTCATTCAACTTACAATGATCTAAACTCCCTGAAAACAAAGATATAAGTACTATTTACACCAATACAGTTCTATTTGAGTCCCATCTGATGAAGCACCACAAGTGATTGAATGAATAATGAAAAAATAAATAAAGTAACCTGAAGATCAAGTACTCTAATAAACTTCTTTATGATAACACAGCTGTCAACAGCCAGCAAAGATGATTCATATTATCACAACTTTTATGACTTTTCTTTTCCACAGGTTCTTATTTCGATGACTTCATTTCTGAACTTTTATTTGCTTCAACTCAGCTGAATGGACGAACATTACCAGATTTCAAACTGCTGGCAGGTAACACTAAAAAAAAAAAAAAAAAAAAAAAAAAAAAAAAAAAAAAAATCTGTGTGATAAAATATTTTGTACAAAATTTAAATGCCTGCAAATTAACAAGAAAAATAAAAGATATCTCTATAAGTAAACAAAGAGGAAACATTTTATACAAAATTTATATGATCACAAATTAACATGGGAAATTAAAAAAAAGATGCCTGTGTAATTAGACATCAGAAAAAACATTTTGTACAAAGTTTCTATACTCCCAAATGAACATGAAAAATAAAAAAAATACAGTGTAATCTCAAATCTCACAGGAACAGAAAAAAATTTGAGAAAAAGAGTTAGAGATATGAAGGTTCTATTTTAAATAAAGCTTTTCAGATCAATAATACATTACACATTACAGTTTACAAATACTGTATGTATGCATACAACATACCTTAACAAAAATAATCCATCAATAAATGCCTGGCTAAGTATTCCTGCACTGAACAACTTTCTCTAAGGTGGCAAATGATTTGGGACGTATATTTTCTAAAGATTCCAGAAAAGTACACAATGTATTAACAGCTTTTCATGCTTCCTTCAGGGTCACTTTTTGGCACTCTCTTTGCTGTTCCACTTCATCATCTTCTTCGTCTGATGCTGCTTTTACATCTGCTACAATCTGCATCTGTTAAAGTACCGCATGTTCGAAGGGAAGTGTTAATTTCCAAGAAATCATCGAATGAAATGGCAAGATTTAGGTTCTGTTTGATGACCAGCCACAGTTCCGAATTTAAGCTATCTCCATCTTGAGCTTCGACTACATTTAAATCGGCAGTGTGCTTTTGTTCCTCACTATTGCTTCTTTCTCCAAATCCTGCTTTGATGAAACAATTTTTTATTTTTTCCTTAGTAACATTTCTTTAAGCAAAGTCAGCCATCCACATTGCATTCAACTTTACCTTCACCAATAATTTCTACAAGTTTCCTAACCAGCTGCTGCCTGTATCCAACTTTGAAGCTATGGATGATACCTTGATTGAGAGGTTGTAACTTTGATGCTATGTTAGGAGGCAAACATTTCACAGCGATATTTTTTAGACTTGGAAGATTGGAGTGGGCATTGCAGTTATCAATAAAAAGAATCTTTCTTTTTTTTCAGAGCTATAGCTTTGTCAACTCCCTTCAGCTAATCACCAAACATTTTGCCTGTCATCCAGGCTCTCCTGTTTGCTTTGTACGTCATGGGAAATGATTTAACCTTAGCGAAACACCTGGGCTTCTCTGCATGCCCACTCATTAACGGCAGAAGTTTTTCACTGCCATTTTGATTTGATGCTAAGAGTATAGTCACACATAGTTTGCTTTGTTTATCACCACAGCACTACTCTTCCATGAATGTAGCTGTTTTATCTGGCAAACACTGGAAAAATAACCCTGTTTCGTCGGCATTAAACACATCATCTGGCTCGTATCTTTGTAAAAGGGAAGGAAGCTCTTTGAACCGCTCTTTACAAACACTTTGGTTAACCGATGCACTTTCGCCACAAAGCTTCCTAAAGACAATAATCTGCCTGTTTTTGAAGTTTTCCAGCCACCTGTTGCTAGCTCTGAATTCACTGTAGACAAGCTCTTTGGCAAAGTCCTTGGCTTTCTGCTGCAAGAAACTCCTTATCATTGCATTGCACAAACTCCTTATCATTGCATTGCACAAACTACTTCTGCACACACTCTTCCACTTCGGGGTATGCCGATTTTCGATTTTTTTTCACTTTTTAAAGTTTCTTTTGATAGTTTCTCTATTTTTTATGAATGTTGAAAGCGTACTCGAAGGTATTCCAAACTTTAAAGCAATTTTTTTCTTCATTGTTGTGGATTAGGAACATCAAGCAGCTGGAGAATTCGAGGCTGCTGTGGTGCAGTGGTAGCATGTCCGGCGCGTAACTGGAAGACCCTGGATTCGATTCCTGGTGGCGGCCGATGAGAATTTTTCGATGACTCACTTATAAAACGTGGAAAGAGGATGACTTCTGTTTGAATTTCAAGATTTTTACTTTTTGTTCAATTGGAAGCACATTTAACTTCTGTTTTACTCCTGCCATTGTTGTGATTTAATGTTACAATCACTTAGGGTGGCTGTTGACTACACGCTCACAACACTCAAGAACATCCAGGAATGTCTTACTGTGCCCATGGACTTTGCAAACTGAAACGACTTCCACAAACAAAGAGGGAAGGAAAACTAATGCTGTTCTGGTCACGTGGTCTCCTATTCACAGGAAGTGAGTGAAACCAGAGACAGCTCTGAGTGGGACTGGTACTGAGCAGTCCGAGTGACATCACACTCTCTCTATTCATGCTTCAAGAAAGATTCTCCTGGTCAGGGAATACCCCCCCTCCCCTCCGAACAGAATTCTTAGAACGCATTCCTTTCAGATTCTAACAAAAGACCCTCATCCTCCTAAAGGAGATGAACGATGAACACAAAGACGTCTGAACACCTGTTTGTAAATGCCTTGCATTTCTCTGGCACACGAGTCTCTAATAATTCGGGACAGCAAGGGTTTTGAAGAAAATGCTTCGAGATAACTATAGAAAATACACTGACTTAATGCCTAAAGTGAAGGGAAAATTTTTTTTTTCAAGATATCGAGGGATTCGAGATAAAGAGGTTCGAGATATAAAGGTTCGACTGTATTTGTATAATTAAACATAAGAGAAAATATTTTTCAAGAAATTTACGCATGCTCACAGATTAACATGTTCAGTGTTAATTCAAAATAGCTGCACAAAATTAAATTGTTTGTACACATAATTTACTTAATAGTATTCATTTTGATTATTTTATTCATAAGAATTTCTCCATTAATGGGGGTTGGTACTTACCAAAATGACATGGCTATAAATTATTTAGCTCTGTTATAATAAAAATATATTACTATACAAGGAAACAGAACTACAATAATTTAAAGTTGTAAATATAAAAGAAAGATAACTCCCGAAACTTAATAGTTGCAACCCATATTTTGTTCTCAGCATAAAAGTAGTGGCTCAGAACTTGTATCTATCATTTCTCCTTTTTTAAAATCATGGAAAAATAAATCTTTTATTTACATACTGTTTACTCAGTAATGTAGACTTGCTAATTACCCAGGTGTTTGTGTGAATGACATATGAACTCATCAATCAGGTCAAGAAATAGGCCAGTGTGATTGGTTACTTGTTGGGATTTTACTGGTGCAAGAGGTAAGAGAATGCCATGTCATGAATGATTATTGAAAGTAATCATCATGATAGAAATCTGAAACAATGCCAACAATAAGTAGACACCAACAGCAATAACATCGCATTTGAATAACTGCATGATTTGTAATTTAAAATAATCATTACTACAGCCATTTGTTGCAACAGAATTTGAACACATCAAAAAATTCTAGAGATTCAATAAAACTATATATTTTTTTATACCAGCATTCATTCATTGTAGTAAAAATTCTGGTGTTCCAAAACTATGCAGCTGCATGCATGTGTTCACATTTTGATCTGTCACTGTACTGGAAAGATACATTGAGTTTTAGAAAAATATCTGGCTATCCAACCAAGGTTGATGTTTATCAAAACACTGCCATTTGTAGCATAAGTTAGCCTTACTTCACTCTTCAAGAAAGATTATTTACCTGAAAAAAAGCACACTTATGTTACAAAAAAATGACTAAAAAAAGCAACTTCCTATGTGAAAAATTCTGTAACGTTTAATGAAATGCAAAGAATGTAGCCTGGGGTTGAGGTTTAAAAAACATTGTGACAAATAAACTGCACAAATATCAGCAAAAATGTCCAACATATCAGTATTGAAGCGGTTGGTCAGAGTGAACAGTGAAGCTTGATGCTCATAAAAATAAACTGGACGTTTAACAGTGAAATGATTGCAGAGTGTTGATAAAAAATGCAATCTTTGGATAAAATTAACTCAAGAGTTAAAATGAGAAAATAGTTGAACAAATTGGAAGGCTGAAAAAGATGATAGGTTGAAATTGAAGCTTGGAATATCAATTAAAATGAACTGTGAAAAGTCATTTATTTTTCAAAATAAAACATGGATGGATATATGAATTGAGTAATGCCAAAATATAGTTCTGCAATCAGATGCATTTCAACCCCTGTAGCCTGGTCATCATCAGTGTTTTGTGGGTTGTCAACGATTGTAGCTCTCTTACTATTCAAGTTAACTTGACGTTCTTGTATTGTGTTAACTGGGTTACAATGATTAGTCTATTTTCTGTAAAATTTCTTGTGCACCATCTGGTGGGAGGACTGTATTAGGAAGTTGGCAAGTTAGTCTTTGCTGTTCTTCATTTTTCTTTTCTTTGCATATTACAAATTCAACTGGCATGTTTAGGCTACAATTAATATATTTCGTTTTCTTAAGGATGATAGATTCTGTAATTAGGATCTGCTTGTGTTTGTGGTGAGAGTGAATGATTTTTGAATTTTTCCATGAGGGGATAAATTGATTCTCCATACAATAAGTGTTGTATCATGGATATACAGAAATGGGAATGCTGCCAGTCAGTCATATCCCCATTTAGTTTAATAGCCAGATTGCATTTTGTACTACCTATTTATATCTTGGATGTTTTTTTATCTAGGCCATGTAGAATGGGAATACCATAAACATTTGCCTTTTTTCAATACAGAAATTTGCTGTTGATTTTATATCACAACACTTATGATACATTTTCATTATTCTAAAACTAACAAATGTGCTTTTCTTTTTTTTTTAATTTTGCTGAACCAATTTTAAAATTTGTTAATTGTGAATGGTGTGATTGGACTTTGTATGCATCTCACTGACAGACCAATTTATTATACACACCCTAGTAACATGTGGGTTTTGGTTGGACTGATATTTACAAAACCCCACACAATCTGTAAATTGTGGTATTTCAACAGTTTCTGGTGGTTATGAACACTGAAATTCCATATTATCAAGTTGTAAAATTACTAGACACTGCACTCAGATGAAAAAGCCAAATTTTAAACAGTATGCTATATTTTTTGGGCGCCAAAACTCTTGCCAATTACCCAATTAGATGATACAGTATTACCACCACAAACTTTTAAATACAGTTAATGTTACACATCTTTTCGGCATTTATATAAATTATAAAATTTAGAAGGTTGTAATAAACAGATAAGATAGAAGTTACATACATACATACATATCACTAAGCTGTTCTCTGAGATTCAGAGGTTAGCTCCAAAAAGAAATACAAACTTCCAGATATTTTTACTTATTGTTGTCGTATCAAACTTCGCCATTTACAGGGATCTTGACATACAACTCGTGCTTCACTGATATCCATTACACGCCGTACACAAGATCTTTTATACTTCATACTCATAATCTTTTTCTCATGCAGACACTCCTGAATCTGATCCACCCATGTCTTCCTTGGCCTTCCTCTGCCTTTCCTTCCTGCTACTTGGGCTGAAAATATTTTCTTAGTAAGCATTTCATCACTCATTCTTTCAAAATGGCCAAACCACCGAAGCATATTGATCTCCACCTTGCTAACAACATTTTGCTTTACATCACACAACTGCAATACATCTTCATTCCTCACACAATCAGATCGTGTCTTGCCACAAACCCCACATAACTAATGCATTTCTCCAGCACACAAACGACTCCTATGTTTCTTCTGCAGTACCCAGGTTTCACTGCCATACATCAGAGTAGGAACAATTACAGTTTCATACACAGCCATGCGGGACTCTCTAGAGAACCCATCATTCCTGTGAAAACCTCCCAGAGCAGCTATGACTTTCAAAGAAGAATTCACTCGCCTACTGATTTCACCATCCAGCTTGTTCTCTCTGTCAAACATGCTTCCTAAATACACAAACTCACTCACCTGGTCAATCACAGTGCCATTTATACTTACATTACATTCAGTGCTACCCGTTCCTCTCTCAAACACCATAACTTTGGTTTTTCCCTTATTTGTACTCAGTTTGAATTTCATGCAAAATTCGTGCATCCGAGTCAACATACTCTGCAACTCAATTTTGCTCTCTGCCAACAGGACAGTGTCATCAGCATACAGCAATCTGCACACACGGATATCACCAAGACATAAACCACTATTATCTATTTTGGCCTCCCGCATGCATGCATCCATAAATATATTAAACAGCCATGGTGACATTACACAACTTGTCTAACTCCTGCACCAATGGAAAACCATTTTGATAAAACACCATTCACTCATACACAAGCTCTACTACCAGCATACATGGTTTTTACACTATTAAGTAGATTCCCAGTAACACCATATTAATTCAATACCTTCCACAAAAGTATCCTATTGACTTGGTCATAAGCTTTCTCTAAATCCATGAAGGCAGTAAAAACTTTCTTCCCAACAGCCAGATACTTTTCAATCATCATGCGTAATGCAAAAATCTAGTTAGTGCAGCCTTTACCAGGCATAAAACCACTCTGAACATCCCACACTTTCTCTGATGTAAGACCCCGTACTTTTTCAATAACAACCTTACCAACACTTTCCCAGGCACACTCAGTAGGCTAATACCACGATAGTTCTTGCATTCAGTCTCATCACCTTTTCCCTTATGCAAGGAAACAATGATAGCATCCTTCCAATCCCGAGGGACCATTCCTAACTCCCAGCACAACTGGCAAATTTCAGTTAACCAGTCAATTATAGTCACCACCATACTTCAACATCTCTGCAGTTATGCCATCAACTCCTGGAGCCTTACCATTCTGAAGAGATTTTAGAGCTTTACACATTTCTTCTCTTGAGATCCCTCCTGTGCTTTCATCCCTCATTGTGACATCATCTGCATCTGTCTCAGAATCATTTTTGCTCTCCTGATCTAATAACTCACAGAAGTATTCGCCCCATCTGTCACTTAACTCATTGAGCTCCCATATCATTTCCCCAATCTCATTCTTCACACAACTTACAACTTTGTTTCCCCTATTTTTCCTGAGTCTCATGTACTTCCAGAAGGACTTTCTATCTTTCCAAAAAGCCAGTTCATGCCTTTCCACTTTCTCTTTCCTATCTTTTGTCTTACTGTGGCGAACCAGCTTAGCAGCTTCACGCTTCTTACAGCGATATTCATCCACAGAGACTCTACCTTGCAACATCCCCAAATAGGCTTCCTTCTTTTTCTTTACTGCCTCATCAATCTCACTATTCCACCAAGCATCACCTCTATTGTTACCCACTATTGTGGTGCCACAGACCTCTTTAGCAGCAGTAACAACACAGTTCTTAAAACATTCCCACTTCTTTTCTACATCCCTCTCACAAGATTTCAGATCCTTTAGTCGTTCTCTGAGTAAGTCAGAATACCGCTGATGGTCTTTAAGGAGCCTATCAACCTTTATTCTTTCTATCCTGGGTCTCTTCCTATTCCTTTTCCTCTAACCAACATTAAGTTTCACTCGTGACACTACCAAGTAATGATCAGAACCAACATCTGCACCTCTCATCACACGGGTGTCAACAACTAAGTGTTTGAGACGCTGATCGTAGACAACAAAATCTATCACACTCTTTTGACCAAGAGTACAATTTTCCCAAGTATAGGTGTGTATATACTTGTGGTTGAAAAATGTATTAGATACACACAAATCATTCTCAATGCAGAGTTCAATTAATCTTTCACCATTATCATTCACACAAGGATCATTAAACTTACCCAGAACATCGTCAGAAATTGCATTCTGCACACCTACTGTAGCATTGAGATCCCCTGCTATTATAACTTTTTCTTTAGCACCAAACTGGCTCAAAACAGCTTTTAGCTCATTCCAGAAATCTTCTTTCTTATCAGAAGGTTCCGAGTCACAAGAAGCATACACTACAAC
This sequence comes from Macrothele yani, assembly GCA_039090855.1. NCBI lineage: Eukaryota > Metazoa > Arthropoda > Arachnida > Araneae > Macrothelidae > Macrothele > Macrothele yani. Next base: position 63,463,855 of record CM077006.1, read on the forward strand.
AATTACAATTCTCTGAAGTTTCACTTTCAAACGAATCCAGAGAATTCTCTCACTTATGCAACTATAGTGAATCAAGTTGTTCTTCATCTTTTCACTTAAAATCACACCTACACCAGCCTGTCCTCTCATACTATCCAATACTCCAGACCACACACTCACCGTGCCATTCACTTCTTCTACCCCAATTTCCTTCTTTTTGGTTTCACTTACATACAGCACATCCAGTCTATACTTATTCATCTCCTCAATCACCTCACTCATCTTGCCATTTATACCTCTAGTATTCCATACACCAATCTTACATTCACTCAGCCAAGATCGCTTTGTCATACGCCGTTTAGAAAGTACAGGTCGATTCCATGGTGGGCCGTCCTTCTCAAGTGTGGTAGGTCCACCATATCCCACACTTGAGTCATTCTTAACATTTATTTTTGTCTTTTTAATCAGGTAAGTACAACAGTGTGGGGGATTAGCCCACAGCTGAGGGTTCCAGTTGGTCATTCAACCTAAGGATTCTGGAACAAAACCCAGTGAGTTGGGGTCTTTTTGCCAATGTCACACAGAACTAGCTTGCACCTCTCCAAGATTCACAGAGACCCTAGTTGCTGTTGTGTGTGCCATTGTTACCACAGAGCGCCCCGAGGAGGCAAACCCATTGCTCACTACGACAGCCCGCTAAGATAGAAGTTCCTCCTCCCAAAATTGGCTTAATAAATGTCAAAGTTACAAGGCACAAAATTTGGGAAAACAGGATGAGATAACTCTAGTCTCCCTATTTTTCTGGAATAGTTTGAGTGTCTGAAATATTACTATTGAAAATAATGTTACAAATAGAACAAGATGCTAAAAAGCAAGAACAATAGACTATATGCCATCTGGATCAAGGTATCAGTTTCAGCATTTAGAGTAATTTATATATGTAACTTGTCTTTTTATTTACTTATTTTCATCCCATTTATTTGTGTGCACACACATCTATCTACTTGTACACATATAAGAAGCAAATTCAAACAATAATTAATAAAAACATCTGATGAGGAACTGCAACAAAGAGAAAAATCGTAAGAGTATTTCATATAAAAAATCTGACTTGAAGGAACACAGCTTAAAATGATGGACAAAAATAATTTTCATGCAAATGTTCTGTACAAAAAACATTTTGTATGTGCCCCCAAGAGTAGTTTATTAAATATTTTAATTACTTTTCACGTAGTTCATATAATAAATAATTCAATTTCATCTTTGATTAATGTAGAACATATAATAATTAGAAACCAAAACATTAAGTTAAAATTAAAAAAAAATTACCAGAATGAAATTAGAAACTCTTATTGATTGCTTAGAAGAGGACATCTAGCTAACAGTTCTCTCTTTGATCACTTGCACTCCTGTGAGTACTTCATTTTCCAAACTTTCATCTTCAAACATGTCCAAAGAGGATGAGCTGTTACTATAACGTCGCTTGTAAACATCACGCATTTTCTCCCAATATAACTTATTGTTGGTGACTGCAATGTAGGCTTCCTCAACAGCAGGAAATAAAGTTGAAAGAATCCTGTTAAACAAATATACATATAATTTAGTGCATGACAATACTATAAAAGTACACAGCATACAAAACAAGAAAGATGACACCGAACTTGCAGTTGCAATGAGCAAGTGTTTTGAATCTGTTCTGATGCAAATTAAATTTATCAAAGTCAAAGGAACTGGTTAGGAAAACAATCAGCTGCCTCGGCGGTGCAGTGGTCTAAGCAATGGCTTCTGATCATTCGTCTGAGATGGATCCAGGTTCGAATCCTGGGGAGGCATGGATGTTGTGTTTGTCTTACAGCACTGGCTATCTCCATTCGCTGGAGTCAGTGGCCCTAAATTAGAGACGGGTGACTGCTTATAGCCCATTGAGCTGCTCATGGTAGTCCTTAAACCCTCAAAAAAAAAAAAAAAAAAAAATCATCCACCGGTTTCTACAATCGATAAAACATCCAGAAATAGAAACATCTACTTAGTTCCACCAGTGGCTAAAAAGCATGTCATGAAAATTAACAAATGGCACAGAAAAAGTTTCTCATTGCACAAGGAAGGTATCAGAGACAAAGAGATTTTCAAATTTAACAGTTAAAAGAAGAAATATAGGAGGAAAAGTGATACAGACGTGCCAACCTTTCAAAATCTAAAAATCAGGAGATTTTTTACAGCTCATAAAATCACACGAGCGCTATTTTTTATCGACATTTTTCAGATGCAGGAGCAATTTTCAAGTAGTATTATTGGTACATAGCATTTTTAATGTTTAAAAAGTTATTCTAAATGCAGACTGAATGTTTATATGCAAAATGAAAAGCATAATGAAAATAGTTTAAAAAGTAGGAACTTTACACCAAATTAAACTAAAAAAAGTATAACTATATACTAAAAATCCAAAAATTTATTGGCGTAGAATAAATAATCAAAATTTCCAAGCTTTCACACATCAACCAGATGGCTTTCTCAAGGAAGGTAGACAGCTAACTGCAAACAGGATAACAGAAAGTTTCAACACTTTAAACGCGGTGACTTGACTAGACAAATGATTAGGAGCAAAACGTGATATTTCGAAGAAACGAGGTCACGTTGGTTGAGCACGCGGTACTATGGTAGAAATCTCAGCATTAATTGAAGAATTTATTCCAAATACGTGGTAACTCCAGAGAGACGCTATCGTTGCAAGCCTCGCAGCTGGTCAAGATTTCCAAGGTTTCGCGAATGGCAGTAGATTTGGGTGTGGAGTATGAAGCTAATTTCTTTACATCACTCCATATAGGATCGGCGGACTTGAACTTGACTTCTCTTGAAAGGGCAGTGGTTATTTTCCTGTCTCTTGTATCCCTTTTATGTTCGCTGATTCTAATTCCAAACGAACGTTTGGTCATTCCGATGTAGTATCGCCTGGAGCCGTCCGGATATTTTAGTGGGATGGCATAAATACCTGCCTCATTGAGAAGAGGGGGCTTGTCAATATTTCTCTTAAGCATCGTGTATAAAGATGCCGGAGACCTTATGCCGACACCGAAGTTCATCCTTCTGAGCGCGTTTTTGAGTTGATAGGAAATATTTGGTATGTAGGGAATGGAGCCCAGGTAGCGAAGTTGCGGCATCGAAATATTATTAGCACTCCTGGTTCTGGCTTTCTCGATAAAGTTATGCATCTGGTTCGAAGTATATCCTGCCTCAGTGGCCAATTCGACGATGTTTCTTAGTTCGGATTGTCTAGAACGAACATCGGATGAGACAGCGAAGGCTCTTCTAATTCGTGAACGGAATAAGGCGGTCTTGTAATCATCAGGGCAGAATGAACTGCGGAGCATCAGGTTGGGAACGGAGGTGGGCTTATAATAGACTTCCGTATGAAGGCGGTTGTCATGCGGTTTGCTCACTGAGACGTCGAGATAAGGTAAGGTACCATTGTGTTCAAGCTCCATTGTGAAATTGATTGTAGGGTGTATACAATTTATTTTATCGAGGAAAAACGGGAGAGTCTCCTTTCCGTGTGGCCATATGAGAAATACGTCGTCTGCGTATCGTAGCCAGGTGGTAGGTCTTGGGGTGATGTTGGTGAATATATGTTGCTCAATGGGGCGAAGTATTGCTTCCGCAAGGACGGCTGAGAGCGAAGATCCCATCGGAGCGCCATTTACTTGCTTATAAATTTGCCCTCGGAAACTGAAGTAGCTGGAATTTGAGACCAAGTCCATTAATTTGAAGATGCTGAGGCAAGACTCCTGAGAATAAACCGATGAATTAGATATAGCCTCTTTCAATGTTCTGATGGCTTCTACATGGCCTAGTTAAAAAACATCGATCCCCGTACAGGAAGTCTATTATAAACCCACCTCCGTTCCCAACCTGAAGCTCTGCAGTTCACCACTGCCCTACCAAGAGAAGTCAAGTTCAAGTCCGCCGATACTATATGGAGTGATGTAAAGAAATTAGAGCTTCATACTCCACACTCAAATCTACTGCCATTCGTGAAACCTTGGAAATCTTGACCAGCTGCGAGGCTTGCAACGATAGCGTCTCTCTAGAGTTACCACGTATTTGGAATCAATTCTTCAAATAAAGCTGTGATTTCTACCATAGTACCACGTGCCCATCCAATGTGACCTCGTTTCTTCGAAATATCCCGTTTGCTCCTAATCATTTATTGTCTAGTCAAGTCACCGCGTTTAAAGTGTTGAAACTTTCTATTATCCTGTTTGCAGTTAGCTGTCTAACTTCCTTGAGAAAGCCATCTGGTTGACGTGTGAAAGCTTGGAAATTTTGATTATTTATTCTACACCAATAAATTTTTGGATTTTTAGTATATAGTTAAACTATTTTGAATGTAAATAGTTGTCAACCAGATACAATTAGCAGCATTTTTTTTTTCGCCCTCGAATTTTCGTTTTCGGAATTTTTTTCTCCATTTTCAGACTGAAATACAAATATTTATGGAATAAAATGATATATAACAACAATACTAGACAGAGGCAACATCACAGGAAAAAGAAATTACAATTACGGAAAAAATCTTTATTTTGTTTACTTCCATCTTTGAAAGACGAAATACTGCCCTGATGCGTATTTTTATGAATTGGTAAAATTCTTCGATGAGTAGTTTTACGCCCTGAGAAAAATTCTCGACGCGTACCTTTACGCGGGGAGAAAAATTCCAGATGCGTAGTTTTACGTGTCGAGAACAATTCCGATGCATATTTTTATGCGTTGATAAAATTTTGATGCGTACTAGATGCGTAATTAGATCACGGATTTTGGAGAACTCTGGTCGGCACGTCACTTGAGCACTCCCGCGGAGAGAGAGAGCTGCCGCACGACGCGAGGGCATCGTTATACTTGATGGCTCCGCACAAAGCCGATGAGTCAAAGACATCATCGCGTAACACGGCGCTTGTAAGGTCCGGTAGAAAATCTAAAGAATGGTTGCAGCCTGCAGGGGATTGAAATATTTCGATTGAGCAATCAAAATATTAAAAAATCCGTAAAAAAAAAAAAGACTAACCGTAAATCAGTAAAATTAAGCAGAAATCCGTAAATTTTATGGATAATCCGTAAAAGTTAGCAAGTATGCAACATCCATGCCCCACTGTGATTCGAACCTGGACCCATCTCGGACAATTTGTCGAAAGCGGCGCTCAGTTTCACAACTTTATTATGCAGCAAAGACAATAACAGCTAATATGTAAAGAAGAAACAAATTGCCAAAGATATGACATAAAATAAAACATTAAAAACCGCGAAAGTGGTGCAATGCAAAAGGAAAAACCTCCCGCAAAAAGTAAGCAAAAGGAATGAGAAAAAAAATTCACAAACTAAGTGTACACAAAATGCTACAATAGAAGATAAAACAAAGCTGACAAAGATTCGCAATTAGAAATGAACAAAGGAACACATTAATCTTCTACAAAATGCGACGAAGAAGGGAAAAGAGACAAACATGGTACAAAACAAGAAATAAAAATCTCCACAGTAAAGCAAAACTATGAAGAAAACATAAACAGAGTTTGCAGCTAAGAGCGGGGAGATGTGAAACGATAAGTAGGTCACAGCTGGTGCGCGAGTGTGTTTGTAACCAACATAAAATAGACCACTGCTCCACTGGGGGTGGCTTTCTTTTTGCAGATATGAGGACAGGAAAAGTACGATACTGATGACTGTAAATGCCGTCTTGCATCGACGCAGAAAGAAAAAGATTTCACAAGCGGTTTGAAATCTTTTTCTTCTGCGTAGATCCAAGCAGTGGTTGATGGAATTTCGTTATTTTGACCATTATTTTGGATAATTATTGGCAAAAATCAGGAGAATTTGACATTTATCCGGAGGGCAGGAGGAATGGCTGAAAATCGGGAGTCTCTCGCCTAAATCCGGAGAGTTAGCACGTCTGGTGATATAAGTCTACAACTGCTATTGAAATAATTTTGCTTAATGGAAAAGTTGAAAACAGGCAAAAAATGTTCTTGGAAGCAGAGATAGCAAAAAAAAAAAAAAGGTTCCAACTTTTATGCACCTAGCCGGAACTCTTTGCATTATTTAAAGAGAAAAATGCTCCACATCTCTTTTGTAGCATGCAGTAAAGAAGAAATTTCTCAATAGTGTTTTAGAAGTGGTGATACAGCGGCAAACTGAATAGTGTTTTAGAAGTAGCGATACAGCGGCAAACTGAATAGTGTTTTAGAAGTGGCGATACAGCTGCAAACTGAAGTGCACAAACACCACCTACCAACAGAATTGTGAACTACAAAATTACTCATATACTAGCTTAAAGTATTCTACAAGGTAAATGGCATCCGGTGATGAAATAATATTTTAAATGGCACATGTAGAAGCAAATATATTGAGTAAAACAGATTAAGCATTTGCACCCCCTAATGGCAAAATTGTGGATTATTTTGGTAAGAAAATATACACAGAGTTTGCACATTTAGTAGTATCTGACAGAAGGAAAAATTTTTTCAATTGGGTTTTTAGTCCTTCAGATATTGCTGTAAACAGAAACATGAACTTTCGCCCTCTCATGGCAGACTTGTGGTTAAGAAAAATTTGAAATTATATGAGAAACATTTTGTAGCGAACATACTCTTCAACAAAGAAAGAATGTTTCAAATTGGACTCTTAGCAGAGATATCATTAAAAATAAGATATGCATCTATGCCCCTGGTGGAAAAACAGTGCATTTTAAGAAGAAAGTGTTCTCCAAGGGTTTTTCGATGTGAGATGTATCGGTCCATGAAAGAAGTTTTTCAATTGAGTTTTCAAGAGCTCAGATTTAGCTGCAAATACATCATAAGCAGAAATAAACATTTACACACCTTAGTGGCCAAACCATTTTTACCAAATATTAGAAATACATGCAAAACATTTCTCATCAGGAGCTGTATATGAAACAGGAAGAATTTTTCGAATCGGAATTTTAGAAGCATAGATATAGAGGAAAATGCAATTTACCTTTACACCTCCTAGCAGAAAGTCTATGAATTATTTGAAATTTTTGAAATTATATGAAAAACATTTTGCACCAACAAAGAAGGAGTTTTTCAAATCAGAGTCTTAGAGAAGCAGAGATATTAACAAAAATAAGATATGCCCCTGGTGGAGAAACTATGCATTATTTTAAGAAGAAAATATTCCGAAAACATTTACTGACATGAGTGGTGTCGGTCCACGAAAGAAATTTTTCAGTCAAGATTTATAGAAGCTCAGATGTTGCTGCAAATAGATCAGAAACAGAAATGAACACTTACACCCCCTGGTGGCTAAACCATTCTTTACCAAAAATTAGAAATTATATACAAAAGATTTTCCAACAAGAGCTGTACTCGCTGAAGAAAGAATTTTTCAAACCAGAGTTTTAAAAGTAGAGATATCGAGGAAAACACAATTTATTTTTATGCTCCATAGTAGAAGATTTATGCATAACTTGAAAAATTGATTATACCTAAAATACTCTCTGACATAAATGGAATCAAAAGGTAATAGAATTTTTTCAGTCGGATATTTAGAAGAAATTATATGGAATAAAATGTATTTTGAATTCGATATCATCTGCATTTACACACTCTAGTGGCGAAGCTTCACAATGCAAAAAGAATTTTTTAAATCGGACTAATAGTTGCAGAGATATGGTGTCCACAGATGGACGGACAAACCGATAACATAAGCATGATCTTTTTTACAAAAGACGTGCTAAAAAAAAAAGGATAATATACTGAAACAAAATAATAAAAAACAAGAAATATGACACCGAATTTTTGGTTGTAATTAGCACGTTTTTTGAATCCATTCTGACACGAATTAAATTTATCAAAGTTATTCAAAGTCAATGGAACCAGTATGGAAAACAGCAGTATCTGACTGAAGAAAGAAGTTTTTCAGTCGGACTTTTAATCCCACAGATATTGCTGTAAATGTAAACATGAATGTACGCTCTATGGTGGCAGACTTGTGCGTTAAGAAAAATTTTAAATTATATGTGAAACATTTCCAAGCAAAAACGCTCTCCAATAAAGAAATAATTTTTCAAATTGAACTCTTAGAAGCTGAGATATTGACCAATATAAGATGTGCATCTATGCCCCCTGGCTAGGAAACCATGCATTATTTTAAGAAGAAAGAATTCTCAAAAGATTTTTCCATGTGAGCGGTATTGGTCCACGAAATATATTTTTTCACTCAAGTTTTCAGGAGCTCAGATTTTGCTGCAAATACATCAGAAGCAGAAATTAATACTTGCACCCCCTGGTGGCCAAACCATTCTTTACCAAATATTAGAAATCACATGCAGAACATTTCTCACCAGCAGCTGTATGTGACACAGGAAGAATTTTTCAAATCGGAGTTTTAGAAGTAGAGATATAGAGGAAAACACAATTTACCTTAACACCCCCTAGCGGAAAGTCTATGAATTACTTCAAAATTTTGAAATTATATGAAAAACATTTCGCACCATAAACGCTATCCAACAAGGAAGGAATTTTTCAAATCGATGGTTGGTTGGTTGTTTGATTTTTATGGCGCAAGGGCCATGTTTGGCCAAAGAGCGCCAGACACAAGACAAACAAACAGTAATAAAAAACGTGCTATGAAGCTTAAAATATGGCTGATCAAATAAAACTGAAGAATGAGAACGATGGAAGGGCTAAAAAAGATAATGAAACAAACAGTATTAAAAACATGATACAATGATTAGAATCTAGCTGATTCAGTAAAACTGAGAAATGAGAATGATGATAAGGCTAAAATCTAGATACGTTTAAAATAGTCAATTTCTTTAAAAAATGAAAACACGGCGACAGTATCACAGTGGTCATTGAGGAGCCGCTGCAATGTAGCGGCGTCCTCGGTCAACAAATGAGAATGAAAATAGTTAAAACGTACACCACGAAAACGAACACAGCTACACAAAAGATGAATGACAGTGAGTCGGCAATTGCACATCTCACACATCGGTGCAGTGTCGCCACACAGCAAAAAGTGGTGAGTGAAACGACAATGCCCAATGCGGAGACGCGAAGCACCACTTCCTCCCTGCCTTTCCGACGAGATGAGGAGTTATAAATTTCAAGAATAGGTTTTATACGATGCAGTTTATTTTCCACCTGTTGGTTTTCAAATCGAACCCTTAGAAATGCTGATATTGACAAAAATAAGATATACATCTATGCCCCCACCTGGAGGACAAACCATGCATTATTTTAAGAAGAAAATATTCTGAAGAGGTTTATCGATGTGAGTAGTACCAGTCCATGAATGAAGTTTTTTCAATTGACATTTGAGAAGCTCATATTTTGCTGTAAATATATCAGAAGCGGAAATTAAGACTTACACCCTCTGGTGGCCAAACCATTTTTTATCAAAATTTAGAAATTATGTGCAAAAAAACCTCCCATCAAGAACTGTATCTGCTTCAGAAAGAATTTTTGAAACCGGAGTTTTAGAAGCAGAGATATCAAGAAAAATGCACTTTACTTTTAGGCCCCCTAACAGAAAATCTATGCGTAATTTGAAAAAGTGATTATACCTAAAATACTCTTTGACATAAATGGAATCGAAAAGTAAAAAAAAAATTTCAATCGGATGTTTAGGAGTAAATATATGTAATAAAATGTATTTTGAATTCAATATCATCTGCATTTACGCACTCTAGCGGCAAATTTCATGCTTCCCAATGTAAACAGGATTTTTCAAATCAGACGGACAAACCGATAACATAAGCACGATCTTTTTCACAAAAGACGTGCTAAAAAAGTGAGAGCCAAACACTGCTTAAAATTAAGTACAGGACCTTTTTCCTGACTGTTTATCAAACTGCAGGAAGTTTTTTTATTTCTTTTTCATTTCATTGGCCTATTTGCACACAATATCTTTAGTTCAAGAAGTTGGATAAGAAATACTTTTTTGTATCAGATAAAGCCAAAAATGCCCATGGTTTTCATACAGTTTTTCTGTGGATGCTATATTTTCATTTATGGATACAACATCTTTGCTTTAAGAAGGCGGAAGGCAATTTTTCTTGTTACACACAAGAAAAAAAAATACACGAGAAATATTTTCCATGCATTTTTAAAATTATATTTACATACCTGTATTTGAATACCATATTTTCATTTCTCGAATCAGTTTTGAAAAACTATTTTTGTATCAATATATACATAATATCTAAGCTATTTTACCTGATATTGTCGAAGTATTTCGCACGTTGTTTGCTCTGTGAGGCATGTGCTCGTGGCCCGAGAGGTCCCTTCGCTGTTACGGCGAGCGCTTTCAGCGATGTACAACCACCATCTTCTGGCCACTGCTTCTACACGAGGGTTCCTCGTGTGTATGTGGTTTTTGGAGTTGCATGTCGGGAATCGATGAGAAGGTTTGCTGCCTGTATGTGTTAGATGATTTTGTTTCCAATGTGTTGCCATCTATTGGATGAGTTGGTATCAGTCGTAAGTATAATTCTATTGTGTATCTGTATGTGTTAGGTGATTTGTTTCTAATGTGTCGCCATCTATTGGATGAGTTGGTAGGTATCAGTAGTAAGTATAATTCTTTTGTGTAGATAATTTTAGGCTATTATTGTTTGTTCGTAGAAACAGGTGTTTTTTGTTTTTTTTTTAATTTTTTTTATTTATTGGTGTGATTTTTGTAATGTTCTTTTTTTTTTTGTCTTTTTTTATGAATTTTTCTTTTTTTATAAGTGATTTCCAGGCTGTGTCTAGTGTGGTGGGGTCTTGTAAGTTGCATATTTTATCTTTTTTTTGTTCAATTATAACGCTTTCAGAAATCCTTAATTCTTTTTTGTTTGTGTGGGTGGACCTCTCGGGCCAGGAGCACGTGCCTCACAGAGCAAACAACGTGCGAAATGCTTCAACAATATCAGGTAAAATACCTTAGATATTATATATATATTAATCAAAAGCACGTTTATAACATAAGACAACCCATAAGGTTGCCTCATGAATTGCAATTTTCATAATTATTTTTGTATCAGATACAGAGAAGTGTGCCAATTGTTTTCCATTTATTTTGTTTGTCTATCAGTGTGGGACTCATGTTTCTACTTCTATTGGGTTGTCGGAAAAGTCATGACGCATTTTATCCATGTTTTGCAAAGGTCATTTATTGATAGAAAGAACAAAGATCAATCAATGATATAATGACCGTTTTGTCCGATAACCTTTTGCCATCTTTCAATGAGCTGCAGAATGCCTCGTTCATGGAAGGACCTGTCTTTTGTGGCAAAAAACTGTACAAGGTGATGATTTACAGCCTTATCTGAATCGAACGTTATACCACGCAAGGACTGTTGAAGAGAGTGAAACAAGTGGAAGTCTGACGGCGCAAGGTCAGGCGAGTATGCTAGGTGTGATAACACATCCCACCCAAGCTCCAATAATTTTTGGCGAGTGATCAAACTTGTGTGTGGTCTCGCGTTGTTGTGAGGGAACACAACACCTTTACGATGAACGAGCTCTGGATGTTTCTGGATGATGGATTCATTCAAACTGTCCAACTGCTGACAGTACACATTCGAATTGATTGTTTGGTTCCATGGTAGGAGCTTGAAAAACACGACACCTTTAAAATCCCACCACACTGAGACCAGAACCTTCTGCTGATGAATGTCTGCTTTGGATGTCGTTTGAGGTGAAGCAGCACGTCGGGACCAAGACCGTTTGCGCAGCACATTGTTGTACACAATCCACTTTTTGTCACCAGTTATCAGTCGCTTTAAAAAAGGATCGTTTTCCTCACGCTTAATGAGCATATCGCAGATATTTATATGCACCGTCAATTGAGCTTCTTTGAATTCATGAGGAACCCACACATCGAGCTTGCTTACGTATACCAGCTTCTTCAGGTGGTCGTGAACGCTTGAATGATGGATGTGCAATGTGTCTGCAATCTCTCGTGTCGTGTAATGTGGGTTTGACTCGATCAATGCTTGATTTGGTCGTCATCAACCTCGGTGGGCCTCCCCGCCCGAGGAGCATCGTTGAGGTCAAAATCACCAGCACAGAATTTAGCGAACCCACCGCTGGAACTGACATTCTTGTAGAGCATTATCACTGTACACTTTACGCCAGCTTTTCCCAAGCTTGACTCGCGTTCTTCCCTTTACGAAAGTAAAAGAGTAAAATATGGCGAAAATGCACAGTTTGGTCTTCCATCTTCAACTTGATGTCAAATCTCCGCAAAAACCAAATCGCTCACTATACCTTTGAGACTGCAGCTAGAACTGGCACCTGTCGAATGCCATAGTGATAACAGAGCTGCGCATGCGTCTAGTACTTCCAAAACCACCCAACCACCATCGGGTGCCAAAATACGTCACGACTTTTCCGACAACCCAAAGGAAGATGAACTGCAAAAGCATTTTTTTGGTCAAAGAATGTCCAAAATTTTGTACTTTTGTCTGTTCATCCTTGAACATTCAGTGAGACAGAACATCTCTTACTTCAAGACACACAATATGTAACAAATCCCTCTTCTCACGACATTAATTCAATTAAGCTTCTTACCACAGCACCAGTTAGTTTTATTGCATTTTAACAAATATATCGGGCATTCTGAGTGAAAATTTGGGGGTTTCAAATACTCTCACTAAAAAGCTGTCAAGATAATCAATACATATATTATTATATATAAAGAACTACACTGCCCTACCATTAATATCCAGACACCTGCAAACCAACTTTATTTACAGAAAATTTAATATTATATGCTGAAACCTTTGGCCCTTATCATAGCCTCTAGTTTTTCGTGGAATATTCAGTTTTTTTCTGTAAATGTCTGCTGATATGTTTCATGATTTGGTTTTCAAGGCAGTGACCAGTTCAGCTTTGTTTGTTGGATGATTTCTTCTTCTATGCACCTGATGATCCAATTCACCCCACTGGTTCTCTATAGCGTTCAGGTCACAACTCAGGGATAGCCAGTCCAACTTTTTGATGTCCTCAAACCAATCAGTAACAGTGTGAACAGTATGACATGGAGTGTTGTCCTGCTGATAGAGGTACAGGCCTTTCCCAAAGTACTGCCACAATGTTGATAGCCCATGATTTTCCAATAGAGCTCAGCATTCATGAAGTTTTGCCCAAAATGACAAATGGGCAAAAGCCAAACCATGAAAAGCAGTTCAATACCAAGCTGCCTCAATCACTCTACTCTACTGGGACAATACAATCTGCAAGGTGCCTTTCCCATGGCATACACCACACCCAGGAGTGACTATCAGACTGTTAAGATTGTGTACTGTGACTCGTCAGTACAAAGCACAGTTTTCCATTTGTCTACAGTCTACGATTGACATTTCTTACACCACTCTAATAAGCGTGTGGTATTAGTCAAAGTAATTAGTGGTTTTTGGATGCCTGCTTAATCATAGAAACCCATGTCATGCAACTTTCTGTACGCTGTACTGGTGCTAACTTCAGTCCCAATAGTCTCACATGGTGTTTATGTGATTTAAGACAATGTTGATTTGTGTTTTGAGTGGGCAGTCCTTTCCAGGTTTATCAGATTGTTTCTCACAAACTCAGCCTCAGTCCACTGTAATTTACATATTGCATTATCAACTGTTGACCTGCAGATCTTCAATGCCGCTGAAATGTCATATACGGAGCAATTGCTTATGTAGCACCCTATTATCAATCCAGGCTGGAAATTGATGATTCCAGGCATCTTGCATTCAAAGCATCCTGATAATCAAGGCATTTACATTCATAGTTGTGCTATTGTCTTATTATAGCCTTATGAGCATATTTATAGTCATTTATATAAGAAGAGGAACTTGTGGATAAAGAAAATGACAAGAGTGGAAGACATCATGATCAGAGTAAAATCCCTGAAATGGCAATGGGTTGGATATATTGCCAGAAGGACAGACTACTGGTGGACAGGCCGCGGGTGGCCTAGTGGGCAACGTTCGTGACTGCCACGGAAAGGACCTTAGGTTCGATTCCAGCAGGTACGAATGCTCGATCCACTAAATATCCGCCGTGCGTCGGATGGGCATGTTAAGCCGTCATACCCCGCGTACTGGCCCCCCGGTAATAAATAAGGCCGTCTTCCTTTCCCTTTCTACTTCACTTCCATGTCACTTTCCAATCGGACACTCTAGCCCAAATCTCCTAGCTTCCTATTTCTAAGGGTTGTTTAAGACCTGGGGTCAGACACTCCCTTCCTAAAATCCTCTAAATATGATCATTTAATCATATAGTCAGGTCTTATTAATGGTAGGGCAGTGTATATATAATACTTATATAAACACACATAAAAAATAAATTTTTAAGAATTCTGATATATCTGTATCTGGGATATTTAGTAAACTATTAGTTGAAATATGTTGCTGTCCCCTAAATGATTATATATACTGTAATTTTCAGACTAAGAGGTGTATCAGCATAAGGGCCGCAGGAGAGAAATTTTGCGATCTTGGAAGCAAAAATTGCCATAAGGGCCACACCTATGAAATCGTGGTGCTGCTCAGAAAACTAAATTATCTTCCTTATTTTCATGAATTAACTCACACCCAATGTGATTATATGTATATTTCAAAGACTAATTATGCAACTCAATGTCAATCTGCTTTATGCACTTATTTTTTCATACTGGCAAAAGCTTTTATTTATGCATTTTTTATTAATCATGCTAATGATGTTATTTGTTTGCCTTTATTAAATGCTCAAAACCATTTATGTAATCAATATAAATCACAGTTAATCTCAAGACTCCCATTAGAATGTTGCAATGCTTGTAAAACCACACAATTGTCTAAATTCCATTCAATGTGGATGTCTGCTACAGGATGGTTCTCTGTTCACCACAATAGAATCCGTCTTAGAAGTAATTAACTTATAAATTATCACTTGTTTAATGGTTTCTTTAATACTATCTTTATTATGTTTTTTTTTCTCATCTACAGATGTTTTTGTTAGAATGAAGTTGCTTTTATGTATTCTATGCAGCTGCTAAATGGGGTAGTTACCACGTCCCACGCTTCCTTTTACCAGCTGCCTCACATGTGTTTGCAGAACCCCCGCCAATCACTTCGAAAGAGCGGTGTCTCCGCTTTCTCGCTTTTTCTTTTAAGTGGTTTGACCTACTTTCATTTACTATGCACTCAGCTTTCGCGTTGAGCTCTGCTTTTACATGAATAGGAAACTCTCCCTTTTTTTTTCTTTTGCGTTTGTGAAAAGATTTTATCTTCAGCCAAGTATTAAATTAATTACCCATTGTTAACATCGTTACTTGTCACCATCTTTTTCCCGTTCTCCGCTTTAAATCAGAAGAACGTTTTGCGGCTTCAATGCAGTTTTCTAAATATTTAACAAATTTATTGCATTTCAAAACTTGATGTTTCTCTCTCTGCTAAATCATGTATTTGTGCACCATATTAACGACTATATGTGCACATTTTCACTTCCTTGTGTTGCAACTTTGTAATTTAAATCAATGTTATTTTAATCGGAAAATGCTCTTCCTGTTGCCGCATTAAAGATATTGAATTCATGGGTTAACAAAAAATTGAGGTTGACATACCTGGGAATATACAGTATCGAGCATTTTTAAATTAAAGCACACAGTATCTCATCAGAAAATTCGGATAGTGACTTCCGTTTCCTTAGAAAAAAAGTGTACTTACCAATGTAAATTCTACATCATCATCAGCATCATTGTCAACCATTATCAATCCACTGCTGGACGAAGGTCTCCCCAAGTTTCCTCCAAAACGGTCTGTCTTGTGCCAGTCTGCTCCACGTCACTCCCGCATACTTTCGAATTTCATCCACCCATCTCCTATGTGGTCTTCTTCTGAGTCTTTTCCTGTCCCTTGGAATCCAATCTAAAATTTTGGCTGTCCATCGATGGTCTGTCCTTCTGGCAGTATGCCCAGCCCATTGCCATTTCAGGGATTTAACTCTGATCATGATGTCTTCCACTCTTGTCATTTTTCGGATCCACGAGTTCCTCTTCTTATCTCTCCTGGTTACACCAAGCATGCACCTCTCCATGCTAATTTGAGTTGTCTGCAGCCTTTGTATGTCTCTTTTAGTTAAGGTCCACGTCTCTACACCATACGTAAGCACTGGAAGGATGCATTGATCAAACACTTTTCTTTTAAGACATAATGGCATATTGCTCTTGAAAATTATGCTTCTTCCAAAAGCTTTCCAGGCAAGCTTTGTATGCCGATTAATTTCTTCATCAATGTGACCCTCACTTGATATCTGCTGTCCAAGATAAACATACGTGTCTGTTATCTCCAGCTTTTCTCCATCAATCGATAAATCTTCATTTCGTGTAAAAGCATTGAACATCACTTTTGTCTTCTGAAAGTTCATTTTTAATCCCACTTCTTTACTCTTGTCAGCAAGTTCCTGGATCATACTCTGCAGCTCTGATGGGGTAGTTGAAAAAATGACTATGTCATCAGCAAAACGAAGGTGGGTTAGACAATCTCCATTAATCTTTATCCCTTTGTTTTCCCAGTTCAGTGATTGAAAGACATTTTCCAATGTGGCGTTAAAGAGCTTCGGAGATATGGTGTCACCTTGTCTCACTCCCTTTCCAATTTTTATGTGTGTTGTATTTTCAAACAGCCGAATCTTTGCACTTGCATTTTCATAGATGTTATTAATAATATTAATGTATGCATCTTCAATACCGCAGGATTTCAGAGCCATTGTAACTGCTGATGGTTTCACCGAATCAAAGGCTTTTTCATAATCGATAAAAGCCATGCACAATGGAAGTTCATATTCCCTCGCTCTTTCAATTAGTTCTCTCAGTACGTGGATATGATCTACTGTGCTGTAGCCACTCCTGAATCCAGCTTGTTCTCTCGGTTGAGCCATGTCCAGTGTTACCTTCAAACGGCGTGAAAGAACTTTAGTGAAGTTTTTATAAACCACTGATAGGAGGCTGATAGGTCTGTAGTTCCTGAGATCCTCAATGTCACCTTTTTTATGTAGCAGGATCATTATAGAGTTGTTCCAATCCTCAGAAATCTTCTCTTCATTAAGGCATCGAGTGAAAATTTGGGCGAGTACTGTTTCAATTTATCCACTTGCTTCTTGTATGATGTCTACAGTAATTCCATCTTCTCCTGCAGCTTTTCCCCGCATCATGTTCTTGATTGCATGTGTAACTTCTGCTGGGAGGACTGGAAGAACTCTGGTACTGGTACCTTCCATGATGTCTGGAGTACATGTATCATCCCTTTCATATACTTGGAGTAGAAATCTTTCACTCTTGTCTAAATTTTGCCTCTATTTCTTGTTATAGAACCATCTTCTTTTCTCAGTGCCATAATCTGTTTTCTTCGCTTACTAAGATGTCCCTTTGCTATCTTCAGGCTTTGGTCGTTTTCAATTGCTTTCCTCACTAGTTCACAGTTGAATTTCCTTACATCTTCAGTGATACTTTTACATACTGTCTTGCATAGCTCTAAGTATTCCACTTTGGAAGTCACATCTTCTTTAGTTGTCCTCATCTCTCTTCTTTTTTGCATCAACATTTTGGTTTTTCCTGATAGTTTGTTCACATGCAACTTGTTCTTAGACCCAGCTAATTTTGTTGCTGTTTCCATAAGAGCTTTGGTTACTTTTCTGTTAACTTCAGAAATATCCACTTCTTCCGATGTTAGGCCTTCTAAAGCAGAGAATCTGTTTTTCAGTTCCAACTTGAAGGTATTATGGTGTTTTTTAAGGTTGGTTATGTCAATACATTTTGTTTGTTTTATGAGCTTGCCACGTTCCAGTTTAGAGTTGAGGTGCATCTTACATCTCACCAATCTATGGTCACTACCTTTGTTGAACTTGTTTAGCACACTGCAGTCTTCTATGACGAATTTTTTGTTACACATAATAAAATCAATTTCACTTGTCGTCCCATTTGGATGTCTCCATGTCTATTTCCTGTGCGGCTTTTTCTTGAAAAAGGAGTTCAAGATGAAAAACCCTTCTGCCTCTGCAAACTCAACGAGAGTATTTTCATGCTGGTTTCTGTTGCCGTGACCGAATTTACCTACTGAAGTTTCATTCTGTTGCCGTTGCCCTATTTTTGCATTAAAATCGCTCATAATTATCTTCAAGTGCTGCTCACCTTTATTATTTAGATGACGAATTTCCTCCTAAAATTCTTCAATTTCTTCTTTAGGATGACTTGTGGTGGGTGCATAAGTTTGAATAATCTGAGCCTGGTATCTTCTCGATAGTTGGATAACGAGTTGTGCAGCTCTGTCAGAGGAACTTTCAACTTCTACCACTTTATCCTTCAGTTTCTTGTTTATTATAAATCCAACACCACTAGTTCTGCCAGTATCTGTCCCACGATAGTAGAAGAGATGTCCACTTTTCAGTTCAATGAGATCTCTTCTCCTTTTCTCCTTACCTCACTTAGCCCGACGATGTCCCACTTGATCCTTTGTAGTTCCTCTTCCAATTCAAGAAGCCTTGAATCAGAAGATAGGGAGCGTCCGTTGTACGTAGCCAAGGTCAGCATCAGATGGCAGCCTAGTCCGGTCCTCCGGGGATTCTTAGCACCCTCTGCCTTCATGTCGCACTGGCCGCTGCCTTGGCCAGGTACATTCCAGCTGCCGGAGACTGAGGGCCAAGATTTAAGTTGTGGAGTCATTTTGGAGGGGTTTGGCCATAACTCACCACGCTGGCCAAGCGGGTTGGTGAGTGTGGGATAGCATTTCCTCTGATTCCGATGGTATAGTTATACCGCTACTGGCGGTCGTCAGAGCCTCTTTAGTGGGAACAGGATGCACCACCAGAAGGCCGCCGCCTTCTCGTGGTAAACTCTCGACATTTGTCAAGGAGAGGCTGTGATGTTATGCATCACCTGACCTTACATCCCAAATCCTACATAGGTACATTTAAATCCTATAAAAACTTAATTTCACTTGACAAAAACTAAGCTATCGATATTTTCAAGAGCAATTCCTTTTTTTTATTAAAATCTGTCAAAATCAAAATTTTCGGTTTCAGAATTGAACAAATGCAAAAGGTTTTCCTCTAAATTTTCACTGTCTAAATCATCCGCTTCTTCATTAACGTCGGCTTCGTGAACAGTGTTTAAAATTCCAGCTACTTCGAATCCTGAAATTATAGTTGAAGGTTTCACTGCTGCCCATGATTCTTCCACCCACCTTGAAACTTCTCCGTAACTCATCTTTCACATTCTTCCTGATTTTGTGAATGAATGGAGCCCTTCTGCCATCCAAGCTTCCCACCGTTGCTGCATTTCACTTTTAAAGCATTTATTAACTGTGAGATCCAGAGGCTGAAGTTTCTTGGTAAGGCCACCAGGAATAACTGCCAAAGTAGCAGACACCTTTCTGCAGGCTTCTTTAATTGAAGCCATTATGTGCACTCTCATCGAATCAAATACCAGGAGTCCCTCGGGTTTGAAGAAAGCACCTTTTCTCTTCCGCCAAACCTCTTCCAGCCACTTCAGCACGATGTCTTCGGACATCTATCCCTTCTCATTCACCTGGATGAGAACACTTGAAGGAAAATTTTCTTTCAGCATTGTTTTGCATTTAAAAATTAGCATGGGTTTTAGTTTATCGCCGTTAGCGACACATCCTAAAATGCATGTAAACGAAATTTTCTTTCCCCCAGTTGTTACAATTGCTATGCTTTTCTCACCCTTTTTATCAACTGTTCTGTTTGGGGGCAATCGAATGAAAGTGGCACTTCATCCATGTTGAAGATTTGTGATGTCAGATATTTTTTTTGTCAACAATATCTGAAACAAATTTATGAAATTCCATTGCTTTCTGTTCCTAGTCAGATGGCAGATGTTGACCAATTGTAGTTTTTGTTCGAACAGACAGGGATTTGTGCTTCATGAAGAGGTAGCACTAAGACAACCCACCTTGAAAATTCATTATGTTCATTTGTGAAGCCATCATTTTAGCTTGCAGACAAATCTTCACTGTAGACACTGGAATTCCAGCCTCTCTCTGGCTTTTTATCCACACAACAAGATTATCTTCTAGCATAGGCCAGGTTGCAGAACCACATTTTATTTTTATTTTATTTTTTGCCTTGGTCAAGAGTAAACTCTTATCTTTTCGCCATCGGCGCACACACTTTTCATCAATGTTAAAATAGCGTCCAGCTGCACGATTTCCGACATCTTCTACTTTTTCAACCACTTGCAGCTTGAAGCTAGGCTGTATAGCTTTTGAAAGTTTTGGGCATGATTTTGCCAACAGGTCACAGATGATAATGCTACAGCGCTTATTAGTGAGAAAGCGTTTCCAACCAAAGCCTTCAACTTCCACTATCGTCAGTCAATACAAAGAAAATTAAAATCGAAGCAAAACTCAGGAGCACAGAGCCAAGCAACACCTGTATCGTATGTCAGATGAACCAAGAAGAGTGAACAGAATTTGCCTTTCGTCCAGCCAGTATTGTTTGGAAATAGGTCACTGCTCAGGGAATCACTGGAATCATCCTGGGGCAGGCTTTCGCATTGTTCACGTTCTTAAGCTTTTGTTCAGGAAATGCCTTCAGCTCACCAAACCGGTCTCCCCACCAAGTGAAAATCAACGTTCCTTCCCTTGGTTGTATCGCACTTTCCTGCAGGATGCATGCTGCAGCCAACAAAAGAGATAACCCGGGCGCGCTCTCCACAGAAGCCTCGGACGTCACGCTACTGGTTTGTATGCTTATGTCCCCATTCCATCCCCCATCAATTAACATTCCATGCTACTGCCATGGGATGTGCTTCCCTTACTCCCCCATGCAAAGGGCATTTGAATCAGACATTCCTTTTACAAACAAACCTCCTGAACTTAAGACCTACGCGAGTATTTGCCCGTCCTCCCCCCACTTTCCTTCCTAAACCAACATCAGGACAGCGGAGTTATCTTTTCAATAGACATGTCTAACGTATGAGTAGAAAGAGGGGTAAAAACAATCACAGTCGAGTTCGTAAAAAAAAAAAAAACGTTCTTTGAAAAAATTTACTACGCATCTGCATGAAAAAAAAAAAAATAGTGCAGAAACAGTCTTTTCGGAAACAAATTTGGCATAAGGGCCACACACCCGAAAAATTTCACTTTTAGTAACGTAACAGTCGCGGCTCTTAGCCCCAAAATTACGGTAATCTTTCAAGCTGAGTGGGTAAACACTTTCTCTGACAGATAAAGGTCCCAGGTGTCTCATGGGTATTATTTGTTTACTCTTAAGTTCTGGTTCTTTCTCTCTCTATATATATATGTATATATCATCATCATCACTGTCAACCATTATCAATCCACTGCTGGACGAAGGTCTCTCCAAGTTTCCTCCACGACTGTCTGTCTTGTGCCAGTCTCCTCCATGTCACTCCCGCATACTTTCGAATTTCATCCACCCATCTTTCGTCCCGCCGGTATCTCCCATGTGGTCTTCTTCTGGGTCTTTTCCTGTCCTTTGGAATCCAATCTAAAATTTCGGCTGTCCATCAATGCTGTCCATCCTTCTGGCAGTATGTCCAGCCCATTGCCATGTCAGGGATTTAACTCTGATCATGATGTCTTTCACTCATGTAATTTTTTTGATCCATGAGTTCCTCATATATATATATATAGCAAAAAACAATAAAAGGAAAAAAAAAGCATTTCCAAAGCTCCAGAGGCCGCGTAGAAGAAAGATCAAATCAAAATAGAAATGTGAAACCAAGGAGCAAATTTTGAAAGAAAGAAAAAATCAAACAAAAAATTCTGAGAATGAGCAGAAGAACAACAACCACCAATCTCCAACCACCTGAAGCAGGCAAGCTTCAAACGATTGAAACTTAACGAACAGAAGAATGCAGGGAAGCATATCAATGACTGATTCTCTGATGGCTTCATCAAGGGCAAGCATTAAGAAAAACACTCATTAATCTACTGAGACCAGAGAATCGTGGGTTTCTGCTATTTTAGTTTGCTATAAGGACAGATTAAATTTAGGGATAAAATTGTCTAATTGAAAAGGGATTTCTAATAAAACCAACACAGCAGACTAAAAAACATTGCCCGACCGCACAACAACCAAGATAATCACAACTAAAAAGAAAAGAAAGGGAGCCAAGCACCCTAAAAAGCAAAACCAGGGAAGAAATTAGTATTAAAATATCAAGAAAAAACTTAACCAAAGAAAGGTACAGAAAGGATAACTTTAAGCTTGTCACAGAAAAAATGAAAACTTTTAACCTGCCAGATAAAAAGAAAAGCAGAAAACATCAGAAAAAATTAATATAAAAAAATAATAAATTTAAACAAAAAGAGTAACTTTACAATTTTGAAAAAGGCAAATTCAAAGCAACAATTTTAGGAAAAAAGAAGCAAAAAGTGTGCAAGGAACAATGTACAGTTGCAAAAACTGACAGTGAACCCAAATAACCGAGTTGCGTGTCTCAGAAAGGCAAGGTAAATGCCCAATACCCACAGCAAATTTTTTTTAAATAAAGTTTAAAACCAAAGTGTTAGGTTGCAAGTCACACAGGAACAAATTAAAGGCCCTAGACACACAGGAAAACATTGAAAATATAATTAAGTTTAGTGCACATTTATAATAAACAAAAATTCACTACATTCCTAAAAAGTTAGGTCTTCTACATTCCTAAAAAGTTAGAAAAGTTAACAATTTTGGAAGTCTAGTTAGGTCTTCCAAAATTTTTAACTTTTCTATATTAAAACACTCTTCTTGAATTCAAAAATAACAACAATTTTGTTAAAAACTCTATATCCCTTCTTAAAACATTCAAGCACACAGTGCTAAAAGCCTTCATTAGCTCCTGGAATTCTCAAGCTGGTAATACAGATGCTCATGTTTTCTCTCTTGTTTTAGATATTTTGAAATTTATTTTTAAAGATAAAATTACCCCCAAGTCTACCTCCAAAAACTATGTTACCATTAGGTTCCTTAATAAATGCTATGACTCTCTCAAAATTAGAAAATTGTTCTACAATAATTCTAGCAGCTTCCCTATCCCCTATCACCAAACTGTAGTAAGTTTCAAATATGTCAAAATGTTAGGTTCTTATGTTAAGAATTACAAGTCCCTTTCCAACCTCACCACCTTAGCAAATATCAGCTGTAAGTGTTGTGAATTTCAAGATACAGTTTTTTATGATAACTTTCATAAGCACATAATTACTGGTAATTTAGATTTCATTAAAAATTCTGATTTAAGAAGGATCTTAGGTTTCGGGGCCAAGTTCAAGCCTTCATTCTACCTCTCGAAAGATAGAATCAAGTATGATTTTTATTAAAGTTTAAGTAAATATATTGTTAAAACTAGCTTAGCCTACAACATGCCAATCAAAGCCTTTGCTGAATGGAAATGCAAAATTTTTCAAGAATTTAAACAGAATTTAGCCATTCAAAATATTTTTTACAATAACAGAATTGCATTATCTCCTGAGTTACAAAATCACTTTCTAAATTACAAGAAATTAATTTTTTTCTGATATTTTCTGCTTTTCTTTTTATCTGGCAGGTTAAAAATTTTCATTTTTTCTGTGACAAGCTGAAAGTTATCCTTTTTGTACCTTTCTTTGGTTAGGTTTTTTCTTGATATTTTAATACTAATTTCTTCCCTGGTTTTGCTTTTTTGGGGTACTCGGCTCATTCTCTTTTCTTTTTAGTTGTGATTATCTTGGTTGTTGTGGGGTCGGGCAATGCTTTTTAGTTTGCTGGGTTTGTTTTATTAGAAATCCCTTTTTAATTTGACAATTTTATCCCTAAATTTAATCTGCCCTTATAACAAACTAAAATAGCAGAAACCCATGATTCTCTGGTGCCAGTAGATTAATGAGTGTTTTTCTTAATGCTTGCCCTTGATGAAGCCATCAGAGAATCAGTCATTGATATGTTTTCCTGCGTTCTTCTGTTCTGTAATTTTCAATCGTTTGAAGCTTGCCTGCTTCGGGTGGTTGGAGATTGGTGTTTGTTGTTCTTCTGCTCGTTCTCGGAATTTTTTGTTTTATTTTTTCTTTCTTTCAAAATTTGCTCCTTGGTTTCACACATCTCTCTCTCTCTATATATATATATGAGATGCAAGGTCAGGTGATGCGCAACATAATACAGCCTCTCCTTGACAAATGTCAACCCCGCCTTCTCGTGGTGCATCCTGTTCCCACTAAAGGGGTTCTGACGACCGCCAATAGCGGTATAGCTATACCATCGGGATTAGAGGAAATGCTATCCCACACTCAGCAACCCAGCTTGGTGAGTTATGGCCAAACCCTTCCAAAATGAATCCAAAACTTAAATCTTGGCCCTCAGTCTCCGGCAGCTGGAATGTACCTGGCCAAGGCAGAGGCCAGTGCGAAATGAAGGCAGAGGGTACTAAGAATCACTGGAGGACCGGACCAGGCTGCCATCTGTTGCTGACTTTGGCTACATATAATGGACGCTCCCTATTTCTGATTCAAGGCTCCTTGAATTGGAAGAACTACAAAGGATGAAGTGGGACATTGTCGGGCTAAGTGAGATAAGGAGAAAAGGAGAAGATCTCATTGAACTGAAAAGTGGACATCTCTTCTATTATCGTGGGACAGATACTGGCAGAACTAGTGGTGTTGGATTTATAATAAACAAAATACTGAAGGATAAAGTTGTAGAAGTTGAAAGTTTCTCTGACAGAGTTGCACAACTTGTTATCCAACTCTCGAGAAGATATCAGGCTCAGATTATTCAAGCTTATGCACCCACCACAAGTCATCCTGAAGAAGAAATTGAAGAATTTTACGAGGAAATTCGTCATCTAAATAATAAAGGCAAGCAGCACTTGAAGATCATTATGGGAGATTTCAATGCAAAAATAGGTCAACGGCAACAGAATGAAACTTTAGTAGGTAAATTCGGTCACAACAACAGAAACCAGCGTGGAAGTACTCTCATAGAGTTTGCAGAAGCAGAAGGTTTTTTAATCATGAACTCCTTTTTCAAGAAAAAGCCACAAAGGAAATGGACATGGAGGCATCCCAATGGATTGACAAGTGAAATTGATTTTATTATGTGTATCAAGAAATTTGTCATGGAAGACTGCAGTGTGCTAACAAGTTCAACACAGGTAGTGACCATAGAATGGTACGAAGTAAGATGCACCTCAAAGCTAAACTCGAGCGTGGCAAGCTCATAAAACAAACTAAGTGTATTGACATGACCAACCTCAAAAAACATCACAATACCTTCAAATTGGAACTGAGGTACAGATTCTCTACTCTAGAAAGTCAAACATAGGAAGAAATGGACATCTCTTAAGTTAACAGAAAACTAACCAAGGCTCTTATGGAAAGAGCAACAAAAATAACTGGTACTAAGAACAAGTTGCATACGAACAAATTATCAGGAAAATCCAAAATTCTGATGCAAAAAAGAAGAGAGATGAGGACAACTAAAGGAGATGTGACATCCAAAGTGGAATATATAGAGCTATGCAAGACGGTACGAAAAAGTATCACTGAAGATGTAAGGAAATTCAACTGTGAACTAGTGAAGAAAGCAATGGAAAACAACCAAAGTTTGAAGAGAGCAAAGGGACATATGAATAAGGGAAGAAAACAGATTATGGCTCTGAGAAAAGAAGATAGTTCTGTAACAAGAAATAGAGGTGAAATTTTGACAAGAGTGAAAGATTTCTACTCCAAATTATATGAAAGGGATGATACATGTACTCCAGACATCATGAAAGGTACCAGTACCAGAGTTCTTCCAGTCCTCCCAGCAGAAGTTGCACATGCAATCAAGAGCATGAAGCGGGGAAAAGCTCCAGGAGAAGATGGAATTACTGTAGACATCATACAAGAAGCAAGTGGAGAAATTGAAACAGTACTCGCCCAAGTTTTCACTTGATGCCTTAATGAAGGGAAGATTCCTGAGGATTGGAACAACGCTACAATGATCCTGCTACATAAAAAAGGTGACATTGAGCATCTCAGGAACTACAGACCTATCAGCCTCCTATCAGTGGTTTATAAAAACTTCACTAAAGTTCTTTCACGCCGTTTGAAGGTAACACTGGACATGGCTCAACCGAGAGAACAAGCTGGATTCAGGAGTGGCTACAGCACAGTAGATCATATCCACGTACTGAGAGAACTAATTGAAAGAGCGAGGGAATATGAACTTCCATTGTGCATGGCTTTTATTGATTATGAAAAAGCCTTTGATTCAGTGAAACCGTCAGCAGTTACAATGGATCTGAAATCCTGCGGTATTGAAGATGCATAGATTAATATTATTAATAACATCTATGAAAATGTAAGTGCAAAGATTAGGATATTTGAGAATACAGCACCCATAAAAATTGGAAAGGGAGTGAGACAAGGTGACACTATACCTCCCAAACTCTTTAATGCCACATTGGAAAATGTCTTTCAATCACTGAACTGGGAAAACAAAGGGATAAAGATTAATGGAGATTATATAACCCACCTTCATTTTGCTGATGACACAGTCATTTTTGCAACTACCCCATCAGAGCTGCAGTGTATGATGAAAAAAACTTGCTGAAAAGAGTAAAGAAGTGGGATTAAAAATGAACTTTCAGAAGACAAACGTGATGTACAATGCTTTTACAAAAAATGAAGATTTATCGATTGATGGAGAAAAGCTGGAAATAACCAATACGTACATTTATCTTGGACAGCAGATATCAAGTGAGGGTCACATTGATGAAGAAATTAATCGGCATATAAAACTTGCCTGGAGAGCTTTTGGAAAAAATAGTATAATTTCCAAGAGCAGTGTGCCATTATGTCTTAAAAGAAAAGTGTTTGATCAATGCATCCTTCCAGTGCCAGAGATGCCAACCTGTTTCAGATATTTTCAGTAGCACTCGTACAAATTTTCAGTAGTTTTGGACATTTTTCAGTAGTCATACCAAAAAGAATAATTTTAGCCGAGGAAAACAACTCATTTAATTTAATTAGCATTTTGTTACTTACTTATTCATTTATATACATGAAAATCTGTATCAAAATATTCCAAATTTTCACATGGAAAATAATATACACCATGACTGATACATTGTTTTTACACAACAAACAATTGATTAAACAGCTTTCTTTAGTGATTTCACTGTACAGTGTTTTGCAGATTTGAGTTCCTCAGCAGAAAATCTTTTTTCATAACACACTTGCCCAGAGAACATATTCATTTTTGCAATAAGAAGTGTTTCTACAGTTTCTAAACCTAAATTAGGTTGAAAACAGTCTTGATATTTTTGCACTAAACTAAAATCTCTCTTACTCACAGCATTCGAGTGTGGAACTACAAGTATTGCAAACATTACTTTCGAGAGAATAGTATACTTAACTGTTCCATTACAGCCTCTTAATTTTGAGATTTCTGACCAAGTGACATCTATTCTATCTGTTACTGCTATGGTCTCTAATTTGTCAGCTTGATAACAAGGAATTTCGCTTCCAGTTTATCAAGTTCATTTTCGGTTATTATAAATGGAAGGCATTTGACTATGTGTAATATAGAAGTAAATGATGCTATGGCTCTAAGTGAAGGATATACTACTTCTGCATGTTTTAAGAATTAATCATAGATCAGTATCTTTTCTTGAATATAAGAACACTCTTCAAAGTGAAATTTTCCGACAGATGTATAGAACTTAAAAAGTTCATTTTTGTTTGAAATTATTTCACTTTAAAACATTCGTGTTTTTACTCCAATTACCAGTTGTGTTCTTCCTGATTTTTCTTTTTTGAAAAACTGTTATTTGAAAAATTAAGCTCAACATCACCATCAGCTACGACAGTAGGCTTTACAAACTCCTTGGATGCCATGACAATTTTATCCATCATGCTGAAAGAACTTTCAGTTTGAGGACCATGAATGCATGATAACTTTCACTATTTTGGATAAAAGATATAGTGTAACTGGAGAATATGAATGCTTTTGAATATCATGCATCAATTCTTACTAATTTTTCAGCTTCGTCACTTTCGTTTTCAGACTCTACCCCCTTTATCAAGCTGAAATGCAAACCTTTTTTAGGGGAATATGTAAGAACACAGGATACACGTTCGGAACATCGTTGGGGGAAAAAATTACAGTTACGGGAGAAACCTTTAATTGCTACGTCCGATTTTCGTTTTTGGACACTTCCCTTCCATATTCAAGGTGAAATACAAATATTTACGAAATAAAATGAAATTTAACAACAATACTGGGCAGAGGAACATTACGATTACGGGAGAAATCTTCACTGCTTCCGAAAGTTTTGAAAGACGAAATTTCCGTTTTCGAAAGTTTCAGGCGGAAAGCATCCTTCACCACTATCAATTGCCCCAAAATTTCTGTTCAATTATGCATCGATCTCGAGGATAACCCAAATTACGACGAAAAAGCAGAAATTCCTCGAAGCTGAAGATTACACGGGAATTTTTGTGCCGTCGAATTTCCGTTTTCGGAAATTTCCCCTCCATTTTCAAAGTGAAATACAAAGATTTATGGAATAAAATTATGTAAACAACAATACTGAACAGAGGCAACATCGCAGGAAAACGAAATTACGATTACGGAAGAAATCTTTATTTCGTTCACTTCCGTTTTTGAAAGACGAAATGCTGTCCCGATGCGTATCTTTACGCGTTGGTAAAATTCTTCGATGCGTAGTTTTACGCGTTTCTCGATTTGTGTTTTTGCGCGTTGATGTGTATTTTACGTGTTGATGCGTACTTTACGCGCTTCACGACGTGTATTTCTACGCATCGCGAAAAATTTCCGACGCATATTTTTACGCGTTGGTCAAATTTCGATGCGTACTAGACATGTAATTACGCATTTTGGTGAACTCTGCAACGAAATGGAAGCATACTTTTCTGCAACGCAAGAAAAAAACTTCAAAATATTAATTACTGACATGAATGGTCGACGCATGATTTAAAAAAAAAAAAAACTCCGATGCCAGGTAATGACACTAACGTTCTGCACCAAACGATTTTCAACAGCTTGCCGCTGCACTGCGAAAGAGCTTCAAGCCGAACTCCGCCCACGTCCACCACCAAATCAACGTCCCCAGAATGTTGCATGCTGGGGAGGAAGGGTTTTCACTTAGAATGACTCAGCGCAAGGCCACATTCTTGAGTATCGGCCACTCGATCTAAGATCCAAGCAGCTTCGAGAGGCAGAACTGGAAGTGCAGGCAGCATCGCAAGCGTGACGGATCGTCAAGTGGCCGCCGTTGCGTTGGGAAGGGGAACAAGCAAAATAAAAACTAATAACTTCTGTTAATTTTCCGTAGAAAAATCACGGTTTTCTGTATTCCGTAGTACAAGAGCTTTTTCTGTAGGAACTACGGAGATTCTGTAGTTGTTGGCATCACTGCAGTGCTCACGTATGGTGCAGAGACGTGGACCCTAACTAAAAGAGACATACAAAGACTACAGACAACTCAAAGAAGCATGAAGAGCTGCATGCTTCGTGTAACCAGGAGAGATAAGAAGAGGAACTTATGGATAAAAAAAAATGACAAGAGTGGAAGACATCACGATCAGAGTAAAATCCTTGAAATGGCAATGGGCTGGACATACTGCCAGAAGGACAGACCATCGATGGACAGTCGAAATTTTAGATTGGATTCCAAGGGACAGGAAAAGACCCAGAAGAAGACCACATGTGAGATGGGTGGATGAAATTCGAAAGTATGCGGGTGTAACATGGAGGAGACTGGCACAAGGCAGACCATTCTGGAAGAAACTTGGGGAGACCTTTGTCCAGCAGTGGATTGATAATGGTTGATGATGATGATGATGATGATGATATATATATATATATATATCACTTCAACATTTGGGTCAAAAATTATTCATCTGCTTGAAAGTAAAATTTACTCACCATATGTTAAAATTTAACCTACACTGGCGGAAAGTGAAAAAAGAACACCAAGAAGGAATTGGCGGACGATCATGAAATTTACATATGTTAATGGGGTCGAGTTTACGTAGATGTGATGTTAATTTCGGGACCAACCGGTGAGCGCTTACGCCACAGCATGGCATAATATGCAAATGATCGTCGGTGGTATTTAAGGAGTACGGCAAAGTGAATGTAATCAGTCGTCGGCGTACGGACACGTACAAAGACCCTGAAGAAGCTGCAATGCCTGGACATGGAAGACATATACGATTTCAGCAGTTATCGGACTTTGAGCGAGGTCGTCTAGTCTGACTCCGCGAGGCCGGGTGGTCGTACGTCGTATTGCGGAGCGAATTATACGGGAAGTATCGGTGGTGGTACGATGGTGGTGTAGATGGTCCGAGGAACATTCCCACACGAGAAGACGTGGAACCGGGAGTCACAGACAGACTGATAAGCGGACAGATCGACGCATAAGAAGAGCGGCGTTGTCAAGCAGAACATCCACTGTGACGCAAATCCGAGCTGCCGTTGCACCTGAGGTGACTGTGCGAACAATCCGCAACCGTCTACTGGATGCAGGACTGAAATTTTAGACAGAATGTTTCGATTTTTTTTAAAAAATGTGACTTACATTAGAAAAAATATGCTTTAATTACATCAACTTACATTAGAAAATAATGCTTTAACTTTTTTATTTTATTTTTCATGAACTTTTTATTTTGTCCCTGATGGACTACAAAAATTTCTGCCCTCCCCCCAAAGAAAATCTGCATATCCCCCTGTCTCAAACTGCTTGATTTCTTTCAGATAAATAACCTCACTGCTTTCCTGTTATGTTTGAATGTTCCAAACATGACTAGTTGCATCACAAAGAATATTTATCAGAAAGAACCAAAACCTCAAACAGTGTTTTGTTGGCTGAGTAAACATATATTAATGGACATATATTGTATATTGGTGGACATATATTATATATTGGTGACTTCAACAGCTTGTGTGTTACTATTTTCACTGCCACTAAACTACTTAAAAAGATCATTTTAATATATTTAAATAAGCATTAATATAGGCAAAGCCAGGAAATATTAATCATACTGAACAAACTATGTAGAGTAAAAAAAGAAACAAACTACAAGCATTGAGTGAAAAGTAGTAGCAACAAGGTATCTAACACACATTATGTATTTTTTAGACATGAATGGAACACCACTGGCCCTCAATGTAATCACCGGCCATATGCATAACTTTATTTAGTCCATATCTGTGGGAGATGGTGGATACCGTCAGCAGATCCATTTCCATTGATAGCTACAGTAGTTCTTCTGTCTATGGCATGGGGTACCTCAGTAATACCACGAAAACATTGTTCTCGTATGGGTGTCTTCAATTTGGGAAGCAGATAAAAGTTACAGGAATTCATGTCTGGGGAATATGGTGGGTGCTCCAAGGTGTCCCAACACCATCTTGTCAAAAGTTCTTGCACTTTTTGGGCAACATGACAATGAGCATTGTCGTGAATGAGTACTGATAGATTGTCTTTAATGAAACGTGGCCACTTCTATCATAGTGATGAGCATGTATGTTTCTCCAGAAACTGTAGATAGTACTTGGCATTCACAGTTTGTTTCTCAGGAGTAGCATGAAGAATTACACCATCCATGTCATGGGCAACAATCAGCATTACTTTAACTTTACTGGGTTCCTGCCATAATATTTTTGGGCATGGGAATCCCTGATGCTGCCATTCATTTGATTGCTATTTGAGTGCTAGCTAGTACACCCTTGCTCAAGTTCTGTTGATGACAGTGATTCGACAAAGAATGCATTACCCTCATTATGATATTGGTCCAGATGGAGTTTTGTTATGGCATATCAGTGTCTCTTTTGCATTTCTGTGAGATGATGAGGGACCACTTTGCTGCAATTTTTTGCATGCAACGGACATCATGCAGAACGTGGCGCACCGTGAAATCACAGATTATCACTTCAATTGCCAATTGGTGCATGATCCAGTGCTTATCAATCGAGAAAAGATTGCCTGAGCTGCACCTTTTCCTGTGGGTTGTGTGGACATCCTGATCGTTCATTATCTTCTGGTTGTTCTTGACTACTGCAAAAAGCCTTCACTCATCAAGCAACTGCATGATAGGGTAGCATTTCACCCCCACATGCATCCTTCAGACCTAACCAACATTCCTTTATGTTGCAACCATGTGCAACCTCAATTTTTATCCAGCTGTGTTGTTCAAACTTTGTAAACATGCTTTAGACTGCCTTCACACAATAGCTACACTTTACATGCCCCGTAAGCTACCTGCTTATTCATTCCAAACAAACACTCAAGTAATGTCCAACACTCGAACTGCTTTCTTATACTCTACTGTGTTATCCCCATAATGTGCTGCAATCATCTACACTGATCATTGCTGTGTTGCCATTGCTTTTCACTCAACCCATTGTATTTGGGTTTAAAGAGCCAAATGCTGTAGAAGGGTTAAATTACCAGAAAAAAGCATAAAGATTAATCCAGCTTTGTTAGCATGTCTTCTGAAAATAAGTGCTTACAATATTATTTGTCCATTTGATTTGAGGCACAATATCTCCACATTAATAAGTTGCATTCCAAATGCATTTTTGCACCAGCTAAAGCTAAATGTAAGGACAAAGATTCACCCACTTCCACAATTCTGTGGAGCCCAGTTTCCAGCTGTGTGGTAAAAGCGCATTTTTATATTTGTATCTACAAGTAAAACAAGAAAAATTCTTTTTACTAATGGATGAAACTATGAGCAAAACTTTTCATGCAATTTTACTGTCATTACTCTAAACATAAGAGATGATAAATGTATAGTGTTTGGAGAAATATCTCTTTTAAAAGTGTGACTTGAAAAATCCTTGTTGCATACACTAGCAGTAACTATGGCCAGTGTTTTCACACACTCTCCAGCTTTCGTTTTCCTTTACATAGCAAAATGTCCCCAGTAGGTGACATGATATTTCAACTTCTACAAGTCCAAAACTCTTTAAAACTTCACTAGATCTGCCATAATTGACATAATCATGTACTATCACATTTTCCAGATGTGCTCTTTATTTGCTAGAGAGCATCACTGTACATATACATATGGGGTTATATTATCTGCATTTCTAAGAGCCATATAATTTTTTTCAATATCTGATTGTTGTAGTCATAAGCATAGTTTTCTGTGCATTTTTTTTGTTAACCCCCCCCCCCCGAAAAAAAAAACTACAGATTACACACTTAAAAAATCTGGAAACACCCAATGGAGCTTTAGTATACTAGAGATTTGAGACTTTGTCAAAAGACATGCTCATTACAAAAGTCAAAAGATTGCTTCAACTAGTACACTTCAAAAAGTTTTTGGATTATTAAGCTACATCTTCTAAGCTTCGGATGCTTTGAACTTTTTCATTGTTTTGGGTGGTGTATGTAATTTTAGCATTCTGAAACGTAAATCGAGAAATGCGTGTTCAATTCTCATTTTCTATCAATGTAATTTTCAAGCATTCTGAAGGGTGGCTACATGGGAAATAGTAATATGCATGTCATCTACATGCCAACGATTATATGCCTTTCATGTATTTGCAAAGAATTATTTCTTCCGGGGGTTCGCTTCCCATTTATTTCTGTTACTTAAATTGGTCTTCCACTGATATGAATGAGTATTGACATTTACACTTGTTAAAAGATGACAGGTTCAAGAGTGTAAAACTGGCATTTGCAGCACTGGCAGGTTGGTGCACAAAGTTTATGAACAGATTCACACTTTGCATTTACCACTGGTTGAAAATTGTGAAGAAACTTATGGAAGAATTGAAATGGAATATAAAATATTTTCAAAGGGACATTATTAACATAGACTTTGAACTGTTGTACAAAAGGATAATTAATATAAGTAGGGGAGAAACATCCTATTTCATACACAACATAACATCGAAACTTCTAGCTGGAGTCATGATCTGTGCTAATGAAAATGGAGAAAGGAGACAACTGAATGGTCAGAAAAAGTTTGAAATAAAAGGATGGAATTTCTTTTTTAAAAATCAGCTATACTAAAGTGGCCTATCTTTGGAGCACATAAAATTGAAGAGGTATTAAAAATGCAAAGGAAAATAACAGTATACTATTACCTAATGGTTAGACGCCATTTTTGCAGTCACTTTATACAGTAAACCCGCTGAATAGTGGACACTCCAGGATTTCATTTTTCTCCTATTCGAAGGTGCCCACTATTTAGGAGATTGACTTCTGACTCCAACTAGGCTTACAATATGAAAAACTTTGCATTAAATACATACATAAAATATATAATTGAAATGCTGTTTTTTGATTAAATGTTTTATTTTTTTTTCTGTTGTTTTACAGTGAGAAATAATAAATAACATGTGGATACATACAGTATATGTACAGTACTTTTATTTTAAAATACAGTACATATAATGTACATAATATGATGCATTTGTTTAAAAATACCTACATAGCAGCATGGAATTTGAACGTCTGTGGGAGTAACATGGAGGAGACTGGGGCAAGACAGACTGTTGTGGAAAAACTTGGGGAGACCTTCATCCAGCAGTGGACTGATAATGGTTCACAATGATGATGATGACATAACGGTAAAATATGTTACACCATGAATTTTAAAATGCACGTTCTTACTGCTATTTAAATCAATTAGCAATTTTTGGCTGCAAAAAATCGATAAAAGCATTTTATCCCTTTCTCTTTTTTGGCAATTTGTAGCATGTTTTTCAAAATGTATTCTTAAATTCTTCAACAGGGTTAATCCTCCTGTGTCTCATTTGTTTACAAAAACGTTTGTAACTCTTTACTACACTTTACAGCATCTTTCAGATGCATACTCAATAAGATCATTTTCTCCCGATGTTTACAATGCAATGAATTCCTGCTCACTGTTCATTGTCTCTTCGATACACAGATCTTCATCGACCGCAATGAAATCTTTTGCACTTTCTTCACTGTTTAGGCATGTATTTAGCTCAAAAATGGTGCCTGAATCCTCTTCTTCTGAATTGACAATGAAATACCCATTTTGTTTGAAAGAAGCTTTTTACCCACTTCTACAAAAAGATCAGCTATTTGAAACTACAGACCAAGTAGTTTTTGTAATTGGGATCTGAAAGGTTAAAAAAAAAGTACCCTATTTTCATCCAAAGAAGCAAAACAAAATCTTTGTGGTAAAAATGTGCCGAGTTTTTTTTAACTTGTGCATATTTTTGACTGTCTTATGACTAAGATAACTGTGATGTGGAAGGTCCATTATATGGAGGTAAATATACAGAACAGTACATACTTTTGTGACTGGGGATAAGAAAACTGTCTGCTAAATGGAGGTGTTAGTTATTTGAGCATGTCCATTAAGGAGGTTTTACTATATTTGCATCTACAAACTTTTCACAAACAACAAAAGAAATGGATGTAAAGGATTAAATCTAACCAGATATGCAAAGTACAAAGGGCAGTAACTGGAAAATGCAGGAATTGGTCTTTTCTTTTTGGTTTAAAGAAGTATGAGACACAACTCCTCTAGAATAGCTGTAAAATCTTTCAATGAATAACTGCATAAATGCATAGATGGCACAGAATATGATTTGGCATATGAAATAGATGAAGAAGAAAACATCACTGGCCTGAATGATAATGTTTATGTTGCTGATGCAACATTAACTGAAATGGACTTGCAGGAATTACTTTGAAATTCTGATAGTGAGTCGGGTTGAAGTTTTTTAAAACAAATAATCTTAGGAATTGGAATAACTTTATTTAAATAAACATAGTTTTCAAAAGCCTTAAAATTTAAGATTTGGCTTTTACCAGGATCCTGACTTTTATCTGAACTTTAAATATTAAACTAGAGGGATCAATTTATACATGACTACATGTAATAACTGAAACTTTAGGTATTTCCACAAGTAATTTTATGGCACAGATGACACATTGCATAAAAATGTTCATTAATACTGCTTCACTAATATACAGCAATGCAGTTGTTCTGATGTATGGCATGATGTATACATACCACAAGAGATGAAAATTAAATTGGAAATTTAATTTCTAATTCAATTTTTATCCGAGCGTATAAGTGGAACACAATTTTAATATAAAATATGAAGTTCATTTGTAATGGAATTCCCTTCCTCTTCTTTGTATGATTAGCTGAAAACAGTGTATTTTGTAAGTATCATTCAAAATGGATAAAGCTTTGAGGAAACAAGCTTTGAGTGATTACTAACCTATAAACATAAAATGATGACCTACCTGTAAACTGGATGAACAATGTTTTCAATGAAACCAATTTGAAGTTCTGGAATGCATGCTTTTTCCCTGTCCATCATTTCACTTGGCTTAACACCCATAGCCTTTTCTAAATCACCTTGTGAGAAAAATTCACTGTATATCAATTCCTGAAAGAATAATAAATAAAGTTAGAGAACATGAACATACTACGAAATTTTAATGACATATTTCTGCTTAAAAAGAATTCAGAAGCATATATCAAAATAATTTATGAATAAACAAAAAGCACATATCCAAGGAAAAGACATCCACTCACAGTTTTTACAATTGGCATGATTCAAAACTTTTTTTTGATTTTTTTTTTGATTGAGGTTTAACGACCACCGTGAGCAACTCAACGGGCTATAAGCAGTCGCCCGTCCCTAATTTAGGGTCACTGGTTCCAGGGAAGGGAGAGAGAGCCAGTGCCGTAAGACAAACACAACATCCATGCCTCACTGGGATTTGAACCTGGACCCCTTTTGAACGAATGATCAGAAGCCATCGCTTAGACCACTGTGCCACCGGGGCGGCATTCAAAACTTCTACCTAGGTTTCCTTCTACATATATGGTGATTAACTGAGCTACACTGTCTAAAAAACTTGTATTACCCAACTGCAAAATAATTATCACTGAGTTAAATAACTAAAAATATTATTGTTAAATGCCAGTTTGAGGCAATCAAAATGCTTAGTGTGTTACATACAGCAATTTCATCGGATCATGTTAGCACAAATACCCTTTGTTATCATCAGTATGAATCAAATAAGAAAAGAAATTAAGCTTCTACAGAATTGTGTACAAATTAGTAAAACATCAGGAGTAAGTAATGCAGTTGCATTAGAGGATCTATGCAAAGAATTTGATAATATTTGTAAGCATAAGCTTATGTGAATAAACATACGTTTACCCTACTTTCTTTGTAGGAAGGCCACTATAGGCAGCACACTGTTGTTGACTCACAAGATGAACGTTGTGTACCTTGGGTTTTTTATTATATATATATTCTTTAGAAGAATTGTTACTTAACAAGTTATTATACTGTAATTAAATAATTTATATGCTTATGAAAAATAATGCTATTATTGAAATTTTTTTTATCTTACCATAAAACCATGTGGTTAGGTTATACATACATTCTTCACTTGTTATTCAGTTGCCAAATCTTTTAACACTTATAAAATTTTTAAAATTATGTACATATTTATATGCTATGCTCATTATAAACATAATGATGAGTTGAAGAGGTACAGAAGTTTCATTGTGAATATAAGACTTCTTACAAAACATGGAACCATGTCATTGCCATGAGTTCACACACATACTAAGAAATCGCTAATGGTGAGTGTTTGTCCTCATGTCCAAGGACAAATACTCGCCATTAGCAATTTCTTAGTATGTGAGTGAACACATGACAATGACGTTGAAAACCATGTCACGAGGCACATGAAAAACCTGGTTCCGTGTATTGTAAGAAGTCTTATATTCGTGATGAAATATAATCGTTTTATATTCATAATTATGAAGTCTCATATTAGTGATGAATTTATATTCGAGTGTTTTGTTCTAACCTCTGAGGACAAACACTCGCCACTAGCAATTTCTTAGTATGTGTGTGAACACATGACACTATAAGTGTTAAAAGATTTGGCAACTGAATAACAAGTGAATGATGTATGTATATCCTAAACACATGGCGTTAAGGTAAGATAAATATTTTTTCAATAATAGCATTGTTTTCCAGAAGCACACAGATTATTTAATTACAGTATAATAACTTGTTAAATAACGATCCTTCTACAAATACAAAAAACGAGGTACACAACGCTCATATTATAAGTCGACAACAACATGCTGCACATAGTAGTCTTCCCCACAAAGAAAGTAGGGTAAGTGTATGTTTATTCACATATGCTTATGCTTACAAATATTATCAAATTCTTTTAGCATGTTAAATTTACCTAAAAATGTTTTTAGGTGTTTTTGACTTTGTATCATTGAGTCAGAAGCAATTGTTACAAACTATGTAAAGAAGTACTGATGAGGATTATTAATAATGGGCATGCAAGAAAGGGTGATAAATAAGAAATACAACACTGTGTTAATTTATAAATGACTGCAATTTACAGTTTTGGATACTACTGCATTTTCTGATAAGAATACAGTGGTGCTAAAGTTGATTTTACTAACATTCAACTCTAAAAATGCAGTGTTTAACTAGGTGCAACTTATAACCATTTACAGTAACATTACAAATTTCAACTGATGCTCACGATATTAAAAACAAAATCTTTGTGAATCCCTTATGGAAGACATTGAGCCATAAAAAATTTGGGGTGGCGATTCCTTTAATTATTAGCATGAGAGACTAGTCAAGCAAATGAAGTCTTGAACCTGCATGATTGCATGTGAATAGGTAATTTGGAGAATGGTAAGGATCCCATCTGATCATTCACTTTGCACACAAGTGGTTAGTGCTTCACTGTTTGAAAATCTTTGTTTAAGATAAATAGCTCACTTCCAAGAAAAGACTGGCCACATATTGAAACTACAGACCAATAGTTTTTGTAATGGGGATCTGCCAAGTAAACTTCACATCAGCTAGAACCTTCACTTTCTTTCAGTCAGTTTCTTTTTATCTCACACTTAGGATGGTAAAACATAGATTTCTTTTTCATCCAGTGCATAGTACACTCTGTGAGCTTGCAACAGGGAAAATCACAAAACTGTACACCCTTCTACTACTGCATACTTCCTCACCTATGATATTGGAGAGGTGTTGCCCTCTTTCCAAACACATAAACCACTGAAGGTGTCAACTACATGCTAAAATGACACTTCAGGTGCCCAATAAGCTACACCAATGAATTGGAATTTATAACAAAATGTTTCCCTCAGAAGTACTTATGGTCTTTAACACAGTCCGTCCTTCTCCAATAAATGGGGTGTTAGGTCTTTTATCCATAGGGAGGAAGTGCTAAACAAATACATCAATAAAGCGACAGTGATTACTGCCATGTAGCATATATTTTCAATGGATCTACAGTGCTTTCATCTCCAATGTTATTAGATATAGGTTGTGCAGATGATTCAAAGTGTATTATAAGGAATCAATAACACACTGTTTCCATTGCCAGAAATGGTGATTTCATCTCAACAAACAGGAAATTGTAGACTCCTGAATTTGTTCATAACAATAACTGACTGTATTTAAGTATTTCACAAGGGGTGGTGTAAGAATAGGCCTCAAATAAAAATTCCTTTGTGATAAGTTTAGCTGCAGTGTTAAATTCAGTGTGATATTATTCCCAATAACAAACCAAGGGGATAACTGAAAGCTATGAAGTTTGGTTACTCAGAGTAGACAGTAAGTAATTCTTCATAAGAAATAATAAACCAAATACTCTACTCAAGAAGATACGGAACAGCTGTGTTGTTTTCAGAAAATATGTGTTTCTGATGTGTCATTGAAGAGTTTGAATGAAAAGTAATTAATGATTACCATAGCACATTAAAAAAAAAAAAACCCAATGAATACTAAAAGACTACTGGATTTCAATTCGTATCACCCAGTTTCTATTAAGAAAAATGTAGCAAGTCAGTTTTTAGAAAAAATTAATAAAATAGTTTCTACTGCAGATAAAAAAGAAGCCCAAAAAGGAGAGCATAAAGTCATACTTGCAGAAAATAACTATCCTAAAGAAGAAATTGAGAAGCTTCTGAATTTTAATGGTACGAAGAACCCACAAAAGCAACAAGTAAAATTCACTAGAAAAATTTCTTATCACAAAGGTTTATTTGAGGCTTTAAAGAGAATTAGTAAAAAATACAATATTAGGCTAGCTCCAAGTTTAGAGAACAAAGTTAAAAAATTTTTTCCCTAAAATAGTTCAAAGAGAAGAAGATATTTTAAAAATGCAAGGAGTAGTTTATGAAGTAAATTGTAGTTGTGGACTATCTTACATAGGTGAAACAGGTCGCAGACTAGAAACTCGTATAGCTGAGCATAAAGCAGCTATAAAAAATTGCTCAAACAAGACTGGATTAGATAGGCATGTTAGAGAAACTGGGCACAGCATGGTTTGGAATTCCCTTAAAGTAATCAGTTTCCAAAGCAATTTCCAAAAAAGAAAACTGAAAGAAGGAATAGAGATTGAGAAAAATCAAAATTCCATCATCAATGACTGCAAAGGATTTTCCCTGCCTAACATCTGGCAGGATTTGTTGAAAAATAACCTAAACCGTCAAGTTTAACCATAACCGTCAAGGTAAACCGTAACCGTGATAGTGACAAGGAAAAAGTGACAACAACAAGACAGCCTGAAGAAGGAGAAGAGTTTTCTCCAAAAATTTGCTATTAAAGAAAAAATTTCCTAGTAAAATCCCATAAGTTGCTATAGATTATAAAAAAAAAAGGTTTTTAGTTGCCTTGGCATGTTCTCACGTTAGTTAAGCATTTCTTAATGCTGGTCAGTTGAATTGCAGAGTGTTATATTCCTTGTCTCTCTAACAATCATTGGTCTGAAAATGATATTTACAGGTCTTCTGTTGCCCTACTTTTATTAGTTATCATAAGCATATATTTCACTGAATTATTAGTAGCCATCTCCATATATCATCTTTAGTTAGGGCTTCCATAAATAAAAAATGACAGATATACAAATCAAGCTTTGACAGGCAGCAAACTCAGTAGACCTTAATTCCATACAGTATACTTGGGTCATGATTTTATCACAATTTACCATCTCTTCTTCCCCTATTCTCTCCCATGAAGTTTTGAACCTCTGGTAAAACTGCCAACTTTTGAGAACTTCTGGTCCCCTTTCTCCTCCACTTAAATTTTTTTCTTTAGGAGCAATTGTTAGCAAAGTGATAAAAAATTATCACGTGAACAAAAAAAAAAAAAAAAAAAAAAAAAAAAAATGCAATATTTTCCATGGATAATTACATGAAAATGAATATCGGAGCCTTAATCAAGTGGGTATTGAATGCATTCTGACCATTGTAATTCCTTTGTCTATCACACTAGTTCAGCTTCAAGAAAAAAAAAACAAAAAAAAACTTGGTTAAATGTCTTTAAATAACCCTAGAAAAGCCTGTGGAAGTTTCTGAAGTATTATAAAATTACCCAACTCAGACACATTGGTGACCCATCTTCTTACTCAGCAACTATTAAGGAAAACATTCTTCAATAATGCTGTTATTACATATCATCATCATCATTATCATTGTCAACCATTATCAATCCATTGCTGGACGAAGGTCTCCCCAAGTTTCTTCCACAGTGATCTGTCTTGTGCCAGAAACTATGCTTTCGAATTTCATCCACCCATCTCCCATGTGGTCTTCTTCTGGGTCTTTTCCTGTCCCTTGGAATCCAGTCTAAAATTTCAGATATCCATCTATGGTCTGTCCTTCTGGCAATATGTCCAGCCCATTGCCATTTCAGGGATTTTACTCTGATCATGATGTCTTCCACTCTTGTCATTTTTCTGATCCACAAGTTCTTCTTCTTATCTCTCCTTGTTACACAAAGCATGCATCTCTCCATGCCTCTTTGAGTTGTCTGCAGTCTTTGTATGTCTCTTTTAGTTAAGGTCCACGTCTCTGCACCATATGTAAGCACTGGAAGGATGCATTGATCAAACACTTTTCTTTTAAGATATAATGGCATATTGCTCTTGAAAAATTGTTATTACATATATATGTATGAATATAAACAGCTATGACCAGATCTCAGAGTTTAAGGATATTTCATTTCCAATTTTATGACTGTTTCTGCTTACAGTGCATAAATTGAGTTTTAGATAGTGATGGT
Organism: Macrothele yani; assembly: GCA_039090855.1. Classification (NCBI taxonomy): domain Eukaryota; kingdom Metazoa; phylum Arthropoda; class Arachnida; order Araneae; family Macrothelidae; genus Macrothele; species Macrothele yani. The sequence goes on from CM077006.1 coordinate 63,505,890, forward strand.
TTCCTTACTGCAGAGTACTGGATCACAAAATGCAACGTACAGACAAATTATGTATCCAGTGATGCAGATTCTAAACACAGCAACTATGCATCTGTGACTGTAAGGTTTTAGTGAGTTTGTTAAAAAAACCAATTAAAAATAGGTAGAAACCTTTAAAAATCACCAAAACACTTCATATCTTAGCACACACAATATCTTGATCTTGCCGCAATATAAACCATGTTTTCCCACTTTTCCCATCACCATTGCTCAATTACAAAATGATTTTTGTTAACTTTAAGACATACCTGCTTTATATATGTTGGATAATATTTTGCAGAATGCCCTCTTCTCAAGCAGCAGCACAGCATATAATGGCAGTTGTTCGACCTCCTTTATAGCATCTTGTCACATCTAATTTCTTTTCTTTTCCAAAGTTATTGAAACATTTTTGAGTGCATTTTTTAAGATTTGCACCAACACCGCTACTTAATGAATACTTTGATGACATTATTATAGCAAATAAATTTCTTTAATTATAATATCTTTGAATGTCTAAATAGTAGCAGAATAATAATATAAATCACTGGCAGAAATTCCGATGCATGTAATAATGCTGTTCACATGAAATATACTGACAAATAATAGTGGGAATTTCTGTTTACATCCAACAGTAAAATGGTGCTAAAATGTGGCAACACCATAAACACTGTATACAATCCTTTGCAATTTCCTTAACATTTTGGGATTCAAATTATTTCAGATTTTGTGCATAAAGTAAGACTTCATTAATATATTCTTTACATCACACTGTTTCAATTTTACATAAAATGCAACTGCCCTGTATTTATTTTTGGCACTTGCACATTCCTAAAGTGTGTTAGACTACTCCACAGGACTATTGGTAACAGTGCATCATACCATGTACTGATATAAATATATTCCAAGAGGTAACAAAAACAAAACAAAAAACATTTTGATTCTTTTCTCCTGATCATAGCCACACCATTTTTGGTTATTAATCTGAACACTAGCTTCAAAGAAATATGCATGTTGACAGCAATGCGTCAATCCACTCAGATACAGCAGTTTTTGTTTATTTCTTTGTTTGGAGGTTTAACAACCACCATGAGCAACTTGATAGACTATAAGCAGTCGCCCATCCCCAATTTAGAGCCACTTGTTCGTTCGTTCGAGTGAGTGAATGAGTGAGTGAGTGAGTGAGAGTGAGAGAGAGAGAGAGAGAGAGAGAGAGAGAGAGAGAGAGAGAGAGAGAGAGAGAGAGAGCCAGTGACGTAAGACAAACACAACGTCCATGCCTCACTGGGATTTGAACCTGGACCCATCTTGGATGAATGATCAAAAGCCAATGCTCAGGCCACTGCACCACCAGGGTGGAAGAAACATCAGTGGTTTTTAATGTTTGTAAAGTTGCAACACAAGTTCTTTCCTTTTCTTCATAATAATTTATACACCAATTCTATCAACCATTTAAAATTAGGGAAATCTCTGTGTCAACTAATTGGATGTAATCCCTATGAAATATCTGTCTTGATATTTTAAGATGGCCGAATATAGATATCATAGAATTGGTATGTGTGTGACAGCAGCTTTCTGCATTCTTGAAACACAAATACACAAACTGATCACTGAATTAGAAACCATTTATGCAGATACACATAAACATCACTTAAAGAGTGCATACGGAAAATACGTGGCCATGTGCATCACTGCATGATCTAGGCAATTATTTAAGACTCCTGCTTATCAGTAATTATCAGTAGCATTGATTAAATGGGAAAAACAAAAGATCTTTCGGAGTTTAAAGGGCTTAATGTGGGTGTCCATCTGGCTAGAGCAACAATTTTGAAAACAGTAGAGCTGACTGGTTTCTCAAAAGGCGAGATATCCTGGGTTTTAATGTGGAAAAATAACCCATATTGCTTGCCTAAGAGGTGTAACTTTGGAGCAACGACAATATGTCAAGTACAAGATCGCCATCTTCTGAGTAGGTTTGTATGGAGAAATAAGACTTCTTGTCAACAGCATTTGACTGAAACATTCAATGATGGCTGTTTCTGACTCATATCTTGGCAAACTATGCACAGGAAACTGAAGAGGATTGGCACTGACAGTCATATGCCTATACAGAAACCACTGATTTCTGTGAAGAACTAGAAAGTTTGTCTACAGTGGTGTCAGAAACACCATGACTGGAAGACTGGAGAAAAGTCATGTTGTCTGACGAGTCGCAGTACAACTTGTTCTGTGCCGAGGGTAGGCAGAGAGTTTTGTGAAGGCCCCATGATGCAATGGACCCAGCTTGCCTTGTAAACACAACTCAAGGTTCTGGAGGCGCTGTCTTTGAGTGCTTCCATACCAACAGAACATGTTCTGTTGGTATGGAATGGATCCCCTGATATTGCTGGAAGGTTGGGTGTCCAAGGATTATCTGAACATCATTGCCAATCAAGTCCATCATGCAATGTTGACTTCAAGTCCGTCATGCAATGTTATCCAGCAGGATATAGCTGTTTCATGGATGACACTGCTACTGCTCATCATGCAAAATGTGTTCAGCAGTAGTTCAGCAAGCATGACAGCAGTTACCACAATCTTCCCTAGCCACCACAAATATGAACCCCATCTGAACCCAACTGAGAATGTATGGGACATAATATAAAGATCAGATCTAGGTGCTAAGTCCTCTTCTGTCAAATCTGACCCAGTAAAAGGACTGTCTGGTAAAGCCTGGTGTGCTGTAAACTTAAATACACTCCAACATTTTGTGTGACCTATGCCAAACTGCATATGCGCTGTAATTTAGGCTAAAAGAGGTCCAACCTGGTATTGAATAAAAGTTTCTAATTCAGTGGCTGGTACGTGTAGCCTTCACAAAATTATGAAGAAAAATTAAGAATTTTAATTTTTTGTTCTGCAAAATTATTTTATGGGAAACAAAGTTCCATGACAAAGGATGAGATATTGATAAAACTTATACATAAAAATTCATAAGTAATGCGATTTTTCATATCAGGAGCATTTTTGCCAAACAACATTCATAATAATAGTGGACAGTAGATACTACTATATCTATTTTCCATGGTTTGAAACACTTTGAAAGACCTTTACCTAGCAGCAAATTAAGAATGGAGGATCAAGATGATGATGCTGACCAGATAAACATAGAAATCGAGCGAAAACACACAGTCACGTATGGTAAAAAGGTTCATTTAGCCGTAGTTTTCGGTCATCCTATGACCTTGATCACCTGAGATCTACTGGATGAATTGGTTGCCAGAACTACAATATGAAGTTGGGGTGTTGGAACTGCTGCCAGATTTTAGTAGAGAGATCCAAATAAATGGGATTTAGCCCATCCATCTGATCAAGGTTGTAGGATGACCAAAAGCTACCGCTAAAAAAACCTTTTTACCATACGTGACTCTGTGTGTTTTTGCTCGATTTCTATGTTTATCTGTTATTGTCGGGTGAAGCCTGAGTTTTAAACCATGATACTGACCATAAACCATAAAAATTATACATATCTGCAGCAATATCTAATGTAAATTGACTATCAAAACCCTTAACAAAATTTGGATTCAGTCAAAATGTAAGTTAAAAAATATCTTTAGCATCATACTACTTCACACTATATATAAACAATCATATTTACCACTGGTATATAAGGTTCTCCTCATTTAAATTCACAGGAAACTTTATGTTCTGGACATCTTACATAACAAAAAGCTAGCTTAGTCTGTTCTTAATGCTATAAGTGGGAACTTCAGATGTTGTCCAGAAACAGGCATACGAAAAGTATGCCTGTTTCTGGACAACATAAATCCATATGAAAAGTCACACTCTGTTGCCTAGACAAAAATGATAATGTTCATTGCAAGAGAGCACAAGCTTTGCTCATTCACAATGGCAGCATTTATAACTTTCAGCTCAAACTGATTTGAGAATAACTCACCTTATAAGGAAAATAAATTTAATGAAGTGTATATGGTGCAACCAGGAAAGATTAGATGACAAACACATGGATTATGAAAATGACAAAAGTTGATGACATCAGTATCAAAGTAGACTCTTGAGAGGCAATGGGCAACATTGCTAGAAGAATTGACCACAATTGGACAACTGCAATACTGTATTGGATATCAAGGGATAGGAAAAGACCCAGAAGAAGACCATGTGGGAGATGGGTGGATCAAATTTGAAAGCAAGCTGGAGTGATTTGGAAGAGACTGCCTCAAAACAGAAAATTGAGGAGAAGACTTGAGAGACAGAACTGACCACAATTGGACAACTGCAATACTGTATTGGATATCAAGGGATAGGAAAAGACCCAGAAGAAGACCATGTGGGAGATGGGTGGATCAAATTCGAAAGCAAGCCGGAGTGATTTGGAAGAGACTGCCTCAAAACAGAAAATTGAGGAGAAGACTTGAGAGACCTTCATCCAATCAGTGAATTGATAAGCTGTTGATGATATGGCAGCAGCAAATGCCAAATTAACTCAAGCAAATGTTGAAAATATGAAATTGTTGAAATCATTAAAATGAAGCTTTACTAGACAATATAAATGAGGGAAATCCATGAAATAAATAAAGATGACTAAATGTGAAACATTGCACCAATGTAGATAGTTTCTAAACCAAAAATCATAACACATTTGAGCTACTGAATGAATGTTTCAAAGTCATGCTTATGAAATCTACAGCAAAGTCACTCATGACGTCTCACAGATCCCAAGTTGCATTCTTGCTATCATAAGGCAGAAGAATAGTAGCAGCTGTTGTTTCTGCACAACACAAAGCTATGGAAAGTCAATGAGAAGCTGTATGAAATAAACTATGCAGTTTGATAACTCCAAAATTACTCTCATTATTGTGCATAATTGAACATAATTTACCAGTTTTATCGATCATGTAACATTTGGAAGGAACACCCCCCATAAATTAGTTTTCTAAAAAATTAAACAGAATAATGCAATTTTATTTCGTACAACTGATTTGATGCTTTAAGCAATATTATCTTATACATCTATCAGTGTTGGGGAGCTGTTAACTGATATTTAGTAGTTTTGCACTTCAACAGACTTCTGATGTTGCATTAATTAGCACCAGGAACAAATAGTATTTCATTCTCTGATAGATCAGCATAGCAAAGGACAAGTTAATTTTCGTTGACTAATGAAATTTGTCCAGATGGTTTTCTCAGCAAAACCTGCAACATTATTGGAACTATCATCTTTTGTAAAAATTTTCATGCTTAAAGTCAGCTCTTTAATATATCTTAATATATGCATAACTACACACATACATAATGTCATGACTTTCACCTCTCACTTTCAGTTGAGAAATAACATTCAAATACTTAATCACAAAATCATTACATCTCAACTGTTCATTTTCTTAAACTTACAGCTATCTTTTTTGAGCTTTTCCAGTCTTTTGTCTGGTCAGAAAGATCACAGCAGGTTATAAGAAGACACAGCAACAGCTGGTGATGCCTTTGGTTTTCAAAGTCATAACCACCTGGATAAAACCACAAAGAAAGAGAGAGAGAAAGAGTGACACACAGAAGGTTGCAATGCCAAACAAAGAAATATTTCATAGATATTTCAAAAATGATGTTGCATTAATTTGTTTTTAATTTACAGCTGGCCAATTTTGTTATACAAAATACTAAATTTAGAAATTCAAAATCTGGACAGTGAAACTACTATGTTGGGAGGAAAGTACAATTTATTATACACAATGTACCTATCCACAAACCTGCCATATCCTGCTACAATAAGGTGGCCAACCGAAACCCTTGACAAAGTATAAATATGCCAGATACCTGCTGTATAATGTAGCCACAACTGTGTCAATGGGTAAACACAGTGAGTTCAGTTATGGGCAGACAGCTGGTGCAAGGAAGACGAAGTATGTCATCTCCACGGCTGCAGAACATCTGGGATTTCAGTGTGTAACCATAGCACATGCATTCCTAGACTACACCAAAACTGGCAGCAACTGGGCAAAATGTCGGTGTAAATAAGACATTGATGTTCAAAATAAGTGACACCTCTCTCATCATCATAAAATCAGAATGGAGAGCCACAGTTGGAAGGACATCATCAGCATTCAACAACAGAGCACTTACAAAAGTTTGTGAAAAAGACCATTTGGTGTATAATGGCACAACTTGGCTATGGCAACTGATGTGCACATCAAGAACCTTTGTTATTAACATGCAATGGGGATATATAAGGCTGAAATGGGTGAAGGAGCACTGCCACTGGACTATGATAGACTGCAATTGAGTATCTTGGTCCAATAATTCAAGCTCCAACTATAACATGCCACTAGGATACATACGTGTCGCAGACTGCATGGATCCCAACTGTCAGATTAGAGTGTTTCAGGTGAGTGGAGGTGGTGCAATGTTGTGAGGCATGTTTACATGGGTCATCTTGGTGTACCTTGTACTTATTGAGACCAACATCATTGTATAAAGCTGTGATGATGTACTCACTGACCACGTACACCCATTCACAGCTATCCATTTCCCACAGCAGGATGCCTTACTTCAACAAGACAATACCCAAGCTTGTCGCTCCTGTTTTGGTAAAGGACTGGTTGGAGGTGCATTCCAGTAAGTTAACAACCCTAAATTGGCCTTTTCATTCTGGATTTGAACCCAATCAAGAATCTGTGGGATGAGGTGGGGTAATGCATTTAAATCCAAAATCCAACACCAGCAACTCCCCAAAACTTTACAGATGGCTGTCATGGAATCATGGGTCACAGTACCACCTGAAACATTTCAAACATCGGATAAAGTCTATTCCCCACTGCTTTGCAGCTATGGTAAGGGCATAAGGTGGAGCCGCATGTTATTAGATCGGTGTGTATAATAAATGGCTGGGTTCAATTCATGTAAGCGTGTATAATAATTGCTGGTTCAGTTTAGGGTACATGTCCTTTACTTATTACTCAAATTTCATCTTTATTATATTATCATCATCACTTTATATATGAAAAATAGAAAAGGGTTTTTTGTACAATAGCATTCACAACAATTCCAGCAAATTAATTTCAGTAAAAATCTAAAACTGCATCAGTCAAGCAGTATTAACATAAGCAAAAGATAATAAAGGGGCAGATTTTACATTTACAGGAGAAATTTCTTTGTTCATAAAAAAATTAGGGTGGAACATTATTGACAGTAGAAGAGATCCACAGGGGAAAGGTAGCCACAGAAGTACGTAGAGAGCCACAGTTATTGTTTCAAATTTGTAATACAGGCTTTACAGAAAGGGTTGAGTAACGATCCATTTACTGCATACCTGAAAGCCTCACAAGGAGAAGTTTCCTCAAAAGTTCAGAGTGATATTTCAATGTAATTTTATCTTGTTTGGAATATAGGTGCAGAAAGGTTTGGGAAAATACATTTTGTATCATTTGATATAACAGAAGCTTTTGATGCGGAATGGCATTGCAGCCTAACTAACTAATCTTTTTGTAGGTCTTCATTCTACATTATGTCATTGGCCCTCTCCCTTGCACATATATATAGCAGTTTTAAGAACAGCGGGCAGTCGTAGTGAGCGATGGGTTTGCCTCCTCAGGGTGCTCCGTGGTAACAATGGCACACACAACAGCAACTAGGGCCTCTGCGAATCTTGGAGAGGTGCAAGCTAGTTCTGTGTGACATTGGCGAAAAGACCCCAACTCACTGGGTTTTGTTCCAGAATCCTTAGGTTGAATGACCAACTGGAACCCTCAGCTGTGGGCTAATCCCCCTCACTGATGTACTTACCTGATTAAAATGACAAAAAGAAATATTAAGAATGACTCAAGGTTGGGACATGGTGGACCTACCACACTTGAGAAGGATGGTCCACTACAGAATCGACCTGGACTTTCTAAACGGCGTATGAGAAAGCGATCTCGGCTGAGTGAATGTAAGATTGGTGTATGGAATACCAGAGGTATAAATGGCAAGATGAATGAGGTCATTGAGGAGATGAATAAGTATAGACTGGATGTGCTGTGTGTAAGTGAAACCAAAAAGAAAGAAATTGGGGTAGAAGAAGTGAATGGCACGGTGAGTGTGTGGTCTGGAGTATTGGATAATATGAGAGGACAGGCTGGTGTAGGTGTGATTTTAAGTGAAAAGATGAAGAACAACTTGATTCACTATAGTTGCATAAGTGAGAGAATTCTCAGGAATCGTTTGAAAGTGAAACTTCAGAGAATTGTAATTGTTGTAGTGTATGCTCCTTGTGACTCGGAACCTTCTGATAAGAAAGAAGATTTCTGGAATGAGCTAAAAGCTGTTTTGAGCCAGTTTGGTGCTAAAGAAAAAGTTATAATAGCAGGGGATTTCAATGCTAGAGTAGGTGTGCAGAATGCAATTTCTGACAATGTTCTGGGTAAGTTTAATGATCCTTGTGTGAATGATAATGGTGAAAGATTAATTGAACTCTGCATTGAGAATGATTTGTGTGTATCTAATACATTTTTCAACCACAAGTATATACACACATATACTTGGGAAAATCGTACTTTTGATCAAAAGAGTGTGATAGATTTTGTTGTTCACGATCAGCGTTTGAAACACTTAGTTGTTGACACCCGTGTGATGAGAGGTGCGGATGTTGGTTCTGATCATTACTTGGTAGTGTCACGAGTGAAACTTAATGTTGGTTGGAGGAAACGGAATAGGAAGAGACCCAGGATAGAAAGAATAAAGGTTGATAGGCTCCTTGAAGATCATCAGCGGTATTCTGACTTACTCAGAGAACGACTGAAGGATCTGAAATCTGGTGAGAGGGATGTAGAAAAGAAGTGGGAATGTTTTAAGAACTGTGTTGTTACTGCTGCTAAAGAGGTCTGTGGCACCACAATAGTGAGTAACAATAGAGGTGATGCTTGGTGGAATAGTGAGATTGATGAGGCAGTAAAGAAAAAGAAGGAAGCCTATTTGGGGATGTTGCAAGGTAGAGTCTCTGTGGATGAATATCGCTGTAAGAAGCGTGAAGCTGCTAAGCTGGTTCGTCACAGTAAGGCAAAAGATAGGAAAGAGAAAGTGGAAAGGCATGAACTGGCTTTTTGCAAAGATAGAAAGTCCTTCTGGAAGTACATGAGACTCAGGAAAAAATAGGGGAAACAAAGTTGTAAGTTGTGTGAAGAATGAGATTGGGGAAATGATATGGGAGCCCAATGAGTTCAGTGACAGATGGGGCAAATACTTCTGTGAGTTATTAGAACAGGAGAGCAAAAATGATTCTGAGACAGATGCAGATGGTGTCACAATGAGGGATGAAAGCACAGGAGGGATCTGAAGAGAAGAAGTGTGTAAAGCTCTAAAATCTCTTCAGAATGGTAAGGCTCCAGGAGTTGATGGCATAACTGCAGAGATGTTGAAGTATGGTGGTGACTCTATAATTGACTGGTTAACTGAAATTTGCCAGTTGTGCTGGGAGTTAGGAATGGTTCCTCGGGATTGGAAGGAAGCTATCATTGTTCCCTTGTATAAGGGAAACGGTGATCAGACTGAATGCAAGAACTATCGTGGTATTAGCTTACTGAGTGTGCCAGGGAAAGTGTTTGGTAAGGTTGTTATTAAAAAAGTATGGGGTCTTACATCAGAGAAAGTGTGGGATGTTCATAATGGTTTTATGCCTGGTAAAGGCTGCACTAACCAGATTTTTGCATTACCATGATGATTGAAAAGTATCTGGCTGTTGGGAAGAAAGTTTTTACTGCCTTCATAGATTTAGAGAAAGCTTACGACCGAGTTAATAGGACACTTTTGTGGAAGGTATTGAATGAATATGGTGTTACTGGGAATCTACTTAATAGTGTAAAAGCCATGTATGCTGGTAGTAGAGCTTGTGTACGAGTGAATGGGGTTTCATCAAAATGGTTTTCCATTGGTGCAGGAGTTAGACAAGGTTGTGCAATGTCACCATGGCTGTTTAATATATTTATGGACGCATGTATGCGTGAGGCCAAAATAGACAATTGTGGTTTATGTCTTGGTGATATCTGTGTGTGCAGACTGCTGTATGCTGATGACACTGTCTTGTTGGCAGAGAGCAAAAGTGAGTTGCAGAGTATGTTGACTCGAATGCACGAAGTTTGCATGAAATTCAAACTGAGTATAAATAAGGAAAAAACCAAAGTTATGGTGTTTGAGAGAAGAATGGGTAGCACTGAATGTAATGTAAGTATAAATGGCACTGTGATTGACCAGGTGAGTGAGTTTGTGTATTTAGGAAGCATGTTTGACAGAGAGAACAAGTTGGATGGTGAAATCAATAGGCGAGTGAATTCTTCTTTGAAAGTCATAGCTGCTCTGGGAGGTTTTCACAGGAATGATGGGTTCTCTAGAGAGTCCCGCATGGCTGTGTATGAAAATGTAATTGTTCCTACACTGATGTATGGCAGTGAAACCTGGGTACGGCAGAAGAAACATAGGAGTCGTTTGTGTGCTGGAGAAATGCGTTACTTATGTGGGGTTTGTGGCAAGACACGATCTGATTATGTGAGGAATGATGATGTATTGCAGTTGTGGGATGTTAAGCAAAATGTTGTTAGCAAGGTGGAGACCAATATGCTTCAGTGGTTTGGCCATGTTGAAAGAATGAGTGATGAAATGCTTACTAAGAAAATATTTTCAGCCCAAGTGGCAGGAAGGAAAGGCAGAGGAAGGCCAAGGAAGACATGGGTGGATCAGATTCAGGAGTGTCTGCATGAGAAAAAGATTATGAGTATGAAGTATAAAAGATCTTGTGTACGGCGTGTAATGGATATCAGTGAAGCACGAGTTGTATGTCAAGATCGCTGTAAATGGCGAAGTTTGATACGACAACAGTAGGTAAAAATATCTGGAAGTTTGTATTTCTTTTTGGAGCTAACCTTTGAATCTCAGACAACAGCTTAGTGATATATATATTTAAGAACACCTTTTTGATGCATTTGTTCTTAACATAGGCATGTCCACCATTTTCTCTCTCTTACGATCATTGATAATGTCTTTTCCATTATAGCAGATCCTACTCACAGAGTTTTGTTAGTGACAGTACTCTCGACACATCTTAAGCTTTTAAGCTAAGCACACCAGTGACTGAACTTCAGCGTTGCTTCTTCATACCAATACTAGGATTTCTCTTTTGATTTATACTTTTCTTATCATCTGAACAACTTTTGGCACTACATAAATCATAAGTTTACTCTACTCTTGAGCAATATTTGTGAAGTTGAATCAACCATAAAGCTGTCCGACTATCAGATGTGCTTCATAGGGACTCGACAGTAAAATAAAATTACAATCAAATCTGGGTTTGAAAAAAAATGGAATTAGAACAACTAATTAGAATAAAAAACTAGGGAAAAAGCAACTTTTGATTAATTTTTGGAAAAAGGTACTTTTAGTGACTTGGTTAAAAAAAAAGCAACTTTTAGTTGAAAAAGTGACCTGCAGTGCTGCCACTGACATGCTGGAGCATGTAAATTACCCCCCCCCCCAAAAAAAAAAAGGACCCATAATTACAAATCCTATGCGTTGTTTGGGACCCACATTTTCTTTCAGATTTTTTTAACATGCCATATGGCAAGTCAAATTAGTGAGGATTAGGGAAAGAATGAAAACAGCCAGCCATGCACCATCCCTCAAAATTATGTAGATATACGTACAATATAAGATTATGTAAATATACAAATGTCCTGATTAGTTTATTAAACCTTTCAGCTCTTTTAATCAATGTTGGAACAGTTGAAATTTAAAATTTGAAAAACAAACAAACATTTAATGAGAGCACTGTGAACGATTATACTCTATGAAAAGTTGTATGTCTACTTCAATGATTGTTCGTTAAAAGTAAAAAAAACTGTTAGTCATCACACAGTTCCTGTGTTTGGAAAAATAAGAACCGCTCTGGTGTTCTGAGCTGACTTAAAATGCATTGTCTTTGTGTTATTCCATTATGATAAAATTTAGTTGAAAATGATAAAATTTGATTCTGTAAGTACTTGTTTTTTATTTTTTTTTTAAGGTTGCTTTCAAAGAGCATAGATTAAAGTGTCGAACAATGTACATTACATTTATTTTTTATTTGCTTATGTAAGTATAAATATTCATTATCCCTTGATTCTTTTGATTTTTAAAAGGACCCAGAATATCTCCCAAAGTACCAATTTTTTTAAATCTGAGGGTCCCTAGGACCCAGTTTGATAAAAATGCGATGGCAGCTCTGGACCTGTTATGAGCCCTATATGCCTGAAAGAGCAGTTTGCCTGATAAATAATCCAGCATTCACTGATTCTTTTCAGTTTCTTTTTAACATATCAGCTAGCTCTATGTATTTTTTACTATCACAAACATGAACTTTCTCTTAGGGTTTATCAGTCTTAGTCTCAAATCCTACAGTTTTCCATAACACTACTTCAAGAATGGTCACCCAACATCCATTTGGTGAGCAGTTGATTGAATGCTGGACTGACTGCTTTGCTAAATTACTTATTCCAGATAAATAACAGCTTTGTAATTCCTTAACAGGTAACAACTTCATCCAAAATTTTACCTTCCAACTACTGGTGCTCAGAATTATGAGTAATCTACAACAATGTACTGTATATTGCTGGCGGAGTATGTAAAATAATGCACTAAAAATTTGTGAAGATGCTAATTTCGCTGAGCGGGAGACTCCGCCATTTACTATTGCTGCAGGTAAGTAGCAATATGCAAATTAGATTGTGCTAAAAAGATGCGCAAGTCTACTAGCATCTTGTAGCTGTTCTAGGCAACTCTTGCATTCACTTCAGTGGCACATACAGCTGATGAAGTCATAAAGACATTGTATGGATGATTTTTAGTGGTGGAGAGTGATTGGTTGAATGAAAGCAGCAGTTCAATCTCAGATGGAAGTATCCAGAGCACTTCATGTTCCACAAAATGTCATATCAAGACTGAAGACAGTTCCAAATTATATATAAAACAGGATATGTTTATTGTCAACCAGAACAAGACTGTCCTGGAGTGACAACTGCAGCAGACAATCACTTGAGTCTGACTGCCGGACGGTACAGAGAGGTATCCACTAGGCAACTTTCCTTGGAGGGTGCAGCAGCTACACGAATGAGGACTTAAAAGCATACTATTTGTAGAAGACTACATGAGGAATGCCTTTTTGCAAGGAGGCCAGTTATTTGTGTCCTTGCAACTTCTGCTTCCCAGCGAGCTCACTTAACGTAGAGTGACCAAAGTCATACTTAAAGTACAACATGGCAACTGTTCTTCTCACAGATGAATTATGATCCAGCTTGAGTACTGACTCATGACATATTCTAATTTGGAGAGAACCAGAGACCCACAACTATCCTTCTAACATCAGAGAAAAGGACATAAACAGAGGTCATTGCTCTTTCCACGTTTTTAAGTGAATCACGGAAAACTTCTCATCGGCCGCCACCGGGAATCGAACCCAGGGTCTTCCAGTTATGCGCCAGATATGCTTCCACTGCACCACAGTGGCCTCGAATTCCTCCAGACTCCCACGCACTAACTGGCAAGCCAATTTGGCAGGTTACTTGGAACCCCGCACAATGCTGGGGATTCACCAATGATGGTAAGCAGCAACTGAACAAATAATTAGAAGGCGAATGAGTAGCCTGCCAAATTGGCTTGGCAGTTAGTGTGTGCGAGTCTGGAAGAATTCGAGGCCACTGTGGTGCAGTAGAAGCATATTTGGCACATAACTAGAAGCCCTGGGTTCGATTCCCGGTGGTGGCCAATGAGAAGTTTTCCGTGACTCACTTAAAAACGTGGAAAGAGCGATGACCTCTATTTGATGTTCCTGGTCCACGTCAAATGTGTGTATTCATTAGAGAAAGGGACCACTCTCATGGTGGTGGCATAATAGTCTTGGCAGGAATAATGACAAATAGGTGCACAGACCTGCACATCTTTCAGAGTCACTCTGTTACTACCCTAAGGTACAGAGGCAAGATCCTGAACCCATACATCAGGTCATTCAGGGGAGCAGTCAATATAGATTTTAATCTTATGGTCGACAATATCTAACCTTATGAAGCTCATATGGTCAACGATTTCTTTTAAGAGGAAGATATTTACTGAATGGAAATCACAACCCAGGTTCCTCGACATCAAACCAATTGATCATGTGCACTGGAGCTTGACAGACCCAGCCAGAACACTTCAAGAACCCAAAACAGCTCTTTTTAAGAAATGGTAATTAATCCCTCAACATCTCATCAATATTCTCATAAACAGTATGAAGAGTAATTTCTTGAGCTGCATGGCTGTGAGGGGTGACCACACAAGCTAGTTCTGTGTGACATTGGCGAAAAGACCCCAACTCACTGGGTTTTGTTCCAGAAATCCTTAGGTTGAATGACCAACTGGAACCCTCAGCTGTGGGCTGATCCCCCACACTGATGTACTTACCTGATTAAAAAGACAAAAAGAAATATTAAGAATGACTCAAGTGTGGGATATGGTGGACCTACCACACTTGAGAAGGACGGTCCACCACAGAATCGACCTGGACTTTCTAAATGGCGTATGAGAAAGAGATCTCGGCTGAGTGAATGGTGTATGGAATACTAGAGGTATAAATGGCAAGATGAGTGAGGTCATTGAAGAGATGAATAAGTATAGACTGGATGTGCTGTGTGTAAGTGAAACCAAAAAGAAGGAAATTGGGGTAGAAGAAGTGAATGGCACGGTGAGTGTGTGGTCTGGAGTAATGTATAATGTGAGAGGACAGGCTGGTGTAGGTGTAATTTTAAGTGAAAAGATGAAGAACAACTTGATTCACTATAGTTGCGTAAGTGAGAGAATTCTCTGGATTCGTTTGAAAGTGAAACTTCAGAGAATTGTAATTGTTGTAGTGTATGCTCCTTGTGACTCGGAACCTTCTGATAAGAAAGAAGATTTCTGGAATGAGCTAAAAGCTGTTTTGAGCCAGTTTGGTGCTAAAGAAAACGTTATAATAGCAGGGGATTTCAATGCTAGAGTAGGTGTGCAGAATACCATTTCTGACAATGTTCTAAGTAAGTTTAATGATCCTTGTGTGAATGATAATGGTGAAAGATTAATTGAACTCTGCATTGAGAATGGTTTGTGTGTATCTAATACATTTTTCAACCACAAGTATATACACACATATACTTGGGAAAATCGTACTCTTGGTCAAAAGAGTGTGATACATTTTGCTGTCTACGATCAGCGTTTGAAACACTTAGTCATTGACACCCGAGTGATGAGAGGTGCGGATGTTGGTTCTGATCATTACTTGGTAGTGTCACGAGTGAAACTTAATGTTGGTTGGAGGAAAGGGAATAGGAAGAGACCCAGGATAGAAAGAATAAAGGTTGATAGGCTCCTTGAAGATCATCAGCGGTATTCTGACTTACTCAGAGAACGACTGAAGGATCTGAAGTCTGGTGAGAGGGATGTAGAAAAGAAGTGGGAATGTTTTAAGAACTGTGTTGTTACTGCTGCTAAAGAGGTCTGTGGCACCACAATAGTGGGTAACAATAGAGGTGATTCTTGGTGGAATAGTGAGATTGAAGAGGCAGTAAAGAAAAAGAAGGAAACCTATTTGGGGATGTTGCAGGGTAGAGTCTCTGTGGATGAATATAGCTGTAAGAAGTGTGAAGCTGCTAAGCTGGTTCACCACAGTAAGGCAAAAGATCGGAAGGAGAAAGTGGAAAGGCATGAACTGGCTTTTTGGAAAGATAGAAAGTCCTTCTGGAAGTACATGAGACTCAGGAAAAATAGGGGAAACAAAGTTGTACGTTGTGTGAAGAATGAGATTGGGGAAATGATATGGGAGCCCAATGAGTTAAGTGACAGACGGGGTGAATACTTCTGTGAGTTATTAGATCAGGAGAGCAAAAATGATTCTGAGACAGATGCAGATGCCACAATGAGGGATAAAAGCACAGGAGGGATATCAAGAGAAGAAGTGTGCAAAGCTCTAAAATCTCTTCAGAATGGTAAGGCTCCAGGAGTTGATGGCATAACTGCAGAGATGTTGAAGTATGGTGGTGACTCTATAATTGACTGGTTAACTGAAATTTGCCAGTTGTGCTGGGAGTTAGGAATGGTCCCTCGGGATTGGAAGGATGCTACTATTGTTCCCTTGTATAAGGAAAAAGGTGATCAGACTGAATGCAAGAACTATCGTGGTATTAGCCTACTGAGTGTGCCAGGGAAAGTGTTTGGTAAGGTTGTTATTGAAAAAGTACGGGGTCTTACATCATTGAAAGTGTGGGATGTTCAGAGTGATTTTATGCCTGGTAAAGGCTGCACTAACTAGATTTTTGCATTACGCATGATGATTGAAAAGTATCTGGCTGTTGGGAAGAAAGTTTTTACTGCCTTCATAGATTTAGAGAAAGCTTACGACCGAGTGAATAGGACACTTTTGTGGAAGGTATTGAATGAATATGGTGTTACTGGGAATCTACTTAATAGTGTAAAAGCCATGTATGCTGGTAGTAGAGCTTGTGTATGAGTGAATGGTGTTTTATCAAAATGGCTTTCCATTGGTGCAGGAGTTAGACAAGGTTGTGTAATGTCCCCATGGCTGTTTAATATATTTATGGACGCATGAATGCGTGAGGCCAAAATAGATAATAGTGGTTTATGTCTTCGTGATATCCGTGTGTGCAGATTGCTGTATGCTAATGACACTGTCCTGTTGGCAGAGAGCAAAAGTGAGTTGCAGATTATGTTGATTCGGATGCACGAAGTTTGCATGAAATTCAAACTGAGTATAAATAAGGAAAAAACCAAAGTTATGGTGTTTCAGAGAGGAACGGGTAGCACTGAATGTAATGTAAGTATAAATGGCACTGTGATTGACCAGGTGAGTGAGTTTGTGTATTTAGGAAGCATGTTTGACAGAGAGAACAAGTTGGATGGTGAAATCAGTAGGCGAGTGAATTCTTCTTTGAAAGTCATAGCTGCTCTGTGAGGTTTTCACAGGAACGATGGGTTCTCCAGAGAGTCCCGCATGGCTGTGTATGAAACAGTAATTGTTCCTACACTGATGTATGGCAGTGAAACCTGGGTACTGCAGAAGAAACATAGGAGTCGTTTGTGTGCTGGAG
The DNA here is from genome assembly GCA_039090855.1 of Macrothele yani. Taxonomy (NCBI): domain Eukaryota; kingdom Metazoa; phylum Arthropoda; class Arachnida; order Araneae; family Macrothelidae; genus Macrothele; species Macrothele yani. The sequence goes on from CM077006.1 coordinate 63,523,013, forward strand.
AAATGTGTTACTTACGTGGGGTTTGTGGCAAGACACGATGTGACTGTGTGAGGAATGAAGATGTATTGCAGTTGTGTGATGTAAAGCAAAATGTTGTTAGCAAGGTGGAGACCAATATGCTTTGGTGGTTTGGCCATGTTAAAAGAATGAGTGATGAAATGCTTACTAAGAAAATATTTTCAGCCCAAATGGGTCGAAGGAAAGGCAGAGGAAGGCCAAGGAAGACATGGGTGGATCAGATTCAGGATTGTCTGCATGAGAAAAAGATTATGAGTATGAAGTATAAAAGATCTTGTGTATGGCGTGTAATGGATATCAGTGAAGCACGAGTTGTATGTCAAGATCGCTGTAAATGGCAAAGTTTGATACGACAACAATAAGTAAAAATATCTGGAAGTTTGTATTTCTTTTTGGAGCTAACCTCTGAATCTCAGAGAACAGCTTAGTGATATGTAATGTAATGTAACATGTTTTAAGCAAAAGACTTGAAATATTGTTCCATGGACTGTTCTTCTGTGTAAATTACAATATTATGATGTTAAGGTGGTTCCACCTAAAATCTCTGCCGTATGTTTTCAATGGTAAAACTTCTTTACATATTTTCTTCGCAATTAATGTATTCCCAAGGATGAAAATTTTCACATCGATAAAACTATCTTTAAGTTATAGCATGGGATGCTTAATACTTGCTAAAACATAACCATAATTATATTAAAAACCAATCATTTTTCTTTGAGTAATGTTCAGACTGTTAATAGATGGCGCTACCTGTACATTGATGACGTCAGTAGACAAACAAATGTTGGATTGCTTAGTTATGGTTATGTTTTAGCAAACATTAAGTATCCCATGCTATAACTTAAAGTTAGTTTTATCAATGTGATAAAAAACTAACTTTAAGTTAGTTTTTTATCATCCTTGGGAATACATTAATTGCGAAGAAAATATGTAAAGTTTTAGCATTGGAAACATAAGGAAGAGATTTTAGGTAGAACACCTTAATACATGAAAATTATACAATTAAAATTTTTTTCTGCTTGAGGGGGAGGTTAAGTAATTAATATTACAATAAGCCTCTTTACCAAATTTCACTAAACTTCCTAGTAAATACTTCCAGTTATGTACAAATTTATATATTATCCTTCAATTTTGAGCACCAGTGAATTTAAATCAAGGGCACATAAACTACCTTTTAGCAATTTCACATTTTAAAGTAGGAAAACAAAAATTAACAATAGCACTATGCATTACTGATTGTACCTTTGCTAATCATTTCTTCATTTAAGAAAAAGAAAAGTCCTTGTTGATTGTAACATGACAACCCAGTGAGTTTAGCCTCTGATATGCTGTGAGATAAAGAAAGATTGCACATATGTAACCATTGCTTTATAGCTTATATGCCATCCATATCAAATATGAAGGAGAAGTCATGGCACGATGATGCAATCATTCACACTTATGACAGATGATAGTAATGATGAGCTATCATAATAGAGGGTACAGTGTTCCTGAACGAAACTGTTAGTAATAAAAATTGGTTTACTGTTGCACTGAAACAATATACAAAGCACAAAATTTTGGAAGTGTACACTGTACCAGAGATTCTACTGCAGTTTGAAAAATTTTAGGTACACTTTTCAGAATGGGCAAAAGCAGTTCTGTTTCATTTCTGTAGTAAGGGATATTGAAAATATTATTTTGGTATTGATGCGCCACAATATGCTACTGCAGGATGCTCAAAATAAGGTCAAATATTTCTTAGGTAACAAATGAAACAATAAGATCAGAATTAATAATGCAGTGAACTCTGAGCTTAAAATATTTGGTAAACACCTATTCCAAGATATTTTTGAAAAATTCTTGAACAAGTAAAGTGTAAATCTATACATTCATAACAATAAACTACAAACAATGAATGTCAGATAAAAAAGAGAAGTTATGAAAACACCTAGAAGTTGGTAATATTTACAACCCAGACATCAAACATAATGCTTGAGACTGAACCAACATGGAGTGGGAATCATTTTTGCCTGAATAAGTCATACTATTACATCACCAACAACTACATATTTTCAAGCAACTGATGAAAGATCTCTATTACTTATTCCAATAATTACACAGCAAAATATAGTAATCATTAGTTTAAATAAAAGAGAAATGTTACAAAAATATAATACCTCATTTTTTCATCATGTGGTAATCTTTTGAGTCACATATATGGTTTATAGCAGCACCCTCAACAAAGAAATCTGTGTAAGAACTTCTCAGTAAAAACTTTAATTGCATCATTTTGGTTTTAAAATCAAATTTACACTGCTTGATTTCTTTCTACATTTGTTAACCATTACAACACTTAGGACAATGGACTGCCAAGTACCCTACTTTTCAGTGAATAACATCACACTTTTTCTTCAGAAGTCAGAGCCTCGACTTATATGCCACATCGAATTATCTATTGATTGGTCATTGAACTTTGTCTCAATAAGAAAAAAAAATGTTGTGCTTTAAATTCATTCATGACCTGACTACCAGAAGCACAATATTACCTTCATAGGAAACCATACCGAAAGCATATGAAACATAATATTCCATTCACTGAGGATTTGTTTCAAGCTGCTGAAATGGATATTTCCATTCTACAGAAACATCATTAAAATAGTTGAAGTTGATTTCGAGATGTAGCTGCCATATGTTAATGGCATCCCTCTCGTGATCTCTTCAAGAACCCATGGCTAATATTTACCTTTAGTTTTGCAAAGCTGCCAGAACTACATTGGGTGCACCACATTCATATTGCAATATTTAGACTTCTCAAAAAAGTTGCTGCCATAAAGTTAATTGCCTGGTGACAATTATGTCAACTGCAAGTGGCATATGCACTTTAAGAACAGCAATGACCATCAGCTAGCAAAGGCAGTCTTTTTTCACTCTGTCAATCTCTCAACTGAATTAAAATCAACTATTGCACCAAATCTGGCAACCAGTTTAGCTCCAAGTGTTTACAGGTGATCAAGGCCAAAGTTGGGCTGAAAACTTCTGTGCATCTTCTGTGTCTTTTTTAATGTAGCATGCATGTATTTTCACAATTTAGATTTATCTGTTATGTGTATATGACATCATATTTATTTTTATATCAATATTGCTTCCATTAATATGCTCATCTTAATTTATTTCATGTTTATGACTGAAATCAAAAGCTCTTTTGGTCTCTGATTTTAATCAGACTCTGTGAGAAAGCAGCAAACAATAACTGTTGCTGCAAGCATCACTCTGATTTGCCACACTTGGGTGACCTTGTTTTTTTCCACCTTTGCACAGCAGCTTCTTGGATTGGTCAGGGGCAGAGAAGAAATATGGTAGTGGTAGTGCGAGTGCTCTGGATTGACTTAACTATGAATGAAAATAAAGAAACTGAGAAATTTAACCCATTCTATTTACATTCCATATAAACTTATAATCCAAAACAAATGTAACTTCAATCAACTAATCTGTTTTGCTTAATAAATGGATCAATGTGTGTGTGTGTGTGTGAGATATATATATATATATATACACAGAATGTTTTTTGTTCCTTTGGCCTTATATATATCATCATCATCATCATTGTCAACCATTATCAATCCACTGCTGGACGAAGGTCTCCCCAAGTTTCCTCCACAACGGTCTGTCTTGTGCCAGTCTCCTCCATGTCACCCCTGCATACTTTCGAATTTCATCCACCCATCTCCCATGTGGTCTTCTTCTGGGTCTTTTCCTGTCCCTTGGAATCCAATCTAAAATTTCAGCTGTCCATCGATGATCTGTCCTTCTGGCAGTATGTCCAGCCCATTGCCATTTCAGGGATTTAACTCTGATCGTGATGCCTTCCACTCTTGTCATTTTTCGGATCCACGAGTTCCTTTTCTTATCTCTCCTGGTTACACCAAGTATGCACCTCTCCATGCTTCTTTGAGTTGTCTGCAGCCTTTGTATGTCTCTTTTAGTCAAGGTCCACGTCTCTGCACCATACGTAAGCACTGGAAGGATGCATTGATCAAACACTTTTCTTTTAAGACATAATGGCATATTGCTCTTGAATATTATGCTGTTTCTTCCAAAAGCTCTCCAGGCAAGTTTTGTACGCCGATTAATTTCTTCATCAATGTGACCCTCACTTGATATCTGCTGTCCAAGATAAACGTACGTATCTGTTATCTCCAGCTTTTCTCCATCAATCGATAAATCTTCATTTCTTGTAAAAGCATTGAACATCACTTTTGTCTTCTGAAAGTTCATTTTTAATCCCACTTCTTTACTCTTGTCAGCAAGTTCCTGGATCATACTCTGCAGCTCTGATGGGCTAGTTGCAAAAATGACTACGTCATCAGCAAAACGAAGGTGGTTAGATAATCTCCATTAATCTTTATCCCCTTGTTTTCCCAGCTCAGTGACTGAAAAACACCCTCCAATGTGGCATTAAAGAGCTTCGGAGATATGGTGTCACCTTGTCTTACTCCCTTTCCAATTTTTATGTGTGTTGTATTTTCAAACAGCCTAATCTTTGCACTTGCATTTTCATAGATGTTATTAATAATATTAATGTATGCATCTTCAATACCGCAGGTTTTCAGAGCCATTGTAACTGCTGATGGTTTCACCGAATCAAAGGCTATATGTCCCTTATATATGTCCCTTATATATGTCCCTTATATATGTCCCTTATATATATATATATACACACAGAATGTTTTTTGTTCCTTTGGCCTCCAGTTTTAATGAACAGTGTGTCAGTGTGTACAAGAGAGTTGGATTAATAGAGAGACTGTGCATGTGTGTTTAGAGCAAGTGTGCAGTACGATATTTGACCTAAATACAGTAAGCAATTCAAGCTTCCATTTTCGGCTTTTACACCTTGGCGCAGCATCAAATATGCTAAAAGTCACTTAGCGTAGTAAAAAGTAAATTTACTTTATGCTTTGATTGTTCCCTATCACCCCTATCCAGTATGGAATGTGATGCTGAAACAAGAATAACAAGATCTTCTGCAGTATAAGTAAATTCAATAAAAAGAAGACATTTTGAATTCTCACCTTGAGCCATGGTCTCTAAGTCATTGACTATTCTCAGGTGGTGGGCTAAATCTGTTGCCAGTATAATATCCCTCATGCAGTCTAAGCACTGAGTGTATTCCTAAAATAATAAACATCAAAACAAAGCCAATGCACTGCCTTCCTAAAATTACAGCATCCTTAGATAATATTCTGTATTTAACTGTGCAGGTAGGAAGAAAAGTTATATTGTGAACACAAGTGAACAGTAAAAATGCCCTTTTCCTACCATTTCATATTTTGTTGAAATCATTCACACACACACACACACACACACACACACACACACACACACACACACACACACACACACACACACACACACACACCGATTAATTGCATCAACTGTTTCACACTTTCAAAAACCACTAGGAATGCCAACAGTTATAAAAATGAATGTTGCTTGTTACACACAGAAAGCTTCTAAGTGAATACAAATAATAAAAATTTAAAAATGTCTAGTTATAGTGGTCACTTTAATACATTCATATGAAAGGTTACTCATCTAGTGTATGTCCACATGGGCCTGTACTAAAAGCTTTAGAATTTTGGAAGTTGGATCAAATAAAAAGCATGTCAGCTCTCAAAACAGGAACTTGTGATATAATAAGTTGTTCCATATACTACTTTCCCATACTACTGATTCAAATTAGAAAATAAAATAAAAACTAAATTTGATTTCATAAAAGAAAAAACAAATCACTTAATTCTAGTAATTAAAGACTTCATGGCTTCCTCTAATTACTGTCAGTAATAAAAAAGCTTAACAGGAATTATAGAGGATAAATTTATTATGGTACATTACCTTTCAACATTTCAATCTATACACTAGATCATCATCAGGAGTTCCTCATCTTACTAATTCCACAGGTCTGGCAACCAAGCCTGGTTGATTTAATCTCTGGAAATTTACAAGACACAAGGTGGCAACATCAATGACCATGGTGGATGGCAAATCAACCAGGCCTGGTCGTCAGACCTGTGGAAGAAGTAGGACGCAGGAACTCCTGATGATGATCTGGTGTACAGATTGCAAATTTGAGAAGTAATGTAACTTAATAGATTTATCCTCTATAACAAACCACTTAATTTACACTTGACAACTGATTTTCTCAAGGTACTTTTCTTTTGGATTTCTTAATATAAATGTGACTTTTTAATAGTTTCTATTTTTCCCATCATCATTCCCACCCACACCTTGGTTTGTTCCCATCCAGCTAATAAACAAGAATGTCGAAATGAAATCTTGTTTCCATTCTGGGATCTTTTCTGTTGGCATTAGTTACCCTTAAGAAGGTGTTGGGGGTGATGAAGATCACAGAGCAAAATTGAAGTGCAAACGCTAACCAGGCACATTCATTAATTATAGCTGCAATTAACAGGCTAGGCTAAATGTAAAAAATCTTAAAAAGGCTATAGGTTTGTAGGTCTGAGTCAGGTTGGGCTGGGTATAGGACAAGTCAGGCATCCTAATGTAAGGCCCATGCAGATCACTATAATATTATAGATGGGTGCTTGAATCCTTTATCACATGTAAATTCATAGAAGGTTAGAAATGGACTTTCAAAAATAATTATTTCATAAAATTTTGCTATGCCTTCAGCAAAGTGTCAAAATGTTTCAAGTGACCTGATTCTGATGTCTACTGAAAAGATAGAAGAAATATGTGGAATGATGACACCCAAAATGCTTTTAATAAATGTATTTTATTAAAAGCCCATCTTTAACCTTTTACAAATTCAAAGGAGACAAGGGATTCATGTATCCAGTTACTAGTAGTAGCTGGATGCATGAATCAATTCACCTGAATGTTTTTAAGTCACAACCATGAATAGGTATGATACAATTTTAACTTACTGAATTCACATTTAATATACAATAAACAAGAATAAAAAGAAATGTTATTTTAAGACTAACAATGCTGACTTTCACAAAATAATTACATAATTATTTCAGTTTGACTTGCTGGAATATAAAATTGCATATCTTTGTTGTTTTTTGTAATGTCTCATTTTGTATCCTTCTAGTAAAGAACAAATGCTCTTTATGTTTATGAATATTTACAATGTATATAAAATAATATATATTTATTTTTGTTAAGTAATATTTCAATTTGTATTCTAAAACCAGCCTTTATTAAATCTAAAATATTATCTTCCAAGCCAACTGAGGACAATTTTTACAGATCCCCCTGCCTTACCAAAAATCTCAAAAGATCTCACAGTTAAGCCTTTCAAAAAACTTGTGTGAACATCCTATTATAGTTACTCTCAACATAAAATCTATGTATACTAACATAAATACAGATCATTTTTTGGAGTTCAAGCATAAGATTTGGCTGACAAAAGTCTTCCATAACTACAGCAAAGAAAACTCAGAAAAATATATGAAATACTGATTTTTTCTTTAATAAACAACTATTTTCAATTTGGTAGTAAATTCTGCAAGCAAACACATCTGGATTAGCAATGGGCTCACTGGAAGCACCTTTTCTTGCAAATTATTATGTGGGAAAACTAGAAGAATAGGTATTTATTACACCTCCAATCTTCAGTCTTTATGCAACATATATATGGATGATATTATTTTCATTTTAGACAACAAAGATGATGTCTCTCTTCCATATGACAGCCTACACTGGTTCAACTCCCTGAATGAAAACTTGAAATTAACCCTAGAAATGTAAAAAGATAATCAGCTCAATTTTTTGGACTCATCATTATTAGTAAAAGAAAAAAACTGAAATGTGTTTATATAAGAAACCTACCAACAATAATAAAATGTTAGACTATCGGTCAAATCATCCGAATTACATAAAAACAAATGTGACCATTCAATTTTTGGAAAAAATAAATAAATATTCTAAATTCTGTGGAAGAAATATCCTTCTTCACAATACGTGGCAATATGTCAGAATTGTCAACACAGCGATCAGACATCTCTGAATTGCCTGTAACAGATAGCACACTCGAATGGAAATCAGGAGATGCGGGTTCGATTCTGACCCAGGACGATGCAATTTTCATGTTTTCTGATGTGATAAATGTTACATGAAGAACACTAAATACAGGCAATTCAGAGATGTCTGGTTGCTGTGTTAACAATTCTACATGTTCTAAATTCTTCAGAATTTAAAAAAAATGCTCAAAAGGTGGAATTGAAAAAAGTTTTGGAAGAAAATAATTGCCCTTCTCTACCAGTCACCAAAGTCTTTATTAAAAAAAGAACCAGAAGTTAAAAACTAAGTTTCAATTAACTAGAAAAATTACTTACCATAAAGGACTCTTTGAAAAACTTCAGAGGATTAGTGAGAAGTTTCTAGTCAGACCGGCTCCCAGATTACAAAACTACTTTCCAAAATTAAAGCAAAAAAAAAGAAAACAACCTTTTACAGGAAGGTGTGGTCTACAACATAAAATGTGATTATACAACATAAATGTGTCTCAGCTATGTGGGAGAAACAGGCAAACACCTTAAAACCAGATTGGCAGAACATAAAGCTGCAATTAAATATGACAAACAAAACAGGTTTGGACAGACATATTCAAAATACAAGAGCTTTGGAACACTGTAAAAGTTGTGACACATCAACAACACTCCCCCCCAATTTTTTTTTTTGTCAGAACTGGAAATACAGAAGAAGAGGTACAACATTAAATGATTTAAAAGGTTGGAATTTACCACATGAATGGCAACACCTACTATAACTGTAGTCCTGAGGAAAGATAGGGGTGCTACCCAAAAATTGGAATTATAAATATCCTTTTATTCCTTAGTATCTTGAGATATTTGTAATTCATTACGTCTAAAAATAGCCATGTCATCAATTATTACCAAGACTTTATTATGCAATTTAACTTTTGAAACTGGGCAGAAAGTTTATTTTTTGTCCTACATGTTTCTATTCTACTACTCTCAGTCAATAAAATTGTACAAACAAATCATTGGAGCAAAAATCGAATTGAAATTGAGAGATGCAGGATTGATTTCCACACTAGGACAATTTAATTTTCAAGTTTTCTGATATGATATGATGTTACATAGTAAAACTAGGTAATTAAAAGTAAAACTAGAGAATTCAGGCAATTCTGATTGCTGCATTACTGTAGTTGTTTCATGCGCTTGTGAAGAATGTTTCTTCCATAATTTCAATACGAATTTTTTTGTTCAGGTTATAAACACATTGAAAACAACTGACACACATTATGCCTGATTATTACAATTATGCAGTGCAAAAATTTGACTTACTTTTCTGGAGAGGTTTTCTAGTATGTTGCAGCCATCTGTATTCAGAATAGCCATAGCTTGAGCAAAATGATGCCGCTAAACGAGAAGTATCCAGATTTATTCAAAACAGTAACAATAAAATAGAACACAGTTATGAAGGAATTAAAAAAAAATAACTTTCCACAGTGACTTCTTTACTTAATTGCCTATATCATTGAACAGTTTATGTGAAGAATAATTTATCTATTTCTTTGTGTGGTAAGAATATAGACCAAGAATAAAACTTATCTTGATACAGAACTGTGTCTCACTCCCACAGCTTAGTGTATAGTTCTCCTTTGAGTTTGGATATCAATTGCAATTTGTCATGGAAGTATTCGTGTAAGGATGTCCTAGACTAAGTCAGCTGAACCATGGCTTTTGTAGTTTTGCATTCATTACAGAATATTTAATAATGAACACAAAACATGAAGAACTGAAAATGAAAAACACTATCTAAAATATACCATTACAACAACTTTTTTTTTTTTTTGTTATTTCCAAAACTATATTTAATTGAGGTTAAAGGGAAAGATCCACCTAGTCTTCTTTACAGATCACCATAATTTGTGCACAAAGCAAACATTTGAAAATGCATATTTTATTCAGAAATACACACTCATTTATTTAAATGTATTATTTCTAAATCTCCATTGTATTTCAAAATGTATAATATTCATTGGAAAAGGAATAATTTTGAATTTTAAACAAGAAATCTAAAGCACAATATTCAAAGCAAACAGAATATAAATTCTGCATTTGCTTGTACCACTTACTGGTCATCCATGTAACATCTCTCAGAAAACTTGAAAATTTCATCGCCCTGGAGCAGGAATCAAACCCACATCTCTCAATTTCTGTTCAAGTATGTTCGAGTTTTCTGGAGAGGCTTTCTAGGATGTTGCAGCATACTCTAACGGAAATCAGGAGATGCGGGTTCGATTCCCACTCCAGGGCGATGAAATTTTCAAGTTTTCTGAGAGGTGTTACATGGATGACCAGTAAGTGTTACAAGCAAATCCAGAATTTATATTCTGTTTGCTTTGAGTATTCTATCGATTTTCCCTCCTTCATTGATTTATCATTCTACTACTCTCATCTGACCTTCATTGATTTATCTAATGCACAATTTGCAGGATATTTATTGATGAACATGCAGGATATTTATTTGATAAAACTAAAAGACACACAATGGTAATTGATTTAATACATGATGTTTACTGCAACTATTTGAAATGTCTTAATCATAATTGACTGAATATCAGAGAACGGCTTAGTGATGTGTATAATATGTATGTCAGTGCTGCTACATTAGCACACATTGGAATGCAATTACAGCAGCTATGTTCTGTGTGTTGTTTAACTTCTAAATTAAATAATATGTAGTCATATAATTACAGTTCTAATTTACTAAAAGTGATATGGGCAACTACATATGATATCCACTGACAACAAATTAGAGCAAAATTAAACACAAAAATGCAACTTATTGTATTAAAAACAATACATATCGGCATATGAAACTGGTAAAAGAGGGAAAAGCAATAAAGAAATTGTTTAGTAATGTAGAAAGGGCATGCTGAGGCACTTTTCTTGGTTAGATTACCGGTAAGAGAAACTGGGCAAAATACTTTTTAAGATGATGTATACAAACAAACTCCTATCATAAAGGAATGTTTATACAATTGAGATGCCTATTTTTTTTTTTTTTTTTTTGATTGGAGGTTTAACAACCACCGTGAGCAACTCAATGGGCTATAGCAGTCACCCGTCCCTAATTTAGGGTTACTGGTTCCAGGGAAGGGAGAGAGCCAGTGCCGTAAGACAAACACAACATCCATGCCTCACCGGGATTCGAACCCGGACCCCGTTCGGACTGAGATGCCTGCCCTGGTGGTCAAGTGGTGTCATGGCGAAAATTTTAACCTCTGGTGAATTTCAGAGAGACCTGATCAATCTTTCTGTTGGTTTATCAGAGATTAATTAATGCAAAAATTTCCTCCCATGACATACGTTAGAAGAAAACTCCTGGTTGAAAGGCAGGGGAATTCGTGCACAAAATTCGCTTGTCTTAATCACAACCAGGAAAACAAAATTTCATGTTGGTGAAATGAAAAAAAAAAAGAATAATATTTGATTTAACTGACTTTGGGGTTTTGAAAATAATTATTTTATCTGTTCTTTTATCGCGATAGGAAAAGGCGAGTAGGTGTGCAGCTCAGAAAATCAAAATTAATTTTAGTTTAACATCACGGAACGAGAGAAAAAGAAAATTAAAATTAGTGATTTTCTGCAAAGCAAGAATTCGCCATTTTTTTTTGCGTTCCTGTTTCCAAGCGTCGTGGAAAAGTCACCAAAAGTGTAACATTTTTTCGTCTTTTGGGGTAGGGAATTCAGCAACAGAATCTATTTTTAGACCTCAGGGTCAAAAAGAGCTTGGTCTACACATGTGAAGGTCAGAGGTCACTCGAGGCGTGGGAGTGAAAATTCCGTTGGGGAGTCGTTAGTTGCTAGGCTGAAGTTTCGACCAATGGGAGGGGTCAGCGGTTTCAAGCACCCCAGAGTTTTATCCGTTGAGAAGTCACTGTTGTTCTGGTCGCTGCGTTAGCTGGTGAACAGCAAAAAGAAAGCAAAATTTTCTCCTCGCCTTTTGGCGGGGAGGGGGCAGTCAGAATGAGATGCACTGGGGTCTGTTGGCCCTGTGTGGAAAAAAAAAAATCTTTTTCTTTGGCCTGGTCGGCAGTAAGAATGACTGGCCGCTAGCTGTGTTCCCGTATTCTGAAGTGACTCTAAAATCGGTCAGCAAAAAAAATGATTATTTTCAAGGATCTCATTGCCGGAGATGAAATGACCGCTGATACACCCAAATTATCAAGTAGCGGTCGACTGCCGTGTTGGGTGCAGATGGCGGAGAAGGATCAGACCCGATTTCTTACTTCCAAGCCCAACGTGCCTGAGGACCGAAAGTCCACCTCTTGTTGTTGCTGCCTCCATATTTTAACGCTGGGCTGCGCCCAGGCTTCGGGGAGGAGGCCATGGCTATCATGGACGGCCTTGTGAATGACATCGCCTTCGAATGCTGAATTGTCGAGCTGGGCCCACTACTGATTACAACAAGGGGTCCACCAACAGGGTTCCAAAATGCCCGTTTCCTGTTTCGTTGGCCAAACACACTGTGGCAGAAAAAAGGAAAAGAAAAAAACAACCTTGGAGGTGAAGTGAAAATCAACCGGGACAGTGGTGTTCTCTCAGGGAGAGTTTTTTTTTTATTTATTTATTTTATCTATTATTAGGCTGTGAAACCTTTTTTTTTTATTATTATTATTGACGGTTAGTGTGCTTGTCAGGAAGTGTTGCTGCCCCAGTCCTAAAGGTAAATTTCTCTCGGCATTTTCTTTTTTGTATTATGTTGTGGTCTCTTTAAAATTATAAAACGAGTTGGTTTTAATATCTTAGGCTGTTTAAATAAATTTCATGTCATCGTCTGTGGATAGGTAATTGAAAAACAAAACGAAACAAAGTAGTGGAAGTGGATAATTTTCTGGGTCATGTAGGGATAGATGATATAATAAGAATATTAAGTTATTTTGGAACGAACACCTCTCCAGACCAGTATTTCTCTTAGGTGAAATTTAACTCTTTTTGTGCTCGGTGATTTTTGTATTTGTGAAGTAGAATTTGTATTTATGAACTTAGAGTAGGTGCTATGTAGTTGGGAATTTTTTCTTGTAGGCTGGTAATTATTTTGGTTTAGTGTTTTGGTAAATTTAGGTGCTAAATTACTCTTCACAATTTAATTTTTGTATTAGTGAGGGCTAATTTCTAGTTTCAGCCCGTAGATTAGAAAAACAGGTTTTTATGGGGAAAAGAATATAAGAATTGGGCATACAGGCAGATATGAGCATATGTATAGTGTGACTAAAATAATAACCCGAATAGCTGTTGGGTTTCTTCAAGAAGTGATGATTTTTTTTTCAGGAAAAGAGTGATCTAGGAAGTATGGTGATGTATAGATTTTTCAGGAAATAAAGTAAGGTTTGGTATAGTGTGTCAAGTATGGTGTTATTGAGCTTTCTGGGAAATGAATATGTACAGTGTGTTCCTGGGAAATAAAGATAAGTGATTTTCTGGGAAATGAGTGTGTTCCTGGGAAATAAAGATAAGTGATTTTCTGGGAAATGAGTGTGTTCCTGGGAAATAAAGATAAGTGATTTTATGGGAAATGAGTGTGTTCCTGGGAAAATAAGGATATGAAGTGTGTTCCTGGGGAAAATAGGATAAGAAGTAATTTTCTGGGAAAAAGGGTGATGTGTTGAATTTTCTGGAAAATGGACGAAGAGATATTTTGGGGACAAGAGAACTCTTGTGGGATACTTTACCCTATGTAGACAATGCCGCGGGGTCTGAAAGGGTGCACGAAACAAATTGGGGGATTTGTTTTCTGCCCAAGTAAGCTTGTTCGGTCCATAGGAGGTGGTACCTATGAGGGGAGTGATATAGGTTGTCCCCAAATCAGAGTGAAGGAACAGAAAAGGGTTAGGTCGCACTTTGCTCCACTACACTGTATAAGCTGGGAATGGATTCACGACCCATTCCCGCCTTCAGACTCAAACTTTGTTGTTCTCCCCGAAAAATAGTGTTTTTCTTGAGATGTGGGACTCATTGGTTGAGATGATTGTTTGGCTTTATGCCCGAGTTGATTATTACATGGGTGCCAGTTGACTGGAAAACTTATAGTATGGAATTTTGAAATGTTGGATTTGCATGATGATGGTGTAAGTAAGATTCTCTTGTCGGTGTAGCAATTTAATGATAACTTTGTGTAATTTGAATAAGGTATCTAGTGCATTAGGTTTTGGTATGGTGTATAGAATGGGTTGAGTATCCGGTAATGCTAGAAATGTTGATTGTAAGACAAATTTTCCTGGAAGGGTAGAATCTTTTATTAAATTAACTTTCATTATACGTAGAATTTTGGCAGTTGTTATAGTAGTTTAAAATTAAAAGTGGATTCGGAAGTCTGGTCTGAGAGGATTGGTTCGAGCGATTTAATTAGAACAATATGGTGTACACATATGCATATAATATTTGTTTTTGAGAGAGAGTGTGAGATATTTTCACTTCAAATACTTAAGTTGTACACCATGTTAAATCAAGTGTTGGTGCTGTTGAAGTACAATGAAATTCTTGTGTTTATTATTTTTATCAGTAGTGTCCCTGGTGCTAGTTTTTCTTGGAAAGAAACTAACCTGTCATCCGTTTATTTTTATTGGGCCCTGTGGCCAGGCATAAAATCTGTGACCTAAAAATTTAACTTGTTAAGTTTTTAAAATAAATATAGGCCAAGTGGCCTTTCAAAAACCTAAACCTTAGTGCAGTGAAGTTTTAGGTATTTTCAGTTTAAATTTTCATCACATGGTTCAAGTGCATCCCCCTCAGCAATGACTGAGGTGGGAATGTAATCTGAGGTTATAACCGTAAAATCAATGTTTTTGTCCTAACTAGCTAATTTGATCATCGCCGCTTCCAAAAGGTTATTTACACGTGTACATTGTATACCATTAAATTTTATTGTTTACAAATTTGGTACACATGCAAACAATAGTTACCTTTTCTTACACTTTCAGGTGTATCTACTCATCAAATGCAAACAACGCAAACAATACAATAGTAACTTTTGGGAGATACCAAATTCAGTGGTGCATTTTATTTTATTTTTCTATTTTGTTTCATGGCCTTATTCAAAATTTCATTTTTGGTTTCGAAATGCATCCACCCATTTCCCAAATTTAAATTTTCTATAATTTCCATATGAATTTTAATACCAGCATAAATATAACGCTTTTAATAAATAACAATCAAAACAATATACTCAAAATAAATTCAATTTTTTTTTTCACCAAAACAATTGGTGCCGTGACCTTAGGATGCATACCCTGTGATGAAATTCAACTTCACTGCACAGAAAAATTAAAGAAAAATCTTAAAGTTCATTTGATACAAATAGTAAGCTGATGAATAAAGAAATGTATGTGTTTATATGATAACTTACTTTGAGTTTAGGTAAATTCTAAAGTGGATGCAGTTTTGTCAGTGAATGGTGTATGTCAGTGAAAATTTTTTTCTCGTTGCTCTCTCTCTCAGTGATAACATAGTAAAAGTGTTAAAAGTTGTGTTTTTCTCGGTGGTGAAATTTTTCTGGGTTCCAGATGTTCTCTCAGTGGTTTACGTTAGTGAAAGTTAAAATTAATTTGTGTTTACTCTCAGTGGGTTAATAAGTGAAAGTGCAGATGATAATTCTAGTATTTTGCCGTTTATAATTTTTGGATCAATTTTCATATGTAACATTGTCTAATTGAATAGTGTATAATTTCAGTGTATGAGTGTGGTGTATATAGTGCATTTGGCGGATAATGTCAATAATTTCACGAGTATACGTACACATACAAGCAATTTAGTGTTTTGCATACAAGCAATTTTGGATTTCACACACTTCTCTTTACAAATAATTTCTTAATTGCACTTACATTGCATTGTGTCATACATAAGTAATTTTGTGTTTACATATCATCTCAAGTGTATTTTTCATGTGCTACATTCAAGCAAAATTGATAATTTGAGAATGAGGTTAGGAAAGTGTTAATTTTGACATCCAAACATGCTTGTGGTAATGTAAAATTTGTAAAAACATACAGCGAAAATTGTAAGAAGTGTAAATTCTCTCCTCTCTTCAGATTGAATAATTTAGTGCCCGAGAGCGCTGTTTATTTAAAGTTAGGCTATGGCTTATTTTCTACTGCGATATAAAGTCAGTGTTAGATGAGATTATTACTTCAGTGATAGTTAAGTTAAGAAGTGATAATAATCAGTTTAATTTTTTTTAAATTAATTTTCTCAGATTAAATGATAGGTTAGAGTTTTGAATCATCGCAGAGATAGATTTTCTTCGTTCCGTGAAATTTTTGGCTTGTAAAAAAATTCTTCGTGTAATTCTCTCGTTGATGTGAGTAGTAGACAACTGCGTTTCGAGACATTTATTTTTCTCGTTGAGTGGTAGCCATGTTGGAACGGAAGTCAGCTCACCGGAGGTAGGTGGCGCTGCAGGTTTGTGTACATTCATCGGTTTGTTGACATGGTCGGAGCACGTGTGTGTTGAGTAGTAGGTAGAAGCAAATTTTCTGAGATTTTATTTTATGTTTCGACTCGCTTTGCTCGTCTTTTTCGCAGGGGGAATGTATTTGTCATGGCGAAAATTTTAACCTCTGGTGAATTTCAGAGAGACCTGATCAATCTTTCTGTTGGTTTATCAGAGATTAATTAATGCAAAAATTTTCTCCCATGACATACGTTAGAAGAAAATTCCTGGTTGAAAGGCAGGGGAATTCGTGCGCAAAATTCGCTTGTCTTAATCACAACCAGGAAAACAATATTTCATGTTGGTGAAATGAAAAAAAAAAAGAATAATATTTGATTTAACTGACTTTGGGGTTTTGAAAATAATTATTTTATCTGTTCTTTTATCGCGATAGGAAAAGGCGAGTAGGTGTGCAGCTCAGAGAATCAAAATTAATTTTAGTTTAACATCACGGAACAAGAGAAAAAGAAAATTAAAATTAGTGATTTTCTGCAAAGCAAGAATTCGCCATTTTTTTTTTTTTGCGTTCCTGTTTCCAAGCGTCGTGGAAAAGTCACCAAAAGTGTAACATCTTTTCGTCTTTTGGGGTAGGGAATTCAGCAACAGAATCTATTTTTAGACCTCAGGGTCAAAAAGAGCTTGGTCTACACGTGTGAAGGTCAGAGGTCACTCGAGGCGTGGGAGTGAAAATTCCGTTGGGGAGTCGTTAGTTGCTAGGCTGAAGTTTCGACCAATGGGAGGGGTCAGCGGTTTCAAGCACCCCAGAGTTTTATCCGTTGAGAAGTCACTGTTGTTCTGGTCGCTGCGTTAGCTGGTGAACAGCAAAAAGAAAGCAAAATTTTCTCCTCGCCTTTTGGCGGGGAGGGGGCAGTCAGAATGAGATGCACTGGGGTCTGTTGGCCCTGTGTGGAAAAAAAAAAATCTTTTTCTTTGGCCTGGTCGGCAGTAAGAATGACTGGCCGCTAGCTGTGTTCCCGTATTCTGAAGTGACTCTAAAATCGGTCAGCAAAAAAAATGATTATTTTCAAGGATCTCATTGCCGGAGATGAAATGACCGCTGATACACCCAAATTATCAAGTAGCGGTCGACTGCCGAGTTGGGTGCAGATGGCGGAGAAGGATCAGACCCGATTTCTTACTTCCAAGCCCAACGTGCCTGAGGACCGAAAGTCCACCTCTTGTTGTTGCTGCCTCCATATTTTAACGCTGGGCTGCGCCCAGGCTTCGGGGAGAAGGCCATGGCTATCATGGACGGCCTTGTGAATGACATCGCCTTCGAATGCTGAATTGTCGAGCTGGGCCCACTACTGATTACAACAAGGGGTCCACCAACAGGGTTCCAAAATGCCCATTTCCTGTTTCGTTGGCCAAACACACTGTGGCAGAAAAAGGAAAAGAAAAAAACAACCTTGGAGGTGAAGTGAAAATCAACCGGGACAGTGGTGTTCTCTCAGGGAGAGTTTTTTTTTTATTTATTTATTTTATCTATTATTAGGCTGTGAAACCTTTTTTTTTTTATTATTATTATCGACGGTTAGTGTGCTTGTCAGGAAGTGTTGCTGCCCCAGTCCTAAAGGTAAATTTCTCTCGGCATTTTCTTTTTTGTATTATGTTGTGGTCTCTTTAAAATTATAAAACGAGTTGGTTTTAATATCTTAGGCTGTTTAAATAAATTTCATGTCATCGTCTGTGGATAGGTAATTGAAAAACAAAACAAAACAAAGTAGTGGAAGTGGATAATTTTCTGGGTCATGTAGGGATAGATGATATAATAAGAATATTAAGTTATTTTGGAACGAACACCTCTCCAGACCAGTATTTCTCTTAGGTGAAATTTAACTCTTTTTGTGCTCGGTGATTTTTGTATTTGTGAAGTAGAATTTGTATTTATGAACTTAGCGTAGGTGCTATGTAGTTGGGAATTTTTTCTTGTAGGCTGGTAATTATTTTGGTTTAGTGTTTTGGTAAATTTAGGTGCTAAATTACTCTTTACAATTTAATTTTTGTATTAGTGAGGGCTAATTTCTAGTTTCAGCCCGTAGATTAGAAAAACAGGTTTTTATGGGGAAAAGAATATAAGAATTGGGCATACAGGCAGATATGAGCATATGTATAGTGTGACTAAAATAATAACCCGAATAGCTGTTGGGTTTCTTCAAGAAGTGATGATTTTTTTTTCAGGAAAAGAGTGATCTAGGAAGTATGGTGATGTATAGATTTTTCAGGAAATAAAGTAAGGTTTGGTATAGTGTGTCAAGTATGGTGTTATTGAGCTTTCTGGGAAATGAATATGTACAGTGTGTTCCTGGGAAATAAAGATAAGTGATTTTCTGGGAAATGAGTGTGTTCCTGGGAAATAAAGATAAGTGATTTTCTGGGAAATGAGTGTGTTCCTGGGAAATAAAGATAAGTGATTTTATGGGAAATGAGTGTGTTCCTGGGAAAATAAGGATATGAAGTGTGTTCCTGGGGAAAATAGGATAAGAAGTAATTTTCTGGGAAAAAGGGTGATGTGTTGAATTTTCTGGAAAATGGACGAAGAGATATTTTGGGGACAAGAGAACTCTTGTGGGATACTTTACCCTATGTAGACAATGCCGCGGGGTCTGAAAGGGTGCACGAAACAAATTGGGGGATTTGTTTTCTGCCCAAGTAAGCTTGTTCGGTCCATAGGAGGTGGTACCTATGAGGGGAGTGATATAGGTTGTCCCCAAATCAGAGTGAAGGAACAGAAAAGGGTTAGGTCGCACTTTGCTCCACTACACTGTATAAGCTGGGAATGGATTCACGACCCATTCCCGCCTTCAGACTCAAACTTTGTTGTTCTCCCCGAAAAATAGTGTTTTTCTTGAGATGTGGGACTCATTGGTTGAGATGATTGTTTGGCTTTATGCCCGAGTTGATTATTACATGGGTGCCAGTTGACTGGAAAACTTATAGTATGGAATTTTGAAATGTTGGATTTGCATGATGATGGTGTAAGTAAGATTCTCTTGTCGGTGTAGCAATTTAATGATAACTTTGTGTAATTTGAATAAGGTATCTAGTGCATTAGGTTTTGGTATGGTGTATAGAATGGGTTGAGTATCCGGTAATGCTAGAAATGTTGATTGTAAGACAAATTTTCCTGGAAGGGTAGAATCTTTTATTAAATTAACTTTCATTATACGTTGAATTTTGGCAGTTGTTATAGTAGTTTAAAATTAAAAGTGGATTCGGAAGTCTGGTCTGAGAGGGTTGGTTCGAGCGATTTAATTAGAACAATATGGTGTACACATATGCATATAATATTTGTTTTTGAGAGAGAGTGTGAGATATTTTCACTTCAAATACTTAAGTTGTACACCATGTTAAATCAAGTGTTGGTGCTGTTGAAGTACCATGAAATTATTGTGTTTATTATTTTTATCAGTAGTGTCCCTGGTGCTAGTTTTTCTTGGAAAGAAACTAACCTGTCATTCGTTTATTTTTATTGGGCCCTGTGGCCAGGCATAAAATCTGTGACCTAAAAATTTAACTTGTTAAGTTTTTAAAATAAATATAGGCCAAGTGGCCTTTCAAAAACCTAAACCTTAGTGCAGTGAAGTTTTAGGTATTTTCAGTTTAAATTTTCATCACATGGTTCAAGTGCATCCCCCTCAGCAATGACTGAGGTGGGAATGTAATCTGAGGTTATAACTGTAAAATCAATGTTTTTGTCCTAACTAGCTAATTTGATCATCGCCGCTTCCAAAAGGTTATTTACACGTGTACATTGTATACCATTAAATTTTATTGTTTACAAATTTGGTACACATGCAAACAATAGTTACCTTTTCTTACACTTTCAGGTGTATCTACTCATCAAATGCAAACAACGCAAACAATACAATAGTAACTTTTGGGAGATACCAAATTCAGTGGTGCATTTTATTTTATTTTTCTATTTTGTTTCATGGCCTTATTCAAAATTTCATTTTTGGTTTCGAAATGCATCCACCCATTTCCCAAATTTAAATTTTCTATAATTTCCATATGAATTTTAATACCAGCATAAATATAACGCTTTTAATAAATAACAATCAAAACAATATACTCAAAATAAATTCAATTTTTTTTTTCACCAAAACAGTGGTCAGAAGTACTTGCATCTGACCATTTGCTCAATCCAGGCTTTGGCTGTAGTCAGCATTGCATTCAGAAAGTTTTTTCCAGTGGGGCAGTTACAAATTTTTAGGGGGATGAAACTTGTTGACTGATTATATACATATGCAGTTTTGTTGTTTATATATACATTAATGCATATAAAATTTTTAAATAGAGTATAAAAATGTTCTTATATGCTCGTGTATCACAAATTCCAAGAAATCTGCACATACAGGTGATTACAAATGTAAAAATGTTGTACCTTTGCATTAATTCAGTAATGCACCATGAATTTCACCATGAAGTGGTGTAAAATATTGAGGGCGCTAGTAAGATAACGCTGTGCTGGAGACCCCCCCTCCAAACATTAATAGTGGCAAAAAGTCCTTGCCTTACTAGAAGCGTGTTTATGATTATTAAGGAATCATTACAGTGTTACTTGAAAACGTATGGTGTAAACCATTTCCATGCCATATGGTTGCAGCCACTTTAGATTATTTAGACAAGCACATAGTAGTAAAAAAAGAAAACTAACTAATCGTTTGGACGGCAGTTTGAAGTGTCAAAATATTTTTTTGTCACCACTTCCATTTGTTTTTAAACCACCCACCGCCAGGAAAAAAAAATCTTTTTATATGAACAATTTCTAGTAATTTGCTATTGTTAAAAACTAGGTAGCAAATACTTAGTTGTATTGGAAGAACCAATGTCATGTTAGCTATACCGAGGCTTAACAGTACACATGGAAAGTCGACATCCACAAGACTCAAACAAAGCTGAATGCTAGCTTCCAAAATATGATGATGTATTGCAGTGCAAACATATCTACCCTGTGGAATTTGGTTTTTATTGCGGAAATATTCCGAGTTGTCAGTGCTTGAAAATTTGCCCCTTCTGCAAGGACTGTTTAATGTTTTATTGAAGGATGATAAAAATTTCAGATTGAAGTCCATGCGGATGTTTTTTTATTATTATAATAATTTCCCTCGTTTTCTTAAGATTTTAAATTAATTTCTCCAAATATTCAGCTATAAATGAAAACAATTAGGTGAGATCGCCCTGAAATCCCACAGGAGGGTATTCATGGATTTTTTGGGGGGCTAAGCATCCCAGAAAAGATGCCTGAATGCATCACTGGCTGTAGTCCAGAAAGAGGCATGGATGGGGTGCACTTGGCCAATGGTACTAGATCTGTCCCCTACCTGAAACCAGCAGTGCAAATTAGAGATAAGCAACTGCTTTCATCCTAACGGGTTACTATCTTTAAACCCAGAAACAAATCAAAACAACAACAAAAAATACTGTATGGATGTGATGATACAGTCTGATCACACAGTATTGTAAGGGTTTGGGTACAAAGACAATGTGAACTCCTTTTTCTAGACAGCAGTCAAAATAAAGTCCTGCCCTGAGAGAAAATGATGTAGTAGTAAAGTGCATTTCTGCTAAACTGCTTGATATCAGCTCTAATAAAAGTTAGCCACTGAGCTCACTCTCCAATTCCTTATGAGCAACACAAAAGAAATATCCTTCATCCTATAATCTTATGAAATTTTTTCTGTTAAACACTCAATTGATGTGACAATGTTAGTTGCATTTGTTCAATGTGACTAATTTGTATTATTCACAATGGATAGCTGGAATTGTGTAAAATGACAGTGGTATTTAAATAAGAATTTACCTAGATAAATCCCATAAAAATGTTAACAAGTTTGAATAAAAATTTACTTCTCTTAGCATATGATTCCCACATAATATTCTTTTATTTAAAATATCTCAAATTGTGCAATTTTAATATGAATTGATAAAAGTAATTAGTAATGAAAATTTAATAAATATACAAAATAATTACAACAAATCAGATTTCATAGAGCTTTTGAAAATTTTAAGGACATTCTTCATGGTTTGCATTTTTCTAGTCCATTCAGCACTAAGGCACTTTTTTATTTAGAACTACATCATTGCTCTCACTACTACATTGTATTTTCATGTACTAAACGGAATTAGCACTATATATATATCATCAACCATTATCAGCACACTGCTGGATGACAGTCTCCCAAATTCTTTTCCACAGTTCTATGTTGAGCCTATTTCCTCCAAGTGCTTTTGGATCCACCCATTTCCCATGTGCTTTTGGATCCACCCATTTCCCATGTGGTCTTCTTCTGGGTCTTTTCCTGTTCCTTGGTATGCAACTAAGTATTTCAGTTGTTCGATAGTGGTCAGTTCTTCTAGAAATATATCCAGCTCATTGACACTCGAGGGTCTTCACTCTGATTGTGATGTCATCAACTTTAGTCATTCCCTAATCCACGTATTCCTCTTTTTTGTTTTCAGTAATTTCATTTTTAAACCTACTTCTTTGTTCTTGTCAGCAAGTTCCTGGATCATACACTGTAGCTCTAAGGGGGTACTTGCAAAAATGACAATATTATCATCAACCTGAAGGCGGGTTAAACAACCTCTATTAATCTTTATCTTTTTGTCTTCTCAGTTCAATGATTGAAAGATATTCAGCAAAGTGGCATTAAAGAGCTTAGAAGGTATGGTGTCATCTTGTATTACTCTCTTTCCAGTTTTTATAAGTGCAGTGTCCTCAAACTGCCAAATGTTGCCTTTTCATAGATGTTATTAATAATGTTGACATATGTATCTTCAATATCGCGGGATTTCAAAGACTAATGATTGTTTCACAGAATAAAAAGCCTTTTCAGAATCAATAAAAGCCATACATAATAGGAGTTCATACTCATTCATTTTTTTAATTAGTTCTCTCACAAGGGATGTATGTGGGCTCGAACATACCAATTAACATGAAATGCGGCACATGTGTGCAGGTATGAGTATGGATCATCGTAGGGTGAGTCATTCCCGTGTAAAACATGTTTAACGCCTGCAGCGCCACTGAGAAATCCAATGTCATGTTTCTGTAGTGGGGCCAGGAATACACCCCTGTCAGAGTTGTCATCCAGCCCAATGCTGTTGTCTTCACTATTTCTGTCGAGTGTCATTGTGTGCATTGTTTCCAATTCATTTTCGTACTTGCTGATAATTAGATTGGTTAAAACTGTCGCAAACAACTCATTTTCCACCCTAATTAGCGTTTCATCGGTAAATCGCCGCTTTATTTTGGCTTTCAGCAGCTCAAGGACATTCAGGGGGGATAATGGTGACAATTTTCACCATGTTCTAATAATTATGACAGCACCTTACACAATGTGTGGTGCAATACACACGAGTTGTTCATCTGGACGCTGTAACTCCACACAAACTACACGACTTATGACGAGTGTGTTTTGGAGGACAGGTGGTGCTGCCGGAATTTAATGCGTTTTGCACAGGAATGACTCACCCTACCATGGTCCGTACTCATACCTGTACTCATGTGCCCCATCTCATGTCAATTGGCACGTTCGAACCCACACACATCCCTTGTCAGCACATGGGGATTTATAGCCACTCCTGAATCCAGCTTGTTCTTTTGGTTGAGTCAAATCCAGTGTTTCCTTCAAGCAATGGGACAGAACCTTAGTGAAGATTTTGTAAACAACTGATAAGATGATGACGAGTCTGTAGTTCTTGAGGTCTTCAACCACCCCCCCCCTTTTATGCAGCAACATCATTTTAGCATTGCTTCAGTCATCAGGAATCTTCCCTTTATTGAGACACCTAGTGAAAATTTGGGTGAGTGCAGTTTCTATTTCTCCACTAGCTTCTTGTATAACATTCACAGTAATTCCATCTTCCCCTGGAGCTCTTTCCTGTTTCATGTTCTTAATTGCATGTGCAACTCTGCCAGGAAGACTACAGGAACTTTGGTGCTGGTACATTTGTTAATGTCTGGAATATATGTATCATCCTTTTTATACAGTTTTACCTAAAATTCTTAAACTCTCTTCAAAACTTCACTTCTGTTTCTTGTTACAGTACCATCTTTTATTCTAGGCAAAATATTAAATGCATAATCTGTGTTCTTTCATTTCTTCCATTACTGAGATAACTGTTTGCTTTCTTCAGGCTCAGAGGGAAAAATTTAAACTCAAATGGAACAATCTAGAATACTTACAGCTGAGGAGGGGCATGGGTCTGCTCACCTGGGATTAGAACATATTCCCAGAGTGAGATTGGCTAGAAATCCTTAACTATAATGTTACAACAACATGTGTATACATATATTAAACAATAACAACGTTTATACTTTTTGAAACTCTAAAGCATTCAATAAAGTAAAATATGAAATACACAGCACTGTTTCATAAATTAAAGTTTTTTTAGGCAGAATATTTAATGCATACCTCCATAACTGATCCCTCAGAGCAATACAAAGCAGCTAGATCAGATTTCTAAAATATGGAAAAATAAATTCTTACAAACTGATTGTCATAACAAAATATTTTTCCACAAGACACAAGTTAATTTATTAAAGTCAAACATAAAAAGAATATCATAACAATAGTATAAGGTAATCTATTATTAAGATAAAACTAACTACAGGTATTAAATAAAAACCTCAACTGAAAAATAATTTATATGTGTTCTTTTCAAAAAGTATTTAAATACCTTTTGCATCCTTTGTGTTGTACACAAATGTTTTTAATACACAGTACATGCACCAATATGTATAAATTTCTGTAAAGTATGTCCAGAAACAATTTGTAAAGTATGTCCAGAAACTATTTCCACAGTTGAAAACAGCTTCTTGTTTAATTCTGGACAGGCTCACATAAATCACAACTGCACTGTACTAAAAAAAAAAAAAACTTTTTTTGGAAGATCTATAAGGCAGATCAGATGTCTTATGGCATGTAAAATACATGAATGCAATAGTCTGACAATAGAAAGCCACCAGAAAAAGTCCACTGTCAAGTGTTGATGCTGTTTAGCAATATGTCAAATTTAATTAAATTGTATGATTCAGTTTTGATAACAGTGGTATTCCAAAATGTTTGCATACTCATAAACCTTTGACCTTTTCCAAGGAGGATTCCTAAAAGACAGAATTTAAAGAAATATGCCCACAATATTTCCGAATAAGTACAAACCGTGTAGTATAAAGTGGCAGCATTTGATATGAATAACTATTAAAATCATGTTCTGTACAGAACTGAGTTTGTACCTACTGTTTATTTATGCCCCCTGAATGGTATTTTCACACTGCTGTGGTGATGGTGTGTGTGTATGTGTTGGGCGGGGGGGGGGGGCTTGTATACATACTCTAACAACCATGAGAGCTATCTATACCAGCTCCAGTATTTTAAGCCAGAAGTCTAATCAAGAGACAAATACCTAAGGGAAGGAAACTCCACTACAAATCCAAGCAGAAGACAGCAGAACTATCAGTACTGGCATAAATCTGATGTTAGTTGATGAAGGCATGACTTGTTGAGGTAGCTACAAGCATGACCTTATTATTGGCCATGTAGCTGAAATACGCTAATACAGAAAACACACAATGGTAAATAACTACATTACTTTCTCACAGACACATATAAGTATCATGAATAGAGTGCAGAAAATTTGAAGGAAGTACCAAGAAATGTGGAAATGTCAACGAATATTAAGAAATATAGATTTCCAGATTTCTTAATATTTCTTTAAATAGATGAAGAATCAAGGGATACTAAGAAATGTGAAAAGACCGATACTGATATTTACAACATTAAAAATTTGTATTAAAGTGGGCAAATACAAAGTATAATCAACGAAACAAAGATTTTAAGTATTGATATTCTCAAAATTAGTGAATCACAATGAATTAGCTTTGGATAACTTTAAATGTATTATCATACCATATGGTAACATACATACATACATAACTACAGAACTGGCATGATTTAAACAACAAATCTACCATGATAATGGAGAATTATAAAGAGCAATAAGAGAGAATCAAAATTCTAAAACTAGATAAAACAAAAATTATGATGAATGATATGCAGTTTCATTCATGCACCAATAGCAGATGCCAATCCTAAGAAACAGAATTCTATGCAGATATAGAGGAAGTATGGAAGACAACAAATCCAAAGAGATCAGGCACTTTTGCAATGAATGCTAAAATAGTCATAGGAAGGCAAGCACATATCATTGGGCCTTTTAGTCCCAATAACAAATTCTAGGAGTGATAAATTAGTTGAATTCTATGGTAAATACTACTTGCAATGCACACATTTTGAGTGATCAACATTCTAGCAGACTTTTTACAAAGAAAGCTTCAGGAGACAGCCATAATAACCAATATAACTAGAATGATAATGTATTCATAAATGAAAGATATGGAAATATGATAACCAGAATTAAGAAATATCCTCCAGCACACCTAGGGTCCTAGGCATAACCTTTTAGTAATAAAGGAAAGAAAGCATAAAATATTCTGAACACTAATGCTCTCAAAAGCAACACTAATGACAAGAATTGAATACGTTAATAGTTGTATAACTATTATTATTACTGTTACACACATTATAAAACTCTTCAAGTTGAGTGCACATATGCCTCATAATTTCTGCTATAACATAATTATTTAAGGATGTGGGATGTAAAAATATTTCAACTATTACAACTTGTTCAAAATGACTGCACTCACCCAATATGGCACAATTGGAAAGATTATTGTTGAATGTTTTAACTCACAGGTTTCTATCTCGGATGTTCGGGAGTTGACAGTTTCGTGCAGACTAAGTTCGTAGAACTAAAAACACTTACAGGTTTATATGAAAACTTACAACTAGAGGTGAGATTCAAATAAAAAATGAAGATGAAGTTTAAAAGAATCAATGAAATAAAAGACTATATACAGAGTGATTAAAATTATTATCTTTTATCGACATTGTCTTAACATAAAATCAAGCTAAAAAAGAGCATTCCTAATCACACCAAGACCAAGAGGTTTGCATAAAGTTTGGAGAGATAGCAGAGAATTACTTGTAATGGGCACTCACTACTCCAACACTACCAGACTAGTTTCGATCCGCTAACATCACAGTCGTCTTCAGTGGTACAACTATCGTCCGTCGATGTAAAGCAAGCTTGGTACTATGTGCCGACTTCCACGCATCATTCCTGACTTGGATGTTCCACGTCAACAGATCATGTCTGTGTTCCCATAAACGTGTGCATACGTGACTATGTTGCGATGCACCATCTATCGGGTTGGATGTAAAGAACAGTTGTTATCCTTCTAATTATTCTGGTTCAAATTTCTCCTTGATTTATTTTTAGTTTTTAGTTTTTTCTTTTCTTGCTTAATTAGATATTTCCAAAGGTATGGGATTTCCATTGGTGTTGATGAATTACAGTTCTTGTCTTGGGTCTTTTCAATAGCAAATAGCCTCTGACCATAGAATTTGATTATGCTTTTTGTGTGTTTTCAGAATTTTGATGTTTTCCCAACTTGCTGTTAGTTCGTTATCCATGCAGTGCTGAATTAGTGAAGCCTTTACTTCTTTTCTTGTCCAAATTTCTATAATGTTCGTTCAGTCGAGCTGCAAGTCTTTTTAGTACTACCAATATAATATTTATCGTGTTTACCATTGTTAGGATCAATAGTAGGTATCATATAAACACTCGCTTTTTGCAGTGGATTCTTGTTGCAATCTTCAGGTGTTAGTAATTGTGAATTGTCAATAACTTTTTCTGCAACATAACAGTTGTTGTTTTGGCATTCTTTTTTCAGAATACTACTAATAGGTAGTAAATATAGGATGCTGCCACAGAATTGCATTTTATTTTTTAATACAGTTGTTACCATTTTTAGAATTTCTTTGTTCAATGATGTTACGATAAATTGAATAAATTAATCCTCTTGGGTATCCCAAACAAGTCGCAGTACCTTTAATCCATTGTATTTTGTCTTTCAGTGCTTTTTAGTTGACGAGTGTGTAATGTCTTGGTTCACAAACGATTGTAACGCCAATGTCTTATATCTCCAAGGGTGACAGGATTCTTTAGAAATTATAGTAGGAACATACGTGGGTTTACGGTATACGTTGAACTCAATCTTGTTCTGACACTTAAATAAAGAGATTTCTAAAAAATTGAGTCTGTTAATTTCTTTTTCACAAGTGACTTGGCTATTGAAGTTAGTCATAAATTGTTCCATCTCGGTTTCGGAGAAAGGTCAGAAAATCAAGATATCTACATAGCGTAAATATAATAACAGTAAGTTATTTGTAGTGCTGGTAAACATTTTACCTTCAATATCTTGCATGATAACTTCCCCTAATAATCCAGATATCGGAGATAACATAGGTGCTCCAAAAATTTGTTTGTAAATTGCATTGTTGTAGATGAAGAAATTATTATCTGTAATCAGGTTGAGAGTGTAAATGATACCATCACTAGCACTAGTAATTGGTTCAATTTTTAGTGTTCTCAGTTTATCCTCGATGAGGTGGATTGCATCGGAGGTGGGGGTGTTTGGGTATAAGGCCACCACATCCAAACTGTACATTGTAAATCCTGTGCTGTTAATAGACTTGATTTTTTAATATCTAAGTTATTATTACCTGAAATTGGCAAAGTTTTTCGCACGTTGTTGCTCCGTGAGGCACGTGCTCCCAGCCCAAGAGAGGTCTATTGTTATGTGCTTTTTTTTTTGGTTAGTTAAAAAATTTTAATAAATGAAACAGTTAGGTTATATTATTATCAGTTCACATTCATTCCTTCGCACAATCAAATGTTTTAAATTTACTATTAATTAAAAGATTGTATTAGAAAAAGTTGTACTCATCAGGTCGGAGAGACGTCTCTCAAGAGGCTTTTCGTCACGTTGTTATGGCGAGCGCTTTTGGCACAGCCGGTGTGCCATCGTCAGGCCTTTTACACCTACATGATGAGGGTTTCCTCGCGCGTTTGTGTAGCTGCTGGAGTTGCATGTCGGGAAACAAAGGGAAAGTTTTGCGGGCTGTATGTGTTAGGTGATTGCTTCTCTCATGTGTCGCCATCTATTGGATGAGTTGGTAAGTATATCAGTAATAAGTACAATTTTTTCTTTTTGTGTAGCTATTTTTCAAAAAAGAAAAAAATGTACTTACGATTGATATACCTACCAACTCATCCAATAGATAGCGACACATGAGAAGCAATCACCTAACACATACAGCCTGCAAAACTTTCCCTTTGTTTCCCGACATGCAACTCCAGCGGCTACACAAACGCACGAGGAAACCCTCATCATGTAGGTGCAGAAGGCCCGACGATGGCACACCCGCTGTGCCGAAAGCGCTCGCCATAACAACGTGACGAAAGCCTCTTGAGAGACGTCTCCCGACCCGATGAGTACAACTTTTTCTAATACAATCTTTTAATTAATAGTAAATTTAAAACATTTGATTGTGCGAACGAATGAATATGAACTGATAATAATATAACCTAACTGTTTAATTTATTAAAATTTTTTAACTAACCAAAAAAAAAGCACATAACAATAGACCTCTCTTGGGCTGGGAGCACGTGCCTCACGGAGCAACAACGTGCGAAAAACTTTGCCAATTTCAGGTAATAATAACTTAGATATTAAAAAATCAAGTCTATTAACAGCACAGGATTTACAATGTATAGTTTGGATGCGGTGGCCTTATACCCAAACACCCCCACCTCTGATGCAATCCACCTCATCGAGGATAAACTGAGAACACTAAAGATTGAACCAATTACTAGTGGTGGTATCATTTACGCTCTCAACCTGATTACAGATAATAATTTCTTCATCTACAACAATGCAATTTACAAACAAATTTTTGGAGCACCTATGGGATCTCCGATATCTGGATTATTAGGAGAAGTTATCATGCAAGATATTGAAGAGAAAATGTTTACAGGCACTAAAAATAACTTACTGTTATTATACTTACGCTATGTAGATGATATCTTGATTTTCTGACCTTTCTCCGAAACCGAGATGGAACAATTTATGACTAACTTCAATAACAAATTTACAACAACTGAAGTCACTTGTGAAAAAGACATTAACAGACTCAATTTTTTAGACATCTCTTTATTTAAGTGTCAGAACAAGATTGAGTTCAACGTATACCGTAAGCCCACGTATGTTCCTACTATAATTTCTAAAGAATCCTGTCACCCTTGGAGATATAAGACATCGGCGTTACAATCGCTTGTGAACCGAGACATTACACACTCGTCAACTAAAAAAGCACTGAAAGACAAAATACAATGGATTAAAGGTACTGCGACTTGTTTGGGATACCCAAGAGGATTAATTTATTCAATTTATCGTAACATCATTGAACAAAGAAATTCTAAAAATGGTAACAACTGTATTAAAAAATAAAATGCAATTCTGTGGCAGCATCCTATATTTACTACCTATTAGTAGTATTCTGAAAAAAGAATGCCAAAACAACAACTGTTATGTTGCAGAAAAAGTTATTGACAATTCACAATTACTAACACCTGAAGATTGCAACAAGAATCCATTGCAAAAAGCGAGTGTTTATATGATACCGACTATTGATCCTAACGATGGTAAACACGATAAATATTATATTGGTAGTACTAAAAAAAGACTTGCAGCTCGACTGAACGAACATTATAGAAATTGGACAAGAAAAGAAGTAAAGACTTCACTAATTCAGCACTGCATGGATAACGAACTAACACCAGGTTGGGAAAACATAAAAATTCTGACAACACACAAAAAGCATAATCAAATTCTATGGTCAGAGGCTATTGCTATTGAAAAGACCCAAGACGAAAACTTAATTCATCAACACCAATGGAAATCCCATACCCTTGGAAATATCTAATTGAGCAAGAAAAGAAAAAAACTAAAAACTAAAAATAAATCAAGGAGAAATTTGAACCAGAATAATTAGAAGGATAACAACTGTACTTTACATCCAACCCGATAGATGGCGCATCGCAACATAGTCACGTATGCACACGTTTATGGTAAAATGGACGTGATCTGTTGACGTGGAACATCCAAGTCAGGAATGATGCGTGGAAGTCGGCACATAGTACCAAGCTTGCTTTACATCGACCGACGATAGTTGTACCACTGAAGACGACTGTGATGTAAACGGATCGAAACTAGTCTGGTAGTGTTGGAGTAGTGAGTGCCCATTACAAATAATTCTCTGCTTTCTGTCCAAATTTCATGCAAACCTCTTGGTCTTGGTGTGATTAGGAATGCTCTTTGATAGCTTGATTTTATGTGAAGACAATGTCGATAAAAGATAGTGATTTTAATCACACTGTTTATAGTCTTTTATTTCATTGATTCTTTTAAACTTCATCTTCATTTTTTATTTGAATCTCACCTCTAGTTGTAGGTTTTCATATAAACCTGCGAGTGTTTTTAGTTCTACGAACTTAGTCTGCACAAAACTGTCAACTCCCGAATGTCCGAGATAGAAACCTGTGAGTAAAAACATCCAACAATAATCTTCCCAATTGTGCCATATTGGGCGAGTGAAGTCATTTTGGACAAGTTATAGTAGTTGAAATATTTTTATATCCCACATCCTTAAATAATTATGTTATAGCAGAAATTATGAGGCATATGCACACTCGACTTGAAGACTTTTGTAACGTGTGTAACAGTAATAATTATAGTTATACAACTATTAACATATAATATAGCCACGTAAACTAAATGGGTAGTTGTGACTAACCAAGTTATATTACGGCCAGGAATTGAGCTGTAAAACAGAAGTTTTAAATTTAGGCAGGATCAACAAACTTAGAAAAAAAAATAACTAGAACAACTTGAAATATGTAACCCTAGTAACAGCAGAGAAGAACATTAGTAGACATAAGAAAAACAAAATTTTAGCAGGGGAGGGGATACAATAGAAAATAAATGGAAAGTCAGAAGCTCCATGGCATGCAAAGCATTCCTGACAGATTCAATAATGACATTTTTACACTGAAAGGGTAGTTAACAACTAAATGCATCAAAATTGAACAATCACAAAAACGCAGAAAGAGAAAATGGAGATTAAAAGAAAAAGCAGAGCAGAATGCGGTGTTAACAAGAATCAAGATACTCACAGAATAGCAGAAAAGATATAGTCAAAATAGTATAACTATACTAAAAATCCGAAATTTCTTGGCGTAGAATACAAATAAACTTTTCAAGCTTTCGTACATCAACCAGGTGGCTTTTTCCTACTGCAAACTGGACAATAGAACGTTTCAACAATTTGAACGTGGTGACTTGACTAGACAATAAATGAATAGGCGCAAACGTGATAATTCGAAGAAACAAGGTCACGCTGGTTGGGAACGCGGTACCACATTAGAAAATGCCGCATTATTTGAAGAATTGATTCCAAATATGTGGCAACTCCAGAGAGACGCTGTCATTGCAAGCCTCACAGCTGGTCAAGATTTCCAAGGTTTCATGAATGAATAATGCTGTGTTTTCTACCATGATATCGCATGCCCAACCAACGTGACCTTGTTTCTTTGAAACATCAGGTTTGTGCCTATTCATGTATTGTCGAGTCAAGTCACAGCGTTCAAATTGTTGAAATGTTCTATTATTCAGTTTGCAGTTAGCTGTCTACCTTCCTTGAAAAAGCCATCTGGTTGATGTGCGAAAGCTTGGAAAGTTTATTTGTATTCTATGCCAAGAAATTTCGGATTTTTAGTATAGTTATACTATTTTGAGCATAATTTGGTGTACAGTTCCTACTTATTGAGAAAAGTTATAGTATAACACCTCAATTAACTTTAGAGGGCAAAATGATTATGAAAAGAGCATGAGACAAAAAAGAAAAGCATGGATAGATGGCTCTAAAAAGAAAAATGAACTGGATTGAACAGAGAGAAGATTATTCATGGAATTAGACCGAAGGTCCATAGTGTTTGTTGGCTGCCAGCAAAAGAACACTATAAGCAGGGCTGATATTCAAAATATTTAACGACTGTTATGGTAATATAAATATATATAAAATTAGAAATGTGTGTATGCATGTATATGTAAGGAATGTACATACATATTTTGTTTTTTAATTCTCAAAGTAAACACTACATATTACCAAACTGCTTACCAACTGACAAATTGCAGTGTGAATCCTTCAAATCATTCTACTAATTTCCAAATTATTTGCTGATTTTTAGAAATTGTTGGCATAATCCTTTGTTTGACATGGCTGTTACAAGCTGAATGGTGCCCGGTCTGCCCATGATTTGACATAGAGAACCACATCGAGCCACAAGTGGTGTTTACTCCACTACTAGATATGCAACCTTATGTACACAGAGGTAAAAATTTCTGGGAGAATAATGAACTCACTTACCTTCAATCAGTCACATACAAACAGCTGTATATCACTATAAGAGATTCACATATATCACTGATAGAAAACTTTGGTAACTACTTTGCTTTTACAAGGAAAACAACTGTGAATCAGAAATTTTACTATCCTGGAAAGCAGTGGCACATTACCTTTCTGAATACATGAGCACAAAGTAAGTTTATTACTTTTTGTGGAAATGCTGTGATTTAGATTCCTATATGACAGACTTCAGTTACTTGGAAATGTGTTGTCACAGCAACATACTTGACAAGAATTCTGAAGATATGAATTCAATTCATGCTTCAGGAAAAATCAGTTTTTAAGTTACAAAACTAATAATTTGATACAGTGCAATTTCATTAATTTCCAAAATTTGCACATATTTTTTAACAGAGCTATTTTTGATTGATTAATTTTCAAGAAAGATTGTTTTTTTTATCATCAGGCCACTATCACTCTAACTCACCATAACTGTAATGGTCTGAGTTAATTACTCAGGGCCATTATTCTGGAAAGCAATCAACCAAAGTTAGCCCTATGGAGTTGTTTTACTTCATTATTTCCCCATCCATGTCATTCTGTTAATTTCCTTAGTATGATGTCCTGTTGATGACTAATAATTTTAAGTTAATCTCAAGTCACTTTTTTGATTACTTTCACTTATAAATCTATTAAGTCTGGTTTCATTGGAATTGTTAATTGCTGATATACACTACTGTCTAAAACTTAAGGAAGAGGTACATTTTGGCCAGTCAGAATCTGAAAAACTGGTTTCCCAACTGTAAGTGGTATCAATGGTAATAGCAACAGTAAAATGAAATGCACAATATAAAAAAAAAAAGAGTAATATCAAATAAAGATCAAAATGTTACGAAGAAGGTAGAAGCTCAGTTGTTATCCAGTGACACTTTTGCATCAGCACTATATAAACAAACTACAGGGTTAAGTCCTCAGTAGGGGTTATGTCCACTTCAAACTGCAATGCTTGTTTAGCACCAATGTGTTCCACTTCTGCAAAAGAACCCTGATAAGTGCTCAAATGGTTTCTGGTGGGGGATTCTTTTGCACAACATGTCTCCCAAGAGCAGTCCACAAATGTTCGATTGAATCTAAATCATTTGAAAACTCAGGTCACTCCATCTAGGGGATATCCGCATTAGCCAATACTTCATCCACAGCTTCCTGTGCTGTGAGGACAGCTGCCATCACCCATAAAAGTGAAATCTGCATCCGCAGCATCACAGAACAGACAAACATGACGAAGAATATCATCATTGCAGTACCAATGTTTGGTGATTGTCCCTTGATCTACTACCACCTGCATTTCAGTGAATGATAAATCAAGGGAAAATCCACTGACCATGACACCAGCCCACACTATGACACCATATCTGTCTTGTTCAATGACATTCCTTGCATCATATGTAGTCTTATGTTCCCTCCAGATCAACTGCCACTTGGAACCCAAAGGAAGACTAAAGCAGCTTTCACCAGACAACATTTCCTTGGCCCACTAATATGAAAACCAGTCAACATGAGTCATGCACTACAGATGGCGAGCTGTATGATGCACCTTGAAAAATGGTGGACAGCATAAGGTTTCCAGGCATACTATAGTCCTGCTGCATTTAGAGTCTTGACATGGTTTGGTGTGAAATTCGCACACCTATGCTTACTTGAAGATGATTAGCCAACTAGCCCATCACAGACATAGCATGACCAAAAAAATTGGGGGATGGGGGCATGCAAAAAGTGTAAACTGATGCTTTCCTTTGGGGGGAGAGGCCATACATGGAAAGTTTTTCTGTACATATAAAAGTTGGGTCTTTTAAGTGCATAACACACACATTTCTTGCTCTGTATTACTCTTTGATCTATGCTGATAATAACGATGATAAACAAACAGTCCAGCATATTTTTGACAAGACACTATTCTGAAAATAAAATCTCTGTTTTTATAAATTATTTTAAACATTATAAATTTTTCTGCTGTTAGATTGAGAATGTGGTACAATGAGTCTCTACATTGATAGTATTTTGCTGTGATTTTACTTCTTCACAAAAACGAATCACAGCCAAATCCTAAAGGTGAGCATAACAGTGTGTGTGTGTGTGAAGCTCTTGATTCTTCCTCTTTGAAATTTGTACTGACTCCATTATATCTTCCACTTGTATTTGCTGCCCCACTCCTAAGCTGGGAGCAGCAGTATATGTTCCACTAAACAAAATTTCAGTTGATGACCCATATTTGCTATTTCTGAAATTCCTCAGCTTCTAGATTTTTTTAATTTTTCTTATTTAAATATTTTATTCTAATGTCAAGACTTGGTACAAGTTTTATGTTGAATGTTTTACTAATTTTTTGGGAAATTCAAATTTTTTTCGTTAAATTTTTATAATTTATTTTTGGTGAGTTTTAGTTTTTAAAAAGCCTGTGAACACCGAAGATTAATCATTAAATTACAAAATATGTCATCCTTCTTTTAAAAAACAAATATAGCATATAAATTCATTGAAAACAAATGTTTCTGACTCTAATGAAGGCAAAGAAATTTATGTAAAATCTAAACAGAAGACATTCCATGCATTTTAATTTTATTTGCTTTTATTTTCTGTTTATCCTGCTGTTCATGTCATGATGTAAGGTGATGTACAGAAAATACAAACAAATAATGTAACATTCAAAAACAAAGAAAATGCAAAAATGTAAATTAAATGCTATTTTATTATAACAGTAGATGGCTAAAATTACTGTAAAAGAAATTCTTTCATAAATTAGTTATCTACATCCAAATATTACAAAATACTTAATAAAAAGAAATATTAAACCCAACTTATTAAAAAACAACTGCAAAAAAAATGCTACAGAAGTTTAATTGAATCTTTCCAAAGGACTAATTAAAAGTTCAACATAAAAAAAGTACCATCAGGTTGTAACAATAAGGTAACAGAATATTTCCCATTCATTAATCAAATCAAATAAGATGCCTTACTTATACAAGGAATTATTTACAACACAGAATGCAGCTGTGGGATTTCACTCTTAGGAAAGAGAGATATTTAACTGAAATGCACTTGATGGAACATAAATCAGCAATTAAAGAGGGGCATAATAAAAACATATAAAAAAACATAAGAGAAAATGGTCACTAAATGAACTAAAATTTATTTTAAATTATTAGTCATCAGTAGGCTATCACAAAAAGGAAATTAAAAAGAAGACTGAAAATTGAGAAAAAGAAGGATTCCATAGTTGGTGTTCACATGCATTGGTCATTACTAGAAGAATGGCACTAAGTAATTAATTATGACAATTTCAGCTACAACAAATTATAGTGATAATGGCCTGACAAATTTCTTGAAAAGGTAAAAGAAAAGTTTAGTTTATCAACAAAGTATGACATAAGACACACCTAGTGATAAGTTGACACCCTATAACTAAAGTTTAATATAGGCACAAGCTGACACACAAGAATATATATTCTACACATACCTGTAAGTCCACCCAAGTAGTCTTAAAACACATCAATCAGGGTGTGGTTCCTGCCGAGCCCGCTTGTTCAATGTAGCATCTGGAATGGTATACTGCATAGAAATTAACAGGTAACTGTAACGCCTTTCTTCACGGGGTGAACTCACATGCAGTTTTCTGTAAAACCAAGGTTGAACCCCGAGGATGCACTCAATATTGAATTCTAAAATATTTACAAAAGTTAAAAACACAATCTAAGAACATTAAAAGTTGAGTTGAACAACACTCCGGCTCCTTAGTAGAGACTTTCGCTAATACTGCAGCATCTTCAGAACTCTAATGTGGTGTGTTCCGCATTACTGGCAAACATTCACAATGTTACAAAAGTTGGTGTATGTGGACATATCTCTGTGATGGTGCCTAATGTTACCCATCAGCCACTACAAGGTTATGCAAGTTGTGGCGGGCATATGTGCTGGACCCGCATAACCTTGTATTGACTTATGGGTAACATTAGGCATCATCACAGAGATATTATGTCCACACACCAACTTGTGTAACATTGTGGGTGTTTGTCAGTAATGTGGAACACACTACATTAGAGTTCTGAAGATGCTGCAGTATTAGCAAAGGAGTGTTGTTCAACTCAACTTTTAATGTTCTTAGATTGTGTTTTTACCTTTTGTAAATATTTTAGAATTCAATATTGAGTGCATCCTCGGAGGTGGGTTCAACCTTGGCTTTACAGAAAACTGCATGTGAGTTCACCCCATAAGGATGGCTAATTGGCTTGTAGCAGTCACCTTTTAATTTCAATACAGTAACCCTTCCACGCGCTATATTGAACAAATGAGCTCCGCAGGAACCACGCCCCAATGGAAGTCTTATAATACTACTTAAGTGGACTACAGGCACATGTAGAATATATATTCTTGTGTGTCAACTCATGCCTATATTAAACTTTGGTAAAAGAAAAATTATCCTTGAAAATTCAGGAATAAAACTCATAGTTTAAAAAAATGCATAAATTTTGGAAAATGTTATCAGTTTTGCAGAAGACAATCATATGGATAGATGTTAATTATGGCACTTCTGAACAAAAAATATTGCGAAATTTTATGTTCTCAATAAAGAGAAGTTATGCTTACAGAAGCAACCTGAAAATTATTGTTGGTGCCTCGATGATCAAGATCATGGCACAGGCAGGCAATGAATAGAGCTAAACACTCCAGTTCCCTAAAAACAAAAGCATGATAATGAATTTCAACTAATGACAATAAAAATAAACAATAAAACATTTTCCTTTACTCATTTTATCAAAGCAACTATTATTTCTGATAGTAAGATGGTACAATAACACTGGTGAGAAAATAACTTGGCATTGAAAATGAACATGCATTTTTGGAGAAACACACATGCAAGTAAGTAAGCATAAATGATTATGTGTATACATATTCTTTGCCAAAAAAAAAAAAATGGCGCTTGGAAGAATTGAGATGAAAATGAGATGAAAATTGGTGTATGCAATGTACATGTATAGGAAAGGAAATGATTGCAATTTCAGGGCAGTTGGGCCATTTATTCGGATAAAACAGCTACACGAGTGGAACAAGTCAGTATGTTGTAGCACAAATGAGTGGTAGGCAATGCATGTAACTAACAAACTAATTAAGAAGAAGGTAGTGTAGACACGCTAAGTTACGTATAAAAGTTTAATGCAAATATCTTTTCAGCCATTACTACGGCCTTAATCAGTGCGACTATGATTGGTTTACGTTGCCAGATCGGAAAGGTAAGTTTTGTAATGGTAACTCCGGGTGACATAATGCAATGAGGGATTTCCAGATGTAAGGAACGAAAATGGGGAGCTCAGAGTTGCAATTTTTGGAAAATAAAATTTCCAAACTTTCTCTAAACCTCAGAGAATATAGAGAAAGTTTGGAAGTTTTATTTTCCAAAAATTGCAACTCTGAGCTCCCCATTTTCGTTCCTTACATCTGGAAATCCCTCATTGCATTATGTCCCCCCCGAGTTACCATTACAAAACTTACCTTTCCAATCTGGCAACGTAAACCAATCACAGTTGCACTGATGAAGGCCATAGTAATGGCTGAAATATATTTGCATTAAACTTTTATACGTAACTTAGCATTTTCTACACTACCTTCTTCTTAATTATGTTGTAGCACCACCTTTGCCTAAGATACAAGAGGTTACCTGGAATAGCACAAACTCATACAGTTCACAGATACTGTACCGAGGTATAGCATGCCAGATGTGTCCAAATTGTGGGCCAGTTCACTGACATTCCATCATGTCCCAAACATGTTCAATCAGTGAGAGGTTGGGAAATCAGGCTGGCCAAGCATTATCCTGTCGAAAAATTGCTCAGTGACGCTGAGACAAGAATAGCAACATAACAGGTTGTAGAATGTCGTTGATGTACTACTGAGCCGTGAAGGTAGTACAGAGGACTACCAAGGGTGTCCAGCTATCATAGGAAATGGCTCCCCAGAAATCACCCCATTGTGCGAGTCATGTGCCATTCCATAGTAAAGGCAGGATCCATGCGCTGGCCGGCTCGATACCTGACACATTTGTGCAGGTCATCAGGGCTAAGTGCAAACCATAACTCATCACTGAAGATAACATTATGCCACTGGACATTATCCCACATTGATAGGGCCCAACACCACTGCAAGTGCCAGTGATGCTCACTGGGCAGTGGTAGAGTGGCATTCTAGATGATGAAACATGGCCACAGATGGTTGAGAGCAACGAACTCATTCTGTTCGTGTGGCTCTCACAATTGCTTGATCCTCACATTCTGTCATTGCCCTCGGCCATCAACTGGGTGCTGCTGGGTTGTGCCCTCCTCAACCCATTGGTGCCAACAGTGATCGGAAGTAGCATGTTACAAGTAGCGCTGCTACTGTAGCACATTACTTTTACAGTAGCATTGCTACAAATAAAAGAATGTAGTTGTAGCTGTAGCATACTACAAAATCCAGTAGTTTGTGGTGGAAAATCTACAAATTGCACTACTTAAAAAAAAAAAAAATTCTCCCCTTAAATCACGTAATATTTCTAGATTTCCTGAAGTGTTATTGGTTGGAACAGGAGCAGAGTGTGTCCTACTTACAATCACGTGTCTGACTTGTCTTACACTGTCAAGCCAGCCAAATAGTTAACTTTTCAGCATATCTTTTGCAGAAAAAGAAAATGGTTATAGCATCACTTCATCCATTTATCCGTCCACCTGTGGGCACCATAGCTTTACAATTACTAGTCCGATCTGAAAAATTCTTTTTGCATTGGAAAGCTTGAAATGTGAGAATAATGGCGTACGCATTTTGAGTTTTTTCAAGATGAATAACTTCACTGCTGGATGGCATAGATACAGATGGTATCGAATCAAAAATTTATTTTATTCCATATCATTG
This sequence comes from Macrothele yani, assembly GCA_039090855.1. NCBI lineage: Eukaryota > Metazoa > Arthropoda > Arachnida > Araneae > Macrothelidae > Macrothele > Macrothele yani. Next base: position 63,563,815 of record CM077006.1, read on the forward strand.
CTTCTAAATATCTGATTGAAAAATTTCTTCTTCCATTCGATACCATTTATAACAAAGACTATTTGGGTGTTTTTCTTTTTTTAATTGATGCATATCTTTTGCGCTTGGGGGGGGGGGGGGTTGAATTTAAGTTGCAATTTCCCACACAACTCTGCTTTTAAAGGCCAGGTTAGAAAATGTCCTTTTTACACTGGATAAAGCTCATGGAGGAAAATGTTCTGCATGTAATTTCTAATTTTTGGTAAACACCACGTGATGTAAGGATATATTTCTAGCTCTGATGTATTTGCAACAATATCTGCACTTCCGAAAACTTAATTTAAAAAATATTTTTACGGTCTAATTTCGCTTAACACGAGAAACCTTTAGAGAATAGCTTCTGCTTAGAACAGTGCAGTGCTTCTGCAAGGGGTTGTAGATATATATCTTATTTTTGTCCATATCTCTACTTCTAAGAGTCCAATTTGAAAATTTCATTCATTGTCGGAGAGTGTTTCTGGTGTGAAATGTTTTGCATATAATTTCAAAATTTTCTTAACAAACAAGTGTGCCACTGCAGGGCATAAGTTCACATTTTCGTTTTCTGAATATTTGTTCTATTCATATTGCACAGATGTAGCAATATCTGTGCATTTAAAAGCCAATTGAAAAAATTCTTTTTCAGTCAGATACTACTTACTACAAAAGCATTTTGTGTGTATTTCTTGCTCAAAATTATGCCCAATTTCCCCACTACGGACGCAAATGTTAAATTTGTTTTTCTCCAGGTCTCTGCTTCTAAATGTCTGCTTTGAAAAATTCTTTTAATACTGTATATCATTTACCTTATGAAACACTTTACCTGTACTGTGCAGTTTTTTGTGTTCACAGTTCTGTCGCTAGGTGGTGTTTGTGCGATTCTGTTTCTTGCTGTATCTCTCCACTTCTAAGAAAAATTCTCCCCCCCCCTTTTTTTTTACTGTATGGCATTTGCTACAATAAGGATGGAGAACATTATCCTCTTTAAATAATGTGCAGCTTTCCTGTTAGGGGCGTAAATGTCAAGAACCTTTTCTTGCTATGCTTCCAGGAGGCATATTTGAAAAAACTTTTTTCATTAGCATAGCTTTTGCTGTGAAGAATGCTTTTTGCAAATATCAACTTTTTCATTATGCAAAATTATTCAGCTAGGTAGAGTAGATTTATATTATGTTTCACTCTATATTTCTTTTCCTAAGTGTTCAATTTGAAAATCTCTTTGTTTCTGATATCTTCCTTCAGCTATGAGAAACTTTCTGTGTGCAATTTGTCAATTTTTGTAACATACTTTTCATTCGCTAGTACAAGTAAGTAGCTGTTCCTATTTTTAGATGTGTGTGTGTATGTGTGTGTGTGTGTGAGTGCCTATTTATCGATTGTTGAAATTTGATTGATTTAATTACAATCAAAAACAACTATTATGGGAATTTTACTAGGAAATTTTTTATTTAAATTGCAAATTTTCGGAGAAAACTCTTCTCCTTCTTCAGGCTGTCTTTTTGTTGTCATTTATTCCTGTCACTATCATGGTTACGGTTAACTTTGAAGGTTACTGTTATTTTTCATCAAATCCTGCCAGATGTTAGGCAGGAAAATCCTTTGCAGTCATTGATGATGGAATTTTGATTTTCTCAATCTCTATTCCTTCTTTTAGCTTTCTTTTTTGAAAATTGCTTTGGAAACTGATGACTTTAAGAGAATTCCAATCATGCTGTGACTAGTTTCTCTAACATGCCTATCTAAACCAGTCTTGTTGGAGCAATTTTTTTATAGCAGCTTTATGCTCTGCTATACGAGTTTCTAGTCTGCGACCTGTTTCACCTATGTAAGTAAGATAGTCCACAACTACATTTTACTTCATAGACTACACCTTGCATTTTCCAAAGCAATTTTCAAAAAGAAAGCTAAAAGAAGGAATAGAGATTGAGAAAAATCAAAATTCCATCATCAATGACTGCAAAAAATTTCCCCTGCCTAACATCTGGCAGGATTTGATGAAAAATAATCGTAACCTTCAAAGTTAACTGTAACCGCGATAGTGACGGGAATAAGTGACAACAAAAAGACAGCCTGAAGAAGGAGAAGAGTTTTCTCCGAAAATTTGCAATTTAAATAAAAAATTTCCTTGTAAAATTCCCATAATAGTTGTTTTTGATTAGTAATTGAATTAAGAAACTCAACATGAACTTTATTCAAAGAACTGATTCATTTTTTTTTCTAACCGGTTCCACTGACTATGAATTACTTTGAAAATTTTTTATTTGTGTTGGAAAAGAATGAAAAGATGTGCTCATTACAACCAAAAATTCGGGGTCATCTTTCTTTTTCTCCTTACACCCTTTCGACTACTGAACATATATATTTACTATTTAAGAAGATCATATAACCAAAGTGTTGCAGCAACCATAGCCCATTTGTGGAAATGCTGAGGTAAATATTCTCTCTCAACAAATGTGGAGAAAATCGTTCTTCCCCTTGCATGCTGTTTAATAAAGCATCACTGTGTACTGATGCTTTATTATATCACTCGCAGGGCAAAAAAGAAATGATTACCTTCTCATTTTCCATTTTGTTCAGAAATGTGCATCTAATACACATTACACCTTGAAATAAAACATTCTACTTAAAATCCACTGAGTAAATGCATCGTTTTTGTTTGTTTTGGGGTTTAACAAAAGTAAACCTAAGGGCTAAATGCAGTTACTTTTCCCTATTTAGGGCTAAATGCAGTTACTTTTCCCTATTTAGGGCTACATGTTCCAGGGAGGTGAGAGAGACAGTGCCATCAACAAACACATCACCTACTCATTCCTCATGTGCGACATGAGCTTGGGACAAATGATATGAAGCCTAAGCCACAGACCACTTGGCCACTGGGGCGGCATTGTAGACAAGAATACATATGTTGTATAGAAAACTATAAAAGCCAGATGATGGATAAGCTGCTCGTGTGAAGAAGCGATGATTTCTGACCATTCGTCTGAGATGTGCGTGGTTTGATCCCACATGTGGCATGGGTTGTTTGTTTGCTTTACAGCACTGGTTCACTTCCTTGGACCATGGAACATCGGAGTTTTAGAAGCAGAGATATTGAGAGGTAAGATATACATCTATGTTGTTAAAAAAAAAAACGAAATAAAGGATCATCATTCGCATATTTCAAGTTTCCGAATACAAAAAGAATTTTTCAAATCGTGCTTCAACCACAAAACTTTGCAAATAGCTAGAGTGCATGCTGGTAAGCAAATGATCCATGTTTGGTGCGAGTGCGCATGACCGAACACCCTGTAGTGGCGCTGCACGCACGAACCGGCAGCCTTATAAAACCGGTGTGCAGTTGATGCCCCTTGAAAGCGAAAAGCACCACCGACGCAAGAAAGAATACAGAGTGACAAGAATGCCGGGTAGACGGCAGAGACATAGATTTACGCAACTTATGGACTTTAAGAGAGGCCTGATCATCAAGCTGAAAACCGCAGGGTGGTCGGCATGCAGCATAGCCCACCACATGGATCGTTCTGACCATACCATCGACTGTGTTGGGAGCAGTGGACATGTGACAGCACCGCCACATGGCGGAGGACCATCGGTAGAGAGGATCGACGGATCGTGTGCCAGGTATGAACGGATACCACGGGGACCAGGTCCACTATACAGGCAGATGTGGTGGCTCTTTTGTGCCCACAAACCATTTCTCTACGCCTCGCGGAAGCGAATCTGTGATCCCAGCACACCTTAGATGTGCTGCCATTAACACCGGAACATCACCAGCTCCATATGCAGTGGTGCCAGGCCAGAGCGACTTAGAACGCCACAGACTGGCAACATGTAGTGTTCAGCAATGAGTGCTGCTTCATTTTGGAGACAGATGATAATCGTGTCCGGGTGTGGAGGTCCCCGGGCCAACAGCACAACCCCAACCTCGTTATCGAGTGCCACAACTCCCTCACTGCAGGCATTATGGTCTGGAGAGCCATTGCCTATGATAGCCAATCAGCTCAAGTATTGGTACATCGATCGTTGATGGGCTAGCGGTATGTGAATGAGATCCTATGGCCCCCATGTGCTCCTATTCCTGGCCGGAATTCCAGGTGCACTATACCAGCAGGATAATGCCCGCCTGCACATGGCTCGGGTTACCCAGGACTGCCTACGTCATGTCCAGACACTTCCATGACCTGCCCGCTCCCCGGACATGTCCCCTATCGAACATGTGTGGGACCCATTGAAACTCCGGCTGCACCCATGCCGCAGCCGCACTATCTGGGATTTGGAACACACCACCCAATATGTATGGGCCAGTCTGTCACATGACAACATCAGTTGTCTGTTCGCCTCCATGCCGGACTGTATTGCAGCATATATCGCCGCACGAGGTGGTGCAACACGCTATTGAAGACGATCGAACTGCGTGCCACATATCCCTCTGTAGTTGTCCTGTAGCTCTGTTTTTGTCATCATATGTATCATTTATCTGTATCATTACGTCCATAAAATTTCAGTTCAATCCGATGCTTCCTTCTTGGTGTGCAAATTTCATTGTCATTGAGTGTAGTTGGAGAGATATGGTGTCCACAGATGGACGTACGGAAGGAAAAACCAATATCATAAGCACGATCTTTTTTTACAAAAGACCTGCTAGAAATGTGGCTCCGAAGACACCACATTTTGCATTTTCGCGCACTGCTCGTTCTACTAGCTCAATTGCAAGTGTCATAAATCTGAGGGAAGCTTGTTTATTTTTTGCTTTTCTTACATATGGCACTGAGAGTGAAATAAGACAATAATATTAATAAGTTAAAAGCACTAAGATGTGTGCATTTAACCTTTGATACCATAATAGAGTAATAAAACTTCTTGTGGAGGACCTTATCAATCACAGACTATCTATCCCCGATAAAAGTAAAAATAAGGCAGGAGTCAGTAGATGCTTTTGTGTGATACAATACATGGATAGTCTACATGATAAAATTCATTTTAATAGCATCTTTTCAAAATATTGACATTGTCTCTAGTTTCAGTTATGGGCTGAACCTGGGTAGACAATTGTTCAACTACAAGGAGATTTCCAGATTAAGCTGCCTGCTGGACACAACTGATAAACTTCCTTGCTTTTGCTACAAGGAGGAGTACCAGCCATATGTCAACCCTATGTACGGGCATACTAACAGGTGACCTGAATATGATTACAGATAAAACTCTTGGTGAGTTAATGAAGAAAGGAACAAACTATAGACTTATGTATAAAAACAATCCTGAATCTATTATCAAGACTCTTAAGTTCGACCTGGTGAGATTTGCTATGAAAATGTCAACTCACAGAATACCATATCAGGCATTTCTTTAGTGGCTCAGCTTGGTTATTGATTCAATACAAAATAGACTTGGTACTTTGTCTGTTACAGGTGGTTATTGACACACAAAAGGGAACTATGGGAGCTTCACCGAACTTAAAAAAAGATTCACCACTGTCTTCATAGACAAGGCAAAAAATAACTTTGCTCTTGTGTGTAAGAGGTTTTACGCTGGACTAATACAGGAGGAACTATTAAATGGTGAAACTTATATGCACATTACACAAGACAAAACAACTATTTGTAAAAAAAATTCTTGCGTTTTATAAAAAACTTAAGTTCGCCTGCGGTTCAGAGCTGCAGTTTCCATTTATATATGCGATCCCTAAATTTCACAAGGACCCGATTATGTTCAGATTTATTACTTCCGGCAGGAACAGTTACATCACAAAAGCAGGACATATTTTCGAAAATCTGCTGAAAAGTATATTTCAGGCTATCGAGGACTCATGGATTGTTAGTAATAACACACCAGTTCTACAGCTCGTTGGTTCCTACTGTCCCTTGCCGACAACATGCACACATACCCTTGACTTCAAGAACTTATTTACGTCAATAGATCTAAAGGATCTAAGTGACATTTATGACCAGTTGTTTGTCAAATTCTCAAACACTTTGAACATTCAGAGGAATTTCTGGAACAACCTAAAAACCCTTTGTTTGTTTAATAACTTTATTTGCATGGGCGAAGATTTGTTCGTGCAGAGCAGAGGTATCCCTACCTCAATCTCTAGTGTACTAGCAAACTTGTATCTGCACCACTATGAAGTAGCCTTCGCAGCTAATTTTAAATTTAACAATCAAATAGTTATTAGATACATGGATGATGATTTGGCTAGTGACTGGGATGATTTTGCAGGTTTGGCTAAGGAAATCTATCCAAAAAAGCTGATTTTGGAAAAAAAAACAATGTAACCAGCACAGGATCAACTACCTCGATTTGGAAATATGCTTAACTGACAACAAATCTACTATCAGTATCTATGATAAAAGAATGGCGTTGGGCTTTGATATGTTATTTTATACAAAATGGGAATCCTAAGTTTTCAGGAGTCCATAGGAATATTATTATTTAACAAATTCATAGATGTTTATCTATATGCAATAGTACAGAAGTATTAGCTAATGCACTGCATATACTTTTTCTCGCCTCAAGGCAAATAGTTATCCCCTTGGCTTCTTGTTACATATGTTTTGGCAATTTCTAAGCAGCCGCAAATTAATTCGTAAATTTCTGCTTCTGGAGTCTCTGGATATTAAACACTTAGTCTGTTGAACATACCCTTTGCTTACTATTGGTTTCTATAGTGCTGTAGCCACTCCTGAATCCAGCTTGTTCTCTTGGTTGGCCATGTCTAGTGTTACCTTTAAGTGATGTGAAAGAACTTTAGTGAAGATTTTATAAACCACTGACAGGAGGCTGATGGGCCTGTAGTTCCTGAGATTCTCAATGTCACGTTTTTTATGGAGCAAGATTATTGTAGCATTGTTTCAATCCTCAGGAATCTTCCCTTCACTAAGACATCTGGTGAAAACTTGGGCGAGTGCAGTTTCAATTTCTCCACTTGCATCTTGTATAATGTCCACCGTAATTCCATCTTCTCCTGGAGCTCTTCCTTGTTTCATGTTCTTAATTGCATATGTAACTATACACACACACACACACACATATATATATATATATATATATATGGGGTGTAAGGTCAGGTGATGCATAACATCACAGTCTCTCCTTGACAAATGTCAACCCCGCCTTCTCGTGGTGCATCCTGTTCCCACTAAAGGGGCTCTGACGACCGCCAATAGCGGTATAACTATACCATCAAGATTAGAGGAAATGCTATCCTATACTCACCAACCTGCTTGGCCAGCGTGGTGAGTTATTGCCAAACCCCTCCAAAATGACTCCACAACTTAAATCTTGGCCCTCAGTCTCCGGCAGCTGGAATGTACCTGGCCAAGGCAGCGGCCAGTGCGACATGAAGGCAGAGGGTTCTAAGAATCAAAGGAGGACCGGACTAGGCTGCCATCTGATGCTCCCCTTGGCTACATATAATGGACGCTCCCTATCTTCTGATACAAGGCTTCTTGAATTGGAAGAGGAACTACACAGGATCAAGTGGGACATCGTCGGGCTAAGTGAGGTAAGGAGACAAGGAGAAGATCTCATTGAACTGAAAAGTGGACATCTCTTCTACCATCGTGGGACAGATACTGGCAGAACTAGTGGTGTTGGATTTATAATAAACAAGAAACTGAAGGATAAAGTTGTAGAAGTTGAAAGTTCCTCTGACAGAGTTGCACGACTCGTTATCCATTATCTGAGCCTGGTATCTCGAGAAGATACCAGGCTCAGATAATTCAAACTTATGCACCCACCACAAGTCATCCTGAAGAAGAAATTGAAGAATTTTATGAGGAAATTCGTCATCTAAATAATAAAGGTCAGCAGCATTTGAAGATAATTATGGGAGATTTCAATGCAAAAATAGGGCAACGACAACAGAATGAAACTTCAGTAGGTAAATTCGGTCACGGCAACAGAAACCAGCGTGGAAATACTCTTGTTGAGTTTGCAGAGGCAGAAGAGTTTTTCATCTTGAACTCCTTTTTCAAGAAAAAGCCACACAGGAAATGGACATGGAGACATCCAAATGGGACGACAAGTGAAATTGATTTTATTATGTGTAACAAAAAATTCGTCATAGAAGACTGCAGTATGCTAAACAAGTTCAACACAGGTAGTGACCATAGATTGGTGAGATGTAAGATGCATCTCAACACTAAACTTGAACGTGGCAAGCTCATAAGACAAACAAAATGTATTGACATAACCAACCTTAAAAAACACCATAATACCTTCAAGTTGGAACTGAAGAACAGATTCTCTGCTTTATAAGGCCTAACATCGGAAGAAGTGGATATTTCTGAAGTTAACAGAAAAGTAACCAAAGCTCTTATGGAAACAACAACAAAATTAGCTGGGTCTAAGAACAAGTTGCATGTGAACAAATTATCAGGAAAAACCAAAATGTTGATGCAAAAAGAAGAGAGATGAGGACAACTAAAGAAGATGTGACTTCCAAAGTGGAATATATAGAGCTATGCAAGACAGTACGAAAAAGTATCACTGAAGACGTAAGGAAATTCAACTGTGAACTAGTGAGGAAAGCAATTGAAAACAACCAAAGCCTAAAGATAGCAAAGGGACATCTCAGTAAGGGAAGAAAACAGATTATGGCACTGAGAAAAGAAGATGGTTCTATAACAAGAAATAGAGGTGAAATTTTGACAAGAGTGAAAGATTTCTACTCCAAATTATATGAAAGGGATGATACATGTACAACAGACATCATGAAAGGTACCAGTCCCAGAGTTCTTCCAGTCCTCCCTGCAGAAGTTGCACATGCAATCAAGAACATGAAGCAGGGAAAAGCTCCAGGAGAAGATGGAATTACTGTAGACATCATACAAGAAGCAAGTGGAGAAATCGAAACAGTTCTCGCCCAAATTTTCATTCGATTCCTTAATGAAGGGAAGATTCCTGAGGATTGGAACAACGCTACAATGATCCTGCTACATAAAAAAGGTGACATTGAGGATCTCAGGAACTACAGACCTAACATCCTCCTATCAGTGGTTTATGAAATCTTTACTAAAGTTCTTTCACACCATTTGAAGGTAACACTGGACATGGCTCAACCGAGAGAACAAGCTGGATTCAGGAGTGGCTACAGCACTATAGATCATATCCACGTACCGAGAAAACTAATTGAAAGAGCGAGGGAATATGAACTTCCATTGTGCATGGCTTTTATCGATTATGAAAAAGCCTTTGATTCGGTGAAACCATCAGCAGTTACAATGGCTCTGAAATCCTGTGGTATTGAAGATGCATACATTAATATTATTAATAACATATATGAAAATGCAAGTGCAAAGATTCGGCTGTTTGAGAATACAGCACACATAAAGGTGACACCATATCTCCGAAGCTCTTTAATGCTGCATTGGAGTGTGTCTTTCAGTCGCTGAGCTGGGAAAACAAGGGGATAAAGATTAATGGAGATTATCTAACTCACCTTCGTTTTCCTGATGACGTAGTCATTTTTTCAACTACCCGATCAGAGCTGCAGAGTAGGATCCAGGAACTTGCTGACAAGAGTAAAGAAGTGGGATTAAAAATGAACTTTCAGAAGACGAAAGTGATGTTCAATGCTTTTTAAAGAAATGAAGATTTATCGATTGATGGAGAAAAGCTGGAGATAACAGAGACGTACGTTTATCTTGGACAGCAGATATCAAGTGAGGGTCACATTGATGAAGAAATTAATTGGCGTACAAAACTTGCCTGGAGAGCTTTTGGAAGAAACAGCATAATTTTCAAGAGCAATATGCCATTATCTCTTAAAAGAAAAGTGTTTGATCAATGCATCCTTCCAGTGCTTACGTATGGTGCAGAGACGTGGACCTTAACTAAAAGAGACATACAAAGGCTGCAGACAACTCAAAGTAGCATGGAGAGGTGCATGCTTGGTGTAACCAGGAGAGATAAGAAGAGGAACTGGTGGATCGGAAAAATGACAAGAGTGGAAGACATCATGATCAGAGTTAAATCCCTGAAATGGCAATGGGCTGGACATACTGCCAGAAGGACAGACCATCGATGGACAGCCGAAATTTTAGATTGGATTCCAAGGAACAGGAAAAGACCCAGAAGAAGACCACATGGGAGATGGGTGGATGAAATTCGAAAGTATGCAGGAGTGACATGGAGGAGACTGGCACAAGACAGACTGTTGTGGAGGAAACTTGGGGAGACCTTCGTCCAGCAGTGGATTGATAATGGTTGTCAATGATGATGATGATATATATATATATATATATATAAAATGAAATAGACAGTTTCAACATTTTATAAAATCAAAACTGCATGATCGATTCACATTATTCACATTACTGTGCCCACCAGCTAATATCCAGAGCAAGCACAGTGTGCAGTGAGGACAGCAGCTAGATGGGCTGGAAGTGACTCAATGAGGTGCTGGAAGGTGTTCACAGGCATGTGAAGCCATGCTGACTGCAGTGCATCTGACAGCTACTGGAGGGTGCATGGTGGAGGATCCATAGAGCGAGCAACACGATCGAGGTGGTCCCACAAATGCTCAATTGGGTTTAAGTCTGGGAAATTAGGGGGCCAGGGAAGTACTTTGAAGTCTTCATTGTGCTCTTCCAACCACTCTTGGACATTTCTAGCTATGTGACATGTCGCATTGTCATTCTGAAAGATCCCATTCGCCCCAGGGAAGACAACCAGCATGTATGGGTGTACGTAGTCTACAAGGATGGATTCATAACGAATTCGGTTTATAGTGCCTTTCACAGGTATGAGTGGAACCAAGGAATGTCACGAAAACATTCTCCAGACCATAACGCTCCAACAATGGTTGAAGAGTGTTTGTTCTCCCATGTTTCTTGTCTTACACGCCAACATCTATCCGTTCAATGAAGCAGAAAATGTGACTCATCGGAGAAGGCAATCCTTTGTCTATCAGTGGAGGTCCGATTCCGATACTGCCATGCAAATGTAAGCCTTTTCTGCTGATGCACTTTCATTAACACAAGTGCAGTGACCATCCGTCTGCATGGGAGCCCCATATGCAGCAGGTTTTGCTGAACTGTCATTTCAGATACACTTGCGGTAGCCCCCTGGTTCATTCAGCCAGTGAGTTGCTCCACTGTAGTGTGTCGATTGGCCATCATACAGTTTCGAAGCCAACGTTCACCTCTCACGTCAATGGCATGTGGTGCTCAGCAGTTTCCACATCGCTTATCCACCATGGTGCCATTTCTCCAATCACGATACACTTTAACCACAGCAGCACAGGAACAGTTCACAAACTGTGCTGTTTCAGAAATACTGCCATCCTTGGCCCGAAAGCCAATAATCATCTCTTTTTACAAATCTGATGAATCGCTGCTTTTATCCATGACAGCAACGAGTGATATGTTTTCAGAATGCCTACAAGCCAGCTCATGACACGTGCTTCTTTCATTGGCTATGCGTTGTTGACGTCAAAAGTAGGAGGTGGTCACAATAATGTGACTAGACTGTATTTAAGATATTGACACTCACGTTGCACCGTTTTGTAAGGAAATTCTTAAAGTCTGACACAGCAACTTACAGATGTTTGATGTGTGAACCCTTAGTCACAAGGCATATACATGTATCAACATGGTAGTCGAATTCTTGTCAAACACGTGTTAACATATTTTTATCAACTCCAGCAATAGCTGTTGTGATATATTGTTACAGAATGTTATGTTTGAAAATTGTCTGTTAACTTTCTGAATGTTATATTTGTTAACTTTCCTACATATGTAGAATGTTAAAAAAACTAGGAGCTCACTAAAAACATCTTCAAAACGCTCCTGCATTTCTGTACAGAAATAGCAACATGCCGTTCTGTCATTTTCACTTAGACTTCTCAATAACTGCCATTTGTAAGGATTCATTTTCAGCCACTTCCTCAAAATTTTCCAAATAGTCGGTAATGGAATTTGTACCACCCGACCCACCATCACTGTGGATTTCCTTGCGCTGTGTTGATAAATGGCACACACAAACTCCACTTTCTAATAAGATACATATGGCCTGCCTGGACATAGACATCCTGTTTTCTCAAATTTCTTGTGCCAGTTGTAGTTGGATTGTTTATTTGGTGGTGATTTCTTGAAAGATGTTCTAAAACGCCATTGCACAACAGTAACAGAATTCTTTTAGCTTAATTCAAAAACACAGAATGCCTTCTCCACAGCATTTGCAGCCATCTTGCCTGATAGGTCATGTGACAGTCAGGCAATGTTTTAGTAACTCTATCTACAAGTATATAAATAATAAAATTGTTATTACTGGTGACAGAACAGTGCAGTGAGTGTCAATATCTTACATAGTTTTGGTTTTATAAAATATTGTAACTGTTTAATTCATTTGTAATAATCTTGTATATGATGCAAACATACTATAATATTTACAATTGGTTATGGATCTGACATAACATATAATCAGTAAAAGTTACATCACATGATGTTTGTCTACATTAAAAAAGCAGACCTTATAACTGCAACTGCTAAAAATAATTTTTAAACGACATTCACTTACGTGAGGTAATTTCCCATTAGGCTGACATTCTGTTGCAAAAGGTAACAGAAATGACCCACAGCAAAGGCATGCATCCAGTTATGGTATGGTGGATCTCGGTACCCTTTCCTCACCATCAGAACAAACCTAAGAAACAAAATTTATAAGTTTAACATGCATTATTAAAATGTAAAATAAAACCATGGTATAAATCTGCAAATGCTTTTAACCACAGTGGGAAAGCCTTAATCATAAGCATGATGACAAACACTTCTAAAATACAGTACGCACTACAAACTCTACAGGAACTTTTTCAAAATATATGCATTATCACATCATAATATCACACCTGTATACAAGTATGGTGTTTTGACATGTTTCAGGCACAGACCACTTAAAATTAAAAAAGGAAAAAAAAAAAAGAAAGAAAAGGTTCTTGTTTGAAATAAACTTTCTATAACTTTGTATATTCATTGTAAGTTTTTTCACCCCTAAAATAGTCTATCCTTGCTATTTTCATGTTCAGTGTTCATGGATTTGCTTATTCATGCGACATAAAGTGTAACCCACTGTTTTCTACTTGCAGGTATTTGCAGCCATGCGCACTAGGCAAAAAGTTTTGACACGCCTACCATGCAGCATTGCAAATGGAGTCTGGCAAGGAGAGGCTACCTTCTTGTTCTCACAACTTTCGTTGTGTTTACATGTGTCTTTGTTGAGCATCTTTTCATCCACATTTTTGCAACTTTACATTGTTTTTGATTAATTCTGTAATTACTAATTGCATCCAAGCACAAGTATGTTGCCAAGCATGCCTAAGCAGAAGAATGTAATAAGCCACAGTGATAAAGCGAGTGTGTTAGATAATTTTTACTCTGGGACATCTGTTAGCCATAAATCTGAAGTGAATGTATACACCATCAGGTCAATCCACCATAAGGAAGAATATATAATTACAGTGTGAACGAATTGACACCACAGAGTGCAAAAAAAAAAAAAAAAAATCATCTGTACTTCATGATGAGGCAATAGAAAAACGTTTAAGTTTGCGAATTAAGTATTGCAAAGAAAACAGCCTATAAAATACATTTATAAAATGTGCAGTATAATAAATACGCTGTTTTTTGCAAGAAAGGGGCACGAAATGATAAGTGTATGGTGATTTATGGCAAAAGCGTTTGGTGAACAAGGTCCTGCAGGAACCTAATCCCCTTTTCTTCATAAGATCAATGGTTCCATTTTTGTGAATTTCTGTATTCACTGGGTTTTCAAAGAACCTAACCCCCAAATAGTGAGGATTGACTATATTACTTTCTCAATAATTCATGATCCTTCCATTCGCCTTATAGAACTCTTCTTTGGTCAGCAGCTGGATATTTTAAAATGTAATATCTGTCAAAGTATTCTTTCACCTCATGTGACACATTTCCTCTAATTCTGCAGTGTGTTCTCATTGCGTTTTTTTCTATCAGCAGTATCTCTGCATTGCTAATTCTGTTCTATCACTAAATCCAAATAATGTTTTCTGATACTCCTTTTATAACTCATGTAAGCAAAACTTCTAACCCCCTACAAAAAGACCCTCACACTGAAGTGTCACTGCCATATGAAAAAAGATCTAAATACTACAATGTATGTAAACAGTTTGGTTCTTCAAACAACTTCTTCCTCACTGAAAAGTTTTATACAGCTGATAAGAGACTTCCTTTGCTTTTGGGGGCTGATTCCCTTGTTGAATTCTGTGCGTGTGAAGTTTTCTTGTCTCATTAACAATCTCACCAAAACATTTAAAATCAGGTGCCTGCCCTTTCCTCTTTCCTTTTATTAAGTAATTAATAATTTTTGGAGCTCAACTCAAAAACTTCGATTTAAACTTCTCAACATATATTTTCAGTAAAATTTTTGTCTTAAATACTGATCATCTGATTGTGGTTATACTGTAACTTGTTTACCCTCTCAGAAATCTGCACTAAGTCATCAGCATACAGCAAAATGTGCATTGCAGATCCACTTACTTCTCTACATTGTTTTCTTTAAGCAGTTTATTCATACACATTGCAAACAAACATGGGGATTATTGAATTTCTGTTTTACTCCATAGCTAATTTTTAATTAATTACCAGTATTTCCTTTCATGTTGACTGTTTTATAAGTCTTTAGGAGTACAGTATTGCAACTGACTTAAATTACTTGCTTTTTACTCCATAAATTTTGACACCTTAAGTAACTTGTTCCTAGGTATGAAGTCAAAAAGCTTTCAAAGTCAGTGAACATCATTTATAAATCCTGATTCCTAAATAGCTAGTACAATCCTTCTTGAAACTTTTCAGAAAGTAGCCCTAAGCACAAATATATTTACCTGGCACCTCCTAAGACAGTCCTGCTCTACACTTTACTGATATGTCACTACCTTATAAACTTTGTACTCAATATTCTTGCATAAACTTTGCAAAGAATGCTAAGCAAGATGATGCTCTAGTAGTTGGTGCCATCCTCCATTTTCCCTTTCTCACAAATCGGCAACATGATTTACTTCCATTAGACTTTGAAAAAAAGTAGTTTCCCATGCCATCTTAACAGTTCATTATAACCAAATTAATCAAAGTATAACAAAGTTTGGATAATTTCATGGCAATCTGTGCAGGCTTAACAACATATTTCATAGAAAAAACACCATCTCTCACCTTAAGAGTTAAAGTGTAGTATCCATCATGATGGCCAAAATATAGTGAACATCTCCTCAATCTTCACCTATCTCAGGTACAGGAACCTGAACTGTAGTCCCATGTTCAAATGGTGGAAACATGTTGTTAGAGTGTAACTCTCATCTCACATACTGTTGAAAACTTATGCATCATTTCATAAAATGCCTAGGCAATGTATGAAGCCATTATCTTTCTTTTACACTTTGCCTGGTAGTTTTAGGTACTATAAAGAAAACCTTGGGCATTTCATAGAGTGCAAGATTACACATATTACCAGTAACATATACATACACACATACAGTTGCCACTGTTCAGCTGAGGGAAGGGAATTGAAGAGGATTTGAGGGCAAAGTGCTTAAATCAGGAAATCTGCCCCCTTTCCTCACAGACTCTAAGAAGTTTAATGGTTGATTTGGCTACAGTGTCATAAATGTGAGCAAAATGACTACTGGGCTTCACAAACTTGCAATGCATATAGCATCAAATATGGAAATCTTTTTCTTTCTTCTTTTTTGAGCAAGTTTACCAATGGAAGAAATACAGCTATGCCAAGACAAGCTGAAACAAATATTCACACTAGAACAAAGAACAAGTGTAACCTGTTTTGACATTGAAATAAGAGATATATTATGATCACTGTTGCTCTTTACAACAAAGGAATGAGGTAGCAAAAATTAAACGATTTATGAAATAACAACTGACTTTTGTTGTTATTGTTTTGGGTTTAATGACCACCATGAGCAACTCTAAGGATTACAAGCAGTCACATCTGATTTTGCTAAGCAGAAATGTACAAGTGTTGCTTATTCATATTAGTTATTTGCTGAAGATGACAGCTGCAATTTTTGCCCTTCTAGCATTCATCCTGTAAAATGCACTACCAATTTATTCAGACACATACATATAAACAAAATTAAAACTTATTTGATCTTTATACAAAAAGTGGTTAGCAGGGCACAAAAAGACAAAAGTCTAAACTTACTTTGCAAGGGTAATTCTAGGAATTCTCCATCGCTTTGTCATACCCATATCCTCAAACATGCACATAACAGCCTACAAGAAAAATAACACACATAACTGATTTGCATTGCTAAATAATGTTCAATAACTATATATAATCATACATTGATCTTGACATACAACTCGTGCTTCACTAATATCCATTACACGCCGTACACAAGATCTTTTATACTTCATACTCATAATCTTTTTCTCATGCAGACACTCCTGAATCTGATCCACCCATGTCTTCCTTGGCCTTCCTCTGCCTTTCCTTCCTGCCACTTGGGCTGAAAAGATTTCCTTAGTAAGCATTTCATCACTCATTCTTTCAACATGGCCAAACCACCGAAGCATATTGGTCTCCACCTTGCTAACAACATTTTGCTTCACATCACACAACTGCAATACATCTTCATTCCTCACACAATCAGATCATGTCTTGCCACAAACCCCACATAACTAATGCATTTCTCCAGCACACAAACGACTCCTATGTTTCTTCTGCAGTACCCAGGTTTCACTGCCATACATCAGAGTAGGAACAATTACAGTTTCATACACAGCCATGCGGGACTCTCTAGAGAACCCATCATTCCTGTGAAAACCTCCCAGAGCAGCTATGACTTTCAAAGAAGAATTCACTCGCCTACTGATTTCACCATCCAGCTTGTTCTCTCTGTCAAACATGCTTCCTAAATACACAAACTCACTCACCTGGTCAATCACAGTGCCATTTATACTTACATTACATTCAGTGCTACCCGTTCCTCTCTCAAACACCATAACTTTGGTTTTTCCCTTATTTATACTCAGTTTGAATTTCATGCAAACTTCGTGCATCCGAGTCAACATACTCTGCAACTCACTTTTGCTCTCTGCCAACAGGACAGTGTCATCAGCATACAGCAATCTGCACACACGGATATCACCAAGACATAAACCACTATTATCTATTTCGGCATCACGCATACATGCGTCCATAAATACATTAAACAGCCATGGTGACATTACACAACTTTGTCTAACTCCTGCACCAATGGAAAACCATTTTGATAAAACACCATTCACTCGTACACAAGCTGAACTACCAGCATACATGGCTTTTACACTATTAAGTAGATTCCCAGTAACACCATATTCATTCAATACCTTCCACAAAAGTGTCCTATTCACTCGGTCGCAAGCTTTCTCTAAATCTATGAAGGCAGTAAAAACTTTCTTTCCAACAGCCAGATACTTTTCAATCATCGTGCGTAATGCAAAAATCTGGTTAGTGCAGCCTTTACCAGGCATAAAACCACTCTGAACATCCCACACTTTCAATGATGTAAGACCCGTACTTTTCAATAACAACCTTACCAAACACTTTCCCTGGTACACTCAGTAGGCTAATACCACGACAGTTCTTGCATTCAGTCTGATCACCTTTTCCCTTATACAAGGGAACAATGATAGCATCTTTCCAATCCCGTGGGACCATTCCTAACTCCCAGCACAACTGGCAAATTTCAGTTAACCAGTCAATGATAGAGTCACCACCATATTTCAACATCTCTGCAGTTATGCCATCAACTCCCGGAGCCTTACCATTCTGAAGAGATTTTAGAGCTTTACATACTTCTTCTCTTGAGATCCCTCCTGTGCTTTCATCCCTCGTTGTGACATCATCTGCGTCTGTCTCAGAATCATCTTTGCTTTCCTGATCTAATGACTTACAGAAGTATTCACCCCATCTGTCACGTAACTCATTGGGCTCCCATATCATTTCCCCAATCTCATTCTTCACACAACTTACAACTTTGTTTCCCCTATTTTTCCTGAGTCTCATGTACTTCCAGAAGGACTTCCTATCTTTCCAAAAAAGCCAGTTCATGCCTTTCCACTTTCTCCTTCCTATCTTTTGCCTTACTGTGGTGAACCAACTTAGCAGCTTCACGCTTCTTACAGCGATATTCATCCACCGAGACTCTGCCTTGCAGCATCCCCAAATAGGCTTCCTTCTTTCTCTTTACTGTCTCTTCAATCTCACTATTCCACCAAGCATCACCTTTATTGTTACCCACTATTGTGGTGCCACAGACCTCTTTAGCAGCAGTGACAACACAGTTCTTAAAACATTCCCACTTCTTTTCTACATCCCTCTCACCAGACTTCAGATCCTTCAGTCATTCTCTGAGTAAGTCAGAATACCGCTGATGATCTTCAAGGAGCCTATCAACCTATATTCTTTCTATCCTGGGTCTCTTCCTATTCCTTTTTCTCCAACCAACATTAAGTTTCACTCGTGACACTACCAAGTAATGATCAGAACCAACATCTGCACCTCTCATCACACGGGTGTCAACAACTAAGTGTTTCAAACGCTGATCGCAGACAACAAAATCTACCACACTCTTTTGACCAAGAGTACGATTTTCCCAAGTATATGTGTGGATATACTTGTGGTTGAAAAATGTATTAGATACACACAAACCATTCTCAATGCAGAGTTCAATTAATCTTTCACCATTATCATTCACACAAGGATCATTAAACTTACCCAGAACATTGTCAGAAATTGCATTCTGCACACCTACTCTAGCATTGAAATCCCCTGCTATTATAACTTTTTCTTTAGCACCAAACTGGCTCAAAACAGCTTTTAGCTCATTCCAGAAATCTTCCTTCTTATCAGAAGGTTCCAAGTCACAAGGAGCATACACTACAACAATTACAATTCTCTGAAGTTTCACTTTCAAACGAATCCAGAGAATTCTCTCACTTACGCAACTATAGTGAATCAAGTTGTTCTTCATCTTTTCACTTAAAATCACACATACACCAGCCTGTCCTTTCATATTAGCCAATACTCCAGACCACACACTCACCGTGC
Organism: Macrothele yani; assembly: GCA_039090855.1. Taxonomy (NCBI): domain Eukaryota; kingdom Metazoa; phylum Arthropoda; class Arachnida; order Araneae; family Macrothelidae; genus Macrothele; species Macrothele yani. The sequence continues at coordinate 63,582,907 of CM077006.1, forward strand.
CATTCACTTCTTCTACCCCAATTTCCTTCTTTTTGGTTTCACTTACACACAGCACATCCAGTCTATACTTATTCATCTCCTCAATCACCTCACTCATCTTGCCATTTATACCTCTAGTATTCCATACACCAATCTTACATTCACTCAGCCGAGATCTCCTTTTCATACGCCGTTTAGAAAGTCCAGGTCGATTCCGTGGTGGACCGTCCTTCTCAAGTGTGGTAGGTCCACCATATCCCACACTTGAGTCATTCTTAATATTTCTTTTTGTCTTTTTAATCAGGTAAGTACATCAGTGTGGGGGATTAGCCCACAGCTGAGGGTTCCAGTTGGTCATTCAACCTAAGGATTCTGGAACAAAACCCAGTGAGTACCGGTCTTTTCGCCAATGTCACACAGAACTAGCTTGCACCTCTCCAAAATTCACAAAGGCCCTAGTTGCTGTTGTGTGTTCCATTGTTACCATGGAGCGCCCCAAGGAGGCAAACCCATTGCTCACTATGACCGCCCATACTTTCAGTCAAATCATCCTAATTACATAAAATCAGACATAACCTAATTACTTTTGAAAAAAAAAATATATTCTTAACTTCTTAGAAAATTTCAAAAATGATCCTAGAGCAAAATAGTTACCCTTACCTACAAACCATAACAATCTTTAAAAAAAAAAAAAAAGAAAAGAAAAAGAAGTACAAAATAAGTAGTCACTCGACGAGAAAAATCCTGTACCATAAAGTATTATTTAAAAAACTTCAGAGGATAGGTAAAAAAAAATCATGAAAGACTTATCTCCAAGGTTATAAAATAACGTAAAATATTATCTTCCTAACTTAAAGCAAAAGGAGAAAAATATCACATTGCAAGGTGTTATCTGAAACATAAAATGTGAATGTGGGTTAAGCCATGGGCAGGCAACTTACACAAGAGTGGAAGAACATTAAATAAAATTGCAACTGAGAACATTTCAAACAAAACAGATTTGGACAGACATGTGTCAAATGCAGTGGCTGCTCGTGGGTTTTTCAAATGGGGGTTCACAATACATAAATTGTAAAAATTAAATTTTCAGTTATGACATAACGTACAGATACTAGTACAACCCACATACTTCTGCTTATATAGCAGATACATGGATGACATCTTATTTATAATAGATAGCTCAGAAATTGTTCCAGAAAGAATTCTAGACTCATTCAATGAATTAGATGATTCCCTTAAGTTCACTATTGAACTTCAAAAAGAAAGAAGAATAAAACTTCTTAGATATTACTATCTATTATGAAGATGAAAAATTCCTCACTAGTTGGTATAAAAAACCAATGAATACTAAAAGACTACTGGATTTCAATTCATATCATCCAGTTTCTATTAAGAAAAATGTAGCAAGTCAGTTTTTAGAAAAAATTAATAAAATAGTTTCTACTGCAGATAAAAAAGAAGCCCATAAAGAAGAGCTTAAAGTCATACTTGCAGAAAATAACTATCCTAAAGAAGAAATTGAGAAGCTTCTGAATTTTAATGGTACGAAGAACCCACAAAAGCAAGAAGTAAAATTCACTAGAAAAATTTCTTATCACAAAGGTTTATTTGAGGCTTTAAAGAGAATTAGTAAAAAATACAATATTAGGCTAGCTCCAAGTTTAGAGAACAAAGTTAAAAATTTTTTCCCTAAAATAGTTCAAAGAGAAGAAGATATTTTAAAAATGCAAGGAGTAGTTTATGAAGTAAATTGTAGTTGTGGACTATCTTACATAGGTGAAACAGGTCGCAGACTAGAAACTCGTATAGCTGAGCATAAAGCAGCTATAAAAAATTGCTCCAACAAGACTGGATTAGATAGGCATGTTAGAGAAACTGGGCACAGCATGGATTGGAATTCCCTTAAAGTAATCAGTTTCCAAAGCAATTTCCAAAAAAGAAAACTGAAAGAAGGAATAGAGATTGAGAAAAAACAAAATTCCATCATCAATGACTGCAAAGGATTTTCCCTGCCTAACATCTGGCAGGATTTGTTGAAAAATAACCTAAACCGTTAAGGTTAACCGTAACCGTCAAGGTTAACCGTAACCGTCAAGGTAAACCGTAACCATGATAGTGACAAGCAAAAAGTGACAACAACAAGACAGCCTGAAGAAGGAGAAGAGTTTTCTCCAAAAATTTGCTATAAATGAAAACATTTCCTAGTAAATTCCCATAAGTTTCTTTAGATTATTAATTCAATTAAACTAGGAAGCCATTTCTCAATATGAGCTTTATTCAAAGAATAACGTACAGGTTAAAATACATTTCTGTTTCTACATGTAAAGCAATGCAACTAAAAAAAAAAAAACAAGCACTCATACGTAGAAAAACTGTAACATTCGACTTTGTACAAAAGAAGATTCTATTACAAAAGTGCTTACAATTTAATTCAAAGGTAAACATTCAAAGGGAATGTTGATCAGTCAAGTGCAATTTTTGTAAATTAAGTCAATCCACCTGTCTCTTTTTGAGGCAAACAAATCAATAACATTTTCCTTGAATTTAGGTAAGTCATTTATCATTGATATACTATTAAAAATCACCAATCATTTACCCTAAAGATCATGGTAATTTCCATCTACAAAACACTTCAAGCACGCCAATTATCATAATGTTGTTGGCCTTCAGAGGTTTACAGACACCTTGCCTACGATTCCTTCTTCCGGGGATGAAACATCGTATTATTATTATTTTTTTTTGCTAGACAAACAACGCTGGGTTTTTTTAGCCATATGAGATGTAACCATAGCTCATCAATTCCATAAAAACCACACAAGCATACTATTCATTCATACATTCAACTAAAAAACTATGCACATATTTACACTACATTACATTCCCAGGTGGTTAAACCTTTGTCAACTGTGAGTAACAAAATGCTCCATCCGTTTCAAAACCCGTGCTAATCCTACTGCAAGAGTCACCCTCATTCAGCCCCTCACACACCATCCTCTAGCACTTTCAACAGGCTACTGTCGTCCTCAGGAGGCAGGCGTGTCTCACCCGCCCACCACAGCTCAAGTGAGCAGAGCCATCGAGGCACGGGCTCCAGTCGCAATCTCTGAATCTTTGTATCTCTGGCGCCATCTATTGTCATTGCTGCTCTCTTTTCTTTTTTTCTTTCTAAGTTGTTGTTCAATTTTTATTAAGGCCTATCATTGTTCGTTTAAGTTGTTAGGCTCATTAATGTTGCATAATCTTGATCTGTTTTTTTCAATTAACACTGACTGAAATTCTCAACTGCCTTTCGTTTTTACAGCTCTTAATAATTTTAATATCCTCAAACCTTGGACATTGTTGATTTTCCATACAGTATTGGGTTAATGCTGTCTTAGCTTCTTTTTATTCCAATTATTTATATGCTGGTTCAATCTATACTTTAATTTATTCATGGTGCTGCCTATATATGACACAGGTGGTTGCTGGTTTATAGGGATTTCATAAATTCCTGCTCTATCCAATTGGCTGATTTTTTCATTTTTTATCACTAAATTTTTTACAGTAAGTACCTGATTTCCTACCTGTATGTCATATTTGCCACAAACTTTATTAATTTCAGCTGAAACGTTTTCAACATATGGTATTGCCCCTACAATGAAAAACGTTTCAGCTGAAATTAATAAAGTTTGTGGCAAATATGACATACAGGTAGGAAATCAGGTACTTACTGTAAAAAATTTAGTGATAAAAAATGAAAAAATCAGCCAATTGGATAGAGCAGGAATTTATGAAATCCCTATAAACCAGCAACCACCTGTGTCATATATAGGCAGCACCATGAATAAATTAAAGTATAGATTGAACCAGCATATAAATAATTGGAATAAAAAAGAAGCTAAGACAGCATTAACCCAATACTGTATGGAAAATCAACAATGTCCAAGGTTTGAGGATATTAAAATTATTAAGAGCTGTAAAAACGAAAGGCAGTTGAGAATTTCAGAGTCAGTGTTAATTGAAAAAAACAGATCAAGATTATGCAACATTAATGAGCCTAACAACTTAAACGAACAATGATAGGCCTTAATAAAAATTGAACAACAGCTTAGAAAGAAAAAAAGAAAAGGGAGCAGCAATGACAATAGATGGCGCCAGAGACACAAAGATTCAGAGATTGCGACTGGAGCCCGTGCCTCGATGGCTTTGCTCACTTGAGCTGTGGTGGGCGGGTGAGACACGCCTGCCTCCTGAGGACGACAGTAGCCTGTTGAAAGTGCTAGAGGATGGTGTGTGAGGGGCTGAATGAGGGTGACTCTTGCAGTAGGATTAGCACAGGTTTTGAAACGGATGGAGCATTTTGTTACTCACAGTTGACAAAGGTTTAACCACCTGGGAATGTAATGTAGTGTAAATATGTACATAGTTTTTTAATTGAATGTATGAATGAGTAGTATGCTTGTGTGGTTTTTATGGAATTGATGAGCTATGGTTACATCTCATATGGCTAAAAAAAAACCCAGCGTTGTTTGTCTAGCAAAAAAAAAAAAAAAAAAAATAGTACGATGTTTCATCCCCGGAAGAAGGAATTGTAGGCAAGGTGTCTGTAAACGTCTGAAGGCCAACAACATTACGATAATTGACGTGCTTGAAGTGTTTTGTGGATGGAAATTACCATGATCTTTAGGGTAAGTGATTGGTGATTTTTAATAGTATATCATTAATAAATTGCACGTAAACTATGTGCACCTTTGCAGGGGTTAAATACCTTAAAAGTGCAAATATAATAAGTCATTTATCATGTTTTTTTTTTCAGTTGAGAGCATGGCTAGAGCGCTTAGTCTGTCCTCACTCGTGATGCTTCTTAAAAATGTCTTAAATCGTTTTAAAACTGAGAAGCATCTCTCAGCCTCAGCAGTTGTCATTGGAATAGTAGAAATAATTAGCAACAGTTTCTAGGCCTCCGAGAACGTAGTGTACAAGTTATTTTCTGTGACGAACTGTAGAAGACTAACGGCACTATTCATACTTCTGAAATCTGGTTTTCTGTAAATTACTCCTAGTTCAGTTTTCAGGCGATCCTTCTGTAACATGGGATAAGCATCTGTTATTTGCTCAACAAGCTGATTTGAAAACCTTTTCTCGTACTCCTGAAATTTTTCAGCCTGGAGGAGAGAAACAGCACAGTAGTAAGTTATAAAAGAAAACCTATCTTTTACTTGATTTGTGATAACATCACATATCTCTTTAGCTGCCACAGTTTTATTTATGTGAATACTTTCTCTCTTCCTTTCCTTTGATGTTTCCTCTGTTTCTGATATCTTCAGGGTCACTGTGTCTATTATTTTCCTTTCTTTTTCCATTGACTTCTGGAAAGTGTTTACATGCTTTTGAATGAGTGCTGCATCAGTTAGTGTTTTCTGAAGCTGGTTGCATAACACATCCACATGTGGCATAATATTGTGAAAAACTGTAAGCCAAAACACAAATACTGAGTCTTCCAACATATGCCGAATAGCCCTTGCTTGATTTATTGCTACAGCTTGTTTCGAAGATGACTATTTTTTCCATGCATTCAGTTAACTGTTCCCTGTATTCTTACACTATATTGATTGTTTGACTCTTGAAATTCCACCTGGTGGCTGAACCATGAGGTATCCCTTTTCTAACAGTTTCATCTAGAATAGCAATCCTCTGTGGAGAGTTACTGAAAAAGTTAGTAATGTCACTTAGGTTGGAAAAAAATACTTGAACTTGTTGATTCTGACTGGTTGCTTGGCTGACAATCAAATTGAGCTGATGTGTGTAGCAAAGCACAAAATGTGCATTCTTATAGGTATGTTTAATAATAGCCTGAACACCTGCGTGGTGACCACTAATAACGTTTGTACCGTCATAGCTCTGGGATATCAATTTCTCGGCTTTGTCTACAACTTTTTCCAAACTAGCTTGAATACATCCAGTGATAGATTCTGCACCATGTTCAGGGAGATTAGTAAATTCCCAGAATCTCTCAACTGGTTGTCCGTTACCTAAAATGTATTGAAAAACGACAACCAATTGGGAAGCAGATGAAACATCAGTAGTTTCATCTGCTATCACTGCTACAAAACTTGCTTTTGAGATTTCATTTTTTATGTGGTTCTGACAAACAGTGAGCACACAGTCTAATAAACCGTTTTGAATTTCTTTTGATGTTCCTTTAAAAACAGTAGCATTAATGAGATGGTCTTTTAGAGATGCATCAAGTTCTGCTGAGAAGTTTATAAGATCCCTGAAAACGCCTGGATTTAATGAATCATCACGTTTATCATGTCCTTGAAGGCAAGCTCAAATGCGCCACAAAACAGAATACAGTCAATAATTTTGGAAAGAACATAACGATTTTTGGTTACTTGCTTATTGTGTTTTTTAATATTTGAATTAAATGCATTGCCAAGCTGTTGGCAAATTTAAATGTGATTAGGAGCAGTGATATTTATTTATTTTTTGAGTTAGATGTGATAAATCAGCAACACCGTAACTCACCCAACTTGAATCACCACTTTGTTTTGCAAACAGGAGGCAGTGAAAACAAAAGAGCCTGTTAGTTAATTCACATCCACAGATCCATGGATATTTCTCATATAAGTCGGGTTTGAATTCCCTTTTGAAATCTCTAGTTTTACATTTTGTCACCTGGATCAGCTTAAGCCTAGGTGTTGGCCTGAGCATTTTAATTTCAATTTTTCTTTCCAGCGGCAACGTTAAAAAATGTAATTGTTTTAGCTCAGAAACACTGATTTTACTAAGTGCCATCTTAACTGCTTACACATGTTCTTACACACAACAATAAAACTAACCTATAAAAACTAATAAACAGATTAATAACTACACTAACCCCTTGTTGCCACAAACCGAGGGAGAATCTGGATGAATAACAAACTGCCAATCCATCTGCGTGAGCTTCTGCACACTGAAAACTGTGCGAATTGAAAGCTTATGAGCGCTGCTTATTCCTCACACACACATGCCTCCTCTTCCCACCGGATAAACTGGTTTTCAAGTAGTAGTTTCTTCTATCGCACATGTGATCGACGTAAGGCAGGCCGATCTGCGCTGATAACTTTTTCGAATTTTATACCATTACAGTCGCGTCTTGCCAGGGTATTGGGGGGGGTTAGCTCGTCCCGAAATGGGCAAAACCTGGAAATGCGTTTACTGTTTTATTTTATTTAACTTGCTATATTTAATTTCTTTCTTTCGTTTTCTCTTTTTCTGTTTTGGGGGTTCACGTGCTCACGTGCACCAATAGAGAAGCCACCACTGATCAAATGCAAGACACAAAATGATTCGGAAGTCTGTGGAAGTTCTGGGAAACCAACAGCACTTTTATAAAAGAAGAAAAACAACAACAACAGAAGGTCTGGAAATAGAGAGAAGAGGAACTACATAAATGACCAAAAAGATTGGATTTTATCACGGAAGTGACAACAGCTACCGAGTCCTGAGAGTAGGTAGGTTTACTGTCTGAAAATTTGACAAATAAGTGAAAAATAATATATTCCTTAAAAACCCTATATAATACTTAAAATTTATGAGTAATATTTTTTGTTTCCTTTAACCTTCTCTCTCAGAAAAAACAAAAGCATGTTTTTTTGTTTTTTTTTTGCATTTTCTTTTTCTTCAAGTAATTCTTTGTTCAATTGCACTGTTTCTTTAAAACTGTATCACTTCTAAATACAGAATCTAAATATGTTTAGCACTAATGTTTATATTTTTTCTTTTTTGTGTGAATCTGCAGCTTTTCAGTCTGCATGTTGTTTTGTTCACCTGCATAAAAACAGCAGCATTAACAACGAGAGCTGCCAACCTTCCAAAATTTTTCTTCTAATAACAGTTGACATTCAAATTTTCACAACAGTTGGTACTCCATATCAATTATGCTATTTACACAGATAACATAATGTCATGCACAGAAGTAATTTATATTAATAATTTTGAGAATATGCATTATGTCTTTCCATAGATAGCAGACAATACCAACTATGAAATATTTTACTGGAATTATATTTTGAATTTTTATACATACATACATATCACTAAGCTGTTCTCTAATATTAAGAGGTTAGCTCCACAAAGAAATACAAATTACCAGATAATTTTTACTTACTGCTGCTGTATCAAACTTCTCCATTTACAGCGATCTTGACATACAACTCAGGCTTCACTCACATCCATCACACGCCATATACAAGATCTCCTGTACTTCATACTCATAATCTTTTTCTCATGCAGACACTCCTGAATCTGATCCCTCCATGACTTCCTTGGCCTTCCTCTATCTTTCCTTCTTGCCACTTGGGCTAAAAAGATTCTCTTAGTAAGCATCTCGTCACTCATTCTTTCAACATGGCCAAACCACCGAAGCTTATTAGTCTCCACCTTGCTAACATTTACTTCACATTACACAACTGCAACACATCTTCATTCCTCACACAATCATAATGTGTCTTGCCACAAACCCCCCAGTAAGTAATGCATTTTTCCAGCACACAAGCAACTTCTAGGTTTCTGACTGGGTGCCATGAAATAAGTTGTTCACCATGTTAAAAAGTTGTGACGTGAACTGCAAGCTGTTGAAATCAATCTGTTTACCAAGATTCTGTAAACAGTATGACATCAATAGCTTGCTGTATGTTGATGCTAACTGGGTTTTGAAAGTCTGGCATGAGCACTTTTTCCTATTTTTGAAATTTTTGGAAAAAAATAAATACTGGAAAGTTTAAATCAATGATTTTAAGTTAACCCCCAAAATTAAATCTTGTGAAGTACCAGGATAAAGGACAGGAAACCAATGGTATTTTATTATCAAAGAAATCACAGAAACTACAAAGAAATTAATCCACATGAAGAAATGACTCTTGATATCTTCTAGAGCATGGCAGACATACACTGAAGTAGCAAATTATTAGGAACAACTACCTAATAACGCGCTGTGATGCCCTTGGCCTTCAAAACAACCCTTATTCGATGTGGCATAGATTCAATGAGTTGCCGATACTGGTCTACAGGAATGTTCAGCCAAGTGGATGTGATGGCGTCCTTCAATTGCCAAATGTTCTCTGAAGGAGGATCTCTGTTAACAAATGGCTCTCTCAATCTCATCCCACAGGTGTTTAATTGGGTTAAGATCTGGGGACTGCAGGACCCATTTTAGCACTCTGAAATAACTGTTGTGCTCCTGGAACCATTGTGCGACAATCCAAGCCTTATGGCAAGGCGCATTATCCTGTTGGAAGTAGCTTTCTCCATCCAGAAACACCACGCACATGTATGGGTATGCCAGGTCTGCTGTGATGTTACGATACCTCATGGCATCCAAATGCTGTTCCAGAGGTACTAAGGAACTCAATGCTCACCATTACACTGCATCCGCTAGCTTGCACAGTTAATGGTAGGCAGTCAGGATCCACTGATTCACACTGCTGACACCATATTCTGGCCTGTCCATTGGTGTGAATTTACAGAAAATGTGATTCATCAGACTAGGCAACCTTTTTCCAGACCTCAAGTGTCTATTGGGTTGTCGGAAAAGTCATGACGTATTTTAGCTATGTTTTGCAAAGGTCATTTATTGATAGAAAGAACAAAGATCAATTAATGATATAATGCCCGTTTTGTTTGATAACCTTTTGCCCTCTTTCAGTGAGCTGCAGAATGCCTCGTTCATAGAAGGACCTGTCTTTCATGGCCAAAAACTGTACAAGGTGCTAATTTACAGCCTCATCTGAATTGAACGTTATAGCACGCAAGGACTGTTAAAGAGAGCGAAACAAGTAGAAGTCTGATGGCGCTAGGTCAGGCGAGTATGCTGGGTGGGGCAACACATCCCACCCAAGCTCCAATAATTTTTGGCAGGTGATCAAACTTGTGTGTGGTCTCGCGTTGTCGTGATGGAACACAACACCTTTACGATGAACGAGCTCTGGACGTTTCTGGATGATACATTCGTTTAAACTGTCCAACTGCCGACAGTACACATTCGAATTGATTGTTTGGTTCCGTGGTAGGAGCTCAAAAAATACGACACCTTTTAAATCCCACCACACTGAGACCAGAACCTTCCGCTGATTAATGTCTGCTTTGGATGTCGTTTGAGGCGAAGCAGCACGTCGGGACCAAGACCGTTTGCACAGCACATTGTTGTACACAATCCACTTTTTGTCACCAGTTATCAGTCGCTTCAAAAAAGGATCATTTTCCTCACGTTTAATGAGCATATCGCAGATGTTTATACGCGCCATCAATTGAGCTTTTTTGAGTTCATGAGGAACCCACACATCAAGCTTGCTTACGTATCCCAGCTTCTTTGGGTGGTTGTGAATGCTTTAATGATGGATGTACAATGTGTCTGCAATCTCTTGTGTCATGTAACGTGGGTTTGACTCGATCAATGCCTTGATTTGGTTGTTATCAACCTCGGTGGGCCTCCCGACCGAGGAGCATCGTTGAGGTCAAAATCACCAGCATAGAATTTTGTGAACCACTGGTGGCACTGACATTCTTGTAGAGCATTATCGCCGTACACTTTACGCAACTTTTCACATGCTTGACGCGCGTTCTTCCCTTTACGGAAGTAAAACAGTAAAATATGGCGAAAATGCACAGTTTGGTCTTCCATCTTCAACTTGATGTCAAATCTTTGCAAATCAACCAAATCGCTCACTATTCCTTTTAGACTCCAGCTAGAACTGGCACCTGTCGAATGCCATAGCGATAACAGAGCTGCGCATGCCTCTAGTACTTCCAAAACCGCCCAACCGCCATCGGCTGCCAAAATATGTCATGACTTTTCCAACAACCCAATAGTTTGGTACTCCTGTTGAAACTGCAGTAGAATTTTTAGGTTTTTAACAGTGAAGCTCATTAAATGCCAATGTAAGATGGGCAGTGTATGTTGAAATTCTCCTGTTGATAGTGCTGTTGCACTATGTGGTTACTTGATACAGCATAGCTCATGTGTTGCCTCATACAATCTTTTCTAACTGCCATTGCCCCCGAATAGTCATTTCCATCCACTGAAAGGCCTCTGACTGTTTGTTTTGTTGTTTGTGCACCCCTCCTTGTACACCACTGATACAGTTGTTCTTCCATATATGAAAAGGTTTGCCATTTATCAGATGCTTGCACCTGCCCACCTAGTGCCCACTATCATGCCTCTTTCAATGTCACTTAAATCACAAGTCTTTCCCATATTGATCCTATCTACACTTCATATACATCTTAATTCTTTGCAGTGAGCTGTTTATAAAGCCATCTCAATGTCATAGTTGCATATGTAAGTGAAAATGAAACATGTCCAATTGCCATTGGGTTCTAAGCACTGTATTTTCACTGTTACCCATTTAGCTACCTCTTCAAAAAACTTGAAAATTGCATTACCTTACCCTGGAGTGGGAATTAAATGCACACCTTCTGTTTTCTGTTTGAGTATGCTACAATTACACTACCAGGCACAACAAACTTTCGAGCAATTGAAGCAAAGCCAAGTAGTTTAGGAATCTGAACAGTTGCCAGATTTGCACCAATTGAAGCAAAGCCAAGTAGTTTAGGACTCTGAACAGTTGCCAGATTTGCACCAATTGAAGCAATCTGATGCTTCCTCATAGCGTCAACAACCCTTCCTCATCCAGGAACAGTATGGGTCATAAGTCACCAGCACTTCAGATAGCATCATTGAAATGAATGAGAAATGAAATCTTCATGGAGAAACCAGGGCCACTACTGATTTATGATCTATATTTGTTTCTACAGTAGCGAACAAAAGTATTTGGTGAAACACTTTTTCGACCATAATATTTTTTCTGCTGGACCAAATCTGGTCATTTTGGGATATGATATGTGTTATTCAGTTGTAAACATGACCCATATGCAGATGGATTGGAAACCTTAACACAGATCAGGTACCGAGCTTAATCGCAAAGATCATACAAATTGACCCACAAAGTAGGTGTGTATCACATTCATTTAATGCAACGATAACAGAAAACAAGTACGAGAAAACGACAAAACAATAACTAATACTTAGTGGGATAACCACGAGACTTAATAACAGCTGTACAACGGGCCGGCATCGAGTCCACTAGCTTCTAGACAGTGACCTGCGGAATTCGCGCCCATTCTGCAGACAGCTGGTCGAACTTCTGGGCCCTATTCCGGCAGGTTTTCTTCGCACATCGTCTCTCCAGCTCCTCCCACATGTGCTCGATGAGGTTGAGGTCTGGAGATTGGCTTGGCCAGTCTAGAAGTGTGACCTGTTGCTGCTGGAAGGCTGCCTTCGCTACTCTGGAGGTGTGCTTCGGGTCGTTGTCTTGCTGCATGATCCATCTGGGTGGCATGTTCTGGTTTGCCCATGGGAAGACATCGTTGATGAGCATGTTCGTGTAGCTTTGGCCGGTCATTATTCTGTCAATCTTGAGGATGGGGCCCATTCCATTGCGAGAGAAGGCGGCGTAAACCATGAGCGATCCTCCTCCGTGCTTGACAGTTGGCTGAATGAACTGGGGGTTGAATCTCTGGCCACACGGATGTAGTACGTATCGGATGCCATCACTTCCGAAAAAGTTGAACTTGCTCTCATCGGTGAAAAGCACCTTACTCCAGTCCGCCACGGTCCAGTGTTGATGAGGGTGCGCGAACACGACTTTGGCTTGTCGATTCTTGACTCCGATGAGTGGTTTTGGCGGGGCGTCTTCAATTCGATCCACCAGCAAAGAGACAACAGGAGATGGTCATTCGGCTGACGTTCACGTCGTTGCTGTCACGGAATTTGGTGGCGATATCCACAGCAGTCAAGGTGGGATCAGTAGGAGATCGACGGAGGATGCGTCTATCCTAACGCAACGTAGTGGAACGAGGCCTACCACATCGCTGACTGTTCTTGACGGTCACAGTCTTCTTATAACGTTGCAGGATAGCTGAAATGGACTGGTGTCGGATCTTCAGGTCCCTCACAATGTCGGTGACGCACATTCCGGATTCCATCATGTTCACGGCCATCTGGTGAGCTCCAACAGAGCTCTCCACCTTTGTACCCATTTCTGAAAACCTAAGATTGACTTATTGTCACACTACACATCACAAAACCCACAAAAATCACAAGAAAAACATTAATGCATGCAGCAAACAAATGGGTAATAATTGGTGACTCTTGAATATGGCCCATTTTGAACGACAAATTCGCTCTGAGCGAAATACAAACTATGCTGCATTGTCTACTTCTTTGGCATACCAACAGTTGGGAGTGAAGTAAAGATCTCTTTAGAAGGGTAGAAGATGCTGATATGGAGTTGTAAGAAAAATATCAAAATAAAATACAGAGATTCAGTGGCAGAATGGTATTAGCAATAAAGACATTAGAATTGAGATATGTACTCTTTCAGTGGTTAAAGTTCACATTATCAAAATTATTGATCACGCCAAAAAGTAAATTCTACATTTCTCATTTTACTCTGTAGAAGTGCTGAAGTAAATACATGAAAATGAAGTTTTGATCATTACCATTAAAAATCAAGCATTCACTCACTTAAATGAAATTATGAAAGAAAACCTGTACATATTTCAAACATAAAAGAATTAAGGATCAGGAGATGTGAACAACACCACTTCAGTCTTATAACGAAAAGTAAATATTGGGACATAAATACACTGCACTAATGTAATTTATTTTTTCAATGGTTGGAAGATTTTTAAGTTTCATGCTATACTTCCATATTTAACTGATGACCTGAAACGCTTTCCTTTTTTTTTTTTCTTTATTTCATCTTGTATTACTTGTTAATACCACTTTCCTGAAATGAAATGAAATGGTTCTTGATTTTCCCAAGTGTGTCCAAGGAAAAAGACTATTTTTCTGATTTCCTCTGATTGTACTATAATAAAAGTCTTTCTTCTCTATGGTGATGATATCAGGGGTGCTTATCACAGATACCACAATAGCATTGACAAAATGCACTGGTATATAGTAAGCCTTACACAGCAAGTGCTAAAATAGGCTAACATACAGATTCATATCACACATTTTGTTTCATTCTTTATTTATATACATCTGCCAGCATGTCTCATGAAATTACTTTTGGTTTCGAATAACTGAAAAAATTCACGCCTCTCCAACCTTATATTAAAACACGATAAGTTATGAAACATAGTTTTCATAAAAAAATTCCACACAGATAAACACTTATAAGTGATATGGCATGCAATGTAGTGGATACTTAGTCTCTCTCTCTCTCTCTCTAAGCTCTGTAGCAACACTTACAGCAGGAGTCACTAATTCTTTGATGGAACGTGGTGGAAAGGAGAATCTGGCAAAATTTTCAGCAAAGTAGTTGGGGTCTGGAATGTCACTTTGACCCATATTTAAAACATCTTCATGAGGAACCTGTTGAAACAATATCAGATACTGTATAAAACCAACATCAGCATTAACATTAATTTGCAAAATTATAACATAATGATAATATTTTCCCTCTTCTCCAAAAAGCTCGCATTCAGTTGTATAGAAAATTCGCATTAGTTGTATAGAAAACTTGCATTCAGTTGTATAGATACAATGCCTCATAAATGTAAAACTGAATAAAATTGCCTCAAAACAGACTACATACCCTACTCTGTTAAAAACATTTAAACATCCCCTTTAACATAATGAACAATGCAGTCTGTCTCTAATGTTATATACAAATAAATTCTACATGAAACAAGGGTGTAATAAAGGTTATTGATGATAGTCATGGCTGCCATACTTTGAAATAAAGAGCATATAGATTTTTTGGTAGGTTTGTTTGTAGGATACTAGCTCAGCAGTTTGTCATTGTATTCTATAGCAAATGATTTGCACCTGCCATAGTTACTGATAAATGATATGAAACAATAAAAGCATTATTACGTTAAAAAAATCTGGAAGTTTAGTAAAAAGGGCAAAAAGGTCTAAAAACGATGAACATAGCCCAAAAAGCAACTTCTGGAAAACATCATAGAGTTCATAAATCAAAAATCCTTTCCCACACATGACCACTATCTATACTGAGCTATGCAACTTTAATTTTCATAATACAGAGAGAGTACATGAGCCCAACACAGCGTCAATCAGTGGAAAATGCTACCTGAAGCAGTGGAATGATCATTGTCCTTGAACTATCTATCAAAGGAAGAAAGAATCAACAGAGCTACAAATCATGTCACACATAGTTTGAGTATGATAATGAAAGTTTCATGTTAAAATATCAATTGTATGCAATTAGGCTTGAACAAATATTTAAACAGTAGTTTGGAGCATAGGCGTAGCGTGGCCAAAATGTTTTTGGGGGAAGGGGGCACAAATAAGTGTAAACTGATGGTTTTTTTAGGTGAGGGAAGGCATTTCCGAATATAGTTTTCTCTGGAAATGTTCCTTTTCAATTGCTGTTAGTGACATAACTTAGGTTTTTTACATGCCTAATATATCCAAAACTACGAGGTGTGCCAGGCTTATGTTGATTCATCCCAATGAGGGAAAACAACATACCAAAGCACTTCATGATCATCTGATGATGAAAAGCGTCATCAGATGACTGTATGCTATTGCGCATGGAATGATTACTGGAAAGCAGTCATAACAATGCTTGCTATTGCTTAGGTTTATTCCCTAGGCTGTATGTCACACTTTATAACATTTAAGAGGCAAACAAATAGTTATTATTTTTTCCAATTTTTAAAGTTGGGGTGGGCCCAGCGCTATGCCTATGGTTTGGAGGAGTAAGGTGATAGTTTTGGAGCTCATTTTCAATGATCAGCTATCAGTCACAATTTCAAGATTTCTTGAATTGGGATTTTAGATAACTCCATGTAGTCAACACTTCAGTAAATCTTGGGAAATGAGTATAAATGAGGGAAAACCCAAAGTTATAGGGTTTTTGAGTGAGGAATTAGTACTGAATGCAAGATAAATCTAAATGATACACAGATTGACCAGGTGAATAAGTTTGTATATTTAGGAAGAATGTTTGACAGAGAGAACAAACTAGATAGTGAAATTAATAGGCATGTGAACTCTTCATTGAAAGTCATAGCTGCTTTCAGTCGTGCCAACCTTCAAAATCCAAAAATCAGGAGATTTTTTACAGCTCATAAAATCACACCAGCGCTATTTTTTATCGACATTTTTCAGATGCAGGAGCAATTTCCCAGAAGTAGTATTATTGGTACATAGCATTTTTAATATTTAAAAAGTTATTCTAAATGCAGACGGTATGTTTGTATGCAAAATAAAAAGCATAGTGAAAATAGTTGTCAACCAGATACAATTAATAGCATTTTTTTTTTCGACCTCAAATTTCCGTTTTTGGAAATTTTTCTTCCAATTTCAAACTGAAATACAAATGTTTACGGAATAAAATGATATATAACAACAATACTGGACAGACGCAACATCCCAGAAAAAAGAAATTACAATCACGAAAAAAATCTTTATTTCGTTTACTTCCGTCTCAATGCATATTTTTACGAATTGGTAAAATTCCTTGATGAGTAGTTTTACGTGCCGAGAAAAATTCATGATGCATATTTTTACACGTCGAGAAAAATTCTCGATGCATATTTTTACGCCCGAGAAAAATTCCCGACGCATACTTCCTTTTACGCGGCGAGAAAAATTTCACAGGTGTATTTTTACGCGTCGAGAAAAATTCCCGACGTGTATTTTTACGCATTGATAAAATTTCAATGCATACTAGACGCGTAATTAGATTACGCATTTTGGAGAACTCTGGTCGACACGTCACTTGAGCACTCCCGTGGAGAGAGAGAGAAAGCTAGCGCATGAAGCTGGTGAATCAAAGATGACATCATCATGTAACACGGCGCTTGTAAGGTCCGGTAGAAAATCTAAATGGATGGTTGCAGGGGATTGAAATATTTCGATTGAGCGATCAAAATATTAAAAAATCTGTAAAAAAAGACTTCTATCTGTAAATCAGTGAAATTAAGCAGAAATCCGTAAATTTTACGGATAATCCAACTTTATTATGCAGCAAAAACAATAACAACTAATATGTAAAGAAGAAACAAATTGCCAAAGATATGACATAAAATAAAACATTAAAAACCGCGAAAGTGGCGTAATGCAAAAGGAAAAATCTTCCACAAAAAGTAAGCGAAAGGAATGAGAGAAAAAATAACAACAAATTCACAAACTAAGTGTACAAAATGCTACAATAGAAGATAAAACAAAGCTGACAATAACAGATTCACAATTAGAGATGAACAAAAGAGCACATTAATCTTCTACAAAACACAACGAAGACGGGAAAAGGACAAACATGGTGCAAAACAAGAAATAAAAATCTCCACAGTAAAGCAAAACTGAAAAGCACTCCGCAAAACTGAAGAAAACATAAACAGAGCTCGCAGCTAAGAGCGGGAAGACGTGAAACGATAAGTAGGTCACAGCTGGCGCACGAGTGTTTTTGTAACCAACATAAAATAGACCACTGCACCACCGGGGGTGGCTTTCTTTTTGCAGATATGAGGACAGGAAAAGTACGATACTGATGACTGTAAATGCCATCTTGCATCGACGCAGAAAGAAAGAGATTTCACAAGCGGTTCAAAATCTTTTTCTCCTGGATCGATCCAAGGCGGTGGTTGATGGAATTTCGACCATCGTAACGGCTAATTATCGGCGAAAATTGGGAGAATTTGACATTTATCCAGAGGGCAGGAGGAATGGCTGAAAATCCGGAGAGTTGGCACGTCTGTGCTTTAGGAGGATTTCACAGAAATGATGGATTTTCAAGGAAGTCCCGAATGGGTATGAAAGTGTAATTGCTCCTACTCTGATGTACAGCAGTAAAACCCGGGTACTACATGGGAGACATAAGGAGTCGTTTATGTGCTGGAGAGATGCATTACTTATGGGGGATTCGTGGAAAGACACGTTCTAATCATGTGAGGAATGAAGATGTGTTGCAGTTGTGTAATGTGAAGCAAAATGTTGTTAGCAAGGTGGAGACTAATATTCTTAGGTGGTTTGGCCATGTTGAAAGAATGAGTGATGAGATGCTTACTAAGAAATTTTTTTCAGCCAAAGTGGCAGGAAAGAAAGGTAGAGGAAGGCCCAGATTCAGGAATGTCTGTATGATAAAAAGATTATGAGTATGAAGTACAGAAGGTCTTGTGTGCATCGTGTGATAATGTCAGTGAATCCTGAGTATCGAGCAGTGTGCCAAGATTGCTGTAAATGGAGACGTTTGATACATTAACAGTAAGTAAATTCTAGTTCCATCAGTTAAACATTTATTTGGTGGTTTGTCTTTCTTTCAGGAACTAACCTCTAACTTTCAGAGAACAACTTAGTGATATTTATATATGTATGTATGTATGTATGTATCACCCACATGGTCTTTTTCTCGGGTCTTTTCCTATTCCTTGGTATCCACAGGGATCATAGCATACTTCTGGAAAATTTTAGGTAGGAATTTTAGGACTTTTTAGAAAAATTTTAGGAAAATTTTAGGAGTGTATTTCAATAAAAACTAGATGTATATTTGTATACATCTAGTAAAACAACTTCGTATACATTGTAAAGAGTTTGCTTCACACCCTTCAACCATATATACTGATAGACTGTGCATGACATCAAAATTTCTGGCTCCAACATAAAATCACATGACAACAGTCAAAAAGATGGGTTACACCTGCTGTGCTTATGGTTGCTCTGAGCGATATAGTAAAGAAAGTTCTATGATTTTTCATGGGTAAGAAACAAATTAAATACCTAAGTCAATAAAGTTCAATTACTTAACCAGAAACTTGCAGCTATTGATATAAAAATATAGTAACTTAAGAAAAAAAAATGGAATGCATGTTCCAAATTCTTCGCAAATGTTCATCACATTATAAATCACAAAATGTAAACAAACCGATCATGCATGTATATAGCTCATAAGTAAACTTACCTGAAGAGTTTTCATTATATATGAGGCACATTCACATAATACACCGAAAACACTGAAGTTCTGCAGCGTAAACTAGTAATCATAACAGCATTTTTACACGAAATTTGGAGTCTGATGATGACGTGCCCAATGTTTGAGCCATGGCGGCTTTGATGCAGCTATTGCCAATGCACAGTCCATTAGTATATATGGTCGAAGTTCACACCCAAATTTTTTGCATAACGTCTAATGTCTAAAGTTTAAGTATGATTTACTTCTAATGTTCAGTTCTTATCTTTTCCCGTGTTATTATCATATTCAAGTATATTTACCACATTCAAGTTTCACTTTGAACATTAATATGCTGTTGAACCAGAAGCAATTCACGATTTTCACAGTAAAGTTTTCAGGTTTCACATTAAATTATAATATCCTAAAAAGGTAATTGAAAACCAAGAACTATGTACAATTGTTCACTGAATTACTTTTTTCATATTATTGTTTTAACCTTTTCATGATTAGCCTATCTTTTTCTGCTTCCACCACAACTAATTTACTTTCAGTTTTCTTTATTTCAGCTGAACCTTGTATGATCAAGTTAGAGGCAACTGCTATTTCAACAGTATTTTGTTTTTCTACAGCTTTTCTCATTCTTTCTGTTCCCTCTTGAATTACTGCTAGGGAGGCTTCTTTATCTTTTTTAAGCCTATTTATTTCTGCATCATTTTCTTTTATTTTGTCATCAAACTCAGCTTTTCTTTTTTTCTCTAGCTGCTTTTCCTTATTTTCCCTTTCTTTCTGCTTCCTTTCTTTTACCTTTTTTGATTCTTCTTCCTTCAGCTTATCAACATACTCTTTATAAAATTTATGTGAATCACGAACACTATTTAACAAATTTCTTGTTATGGGAACTTTACTTACACATCCATAGTGTTTAATGGCCCCTTTAACTATTCTTAATGATGTTATAGTTGAGTCTTTTAAGTTAGCCTTGTCCTTCCTTAATAGGGCAGTGTTAACCGAAAATCCCCTTTCTGCATCAGCATTACCATGAGGTAAAACTAATATTGACTTGATGAGTTTAGCAAGATTTGAGTATTTTTCTTTTCCGCTAGAGTCTTTAATACTAAATATATTACGCCAGTAATGATCAATCCGCACTGGAATATGTCCTTCCTCTGAAAATTTCACTAGTTCATCTAGAGTTGGCTTATCGCAATTTAAAAGTTTCCACTCTTCTCTTACTCCATCAATTTGTTCCTCAGAAAGATGCAAAACACTTGAAATTCTGGTTATTTCCGAAAGTCCTTCAGTGACTGAAAGTTGAGTTGACTCTTTCTTTGGTTCTTTTACCTTTAAAACTTCTATGTCTCTTAGCTTTTGATTGCAGAATGGCAAATTTGACTTTAAATATTTTGTGGTTGCAATTAGTGATGATCTTACATCTAAGAGAAATAATTTCTGCCTGGTCTCCTGAACATTCCTGAGGAGATTTTTTGTCTTCATACCAACTTCTAACTCCCCTAGTTTTTTCCATGAATTTTTGTTTTCAAAATCTACATTCTTTAGGTCTTCTCCAAATTTCCCTGCAATAACATCATCTTGGATAAACTGAACCATAACATTCCTCATTAAAGTATTTAAATCAGAATATAACTGGTGTATTTTTGGTTCTTCACTCTGATAACATAATGAAAACTTTTCAAAATTTTGGTGTGAAAATGAAATTAATGCTAAATAGCAAGGTGTTAGCTCATTTTTCAGGAAACAGTGAATTCTTTTATACCTTGCCGAATTGCGTAGTTGTTTTTCAAATATTTTTTGAGATGTCAAGAAGTTTAAAAAATATTCTGTAATATTTAGCCATTGATCCAAGAGCCTCTGGGCTACAGAACCAACGGTTAACCATCTGTTGCTGACATGACACAAAAGAAATTTGGCTGTGACCAATGTTATATCCTGGACAGATTTATAATCCTCTCGTCTTGCAGCACTACTCTTTAAAAAGTAATGCATATCAGTAGCAAATTCGTCAAAATCTATATTTAAGCTTGTCAAAAAAAATTTAAATGCATTACTAACACCATGCAGGTTGCAAAAACCTAGTTCCAAAGATTTCTGGCCTGTTTCTTGTTTTACAACTTCATTGAATTTGCGTAAAAAGCACTTATTTACAATTGGGCTGTCCATGGATACACAAATAATTCTGTTCAACGAAATATTGAAGGATGATAACACATCAAGAATTTCTTTTAGCAAAATATCTGCTGTTGCATGACCCAGAAAAACGCTTGTTAGGTATCGGCAAGAAACTGAATTTATTTCTGAAGACCAGTACCTGAGATACACATCCAACTGCCATTTCACTTGTGTATTTGTAGTTTCAACAAATGCTATAGTAACCTTTCCTGGGCTACTAGATGCAATGTCTTTTTTCAAATCCTCTTCAAAATATTTTGACAATCCATGTGATATCACATAAGCAACTTTTTTTCTTTAAGTTGCATTTTGGCTGCAATAGCAGAATCAGGAAACATTTCTTTGAAAAGTTTAACTGTTTCAGTGCATGAAACAAAAGACATATTGTCCTTAGCAACTTTCATGGCCCATAATGCTTCGGCTTTAGCCAACTGTAAATCATGACTCAGTACTTCACTAATATTTGTTTTGGGCTGAAGATCCCGTCCTCCAAAGGCTTTCAGGATGGACTTATTTTGAAATTTACTTTGAAATTTCTGCAAATGTTTTTTCCTTTATGATGCGCTTTTACTTGTGAAAAGCCACTATTAGAAATGTTGAAAAATTCTGAACACAATATACACTTAGCAGAAAATATTGTTTCAGTTGCAGAACACCATTCTTTCAACTTCACTCCGTCCAATTCTTTGGCGAGCCACGCATCTTGAAATTTCGTTTTGGATTTAGGCATCTTAAACACTTGTATTACTAACCAGAAAATGAAAGAAAAGTACAAAAACACGTTCCAATATTGCAAAACCAGACAACTTCCCGAAATTTGGCTGCGAGGATGTCAGAAGATATGAAAAAAAGCAGGTCACCACTAGAGAACTGAACCTGCACACAGCATAGAGAACACCATAAAAGACGCAAAACCAGAAACTATCATACGCATCTCACGCAAGTTCAGTCAAAGCGAGTCGGAGCCGAGATATATTGCGCATCGAAGGTCGCTGTCGCCGACGCACGATCGAAGGTCAATGATCACGTGCTCTACTGCCTGCCACGATAACACTCAGCTACCATCCCATCGTCATTACCGGAGGTTACGGAAGGAGATCACATGTTTCCTCTTTGCTTCCACCCACCTGCGGTTTACAATAACAAAACATCAGCAGAAAGAGGAGGTTCCACAAGGCATGTACAAAAATAAAGTACGATCTTCTGCATGCCACGGAGTTCGTCTGCAAAGCGCAAACCAGTAGTGAAAATGACCCCTCCCCTTTTCCCTTAGATCTCTCGTTACTCTCGAAAACTGTCCGAAGGCAAAAAGGGGAGCGCCCGCCCCGAAGCAAGTGCATCTCGATGGCGTCATTTTTCCCTCCTTCAGCAGCACAGCATATAGGCTGTGTTTCTACAATAACAGGTCTTTTTACCTTACCGTAATGGTAAATTTATTGGCGTTAATAACGGTTGTGTTTTTAATAAATAAGCTTACGAAAATGTTAGGATGAATAGCAAATTTTAGGTATAATTTTAGGAATTTAAGGAGGGTCACAAAATATTAGGAATTTTAGGAATTTTAGGAGGAATGCGATCCCTGTATCCAGTCTAATATTTCAGATGTCCAAAGTGGTCAGTTCTTTCAGAAATATGTCTTGGCCCACTGCCACTCGAGGCCCTTTACTTTGATCATGGTGTCATGAACTCTTGTCACTTTCATGATCCACAAGTTCCTCTTCTTGTCTTTTCTGGTTACATCAGGCATGCTCCTTTGAGTTGTCTGTAGTCTCTGTACGTCTTTTATAGTTAACATCCATGTTTTTGGAACATAAGTAAGAACTGGAAAGATGCACTAATTAAAGTATTTTCTCTTAAGACATAATTTTTTAAAACTTTTTTTAGTAAGTTGCTCTTGAAAATTATACTGTTCCTTCCAAATTCTTTCAAGTTTTATACACCTATAAGTTTCTACATATTTCAATGAGGCTCTTGCCTGATATCTGTTTCCAAGGCAAATGTAGGCATTGGCTGCTTCAAAATTTGTCCTATTAACCCTTAAGTTCTTGTAAATATTTATTTTCTGTGCGTTCAGTTTTAATCTCACTTCTCTACTCTTGTCAACAAATTGCTGGATCATACTTTACAGTTTGAAACTTTGCAAAAATGACTGTGATCAGCAAAACAAAGGTGGGTTAAATAATCTCCATTAATCTTTATCTCCTTGTCTTCTCAGTTCAATGATTGAAAAACATTAAGAAATGTAGGGTTACCTTGTTTAAATACAAGTTCAAAATATTATTCTGATAATTTTGGATGAGGAATATTACTGTCTGAGTAATACATACATTTTAAAGAAACCCTAGATGGGCATACATGTGTACAGTGATACAACCACACAGAGTCAGATGGCATCCCCATGAACCACAGCTGACATTTGTAAATATTCTATACTTCATTTCAGCACTCATTAACCAAATATGGCCCTTGCACTAGTAATCCCAATACAAGCAGACAGTCATATATCTGAATCCAGCAGAGCTGTATACTACTAACACAGTACTCATTAAACAAATGTACCTGGACTATGAATACTATCAGTACAGTAGAGCTATAACTGAATTCACTGCATAGAAAGGACTTCAAGTGCAATGCAGTATCTAGATAATTCTTTGTATAACAGGCTTATTAGATCATGAAAGCAAAGATGATTCTGAGGCAGATGCAGATGATGTCACAGTGAGAGACACAAGCACAGGAGGGATCTCAAGAGAAGATGTGTGTAAAGCTCTAAAATCTCTCCAGAATGGTAAGGCTTCGAGAGCAGATGGCATAACTGCTGAGATGTAAAACATGGTGGTGATTCTTTAATTGACTGGTTAACTGAAATTTGCCAGTTGTGCTGGGAGATAGGAATGGTCCCTTAGGATTGGAGGGATGCTATCATTGTTCCCTTGTATAAGGGAAAAGATGATCAAACTGAATGCAAGAACCATCATGGTATCAGCTTGCTGAGTGTGTTAGGGCAAGTGTTTGGGGAAAAGTCATTATTGATAAGGTATGAGGTCTTACATCAGAGAAAGTGTGGGATGTTCAGAGTAGCTTTATGCCTGGTAAGGGCTTCACTAACCAAATTTTTGTATTATACATGATGATTGAAAAGTATCTGTCTGGGGGTAAATTTTTTTTTGCTGCCTTCATAGATTTACAGAA
The DNA here is from genome assembly GCA_039090855.1 of Macrothele yani. Taxonomy (NCBI): domain Eukaryota; kingdom Metazoa; phylum Arthropoda; class Arachnida; order Araneae; family Macrothelidae; genus Macrothele; species Macrothele yani. The sequence goes on from CM077006.1 coordinate 63,607,209, forward strand.
AGCTTATGGCTGAGTAAATACGGTACTTCTGTGGAAGGTATTGGATAAATATGGTATTACTGGGAATATACCTAATAGTGTGAAAGCAATGTATGCTGGCAGTAGAGCTTATGTATGAATGAGTGGTGTTTTATCAAAATGGTTTTCTTTTGGTACAAGAGTCAGACAAGGTTGTGTAATGTCCCCATGGTTGTTTAATATTTTTATGGATGCATGTATGCGTGATGCCAAAATGGACAATACTGGTTTATGTCTTGGTAATATCCGTGTGTGTAGATTGCTGTATGCTGATGACACAGTCCTGTTGGTAGAAAGCAAATGTGAGTTGCAGAGTACGTTGTCTCAAATGTACGAAGTTTGTACAAAATTAAAACTGAGTATAAATAAATAAAGGAAAATCCAAAGTTATGGTTTTTAAGTGAGGAACTGTTAGTACTGAATGCAAGATAAGTCTAAATGGCACAGTGATTGACAAGGTGAATGTGTTTGTGTATTTAGGAAGCATGTTTGACAGAGAGAACAAATTAGATGGTGAAATAAGTATGCGAGTAAATTCCTCATTGAAAGTCATAGCTGCTTCAGGAGTATTTCATGGGAATGATGGGTTCTTAAGAGAGTCCCGAATGGCTGTGTATGAAAATGTAATTGTTCCTACTCTGATGTATGGCAGTGAGTACTGGATACTGAAGAAGAGACATAGGAGCCGTTTGTGTGTGGGAGAGATGTGGTACTTACGGGGGCATTGTAGAAAGACACTCTCTAATCATGCGAGGAATGAAGATATGCTGGAGCTGTGTAATGTGAGGCAAAAAGTTGTCAGTAAGGTGCAGACTAATATTCTTATGTGGTTTAACCATGTTGAAAGAATTAGTGATGAGATGCTTACTAAGAAAATTTTTTCAGCCCAAGTGGCAGGGAAGAAAAGTAGAGGAAGACCAAGGAAACCATGGGAGGACCAGATTCAGGAGTGTCTGTATGAGTAAAAGATTATGAGTATGAAGTACAGAAGGTCTTGTGTACATCATGTGATGGATGTCAAGCTGTGTGTCAAGATTACTGTAAACAGAAATGTTTGATATGGCAACAAGTACATAATAAGTTAAACATTTATCTGGTGGATTATCTTTCTTTGTGGAGCCAAACTCTGAATCTCAGAGAACAGCTTAGTGACATGTATGTATTAATAAATGCAGCTCCAAAAAATATACTTTTGAACTCTGAAAAACACTGGATAGAATCCACAAATTTTGTGAATATAAGAAAGGGAAGAGTTTGCTCAACATTTTTGATGTTATTCAAAATGCAATGCTAACGGCAAGTAAAGAATTTCTGTGAGTAACTAAAAAAAATTTAAAAAAATGTGCATTTTCACAATTTTCATCTGAAAAGAGTTGCGCTATAAGAAACATTCCAAACAAATGTGAACACCATCACATTACTAAGACACTTTTCATGCCATCATAACAGTTTCGTTCACTGATTTTCAAATGTAGTTTTGTTCTTATTTTCAGATAACACACTGCACAGATGTATACATCTCAAAATGAATTTCTATACTAATTAAGAAAAGACATTCTACTTTTGAAATATTTATTGTTCTCCATAAAATGAAAAAAAAATTTACAATATTTATGAAAGGCAATATGTTTTAACATGGTGTTACCCAATGTGACACACACAGTCACATATAATAAAGAAATGGAAGAATTTACTTGCATGTATAAATAATCACACATAATGTATGAACTTACTTGCATGTGGTACATCATCAGCTCATTTGACAATCTACTCCTGTGCTGGGCATCCCTCACTTTCTTCCACATCAGAGACTGAATTCAGAAGTTTAATAATTAAAATTACACTATTACACAAATTATCACAATCTAAATTACACTATTACACAAATTATCACAATCTAAATTACAAATTATTGCAATTTGCAATTACTACCATAAAATTGTTAAAATATACATAATTGATAAATAATTTTAAAGGATCTTAATCAATATTTATATCTACAACCTAATGAACATGTAACACTATTGATTACCAGATTGAGAAAAAGCCTTTGGATATTTCTGGTTCTTCCTTACATTTGTAAAATACGAACTTCCACGCACAAAAGTGCGGAATGATACATTGACACTTAATGACTTGAGCGTGTGGTGAGTGATGTGGGGAGTTGCATGAGAGATATTGAAGGAGTAGGACATGCCGAGCTTTGGCTAAGACAACAAGTTCAGTTTGTACCGCAGAGTGTATTCCAGTTTATGTTTTTGTGTAAAGTAATAAATGTTTTGTGTTGTGATCGAGTGTCTGTGATGTTACAGACCAAAGATAGAAGTGGAGGCACCGGTGAGATTCGAACTACCAAAGATAGAAGTGGAGGCACCGGTGGGATTCAAACTACCAAAGATAGGAAGTGGAGGCGCCGGTGAGACGGGATTGCGCAACTTCAGCGGCATTTTTTATGACCGTGGGAATCGATGAGTTGAAAGATCTTCAAGCGTGAGAAAGAACCAACGCAACAGGGATATTTTTTTTCCTCTTTGTGTTGGGAAGAACAACGGATGGTGACTGTTGTTTTTCAAAATCAGTTCGTGAGAAAAAAGAAGTTCCGTATCGGATTTACACCACATTAGATGTTTATGTAAGTACTGTTTTTGTTGTTGTTCTTAGAGAATTATCCAAAGGAATGAAATATCAAAGCAAGTTTTTTTAGAAAATTCCGGGCACGGAATTAAATAGAAGGAAATAATTTCTGTCAAGAAATAGTACATTCAGATCAACTGTTTGAGCCTAGAGTATAGGTAAATGTAGAATATTGTTGTAAACAATTTCTGTGAACGTATACACATATACGATAATAGAAGGAAATAATTTCTGTCAAGAAATAGTACATTCAGATCAACTGTTTGAGCCTAGAGTATGGGTAAATGTAGAATATTGTTGTAAACAATTTCTGTGAACGTATACACATATACGATAATAGAAGGAAATAATTTCTGTCAAGAAATAGTACATTCAGATCAACTGTTTGAGCCTAGAGTACAGGTAAATGTATAATATTGTTGTAAACAATTTCTGTGAACGTATACACATATACGATAATAGAAGGAAATAATTTCTGTCAAGAAATAGTACATTCAGATCAACTGTTTGAGCCTAGAGTATAGGTAAATGTAGAATATTGTTGTAAACAATTTCTGTGAACGTATACACATATACGATAATAGAAAGAAATAATTTCTGTCAAGAAATAGTACATTCAGATCAACTGTTTGAGCCTAGAGTATAGGTAAATGTAGAATATTGTTGTAAACAATTTCTGTGAACGTATACACATATACGATAATAGAAGGAAATAATTTCTGTCAAGAAATAGTACATTCAGATCAACTGTTTGAGCCTAGAGTATGGGTAAATGTAGAATATTGTTGTAAACAATTTCTGTGAACGTATACACATATACGATAATAGAAGGAAATAATTTCTGTCAAGAAATAGTACATTCAGATCAACTGTTTGAGCCTAGAGTACAGGTAAATGTATAATATTGTTGTAAACAATTTCTGTGAACGTATACACATATACGATAATAGAAGGAAATAATTTCTGTCAAGAAATAGTACATTCAGATCAACTGTTTGAGCCTAGAGTATAGGTAAATGTAGAATATTGTTGTAAACAATTTCTGTGAACGTATACACATATACGATAATAGAAGGAAATAATTTCTGTCAAGAAATAGTGCATTCAGATCAACTGTTTGAGCCTAGAGTATGGGTAAATGTAGAATATTGTTGTAAACAATTTCTGTGAACGTATACACATATACGATAATAAATAAACATTGGGTACACGTAGAGCTTGTTGAAATGGCTTTTTTAGGAAGAGCTCGAAAAGAAGAACTTCTGCAGTTGGCGGAAGAATTGGGTATAGAAGTTATGCCAAATCTCAAAATTCTGGAATTAAAAAATAAAATTGTCAACTTTGAAGGTTATGAAGAGGATTTCGTGAAAGAACTTTTGGCAGGTATAAAAGAGCGTAGAGAAACAGAAAGACAAATGGAATTGGAGCTTGAAAAACGTAGACAAACAGAAAGACAAATGGAATTTGAGCTTGAAAAACTCAGAATAGAAGCTGGACGTCAGCCGCTGGGAGGTAGTTTGGAGCAAAATGGAAATTCTCATAAACCGAGATTAGAACTTCGTCATTTGATGAAAACATTTGACCCAAAAGACAGTGATATAAGTATTTACTTAGTTTTATTTGAAAGGCAAGCACAACAAGCAGAAATAAAAAGGGAAGATTGGGTCACGAATTTGATAGGACTTTTGCCCTACGAAATATCACAATTGATAGCCAGAGAAAATGTGGAAGATGCTAAAAACTATGAATATGTTAAAAGGTTACTTCTTAAAAGATATAAGTTAAGTCCAGAGAAATTTAGATTAAAATTTGTACAACACATGCGTACATCAGAGAACACCTGGAGAGATTTCGCCTTCGAGTTAGAAAATTATTTTAATGAATGGATTTCAGGACTTAAAATAGGCGATTTTGAAGGGCTAAAAAAATTAATGATCACAGATCAATTGAAGCGGAGAGTGCCTATAGAAATAAGGGAGCATTTTATTGATAAATGGTCAAATATTGTCTCACCTTCAGATTTGGCTGATATGGTGGACAATTATGAAAGTGTAAGAGGAGGAATCAAGAAAAATTCGTCGAATGAAATTTGTGCTTCAAAGAAAATGCAAGGCAGTGAGAAAAAAACTAGAGATAACTATGATAGGGGAAATTTTATGAAAAATGGATTTTATAACAAAAATTATGTTAAGTCAGATGTAGGACAAGGGTGGTCAAAACGGAATGTATCTCAGAATGAAGAAAAGTATGATCGCAGATGGAAGATTCAATGTTACGAGTGTGCATCTTATGATCACATTCGACCTCAGTGTCCTAAGCTAAAATCACAGAACTCAGGAAGCGTAAATAGAATCAGAGAGGAAACTGAAGGGGATCTCTTGGCACCCTACACCTTTGAAGGAAAAATAAATGGGATACAGGTTCATCAGTTGATATCATTTGTCAAGAGTATGTGTCGCCAGGTGAGTTTACTGGAGAACATGTGTGGGTACAGCATCTTCTGGATGAACAAAAGGTTTGTTTACCATTGGCAGAAGTTGAACTAGAATGTGAATTAGGTCATATTGTAACTAAGGCTGCAGTGATTAGAAAATCGCTAGATCAAGGTAGATATTTAATTGGAAATAAGACTGCCGCTTTGTTAAAAAAAATTGATATGGAGTGGCCACTTAATTCAGAACAGGTAAATGTTGTGATTACTCGGTATCAAGAAAAAACAGAAACGAAACAACGAAGAGAGAAATTCAGTAAAGAATGATTCAGGGAAGAAAGAAAAACAAGCCCTTGAAGGAGAGGCTGTGGGTTCCGAAGAATCAGATGAATTAGAAGAAGAAATTATGTCATTGAGGCATGATGAAGATAAAGCCATGTTAGAGTTGGTTAAAAATGGATTCAAAAAGTTTCATGGAAGATCAACGGCAAAGTTTGGAATTGAAAAAAATTCTCAAAGAAATAGAGAACACAGATTGTAAAAAGGCAAATGGTTATGCTGTACTAAGAAATGGGATGTTGGTGAAGAAGAAGATCAACAAGATTGGCGAAGAGGGATATCTTATTGTTGTTCCAGAACAATATAGAGAACAAATAAAAAACATGTGTCATGAGGGAACTTCAGGGCATTTAGGAGTGACAAAAACCAAAGACAGACTAGCAAAGTATTTTTATTGGCCTAACTGTTATAAAGACATTGAAGAATTTGTAAAATCTTGTGATTTATGCCAACGTGCTGGAAAAGCTGGGGACAAAAAGAAAGCACCTTTAAAAATAGTTCCAATTATTCCTGAAATTTTTACAAAAATCAACGTTGATGCCTGTGGGCCTTTGCCTGAGACTTCAAGCGGAAATAGATACATAATTACAGCTATGTGTTTGTCGTCTAAATATCCAGATGCAGTACCAGTACCAGACATAGGATCCAAGTCGGTAGTTGATGCTTTGTTACACATTTTTAGCCGCATGGGATTTCTGAAAGAAATTCAAACTGATCAAGGAGCCAGTTTTGTAAGCATTTTGACACTAGAATTTCTGGAGCGGTTTGGAATAAAAGTTACTCATAGTTCTGTATATCATCCCCAAAGTAATCCGGTAGAACGATTCCATCGAACTATTAAAAGGATGTTGAGAGTTTTATGTCTTGAGTCTGCTCCGGATTGGGAGAAACAGTTACCGGCGGCGCTGTTTGCTTTGAGAACTGTGACACATGAAAGCACAGGGTTTACGCCTGCTGAATTGGTGCATGGAAAAAATTTGAGGACACCAATGACACTATTGTATGAAAAATGGATGGGTCATCCTGAAGAAGAAAACTATTTCACTGAATATGTATTTGAGTTAATAAATAGGATGAAAAGATGTCAAGAACTTGCCATTAAAAACATGGAAGTGGCTCAATTGAAAAGAAAATATTGGTATGACAGAAATGCGGTAAAACGTGAATTTCAAGAAGGAGATTTAGTATTGGTTTTTGTTACCTGCAGGCCAAATAAGTTAGCGAAACAGTGGAAAGGACCAGGGAAAATTGAGAACAAAATTTCTGAGACTAATTATGTAGTAAGCTTTGAAGGTAAAAATGTAAAGCATCAAGTATATCACATTAACATGCTGAAACCATACCATAAACGACCAGAATTTGTGAACTTATTGCCCGTTTGTGAAAATGGTGAAATGGATTTAGAGATTAAATTTCCGCAAGTTGAAAAAATCCAAATATATTTAACTTCTCTGATATCGAGGAGAACAGTAAACTTCGAGAGCGCCTAAGTGGCCAACAAATTCAGGATCTGAAAAAAACTATTATGTCATTACTTGAAAATGTTTTCAAATATTCCAGGGAAGACTCTATATCGAGCTAGCTAGTAATGCTATTGTAAGAGCTAAGCCTTATAGAATGTCGCCCAGGCAGATAAATATTCTTAAAGCCGAGATAGATAAAATGCTGCAGTACAAGATTATAGAAGTTGGTGAATCAGACTATACATCACCCATGATTTTGGTAGAAGTACCCGGAAGAGATCCACGCCCATGTATTGACTACAGGCGATTGAATGAAGTGACAAGGACCCAGTTCTATCCATTGCCCAACATAGAAGAAAGAGTCGAAAAGGTTTCTGGAGCGAAGTATATTACAGTATTAGATTTAACAAAAGGGTACTGGCAAATTCCATTAAGTGCTAGAGCTCAATGATTGGCAGCGTTTGTGACTACTTTTGGAACGTATCGGCCCTTAAAGATGCCATTTGGCCTTAAGAACGCACCTTATTTCTTTAGCAAAATGATGTCGGAACTTTTGAGAGGCTGCGAAGAGTTTGCCGTACCATATCTAGATGATGTTGCCATTTTTTCCGAAAACTGGGGGGATCATTTGATACATCTTGAAAAGTGCTACAGAGGTTGCAGAGGGCTTCCTTGACCATAAAACCTTCCAAATGTAAGTTTGCTCAAGATCACGTCTTGTATTTGGGTCATATTGTTGGACAAGGATATCGAAAACCAGCGGAATGAAAGGTTCAGGCCATACAAAATTTTCTTACGCCAAAGAACAAGACGCAAGTAAGATCTTTCTTAGGCCTGGCGGGATATTACAGCAGATATATTCCAATGTTTTCTTCGATAACAGCTCCCTTGACAGACATCTTGAAGGGTAAAAATCGTAAAGAGGAAATTATATGGTCAGAACAATGTGAGAAAGCTTTTGTGGAACTAAAAAAATCTTTATCTAGTTTTCCTGTTCTGTATGCCCCTGACTATGAACGTAGATTTATTCTACAAACTGATGCTTCAGATCAAGGAATGGGAGTCGTCCTCTCGCAAGAACAAGAAGATGGCGCTGAACATCCTGTACTCTATCTAAGCAGAAAACTTTCGACAGCAGAGAAGACATACAGTACCAGTGAAAAAGAATGTGCCGCCATTATATTTGCGGTACAGAAACTGAAATGCTACCTGGATGGTCAAAATTTCCTCATACAAACTGATCATAACCCTCTCGTTTGGTTATGCACCAACGCAAGTTCAAACGCTCATCTGATGAGATGGGCCCTTGCTTTACAAGCATATGATTTTGTTATAATTCACCGATCGGGAATTATGCACAAAAATGCAGATGGACTGAGCAGAGTTTCAACTTTAGATGATCCACCTTGATCATGCTATGTGTCTGCTAGTGAAAACATTTTTTTTTTTTTTTTTTTGTTTTTGGTTGTGGTATATAATACATAGAAATTGTTGGAAAACACGTAAAGATGATTGTTAAATTAACTCATATATTTCCAAACTATGAACATGCCGTTTTATACACAATAAAAAATGACGAAAATGGCATTTAAAAACCTTTAATGATAAGTTAAAACCAATTTCATGAGTACTTTCAATCCTACTTTAGGACCATCCTCAGATGAAATGAACACGACCTAGAGATCACACAGGTTAATATAACAAGCACATTGCCAGATTACTGTATACGCATGATTAAAGTTCAACACACTATTGACGTAAGCAATTAATGTCCTATGAAATTGAGTCAGCATTCACGGTGAAGAATAGGGTTGTGACATCCAGACTGTATGAGGTTCTTCCATATTCCCGATACAGATACCGGAACCTCATCATTGCAGCACCAGTCCATATTCTTAAGAATTAACAAACTTTCTGCTAATAACAAAGCTGACTTACTTGATGGGGTCACCACTACAGCCGCTTTGTCCCATTCAGGTTCATATCCTCCTCCGCAAACAGTCCTTGTCAACGCTGTGTTTTGTGCACCATTGCGGATACTATATTTGTGTTCCATAATTCTAGTCTGTAATTTCCTGGATGTAGAGCCGATGTATGCAGACTCCGAGTTACCCACATCATTAGAACGCAATGGAATATTGTAAATGCCCCATTTGTCCAAGTCCTTCACAGAATCTCGGTCGCTGCAGATCAGGGTGCGGATGTTTTTCGTCCTCACCCCAAAATCAATATGATATTTTCGGCAGATATTCTTTAGGGCTTGAACAATGGGCAGCACATATTGTACTGATCCTACATATCTAGAGATTCGGTCTTCACTGGACAGCGTGATAGTTGTCCGGTTCATAACTCTGTGAATTACACTCCGCATCATGTCCTCAGAGTACCCGAAGGCTCGAGCCTGGTCCCTGATTATCTCTAGCTCCAAATTAGTAAATTGTGAAGAGGATGAATGCGAAATGGCACGTTTGACCAGGAAATGAAAAGCTGACATCTTCTGACACCACGGGTGAGTCGACGCAAAGGGAATTAGAGATGGAACTGCAGAAGGTTTGCGATAAACCGAATAAGTAACATTTTGCAAAACTGGGTTCCGAGCTATTAAAATGTCTAAATAAGGAAGTGAAAAATTATTTTCCATTTCTACTGAAAACTTAATGGAAGGATAGAAAAAACCAAGTAAGTCAACATAGAAAGAACCAAGTAAGTCAACAAATTCTTGTAAATCATCATTAGTAAACGGCCAGAAAAGTAAAACATCATCGACATATCGCATGTAAAGAATTGGAGAAAGCCTACACTGGCTAAGAGCTTGATTTTCTAGATTCTGAAGCAGAATTTCTGCTAAAACCGGGGACAGGGGGACCCAATAGGGGCCCCTTCCAACTGCCGATATATTTGGTTATCAAACTTGAAAAAAGACTTGTCTTTGATTAGCTGAAGAGCCTGGTAAATAGCCTGAACCTCTGCCTGTGGGTAAAATCCTGAAGATGTCAGCAAAGAACTAATAAGGTTGTGAACCGTGCCAAGAGGAATATTAGGAAATAACGAAATAATGTCTAGGGAGACCAAACGGAAGGGTTTACCATAAAACTGAAAGGAGCGCAATTTTTCAACAGCCTGTGTGGAACTAGAAATGGAAAACCTAGACCCGGAGGTCAGAGGTGCAAGAAATTTTGCGAGGGCTTCCTCTAACGGTCTAGTGAGGCTAGACCGGCTCAAAACCAAGGGACGAATCGGAAGGCCGTGTTTGTGCGTCTTGACTCTCCTGAACATTTCTGGGATCCTTGGGCCTGGCACAGAGTGCATTGCATCAGTGATCTCCTTAGGAAGATTTCCATGGTTTTTTACATGGCTTACTGCTCTTAAAATTACTGCCGTGGGGTCTCTGTTGATCCTGACATGAGGGATATCAGCTATGGTCTCACCCATCTTATCTAAATACTCTTGTTTGTTGAAAATGACTACTTGTGACGACTTGTCAGTCGCCACTATGGCCAACTCAGGATTCTCTTTCAATAATTTGAGTTGTTTTTGTTCCTCATAATGCGGACTGGACTCACGTCTTGTACGCTGATTATGGAGACTCCCAAAGGCTCTTGCCACCCTTAGGCGGGATATGTCTTGTGCCTCTAAAGGTATATTTCTCTTTGTAAATGGATTATGACTCATTATGTGAACTATGACTATTGTATTGTAAAATGACAAGAACTTTTTACCACTGGAAAAAGTTCCTCTGGAGTGAGGAGGGGTTGTAAAATACGAACTTCCACGCACAAAAGTGCGGAATGATACATTGCCATTTAATGACTTGAGCGTGTGGTGAGTGATGTGGGGAGTTGCGTGAGAGATATTGAAGGAGTAGGACATGCCGAGCTTTGGCTAAGACAACAAGTTCAGTTTGTACCGCAGAGTGTATTCCAGTTTATGTTTTTGTGTAAAGTAATAAATGTTTTGTGTTGTGATCGAGTGTCTGTGATGTTACACATTGATGAAATAAAAAGCTAAATATGGCAGATCACACTTATATTGAGGAGGCAAGTGTCTTGACAATGTTTACTGAAAGATGTTCAATGGAAATCCTCACATTTTCCCCTCAAAACTTTACTGACTAACAAGAATGAATCTCCTACAAAACTTCCAGAAGTTTCTTACTCAGAATTTTTTTGTGTTACATCACAATACAGTCTTAGTCAATAGTTGAACAACTATTCATATCACTACAAATTCTGAAGATGTGAATCCGTCTTTTGGTGTGAACATGACATGGATGGTAAGTCAGATAATATCTGAAAACTTGAAAATTTCGTTGTCTTGGAACAGGAATTGACTCATGTCTTCCAGGTAGCGCTTGAGTATGCTAACGACTACACAACGCAGAATGACCAAGTTTCAAATTTCCAATTAATTTGAATATAACCATCACACAGGATTTGCTAGTCAAAGCAACCGGCATTCATGTTTAGTGAATCTGGAGGTTAAACTTGAAACATCCAGAAACCTTTAATCGGATACTTGAAACTTGGTCATTCTGGGTGTGTAGTGGTTAGCATACTCGGGAGCTATCCGGGAGACACGAGTTCAAATCCTGTTCCAAGACAACGAAATTTTCAAGTTTTCAGATATTATCTGACTTATCATCCATATCATATTCACACCAAAAGACGAATTCACATCTTCAGAATTTGTATTGTATGGTGTAATCCTGTATTCCATTCATATTACTGTTTCACACGTTATTAGAGTACTTTCAAGCAGCATGCTCTATGCATATAATTAAATTCAGCATAAGTAAACAAAACTGAAAATGCTGAATTCAATGATGCGCATAGCACAAGTGGCTTTAAAATACGATGAGTAGAAGTTTTTGTCGTGCTAATTAAGATTTACCAGTAGACCATATTGCTGTCTTAAGCACGAAGAACAATGTTCAATGGAAAACTTTGTTCTTCGTGCTTAAGACAGCAATATGGTCTACTGGTAAAGGCTTTAAAATACTTTAATAACATGTGAAACAGTGATATGAATAGTTGTTTAACTACTGACTCATAATTTAGCCACGTAAGCTGATTGGCTAAATTTCATTAACCAAATCATATTACAGTCTTAGTACTTTAGAAAATAACAGTTTTTACTGATCAACAAATACTAAAGTATCTCAAATTGAAGCATATTTCCTAGTATTTAAAAAATTTTCACACCTGACTAAAATCATTTTTATGATGTCTTTATGTTTTGAATTGTTTTTGTGCATGATGAAAATTTAGATACAAACTACAACTCAAAAAGGCAACCCATTTTATCCATTAAAAGTTAGTACACTGACCGTTTAACCTGGAAAAATTAGTATACAGGTTAATTTTTCTAAGGTCAGTATACAGGTTAAACAGCCTATCTCGCTGGCATCTTCAACGGTCATTAACAAAACATCATGGTCGTGCAGAGCTTCCAAAAATCATGCCTCTACCACTGGTCGCTGACGTCATCAGCTCCATCTATCGGTGATTTCATTTGTAAACTCTAGATTCTTTATATTTCGTTTTCCTCTCTTGTTCTATTTGATTTTTTATTGCAATAAGATGTTTCCATGCATATGATAAATTTGTAGGACTGTTGTTATTACAATTTTGATTTTTGTTTTTTCTATGCATATGGACTCAGCTGTTAGTACCATTTCCCAATTTTTATGTTGGGCCAGTAATTCGATCTTCTCCCATATAGACTTTTATAGACATAGACTTTTATATACCTTTTTCCATATAGAGGTATTGTTTAATTTGCAAGGTAAAAGCCTATAAGTGAGGTTTTATTTTCTTTTTATTCCAGTTTGCTAAATGTTCAAATAATCTTTTTTCAATATTTCTATTTGCACTACCTATATATTTACTGATAACAGCTCCATTATTTTACATGATTGGTATCATTATCTTGGTTTGTGGTAAGTAATGATTTTATGTCTTGAACTGTAATACCAAAATTTTTATAATTTTTAATGCACTCATCAGACAATTATGCAGTTAATAAAGAGCTTAATCGGATTAGAGATATTGCCAAACAATTTGGATATAATAATATTCAGATTAACAAATTAATAAGACAACTGAAGCCAAATAAAAATATTACTGCAATAACAAATTAACCAAGTAAAAATTTGGTATATTGTGCATCATTACCGTACATCCCAGGTAATGTAGAAATACTAAAAACAATATGCATAAAAAATAACAAAAATTTTGGTATTACAGTTTAAGACATAAAATCCTTACTTACTGTAAACCAAGATAATAAATCAATTCTTAAAAAGGCAGGAGTATACAGGATACCAATCATGTAAAATAATGGAGCTGTTATCAGTAAATATATAGGTAGTGCAAATAGAAATATTGAAAAAAGATTATTTGAACATTTAGCGAACTGGAATAAAAAATAAAATAAAACCTCACATATAGACTTTTGCCTAGCAAATCAAGCAATGCCTATATGGAAGGAGATCGAATTACTGGCCCAACATAAAAATTGGAAAATGATACTAACAGCTGAGTCCATATGCATAGAAAAATCAAAAATCAGAACTGTAATAACAACAGTCCTACAAATTTATTATATGCATGGAAACATCTTATTGCAATAGAGAATCAAATAGAACAAAAGAGGAAAAAGAAATATAAAGAATCTAGAGTTTACAAACAAAATCACTGACAGATGGAGCCAATTACTCCATGACCAGTGGTAGAAGCATGATTTTCCGAAGCTCAGCACAACCACGATGTTTTGTTAATGACCGTTGAAGATGCCAGCAAGATAGGCTGTGTGAAATGCATCCAGCGTGATGCTTTGGATTACGATGAGAGCACTTCAAGATTATGTAAGTTCAACTGAGAGCTTTAGTTGGAAGACATTCATTGTTGTTTAGACATTCTTCATCTATAAACATTTTAGATATTTTGATATTTTAAGTATACGCTGATAGCGACAAACTCTCAGGAACATAGTTGCAACAATATTGGCAACAGTAACAAAGGAAGGGCATGGCCGCAACGTCAAATACAGCCTAATACTTTGTGACCCTTGAGAGGATGCAATTCTGAAACTGATTAATAGATGTAAATAGATATTTCTAGAATCTAAATAGTTCATTTTTATGTTCTTTTTAAGCATAAAGAGATCAATTTTAGCCAACAAGGAATAACTATCTGCGACATCACGACAACGATATAAAAGACTCGGGAGCATTGATTTGCATGGTGGACAAGCAATAGAATTTATATAGAACCTTTTAATCTCAACTTCTTTAAAACGTACGGATAATAAGGACAGAATAATTGGACTAAGGACGAAATTTCGAATAAATACGGTGGAAATAGAGGGTCCCGATATGACGGTTGTGTATCAAACCCGTCCATTCCTATGACCTGATAATGCAATATAATGGACACTGCTTTATCTACAGAAAGAAAATTTACATTCAAAAGCATGAAATAACAAGCAACCTACAGACAAGAATGAATAGGAAGTGGATATAAAGAACAGAGAAAGTAAATGACCATCTATAACAATAGTAAGTACTTATATAATGGATTAAACTGTGCATTACCAATTGCTTCTTTTTAAGATATCATGTTAAAAGACCCAATAAGGGCATGTTACATATTAAACAATTCTTTCTTTCGAGGTGCTCACCTTTGAATCTGATAGTATAATAAACGTGTATAACAGAAGATATGATAGTAAGATGATTTTGCAATTGAATAAGTTGGGCATAACTTTTTTATTAATTGACAGAGGCCATTCAATTTGCACATGTTGCTAGAGTAACTCTTCCTCTATAGTAACCCTTTTTCATTGCAGGTAAATAATGGATTCCAAACAGAAGCAAAGTGTCGTCATTGAGTTCTTGATGAAGGAAGGATGGAGGCTGTCCGACATCCACAGAAGGCTACAGATTGTTTACGGAGATCACACCATTGACAAGAGCAATGTGTATAGATGGATGAAGAAGTTTAAAGAAGGAAAAATCAGCATTGAAGACAAACCACGCAGTGGGAGACCATCATCTGCAACCACTGACATGAATCGTCAGCGAGTGGATGAATTGATTCATGTGTAGAGAAGAGTCACAATCCGTGAGCTTGCTGCACAGCTGGACTGTGGTCACAATGCCATACAGAAGATGGTGGAAGACTTAGGGTATTAGAAAGTGTGTGCAAAGTGGGTACCTTGGCAGTTGACACTGATTTGAAGGAGAGAAGGGTGTAAGTTTGCTCTGATCTGCTGGAAGCGTTTAAAGCCAATGAAGACAGGGTTTTATCCAATTTGGTGACAGGGAATGAAACATGGGCATATCTTTACGATCCGGAAACAAAGAATCAATCCATGGAATGGAGTCACACCTCTTCATCAAGACCTAAAAAGTTCAAGAGCCAGCGATCAGCACAGATAATCATGGTGACTGTTTATTGAGATGACGGTGGTGTCATTCTCCTTGGTTTTCTGGAATGTGGCCACACTGTGACCAGCGAGCAGTACATTGAGACATTCAAGAGGCTTAGAGAAGCCATAAGGAGGAAGAGACTGAACAAGAATCTGAAAAGGATCAACATTCACCATGACAATGTGAGACTACACACATCCTTGGCAACAAATCAGGTCAGTCAGTGGTCCCCTATCCACTGTACAGTTCAGATCTGGCGCCCTCCGACTTCCACCTGTTCGGTCCAATGAAAGACAGTCTCTAGGAACAATGATTTTATGACACAGACGAGGTGAAAATGGCTGTGAAGAAGTGGATACAACAGTCCACACCTGATTTTTTTTTCAAAGAGGATCTGACAGTTGGGTTGAATGATGGAGCAAATGCATCACTTGTGATGGAGACTATGTTGAGTAGTACCTTTGTATAGAGTAAGAGTTACTCTACCAACATGGGCAATTTGAACAACCTCTGTCAGTTAATAAAGAAGTTATGCCCACTTTTGCGTTACTTTTGGTACAACTCTTGTATTAAACAAAGTAAACAAGAAAGACTACAGAAAGTCTGCAGAGATAATCAGGAGACTCAGGTATTTTGGTACTGTATGGTACCTACCACAAATGTGGTGAATTATCTTATCTACCAAAGTAAGTGTCCCATGAATTATTCCAGAGTATGTGTAGAATGTCTTCCTGGATATCACAAAAGAAGTAAAAAGCATTAGAAACCATGCTAAATATATGATGAAAAGAGATTAGTAGTTGCTCATGCAGAAGATAGCCCTGAATGTCATAGTTTTTTCATGTGAAAAGTGACCTATAGCTCTTTGCCCAGCCCTGATGATGGTTGGCAACTAAAGATACAGAACTGACAAATATTTAGTTGTTATTTAATTATATAATATGCACGGTTTTCTATTGGTGCAGAAGCCAGACAGGGTTGTGTAATGTCACCATGGCTGTTTAATATATTTATGGATGTGTGCATGCATGATGCCAAAATGGATAATAGTGGTTTATGTCTTGGTGATGTCCATGTGTGCAGATTGCTGTATGCTGATGACACTGTCCTGTTGGCAGAGAGCAAAAGTGAATTGCAGAGTATGTTGTCCCGGATGTACGAAGTTTGCATGAAATTCAGACAGTATAAATAAGTAAAAAACCAAAGTTATGATCTTTGAGAGAGGAACTGGTAGCACTGAATGTAATGTAAGTATAAATGGCACAGTGGTTGACCAGGTGAGTGAGTTTGTGCATTTAGGAAGCATGTTTGACAGAGAGAACAAGTTGGATGGTGAAATCAGTAGGCGAGTGAATTCTTCTTTGAAAGTCATAGCTGCTCTGGGAGGTTTTCACAGGAATGATGGGTTCTCTAGAGAGTCCCGCATGGCTGTGTATGAAAGTGCAATTATTCCTACTCTGATGTATGGCAGTGAAACCTGGGTACTACAGAAGAAACATAGAAGTCGTTTGTGTGCTGGAGAAATGAGTTACTTACGGGGGGGGGGGGCACGGCACAGTCTGATTGTGTGAGGAATGAAGATGTGTTACAGTTATGTGATGTGAAGCAAAATGTTGTTAGCAAGGTGGAAACTAATATTCTTCGGTGGTTTGGCCATGTTGAACAAATGAGGGATGAGATGCTTACTAAGAAAATTTTTTTAGCCTAAGTGGCAGGAAAGAAAGGCAGAGGAAGGCCAAGGAAGACATGGGTGGATCAGATTCAGGAGTGTCTGCATGAGAAAAAGATCTTGTGTACGGCATGTAATGGATATCAGTGAAGCCCGAGTTGTATGTCAAAATCGCTGTAATGGAGAAGTTTGATACGACAAGAGTAAGTAAAAATATCTGGTGGTTTGTATTTTTTTTTTGGAGCTAACCTCTGAATCTCGGAGAACAGCTTGGCGATGTGTATGTGTGTATGTAATATGCATAGCAAAATTTAAAATGTGAAATTAAAAACAAAGAGATGCTGTGATTTTATTGATGATTTTTTATGCATTCTTGAGAATGCGGGCATATCTTATGTAATCTAATACCTACTTTCTTCCTCATGTTCTAGACACAGATGAAACACAGTCACTGAATCTGATTTTCAATTCTAATTTTACACTCTTTGATTGAACTAGTAACTGAATTGTGAATGAGCTCATAGCATTAATTAAATTTTAAATACAAATTAATCTGTTCCATGGCACAGTGGATGATGATACTTCCCAAACTTCTTATGATTTTAGTTTATGGTATTTCTAATAACCATAAGGATACCTCAGTGAATGTTTTCTTCATTAAATTTATGCTGAAGTTATTTAATGCACACATTATGTACAATAAATCTGCTTAGATTCAATTATTTTAACATATTTTGCATATGATATACCCTCCCCCCCTAAAGAAAAAAAAAACCCTAGCCCATTCTTATATCTTTCTGATCTCATATGAGAAGCCCTTCAGTGGGAAGTTTTATATACAAAATATTTATTTCATGATAAATTTTAAAGAGTGGAAAAGGAACTAAGAACATTAACTCTGCATATTATGTTAATTCTTCAACAAAGAGGTAGGGAAAAGGAGATATCTATGTTCAGAATCACTTGTAAGATATTCTGCAGTACATAAAGATGAATAACAACAAAGTTTAATTAAATAGAATAGGCAAAGTGATGACATTCTCTATTTATCTATATATTAATTCTATAAGTTTTTTTGCTGTTAGTCCTATTTTGACAGAACAGCTGAACATAAAGATATGATTGAGGTATCAAAATAAAGGTCTTACCATGTAGATGAGCCAGTCGAAGAGAAAAATGAGATTGGGACAACGGTTCGGGCATGGGTGGGTGGCAAAGTTCCCTTGTAAAGTCTATGGGAGAAGTGTGCGGTTGACTCACGCACTGTTGAAAGTGGAAGCATGGAGGGACTGAGATAGTCCAAAGTCTCTTTTCTGAGAAAACCGTTGGGCAAATCAACACTAGCAGGCATTTGTATCAAAGTTCTTCTCATCAGAACAGCAAACGCTCTTGAAGACCTGATTGCGTTATGTCGTTGGACTGTGTCATGTATACATACAATTTAATATTCATTCGATCCAGTTTATTCACATAGGTAGGACGTTTCCCATTATGTAAAGATGCAAATAAACATTCTGTTCACCATTGTTGGTGAAAATATAATGGGCGACTGCTTTATAGCCCATTGAAGTGCTCACGGTGGTCGTTAAACCAAAAAAAAAAAAAAAAAAAAAAAGGAATCACGAACCTGGACTATTATCTTTACTGAAGTGGTTGAATGAATTTGTCAATTTGTCAATCAAGTAAAGTTTACATTAGTTGTTTCATATGGGTTTATCTTTTCCAAAAAAAAACAACAACAAAAAAACTAACCGTCAATTCCGACGGGTTTTGCCTAGTTGCATTAAAAGTACCACATAAAAATATACTTATCACACAATAAATACAGAAGAAAAACTAAATTAAAAATGCTAATATGTATAACACTTATTTTACAGTACATAAAGAAAGCAAAGAGAACTAAGTGCAGAAACACAGCTCAGATACGTATTCCATAATGAATAGAGAGCAAAATGAAGAAAACTGGATTAAAAATTAATAAAATATTTGGAACTTTCATTGGAGAAACCTTTTCACAGATTACCTGACTAGATGGCACTAAGCAAAAGATTTTTCTAGCAAATAGAATTTATATTTTACCCTATTTAAAAAAGCATGAATTAAATTGAGAATTCAAGAAATAAGCCCACTGACTTTCATTTCTGCATAGTAAATGGAAAACACCACTGATGTTAAAGAAAAATAAATCTTCACATATACATCAAGAAGAACCAGAAAAAAAGCTCAGAAACATGTACATGCATGGTACTTATTCCACAATGAATAGAAGAAGTATAAAGAACAAATTTGGAAAAAACACTTACATGCATGATGCTTATTCCACAATAAATGGAGAAGGCCTTCGCTATCTCTTCATCAAAATGAGAAAAGCATCTTTCATTGATTTTATTGCAGAGTTCAGCTACACCAATCACACCTATAAAAAGAAAAAAGTAATGTTTTATTTCTGATGACCAGCTTTAATTTTTTGATGGCACATAACTTCTACATGAACAATGAATGATCTCATGATGTTTTCATTTTTATGCAAACCGGGAATGCAAAATTTCAAATAGCAACTGGAGGTGAGCTGGAAAATTTTAAATCCTGTGGAAATCTCTGTTATACAAAAACATGGAAGTCCCCCCCAGTCCCCACCCACCCCACAAAAATCCATGATGCTGGTAATTATTTTCGGTCATTTTCTTTTCACAATTCTTTCTTTAAAACAGCATGCTGCTATGACTTTTAAAATAAAATGCTAGGCAGATTATACAGGATTCTTCATCTAACAGTTCAGTGAAATAAACTCAACCCGACAGATACATATACACAAGCTGAGTTCATGTCACAAAGTCAACAAATGAGGAAGGGTAAATGGAAGAGTGTTGAAACAAACGCATTTGTTTAGATGGGTACACTGAAAAGCAGTTCTTCCATCTTTAAAATTGTTAGTCTCTTCCTCCTTCAGAGAGGACAGTTTTTTTATTCCGCAAATGGAGAGTAGATTATAAAAGGCAGGGGCACCATGATCAGCTTTGTGTGTTTTCAGTTTAGCACCCACAACTGATTTCTGTTCAATCATTCTATTGTTCAGCAACTCAGAGCACTGCAATTCTCACCATCTAAAAGCTAGAATAACGCTTTACATTGAGTTAGTTGAGAAGCTCATCCCTTCTAGCACCCATTCCACAACTAGGATGAGGTCATGCACATCGCTGAACACAGTTATCACATGGGGAATCACTTTCCAAGTGCGTGGAAAGGCACCTAACATGACCACAGTCTTAGAATGAACATATTTAAATAGGGGGGGGATGCATCTCAACTTGAATCGTCTGAAGTTTTATTAACATTTTGACACAGTCCAAAAAGGTTCAGGAATAAAGCTATGAAAAAAATATATATATATCATCATTGTCAACCATTATCAATCCACTGCTGGACGAAGGTCTCCCCAAGTTTCTAACACAATGATCTGTCTTGTGCCAGTCTCCTCCATGTTACTTTCGCATACTTTCGAATTTCATCCACCCAACTCCCATGTGGTCTTCTTTTGGATCTTTTCCTGTCCCTTGGAATCCAATCTAAAATTTCGGCTGTCCATCGATGGTCTGTCCTTGGCAGTATGTTCAGCCCATTGCCATTTCAGGGATTTAACTTTGATCATGATGTCTTCCACTCTTGTCATTTTTCGGATCCACGAGTTCCTCTTCTTATCTCTCCTGGTTACACCAAGCATAGCATGCACCTCTCCATGCTACTTTGAGTTGTCTGCAGCCTTTGTATGTCTCTTTTAGTTAAGGTCCATGTCTCTGCACCATACGTAAGCACTGGAAGGATGCATTGATCAAACACTTTTCTTTTAAGACATAATGGCATATTGCTCTTCAAAATTATGCTGTTTCTCCTAAAAGCTCTCCAGGCAAGTTTTACATGCTGATTAATTTCTTCATCAATGTGACCCTCACTTGATATCTGCTGTCCAAGATAAACGTACGTATCTGTTATCTCCAGCTTTTCTCCATCAATCGATAAATCTTCATTTTTTGTAAAAGCATTGTACACCACTTTTGTCTTCTGAAAGTAGATTTTTAATCCCACTTCTTTACTCTTCTCAGCAAGTTCCCGGATCATACTCTGCAGTTCTGATGGGGTAGTTGCAAATATGACTATGTCATCAGCAAAACGAAGGTGAGTTAGATAATCTCCACTAATCTTTATCCCTTTGTTTTCCCAGTTCAGTGATTGAAAGACATTTTCCAATGTGGCATTAAAGAGCTTCGGAGATATGGTGTCACCTTGTCTCACTCCCTTTCCAATTTTTATGTGTGTTGTATTTTCAAACAGCCGAATCTTTGTACTTGCATTTTCATAGATGTCATTAATATTATTAATGTATGCATCTTCAATACCGCAGGATTTCAAAGCCATTGTAACTGCTGATGGTTTCACCGAATCAAAGGCTTTTTCATAATCGATAAAAGCCATGCACAATAGAAGTTCATATTCCCTCGCTCTTTCAATTAGTTCTCTCAGTACGTGGATATGATCTATTGTGCTGTAGCCACTCCTGAATCCAGCTTGTTCTCTCGGTTGAGCCATGTCCAGTGTCACCTTCAAGCGGTGTGAAAGAACTTTAGTGAAGATTTTATAAACCACTGATAGGAGGCTGATAGGTCTGTAGTTCCTGAGATCCTCAATGTCACCTTTTTTATGTAGCAAGATCATTGTAGCATTGTTCCAATCCTCAGGAATTTTCCCTTCATTAAGGCATCGAGTGAAAATTTGGGCGAGTACTGTTTCGATTTCTCCACTTGCTTCTTGTATGATGTCTACAGTAATTCCATCTTCTCCTGGAGCTTTTCCCCGCTTCATGTTCTTGGTTGCATGTGCAACTTCTGCTGGAAGGACTGGAAGAACTCTGGTACTGGTACCTTTCATGATGTCTGGAGTACATGTATCATCCCTTTCATATAATTTGGAGTAGAAATCTTTCACTCTTGTCAAAATTTCGCCTCTATTTCTTGTTACAGAACCATCTTCTTTTCTCAGTGCCATAATCTGTTTTCTTCCCTTACTGAGATGTCCCTTTGCTATCTTTAGGCTTTGGTTGTTTTCAATTGCTTTCCTTACTAGTTCACAGTTGAATTTCCTCACGTCTTCAGTGATACTTTTTCGTACTGTCTTGCATAGCTCTATATATTCCACTTTGGAAGTCACATCTTCTTTAGTTGTCCTCATCTCTCTTCTTTTTTGCATCAGCATTTTGGTTTTTCCTGATAATTTGTTCACATGCAACTTGTTCTTAGACCCAGCTAATTTTGTTGTTGTTTCCATAAGAGCTTTTGGTTACTTTTCTGTTAACTTCAGAAATATCCACTTCTTCCGATGTTAGGCCTTCTAAAGCAGAGAATCTGTTTTTCAGTTCCAATTTGAAGGTATTATGGTGTTTTTTAAGGTTCGTTATGTCAATACATTTTGTTTGTCTTATGAGCTTGCTACGTTCGAGTTTAGTGTTGAGGTGCATCTTACATCTCACCAATCTATGGTCACTGCCTGTGTTGAACTTGTTTAGCACACTGCAGTCTTCTATGACGAATTTTTTGTTACACATAATAAAATCAATTTCACTTGTCGTCCCATTTGGATGTCTCCATGTCCATTTCCTGTGTGGCTTTTTCTTGAAAAAGGAGTTCAAGATGAAAAACCCTTCTGCCTCTGCAAACTCTACGAGAGTATTTCCACGCTGGTTTCTGTTGCCGTGACCTAATTTACCTACTGAAGTTTCATTCTGTTGTCGTTGCCCTATTTTAGCATTGAAATCTCCCATAATTATCTTCAAGTGCTGCTTACCTTTATTATTTAGATCACGAATTTCCTCATAAAATTCTTCAATTTCTTCTTCAGCATGACTTGTGGTGGGTGCATAAGTTTGAATAATCTGAGCCTGGTATCTTCTTGAGAGTTGGATAACGAGTCGTGCAGCTCTGTCAGAGGAACTTTCAACTTCTACAACTTTATCCTTCAGTTTCTTGTTTATTATAAATCCAACACCACTAGTTCTGCCAGTATCTGTCCCACGATAGTAGAAGAGATGTCCACTTTTCAGTTCAATGAGATCTTCTCCTTTTCTTCTTACCTCACTTAGCCCGACGATGTCCCACTTGATCCTTTGTAGTTCCTCTTCCAATTCAAGAAGCCTTGAATCAGAAGATAGGGAGCGTATATATATATATATATATATATATACACCTCCAAAATGACTCTACAACTTAAATCTTGGCCCTCAGTCTCCGGCAGCTGGAATGTACCTGGCCAAGGCAGCGGCCAGTGCGACATGAAGGCAGAGGGTGCTAAGAATCCCCGGAGGACCGGACTAGGCTGCCATTTGATGCTGACCTTGGCTACCTACAACGGACGCTCCCTATCTTCTGATTCAAGGCTTCTTGAATTGGAAGAGGAACTACAAAGGATCAAGTGGGACATCGTCGGGCTAAGTGAGGTAAGGAGAAAAGGAGAAGATCTCATTGAACTGAAAAGTGGACATCTCTTCTATTATCGTGGGACAGATACTGGCAGAACTAGTGGTGTTGGATTTATAATAAACAAGAAACTGAAGGATAAAGTGGTAGAAGTTGAAAGTTCCTCTGACAGAGCTGCACGACTCGTTATCCAACTATCGAGAAGATACCAGGCTCAGATTATTCAAACTTATGCACCCACCACAAGTCATCCTGAAGAAGAAATTGAAGAATTTTATGAGGAAATTCGTCATCTAAATAATAAAGGTAAGCAGCACTTGAAGATAATTATGGGAGATTTCAATGCAAAAATAGGGCACCGACAACAGAATGAAACTTCAGTAGGTAAATTCGGTCACGGCAACAGAAACCAGCGTGGAAATACTCTCGTTGAGTTTGCAGAGGCAGAAGGATTTTTCATCTTGAATTCCTTTTTCAAGAAAAAGCCACACAGGAAATGGACATGGAGACATCCAATTGGGACGACAAGTGAAATTGATTTTATTATGTGTAACAAAAAATTTGTCATCGAAGACTGCAGTGTGCTGAACAAGTTCAACACAGGTAGTGACCATAGATTGGTGAGATGTAAGATGCACCTCAACACTAAACTGGAACGTGGCAAGCTCATAAGACAAACAGAATGTATTGACATAACCAACCTTAAAAAACACCATAATACTTTCAAGTTGGAACTGAAGAACAGATTCTCTGCTTTAGAAGGCCTAACATCGGAAGAAGTGGATATTTCGGAAGTTAACAGAAAAGTAACCAAAGCTCTTATGGAAACAGCAACAAAACTAGCTGGGTCTAAGAACAAGTTGCATGTAAACAAATTATCAGGAAAAACCAAAATGTTGATGCAAAAAAGAAGAGAGATGAGGACAACTAAAGAAGATGTGACTTCCAAAGTGGAATATATAGAGCTATGCAAGACAGCACGAAAAAGTATCACTGAAGACGTAAGGAAATTCAACTGTGAGCTAGTGAGGAAAGCAATTGAAAACAACCAAAGCCTAAAGATAGCAAAGGGACATCTCAGTAAGGGAAGAAAACAGATTATGGCTCTGAGAAAAGAAGATGGTTCTATAACAAGAAATAGAGGCGAAATTTTGACAAGAGTGAAAGATTTCTACTCCAAATTATATGAAAGGGATGATACATGTACTCCAGACATCATGAAAGGTACCAGAGTTCTTCCAGTCCTCCCAGCAGAAGTTGCTCATGCAATCAAGAACATGAAGCGGGGGAAAGCTCCAGGAGAAGATGGAATTACTATAGACATCATACAAGAAGCAAGTGGAGAAATTGAAACAGTACTGCCCAAATTTTCACTCGATGCCTTAATGAAGGGAAGATTCCTGAGGATTGGAACAATGCTACAATGATCTTGCTACATAAAAAAGGTGACATTGAGGATCTCAGGAACTACAGACCTATCAGCCTCCTATCAGTGGTTTATAAAATCTTCACTAAAGTTCTTTCACACCGCTTGAAGGTAACACTGGACATGGCTCAACCGAGAGAACAAGCTGGATTCAGGAGTGGCTACAGCACAATAGATCATATCCACGTACTGAGAGAACTAATTGAGAGAGCGAGGGAATATGAACTTCCATTGTGCATGGCTTTTATCGATTATGAAAAAGCCTTTGATTCGGTGAAACCATCAGCAGTTACCACGGCTCTGAAATCCTGCGGTATTGAAGATGCATACATTAATATTATTAATAACATCTATGAAAATGCAAGTGCAAAGATTCGGCTGTTTGAAAATACAACACACATAAAAATTGGAAAGGGAGTGAGACAAGGTGACACCATATCTCCGAAGCTCTTTAATGCCTCATTGGAAAATGTCTTTCAATCACTGAACTGGGAAAACAAAGAGATAAAGATTAATGGAGATTATCTAACCCACCTTCGTTTTGCTGATGACGTAGTCATTTTTGCAACTACCCCATCAGAGCTGCAGAGTATGATCCAGGAACTTGCTGACAAGAGTAAAGAAGTGGGATTAAAAATGAACTTTCAGAAGACAAAAGTGATGTTCAATGCTTTTACAAGAAATGAAGATTTATCGATTGATGGAGAACAACTGGAGATAACAGATACGTATGTTTATCTTGGACAGCAGATATCAAGTGAGGGTCACATTGATGAAGAAATTAATCGGCGTACAAAACTTGCCTGGAGAGCTTTTGGAAGAAACA
Source organism: Macrothele yani (assembly GCA_039090855.1). NCBI lineage: Eukaryota > Metazoa > Arthropoda > Arachnida > Araneae > Macrothelidae > Macrothele > Macrothele yani. The sequence goes on from CM077006.1 coordinate 63,632,910, forward strand.
GCATAATTTTCAAGAGCAATATGCCATTATGTCTTAAAAGAAAAGTGTTTGATCAATGCATCCTTCCAGTGCTTACGTATGGTGCAGAGACGTGGACCTTAACTAAAAGAGACATACAAAGGCTGCAGACAACTCAAAGAAGCATGGAGAGGTGCATGCTTGGTATAACCAGGAGAGATAAGAAGAGGAACTCGTGGATCCGAAAAATGACGAGAGTAGAAGACATCATGATCAGAGTTAAATCCCTGAAATGGCAATGGGCTGGACATACTGCCAGAAGGACAGACCATAGATGGACAGCCGAAATTTTAGATTGGATTCCAAGGGACAGGAAAAGACCCAGAAAAAGACCACATGGGAGATGGGTGGATGAAATTCGTAAATATGTGGGAGTGACATGGAGGAGACTGGCACAAGACAGACCGTTGTGGAGGAAACTTGGGGAGACCTTCGTCCAGCAGTGGATTGATAATGGTTGACAATGATGATGATGATGATGATGATATATATATATATATATATATACATAAAAAATATATAAACCAAGTCCATGTGTTTTGACCAGAGAAATCTCACGAATTAAGTATGTTGGATCCATTGAATATGTTCCACATATAGTTAATATTTTGAAAAATGTGTGTAAACCACATGGACTCGGTTTCGGCATTAAAACACAAAAATATTCTTTTGAGTATTAAAAAGGATCGAGATCTAGTGAACATGAGTGATAGATTGGGCATTTACAGCATTCCACTCAAAGAGATTGACCCAGGTGGAGTGGATCAAGAATATATTGGTTCTACTTACCGCACATTGAACACTAGAATCAAAGAACATATATACAACTTCCCTGTTGGTGCCATGACAACTGCACTCTCTCAGTTGGTGAACTCAGGATCACACTACCCTCTTTGGAAGGATGCAACAGTTTTCATCACCCCAGGTAAGAAGGCTCATTCAACTTTCACTGAAAGCTTATTTATCATATGGAAGTGACAATCCTGTTGCAGTGATTATGTTCCGCATATTATACCAAGACCCTGGACTTTTCTGTTCACTGGCAACACTGTTCATAATGTATCAAATGAGTCAGTTACTGTTTATCATTAATCACTATTGCAATCAAGTACATGTGTTTGGACTTTTTTGCACCTGATGTCATTTTGTAGTTTTGTCACATACAATGTTATATATGCGTTTGTGTCTAGCCCACTTTCGCTCTTTTTAACTTGTCTGAAGATGAACCCCGGTGCGTGAGTCTGAAAGGTCTCATACTTTTAACTTTTTAACTTAATCACTTGGTTTTAATAAATCTTGACTGGTAGTCCCAGGTGGACTTTGGTGTACATTGTGCATTAGACAGCATTCTTTATTATTGTATAATTCACTTTAGTTTTCATTTGTTGTATGCCCTGTGAAAGTCCAAACATACTCAAACATGTACCACTTTTATGAGTTATCTAAAACACATGCATTGGGACAATATTAAAAACCACGCTGAAATTCAATTGTGCAGGCAATAAGCTTAACTTTTGTTGTGATCTTCTTCATAATAATTGAATTTCTGAATACAATTTAATGTGCAAAAATTTTATCTTCCAACAAACATATGCAAGATAAACTGTAGAACTACTAAATTATATGAAGTTAATGATTCAGAAAACTAACTGGTGAATCCATCACACCATTACAACTTATCAGAAAACATTATGAATGAAAAAAATGGTTTGTAAATCATTCCATCATTCCACTGGTGCTGAAACACAAATTTGGGAGATAAAAACCAAAATCATACAGTTAGATAAAAAGTCATAATGGTACTGAAATTACTATTGAGAAAAACAGAGTATCTTTGAATTAAAGAAGTCAAACAATGAGCATTTTTCAAAAAAAAAAAAAAAAAAAAAAAAAAAAAAACGTGTAAAGAGCAGGTGGACCCACAATATAGTCCCAGGTGGACTTTGGTGTACATTGTGCATTAATAAGCTCAGCATGATATATTATGAATGAGTGAAATCAAAACATATAAAGAGCTTTATCCCACACAAACAAACAAAATGGTCAGCCTATAAATATGAGTTATTTTTAAACTGCCAGAAGAAATAAAAATAACGTCATCAATAACTTATTTACAGTATCTATTAAAAAATTTAAATCAATCTTGATTAAATTTTTCTGGCTTTGATCTGTAAAATAAATGCATGCCTTCTGGAAGTTTCTCATTTGCCAACATAATTTAGGTCACTTAGATGATGATGAAAGATCACAGTTTAATTAAAATCAGCAAAATTCCAGAAAGTGCTGATGAAATACTAGCTCCCAATCAACTGTCATTTTTGGATGTGCATAATCTACATATTTCTACACTGAGGCACTACTTCTTTTCTATCTACCAACAATGGCGACAACACAAATTTCATTCAGTTTACCTAACAATAAATAATAAACTCTGAATAAAATGGATTAATTCCATGATGGAAACAGTTGACTTGGTATGTGCCACAACCAAACTGGCATCTCACAATACACTCATCACAGATGGATGCAGACCACCCTTAGCATGTACAGATAGATGCTAGCTGCCTACACTGTTCAACACAATTAAGAACTTGGAAAAAATGTTCCAGTTATCATGCAAAACTTTTTGAATTCTGAAGAGAACTGCTTTTCGACAGATATCTGTGGACAACAAATTTTTCCAATGAATGAAATCGCCAAAAGCATAAAAAATTAGTTTATAAAACTGTTTACCAATCACGTAAGAGAGTGCCGTAGCAGCTATAATGCCAAACATTTTCCAAGTTTTTCCACAGATATTATGTAAATACTTTCCCAACTACTTCCACTTTCCACTTTTTTAAATTATTTTTGTAACTCTTGAGTTCAGTCCAGATCAGTAACCAGGTGTGACTACTGTCCAGTGCACTATCCACCCCCCCTGAAAGAAAATTCTACTGCAGGCATGTGAATATATTAATAGAACTTTTATTTTTTTCAGCTTCATTACAGTTAAATGTCACTAAAATAATTTTAAATAATCATTTTAAGTATTATATGTACAGTAATAAGCCCTGTAGCATATAAAAGACAATTTTTGAATCAATACTGAAGTTTAAGTGCAAAAGATTCACATAAGCAATATATTATCTAAAAAGTACTTCTAAAATACCTTTATCATCCTTGATTGGAAAGCACAAGATGTTCCTGTAAAAGTAAGAATAAATTCCTACATATCTCACAAGATTTTTAAATATTTACTTCACATCTAAAATATTTGAAAAATATTACTGCCAACAGTACATTAAGACTGGCCTTAAAATGGTTGCTTTAATGTGGCATGCATAAATAGCATACCTTCTGCTCAGGACAAACTTAAACTGATCATTTTTTCAATATGTGAGCGAATGTAAATTAGTATAAAAGCGCCAGTTTAATGCAACAGGTGTGTGTGTGTGTGTGTGTGTGTGTGTGTGTGTGTGTGAGAGAGAGAGAGAGAGAGAGAGAGAGAGAGAGAGAGAGAGAGAGAGAGAGAGAGAGAGAGAGAGAGAGAGAGAGAGAGAGAGAGAGAGAGGTCCAAAAGAAAACCATTTTATTGTAGCCAGTGGCATAACTCAGGAAAAGCATATGGGGCTGCTGCCCGAGGTGCGACTGGAAAACCGGACATTCCCGAAGTTCGATGAAATTAAAATGCTAAAAAAGAATAAAAAATCGGAAAGGCAAATGAGGAGGGAAGAAGCAATATTAATCTACAAAAATAAAGCAAGGGTATGTAACCAGAACAACCCTAGCACATTATCGGGCCTGTGGAAAGAACTAATAAGACAAGAAAAACAACAACAAAAGAAAAACAGGCAAAAAAAGACAAGAAAACCAGGATAGGAGAAGAAAATAAAAAAAATAATAATAAAATAAAAAAAAAATACGGAAAAAAAAAAAGTGTTCTTAATGAAACATAGATGGCGCCAGCCGGGCTTGATAACGAAATATATCCAGGAAAGTTTTTCCGACGAATGGCAACAAGGAGTATCGGACTCCATTAGCACGAAGTTAACCACGAACATCGGTGGTAAAGTCGCCACGCTCCTGAAGATGCCCAGAGTATGGGCGAAAATTTCGAGTATAAAGAACGGTAAAAATTGATGTTTGAATCCTAAGGCAAAGATCCAATGAGTATACCCAGCGAAAAGTGTGAGAAGTAAAGCCAGTCATCGCATACAACGGACTTTAGGACAATAACATCAACAAAGGACCAGAAAACACTTGCGTGAAATGTTCCCGTCGCTAGAAAGGAATGCCAAGGTAAGCATTATCCGCTAGTTTTTTGTACAAGTTACTTTGAAATATCGCACGTAAAAGAGAATAGTACAATAATTAGAGCTATATAATAGTCAGAATTAGAACTATTAAGTGGAATTGATTCTTCTTTCATTCTTACTTTTTTTATTACTGTTATTTTTTGCTAGCGCCATGTCACTCCTCCCTTAATCAATGAAATAATTGTCCATGGGTGAGAGGATATGCATTCTTACCATTAATGTTATTTAATTTTATTTTATTATAAAAAAATCATCTTTCTTTCTAAATGACACTGACTAACAGTCCTCTAAAATTTTCAGTTGACAGCTCCTTTTCACCAGAGAAGCCAGTACACTTTTTCAACAGATACAAGGAGAAAACCAGGATTAATCTAAACAAGAACCACACATACAGAATTGTGACCAACAGTCAAAATTAATGTAATATTTCTTAGATATTGTTCAATAATTCAGTGCAACATCCACAACTAAAACTAGGGAAAATATTCAACACTTGTATTAATAATTGAATTTCAAAACAGGTTTTCCTTTCAGAAAGTTCAGCTTTGTTTTCAGGTGTATAACACTCAATAAAGCCACTAACAAATAAATAAATACTACAGGGCGTTTCATTTGTAGGAAGCCCTGAGTTATCATTTATTACAGACATAATTGTACAAGGTAGGCAAATGTAATTGTGGTAGTACATACCCTGAGAGATGACCATCATATTGCATTGCAACAAATGCTGGAAGTTACAACCTCCTTTCTGCAAGCACCTGGCAACTCTATGTTGCCATGTTTGCGAATGTCTCAATTAGCTGAATGTGGCTGATGTCGTCAATTGCAGCGGTGATGCTTACTTTCACTCACTGGTGTGTGCATGGTTTATTGGCATAGACCTTTCCCTTCAACATGCCCCACAAGAAGTCTGGAGGGACTGAGATCTGGAGACCTTGGTGGCCATATTCTTTTGGAGATTATGCAATATTTGAAGAAACTAGTTAAAAATGACACAGACCTTTAGGACGTGTAACAGGTTGCCCTGTCTTGTTGGAAGTATCCACATGTAACTCAATGTCACCTAACTGATTAACAAATGTATCAATAATTCCACAGTACACATCTGTGTTCATTGTCGCTTCAAAGAATGAGGGCAAGGCGCACCACACTCCAATCTTCAAGACATGCAGCAGATGATCATGAAACACATGTGGATTTGCTTTGGTCCACAAGCACAATTCTGTGAACTGACATACCCAGATAGGTGGAACTACACTTCGTCTGAGAAAAATGTTATGTCCAGGATATCATTGTTTTCAGCCACAAAAGTATGAAACCAGTTGCAGTATGACTCCCTTTTTGCGAAATTGAGCCCCTGCAGTTCCTGTATTACAGATACTCAATATGGGGGAATGCTCCTCCCTTATTTTCTCTGTGGCAAGTCAAAGGTGACAAGTCAACTTCTTGGGACAGTCGCCATAGGGACTTGCTTGGTGTGTTAAGCAACCTGTTATGCAGATACTGCACTGTTTCCTTGGTCATTGTGGGACGGCTGCCCCTGTGAAGATTCACCAACATGCCTGTTGTCTCTAGTTTTTTCATCATCATTTTCTTTTCTTTTTTTTTTTGATTGGAGCTTTAACGACCACTGTGAGCAACTCAATGGGCTATAAGCAGTCGCCCGTCCCTAATTTAGGGTCACTGGTTCCAGGGAAGGGAGAGAGCCAGTGCCGTAAGACAAACACAACATCCATGCCTCACTGGGATTCGAACCCAGACCCCTTTCGGACGAATGATCAGAGGCCATCGCTTAGACCACTGCGCCACCGGGGCAGCCATCATCTTCTGTACTGTGCTCTTTGACGGCACTGCAACATTAAACCATTTTCTGAAATTCGAGCATGTAACCTTGAAGGAACCCATAGTCCAATATTGTTTGACCAAGAACACTTTCTGCTCAATCATGTACATGTTTACCACACCAAGACTGGCCATGAACTGAGCTTATCAGGGTGTGGGGAACTCACCGTTGGAAGTTAGTGATTGTTCCTATGGCAGCCGCAATGCAGCACTATGCAGACGATACATGTGTCAGAGTTCTGTTGCATTTAGATATGTCTCTATCTATATAGTACTCCCATAGTTGCAACCATCTTGTTTGTATTGTATATTATGTCTATAGTAAATGATAACTCCGGGCCTCCTATGAGTGAAACACCCTGTGTTATAAGCACCACACACAAAATCAGTGTAATAACTATAAACATCTTTTATCCTCACTCTGCATGCATGCATGCACTTATCTCTCTTGGGCTGCAATGAGGAACTTCGTCTGAACCACTACTGCCGATACTGTGCAGTATGCAACACTCTGCTGGTAACAGTGCCAAAAACTGATATATTGGCATCTTCCTTAATATGATTTTATAGTAAGTAGTTGACAAAAGAGGTGCAAACAGAAAAAAATCAACTACTGTACTTGCTACATTAATAAAGGGATGGCAGTTCCATAATAGAAATCCAATTTTTGAAAAATAAAATGTTCAGTATAGAATTTGAAAACTCAGGTGCCATGTCACGACTGGGCACCTTGGATTTGTCTACCCCTGAATATGCATATCACCAGTGGTGGAAATGGGTATTATTCACTGCTGGAACCCAATGTACAAGTGAATGCCATAAGAATTTAATATGCACAAACCCATTCGCAATAGATATAAAACCATATAAGAAAATTTCATTATTAAACTTTAAAATGCTTATTAAGAATTTTTTTTTTGCCCAAGTGGCAGGAAGAAAAGACAGAGGAAGGCCAAGGAAGCCATGGGAGGATCAGATTCAGGAGTGTCTGCATGAGAAAAAGATTATGAGTATGAAGTATAGAAGGTCTTGTGTACGTCGTGTGATGGATGTCAGTGAAGCCTGAGTTGTGTGTCAAGATCGCTGTAAATGGAGAAGTTTGATACGGCAACACTAAGTAAATAATCAGTTAAAAATTATCTGGTAGTTTGTATTTCTTTGTGGAGCTAACCTCTGAATATCAGAGAACAGCTTAGTTGTGTGTGTGTGTGTGTGTGAAATACTCATATTTAGTTGAAGTCAGAGCTGTTTTCTTTTTTCAGAGATGAACAATTCTTACATGATGGCGTCATTAATTGAAAGGTATAATGCACTGCCAAATGTTTTATTTAAATTAAATGTTTCCTTTCATTTTGGTGTTGCATCACTCTTGGAACGTGACATGAGGTTTTGCTCCCGGAACAGGGTTCTTCTGTGTTCTGGCCCATTTTCACCACTGCATATCACTATGTACAATGCACAGCATAATCACAATGACATGACTGTAGGCTACATGAAAAACAGTTGAAAGCTGAATCATATCAGATTTATACATGAATATTCATGAGAAAGCACTTTGTCTAATAAATAATATCAGTGTAGATCATAAATTACAAATCATGGTTCATACACTTTTTCAATAAAAAAATTCCAGGACTTTTCCAGGATATTTCCAGGACTTATGGGATGTTTTCCAGAACATACAATCCAAATGCTCTTACTTAAAATACAGTGAAACCATAGGTCTGTTCAACCTGTAACCTACAACAAACAACTTCGTACATGCTTGGGCAAACTTAGTACAGAATGCAGAATGTTATGAACCCACTGCAGCTAATCAGAAACTTAGAATCACAGATAAATACTGAAATACCAAAACTGCCACTGAAAATGTGACCAGGTTTAATATCTACTAAACTTTTATATACATTATACTACACTTCAAACAGAAGTCATTGTTCTTTCCACATTTATAAGTGAGTCACGGAAAAATTCTCATCGGCTGCCACCGGGAGTCGAACTCGGGGTCTTGCAGTTACGTGCCGGACATGCTACCACTGCACCCTGGGTTCGATTCCCGGTGGCTGCTGATGAGAATTTTTCCATGCCTCACTTATAAATGTGGAAAGAGCAATGACTTCTGTTTGATGTTCCTAATTCACGTCAATTGTGTGTATTAATTATTATACTACACTGATTTTGAGAAAAATTTATTTTTCTACTTTGGCTTTAGTTCAATTATTGATGCAAATAACAGCATAAAAAACAAGAACATAAAACTCAAAAATACACAGGTACGTGGCATTACTCTTGAAATGCTTTCATATGTAACACAATCAATACATAAAATGCTATTTATATTTAATTATTCTGAAATAATGCTTACATTGGAAATTTAAGGGTAACAAAAGGTGAACACTTTTTCAAAAGACCAAAGGGATTATTATTTCTTGAACACATAATCATGGGAGCAAGTATTTGTACCACATTTTATTTAGGGAAGGAGTTTTCAACATATTATTGATGCTATAGCTTTGTTTTAAATTTGTACTCACCAGCAAACAAAGTATGCACAAAAATCTCCAACATAAACAATAATAAAAAGAATAACAAGAAAACCTTAATTCCAAGGAATGTGTACAACTGCATTCATTAGTGACCAAGACAATTTAACTGGGAATGATTAGAAAACTAATTATAGAAGATGCAAAGTGATTACTCAGCTCAAAAAATACTAAGAAACAACTAGATTTCAGTTTCTGATATTAAAAAGCAATTTGATTTTATGGCAAATTTTTATGTAAAGCATCCATTAGCAAATTTTAGTAAAGGGCAAATAACCCACACAAAAAAATAAAAAGATCAGGTATTTATAAAACATCAGCTACTTACTTCCACTAGTGGCTAAAGTATGTTACAAAAATTAACAAATGGAGCAAAAAACGTTTCCCGTAGCAGAAGGAAGAGAGACAAAAAGATTTTCAAATCGAACAGTTAAAAGAAGAGATATACAATGAAACATGATATAACTTTATGCCTTTTAGCAGAAGAATTTTGCATAACCGAAAAGTTGAAAACAGGCGAAAAGTATTATTCATAGCAAAAGCTATGCTAAAGAAAAATAACTTTTCAAATACATCTCCCGGGAGCAGAGATAGCAAGAAAAACGTTTTGACCTTTACAACCCCTAGGAGGAAAGTTGTACATTATTTGAAGAGGATCTTCTTATTGTAGCAAAATCTTATTCACTCTCCATCTTTATTACGAGTGGCATACAGGGGGAAAAATTCTCAATAGGGTTTTTAGAGACAGAGATAGGCTGCAAACAGAAGTACACCAACACTACCTAGTGGCAGAACTGTGAACCACAAACCTGCTCAAATAAAAACCTAAAAAGTTTCAAAAGTTAAATGGTATCTGATGTTAAAATAATGTTTTAAATCAGAAATTTAGAACTACAGATATTGAGAAAAATAGATTAAATATGTGCGCCACCTAGCGGCGAAATTGTGCATTATTTTGAGAAGAAAATACACACAAGGAGTTTTCATAGTTAGCAGCATCTGATAGAAAAAGAATATTTTTCAATCCGGTTTTTAGTCCTGCAGATTTACTGTAAATGGAAACATGAATATACGCCCTCTAGTGGTGCAGTTGTGCATTAAGAAACATTTGAAATTATATGAGAAACATTTTGCACCAAAAATGTTCTCCAACAAAGAAAGAATTTTTCAAATCAGACTCCTAGAAACAGAGATATGGACAAAAATAAGATATACGTGCATATCCCATGGTGGAAAAATTATGCACTATTTTAAGCAGGAGGTTTTCTCAAAAAGTTTTCCGAGAAATTTTTTCAATCAAGTTCTCGGCTCAGATTTTGTTGCAATACATCAGAAGCAAAAATAAACACTTACACCTCCTGGTGGCCAAATAATTCTTTACCAGAAATGAGAAATTACATGGAAAACATTTCTCCCTAAGAGCTGTATCCAACAAAGGAAGAATTTTTCAAATCGGACTTTGACAAGCGGAGATATTGGGAAAATCACGATTTACCGTTACACCCACTAGCGGAAAATTTATGCATTATTTACAAAAATGACTGTAACTAAAAAAGTCTTCGATATAAAAGTCAACGAAAGGAAAAAGAATTTTTTCATTGGATATTTAGAAGCAAATATATGAAATAACAATAAAAAGAAACTGAAGGATAAAATTGTAGAAGTTGAAAGTTCCTCTGACAGAGCTGCACGACTCGTTATCCAACTCTCGAGAAGATACCAGGCTCAGATTATTCAAACTTATGCACCCACCACAAGTCATCCTGAAGAAGAAATTGAAGAATTTTATGAGGAAATTCGTCATCTAAATAATAAAGGTAAGCAGCACTTAAAGATAATTATGGGAGATTTCAATGCAAAAATAGGGCAACAGCAACAGAATGAAACTTCAGTAGGTAAATTCGGTCACGGCAACAGAAACCAGCGTGGAAATACTCTCGTAGAGTTTGCAGAGGCAGAAGGGTTTTACATCTTGAACTCCTTTTTCAAGAGAAAGCCACACAGGAAATGGACATGGAGACATCCAAATAGGACGACAAGTGAAATTGATTTTATTATGTGTAACAAAAAATTCGTCATAGAAGACTGCAGTGTGCTAAACAAGTTCAACAAAGGTAGTGACCATAGATTGGTGAGATGTAAGATGCACCTCAACACTAAAATCGAACGTGGCAAGCTCATAAGACAAACAAAATGTACTGACATAACCAACCTTAAAAAACACCATAATGCCTTCAAGTTGGAACTGAAGAACAGATTCTCTGCTTTAGAATGCCTAACATCGGAAGAAGTGGATATTTCTGAAATTAACAGAAAAGTAACCAAAGCTCTTATGGAAACAGCAACAAAATTAGCTGGGTCTAAGAACAAGTTGCATGTGAACAAATTATCAGGAAAAACCAAAATGTTGATGCAAAAAAGAAGAGAGATGAGGACAACTAAAGAAGATGCGACTTCCAAAGTGGAATATATAGAGCCATGCAAGACAGTACGAAAAAGTATCACTGAAGACGTAAGGAAATTCAACTGTGAACTAGTAAGGAAAGCAATTAAAAACAACCAAAGCCTAAAGATAGCAAAGGGACATCTCAGTAAGGGAAGAAAACAGATTATGGCACTGAGAAAAGAAGATGGTTCTGTAACAATAAATACAGGCGAAATTTTGACAAGAGTGAAAGATTACTACTCCAAATTATATGAAAGGGATGATACATGTACTCCAGACATCATGAAAGGTACCAGTGCCAGAGTTCTTCCAGTCCTCCCAGCAGAAGTTGCACATGCAATCAAGAACATGAAGCGGGGAAAAGCTCCAGGAGAAGATGGAATTACTGTAGACATCATACAAGAAGCAAGTGGAGAAATCAAAACAGTACTCGCCCAAATTTTCACTCGATGCCTTAGTGAAGGGAAGATTCCTGAGGATTGGAACAACGCTACAATGATCTTGCTACATAAAAAAGGTGACATTGAGGATCTCAGGAACTACAGACCTATCAGCCTCTTATCAGTGGTTAATAAAATCTTCACTAAAGTTCTTTCACACCGCTTGAAGGTGACACTGGACATGGCTCAACCGAGAGAACAAGCTGGATTCAGGAGTGGCTACAGCACAATAGATCATATCCACGTACTGAGAGAACTAATTGAAAGAGCGAGGGAATATGAACTTCCATTGTGCATGGCTTTTATCGATTATGAAAAAGCCTTTGATTCGGTGAAACCATCGGCAGTTACAATGGCTCTAAAATCCTGCGGTATTGAAGATGCGTACATTCATATTATTAAAAACATCTATGAAAATGCAAGTGCAAAGATTCGGCTGTTTGAAAATACAACACACATAAAAATTGGAAAAGGAGTGAGACAAGGTGACACCATATCTCCGAAGCTCTTTAATGCCACATTGGAAAATGTCTTTCAATCACTGAACTGGGAAAACAAAGGGATAAAGATTAATGGAGATTATCTAACCCACCTTCGTTTTGCTGATGACATAATCATTTTTGCAACTACCCCATCAGAGCTGCAGAGTATGATCCAGGAACTTGCTGACAAGAGTAAAGAAGTGGGATTAAAAATGAACTTTCAGAAGACAAAAGTGATGTTCAATGCTTTTACAAGAAATGAAGATTTATCGATTGATGGAGAAAAGCTGGAGATAACAGACACGTACGTTTATCTCGGACAGCAGATATCAAGTGAGGGTCACATTGATGAAGAAATTAATCGGCGTACAAAACTTGCCTGGAGAGCTTTTGGAAGAAACAGCATAATTTTCAAGAGCAATATGCCATTATTGTTTGATCAATGCATCCTTCCAGTGCTTACGTAAGGTGCAGAGACGTGGACCTTAACTAAAAGAGACATACAAAGGCTGCAGACAACTCAAAGTAGCATGGAGAGGTGCATGCTTGGTGTAACCAGGAGAGATAAGAAGAGGAACACGTGGATCCGAAAAATGACAAGAGTGGAAGACATCATGATCAGAGTTAAATCCCTGAAATGGCAATGGGCTGGACATACTGCCAGAAGAACAGACCATCGATGGACAACCGAAATGTTAGATTGGATTCCAAGGGACAGGAAAAGACCCAGAAGAAGACCACATGGAAGATGGGTGGATGAAATTCGAAAGTATGCAGGAGTGACATGGAGGAGACTGGCACAAGATAGACCGTTGTGGAGGAAACTTGGGGAGACCTTCGTTCAGCAGTGGATTGATAATGGTTGACAATGATGATGATGATGATGATATGAAATAAAATGAATTTTAAATTCGATAGGATCTCCATTTGCACCCTCTAGCAGTGAAGTTATGCATCAGAAAAAAACCGGAGCACATGGATCATCATTTTCACATTTTAAGCTTCCCAATACAAAAAGAATTTTATAAGTCGAACTAATAATTGCAGAGATATGGTCTCCCCGGCTGGACAGACAGAGTGATAACACAAGCATGACACAAAAGATGCTAAAAAAATAACGCAGCTTCAGTCCTTCCAACCAAAAAGAAAACCAACAACGCCCCTCCCTCTGCATTTTCAGGGGGTAGGGAGGGAAATTTGTCAGACATAAGTTATGTCAGTAGAAAAATCCTCAGCTACAAAACATCGCGCAGGAACAAAAAGGCAGGAATAGATAAAATTCCAGGACATGCAACAGAATTTTAGGATATTTCCAGGACGCGTACGAACCATGTTACATTTACTTATTCTGCTCGGTTTAAAACTCACGCTTCACACGACAATAACACATAAACATAGAAATTGAGTGAAAACACACATAGTCACGTATGGTAAAAAGGTTCGTTTAGCGGTAGCTTTCAGTCATCCTACGGCCTTGATCACCCGCGATCGACTGGACGGGCTGGTTGCCAGAGCTACAATTTGAAATTGGAGTGTTGGAATTGTTGCCAGATTTTAGTAGAGAGATACAAATAAATGGGATTTGGTGAGGGGTCTCTGAATTGCAGTTTTGGTGAACAAAATTTCAATGCTTTCTTGAAAACGCAGAGATGCTTTGTTGATGAATGGAGCAACGTTTTTTGTTTCTTTTCAAATGGGAACTGCAGAGATGTCTTCAAGGGTTAGTGCAGATAATGCTGTCTTTGGAAGACCATTGAAAACACCTGTTTTGTGTTCACTAAGTCTTGCATTGATGCTTCAGTATGTGCTTTCAATATACACTGAGAGACTAGAGGAAGTTGAAATGGGAATAGCATAAACTCTAGGGGTGTCCATGGGTGAGACAGGATCCCTGTCTTTAAGCAGGCACTTGATTGCAAGTGGGTTTGGTTTCACTGTGAGAGCATAGCCCATAGTTTTGAAGAGTTTACACATCTTATAGGAGAAGGATCCATGGAAAGGGATGGAACCAATTAATGGTGGTTTTTCCATTAGTATTGGTGTGAGAGCAGACAGATTTTTCAGATGGGAATTTTGGAGGAATTTCTCAATTGTAGAAGGTGGGAACTGATGGGCTTCGGCAATTTTCTTTATGGTGTCAAATTCTTCATTGAAGGAAGATTCAGTGTTGCAGTCAATACTGGTACGATTAACATAAGTTTTTAGTTGGCAAATTTGTGAGCAGTGGGGGAATGGGATGAAATAGGATAAAAAAGGGATTATGTTTGTTATTGGAGAGGGTTTTCTGTAGACAGATCTGTTGAGATGATTCCCTTGCCTTGTCAGACAGACATCCAAGAAGTCAATACCTTGCAGTGATTCTTCGTTGATGGGAACTTCAGGGAAATCCTTTCAAGAAGAGATTCAAGGTCAGTTCTATTGTGTGGCCAAATTACAAAAATATCACCAATGTATTGAAGCCAAATGGAAGGTTGTAGATTGTGTTCCATGACTATTTTTTTTCGATACATTGCATGAAAACTTCAGCCAGAAGTGGAGAGAGAGGTGAACCCATCGATAGTCATTCTTGCTGACAATAGTATTTGTTGTTGAACTTGAAACAATTGAGATATCTTAGAGTTCGAAAGCAGTCATACAGGTCTTTTGTTAGTGGGCCAGAGAGTGACTGGTTTCCTTTGAGCAACTGTACTAACAGCATATGAGAGTGGAAAAGAGGGACTGAAGGGAAGAGAGAGACTACATCCAGAGTGAACATTTTGTTAGAGAGTTCAATGCTAGGAGGGAGTTTTCTAATGAACTCTTTAGTGGAGGAAATTGACAAAGGCTGGCTGGAAGTGAGATGTTTACATTTTCCCACAATCCTCCTTTGTAGGTTACGGGTGGGAGAGAAAGTATATTCCATGAGTGGTCAAAGAGGGAAACTAGCTTTATGAAATTTGATCTGGGAAGAATAAGCATGGAGTTCGGAAATATGGTGGTGGTGTAAAATCCCCAAGAAAGGTTTTTAGAGTGGGTTTCTTGTTGGGTCTTTCAATTGCAGTTTTAAGTTTTGGGGTGGTATCAGATTTTAGAACCTTGCAATTTGAAGTTGAGAGGAATGATACAGCTTTTTCATTGAAAACAGTTTTGGAGTTCTCAATGAAAAAGCTGAATCATTATCTGCACTAACCCTTGAAGACACCTCTGCAGTTCTCATTTGGAAAGAAAGAGAAAAAAAAAAAAAAAAAAAAAGGATGCCCCATTCATAAACAAAGCATCTCTGCATTTCCAAGACAGCATTGGAATTTTGTTCACCAAAAACTGCAATTCAGAGACCCCTCACCAAATCTCATTTATTTGGATCTCTCTACTAAAATCTGGCAACAGTTCCAACACTCCAACTTCAAATTGTAGTTCTGGCAACCAGCCCATCCAGTCAGTTGCTGGTGATCAAGGTCGTAGGATGACCAAAAGCTACCGCTAAATGAACCTTTTTACCATACGTGACTCTGTGTGTTTTTGTTTAATTTCTATGTTTATACTTATTCTGCAAACTTATGTTCACTGCAAGAACAACTCGCTTGAATAGAACATTTTGGTGCAGTCTATGTTTTTAACATATAGCTAAAAATATTAAAACTGCAATATAACACTTTATTGGTAACTATATTCTTCCCTTCAAACACATGAAATCAACAGCATGAAATATTATCTATGGTACAAGTAGCACCATGATCTTCATACACAGTAAATACTTGAAGCATTAGAATGTTTCACACAGAGATTAAAGGAAGAAAAAAATACTCAGAATGATTTTTATTTAATGAATCCACATACCTGGTTTTGAAGCCTGTAGTTTCATCCATTTTACGATAAAAGAGTGGGTGTGCATAAGCATCATGGATGTTCAGAAGCTCACCTGAACATAAACAGCATAAAATTTAACTTAGGATTGCATGCATTGGAAAGGCATATACTCTCATTTTGCACCACAATAGTGAAAAAGAAAATCCATGCATTAGTAACTTAAAAAAATCATTAGATCACATTTTATGCCTGTCATTTCCATTTCTTAATGCCACAGTGAGATATATGCATAATTTTAATGAAAGCATTACCTTTCTGCATCATTATGCAAAGGTCTATTCATGTCTTCAATTAACAAGGTTCACAAGTTCCCAAACCTAACTTAACTGATGTGGTACCACTGGCCTTTTTGAAGAACCCAGTTATTTATTGAAGATCTTTTTGCCCAAAGTAAAAGACAATAAAATAGTTCTGAATACAGATGTAAGGATTAATCAAAAGGCAGAACCTATAGCATTTTTTCATTTTCTTGCACACAACACAAAAATGCCACATTTTATACAGTTACATATACCATATACACCGAGGTCATGCCTGAGATGTGAACATGGATTTTGCATATTAGCACTTATATTTATACTTCAAACTGTGATCAAGGCAACACCAAACATAAAGGTTTGATACCAGGCCAGATATTAATGCTTTAATCAATCAGAATTCAACACAGCGTTTAGTCTTATGAACTACACGAATGCCTAAAGCATATGCTGTAATTTGTGCATGGAATAATTAGAAAAAAATACTTTTTAATTCATGTGGTAAGGATAGAAAGAAGAGAAAATAACTATTTAGCAAAATATCTTACTTTTTAATGTGATATGTGCATCTTATTCTACTATGAAAATCTGATGTCTTCAAAAACAATTTGTGAAAAATTATTTCAAAGTGTTTTGATGAGATTGACTGTAAAACATACTTTGCAGTCAAACTCCCACATAAGCAACTCCTCACATTTTTATTGGAAAAACAGTAGACAAATAAAACTTTACCTGATGTAGCTACATGACCAGCAATCCCCTGACTAGCAGGTATTCTCACTTCAACAGAGGTCTGAAAAAAAAAAAAAGTACATGAAAGCATTTGAACCAGATCATGAGATCAGCAAATAACAAAAGGTGTTAAAAAGTTTTGCAACCCTTTATGAAAGTGTGTTTTTATGGGTGTGTGTTTTATGAAAGTTTGGTTAATATGACAAAATCTTGTGATTTCTGGTGGCAGCAGCACTGTGTAGGAAATATGATGATTTAGTCAACTACTGTGCAACAAGCTTCTTATTAGCATTGCAAAAAGTTTTGAGGAAACTACCAATAAAACTGTTAACCTCAATAAAATTGGCAAATTGTAGAAGGGCATTTCAAACATTTCAGAGGATAACAATGATGGCCACACAATCCAATAAATCCCTAAAAAGTGCAATACCATCACACATGAGAACTTGGGCAAAATTCATTAAATTCCAGTGCATTCACTTTTGTCTAATTGACTAAAGAGTCTAATTTTCATTTTATGTGTTCTTTAATATGTGCTCTCAGTAAGTTACAAGCCTTTTAGTTAGTTATCATGTGCTTGTGTGTGTGAATGTGCGTATGTTTCCTGCCTTTTATAAATTGTATATCTCTATTCAATTTTCTCATCAAAACTGCACTACTGACGAGCTATGATTTTAAAGGGTCTGAATTATTTGCATGTCTATCTACTATTGCCTTCAATTTCAATTTTGTGCTGTATCACAAAACTCTTTGACTGGCTCAGCATTTCCTTTACTTTTACAAACCCATAGGTTCATTCTACACTGTATACAAATAACACTTTCTAACAGTGATATATATTTTTTCTGTAAAAGTCTGGGAGGATTTGTTTTAATTCTATTACCTAGATTTATTGCAACCCTTACTTGGAACTTTTTACTTTTATTCTATAATTTTTTTCAAAAAGGCATATTTTTTCATATTCATTACACTCTTAGACTGCTATCTTATTTTCAATACTTTAAACATGTTTTCTTAAATAATGGAGGGAGCAATAGCTTTTAGAAAAAGTTATTTTCAATTCTTCCTGGCACACATTTGTAATTCTTCAAAACAATCCATATTATAGTATATATATTTTAACATATATACATATATTATAGTCACCAATTTCAAATATTATCAATCTACTACTGGATGAAGGTCTCCCAAAGTTTCTTTTGCAACTGACTGACTCCTCCAAGTAATTCCGGCATGCTTTTAAATTTCAATATATATACACTGCTGGCCACCCAAAATACAACACCAAGAAGGACACGAGATAGCAAAGCCAGATTTACTGGACACATAACAACAGATACAAAGATGAAACGATTGAGCTCACAGGCCTGTGCAACTTGCGGAACACGCAGACATCAATAGTTCGTGTGGCCCCCATGGCTGGAAATAACGTCCGCTACACGCCGCGGCATTGAACGAAAGAGGCTTTGGATGTGGGCTTGGGGTATGTCGGTCCAGGTTGCTTCCACACGTTGCCACAGTTCATCAGGTGTAGCCTCGGGTGGTGCTTGCCGGGCCACTCGGTTGCCGATCAGTGACCAGCCGTGTTCGATGGGAGACATATCATGGGAACAGGCAGGCCACAGCAGCAGTGACACCTGGTGGACCATGAAGAATTGTTGCACCATGCGTGCCACGTGTCGGTGCGCATTGTCCTGTAGAAACTTGGCCGCTGGCAGGTTCTGCAGGTAAGGGAGGACTACAGGCTCCAAAACGTGGGAGATGTAGCAGTGGCTGTTGAGTGTACCAGCGATGCGTACCAGAGGGGTGCGGGTGTCATATCCAATTGTGCCCCAAACCATAGCGCCAGGCGACAGACCGGTATGGCAATGCATAATGCAGGCGCCATACAGTCTCTCGCCGCGGTGCCGCCACATGCGGATCCGACCATCATGGTGTTGCAGGCAGAAGCAGGGTTTATTGGAGAAGACAATGTCATGCCATTCCGTAGTCTAGGTGCGGCTTTCAACAACCCACTGGCGCCACACTCGCCGGTGGTGTAACGTCAATGGTAATTGGAGCAATGGGCGCTGCACAATAAGTCCCTGCTCCTGCAGATGATGTCAAACGGTACGTGCTGACACAGGTTGTTGCGTAACACACCCTACTTCCTGCGCTAACGTTCGTGATGTGATGGTGTGAGCCGTCAATGCCCGCCGCCAATGCCCGCTGCCAATGCCCGCCGCACGACATGCCGGTCCTCTCGTTCGGTGCTGTGCCGCGGTTGTGGCAATCACTCACGTCGGTCCGTCCGTCTCTCCTGCACCCACCGATTCCATACTCGACTCAATGTGGCTGGATGTCGTACCACACGGGTGCCAATGTCTCGGTACGATAAACCGCTGTCGCGATAAGCCACTATTTACACTCTCTTGAACTCCGAAATGTGCTGGAATGACTGCTGTATTCTGCAACAAGGCACCAGGAAGCTTCCCATGCACAGGTCCAGCAGCACACACTTCCACTACTTACACCCCACCTTCTGTGCACCGTTCTTATAGTGCTTCTCGGTGGTGTGCCGGGCGCACATGATTTGCATTTGCCCTGCAATGCTAATCGTTTGCATGTCCTCTCGCGGGTGCATGCCACGAATTTCAGGCCAATCGGATGCTTCAATCTTGGTTATTGCATTTTGGATAGCCAGCAGTGTATATATATATATATATATATATATATATATATATAGTCGAGTCACATTATTGTGACTACCTCTTACTTTTGACATCAAAAGTGCATAGACAATAAAAGAAGGCATGTGTTGTGAGCTGGCTTGGAGAGTATATAAGGTGTGCTGTAAGCAATCTGAAAACATATCACTCATTGCTGTCATGGATAAAAGGAGCGATTTATCAGATTTTCAAAAAGGGATGATTGTCAGCTTTCGGGCCAAGGGTGGCAGTATTTCTGAAACAGCACAGTTTGTGAACTGCTTGCATGCTGCTGTGGTTAAAGTGTATCATGATTGGAGAAATGGCACCATTGCAAATAAGCGACATGGAAACTGCGGAGCACCGTGTGCCATTGGTGTGAGAGGTGAACGTCGGCTTTGAAGGTGCTTGAGGGCCGATCGACACGCTACAGTGGAGCAACTCACTGACCGAATTACCCAGGGGGGTTACCGGAAGTGTGTCTAAAATGACAGTTCAGCCAACCCTGCTGCATATGGGACTCCGATGCAGATGGATGGTCACTGCACTTATGCTAACAAAGGTGCATCTGCAGAAAAGGCTTACATTTGCAGGGCAGTATTGGAATTGGACCTCTGCTGATTGGGAAAGGATTGCCTTCTCTGATGAGTCAGTTTCCGCTTCATCGAATGGATGGACGTTGGCATATAAGGCGAGAAACATCGGAGAACAAACACTCTTCAACCATTGCTGGCAAAACACAAGTTGGTGGGGGCAGCGTTATGGTCTGGGGAATGTTTTTGTGGCATTCTCTGAGTCCACTTATACCTGTGGAAGGCACTATGGACCAAATTCCTCATGAATCCATCCTTGCAGACTATATACACCCATACATGCTGATTGTCTTCCTTGGGGCGGATGGGATCTTCCAGCATGAAAATGCGACATGTCACACAGCTAGAAATGTCCGAGAGTGGTTGGAAGAGCATGGTGAAGACTTCAAAGTACTTCCCTGACCCCCTAATTCCCCAGACTTAAATCCAATTAAGCATCTGTGGGACTGCATTGATCGTGTTCTTTGAATAAAGCTCATGTTGAGAAATGGCTTCCTAGTTTAATTAAATTAATAATCTAAAGCAACTTTTATGGGAATTTTACTAGGAAATTTTTTCATTAATAGCAAATTTTCGGAGAAAACTCTTCTCCTTCAGGCTGTCTTGTTGTTGTCACTTTTTACTTGTCACTATCACGGTTACGGACACCTTGACAATTACGGTTAACCTTGACGGTTTAGGTTATTTTTCAACAAATCCTGCCAGATGTTAGGCAGGGAAAATCCTTTGCAGTCATTGATGATGGAATTTTGATTTTTCTCAATCTCTATTCCTTCTTTCAGTTTTCTTTTTTGGAAATGATCGCGTTGTTCGTTCTATGGATCCTCCACCACACACCCTCCAGCAGCTGTAAGATGCACTGCAGTCTGCATGGCTCCACATACCTGTGAACACCTTCCACCACCTTATTGAGTCACTCCCAGCCCATCTAACTGCTGTCCGCGCTGCAGCTAGACGGACTGGGAATGACTCAATAAGGTGGTAGATGGCTCAATAAGGTGGTGTTTGCTCTGGATATTAGCTGGTGGTCACAATAATGTGACTTGACCATGTATATAGCAAGCAAATTTGAAAGGAAAAATAATGACATGCTCTTTTAGGATTCAGCTCAAAGTTTCTTTTGTTGGAATGGCAACAGGGAGGAATTTCTTCCTTGTAGGAAATTTGGTTGGTTCTTTGTACTGTTAAAATTCTTGGAGGAAGTTGTGGCAGATTTACTCCCTGGTAAGTTTGAAATTATCAAATTATAATCTTTTTTTTTTTTTTTTACTTTTTCTAATTTTGTTGTTTGGAGTTGAGAGACTATTTTTTAATCTTTTGGCATTTCTTGCTGAAGTTGTTCATTTACTTGATTATTATTATTTTTTTTTTTTAACTTTTTGGTGGCCACCACTTCATGGCTTTTTGCTTACTCTTGCTAGGAGCAAGAGATTTTACCTCTGTTGACAGTTTGCTTGCTTACCATCTACCTAGTAAATATTTTCCAGTTTATTTACCCGGAAAGATATTGATATGGTTTATATTTGATAAGCATAGCCCACGTAACTTACATTATACTGATTAATGAGTGAAACAGTATTGCAAATGATAGTAAACTTATTGTTACTTCACATACTAATGGTTTATTACTTAGTCACCTCATAGTAGTTTTGATTAATACTATTTCCTTTCCTTGCCATTATTATTTTTCTATTATTATTCATTTATTTCCTTTAATTCTACAGAAAATATTAATTACCTCTGTTCCGTCTTCAGCAACATTACCATCAAACACTTTTGCAACCAATTCATTCCTTTCTTTGTCTAATAAAAACAAAGAACACCTGAAAAACAGAACGAACCAAGTTACACAAAATCTGGCCATCTGCTGATGGGAATAAATACATAAAATAAATAAAGACACATAATGTTTCAGAGTAAAAATCTAATATTTCTTACCCATTTCAGAAACGAAATAGTAACACACAAAAAATTACTAGGCAATTTATGAAACAAAGTTTGTGACTTTGTCAGTACATCTTTTAAAAAATATACTTATATTACTAGTCTGCTGATATGTTCATCTGTAAACAAAAGACAGCACTGCCATTAGAAGGATGATTTCTGCATTTTTGAATTCTCTGATGTGCAGCTCAGGAGGAGCAAAGTCATTTTTGTATTTGGCATAACATCTTCATTTTAAAAAGTCAGATGTGACATTTTTTTCCCCACTGCCAAACAGCTAGAACTACAAGCAAAAGGCTGTCAATGCATTTCTGCTTTGCATAGTCAATCTGCTATGAGGAGTAAATGTGTCTTTCTATATTTGTTCTTATATCCAATGTCATGTCCAATAAATACATTTTTTTCAATATTTTTGGAAATAATAAAATTTTGAAAATATTTTTTGATTGCATGAAATTATCTAACACCTTTTTTCAGTATCATTATTGAAAAAGGTTCATGACAGCCAATATCATTAATGTAATTTAAGCATATATTCATAGTTTTATTGTAGTTCATTATGCTAAGCATATCCAAGCTTCATGTTTACAAAAAAAAAAAAAAAAAAAAAAAAAAAAAAACATATGCTATAAATGTCTGAAAACTGTTAGAATGTAACATTTCTGGTTAAAACTAATCAACTATCAGAAATCAAAAGTACGTAAGAAAGGAATTGTTTGCAAAACTTTGGCTTTTAAACATTACAAGCTAATAAATGGTTGAAATGAGCACAAAGATAATAATATTAATGGATATACAGTACAATTCTGAAAATCTGCACAACTTGGTTCCAGAGGTTGTGCAGATTGTAGAGTTTTGCGGATTTTAGAGAACCTGTGTGTGTTTACTAGTACATACGTACTGTATAATACTAGTTCAAATAGAATGGTATTCATGTATGAATTATAGGCTTTCATTTGTTTAATAATTAGTAAAATTAATTAGTAATATGTATTTCATACTGTAATTAGTAGTATTTGGAATTTATATAGATATATACAGTATTTAATAAGTAAGTAAAATATAAAGAACAAATTCATAATATAGTACTGTATTAATTAATTGAATTTTTATTTGCCAAATACTGTATATGTCAGTCAAACATTCTGGCTGGCAAACATTCCATCAATGGTCAATTGTTTTAAATTTGGTTTCTCTCGTTGAAGTTTTTCCTGAAGTCTATAAATCCTCATTATTTCCTGTGCTGAAACACATTTCTGCTGTTATAAAAAATAATGTATTGTTCTTCCAACAAAATTCCATCACCTAAGGATATTTTTTTGGTAGTAGAATCCTCGCTGTCAGTGTCTGAATCACACTAGCTATGATTTCATCATCAGTCATTGTTTGGACTTCACTCTTGTCTGAAGATTCCATCCATTCAACTATATCTTCTTCTCTAAACGCATTCATCATTGACACATTTGCTTGTTTGGCATATGCTAGAAGCTCCGTAGCCTTTCATTTGGCCTAAACTCATAATCCTCGGGTTCAGAGTCAATAAATATTGATGCTGGCCATAACTTATGCCATGCATTTATCAGAGTAGAACGTTTCATATTGTTCCATGAACCTGCTATTGAGTACAGGCAGTCCTTCATTGTGATATCTTTAATGAACATCTTGATTGCTTGAAACGATTTATCAGAGTTCAACAGTTTCCTTAGGAATTCTCCTTTGTAGTAGCACTTCCAACTGTTAACTATACCCTGTTCCATGGGTTGAATTAATGAAGTTGTGTTTGGGGGTAAGAACATAACTGTAACATTATTTGAAGTTAAATCTTCAGGATGTACCCTGCAGTTGTCCCATACAAACAAAATTTTACAGTCTGGAGCAAGTCCAACCTCCACATGGTGCTTTTCTGGTGTCTTTAACAAAGTGATTATTGAACCAGTCTGTAGGGAGTTCTTTGGTTGTCCACAATTTTTTTATTACTGCGGTAGATCACAGGTAAGGCCTTTAATCCCTTCAAAGCCCTAGGACAAGCACTTCTTCCAATCACAAATGGCATACATTTATGATTTCCAGAGGCATTGGAACAAAGAGCAACTGTTACTCTTTCTTTGCCTTCCTTAACACCAGAAGGTCCTACTTCATCAGCACACACTAGAGTATGTCTTGGTAGGCAACGCCAGACAAGTCCAGTTTCATCCATGTTATAAATTTGATCAGGAGAAAGAGCTTCCTTCTGGACAAATTTGGCAAACACATCCACTGCAGCTACCTTATCTGCTGATTCTTGCTCCCCTCAGGATTTACAAATTCCATGTCTTTGTTTGAAGCAGGTTAGCCATCCAACTGAAAAATTACAAGGCTCGTCAATCTTCAGTTGCTGATGAAATAGCTTGGCTTTTTCGCATAAGAGTGAACCTGTAATTGGCATATCATCGTTACGCCTTTGCCGAAACCACTCGTAAACAACAGCACTGAGGGTGGAGTTTCTAGCTTCATGCATCGTTTTGCGATCAGCAATTTCAGAATTGCTATAACTCATTGCATAGAATTTCAATATCTTGTCTTAGTTCTTCTTAATATCGTACACAGTCCGAACAGCAATACCAAAAATCTCCGCAACATGCTTTGGTGCACTGCCATTATCAAGTTTTTGCAACAAGTCCACTTTCTGCTGAATCGTTAAAGAGCTGTGCGTTGTCTTCACTCCTGCCATTTTCTCAAATTTCCAAACAATTATTAAAAAAATTCACCTTAAGACGTGAAACAAGACATAAAAATAACAGATTCTCACAACATGTATACCGGAAAAAAAAAATATGTAAACACGCAATGCTAAGTTGCCAGATTAGCCGCTTGATATGTGCTTTATTTGAACTTCAATCTCTCAACACTGTACCGTCATTTTTGACCAAAAAAATTTATATCATTAGTAATATTTTTCAAATAGAGAAACCACATACAAATATTTTAAAAACCTTTAAAAAAATCTTAAGCATTTTTTTTATGTCAGCTGGAAAATAAAAAATTTCGATTTCTGAAACTTTTTTTTTACCCGTCGGTTAACTGTAACTGTGACTGGTGTTCGAATCCATGTGGATTTTAGGCAGTTGTGGATTTTAGGAGTGTGGATTTTCGAAATTGTACTGTATTTGTCAAATACAGCTAAACAAAACATGGGCACAAAGTGAAAATACTATAAGGTTTCTATTTATTGCATCACAGCTGGATTGTTAAAACCATAAGACTAAGAACTCAATGAAGCTTCCAAAAATGCTACCATCTTAAAATCACCTTAGAAATTACTTAAAAATTTAGTAATCATGATAATATGATTACTATATATATTTTAGTAATCATTATAACATGATTACTAAAACTTTGAAGTAATTTCTAAGGTGGTTTTAAGATGGTAGCATTTTTGGAAGCTTCATTGAGTTCTTAGTCTTACGGTTTTAACAATCCAGCTGTGATGCAATAAATGGAAACCTTATAGTATTTCCACTTTGTGTCCATGTTTTGTTTAGCTGTATTTGACATTAAAAAGGATCAGTACAAACAGACATATTTTTTGACACTCAATTGACAAGTGTACATGTACCTTCTCTATCATTTTGGCAATGATAATATATACACAATAAATTTCAGTATTTATACTGAATGTTACAATTAAAGAGCACATAAAAATAAATTGTATATATGAAAAATTTTAGAATTCATACTGAATGTCAGAACTAGGTACACTGCTAGACAATTGCTAAGGACGGATCATAAACGGCTATATAGCGCATAAAAAGTAAGTGTGGTTGGATGCCAAGTGAAATAAAATAATGCCAGAACGCCAGGACATTACAAGAAAAACAATTTATTGTGCTCTGAAATCCAGAAGGCTTTGGAACGTGTTCAAGGGACAAACAGGCCATTTTGTGCAGAATACGTAAACGTGAAAAAAATGCAATTACCGTCAGCAGGCGTTCCGGCATAAGATGTCAATACGGGATATGGCCACCATGGAGGGCGATGCAAGATTCCACACGTCGTGTCATGCTCTGCACAACATCATCAAGCAGCTGTTGGGGTAATTTATCCCATTCCTCTGTCAGTGCACGGATGAGGGTGTCCTTGTTTATCGGAAGGCATTGGCGACCAGCAAGACTCCTCCCCAAAGTATCCCACACATTTTCAATGGGATTCAGATCTGGAGAACGTGCTGGCCATACGAGGCGTTGAATATCCTCGCTCTCAAGACACTCCTGGACAGCGACTGTTCGATGACATGTTGCGTTGTCGTCCATGAAAATTAATCTATCACCGACAGCACCACGGAACATGTGAACATGAGGTAGCAGAACATCATTAATGTATCGTTGGCCACTCATAGTCCCAGTTGGAAGCACATAGAGGGACGTACAGCCATTGATCATGATGCCAGCCCATACCATGACACTACATGTTGGATATCGGTCCCTTTCCTGTATGTTTGCTGGACAATATGCATTACCACTATCACGCCAGATCAGTTGTCGTCGACAATAAGACCGATAGACTGTATCTACTCTCATCTGAGAAGAGGACAACAGACCAGTCGTTATCAGTCCAATTGCGATGTTGATGGCACCATTGCAAATGGGCTGTACGGTGACGTCTGGACAATGGGATTCACACAACAAGATGGCGGGCGTATAGTCCTCCTTCATGCAAACGTCTGGCGACAGTTTTTCGGGAGATCCGCTCGCCAGTATCAGCCATAAACTGATTTCTTACCTCACTAGCTGTGTTGCGCCGGTGTCTTTTTGTTGATAGCACTATGTACCGATCTTCTGCAGGTGTCGTACTGCGAACACGACCTCCCCCGTGACGTTTGCTACACTCTCCATTTGTTTGAAATGATTTCCAAAGCCTTGAAACAACACTGTGGCTGACGTCCAACTCCCTGGCAACATCTGTTATTTTTCGCCCTTCTTCAATCTTGCCAATAATACGGCCACGCGTAAAATCATTTAGGTGATGTCGGGAAGACATTCTGAAAATTGCAAGTTCGTCAATTGATTCTTTCCCTTTCAACTTTGCGTTTGAACAACAACGGTCAATACGCGTCAAATCCTTTATATCTCTTATCAGCGCTATGACGTCACGAACAAGTTCGGCAATCCAAAATTTGCATACGCACAACACGTCTAACTGTATCCCGCACTTATGCTAATTTCCACATTTTCCTGCCTTCCATTTTATGGTTGCTATCGTTGCTATTGTCATCCGTCCTTAGCAATTGTCCGGCAGTGTATGATTCAGCAATATATTAATATTTATTGGCTTTACTTTCCAGAATATTTAAGAGACCAAATTGTACCTCATGATGGATACACATTCATATTTAATCAAATGCATAACAAATGGCTTCAACATTGGATGCTTAGTAAAAAACAACTAGAGAAATGTTGATGATAGACCTTTAATAATCACAAATGAAAAGGGAATGAAGGCATTCCTAAAAAGAACTAATTTGGAAAAAAAAAAGTTCAAAATATATATAAACTATGTCTTAATACTTAACACAGACATTTGACGTGGACTAGGAACATCAAACAGAAGTCATCGCTCTTTCCATATTTACAAGTGAGTCACGGAAAAATTCTCATTGGCCGCTACCGGGATAACGCCCGAGACTGACTGTTGGTTCACTTCTTTGTTTAGTAAACAACGATGGTGACTGAGGTTGACTCCTGCTGATCCCTCAAAAGTCAGGCAACTTTAAAGAATAGGTAAGAGTAGGAAACGGACTCATTCTAGACATGCGTTTCCAGCCGCTATGGTCGTTTGTATATACGGGCGTTATGGTTGTTAAAGGGTTAAAGCTGTGAAATACAAAATGTGAAGAAAGCAGTGAGATTCCAAACTCCTCTGGAGTTCTGACTTTTTGTGCCACATTAAATGGACCTAATGCAGCTTGCAGTAGCGGCAGTAATGATGGAATCGCCCCCAGAGAATCTTTAACACTGTGAAAAGCATCCTTATCTTTCAATGTACGAACAAGTGCACCTTCATTACTGATTGTTAGCAACTTACATCTCCTGCACATTTGAAGAAGAAATTAAAATTTTAGGCCGCCAAACTACCGTAACTGGCAAAAGAAATTATAGGTGAATTCTGTACCAGAAACTGGTGCAGAAGTTTCAATTCCGATTTTATTCAGATTGTACGCAGATTTTTGTGCCCTCTCTCAAACTGCACGCGGGGCAGCCATCCCACTTGCCCCACCCTAGTTACGCCTCTGCATCCTGGAATGGATAGAGGTCATAAGTTCCAGTACTTCAGAGAATGTCATAGATGTCAATGGGAATCATATACAATACATAGAAGGCAAATACAAATGTCATTATCAGCACAAAGGTGCCACATTTTTGCTGTTTCCTATGGAACCATCTCTTTAAAAAACTTGAAAATTGCATTGATATTGATGACATTGTATTTGCTTCCATGTATTTACGAAAAACAGTTACTTCAGGGTGATTCGCTTCCCATTGATATCTATGATGTTCTCTGAAGTCCTGAAACTTGTGACCTATATCTGTACCAGAATGAAAAATGGGACGTCGACGCTACAAGGAAGTATTGGATTACTTCGACTAGCACAAATTTGAATGGTATTCAGATTCGTGAGCTATAACTAATTAGTTTCAGTTACTTTGAATTTCATTGTCCTGTGTGGTATAAGAGCAGTATGCTTGAATAGGAATTGGGAAATCAGGTTTGATTTCTGTTCCAGGGCAACGCAATTTTCAAGTTTTATGAAGAGATGGCCACATGGGCAACAGTGAAAATATGGCACCTTTTTGCCAATAATAACATTTGCAATCCATATCATTATCAGTAGCTGTCACGCCCTCTTTAAAAAAAATTGAACATTTCATAACTTTTTTTACCTTTCAGCTTTTGTTAAGTGCCTTGCTTGGGCCATTATTTCACGCAAAAGTAATGTGACATCATCTGTAAATCACAGTAAACAAAAGAATAAATAAACTGATAAGTTACAATAATTTCACTAAAAATTTAACAGTTTGTGTTCTGCAAAGAACACAAGCTTTTAAAAATATTACCTTGGTTTTCATGCAGCAATAATAATTTTGAAATTTTTGAATTCTTAAATCATTGTAGCAATTGCATATAAGCATATATTCTTCATTAGAAAGTACTGAAAATGAAAATTTAATACTAAAGTCAGTGAAATTGCATGGGGATTTCAAACAGAAATGTTTAAGGAGGGATATAACCTTAATAAAATAACATTATACCTTAAAATGGAGAAAGGATGAAATTGTAATGTTTTATATAACTATCACTGCTACAGTGCATTTTACATGATGATAAGATGGAACTGTTTACACATGGTAAAGATGTCCTGCTCAGTACAAAAATGAATGAAATGATCTCATCAAGCAGATCTCAAAGCTTTCTTTCTCTTTCAAACATTCAGAATTACTGCATTCAGAGTTAGAAGAGAGGGGATTATGGATGGCTACTTTTGACAGGTAACAGAATTTCCCAGCATGCATGTGGGCAAGGCAATTTGCTGTGCTGAGGTTGAGATGCTGATCATTCACTTCAAATGTGAGGTTCCAATAGCAATGTTTACCACAGAAAAGAAAGAACTATTTTTCACAAATAATACATGCGAAATTCACAACCCTTCCTTAAAATATTTCTTGAAAAAAAAAAAAAAAAAAAAAAGGCATGCTTACTGTACCATCTTGTTTTTCAATCTGTTTGCAGAAATGTATTTCAGTGTCTGAAAGATTGTTCATTTCTGTATTCAACAGCTGGGCTATGAGTTCCAGAATTCTGCACTTTTGCTGAAGAATACTTTTCCCATTAGATGGCACAAGCTTATTGTGACATTTGATATACAATATAGCAACTTTGTAAAAGGCGGAATGATTTTTTCTTTTGCTAAAAAGCTGGAATTATTATCATACATATTTTCTACTTTATATGGTATTTTATGATGTGAGTGCAACATAACGTAACTAAGCATTTGCATTTCCTTATAGTATCTCCCCTCCTAAAAGTTTAATTTTAAAAATTCTACTAGTATCCAGGAGTTGTACTTATGACTAAAATTGTTCCAGATGTTTTAAGATTTTTCTGGACTCAGAATTTAACTGATAGGTAATGTGAATTTTGATATTTAGTTTGATGATACATATATATTCCATCCTATATAGGTCTGACTGGGGAAACTGTTTTAACATTGGGCAGTTTCAATTACGTAAGAACAATACCATTCTCACATTATCTGTTTTCTTAGATTTACTACTTTCTCACCAAATAACATAACAGTGTTTTAGTATTAGACACTATATCTCAACTTTTAAGATTCCAACTTCAAAAATACTTTTTGTATTAAACACTTAATTAAACTTCTAATATGGGTTTTTTTAAGAATTTATTTTAATTTGCAAATTTTTGGAGAAAACTCTTCTCCTTCATCAGGCAGCCCCTGGTCACTCTTTTTTACACTTTCCAACCGTAGGTTGAAGAAGCGTATATGCTCCAGCTTTTTCCGTCCGTCTGTCTGTCTGTCTGTCTGTCTGTCTGTCTGTCTGTCTGTCGGCACGATAACTCACGTAAAAATGGTTCGATTTTGATGAAATTTTAGTATGGGGTAGGGGACCACCAGGGGACGAACCCTATTGAAAATAGGTGAAGTGGGGTCAAAGGTCACGCCATAAGAGCAGGATCCATTTCATTGCCTTTATGCGTCATAACATGCGTAAATATGGTTCGATTTCGATGAAATTTCAGTATGTGGTAGGGAACTACCTGGGCACGAACCCTATTGAAAATTGGCAAATTGGGGTCAAAGGTCAGGCAAGGCATAAGAGTGGGATTTATTCCATTGCCCTTATGCGTCATAACTTGCATAAAAATGGTTCGATTTCAATGAAATTTTGGTATGTGGTAAGGAACCACCTGGGAACAAAACCTATTGAAAATGGGTGGAATGGGGTCAAAGGTCAGGACATAAATGCAGGATCCATTTCATTGCCTTTATGCGTCATAACATGCGTAAATATGGTTCGATTTCGATGAAATTTTAGTATGTGGTAGGGAACCACTGGGCACGAACCCTATTGAAAATGGGCGAATGGGGTCAAAGGTCAGGCAGGGCATAAAAGCGGTATTTATTCCATTGCCCTTATGCGTCATAACTTGCATAAAAATGGTTCAATTTTGATGAAATTTTAGTATTTGGTAAGGAACCACCTGGGGACGAACCCTATTGAAAATGGGCGAAATGGGGTCAAAGGTCAGGGCATAAAGGTGGAATCTATTCCATTGCCTTTATGCGTCATAACACGCGTAAATATGGTTCGATTTCGATGAAATTTTAGTATGTGGTAGGGACCACCAGGGACGAACCCTATTGAAAATGGGTGAAGTGGGGTCAAAGGTCACGCCATAAGAGCGGGATCCATTTAATTGCCTTTATGCGTCATAACATGCGTAAATATGGTTCGATTTCGAGGAAATTTCAGTATGTGGTGTGGAATTACCTGGGCACGAACCCTATTGAAAATGGGCGAAATGGGGTCAAAGGTCGGGCAGGACATAAGAGCGGGATTTGTTCCATTGCCCTCATGCGTCATAACTTGCGTAAAAATGGTTCGATTTCGATGAAATTTTAGTGTGTGGTAGGGAGCCACTGGGGACGAACCCTATTGAAAATGGGCGAAATGGGGTTAAAGGTCAGGACACTGGAGTGGAATCCATTCCATTGCCCTTGTGCATCATAACTTACCAAAAAATGTTTCGATTGCGACAAAACGTTATCATGTTGTTCCGGAGGTATAGCGAACCGGTTCTGTTGAATATCAACGAAATGGGGTCAAAGGTCATTGCACAAAAGCAAGATTTATTCCACAGCCATTGTTCTCATAACTTGCGTAAAACTGAATCTATTGCGACAAAACTTTAGTATGTTATTCTTGAGGTGTACTGAACCGGTTCTGTTGAATATCATCGAAATGGGGTCAAAGGTCAGGACACAGGAGCGAGATTTATTCCACAGCCATTATCCTCATAACTTGAGTAATAATTTCTGGTATGTTGGAAAGCGTATCATAATCAATGCATTGCATGATTTTACTAACTTGTTCACCATTAGTATTGGTCAACCTAACAATGTTGTAGCCACAACTGAAAAGTTTCAGACATTTCTAGATTTTCTGAAGCAAAAAATTTACCACTAGGCAGCATAAATTTGCATTTTTAGTTCTAAGTATCAACAGGTATGATCGTAAAAATTTTCTTAACTCAACTAGCTCAATTACTATCCAGGTAGCTGCTGATTTTTCAGATATGCTATTTTCCACAAAAGCTAGTCCGACAGCCTATTTGTACTTCAGACAATAGTTCCGCTTCTAAAATTAAGATTTGAAAAATTATTTCTGAATCTGAACCAAAACCAGAACTTTCTGATTTAAAAAAAAAAAAAAAATTATGATTAAAGTTTTTTCCACTAGATGGAATAATTTAGATTGTTGTTTTTACAGCACTTCATCTTCTATATATCAAACCAGAAAAATAGTTTTAACACCAGCTAGATGTAACCAGATCAATATTATATACATGATTTCTTATTTTCCACATGCTCAGTTTTCTTACTAGGTACACACTTTTGCATTTGGCACTATATTTTCTCATTTGATTGAAATATTCTTTTTGCTGAACATATTTGATATCACAGCCAAGATTGCTTGCAAATTTTTCAGCTTTTTTTCATGTAAAAATTTTATGCTAGGTGCAGCAAAACTGTGTTTGAATTAGGAACACAACATATTCTCCTGTACAAGTTATACAGGAAAACTTCTTTTTTCATCAGACAGTTACAATTATTAGCAATGCTTTGCATGTTTTAAGCCTTTTCCAGGTGCTTTATTTTTACACTAAGTTATATGTCAGTGTAGCACCACACTTGCATTTTGATTGGATTAGAAAACTCTTTTAAATAAATAACTGATACTGGGACTATGATTATTCATTCATTATTTAGGTGTCCATGATTAAAAATTGTTCTACCAGGTGGCATAAATGATATATATTTGGCGGTATATGTCTTCTTCCAGCTGTCAGATTGAAAACATCTTTTAGTTACACAGCTGTAAATATCAGAAAGATTCTTCAGACATTTCTCATTTATTTCTGATGCCAAATTCTCCACTGGTTGCATACATGTATATTCTCATTTACCCAAATACCTCTACCAATTCAGGTTGATAGCTGAGCTACCATATTATAACCTTATCAACATCATCATCATCATTGCCAACCATTATCAATCCACTGCTGGACGAAGGTCTCTCCAAGCCTCTTCCACAACTGTCTGTTTTGTGCCAGTCTCCTCCATGTTACTCCCGCATACTTTCGAATTCCATCCACCCATCTCCCACGTGGTCTTCTTCTGGGTCTTTTCCTGTCCCTTGGAATCCAATCTAAAATTTCGGCTGTCCATCGATGGTCTGTCCTTCTGGCAGTATGCCCAGCCCATTGCCATTTCAAGGATTTAACTCTGATCATGATGGCTTCCACTCTTGTCATTTTTCGGATCCACGAGTTTCTCTTCTTATCTCTCTTGGTTACACCAAGCATGCACCTCTCCATGCTTCTTTGAGTTGTCTGCAGCCTTTGTATGTCTCTTTTAGTTAAGGTCCACGTCTCTGCACCATATGTAAGCACTGGAAGGATGCGTTGATCAAACACTTTTCTTTTAAGACATAATGGCATATTGCTTTTCAAAATTATGCTGTTTCTTCCAAAAGCTCTCCAGGCAAGTTTTATATACCGATTAATTTCTTCATCAATGTGACCCTCACTTGATATCTGCTGTACAAGATAAACGTACATGTCTTTTATCTCCAGCTTTTCCCCATCAATCGATAAATCTTCATTTCTTGTAAAAGCATTGTACACCACTTTTGTCTTCTGAAAGTTCATTTTTAATCCCACTTCTTTACTCTTGTCAGCAAGTTCCTGGATCATACTCTGCAGCTCTGATGGGGTAGTTGCAAAAATGATTATGTCATCAGCAAAACGAAGGTGGGTTAGATAATCTCCATTAATCTTTATCCCTTTGTTTTCCCAGTTCAGTGATTGAAAGACATTTTCCAATGCGGCATTAAAGAGCTTGGGAGATATGATGTCACCTTGTCTCATTCCCTTTCCAATTTTTATGTGTGTTGTATTTTCAAACAGCCAAATATTTGTACTTGCATTTTCATAGATGTTATTAATAATATTAATGTATGCATCTTCAGTACCGCAGGATTTCAAAGCCATTGTAACTGCTGATGGTTTCACCGAATCAAAGGCCTTTTCATAATCTATAAAAGCCATGCACAATGGAAGTTCATATTCCCTCGCTCTTTCAATTAGTTCTCTCAGTATGTAGATATGATTTTATAGTACTGTACCCACTCCTGAATCCAGCTTGTTCTCTTGGTTGAGTCATATAATACGTGCTTAGTCAGAAATTGTATCTTAAAAGTAGGGTCATGATTTTTAATTTTGTTTCAGAAATTCTGTTTAGTCTTGAAAATTCTGAAACTTTCCAAAATACTGCAGCAAGACAAAATTTTCTGCACAGTGTAACTCAAAATATTCACAGCCACAAATGTGTGCACAATGTTCTGCAGTTCAATTGTCATTCACCAGCTAGTACAGAATGAAAGAAATTCAACAAAATAGAACAAAATAATGAAGTATATGCAATAAAGTTAGCTAATTTCCATGCCTATGAACCATCCACAGGCACTCTTTATGAAGAAGTTATTTCATTATGGCAAATTACATTACTGGTTGTTTAATACAAGAACAGAAACAGACATATAAGCCCAATCTTCTCATAAAACCTTCATAACTTCTTTGTAAAAATTATCTAATCAATTTTATAAAAATTAATTCTGCATCATTTGTTAGGTCTTACTGGTGTTTCACGTGGGTTCGTTAAAACATTTTTTAAGCACTTAAAAGTTGAAACTTTCGCTCATAAAGCACAATTTTTTTTAAATATATAAAAATACAAAAAATAGCAAAAATTTTATAAAATCCTAAAAAAAGTTGCTTTTTGAACTGTGAGAAGGTAAGTCTTGGAATCTCGCAGTCGGGTAGCATTTGGAGTGGTATGTTTACTTCGTTCGTGTAGTGAAATAGCTTTGTTATTGTAAAAAATGAATCTTAATGGGCCAAATTACCCCATTTCCTCACTTTATGTGGGCAATGTTGTTTGAGAAATTTTCATCTGCTGGTCCTGTGCTGTCCATTAGAGTATGCCGAGATATGATTACTTGACATTCTCTGGGTTATGCCTACATCAACTTCAAGCAGACTGTTGATGTGAAAAAACACTGGACACTATGAATTTTGATCCACTAAAAGGCTGGGTATATCATATCATGTGGTCCCAAACAGACCCATTTTTATGTAGTCAGGTGTTGGTAATGTGTTCATCAAGAATCTGGACAAAAGTATTGATAACAAAGCCATGTATGATACATTTTCTGCATTTGGAAATATACTTTCCTGCAAGGTCGCTACAAATGAAGAGAGTGTCTCCAAAGGATATGGATTTGTTCAGCTTGAAACTGAAGAACCTGCTAATAATGCCATTACCATAGTAAATGGGATGTTACTTAATGGCATAAAAGTGTACGTTGGAAAATTTATTCCTCATAAGGAATGTTAAAAGATATTGGGAGAAAAAGATTTATGAATGTTTATTAGTGACCATAGATTGGTGAGATGTAAGATGCACCTCAACACTAAACTCGAACATGGCAAGCTCATAAGACAAACAAAATGTATTGACATAACCAACTTTAAAAAACACCATAATACCTTCAAGTTGGAACTGAAGAACAGATTCTCTGCGTTAGAAGGCCTAACATTGGAAGAAGTGGATATTTATGAAGTTAACAGAAAAGTAACCAAAGCTCTTGTGGAAACAGCAACAAAATTAGCTGGGTCTAAGAACAAGTTGCATGTGAACAAATTATGAGGAAAAACAAAAATGTTGATGCAAAAAAGAAGAGAAATGAGAACAACTAAAAAAGATGTGACTTCCAAAGTGGAATATATAGAGCTATGCAAGACAGTACGAAAAAGTATCACTGAAGACATAAGGAAATTCAACTGTGAACTAGTGAGGAAAGCAATGGAAAACAACCAAAGCCTAAAGATAGCAAAGGGACATCTCAGTAAGGGAAGAAAACAGATTATGGCACTGAGAAAAGAAGATGGTTCTGTAACAAGAAATAGAGGCGAAATTTTGACAAGAGTGAAACATT
Organism: Macrothele yani; assembly: GCA_039090855.1. NCBI lineage: Eukaryota > Metazoa > Arthropoda > Arachnida > Araneae > Macrothelidae > Macrothele > Macrothele yani. Next base: position 63,669,374 of record CM077006.1, read on the forward strand.
TCTACTCCAAATTATATGAAAGGGATGATACATGTACTCCAGACATCAGGAAAGGTATCAGAACCAGAGTTCTTCCAGTACTCCCAGCAGAAGTTGCACATGCAATCAAGAACATGAAGTGGGGAAAAGCTCCAGGAGATGATGGAATTACTGTAGACATCATACAAGAAGCAAGTGGAGAAATTGAAACAGTACTCGCCCAAATTTTCACTTGATGCCTTAATGAAGGGAAGATTCCTGAGGATTGGAACAAAGCTACAATGATCCTGCTACATAAAAAATGTGACATTGAGGATCTCAGGAACTACAGACCTATCAGCCTCCTATCAGTGGTTTATAAAATCTTCAATAAAGTTCTTTCACACCGCTTGAAGGTAACACTGGACATGGCTCAACCGAGAGAACAAGCTGGATTCAGGAGTGGCTACAGCACAGTAGATCATATCCATGTATTGAGAGAACTAATTGAAAGAGCGAGGGAATATGAACTTCCATTGTGCATGGCTTTTATCGATTATGAAAAAGCCTTTGATTCGGTGAAACCATCAGCAGTTACAATGGCTCTGAAATCTTGCGGTATTGAAGATGCATACATTAATATTATTAATAACATGTATGAAAATGCAAGTGCAAAGATTCGGCTGTTTCAAAATACAACACACATAAAAATTGGAAAGGGAGTGAGACAAGGTGACACCATATCTCAGAAGCTCTTTAATGCCACATTGGAAAATGTCATTCGATCAGTGAACTGGGAAAACAAAGGGATAAAGATTAATGGAGATTATCTAACCCACCTTCGTTTTGCTGCTGACATAGTCATTTTTGCAACTACCCCTTCAGAGCTGCAGAGTATGATCCAGGAACTTGCTGACAAGAGTAAAGAAGTGGGATTAAAAATGAATTTTCAGAAAACAAAAGTGATTTTACAAGAAATGAAGATTTATCAATTGATGGAGAAAAGCTGGAGATAACAAACACGTATGTTTATCTTGGACAGCAGATATCAAGTGAGTGTCACATTGATGAAGAAATTAATCGGCGTACAAAACTTGCCTGGAGAGCTTTTGAAAGAAATAGCATAATTTTCAAGAGCAATATGCCATTGTGTCTTAAAAGAAAAGCGTTTGATCAATGCATTCTTCCAGTGATTACATATGGTGAAGAGAAGTGGACCTTAACTAAAAAAGACATACAAAGCCTGCAGACAACTCAAAGCAGCATAGAGAGGTGCATGCTTGGTGTAACCAAGAGAGATGAGAAGAGGAACTCGTGGATCCGAAAAATGACAAGAGTGAAAGACATCATGATCAGAGTTAAATCTCTGAAATGACAATGGGCTGGACATACTGCCAAAAGGACAGACCATCAATTGACAGCCAAAATTTTAGATTGGATTCCAAGGGACAGGAAAAGACCCAAAAGAAGACCACATGAGAGATGGGTTGATGAAATTCGAAAGTATGCGGGAGTGACATGGAGGAGACTGGCACAAGACAGACCGTTGTTGAGGAAACTTGGGGAGACCTTTGTCCAGCAGTGGATTGATAATGGTTGACGATGATGATGATGATATCAATAATTTTGGCGAAGACCTTGATGATGAGAAGCTGAGGGAATTATTTGAGAAATATGGAAAGATTACAAGTGCAAAAGTAATGGTTGATGAAAGTGGGAAATCCAAAGGCTTTGGATTTGTTAGTTTTGAGGAGCCTGAGCATGCAGAAAAGGCTGTTGAGGACTTAAATGGCAAGGAACTGAATGGAATGCCCTTGTATGTTGGAAGAGCTCAGAAATCCGAAAGACAGGCAGAACTGAAATGGAGGTTTGAACTCTTGAAAATGGAATGTATGAGTTGCTACTAAGGAGTGAATTTGTACAAGAAAAAAAAATTCTGCCTTGTCCAACAGCCACAATCAGCATTGGTAAATCCTGTTTTAGATAAGTGTAAAACTGGACTGAACTGGGTCAGCTGATTCTTCCTGTTGACTGGGTATGAACATCTCCACAATCTGAGCCAACTTCCGTATATACATTTGTCATAAGTCATAATACAGCACTTTTTGTGGTCCTTCCATGTTTGTTTTTAAAAACAAACAAATACTAAAACTGGAAACTCTAACCCTACTACTACTATACATACAATAGCCTCTTGATCAGAACCACATTAAAATACTGTTGCTTTTATCAACTGAGTGGGTTTTCTGCTAATAAAAAAGTCTCACATAAAGAAATTCTGATAATTTTTTCCAGCTACACACATTTAAAAACTCATGTAGACTGCTTAAGAATATTATTGTTTTTGAATGCAGATAGATCTAGAGGCTACTGTAGCTTCAGAAAATTACAAATAATCAATGCTCACATTAAAGTTTTCTTCATACTTTTAATTTGCAATATTGCCACATGCAGAGTCCAATCTTATGTTCAACAGGACTGTTTGTCTTACCAATAACACTCACAAGGTATGGTGAATACTTTTACATACACATAGACATTTATCAAATGCTTTAATAACATACATACATTTCGTAATGGAACTATAAATGACCAGTTTTTATTCTTTTGATGTAATTTATTAAATGCTTATTTTTAATTTTTTTCAATAATACTGTTTTGTGAAACTAAGAAAATATATGTTTGGCTTCAACATTTATTGAACTACTGATTAGTGGCACTTAAGTTATACAGCTTTAATGCAAAATTCGATGGTATTCAAGGCAATTAAATGAAATTAATATCCCACAGTGTCGAGAGCCCACTTAGCTATGTTACATATAATAAATGTGAAAACATGTGTAAACAAATGTAAAATGCTTTTCCCTATCACATGATAAAAAGTATGCATACTTATATACTTACCTAAATGTGTAAATAGATTCTTAGCAACAGTGAGAAGTGACTGTAGAAACAGATAAGAATGAAAAGAGAAAGAATTAATGATGAATAACGATGACCATAAATGCAATTTCAAAACCAGAACTATAATTATATATCCATAATAAAAGAATTTAAAAACATGAATACATAAAAACTGAATTTATGCAATCCAGTTTAAAATATTTTGTAACCGCAATTATGATGTGTTACACATAAGGAAAGTAAATGAGAAATTTAAAAACGTAAAAAGACTGTTAATAACCAAAAACCGCCATGAAGTAAATATGTAAAACTGAGATGGAACAGAATGTGTGCCCATATTACAAGGCTAATTAATTTAAGGAATTTGAAGAGAAGAAGTTAAGAATTAAATTGAAAGTTGGAGGTAAAAGTAATAAAACATCAAAAATTTGTTTGAATAAAAATAAGAAATTATGAGAAAAGAATATATAAAACTTAAAATGAAGGTGTTTAGTTAATGTTATTCAGGTAAACACAGAGCACACACACACACACTCAGATGAGTAAGGTAATAAAATTGTCTGTACTCATATCTTGAAAATGACAATTGGTAATCAAAAGACAGTTCACAAATCCACCTGAAAATTTAAGATGAAAACAAATCTACCAACATTATGGCTGAATTCTCAGGGCCAAGTATGGAACCACATATTCCTTAACAAAATATACTTTCAGTAACCAAAAAACTTAAAGGGAATTATGAGGATAAATTTATTCAGGTACATAATCTCTCAAATTTTTGATCTATACACTAGATCATTGGCAAGAGTTCCTGCATCTTACTACTTCCATAGGTCTGGCGACCAAGCCTGGTTGATTTGCATCCAGCATAGTCGTTGATGTTGCCACCTTGTGTCTCGTAAATTTCCATGGATTCCTCTAACTTCATTTCATTTTGTGGCCAGTTTGTTGTATGTGCCAATCTGATCCTGTTTTATTGGAAATGTTTCTTATTGCTGCTTTGTGTGCATTAATTCTGGTGGTTAACCTTCATCGCATTGTGCTGATGTATGGTAAACCACATGAAGACTCTATTTTATAAATCACTCCTTCTTGGAATAAAGTATTTGCTTCTCTTTGATTTAGGGATGGTAAGTAATTCTTAATTTTGTTATTTAAACCTGAAGCTAACCTAATTTTATAATTATTTATGATTTTTTTCAGTTTCTCAAACAGTCCCTTCTGGTAAGTGACTTCTCTGCTCTCGTGAATAAGTAGTCAATTTTCTCTTAATTTTTTATAGTAGTGCTTGTTCTACTCCTACAAGGATTCTCCTCCAATAGTTCATGTATTTCTCTTGTTTTCTTTACAACAAACTGGCCACAGAATGGAATGGGACTCCATATAAGTTATCAAGCTTCAATCCTGTGTGATTATCTGGAAATTAGGGGAATTCCTGGAAATTTACAAGACACAAGGTGGCAACATCAATGACCATGCTAGATGGCACCTCAACCAGGCTTGGTCACCAGTCCTATAGAAGTAGTAAAATGCAGGAACTCCTGATGATGATCTAGTGTATAGATTGAAATTTTGAGAGGTAATGTGCATACATACATACATATCACTAAGCTATTCTCTGAGATTCAGTTGTTAGTTCCACAAATTAAAGACAAACTACCAGATAATTTTTATCTGATTATTTACTTACTGTTGCCATATCAAACTGTTCCACTTACAGCGATCTTGGCAAACAATTCGAGCTTCACTGACATCCAACTCATGACGCACACAAGATCTTCTATACTTCATACTCATGATCTTGTTCTCATGCAGACACTCCTGAATCCTCCCATGCCTTCCCTGGCCTTCCTCTGCTTTTCCTTCCTGCCACTTTGGCTGAAAAAGTTTTCTTAGTAAACATGTCATCACTCATTCTTTCAACATGCCCAAACCACCGAAGCATATTAGTCTCCACCTTGCTAACAACATTTTGCTTCACATTACACAACTCCAACACATCTTCATTCATCACACAATCAGAAGGTCTCTTGCCACAAACCCCCGTAAGTAACGCATTTCTCCAGCACACAAAAGACTCCTACGTTTTTTCTTTAGTACCCAGGTTTCACTTCCATACATCAGAGTGGGAATAATTACACTTGCATACACAGCCATGGGGGACACTCTTGAGAACCCATAATTCCTGTGAAAACCTCCCAAGGCAGTTATGACTTTCAATGAAGAATTCACTTTCCTACTGATTTCCACCATCCAATTTGCTCTCTCTGTCAAACATGCTTCCTAAATACACAAACTCATTCACCTGGTCAATCACTGTGTCATTTAGACTTATGCTACATTCAGTACTATCAGTTCCCCACTTAAAAACCATAACTTTGGTTTTTCCCTTATTTATACTTAGTTTGAACTTCATGCAAACTTCGTACATCCGGGACAACATACTCTGCAACTCACTTTTGCTCTCTGCCAACAGGACAGTGTCTTCAGCATACAGCAATCTGCACACACAGATATCACCAGGACATAAACCACTATTATCTATTTTGGCCTCACGCATACATACGTCCATAAATATATTAAACAGCAATGGTGACATTACACAACCTTGTCTAACTCCTGCACCAATGGAAAACCATTTTGATAAAACATCATTTATTCGTACACAAGCTCTACTGCCAGCATACATGGCATTTGAACTGTTAAGTAGATTTCCAGTAAAATCATATTCATTGAATACCTTCCACAGAAGTGTCCTATTTACTCGGTCGCAAGCTTAAATGTATGAAGGCAGCAAAAACTTTCTTACCAACAGCCAGATACTGTTCAATAATCATGCATAATGCAAAAATTTGGTTAGTGCAGCCTTTACCCAGCATGGAAACCACTCTGAACATCCCATACTTTCACTGATGTACGACTTCATACTTTTTCAATAATGACCTTACCAAACATTTTCCACGGCACACTCAGCAGGCTAATACCACGATAGTTCTTGCAGTCAGTCTGCTCACCTTTTTCCTTATACAAGGGAACAATGATAACATCCTTCCAATCCCAAGGGACCAAACACTTTCCACGACATACAGCAATCTGCACACACGGATATCACCAAGACATAAACCACTATTATCTATTTTGGCCTCACGCATACATGCGTCCATAAATATAATAAACAGCCATGGTGACATTACACAACCTTGTCTAACTCCTGCACCAATGGAAAACCATTTTGATAAAACACCATTTATTCGTACACAAGCTCTACTGCCAGCATACCTGGCATTTGAACTGTTAAGTAGATTTCCAGTAAAATCATATTCATTGAATACCTTCCACAGAAGTGTCCTATTTACTCGGTCGCAAGCTTTCTCTAAATCTATGAAGGCAGCAAAAACTTTCTTACCAACAGCCAGATACTGTTCAATAATCGTGCATAATGCAAAAATTTGGTTAGTGCAGCCTTTACCCAGCATGAAACCACTCTGAACATCCCATACTTTCACTGATGTACGACTTCATACTTTTTCAATAATGACCTTACCAAACATTTTCCACGGCACACTCAGCAGGCTAATACCACGATAGTTCTTGCAGTCAGTCTGCTCACCTTTTCCTTATACAAGGGAACAATGATAACATCCTTCCAATCCCAAGGGACCAAACACTTTCCACGACATACAGCAATCTGCACACACGGATATCACCAAGACATAAACCACTATTATCTATTTTGGCCTCACGCATACATGCGTCCATAAATATAATAAACAGCCATGGTGACATTACACAACCTTGTCTAACTCCTGCACCAATGGAAAACCATTTTGATAAAACACCATTTATTCGTACACAAGCTCTACTGCCAGCATACCTGGCATTTGAACTGTTAAGTAGATTTCCAGTAAAATCATATTCATTGAATACCTTCCACAGAAGTGTCCTATTTACTCGGTCGCAAGCTTTCTCTAAATCTATGAAGGCAGCAAAAACTTTCTTACCAACAGCCAGATACTGTTCAATAATCATGCATAATGCAAAAATTTGGTTAGTGCAGCCTTTACCCAGCATGGAAACCACTCTGAACATCCCATACTTTCACTGATGTACGACTTCATACTTTTTCAATAATGACCTTACCAAACATTTTCCACGGCACACTCAGCAGGCTAATACCACGATAGTTCTTGCAGTCAGTCTGCTCACCTTTTTCCTTATACAAGGGAACAATGATAACATCCTTCCAATTCCAAGGGACCAAACACTTTCCACGACATACAGCAATCTGCACACACGGATATCACCAAGACATAAACCACTATTATCTATTTTGGCCTCACGCGCATACATGCCTCCATAAATATAATAAACAGCCATGGTGACATTACACAACCTTGTCTAACTCCTGCACCAATGGAAAACCATTTTGATAAAACACCATTTATTCGTACACAAGCTCTACTGCCAGCATACCTGGCATTTGAACTGTTAAGTAGATTTCCAGTAAAATCATATTCATTGAATACCTTCCACAGAAGTGTCCTATTTACTCGGTCGCAAGCTTTCTCTAAATCTATGAAGGCAGCAAAAACTTTCTTACCAACAGCCAGATACTGTTCAATAATCATGCATAATGCAAAAATTTGGTTAGTGCAGCCTTTACCCAGCATGAAACCACTCTGAACATCCCATACTTTCACTGATGTACGACTTCATACTTTTTCAATAATGACCTTACCAAACACTTTCCACCGCACACTCAGCAGGCTAATACCACGATAGTTCTTGCAGTCAGTCTGATCACCTTTTTCCTTATACAAGGGAACAATGATAGCATCCTTCCAATCCCAAGGGACCATTCCTAGCTCCCAGCACAACTGGCAAATTTCAGTTAACCAGTCAATTACAGAGTCACCACCATATTTCAACATCTCAGCAATTATGTCATCAACTTCCAGAGCCTTTAAATAGGAAATATTTTCGCATGGAATGGTATATGTACAAAATATGCTGTCTATACATGCGATAAAAGCAAACCACGTCTTCAATAAGTAAATTAAAATCAATTTATTTGCAAATTAAAAGCGGTTAAAAGCAGACTAGCGCTTTTGGGGATCTCCTGTCCCCATCTACTGGTCAATGCGCCACGGGATCCAACAGAGTCAACCCTTATATACTTGATAACACGACCCATCATGCACCACGTCACCAACAGACCATGATGTCACAGTTTAAGCACAGATTGTAAAATTTCAATTCCAAAATCAATATAACATAAATATAAGAATACAAAATATTTACAAAAATGTACTATTCCGATGTTTTAAAATTCCTCATGTGTCAAAGTTTCTTGTGGAGCAACCATTTTTCTCCAAGGTCTTGGTACAAATGTGGGGAGATCCAAATTACAACAGTTGTCTCCGTATGCAATAATATATAAACTTTCTGAAAAGAAAACAGTATTTTTGTTGACATTGGAGTTCAAGATTTTAACATTCTCCCAAACAGGGGTGTAACCACCCTGTTTAACAGCCATAGTAAAGGCAGTATTAATAGTTTCTGTCCGTAGGGTGTACTTGTGTTCACCGAACCGGGTATTCAGAGTCCTAATTGTAGAACCTATATAAAATTTGTCAATAACACCCGAATCCTCATGGGCGAGCGGAATGCAGTATACACCATATTTCATGAGTTTGGGTACTTTATCTCTGTCATTTCTCAGTAAAGTACTTGTAAATACATTTTTAGTGCAAACCCCAAAAGTCAAATTATGCCTATGGCATATCTTCTTGAGGGTGTTAACTATTGGAGGAGATAATCCACCTTTCCAACGTATCTAGTGATTTTATTGTCCGTGGACAAGGTCGTGAATCTCAACCTGGTGAACATTCTCAATAGACCGGAAAAGTAGTGCTCTGGGTAGCCGAAGATCCGTGCCAAAGTTGAGGCCTTAGAGAGTTCGTCCCGTCTTGCTTTGTTGGAAGAAGAGTGTGTGAATGCGTGTTTGATTAGAAATCAAAGTGATGATGCTTTTTGTTCAGGGGGTGAGAAGAGTTAAACGGTATGATACATGGTATGAACGTAGGTTTTCGGTACATGGAGTATTTAATCTGGTGAGAGTTGAGGTCCCTTGATAACAAAAAATCAAGAAATGGTAGCTTACCTCCCTGCTCAAGTTCTTTCGTAAATTTTATTGTGGGAAAAAGTGAAGATAAGCAGTCAATGAAAACATCTAGTTGGGGAAGTGAGTAGGGCCAAAAAAGTAGCATATCATCGACATACCTGATTATTAGTAATGGTTGAAGTGGAGAGTCCAGCAAAACCTTGTCCTCCAAGGATTGTAAAAGAATCTCAGCCAGCACAGGGGAGAGTGGGGAGCCCATGGGCACACCCTCTCTCTGTTGGTATATTCTATTATCAAATTTAAAATACGATCTTCTGGCCACTAATTGCAGTGCTGAAAGAATGGCATCAGTTTCCAGCGGAGAGATAGAACTATCTTCTTGTAATTTTTCAGCAATGATAGAATGCACCAGATCAAGTGGTACATTTGGGAATAGTGAAACAACGTCTAGAGATGCCATGATAAAGCCAGTTTGTGGAGGGTCAAATTCCTTGATTTGCTCAAGAGCCTGAGTAGAGCTTTTAATTGACACCGTGGAATGGAGTGTCTTACTTGAAACACCTTACGCTCCATTCCACGGTGTCAATTAAAAATCACTTCGATTTCTAATCAAACGCGCATTCACACACTCTTCTTCCAACAAAGCAAGACGGGACGAACTCTCTAAGGCCTCAACTTTGGCACGGATCTTTGGCTACCCAGAGCACTACTTTCCCGGTCTATTGAGAAGGTTCACCAGGTTGAGATTCACGACCTTGTCCACGGACAATAAAATCACTAGATACGTTGGAAAGGTGGATTATCTCCCTCCAATAGTTTACACCCTCAAGAATATATGCCATAGGCATAATTTGACTTTTGGAGTTTGCACTAAAAATGTATTTACAAGTACTTTACTGAGAAATGACAAAGTACCCAAACTCATGAAATATGGTGTATACTGCATTCCGCTCGCCCATGAGGATTCGGGTGTTATTGACAAATTTTATATAGGTTCTACAATTAGGACTCTGAATACCCGGTTGGGTGAGCACAAGTACACCCTACGGACAGAAACTATTAATACTGCCTTTACTATGGCTGTTAAACAGGGTGGTTACACCCCTGTTTGGGAGAATGTTAAAATCTTGAACTCCAATGTCAACAAAAATACTGTTTTCTTTTCAGAAAGTTTATATATTATTGCATACGGAGACAACTGTTGTAATTTGGATCTCCCCACATTTGTACCAAGACCTTGGAGAAAAATGGTTGCTCCACAAGAAACTTTGACACATGAGGAATTTTAAAACATCGGAATAGTACATTTTTGTAAATATTTTGTATTCTTATATTTATGTTATATTGATTTTGGAATTGAAATTTTACAATTTGTGCTTAAACTGTGACATCATGATTTGTTGGTGACGTGGTGCATGATGGGTCGTGTTATCAAGTATATAAGGGTTGACTCTGTTGGATCCCGTGGCGCATTGACCAGTAGATGGGGACGGGAGATCCCCGAAAGCGCTAGTCTGCTTTTAACCGCTTTTAATTTGTAAATAAATTGATTTTAATTTGCTTGTTGAAGACGTGGTTTGCTTTTATCGCATGTATAGACAACATATTTTGTACATATCCCAGAGCCATACCATTCTGAAGAAATTTTAGAGCTTTACACACATCTTCTCTTGAGATCCCTCCTGTGCTTCCCTCCTTCAATGTGACATCATCTGCTTCTGCCTCAGAATCACCTTTGCTTTCTTGATCTAATAACTCATAGAAGTATGCACTCCATCTTTCACTTAACTCACTGGGCTCCCATATCATTTCCCGAAGCCTATTTTCTTCACACAACTTACAACTTTGTTTCCCCTATTTTTCCTGAGTGAGTCTCATGAACTTCCAGAAAGTCTTTCTATCTTTCCAAAAAGCCATTTCATGCTTTTCCACCTTCTCCTTCCTATCTTTTGCCTTACTCTGGCAAACCAGCTTAGCTGCTTCACACTTCTTACAGTGGTATTCATCCACAGAAACTCTACCTTGCAACATTCCCAAATACACATCCTTCTTTCTCTTTAGTGCCTCTTTAATCTCACTATTCCACCAACCATCACCTCTATTGTTACCCACTACTGTGGTGGTACCACAGACCTCCTCAGCAGCAGTAACAACACAGTTCTTAAAACATTCGCACTTCTTTTCTACATCCCTCTCATATGACTTCAGCTCCTTCAGTCGTTCTCTGAGTAAGTTAGCATAATGCTGATGTTCCTCACGAAGCCTTTTAATCTTTATTCTTTCCACCCTAGGCCTCTTCCTATTCCTTTTCCTCCAACCAACATTCAGTTTCACTCGCAACACTGCCAAGTAATGATCAGAGCCAACATCTGCATCTCTCATCACACGAGTGTCAACAACTGAGTGTTTCAGACGCTGATTGTAAACAACAAAATCTATAACACTCTTTTGACCAAGAGTACGATTTTCCCAAGTATACGTATGGGCGGATATACTTGTGGTTGAAAACGCATAAGATACACACAAACCATTCTCAATGCAGAGTTCAATGAACCTTTCACCATTATCCTTTACACAAGGATCATTAAACTTACCCAGAACATTGTCAGAAATTGCATTCTTCACACCTACTCGAGTATTGAAATCCCCTGCTATTATAACTTTCTCTTTAGCACCAAACTGGCTCAAAAGAGCTTTTAGCTTATTCCAGAAATCCTCCTTCCTATCAGAAGGTTCTGAGTCACAAGGAGCATACACTACAATTACTTTTTTCTGAAGTTTCACTTTCAGACGTATCCAAATAATTCTCTCACTAATGCAGCTGTAATGGATCAAGTTGTTGTTCATCTTTTTACTTAAAATCACACCTATACCAGCTTGTCCCCTAACATTATCCAATATTCCAGACCACACACTCAATGTGCCATTCACTTCTTCTACCCCAATTTCCTTCTTTTGGTTTCACTTACACACATCATATCCAATTTATACTTATTCATTTCTTCAATCATCTCATTCATCTCGCCATTTATACCTCTAGTATTCCATACACCAATCTAACACTCACTCAACCGTGATCTCTTTTCCTTGCACCTTTTAGAATTTCCAGGTCTATTCCATGGTGGACCATCCTTCTCAAGTGTGGTAGGTTCACAGTATCCCACACTTGAGTCAGTTTTTTCATTTCTTTGTGTCTTTTTAATCAGGTAAGTACATCAGAGTGGGGGATTAACCCACAGCTGGCAGTTCCAGTTGGTCATTCAACCTAAGGAATCTGGAACAAAACCCAGTGAGTTGGGGTCTTTTCGCCAATGTAACATAGAACTAGCTGGCAGCTCTCCAAGATTCACAGAGGCCTTTGTTGCTGTTCTGAACGCCATTGCCCACAGATCGTCTTGAGGAGACAAACCCATCTCTCACTAAGACCGCCCGCTTGAGAGGTAATGTAACTTTATTAATTTACCTCTATAATTCCTGTTAAGCTTTTTTGGTACTGACAGTAATTAGAGAAAGCCATGAAGTCATTAATTACTAAAATATACTTAGAAACTCATTCAGGGATATCTCCTGCTTGGTAGATGGTCAGTTTACCTTTTGAAGAAGTAGCTTTTCTCATTGAAAATAAGGAAGTAGTTCATAAGTATGAGTGTAAATGGACAATAAACAACAAGTGAGGAAACAAGTTATTGTTTCAGAGTCTTATGTAACTTGTTGCTTCACCTCACAATGTTGAGTACAATACACACTTCTATAAGAGTTCCATGGCACAATTTTTCTACAGCCTGGCTACCAGAAAATACAAAACACAAGCTTTACACAAAGTGACACACCAGAAATGTGTATTTTTTTTTCACTTTTGGTGTTTGACAATGTTTATCAGTCATACTGATGTTATGTTCCGATCCTAAAGTTTGGTAGCCATTTCAAATGTTGCACTTCATTCATCATGAGTTAAAAATGGCTCAGTAACTGCTCTTATTTGTTCAGAGGATGAAAATCAGGAGTTTGTTAGGATGTTGAAGTTCTTGCCAAAGCATGGTGATGTATCAACTATTTCAACAATAGATGATGCTCTGTCCACACAGACCAATGATGTCTTGAGAAACACATACAGCAGCTACTCACCTTGCTATGACAATAATGTTCACACAACAGTAAACCCCATGTTTTTACTATGAGTAGACTACTTGCTGAATTTCTTTTCTAATAGCAAAGAGCATAAATGCAACTAATAAATAAACATGGAACACTGAAAAAGAATAAAAATGAAGTGTTTGTCATGTTACTTTTACATTTACAAACACTGCATTCAACCAGCCATCCATTCTGTTTGGATGGATCAATTCCAGTACAGAACAAGTAATTTATATGAACATATATAGAAATATGGTTATTAGATGCACTGTAGCCTGGTTAGCATAAGTTATTATGAACTTCTGCCATTCTGAAAGTGGTTTTAATAATTAGGTGTTATTAATAAGCAATGTGCTTCTCTGTTACACTTGAATCTTTCTGTTTAAAGTGTTTCATACAAAATCTTTGATGAACTGGGGAAAAATCGTTGGCAATACAGTGACATCTACACATCTCATTAGGTTCTAGTCTGTAGAACAAAGAGATTCTACATCACTGAGAAGCACAATTACAGATAGTCAACAGGCTATGTAACCCAGTGGTCAAGTGGTCTAGGACATCACATCAGATCTTGACTTATATTAATCAGTCTGAGTTTGAATCATAAGAAAGAACATAGATATGTGCCGGATTCTACCTCTTCCCTAGAATCATTTGCTCTTAATTAGGGATGGATGATAGCCTGATATGCTTATTGGGTTGTTAAAACCCAAAGCAAAAAAAAAAAAAAAGGGGGGGGAGGAGGGCACAGCCATCTATGCAAGAATTGCAATTAAATGTGCAAATGCCCAAAAAGGCAAGCCAACAACAAATTTTACTATTCATGGCTTTTATTTTTATGGCTAAGTTGCTGTGTGTATATAAACTACACCATCTGTCATGAACTCATAGAAGTCACTTAAACTGGAGCCTCATTAAGCTGCCCCTGTGGCCAACCAAGTGGTCAGAAGTACAGGTTTCTGTCTAGTCACTCATGCTGGGGCAAGTTTGGAGTCCTATATGAGGCATGGATGCTGTGCTTGTCTTATAGCACTGGCTCTCTCCTTTCTCTGGAGCCTGTGGTCACAAACAATAAGGGACAGGATACTGCTTATAGCCCTCACAGCTTCTTATTGTGGTTATTTAACCCCAAAACAAAAACGTAAAAAATTCGATTCATACATACATACATATCACTAAGCTGTTCTCTGAGATTCAGAGGTTAGCTTCAAAAGAAATACAAACTACCAGATATTTTTACTTACTGTTGTCATATCAAACTTCTCCATTTACAGCGATCTTGACATACAACTGGAGCTTCACTGATATCCATTACACACCATACACAAGATATTTTATACTTCATGCTCATAATCTTTTTCTCATGCAGACACTCCTGAATCTGATCCAACCATGTCTTCCTTGACCTTCCTCTGACTTTCCTTCCTGCCACTTGGGCTAAAAAGATTTTCTTAGTAAGCATCTCATCACTCATTCTTTCAACATGGCCAAACCACCAAAGCATATTGGTCTCCACCTTGCTAACAACATTTTGCTTCACATCACACAACTGCAACATATCTTCATTCCTCACACAATCAGACCATGTTTTGCCATAAACCCCCATAAGTCGTCTCCAGCACACAAACGACTCCTATGTTCCTTCAACAGTACCCAGGTTTCACTGCCATACATCATAGTAGGAACAATTACACTTTCATACACAGCCATGCGGGACTCTCTAGAGAACCCATCATTCCTGTGAAAACCTCCCAGAGCAGCTATGACTTTCAATGATGCACTGTAGCCTGGTTAGCATAAGTTATTATGAACTTCTGCCATTCTGAAAGTGGTTTTAATAATTAGGTGTTATTAATAAGCAATGTGCTTCTCTGTTACACTTGAATCTTTCTGTTTAAAGTGTTTCATACAAAATCTTTGATGAACTGGGGAAAAATCGTTGGCAATACAGTGACATCTACACATCTCATTAGGTTCTAGTCTGTAGAACAAAGAGATTCTACATCACTGAGAAGCACAATTACAGATAGTCAACAGGCTATGTAACCCAGTGGTCAAGTGGTCTAGGACATCACATCAGATCTTGACTTATATTAATCAGTCTGAGTTTGAATCATAAGAAAGAACATAGATATGTGCCGGATTCTACCTCTTCCCTAGAATCATTTGCTCTTAATTAGGGATGGATGATAGCCTGATATGCTTATTGGGTTGTTAAAACCCAAAGCAAAAAAAAAAAAGGGGGGGGGGAGGGCACAGCCATCTATGCAAGAATTGCAATTAAATGTGCAAATGCCCAAAAAGGCAAGCCAACAACAAATTTTACTATTCATGGCTTTTATTTTTATGGCTAAGTTGCTGTGTGTATATAAACTACACCATCTGTCATGAACTCATAGAAGTCACTTAAACTGGAGCCTCATTAAGCTGCCCCTGTGGCCAACCAAGTGGTCAGAAGTACAGGTTTCTGTCTAGTCACTCATGCTGGGGCAAGTTTGGAGTCCTATATGAGGCATGGATGCTGTGCTTGTCTTATAGCACTGGCTCTCTCCTTTCTCTGGAGCCTGTGGTCACAAACAATAAGGGACAGGATACTGCTTATAGCCCTCACAGCTTCTTATTGTGGTTATTTAACCCCAAAACAAAAACGTAAAAAATTCGATTCATACATACATACATATCACTAAGCTGTTCTCTGAGATTCAGAGGTTAGCTTCAAAAAGAAATACAAACTACCAGATATTTTTACTTACTGTTGTCATATCAAACTTCTCCATTTACAGCGATCTTGACATACAACTGGAGCTTCACTGATATCCATTACACACCATACACAAGATATTTTATACTTCATGCTCATAATCTTTTTCTCATGCAGACACTCCTGAATCTGATCCAACCATGTCTTCCTTGACCTTCCTCTGACTTTCCTTCCTGCCACTTGGGCTAAAAAGATTTTCTTAGTAAGCATCTCATCACTCATTCTTTCAACATGGCCAAACCACCAAAGCATATTGGTCTCCACCTTGCTAACAACATTTTGCTTCACATCACACAACTGCAACATATCTTCATTCCTCACACAATCAGACCATGTTTTGCCATAAACCCCCATAAGTCGTCTCCAGCACACAAACGACTCCTATGTTCCTTCAACAGTACCCAGGTTTCACTGCCATACATCATAGTAGGAACAATTACACTTTCATACACAGCCATGCGGGACTCTCTAGAGAACCCATCATTCCTGTGAAAACCTCCCAGAGCAGCTATGACTTTCAATGAAGAATTCACTTGCCTACTAATTTCACCATCCAATTTGTTCTCTCTGTCAATCATGCTTCCTAAATACACAAACTCACTCACCTGGTCAATCACAGTGCCGTTCATACTTACATTACATTCAGTGCTACCAGTTCCTCTCTCAAACACCACAACTTTGGTTTTTCCCTTATTTATACTCAGTTTGAATTTCATGCAAACTTCGTACATCCCAGACAACTTACTCTGCAAATCACTTTTGCTCTCTGCCAACAGGACAGTGTCATCAGCATACAGCAATCTGCACACACGGATATCACCAAGACACAAACCACTATAATCTATTTCGGCATCACGCATGCACATGTCCATATACTGCACTGTGCAAATTAATTGGGACAAAGTAAAAAATCACTCCTTTTTTCCAAAACTATGCCTTTATATCATTCTATGCCTTGATATACACTGATAAATACCTGTATTAGTATGGAGTATGTCCTCCTTTAGCAGAAGTGACCTCTTGAATTCGTTTTGGCATTGACTCCACTAATTGAGTGCACATATTTTTGACTTCATAATCGTGGAACCACACTTTTATAGCATTCATTATCATGCATACTTTGGTTATACAGTCCCTTTTACCTAAACGTCTCTTTGAAATATTCCACAAGTTTTCTATGGGATTTAAGTCTGGTGAATTTCCAGGCCAATCAAGCAAATGAATTTGATTTTCCAGCATGAAATTCTTGACCAATTTCGAATTGTGACATGGGGCCAAGTCATGTTGAAATGTCCCGTCAAAAGTTTGCAAGAATGGAACAATCCTATGTTGTAATATTTCAACGTACTTGCCTGAATTCATCATACCTTGAACAGGAACTAAGCTTCCAGTGCCATTTGATGTGAAAAAACCCCAAAACATCTGTTTCAGAGGGTGTTTTACAGTTTGTTTGACATGCTCAGGTCTTAAGGGTTCACAGTTGCTTCGTCTAACAACATTTGCTTGGTAACCCTGCACAAATAAATGAGTTTCATCACTGAAAATTACCTTTTTCCAGTTGTCAGTTGTCCATGATTTTTATTTTTTGGCCCATGCTAAATGCTTTATCTTCATTTTCACATTCAAATATTGTTTTTTTGGTGGTCTTCTTGCCTTCCGGCCAAATTCCAGAAGCCTACGGCGTACAGTTGAATCACTAACATCACAACCACTAGCCAATAAATCTCTTTGAAGGTCGGTGCTTGTTTTTTTTTTGGATTCATTTTACTATTTCTGATTAGATATTTATCGGTTCGTGGAGTTGCTTTTCGTTTTCTTCCACATTTACCTCTCCGTTTTGGAGACGATGAACCAGATGCATTGTATCACGTAAGCAGTCTTGATACACTTGATTTGCCTACACTAACTGCAGAAGCGATTCTCTCACTGTCATAGAAGTGTGATCCTTCAGAGCAATTATTTTTGCACGCTTCCTTGGGGAAATATCAATTTCTCAATACAAGAAAGCAACACATACTCACATAGAGCAAAAATTAACATCCACCTGTCACACACGAAAGCTGACAACTGAAGCTAAAGTGCCTGTTTCCTGTTTAAAACCAGTCAAACCACATTCTTACTATCAAGTTATAACAGTCACACCACCTCACAGCTGATAAAACCGGTTTACATGGGTTTCTGACATCAACTGGAGATCACATTACAATTCTGAGAATAAAATAGCTTGCCCCAATTAATTTGCACGGTATAGTATATATTAAACAGCCATGGTGACATTACACAACCTTGTCTAACTCCTGCACCAATAGAAAACCATTTTGATAAAACACCATTCACTCGTACACAAGCTCTACTACCAGCATACATAGCTTTTACACTATTAAGTAGATTCTCAGTAACACCATATTCATCCAAAGAATTCTCTCACTAATGCAGCTGTAATGGATCAAGTTGCTCTTCATCTTTTCACTTAAAATCACACCTACACTAGCTTGTCCCCTAACATTATCCAATACTCCAGACCACACACTCACTGTGCCATTCACTTCTTCTACTCAAATTTCCTTCTTTTGGTTTTACTTACACACAGCACATCCAGTCTATACTTATTCATCTCCTCAGTCACCTCATTCATCTTGCCATTTATACCTCTAGTATTCCATACAACAATGTTACATTCACTCAGCCGAGATTTCTGTCTCATACGCCGTTTAGAAAGTCCAGGTCGATTCTGTGGTGGACCGTCCTTCTCAAGTGTGGTAGGTGCACCATATTCCACACTTCAGTCCGGATATCGATTTCTTTTTGATCAGGTAAGTACATCAGTGTGGGGGATTAGCCCACAGCTGAGGGTTTCAGTTGGTCATACAACCTAAGGATTCTGGAACAAAACCCAGTGAGTTGGGGTCTTTTTGCCAATGTCACACAGAACTAGCTGGCACCTCTGCAAGATTCACAGAGGCCCTAGTTGCTATTGTGTGTGACATTGTTACCACGGAGCACCCAGAGGAGACAAACCCATCCCTCACTAAGACTGCCCCCAATTCTATTCATGATCCAGCATTATCTTATCTTGGTGAAGAAGTTTGAAGGAGATAATGAGACACACACTGATGTAGGATTAAATCACTCTTGTAACTGACACTATCAATGCCAAATTAGATATCATGCACAACTGCCAGACCATTACAACATTATGTCTCCTACAGCAGTTCCAACCAAACAAGACTCCATTACAAAAGTGTGTGGTTTTGTCTATGTGAGCCAAACTGAATAAAATACTTGAAATGGTGTAGCACATGCCTAATTACTACCACAAGTACATTGGACATCTTTAAGATGAATCAAAACATCTTTTCAGTACAAAGCAAGTTTCCTTATTTCTACTCTAGAGTGTGTGAGAACTTTATGAAACCAAAAATTAAAATTTGTAGGAAATATGGTTATAAAAATTTGAGCTTCCAAAGGTAAGCAGTTCACAAGACACTTTGAGATTCCCTGTATCAAAACATTTTTAAAGTAGTCCAAGATACCCAGTGCTTTTGACTAATGAAGGGTACTTCTTAAGTCACATCAATTTTACAGTTCTAAAACTCTTTGAAACTCTGATTCTAAATTGATTCCTCATCAGTATTCTTTCATTTCTGAATAATCTCACATTTTAATTTAAAACACTGTAGTTTTGACAATTCCACTCTGGTAGAAACACTACAATAAATAATTATACTTCACTTATAAAGACCCTACTGTTACTAACATGATTAGGTCATCAAGATTGAGGTGGGTTGGCCAAGTAGTGCAAATAGAGGAAAATGTATCTCCTAAGAAAGTATTGTTTCAACATCCTGAAGGGCATAGAAGATGAGGATGACCAAAAGCCAGGTGGATAGTTGGAGTAATGGAGGACACAAAAAACATGGGCTTCCAGAACTGGAAAATAATGGCGAGGCCAAGGTTCACACTGAACTGTAGAGCCAAGAAGAAGTTTTGACAATTCCACTAAATTTTAAAAAATTACAATTTAAATTAAAGATCAACTCCAAAATACTTTTTCATCAGCCACCAGTATAAATTAAATACAATGTGTCAAAAACTGAATGATTATTAGGAAATCCAGTTTTCGTTACCAAAAGAACATTGTTGATCTACATGCAGGAGACAAAGTACTGGAATACAATTTTTTTTATCTCTTATGAAATTTAGCCCTTACTTGACATTCTTCCCTTAACCTCTTTTCTTCCTCATGTGCTCTTGCTCTGAGAAGAATAGGGGCTACTGAAAGGAAAAGTTCTTCAACAATGATTTCATCTTGTTTGGTGAAACTGAAATGCACAGCAAAATTCAATTTTTCATCTCGGTGTGTGTATGAGAAAAGAAAGTTATTGCATTTATACACAAAAACACATAAGATATATACCATTAAAGGAAGACCACATGTTTTCTAAAGTTACAACATATACACTATATATATTGGGTTGTCTTAAAGTCATGACGGATTTTGGCACCTGATGGCAGTTGGGCGGTTTTTGGAAGTACTAGAGGCATGCGCAGCTCTGTTATCGCTATGGCATTTGATAGGTGCTAGTTCTAGCTGCAGTCTAAATAGAATATTGAGCGATTTGGTTGATTTGCGGAGATTTGATATCAAGTTGAAGATGAAAGACCAAACTGTGCATTTTCGCCATATTTTACTGTTTTACTTTCGCAAAGGGAAGAACGCACGTCAAGCTTGTGAAAAGTTGCATAAAGTGTACGGTGATAATGCTCTACAAGAACGTCAGTGCCAGCGGTGGTTCGCAAAATTCTATGCTGGTGATTTTGACCTCAACGATGCTCCTCAGTCCGGGAGGCCAACCAAGGTTGATGACGACCAAATCAAGGCATTGATCGAGTCGAACCCACGTTACATGACACGAGAGATTGCAGACACATTGCACATCCATCATTCAAGCGTTCACGACCACCCGAAGAAGCTGGGATACGTAAGCAAGCTCAATGTGTGGGTTCCTCATGAACTCAAAGAAGCTCAATTCACGGTGCATAAAAACATCTGCAATATCCTCATTAAACGTGAGGAAAATCACCCTTTTTTTGAAGTGACTGATAACTGGTGACGAAAAGTGGATTGTGTAGAACAATGTGCTGCACAAACGGTCTTGGTCCAGACGGGCTGTTTCGCCTCAAATGACATCCAAAGCAGACATTCATCAGCGGAAGGTTCTGGTCTCAGTGCAGTGGGATTTTAAAGGTGTCGTGTTTTTCAAGCTCCTGCCATGGAACCAAACAACCAATTCAAATGTGTACTGTCGGCAATTGGACAGTGTGAACGAATCCATCATCCAGAAACATCGAGAGCTCATTCATCGCAAAGGTGTTGTGTTCCATCACGACAATGCGAGACCATACACAAGTTTGATCACCTGCCAAAAATTATTGGAGCTTAGGTGGGATGTGTTACCCCACCCAGCATACTCGCCTGACCTTGCGCCGTCAGACTTCCACTTGTTTCACTCTCTTCAACAGTCCTTGCGTGGTATAACGTTCAATTCAGATGAGGGTGTATATCAGCACCTTGTACAGTTTTTCGCTATGAAACACAGGTCCTTCTATGAATGAGGCATTCTGCAGCTCACTGAAAGATGGCAAAAGGTTATCAATCAAAACGGGCATTATATCATTGATTGATCTTTGTTCTTTCTATCAATAAATGACCTTTGCAAAACATGGTTAAAATATGTCATGACTTTTCTGACAACCCAATATATATTTGGTACTCTTTGGTCCACTGAGGCCCTTGCACCATTACACTTCAACCAACCAACCATCAGCATCTCAGTCAAATGCAAACTATATAATATCAGGGGACCATACATTTTAAGAGGACAAATGACATATTTCATTCAGCACAAGGTACAGACAAGAAGGACATTATTTTTACTTTCCCTCTAAGAATGTGCACTTAAAAATAATTAATTACTTTTTATTTTCCCCTTTCTTAGTTGGGGAAACAAATGTCAAACTTTATTTAAAAACATTCAGTGATACTGGAATTTTTGCTTAGATGAGGAGTGTCTCTGAAAGCGATGAAGGCTTAAGGAAGAAATGATGGATGTGACTTCTAGTTAATCTGTGAAAAGAAACAGCTGTCAAATTTGAATCAAGCCATTTATCATTATCATTTGGTGACAGGAAAAGTATGCAAGTTCAACGGGTGAGTTCCACATGAATTGCAGTCACTAATTAATAACAGTTTTTCTTTGCAAAGCTATCAGTGCAATGAATTGTTTTTGAAGGGGCACAAAAAATTAGTTTCTTTTGCCAACATTAAGGACAGATGGTAGTGGGTTGGCCAAAACAGTTCAACCTACACAAGCAAAAGGTGGCACACACACAAGAAGCCCACGTTGAGGTTTGATGGAACATCAGAGGAAGTAGTCACTGCCAGACACACCATTACTGCTGAGATTCAATGTCATCATCTTGACTGTTTGAAAAGAATACTTCAGTGCACAATCGTCCCCAGTCAATGGGGAATCATGCTTCACTTGGGTGAACACTCACTCCTATGTGGCAAAAAGGACCATGTAAAAATCAAGCTCTTTGCAGAGATGCTAACCCCTAGTAGAACTTACCAGTAACCAATGGGGGAATTTTAAGTAATGTGCCAGTAATGGAACACAAACTTCCAGTAATATTTTCAGTAATGTAACATGCCACTGTTTTCAAAGTTAATAAATCTAGGAATATTATGGTTTTGTATTTTAACAAATCCTTTACTATCATGTAATTTTTTTCTTCAAAATTATGGGTGTGGTTAGAAATTAATGTATACTTAGAAAAAACAACTTCACACAAACCTCTTCTCCCCTAATATTCATAAGTGGTATTACCAGTATGATAGAAAAGAAAATGAAAAATAATAATTAGGTTCACCGGTGTTTTGCCAGGAGCTTCAGTTTTACTTTGCTTACTTTCATTTCAGAACTAATCAACAATTTTGTCCCTGTACGCTGACAGTTTATAAATGGCAACTTTTCCTATATACATATTTTTACACATTCGATTTCAAAACTCTGTACATATTCACAAGCCTTTAAGCCAAACTTCTCAAAACTAGTTGGCTGCCTTGGTTGCCTTTCCCAGCTGCCACTGTGGCATGCTTTGCAGCAGCCAATTCTTTTTCTGAAAATGTGGCAGAATGACAAACCTCTGAAAATGATGCCAATTTTAATTTTATGGCTAATACGCCCTTAAAGTTTTCATGGCTAAGTTTGGCCTAAACTCTGATTCTTACAGACAATGTTAAAAAATCTTTCTGCAGTTGCATTACTGTGTGGCACAATAAGAATAGCAGGCATGGCAAAACTTCATACTTTTTAGCACTACTTGCACCATTCATTTTCAAAAATTTTGAACTTGCAACATCAATTCTGGGGCTATTCAAAACATCTTCCAATTCATCAGCTTGGTATAAGGCAAACTCCAACTTGTCCAGATCACCATCACTGACAACAGCAGCAGGGAAAATATTTTCAATGTACATTACTGAAGAAAAGGAAGCTTTCTTCCTAATTCCTATATCAGTAACTTCTGCATGCAGCAGGAATTCATTTTTCAGTGAAAATTTTTTTCAAAATATAGGCACATGTAACATTTAACAACACAGGATAGCGAGAACATCACGCAAAGAAAAAATTATGATTACGGGAGAAATCTTCACTCCATCTAACTTCTGTTTTGGGGAGATGGAATTCCGTCCTCAAACAAAAAACTACCCCACCACCACCAATCCTCCCAAATTTTTGCTCAGTTGTGCATTGATCTTGAGAAAGCCCCAAATGATAATGGAAATGGCAGCATTCCTTGAATCCAAGGAAGAATCTCATGCCTGAAGACTACTGGGAAATCTTTGCACTACCTTAACTTCCGTTTTTGGAAATTGTTGCCCACAGTTTAATGCTGAAATACAAACATTCATGCAATATAATGATATTTAAGAACCATACTGGCCAGAGCCAACATAGTGAGAAAAAAAAAAAAAAAAAAACTATGACTATTGGAAAAATCTATACTCAGCTTAACTTCAGTTTTCGAAAGGTTTGGAAGACAAGATACTATTCCCAGATGGAAAAAGACCCTTCCCTTCCCCATTAATCCCCTCACAATATCCTCTTTATTTTTGCATTGATCTTGAGAATGCCCCCCCCCCCAAAAAAAGAAGATGAATTCAAGGAAAAATCTCATGTACTACACTCATCTTGGCAGTGTGCAATTGACTTGCATGACTAACAGACTAGCAGGGTGGCAGTTATCTGCCATTTCCTACAGAGCTACTAACCCAACCAACATAACCCCAGCCCAGCAGCCACGCTTTCTTTCCCCTTAGCTTTGAAACAAACAAAACACATTCCTCCTCCTTGGAAAGAAAAAAACAACAAAAAAAAACAACAACAAAAAAAACAAGGAGCTGCGACATAAACTTCGTTCAGAAGCATTTGCATTGATTAATTACAAAACCAGTAAAACATTCTTAATAACAGCAAAAAATCTGAATATCCATAATTTTTGGTTAATCATCTGTAACTCTGTAAATCCATGGGAGAAATTCATAATAATTATGGATATTCCGTAATGGTTGGCATCTCTGTCTTTGGCTGGCCTAACTAACTGTCTTTGGCCTAACAATTGTGGATTTAACACTACAAACACAATATTCACCATATCCTTTTCCATCAGGCTTGCATTTACTCTTTGTTTTGCAGCAATATCTTGATAGTGAAACCTTTCAGTAAGTAAAAGACTTTGAGAATGGTATGTGTTTATTTTTCCATAGAAAGCTTCAAAATTTTACTGAGTAGGAATTCAAAACTGGTTGGTAAGGCTACAAAATAACATCTGTTCTGAGGGTGCACCCTTCTTTGATTAGATGACATTTGTGCATTTTTTAATGTCATACATAGCATATGTTATTTGTAATTTGAAAATGGTGCACACTTATGTGATGTTCAATAATTTGGGGGTTTACTATGTTAATAACATGGACAAGTTTCTGATATGTCATCTAATTACCATGCCACTTTCAACCACATATGCTGTAAACATTTACATCTCTGCTGAACTGGAAATGGAAACACTTATTTAAACTACAGGAGTATCAAATTACTTTTACACAGTTAAGTAATTTTGCCTTCAGTTTTAAGAAATAAACCCTGTATTTTATTAAAATGACAAAACTTTTAGTCTTTTAATTTTAAAGCTTGACTGCATCAAATTTCTTAATTGTTATTTACTTGGGATATATGCTTAACACTTTTGCTGCCAGCGGCGCAGGCGCCAGCAAAAAAATCGTTGTAAGGGACCACGCTGGCGCTAGCGACTTTAAATTGTTAATGGGTTTCGGTTTATGTTTTGTATTACTTCCACTAGGTGATGCAACTTCTTCATATTTTGAAGTATTATGTTGTTAGGCAACACAGTGCAGGTGTTGTAATGCAGATGGCCTGGGGATAAGAAGTCACACACGACTTCCGTGGCCTGGGAATGTGCTGTTATTTTTTTTTTTTATACATTTCGTAAAGCATCAGGTTTATTTCCGAAAGTTTTGATGTTTTAAATATTCAGCTATACATATATAAAGATATCATCACCATCATCATTGTCAACCGTTATCAATCCACTGCTGGACGAAGGTCTCCCCAAGTTTCCTCCACAACGGTCTGTCTTGTGCCAGTCTCCTCCATGTCACTCCCGCATACTTTCAAATTTCATCCACCCATCTCCCAGGTGGTCTTCTTCTGGGTCTTTTCCTGTCCCTTGGAATCGAATCTAAAATTTCTACTGTCCATCGATGGTCTGTCCTTCTGGCAGTATGCCCAGCCCATTGCCATTTCAGGGATTTAACTCTGATCATGATGTCTTCCACTCTTGTCATTTTTCGGATCCATGAGTTCCTCTTCTTATCTCTCCTGGTTACACCAAGTATGCACCTCTCCATGCTTCCTTGAGTTGTCTGCAGCCTTTGTATATCTCTTTTAGTTAAGGTCCACGTCTCTGCACCATACGTAAGCACTGGAAGGATGCATTGATCAAACACTTTTCTTTTAAGACATAATGGCATATTGCTCTTGAAAATTATGCTGTTTCTTCCAAAAGCTCTCTAGGCAAGTTTTGTAAGCCGATTAATTTCTTCATCAATGTGACACTCACTTGATATCTGCTGTCCAAGATAAACGTACGTGTCTGTTATCTCCAGCTTTTCTCCATCAATCAATAAATCTTCATTTCTTGTAAAAGCATTGTACACCACTTTTGTCTTCTGAAAGTTCATTTTTAATCCCACTTCTTTACTCTTGTCAGCAAGTTCCTGGATCATACTATGTAGCTCTGATGGCGTAGTTGCAAAAATGACTATGTCATCAGCAAAACGAAGGTGGGTTAGATAATCTCCATTAAACTTTATCCCTTTGTTTTCCCAGTTCAGTGATTGAAAGACATTTTCCAATGTGGCATTAAAGAGCTTCGGAGATATGGTGTCACCTTGTCTCACTCCTTTTCCAATTTTTATGTGTGTTGTATTTTCAAACAGCCGAATCTTTGCACTTGCATTTTCATAGATGTTATTAATAATATTAATGTATGCATCTTCAATACCGCAGGATTTCAGAACCATTGTAACTGCGGATGGTTTCACTGAATCAAAGGCGTTTTCATAATCGATAAAAGCCATGCACAATAGAAGTTCATATACCCTTGCTCTTTCAATTAGTTCTCTCAGTACGTGGATATGATCTATTGTGCTGTAGCCACTCCTGAATTCAGCTTGTTCTCTCGGTTGAGCCGTGTCCAATGATACCTTCAAGTTGTATGAAAGAGCTTTAGTGAAGATTTTGTAAACCACTAATAGGAGGCCGATAGGTTCCTGAGATCCTCAATGTCACCTTTTTTATGTAGCAGGATCATTGTAGCATTGTTCCAATCCTCAGGAATCTTCCCTTTATTAAGGCATAGAGTGAAAATTTGGGCGAGTACTGTTTCGATTTCTCCACTTGCTTCTTGTATGATGTCTACAGTAATTCCATCTTCTCCTGGAGCTTTCCCCCGCTTCATATTCTTGATTGCATGTGCAACTTCTGCTGGGAGGACTGGAAGAACTCTGGTACTGGTACCTTTCATGATGTCTGGAGTACATGTATCATCCCTTTCATATAATTTGGAGTATAAATGTTTCACTCTTGTCAAGATTTCGCCTCTATTTCTTGTTACAGAACCATCTTCTTTTCTCAGAGCCATAATCTGTTTTCTTCCCTTACTGAGATGTCCCTTTGCTATCTTTAGGCTTTGGTTGTTTTCAATTACTTTCCTTACTAGTTCACAGTTGAATTTCCTTACGTCTTCAGTGATACTTTTTCGTACTGTCGTGCATAGCTCTATATATTCTACTCTGGAAGTCACATCTTCTTTAGTTGTCCTCATCTCTCTTCTTTTTTGCATCAACATTTTGGTTTTTCCAGATAATTTGTTCACATGCAACTTGTTCTTAGACCCAGCTAATTTTGTTGCTGTTTCCATAAGAGCTTTGGTTACTTTTCTGTTAACTTCAGAAACATCCACTTCTTTCGATGTTAGGCCTTCTAAAGCAGAGAACCTGTTCTTCAGTTCCAATTTGAAGGTATTATGGGGTTTTTAAAGGTTGGTTATGTCAATACATTTTGTTTGTCTTATGAGCTTGCCATGTTCGAGTTCAGTGTTGAGGTGCATCTTACATCTCACCAATCTATGGTCACTACCTGTGTTGAACTTGTTTAGCACACTGCAGTCTTCTATGACAAATTTTTTGTTACACATAATAAAATCAATTTCACTTGTTGTCCCATTTGGATCTCTCCATGTCCATTTCCTGTGTGGCCTTTTCTTGAAAAAGGAGTTCAAGATGAAAAATCTTTCTGCCTCTGCAAACTCAACGAGAGTATTTCCACGCTGGTTTCTGTTACCGTGACCGAATTTACCTACTGAAGTTTCATTCTGTTGCTGTTGCCCTATTTTTGCATTGAAATCTCCCATAATTATCTTCAAGTGCTGCTTACCTTTATTTTTTAGATGACGAATTTCCTCATAAAATTCTACAATTTCTTCTTCAGGATGACTTGTGGTGGGTGCATAAGTTTGAATAATCTGAGCCTTGCATCTTCTCGAGAGTTGGATAACGAGTCGTGCAGCTCTGTCAGAGGAACTTTCAACTTCTACAACTTTATCCTTCAGTTTCTTGTTTATTATAAATCCAACACCACTAATTCTGCCAGTATCTGTCCCACGATAGTAGAAGAGATGTCCACTTTTCAGTTCAATGAGATCTTCTCCTTTTCTCCTTACCTCACTTAGTCCGGCGATGTCCCACTTGATCTTTTGTAGTTCCTCTTCCAATTTAAGAAGCCTTGAATCAGAAGATAGGGAGCGTCCATTATATGTAGCCAAGGTCAGCATCAGATGGCAGCCTAATCCGGTCCTCAGGGGATTCTTAGCACCCTCTATCTTCATGTCGCACTGGCCGCTGCCTTGGCCAGGTACATTCCAGCTGCCGGAGACTGAAGGCCAAGATTTAAGTTGTGGAGTCATTTTGGAGGGGTTTGGCCACAACTCACCATGCTGGACAAGCGGGTTGGTGAGTGTGGGATAGCATTTCCTCTAATCCCGATGGTAGAAGTTGCCATTATTTTTTTCATAGATTCCATAGATTTTTGTGTATATTTTCGAAATTTTCATGATATATTACAAATAATTTTTTTCTTAAAGTAAAATATAGAGCCCAAATTTGATGTGGGGCTACTCATAACTTATAAATAGCATAACTTATAAATTTGTATACCATATTTGTGGGCCTTTCTGGGAATGTATTGCCTAAAACCAAGTCTTCCTCTAAATAGCACAAGACTTTCATCCACAGAAATTTCTTTTTCTGGCTGTTTCAATTTATTCATGTTGCACAGCAGTATCTCCATAAGCCTTTTGGCCTTATAAGGGTGATTGTTCCCTGGATCTTGATAATTGTCAGCGAAGTGCCATAACTTCAGTATTAGTTGAAACCTAATTCTGCTGAAAGTGTTAGGTGCAATTCGGTTTTAAAACAACACATGAGTGGACCAATAATTTGTAATCTTCAGAAATCTAACCAGGCCCATCCAAATAAGCAGACCAAGAATTTTTTTCATTTCACTTACAGATGTTGGCAGCCATTATTTCATCCTCGAATGTGGTGATAGGATACCGCCTTGAATGACTTGATGTGCATTTTTTATTTGTTTCAGTAACCATTAGAAGATAAATATCATCAGTCACTAGATAGTGGAAAATGTCAATAGCTGTAAAGGGGTCAAAATTTCTTACATCGGGACATATACCTGAGGGTGCTGTCAATGAAATTTCCTTTTGCTTTGACAAATCAACTGGCCCCCAAATTATCTGCTGCTGTTCGTGATGTACGGGATTCACATCTAAACACCGATGTTCTTCCATTGTTTGCAAGAAATCACAATTATCATCATATTCTTCAGTACTGATTTCATAATCTGGATCAGAATCAGATGCAGAAGAAATTTCAAAACCGGAATGACTTGATTCGTGGTCACTTGTGTCCAATTCAACAGAATCGGTTGTTGTTTGACCAACAGTTGGATCATCTATAACAGAAAGATCTGTAACGGGGTTAATAATTCCTGATGGCCCAGCAGTGGGATCAGGTATCCATGGAGAAGGAAGCCTGACAACGGATTCTAATTTTCACCTTTTGGAATAAAACTTTTCAGCCATCCTCACACTTTGATTACAAGAGCAGTTATGGGATTTTTGTCGAACTACAAATTAGTGCGGCCGGGGAGAAAAAAAAAAAAAAAAGAAAAGGTGCATGTCTGTTAACATCCCGAAATCTATTATGCTCAAGTGAAGTAAGAGTGCTGTCTAATGGAAAAAAAGAAATTTATAGCCCAAAAGGGAAGGAAGGAGGCTACTTTTCCTGCAGCATTTGTTTATATAAACTGCATCCCAGCAGAGGAATATTGTTAGTAAGAGAAAAGTGTTTACCCAGTTCTCTCTCATTTTGCTTCCACCAGCCACCCTGTGCTAAGGAATCAGTGTGTGGAACCACCTAAGTGGGAATTGCCTTCCCCCAGTAGGGTGTTATATTTCCATTGTCTCCGACCAACGCGGTGTCCCAGCTCAACCTCCGCTAGACACAACACACTATCACAAAGAAAGAACAGAGGGAGGAGCACTCATTATTTATAGACTTTCTACAATTCCTTTTTACGCTTTCCAACCGTAGGTTGAAGATGCATATATGCTCCAGCTTTGTCAGTCTGTCTGTCCTTCTGTCCGTCCACACAATAACTCGCATAAAAATGGTTCGATTTCGATGAAATTTTAGTATGTGGTAGGGGACCACCTAGAAACGAATCCTATTGAAAATGGGCAAAATGCGGTCAAAGGTCAGGAAATACTGTAGGAGTGGAATCCATTCCATCACCTTTATGCGTCATAACTGACGTAAAAATGTTTCGATTGAGACAAAACTTTATCATGTTGTTTAGGAAGTATACTTAACCAGTTCTGTTTAAATATCATCGAAATGGGGTCAAAGGTCAGGGCATAGGAGCAAGATTTATTCTATAGCCATGTTTCCCATAACTTGAGTAATGATTTCTGGTATGTTGAAAAGCGTATCATAATCAATGCATTGCATGATTTTACTGGATTTTACTAACTTGTTTACATAAGCTTATATGAAGTTGCCCATGCCTGCATGGCTTATACAACATCACATTTAACTTTTGGGCCACGTCAGTCACATGCAGCTTCTGCATATTTTGCTGTAAATGGACTTGTGGTCAGCCAACTAGTAGGTGGTATAAATATTTTAGGAATCCCATTACTAGAACTTCAGATATTTACTTTTGTTTATCTGGCCCCCAGGGCAATTTCTACAGAAGGCGTGTGCGCCCGCTGGCAGCGAAAGTTTTAACATAGCAGTCACACTTTAGAACATTTGGGGTTTGAACAATTTTCTTCCACAAGTATTAGTACAGGAACATAATAAAAAATAATCAACGAATCTCCAAAGTGCACTATGGACTGTCAATTAGGAAAGTCCACATAATGTCAAGGCATATAAATTTTGTGCTCAAGCACGTGACATTAAACTTAAACTATTTGCACATTAAGCAAAAACACTTTACAATAAATTTTGGAATTAAAATTATGCTAAGCTAGGACCTTTGTGCTTAGTTTTCAGTACAGATTTTAATTGAAATTTGATTGCATTTTAGAAGTATTTTACTGATCAATGATAGAATTAATATATGATAGAAAACATTTATATAATAAAATGTAAAGAATAATTTTTTTTTCTAGTGCTAAAGATCTCTGCTGTGTTTTTGAAATGAACAGGAATACTTAAATAAAGAATTCAACTTATGATCATGAAATAAAAAATAAAACTGACCTAGTTTTGTTGGTGAGACAGACAAGCATGCTAGTCTTCTCCCTATCTAAAGGATGGGGAATAGGAACACACAGGAGAGAACTGACAGGAGATCCTAATGTATTGCTTATTACAGTGATCTGTTCCTGAATAAAAGAATAAAAGCCTTTTAATAAGCAAGTATCAGTTTACAACAACCTTACAGAACAAAACATCACTGAAAAAGATATATAAATAATAAATTGAACAGACATCTTTCAGTACCATATATTTATTGTAATTTATATTTAGAACACAAGTAAATATATAAATATAAATCAAAATTATCAAACTTTCTGAAGTACATTTCATGACTTTTCATTGTAGAATTCTTATTAGCAGATATTCAAGTATTTATTTATAATATAATGAAATGTCGGAAAGCTGTTTTTTGCCATACTAGTCAAAAGAAATTAAACAGAATAAGAAATGCAAAATACTATGAGCTAGTTTGGGACTGAGCATAATGACAGGGTTCGCAACACTTGTACATACAATATCGTCTTGTATCAGTACTGCGTATTAAATGATGAACAATTTCACAAAAAAAAAGTTTAAGACAACATACCACCCAACTTCCAAAGAGAATTTTCCTTTTTTATTTTTACATTCACACAATTTCCTGAAAACAAACTGTCCTTAGTTTTTATGGATAATTTAAGTAAAAAAGTAAATGACAAATTTTTGTAAGGTAACATGACACATCAATTCATGCATCTCACTTTTGGGGATTTTCTGACATTCATACTTTTTAGTATTTTATGCAGTGTGCACATTGTGTGCATAAAATTGCATGATTTCTTGTTTTCAATTCATTTACCTGATCACTTCATAACTGTTACTCATTTAGATTTCCATCAGCTTCAGGTTCCTTTGTAACTTTTAATGTGTGTAGAGGCGGGAAGGGGCTGAACCTTCATCACTTCATCATTAGATGCTCATTAGTTAAAACTCCGAAAAATAAGTTGCCCATTAGAGAAAGATGGCAACTTATTTAACAATGGCATAGTACTAAACTTGAAATATCACTTATGGAGGATAATGTCCTTACATATTTTGCCTTTAATCTTATTTCATGTTTGAAGAATAGATGAATGAACCTGGTTGTTTTAAATCTCTTGGTTCTGTGTATGTTTTACTCTTTAATTTTTTTACACTAAAATACTGCCTTGTTTGGCAGTTGTTTCAGTATGGCAGAGTCATCTGTAGGGGCATAACTGTATGCTTTTACTCATTTAAATCTGCTTCCCATGTTTTGCACTTTAGTATTCTTGTCTGACAAACCATCTGTTGGTGCCTAACTTCGTGCATATTCTTGTTTAAATCTCTTCCTCAGTATATTAAACATTTTCAGGAATATGGAAGATGTGAGAGCTCTACATTGTTATGGTTACATTTTTCTTTGTTTTTCAGGATGATTGTGTCTGCCATAAGAATTTTTCTTTTGATTTTATATCGTACCTTAAGCCCAGCAGTGTTTCCCCACTCAAGGAAAAATTATTTTCAATACAATGCTGGATACAATGCTGCTAGATTTCTTTTCGTACAGTAAATACAAAAATGGTTGTGTTTAGATTCCTGGATAATTTCAGTTGGTATTTTGTAAACTAACTTAAGCTTTATTTACGACACTAGATTTTTTTTTTTCTACAATGATCATTTGCCTGTGATTTTGTTTTCAGCAATACTGTACCTAAACCAATGTACTCATAAAGTCATTTTTTAAAAGAATTTCTGGTAAGCATTCAGAGCAGAATGAGAGGTAAAAGGGTGTCTCAAAGCATGCAATGCTTATCATAAATCTCTTGTGATAAACTTGCCATATAAAAGAAAATTCACTGGAGTCTAACATTTAAGATCTCTCTCTCTCATGCAAAAAAAAAAAAAAAAAAAAAAAAAAAAAATTAACAATAAAAAAAAAAACTACAACTGTTGTACGAAGGAAAATAGATGGATTTCAAAGTAACCAACTGAAAATTCTTATCTTCTCTCTGCATGCAAATATATGTCTATCCGTCTATTTATGAGCACGATATATTTACAAAAACAAGTTGGATTCCAAAAAAAAAATTTGTGTTCAATATCTGACAACAAAAACTGGGCATTTCCAGTTTTTTCTTCAATACATTCATGAAAAATACAAAAAATGCATTTCAACAATCTAACAAAAAAGCTGAATATCACTAAAATAAAAATAAAAATAAAATGTTAGAATCTTCAAACTCATAAGCACACAAAATGTTTTTAATTCAACCTATAGATGCAGAAATATTGTCTGTAGATGGATGGGAAAAAAGGATGAAAAGGGGATATTATAAATATGACATTTTATGACATACATTTATATGCCAGAGTTTACCAGAACTTTGAATTAGTTAATTGCCTTGTGCAGAAGTTTTGTTTTGTATGAGAAAGATTCTAAATGTAGGTTAGTTTCAGCACCAGTAAATTTTCCTTTCACACTGTAAATTTACCACAACAGGAAGGGTTAAAATGAGATTTCCTGGAATCATTGAACACTGTTAATATAATGCTGAAGCAAATGGATCATCTTGGGCATTTTGGCAGAATTCACTCATGGATTTCTAAAAATTGCATCAAAAGTTTTTCAATTTTTACTGAAAGATTGAAGTTTTTCTCTTAGATACCAAGATAAACAACAAAAATAAAAAGAAATGCATTCCTTTTTTCAAAGGCAGTCTCAAATCACAAGCCACCAAATAATTTCTTCTATCCATATTTCCTAGTAAAATGCCTTTGTGTATTTTTGTAAAAATAAATTAAAATGGCATCACTATATATCCATCATCACTTATTTTTGCAAAGGGAATCAAAACAGTCTTGCAATTTACCATTTAAATAAAAATGAAACCAATTTTTAAATTTAAAAGGTTAAAGAAGGTGCTAGTTTGTCCTACTAAAATACTCAGAATATCCGCTGGCTGAAGGGAGGCAGGCAGCACCCAGAGTTCTTAGATCTCATATAGGAATTGTTATTTCTTTCCTTAACAAATACTTTGAGCATAAGCTAAGATATTAGAGTAAAAACCCATATAAAGCTGCTACTTCAAAATTTTTAATGTGGAAAAACATAGAATCATGAAATGTCAAAAGTGGGAATTTTTCCCTTTAATTACTTGGGGATCAAATCAGGACTTGAAATAAATAAACACACACAGCACCAAATGAAAGAATAAATTAAAATATTAAATAAGGATTTTTATTGTCCTAATTCATCATGTAGCACATAAATATTACCTCTAAATATCATAGACCAGCTGTTCTTTTCCTCACATAAAGTCCTAAGTTTGAAGCAAAATTATTTCACATTTTATTCAGAAAGTAAAAAAAAATAAATTGAATTCACTTTGATATGGTCACTATAATATCATTCATACTCACTGGTTTTATGTCCTCTAATGACAATGGCCTCTTTTCTTTTATTGCAGTTTTAAAACTATTGCTTTGAACCTATATATGTATATATAAAAAAAAGTGTTTACTTAAATCATGAGAAAACAAATTCACAATGCAATTATTTGGATGAGACATAAATGTTACATTGATTGTACCGTAATTTTCATCGTATAATCCGTGGGTTATCTGCGCTAAAATAGTTTAAAATATAGATTCTGCGGATTATACCTCAATTTAAAAAAAAGTTTTTACGGCCCTTTGATTTAAAAAAAAATCTGCAGCGTAATTGTGCAGGGTAGGGGGCATAATTGGTAAAGGAACTCCCTCAGAAAAATTTTCCTCAGTTCAGGAGTTTGTATGGAGCGGAAAAGAGGGGGAGGAATGTCGTAATGAAAGATTGGGCAAGTTGTGGGGAGAGACGGCGGAGATCATTTTGAATAGTTGAGAAGGACAACTCTGACTGTTGTACCGTCTCTGTTTTTGTAAACCAGCTAATGAACGCACTGTGCTGGCTGCACAAACCTAAGAGTTCCTCCTTTTAGATCTCGTGTGCGCAGCCTTGTGTTTAGTTCGTATTTTGCCGTTTTGACCAAAGTCATCCTGCTATTTCCTTCATTGCTATTTATAATGTCTTGAAAAGGAAACATTTCAGTTACACTGCCGAATTTAAACTTAAAGTGGTGGACACAATTGAAGATATGATCGTGTACCTGCGTGTAGTTTTGAGAAGGTCAGAAAACAATCATGCAGTAACATGCAGAAAGCCACTGTGTCGCCATCTAAAACATAAACAAATCCGTCAGTAAATTCTGTGGGAGAATTCATGGAAGTTTTTATTGGCCACATATAAGCCAATCCCCCAATTCTGAAAAGCAGGATTCCTCCAAAAACTTTTGACTTATACGCGAGTACACACGGTGTAATAAAAAAAAAAAAAAAAAAAAAATTCGTCATAGAAGACTGCAGTGTGCTAAACAAGTTCAACACAGGTAGTGACCATAGATTGGTGAGATGTAAGATGCACCTCAACACTAAACTTGAACGTGGCAAGCTCATAAGACAAACAAAATCTATTGACATAACCAACCTTAAAAAACACCATAATACCTTCAAGTTGGAATTGAAGAACAGGTTCTCTGCTTTAGAAGGCCTAACATCGGAAGAAGTGGACATCTCTGAAGTTAACAGAAAAGTAACCAAAGCTCTTATGGAAACAGCAACAAAATTAGCTGGGTCTAAGAACAAGTTGCATGTAAATAAATTATCAGGAAAAACGAAAATGTTGATGCAAAAAAGAAGAGAGATGAGGACAACTAAAGAAGATGTGACTTCCAAAGTGGAATATATAGAGCTATGCAAGACAGTACGAAAAAGTATCACTGAAGACGTAAGAAAATTCAACTGTGAACTAGTGAGGAAAGCAATTGAAAACAACCAAAGTTCTAAAGATAGCAAAGGGACATCTCAGTAAGGGAAGAAAACAGATTATGGCACTGAGAAAAGAAGATGGTTCTGTAACAAGAAATAGAGGCGAAATTTTGACAAGAGTGAAAGATTTCTACTCCAAATTATATGAAAGGGATGATACATGCACTCCAGACATCATGAAAGATACCAGTACCAGAGTTCCTCCAGTCCTTCCAGCAGAAGTTGCACATGCAATCAAGAACATGAAGCAGGGAAAAGCTCCAGGAGAAGATGGAATTACTGTAGACATCATACAAGAAGCAAGTGGAGAAATCGATACAGTACTCGCCCAAATTTTCACTCGATGCCTTAATGAAGGAAAGATTCCTGAGGATTGGAACACCGCTACAATGATCCTGCTACATAAGAAAGGTGACATTGAGGATCTCGGAAACTACAGACCTATCAGCCTCCTATCAGCAGTTTATAAAATCTTCACTAAAGTTCTTTCACACCGCTTGAAGGTAACACTGGACATGGTTCAACCGAGAGAACAGGCTGGATTCAGGAGTGGCTACAGCACAATAGATCATATCCATGTGCTGAGAGAACTAATTGAAAGAGCGAGGGAATATGAACTTCCATTGTGCATGGCTTTTATCGATTATGAAAAAGCCTTTGATTCGGTGAAACCATCAGCAGTTACAATGGCTCTGAAATCCTGCGGTACTGAAGATGCATACATTAATATTATTAATAACATCTATGAAAATGCAAGTGCAAAGATTAGGCTGTTTGAAAATACAACACACGTAAAAATTGGAAAGGGAGTGAGACAAGGTGACACCATATCTCCGAAGCTCTTTAATGCCACATTGGAGGGTGTTTTTCAGTCACTGAGCTGGGAAAACAAGGGGATAAAGATTAATGGAGATTATCTAACCCACCTTCGTTTTGCTGATGACGTAGTCATTTTTGCAACTAGCCCATCAGAGCTGCAGAGTATGATCCAGGAACTTGCTGACAAGAGTAAAGAAGTGGGATTAAAAATGAACTTTCAGAAGACAAAAGTGATGTTCAATGCTTTTGCAAGAAATGAAGATTTATCGATTGATGGAGAAAAGCTGGAAATAACAGACACATATGTTTATCTTGGACAGCAGATATCAAGTGAGGGTCACATTGATGAAGAAATTAATCGGCATACAAAACTTGCCTGGAGAGCTTTTGGAAGAAACAGCATAATTTTCAAGAGCAATATGCCATTATGTCTTAAAAGAAAAGTGTTTGATCAATGCATCCTTCCAGTGCTTACGTATGGTGCAGAGACGTGGACCTTAACTAAAAGAGACATACAAAGGCTGCAGACAACTCAAAGTAGCATGGAGAGGTGCATACTTGGTGTAACCAGGAGAGATAAGAAGAGGAACTCGTGGATCCGAAAAATGACAAGAGTGGAAGACATCATGATCAGAGTTAAATCCCTGAAATGGCAATGGGCTGGACATACTGCCAGAAGGACAGATCATCGATGGACAGCCGAAATTTTAGATTGGATTCCAAGGGACAGGAAAAGACCCAGAAGAAGACCACATGGGAGATGGGTGGATGAAATTCGAAAGTACGCAGGGGTGACATGGAGGAGACTGGCACAAGACAGACCGTTGTGGAGGAAACTTGGGGAGACCTTCGTCCAGCAGTGGATTGATAATGGTTGACAATGATGATGATGATGACACACGGTATTTATATGACTTGTTTTGTATCAGCCTTTCGTCATTTGCAAGGTGTAATTCAATACTCTAGAGCTTCATCAGCGTTTTCTATGGATGTCACGCCCTTTATCTGTCGGGAGATGAAAATATGAAAAAGTAACCTTTAAAAATGAATTTCTTCATTTAATGAAATCGTTTTTTCCCCCTTACTTCTTGGGACTTCTGGGACATTATGTGACTGACTTTTCTATCGGAAATTTCACTTCCGGTTCAACATCTATGACGTGCGGATTATATGGCGATTTTTTTTCCTGAATGTCACAGTCTGTGGATTATGCGCCGGTGCGGATTATACGAAGGGAAAACATTTTTTAATGTGAATTTCGCGGTCTGCGGATTATACGCCGGTACGGATAATACGACAAAAATTACAGTAATTACCCAGTACCACAAATTCTAATAACTTCAATACACAATATTTTGGTTTAAGCAAAAGCAAACATGCTGGAACCATATGACATACCAGAGCATAGCAGCTGCAGTTGTCAAGAAATTAGTTCAGGAAGACAAAATTTGCACTTTACCTCTCACTAAATTTTTTTGACAACTGTGTGACTAAGACCAATTGCAAAAGTGCAAAAGTGTGGGGAAAATTAGCTGATTACATTGGTTGATTTTTGGGTTTTGTGATGAAAGTGCCACATGTTGTATGACCCACCAGTCCTTGCAGTTTCAGCAAGTCATTTCTTTTTGCAGCAAATAATTGACCTCCAACACATATCTGCATTAAAATCATTCTAAATGAATATAAATGATAATAACAAATAATGAACTTTTGAATGAAATACACGGTTACACCAATGTAGAATACAGATTTTTAAGTTGTGAATCTGTTTATGGTGTATATATATGACATGAATGGTAAGTCAGATAATACCTGAAAACTTGAAAATTTTGTTGTCCTGGAGGGGATTCGAAACCGCGTCTCCCAGATAGCGCCTGAGTATGCTAACCACTACACCACCCAAAACGACCAAGTCTCAAGTTTCCAATTAATTTGATTTTTACACCATAAATGGGTTCACAACTTCAAAATCTATATTGTACAATGGTGTAATCCCGTATTTCATTCATTGATATTTGCTCCTCCGGGCAATTACAGAAAATAATTCAAAACCTTCAGATTCGCTATATATGAATGACGGTTGCTTCAACTAGTGAATCCTGAGATGGTTTTAAATTCAAATTAATCGGAAACTTGAGACTTGGCCATTCTGGGTGGTGCAGTGGTTAGCATGATTGCTTGGGCGCTAGCTGGGAGATGTGGGTTTGATTCCTGCTCCAGCACGACAAAATTTTCAAGTTTTCGGATGTTATCTGACTTACCATTCATATCATGTTTACATCATAAATGGATTCACAACTTCAAAATCTATAGTGAGCTTTTGTATGAAAAAAGCAAAATATGATGTCCTGACTCAGTTCTCATAAAATTGAAATAAGACACAACAACTTGTCTAGATTTTATTACTATATTCTTTTGGACAGAAGAGAAAGTGAGGTAACTTCTGCATTTTTCCTTTCAGTAAAAAGTTGAATTTCTTAAGCTTATTTTTTCTTACAAACTGACACTACTTTACTCCTTCCCTCCAACCAATTAGTAGGAGAAGCCTCAGTACAAAGGTAAAAAAGAATAACAAAAAAAAAAAAAACCCAAAAAACAGCACACAAGTGTGCCAAATCAGACTGATGCTTGTAGCATGTGCCAAATCAGACTGATGCTTGTAGCATGAATTATCGTTCGCTGCTTTCTCACAGAGTCCAATTGAAATCAGAAACCAAAAGGACTTTTGATTTCAATCAGAAACATGAAATAAATTAAGATGATCATAATAAATTGAAGCAATCTTTGATTTTAATTCAGTTGAGAGATACAATTCAGAGACTGACAAAGCAAAAAATGACTGCCTTTGCCAGCAGCTGGCCATAGCTGTTCTTAAAGCTGCTGTCGATATGACTGTCACCAGCTAATCAACTGCATGGCAGCAACATGTTTCAGAGGTTTAATCATTGTGAGATATACGAGGTACCATACACCCTATTG
Organism: Macrothele yani; assembly: GCA_039090855.1. Classification (NCBI taxonomy): domain Eukaryota; kingdom Metazoa; phylum Arthropoda; class Arachnida; order Araneae; family Macrothelidae; genus Macrothele; species Macrothele yani. Next base: position 63,709,406 of record CM077006.1, read on the forward strand.
CAGTTCTGGTGGCTTTGCAAAACCAGGGCTGAATGCCACACACAGGTTCTTGAAGGGATTGTGAGGGTGATGTAACTAACATAAGATGGCTGCCACTCCAAATTGGTCATAGCAATTTTAATGATGTTTCTGTCAAGTGGAAATATCCTTTTTCACAGATTTTAAACAAGTTCTAAGTGAATCGAATATCTCATTTTGTATGCTTTCGGAATGGTTTCTTATGAACATAATATTGTGTTTCGGGTGCTCAGATCACAACCAAATTTAAAACACAATATTTCCTTTTCTCATTGAGAAATTTTAATGATCAATCAATAGATAGGTTGATGTGGCATGTAAGTCAAGGGCCCAAACTTTTGAAGAAACAGTCTCATCTTATACACTGAAAAATGTGTTATTTATGCCAGGTTTGTAATATCACTCAAAGTGCATCTCAAATCTTCAAGAAAACTATTTGATATCACAGCACCTCTATGAATAAACAATATGATATTTACATCTTGAGAGTTTTTCAAAGTTAAATTTGGGTATCAGATCTTTGACCTTTTCTATCACTGCAATAATGTCATTAATACATTATCTTACACAATTTTTTACATTTTCTTTATTTCAAAGTATTTCTGGATTACCTTACAGATTTCCTCCTCTGTTGTTTTCAAAATTCCTAACAGAATAAATAATGCTCTTTCAAGCATTTCTTCTTTAAAATTTAAAGGTGCTGTAAATCATATTATGTATGGCATGTACGTAATATAATTACTACATACAGTGGAAGCTGGATATAACACAGTCAGAAATACTGCGGAATCGGATATAAGACAGGTCTGATCGTGTCCCTCAAGCCAAATACATACTCAGATTCGGAAATACCGCAAGTATCTCTATAACGTGGTTATCACCTTGTCTCTATATAACTGCATTATAACAGAATTTCACTGCATTATATACTTCTCATCAATAAAATTACATGAAAGTGTCTAATACTGTTAAAAAATAAAATGTTATGTTTTTCTTACAATAAAACGGTACATATATTTTGAGATCATACTATATAAAGTTTACATACCCATCAAATCTTAACCTACAAAATAGGCCCACAGTTCCTTGCATGTTGGATCTTCATCAAAATTCCAGGTATGGTATTGCCATGTTTTGTTATTTTATTTGTTCTCACAGCAAATATATTTTAACCTTTCTTTGGAAATAATGCACCTAAACTCTGTGTTTTCAGGCTATGGTTTTACTCTTTTATGACATTTACATTTTCAGGATGTACATTTTACTACAATACTTAATTTTTAACATAATGATAATAATACCAGTTATGGTAACAAAAGAAATGACAATGTTCTGTGTAAATTCTTTATGTCTCATGCATTGCAAGTAATAAATGCACAATAAAAAGAAATATTTGTATTATATACTGGGTAAAATCTAACTTAACATGGCTGCCATCACTCAAAAGTTTTTGACTGAGTACAAAAAAACCATGTAGGTCAATCTCTAAAATTCTTTAGTTTTCTAATATCTTCACCAGCAAAAAATTATAACATGGCTGTTCCTAGAAGGTAATAATTTATAACTATTTAAACGTTACTTTTGTAAGTAGTGTCATTGTTTGTATGTATGTAACTATATTGAGCGCGTTGCTATCGAAGTATTTGAATGAGTTTTCGAGCTCAAGCAGTACACTGAACTGTGTAGTATTTAAATTAATATGGAGTTTATTTACCAATTAAACACTTTTTCTAACTAGTCATATTTTTGGGTAGTATTGCTACCTTTCCTCATGACTATGGGTAGGTGTGGCCATTGATGAGACAAATTCCAACCTTTTAAATCCAAGCTAAACATATTCAATATCTGCATCTCTCTGTTTTCAGTCCTACTGCTAATTTACTTTTGAAAAAGTGCTGTTGGTGTGTCAGAACTCCACAACGTTCCCAAATCACTTTATGTCTTGTATGTGTCTATCCAAACCTGTTTTGTTTGTCATATTTCATATTTTTAATTGCAGTTTTATACTCTCTCTCTTTCTCTCTCTTTCTCTCTCTCTCTCTGTCAATCTAGTTTTAAGCTATCTGCCTATCTCACTCACATAACTGAGACTATACTCACATTTTATATTGCCGATCACACCACACTACAGTAGGATGTTTTCTTCTTTTTGCTTTAATTTTGGAAGATAATTATTAACTTTATTTTGAAATCCTGGAGCCAGTCTGACTTCTCACTAATCCTCTGAATTTTTTTAAATAGTCCTATATAGTAAGATATATTTCTAGTTAAGTGAAACCTTGTTTTTGATTTATTTTCCTTTTCTTTTTTACTAAGGATTTTTAAATTATCTGGATAATTTAAACCATTTATTTTTTCCAAAATTGAGAGGCCACATTTGTTTTTGGTGTAATTAGGATGATTTGACCAAGAGCCTAATATTTTATTAGCGCTAATAGGTTTTTATATAATTAAGTTTCAATTTTTCCTTTTACTAATAATGTCAAATCCAAAACATTGAGGTGATTACCTTTTTGCATTTCCAGGGTAACTTCAAATTTTCATGTAGACAGTATGCCATAGTTTAGTATGTCATATGGAAGAGAGATATTTATGTTGTTTAAAATGATACCATACATATATCTTGCATAAAGACAGAAGATTGAATGCATAATTAGTATTTTTTCTTCTAGTTTGCTTTTAGAATTTTCTTCTACACTGAAAACAGTTATTTTTAACAAAAAAATTAATATCTCATAAATATCTTAAAACTATGGTTCTGTTCTTCATGTATTGCTTCTATACTAATGTATTGCTTTATACTAATAAATGTACCATGTAAAACTAACAGTACAATCACTGATTATCATTTTCAAGATTTGTACAAAACAATATAATATCTCATAAATTCCTGTAAGTTCTTCTTCTCAGTGATTATGAAAGACTGTTTTATTAGCCAAGTCTTCTGCAAGGAACTCCAAAAGGAGATCTGTATTTATGTCAGTAAAAATAAATGTCGTATCTAGACTAGCTATTATAGGATGTTCCAAATTTACAAAGCCTTCTAACTTAATTATGAGACCTTTTGATTTTTTCACTAATGTAGGAAGATCTTTAATTAAAAAAATTCAGTTAGCTGAGGAGATAATATTGTAGATTTGACAGGGGAGAGTTTTTTGTGTACACAGTAATACTTACAGCATAACTAACCACTTATTATTTTACTTTTTGAGTATTTTTGTTTCTATCTATTGCTGCTTCGTTTAGCCAATTTTCCGAGAACTTCTTTTTCGAATTTTGGAACAAAAAATTGGCATGCCTTCAAAATCTAGATAAAAATGTTGTTAGAAGATTGATATGCCTTCAGAATTCAGAAAAAAAAGTTCTTAGAATATTAGTATGTCTTCAAAACCTCTCTATTCTAAAAAAAAGTAACTGCCGCTGCTTTAGAAATTTCACAACATGAGCTGTCATACTGTATGTAGGCTAATAAATTACTGCTGTATAGGAGCTTCACATGGATTTTGCAGAATTATGTTCCCTGCATGGTGATGTTAGATCAAAATGTGTACGGAATTAATTATTTTTGGCATCAATTTTTTTGCCAATTTTACCAACCCTAGAAAATCTGTTTTTAGGGACAAAAATGCATAAATTTAAGAAAAAATATTTTTTACAGATACATTTTCCCTTAAAAACTAAAATGTTTCATAATTACTGCTTCTGCTCTTAATATTTTTATGTGTACCTAATATTTTATTGATACTTCAAAATTTTGGTGCATTTCCCTGCATAACTGCGTTATGCTAATAAACATAGGCATAAAAGAATGGTCATTTTTAATATTTTGGTACACACTGGAACGAAGTATTAAAAATTAAATTTATGCAAAAAGCAATAAACAGATGACAAAATATTGAGACATACCGGGAACTTTAAACTTTCTTCCAACACTTTATCACCCATGACCTAAGTAATAAACACACGGCATTAGAATTACCTAGTATTTGTTCTTGAAAAATGAAAGAAAACTTTAAAAGAAAAAAAAAAAAAAGAACCTATTACATGCAGCTTTAGACACATTGCACCATCAGTATAGATAAGGGGCAAATACTTTGCACAACAGATACACTAATACAGGTTGCACAACATCAGCACACCAACGAGAAGCTGGCTGATCCCTGAAAAAATCCACAAAGAAAAAACTTTTGACACTCTAGCATGTAAACCTAATGAATACAGGGGTCTTAATAAAAGTTCTGCACACTGTCCATTTTGAGAAAAGTGTGAAGTAATGGAGAAAACTTATACCTTATTTCTGTTCAATGTACTCCCCTCCACTACTAATGACAGCTTGCCAGTGGTGAGGTAGGTCCTGGATGACCCGCAGTACATCTTTGTTCAGTTGTCGTATTACTCGGGTCATGTCCAATGACAGCTCGTCAAGTGATTTGTAGCGGATGCCACGGAGCCAATTTTTTTACTAGATCAAAGTTGGGTGGACTGAGATCAGGGTGGTGTGATGGGTGGGATAACGTTTCCCAGCCAAATTTCGACAAAAATCCTCGTACCAACATAGCATCATGATATGATACGTTGTCATGTAGCAAGATAGCTCCCGCTTCCAAAAAGTTGGAGCGATTTTGACGAATTTTCGGTCTCAACTTTGTCTTCAGAAAGAAATTATGCTTCGATCAAGAGTTCCTTGCCCACAAACTTTTTGCAAGGCACTGCCTTGCAAAAAGTTTGTGGGCAAGGAACAGAGAATTTCCCCGCAGTTTCATTTTCACGTACAAGCACTGGTCTGATGCTGTGACTAGACTTGAGGAGCTGCATGCATCCATTTCCCCATGTCCACACAGCAAATGATAGCGTGTTGTTCTTGCACTACTGCATTGCTGAGAGTTTGACTTTCACGTGACACAATCATTTTCCCGATTGTATCATCCGCTTCCATTTTAGATTAAAATGTGCAGAACTTTTGTTATGACCCTCGTATGTCAGTTAGAGTCTGACCTTGACATGAGACAATCATTTTCCCGACTGCATCATCCGCTTCCATTTTAGATTAAAATGTGAACTTTTGGTATGACCCTCGCAGATGACCATCATTGCATGGAGTTGCAATATGATAATATGTGCTTGTTGCTAAAGCAGGTGTACAAATGTGAAGTTTAAAATGTATCTACTTATTGTGACAGATACTTCTTGAACAGGCAAGTCCTACAGAATCACAGCACCACAGGTACTTTATTAGTTTCAATACAGAATCAGGGGAACAACTGCATTACAGAGAAAGAAGTGGTAGAAGTTTTGGATATCAATCTTAGTTCAGCACACCATACCACTCATAGTGTGTTTGTTACAGCTCCACAAAGTGCCTGGAAGGTGGTTGAACGACTAACTCTGGAACAGAAGTGGACATGCTTGAAAGCCTGCAAGGATTTTATGTGATAATATGAAACATGAAGACCTTCCCATCAACACCACTCAAGGAAGCAATCAATAGAATGCCTTTCCACTTCAGTGAAGCAGTACAAGAGGAATTGTGTACATGAGAATATACATGGTCAAAATTTTTTTCAAAAAGTGATTGAGGCGTCAGTGAAGCACTGGTGGAGATTCACTGAATCAAAGACAGATTAATGCTGCAAGTGACATAAATGTATCAAGCCTATCTGCAATATACAAGATGCAAAAAAATACCTGTAAAGTTTTCGTTTGAAATGCTTTTGTATATTGTAATATAAACAGCTGTGAGACTCGGTGTTACTTCACTGACTTCATAGATACATCCCAACACTTCAAAGAGCATAAAGTCATAGGAATTAAAAATTTTCATTTTATTATATCTGATTTTTTAATTATAATGGAATAATGGAAAATGAGGGAAAGGTTTTCCTTTATATTAATGTGTCCTCCATAATCCTTTTCGGTTTGGAATCATAACGATTCTGAATTGTTCCAATTGCGGATCAAAAACTCACAAAAAGTAGTGGTCTCACCCAGTGCTTTTTTCTGGAAAAAAGAGGTGCTGGTACTCACCATGAAGATGTTATTACAGTAATTTCCACACTTTTAACATATCCTCCGATATACCCTCATCATCTCTAGATTGCTTCTTGCTTTTGGTATCAACTGCAGAATGACGACCTCAGAGCAGCCATGAGTCCACATATTTGCTAGTGTTGAACTAAGTGAGAGGAGGTCCTACTGTTCTGATGAACATCAGTGCAGAAGTTGTCTGTACAAGCAGAGATGACATAGATGAAGTTACTATAAGATTCATCTGAGAGAAACCCCTTTCACATTCACTGGATGGTACTACAATTGTGCTCAAAGTGTGCTTTAGATGAAATAGTATGTCCGGGACTTTGTTTACTTGAAGATATTCACAGAAACCACAAACTGCTTCTCTTTCACTTAAGTGGAATTTGCGTGCTAAGTTTCTAATTTCAGCATAAGAAATTCTGCAATTCCACATGTGAAGTCTCGCCAATTTAATATGAAACATGGTTTTGCTAAGGCAACTTTTTTCCAGTACCTAATGCCAAATGTTATTCACATGATATGGAAGAACTTCAGCAACTTTGCAAAAGTGTTTCTTCTTCCATGAACTTTAATATTATTACATCAGGCATTGCCAAACTTTTACCACCTGTTATCTAATTGGAAAGCTCATAACAGTTGAAAATTTCACCATACTGGTATGAAAACTGAATGTATATCATCTGATTTCAATGGCCGGTCGTTCTGATGCTGACCGGGGGAGAGTTCTTTGTGTGTCTTGGTTGAGCTATACTGCACTGCTTAGCAGAATTGAGATCTCAAGCGCGAGAGGGGGAATCATCCCACTCTCGTGATTTTTCTTTTTAGAATAGTTCAACATTATGTTGCCCATCAATCAGAGCAGTGACAGGACTTAGAGAAAACGCCCTTGTAAGGGCGAAGTTCCGTTCAGCCCACATAGAGACTCTAGCATCAGATTTCGGGTACGTCGACGTCGTTCCGGCCCCTCTGACATAAGGACTCTTTGATCCTTTGACAGACCAAAGCCCGAGCGCCCGGATTCTAAGGTTTGACTTGAGTGGGAGAACCCCAGGGTGCCCACTCAGTACTTAGAAGAATTTTGTGTTTTTTCATCTCTCTCACAGAGATGTCAACTACCCAGAAGGGTAAAGTGAATCCTAAGGGGTCAGCCCCCAAACCGTCCGGGTTAACTCGGACCCTGAAGGTAGCAGCTGAAACACTACCAAGCCCTGTCGGTAGTACTAAAGGGCTTAACCCCACTTCCTAGAACAGCCGGAAGGTGGAGCCCAATGCCAGGAGGAAACCGTCTAAGATGCTTCCTGCAGCAAAGGGCTCTAAAGCTGCTACACCCACGAAGGGAGGCTCCCCCTCGACTGAGCCTTCTCACTCAGCTCGTGGTGTAAGCACCACCTTGCCACTTCCGCCCATGGCAAGGAAGGGAAAAACACCACCCCAGCCCGAACCCTCTTGGGCTCCTGAGGGGTCGTCCACTGGTCCTCCAGAGACACCTTTGGAGGACAACCAGCATCCCAGGACACCCCCGGTGCTAACACCAGAGGCTTTTTGAGCCGCATTTTCACCCTCATAGGGGAAGTAGAGTCTGTTTTCAAGGACTCGTGGGTCACTTCCTCAGGAAGAGAACAGGTGAAAGCGGCCATGAAGAGTATTGATAAGGCTTGTTACGAACAAGCACATTGGGTGGCTTATCTTGAAGGCAGGCTGTCCGTTCGGCAGGAGTTGCGCTGCAAAGCCGACGCCAAAGAGATTTCGTACGCTGAAGTGGCTAGGAAAGGGGCTAGTACGGCGAAAGGGCCTTCATCCGCCCCAATTGGGAATAAAAATAAGAAAAAGTCGGGAGACAAGAGACACGTGCTTTTGGTCTACCTCACTGTCGAGAGTGCATCCTCAGAGGATGTAAAGAAGACCCTGAAGACTGCAGTCAACCCAACTAAACTACAGATAGGGGTCAAGAGCATTAGGAAAGGTGGGGTCGCGGTGGAGTGTTCCCATCCCGAGGAGCTCGACCACCTTGCCCAGGAGTTGAGTAGCAATCCATTGACCAAGGATTGCACACTTCCCACGGCCCCATGAAAGAGACACCCCCAGTTGATAGTCTATGGGGTCGACGGGGATCTCTCAGGGAAAGAGTTCGAGGAGGCGGTTCGCGGGCAGAACCCAGAACTCGAGAACGGGTTTTCAGCTTGTTTCCCCATCAAGGGCAAGGGAGGTAGGGTCCACTGGGTCGCAGACGTGGAGCCCAAGGCCTTCAAGCACTTGGTGAGGTGGAAGACACTGAACTTGGGTTGGTCAGTGCTCCGCCTAAAGGAATTTTTGCGGGAGGTCAGATGCTTTCGGTGCAATGGCTTCGGCCATTTCCGAGGCAACTGCCCCGAGTCAGAAGCAAGGTGTGGCAATTGCAGTGAAGTTGGGCACCAGCACCACCAGTGTGCAGCCGCATTGAAGTGCAGCAACTGCACTGCTGCGAATGCCAAGTTCCGCCTGAAGTTGGACGTCTCTCACTCCAGCTTCAGTGAGACATGTCCCAGTCTTATTAGGGAACTTGAGCAAAGGAAAAGCAGGGTCAACTATGGTTGACAGATGGTAGTACCCTCGGAGGTACGTAGCTCTTGATATTGAGCTTTTTGGTCTATTGACCAAGGTGTTTCTGATGACCCTGGCCCAGGGTCATCACCACAGCACTGGCCCTAGCGCTGTTGACTATGTTAATTTTTGCAATGTGTGTTTAATGTGTTTTAGTGTTAGAATATTTGTGAGAGGGGTGCATGGGACCCTCATACTTTTTGTGCATGTATTTTGTTTGATACCAAATAAAGGACATTAGTCCCAAAAAACTCGCGTTGGCGGGCGATCTCCCGGCCACGAGATGAGATAATTTATTGAAAAGTTGCTTGCCCCAACTGCCCATGGCACGTCACACACACGGGTTATGACAGAAGGCTGTAAAGTACCAGTCCCGTGGGGGAGGCAGATCCCCACAGGTCTCTAGACAGAATCTGTCCGAGTGAAAGACTGGTTTCCGGTGACTGACGGGCTAGCTATTGCAGCGCCGTCAGGGATCCTATTAATCCCAAACTTTCGAGAGAGTCAACATTTCCCTGCGAAGTCTACACTTAGGCGGTGCAGGTAAAGTCATCAGCTAGTATCTGATTTCAATGCATCACACTCAGGATTCTTTTTCTTTTCATCAATCAGGTTTAGTCCACTGCTGGATGGCCTCTTATGCTTGATACAGCTGCAAATCCTTTCATTGTAAGTGGTGCTATATATACTAGCATATAAGGCCATTTACATACTGATATGCTAACTTCAACAGCTAAAAACTGGTAAAAAAGACCTAGTTCAACAGCTAAAAGTGGCAAAAAAAAAAAACTGGAAATCACATATAAGTTGAAACTTGTAAAAAAATCTAGTTTAACAGCTAAAAAAAAATTTAAAATCGCATATAAGCTGTACTTAAATTTCAAGAGTTTGGAAAATGTTATTGAAAAAATTCATGCAAATTTCTAAACGTATTCTTTTTAAAAACTTTACAGGGACTATTTGACTTACTATTGGAGTTTCCAATGAGTTCCTGTAAATCCATTTCCATTAAAGTTTCTGATGTTTTATCTTTCAGCATTCATTTTTCTAATTTGTCAGTTATAGCTTCAGCTGTGCCTCTCCTTCACCCTGGAGGAGCGTGGCTATGGATAATAATTGGCACCTATGGTTAGTAATGTGATAATTTATCTTATGGGAGAAGACATTCTGCACTTTGTGAAAAGAAAATAGCATTGTGCGACACCACAAAGGAGAAACACTTTGATGAAGACAATGTCCTCTTCAAGACCAAGCAATGATACTGTTGTTCTCCTCCAGAAACATCATTGGCTGAAGCCACTCCTGCCGTCAGCCAATGGCATATGTTTCGTACATGTGCTGTATAAGGAGACTGAGATGTCAAACCTTCATGCAGGCAATGGTGTTCTTTGTTGGATAGGAAGGTCATTCTTACTGTATGGCTGACATGCTGCCATCTAGCAGCATTCTCTGTCATGCAAACAAATCAAGCAATCAGGATATAATCTAAAGCTTTACTTTAGATTATATTCCAGGGTGGAGTAAAAAATCCTGTGATCTCATGATGAAACAGAATTAGGCTTTGCATGTATCAACAGCTATTTCATCATCATCATTGTCAACCATTATCAATCCACTGCTGGATGAAGGTCTCCCCAAGTTTCTTCCACAACGGTCTGGCTTGTGCCAGTCTCTTCCATGTTACTCCCGCATACTTTCGAATGTCATCTGCCCATCTCCCATGTGGTCTTCTTCTGGGTATTTTCCTGTCCCTTGGAATCCAGTCTAAAATTTCAGCTGTCCATCAATTGTCTGTCCTTTTGGCGATATGTCCAGCCCATTGCCATTTCAGGGATTTTACTCTGATCATGATGTCTTCTACTCTTGTCATTTTTCTGATCCACGAGTTCCTCTTCTTATCTTTCCAGGTTACACCAAGCATGCATCTCTCCAGGCTTCTTTGAGTTGTCTGCAGCCTTTGTATGTCTCCTTTAGTTAAGGTCCACGTCTCTGCACCATATGTAAGCACTGGAAGGATGCATTGATCAAACACTTTTCTTTTAAGACATAATGGCATATTGCTCTTAAAAATTATACTGTTTCTGCCAAAAGCTCTCCAGGCAAGTTTTATACGCCGATTAATTTCTTCATCAATGTGACCCTCACTTGATATCTGCTGTCCAAGATAAATGTAGGTATTGGTTATCTCCAGCTTTTCCCTATCAATCGATAAATGTTCATTTCTTGTAAAAGCATTGTACATCACTTTTGTCTTCTGAAAGTTCATTTTTAATCCTACTTCTTTACTCTTGTCAGCAAGTTCCAGGATCATACCCAGCAGCTCTGATGGGGTAGTTGCAAAAATGACTACATCAGCAGCAAAACAAAGGTGAGTTAGATAATCTCCATTAATATTTATCCCTTTGTTTTCCCAGTTCAGTGATTGAAAGACATTATGTGGCATTAAAGAGTTTGGAAGATATAGTGTTACCTTGTCTCACTCCCTTTCCAATTTTTATGGGTGCTGTATTCTCAAATAGCCGAATCTTTGCACTTGCATTTTCATAGATGTTATGAATAATATTAATGTATGCATCTTCAATACCGCTGGATTTCAAAACCATTGTAACTGCTGATGGTCTCACTGAATCAAAGGCCTTTTCATAATCGATAAAAGTCAAGCACAATGGAAGTTCATATTCCCTCGCTCTTTCAATTAGTTCTCTCAGTACGTGGATATGATCTATAGCGCTGTAACCACTCCTGAATCCAGCTTGTTCTCTCGGTTGAGCCATGTCCATTGTCACCTTCAAGCGGTGTGAAAGAACTTTAGTGAAGATTTTATAAACCACTGATAGGAGGCTGATAGGTCTGTAGTTCCTGAGATCCTCAATGTCACCTTTTTTTATGTAGCAGGATCATTGTAGCATTGTTCCAGTCCTCAGGAATATTCTCTTCATTAAGGCATCGAGTGAAAACTTGGGCGAGTACTGTTTCAATTTCTCCACTTGCTTCTTGTATGATGTCCACGGTAATTCCATCTTCTCCTGGAGCTTTTCCCTGTTTCATGTTCTTGATTGCATGTGAAACTTCTGTTGGAAGACTGGAAGAACTCTGGTACCTTTTGTAATGTCTGGAGTACATGTATCATCCCTTTCATATAATTTTGAGTAGAAATCTTTCACTCTTGTCAAAATTTCACCTCTATTTCTTGTTACAGAACCATCTTCTTTTCTCAAAGCCATATCTATTTTCTTCCCTTACTCAGATGTCCCTTTGCTCTCTTCAGACCTTTGGTTGTTTTCTATTTTCATATCCAGAAATTGTATGCTAGGTGCACAAATTCTCCATTACTTATTTTATATTTTTAACTGATTCACATATAAGATGACCCCTTTACTTTGAAAAAAAAAATATTCCAAAATCTTTCAGCTTATACATGAGCATATATGGTAATTATTAACCCATTGTCCCATATGTTAATTCTGTGTATGTGCTCATAATTTTTTTTTTTGCTTGCTTTTCTGCACATGTGAGTGTTAACTAAAGAAACAGAATGGTGTCATATATCTTCTGAAAAATCTTTAACGGCAAATTTACTCTTTTAATTTTGCACATGTTTTGCTACAAATTTATGTAGTTTTGGGAATGTGATGTGAGACATTTCTTTATTATTTAGAAGTTTTGCACTGAATAATCAGTCAATATTTCATAATTACAAGCAACACTAGGTATACATAAACTGATATATATTACACCAGACATCATTAAAATAGCATTCCACTTATCTGGAAAGAAAACTGCTTGATGTTTAAAATAAATAAAACATTGAAAATTTTTACCATACAACAGAGCTCATCCTCTTCATCTGAGGCAATCAAAATAAATACATTTTCTGCTCGAGTCTGTTCTTGCAACTATAAATACGTAAACAGATACAAAATAGAAAACACTTTCATTAAACCAAATTTAGTGAACAAAATAAAAAAAACACTTCAATTAAACCATATTTAGTGAAAACAAAAATGTGCCTTATTAACTTCATTGCAATGGATGTAAAAATGTTGTATTACCTAAAATTATTCAAATCAAGTAGAATGAAAACAAGTTGATCATCAAACAATTAAACCAAAAAAAATATAGAGGTGTGAGAACTACTAAACTCTTGCCACATATAGAAATTAATTAAATTAAACATTCAATCAAAAATTCATTAAATTCATGACCAGAATGCAACAGATATCAATTTCATCAAACTGCTTATACTGTGGCCTCCAAACAGTTGAATATAGCACAAAATAAATCTCAAAATTTACAGTGGTCCAACTTAATGCTTCTTGCACTTTTCTCAAGCTTAATTAAACACTAAGCTGGTATTTTAAATCCTTATAATTATATAATTAATTACTTTACTACTTGGTTCTAGCAATGGTCAATTTTTACTGGTACATGTTCACTGTTTCAATACTGAAAGAGTTAAATATCACTATTTAAAACCAAATCTTTATGGTACAAAATTTATAAAATAATTTTCACAAGAGAACTACATCAAAATTGGGGAACAAGTACTAGTACTAGAAAACAATGCGCTACTTTTGCTGCAGTTAGTAGCATAACATGACAACAAAGATTTAAAAGTGGTTTTGTTGATAGCACATTACAAAATTTTTACAGTTTGTAGTAAAATGAGTACTTCTGTCATTACTTTTCATAAACTTCATATGTCACACACAATCTCAATAAAAGTTAGAAAAACAGTTTTAGCATTCTAAATCAACATACCCTGAACACTGACAATCAGTACAACATTATACAATAAATGAAAGTAAAGGTCACTATGAGTGGTTTAAAGACAGAGTAAATTACCACAGCAATAAAATGTCAACTGATAAATTCAGTGATGTTTGGGTCACTGTGATGGACTGCAGTGCCTATCACAGACTTGCAAATAGCCTGTGGCAGCTAAGGAATTTTACCAGGTGACTGAAATTTTGATGGTTTTTCTCCCTGAAGAGAAAATATAAAATGCAGACACTTCTTTTAGAATTTGTCTCACCCAGAGAGATTGGAACATTGAAAGTTGAAAGAAACAATTAACTGTGTTCTGGCTAAACAGCTCACTAACAGCCTGAGGTCTTACTTAACATAAAGAAAGCAGGAGTTTGCTTGTGCTTCCTTCAAAGAAGGGAGGTCTATTCTATGGAATTCCAATACAAAGGGCTTAATGAACCTAACACCTTAACCAATACTGCATGGGTGAAATCTCCAAGGAGAGAGATTGAGTAAGAAGTATGCTACAGTTATTAGAGCAGTTTCACCTTGATAGTAACCAATTGGTGAACTGACCCTATCCGATGCCCTCAAGGAATTTCTGCAAAGAGTGTTCCTTAGGATGGTTCAAGAAAGCGGTTTGGTGCTGATGTACATTTCTTGTACCTAGTTTACACATTGAGACATATGGTGATGTGCTCTCTTTGCCTAGAACTGTTTTATATTTTCATTTAGCTTGAGTTTAAAAACACTGTTCAGTATTTTTATGGTCATAAAAATGTATGGAAATCCTATTTATTAGCCTTCTTTAATAAGAAGCAGAAATTGGATCAAAATGAGGAGAAAATATTTAGTTAGGCTTTAAAGCATGAGCTATTCTTTTCATTTTTGTAAGTAAGTGCAAGGGATATATAACTTATTATTACAGTAAGGAACACATAAATTATGCTTAATAAAAAAAACAGCAACAGAAGGAAGTATGATTTAAAAAAAAATTCCAAAGAATTAAAGCATTTGATTTAAATGCATATTTTTGTATAAGAACATAGTTTTGCTACATATGCATGCCTGGTTTATTCATTTTCAGTGTATAAAAGTTTCATGTCTTAATGTAACACATATCCTGAATTGGAAAATATATAAAACAAAATAAATTTTGGATAAATTAAGAGACAGTACTTAAATCTTAAAGGTACATTAAAGGTTATATATATAAATATATATATATAACCACCAACCCGCTTGGCCAGCGTGGTGAGTTATGGCCAAACCCCTCCAAAATGACTCCACAACTTAAATCTTGGCCCTCAGTCTCCGGCAGCTGGAATGTACCTGGCCAAGGCAGCGGCCAGTGCGACATGAAGGCAGAGGGTGCTAAGAATCCCCAGAGGACCGGACTAGGCTGCCATCTGATGCTGACCTTGGCTACGTACAACGGACGCTCCCTATCTTCTGATTCAAGGCTTCTTGAATTGGAAGAGGAATTACAAAGGATCAAGTGGGACATCGTCGGGATAAGTGAGGTAAGGAGAAAAGGAGAAGATCTCATTGAACTGAAAAGTGGACATCTCTTCTACTATCGTGGGACAGATACTGGCAGAACTAGTGGTGTTGGATTTATAATAAACAAGAAACTGAAGGATAAAGTTGTAGAAGTTGAAAGTTCCTCTGACAGAGCTGCACGACTCGTTATTCAACTCTCAAGAAGATACCAGGCTCATATTATTCAAACTTATGCACCCACCACAAGTCATCCTGAAGAAGAAATTGAAGAATTTTATGAGGAAATTCGTCATCTAAAAAATAAAGGTAAGCAGCACTTGAAGATAATTATGGGAGATTTCAATGCAAAAATAGGGCAACGGCAACAGAATGAAACTTCAGTAGGTAAATTCGGTCACGGCAACAGAAACCAGCGTGGAAATACTCTCGTAGAGTTTGCAGAGGCAGAAGGGTTTTTCATCTTGAACTCCTTTTTCAAGAAAAAGCCACACAGGAAATGGACATGGAGAGATCCAAATGGGACGACAAGTGAAATTGATTTTATTATGTGTAACAAAAAATTCGTCATAGAAGACTGCAGTGTGCTAAACAAGTTCAACACAGGCAGTGACCATAGATTGATGAGATGTAAGATGCACCTCAACACTAAACTCGAACGCAGCAAGCTCATAAGACAAACAAAATGTATTGACATAACCAACCTTAAAAAACACCATAATACCTTCAAATTGGAACTGAAGAACAGATTCTCTGCTTTAGAAGGCCTAACATCGGAAGAAGTGGATATTTCTGAAGTTAACAGAAAAGTAACCAAAGCTCTTATGGAAACAGCAACAAAATTAGCTGGGTCTAAGAACAAATTGCATGTGAACAAATTATCAAGAAAAACCAAAATGTTGATGCAAAAAAGAAGAGTGATGAGGACAACTAAAGAAGATGTGACTTCCAAAGTGGAATATATAGAGCTATGCAAGACAGTACGAAAAAGTATCACTGAAGACGTAAGGAAATTCAACTGTGAACTAGTAAGGAAAGCAATTGAAAACAACCAAAGCCTAAAGATAGCAAAGGGACATCTCAGTAAGGGGAAAAAACAGATTATGGCACTGAGAAAAGAAGATGGTTCTGTAACAAGAAATAGAGGCGAAATTTTGACAAGAGTGAAAGATTTCTACTCCAAATTATATGAAAGGGATGATACATGTACTGCAGACATCATGAAAGGTACCAGTACCAGAGTTCTTCCAGTCCTTCCAGCAGAAGTTGCACATGCAATCAAGAACATGAAGCGGGAAAAAGCTCCAGGAGAAGATGGAATTACTGTAGACATCATACAAGAAGCAAGTGGAGAAATCGAAACAGTACTCGCCCAAATTTTCACTCGATGCCTTAATGAAGGGAAAATTCCTGAGGATTGGAACAACGCTACAATGATCTTGCTACATAAAAAAGGTGACATTGAGGATCTCAGGAACTACAGACCTATCAGCCTTCTATCAGTGGTTTATAAAATCTTCACTAAAGTTCTTTCACACCGCTTGAAGGTGACACTGGACATGGCTCAACCGAGAGAACAACCTGGATTCAGGAGTGGCTACAGCACAATAGATCATATCCACGTACTGAGAGAACTAATTGAAAGAGCGAGGAAATATGAGCTTCCATTGTGCATGGCTTTTATCGATTATGAAAAAGCCTTTGATTCGGTGAAACCATCAGCAGTTGCAATGGCTCTGAAATCCTGCGGTATTGAAGATGCATACATTAATATTATTAATAACATCTATGAAAATGCAAGTGCAAAGATTCGGCTGTTTGAAAATACAACACACATAAAAATTGGAAAAGGAGTGAGACAAGGTGACACCATATCTCCGAAGCTCTTTAATGCCACATTGGAAAATGTCTTTCACTCACTGAACTGGGAAAACAAAGGGATAAAGATTAATGGAGATTATCTAACCCACCTTCGTTTTGCTGATGACATAGTCATTTTTGCAACTACCCCATCAGAGCTACAGAGTATGATCCAGGAACTTGCTGACAAGAGTAAAGAAGTGGGATTAAAAATGAACTTTCAGAAGACAAAAGTGATGTACAATGCTTTTACAAGAAATGAAGATTTATCGATTGATGGAGAAAAGCTGGAGATAACAGACACGTACGTTTATCTTGGACAGCAGATATCAAGTGAGGGTCACATTGGTGAAGAAATTAATCGGCGTACAAAACTTGCCTGGAGAGCTTTTGGAAGAAACAGCATAATTTTCAAGAGCAATATGCCATTATGTCTTAAAAGAAAAGTGTTTGATCAATGCATCCTTCCAGTGCTTACGTATATGGTGCAGAGACGCGGACCTTAGCTAAAAGAGACATACAAAGGCTGCAGACAACTCAAAGCAGCATGGAGAGGTGCATGCTTGGTGTAACCTGGAGAGATAAGAAGAGGAACACGTGGATCCGAAAAATGACAAGAGTGGAAGACATCATGATCAGAGTTAAATCCCTGAAATGGCAATGGGCTGGACATACTACCAGAAGAACAGACCATCGATGGACAGCCGAAATTTTAGATTGGATTCCAAGGGACAGGAAAAGACCCAGAAGAAGACCACATGGAAGATGGGTGGATGAAATTCGTAAGTATGCGGGAGTGACGTGGAGGAGACTGGCACAAGACAGACCGTTGTGGAGGAAACTTGGGGAGACCTTTGTCCAGCAGTGGATTGATAATGGTTGACAATGATGATGATGATGATATATATATATATAATTTATTGGGTATGTGGATTAAGAAGATTATTGAGTATGTTGATGGCAGTGGAAAAATCAATAATGATTAGTTCAATTCAGTCTTACATACATTTCACATCTTTG
This sequence comes from Macrothele yani, assembly GCA_039090855.1. Classification (NCBI taxonomy): domain Eukaryota; kingdom Metazoa; phylum Arthropoda; class Arachnida; order Araneae; family Macrothelidae; genus Macrothele; species Macrothele yani. The sequence continues at coordinate 63,727,163 of CM077006.1, forward strand.
GATGGGTACATTTGCTTCATAAACAGAATGTCTTTGAATTGTAATACCAATTAAGTGTTAGTTCAAATTTCTTTGTAAGGGATATTTCTCATCCATATAATAGAGTACTTTGCAACAACTGGAAAGATGACAATGGAATTTATCATCAGTTTCTTATACAGTAATTATTTTATTTCCCTGCATTGTGAAAGATGATTTTGCATTACTACAGAATATTATAACTTTTCCATTTTCCCATCTTTGTGTCTTATAGATGGAAACCTAAAAATTACACTATTTGGAATTGTCAGTGCATTATGTGCGCACTATGGTGAGTTATAAATTTTGTTTATCATTGAAAAAAAAAAACAAAAAAAACATGGCAAAATTCTGAGAGAAAAATTCAAATGCAATGAGGCAATGTATATGATTCTTATCATTCATGTAAACATTTGATGTCACATAGAAATGAAAAAAGAAAAGATTTCCTGCATTCTGCCTTTTTTCTTTTTCTTTTAGAAAGTTCCAGCAGTCCACTAACTAGCATGATGCTACCACCAATCTCTATCAAAGCAATGCATTTAGTTTTAATACACACACACACACAACACCCCCCCCCCCAAAAAAAAAAAAGCTAAATGAAAACAAGAATTTAGAAGTATTAATCTAATTCCCAAATAAAACTTTACAAACAGAGAAGTGAAACTTTATACAAGATTACCAGGACTTTTTTTTGTTTTTTTTAATCTTTTTGCAGCTTAAAGATTCCTGTGAACATGGAAAGGTAGGACCAAACTGTCACTAATTCTGAATAACTAGTTCCAATGAAGTGAGATCATCAGAACTACATCCATATCACATGAAGAACTTTAACCCTTCATGTGAGAAGCCAACTACCAAATAGCTCTATCTTGGTAACAACAAGTTGTAGTCTGTAGTTATTAGTTTCATGGAAGGGAGCTACATATAACTTTTTGTTTTTATTTTTAAAATATCTTTTGTATGTGGTATTTGTTCAACACATCCTGCATGCCATAAAATGTGGACGATCAATAAATAATATCTCAGAAAATGTAATATGATACATTTGATTGTCTCAGACTGCTACAGTAGTAAATTAATACTCCAGCAACATTGTAAGAAGCTTTAAGCTTTTACTGCTTCCTTGGTTTAGATGACGGGGTCCTCTCCTGCTGAGGGCCTGGACCTTAGTCCTGGGTATGATGTTTCTATTCTTTAGTTCTGGTTTTCTGAGATATGGATACTCTTTAAATAATTATAAATAAAAAATAGACAACTCCTACTCATCTTTGATATTCATAAGACATTTCAATAACAAAAATCAAAATATTTTTACAGGGATTTTTTTCAGATCCATAATTTTTATTTTTAGAGTGGTTACTTAGTAAAATTAACACATTTTAATGGTTTCTCACATACTATTCTTTACTAAACTCTGTTTGACTGAAGAAAGCAATATATATTTTATGTTTTATCTGAAATGTGGGCACACTTTTGTTGCATCTCTCATACAAATAGCTTCTAACATAGTGGTATCAATATTTTAAGCACCTTATTATTAAATGCACTGGATAGACAAAACTTAAGGTGTGCTCCATATTTTATGCATCACATTGAAATATTTTAAGTCTGGTTTAAGTTTATGTCACTACAGTGAGACATGATTGGAACGGAGACCATCAGATGATCAATACGATATAAGCACAACTAAAGAGTGAGTACTTATTCCAAAATACTGTATGTCAGTCATTTAGCGACATAATGCTGATAACACTATTTTCACTTCTTAATCTCTGAGTGACAATTAGCTTCGTTGCCCTTAATACCAGATCACTGAATTCAATACTTGATATCAGACAAGTAAAATAGACAGTCACATTGTTCACATGCTTTCAAAGAGAGCATTGGCTGACTATGCACTGCCCGATTTGAAAACTTGCCTTGAAATACTGATGAATGCACACACTTGTCCATATCTCAGTAACTTCTTATAATACAATCATACTGTCTTGAGATTTGACCCAGTTCATGTGGATTATTTGTTGGAACAATACTAAAAATAATAAACTAGATGCTGTAAAACTGTTATTAAAAAAAAAGCCAAAAAAACTGCTTGTTTTATACAAAGGAAATGAACACACCAGAAACATTGAATCAAGCTCTAAAGCAAGAGTGCACAGCCGCACTTGTACATCGTAACATTTGACTGATAAGCTGTTTCTTCCTTATGTCTAAATTTTTTCTTCATTTTATGCATTTAATGTTTCAAATACATTCCATTTGTTTTCCCCATGATAGTGACCACTACAGTTTTGTGACCTTCTGTCAAATTATATCCTCAGCTGCATCCCCCAAAAAGGATAAATATTCCACAACTATGGATGACAACTGGCATGTACAATATGATTAGTACATGAAATAGAATTATGGCTAAACCGCATAGTTCAGTTATAAATTTTTAAAATGAGTTCATTTTCTTATGGCAAAAGAAAAGTGAGCAGGCTAATGAGTCAAATCTAACTGAAAAGAAAACATCTATTATTATTCTGAATCTCCTTTGTATTAAAGAATTTGCATGTTTTTGTAAAAATACTCCACATGAAATTTATGCAGTGCTAGTTTCTATGCTGCATGATAAATGGATGTGCAGTGGCATATGTTAACAGAGATTCAAAAGTCCTGCTGAATTATCAGGTCAGAGAATGTGCTGAATTATGTGGTCCCCAGACAGCACAGAAAGCAAATGGGAATAACTCAATCACATGTTGACTGCATAGCAGAGCAAACAGTGGTCAAACCAATGATGTTTACACATTTCTCACAGATTAAGAATGAACTAGGAAATGTCAAGCAGTGCAGCACCATGCAATGACACCACTATATGGTTAAATATGCAATACAAGCTCAGTCTCTCTTCACATGTAGAAATAGAAGCATTACAAAGGTTATTTTTATTGTCTTAAATTTGAGCAACATATACTAATGTAGAAAGATAAGAAGAGGAACTTGTGAGTGGATAAGGAAAATGACAAGAGTGGAAGACATCATAAGCTGAGTAAAATTACTGAAATGGCATGGGCTGGACATATTGCCAAAAAAGTGGATAGTGGACCACTCATGGACAACTGAAATTTTAATGGCAAGGGTCCAAAGAAGGCCATGTGGGAGATAGATGGATGAATAAAGTTCAAAAGCATGCCGAAGTGACATGGGGAGACTGGCCGTTGTAGAAAAAACTTGTGGGGACCTACATCCAGCAGTGGAGTGATAAACGTTTATGATGAAGACATTAATGTAGTGTGCTTAGTATGTATGTAACTTATAGGGGTAGAGAAAATGCTGCCAGTTAACGCTCTCTTGACCATTTTCAACAAAAAATTGTCAGCCCACCAAACCACAGCCTTTGATTCAAAATCTGAATTAATTAAGTACAATATCAATTAACTGCAAAAAAAGATAAACAAATGCATCTTTCCACAAATTTAAGACATAGGTTTTTGGGGATTATTTTTTTTAAATATATTTTTATTTTATTCACTTAATCACATAATATGAGAATAACAGTATCATCCCACTCCAAAAGAATCTGTATTGTGTTAACTGATTTGTGTGCTCTGCATCACCTAGAACCAGCAAAGGTAAGAAATTAGTACACCTCAGTACCTATACTTGAAAGAAAGGAAAGAAAAAAAAACAACTGGCAAATTATCTTGTTATGCTTTGTTTCTAATAAAATCTATTCTGATCATAAAAATCTTATGTTAAAATAAAATTTTAAATAATGGAAAATATTGAATAATTTTTGCAGATGGGAAGTAAGGGCTGTGGGTGTGTGGGGCTGGGGGAGGGAGTTGCTCCTTCCCACAGATATTAATGTTCTGCCAGAAAACTTCCCAGAGTAAAGTAATCAACATGTCTACTGGCAAACTTTTCTAAAATGTGTGTCTGTCCACCAAATTCTCTGTTCATAAAATACGAATTCACACTTTTTAAAAAAATGTAATAAAATGTACCATTTGCATACATGTTCCTACCTACACCTGTGGTCTCATAAACAGGTTTCGGTAAGTGAATTTACATGAAATAATAATAATAAAACAGCACAAAAATGCTTCAGCAAAAGCTTTACCTCAAACGTTTGTCTAATAAAGCGTTTATGTTTTGACATTCTTTCATAATTTAATTACAATTCGCCAGGTGCAGAAAATCACGTTCAACCTCATTAGTTGGATCAAGATCATTGTTCTTTCCCTACAACAAAACCAACTGCGTAGGTAGACTGAACAGGTAAGGATACATTTTTTGGGAAAGACATCACTACATGAAAACCTTTTTCTGCACGTAATGGCATTTGGGACCACTGTCAAAATCTACATAAACATAAAACTTATCCACCAAGGTCTTAGTGTAATACTAGTTCTAAAACGTATTTTATTTTGTTTATGTCTTAGCAGACGACACATGGACTAAAAACAAAGTTAGTGCTGCCACTTCGAAAGTACGGGGCTAGAAATTGTTTACTGCACGTTTTTTTTTTTTTTTTTTTTTTTTTTGTTTTTGATTGGAGGTTTAACGACCATCGTGAGCAACTCAATGGGCTATAAGCAGTCGCCCGTCCCTAATTTAGGGTCACTGGTTCCAGGGAAGGGAGAGAGCCAGTGCCGTAAGACAAACACAACATCCATGCCTTACCGGGATTCGAACCCGGACCCCTTACGGACGAATGATCAGAGGCCATCGCTTAGACCACTGCGACACCGGGGCGGCTTACTGCACGTTAATATTTATCATAGGCAAGAAATAATTTTTTTTATTGAAGGTTTAACGATCACCGTGAGCAACTCAATGAACTATAAACAGTCACCCATCCCTAATTTATGGCCACTGGTTCTAGGGAAGGGAGAGAGCCAGTGCAGTGAGACAAACACAACATCCATGCCTCACGGGATTCGAACCCGGACCCTTTCGGACGAATGGTCAGAAGCCATCGTTTAGACCACTGCGCCACCGGGGCGGCCAAGAAATCATTTACGACACGTTAAAATAGATTAAAATTATCCGCTTCAATTTCTCACAAGAGAAATCATCACGAGTTCACTTGAAAATATGAATATTAAAACTGCCGCCCCGGTGGCGCAGTGGTCTAAGCGATGGCCTCTGATCATTCGTCCGAAAGGGGTCCAGGTTCGAATCCTGGTGAGGCATGGATGTTGTGTTTGTCTTACGGCACTGGCTCTATCCCTTCCCTGGAACCAGTGACCCTAAATTAGGGACGGGCGACTGCTTATAGCCCATTGAGTTGCTCACGGTGGTCGTTAAACCTCCAATCAAAAAAAAAAAAAAAATATATATATATATATATTAAAACTAATGTGAAGATACAGGTTACTTTGCAACAGAAAGGAGAATCAGTAGCAATATTGACTCTTCTTATGTAAGCCAAAATATTCGTAAACTAAAATAACCTTGAATTTTTTTTATCTTCACGAAAAGCAAAATTGCTGATCGTTAGCCTCACATTGTTTCATTAACTGATGTTCCTTCTTTCCCTTTTGCCAGTTTTTGCTCCTCCTCTTATCCTTCTGTTTTTTGTTTTTTTTTATTGGAGGTTTAACGACCACCGTGAGCAACTCAATGGGCTATAAGCAGTCGCCCGTCCCTAATTTAGGGTCACTGGTTCCAGGGAAGGGAGTGAGACAAGCACAAGTGCCGTAAGACAAGCACAACATCCATGCCTCACCGGGATTCAAACCCGGACCCCTTTCGGACGGATGATCAGAGGTTATCGCTTAGACCACTGCGCCACCGGGACGGCCTTATCCTTCTGTGCACTGTTGTTGCAAGCAGAACTTGAACGCTTAATTTTGCGCCACCCGGTGGCCAAGTGGTCAAAGCGCTGGTATCTGATCATTCGTCCGAATGAGTTTGGGTTCTAGTCTCGGAAGAGGCAAGGGTCTTACACCACTGGCTCACTCCCTTCCATGGAAAGAGTGACCCTAAATTAGGGACCGACACCGACGATTGTTTATAGCCCACAGAGTTGCTCAAGGTTAGTGGCGTAACCATCCCTGGTAGCACAGCTACGTAAATTCAATGTTGAAATTGGGTAAAAATGTTGAAACGAGAAAACGTTGAAATTTTTCATGGAACTTCGACGACGAATTTCCAAGGACAGAAAAGTGGCATTAACGCTGAGAATTAATGTATATATTCAATGTAGATTTTATGCTTCAAAATTTCAACTGAACGTGTGCATATTGGCAAGCACTGAACCCACATCGAATTTACGTTCCAATTTCAACCATCGTTGATCGCAAGGCTGCGGGTGGCCGAGTGGGCAACGTTCGTGACTGAAACGGAAAGGGCCTCAGGTTCGATCACAGGCAGGTACGAACGCTCGATCCACTAAATATCCGCCGTGCGTCGGATGGGCACGTTAAGCCGTCGGACCACGGGTACTGGTCCCCCGGTAATAAATAAGGACGTCTTCCTCCCCTTTCTACTTTGCTTCCGTGTCACTTTCCTATGGGGCGCTTTAGCCCAAATCTCCTAGTTTCCTACTTCTAAGGGTTGTTTAAGATCTGGAGTCAGACACTCCCTTCCTAAAATCCTCTACATATGATCATGATCGTTGATCGCACTGCAAACCGCGCGGCGCTGATATCAGTGGTGCATGAACGCCTGGGGCACCTGACCTTGATGAGTCAGCTGCTCGAAATTTTCTGTTACAGAAGTTGTCTTACCGCTTTAATGTACATACACCGTGGTGTACATGCAAGGTTGTAATCGCCTGCGGGTATCCGACGGCACACCTGAGCTCAGCTTAGGTATTTCACGTGCTTGCAGGGGCACAGGGGTAACTTAATAGTTTTTTGGGAGGCATGAGTAGGAGAGTACCGGAAGGACCAAGTCAGTCTAGCGGAGAACAGTCGGAGATTCGGTCGTCAAGGAGAGAGGGTCCGAGTTAGGACACTGGTTTGACGTAAAGGCTTCGGGTGTAGCAGAAGTTCAGCGTGGTGGACGGGAAGGAGGATTCCTTTTCCTTTTTCCACCGGGTCTTGCGGAAAGCATTGTGGAAAAGCAGTACGTGGTCATCACCATGCAGGAACCTGAACGGGAGGCTATCGAAAATCCGCGAAGCAAATGGTTAATGGAATAATAAAGTTTTGCTGTTTCTATTTTTATTTCGGTTTACTGGACTGAGTTTGATCGATGTAATAATTCTTCTAAGCAAGGACGTCGTCAGGCGCCTCGATAGCCAGATCTCATAGCAAAGGCGAGGCGGTAGCTCGCTATACGGCGGGAATCAAACGGTATAATCCAAGGTATTATCTAAGATATAATCAAAGATTTAAGAATTGATAATGTGTTTGGCCCTACAGCTATATTTCTCATAAACTGAAGCGAACTATAAGAAAAAAATTACAATTAAATTGTGTAGCATGTTATATAATACACCCACGCCTTAGTACATAATCGAAAAACAGCTGAAATGTGGTGGAATTAACGTCGAAATAAAACACGATGAAATAAGGCAGAATAGTGGTTAACATTTGGTAGTTGAAAGCAGATGGAAATGCAGTTGAAACCATAGGGTTGAATTTGCGTGAATGATTTGGTCATTTTCAACGGAAGTTTTACCACACTTTTCGCCGTGAATTCCACCTTATGCGGAGTGTAACTTCAATGTCAATTCCACGTGGTTGTGCTACCAGGGATGTTTCCAAACCTAGACGGGGGTGGGGGTGGGGGTATCCGATCACAAACATACACACATTATATGCATACATACGTATATACACAATATCATGTACATATTGTATAAGATAGAGTTTGGTACCCCTCCTCCTACACAAACACACGCAGAAGCAAAGCAGTTGGACATAGCCGCCTCTCTTCGCGAATTGTTAAACTTAGCGAACACAACTGTTAAACTGTGATAGATAGGGCAGAAATGTAAATTACAAAGTTGTAGAACTGAATTTGCTTATTAGGAATCGATATCGCTGTTTTATCAAGCACACATTATACACGTGTTTGCATTCTACGAAAAATTATAATATTATGTTATTAAATTTAGTTGGTTCACATCATAAAAAAGTGTGTGTTATATTATTATATTCCCGAAAAATTTGGGATGGGGAGAGGATCCTTTACATGGGGATCCCCGACTCTGAAAATCTGGGGGTCCTGACCCCCCTGGACCTAGCCTCCCAGTGGTTACGCCTATGCTGAAGGTGGTATTTAAACCCGGAATTAAAACAACAAAAATCAAGCCAAGTGATTCTAATGTCAGGAAAACAACGACATCAAAATCATAACTTAAAAAGAAAAATGCTTAGATCATCGAGTTTTTTTTTTTTTTTTTGATTGGAGGTTTAACGACCACCGTGAGCAACTCAATGGGCTATAAGCAGTCGCCCGTCCCTAATTTAGGGTCACTGGTTCCAGGGAAGGGAGAGAGCCAGTGCCGTAAGACAAACACAACATCCATGCCTGACCGGGATTCGAACCCGGACCCCTTACGGATGAATGATCAGAGGCCATCGCTTAGACCACTGCGCCACCGGGGCGGCATCATCGAGTTTAAGCCAGAGTACTGAACGATTATACGAAGTAGGATCCAAAAAGTGGGACAATGGCTGTACGAAAAAGTACGTGCATCGCATACCCACGGTGATTATTGGACTACGTTTCGACATTATTCCCCCTCACAGAGAAGTTGATGTCGTCCATGTACGTCACGTGGTCGCTGCGGTGCATGCGGGTTATCGTGATTAACTTACGCAGTAAATAAATAAGTACATCGCTCTTTCCACGCTCGTGAAACACATAGCAACCGAAAAATTGTTTTTCAGCCGCCGCCGCCGCCGTGGAATTGAACCACGAAACTCTCGATAACTAGCCGAGCGCGTTAACTTTACACCACGGTGGCCAGCAATCCACGGTCAGCTTCTGACATCATAAATCCGTAACATGGGGTCAGCTACTGAGACGCCTCCATCTGGTGGGCATTAACGGCACTGGCTATATATATTATAGCAGTTAAATCCAAAGGGCGAGATCCAAGGTGAAAATCCTCCAAATACGTGGCGTCAGTAAATAAATAAATACATCGCTCTTTCCACGTTCCTGAAACACATAGCAACCGAAAAATTGTTTTTCAGCCGCAGCCGTGGAATTGAGCACGGAACTCTCGATAACTAGCCGAGCGCGTTAACTTTACACCACGTTAACTTTACACCCCAGTAGCTGAGCCCATCTTACGGATTTATGTCAGAAGCTGACTTATAAATACACATAGCACCGTGGATTGTTGGCCACCGTGGGTAAAGTTAACGCGCTCGACTAGTTATCGAGAGTTCCATGGTTCAATTCCACAGCGGCGGCTGGAAAACAATTTTTTCGATTGCTATGTGTTTCAGGAACGTGGAAAGAGCGATATATTTATTTATTTACTGACGCCACGTATTTGGAGGATTTTCACCTTGGATCTCGCCCTTTGGATTTAACTGCTATAATATATATAGCCAGTGCCGTTAATGCCCACCAGATGGAGACGTCCCAGTAGCTGAGCCCATCTTACGGATTTATGTCAGAAGCTGACTTATAAATACACATAGCACCGTGGATTGTTGGCCACCGTGGTGTAAAGTTAACGCGCTCGGCTAGTTCCGTGGTTCAATTCCACGGCGGTGGCTGAAAAACAATTTTTCGGTTGCTATGTGTTTTGGGAACGTGGAAACAGCGATGTGTATATTTATTTACTGACGCCACGTATTTGGAGGATTTTCAACTTACGCAGTGTTTAGCGATTGAAGTAAAATGGCGTTTTCTGAGCAGCGCGTTAACATTAAGTTTTGCGTTCATTTCGTCAAAAGTCCAACAGAAACTTATGAGGTGTTGAAGCAAGCTTATGGCGAAAACACCATGCCGCGGTCACAAACATTCGATTGGCATCGACGCTTCAGAGAAGGCAGACAGGAAGTCGAAGACGACGAAAGAAGCCGGCTTCCAATGACAGCTCGCATGGGTGAAAACGTACATGTCAACAGACAACAGATGATCGAGCAAATAGAAGAGGATGGTGGGATATTGAAGACTACGTGTTAACGGATACTGACAGATGATCTGAAGATACATCGGGTGTGTCAACACACCATTCCATGCATATTAACTGAAGATCAGTTGGCCATACGGATAGAAATGGCGGGCCATCTCGTAACCGCCGCCGACCAAGACTCACAATTTCTTAGAAGAATCATAACGGGGGATGAAAAATGGTGCTTCCTCTTTGACCCGCAGACTAAGCGGGTATCAGCTACATGGAAATCGCTATCGTCTTCACGCAAGCAGAAATTCCGACGAGATCGTAGCAATATCCAGGGTATTGATCATGTTGAATTTATCCCTGAAGGACGCACTGTCAACAAGGACCTTTATCTGGACATCATGCTACGTCTACGTGAGTCGAGCCGCGAGGAGAGGCCTCAATTGTGCGGCGATCAATCGTGGGTGCTGTTGTCGCTGGTTGCACCGAATGACATTGCAGAGAATGGATTCCAGGAGTGCTTCAGGGAACACTACAGCCGCTAGCAAAAGTGTGTTGCTGCAGGAAGGTCTTATTTTGAAGGAGGATGTGCTTCAGCTTTGTAACTTTAACTGTCTATGGACTTACGAGCCCAGTCCGGGAACTTTTGGACACTACTTCGTATATACGTATAATACTGATTACAATGCAAGAGGAGAAGGAATTACCTTGTGTAGTACTTTCGGAATGAGAGAGAGATTCCCTAGGAATACTCAAATCTGTTATTTCATTGTTCCAAGTTTGATACATTTCGAATTTAACTATTTATTCACCAAATCACTTGGAGAAGCGAAAAAGAAAAAAATGTAATGATCACGTGGAATTAACGTCCCATTTCCCCCACCAGGAGGACTCGTCTCATCGGCGTCAGTGAATGACATCTCCCTCCGCTCGGAGAAGCGAAACCGGAAGTTCTCCTCTGCCCACGAAGTATTAGGTCGCAAAGCCCAACACGGAGAGTGTATATAGGCCGTTCGCGTTATTGTTGTTGGCGATGCGTTTTGTTGAATTGCTGCGGTCAGCATGTTCTTTCTGATGCTATTGTGCTCCTATATTACATGCTAAAGAGCGGTTGTAAAGTGCTCTCAGTTAATTATTTCTAGGAGCTGTATAACTGTGCCGAATAAATTTATGTGTTGAGTTTTTAATGAGGGTTCTGCCTCTTCATTGCAAGTTTGTGACTGAAAAAGAATCTTTCGAATCCGAAGCCCAAGAAAAGTAACAAAAACGCAATAGCATCCTATTAAAAAGCTAAGGTCGATGTGACATCATATGGCATTATCGTCCGTAAGGAAAATAATTCCAGACCAGACGCAAAACCAGAAGCGTAACTAGGGCGGAGTGGCTGCCTCCGGCGCAGCTCTAGAGAGGGCGTGAAGATCATTGTTTCTAATTTGATTAAAATTAGAATTGAAACTTTGGTTCCCGTTTCTGGTGCAGTTTTTCAGCACCATACTTTGTCAGTTGATTATATACAGAATTTGCTTATAATATGCATCACCAGTTCGTAAGCAATGGCAGATTAAAATTGCATTTATTCCTCAAAATATTAAGGGGATGTTAGTTGATCACATTCAGAAATGAAGTCACGGTTATCCCATACAACTAAAAAATAATCATGGCCTTCGCCGACAACAATGGTGCAGAGGTTTCTCTTCAGTTGGACGAACTATATGTACTTTGCAAGATAAGGATGTCGTTCACACATTGCTGAAGATTATAGGGGGGGGGAATTGGATCATTACTGTGACTGCGAGCCACGACTGCCAGATGCATTCGATCCATTTGATGTGGTATCGATGGTCCAAACTCTAAAGCAATTGGCAAGAGCTGCACAAAAAGTCACAGTTTGATATGACGTTAATCTTGTTTTGAAGAGCATGGTATACTAAATTAATAGTTATATATGTATATATAACTATTAAATCAGTAATATGTGTAACTATTAAACTATTAAATTAATAATATGTACATAAAACAATTAAAATGAGTATATATAATACAAAAAGACCACATGGGAGATGGGTGGATGAAATTCGTAAATATGCGGGAGTGACATGGAGGAGACTGGCACAAGACAGACCGTTGTGGAGGAAACTTGGGGAGACCTTCGTCCAGCAGTGGATTGATAATGGTTGACAATGATGATGATGATGATAAGATGGAAAGATAGATGGGGGAGCAATATTTTATGGTTTACCCATGGCGCAGAAATGCCTAGTTACGCCTCTGCGCAAAACAAAAACATTTTGCGGAGTTCGCAGTTTTACTTTGCATTTCTCATGCCTATTAGCAGCGTCTGTAGATTGCATGGTTTTCAACGAAGATTTTTACCAATTGCAAGTTTTGATTGAGTCCGGCTATATTTTTGATTGAGTCCGGCTATATTTATAATTGCAAGTTTTGATTGAGTCCGGCTATATTTTTGATTGAGTCCGGCTATATTTATAATTGCAAGTTTTGATTGAGTCCGACCTTTAGTTTCATTGTTCAGTAGTCTCATTTATTTGTGACGTGGTCAATTGCTTAGAAAAATATGAAGGGAAATGTAATGCCGAAAGTCTGGTGGAGCTAAGTTCCCGTCTGCCGCAATTCGTCGTGGAATTTAAGAACACGTTTACTACCGACAGAAAAGTAGTACAATTTTGCCAGCCATGTGCTAAATCTATGCAAACAGATAAGCATTCTCAAGTAACACAGGGTTTGTCTAGCAATAAGCACATCGTCGCTGATTCGCTTGTGGCACATAGACGAGCCTTTCTAGGAGAACCAGTTCCATCCTCGTATTCGAGTCCTTCAAAGTATTTCATATACGACGTATTATTCCGATTTATGTAAGCATCTGTTTCAGCTGATATTCTTCTTAGTAAAGTTAACAATCGAGGTTAAAAAGTTTCTTATCAACTATACAAACATTGATCTCCCTGATGAATCGACCCAGTGGAAAAATTATCTTTCAAAGTATTATGAAGAAACATCTGGGTATATTTGGTCCATGTGTGATAATGAAGAAATCCTACAGATTCCACTGGCAGAAAAGTGGGAGGCGTTACAGCCGGTTTGTTGAAAAATGACGAAACCCTTTCTAAAAGTTTTCTTTTGGTAGCGTGCACAAGACATTTCCACAGAAAACCACGTCACAGTTATTAGATCATTTAATAAATCTATGCACTTGTTGTGGCCGAATGGTGTGAAGTATGACAATCAATTACTCTTGCTTATGATGCAGCGGCATACATGAAGAAATCCACTGATGGTCTTTCCGTGAGCTTCCCGCAGATTAAAGACATGGAACATGTGCCGTTCATGCATTGCACAGATTGTGTGAAAATATTCGAACCTTTTATCTTAACGTGGGCAAGTTAGTATCGTAAGAGAAAACAAGTGTTTGTCAAATCAGCAACAATAATCGGCCTTTTCAAAAGAAGAATACTGATCTCCTACTGCCGCATACACTCGTAGTCACACGCTGGGTTACCTGGCTCAGATCACTTTGAAGGCTTTAGATCTGCTGCCAAAGAAATGGACGAAGACAATGCTTGTTCATTTCAGTGTTCAGCATTTAATGAATGATACTAGTTTAAAAAGAAGCTTAGTATACATATATGCTAATTTAAGTTTCTCGTGTCATTCGATAGAGAAAAATTAGAAACAACAATATACCTACTCTCTGAAACAGTTAAAGTAGCGCAGCACGATGGCAGGAAATTTAACACACTTTTGGGTCTAAAAATAGAAGTCCTATGAAAAAAAATCACATGTGTGTTAGAAAAAAAACAGTGGATTTCAAACTATGTGTTAAGGTGTTCAAGTTTTAGAAAGCCAACTCATACGCGAAATTGACTGTTTAAGTGTTAGTGACATCCCTGTCTTAAAATATGCAAGTTTGACTTCCTGTGATACGAAGCAATCGTTTTCCCGATATCGGTCATCGTTTCCTGACAATGGAAATAGATTTGTGATAGAAAATCTAGAAACGACATTTATTGTCCACTTCAACTTCAAACAACTTTTTCATCAAATGTGTATCTGTGATTAGTAAATATTACGAGCATTATCTTTTTATCACAGAAAATAACTAGTAATTATATTATCGTTGAAGAAAATAAATTTTTATTTTTAGCAAATATTTTTTATTTTTGACAAATAATTTTCTATTTTTAGCAAATATTTTTGAAATTATTAGAACACAAAAAATAAATATTTTCCTGCTTTTTTGCACTTATAAATACGCTTCCTAATAATACCGTACAAACCGCTAGTTAGGTAAAGCAGAATGTGCGTTAACAATTATAGAAATAGTAACTATGATTTTAACGCACTAATAACAACGCAATGATATCTTTCTGATATCATACCAACAAAGATAACATTATAGTGTTTCGCGAAAAATGATTGATAATGTTGCAACGTTCGATTTTTCAGTTTGCAGTCTACCTTCCTTGAAAACGACATCTGGTTGATGTGCAAAAGCTTGATTTCTATTCTACACCAAGAAATTCGGATTACTAGTATAGTACTAGAAATAGGCAAAGTTTTTTGAAACGGGCTGCAATTCAGTGCCAGCAGGAGGCCACAGCATTATATAATCCGGACTTATCTACAAGGTATCAAGGTGCTGCTGCCCTGGCCTGCGCGATTCCCAGGCTTTCCCCAACAGAGAACGTGTATGGAATGTCATTGGAAGACGACTTAACGCCGCTACACGACTCCCTCGCAGTGTCTATGACTTGTGAGCATAGGTCAATCAGGCATTTTCAAAGATTCCTAAGGGAAAATTTTCCACTCGATAGCACGTCGTATTGTGGAATTTATAACCCAACATGGCGGTCATACGACCTACTGTCTCAGGCCACATTATAGACGTCCTCGCCTACCGTATTCGTGTAATCCCCCAGAAATTGAATCACTTCTTTCCCACCCACTTGTGTACATTTTCGTTCCATTTCGTGCATTTCTTCATTTTTTCAATATCGAACAATGATTGGTATTTGTGACACTCTGTAATTAACTTTCTCACTAAAGCCGAACCGAACTGCTGTTCAGGAGACAAAGTCGTGCGATTCATCGTTTAGTAGGCATTAAATTCTTCCTTTTCTCTTAGAGAAACACCTTTCGTATAAGCAACACTATCTACCAACAAGTAATTGGACACCTGTGATAGCAAAGGAAAACGAAGTTTATTCACCTTCAATAGTTGGTGGAGCCTTCACGAGCGGCGATTACTGCTGCGACCCTCTGGGGCATACTCTCAACCAAGCGTTGTACGACGGCTTGCGGTATTTTCTTCCACTCGGCTTGGAGAAGACAGGTCAGTTCCTTCACCGATTTCGGACGGTGGGGGCACCCCTTAAGTCGACGCTCCAACTCGTCCCATGGGTGCTCGATAGGGTTAAGGTCCGGGCTCTGCGCAGGTCAGTCCATTCGATTAACCCCATTGTCACCATACCAAGCCATGGTGGACCTTGCAACATGACAGGTGGCATTGTCATCCTGAAAGTAACATGAGTCTACCCGGTAAAACTGCCACAACGTAGGAAGCGCATGGTCATCCAAAATGGTGCAGTAGGTCTCGGCGTTGAGTCTACCAGGAATTGCGACCAAGGGTCCCGTGCCATACCAATAGAAACACCACCATAGCATAATTCCACCGCCGCCAAACTTCACAGTTGGCACAATATATTCCGGCAGGAGGCGTTCTCCAGGCAGACGCCAAACCCAGACCCTGCCATCCGAACGGTAGAGGGTGAACCTTGATTCGTCGCTCTAGAGAACCTGTTTCCACTGTTCAACGGTTCACTGTCGACGTTTTTTGCACCACGTTAGCCGAGCAGCGCTATTGGACTTGGTGATCAAAGGCTTGTGGGCGGTAGCACGTCCATGATAACCGAGCAAGTGAGCTTCCTTACGGATGGTATTCATCGAAAGAACACTCCCGGATGCCTGTTGAAACTCCTCGCGGATGTGACCCATAGATTTGGTGCGGTTCTTCCGAATTTCTCTGGCCAGCACCCGTCGGTCTCTAACTCCCAGTTTTTTGGGTCTGCCGGGTCGGGTACATTCCGACAGTCACCTCTCATCTTCCACTTGCCAATCACGTAGACCACTGTCGATTTTGGGTACTTCAACTAGCTGGATATATCA
The DNA here is from genome assembly GCA_039090855.1 of Macrothele yani. NCBI lineage: Eukaryota > Metazoa > Arthropoda > Arachnida > Araneae > Macrothelidae > Macrothele > Macrothele yani. Next base: position 63,743,397 of record CM077006.1, read on the forward strand.
CGTATGGATCGGCCATTTCTGTGATATACGACGATTACACCTTTCTCGAAATCTGAGAGCTCCGAACTGCGTGGCATCTTGCATGCGACTGGTTGCGTTGTTGTTTCCCACACGATATTTAACGGCGGCGGCAGTGACGTGTATCACGGCTGCAGATATCGTCGATTGCAGGGGTGTCCAATTACTTGTTGATAGATAGTGCAGTAGCATTTGAATACAAATCATCTAGAGAAAGCGAGCTAGAGAAGACAGATTTGAAATTTTGACAAATCTGAAGCACAGAATCGGGCGTTCATTTTCATCCTTTAACAACTTGATGAGAAACGCTTTCTTACAATGAAAACATATCAAGGCACTTTCATGCTCTCAACCCGGATGAAGACAAGCCATCTAATTGATTCTTAAAATCAAATGCGTGCAGTGCTCTTTGGCTATGATTTAGTTTTTTTTTTAGAAAATACTCCGCTTGGGGGCACGGGGATAACGACCATTGTGAGCAACTTCATGTACTATAAGCAGTAGCCCGTCCCTCTGATGGCCTAGTGGCCAACGTTAGTGACTTCCACGGAGAAACCCCAGGTTCGATCTCGGGAAGGTACGAAAGCTCGAACCACTAAATATTCGCTGTGCATCGTACAGGCACGTTAAGCCGTCTGACCCCGGGTACTGGCCCCCGGTAATAAATAAGGGTGTCTTCCTCCCACTTTCTACCTCGCTTCCGTGTCACTTCCCTATCAGGCATTCTAGCACAAATCTCCTAGCTTCCTATTCCTAAGGGTTGTTTAACACCTGGGGTTAGACACTCCCTTCCTAAAATCCTCTACATATGATCTGATCTAATCTAGAGTCATTAATTACGGAAGAATGTAAACCTTTCTTACTGGTAATCATTTACTATTAGTCTATTGCATTAAAAATATCTTTATTGGAACACGCATATAATGTAATTCGTTCAAAAACAAAACATTAATACCAAAGATTAGTGAGTTCTCTGACTCGACCCCCTTAGAATATTTTATTACTTCGTGAGTCGTTTCAACTCTGTTTAAGCTCATTTTCAGTTAAAACGATTTAGTCGTTTTCAATTCTGATAAGTTTCTTTTCGAGGTATATGTTCACCTGCCTATTCGATGAGGTGAATAAGACGGACCTGGACATACACTATATTGACAAAAGTCACGGGACATCTAAAAGAGAAACACAATATAGCATTTATTGGCATACATTAGTACGGTGTCGGTCCACCTTTGGCTTTAATGCATGCACTGACCCTTCGAGACATGCTTTCGACAAGGTTTTGGAACACAGCGATAGGTATGTGCTTTATTCAGTACATATGATGCCGCTAACTGTTGGTTAGTAGTAGGCCTTGGTTCCAAACTTCTTATGCGGTGCTCTAATTCATCCCATAGGTGCTCCATGGTATTAATATGAAGGGCTCTGTGCTGGCCAGTCCACACACGATACGGAACTATCGTCAAACCACGTCGTAACAGTCCTTGCTTTATGGCTCGGTGCATTATCCTGCTGGTACCAACAAGGTTCGGTTCCATAGTATTGCTACAGAGTTGGTAGGGCATAATTGTCCAGAATATCGAGGTAGACATATTGGTTAACAGGTTTGTCCACGATAACCAATGGGCCGGAATGATACCACGAAAAACACCCCCACACGAGAACACTGCCTGCTAACAATTTGACCGTAGGAACAGTACACTGTGGTAAATAGCGTCCCCCTGGCTGCTACCATACCCACGCACGGCCATCAGACTGATGGATCGTGTATCTGGACTCACCAGTCCATAGGACCCGTTTCTATTGATCTACGGTCCACGATAAATGTTCTTTACACCATGTTAAACGACGAGTAAAATTCGGAGTTTAGATGAAAGACTTATGAGCAGCCGAACGACCACGGTAACCCATGGAATGAAGTTCTCTGCGAATGGTACGTGTACATACCAAGGTTCCAGCATTTTTACTCACTTGTTCACTGAGGTCTTGTGCACTACTACTCCGTGGATTAGCTGTAACGACTCTCCTAAGCCTTCGACGTCCTCTATCACTGATTTTCTTTGGTCTGCCGGTACGTTTTGCTGTTTCAGGCACGCCATGTGTCTTCCACGTATTCAGTACATAAAAAAAAGTTGACTTGGGTATGTTTAAACGTCTTTCGCTTTTTCTTAGGGACAACCTACTAATATAATACCCAACAAACTTTCCTTTATCAAAGTCAGTTCTCTCCCGCTGCGACATTTTCACTCAACCTCATAGTGCGATATGATCGAGGTCAGCTGCCGGCTTGTTTTTATACCGTTTGTAGCTGTACCGCGCATCTTAACAACGCAGCGGATCCGTTCATTTGCTTTTGAAGGGGTGCCCGGTTACTTTCGTTAATATAGTGTATATTTATTCACGAAATTGATCATTCGTTTGTAAAAAGCAGTCGGTAAGATTTGTAAAGTCTAAAAGATAAAAATAATGTCAAAAAAAGAAGCCATACATATGGATCGTTAGATGCATTATTTCTTAAACTTTGCATACATACTGATAATCATTTTATTTCTTTTGACCATCACGCTCACCGCGTTTTGAACAACAAGCGAGACCTAGCAGGACAGAACTGCTCTGCAAGGTTTTAATAAGAAGAAACAATCTTCAGTATTCAATTTCCATCTTTTCGTTTTTAGTAAACACTTATCATCTGACTGTGATGTCATTTTCAACCTGCTAACATCCATTATGCACTGTGCTACTGCATATAGCGAAACCTCCAAGAAGAAATGATGGCAATTTCCTGTCTTTCCGTGAACGAATGCTACATACCATCGTTCTATCACTGGCAACAGACAAATTAAAGACACTGAATATGAACACTGCCTATTTGAAAACTGAGAACTAAGAACACTCCTGAATTGTAATCTCGTATGCAATAGGTATGATATAAAGAAACTAAGCCTCCTCAAATAACATACAGCACTGTTGATGGAAAGACAAGTGTGCCATTGATAAAGCACACTGGTCATCGACATCGCATCATAGAGTCATTGTAAAGAGGGTGTGTTTCTTCGCATACCACCCCAGAAGAAAGAGAAAGAGAGTCGATATCTATGGTTCGTTTCCATCTCTGTGTAAAATCATTGAATCACACACATAGAAGCGTTCCAACATAAAGACGATCACTATCAGTGACTTGATCCACGATAACCAAGTAACAAGTATTTTACTGCTTTCTTTATTCTCCTTCCCTTCTTTCCTTTTTTTCTTCTGATTCTGGAGTCACGTTCACTAAAGTTGTTAGTGGTCAGATCTTACACACAGTTGCACATCCGACTGTACGGATAAAACGACCACATTAATTAAATAATTTTAACTTATACAGCCAGGGGGGATACTTGATTTAATGACAACTGGTGTGCACGAGTGGCAAAATGAATCATGGTGGTGGAAGACATAGGCGTAGCGTCACCAAAAATTGGGGGGGGAGGGGCCCAGATAAGTGTAAACCGATGTTGGGGAGGGGATTCTCGGAAATAGTTTATCCGAAAATGCTCCTTTTCAATTGCCATAACTTAGGTTTTTACATTCCTAATATGTATATCCAAAACTATACGAGATGTACCAGGCATGGCTGTTTCACCATATTGAGGATGGGAAAAAAAAAAAAAAAAGAACATGCCTCTCAAAGCACCTCATGCAGTCAGCTAATGACGAAAACCATCATCAGATGACTGCATGTTATTGTAACTGCTGGAAAGCAGTCATAGCAATGATCGCTGTTGCGTAGCGTTGTTCCTTTGCTTGGCTGTATGTCACACTTTATAACATTTAAAAGGCAAACGACTAGTTATAATTTTTTTCCAATTTTTAAACTGAGGAGGCACGTGATCCCTGTGACTCGCTTCCTCCCGACGATACGCCTGTGGTGAAAGATAAGTGTGACAGAACAGGCAAGATTACCAATAGAAAAGATAAAACTAAAGTTCGGGTAGATTACGTCAAATAATCAGTATGCAAAGATCCCTTCACGCTTAGCACGTTCCTGTTGACATCTCTCGTTGTCGCATGCTCTCGACGCAACATATCACGTTCTCAAATTCTGTTCATGTTTATTTTAAAATTTTCTATTCTTTGTTACTTTTGCCTTACTAACCACGAACAAGTCTGAAGAAGGCACCTGTTGGTGTTGAAAGCTTACGCTTTATTCATAACGTTTGTACGTCAATAAACGGATATCTTATTTCTTTTGCATACTTACCAATAGAAATTCATTGCTGTTCCTGAAGAATGAAAAGTTTTGGCAATAATTGACTACGTTTTCAAATTTAGTTTCAGCTTTAGACAGGGTCAAATTTAGTTTCAGCTTTAGACAGGGTTTTTAGAGAGATTTTAGGTTTTTAGAGAGCTCCTAAATTATTTGAAATTGCATTGTATCGAACGAAAACAAATTGTTCTATGTAGTTCCGTAAAATGTGAGGGCCCAGATTCGCTGGGGCTCCTGAGGTCTAAGCCAGTCTCATATGATGTGGGGGAGGAGGGGGGGTAAAAAGAAATAAAGAAAGGAAAAAGATAAGAAACTCAGCAATAAACAAGACACATATTTGTCTCACATCTGAACGTTTAATTTAGCAAACGGATAAAAAAACTACTATATATAGAGAGAAACAACAATATTTGCCTTCCCATCTGAAAGTTTTATTTAACAAACGGTTTCGGCGAATCGCCCGGATTTTAATAAACGGTTCGCGGAAACCGGACCGAACCGGCTATGTATCACCATCGTATGCAGCGGTTAAGTTTAGATCAATAATTGCTCGTAGGGTCTTCGACATCAAGATGCAGCACTGCTTTGACGGATTCTGAACTTTAGATAAATTTCCTTGTTTAAGCTAACAAGAACGAAGCAACGTTAATTAGTTTATTAGTTAAGGAAAAATAAAAATACAAAGAGAGAGAGAGAGAGAGAGAGAGTAGAAGAAGAAGAAGAAGCTTACAGCGCAACATTTTCTCGCACGATGGTGCCAAGAAATAATGCGATTGCAAAAACGCGAGAAATTAAAGTTGCTGAGGATGTGTGCGAAAGTTGGGAAACTTTCAGGAAATTTATTTGTTTCGTCGCTTTTAATTAGGTGCTCCCTCTCCATCTGATGAGTTAAACATTGAGTTGCCTTCAGTGTTCGAGTAGAATTAAATGGAAGGACATTGTAAAAGCAAGGCTCCGCTGATTGTCCTCCAAGAAAGAAAGGAAAGAGAAAGAGCCGCGACTTAAATGGCTTGTCCCTTCTTCCCGTGGACTACAATGAGAACAAAGTGCGCATTCAGCCCAGAGAACGAGGCAAAATCACGACGGAATCTCTCATGTTCGTTTTTTTCCTGTTTTTCCTTTTCCTCCGGTCGCATTATGGATGCGTCGGTGATTTCTGCTGATATAAGTGAGGCGAATAATCGAAGATGGTGTTGAAGTCAGCACAATTAGCGCAATGGCAGCTTCGTCAGATAATACGGCGATTAAACGATGAAGTCTGAGTTCCTCCTCGATTCTGATGCTTGAAAAGATATGGGTGCAGCCTTCAGTTCCAAGAAGGTTTTCACCGACCACTAAAGTCATGTTGGGGATGGAAATACTTGCGCATCATTTCAAACGACCTGTATTGCCGATGGAGAATCTGGCAGCGAAGCAAAGGACGGTGAAAAACAACTTTTTGAAATTGCAGCAGATATTCAAGCCGCATCTGAAGTGAATGCGTATCTGAAATAAAACAACATGAGTTGTTGCTGAACGTGTTAAGGAGAGTTAATTTATGTTTAAGCGTGTTTGTGATTAGTTTATATTTTGAGCGATTCGCGCATTGTTTCCTTTGTTTATTCGTGATCTGCTTCCGAATTCAGACCTAGCTTCAAATATTTAACTAGATTCAAATATAACCATGACCTAGAGTGAAAGTAACTCACTATGAGTTAAAAGAAGAAGAAAAGAGAAAAATAAATTGAAAATAGGCAGGTAACGCTTATCGACTAATTCAGTAATAAGTAAATGAAGTGAAACAGTTAGCAAACAAAAGATCTTGAGTGGTTCCGTCTTTCGGAAATCATTTCTTCAAATGATTGTCTAAAGTAGTGAAAAATTTCTGCTCCCTTTAAACCGAGAAGTTCCTACTTCAATCCTTTAGAAATTACGCTTTAGTAAAAAGAAACAACATCGAATAACAACTGAAACGAAAAATGGCTGAAGATTTCACGATGAGTGAAATCGCTAGGAAAGTTGGAATTCCTTACAATTCATGTCAGGCTATTTCATCTGATTCTAAGAGCAGGCAATTTTTTTTTTTTCAATTTCTTGGGAACTGAAATCAACTCTCTTGCCTGTGAATTCTAAATGACTTGAACGAAAAGAAACCGATTCAAACTTTTGAAACCATAGAAACTGAAATTTCGGTTGTGAACATGTCATTTTCCCAAAATGACTCAAATTTATAATTTCCATCAACATTTTAGAAACATGTGAGAGATTTTGAAGAATTCCAAACCAACAGAAATATGCAGGCGACGTGGGCACATACGGACGATATAGTGCTTTTTTTTTCAATTGCACTGTAACGATGAGGTTTTGAATATTCAGAAATTATCGCGCATGTGTGTGGTTTTAGGGGACGCGTTTGGCAGACGTTAGGATAGCCCCGAACTGAATTGCTCCTTAACTTACTTTTGTGCAAGTTGCGCAGGTTTATAGGATTATCTCGGGGGATTCTCCAGACCTCACACAAATGAAAAAAGGACATTAAGAGTGCCTGCGCTTACTTCTAATGGGTGAGAAGCAGAAAATCGACAAAAACGAATACGCAATTCGCGCCACGCTCCAGAAACTCTTGAAAGCCACCAAAAAGTAGTGGAGATGAGATCAACAAGTTTACCGGTGATCATTATTTAGAGAAAGAGTGGCGGCGGACTGTGCTTTTGAGTATGGAAAGCAACTGAAAACTGATGAATACCAGCTATTACCACTCAGAAAGCGCTAGAGAAGAAAATATTGCTTTGAAAAAAAAAAAAAAAAAAACTCTCAGAAGGTAAGAAGAAAGTACGTTGCGGTTTGCTGGGGTTAAGCGTTGGAAAAAAAATCTGTCTGATCGCTGCAGCTGCCAATTATAAAGACTTTGAAGCCACCTGTCTGGCCGCTGCAGCTGTTAAAAGCGTCTGTTATCTCTGCCCATCTGCTCGGATTAGTGATATTCGAATAATGGAATAGCCCTGCGATAGGCGGCTTGAGTGTGACTAAAAGCTTCAAGCGCCAGCTACATTCAACGAATGCAAACCTGGAAAAGATGGTCTGATTTCTTGGGCTGGTTACTGCTCCTGTTAAGAGTGGGAGGATCGTAGAATACCGAAAGAGTTCGTGAACTTCTCCACAGACTCCAAGGGGATGAGCCTAGCACCCTTTCCCTGCGTGAAAGCTCTCTCTCTCTCTATCTATCTCTCTTTCTCGGGGAGAACCAAGCTGACCTTCCACATGTGTGTGTGTATGTGTTATAACGAAGTAAATTTCTCCGTCATTTTTGGTCTACGCCGGGATTCGAACCCGAGGCCGCTTATTCCGGAACAAGCCGCTCTACCAACTGAGCTACGCAGACGTTTTATTCTGATTCCTATCTGCCTTTATGTCGTGTGCGTCCTACTGGCAGGTACGTCACATCTCCCCCCCCCGAAAGAGGGCCGGGGGCATGGCCCACGGGTCAGCCGTGACCATGAATCGTTGTAGGCAGCCATCCACTGTAGAACATGCACTTGAGAACTCCCAGTCAATCTGGTGTGTGGAATGCAACGTCACACAGATTTATTTTTCGAAGCGCTGGAGAAGGGATTCTCTGATTTTTCCTATCTCGCGGTGTGGAAAGAACATCACACCATTGCGAGATTTTGAACGGTCGGGTCATCCGGATAGTTCGGGCGCCATTATAACGAAGTAAATTTCTCCGTCATTTTTGGTCTACGCCGGGATTCGAACTCGAGTCCGCTCATTCCGGAACAAGTCGCTCTACCAACTGAGCTACGCAGACGTTTTATTCTGATTCCTATCTGCCTTTATGTCGTGTGCGTTCTACTGGCAGGTACGTCACAGTGTGTGTGTGTGTGTGTGAACCCGAAACCTTGTGTCGTTGGACGTCAGCGCTTCCTCCGCTGGCCAAAAAACTACAGCACAGGTGAGACGCCAGTTTCCAAAGTGCTCGAAGTGCGATTATGGTGAGAGATCGTGGAAAAAGGGAGCGATTCTGTGGATTATTTCCACTGTGAATCACTTTGAAAAGAGTAGCCGTGCCGAGAATGTGAAGAACACATTTTTATTTTTTATATTGCAGGTGTGAGGCATATCTCTAATTTAGCCTTCATCTTGAGTTCCGGTGATCTTATGTAAACGTGGTTTCTTCTCATTAAATATTCACTCACTTAACGTCACAATGTTCCGTCCGATGAATTCGATGTTGGCAATCCTGACAGAAGGTCACAGTGTAACCTACGTAGTTAAAGACTATAGAGATAAGAGCTTGGTGTGCAGTGTTCTTAAAGGAGCGACGCAGGCAATCTTAAAGGAGCTACTCATGTGCAATCTGTAAGAAGCTATGTACAATCTTTCACGATTGATTAATGTGCGATGCTCAATGTTACAAGATAGCACAACTATAAGATTCTTGAATTGAATGATCATTCATGTGTATTGCGATTCTATTTCGAGCATCTTGTTGTGTTACGAATGACTTGTGGATGATCAAGTAGTGACGGGCTGACTGAGATAAATAAAGCTGTAAGTAGACTGTTTTCACTGCAGTCCTGGCTGTATTATTACAGTGACATTCCTATGTTTTGGTTAAAGTTTTTTAGACGTAGCTGACTGAGAATTATCCGGGTTCAACGAAAAGCTAATTCAATAAATTTTAAGTCTTTAAGTTAAGCTTTAAGCATTAAGTTAAGATGGCAGTTTTAATGTTATGCTGTAAACTTAACGTAAAAGTTTTAACAAACAACCCATTTTAGACAATAAATATTATATATGCCAATATCGAACTCGACTGTGAAGAACTAATGTGTTAGCGAGAAAATATCTGCAGTGAAGTATGCTATTGCTGAAACTCCGCCGTTGGCCTGAGATCGCCATGTAACCTCCGAATGAAGCACTGTAAATGTACTGATCTCCTGTAAATACAGTAGTGTAAATAGTAAATGTGCCGTGTGTTTGACCTAAGTAATGGGAGAGGTTACACTGTTTGCCCTTGCCTGCCCTTCACTTTCGAAATCTCTGTTCGGAGACTAACCAAGAGTAATCTAGGGTATGGGAGATAAAGCGTTAAAAATTCCTCTGGGTGTCCCCGCCTCCAGTTCGTTAAAATACTGTTAGGACTGCGGTAGTGGATTTCTGGCGCCACTGCCGCCAAATAAAACGTTGTGGCCTGGCCTTCTATCGGCCAGCCACGTCGTAGCCCGGAGAAGTAGATCCGTTTCTGATACTGCAGGTGAAAGATTATTTGTTCTGAGGGATGTTACCACGTAGGCCGGAATTGACCCAAACGCTAAATGAAACGGTAGTCGAAAATTTGAAACGCGAGCACAGATTTTTAATAATTTATTAAGTTGGAACAACAGATTTACAAGCACGATTATTGGTTAAACTTTAACGGAATATGGGCTCGATTTTTGTACTCTTTACATTTGCTCCTAACTTACCAGTTATTTACGATTCCATGCAAATCAAAGTTATTTTTAGCAAAAACAGTCGTATCATTATTAAAGTTCTGAAGTAAGGAAAGTCGTAAATAACACCGGTCTGCGACGGTCTGAAAAATTTTCACACTTTTTCACAGATTTTTTTGTGCTGATTCTAAGAAAAAATATCAAAACTTTTTATCACATACTGTTTTTTCTACAAAATAAAAGTTTAATTTCTCTATTACGTCGTCTGTTCTAACGCACACAATGATTATTTTAATTTTAGCTCTTTTATATATTGATTTTGCTGTAAACTGATAAATCTACTGTAAAAGGATTACGTTTACAACAGAAAGAAGACATATGGATGGATAAACCTTGTTCGCACTGCAAAAAGTTAATTAATTTGAGCAAAAAAAGTTATGAAAATGTAGCCTAAGTTCAGTACTTTAAAATCAGTACTTTAAAATCCACACATGGATGACAGTACTTTAAAATCACCACATGGATGACATGTGGTGATTTTAAAGTACTGTTCATGTTCCTTGGATTGCAAGGAGAATATGAAAAAATACGCACGCTTTTTGTGCGAATGGGACAACCGAGCGAAGGGGCAACACTGGATCAAAAAACAAGAAAATGTCCAAGAAGGGCTACTTTAAAACCAAGAAATAAAAATGTTACTCGTGAAAGTTTGGTTAATCCCAAAAAGGTCTTCCTATTCCTCTTCATATCCAACTTGGACTTACGAAGCAGTTTCTAAAAGCTTTGCCAAGAGAAGGATATTGTTCTAAGTATCTCTCTAAATAGCTTCCGGGTTTGTCAGGTGCCAAATTGAATGAAAGCATTTTTGTCGGACCAGACATTCGAAAACTCCTTAAAGACTATTTTCCCACATTTCACATCCATTTTGTAAAAGATCTTAACGTCTTATAAATACACTGCTCGCTACCCAAAATGCAACACCAAGAAAGACACGAGATAGGAAAGCCAGATTTACTGGACACATAACAACAGATACAAAGATGAAACGATTGAGCTTACAGGCCAGTGAGACTTGCGGAACACGCAGGCATCAATAGTTCGTGTGGCCCCCATGGCTGGCAATAACGGCCTCTACACGTCGCGGCATCGAACGAAAGAGGCTTTGGATGTGGGCTTGGGGCATGTCGGTCCAGGCTGATTCCACACGTTGCCACAGTTCATCACGCGTAGCCGCGGGTGGTGCTTGCCGATCAGCGACCAGACGTGTTCGACGGGCGACATATCGGGAGAACAGGCGGGCCACGGCAACAGTGACTCCTGGTGGGCCGTGAAGAATTGTTGCAGGATGCGTGTCACGTGCAGGCGCACATTGTCCTGTTGCAACGTGGCCGTTGGAAGGTCCTGCAGGTAAGAGAGGATTACAGGCTCCAAAACGTCGGATATGTAGCTGTGGCTGTTGAGTACTGCAGTTTCAGTTTTGACACTCTACTGGACTTGTCCTCTCATTTGTGCGGGTTTCCCCAGTACTGCGTTAGCCGTTACGAATCAGCTTCCTACAATGCAATTATACAGAACCTGGCGGTCTCCATCAACACCGCATTTCTTTCCTTTTGATTTCTGCGCGTTTCCCACTGGATTCTGTTTCGCAGACTCGACCAGGAAGATTCCGTTGGTCTTCACTGCTGTAGAAAAATTACATCCTTCAGCTCTTTGGCTCAGTATCGTGCTGCGTTTCTGTCAAGGCACTAGTATTCCCTTTAGTTTTTGTACGTTCGCTGTTTGCGAACACAGAGCACAGCTGCTTATCATTTCTTTGTCTTCCTTCTTCTGTCTATCAAAAAAGAATATTTGAACTTTAAAATATGACCATGCTTTGTGACTGACTCTGAAATTCCTATCCGCGACCGAGAAACTAATCGTTCTTATTGTCTAACCCGAAATTCCTCTCTGTAATTCTGTAACGCCCGTAAGAGCAAGAGGCTCTTTTCTTGAGGATTCTTTTGCCTCGTGTGCATTTTCGGCATTCAAATTCTCTTAAAATCTCCCAAAAATGATTTAATTTACAATTTCCACATATAAATTTCAATCTCGTAATAATACTGTAAGTATTTTTTCCATAACTTGTTTCAGTTCTACAACTGCGAATTCAATACATCTCTTCTTAATAAAGTATTTTTTTCTCTTACAGCAGCCAAAAAAGGAAGTAAAGATATTGTGACAAACATAAGTTCCCATGTGTGCCACACAGCTGGAAAATTGCGCCTTTGATGGGATATGAATAATAGGACAATTCTGTGCACGCTTTCCTCTAAATCGTCTGAGAAGTTTTCGACTTCAAATATCAGTGGAGAACATACTATGAATGAAAAACAGAGTGTCTCGGCCGAGAAACGTTTTTGCGATTACGTCAGAGAAGTTTTCCACTTCAAATATCGGTGGAGAATATACTATGAATGAAAAATAGTGTCTCGGCCGAGAAACTTTTTTGCGATTACGTCAGAGAAGTTTTCCACTTCAAATATCGGTGGAGAACATACTATGCATGAAAAACAGAGTGTCTCGGCCGATAAACTTTTTGAGATTACGTCAGAGAAGTTTTCCACTTCAAATATCAGTGGAGAACATACTATGAATGAATAACAGAGTGTCTCGGCCGAGAAACTTTTTTGCGATTACGTCAGAGAAGTTTTCCACTTCAAATATCAGTGGAGAACATACTGTGAATGAAAAACAGAGTGTCTCGCCGAGAAACTTTTTTGCGAGTACGGTGCTGGATAATTGGCGCAAACAGAGTTTTAGGTCATTTGTGTTGTCCCTGTTTTTCCTGAATTGTTCATCCCTAGATAACATACTGTAAAGAGATGACATCCTCAATTTTGATCCTTTTTCTCTGTTTTCTGCAACAATACCTGCTGGCTGGGGAATTTCAAAATTTTGCTCTGGTGCAGTGAAAAGATTTCATTTATGTACTGGTCTTAAAAATATTTAAGCAAAATTATTCTTTAGCCAGTAGTGTTGAAGAAACGATTACCTAACATTCCTGTTTCTTTAGGCATAACATGAAAGCCCGGCATCTTAGCTACTTCGAATTTCTTTCCTATGCGCATAAATGAAAATCGTTAGGACTGTCTGTTTGAACTTAAGCATTTCATTTGAAACTTTTCGAAATTCCTTTCGCGTTAATTATGTTATTGAAGAAAAGGACCATTCTCTAATTACATAAGAAACGCCAGAGCAAAATTTCAGATTTTGTGAGTACATTTTCAGAATGCCCTGTAAATTGAACTATTTCTAGAAGGTAGAGATTTTTTATAAGTTGAGATCACTTAGGGAAAAGTTGCGTGCCCAATAAGCATGGAAGGTATTAATTTGGTTACCTTTAAATGACACGTAACATCGCACATTTTATGCCAGGAATTCTGAACGTAATATCATTTTTGTTTCTCAAATTTGTGGAAACGTTTTACAAAGGGTATTTATTTTCTCCAGCAGTATATTGCACAGTAAATGTTTTGATCTTCTGTCTAAAATTGCAAGATTTTCCTGGCATTTTTCATGTTTAACCCACGATATCGGGAATATTAATTGACTCCTTAACGGAGGGGGAAACAAAGGAAAAAGAACCACAAAACAGTTCCCCCCTTCTTTATATACATAGCTCTTATTCGCAAATTGATAACGAGGAACAGTACACCAATTAAGTACTAAATAATAGCACTGTACTAGTGATCCGATTTATTGGCGTAGGAAGTAGACACATTAGCGTTTCCAAGCTTTCGCACATCAAACAGATGACTTTTTCAAGGAAGTTAGACAGAAACTGCCACTAAAGAAAGTCAGACAGAAACTGCACTAAGGAAGTTAGACAGAAACTAACCTCCCGCTGTTTCTGTCTAACTTCCTTGAAAAAGCCATCTGGTTGATGTGCGAAAACTTAGAAACGCTAATGTGTCTTCGTACGCCAATAAATCGGATCACTAGTACAGTGTTACTATTTACTTCTTATTCGCAAGATATGCATATGGCAAAGAGAAACGTACATTTCTAAAGAAGACTTCGATATCAGTGTAAGAGTGATTTTGAAGTCCCCACATTAAACTTCATCAACGTCCACAATACGGTAATATCTAAGAATGAATGTAAAAAGACATAATGACAGCGCTGAGTGAACGAGTGAGCAGATGGCCCCTTGTCCGGGATGTCAGAGGTTGTCTTCCAAATGGTTTTAAGGCATTCTATCACAGACGGTTTTGGTTTGATACGGCATGCGTTTGAGGCTATGGAGTTTGAAATTTTCAGGATGACTTTTAGGACAGCAAGCAGCTCTCACATCAGACACCATGTTAACACTTTGTTGTCCGTGTGTCCACCTATTTTTGATAAATATCTCGGTTCTCGGTAAACGTTTGAGAGAGACTTTAAGTTTTCTAGATGGCTTTTAAGGACTGAACGTAAATGTCATACGATGTTTGTACTTTGCATGTTTGCTCGTTCGCCCGTACGTCTGCCTGTCATGTTTCCAACGAATATCTTAGGAGCAGTTAGGGATGAATAATTGAAAATTTCTGGTTAACCTTTAAGAACCTAATGTAACTTTTATCCCATGTAAGCACTTTGTTCGTTCGGCCGTATGTCTGTCTGCCTGTCATAAGAGACGCTGCAGAACAACCGTGTACACACGATATACTAATAAAAATCAGTATTGAAAGGATTAAAGCTTTTAGCTCTTCGAGCAATTTCCCTTTCATAATGGCGTCTTTCGACGTCATTTCCCTTTCCCTAACGTTCCGGTCCCGTCTGTCAGGCTCTTAATCAGGCAAAACTTATTTCTCAGGCTATTACCCTATTCATGAAATTTAGACCATAATGTCTGCTTTAAAGTCAATCTATCAGCGTTCCAACTTTCAATTTGATCGAGTTACAATCAGTGCTCTGGGTCTCCTATGGGGTTACCCCCTCTCCCTCCCTCCTTGCTGAAATTATTCTGCAGGACTTACAGGGCAAGGTGTTGAGCTCCTATCCCATTAAACCTCTTTTGTTTCTCCGCTATGCGGAAAATATTCTCATTTTCTGGCCGTTCTCTATTGCAGACCTCTATTCCTTTGCAGAGTGCTTTTCTACACAATATCCCTCCATAAAGTTCACCGTTGAACTGGAGGAAAGCCAACCTCTCTCTTTTTTGGATTTTAAACTTCAACGTCCGGCTAGCTCTTGTTTTTTTGTCGTTTTCAGGAAACCTACTTCTTGTCCCATTATTATCCCAGAATCTTCTGCGCACATTTTATCATATAAACTCTCAGCCTTCACTTTTTTAATCCGTCGTGCTTACTCACACTCCTCTACCCCCGACATTTGTAGGGTGGAGTTGGAGACCATTCGGGATTTAGCAGAATGGTTTGGTTATTTTAGGTCTCTAATCGATATACTTAGAAGGAGGTTCCTTAGAACTACTTCCACCACTTTGATTGGAGAGCGTCCTAATATCACTTTTGTTGGTTGACTCCCGTTTATTTCTACAATTACTAGGCCTCTTCAGAGTATTTGCAGACGTCATAATTTGAGCTTTGGACTCAAAGTATCAAACATCTTCTCATCTATAAAAAAAGACCGGAACCGACCTGAGGATTTTCATAGGCACGGGATATTCACAATTCCTTTAAGATCACTATTCCCAGGGAACGCTGACTAGTGCTACATTAGTTTCACGTCAAGGACACTTAAAACTCGTTTGACAGAACACCAATACGATATTCGAAATGGATCTATTTCAACTACGTTTGCCCGATTCGTCACAAGAGGAACTTACGTCCCCATTTGGGAAGACTATAGGATTCTTACAGCCTCTCATGTAAAATCTCAACTGCTATTTACGAAGAGCATATACATCGATAAATTTTCGGGTTGCTGTTGTAACGATGAGATACCAAGGATCATCCCCCAACCATGGAAACACTTGCTCAAAAGTTGACTACGTAGCATTTTTCATCTCCATGATGACGCACGAAGTGGTTATGTTTGGACATGCGTTGCACATAACGTGTGAACTTATTATGCGTCATACCCCATTATTTAAGAGTGTATTTATGTGTTGCCTCGTCCATTAGTTGTCTTACTGCGTCTGAGGATGGGTACCTGTTGGCAGGACCCGAAAGGTCGAACGATTTTTAATGTATTTTATCAGTAATTAAAATTTTTATCTGATCGTGATTTTTATTGGTATATCGTGTGTAGACAGTTATTCTTCAGCGTCTCTTATGACATTTTAGCACGAGTTACCTACTCTTCTGTCTGCCTGTCTGTGCGCATTAAATATCTGGGGAACTGTTTCAAGTGGCGGTTGTCATATTTATAAAGAAATGTAATAATTGCTTCTTTTACAACACAGAATCAGGCCTTTTGTGTGTTTTTTCTCATTTCGCTCAATATTTAATAACACACACTTTGAACCTTAGGGTTATTATTATTATTATTTTAACGTACGCCACTTGTCATAAACATGAACATCATCGTCGTCAAAGCCTTCGTGGTAACTTGTTCTTCTTCATCTGAATCATAAATTTAATCATCTTCTGTGCTATCCGTGGCATTACTGATGCACCATTTTTCGAAAGATTTCGCAACCATTTCTGGTGGAATTGCATGCCATGCTTTTTTTATCTCCATGCTTTTTTTTATCTAAAATACGCAAAGCCGAGGTTTGCGTATTTTATGTTACCGCCCCTCTGTTTTTTGCCCATCTGACAGTGAAATTCATTTCTGTTTCAGTGATGAAGACAAAAAAGTTGACTCACACCGTCGTACAGAAGACACGCGAGAAGTGATGCCCTATGGCACCGACTGCTGAGAAGTGTTCTTGTGGCGCCTCGGACATCTGTCGCGTTTGACTAGTGATACAACGTGCAGGCGTACCTTCCCTTCTTTTCTGCTGCCAAGCACCGTACAGACGACTTCTTTCTGCATTCCGTACAGTGCCCGTTGCTCCATTTTTCAGTTCCGTAACATTTATTTCTTCAGCTGACTCTCGAATATGATATGCTGGCCCCTTCTTTCTGGGAAAAAAAATTGTTTGAAAAAATTCAGCTTATACGCGAGGCATTCTAAACAAAGCTGAGACTTGACCAGAAGGGTTACACAAAAAAGGAAATACAAAACATTTTTCACAAAAATGGACAAAGCTAACCTATCAGCATACTGGATATATATTTTTTTCATTTTTCCTTTTTCTTTCCATGATCTTTGCTAATATTGGTAAGGAAATCCTTGCATACGAAAAAAATGTGAGATATTACTTTGCAAAGGCATTGGTCAATTAAGATATTTCATCTCAATCGCCATCAGCAGAGCTCCATCTTCCAGTTACACTGTGACGGATTTTTGCTTTGATAAGAAATTATAAAATGAGTTTAGATCATCTGTAAATCCCATAATTACATAGAGAACGCAACGTTTATATCCATAGGAAACTAATCCATAGAGAAAACACAACATTTGTATTCATAGAGAACACTACATTTGTTAAGTTCTCAATAGATTCCGAAACCATTTTATTTGAGGACTATTTACTTTATTAAAGTGGAATATTACTTTTAAATGCCATCTGGGAATCTCAAAAGTACAGAGGATTGTCATACATATTTTGCCTCTTTAATACTTTGTAAAAATTATTTACGTAAGAGATGTTTATACTACTAGGTATTTGAAACATGACCGGGCAGTCTTACAGCCAGAGAGAGAGAGAGAGAGAGAGAGAAAAGAGAGAGAGAGAGAGAGAGAGAGAGAGAGAGAGAGAGAGAGAGAGAGAGAGAATTAGATCCAGAGATAGAGAGAGAGAGAGTTAGAGCCAGAGAGAGAGAGAGAGAGAGAGAGAGAGAGAGAGAGAGAGAGAGAGAGAGAGAGAGAGAGAGTAAGTGCATTTAATGCACTTCGCTTCTAAATAAATAAATAAATAAATAAAATAAAAAATATAAGCGATTTGTCAGTTTTTCAACGTCGAAGCATTACTATACTTTGCTCGGCACTTTCGGTGTCAGTAATTCTGAACGCCTGCATGTACAATGAATGTACATGTAGGGCGTATATCTTTTCTTCTGACCCTAAATAATTCCATTCTGTTATCGATTCGCCGCACATCAGCTGTCCTTCTTACACTAAGAACTCAGTTGCAACTGATGGTACAATGTTTTAATGAGATATTTTTTAAAATTGGTCCTAATCTTTTCTTCTACAACACTTAGAACATTCAGTTTCATCTTGGTCTTTGCCTACATTTTCTGTTGTGTTCAATGTCCTACAAGAGCGACACGTGCCACACTTCCCGTAGAGCTCTTATCACGTCCTACTTAAACCGATTATTTGTATGGAGTTACTTCCTTCGGAACGCCGTAACTTCTTCCTGCTTTTTTTCCACTTCCTCATTTGTGCATTTACTTCTCATATGAAATCCTATATCAAATGCTCATATTCCTTTTATTTTTTATTTTTATCGGTACTGCAAGAGCATTACAATTTAAGCATAAATTCCCAAATCTTGACAAGCATTTAAAGAATTTCTTATCTTACAAGGATGTTGAAGCACATCTCTTAATGGCAGGTATTTGCGTAGTAGACATTTGATATATAGATGAAAGCAACATCTGAAAAGTAAGACCCTCCTCTCGTGTCGATAGTTTCGATGAACGTGTTTCTCGTTCGTTATTGGCAGCTTAATTCACGGATGCATCTGGAATATTCTTTGAAGAAGTAAATCTAATCAGCGGAAGTGGTAGGATTTAACAGATGTGAAATGTTTATCAAAACTTATATTTATCACCAGGGGGGCCTGTTCCCCATCATGGAGGGCACGTTCGAAGCAATAACACAAATAAAGTTCCTCCTACGGAAAGCAGTTTGGCAAAATGTGAACCATATACACCTTGTAAATAAATATCCTTAGGGAGTTCTTACTTACGATGTTTTCATCAAAAATGGTTTTTAAAACCCTATGGTCTTTTTTATCATTAACTTCCAGTTCTAATAAAAACATCTTAAGTAAAGAAAAAATAAGTTTTCTGAAAATTAGAATTTTTCACTTAAAGAGAATTACGAATTTAAAAACTCAAAATTACTTTTTGTAGATAGTAACCATCTGTTGCTTGGTATATATTTTTCTTTTATTAAACGTAATTTTTTAAGCGGAGGGGCATTAATCAGTCGACTTCTTTGTATTTTTTTCATTTAGGTGATCTACTCTCTAGGAATTCATTGTTTTTAATGCTATGCATTTCCTAAGAGCAACTCAAGCGTCATTTTTCTCACTGCATTCGTTATTATTATTTTTCATCCCCTTTTCTAAGTTATTTTCCCCAAAGTTTCTATATAATTTTTGTCTTTTAGTGAGTAAGGTACTGGGCCATTATTATATACTAAAATCCACTAATTTGTCCTTTTCTCCTTCCGTTCAGGATCTTTGCAACAGCTCGTACAGTGACGGAGATTCAGCCATTAAAACATTTTATTTGAAAATTTCCAAACTTCGATTTTTTAATGGAATAAGAAATTGCTCTTCCATTAATCGTCGAATGATTTATATTTTTCACAGAACCCAAAAGGAAAAATATATATATATAACAACTTTTGTTAAAAGAGACCGGGCTATGCGCGATACCGTACAACAACAAAAAAAGTTGTAACCAAGGCAACCGTCCCAAAGGTTCAGGATCTGAGCTCTGGCTTCTGAACATTCGTCCGAGATGGGTTGGAATCCCGGTAGCCGTCCCGGTGGCGCAGTGGTCTAAGCGATGGCCTCTGATCATTCGTCCGAACGGGGTCCAGGTTCGAATCCCGGTGAGGCATGGATGTTGTGTTTGTCTTACGACACTGGCTCTCTCCCTTCCCTGGAACCAGTGACCCTAAATTAGGGACGGGCGAATGCTTATAGCCTATTGAGTTGCTCACGGTGGTCGTTAAACCTCCAATCAAAAAAAAAAAAAAAAAAAGAATCCCGGTAAGGCATGGATGTTGATGCTGTGTTTGCGTTACGGCACTGGCTCTCTCCCTTCCCTGGAACCAATGACCCTAAATTAGGGACGGACTACTTCTTATAGCCCATATAGCTGCTCTCGGTGTCGCTCAACCCCCCCCCCCCCACCGAAATGCTAACACTATATTTAAATTTTTCTACTTTAATTGAACATAAATATAAACAGAAAGTTAAAAGTACCTATTTTCTACCGGAGCACAGACTGTATGGGTAGTTTCACGTTTTAAATAAATCACACAAATTTCCAAATTAGAAATCCCGATGATTAGAGAGTATATATTCAGATTTACAAAGTGAAATAGATACACTTTAGTTAGTCGTTTCTGTGCGGGGGGGATTTTTTTATATTGGAGGTGAGAGCGGGGTCGATTGTGGATCTCAGCATGAAAATTGCAACCAACCTCACAAAAGACGGAAGATATGAAAGATCAAATCATATTAAACATTGTACTTTCTGAAACACGAAAAAGGGTGCTCGTGTAGGTTGTTCTTTATTTTTGAGAAAAAAAAAAAAAAAGCAATAACTAACACTGCTGCTGCTGCTATTTCTAACAATAATAGCGTAGGCAAGTCATGAGATTTTTGCGTTAGACTAGCATTCAATGCCGACACACACGAATTGATGCTGTGTTTTGCGCAAGCGTGATTCCGAAAAACCTTCCATACCGAGGTCGAACCTCCGAAGTAGTTGTTTAACTACTTTTTTTTTCACTTACAAAGTAATGAATTTTGATTTCTTCAATGCTTCGATCATGCTAGTTTAATATTATGAACTCTGTGTCTATGAGTAACTCCCGGCGTGGCGGATTTTTTCAACATCCGTGCTCCCGAATTTTCAGTGTTGCTACTCTTCAACAATACTCATGATAATTTTCTATGTGTTTTTTGTTGTTGTTATTGTAGGATTTAGCAGAGCGCAAAATTTAATACATCAGCCGTTTTTTCGGCATACGAACTGCTGAAGTGTATTTGTTGTGCTGCACCATATTCTTTCATCAATGTTGCACTGTCATCAATGGTTTCCGTTGGACGATTGTTTAAAGAAGCTCTTATTCAACCTTTTTTCCCATTGTTTTTAGCACGTCTTTTGTAAAAAGGAAAAAAAGAGTACGTGCTTGTGGTATCACTGTGTCCTACCGTCAGTCTCTGGACACCATGTCTCTGCAACTACTCTGGTGTCCAAAATAAACGTGACAAACACCAAATCATAAATAGCAAAAAAACCACACGACAGAGTTTAATGATAGCTGGTACGGTCATACATATATCGATAACGCAGCAATACACAACCTAAAAGAAATACCATCACCGCTGAGGAGAAAGCATGTACATGACAGCATGGCAGCCCAAAAGTAATGCAGCAAGCGGGAGTATGATTACCGCTGACAGCGATACAGCTCCAACAACGAGCCCTCATGCTGTTAACAAGGCTGTGGATGAGAGTATGGGGCAATAAGTGCCCCTCGTCCACAAAGGAGTGTCAGATTCTCTGCCAGGTACTAGGAAGGGACTGGCGGCTTGCAATTGCTCTTCCTAGGAAATCCCAGACATACTCTATGGGGTTCAGATCCAGAGATCTCGCGGGCTACTCCAGCCTGTGAACATCCTCACTCTCCAGGTATTCGTCGACTAAACCAATGCTATTCAACCTTTTTCATTTGCGTTCCCCACAATACAAATTATCTTAAATTTGTACCCCAAAGCGTTTTAATTTATGAATTGCCAAATGGAATAATTTAATACTAAAAATGCATATTGATTGCCAAACAACATTGTTTAATATTATAAGTAAATATCAATTGGGAAACGGCAATACTTATTATGAATCATACCAAAAATACGGCAATATTAATCTTATTATGAAACATCCATTTAGTGAGAAGGCTGGGCTTTTTTTTTTCGAAGCTAGAAATTCAATTCGAGGACAAATGTTAGTAAGTGCAAGGATAAGGGTCAGCTCTGGATGAAGACAATTACTCTCCATAGTTTTGATTGATGTTAGTGCAGAAAAGCATTGTTCACACAATGTTCACATTGTTCACGTCGATGGAAATGGAAGAAGCTTTGAAATAGCAAGGTCACTTAACTCCAAGAACTCTTTTCGAGCTGCTGTCCAAAAATCGGAGATTGACATGTTCTCGAATGTTACTTTTAATGTGGTATCAGCAGACATTTCAATTAAGTCCTCTTTTAATTTGATGGAAAGATCAGATGAAGTACATGCAATAGAATTAAAGGGATTTGTAACCCAATCGTGTGTTTTGTCCTCATTCTCAATCTGTGGGAAGTATTTTAAGAATGCTTCATTCAGCCGGACCAAGTGGCATTTAATGATTCCCACTACGGTATCACTAACAGCGACTCCATTTTGTTCAGTAGATTCATAAAAAGTTGGAAAAATCACAATATTTCCATCACTAATGCAATTTAATCAAAACAAAACTTTCTGATAAACCTCCTTGTTCTTGCTGTGATGTGTTTGAAAAATATTTGGATCAAACCCTTGGAGCTGCAGGTTAAGTTCATTCTATTTGCTGAAAATATCCGCCAAGTAGCTTAATTGGCAAAGCCAGTCTTCATTTTCAAAATATGTGACCAGTTAAGATTTCAGTTCTGAGAGAAAACACATTACTTCTTTCCTCAATTCAAACAGACGGGTTAAAACTCGTCCTCGAGACAACCGGCGCACCTCTGTGTGTAGTGTAACAATAGTTGTGTATGTGCAGATCCCATCTCCTCACACATTTTCTTAAAAAGACGGGAATTTAATGCTCGGGACTTGATCAAATTGACTATTTTTACAACACTGTTAAATGTTTTTGCAGCCAAACTTTGCTTATGAATAATGCAGTGTTGCCAATTGATGTCGGGGTTAACTGTGTGAATTCGCGCAACAAGACTACTCTTTTGGCCTGTCATTGAAGCGGCCCCATTCGTGAATATGCAGATCCCATCTCCTCACACCATTCTCACTGTAAACCTAATTTAAGCCTCATAAAACCATCAAGTTTGATAAATAACTTCTCCATTCGTATGTTGTAGTTCTTTACATCCGAGTATATCGTCAGTAGTGACGCCTTTCTGAACATCACTAACGAATGTACAAAATCAGCTGGGCATCATTAGAAGTGTCCGTTGACTCATCAATTTGGATAGTAAAGCGTTTGCAAAGTTCAATTTTTTCCACAGTTTGTTCAACAACACCGTGTGCCGTTTCATGAATTCGGCAACCTAGAGTCCTATCAGAATTCGGAATCATTTTTATTGTGTTTGCAGAATTAGTATCTACATTTTATTAGGTATAATTAAAGCACCAGGAATAATAAGAGTCTCAACTGCTGTATATGATTTCTTATTTTTGGCTGTTAGCAATGCCAGTTCGTATGATGTCTCCAAAGCCACCTTTGATGACTGTGTAAAATTGTGAATTAACATGTGAAGTTTTGCTTACACTCGTAGCTTTTCATTCAAAATAGTCAACGGGCTTATCCTGAAACTCATCATGATTTGTAATTAAGTGCCGTTGTAGAAGAGATGGTTTCGTACTGTCATTCGATAAAGATATCCTTAAACTCACTATGATTGGTAATTAAGTGCCGTTGTAGAAAAGATGGTTTCGTACAGTCATTCGATAAAGATATCCTTAAACTCACCATGATTGGTAATTAAGTGCCGTTGTAGAAGAGATGGTTTCCTACTGTCATTCGATAAAGATATCCTTAAACTCACCATGATTGGTAATTAAGTGCTGTTGTAGAAAAGATGGTTTCGCACTGTCATTCGATAAAGTTTGGTTGCAAATTACACATAGTGCGAGAGGTGGATCACACATATTTGAAATGAATTCATATTTAATGTAAGATTTAATAAATAAATCCATCGCTCTTTCCACGTTAAGCAACGCACAGCAACCGAATTTTTTTTCGGCCGCCGTCGGATTTGTCATAGTAGCGACACTTCACCTTATTGTTCACTTTTTAGGTTTTTAGGTTTAGTCGGTTGTGTGGAACTCAAATCAGCACTATTTGTATCGGCACCACAAGTCGGCACAAAAATTGACACACTGCAGGATTTCTGTGATTTAACATTATCACCCTTACAAATGCTATCCTCAGCATCGCGCTTTCTTTTTACAATTAACTTATCCATGGCAAACGAAAAGATTACTGAATGTACTTACAGTAAAAGAAAGAAATTTCAGAAATGGTTGCAGCTCTAATCTCGCTCCTTAAGGAGAAACTGGTGAGAAAATACATGGAGTGAAAATGGCGAATGCACGGCAGGCTACATAGGAGCTTTGATTGTTTTCAGATCAAAGACGGTATTCGGTAGCTGGCTTCTCAACCGGTAAGACGGGTTTTTTGACCTTCTCTGTCTTCGCCTTGCTTTCACTTTTCAGCTTCTCTTACGGTGGCTTGAGGTGAGGCACCCGCCTGTCTGTCTACGATTCTTTCCGGTGCTTCCTGAATAACGTTATTTGTAAAAAGCGATGAATTCGACACTCAGTCAGTGATGACTCGTTAGTTTCAATACACAGGCCCAGTCCCCACACTTCACTAGTACTGCCGTTGATAGCTTATATATGCCCATTTTTTTTGCATCTGAAACATATTTCTTCTAGTATCGGATATAGTTTTTCTTAAAAAAGCCAAATTATAAATAAAATCAAGAATATTACCAAGTAAATTAAATATTTTTCGTATACCCCGGGGATACGCTTACCACAGGTTAAATAGCACTGGACTAGACGAGCCCTCGGGAGTTATCGTACATAAAAGCTAACAGCTCCCCTGAAAAGTCGCACATAGGCTCTAGGATGCCATCTCTGTAGCATGTAGCAGTCAGGGTGCTTCCTGGAAACACGTGCAGGGGAGTGCACCCATCCCGCACGGTGCCGCCCAAACCAGAAATCCTCTACCACCGTAGTGGTCAATTTCCATAATTTTGGAGAGAAGATTTTGTGGAAAGCTTCCAATCTATCGATCTCTCTCCACCTTAAAGAGTTTTCTAAGGGATGGTGCGGAGTCATTCTTCCACTAACAGTCTAACTCAAGCTTCAGTTGCCTGCACCCCGCTCAGAACAACGTCTGTCAAGGTAGCGTACCTGCCAGCTCGATGACGTACGGTTATCATTTGCATATTTCCATAGAGGTAGTACAGTGTTGTTGCTTGGATACATCGACTTAGCGTTTCTCCTTGTCTATGAAAAATCTTTACGAACGGTCGTCTCTTTTTGGACATATTCTTGAATTTGTATTTGTCACGTTATTTTTGGACACCAGTTTATCAGCCCGATTTGAAAAGTTGTTTTTGCTTTGCGAACCAAACGATGATCCTCGCTTTCATGTTTTCCCCCCGATGCATAACGTTGATGTTAGACTGAGTAAATGCAGGTTCTATCGAATTCAAAATACATTTCATTTCATATCATTGTTTTTAAATAAACTGTAAAAAATAAGTGGTGTGAATTTACTGAAAATTTCTGAAAATAAAGAGCAGAAAAGTTGCCAGTAAGTGTCTGTCTTTTAACGAGATTTTCGTTTCTAAAAGTGCCCGTTTTTTTTTAACTTCCGTATTTTGACAGATTTTTCGAATTCAGTAATTCCGTTTATTTCCGGAAAGTCCATTTTCAGTTTTTTCGTATTTATGCAGAAATTTCGCAAAATCGAAGACGCTGAAATTTTCCGCCCTTACGCCAGAGACCCATTTCTTGCCGGAACTGAGGTCGTTTGGATTTGAAACCGTGGGTCTTAACCACTGAGCCAGATTCGGAATCACACTCACGCTCTAGGTAAAAACTAATTGCAGGATGATTAATTATTTTTTTCATTAATGCGAGTGATTTAGTCATTTTCTTTTCTTTTGGAGCTTTTTTTTTAATACGTTTGTAATAATTTAATTTTTTCTGTAGGAGGACGTATTAAGTATTTTTTTTCGTTATTTTTCGAAACAACAGAATCCTTTGGAACTTGAGATCTTTTAAATTGACAATGATTAGCAATTATTTTTAAGAAAAAGGGAAATGTACTGTGTTATAATATTACTAGTGTATAGCCAGTTCTAGGACTGTTGTTTTCAAGCTTTAAATAAATATTATTATATAGGGGATGTTGCCCGTCCTATGACGAAGTGAAATTTTTAATTGAAGCAGACTGAAAACAAGTCAAACGGACGCCGGATTTATGTAAGGAAATATAGTAAACACTGATATAGTAAGAACTTATTCATGTTAGGACTAAAAATTGTATGCTATTTATTTCCGTTTTTAAAAAAACCTCGCGATAAATAACATTCGGTGTAAAATATTTGTTGTTTAACAATTGTAGGTTAGAGCGTTTAGATAGATCGATATTTTGCAAGATGTTTAGTATAATCAGCACTAAACTCCAAAAAATTAGTTAAATTAAAAAAGTAAAATATAATTAAAGCGTACAAATCAGTATTCGAATTGCGCTAAATTAAATTAATATACAATCGCAACTTGCCGTGATATTAAGATATTAATTCGAATTTTGTAAAACTCGAGTCATTGATAATCCAATGTTTTTAAATTTGCACGTGATCACCATGACATCTCAAAGTGATCGCGTGCAAACTCAGCTTGCTGGGAAATTAAAAATTCAATTCGAATTTTGTAGAACGGAAAAATAGGACTCGAGTCATCAATAATCCAATGTTTGTAAATTAGCAGGCTTTCACCTTGACATCTGAAAGGGATCTCGTGCTATTATATAGTAGACAATCATTTTGACATCATGAGAGCACGCACGAATTGATCAATACGTGAAGACGCAACAATTCAGACGTTGGTGTGACGTCAAGTGTTACAGAGAGACGGATCTTGGTGTTTATAATATTAATTTCACCAAACTCCTTCATACAAAATTTGCTCTTGATAGCTACAATAGATTTTATCTTAAGAACTCCACAGACTGATACATAGACATCGTACAAATCACATGTACAATATTTCATCTGATGAGGTGTATTTCTCAAATACAGTTCTCATTAACTTAAACTCTATGCACATTCCTTCATGTGAGCAGTTTAGATTTCCCCTCGATGCATATGCTAAAAGTATATAGCAATCTTAATACTGCTGTATAAATTAAAGACGAGAAGTTCCAGGGACTATGTAGTTCAATAGACTATTAGTCTTACTATTGAGAACACTTCACTAAAACACATTTATTACCATTAAGTACACTATTCCTGAAATGCTCGCTCAATAACACTAACTTAAAAAATATTATATAGAAGTATGTACATTGTAGGTACATTCTATAAAATATTTCGTACACTCCTGTCTTTTCTAATAGATTTTTTGGTGCTTTATTCTCAGAAAGACAAAACACTATGCTATATACATCGAAAAGTCAACACTACACACGGAACTATCACCTCTGCACGATCTCCGTAACACGCGATGCACTTCAACATCACTTCAATATCATTATCAAGCTCTCATGTGGAGTTTCCAAGACTTAGGTATATATACACTGCTGGCCACCCAAAATGCAACACCAAGAAGGAAGCATCCGATTGGCCTGAAATTCGCAGCATGCGTCGCCCGCGAGAGAACAAGCAAACAATTTGCATTGCAGGACATATGCAAATCATGTGCGCCCGGCACGCCACCGAGAAGCACTATAAGAAGGGTGCACAGAAGGCGGGGTGTAAGTAGTGAAAGTGTGTTGTGCTGCCGTACCTGTGCGTGATGAAGCTTCCTGATGCCTCGTCGCAGAATACGACAGTCATTCCAGCACGTTTCGGAGTTCGACAGAGGATGAATAGTGGCTTATCGCGACAGCGGTTTATCGTACCGAGACATCGGCGCTCGTGTGGGACGACATCCAGCCATAGTGAGGCGAGTATGGTTTCGGTGGGTGCAGGAGGGACGGACGGACCGACGTGAGCGATTGCCGCAGCCGTGGCACACCACCGAAACGAGAGGACCGGCATGTTGTGCGGCGGGAATTGACGGCTCGCACCGCCACACCACGAACGTTAGCTTAGGGTGTGTTGCGCAACAACCTGTGGCAGCACGTACCGTTCGACGTCGTCTGCAAGAGTGGGGACTTGTCGCACGGCGCCCATTGCTCCGATTACCATTGACGTTACACCACCGGCTAGTGTGGCGGCAGTTGGCTGTTGAATGCCGCAACTGGACTACGGAATGGCACGACATTGTTTTCTCCGACGAATCCCGCTTCTGCCTGCAACACCACGATGGTCGGATCCGCGTGTGGCGGCACTGTGGCGAGAGACTGTATGACGCCTGCACTATGGATCGCCATACCGGTCCGTCGCCTGGTGTTATGGTTTGGGGCGCAATTGGATATGACACCCGCACCCCTCTGGTACGCATCGCCGGTACACTCAACAGCCACAGCTACATCTCCGACGTTTTGGAGCCTGTAGTCCTCCCTTACCTGCAGGACCTGCCAGCGGCCGCGTTTCACCAGAACAATGCGCGCCCACATGTGGCACGCATCGTGCAACAATTCTTCACGGCCCACCAGGTGTCACTGCTGCCGTGGCCCTCCTGTTTTCCCGTTATGTCGCCCATCGAACACGTCTGGTCGCTGATCGGCAACCGAGTGGCCCGGCAAGCACCACCCGCGGCTACGCCTGATGAACTGTGGCAACGTGTCGAAGCAGCCTGGACCGACATACCCCAAGCCCACATCCAAAGCCTCTTTCGTTCGATGCCGCGGCGTGTAGCGGCCGTTATTGCCAGCCATGGGGGCCACACGAACTATTGATGTCTGCGTGTTCCGCAAGTCGCACAGGCCCGTAAGTTCAATCGTTTCATCTTTGTATCTTTTGTTATGTGTCCAGTAAATCTGGCTTTGCTATCTCGTGTCCTTCTTGGTGTTTCATTTTGGGTGGCCAGCATGGGCACTACCAATCAATGGTTGTCATGTCACTGTCCACGTCACTGTCAAAGTCATCTCTCGTTCCGTGCGTCTTGCCGTCTTTATAAGATTGCTCCGTGCGTCTTGCCGCCGGAATAAGATTGTTGCCCAACTGCTGTAGGATGATTTGAGCGTTTGGATCCTGGGTTGTGAATTCCAGTATTTGTTTATCATATGTCCTATTACTTTTAGGGTATCTATGTTTTCTTTTTTGCTTGGATTCTTGTTCTTCATTTACAATCAGTCTCCAAGGATAGGGAATATTTATAAGGGTTAAGTTTGTTGCAGTTTTTATCACTTGTCTTTTCGATAATTAAAGCCTCTGCAAATCTTAGCTTTTGTTTCGAGTCTTGGTCAGTAATGATTTCAACACCATTGAAGTCTGGAGTGCAGTTGTTTTCAATGCAATACTCCACCAGTGCAGTCTTTGTTTCACGTTTTCTCCAATTATCTTCATGTTGCTTAAGTCGATAAGATAGTTGATTCTTTGTACTAGCTATATAAACAATTTTTTTTCAGATTTCCTTCCATTTTGATGTAATATTGATATTTGGTGCACTCCTGTATTTTCTAATAGATTTTTTGGTGCTTTATTCTTAAGAAGAATGTCTCCATAGGTAGTTACATTAAGTCCAATATCTTTCTGGACTCAACGGCACTCTCTTTTCAGTAGAGTTGCTGTGGTTGGTAAATATGGGAAATTACCACAGTATGTAACTTTTTCTTTATTTTGTGTCAATGGTGGATGTTTGAACTCATAAATCAACTTGCCAATCTTTTAACTTTTATATCCATATGTTTTTGCTGTGTTGCAAACCCAATTTATTTCTTCATTTCTAAAACGATTAGTGCTACATAAGGTAAATGCACGACGGATTAAATATCTAAACGCAGAGGTCTTATACAGTGTGTATGCCCATGGATGGAAATAATCCGCCGGAATAAAAATTGGTGTAGTGTTATAAACAAAGTTAGTGTTATTCAGCGAGCATTTCAGAAATAGTGTACTTAATGGTAATAAATGTGTTTTAGTGAAGTGTTCTCAATACTATGTAGTTCAAAAAGTAGGAACTGTACACCAAATTAAACTTAAAATAGTATAACTATATACTAAAAATCCGAAAGTTCTTGGCGTAGAATAAATATAAAATTTTCCATGCTTACGCTCATCAACCAGATGGCTTTCTCAAGGAAGGTAGACAGCTAACTGCAAACAAGATAATAGAACGTTTCAACACTTTAAAGGCGGTGACTCGACTAGACAATAAATGATTAGGAGCAAAACGTGATATTTCGAAGAAACGAGGTCACGTTGGTTGAGCACGCGGTACTATGGTAGAAATCTCAGCATTATTTGAAGAATTGATTCCAAATACGTGGTAACTCCAGAGAGACGCTATCGTTGCAAGCCTAGCAGCTGGTCAAGATTTCCAAGGTTTCGCGAATGGCAGTAGATTTGGGTGTGGAGTATGAAGCTAATTTCTTTACATCACTCCATATAGGATCGGCGGACTTGAACATGACTTCTCTTGATAGGGCAGTGGTTAATTTCCCGTCTCTTGTATCCCTTTTATGTTCGCTGATTCTAATTCCAAACGAACGTTTGGTCATTCCGATGTAGTATCGCCTGGAGCCGTCCGGATATTTTAGTGGGATGGCATAAATACCTGCCTCATTGAGAAGAGGGGGCTTGTCAATATTTCTCTTAAGCATCGTGTATAAAGATGCCGGAGACCTTATGCCGACACCGAAGTTCATCCTTCTGAGCGCGTTTTTGAGTACATAGGAAATATTTGGTATGTAGGGAATAGAGCCCAGGTAGCGAAGTTGCGGCATAGAAATATTATTAGCACTGCTGGTTCTGGCTTTCTCGATAAAGTTATACATCTGGTTCAAAGTATATCCTGCCTCAGTGGCCAATTCGACGATGTTTCTTAGTTCGGATTGTCTAGAACAAACATCGGATGAGACAGCGAAGGCTCTTCTAATTTGTGAACGGAATAAGGCAGTCTTGTAATCATCAGGGCAGGTATTTATGCCATCCCACTTAAATATCCGGACGGCTCCAGGCGATACTACATCGGAATGACCAAACGTTCGTTTGGAATTAGAATAAGCAAACATAAAAGGGATACAAGAGACGAGAAAATAACCACTGCCCTATCAAGAGAAGTCATGTTCAAGTCCGCCGATCCTATATGGAGTGATGTAAAGAAATTAGCTTCATACTCCACACCCAAATCTACTACCATTCGCGAAACCTTGGAAATCTTGACCAGCTGCGAGGCTTGCAACGATAGCGTCTCTCTGGAGTTACCACGTATTTGGAATCAATTCTTCAAATAATGCTGAGATTTCTACCATAGTACCGCGTGCTCAACCAACGTGACCTCGTTTCTTCGAAATATCACGTTTTGCTCCTAATCATTTATTGTCTAGTCGAGTCACCGCGTTTAAAGTGTTGAAACGTTCTATTACCTTGTTTGAAGTTAGCTGTCTAACTTCCTTGAGAAAGCCATCTGGTTGATGAGCGAAAGCTTGGAAAATTTTATATTTGTTCTACGCCAAGAATTTTCGGATTTTTAGTATATAGTTATACTACTGTATTTTGAGACTATGAGTTCAATAGACTAATAGTCTATTGAACTACATAGTCCCTGGAACTTCTCGTTTTTAATTTATACTGTAGTATTAAGATTGCTATAGACTTTTAGCATATGCATCGAGGGGAAATCTAAACTGCTCACATGAAGGAATGTGCGTAGAGTTTAAGTTAATGAGAACTGTATTTGAGAAATACACCTCATCAGATAAGATATTTAGCACATTAACACAGACAATAACCATGTGGTTCATCTATACATGTACAATAATTTAAGTACCCGGTTTCTTACGGTAACACAATATATAATAGATGGTGAACAAAATGGGGGAGAGGAGAAAAAATATCCTGTGCCAAAATAACAAAAATAAATGCGATATGCTTTCCACAATATCCGATCTTGCTACGGAACTTCAAAATTCGACAAACGATTGAAATTTAAAAGTTAATCAGACCTCAAGTATTCCCGTGAATCTCTCCTATTACCGGAACGTTTTCGTCATATGGATAAGGAAAGAGTGAGAACGGGGTTTTCCGGTTAACATACGAAAGGAATTGTGGAAAAGTTTCAGAAAATTCAGGATTTTCCGTTAACAGAATTTAAAAACGGCAATTTATCGTCAATATAAGAAAGGAATTGCGAAAAGGTTTCTGAAAATATTTTCTTGGCAAACGAAAATTCCGAGAAATTCAGGTTCCTTTCCGTCATTTCAGGGAAAAGGTTGTATCAGAAAAATGCTTCGTTAATTCACGAAAGGAATCACGGAAAGGGGCTCGTCAATTTCAGATTTTTTTACAGTTATCCAATTGAAAAAATTCTTTCTTCTCTTCGATGCCATTATAAGTAAGACTGTTTTAGGTACAGTTTCGTTTTTATTTTCAAGCAATGCATTGTTTTCCCACTACGGAGTGTAACGGTAAAATACGATTTCCTCTTTAACTCTAGTATTAAAAGTCCAGTTTGAAAAATTATTTTTTCATCTAATAAAGTACCTAGCGTGAAATATTTGCATGTATTTTGTAATTTTCGGTAAAGAAAGGTTTTGCGACTAGAATTGTAAATACACTCATCGTCAAAAAAAAAAAAAAAAAAAAAAAAAAAAAATCGTTGCACCGAGAAAGAAGCAACCGTCAGGAATGTAACTTGTTGGGTAGGTTTGACATCGTAAGACAAGCAAATGATTCAAGTATCACACTCGGACGCGCAGGTGATGCAAGCAAGAAGGGGTCGTAGCGCTGTGCCTGACCGCGTATACAAGTTCGTCCCGTTGCGCGTGCTTGCCATTCTGACTCGTGATGTTGTGTTGGTTTCATCCTTTGCGAGTGAAGTATACCGCTGAGAAAAGTTCGGTGGCAATTCGAGCAGTTGGAGAAGTTCTAGAGGGTCCTCATCATCGGTCTCCGGGAAGCTGGATGGTCTTATCGCCGTATCGCGCTCCATACTGGCCGTATGGATTTCACCATAGCACGCTGTTGACGGCGAGTGGATAGAACAAGGCACGCAGCAGCGACAGGAAGGGCCTGGGAGATCTAAGCGAACCACGAAGAGAGAGGACCGACGGATTGTCTGACATGCAAGGATTGACCCCACAGCCACGATTGCGGATATTCAGAGATTGCGGATATTCAGAGATTGCGAATATTCAGCTCCATGCATAGTCCGATTAGTGCCGGCACCATTGGAGGACTACACGCACGCAAACCGTTGCGACGATCATGATGATCAAATGATCCTATGTAGAGGATTTTAGGAAGGGAGTGTCTGACCCCAGGTCTTAAACAACCCTTAGAAATAGGACGCTAAGAGATTTGGGCTAGAGTGCCCGATAGGAAAGTGACACGGAAGCGAGGTAGAAAGGGGGAGGAAGACGCCCTTATTTATTACCGGGGGGGGGACGGGCAGTACCCGGGAACCGTTGCGACGACTGCCCTTAACACCATTGCATCGTCACCAAAGACTGTATGGTGTCCTGCCAGACTGTCATGGAGCCACTCAGAGTGGCAGCGCGGGATCTTCAGTGACGAGTCCCACATTTGTGTTGCAGGAGACGTCCAACGAATCCGTGTTTGGAGGCACAGTGGTTCAGCGCCAAGATGAACGGTTTGCTGTCGAGCGTAACACGTTCAGAAGGCCTGATATCATGGTGTGGGGCACAGTTGCCTACGATGCTCGATCACCTTACAGGCACTTTGACAGCCCAACATTACGTTAATTAGGCCCTGCAACTAGTGGCCCTACCTTTTTTGAACGCTTTCTCCTGTGCGATTTTTCAAGAGAACAACGCTCGTCCGCATGCTGTTGCTGTTTCGAGAGCTTGCCCTCAAGGCACTGCCACTCTGTCAGGGCCAACCGCATCGCCAGACCTACCGCCGATTGAAAATGTGTGGCCTGCTATTGTGCGCGCTATTCACACTCCACGCCTACCGCACAATCTGCAGGAACTGTGGGAGAAGACTCAATCTGCGTGGGATGGCTTATCGCAGGACACCATTAAGAACCTGTACAACCCCATGCCGAGACGTCTGGCATGCTGTGAGAGCAAACATGGCGACCCGTCGCAGTACTGAGAGACGCTACTTATTGTCGTGTAGCTCAATAAATATGGCCCATATCAGTCTCAATGTTCAATAATTTATTGTTCCTGGTAACCTTTACCTTCTTCCCGAATAGCATTGCAATACGACACGCCCTTCTAGGTGCAACTATTTTTTTGACGATGAGTGTATATATTTCCGTTTCTGACTAATTTGTAGCAATATTTGAGCTCTTGAAACATCGATTGAAAAAAATATTTTATGATCAGATACCGCTCCGCACGAGAAACCTCTCTGCTTAAAATAATGTATAGTTTTTCCGCCAGGGAGCGCAGATGTATATCTTATTTTTCTAGATATTTCTGTTTGTAACAGTCCAATATGAAAAATTCTTTCTTTATCGAGATGGTTTCTTGAGCGAAATGTTTTGCTTAAAATTTCAATTTTTTTAACGCACAAGTTTTGCCATTAGAGGGAATAAGTTTACTTATTACGAAAACATTTTATACGCATTTTCTTCCCAAAATAATGCAAACTCTAGGGGCTGCAAATATCTGTTTTTTCCGATATCTCCTATTTAAAAAATTCCTTTAACACCAGACACCATTCAGCTTGTGGAACACTTTGCATGTACTGGAGGGTATTTTTTAGTTAGTTCATGGTTCTGGCACTAGGAGGTTTTGGTGTGTATTTTTGTTTGTAACTGCATCTTCACTTCTAAAAATCCTATTAAAAATTTAGTTTTCTTCCTATCAAAAATTTAGCCATTCGCTAGAATGAAGATGGGGAACATTATCCTCTTTAAATAATGCAGTGTTTACCTATAGAGGGCGGAAATGTCCAAACATTTTCCTTACTATTTTTGCTTCCTCGGACGTATTTCAAAGAAACAAGAAAGATGACGCGAATTTTCGGTTGTATTGAGCACGTCTTTTGAATAAATAAATACATCGCTCTTAACCACGTTCCAGAAACACACAGCAACCGAAAAATTTTTTTTTCTTTTTTTTTTTTACAGCCGCCGCTGTGGAATTGAACCAACAGAACTCTCGATATCTAGCGGAGTGCGGCGCTGTGGAATTGAACCAACAGAACTCTCGATATCTAGCCGAGGGCGTTACATATACGTATATGTAACGCACTCGGCTAGATATCGAGAGTTCTGTTGGTTCAATTCCACAGCGGCGGCTGAAAACAATTTTTCGGTTGCTGTGTGTTTCTGGAACGTGGTTAAGAGCGATGTATTTATTTATTTACAGTCGCCACGTATTTGGAGTATTTTCAACTTGAATCACGTCTTTTGAATCCGTTTTGACGCGAATTAAATTCATCAAAGCTATTCAACGTCAATGCAACCGGTTTGAAAAACGATCAACTGGTTCCAACAATCGATAAAACATCCAGAAATAGAAACATCTACTTAGTTCTACCAGCGACTAAAAAGCATGTTGCGAAAATTAACAAATGGCGAACAAAAAGTTTCGCATACTACAAAGAAAGTACCAGAGGCAAAGAGATTTTCAAATCGAACAGTTAAAAGGAGAAATATAGAAGGAAACATGATATAAGTCTATGTCTGCTAGCGGAAAAATTTTGCATAACGGAAAAGTTGAAAATAGGCGAAAAATATTAATCATGGAAAAAGCTATGCTAAAGGAAAAGAACTTTACAAATACGTCTTCCGGGAGCAGAGACAGCGAAAAAAAAAAAAAAAAAAAAAAAAAAGAAAGGTTTCGGCCTTTATGCAGCTAGCGGAAAATCTTTGCGTTATTTAAAGAGGATAATGCTCCACATCTCTGTAGTAGCGAATTGCAGACAGTAAAGAAGAAATTTCTCAATACAGTAAAGAAGAAATTTCTCAATACAGTAAAGAAGAAATTTCTCAATACAGTAAAGAAGAAATTTCTCAATACAGTAAAGAAGAAATTTCTTACATCTCTGTTGTAGAGAATGACATACAGTAAAGAAGAAATTTCTCAATAGCGCTTTTAGAAGAGGCGATATAGCTGCAAACTGAAACACACAAACACCACCTACCGACAGAACTGTGAACTACAAAATGCCTATACATTACTTATACTTACTCTATATATTACTTTAGGCCCCCTTGGTGGCCTAAAGTATTCTACAAGGGAAATGGCATCCCGTGTTTAAATAATTTCTTAAATCGTACGTGTAAAAGCAGGGATATTGAGAAAAACAGAATAAGCATTTGCGCCCCTAGCGGCAAAAGTGTGCACTATTTGGGAAAGAAAAAACACACACAGAGTTTGCATAGTTTGTGGTATCTGACCGAAGAAAGCAGTTTTCCCATCGGGTTTTTAGTCTTGCAGATATTGCTGTAAAAGGAAAAGTGAACTTACGCCCTCTGGTGACAGACAAGTGCGCTCAGAAAAGTTTGAAATTATACGAGAAACATTTCCCCAACAAAGAAATAATTTTTCAAATCGGACTCTTAGAAGCAGAGATATCGACAAAAATAAGATATGACTTTACACCACCTGTTGGAAAAACCGTGCATTATTTTAAGAAGAAAGTATTGTCAAAACGGTTTTAGATGTGAGCGGTATCGGTCCACGAAAGAATATTTTCAACCGAGTTTTCAGGAGCTCAGATTTTGCTGCAAATACATCAGACGCAGATATTAACACTTACCCCCTTGGTGGCCAAACCATTCTTTATCAAATATTAGAAATTGTATGCAAAGCATTTTCTATCAGGAGCTGTATCCGGTGCAGAAAGAAAATTTTTCAAATCCGACTTTTAGAAACAAAGATATTGACAGAAATATGATATACGTCTTGCATGAAACCATTCATTATTTTAAGAAGAAAATGTTGTCAAATGCTTGTCGCCATGAGCGATATCGGTCCACGAAATAATTTTCTCAATCGAGTTTTTAGAAGCTCAGAGTTTGCTGCAAATACCTGTAAAACAAAAATGAACGCTTACGCCCCCTGGTGGCCAAACCATATTTTACAAAAAATTAGAAATCACAATCAAAACATTTCCCACCAGGAGCTGTATCTGATGCAGGAAGAATTTTTCAAATCGGAGCTTTAGAAGCAGAGATACCTTTGGAAAGCGCAATTTACCTATACTCCCCCTAGCGGAAAGTCAATGAATTACTTGAAAATTTTGAAATTATATGAAAAACATGTCGCACTGGAAACTATCCAACAACATTTTTTTTAAATAGGACCATTAGAAGCAGATATATTGACAAAAATAAGATATATATCTACGCCTCCTGGCGGAGAAACCCTGCATTATTTTAAGAAGAAAATATTCTAAAAAGATCTGTCGAGGTGAGTAGTATCGGTCCACGGAAGAATTTTTCAATCGAGATTTTAGAAGCTCAGATTTTGCTGCAAATGCATCAGAAGCAGAAATCAACACTTACTCCCCCTGGTGGTCAAACCGTTTTGCAGCAAAAATTGGGAGATATATGGAAAATATTTCCTATTAGAAGCTGTATCCGCTGCAGAATTTTTTTTTTCAAATCGGAGTTTTAGAAGCAGAGATATCGGGGGAAACGCAATTTACTTTCACACCCCCTAGCGGAGAATCTGTGTGCAACTTGAAAAAGTGACTATTCTTAAAATAATGTTCGACATGAATGGAATCGAAAGATCAAATAATCTTTTTTTGAATTGGATGTTTATAAGTGAGTCACGGAAAAATTATCGCCTTCTAGTTATTTGTTCAGTTGCTGCTGTTCATCTTTGGTGAATCCCCAGCATTGTGCGGGGCTCCAAGAAACAACCTATCATGTGGTTTGGCAGTTTGTCGTTTGTGAGTCTGGGGAATTTCCAGGCCGATGTGGTGCAGTGGAAGCATACCCGGCTCGTAACTGGAAGAAGCTGGGTTCGATTCCCGGTGGCGGCTGAGGAGAATTTTTCCGTGACTCACTCATAAATGTGGTAAGAGCGATGACTTCTGTTTGATGTTCTTGGTCCACGTCAACTGTGTATTTATTTTTTGCCATGAAGAATACGTTTTGCATATTTTGTACTTTTCCATTATTCAAAATTCTTCCGCCAGGGGATGGCAGCATACATTTCTATTTGAAAGAGTTAATTCGATTCTAAACATCCCCTAGA
Organism: Macrothele yani; assembly: GCA_039090855.1. Taxonomy (NCBI): domain Eukaryota; kingdom Metazoa; phylum Arthropoda; class Arachnida; order Araneae; family Macrothelidae; genus Macrothele; species Macrothele yani. Next base: position 63,781,251 of record CM077006.1, read on the forward strand.
AAAATCGTTTTTCGGTGGGATACGATTCATTAGGAAGAGTATTTCGCATCTATTTTCTTCTTTAAGTAACACACAGCTTTTCCGCTAGGAAACGTAAAGTTACATCATGCTTTCCTCTATTTCTCACGGTTCGATTTGAAAATTCTTTTGTTTCTGATATCTTTCTTTCGTTATGAGAAACATTTTGTGCACAATTTGTTAATGTTTACAACTACTTTTCGGCCGTTAAAGGATGTACGTGTCGATTTCTATTTCTGGATGCTTTTTCTGTTGTGAAACCCTGTTTTATGTAAAAGATTGATTATGAATAACGTCGCTCACGTTGCGTATTTTATAAATCATGCGCAGTTCTTCCTAAGTGGTGAAAGTGTATTATCTTCTTTTGTTGAATTTTTTAGGTTTTCTAAAAATCAGCTTTGAGATGTGTTTTTCGTGTTGGAAAGAATTCGTACTCATTACAACGGAAAATTCGGTGCCATCTTTCTTGTTACCTTATGTTTCATAACGAAACAATTCTTTTAATTATTTCTTGATGTATATTTTAATATCGTAGGGTGCTTGAAATCGGAGACTACAATCTTGTGACGATTATATACGTATATTAAGACAATACAATGTTTGTTACAAATATTTTATTTCTTCAAGTCGACCAAGGTTTCGCTGGGTTTTGACATAGCTTCATCAGGACGAATGACGTAAATATTCTTGGCACCATACTGTGTACAGGATCCACGAAATGCAATTATGCTGAAAAAATTTGAGGAGTGTTTAAAAAATTTGGGCAGTGTTTGACAATATTTACGTGTCATTCGTCCTGATGAAACTATATCAAAACCCAGTGAAACCTTGGTCGACTTGAAAAAATAAAATATTTGTGACAAACGTTGTATTATCTTAATATCGTTGTGTGCTCTTTATCATATATTGTTCTATGAAATCGGAAATTGTTACCATGCTGTTCTATGCATTTTGATTAGTTCTTGATCATCATCATCATGCTTCTTGCTGTCATTCTAATGCTTCTGTTAGAATGACAACATTTTGAAGGAGCTTTTGAGTTTTCTTACTCCGCTAATTTCCTGTTTAGAGCTGCTATTTTTCTCCTCAAATTGGTTTGAGATAGTCTTGGTTGCGTTTTTCGTGATTTTCTAAGACGTTTTGTTCCTTTTCAATTAAATTTCTCTAGGCATTTAAAAATCCTTCAATTATTCTTCTTGATATTCACTCTGCGACTCCTTATAATGACAAAAATTTCCGCTATACATATTTTTGATTCTTTGTAGGGAGTACAGGATCACGAATTGCAATGATGTTGAAAAAGTTTGAGGAGTGTTGCATGAAAGCAAATGTTTTGAAGGCTGAAAATTTTGTAGTGAAATATTTAGGCTTTAGACCTAGGATTAAAAGTGGGAAAACATCAAAAAATGGAGACCTGTTGAATTTTTTGTAGATAAGAATGGTTAAAACTGGGAATTTTTTTTTTGGAAAATTAGACACGATATTTTCCTGCTGTTTTTATTTTTTATCTCTCATATCTAAATCTTCCTTAAACAAGGCAAAAGCAAAGGAGTCTTAAATGGGTTGCTGAAACAATAAATATTGATATTTTAACAAATCTTGGGCATGGTCAAATGATGCAGAAGCATATATCTGAAAAATTGCGGTAAACTTCAAATTAAAGAAAAATGTATTGCGTTATGGTACTTATAGAAAATACTCCAAGGTAAAGATGAGGAATTCATGTAAATGCAATACCTACTATTGAGAATTATGCTATATATATATATATATATATATGGGATGTAAGGTCAGGTGATGTCTAACATCACAGCCTCTTCTTGACAAATGTCAACCTCCCCCTTCTCGTGGTACATCCTATTCCCACTAAAGGGGCTCTGACGACCGCCAATAGCGGTATAACTATACCATCGGGATTAGAGGAAATGCTATCCCACACTCTCCAACCCGCTTGGCCAGCGTGGTGAGTTATGTCCAAACCCCTCCAAAATGACTCCACAACTTAAATCTTGGACCTCAGTCTCCGGCAGCTGGAATGTACCTGGCCAAGGCAGCGGCCAGTGCGACATGAAGGCAGAGGGTGCTAAGAATCCCCGGAGAACCGGACTAGGCTGCCATCTGATACTGACCTTGGCTACGTATAATGGACGCTCCCTATCTTCTGATTCAAGGCTTCTTGAATTGGAAGAAGAACTACAAAGGATCAAGTGGGACATCGTGGGGCTAAGTGAGGTAAGGAGAAAAGGAGAAGATCTCATTGAACTGAAAAGTGGACATCTCTTCTACTATCGTGGGACAGATACTGGCAGAACTAGTGGTGTTGGATTTATAATAAACAAGCAACTGAAGGATAAAGTTGTAGAAGTTGAAAGTTCCTCTGAATGAGCTGCACGACTCGTTATCCAACTCTCGAGAAGATACCAGGCTCAGATTATTCAAACTTATGCACCCACCACAAGTCATCCTGAAGAAGAAATTGAAGAATTCTATGAGGAAATTCGTCATCTAAATAATAAAGGTAAGCAGCACTTAAAGAAAGATAATTATGGGAGATTTCAATGCAAAAATAGGGCAACGGCAACAGAATGAAACTTCAGTAGGTAAATTCGGTCACGGCAACAGAAACCAGCGTGGAAATACTCTCGTTGAGTTTGCAGAGGCAGAAGGGTTTTTCATCTTGAACTCCTTTTTCAAGAAAAAGCCACACAGGAAATGGACATGGAGACATCCCAATGGGACGACAAGTGAAATTGATTTTATTATGTGTAACAAAAAATTCGTCATAGAAGACTGCAGTGTGCTAAACAAGTTCAACACAGGTACTGACCATAGATTGGTGAGATGTAAGATGCACCTCAACACAGGTACTGACCATAGATTGGTGAGATGTAAGATGCACCTCAACACTAAACTCGAATGTAGCAAGCTCATAAGACAAACAAAATGTATTGACATAACCAACCTTAAAAAACACCATAATACCTTCAAGTTGGAACTGAAGAACAGATTCTCTGCTTTAGAAGGCCTAACATCGGAAGAAGTGGATATTTCTGAAGTTAACAGAAAAGTAACAAAATTAGCTGGGTCTAAGAACAAGTTGCATGTGAACAAATTATCAGGAAAAAACAAAATGTTGATGCAAAAAAGAAGAGAGATGAGGACAACTAAAGAAGATGTGACTTCCAAAATGCAAGACAGTACGAAAAAGTATCACTGAAGACGTAAGGAAATTCAACTGTGAACTAGTAAGGAAAGCAATTGAAAACAACCAAAGCCTAAAGATAGCAAAGGGACATCTCAGTAAGGGAAGAAAACAGATTATGGCTCTGAGAAAAGAAGATGGTTCTGTAACAAGAAATAGAGGCGAAATCTTGACAAGAGTGAAAGATTTCTACTCCAAATTATATGAAAGGGATTATACATGTACTCCAGACATCATGAAAGGTACCAGTACCAGAGTTCTTCCAGTCCTCCCAGCAGAAGTTGCACATGCAATCAAGAATATGAAGCGGGGGAAAGCTCCAGGAGATGATGAAATTACTGTAGACATCATACAAGAAGCAAGTGGAGAAATCGAAACATTACTCGCCCAAATTTTCACTCGATGCCTTAATGAAGGGAAGATTCCTGAGGATTGGAACAACGCTACAATGATCTTGCTACATAAAAAAGGTGACATTGAGGATCTCAGGAACTACAGACCCATCAGCCTCCTATCAGTGGTTTATACAATCTTCACTAAAGTTCTTTCACACCGCTTAAAAGTGACACTGGACATGGCTCAACCGAGAGAACAAGCTGGATTCAAGAGTGGCTACAGTACAATAGATCATATCCACGTACTGAGAGAACTAATTGAAAGAGCGAGGGAATATGAACTTCCATAGTGCATGGCTTTTATTGATTATGAAAAAGCCTTTGATTTGGCGAAACCATCAGCAGTTACAATGGCCCTGAAATCCCGTGGTATTGAAGATGCGTACATTAATATTATTAATAACATCTATGAAAATGCAAGTGCAAAGATTCGGCTGTTTGAAAATACAACACACATAAAAATTGGAAAAGGAGTGAGACAAGGTGACACCATATCTCCGAAGCTCTTTAATGCCACATTGGAAAATGTCTTTCAATCACTGAACTGGGAAAACAAAGGGGATAAAGATTAATGGAGATTATCTAACCCTCCTTCGTTTTGCTGATGACATAGTCATTTTTGCAACTACCCCATCAGAGCTACAGAGTATGATCCAGGAACTTGCTGACAAGAGTAAAGAAGTGAGATTAAAAATGAACTTTCGGAAGACAAAAGTGATGTTCAATGCTTTTACAAGAAATGAAGATTTATCGATTGATGGGGAAAAGCTGAAGATAACAGACACGTACGTTTATCTTGGACAGCAGATATCAAGTGAGGGTCCCATTGATGAAGAAATTAATCGACTTACAAAACTTGCCTGGAGAGCTTTTGGAAGAAACAGCAAAATTTTCAAGAGCAATATGCCATTATGTCTTAAAAGAAAAGTGTTTGATCAATGCATCCTTCCAGTGCTTACGTATGGTGCAGAGACGTGGACCTTAACTAAAAGAGACATACAAAGGCTGCAGATAACTCAAAGCAGCATGGAGAGGTGCATGCTTGGTATAGCCAGGAGAGATAAGAAGAGGAACTCGTGGATCCGAAAAATGACAAGAGTGGAAGACATCATGATCAGAGTTAAATCCCTGAAATGGCAATGGGCTGGACATACTGCCAGAAGGACAGACCATCGATGGACAGCCGAAATTTTAGATTGGATTCCAAGGGACAGGAAAAGACCCAGAAGAAGACCACATGGAAGATGGTTGGATGAAATTCGAAAGTATGCGGGAGTGACATGGAGGAGACTGGCACAAGACAGACCGTTGTGGAGGAAACTTGGGGAGAACTTCGTCCAGCAGTGGACTGATAATGGTTGACAATGATGATGATGATATATACCGTTGTGGAGGAAACTTGGGGAGACCTTCGTCCAGCAGTGGATTGATAATGGTTGACAATGATGATGATGATGATGATGATATATATATACACACTGCTGGCCATTAAAAGTGCAACACCAGGAAAATCGCATCCCACGGGCTCAAAAGTTGGCAGCAGGGCATAGCACTGGACCACATGTAAATGATTAACCGGGCAGCACATATGGAAATCATATCCGACAGTAACGCCCCTGGTAGTCGTATAAGATGGGTGAACAAGGAGCCGGTGTTAAGCACTCGAAGTGTGTTTGCTCGCGATTCCTAGCCACGAACAGCTGCAGCATGCCCCACCGAAGACAACGGCAGCCCTATCAGCGGGTTTCCGACTTCGATCGAGGGTGAATTGTGGATTATCACACCGAGACATCGGTGCTCACGTGGGATTGCATGCCGCCATGGTGGGGAGAATATGGCGTCAGTGGGTAGCGGAGACATGAACACACCGACGTGCGGGATCCCAACGGCCCCGGTACATCACCGAACGAGACGACAGACATCTGGTGCGCATGGCTCTGACGGATCGCACAGCCACGTCGACCACCGTAGCTCAACAGTTCGGGTATGTCACCGCACGGACGGTTCAACGTCGTCTGCAGCAGCGGGGCATTTTTTTACGGCACCCATTGCTTCGTTACCTTTGACTGTACTACACCAGGTATCTGCGACTGCAATGGTGCCAAAAACGTCGCGCATGGAAGAGCGAATGGTAAGGTATCGTGTTTTCCGACGAATCTCGCTTCAGGTTGTAGCACCATGATAGACGATTTCGTGTCTGGCGGTACCGCGGCGACCGGTTGAGCGAGTTCTGCATTATGTTGCGTCATATCGGCCCGGCATCCGGTGGTATGGTATGGGGTGCCATTGGATTCCACTCCCGCACGCGCCTCACCCGCATTACTGGTACGTTGAATAGCCATCGTTACATCACTGAGGTGTTGGAGCCTGTTGTTGTAACATATCTTCAGGGATTGTGCGGTGCCATTTACCAACAGGATAAGGTTCGACCGCATGTGGCACGCAACGTCCAAGACTTCCTGGATCGCCACCATGTGCCAGGTCTACCTTGGGCAGCGCAGTCTCCGGATATGTCGCCTATTGAACTCATGTGGTCCATGATCGTCGGACGACTGGCACGCCAGCGACTTCCCCGGTTACACGGAGGAACTGGGGAATCGTATCGAAGCTGCGTGGATAGACATTCCCCAAACACGCATCCAACGTCTCTTCCACTCGAGGCCGGGCCGTGTAGCAGCTGTAATTGCCGCCCAGGTTGGCTACACCAGATATTGATTGTTATGTGTTCCCCCACGTCTCACTGTGCCGTATTTGTAATCTATTTACTCTTGTATCATCTGCTTTCTGTACAATAAATATGGTTTTGATATTTCTTGTCTTCTGTGGTGTTGCACTTTTAATGGACAGCAGTGTATATATAATTATGAAGGGGTGTTTGGGGTGTGTGTATTAATTCCTAGGTTAGTGTAATTCAGTTCCGCTTATTAACAATTTGGTGCAACATTGTTCTGTTTGCAATCTGTTGCCAAAAAAAAAAAAAAAGAAGCATTAGTACAATACCAAGCAATCAATAAGGTTCATCCAAATTGGAAAAAACCAGAACTGATTTATAATCATCACAAAGAATTTGGAACACGCACAATATGAAACATTGTCACTGCTATTCACAAAATAAACAATAATAAACCTTTCCGCTCCTGTAGCCGAGTAATCTGATGCGCTGGCTTCTGGCAATTCGCCTGAGATGTACCCAGGTTCGGGTCCCGGATGAGGCAAGGGTGGTGTGTTTGGCCAACGGCGCTGGCGCAGCCCCTTCCCTGGAAGCAGTGACCCCGAATTAGGGACGGGAGACTACTCGCAGCCCTCAGAATTGCTCATGGTGGTCGTTAAACAAACAAACAAACTCTCACATGAATCGGGAAATTTATTATTAACACAGCAAAACACCCAAGAAAGTTACAAAATTCATAACTGAAACAGAATTATTAACCGGAGAGATATCAGATCGTATCACGAAACAAAAAGCAAGCAGCGGAAAAGGACTCAAAAACACCTTCGAACCGGCAAGTAGAAACTGCTTTCTGACCTTTGATGCTAAAATTTAGTACAACATGGCTGAAATCTCCAAAAATCAAACGCAGCTGATCATATTGTAAAGCTGGTCGGAAGGCGGTTGTGGAAATAATTGCTAATGCAAGCTTTTTTCTTGAAAACCTTTTGTTGTGTTGAGCTGTTAAACTTAAAAGTGCAGATTAATTCTTCATAGATATCTCTTGTGTTAGTTCCAGGGATGATATGTTGCCGGTCCGGTCCGGTTTGAGCGAACCGTTTGTTAAATTAAACGTTCAGATGGGATATGAAGGCAAACATTTGTCAGTTTATTACTGACAGGTTTTTTTATTTCTTTCCCGTTTTCATTTTCGTTTTTTTCCTCACGTCAGATCAGTTGTTAGTAAACTCAATGGATAAAACATTAGAGATAACACTTAACCCTTTAACGACCATGGCCCAAAAATCTTGTCTCTCTCTAAATACCATTACGCGCGGAACTGTCTGTTGTTTCACTTCTTTTGTTTAATAACATCAATAATGACTGAGGGTGACTTCTGCTGATCCCTCATAGGTCGAGAAAATTTGAAGAACAAGTAAGGATAGGAAATCTGACTCACTCTAGGCAGGCGTTTCGGGTGGCTACGGCCGTTTGTACGTACAGGCGTTTTGGGCGTTATGGTCTTTAAAGGGTTAATAGAGTGCTGGTCATCTTTTAGCGCGTACACGCCGAGGAATCGACTCCACCAAATGCTGAAGGTAATGCCAGCCATGCCTGTTGCAGCATTGACCACAACTGCGCCCGAGATGTCTGTCCACGATCCATGGACCTGATGTTCCGCTCCGTGGCATCCTACAAAGCTTCCACGGGGTTTAAATCTGGGAAACTTTGGGGCTACTGGATGGTTCCAAACTTAGATGAGTGTTCCTTGATCCATGCCTGGGTGGTTGCGGCCCTGTGGGGAGGCGCACTGTCCTGCTGAAAAAGACCATCAGCCGCAGGATGCGCGAAGGCCATGAAAGGTGATCAGCCAGCACATGCTGGTAACACTTAGCTGTGAAGGACCTCTCCAGACACACTAAGGGAGGTAATGTGCCTCATCAGAAGACTACCCAAACCATCACCGAGCCACCATCCCGCCTTGAACAGAGCTAATCCGGCACGGCGGGGCCATGGCATGATGCGGTCGACGCCACACCGCACCCTCCCGTCAGCTTGGTACAGCTGAAAACGGGATTCATCTGACCACACACGACGCGGTGCCACTCCGCAGAGGTCTAATTTTGATGTCCCCGGCACCAGGCGAGGTGGTCATTATTATTATTATTATTATTATTTGGGGGTTTAACGACCGCAGTGAGCAACTCGATGGACAGATCTCCCGTCTGTAATCTAGGGTAAGAGAGAGAGAGAGCCAGTGCCTCAAGATGAAAGCAACATCCATGCCTCTCCGGGATTCGAACCCGAACCTATCTCGGACGAATGGTCAAAAGCCAGCGCTTAGACCACTGCGCCACCGGGGAGACCGAATGATCCTTCCGCAGACAACAGGGAAAAGAAGAAACGAGGAAGACGCAGGGGACGAAGGGGGTAAAGCAGCTTGGGATTTCTTCAGGGAAGTGTCATGGGCCCGAAATACATTTTAGTACAGGAATCCCGTGGTTACGCCTGCGTTCAAAGCTGAGGGAAAGCAAATCTGGGGCTAAGTATCACGATGGGGACTAACTCTATTGTAGTGTCTGATAAAAGTTTTAGCGGAAATTTGTGTTTTATATAGGATTAACCTAATTCGTGCGCAGAGGCAGGGAGAAGTCCATTTGATACATTAAGACTAACCAAGGATGACGTTGGCATGTTTCAACTACGCACAAAAAAAGCCCACAAGGTGAGGATAATTACCGTTGAGGCACGTTGACACATTCATTAAAAACATTAAAACACACAAGTACTTTCGGGGAAACTCAACTTGTTCCCATCGTCAGGTGTAAATATAAGGTGTTTAAAAGCTACATGATGTTTCTAAGATAAAACTACACGACATGTAAGAGGCAGAAGGCACGTCTACCTGAAAGACAACATAACATACACAGACGCTGTAACAAACTTACAGTTAAGAATGAAAAAGACAGGTACAGTTAACAAGCTGGACGTCAGAAGTTCTTGTGAAGTTAAATACTGAGATTATGACATCAGATACAGTTTTCTCTCCCGCCCATTGCTCCAGAATTTTTGTTTTCCAGAAAAAGCGCTTTTATTGTTTCTTTCTGTGTGTGTTTATATTGTTTGCCGCTACGAGCTTGCCCATCTGCTTAAATTTATAGATTAAAATACAAAATGCAACTTACAAATTATTCATAAAAATAAGCTCTAATCCTGTATTAAATGGATCCTATTTAAATACCTTTAATATCTAGAGCCAGAGCTCACCTTAGACATAAGTAGTCTCTGGACGTACTTACGAATCTGTGCCCGGAACCACATAGTTTGATTCAAAATCAGGCACCTTTGAAAAAATTTTTTGGGGTTCCCTAGAAATGAGGACATAGAGGTTGGGTCCGTAGGCCCGTGCATAAATCAGGCCCTCTCTGGAACTGAGACTACACTTATAAATAAGATTCAGTTTATGATAAAATGTGTAATTCTACAGGAACCTCAATTAACTTCTGTTGGTAAATGTCCCTTGTTCTGTCCGACTTATCTTCCACCACCATATTTCATGTTGGTGCTCATGCGAACCGGTCGTTATCCATTTGACATATCACCCATGATTAGCTCCTTTTTGTTCAGATTTCTTTATTTAAGATTTTGCTGAATGATTTGGACCTCATCTTCTAGAACGGACTTCGTTGTTATTCGTCGTCTTGTACTTTTGTTGTGGCGTAAAAGTTTTCTCAGGATGCTGTTGATCTTACGTAAACCAGTATTATGAAGCCATCTCTAGACTATTATAATTTTGGCTATTTCTTCTTCATTGTGTGTTGTCTTGTAAATAACTTCACTTTTGTTTGACTTTAATCGTAATTTTCTTGGGTAAGGCAGGAATGTTTTAGTATTGATACTATATTACTTAGCTTTTTCGATGACAACAGATTCAACTATCCTTATTAGTCCTTCAGCTGGGTGGAGGGGGGCGGTGGTTACAAATGAGTTTTTTAATTGCTGAGAAATCAGGTTCCTCGATATTATTTTTACAAACATAAATAAAAAGAAAGATTTTTTTGCTAGTTGGTGATTTGCTGTAAAAGTACCACTTTTCGTTTGTTTCGGTTCTTCTTATGTAAATGACTTTTTGATGAGTTAATTCTTGATTGTGGCGCTACAAACGCCGTTCCTTAGAGAAAATTTTTCATGATTTTACGATTTTCACAAAAAGAGCAAAACCCTTATTCCGTTTTTTTTAAGAATTTTGGCAACTGGTGGGATGTGTGGTGGATTACCACAGCATCTAATATTTTCCCTAGTTTTCGTTGGTTTGTTAATGCTCTATTTGATTATTTTATTGGTAGTTCTGTTTTCACAGCCGTATCCTACCATGGCTTTGACAGGACTCGCTCTTTTTCCAAGTTCGAGTACACTGCCTCAATGCTCAAGAATAGATGACAGCGCAGATTTCCTTTTCTCTTGTTAAGCTGTTTCTCGGAAGTAATATGCCATCTCGTTCACTTTCATTATAACAACAGTGTACTTTTTAAGCATGTCATTGAAAAACAACATAAGTTAAGAACGTGTTTATTTTTGTCTGTCCGACTGCAAACATGATATCTGCACATCAACAAGTCAGATTCAAAAACTCCTATAACGAAGTAAATTTCTCCGTCATTTCTGTCCACGCTAGGATTCGAATACGGATCCCCTCATTCCGGAATAAGTCACACTACCAATTGAGCTACGCGGACGTTTGTTCTGACTACTATCTGCCTTTATGTCATGTGCGTCCTGCTGGCAGGTACGTCACATCCCCCCTCGAAAGAGGGCCGGGAGCATGGCCCACGGGTCAGCCGTGACCATGAATCGTTGCAGGCAGCCATCCACTGTAGAACGTGCACGTGAGAACTCCCAGTCAATCTGGTGTGTGGAATGCAACGTCACACACATTTATTTTTCGAAGCGCTGGAGAAGGGATTCTCTGATTTTTCCTCTCTCGCGGTGTGGAAATAACATCACACCATGGCGAGATTTTGAACGGTCGGGTCATCCGGATAGTTCGGGCGCCATTATAACGAAGTAAATTTCTCCGTCATTTCTGTCCACGCCAGGATTCGAACCCGGATCCCCTCATTCCGGAATAAGTCACTCTACCAATTGAGCTACGCGGACGTTTGTTCTGACTACTATCTGCCTTTATGTCATGTGCGTCCTGCTGGCAGGTACGTCACACTCCTTTTTACTCCGAATAGAGCTGAGCATGAGGATACCCCCCCAGTGGTCCCAAATTAAGGACGACTAACTGCTTATGTCCCTTAGGGTTGCTCACAGTGGTCGTTAACCCTTCCCCTTCCCCCCATAAAAGCACGAGAATTCAAGATGCCGCAAATGCAAAATCTCATTAGCCCTTTTTCTCAGCTTCTGAAAAGTGATTTCAAAAATTCCCTTTTCCTTTCGACAACTGAACTACGACTGAAAAATTTCACTCACTTCCAGTAACGAATAATCATATGGGAGAAACGGAAGTTCTCCGGAGGCCTAAAGCTGTAAGCGGACCTCCGTCACACATTGTTTTGACTCAATCGCTCAGGATATCGTGGTTGTGGTTATGCTATGTTCCTCACGCAGACTCACAGCAGAGAACACAGCACTCGAGTTTTTCTTATGCCTACTGTGGAGATATCTTTCCCGTAAAGAAAGATGAAACGTAACCAAGCTTTTTGCCTCACGGACAGTTGTGAAAAATGAGCCAAAACGTTTAAAGCCATTCTTGAACCTAACATTATGCTTTTCAATCAAAAACCTCGTAGCTTCAGTCTGGGCCATTTTATTAATCGTACCACCTATTAGAAGTCTGCACGGGCCTGTCACGAAAAGCCCGACCCTGACCAACGCCCGCAAGAAAGTACAAGACCATGACCAACGCCCGCAAGAAAGTACAAGACCATTTTTTCCCTCCGTTTGTGACGTCACTCACATGTTGCACTGCTTGATACATCGGTGTCGTGTTTGACGTCATACAGGACAGCGTTGAAACCAATGGAAAGCCTTGGTTTCCGCATGACGCCACTAAAAGAGAGAACTCATCTGTCTAACGTAATGACCTTGTATTTTCTAGACGGCCATGGCCCGAGAGCCGGACTTTTTTTTTTTTTTTCATCAGTTAAGTGAAAAATCCCGGGCTCGGGCTGGGTCTGTACTGAAAGTCTTAGTAGTTTGCTCCTGGACTAAATAGAAAAAGATTCGTCTCATAAAATGAAGATTGGTTTGTTAAATAATCAAATGACGAAGTTCACTGAGTTTTTCCACCGGATGCATGAATTAATTGCAGCTGCAACCGACAAGTCGGACTATGAGATGATAGTCTGAAATGGGACGGTTCATTTCTTTAAACGTTGGAATCAAATTCCGTTTTCACTTCGTTGGTTTTAGAGACTAAAACACGTGGCTTTTTTCTCTTTTTCAAGAAATGTTTACATGAACAGAGGTTTCAGCTGCACGAAAACCAAACCAAAAACGAATTTTTGGCGCCATTCGTTGTTACAACGAAGATGAGGAAGTTCGAAGTATTTGTCTACATATTTGGAGAACGAGCAGGGCCAGATTATCCATGAGGCTGTTGAGGCTACTGCCTCAGGGCGCACAGTTTTTAGGGGCGCAAATTTTTTTCTTGTGCATAAAATATTATTTTGGCTGATATGCGTAAAACAATGCATCGTACCCTGTACTTTGGTAATGTGTAATAATGATGATGTAATGTATATTTAAACATTGTTATGCATGATCCCGTTTTCTTTCATCAACTGTCACCATCGTCCGTGGGTTTATCGTTTAACCGTGCCCACCCTCTTATCAAATTATCGATAATGTTCTGTTGGGACGACACCTGTTTAAAGATGCAAAATGCTCACTTTGGTTTTATTGAATCAAAACTGTGCATAAAAAAAAAAATGCAAAAACGAACTTTGCGAAATCTTAACGAAACGGGCTGAAATTTTGATCAACACCATGAATTGGTAATAGGAAGAGTTCCTCAAAATTTCCCCGGAATCAGTTAAAACTTTTTAAAATAGGAATGGAATTTTTAATTCATCGGCAAACAGAAATATATATGCAGAAACGGTTAATAAACTTTTGACGGCTAATTTAAAAAAGCTGTTTACCGATTCAGGCGAAATTTGGAGGTCATGTTCTTATTAACGATTTATGGTGTTCATTAAAATTTCAGCCAGTTTAATAAAATATTCTCAAAGATACGGTTTTAACTTTTTTATCCATGTGGAATGGAAATCACCATCTGCCAGAGATTCGCCGCCCACAGAAGCGATCACCTTGACATCTAAAACTGACCGCGTGTGATTGCGCAACAATGCAAACGTTGCTTGCTGTGACGTCACGCGTTCCAGACAGATGTGGCTCTTTATTATATCTGATAAGGCTTTGTTTGTGTCTTCCACTGTCTAGTGACCATTGTGTTTTCGTTTGCGGAAAACGAAAGAACCCCGAAGTAGACGTAACAGTGTCCGAAGACCGAAATGCAACGAAAGGAAAGTGGTCACCAGGGACGAAAACGTAGAGCTGAAAGTGAGGCCGCTCATGCCAAACTGCTTGGCAAGGTTCCAAGATGACCCAAGTTTTGCAAACCAGAAAGAAATGACTCCACAGCTACTGGGGCGTAATCAGTGGAATCTGGTGGACAGGCACAGTCTCATTCCTCTGCGCATGCTACTGAAACTGAAGACCAACCATCAACATCCAAGGATGTAGCTGCACCAGCAGTTTTCAAATTTGATAAAGATCCAGCTAACTGGAAATCTAATGAAAAGGAAGAATTAATTGATCACCTTGCAGCAATAAAGTTTCCAGATAGAAATATGGCAGGTAAGTTTCCTGAATCAATGAGAGTATACCAAAATCAACGCGCTACTTCTTCAAAGATTTGTTCTCTTTCAAGATGCCGAATGAAAAAAAGGTTGAATGAGACTGACTAATTTATTCCAAATCTACAGGAAACGTGTATTGCTTTCTATGCAAGCTTTTCTCAATCGAAGAGTCACCATTTGTGAATGGTTTCAGTGACTGGAAAAATGCCACCCGTGGTGTGGAAATGCATGAAAACAGCATGCAGCATCGAAATTATACTGTTACTTGGTTGAAGAGATGTTCTCGAAAATCAGGAATGGAAGCTCATTTGCAAAGTCAGTGCGAACAGGAGTATCAGCATTGGAGAGAAGTTCTAAAGCGAGTCAATAAAGTGACAAAATTCTTATGTCAGGGAAGTTTGTCTTTCAGAGGAAACAATAAGTCCATTGGATCTCCGCAAAATGGAAATTTCCTAGGAATAATTGAATTGCTGGTAAACTTTGATCTATTCGTGGAACAACACCTTGGACGATATGGCAATAAGAGCCGAGGAAACTCATCAGATTAATCATCGACTGTGTATGAAGAGCTCATTAAACTGCTCACTGCAAGGGTTTCTCAGACTATAGTGGATGAAGTGAGAGCATCTAAGTATTAGCCATTAGCGTCGACTCTACGCCAGGCATTTCGCATACGGATCAATTGACGTTTACATTACGATATGTTAAAAAGTGTGGCAAAGCAGTGGAACGCTTTGTAATGTTCATTCCTATTGAAAGTCACAAAGCACTAGATCTATTTACAGTTGTTACAGAGAAATTAAAACAATTAGACATTCCGATAGATTATTGTAGAGGCCAGACAAGCAATATGGCAGGGAAATATTCTGGTTTACAGCAGCGAATAAAGAACGTGAACCCGCTTGCTGGTTTCATCTCCTGTGCAGCACATTCCTTAAATCTAGTTGGGGTTAGTGCAACTGAAAGTGCACTTTGGGCTGTGAAGTACTTTGCTTTTGCTCAGAAGCTATACAATTTCTTCTCAGCCACAACTAATCAGTCGAACTGTCTTCTAAAATCTTTGAAATATGGAGCTACAGTTCTTAGAAATCTTTCAGTAACTCGTTCTGCACGTGCAGATGCAGTTCAATCACTTATGACAAGTTATCATGAAATTCATCTGGCTCTTATGGAACTCACAAATGATACTGATCAAAAACACGCATAAAAGCTGAAAGCCTAGCATCAAAATTTGAAGTGCTTGAAGTTGTATTCATGGCAATATTGTGGGATAAAATACTGCAACGTTTAAACAGAGCTAACTTATCACTTCAGACACCTGAAATCGACATTGGGACAGTAGTGAAGCTCTATGACTTGCTTGTAGGGTACATTGACACCCTTCGTGATGAAAATATCTCCGCTGACATAGAGGAAAATGCCATGCAGCTTGCAAATTGCAAAAGCTATAAAACATCCACATCACGGAAGAAAATAAGGAAAAAGCATTTTGATGAAAATCCCGAAGAAGATCTGAACCATGATCCTTCAGCCGAATTCCGTGTTATCAGCTATTACACGATTCCAGATAATCTGAAGTCAGCAATGGCAATGCGGTCTACAGCTTATAAAGAGTTTAACGACAAGTTTGGGTTTTTGAACAACTTAACCACACTTTCGGCAGATCAGATTCCTGAGGGTGCTAAGCATCTTATGAGAAAATATCCTAATGATATCACAAGTTCATTAGAAGACGAACTGGCTCATTTTGGAGAGTTCATGCTGGGAACTTATGATGACCATAGTCTAACGAACATGCTTTTGATAATAAGAAGTAATAGTTTGCAGTCCACCTATCCCAACATTGATGTTGTGCTGCATATTTTCCTATCAAATTTTGCAACCAACTGCACGAAAGAACGATCATTTTCTAAACTTAAAAGGATCAAGAATGAGTTGCGTTCAAACATGGGTGATTTTCGATTGCCAGCTTTGACTTTACTGTCGATACAGAACGACATTTTACACCAATTATTAATCGATGATGTTGTAGCTGACTTTGCAGCAGCTAAGGCTAGAAAAAAGCTATTTTTAAAAATCTTAGTGTCTTTGTCTAGCAGGATTTGGCATTAATAATTTGTACTTGGTATTAATAATTTGCAAATTGTAACTAAGCTGATAAATCAATGAATGATTTTTGATGTGCATCCAAGTTTCTGCAGTTATTTAATAATTAAAAGTGCAGTTTTATCAAAATTTGTGCAATAGGTTTATTTCATTTCAAAGATCCAGAAAAAATAGGGGCGCTGAAACTTAGTTTGCCTCAGGGCGCATAGGGAGTTATTCCGGCCCTGAGAACGAGGACTATCTTGTTTATAGGAAGAGCGTTTCCACACACATGTAACAGGAAGAGCGTTTCCACACAGATGTTACAGGAGTATGTAGTCACGTCTGAAATTCACCTGGAAGATGAATTTCTAGAAGAAATGGCACGTCTCTCTGTGTTACATTTGTTTTACTACTAAGGTAAGTCGGTTCAATAGAGCAGCTTTATTTCTCTTGAGCAGGGAATCTTTAGCCTTTTCTGAATCGCGAGCAGCATGGTAAAATGAAATAAGATTCGCGGATCACATGAAGAAGAAGAAGAGTAAAAATGCATATGATTATTACAAATATCGATGTTTTTAGAGATGTTTTGAATCCTATAACTCTGCAAAAGGAAATGATGCCGTTTACATGATATATACATGTATATGTTACAAAGAAGAAGAGAGACGAGGACAACTAAAGAAGAAGAGAGATGAGGACAACTAAAGAAGAAGAGAGATGAGGACTGATGCAAAAAGGAAGAGAGATGAGGACAACTAAAGAAGATGTGACTTCCAAAGTGGAATATATAGAGCTATGCAAGACAGTACGAAAAAGTATCACTGAAGACGTAAGGAAATTCAACTGTGAACTAGTGAGAAAAGCAATTGAAAACAACCAAAGCCTAAAGATAGCAAAGGGACATCGCAGTAAGGGAAGAAAAATATTATGGCACTGAGAAAAGAAGATGGTTCTGTAACAAGAAATAGAGGCGAAATTTTGACAAGAGTGAAAGATTTCTACTCCAAATTATATGAAAGAGATGATACATGTACTCCAGACATCATGAAAGGTACCAGTACCAGAGTTCTTCCAGTCCTCCTAGCAGAAATTGCACATGCAATCAAGAACATGAAGCAGGGAAAAGCTCCAGGAGAAGATGGAATTACTGTAGACATCATACAAGAAACAAGTGGAGAAATCGAAACATTACTCGCCCAAATTTTCACTCGATGCCTTAATGAAGGGAAGATTCCTGAGGATTGGAACAACGCTACAATGATCCTGCTACATAAAAAAGGTGACATTGAGGATCTCAGGAACTACAGACCTATCAGCCTCCTATCAGTGGTTTATAAAATCTTCAGTAAAGTTCTTTCACGCCGCTTGAAGGTGACACTGTACATGGCTCAACCGAGAGAACAAGCTGGATTCAGGAGTGGCTACAGCACAATAGATCATATCCACGTACTGAGAGAACTAATTGAAAGAGCGAGGGAATATAAACTTCCATTGTGCATGGCTTTTATAGATTATGAAAAAGCCTTTGATTCGGTGAAACCATCAGCAGTTACAATGGCTCTGAAATCCTGTGGTATTGAAGATGCATACATTAATACTATTAATAACATCTATGAAAATGCAAGTGCAAAGATTCGGCTGTTTGAAAATACAACACACATAAAAATTGGAAAGGGAGTGAGACAAGGTGACACCATATCTCCGAAGCTCTTTAATGCCACATTTGAAAATGTCTTTCAATCACTGAACTGGGAAAACAGAGGGATAAAGATAAATGGAGATTATCTAACTCACCTTCGTTTTGCTGATGACGTAGTCATTTTTGCAACTACCCCATCAGAGCTGCAGAGTATGATCCAGGAACTTGCTGACAAGAGTAAAGAAGTGGGATAAAAATGAACTTTCAGGAGACAAAAGTGATGTTCAATGCTTTTACAAGAAATGAAGATTTATCGATTGATGGAGAAAAACTGGAGATAACAGACAGGTACGTTTATCTTGGACAGCAGATATCAAGTGAGGGTCACATTGATGAAGAAATTAATCGGCGTACAAAACTTGCCTGGAGAGCTTTTGGAAGAAACAGCATAATTTTCAAGAGCAATATGCCATTATGTCTTAAAAGAAAAGTGTTTGATCAATGCATCCTTCCAGTGCTTACGTATGGTGCAGAGACTTGGACCTTAACTAAAAGAGACATACAAAGGCTGCAGACAACTCAAAGTAGCATGGAGAGGTGCATGCTTGGTGTAATCAGGAGAGATAAGAAGAGGAACTCGTGGATCCGAAAAATGACAAGAGTGGAAGACATCATGATCAGAGTTAAATCCCTGAAATAGCAATGGGCTGGACATACTGCCAGAAGGACAGACCATCGATGGACAGCCGAAATTTTAGATTGGATTCCAAGGGACAGGAAAAGACCCAGAAGAAGACCACATGGGAGATGGGTGGATGAAATTCGAAAGTATGCGGGAGTGACATGGAGGAGACTGGCACAAGACAGACCGTTGTGGAGGAAACTTGGGGAGACCTTCGTCTAGCAGTGGATTGATAATGGTTGACAATGATGATGATGATGATGATGATGTTACAAAGAAGTCGTCAGAAGTATGTATCTGACATGCTTACATTTTTTAGAACTCTTTAAAACTTTCAGTTATGTAATTTATCGTAGCACAGCACATAGAATATTTGGGAATTCAAAATCCATGTACCCAAGGTACCTGTATACTCAATTTTTTCTTTTTTTCGAAAATGTATTTGTTTCCATTTTTGAATTTCCTTTGTGAACGTCTCGTGGACCATTAAGAAAGTGTTCAGCGGGTCATTAAAGAAGTACTCAACGGGCCATTAAAAAAGTGTTCAGAGGGCCACGATTTTAAGATCCCTGCTCTAGAGGAAGCCTTGCGTTATTTGCAAAGTGGCACAGAACGTTTCAAAGAAGTCTAAAATGGGTCAGGCCCCTTAAAGTTCGGGTCAAGGTCCTTACAGATTTCTACCACCGATGTGCTACATACTTCAAGACCTTCAGATATTTTCGTTGAGAACATTTTTCCACCCGGTGGCCTAGTGGTCTAAGGCTCTGGGTTCTTCTGACCATTCGTCCGAGATGGGCGTAGACTTTTACGGTCCCTAACGAGGCATGTGTAGTGCACCTGCCTTGCAGCACTACGGTCCCTAACGAGGCATGTGTAGTGCACCTGTCTTACACCACTACGGTCCCTAACGAGGCATGTGTAGTGCACCTGCCTTACACCACTACGGTCCCTAACGAGGCATGTGTAGTGCACCTGCCTTACACCACTACGGTCCCTAACGAGGCATGTGTAGTGCACCTGCCTTACACCACTACGGTCCCTAACGAGGCATGTGTAGTGCACCTGCCTTACACCACTACGGTCCCTAACGAGGCATGTGTAGTGCACCTGCCTTACACCACTACGGTCCCTAACGAGGCATGTGTAGTGCACCTGCCTTACACCACTACGGTCCCTAACGAGGCATGTGTAGTGCACCTGTCTTACACGACTACGGTCCCTAACGAGGCATGTGTAGTGCACCTGCCTTACACCACTACGGTCCCTAACGAGGCATGTGTAGTGCACCTGCCTTACACCACTACGGTCCCTAACGAGGCATGTGTAGTGCACCTGCCTTACACCACTACGGTCCCTAACGAGGCATGTGTAGTGCACCTGCCTTACACCACTACGGTCCCTAACGAGGCATGTGTAGTGCACCTGTCTTACACGACTACGGTCCCTAACGAGGCATGTGTAGTGCACCTGCCTTACACCACTACGGTCCCTAACGAGGCATGTGTAGTGCACCTGTCTTACACCACTACGGTCCCTAACGAGGCATGTGTAGTGCACCTGTCTTACACGACTACGGTCCCTAACGAGGCATGTGTAGTGCACCTGTCTTACACCACTGCGGTCCCTAACGAGGCATGTGTAGTGCACCTGCCTTACACCACTACGGTCCCTAACGAGGCATGTGTAGTGCACCTGTCTTACACGACTACGGTCCCTAACGAGGCATGTGTAGTGCACCTGTCTTACACCACTACGGTCCCTAACGAGGCATGTGTAGTGCACCTGTCTTACACCTCTGGTTGTCTGCCTTCCCTGAAACCAGTGGCGCTAGTGAACGGGAGACTGCCAGTAGCTGCATAAGGTGCTCATGGAGGTCGTTAAACCACGATTCATATTAAAAAAATACATACATTTTTAGAAATTCGTTTATTATTCATTGTTTTATTTACAATAAGTATTTGTATTAATTTTTCATTGTGGATCTGCCTGAATATCAGAAAAACTACACCCTTCCCTTAAATTTCACTTGATTTTTAGATAAACCAAGTATTTACTGTCCACTTTTTTAAGGTTCTCGATTAATGTAACACAATTATGGCCGTAGCCAAGGGGATGGATCTTAGGGACCGACCCCCTCCGAAATCCCAATCAATTTTTTCGAAATTGAACTTCAACAAATAATGGTTTTGTTTTTTTATTTGACCTTATACGTCCATTGTGGAGAGCATTCTCTACATTTGGCACTAGGGGATCCTTGTACAATTTCATGTACGTATATGAAACTGTATAGGAACAATTCAGTCTGTTCGAACTTTTTTAGCTCATCTGCGAAAAACAACGATGTTCTCAAAGGTTTCATCAAGCAAGTATTACCAGCTTCCAGGCACACGACATTAATATCAATGTGCGAAACACGTTGGGTTTACAAGCATGTAGCTTTATTGAGATTCCGAGAAATCTACGTTGTAATAGTTCTATCGCTGCAAAATGTGCAAGATATAAAACATCGCAAATCCTCCCAAAAAGCTCATCAGCTATTATAGGCTATTATTACCCAAGGCCAGTTTGTGTAAAACTTCGCACACTTGACTTTGTATTTTCGTGGACATTACCGCTGTCGAAAACTCTTCAAAACTTTGACTGCGATTTGACATCACTGGAACATTTTGTTCTCGTGCTAATTTCCCTCGACCATCTAAGAAGTAGCGCCATCGATAAATTCAGTGTTACTTTAATGCAGCGTCCAGATTGATCACACAAGTTGATGGAGTTATCACAATGCCAAGAGTTACATCCAGGATGATTCAAAGAGGGAATATTTCATCAGAAACTCCAGAGGAATATTTCCGGAAGAATCTTTTCGTGCCATTTGTTGACCACGTGCGAACACAAATTAATGATCGATACGAGACTCACAAGACATTAGTCATAGCGCTTCAAATATTTCTACCTCGTCATGTAATGTTAAACTGCGAAAAAGAGCTAACGACTTGCAAAAGATTTTATGAAAACATACACGCAGAGAGCAGTACTCTCATAGTCCATTTGGAGAAACAAATGGATCAACATAGATGTTAATTCAAGACCTGGTAACGCAATGGAGGCCCTTTTACAATGCGATTCGAATCTTTTCCCACCTCACACACCTTGTTACAGATTCTTGCTATAATTCCGATTTCCACAGCTACTCCAGAAAGGACATTTTCAATACTTAGACGATTGAAGGCATATTTAAGAAACTCAACGGAAGAAAACAGACTGAGTAGATTAGCACTTTTAGCAACACATTGCAATACAACAGGACGAAATTTTAAATCGGTTGATTAAATCTTCAAGGCGCGCTAATTATTTATAAAGTGAGTGAAAACGTAAACCTTATTTGTTCTTCTTAATGTAAAAATTTCTTGAATTTGCGGATTTGTACAAATTGTATTATACCTGTGTTAAATGTTTTAATTTTCGACTTAAAATTTAAAACTTTCAATCGATACATACTGTAATTGTTATTTCTTGTATCAAAACATTGGTTCAACATCATTTTTAAATCATTAAAACAGTTATCTGAAGGAATGACCTCCCGTAGTGTTTGATTTATGTTTATTGTAAATTTACAGGCGGAAATTTTACAAGTAACCCAAATTTATGAGGAAAATTTTACAAATATTAATCCCAAAAATGGGTAGGGGAAAGAAGGGTTGGTATAATTTTTTGAATTGTAAACTAAAAAATATTTAGTTTCTATTCAATCATCAAAAGAAATGAATACTTCACCGATAAAAACATTTTGGTCCCCTCCCGAAAAACATTCCTGGCTACGGCCTTGAGTTGAGCACAATTCCTTACTTTTCTTTACTTGTCTTATTTACATGGTACACTTTTTACACAGTAGTATACAGCAGTTGCATGTGGAAATGTGTTGCCTAAAAATCACTGCAAAAAGCTTTACTCCATTTTCTTGAGATGAAAAGAAAAAGCAACAATTTCAGATTTCAGATGACAAAATAGATTCAGATGTAGGCACGCACGCCAGGGTGGGCCTTATGCTACGACGTGCCGAGTGTTCTCAGGAGTTCTTAAAACGTCCCATCCCACTTCTAAATATTTTCCAATGTAAAATGTTCCATCTAAGTGTGCTGAATTCAGATTTTTAGTGAAATGATATTCTGTTTCAAGTTGTGAGACCAAAAAATTACTTTGGCACCGGTTATTTTTGTTACACTATAAGAACTTCCAGATAGGATGTTTCCTCTCTACGAGGAGCGTAGCTGTATATTTTCATTTGAAGCTATATCTTCGCATGTTAATCGTCCGATACGAAGCATGCGGTCGATTGCTGCAGTCATCCCACTATTTTCCGCCCATACAACAGTCATTCTGACGCAATTTTTTCCCGCTAGGTGGCGCTCATTTTTTCCTTTCGCTCCATATCTCAGTTTTACTCTATACTGATTGGTAACATTTCTGAACACTGGCAAGACCTCATCTCATATCGATCATTGTTATCCTCAGGCCTTTTGATTTACCTAATATAATCTTTTCCACCCAAGGATATAATAAAAAACATTTGCATTTCACTCTATCAGCGCTTCAAAAAAGAAAACAGCCCTGCTCTAAGATTTCTCTTACGCAAGCGGTTCATGTAAGCAGGACTACGACTTTTCATGCCTTGACGTAAAATCAGATTTTTTGATACAGTATTACTCACTGAACTTCTTTAGGATTTGAACTACCCTCATAAGCTATAAGGGGTCGCTCAATAACTTAGGGTTATTAGTTCCATAGAGGGGAACAGAACCACCGCCGAATTGCAAACACACTATCCATACCTCATCCAGACCTCAGTCAGACAATTAGCAGAAGCCCGTGGCTCTTACCAATCGGCCACTGGGAGTCCAGTTGAAATTTTTAAAAGAATCCTTAAAATGCCTTCAGCGTAGTAAGTTTGAGACTTTGTAAAAAAACGTGGTTCATTACATGTTTCACTGTTGGGTACAGTAATTCGCCAGACAGTGGGTTATCCCTCAAACCCTGTAGCTTCAAGAAAATTTCTGGTAGTCATGTCTCTGTACTACAGCGATATTTCTAACATTCACATCCTTGTGCAAAATTTCTAAAGTTTCTAACAGTCATATCTTTGTTCTGGTGCGTATCTCTAATAGTCATATCTTTGTTCTGGTGCGTATCTCTAATAGTCATATCCTTGTACTAGTGAGATATTGCCAACAGCCGTGTTTCTGTGCTAAAGCAATATCTCGAACAGTCATGTCCTTGTACAAGTTGGATATCTCTATCCTTTTTGATAGGGCAAAACCTTCTTACGGTTTCTCCGAACAATATTCATGGCACAAAAATCATTAATCACGCGAAGAGATACTTTTCGGCCCAGTTCTTCCACTCGGCCGTGTCTACAAAACTCAACAAAGGAATGTAGCCCAAATTTGTTTCAGTTAGCCACGAACAATCATCATTAACTTCCAGCCTTACCTCTTTCCAAGTGTGAGAGCACACTGACAAGGAACACCCCAGGTTCGAACAAACAAAACAGCACCAAACTTCCGTTTTAAGTATTTACGTACCTCCGAATTCAATGGTGATATTCGTTTTTCTGTAAAACTCCGCAGTTGCTCTCTAGAGGGCTCCGTTTGGGTCACCAGTCGCTCGCTTGCTGCTACTCCAGTCGAGAGTGCGCAGGCGCTTGTATCACATACCTTGTTTGTTTGTGTACGTAGTGAGACGACAAAATGGTTCGACCTTTTTTGCGTCAGTTTTGAATATACACCTGTCTCACAAGTCACTCTTACTTTGTGATTCCTGGTCTGGACACAAGGATAAACGAATACTCCAGGAGGCCACCGGGGGAAATAAAGTTCATTTAAAAATCATTCCACCAAAAACTGCGAAATATGTTCAACCCCTCGATGTTCATTTTTTCAGACAATATAAAATTTACGCAAAGAGGATTAGAGACTACATAAAACTACGATCCAAAATGCCGCAGCCAAAAATTACATGACAGAATATTCCTTCTGAAGATGCATTATCAACTGTCTGAGGAGATCTATAGACCGATGTTTCGTTACGCATAGCAGAAAGCTGGCTACCATTGTGGTGAACCTGGGCAGAATTTCTAAAGTGTCATCGACGTGGCTTTCAACACTGAAGTTCTTAGTGCGTGTGCATTCTGTGAGTGTACCGATGTTGCATTTATTAATTGTTGTGCATTTTGCGGCAATGGTTATTGCTTTGATAATTTTATAGACAGCCCTCACACGAATTAATCTTTTGACACTTGCACACTCTGACCCTTCGTTATGAAGTTACGAACGTCAACAATCCTATGTACGTGATAATTATTTTCGTGCAGATCCGCTCTTTACGCTTCGACGTGGCACCTATCTTCAGAGACCTCTACTGGTCAACTGCGGAGTTTTATAGAAAAATGATATCACCATGGAATTCATAGGTACGCAAAAGACTTATAACAAAAGTTTGGCGCGGTTTCGTTTGCTCGATACCGGGGGTGTTCCTTTTCAGAAGAAAACGAAAAATCACCCTTTTCGCAAATTATCTGTACAGCAGTGTACATGAAATCCATTTTCTTTGCCCTATATTTCTCCAGTTTTCCAACTGAAATAATTTGGATTCCGCCGCCGCATGTCATTCTCCTTGTATAAAGATAACCCTTAAAGCTGGCTCTAGAGCACCAGTCTTACAGCTTATTTCGCTTTCACTTATATACTGCACACAAAAGCGTATAAAATGATATTCCGAGCTATCCTAAATTGGGGAGAACCAGAAAACTTTAAAATTGTGTAGTACTTGTGAGAAACGGGAGAAGATCGTTCCTTCCTAATACCGTTCGACCATCCAATTACGTACTCGTTTTCCATGTGACTGTGTGTGCGTTATAACAGCATGTACGGCAGTTGGACGGCAGTTGGCCCTTGCATTCATACATGTATTAATATGGATGTAAGCAGCGTAGGGTTGCTTTTAGAAGACTGCTCCTGTCAAAATGGTGGATGAAATGCAGAACACGATTCGCGTTTTTTAAACAAGCAGGAAAAAGTTTTGGAAAAGCCGCGGAGCCATTAAACGAAAGAAAGAAAGGGATTTCATATCATCTGAGGAAAATGTATTTTTTTATCTTTGGCTCTTTTCCAAGTTTCCGCAATTCTTCGGCAACCTTAAGTAGCTTAGTTTAACACGATTTCGGAAAATACATAGGAATATTCCTTTCGACTCGGATGCTAACAGCAGGGATACATTTTGTCTTCCTCGTCAAAGCAGACATCTTATTTTTTGAAGGGACATGACTATTATACGCTCTTATTCAAACATAAAGAAAATCTTTTCCAAACTAAACATGAATCAAATCTTCTGTATCTGTATGCACGCAAGATATGTGTTTGTAAAGAAGCAAACTGGCATATAGTTTTTTTAAAGACAGATTTTGACACACCTGATATAGTTTGAAATGTTGTTAACAACTTTGAAACTTAATAATGCCGACAGCAAAGCCTACGATGAGTGCACAGTCGTTTTTAATTTATTTTAAATGTGTAACTGTGCAAAAGCACGTTCTTAAATGTTGATTTAAATGAAGAATCTAACTTTAAGGAAAACCTTGCACACCGGGAGATTCCAAAATTTTAATGTGGAAAGTACACTGAAGAGCAATTGAATGAGCGATACTTGTCTAGTAACGTGTAGGACCACCTTCCGCTCTCATGACGGCGGCGATTCGTCTCGGCATGGACTCGACAAGACACCGGAAACGTTGGGAAGCCATACGGATCCACGACCCCTGAACAAGCTCCCACAGTTCACGAAGATTTGATAGAGGGGGTCAGAGCCTCGAACATCTCTCTTGATGGCATCCCACATGTGCTCGATGGGATTGAGGTCAGGTGACCTAGGTGGCCAAGGAAACAAGGTCACGTCGGTGGAGTGTTAATCCGGCCATTCGGATACAATTCGGGAGCGATGGCACGGTGCATTGTCTTGTTGCTGAATGAGGTCCCCAGTGGGATGTTGAAGACGCACAAACGGGAGCAATGGTCGTCCAGGATATCCCGGTAACGTTGACCTGTGAGTGACGATGTCACACGTACCAGAAGTCCCATTTCAGTCCATGTAAACAGTCCACAGAAGAGAATGCCATCCCCACCAGCTTGAAGAGTACCCTGCTGGCAAGAAGGATCCATCGCTTCATGTGGTTTGCGCCGTACTCGTATCCTGCCATCCGCATGTACTAACGTGAATCTCGACTCATCAGTCCATGCAACATTTTTCCACATGTGTAGGGTCCAGTGGCGATGTTCCCGCGCCCATGCTAATCTTTGCACCCTGTGATGTGCGGTCAGTAGCGGTACCCTCGTGGGACGATGGCTTCTGTACCCCATAGCGAGGAGATGGTTCTGGATGGTGTGGCTGCTTACACGTTTTTGCGCACCAGCGTTAAATTGCCGAGTGATTTCTTGCACTGTGGCCCGTCTATCCGCTGTTACAATGCGAGCTAGCAGACGATGACCCCGCTGATCCACACGTTGCTGTCCACGGCAGTTGGCCCTTGCAGGGATGGTTTTACCGGATTCGATGTACTCACGGTGCATCCGTGACACAGTGGTTCGTGAAAATCCCAGTGCCTGCACGACTTCCGAGATGGAGTGACCCATTCGTTGGGCCCCGACAATTTGCCCACGATCAAATGCGCTTAGATCCTTCGTCTTACCCATACTGCGTCCAACTCTTACTGATTCCCGTCGCATCACTCCTTATATTGTCGGATCGCTGCATACGTCATGTCGTTTCCGTTTACAGGGCCGCCCACAGCGCCACATTTGCGTAACGCTCGCTGTCTCTAATTTGATTGCTCTTCAGTGTATAAATAGGTTGCCATAGAGAATTTTTACTTTGGTTACTGATCTGCACATTGCATATGTGTTAAATAATGAAACAGCTCAAAAAGGATTGCAAAAGTGCAAAAAGCACCCAAACCCCGGATAAGGCTTAGGTGGCGTGCCTGTTTCATGGCATTGGCTGTACCTCCTTCCTGGAACCAGCATCCCTGAATTAGGGATGCGCAACTGCTTGTAGCCATTAGAATAACTCATGATAATCGTTAAACCCAAACAAAGAGAGTGAGAGAGAGAGAGAGAGAGAGAGAGAGCATGGGAGATTTAGGCAGTTTTAAATTTATTTGTAGAGGAAGAATTTTACAGTTATTCAAAGGCATCGTTAGCATCGGCGGACCGTTTCTTTTTGATTTCTCCTTTTCTTTAACGGCAAAATCAAAATGATGCATTTGTAAATATCAAGTGCACTTGGTATTTACAAATATAACCGTTTTAGAAACAGGCCGGAAAATTTTCCCTCCAAATAACCACTTTTTTACTTTTTGTCACGCAAATAGTTCCGGGCCGCCCCGGTGGCGCAGTGGTCTAAGGCGCTGGCCTCTGATCATTTGTCCGTAAGGGGTCCGGGTTCGAATCCCGGTGAGGCATGGATGTTGTGTTTGTCTTACGGCACTGGCTCTCTCCCTTCCCTGGAACCAGTGACCCTAAATTAGGGACGGGCGACTGCTTATAGCCCATTGAGTTGCTCACGGTGGTCGTTAAACCTCCAATCAAAAAAAATAGTTCCGGATCGCCGGTTACGGTTCAATGTACTGTAATTCACTCAAACGTCGCCAATAATCGTCATATAGTGATTCTCGTAAATCAATTTAACGTTAGGCAGGTTACTGCGAGTAGACGAGTGGAGATAATTCATTGTGGTGAATGAACACATGTTGACGAGGACTGAAATAATTTTGACTTCAGATGTTTCTTCACAGGCTGCCTAACTAAATGAAAGCAATACGGTTCAGCTCAGATAGGAAGTAATTTTAACTATCAGCAAGGGGTGAAGAATGGAAGAATATCCTGTATTCCTCTTTGACGTATAATATAAGAAAAATGCGTAACATACAAAGTACTAGTACGCATGGGTATCCGTAGCTTAGTTTTCAGGAGGGGCAAACAGAATTTTTTACTACAAATAACATACACAAACACCATACGCAAATTTCTCTGTGCCTTCATTTTACCTAACAGCTTTCACCACACTCTCAACTCATAAACTTAATTGAAAACCAGAAGACCCAAAAACGATATACAGAAGATGGGCAAATGAGATTAGACAGCATGTTAAGATAATGAGGAAATTTTTTTATGAGGAAATTTTTTGTCGTTCTTTTGATCCTTTTGTCCACTTGTGTCACATGCGCCACGAAACTCCTAGAGATCAATCAAGTATTATCAAGAATGAAAAAATACCCTCAAGACAAACTTCTGGGAACTGTTTCGAAAGATATTTGTCCAGTAATGAATATTTGCTACAGAGGATGATTGATGTATGTATTTCCCATTTCTTCACCTTTCATGCTTTTTTCCATACTGTAAGTATGAACACTGTCCACCAATACGCAATGGAAAATTTCATCTTACTTTATACTGGATATCCGTAGCGTTTTTTCTACTTTTACTTAATACACACACATTCAGAAGTTCTACGAAAAATTACCAGTCAGAATCAGTGTTATCGCCAAAATCTGTGTAGTACCTTCCAAGGACAGAAATGGCATAATCCGATTTTCCAGAGGAGGGCAAACGGCCCCTCATGCTTCATCTATGGGCGCCCAGTCTCGTTCGAATGACAGAAGGTGGGCGCCATTGTAAAGAGCAGCTGTGAAATTTATAAACCAGGTGAATTTCACCTACTGCTGTGAGCTTCTGCTCATGCGCAAATAAGTATAGCTTCTGCCTAGAGTAAGTAAAAGTAAGTATAGCTTCATGCCTAAGTATGCTTCATGGTAAGTATAGCTTCTGTCAGTGGTCGGAAGTAGTGCGCTACAAGTAACGAAACTACTGTAGTCGCTACTTTTCCGCGTAGTTTGTAGTGTAACGCGCTACTTTAACAAAAAAGTAGTGTAGCGAGTAGCGCGATGCAAACCTCTATAGTTTGTAGCGAGTTTCGACACTACTTTGAACGTTACTTCAGTAAACAAACAAGGTGCCCTTCTACATATCACTTGATATTCACGTGTGTTTGCGACCCAACGCTAATACTCGTTTGAACTGCACAGCACCAGCGCTAAGTATCGCCATCTAGCGAGCATTTCTTTCATGATATCGGCTATGGAGCGGATTAAAATGGACAGGTTATGACGAACGAGGGTCTCGGAATAAGAACGATTGGTGTTTCAAAGCACAGAGTTTTCTAGCATAGGTTGGCAACACCAACACTTGTCTCGTCGTCGTTTTCGTCTCGTGTGATCACGAACGTGTTTGCTTTCCTTGCTTCGAAGACTTATTTAACTTATGTTTCCCGGTGATTATAAATTTTTCTGTTTTCCTGAAATATGGCACCTACTGTCCAGCTTGATGAAGAAAGAATTGAACTGCCTTGGTCGGCGTAAAATAATTATTTACAGTGCTCGAGAAGCAAGTAAACGGAAATTTTTCAGTCACGTGCAAACTTTGCCCCTTAAAAAAGAAGCTGTCGGTTTCAAAGTCATCCGTCTCTACACATAGAGGTAAGTCAAAATTTTCAGTACTAATAGCAATGAAATAAATAATTAGTTATGTTTAGTTTTTGCTGTCTTTATAACCACTCATTTAAAAATCCCAGACTTTTTTCAATCCCGGACACAGCCCCGGACGTCATTACAAATCCAGGACTGTCCGGGCCAATCCCGGACGACTGGTAACCCTAATTATATGTGATAACCAGGTTTTTATATGATATGGTATATTCTACACTGCTGGCCACCCAAAATGCTACACCAAAAAGGACACGAGATAGCAAAGCCAGATTTACTGGACACATAACAACAGATACAAAGATGAAACGATTGAGCTTACAAGCCTGTGCGACTTGTGGAACACGCATACATCAATAGTTCGTGTGGCCCCCATGGCTGGCAATAACGGCCGCTACACGCAGCGGCATCGAACGAAAGAGGCTTTGGATGTGGGCTTGGAGTATGTCGCCCCAGGCTGCTTCCACACGTTGCCACAGTTCTTCAGGCGTAGCCGCGGGTGGTGCTTGCCGGGTCACTCGGTGGCCGATCAGCGACCAGACGTGTTCGATGGGCTACATATCGGGAGAACAGGCGGGCCACGGCAGCAGTGACACCTGGTGGGCCGTGAAGAATTGTTGAATGATGCGGGCGCGCATTGTCCTGTTGAAACGTGGCCGCTGACAGTTCCAGCGGGTAAGGGAGGACTACAAGCTCCAAAACGTCGGAGATGTAGCGGTGGCTGTTGAGTGTACCGGCGATGCGTACCAGAGGGGTGCGGGTGTCATATCCAATTGCTCCACAAACCATAACGCCAGGCGACGGACAGGCGACGGACAACACACTTCCACTGCTTACACCCCGCCTTCTGTGTACCCTTCTTACAGTGCTTCTCGGTGGCGTGCCGGGCGCACATGATTTGCATATGTCCTGCAATGCTAATCATTTGCATGTCCTCTCGCGGGTGACGCTTGCTGCGAATTTCAGGCCAATCTGATTCTTCCTTCTTGGTGTTGCATTTTGGGTGGCCAGCAGTGTATATGCTACATTGTACAGTCTTTTGCAGTTCATTTTATATGATATGCTATATGCTACATTGTAAAGTCCGGTGTATATGGGATATACAATATTCTGTTGTAATATAACATCCTTAACTTTGAGTGTGTATTGAATAATCTCGCAAAATTCGGGTCCTAAAAGTAGTGAAGTAGTGACTACATTTTCAAAGTAGTTTGTAGTCACTACTTTGTTAAAAATGTAGTTGTAGTTGTAGTTAACTACATTTATCATAAAGTAGTTGTAGTTGTAGTTCGCTACAAATAAAAAGTAGTTTTTCCAACCACTGGCTTCTGTCTAGAGCAAGCAAAAGTAAGTATAGCTTCTCAAGTAAGTACAGCTTCATGCCCAGAAGTATGCCGTAGGTGGTTTGTGTGCTATCGCTTGAGAAACAACTGAACTCCGTGACGCATGTGCAGCACCGTTTTCGCCAGGGGTACAACCGCGAGTACAACCTTGGAGCCACGGTAGACGTCCAGACTTTCGTGCTCATTATAAAATGGGACAAGCAACTCAGAGAAATGGGAACTTTGTTACCGATGACTGTTAAACATGCTAAACATAGGGTGTCTGAGGAAAACGTTGAACGGATTCGAAAGTCATTTCCGAGAAGCCCGAGGAAATCCATCCGAGAGGCTAGTGTGCAGCTGGACATCCCACCAAGAACAGTGCATCTGGTACTCCATTAAAGGTTGCGTTTACATGCGTACAAGATTCAACTGCATCAAGAAGTCAAGCTGCCTGGCAGGACAGCACGGAAAGAATTTACGGAGACAATGCTGAACAAAATTCATGCAGACGATACATTCCTAGACCGGGTATGCTTTTCAGACGAGTCAACATTCCACGTATCTGGAAAAGTAAACACACATAACTGCCGCACGTGAGGGTCAGAAAATCCGCACGTTGTTCATGAACACGAACGGTATTCTCCAAAAGGCAATGTTTGGTGTGAGATTATGAAGGACAAAATCATCGGTCCTTTTATTTTTGCGGAGGACATGCTAACTGGAACAAATTACATGAATACGCTGTGCCTCAGCTGCTTGAAGAAACAATTTTGTCATCAAGATGAGGCTCTCCCGCACTTTGCCAATGATGTATGTCCGCACATTCTTGGATGACCACTTCACTACAGGATGGATTTGGAAAGGATTAACGTTCATTTCATGGCCCCCAGATCACCAGACTTAATTCCACCTGACTTTATCCTGTAGAGGTTTGTTAAGGACCAGGTGTACGCTAAACTGGTATGTAATCTGAAAGACTTATACATGACAGAATTTGCGCTGCAGTCAACAGCATGACACCACAAATGCTTCTCAACACGCGGGCTGAGAAAAAACTTCAAATGCCCATAGAACACCTGTTGGAAATTTGCCATGCCACCAGTGGAACTCATGTTAAAGTTCATTAGACATACACTGGTGTGCAAAAATTAAGGACGAGACGGTTTTTCGAATGTAACGTCGTGCAGAAGTGCTCCACATTGACTCAAATCATGCCGTAAGATCCCCAAGATGTACGAATATGGGACAAGTGAGCAAAACCGTCCAAACAAGGAATCTAAAGGATACAAAGGCACTTTATTGAAAAGGTAGCTTCGAGCACAACTGGACAGAAGACAGAAACGTCCATGTGACAGGCGGCTGCCAAGAAAAGTCCAGTCTTTAGTAGGGGATGTGATCATCCCTGACTGCGTTGCAGGATTTACAACGTCTGTCCATGCTGAAGACGAGGTTGTCAAGGAGCTGTTGAGGCATCGCGGCCCATTCCTCTTGTAGCGCCAATCGCAGCTTCGGAAACGTTGTTGGCGGCTGGTGACGTGCTGCCAAGCGTCTCCCGAGAAGGTCCCACACATGTTCGATTGGATTTAGGTCCGGGTACCTTGCGGGACAATCCATGCGTTGAATATCTTCGCTCTCCAACAGCTCTGCGACAGCCACTGTATGATGAGGTGTAGCGTTGTCGTCCATGAAGAGGAACTCAGGACCCACAGCACCTCTAAACAGACGCACGTGAGGCAGGAGAACCTCGGTACAATAGCAGACATCAGTGACTTAACCTCCTTGGAAGATGTGGAGGTCAGTACGGTTACCAAGCATGATACCGCTCCAAACGAGAACTCCGCTACCTCCAAACCGGTCCCTTTCGATGATGTTGGAGGTGTGATTGCGTGTTCCCTGCTCTCTCCAGATGTGTATACGTCCAGAATCGCTCGTCAGACTAAATCGGCTCTCATCCGTAAAGAGAACTCGACCCCATTGCTGATGTGTCCAGTTCTTGTGTTCCTGGTACCACAGAAACCGCCGTCTCCGATGAGCAGGCGTTAATAGCACACACCGTACTGGTCGTCGTGCAAATAGACCACCTTTGTGAAGCCTTCTGGCCACGGTAAAACGCGATAACGGACGTCCAGTTGTCTGTTGTATGTGCCTTGCTATTTCACCCGCTGTCTGACGTCTGTCTCTTCTCGCCTGTAGGACAATAACCCGGTCGTCCGCCGCCGTGGTTGCTCATGGACGACCAATGCTAAACTCTCAGACAGCTGTTGCTGTCGTTTGAAATGCTCTCCAAGCTCGTGAAACGATGCTGTGAGTGATCCCGAACTCCTCGGCCCCAGTAGTCACACTCCGACCTTTTTCCAACTTCCCAATGACGCGACCTCGGTTAAAGTCATCCAGATGTTGTCTACTAGATTGCTTGTTGGCCATATCACACGGTGGCAGCAACTCAACGTCGTTCAAACAGATGTACATCGTGCAATAGCTTTCACCGAATTGCTGAGTGTACACTACCCGTGTGCTTTTAACCCTTCCGACACCCCACCCCTTACGTCATGCTGCATATATGCGCATGCCCTTCCGTACCGGACCCTAGTCTATCTCCTGAGTGGGATTTCGGTCCGTTCTGCCTGCTCGTTCCGCTGTTATACTAATTTCGCCTCTTCGTCCTTAATTTTTGCACACCAGCGTTTATGATAAAAAAAGTTCTTAGTTTTTGTATCTGGAACAATATGTGTTGCTAATAAACTGTGGTAAGTTCAGAATTTATTATGCTTCCTTTTATTATTCGTCTAAGCGGAACACCCTACACTTAAAAAAAGCCTGGAGTTAAGAAAAAATTTTGTGGTTAATATGTAGAATGCGAGTACTGTAATCTGAAAAAATATGACTGATATTTTAATAAATGCCTTGACAACATTCACACAACATAAAATTGAGAACAGCTAAATATTTTTTGTATTTTTGTCCGTAGGTAGAAAGGGTACGTGTGATTTGGTTGGCTTTTCCAGTCCATTCTCATGAGAAGAAAAATTAATATTTCTGCAAAATATGCTATGGGCATTTGAAGTTTTGGGGAAGCTTGTGAAACAAAATCTGTAAAGTTGTTGCACGAGCTTCCCATGAAAAATATTGAAAGCATTGTAATATTGTCAAATTATAATTTGACAATGCTATACAAAATACTTTTCCCCAAAAATAGCAGTGCTTTTAGCGATAACAATGTCAGCGCACGCATGAGGATTGCTCAACAGACTTGATGACTGATTAGGCAAATTGAGTGAAATTTCAACACTTTTTTGAAACTTTTAAACCTTTTATCTTCAGAGACGAAGTTAATTGGAAATGACTTAAACCTGCTTGACAAACCCGATATAAGTTCGAAATCCGATACATATCACAAAATATTTCTCAAAATAACTTTGTAGTTTTGATTCGTAATTACGTAGTCACCTATTGGCATTCAGAAATTAACGTCTCGCATTACGTATGAAATGCCATGAAATTAAGTCTTGTAACCAGTTGTTTTCCAAAAAAAAAAAAAGTATGTCCGATCGTAATTCAGTGCCTTATTTCAAGTCAAAGGTAAGTATATTGTGATGCACAGTCTAAAAGAAGAAAACCAGTTGCTATTGAATACCGGTTTGTAGAAGAGAAATATTTAAGAAATTATTTTACCAAGCTTTCATCGATTGTAGAAGGGAAATATTTATTTTACCAAGCTTTCATCGGTTTGTAGAAGGGAAATATTTATTTTACCAAGCTTTCATCGGTTTGTAGAAGGGAAATATTTACGAAACTATTTTCCCAAGCTTTGATTAAAACCGGATGGAATGCTTTCCCTTTCGTGTTGATAACACAAAAATTGCAAATGTCATGGATGCGTTCGTGAAAGACTGAAGATTTTTATCTCAAGAAACCCCTAACCACTTTAAATTGTAATAAATTAGGCAATCTGTCTGTATCTGTCTCTATCTTCATTTTTGAATGTAATTCCACTTATTTATACATGGTTTTTTTTGTATCTCTTATTTGGTGGTTTAATGGCCACCGTGAGCAACTCGATAGACTATAAGTAGTCCTCCGTCCTTAATTTAAGGCCATTGGTTACAGGAAAGGGAGAGAGCCAGTGCCGTTAGACAACCACGATATTTATGCCTCTCTGGAATTCGATCCCTGACCTATCTCGAACAAAAGATCAGAAACCAGACCAATAAGCCACCGGGCCTCAAATATGTGTTTACATACATAGATAGATATGCTACTGTACAAGGTCTGTACAAAGTGGAAAAATAATAAATTTCTAAAATTTTCAGGTATTATCCCCTAATGTGTTCTGTGACGTACATTCTAAATAAACTTTCCTTTTTAGTTTCTTTCCCTATGTAAATTTTGAGTTTATTCTCAGTTATACTTCACTCTTAACGTGATATCTTTTCTCTCAAACGAATACTGTTGGCAACATAATTGAGGTTGAATGAACGTGACGTATGCCTGTTATGATAAGAACGAGAGATATAAACTACGAGAAAACTGTTGCTTGCGAGCGTTGCTTGGAGAGCATTGTGAAAAGAGCTTTGTGTTGGAGAGCGATTAATGTGGAACGTAGCGTTGTTGGTGTGTGGTGTGTTTAATGTTGATACCGATTTGTTATGTGAAGTGCTTCATCAAGAAATAAAGCATCTTTTCCGTAAATTTGACTTCTGTTGTTTACATGTTTCGTCTGGCCGTTAAGGTTTAATTTAGGAACTATTTCATCTTATGGTTATGTTTTTAAAATAACATAGAAGTACGAAAAGACTTCTACGTCATAGTTCCTTTCATAACATTTCGAAATTCTCAAAATTTCAGTCCAATTAAAAGATATATATAGCGTCGTTCAAGTTTGACAGGCTTTCACAATACTTGAATGCATTCATTATCACTGTGTTTTTTGGGTCCCTTAGTCTCAGTCAGGTCAGTCTATTTGAGCTATGCTTCGGCGTGATTAGCAACAGTTTTTCCGTAATCATTATTGGTAAACATTCCAATGCTCTAAATGCGACATAAATTCTTTCAATTACTTTCTTTTTCAAGCCAGATCACTG
Organism: Macrothele yani; assembly: GCA_039090855.1. Classification (NCBI taxonomy): domain Eukaryota; kingdom Metazoa; phylum Arthropoda; class Arachnida; order Araneae; family Macrothelidae; genus Macrothele; species Macrothele yani. The sequence goes on from CM077006.1 coordinate 63,817,783, forward strand.
TGCCACCGGACCTCAAATATGTGTTTACATACATAGATAGATATGCCACTCTACAAGAACTGAACAAAGTGGAAGAATAATAAATGCTCTAAATGCGAAATAAATTCTTTCAATTACTTTCTTCGAAGCATAGCTCAAATAGACTGACCTGACTGAGGCTAAGGGACCCGAAACACACAGTCATTTATGGAACAAAATTATATTTAACACCAATCAGTGGCGAACTCAGGGGGGGGGGGTAGCTAAGGGGCCTTGGCCCTTCCCATGATATGCCACTTGGTTCTTCGTTCTCTATTATTGGCTGCTTACACTTGAATACATTTGTACATGTTTTTAATACATATTTTACTAACAATCATGAACACAATATAAAATGGCCGAGATATTTTTTATGGCTTCCCAATATTTTGGGAGATGTTTTCACTGGGACATTTTTATTTGCATCTTCAATATTTTGGGCTACTCCCGTATGGAAATTCTGAATGTGCCACTGACACCAATACAAGGTAGATGACACATCGATGGAAAAAATGTACAATTACTGAAGAAATGTTTTCTCCGTCTAACTTCCGTTTTCGAAAATGTTTATCTTCTTTTTCATGCTAATATGCAAATATTTATGGGATAAAATAATATTTGACAAGAATACAAAACAAATGACAGGGAAAATATTTAAGATTACGGGAGAACTTTTGTTTCAGTCTAACTTTCGCTTTGGGATATTTTTGAAAGACGAAAAACTTTTACCCTTGTGCACATCCATACTCAATCAATATCATCTATGAAATAATTGGCATTACTAAAACTGCGGGCAATTCTCTCAAAGATACGATGTATAATAAAACTTGTGAATCAGGATGTAGCCCCCTTTCAATAAGGTGGCGTTACATTCGGAAAATCGCCATCTGAATGGATAGCAGGACTAGTCCAAAGTCATCTCAAGTACTAGCAGGCCTTAGTCCTCGATTCATGACGTCACCATCCGGGTCATAACAAACGCTGCCGTGACTGCCATCTTAGCTAGCAGCGAAGTTACAGCGAGGCGATATCAGGATTCTAATTTTTCGTAACTTCACAATATCGATAGAAAAAACTTACAAATATCGGTAAATACAAAACATTTGGTGAAAAACAAAACACAAATACTTTATAAGCCACGGAAGCGATGAATTCAGTGATTATTTCATATCTACAAACTAATTCAGATATAAAATTAACATTTTCTTTTTACGTAGGGTTGTTGTTTTGCACAAATTCACCGGTATTACCGTTAGCACCATGCCTTATTTTTTAAACAACAAATTATTTTCTATTTTATCTAAATAACTTAAGGAGTAAAAAAAGGCAAAACCTAAGAACTTTATCTGATAAGTTAATGAGGATCGTTCCATGCATCGCATTAAAATTGCCGTTATTGATATGGTAATTCCATATTATTTCAGCAACACAATAAGCGACTGATACATGTTTCTTTTATTTCCGCATGACGTCGGAAAAGTACATTTCTAAATATTTCGTATAAAGTAAGAAAACCGCACTGGACACAAAAACAACACATAATGATTAATGAAAAGTTGTTAAGCCTAATTAATACATGAAACGTCGCTTAAACCTTAGTTTCGTGGGAACGTTTGCAAAAAAAAAAAAAAAAAAAAATATAGCCTAGTTCATCAATTCATAAGAAATATGCAATCTAAATGAATAAAAATAGTAACTTCTCTTCGGATCCTCATATCACACTCAAGTCTTCAGCACTCCCAGTGTAAGACACACGCCGAACAAACAGATTGTTTGTTGGCTTCAATCGTAGCGGGTTTGGTTTGTTATGACCTGTTGCTGACGTCATAAACGGGAAAATCGCGTAGGCTTAGCCCTCTAGTATACTCGAGACGGCTTTCTCTAGCCTCTTGAGTTTTTAGAATACTTTTCGAAAACAACAGAATTTAATACTTACGTAACGTGTAATCTTCAACTGGAGATCAACTATTCTTTCGTCGAAAAGACTTTCTGAAATACAATTTAAAAACATTAACAATAGCAGAAATAATAACAAGTACAAATAATTTTTATACAAATGCTGTTCAAACTTATTAGAGCCATTTCAACAATTAAGACTAACTATGAAAATGTAGTCGCCCGACGGACTGGGCAGAATGTAACGCAAATCAGTACACACGCTGCCTGTATTGGCATACGCAAATGATTAAGTTTGCACCTCTGGTTGACCCATAGGAAATCCACTACTTATTCATTCAGATCCATCGTTCTTTAGATACTGTACTGCATTTTGGGCGGTGATAAAGAAGTGTAAATACTAATTAAATAACAAAGAACTGTACACCAATTGTACTTAAATAGTATAACTATTAATACTGGTAATCCGAAATTTCTTGGTGTAGAATAGAAATCAAAGTTTCTATTCCACACCTTTGATTTCTATTCTACACCAAGAAATTTCGGATTGCTAGTATAGTTATACTATTATATTTAAGAGTAAATACGTCTAAACAATGAATTCATGTGTACGCACTTATGCCGCGAAGAAAACTGAATTATATTAAAGAGATGACCATGGCGACGGCCGTATGTTCAACAACATTCGTACTTATACACCAGGAACCATTTTAACATCAGTAAGCCTACTGTTACACCCCAACGCAAGATTGCATCCGTAATTGAAAAACAAAACATTACTGCTGTATGGTGGGTTTGAAACATTGGCTACTGGACATCAACTCAGAACCTCAGAGCGCTACATCACTGACATCACCTCAGCACGCTAGTGGTCCGTCTGGTCACTCACTGTGATACGATGCTGATCTTCTGACCTATACTTTCACGCACATAGACTTTGCGTTTACCGAAGAACAGCTATTTGGAGCCAAGCTACCCTCTTATATACGCGACTTATAAGCATACCGGCCAAAAAATTAGTCACTCTTAACAGAAATGAATGTAGGAAGTTACCGGTTGCAGAGAGGGTGCCGTGATGACATTGTTCGGAGATAAACAGAACTGACGTTGTCTAACGGATCATTTCTGTCTCATGCAGTGGTGAAGAGCAACGTGTGTGTTGAATTTAATCTGCAATATGGATCGTAAGACAGACGTTACTGAGTGGCAAAAAGGAGCCATCGCATTTGGCCGTGGCCACGGACACAAAGTGAATGAAGTCGCTCAATTTGTTGGTGTGTCAAATAGTACTGTCCAACGGGTATACAAACAGTGGTGTAGTTTGCAGTCAACTGAAAATCAGCGACATAACTGTCGCCGGAAAACGATTCTCACCAATAGGAACCCCCGCCAGGTTTCACGCCTAGTAACTGCAAATTGGTTTCAAACCAGGCAACAGTTGCTCCAAACAGTCAATGAAAGTCCACTCCAACCAATTTCCGAAAGAACATTGTGACGAGAACTGCATGCGATGGACATCTGGAGCAAAGTACCACGGATGAGGTCTCTTTTAACAGCAAGTCACAAAGTCGCACGTTATCAATAGGCTCAGAGGTACCACACCCTTACTGTGGAGGATTGGAAACGAGTAATTCGGTCTGATGAGTCTCGTTTTTGTTTGTACTCCAATGATCGGAGGCGACGAGTGCATCGCAGGCCCAATGAAACCTTTAATTCTGATTGTGTCGATGGTGTTGTTCAAGCTGGAAGGGGTTCTGTGATGTTTTGGGTATGTTTTTCGTACCACGAAATGGGCCCTCTGGTTGCAGTGACGATGAATTTTAACTATCACGCGTACCTCCGCTTTCTGAATGACGATGTGTTGCCCTTTGCCCTACATCTCCAGGAACAGTATCACATTGCCACTCCTGTCTTACAAGACCACAAATGTCGTGTGCACATGGTTGAAACTGTGTCTTAGTGGCACGACGAAAAATCAGCAATACTGTCTCACCTCAACTGGCCAGCTAAATCCCCAGATTTAAATTCTATTGAAAATCTATGGGATCATTTGGTACAGAAGGTAAAATGCCGGAATATGCAACCATGATTGACACACGGGTGGCTACAAATCGATGTTCAATACATCCACAACCTCGTGTAGTCTCTACGACACCGGGCTCATGCTGTTATGAAGGCAAAAGGCGTCGTCAGCCATTATTAGGTAAGTTCTGACAGGGGTGACTAATCTTTTTGTCTGCGTGTTTATCACATAAATGTAGGTGACGCTTCTTCCTCCTAAACCACTTGGCCGGATCATCGAAATGTACACGGATTTGGGCACATTGAGAGGATGATCTTAGTCAAATAAAATTTCGAATTTTTTCCATAAACTGATGGGACAATTTTTTTTTTGCTGACTCGACACATGTTACAACTTTATTTTTTTTAGTAGGTACGCATTTCCCCCTCTTGCTTCCAGACTTTTACATACGGGTTGCTTTTATTTTTAATTTGTAGAAAAGTGTTAACCCTTTAAGCGGCCGGTGAACGTGAACAAAATGGTGTCCAAAATTTTCCGTGCCTCCCCAACATATTGGAAAAGTTCACATAAAGACCGTCCTTTACGAAAGCTACGACAAACAACTTCCTTTCCTTTCTGTCTGATTAAAGTGACTACGTAACCTCCATCACTAGTGATAAGCGCTACCCTTCATATTGCTTTAGAGCCTTCGCTCCACGATCTAAGGCATGAAGCGTGAAAGGGCTCTCCCTGACAAAGATGAATAATCGTTACTGGGTAAAAACAAGTCACTCAAACATCTTCACTCTCCTTTCTTGGTTTGTTGCCATTGCTAATAATAGCACTTTTAGCAGGAAATCCGCTGGCAGAAAGATTAGTGGTTACGACTGTCATTCCATGAAAATCCCTTACATATAAAATCCCTTCTGCCTAAATGAGGCCGCAGCTGCCCCAGTGGCGCAGTGGTTCTAAGCTGATGACTTCTGATCTATTCTGTTCAAAAAGGGTCCGGGTTCGAATCCTGGGGAGACATGGATGTTGTGTTTGTTTTACAGTACTGGCTCTCTCCCTTCCCTCGAACCAGTGACCCTAAATTAGGGACGTGGCGACTGCCGGTTAGTAGCCCATTAAATTGCTCACGGTGGTCGTTAAACCCCTAATCAAAAACAGGAGGGGGAGGGGGAGGGCGTTGAACCTCTCTTTAAGGGCAAAGGAATGCTTCCTGATGCGCAGGCTCTCTCTTTCCTGACGCGTTCGGCCCACATCTTAGACAGCGGATACATTCTGTCCGAGTTGATTTCAGCCCATTGTGCTAACCTCGAGTTAACCCCAGTTTCAGCGCAGTTAAATGGTTAAAGAAGAGGCTAACATGCTTTTCTCCACCGTAAATTTCTTTTTCTTTTCTTTTCTCTTTGAAAGAAGCTCTGCTATTGCTTTTAGGAGAAAAAAATCGAAATCTTTACTTTTTAAGTACGTATCGGTTATTGCTTCATGAACGGCGCCATTTGCAATATCGAAACGTAAAGGTCGTGCGCTGCCAGTAGATTTCCATGCACAATGTCAACTGTGTAGTAGTAAACATTTGACATGTGCGGGGATAACAGTTCTACTAATTTCTTGAAGATCACGATAAAAAACTTTACTTCTTTCAAAATTCGTTTAACCATAGCTTATGTGGTAACAGCTTATCTTTTTCTGTTTCATAAAATATTTTTGCAAAATATGTTATGCATCTGGCAATAATATTTCGGACCTTGACGTAATCGCGGGTCGCGCGTGAAAAGATGATTATTACGTAGCGGTAAAAATTTTCGTTGTTTTTGTTCTTTCTATTAATAATAAAGAACATTTTGTGGTAGAAAAAACTACTGACAGCAGCTTTAAACTTCTCTATTTTACAAATTAAAAACAAAGTTAGCTCACATAACGGTCTGGTAGCAGAAAATAGGCGTGTACCAGCCAAAGAATACAGCGTTAACAGTTAATCGTAACATATCAAAAACGTACATGACGCTTTTCCGCCTCAAACCACTTGACTGTTCATCGTGATATATATTTTTCACACGGATCAGGATCATTAAAGAGGACGGTTATTACAGCCATTATTAGGTAAGTTCTTAAGCAGGGGGTGACTAATCTTTTTGGTTCGGTGTGTTTATCACATAATGGCGGTGACGCTTCTTCTCCTAAACCACTTGGCTTGATCATCGAAATGCACACGGATCGGGTACATTGGAGAGGATGATCTTAGTCAAATAAAATTTCGAATTTTTTCCATAAACTGATGGGACAATTTTTCGCCGACTGATACATGTTACAACTTTATTTTTTTTAGTAGGCATGCATTTCCCCCTCTGCTTCCAGACCTTTACATGGGTTGCTTTTATTTTTAATTTGTAGAAAAGCAAGTTTAACCCTTTAAGCGGCCGGTGAACGTGAACAAAATGGTGTCCAAAATTTTCCGTGCTCCCAAATAGAAAAGTCTGCATAAAGACCGTCCTTTACGAAAGCTACGACAAAACAATTCCTTTCCCTTTTCGTCTGATCAGTGACTACGTAAACTTGTCACTAGTGATAAGCGCTCCCTTCTCTATTGCTTTATTCTCTGCCCCCACGACTCAAGGCATGAAGGGAAAGGGCTCTCCCTGACAAAGAGCATAATGTTACCGGGTAAAAACAAGTCACTCAAACATCTTTCACTCTCCTTTCTTTGGTTTGTTGCCATTGTTATAGCACTTTTAGCAGGAAATCCGCCAGAAAAGATTAGTGTTAAGCATCATTCCGTATGAAATCCCTTTATGATATAAAATCCCTTCTGCCAAAGAGGCCGTGCGCTGCCCCAGTGGCGCAGTGGTCTAAGCGATGACCCCTGATCATTCGTTCAAAAAGGGTCCGGGTTCGGAATCCCGGGGAGACGCGGATGTTGTGTCGTTTTACAGTACTGGCTCTCTCCTTCCCCTCGAACCAGTGACCCCAAATTAGGGACGGGCGACTGCTTATGTAGCCCATTAAATTGCTCACGGTGGTCGTTAAACCTCCAATCAAAAATAGTGAGGAGGGAGAGTATGCGTTGAACCTTCTCCTAAGGGCAAAGGAATGCTTCCTGATGCGCAGGCTCTCTCTTTCCCGACGCGTTCGGCCCACATCTTAGACAGCGGATACATTCGTCCGAGCGTTGATTTCGTCTCAGCTCATTACAACCTTGATTAACTCGTTTCAGCCAGTTAAATGGTTAAAGAAGAGGTCAATAGTTTTCTCCACCGTAAATTCTTTTTCTTTTCTTTTTCTTTGAAAGAAGCCTGCTATTGCTTTTTAGGAGAAAAAAATCGAAATCTTTACTTATACTGCATTTGCTATTGCTTCATGAACGGCGCCATTTGCAATATCGAAACGCTGAAAGGTCGTGCGCTGCCAGATTTCCGATGCATAATGTCAACTGTGTAGTAGTAAACATTTGACATGTGCGGATAACAGTTCTACTAATTTCTTGAAGATCACGATAAAACTTACTTCTTTCAAAAAATTCGTTTAACCATAGCTTATGTGGTAACAGCTATCTTTTTTCTGTTTCATAAAATATTTTTTGCAAAAAATATGTTATGCATCTGGCAAAATAATATCTGACCCTTGACGTAATCGCGGGTCAAAAGTGTGAAAAGATGATTATTACGTAAAGCGGTAGTAAAATTTCTGTTGTTTTTGTTCTTTCTATTAACAATAAAGAACATTTTGCAGTAGAAAAAACTACTGGACAGCAGCTTTAAACTTCCTATTTTACAAATTAAAAATGAAAGTAGCCTCACATAACGGTCTGGCAGCAGAAAATAGGCGTGTACCAGCCAAAGAATACAGCGTTAACGGTTAATCGTAACATTGTAAAAACGTATACGACGCTTTTCCGCCTAAACCACTTGACTGTTCATCGTGATATATATTTTTCACACGGATCAGGATCATTAAGAGGACGGTTTTAGTGAAATAAACTATAAACGTCTTCTTGGTCTTCCGTAATTTGATTTAAATACATGCATTTTTAAAATTTTGCGATTTTGACTGTGAAAGTGAACAAAATAAATTTATTCAGTTCTGCGTTAATTTTAATGTGTTTCAAAGGTGCCCTAAATCGCGCAAACAAGATATCCAAATTCAGTTTTAAACGCAAACGCAAACATGGTAGTAAATTTTATTTTTACAGTTTTTTTTTTTTTTTTTTTTTTTGCATTTAAACGTTTTCGTGAAATGTTGCTTCGCTGCAATTACTATTGGTGGCTTCCCTGGTTTATTTGGATATAATAATGGTAGAATGCTCGTTGAAAGGTGAATACGTGAGAGACACAGAGTGCGAGAGAGGTGTGCATAGCAGAACGGCGAACAACGTCGCTGATCCAGCGGCATTCGTTATAGCAAACGCACAGCTCCCGTTGCGAATTCCTGGAAATTTTGCAGCATAGAAACAAACCGGTATTGTTTCTAACTAAGCCAGACGTTTCACTGTTCTTCAGTGACCATTCAGGAAACATTTTGCGGAAGGACAGGCCTCACCGTCAAACTGTAAATACTGAGACTGACTGGCTATCCTTCGCTTCCTCAGTTCGCTGATCTGCTGAGCAAGGCATAATGGGTTCACAGCTGGCAGACATTCAGACGCGACTCTACGGATTTCCCGAATTCACTGAAATTGTGTTATTTAAAATTATTTTTTTGTTAAATTTAGTGTTTGTACTTCTGGGAAATGGAGGGAATTTCTAAAAGAGGAGTAGAAACACACCATTTTTGTAATTATAGTTCAAAAACATGAGAGAGATTCCTTGTCAGGTTACAAACTAAAATTCATAAACAGTCTTACGACAGGAAAAAAAAACCCTTCGTAAGTAAGGTAAAATTGCGAAGAAATAGTAACTTGCCATAAACATTTGCATTCATGGTTTGTAAAGGCAGATAGGAATCGGAATAAAATGTCCGCGTAGCTCAATTGGTAGAGCAACTTATTCCGGAATGAGGGGATCCGGGTTCGAATCCTGGCGTGGACAGAAATGACGGAGAAATTCACTTCGTTATAATGGCGCCCGAATTATCCGGATGACCCGACCGTTCAAAATCTCGCATTGGTGTGATGTTATTTCCACACCGCGAGATAGGAAAAATCAGAGAATCCCTTCTCCAGTGCTTCGAAAAATAAAAAATGTGTGTGACGTTGCATTCCACACATCAGATTGACTGGGAGTTCTCAAGTGCACGTTCTTCAGTGGTTGTCTGCCTGCAACGATTCATGGTCACGGCTGATCCGTGGGCCATGCCCCGGCCCTCTTTCGGGGGGGGGGGGAGATGTGACGTACCTGCCAGCAGGACGCACATGACATAAAGGCAGATAGGAATCAGAATAAATGTCCGCGTAGCTTAATTGGTAGAGCAACTTATTCCGGAATGAGTGGACCCGGGTTCGAATCCTGGCGCGGATAAAAATGACGGAGAAATTCACTTCGTTATAGGTTCCCATACTACATAAATCGAATAAATACGACGTTCATGCAGTATTCACCTGAAAAGTTTTTTTACTAGGGGTGACATTAGCAGCGTCGGGTAAAATATACAGGAAAGGGATTTTTTGGCAAAATTTCTGCCAAACATTTCATTTGTGCCTCCCGCCCCTCATCATGCTTAGACTCCTCAATAGTCCACCCAGTTCTGAGTGGCTGTCATCGCCACTGTAGACACTGAAGGCGTAAACTACTCCCCAGGAATTACAAGTTTCCTTTCCTTCCCTAAAAACCACTTAATATTCAAAATAATTACAGATATGTCTACTTTTTGTAGAAACATCCGAACATTGGTTAGGTGTTGAGTACAGTTCCCTCCTTTCTCTGATACTTCTATCTCTGATCTTTCTTATGTGGGGTTAGGAAAATATTGGTCCTCAATCTGTTCGCCTCTGTAGATTTTTGTCTCCTTGACGAAAAGAAGCTCCTTATTAATAAATGAATAAAATTCTATTCAGCTCAAATGGTTTTGACAGCTGTGTGTTCACTGTGTTGCACTGTTGACGAACAGAGATAGACTAACAGAGATGAAAATCTGGCATTGCGATTTTTTTAATTTCTTCTACCCAAAAGAATAGCGTCTGAGTCAAAAAAATACGTTTCTGTTCTATAGAACTAAGCTGGCGTCATGCACGCGCTATGTTTTCGTATAAAACAGCTACAGTGAACTCCTGTTGGAGACATAGTGATTTTCTTATAAATGTTTAGGTAATACAAACTAGCAGAAGTCATCTTTTACCTTTTGAAAACGCAAATTTTTGTTTATGCGGCTTCACAATGTTTTTATTAGGCAAAATGGAATCCACATGAGTGTAGTCTGTCACATTTGCGAACAGAGGATTACAAAAGAAAAACAATTTCGGTGCCCCAATCCTCTTTGGAAGAAAAGAACGAAGAAACGTGTTTTAAATTTTTGTTTGCTTATGTGTTAAAGTGAATCTACTGTTTCCATGAAGGAATGGCATGCAGTCGAGCTGAAACAGTTAGTTTTCCAGCAAATATATAAGATCAAAGAAAATAGCGCTGTGTTTCAGACATCAAAGTCTAACATTACATATTGTTTCGTTTACCAACTTTGACATTACTTATTTGTTTCGAGGATTACATTACTAGAATTCGCCTCCGTATGTTTGTTGCTCTTGGTCGACGAGAGATTGAAGCAGAAGTTTACTTTTCAAAAATGATACAGGATCAAAAATAACAATGTTCCTGCCTAGCAGAAGTCCCTGATGTAACGGAGAACATCTTTTGGCAAATCAATAAATATATTTAGAATATAATGTTCTGCAATATTTTAGAATCACATAAAATCTTATAAAACATTCTAATCTCGTGAAACCTATCCATACGTAAACAATGACGTGTGTTTTTTTTCTTTCAGTTTCTCTTCATGTTACAATAGTCTGGAAAGAAAACTTTGTTCACGTTCTATCTAATTAAAAAATAATTTTCCGAGGTGTCTTCTAGAAGCAGAGTTATCACGAGAAATACAAATATACAGAAAACTTACACACCATGGTATAGAAAATGCGCACAAAATATTGGGCATCGTAACAGTTCATCATCGAAAGTACACATGAGGATATGAGATCATTATCTTTTTGATATACACAGTGCGTCAAAGAATTTTTAAGACTGGGTCTGTAAAATGAAATAGAAACAAGATATTATAATATGTTTTGGTTTGTCATTCAAAATAAGTCTCTCCGGCTTCAATACACTTGTTACAGCGATTTAATAATGATTTGAATGCCTGTTCTAGTTCACTTTGCGGAATTGTCTCCAAAGAGCGCGTTGAAGCTGTTTGTATGGTCGAAATATCATCAAAATAACACCCTTTTAACGTCATTTTAAGTTTTGGGAACAAAAACAGGCGAATACGGTGGATGATTCAACACACAGACGTTTTTTTTGCCAAAAATCTACGAACAAGAAGTGAGGTGTGACTGGGTACATTATCGTGCAACAAACACCAACTGTTTTCATCTCGATATTCTGGACGAATGCGACGAATTCTGCCCGTCAAACGCCTAAAACATTTAAATAAAACTCACCAGTAATTGTTTGTCTACTTAGAACAAATTCTTTGTGGATAATACCCTTACTAACGAAGAATGTAATGAGCATTGTTTTGATTTTCGATGGAACTTTTCCTGTTTTTTTGGCTTGTATCGTGTATTTTGACTTCCATTCCGCACTTTGTCGCTTTGTTTCAGGATCATATTGAAAACACCATGTTTCATCACCAGTAACAATCGATTTTAGGAAGTTTGGATCATTTTCAGCGGCTGAAATGATGTCTCTGCAATGTGCACTTCTCCTTGATTTTTGCTCATTGGTTAACGTGTGTGGAACAAATTTAGCAGACTTTTGTTTTGTCCAAATCTTTATGCAAGATGGTTCGAATCGTTTCTTTGTTGATGTTTAAAGACTCTTCCGTCATTCTTAGTGACGCACATCGATTATTTGCCACGAAATCACGCAATTTTTCAATAATCTCAGATGTCCTAGATGAACTTGGTCTTCCGGTATGCTTATCAACTTCTAGCGTCTCTCTTCCGTCCAAAAAACGTTTGTGACACAGGAAAACATTTGATCTACTTAAACAAAACTCACCGTAAACTTGTTTCATCATTTGGTACGTTTCCGAGGCCCTTTTGCCAAGTTTTGCGTTAAATTTAATAACAGCCCTTTGTTCCATCTTAATAATTTAACATGAAAAAAATTTTACTTCTCTAATGAACGGCCGTTTCGTTTGAGATACTTTAACAACTGCGCAGTACTTTTGGCAGAAAGCAAGCAGATGGTCACGGTTTATAACACATTCGCGTTTACACTGGTGGCGCCACTGTAGATATAGCTTTTTTAAAGGTAATCCATGTGTACCAATTCCCAGATTATGAAGATTTAGATAATGACTGCATTTCTATGCTGAAAATATTGATGATGTTTCTTGGGCATTTCTATCTAGTACAAAAACTAATTTTTACAATGTTTCTAAAAGCGTAGATATTGTGTTCTCAGCCTCAAGGGCGGAAGACAGACTAGCAGAGGAATAACACAAACAAATGAAACATTATTAATTCTGTTGCCATTAAGCAACTGAAAACGTCGCTAACCTATAGTTGGGCGGATCAAATAAGCTGCACGTTATATTCCAGACCGAAGAGTTCCAGCAACTAAGGGTGAGATCTCAAAGCAGTTGTAAATAGGAAATTACTTTCACATACACTATTGCACACTGAAAATCGAAGAGACGAGATAGGTTAAGTGTCAAATTCGAATGTCGCGTCAAATTTGATGCACGCGAACAAACGATAGTCCCTTTTTTTGAGGAAAGTCTAGGGAAAATAAAAAAGTTTGAGTCGAAGCTTTAAACAACGTAAAGTAAAATGTATGCTCATCAGCTCGTGTGATATATGCAATGTATTGTGACGTACCTGCTGAAGGACGCACAGGACATAAAGGCAGATAGAAGTCAGAACAAACGTCCGCGTAGCTCAATTGGTAGAGTGACTTATTCCGGAATGAGGGGATCCGGGTTCGAGCCCGGCGTAGATAAAAATGACGAAGAAATTTACTTCCCGGCCGTTCAAGATCTCGCAATGGTGGGATGTTCTTTCCACACCGCGAGATAGGAAAAATCATAGAATCCCTTCTCCAGCGCTTCGAAAAATAAAAATGTGGGATGTTGCATTCCACACACTAGATTGACTGGGAGTTCTCTAGTGCACGTTCTACAGCGGATGGCTTCCTGCAACGATTCATGGTCACGGCTGGGCTGACCCGTGGGCCATGCCCCCGGCCCTCTTTCGGGAGGGGGGAGATGTGACGTGCCTACCAGCAGGACGCACACGACATAAAGGCAGATAGCAGTCAGAACAAACGTCCGCGTAGCTCAATTAGTAGAGTGACTTATTCCGGAATGAGGGGATCCGGGTTCAAGCCCCGGCGTGGATAAAAATGACGGAGAAATTTACTTCGTTATAGTATGCACATCAGCTCGTACGATATAAAAATGCCCGAAATATTGGGGGTTTAAGGAACACACAACAACATTATTGGGGATTCAAAAATTACCTCGAACCCCCAAAATCGGCGCCCATGGTAGCACCACTCCTTTGAAGAACATTTGTGACATCTCTTCTTTGAAGAGCATTTTCTGCATTAGTTTGTAATATCGCTCCTTTGAAGAGCATTTGTCCCCAATAAGATGGTAATATTGTCCTTTGAAAAGCATTTGTAGAAGTTGATAACATCGCTCCTTTGAAGAGCATTTGTACAAATAAGTTGGTAACATAGCTCCTTTGAAGAGCAATTTGTCCACAAAAAGTTGGAAACATCGCTCCTTTGTAGAGCATTTCTCCACAATAAGTTGGTTGCATCGCTTTTTGAAGTGCATTTGTCAACATAAATCAGCAGCATTATTCCTTTGAAGAACATTTGTACACAGTAAGTTGGTAACATGGTTCCTTTTCAGAGAAGTTTCCACAATACGCTTGTAACATCGCCACTTTGATAAGTACGTATTTGGCCCTATTAGTTGGTAAGATTCCTCCTTTGAGGTATTTTAGAATAATGTTTTATAATTATTATATTTTTTCATCCCTCAAATGCCTTTCCTGAAACTCCGTCATGTAGATTTGCGGCGGAATCTCGCCAAACCAGGTGTCCCTTTGATTCACAAACCTGAAACACTTTTAAGAAAAACTGATTCTGCAATAGGGCATTTCGAATCCCGATTCTCTTTCTTTTGGTATGCTGTGATTAGAAACGAGTTTGGTATGTCAGTGACGCACGAAACAACCACAGCATCATGACACAACACATGCATGACTCTTAGATCCAGACCATCCCAACGAAGATGGGAATATTAATTTTGTCTAGTCGTCATTTCTTTTATTTCCAGCTATATGATCAATTCGTCCTTGCAACTTTTCGAGCGCAATGGATTTTGGTCAAATTCTAAGTAACTGACCGATATCTTGAGAGGTCGTGGAACGGCAAATCCAACCTTCGCCTCGTCGAATCTAGAGAACGTCCCATGACTATTTCTTTCCAAATTGAACAACGGCAACAGCAGCGGCACCAGCTGTACGCCAAGTGTTGTCTATTTTAACTTTCCTTTTCTTTTTTCGCTGGCTCTTAAGTAAATTTTGGTTATATCTTATTATACTTTCCGTACTAAACGTCGGGTCTAAACTTCCAAGTTTTCGTCTATATGCACAGCACAGCGGGCAGTCAAGAGTCAGACAAGAAGTAAAAACAGCGATCGTGATATCAAAGGTGTGAAGTGTTAGATTGCTACTACGTTAGGTATGTTCGACACAGTTTGCTGCATCCTTGATATTTTGTTAATCTACGCCGTTATCTTGCTGTTATGTTAAAGTTCATTGCCATTTAACCAGTAATCTCCTCATTGTAATTCGAAGTTATTAGCTGAAAGTTGAATAGCCTGTGTTAGTGTCTTCCGTGTGTGTGTCAAGTTTTCATCGTTCTGTTTATCAGCACAGTGTAGGAGTCTACATGACAGATAGTGAAAAAACAGGATCCGTTAGCGTTAAGAACTCTTGTCCTTGCATACAATTTTACATATCATTGGAGATTCTAAACAAATTCTACCGCCTTTGTTTAATGCGTAAACTCTGATTCGCTGAACTTCACTTCCACGTTACAGACATTAGTAAAATGTTTAATATAGATTATGACACATATTATGAATTAGCAATGGAATTTTTTTAACTAGGTGGCTTTTTTATTACTTTTCGGCATCAGTAATGCTTTCAAGTCTCTCTCCGAATGTCAGAATGGCTATTTCTTTCCAGTGTCTTTTCTGCCCAACCCCATATGTCTGTTTGACTGAATATTTCTCAGGTTATAAACTCAAATTATTTCTCTCTCTCTCTTCTTGAACTATTTGGATGTTGTTTATCTTTTATCTGATGGAATTTCTGAATCTTTCCCTAAATTCTCCATCAACCCAGTAGGCCGATATCGTAATTTAAGGATTTTCAAATGTATTTGTTTTTCTTTTACGAACAATTTATTAAGAGATTGTTTACTTCCAGTTTTCATATTTTGCCAAAATCCTTCAGGAAGCATATCCTTTTTTACGCGTAAAAATTCTTGAAAGTGATTATTTATTGTAAAGCAGCATTCGATGGAAGTACTTTTTACTTCAGCCAAATTATTAACTGTTAAACTGTTATATCGTAAGTAGAAGCCACAGGTACGTGCGTTTGAAAGTACATAGACAAGGACGCTGTTCAGTTTGCTGTAAGCTCGAGCACGACGCAACAGTGCGTGAAGAAGTACAGTCCTTTTCAGCATTGCGTTATACATTATATTAACAAAAGTCACCGGACACCTAGAAGAGAAACCTAACATAGCATTTACTGACATACATTAGTACGGTGTCGGTCCACCTTTGGCCTTAATGCATGCACTGACCCTTCGAGACAGGCTTTCGACAATTTTTTGGAACACAGAGATAGGTATATGCACTTCTATTCAGTACATAATGCTGCCGCTAACTGTTGCTTAGTAATAGGTCTTGGTTCCAAACTTCTTATGTGGCGCTCTAATTCATCGCATAGGTGCTCTATGGGATTAAGATCAGGACTCTGTGCTGGCCAGTCAACACACGATAAGGAATTATCGTAAAACCACGCCCTAACAGTCCTTTCTTTATGGCTCGGTGTATTATCCTGCTGGTACCAACAAGGCTAGGTTTCATAGCATTGTCACAGAGTTCGTAGGGCATAATTGTCCAGAATATCGAGGTAGACGTGTTGGTTAACAGGTTTGTCCACGATAACCAATGGGCCGGGACCATACCACGAAAAACGCTCCCACAAGAGTACACTGCCAGCTCCAAACTTGACCGTAGGAACAGTACACTGTGGTAAATAGCGTTCCCCCGGCAGCCGCCATACCCACACACGGACATCAGATTAATGAATCGTGCATCTGGATTCATCATTCCATAGGATCCGTTTATCTACTGTCCACGATAAATGTTTTTTACACCATGCTAAACAACGAGTAGCATTCCGAGTAGAGATGAAAGACTTATGAGCAGCCGCACGACCACGGTAACCCATGGAATTAAGTTTCCTGTGAATGGTACGTGTACATACCGAGGTTCCAGCATTTTTACTCACCTGTACACTGAGGTCTTGTGCAGTACTCCGTCGATTAGCTGTAACGATTCTCCTGAGGCTTCGACGTCATCTATCACTGATCTTCTTTGGTCTGCCGGTACGTTTTGCTGCTACAGGCACGCCATGTATCTTCCACTTATTCAATACATTCAAAACAGTTGACTTGGATATGTTTAAACGCCTCTCGATTTCTCTTATGGACAACCCACTAATATAACACCGAACAATCTTTCCTTTCTCAAAGTCAGTTATCTCCCGCCTCGACATTTTCACTCAACCTCACAGTGCGATATGATCGCGGTCAGCTTCAGGCTTGTTTTTATACCGTTTGCAGCTGTACCGCGCATCTTAACAACGCAGCGGATCCATTCATTTGCTTTTGAAGGGGTGTCCGGTGACTTTTGTAAATATAGTGTACTTCGGCAGCATAAATGTGACGATGCAGTAGTTGATTTCTTATGTCAGTTAGCAATGGCGGGGGAAATGCCAATATTAAAGATCGTACGTATACAGTCTATAGAGATAAGGCACCATTTCATCCCACGGTACATGAATAATTGTCTCGATCTTACTTCGCAGTTAAGAGACGGCCATTTTTATTTAAACCAGACAGAGAGTTTCCGACAGATTTTCTTTGTCCTTTTCAGCAAGTTGAAGTAAGTTCCAGAAATTTGTTATGTGAAATTGCCAAGTAAGACTTGTACTGTTGCAAAGGTGGTCAAGTTAATACCAGAATCACGGAAATATCCTCAGACGAAATTTCTAAAGAGCGTCTTCCAAGTTGTTTTTCTCTCCAGTGAAAACACTCTACTGCCCATAGCTAATATTTCTCTACTCTAGACTTTTGTTTTAGGGGTCTTTTGCTTCTTCGGAATTTAAAGAAGCCCTTACGTGGAAGATGCTTCACAGACGACGAAGACTTCCAAGAAGTTACAAAGACATGGATCGCAAGCCGTGATTTGGACATATTATCAGGGATTAACACAGCTGGGATAAATGTGTACAAAAAAAACCACTCAACTTGCTGTGGAGTACATCAAAGAGTAATGGAACAATATGACCAGAACAAGAAGCGCAGATTTGCTAAGCCTAGGATTTGTTGCACTCCCGACGTTTATAAATGCTTTTAATGTCTCATATTGATTGTACTCGTGCATACTAGTAATGTTCGTAATTCGCCGTTTCGGGGAAAAGCTACCACTCCACATTTCAGCCGAATAAACGGTCTTTCTAGAGATATCGATCAAAGTCCATTAATTTAAGCAGAGGGCAAAGCCAACGTCTACCGGCAACTGAACCTGACACGAGAAAAGTTATTGATTCCACACGCATTTCCCTAATGGCTCCCAGATTTCATGCCCTTTGTAAGAAATCAGTACAATATCACGTGAATCAATTGATTATGCATTAAGTTAACATTGCTGCCCCTGCCGCGGTTCTTCGCATAAGAGCGGGTCAGCAGCCTTGCATTAGCCTTTGTCACTTTTGCAAGAAAGGAGGAAATGCGCTAAAAAATCAATTCCGATAGAAGTTGGATCGTTAGCCTTCCTAACACAATGAACTTAGCTCTGTTTCCGGAAGTCAGCTCTATCTTATTAATCTGATTATGAAACCTGACAAGATAAATATCATTGAAGAGAATATCTGAACTTCCGCATACGAACTACCCCTTTTGTAATTTTATTAACTCCAAATACTGAAAACAGTCTTTAATATTCTGTCGAGACTACACTTTAGCTTTCACAACCTTTTACATATGTCTGATTACGACTTCGCTAGTTTTAGAATCTTCTTAATGTTACCTGCACTCAAAGCATAGCAGAAATCAGGTACAAATTCCATTTGCTGCACCATGCGAATAAATTTTGAATGTTTCTCAAAATTATACTGCTCGCGCAGTTAATTGCTTACAGCCAATGAAAGAAAAATGGTTTTGCATTCATTTCTAAACGATAGCAGTTACTGATTCTGCGAGAAAAATTTTCTGTTTATTCATCGCAGATCGGGAATAAAGGAGAATTCATTGCTCCAAGGCAAATTTTATTTTACACACAAACGAGTTGGAACAGCTGGTAAAAACAACACCAGTTCTCAAAATGTAGAACCAAATCGCCTTGGAGGATAGCAAGATAAAAAAGAAGGGCAGCGGGACTAAAGCTCTAAAGATTTTTTATTGAAAACTAACCTTTTTAGTACGTGACGTTTAAGACCTTTCAACAGGACTCTAATGTAGCCTTCATTTTGAGTTTTTGTGTGCTTATGTAAATTTTGTTTCTCCTCCTAAAACATTTTCTGACTTAACGTCACAGAATTTATCCCGACAAAAGTTTCAAGTTGGCAACCTGACTGTGGATCAAAGTGTAATCAAATATGAAAGTATTCTAAGATAAGAGATGATTGCTTTCAGAGTCGATACGAAAGCGATATTCTCAGTACATGGTGGTATGTAGATATTAGTCAAAAGTATCGTCTTGTTACGAACGAAGTGATACCGTTAACTACCTGACGAGCTGGGCCATTGTATAAAGGCGTAAATGGATTTCTGTAAGTACTGTATTATATGAAGAAAATTAATTCGTGCACCAAAGCTATTAAATTGAAAACAAACGCCGTCTCTTGCGAAATACACTGTAATGATAAAAAAATATAAACAATTAAAATAAATAAAAGTTTAAGACCTTTCAACAGGACAACGGTGTCATCCTCAGAAACATTGAAACAGTAAACATTGAAGCGAGAGACCTATATACTTTAATGCAAAAAGTAGCGGTTAATGCGCATGTGCAATATCGGTAAAGTCCAAATCAAGTTCAGTGGGTAAAAAACATAGTTGGTGGGCGTGACATGGCCCAGAAGTGTTCTCCAAAGAAGGGGGACAAACACGGGGGAGGGGGTCATCGTTGCAACATCTTTCGCCATTGACGAGTATGTGAATACTTTCGGAGGAAAGTGTTGTGTTGATCGACGATTCCTAGGAGAATCCAGGATAATGGTATCATTCCAACATGGTAAGTGAGAACCACTTAAACAAAGCCTCGACAAAGATGTAAACCAGAATGCGTTCTAAGATTGCATTGATGTTCATTAATGCGGCGCCCCAGATTACGAATGGTGGAGAGCACATAACATAAATCGGGCTCAGCATGGTTAGTAGATTTTAGTAGAACCAAATATACACCGTGCCGGTTCACACATTCAACACAGTCTCTGTCCTGTTTGCCAATGTTAGATAAAGTACGAGACATTACACCAAATTTGAGTTTTTTTAGCGCGTCTTTTGTAAAAAAAGATCGTGCTTATGTTACCGGTTTGTCCGTCCGTCTGTACCCACGATATCTCTGCAACTATTAGTCCGATTTGAAAAATTCGTTTCGCATTGGGAAGCTTGAAATATGCGAATGATGATCCTTCATTTCGTTTTGTTTTTACGATGTACAATTTCGCCGCTAGAGGGTGTAAATGCAGATGATGTCCAATTCAAAAATACGTTTTATTTCACATATGTGCTTCTAAACATCCGATTGAAAAAATTCTTTTATCTTTCGATTCCATTTATGTCGAAGAGCATTTTAGATATAGTTACTTTTTCAAATTACGTATAGATTTTCCTCTAGGGGGCGTAAAAGTAAATTACATTTTCCACTATAACTCTTCTTCTAAAACTCCGATTTGAAAAACAAAATTCTTCAGCGCATACACCTCCTGATGTAAAACCTTTTGCACATAATTTCAAATTTTTGGTAAAGAATACTTTGGCCACGTAAGTGTTAATTTTTGCTTCTGATGTTTTTGCCATAAAATCTGAGCTTCTAAAATATCGATTGAAAAAATTCTTTCGTGGACGGATGCCACTCACATCGACAAACCTTTTAGAAACATTTTCTTCTTAAAATATTCCACAGTTTCTACGCCAGGGGGCGTAGAATATATCTTACATTTGTCAATATCTCTACTTCTAGGAGTCCGATTTGAAAAATTCCTTCTTTGTTGGATACTGTTTTCGGTGTGACATGTTTTTAATATAATTTCAAAAATTTCAAGTAATTCATAGACTTTCCGCAAGGGGCGTAGAGGTAAATTGCGTTTACCCCTATATCTCTGCTTCTAAATCTCCAATTTGAAAAATTCTTTCTGCACCGGATACAGCTCCTGATGGGAAATCGTTTGCACATAATTTCTAATTTTTGTAAAAACATGGTTTGGCCACCAGAGGGCGTAAGTCTTAATTTCCGCTTCTCATGTATTTGCAACAAAATATGAGCTTCTAAATTCTCGATTGAAAAAAACGTCGTTTGTAGACCGATACTACTCATGTCGACATACCTTTTAGAAACATTTTCTTCTTAAAATAATGCATGGTTTCTACGCCTGGGAGCGTAGATGTATATCTTATTTTTGTCAATATCTCTACTTCTAGGAGTCCGCTTTGAAAAATTCCTTCTTTGTTGGATAGTGTTTCCCATGCAAAGTGTTTTTTCCTATAAATTCAAAATTTTCAAGTAAAACATAGACTTTCCGCTAGGGGGCAGAAAGGTAAATGACGTTTTCCACGTTATTTCTGCTTCTAAAACTCCGATTTGAAAAATTCTTCCTGTATCGCATACAGGACCTGATGGAATACATTTTTCACATAATTTCTAATGTTTGGTAAAGAATGGTTTGGCCACCAGGGGTCATAAGTGTTAATTTCTGCTTCTGATGTATTTGTAGCAAAATCTAGGCTCCTGAAAACTCGACTAAATTTTTTTTCTTGGACCGATACCGCTCATATGCGAAAACCTTTTGAGAATACTTTCTTCCTAAAATAATGCATGGTTTTCCCACCAGTGGACGTAAAGTCACATCTTATTTTTGTCGATATCTTTGTTTCTAAGAGTCCGATTTGAAAAATTCTTTCTGTGTTGGAGAGCGTTTCCGGTGCGAAATGTTTCTCATATAAATTCATGTTTTTCTTAACGCCCAAGTCTGCAACGAAAGGGCGTAAGCTCACGATTCCGTTTACAGCAATATCTGAGGGATTAAAAACCCGATTGAAAAACTTCTTTCTTCCGTCAGATACTATTGTTTTCCATACCGGTTCCATTGACTTTGAATAGCTTTGATAAATTTAATTTGCGTCAGAACGGATTCAAAAGACGTGCTTATTACACCCGAAATTTCGGTGTTATCTTTCTTGTTAAGATATTAGATACAGGTGGTATATATGGAATGGATCCCACAAATCGATAGTCACATTTATCTACAAGCAAAGTTGATGCGGTCAACCAATTAATTTCTTTCCAATCAAGCGATCAATTATGTTACAATGGTAACCGAAAGACAAGGCAAACTGTTTAATCTGTGTGTGAGTGCATAAATGCGCTATTAATAAGGAAATGAAAAGCAGATAATTTTTACGACATTGGATGAAAAGGTATAAACGTGGAGGGAAAAGTGGGTTTGCGGTAGACAGAAAATGACAAGGAGTTATCAGGAAGATCGCGAAAAAGGCAAAAGTCGAGGAAAGGCAAAATGCCTGAATTCTCAAACACAACCTCGAACTTGATAGAAGTACTGTATGTCGAGAAGATAGTGAATTAGCAAAAGAATTAAGCTCATCAAAGCCTGAAGGTAAAACAACCAAAACGTCGTCGACGTACCTGACATAAAGAAGTTGTTTTATGTGGGAAACAGGAATGAGAGTATCCTCTAAGTCCTGTAACAAAACCTCGGCAAGCAAAGGAGACAGGGGGAACCTCATAGAGACACCTTGCCAACTGTCGATACATAGAACCATTAAACCGAAAATAAGATCTCTTTGAAATAAATCGAAGAGTACACATTATGGAAGAAATTTCATCGGAAGAATAAATGCACAAACCAACAAGTCTTGTGACGTACCTGCCAGCAGGACACATAAAGGCAGATAGGAATCAAAATAAAACGTCTGCGTAGCTCAGTTGGTAGAGCGACTTGTTCCGGAATAAGCTGCCTCGGGTTCGAATCCCGGCGTAGACCAAAAATGACGGAGAAATTTATTCGTTATAATGGCGCCCGAACTATCCGGATGACCCGGCCGTTCGAAATCAGGCATTAGTGTGATGTTATTTCCACACCGCGAGACAGGAAATATCAGAGAATTCCTTCTCCAGCGCTTCGAAAAAAAAAAAAAATGTGTGATGTTGCATTCCACACAGCAGATTGACTGGGAGTTCTCAAGTGCACGTTCTACAGTGGATGGCTGCCTGCAACGATTCATGGTCACGGCTGACCCGTGGGCCATGCCCCCGGCCCGTTTTCGGGGGGGAGATGTGACGTACCTGCCAGCAGGACTCATAAAGGCAGATAGGAATCAGAATAAAACGTCTGCGTAGCTCAGTTGGTAGAGCGACTTGTTCCGGAATAAGCGGCCTCGGGTTCGAATCCCGGCGTAGACCAAAAATGACGGAGAAATTTAGTTCGTTATAGTCTGGCTTCAATAAGGTCATGAACGTAGGAAACAGGGGTGTTCAAAGAAAGAGCCACTACAACGAGTGAAGGCAAACAATAAGTGGACAAGTTGGTGGACATAAAGAAACGAATCCTGGAAAGTGCTTAGGTGGAAGTGGAAACAATAAAAAGAAGATGAAATGAAGGAGCCAGAAATTTGGTTAAAGCTCTCTCAAGATTGCGAGTGGGTGCAGACGAAGATGAAACCAAAGGTCAGACATGGGTGCCCAATTTATGGAGTTTTAACTGACCAAATAAAGAGAGAACCCTATAACCAGGAGGTGGGCGCAAACTACAATATCCACCAACAAGTAATTGGACACCCCGTGCAATCGACGATATCTGCGGTCCTGATACACGTCACGGCAGCCGCCGTTAAATATCGTGTGAGAAACAACAACGCAACCAGTCGCATGCAAGATGCCACGCAGTTCGTAGCTCTCAGATTTCGAGAATGGTGTAATCGTAGGGTATCACAGAAATGGCCGATCCATACGTGACATATCCAGCTAGTTGAAGTACCCAAAATCGACAGTGGCCTACGTGATTGGCAAGTGGAAAATGAGAGGTGACAGTCGGAATGTGCTCCGACCCGGCACACAAAACTGGGAGTTAGAGACCGACGGGTGCTGGCCACAGAAATTCGGAAGAACCGCACTAAATCGATGGGCCACATCAGCGAGGAGTTTCAACGGGCATCAGGGAGTGTTCTTTCGATGAATATCCTCCGTAAGAAAGCCCATCTGCTCGGTTATCATGGACGTGCTGCTGCCCAAAAGCCTTTGATCACCAAGTCCAATAGCGCTGCTCGGCTAACATGGTGCAAAGAACGTCCACAGTGGACGGTTGAACTGTGGAAACAGGTTCTCTGGAGCGACGAATCAAGGTTCACCCTCTACCGTTCGGATGGCAGGGTCTGAGTTTGACGTCTGCCTGGAGAACGCCTCCTGCCGGAATGTATTGTGCCAACTGTGAAGTTCGGCGGCGGTGGAATTATGCTATGGGGGTGTTACTCCTGGTATGGCACGGGACCCTTGGTCGCAATTCCTGGTAGACTCAATGCCGAGACGTACTGCACCATTTTGGATGACCATGCGCTTCCTACGTTGTGGCAGTTTTACGGGGTGGACCCATGTTACTTTCAGGATGACAATGCCACCTGTCATGTTGCGAGGTCCACCATGGCTTGGTATGGTGACAATGGGATTAATCGAACGGACTGGCCTGCGCAGAGCCCGGACCTTAACCCTATCGAGCACCTCTGGGACGAGTTGGATTGTTGACTTAAGGGGTGCCCCCACCGTCCGAAATCGGTGAAGGAACTGACCTGTCTTCTCCAAGCCGAGTGGAAGAAAATACCGCTAGCCGACGTACAAAGCCTGGTTGAGAGTATGCCCCGGAGGGTCGCAGCTGTAATCGCCGCTCGTGGAGGCTCCACCAACTATTGAAGGTGAATAAACTTCGTTTTCCTTTGCTATCACAGGTGTCCAATTACTTGTTGGTAGATAGTGTATTAAGTAATGGCGTGGGCAAAGCTGGATGGGACTTTATTTTTGATAAGGCTGCAACAGTAGCATTAGTAGCATACGCGGAATGACCCAACAGCCACAACTGCGGATATTCAGTGAGCATTGGTGCCCTCTATGCATCGTCCGATTAAAGCCAGCACCATTGGCAGACGGCGGCATGACGTAGGACTACACGTACTCAGACCGTTACGACGACTGCCCTTAACACCATTGCATCGTCGCCAAAGGCTGCAATGGTGTCGTGCCAGACTGTCAAGGAGCCACTCAGAATGACAGCGGGTGATCTTCAGTGACGAGTCCCGCTTTTGTCTTGGAGGAGACGACGAACGAATCCGTGTGTGGAGGCACCGTGGTCAGCGCCAAGATGAACGGTTTGTTGTCGCGCGTCACACGTCCAGGAGGCCGGGTGTCGTGGTGTGGGTGCAATTGCTTTCGATGCCAGATGATTTTTGGTGTTCATTACAGGCACTTTGACAGCCCAACGTTAGTTTAATGAGGTCCTGCAACCAGTGGCCCTAACTTTTCTGAACACCCACTGCGGTGCGATTTTCCAACAGGACAACACTCGTTCGCATAGTGCTGCTCTCGAGAGAGGTTGGCTTCCAGGCAACCTCTCGAGATGACGCTCTGCCGCATCGCCAGACTTATCGCCGATTAAAAATGTGTGGGGTGCTGTTGGACGCGCTATCCACACTCCACCCCTACTGCACAATCTGCAGGAACTGCGTGAGAATATTCAAGCTGCATGCGATGGCTTAACGCAGAACACCATTAGGAACCTGTACAATTCTATCCCGAGACGTATGACATGCTGTGTGAGTAGACATGGAGGCCCGAGGCCATGCTGAGAGAGACACTACTTATTGGCTTGTAGCTCAATAAATATTGCCCATATTAATATATTGCCCAATGTTTAATCCTTTATTGTTCCTGGTAACCTTTACCTTCCTCTCGAATACCATTGCAATTCGACACGTCCTTCTGGGTGCAACTATTTTTTGACTTAGGTTGTATTTATTTGATGTTGCCGTCAGCAGACTCCGCAAAAACAAGAAAACAAAAAAGACGGTTAATTTTCACAAAGAAAGCTTAATTTTGATTTTGAACTCCATTTTGGAAAATACCCGCCATTTTGTATTGTGAAGTGATTTGGGAATGCCTCCATATCTAAAAAGGCATATCTATGCATGCTCTTTTAGCATGCAAAGTTTCGCGCTTGTATCACAAAATGCAATTTTTTTTATTAGCCGAAGCTCTCTGGTTACTACTGAAGAAGGCAGTAGTACTTATTTTTTTTTTTTTGATTGGAGGTTTAACGACCACCGTGAGCAACTCAATGGGCTATAAGCAGTCGCCCGTCCTTAATTTAGGGTCGCTGGTTCCAGGGAAGGGAGAGAGCCAGTGCCGTAAGACAAACACAACATCCATGCCTCACCGGGATTCGAACCCGGACCCCTTTTGGACGAATGATCAGAGGCCATCGCTTAGACCACTGCGCCACCGGGGCGGCGCAGTAGTACTTATCTGCACATCCTTCAGCATACATGAAATTAAAGCATACACTCTTAAATCTCAAATTTTCGTTGTACTGCAAAATATCTCAAACTCGTATCTGACGTCGACTCACAAAGAGCAGAAAGGCAGAAAGACACATTAACTAATAAAACTGTTTAAAAAAAATTAAGATATTATAATGAATAAAGTTCTCCGCTGTGGGCGTGTAGTGCAGTAAAGCTTACGTTAAGTCACGTTAGGGTTATTGGAAAGGTTACTTGACGTAGCTAAAGTGTGCTTAATCTTCAAAGTGCTAGAGTTTGTTTAGGTAAGACACGCACGTGCAATAAGTTCATTGAATATGGAACTTCTTCTTACTCAGCGTTCCTCATTATCTTGAATATCAGTAATATAACTTCGGTTTTAGTACATTAGTACCTTGAAGGCTTCTTATTAGAGCGGTAAACACAATATACTCTGGAACTTAACGTAAACACTCAGTGAAACAGACTTAACGGCCAGACAGAGGTCTGACAATAAAATGAACTAAGTAAACGTACTCACTTTTAACCTTTTATTGGGGAGCTCCTGGTATTACTCAAATACACTCCAACAAAACACAACTACTGATATTTCGAACTTTCGTACTATCGTAGATAAATCACATAACAATAATAATGGAAGAACCTATCACATATAAAAAACGAAGCTCTCTGGTATAGTTGAGCGCGCCTATATATACTGCATACCACCACGTCATGACTTACACTCGTTGCCACATATAATTCAGCGGGAGAAACAACATCTCGTTAAGTGAGAAGATAATTTGCATAGGAAAATAAAATAACAAGAGATAGTAAAATCAAAAAGGAAACTGAATCTAGAGTATACGTTACAATATTTACGAATATCAGTAAAATTCAATAATTGAAACTTGTAGTGAAGCTTGCGTAAATGATAACTGGGGTTTTTCCAGTAGTAATTAAATTATTGACCTCACTGTGCAAATATAAGAATTGAAATTAATGAAATTATACAAATATAAGAAGCGAATAACTGAAATTTTACTATCACAATATAGTTTCAGTACACTGT
Organism: Macrothele yani; assembly: GCA_039090855.1. NCBI lineage: Eukaryota > Metazoa > Arthropoda > Arachnida > Araneae > Macrothelidae > Macrothele > Macrothele yani. The sequence continues at coordinate 63,844,985 of CM077006.1, forward strand.
TCGAATAAAAAGTTAAATCCTCTCTCACAGAGAGATATTAATCATGATCCATCGCAATCCACTAATACAAAACAACGTTCCACTAAGCTATGAATTGTGTACAGTACATTATTTCGAATACATACACTGAAATGTTAACAACAAACCAGGAAAATCACAAAACAAAAAAGGAATAAAAATATTACTTTTAATCCTTGGGCAGTGTTCTATCCGCAAAATCTGACCACGCATAACTAACATACACTGCCGGAAAATGAAAAAAGAACACCAAGAAGGAATTGGCGGACGATCATGAAATTTATATATGTTAATGGGGTCGAGTTTACGTAGGTTTTATGTTAGTTTCGGGACCAACCGGTGAGCGCTTACGCCACAGCACGGCATAATAAGCAAATTATCGTCGGTGGTATTTAAGGAGTACGACGAAATGCATGTAATCAGTCGTCGGCGTACGGACACGTGCGAAGACCCTGAAGAAGCTGCAATGCCTGGACATGGAAGACGTGTACGATTTCAGCAGTTATCGGACTTTGAGCGAGGTCGTCTAGTCGGACTCCGCGAGGCCGGGTGGTCGTATCGTCGTATTGCGGAGCGAATTGGACGGGAAATATCGGTGGTGGTACGATGGTAACGTAGATGGTCCGAGGAACATTCCCACACGAGAAGACGTGGAACCGGGAGTCACAGACGGACTGATGAGCGGACCGATCGACGCATAAGAAGAGCGGCGTTGTCGAGCAGAACATCCACTGTGACGCAAATCCGAGCTTCTGTTGCACCTGAGGTGACTGTGCGAACAATCCGCAACCGTCTACTGGATGCAGGACTACGTGCACGTGTGCCTCTGGCATGTGTAGCTCTGACTCCATCCCACCGTCAGGAACAGCTCCAGTGGTGTCGCCAACGTCTGCACTGGAGAATGCAATGACGATCTGTCGTGTTCAGCGATGAAAGCAGATTCTGCTTGGGAGCCTCCGGCAGCCGTATGCATGTTCGTAGACGCACAGGGGAGCGTCTCCACCCTTCTTGCATCCGCCAGCGACACACAGGGCCTATACCTGGTCTCCTGGTATGGGGAGCGATCAGCTATCACTCCCGTAGACAACTAGTGTTTGTACCGGGTACGTTAAACAGCACCTCCTACATCAACAACATCATTCAGCCCGTTGTTGTGCCATTTGTAAGGTCGGTCCATCGTGGTGTTTTCCAGCAAGGTAACGCACGCCCACACACGGCACGTGCAACGCAGCATGCACTTCAGGGTGTGAGCCAACAACTTCCATGGCCTGCACGTTCACCGGATTTGTCCCCCATTGAGCACGTGTGGGATTTTATGGGACAACGACTTATTCGGTTTCCACGGCCATCCCCGATTTACGCGTCCAGGTTGAGGATGCTTTGAACTCAATACCCCAAACTTACATCCAACATCTGTACGACAGACTCCATGCCAGAATTGCACAGTGTGACGCAGTTCATGGCGGTTCAATCTCGTACTAACCATATTACATGGAAATGTTATTTTTCAGTTTACCAGCAAATACAGCTGTATTTTGCCATAATGTTTTGATCAGGCTATCCTCTGTATTCCGTTATTATGCTGTATAAATTTCGTTGGTATCAGACGTCTCCTTCTTGGTGTTCTTTTTTTCACTTTCCGCCAGTGTAGTAGAAATGCTCTTCAGTATTAAATACTTTCCCAACTCTTGCATGCACATTAAAATTTGAACTTTTCTAAAGAGATTCAGGCGTGTTATATGTTTCACTCTGGATGTACTGTACTCAGAATTAAAGGAACTTACAATAGTCACGCAAGATCTTACAGAAGATTCACCTATTTTGATTCGCTCCAGAGATTTATACAGTACATTTCCAAAATTTTGTTTTGTTAAAGAAAAATTATTCCCCCTCTTTCTCTGGCCAGGTAGAAATAATGCATTAAGACAGAAAAATAAACAATACATGTTTTCTCCCTTCCGTTTTTCCTGTTTAACCCTATGTGAAATTTTGTTATTTACTTGAGTTTATTTTCTTCATATCACACAACACGTAGTCCTGAAGACAACAGTGATCATATTGCAGCACAATGATCACTAGAGTACATTCTTTATTCAGAAGTGTAACGTATACTCTATATTCACTTTCCTTTTGATTTTACTATCTCTGGTTATTTTATTTTTCTATGTAAATTATCTTCTTACTGAACGAGATGTTATTTCTCCCGCTGAATGAGATCTGGCAATGAGTGTAAGTCTTGAAGTGGTGGTAGCCAGTATAAATAGGCGCGTTCAACGATACCTAAGGAGAGCGTTTGTTGTTGTACGGAGAGCGTTTGTTGTTGTACGGAGAGTGTTGGCTTATGTGAAAGAGAGCGTTTGTTTATGAGTATAGAGCTCCGTTCATGTGCAAGGAGCTACGTGTTATTTGAGTAGCTGTGTGTGATGATACCAGTAGAAGTTCATAATAAAAGGTTTTACGTAAGTACGTCTTTCTCAGTTCATAGTACTGTCAGACCTCTGTCTGGCTGTTAGGTTTATTTCAATTAATATTACTAGTAACAACCAGCATAAGACTTTATTCATCTTAATTACTGCTACAACATTACTACCAGTTACAAGTTTGTTCAATACTATTACTACACTACTAGCAGGAGACTTTATTCATGTTCTTAATTAACTAGTAACAACAACCATTTGAATTCACTATTTGAAGTTTGGTACAAGCATATAATTCAGTAGTTGAAAGCTTTATTCATTATAGAAGCAATGGAGACGATCACTAAATATATTGGCACCAAACGCGATAGTACTTCTGTATATTTTCAGAACGCATTGAAGAATTTACGAAGCTTTACATGAAGAACAGGAAACGCTGGTCACTCTGAAACAGTATTAGGGAAACCGAAGCTCATCTTCAAGATTGCTATGAAAACACCATCTTGTGACCTATCTCCCATGGAGGCTTCGTTATTTTAGGAGACATCCAATATTTTTTTTATTTCTGCTCCTTCTAAATAAGACTCTAACATTCAAGAGCAGATATGGTCACTCATAGCAAGCCAGCTGAATCGATCAGGATGCCACAAAAACTCTGCATCAAGGTGCTACAAAACTTTAATCCCGGAGTTGATAATGAACCCTTAGAAGGACGACTGCAGATTAACTTTCGGACACCATTGAATTATCCTTCTTTAGAGAATACACTGAAGAGCAATTAATTTAGAGACAGCTGGCGTTATGGAAATGTGGTGCTGTGGGCGACCCTGTAAACGGAAACGACATGACGTATACAACGATCCGACAATGTAAGGAGTGATGCGTCGGGAATCAGTAAGAGTCGGACGCAGTATGGGTAAGACGAAGGATCTAAGCGCATTTGATCGTGGGCAAATTGTCGGAGTCCGACGAATGGGTCACTCCATCTCGGAAGTAGTGCAGGCACTGGGATTTTTACGAGCCACTGTGTCACGGGTGCACCGTGAGTACATCGAATCCGGTAAAACCATCCCTGCAAGGGCCAACTACCGTGGACAACAGCGTGTGGATGAGCGGGGTCATCGTCGGCTAGCTCGCATTGTAACAGCGGATAGACGGGCCACAGTGCAAGAAATCACTCGGCAATTTAAAGCTGGTTCACAAAAACGTGTAAGCAGCCACACCATCCAGAACCATCTCCTCGCTATGGGGTACAGAAACCATCGTCCAACGAGGGTACCGCTGCTGACCGCACAGCACAGGGTACAGAGATTGGCATGGGCGCGGGAACATCGCCACTGGACCCTAGACATGTGAAAAAATGTTGCCTGGACTGATGAGTCGAGATTCACGTTGGTACATGCGGATGGCAGGATACGAGTACGGCGCAAACCACATGAAGCTATGGATCCTTCTTGAAAGCAGGGTACTCTTCAAGCTGGTGGGGTTCGCATCCTCGTCTGGGGACTGTTTACGTGAACTGAAATGGGACCCCTGGTACGTGTGACATCGTCCCTCACAGGTCAATGTTACCGGGATATCCTGGACGACCATTTGCTCCCGTTTGTGCGTCTTCAACATCCCACTGGGGACCTCATCCTGCAACAAGACAATGCACCGTGCCATCGCTCCCAAATTGTATCCGAATGGTTGGATGAACACTCCACCAAAGTGACCTCGCTTTCTTGACCAGCTAGGTCATCTGACCCCAGCTGGCCATCGAGCACATCTGGGATGCCATCGCGAGAGATGTTCGAGGCTCTGACCCCCTTCCATCAAATCTTCGTGAACTGTGGGAGCTTGTTCAGGGGTCGTAGATCCGTATGGCTTCCCAACGCTTCCGGTGTCTTGTCGAGTCTATGCTGAGACGAATCGCCTCCCTCATCAGGACGAAAGGTGGTGCTACACGTTACTAGACAGGTATCTCTAATTCAATTGCTCTTCAGTGTATAATCAGTTCAGTTATTATCTCACGGGGGATACAAAATGTATCCTCTCTTAACCGTCTTGTTATTGGTTTCAGCCCTCCGTCGATCACCATACGCACCGCCAATAAGGTGAGACTTCAACTTCTCATATCCATCCTCCTATCTCTGCTGTTTTATCTCTACTTCCACAAAAATCGAAATCAATAACATCCTTTATCTCAGCTTTTCAGTTTAGTACATTCCTGATCACTAAATGGCCACCATCGGTCATATGCTCATCCGATGATGCAGCTCTGCGAACACCGAAGTAAAAAAATACAAAGCAGCTCGCTCTTGAGAATCGATCGAAAGTACAAACACGACCAAGAATTGCAAACGCATTCACAGCTGCGTTTATTTATCTATCTGCTCGACTGTTTCTCACCTTTTTTGTATTCCTGTTTCTGGATGGCCAAAACTAAGGACGGAGTTAAAAACAGAACACCGTCACATTTAATTAAAAAAGAAAAACCTTAGTATCAGATACAAAAAACAAAACATCACCTAATTAAAAACCACTGGATTGATTTATGAGCTCACTAGAATTCTCTTGGCTCAGTCCTTCGCCAAACAGGAGCGATGAGACAGGGCATCATTGTCTTGTTGAAAAAGGTATCCTGCTGTGGGAGAAGGATAGTCATGAATGGGCGTAGGTGGTCCGTGGTTATACGAATATAGCAATGCGTGGTGATAATGGTCTCAATCGGTTAAGTGGCCCCACCATCAGGTGATATAAGCACCCGGTGGAACATTCCACCGCCTCTAACGGCCTGTCACACTCTGACGAAACGATTGGGGTCCATTGTGTGTTGTGGTCTACACTACTCATGCACCCTTTCATGGGCGTGTTGTGTATGGAACCTCGATTTGTCAAGCCAAGACACCCATTTCAAGTCTTCCACAGTCCGATGGCGTCGTTCCTTTGCCCACTATAGCCTCATATCCCGGTAACATGCTGTTAAAAGAGGTTTTTGACGCTGGCATTGAATGCCACAGCCCAGCTGTACAATCGTACGTCGAATGTTCCTTGACAAACCTTCGTCGGTGTCTCATCGTTGAATACTGATTTTATCCACTCCACTGCGGCTTTTCGTTCTGACCTTACGGTTCGAGAGAGGCGGCGCTGACCTGGAACATCAAAAGCCCGTTTAAGGCCTCATTGTTCTCTAACGTCTTACGGGTTTGATGTAGTCGTGGAAATACGTATGACGGTCACACGCAGAAATCAAAGAAGTTTTACAGGGCCCCATCTGCCTTGTACCGACTATCTGCCCATGATCGAATTAGCCCAGACAGTCGTATGTACTCATAATCACTCTCACAGGTACGCTGCAAAACGGTAGATATCCGACTTACCCTGCCTGACACAGAAAATGCCACACCACGAAGACGTAAACGCAGCGCCATGCAAATTGCAGGGCGAGTACACACGCACAAGTTATGCAAATGATTGCATTTGCAGGCCAATCTCACGAACGGAGCGCGGGATATAAGCGGACAACCAGCCCGTGAGGCCATCAGTCGAGACGTCGTCACGGCCGCGAGAAGTTCGGGTGCCGTCTTGCTTAATCGCTGAGTGATTCTCGTATAGTTTGTGGCCGTCAGGGATTTGACTGTGAGTTTTTCTTTATTCTTTACCTTCAAGTTCGAAGTTTTTTTTGGTTTTCCGGTTCCAGGCCAACCGGGGCTACGTACCTCCGGCATGGCGAACTTAATGAATCGACCTGAAACCATTAAGGTCACACACAATGGGAAGTATCCCAATGTTAAAATTTTGAAGGAGTTGGCTGACAAACTTGATCATCCTGAACATTTGCACACTGCCCAGCGACTTAATAACAGTCTTTTCACGGTGCGGTTCCAAACGGCTGCACAAGCTCTGCACTACCTTGAGGACCCCTTGAAAGCCTACAAAGACGTTGAAGTATTCGTACCGCCTATGTCAAACTTGTGCCCATCGACATCCCTAATAAGAAGATCTCAGCGGCACTTAGTGGATATGGGGAGATTGTCACCCCCATTCAGAATGAGTGACACACGCTCAAAGGTCTGTAACACGTATATACAGGCACAAGAATTGTTTGCCGGCGTATGACAAAACCAGTCCCAAATTTCCTTCAAGGTGGCAGCTGAAAGGCCATGGTAACATATATTGGCATGACACGCACATGCCGTCAATGTGGTCAGGCTGGCCACATTGCTCCTCAGTGCCCATCCCGGGCTTGCCCCAACTGTGGTACGTTGGGGCATTTAGAGATCTCATGCGAGCTAGCCTGCTCCAAGTGTGGTGCGGATTCCCACACCAAATCCAAGTGCACCCAGTTATCCTTCGCAGACGTTGTGACTGGGCCTTCAACTTCTTCCCTTGTTTTCAATGAGGAGTTTCCAGCACTACCCTCCACGGTACTAATGTTGCTATGGACATTCAACCTATTACTTCTATAGAATTACCGGTTGTCATACCTGTAGACCCAACTATCGAGAATGTTGTGGCTTCCGTTGTTCAAGAGCCTTTGGTTGAAGACCGCCAAGTAGATCCTGGAGCATCCACAGTACATGATCATGAGGTTCTTGATACGCCATCTTCAGAGGTTTCTTCTCTGTATCTTGCCGTTGAGTTGGCTGTTGTTGTTAAGTCTGAGCCTCCCATGGATGCCGATGTTCATACAGAGGTCCCTGTGCCTCATTCACTTGCTTCTACTGACGCCCAAGTCGGACTTGTTTCCACTGTTGCACTATCCGAGGTTACTTCGGATGATGGCAATCTTTTCATCGATTCAGTTGAGGATGTTGCTTTTTCCTCTCCCGTCAGACCTATCTCCATCCCTTCCACCTCCGGGGACAAGGTTTACCTGTTGTCCATTCCTGCAGACCACCGAGACGTGTCCCGGATTTCATCCATGCTGCTCATCCTACCAGAGACTCTCGTTCTGCTGACAGATTCTCCGGTCAACAACGGCAGACCTCTCCATCGTCAGAGGGCCGGACTCGCGGCAGCCGTTCGGCCAGTGTACATCCTAGCCGTCGGGAATGATCTCCCGTCCAACTGGATAAAGGGGTATAATGAATTAGCTTCGTTTATCTTTTTACTAAGCTAATTATTATGAATGAATAATGCTCTACGCTTCAAAATAATGAATTCCCAAAAAGGGTGTTGTTACTCGTTAATTATGAACTTAAACAAAGTCTCAACGCTGGTTATTTATATTAAGTAATCAAAGTCATAAACCTAACAGCCAGACAGAGGTCTGACAAAACTAAGAATTGAAAAAGACTGAACTTACAGAACAACTTGTTTATTATGATGACTCCTGGTCAACTAAGGCACTCATATATCACTACTACATAACAACACACTGCAACGCAACGCAACACACCACCAACAACACCAACCACCCTCAACTCCAACGCAACAACACACAACTACAACGCAACAACACAACTCCCACTTCTCGATGAACGCGCCTATATACGAGCTACCACCACGTCATGACTTACACTCATTGCCAGATCTCATTCAGCGGGGTGAAATAATATTCCGTTCAGTAGGAAGATAATTTACATAGTAAAATAAAATAACCAGAGATAGTAAAATCAAAAGGAAAGTGAATATAGAGTATACGTTACATCATCTCCCCCTTAATTTTTCTTCTTTTTTTCTTTTTTTTTTTTTTTTTTTTTGGTGTCCGAAAAACCTATCAATTTTGGAGTGTAAGTCTTACATTTCGATGATTGACGTTTCTCGATCTTTTTTTTTGATTTGTTGTTTGGTGGTAGCCGTATTTACATTATCAACTTGGCATAACAATTTACGAATCTGTATTCGACTGAAATTTGTAGTGTAGAACAAACCAAACCTGCATCGGCATACTTTCCTTTTTATTCTGCCTAGCAGGAATCACTTTTTTAATTTCAAATTACGTGCGCCTCATTCGTGGAAATACATAACAACTGTATCAGCAGCGAAGATTGCCTGAAGCTGCCTAACAGTAACAATTTTATTATTTTCATTTCAAATTACGTTTGCCTCATGCGTTGAAATACAGAACAACTGTATCAGCAGCGAAATTTACCTGGAGCTGCCTAACAGTAACAATTTTATTATTTTCATTTCAAATTACGTTTGCCTCATGCGTTGAAATACAGAACAACTGTATCAGCAGCGAAATTTACCTGGAGCTGCCTAACAGTAACAATTTTATTATTTTCATTTCAAATTACGTTTGCCTCATGCGTTGAAATACAGAACAACTGTATCAGCAGCGAAATTTACCTGGAGCTGCCTAACAGTAACAATTTTATTATTTTACCCCTAAGCACATAGATATATACAAAAAAAAGTGGATTAGTAGATGGACATAGAAGAAATATAAAAAAAAACACACATATATACACAAAAAGAATGCATAGGCCCACACGAAAAAAAGAAATTCTGACACGCCAACTGGTCGAGCAGGAAAAACAATAAACTGAGAAAAGAACCTGTCCACGAGAACTTACTTATCTCGAGGACGCATAAAAAATTCTAGTGCGAAAACGTTTTCCAGGCCTAATGGGACTGGGGAAATCAGGTGGCTTGGATCTCTTCCGGGACGGTAATGGAACATCGGTCTGTTGTCGGTCAGGAATCTGGCGGTCTGGAAATCCCTGCGGCTGAGAAGAACGGTCAGGAACGTCAGAGTCTGGCGGTCCGGAAATCCCTGCTGCGGCTGATAGGAACGGTCAGGAGTCTGGCGGTCTGGAAATCCCTGCGGCTGAGAAGAACGGTCAGGAACGTCAGAAGTCTGGCGGTCCGGAAATCCCTGCTGCGGCTGATAGGAACGGGCTCCCCCAGACTTTGGATATGAAGTCCCTTGGTGCTGGGGCCCGTTGTGTCCTTCCAGTATCTTTTTGGAGGGACGTGTCTCCGGCCACATCGCTTGTTTTCGTTTACGCCCATGGGGCATGATAGTAGTAGCAGGCATCGGCCCTGTTTGCCCTGAACGGAGGTTCCAGGGGGCGAAACCCGGGCGGATGCAAAGATTTCTGCCTTCGTCGCTGTTGCGGCGAAGCAGATTGGGGAGACAAGTGACGTTTGCGCCCAGCTTTTGGTGGTGCTGGACGGTGTGGAATATTAAATGTTGGATTCATAACTGACAAATCCGAAATGTCCGACGCCTCTGAGTCGCTGCTGTATTTCAGCGGTCGTGCAGGGCGATGTTTGGATTTGCCTATAGGAATACTTTCCGATGAGGTATTCAAAGAAGAAGTATCCCGCGTTGGTGCAGAGGTAGCCGGAAACGGCGCAGCAATAGTCTTGGCAATGGTTGGAGGGAAAGGAACGATACTAGTATTCGACGAACGCGAATCGAGCCTTGGTCTCACGGGAGAATCAGGTTGCGGTTGTAGAAACTCGTCTGGAGGGGGGAGGGTGAAGAAAAAATCACTGGTGATTCGTCAAAAATGTTCGGTGGGTCGTCCACAATTTCTGGCGGTTGAACATGAGATATAGATTCTTGAGTCTGTGGAACAGAAGGTTGAGTAGGATTGATAATGAACTCGATATCCCGTTCGTGATACTTGCGACATTGATCAACATGTACATATTGAAAATTGTTGTTCGGTTTCTCCAGAACAATATTATTTTCAAAGACATTTGCCACCCGATATGGACCTTCGTAGCTGGGTGCAAATTTCTTCACTAAAGTATGCGAAACAGAAGACTGGAAGTGCGTTTCCACGAGAGTGAGATCTCCAACGACAAGATCTGGTTCCCTACGCCTAGAATTATAATATCGTGCTTGAGCCGCTTGTGCTCCTAGCATTGCAACACGAGCTTTTTCTGCCATAATGTGTACTGATTGCGGAGTTGGTCGCTGATTTAGTTCGTCGATAATCCCCGTTAAATTTTCAAAAGGGGTTTTAATTTTGCGACCCAGAAAAAGTTCTGCAGGAGTAATTTTAGTAGACTCGTGGACAGACGAGCGGAGGGCGAACGCAAAAAGTTCTAAATGGTCATCCCATTTTTCATGGTGGTCCATTACGAAAGTCGCAATCATTTTCACTAGCGTTCGGTTAACGCGTTCTGCAGGATTACTCTGGGGATGATATGGGGAAATGAATTTATGTTTAATGTGTAATCTCGCACACATTCTTTCAAAAATGTCAGAAATAAATTGAGGACCATTATCCGAAACTACTTTATTAGGTGCACCATATCTAGAAAATACTTCATTAACTAAGACATTACAAATAATCTCAGCCGTAGCGGCTTTAATGGGAAAAACTTCAACCCATTTAGAAAAATTATCAGTTAGTACTAAAACATAACGAGCTTTATTTTTAACAGATAATGGATAAGGTCCCAATAAATCTATGGAAATAATATCAAATACATGAGAACTTGAACTAGATTTCAAGTGACCGGCCGGTCTTACATTACGGTAATTATTAATCTGACACAAGTGACATGATTGAACGTATGCGAGCACACTTTGGTACATGCCAGGCCAATAGGCAACATCCCGCAATTTACAACGGGTCTTGCGAATACCTAAATGGCCTGCAAGAGGTTTGTCATGAAATTCATTTAAAAGAGCCATTCTAAGGGTTCGCGGAATACATGGGCGAAACTCTGCCCTAGTAGTCCGAGACTTTGTATAATAAAGAAGACCCTCTATTACTTCAAAATGTTGTGACCTTCCAGCCAGAGAAGGATCACTTGGTAGGGGCGAACCCGCAAGCAAAAAATTGTAAATATCCCCAAAATCTGGATCATTTATTAATTCTGCCATTATCTGCTCTCTGGATGTGATATCAGCTATCAGAAGTAAAGGCTGACATCCAGGGAGTAGTTTCGGTGGGGACCCCACTAATCGGAACGCGAGATAATGCGTCCGGTAATTGATTCTTATTACCTGGCTGATACGAAATTTTGATATTGCTCTCTTGTAACTTCAGAGCCCACTTCATAAGTCTTTGAGATAGGTGTTTAGCAGAATTCAAATACTGAAGGGCAGAATGATCCGTAATTATGTTAACTGTCAATTCGTTAAGATAACATTGAAATTTATTCAGTGCATACACAACAGCAAGACATTCACGTTCCGTAGCTGAATAATTGCGTTCAGCTTTAGCTAAAGTACGAGACGCAAAAGCTATTGGATGCCCAGCTTGTGACAAAACGCAACCAAGACCAACTCCGGATGCATCAGTATAAATATCAAATTCTTTAGAATGATCCGGGAAAGCCAACACCGGAGGCTGAGTCAATGCAGACTTCAGTGTTTCGAATGCAGCGTTAGCTTCAGGTGTCCAAATAAACTTCTTGTATTTACGCTTTAAAGCATACAATGGCTCACATATTGTAGCATAAGCGGGGACGAACTGCTGATACCATCCGGTCATTCCCAGAAAGCGGGATAGTTCTTTTGCTGTTTTAGGCCGAGGAAAGTCAGCAATAGGCCTAATTTTTTCATTATCAGTGAATAAGCCGTGGGGAGTAATTTTCAACCCCAGATATACAATCTCGTCCCTCGCTATCTGGCATTTACTAGGTTTTAACGTCAAGCCAGCATTGTATATAAGTTGGAACACCTGTTTGAGCAGAGAAAGGTGCTCGTCAAAAGTCTCTGATGTTATAATAATATCATCCAAATAGACATGCACATGGGGACCCAGGACAGGTCTGAGAACCGTGTCCATAAGCTTTTGGAAAGTAGCAGGTGCAGAAGCTAAACGAAAAGGCATACGTAAATATTCATAGGCCCCAAAAGGAGTCACAAAGCCTGTTTTATCGACAGAGTCCGGATGTACTGCCACCTGCCAATATCCACTCGCCAAATCCAAAGTTGACATCCATTTGGTTGACGACAAGTCATTTAGAATATGTGACATGACAGGTAGGGGATAATTGATTGTTTTTGTGACTTGGTTGAGTTTGCGAAAATCTGTCACGAAACGAAATTCATTTGGTTGTTTCTTTGGAACCAAGAAGGCAGGAGCCGCCCAGGCGCTTGCTGACTCCCTGATTATGCCTTGCTTAATCATTTCCGCAATTTGACGTTGCATTTCCTGTTTTTTATGTGGAGCACAAGGGTAAGGTTTCGTCGCAATGGGTTTCGAACCATCAGTGTCAATAACATGATAAACCACCTGTGTGAAACCAGGTTGATCCGAAAATAAACCAGGGCTTTCCTGTAAAAGGAGAGAAAGCTGGTCTCGTTGCCCCTCATTCAATTGGTCACTCAACAATAAACTCGTAATATCTACAGGAACCGTCGGAATCATTTCGACAGGTTCCGGAAAGGAAATCACATGTTGTACAAAATTCAAAGTTATTTGAAACTTGTTAATAAAGTCCATACCCATGAGACATTTCACGGGTAGCTCGTCTATAAGCAGGAAAGAATGCGTAAACCGAGCTTTTCCCAGCCCTAAAGATAATGTGACAGTTCCTGAAATACTGAAGATTTCGTTATTTGCACCTCGCAAATACTGCGTTGCAGGCTGAACATGTATTGCAGAAAAAACATCATTGCAAAACTTTGTATTTAGGGCTGATATCTCAGACCCAGTGTCGAACTTTGTCTCGACAATAATGTCTTCAAGTGTCAAGAATACATCAGGCAACTGAGGAGTTTGAACAGTCACTAATATTGTTTTAGGGTCAGAATGTTTGGTATCAGGAAGCAGGACCGACCCTTCGTCTACTTCCTGTGGAAGTTTAAAGGAATTCTGGTGGTGTTATCATGTGGTCGGAAACCTCGACCCTGCCGGGTATCGGGAAAATTTTCACGATAAGGAAAATTGCGTGCACCCTGCGTCGGGAACTCCGCGTGTCTGTTGACATTTTCATGTTCGTTACGTCTGCCCTCAGCACGGGCAGAAAAATTATTATTGCCCTGAGCATGATAACGTTCCGAATGCTGCTGAGTGGAACGGGGTCAGCATACTGTGCATTATGACGATACCCCGTAGCTTGCTCCGAAACTCGTTGCTGGTTCGCCACTCTTCTGTGTGGTGGAACGTATGAAGCTTGGGTGGGCACGTGTGTATGCTCGCGCTGAAAGTTTTGTCTATTATGCCGCTGAGGGTTTTCGGAATAAGCCTCGCGGGGTGCCCGAGCATTATGAGTCGAACCATGTTTGCCATGTCGCTCTTCATACGTGCGTATGAGGCGAAGGCATTCATGAATAGTGGTAGGGTGTCGAACCTCAAGAAAATCTTGTAAGAATGGGTCGAGCTGCTGTACGAGGGTATCCAACATGTCAACATGACTGGCATGTGGATCCCATAGATTATATAGGCGTGTAGTTTCCAACGCAAATGCAACAGGGCTATCATTGGGACCCTGCTGACGAGAAAACAGCTGTTGAGCAAGGCTAGCTCGACTGAGGCCGAAAGGAAAGACCTCCAAGAATTCTGCACGGAAATTCTCATAATGAGAATCCGGGTTCGACCCTCGCCACTGCCGATACCAGGTCTTGGCGGTATCTCTCAAGCAAGTTCCGGCAATTTGGACCTTGCAGTCTTCCGGAATATTATATAAATCAAAATGGTCTTCCAGATCTTCGAGGAACTTTAAAGACCCCTCCAAACCATTGAAATGAATTGTGCCAGCATGCGGCACGAAATGGGCAAGCATTCTGCTTCGCTGAGAGGATTGAACTCCCTCAGGTACGACCCGCGACTCAGAGTGATAAGAAGCTGGTGCATTACGAGATGGTGAAGAATGCTTGGGTATGTGTAGATTATTCATATCCAAGTCAGAGCCACAGGCTTCGTACAAATTGTCCAAACAAACACCATTACCCTCGAGACTTGCCGGAAGGTGGAAATTTGCAGTTGTCTCAGGTAAGGAAGCCATGGGTAATAATAGTCAGGATCTCGTGTTCGAGAAAGTTCGGGCGCCAATTATAATGAATTAGCTTCGTTTATCTTTTTACTAAGCTAATTATTATGAATGAATAATGCTCTACGCTTCAAAATAATGAATTCCCAAAAGGGTGTTGTTACTCGTTAATTATGAACTTAAACAAAGTCTCAACGCTGGTTATTTATATTAAGTAATCAAAGTCATAAACCTAACAGCCAGACAGAGGTCTGACAAAACTAAGAATTGAAAAAGACTGAACTTACAGAACAACTTGTTTATTATGATGACTCCTGGTCAACTAAGGCACTCATATATCACTACTACATAACAACACACTGCAACGCAACGCAACACACCACCAACAACACCAACCACCCTCAACTCCAACGCAACAACACACAACTACAACGCAACAACACAACTCCCACTTCTCGATGAACGCGCCTATATACGAGCTACCACCACGTCATGACTTACACTCATTGCCAGATCTCATTCAGCGGGGTGAAATAATATTCCGTTCAGTAGGAAGATAATTTACATAGTAAAATAAAATAACCAGAGATAGTAAAATCAAAAGGAAAGTGAATATAGAGTATACGTTACAGGGGAACTTCGCCCAAATAGCCGCCGACGGATACGCTGCCGGGATCACAGCCATTTCAAATCAAGCGGTTGGCATCGTCATTTCTAAGTGCCAGTCCACGTTTCTAAAAAGGGTGGGATAAATTGAATCTACCCCTTTTTCCTTACTGACCTTTGTTTAATGTATCTTTTGTGTTTCAATTTTTCTACTTTACCTTCAAACTTAAATTTTCAACTTTAAATCTTTAGGGACTTCGGTCCCGGTCAGTAAGGCGTTGGCTCATTGGTTGAATTATGACCCAGGATTTTGATATCCTGTGTGTCCAGGAAACATATTTTCATAGTTTTAGGCATGTTTCGGATTTTTGTCAATACACAAATGCCCTATGCTGGTTTAGTCTTTCTCCTACCAGTCACAGGGGCGTCGGAATTATTGTCAACCCTAACTTCAAGGGTCGACAACTGAAATTTCAATATGATGACGAGGGTCGAGTGACTGCTGTCAGCTTCACCCTCGCGGAGTTCAAAATTCGCGTTATTTCATTCTATGCGTCAACGGTACCCGCCCAACGGCGTAAATTCCTCAGGAGTCTTCCTTTATTTTTTGGGGATGGTGAAGACTTCCTCATTTTGGGGGGTGACTTTAATCTTGTAACGGAGCCTCTTGATAAACAGGAGGGTACCTAGCAGACGGACTCGTCCCAGGATGCTTTCTCCGGGTTCACGTCGGGGGCGGGGCTGGTGGACGCTTGGCGTTCTACTCACCCTGGGGTCTTCGACTGAACTTGGATGGATGGATCGGTTCGGACCCGCCTGGACAGGATTCTTGTGGGGGGCCCTGGGTATTGTGACATTGTGTCTTTTGTTCATTGTGATGTTGATTCTGTGTTTCTCCGTGTGAGCGACCATCGTGCCGTTTCTGGTGAGGTCGTTCTAACAGGTGCCCGGACACGAAATCAGGGCACGTGGAGGATGAATCTGAATCCTCTCGAAGACGACGACATCCTTCAGGGCCTAGAGGGGTTGCTTCGTTACGAAATTCAGTCTGAGACTCATTACACTGGTGAGTGGTGGGAGGAGGTTAAACTTAAAGTGAAGTTTTATTTACGACTTCAAGGGAAACTTTCGGCTCGTCAGCGGCTTTTGGAACGAACTCGCCTTGTTTGTATATTACGTGCATGCAAAGCCGGGAAGCAAATGGGTGCGCAGAATGATAGTATGATTGTGAACTTCAAGCTCAGTTGACAGATTTATTTTGTAAAACTGGCCAAAGATGCACACAGGACCCTATTTCACAAAATTTATAAAACGAGATTTCACTTGCAAGTTTTTGTGCGAAATCTCGCGGAGAAAAAATTATTTCCCAGGTCATTCCTGGCTTACAGCATGAGTCACGCTTCGTGACCTCTCAACCAGAAATTCACAATTTGGTTTTCTCGCATTTCAGAGACCTGTTTGCATCTGATGAAGTGCAGCAGTCGACCGTCGACTCTTGGGTCGCTGACGTGACCCAACTCGACGCCGCGGCTTCTGCTCTTACATCGGGCCCTGTTCGTGTTTCTGAGGTAAGGCAAGCCAACGCTGGCCTGAGTAATGGTTGCAGTCCGGGTACTGATGGTATCCGTGTCGAGATTTATAAACGTTTTGTTGATCTGCTTGCTGAACCTCTCTGTGATGTTTTAACCATGTTCTGTCAAGCGGCCTGATGGCCCTGGTCGTCATTGGAGAGTGGAGATCCATCACTCTTCTCAATTACGATGGCAAGAATTTGGCTAAAATCCTTGCGAACCGACTGATAAGGGTTGGGTTATTTCTGGCCTAGTAGGCGTGTGCCAGGTTTCTGGAATCCCGAGAAGGAGAATTTTTCAAATTTTAGCCCTCGTGCGGGACGGTATTCGTTACCTCGACCGCAAAAGATTGAAGTGCTGTATCCTTTCTTTGGATCAAAGTAAAGCCTTTGACAGGGTTTCTCACAAGTATCTTGTGACCCTGCTAGAGGCTTGCAATTTTTGCCCAGATTTTGTTCACATGGTGAAGGTCTTCTATACTAATGTCTTTAGTTTTATCCGAGTCAACGGTCAGCCTACGGACTGCTTTCCCGTCCGGAGAGGGGTCCGTCAGGGCTGCCCGTTGTCTGCTGCACTGTTCGTACTGAGTATTAAAATTCTCCTCAGGAGGATTCAATCTGCGTCGAATATTTCTGGCATCCCTGTTTCAGGTATGAGCTCTACAACATCTGAGCTTAAATATCTTCCCTACGCAGATGATGTTGTTCTCTTCCTTCGAGATGAGATTTCCTTGAAAATTTGTTTTCATGTTTATGGTATATATGCGAACAGTGCAGGCGTTGCGTTGAATGTGGATAAAACTAAAGCCTTGTGTTTTGGAGATTGGTCACCTGATCTTTTACAGTTTGTAGGCTCAAAGGATGATCCCATAAGGATCCTCGGTGTTTATTTTGATAAAAAGGGGTTCACCGCGAGACGTGGCGCTCTGTTCAACAGAAGATCACGTCGGAATGTGCTCGGTTGGTTGGTTGGTTGGTTGGTTGATTTTTATGGCGCAAGGGCCATGTTTGGCCAAAGAGCGCCAGACACAAAATAAACAAACAGTGTTAAAAAACGTGGCATAAATCCCAAAATCTGGCTGACCAAGTAAAACCGAACCATGAGAATGATGGAAGGGCCAAAAAAGACAATGAAACAAACAGTATTAAAAACATGGTACAATGGTTAGAAACTAGCCGATTAAGTAAAACTGAGGAATGAGAATGATAAAACACATCACGAAAACGAACACAACTACACATAGGATGAGTCACAGGAGGGGGACGAACTGTCACTCTCCTCCCTCCTATGTTCCTCTATAATGTTGGTTGAGGGTGGGGACGAACTGTCACTCTCCTCCCCCTATGTTCCTCTATAATGTTGGTTGAGGGTGGGGACGAACTGTCACTCTCCTCCCCTATGTTCCTCTATAATGTTGGTTGAGGGTGGGGACCTCGCTGAGTCTGAGACAGTTGCAATGTTGGTCAGTTGCACCGCGACAGTTGGATGGACACTGCACACCTTTGCGGATTTAGGGCCGGGTCTTCCACACGTGCAGGCTTTCTGCTGGGAACTGGAAGAGTCGGTCGTCTTCAAAAGAGAAGGCGCAGACTCAGCTGGTCGAATAAGCTGGAGCTCGGTGAAATCCACCTGTGTCGCTTGTTCAGCTGTAGATCTCTTGGCAAGTGCGGCGAGAGCTACAGGGCGCGGAACAAAGGACTGCACGGGTTGTGCCAGAGACTGAACTACTGCGGCAAAAGTACGCTGTCGGTTGTTGGGAATACCCAACTTGGCCTTTGGCAGCAGGGTACGAGAGGCCTTCTAGGGTCTTGAGGCGCTGGATCGCCATCTCGTCCTTCCATTTCATACAGTTGCGGGAGTAAGCTGCATGGGCCTCACCACAGTTAACACAGCAGGCAGCAGAAGTGCAACCTTCCCCGTCATGTTCACTGGAGCCACAATTTGCGCAACGAGCGGAACTGTTACAGAAACGTTGTGAATGCCCGTACCTCTGGCACCTGAAACAGCGCAGAGGACTGGGAATGTACGGGCGAACTCCACAGACCAAGTAGCCAGCCTTGATTTCGGTCGGAACTTTCGGGGTGTTAAAAGTCAAGATTACATTTTTAGACTTAATCAAAGAACCATCGCGCCGGAACATCATACGACGTGCAGCAATAACACCCTGATCTGCTAGTTCACTCACCAATTCGTCCTCACTGCACGCCAAGAGATCAAACTCCGAAATAACACCCCGAGAGGTGTTAAGAAACGGGTGAGGTGTCACTTTGACAGGAATGCCTTGAAGACTAGTGAGGTGCAGAAGAGTGGTACTCTGAGAAACACTGCAAGTTTAGACAAGCAGGTCTCCAGAGCGAAGCTTCCTCACAGACTTCAAGGAGCCAACCGCAGCGTCCAAAGCTTTAGAAATGAAAAAGGGAGATCTGGTGGACAGTCTCTCATTCGGATCGATGGATTCTACAACTAAGTGTGTAGCATGCGTATTCACAGCAATCGAGGGGAGACGACGCTTCGGAGCAACTGGTACAGCTGCCGAAGAAGAGGTTCCACATTCTTGGTCCAGGTCATGGTCTAAAGATCGTTTAAGGTTATGAGACTTGGTAGGTTGAGAAGACGAAGGAGAGTCGTTGTCAACTATCATTTTCTCAGGTGACTTGAATTTGGAGTTTTTGTTTTTGTTTTTACCCATGGAAAAAAGGAGGAGGATTCGTCTGCAGACTACTCCACCCACCACCGAGCCCTACAAGGGAGAACTGGAGGTCTGCAAGCCAAGAAAATGACGCTGGACACAGTTCTGGAGCTTATACGTTGCAGATATAGTCCGTTGGATGTGATCACACGCACTCGGCGGACACTTCGGCCTCCGGGTACCGTCATGCCAACGCCTTTGGCATGATCCCACAGCCCCCGGGCTTACCCTGCCGTGCTATACGACAAAAAAGCCGCTAAAGACCTGTACACAACTTGGTACAAGACTTCTGACTAGAGGTGGGTTAGTCTCTAGCCTCCCGTTTACAGCGAAGCCGGGGTCGAAGAGGAGGTTGGTACACAGGAGGCACTTCTCCGGTCTCCTGCGACCTCAGCCGCCAGACATCCCATTTCCGCCTCACGGGTCTCCGCACGCGGCAAACATGCAGGTAGGTCTAGCACCCAAACCAGATAAAAGGAAAAAAGTAATCCAAGGAAGACAAACCCTGAAAGGGAACCTAAACGGAATCTCAGCAACCTACGAACTGAGCGGTTAATATAAAACAGTTAGTGGTGGAGGGTAACAAAACCACAAGACCGGGGTGTTAGTACATAGCGTGGTAGCAATTAGGTAGAGTATACAACACGGGCAACTAGCCAGTGGAGAAAATAAATAAAAACGAAAAAGCGAGACACAAGACCAGCTCGGGATCGTGGGGCCGCGACTCCTCAACAGCTGGATGAACAGCCATCCCTGCAAACTCCAACAGCAGCGAAATAAAAAAACAAGCGGTGGCATGACATCAGATGTTGACCAGTCACAAGGTCAGCTCGGGCCGTGGGGGCGCCGCTCCCCAAATAACTGGAAAACCAGTTATCCCCGTGCGGGGGAATGTGTTCGGTGGGATGGTTGCCAAATTTTCCTTTTTTATAGGGCTAAATCAGCTAACAGTCTCTTGGCTTCCAAAATTTCTTTTTACGGTACCCTGCAACCCCGGACGTACAGGGTCCTTTTGACTCTAAATTCACTATTATTTCGATTTGTATGGGGAACTAGAGCTCTCCTCTCTCGGGATTGCCTGTGTCAACCAGTCTATCGGGGAGGGGGGGGGACAGGATGTTCGGCACATTCTTGTGTGGTGTCGCGCGTTAATGGTTTCTAATATAGCCTACATCCTGAAGAACGATTCTCATCCTAGCTTTAATGTCGCGTGTTATTATATTTCTTATAATCTTAAGTTATTTTCTTTTGCTTGTAACTATCTTGGGCCTAGAGCTCTGAGGCCCGGTGATCCACATGGCACTATCATTTGTGAGGCTAGATTGTTAACTAGCCAGAACATCAGGTGTTCCTCTTGACATCAAGCCGATGCCATCTATAATGTATTCTTGACCATCTTTTGCTCCTCGCATTCAGCGCAGGTTTCTCGCCTTTGGGGATGAACTGGAGGGTCGCATGGGCCAATGCTGCGTTTGCGGGTGTGTAATGTCTTGTGCGGGACCTGCAGTAGCGCTTGGCACATGGGGTGATTTTCACCCGTGATTCCCTTTTTCGTTGGGGAGTCATCGACTCTCCAGGCTGTCCCCACTGCGGACAGCCAGAATCTTTATTCCACCGATTTGTGGAATGTCATTTTGTTCGCAAACTTTGGCAACTTTTGTCTAGATGGATTTCTTTTAATACACTGGCGGAAAGTGAAAAACGAACACCAAGAAGGAGACGTCTGATACCAACGAAATTTATACAGCATAATAACGGAATACAGAGGATAACGTGATCAAAACATTATGGCAAAATACAGCTGTATTTGCTGGTAAACTGAAAAATAACATTTCCATGTAACATGGTTAGTACGAGGTTGAACCGCCATGAACTGCGTCACACTGTGCAATTCTGGCATTGAGTCTGTCGTACAGATGTTGGATGTAAGTTTGGGGTATTGAGTTTCAAGCATCCTCAACCTGGACTCGTAAATCGGGGATGGTCGTGGCTAGCCATGGAGACCGGATAAGTCGTTGTCTCATAAAATCCCACGGATTCCTCAGCCATTGTGGAACGCTATACTGCCCGGCAACGTGGAATCATGGTGTGGGGTGCTATCAGCGCCAACAGCCGCTCATCACTGGTACGCATTACGGGCACACTGACGGCACGCCGCTATGTTGACGAGGTGCTACGTCCCGTGGCACTACTGTATCTGCAGGGCATCCCAAACGCCGCTTGCAACATTATAACGCCCGGCCTTATACCTCTCGGATCAGCCAGAATGCTTTACACGGTGCGCGGATCTTCCGTGACCAGCACGATCCCCCGACTACTCGTCCATCGAGCATCTGTGGGACACGATTGGACGTCGGTTGAGTACCCTCTCACCCCCGCAAAATGAAGATGATCTGTGGACGCGGATCAACACCACATGATCCACGATACCCCAGGACTATTCGGACTCTCATTGCACTGATGCCACGTCGGATTCAACGCTGTTTCGCACAAAATGGAGGCCACACTCCTTATTGATCATCCTGTATATTCGGCCACTGTAGCCTAGTCTGTATGTGACAATTAAATCATTTGTTCAGGATCTGCTTGGCTATCTGTGTGTCAGTTTGGTCTGTTTTCGAGCATTCCTTCATGGTGTGGCATTTTCTCTGTCAGACAGGCTTCAGGGAGTTCGGGTTGCGGTATTATTGGGACTGGCCAGGTTTGTGGATGAGTGCTGTCTATATAATAAGTTGTGCGCCTCAGAGCTATAGTGATAGGATAACTGGCTGATAAGAACAAGAATTTGGTTCAAAAATGAACTTAAAGAAAAAAGTATTGCACAATGATTTTATAGGAAATGAAGATGTACCGATTGATGGAGCAAATCTAGAAGCAACCGATGCCTACATTTACTTTGGGCAACACATTTCAAACGAAGGCTACAAAGAAAAAGAAATTAGTAAGGGTATAAAACTTGGTTGGAGAGATTTTGGATGAAACACTATAAGATTCAAGGACAATTTACCATTACGTGTTAAAATAGAACTATTTAATCAGTGCATCCTTCCAGTTTTTTATTTGTGATTGCTTGTGTTTGGACTTTAATCAAGAAATATTTTCAGAGGCTGCAAACAACTCAAAGAAACACAGAGAAATGCATGCTTAGTATAACTCAAGGTTGTTAGAATGAGAGAAGGTAGGTCAATGAGTTCGCCCAACCCACTCCGGCTTAGGGTTCCAGAAATCAGTGACGTCAGTGGAACCCTCTTGGAGCTGTCCTATGCTCTCTCTCCCCAGTGCAGACGTCCACTTGGCATCGTGAACTCGTTTTCAGATCAAGATAGTTCTATTTCTTTGTTTAATCAAAGGATAATTTTACAATCATCCGTTATCAACTGATTTCAAGCACAGGCTGAAAACGCTATTGCTTGGATCAAAGCTTCCGCTGCCGGCAAATTGCAACGTGCGCTTTTAACAATTTGTGTATAAACCAAATACTTAAATTTAACAAAATAAAAAAATCAATCACTGCAACATGTAGATGAAAAAAAAATATTTTTATGATTTTATTTTAGAAGAGTCCTTAATATTTCCTACACAAAAATATTCGGAATGCAAAAATATTCGCTACGCAGTTATCTTTTTATCATTTTGTGAGGAAGTTCTTATTAAAGACACAATACAACATCGACCACCTTCGATCTGGAAAGAAAATCGTAGACTTAAGCATTTTTTACTCTCTCTCTCTCTCTCTCTCTCTCTCTCTCAGAATTTTCAGTCCATATTATGGCCTTTTTCTTAAGGTTAAACCCAATACGCATTTCTGTGAGATAAACATTATGTCTTTAGGGCAGTTTTCGTGCGTGTTCTTTACGAACGGCATTTTTCACGTAACGATTTTATTAAAATATGAGATTTATTTTCTAGTACTCGCAGTGAAATTTCGATCCGGGTCCCACAAAAGCTTCATCTGGCCCTGCGATGAAGACAAAATAATAAGAGCCAATTTATTTTTCAATTTAATGGAAACACAAGACGAGGCAGAAAATTCGAATGCCTGTGAGATGGACAATTTGTGTATTAATACTTGCAATTTTGTTAATCCTGAAGAGGAAGAAGCGTACGCTATTTTGCTGGATATTTAGTCTTTCTTCACAAGGATAAAGAATTGGAAACGTTTTCCTACTTAACGGGGAACCAAAATAAAGGCTGGATTGAGACTTTATCAAAAGGTAGGTTAATGATACCAAACAACATTTAGATACAAACTGTCAAACAGTTTGAATCAGTTTTTCAAAATTTCATGGAACTAGCATATATAAATCCCAAGATGCCATAAACAAACTTCAATCGAAATTGAAATTAAGCTTTACCGAAATAGACGTGGGTGTCATTAAAACCTATGTGAGGGCAAGAACATTTTTCGTATTAAATATAATAACGACGTCAACCAACAAAACTTAATGAAGAGAAAAAACCAAGCACATGCATTGAATTCCACGGAGTTAAAAAAAAGAGGAAACAATGGAGGAAAAGTTCCAAGTTTTAGTAATCCGTAAGTTTTGTTTTAATTCTGTAATTCCGATTTAAAAAAAATCCTGCCTATGCATTCTTAAAAGCTTCTAATTTGAACTAAGAATCACGCATTTCACCATTCTTTACCTCCGCGACAGAAGACTGCTGGGGACCAACTGCTCACAGGCCTCCGCGAGGGGAGACCACCCGCTGTTTGTTTACAATCTTTGACCTACCTCTTTCATTCTAACCACCTTGGGTATAACTAAAAAAGGGAGGAAGGGAAATACATTTATTAGGAAGTGACAAGAGTTGATAACATCATAATCAAGGGAAAACCCGTAAAATGGCAATGGGGTGGAAGAACTGATAACCACCATTGGACAACTGAAATACTAGACTAAAGAGCTCGGGAAACGAAAATACTCAGAAGAAGGCCATGTGGGAAATGGTAGATGAAATTCGAAAGCATGCTGGAGTGAATTAGAAGAAACAAGCTCAAGATAGAAAGTTTTGGAAAAGATTTGGGTAGACCTTCATACAGCAGTTAAGGTCTCCTGAAGTATTTTTCTCAACTTTCTAATGGCTGTTGTTGATAGTGATACGTATATATACTCACGGACAATGAAATTTGCGCACTAAGAAGGAGGCATCAGATTTAACTAAAATTTTATGGACGTAATGATACAGATGAATGATACACATGATGGCAAAAACAGAGCTGCAGGATAATTACAGAGGGATCTGTGGAACACAGTCCGGTCATTTTCAATAGCGCGCCGCACCGTCTCGTGTGGCGATACATGCTGAAATACGGTCCGTCATGGAGGCGAACAGATGCCTGATGTTGTCCTGCGGCAGACTGGCCCACACGTGTTGGACGGTGTGCTCCAAATTCCGGATAGTGCGGCACGGCGGCAGCCGGCATTTCAACCGGTCCCACACACGCTCGATAGGGGACACGTCCAGGGAGCGAGCAGGCCACAGAAGTGCCTGGAAATGACGTAGGCAGTCCTGGGCAACATAAGGCGTGTGCAAGCGGGCATTATCCTGCTGGTATAGCGCATCTGGAATCCCGCCCAGGAATGGGGAGCACATGGGGCCGTAGGATCTCATCCATATACCGCTGGCCCGTCAATGATCCACGTACCACTACTAGTGCTGATCGGCTATCATAGGCAGTAGATCCCCAGACTATAATGCCTGCAGTGGGGGAGGTGTGGCGTTCGATAGTGAGGCTGGGATTGTGCCGTTGACCAGGGAACCTCCACACCTGGTCACGATGATCATCTGTCCCCAAAACGAAGCGGAACTCATCGCCAGACACCACACGTCGCCAGTCTGTGGCGTTCCACGTCGCTCTGGCCTGGCACCACTGTAAACGGAGCAGGCAATGTTCCGGTGTTAATGGTAGCACACGTAAGGGGCTCTGTGATCACAGATTCGCTTCCGCGAGGTTTCGGAAAATGGTTCGCGGGCACACAGGAGCCGCTACATCTGCCTGTATAGTGGACCGGCGCCCCGTAGGATCCGTTCGTGCCTGGCGCACGATCCGTCGATCCTCTCTACCGGTGGTCCTTCTGGTCCGTCCGGAGCCACTCCGCCGTGTGACAGTGCCGTCACGTGTCTACTGCTCCCAACATAGTCGGACGGTATGGTCAGAACGATCCACGGGGCGGGCTATACGACGCGCCGACCACCTTGCGGTTTTCAGCCCGATGATCAGGCCTTTCTCAAAGTCCGTAAGTTGCGTAAATCGACGTCTGTGGCATCTACCCGGTATTCTTGTCACTCTGTACTCTTGCTTGCGTCATCCAGTGCTTTTCGCTTTAATGGGGCATCGACTACACGCCGGTTTATAAGGCTGCCAGTTCGTGCTTGCAGCGCCACCACAAGTCATGTGCACTCGCACCAAACGTGGATCGTTTGCATACCAACACGCACTCTATCTATTTGCAAAGTTTCGCAGTTGTAGCATGTTTTCTTCTAGGTGTGCACATTTTATTGTCCGTGAGTATATTATTCCCTCTTATTTCACATTAGAGTTCCTGCTTTCGATTGATTGCTTCCATAGTCTCCGTTAGGAATCTGAGCACCATGGGGTCTTTTAAAAGCTTTTCCTGCGAGTGCTCAGGTCCCATCATCTGCTGGAATACATCTCAGGATAAACCGATCTTCCTTCAACTTTTACTACACTGAAACTAAAACTACTCAAAGTTTTAGGTTCAATCAAATAGGTAATTAATTTTCCACATCGAAGCACTGAGCTAAAGTTCTGGAAGCAGATTTTTAATTTCTTGGTCCCCATCCTTTCTTGGTTACAATATCCACCAACTGGAAGTGAGCAGTTATTCTTCCCTGTTGATGATCTTGTCAGCTGGAAAACTCCCTGTAACAAAAACAAAGCTAAGACGCCTACTCGGGTGTGTTGTAGACAAGGAACACGAGGAACTCCCGGTGTATGACTCCTCGGGTCAACCCCAGATAAAGTAGAAAAGCGTTTCACTCTTTTGGGGTCATTGAGTTTTTGATTGATTATTAGAAACGCACGTCAAGGAGAAGCTATTGATCCTCTAAATATCAGTAATGTGCGTTGCACGTGTCGTATTCGTCCTGGATAGATTTGATAAAACGTGTCCACATAATCATATCCCTTTCTTTCTTTTCTTTGAAGAGCAGCACTAATAACAGCTGACGTGAAACAGTTACTATAATAAGGATATCGTGCTTTGATAATTGATCACCGCTGAAGTCGAGACGGTGTCGGAAAGGTCACACGATCTTCATCGATTTCTGTGAACGAGTCTGGGAGATCGATGATACTGAACGCTGTTCAAGACAACAGTTTTCCTTCCCCCAACTGGCAATATTTGTCGACAACGTACCGTACTTGTTGACACAAGAAAGTTCTGTCGGCTCAAGATGGATTATATTAGATACCATCCTGCTATCTTTAATGCCAAAAGAAGCGTTATTGACTGGAGGTTCTTAAGCTTACAACATTTCCGTAGTTTTTGCAGGTTTGGATCCGACTGTTGCAAATATTTTCGTTCACCCTCCTGTTTATCATGCTCTTAAGGATGATTTCTTTTCATGTCTCCTGAATTACTTCGCAGAACAACATTTGCTTTCAATCAACATGTCGTGCAATCAATTTTGAGATTCAGCAAAAATACGTAGCTTTGTTGTTCGACCATTAAAGTTTCTCCTTCAAACAAAATGAGCTTTAAGCG
The DNA here is from genome assembly GCA_039090855.1 of Macrothele yani. Taxonomy (NCBI): domain Eukaryota; kingdom Metazoa; phylum Arthropoda; class Arachnida; order Araneae; family Macrothelidae; genus Macrothele; species Macrothele yani. Next base: position 63,871,854 of record CM077006.1, read on the forward strand.
TTTTCGCTCTTTACACGCCGACACAGTGTATTACTCTATCAGTCTGATTAGCCGTGTAATTGCATCACGCTATGAAAGCCAGAGAAGATTGTCTGCAGGAGACTCAGGACACATGCGATTGCATGAACTTACCACGCCCAATGTCGTAGTCAGTTCACGCAATCGCATGTGTACATAGAGGAACTACTGTATATACGAAGTGCAGCAGAACCCGCATGTAAGCATCTGGTATACAGTGGGATCTCGGATTTAACTAGCAAAATAAGAAAATGCTAATTCAAAGCTAATTTGATAGATGTTAATAACAAAATTTAATGAAGTCCAACGAGGGAGAGAAAGGCAAAGATGATTGTAACGTACCAGGAGATGTGACGTACCTGCCAGAAGGACGCACACGACATAAAGGCAGATAGTAGTCAGAACAAATGTCCGCGTAGCTCAATTGGTAGAGCGACTTATTCCGGAATGAGGGGATCCGGGTTCGAATCCTGGCGTGGACAGAAATGACGGAGAAATTAACTTCGTTATAATGGCGCCCGAACTATCCGGATGACCCGGCCGTTCAAAATCTCGCATTGGTGTGATGTTATTTCCACACCGCGAGATAGGAAAAATAAGAGCAGCACTTCGAATAAAAAAAAAATAAAAAATAAGGGGGAGATGATGTAACGTACCAGGAGATGTGACGTACCTGCCAGAAGGACGCACACGACATAAAGGCAGATAGGAATCAGAATAAAACGTCCGCGTAGCTTAATTGGTAGAGCAACTTATTCCTGAATGAGTGGACCCGGGTTCGAATCCCGGCGCGGATAAAAATGACGGAGAAATTCACTTCGTTATATGATCACTTGGCAAAGTAGCACAATTCAACGAAATTTCATATTTAATTAGGCAGAGAAAGTCCGCTGCGCATTGTCCTGGAATGGAGCAATAGAAATGGTGGTATACAGGAGGGAATTGGAACATTGCAAGAGAATCCTTGTGTGCTAGTGGAAGATTGTTGATAGGAAAGCAATGGGTGAGGGAATACATCAAATGATCTACAGACGAGTTGTGCAAGAGACTCTTCGCCACCCACTCCAAGGGGATATGTCTTGGGTGTATCGCTTCAGCAGAGTTAAAGACAGCCCACCTACTTTCCTGGTAAAAAAAGAATGGGTGGGGCTCAGGCATATGTAAGTGGAAATCTAGGTGACAGTTGCAAAGAAAAATAGGAAAGTAATGAAATGGGGATGTCCTTGGAAGGACAGCAGGAGATTAAAATTACTGGAATTGAGTTAATCGTTCCTTTCACCCTCCAAGTGAGCGTTGCATTGGGACGATCAATGATGCTTTTGCTTCATGTGGGTTTTGTAGTTAAATCGATCCGTCGCGCGTGGCCGTCAAGCTGAATATACTTGAAAGATTTGATTAATTAAATATTTCAAGTATATCCAATTGTTATAGATATACAATATAAACGTATATGCATATTACCACGTATGCATGTTTTTAGATAGTGGGATTTTTTACCCGAAAACGGATTTAGAGAGCGAGCAGCGCTTGGATTTTTTTTTTTTTTGATTGGAGGTTTAACGACCACCGTGAGCAACCCGCTGGGCTATAAGCAGTCACTCATACCTAACTTAGAGCCATTGGTTCCAGGGAAGGGAGAGAGCCGGTGCCGTAAGACAAGCACAATATCCATGCCTCACCGGGAATCAAACCCGGACACACAGAGCCTGAGACTCAGTGGTTAATCCTCCATAGTGATTCATGGCAACAATTTGGCCTCGAAAGTCTCAATAGAACAGCACGCCAATGGACGGACATGGAACTAAAACGTCAATCCGTAACCGCCAGCCTTAATTTTTTTTTCTTTTTTTTAACAGTTTTTTTTTTTTTTGATTGGATTTTTAAAGACCACCGTGAGCAACTCAATAAGCTATAAGCAGTCGCCCGTCCCTAATTTAGGACCACTGGTTCCACGGAAGGGAGATAGCCAGTGCCGTAAGACAAACACAACAACCATGCCTACCGGGATTCGAACCCGGACCCCGTTCGGACGAATGATCAGAGGCCATCGCTTAGACCACTGCGCCACCGGGGCGGCTTTTTAACAGTTTACAACTCATTTCGCGGTGCTGCTTATATAGCCACTGGTACCACGTGACAGATGCTATCGTAGTTTCATGTCCGACCACTAGGGCGCTGTCTTAAACACAAGAGTTGGACCTCTGTCTCTCCTCCTTTGTGCACGGACTGATCTCGGTCAAATGATCAGGAGCCAGAGTCCACTGGTCCACCGGTCGGCCGCCCAGATTTAACGAGAGTTTCCGTCGATACCGAGCTCAACGTTGTTAGCGGGTTCTACTATGTATACCAGGTAATTACCCCTTCTTCGCTCGGGATACCGTATTGAAAATGTATATAACTGTAAATGATTTATTTGGAAAAATTTGTTTATAACATTCCATTTCTTTTCAGACGGAATAAATGCTAGAGATTTAAGTGAGAAGTCCTGCACAGGTGTGCGATAAACTTCTTAATAATATTTATTATATGAAGCAAATATTGTTGTCCTTCCGAAAAGAGTAGAATAATAATTATGCAGTGCATGAAATTGGCTTTTGAAATAAAATTCTTCAGCATGCATTCAGATTTTCAATACCGTACTGTATGTGTCGAGGTCCTGACGCATGGAAATGGCGTTTAAACACCTTTCTTAACACAAAATATTTGGTTTTGAGTTTTGGAATGATTATTTGATTAAAATAATGTAATAATCGCAAACTGAAACAACATACACTATATTGACAAAAGTCACCGGACACCCCTTCAAAAGCAAATGAACGGATCCGCTGCGTTATTAAGATGCTTGGTACAGCTGCAAACGGTATAAAATCAAGACTGCAGCTGACCGTGATCATATCGCACTGTGAGATTAAGTGAAAATGTTGAGGCGGGAGAGAACTGACTTTGAGAAAGGAAAGATGGTTGATTGTTATATTAGTAGGTTGTCCATAAGAGAAACCGAGAGGCTTTTAAACATACCCAAGCCAACTGTTTTGGAAGTATTGAATAAGTGGAAGACACATGGCGTGCCTAAGCAGCACAACGTATACCAGCAGACTAAAGAAAATCAGTGATAGAGGACGTCGAAGTCTCAGAAGAGTCGTTACAGCTAATCGACGGAGTACTGCACAAGACCTCAGTATACAGGTGGGTAAAAATTCTTGAACCTCGGTATACACACGTACCATTCGCAGAGAACTTCATTCCATGGGTTACCGTGGTCGTGCGGCTGCTCATAAGCCTTTTATCTCCACTCGGAATGCTACTCGTCGTTTAGAATGGTGTAAAGAACATTTAACGTGGACCGTAGATTAATGGAAACGAGTCCTATGGACTGATGAATCCAGATACACGATCCATCAGTCTGATGGCCGTGTGTGTGGGTATGGCGGCATCCGGCGAACGCTATTTACCACAGTGTACTGTTTCTACGGTTAAGTATGGAGCTGGCAGTGTACTTGTGTGGGGGTGTTTTTCGTGGTATGGTCCCAGCTCACTGGTTATCGTGGACAAACCTGTTAACAGCACGTCTACCTTGATATTCTGGACAATTATGCCCTATCAACTCTGTGGCAATACTATGGAACCGAGCCTTGTTGGTACCAGCAAGTTAATGCACTGAGCCATAAAGCAAGGACTGTTACGGCGTGGTTTGACGATAATTCCGTATCGTGTGTGGACTGCCCAGCACAGAGCCCTGATCTTAATCCCATAGAGCACATATGGGATGAATTAGAGTGGCACATAAGAAGTTTGGAACCAAGGCCTATACTACTAAGCAACAGTTAGCTGCAGCATTATGTACTGAATGGGAGCGCATACCTATCGCTGTGTTCCAAATCCTTGTCGAAAGCATGTCTCGAAGGGTCAGTGCATGCATTAAGGCCAAAGTTGGACCGACACCGTACTAATATATTTCAATAAATGCTATGTTGTGCTTCTCTTCTAGGTGGCCGATGACTTTTGTCAATATAATGTATAATTACGTAAAAAAGGACGTTGATTTGCTGATTTGCCAAGGTATTTCAAAATGTTAGACGCAAACAAAAGAAAACAGTTAGGCCAAATAACCAAAGGAAAATATGATATATGATGAATAAGAAATCTAACAGGTTTGAACTTAATCGTAGACACTTGATTCGTGGTTTTATAAAATATCTGCAACTTCAAGAAAAATAAACACTAAGCAACTTTCACAGCTGTTGCGATCTGTTCACAAATCATTACTTCATATTGTAGCGAATATGAAAGGGGATTTACTCAGTAAATAAATCCATCGCTCTTTCCACGTTAAGCAACGCACAGCAACCGAAAAATTGTTATTGGTTGCTGTGCGTTGCTTATCATGGAAAGAGCGATGGATTTATTTACTCAACTGACGCCACGTATTTAGATAATTTTCACCCTGGATTTACTCAGATTAATTTAATAATAACTCCAGATGGGCCTTCCCTTTCAATCACAACAACAGTACCACTATTTTTCATAACAATTGTGTGCTTCGGCGAATCCAGTTTGATGCTATAAAATACGTCAAATTATGACTCCTTCGAGGACATCATTCGGCAGTGGATACGAAACAGTTACTCTAATAAGGATATCGTGCTCTGGTGATTGATAACCGCCGATGTCGAGACGAAGTCGGGAAGCGAACGAGAAGAGCAAAAGCATCTCAAGAGTTGAAAAATAATTTGGACTATGTTTTAGAATCAAAATGCGTTCCCGTACTGTTCTTCGGTGTACTGCAATCTTAGTGCGAATTTAACTCTCATTTCTGATAAGTTTGACAGAAATTTCAACTGCAGCGTTTGGAAAATGCCATAAAACTGTTACAGAACACTAGCTTTTTTAAATATAATAATATAATATAATATAATATAATATAATATAATATAATATAATATTATATTATATAATATAATATAATACACTGAGTGGCCACTTTATTATGACCACCCTCTCAGTACTTTGTTGGGCCACCTTTTGCCTTTAATACTGCGTCAATTCTTCGTGGCATGGACTCCACGAGATGTTGATAGGTGGTTTGTGGAAATCTGAGACCATGCTTGATGAATAGCACTTTCTAGGAATGTGAGACTGCAGGATTGTGGATCCAGCTGTCTGATGGCTCGTTCATATTCATCCCACAAATTCTCAATGGGATTGAGATCTCGAGGTTGTGGGGGCCACCTAACCAAAGTAAACTCACCGGCATGTTCCTGAAACCAATCCTGTACAATACAAGCACTATAGCAGGACGCATTATCTTGTTGAAAGTAGCCATCGCCATTGTGATAAACCATCCACATGGCAGGATGCACTTGGTCCGCAACGATGTTTAGATATGATGTGCCAGTCAGACGTTGATCAACACGAATTAAAGGGCCCAAAGCATGCCAGGAAAACATTCCCCAAACCATAATGTTGCCTCCACCAGCTTGAAGGGTTGTAGCAATGCATTTGGGGTCCATGCTTTCGTGCTGTTTCCGCCAAAATCTCACTCGGCCATTGGCATGGTGCAACTGAAAACGTGATTCATCGGACCACATAATTTGTTTCCAATTATCGACTGTCCAATCCTTGTGCTCCTGTACGAACTGGAGACGTTTTCTCTGGTTAACTGCAGACAGCAAAGGTGTTCGAACAGGCCTTCGGCTGCCATATCCCATCCGATACAGTGTACGGCGAACAGTGCGTGCAGATATCATTTGAGGGGAGCCTTGATTAAGATGGTCTGTAATTTGCTGCACTGTTGCCCTTCTGTTGTCTGTTACCAGTCTGGACACTCTCAGTTCCGCCCGAGCAGTCACTAGTCGATGACGACCACACGTTGCACGTAGAGACCCAGTTCTTTGGCTGACAGTCCAGTCTTTAAACACTTTAACAACAGTGGCTCTGGAACATTTCACGAATGCTGCGGTTTCGGTGATACTCGCTCCATTGCTCCGAGCTTCTACAATAATCCCACTTTGAAAGTCCGTCAAATCGCATTTTTTACCCATCTCGTCACCCAAAAATTCCCCCTACTACTGTCGCAAGCACTAAGCTTTCCCTTTTTATACTAGCCTCGCCCTCTGGCGGCAACAGCGTGCAGCCATAACTAATTTGCTTAAAACTGTCAGGTGGTCATAATAAAGTGACCACTCCGAGTATAATATAATATAATATAATATAATATAATATAATATAATATAATATAATATAATATAATATAATATGAGCATCTAAATAATTTTTCTGCAATTTGTAACACACAACAATAAAGGCTGTAAGAACAATGTTCAAGAAATTAAAGAAATTGAGTTGCTTTTTATTAGGTTAACACCATCCTCATCGTTCCCCCTCCCTCTTTCTCTTGCAACTTATGTTTTAGACTTCGGCACCTTTTTCTCCGGAAAAAGCTGCTCGAGGTCTAAAAGATAAGTTGTAAAAGAAAGAAAATTATGTATACATATATTTGTGTGTGTGTGTGTGTGTGTGAGCGCCCGAGTGAGATATTGAGAATGAGGAATCATGTGGCGCACCTGTTTTCATTTGTAGGCAACAAGTTTAATAATCGGTAACTTACTACGTGACATGTCGTGATGACGTACTACTGAAGCGACGCATGAGTGAAATCGACAATTAAGCAGAAATAAGCCTGTCGCCAAAGTTTGGTTGGGAGAACTGCCGCTCCGTAGTAGGAAGACGTGGATTTTGTTCGGTTGTTTGGGTTAGGGGTTGAACAACCACCGTGAGCAACTCGATGAGCAGCTGCCTGTCCTTAATTTTGGGCCACTGGTTCTAGGGAAGTGAGAGAGCCAGTGCCGTAAGGAAAACACAACATCCATGCCTCTCCGAGATTCGAACCGGCACCCATCTCTAACGAATGGTCGAAGTCAGCGCTGAGACCAGTGAGCCACCGGGGCTGCGAAGATGTATGTTCGAATTCACCCCCGATAAAGAAGGTTATAAGTTATAAACGTTCGAAAAAAACAGTCTTCAAAAACTTCAGCTTTGCGTATATTGAAAGGTACGTGCAAAGTTCAGAAGCCGTCGAAGAAATTTCTCAAAGTATTTTTTTTTTTTTTTTTGATCGGGGTTTTACGCCCACCGTGAGCAACTTAACTGGCTATAAGCAGTGGCCAGTCCCCAATTTAGGGCGATTGACTCCAGGGAAGGGAGAGAGCCAGTGCTTTAAGACAAACACGGCATCCATGCCTCACCGGTATTCCAACCTGGGCCCATCTCGGACGAACGGTCAGAAGCAATCGCTTAGACCACTGCGCCACCGAGGCGACTTCCTCAGAGTAACACAAGAACACTATGTACCGAAAGATACATTCTCAGTGTACTACCGTTTGAAGTACCAAGTCTTCGAACTTACTGGGGTCTCTTAGCTATGGACAGCTAAGTTCGGTAGCTTTTAAAAATGCACTGCTGGCCACCCAAAATGTAACACCAAGAAGGAAGCATCCGATTGGCCTGAAATTCGCAGCATGCTTCGCCTGCGAGAGGACATGCAAACGATTAGCATTGCAGGGCATATGCAAATTATGTGCGCTCGTCACGCCACCGAGAAACACTATAAGAAGGGTGCACAGAAGGTGGGGTGTAAGTAGTGGAAGTGTGTTGTGCTGCCGGACCTGTGCGTGGGAAGCTCCCTGATGCATCGGCAGAATACGGCCGTCATTCCAGAACATTTCGGAGTTCGACAGAGTACGAGTAGTGGCTTATCGCGACAGCGGTTTATTGTACTGAGACATCGGCGCCCGTGTGAGATGTCGATCCAGCCACAGTGAGGCGAGTATCGATTCGGTGGGTGAAGGAGGGACGGACCGACCGACGCGAGCGATTGTCGCAGCCGCGGCACACCACCGAACGAGAGGACCGGCATGTTATTTGGCGGGCATTGACGGCACGCACCGCCACATCACGAACATTAGCGCAGGAATTAGGGTGTGTTGCGCAACAACCTGTGTCAGCATGTCGTCTGCAGGAGTGGGAACTTGTCGCAAGGCGCCCATTGCTCCGATTACAATTGACGTTACACCACCGGCGACTGCGGCGGCAGTGGGCCGTTGAACGCCGCACCTGGACTACGGAATGGCACGACATTGTCTTCTCCGACGAATCCCGCTTCTGCCTGCAACACCACGATGGTCGGATCCGCGTGTGGCGGCACCTTGGCGAGAGACTGTATGACGCCTGCATTATGCATCGCCTTACCGGTCCGTCGCCTGGCGTCATGGTTTGGGGCGCAATTGAATATGTTACCGGCACCCCTCTGGTACGCATTGCCGGTACACTCAACAGCCACCGCTACATCTCCGACGTTTTGGAGCCTGTAGTCCTCCCTTACCTGCAGAACCTGCCAGCGGATACGTTTCAACAGGACAATGCGCGCCAGCACGTGGCACGCATTGTGCAACAATTCTTCACGGCTCACCAGGTGTCACTACTGCTGCCGTGGCCCGCCTGTTCTCCCGATATGTCGCCCATCGAACACGTCTGGTTGCTGATCGGTAACCGAGTGGCCCGGCAAGCACCACCCGCGGCTACACCTGATGAACTATGACAATGTGTGGAAGCAGCCTGGACCGACATACCCCAAGCCCACATCCAAAGCCTCTTTCGTTCGATGCCGCGGCGTGTAGCGGCCGTTATTACCAGCCATGGGGGGCCACATGAACTATTGATGTCTGCGTGTTCCGCAAGTCGCACGGGCCTGTAAGCTCAATCGTTTTATCTTTGTATCTGTTGTTCTGTGTCCAGTAAATCTGGATTTGCTATCTCGTGTCCTTCTTGGTGTTGCATTTTGGGTGGTCAGCAGTGTAGATACAGAATCTATTTGCTTCAGACTGTAAAAGGAAATTTAATTTATACGGTGTTCTCTTTGACAATACATATTCACATGGCAGTTCGTAACTTTTGACTACGATGTTTTTGGCTGCAGTGTCGGCATATTAGGATTCACGACAGGGTGATACAGTTAAAGAAGGAAGGACAAGATTGCTATACTATCTACACTTACTCATGTCCTTCCTTCAGACATTTGCTCCATCGCTACGCAAGTTTTTGAGTGCCTTCAGCAAAGAACATGGACGACTTCTGGATTAACAAGGCCTCAACCTCTTCTCTGACGTAAACCATCGGCTCTTCAGGAACTTTTCACTGGTCGGAAGATGTGAATTGTGAAAGTCGAATGGTGTCATATGTGGACTGTACAGCGGATGTGCAAGGACTTCTAAGCGGAAGAGCTGCGGCGTCTGCGCTTCGATGGGCAACGTGATGCAGAGCGTTATCATATAGAAGCACGATACCACGTGTAAACTCGCTTGTACTCTAGCTTTTGATGGCGTGAGAAAGACTGTGTAGAGTGTCGCAGAATTTCTCAGCGTTAATGGTCACACCATGTGCGAGCCAATAATTGAGCAATATACCATTTTTTCTCACGCAGGACTACGTCTAACTCCGCAGATAACATGAGGTGATTTATTTATTTATTTATTTTTTTTTTGATTGGAGGTTTAACGACCACCGTGAGCAACTCAATGGGCTATAAGCAGTCGCCCGTCCCTAATTTAGGGTCACTGGTTCCAGGGAAGGGAGAGAGCCAGTGCCGTAAGACAAACACAACATCCATGCCTCACCGGGATTCGAACCCGGACCCCTTTCGGACGAATGATCAGAGGCCAACGCCTTAGACCACTGCACCACCGGGGCGGCTGAGGTGACTTACGGCCGACCGTCTGTGACAAAAATAGGTCCCAATTGAAATCATTATAGCGTTAAAAATACGTGCCATACACTAATTGTGTTAGCATATCCGTAAACAGCATGGAGTCCAATTCGCGTACTGCGCAATACACCGTGCGCGTGACGCCCCGTCGCCCCTGTGCGCGGGGGAGATGATGCAATATTTCTGGGGGTGCCGCCGCGTTTGACTCAGTCTATCTCGGCAACCGTCAGTGCAATACGACTGTGCGTGGTGTCGTTTTAAAGCTCTCGACGAGATCTATTCAAATAGACGAAGAATATTTCGCAATGGTTTGAACAGAACATTTTAAAAATTGTTTTCTTGTGAGCTGCTGTACACTTTGGAAAATATCACGGTTTATCTGGACAACCGTGAGAGCAAAACGACCTTGCGTGGTATCGTTTTAAAGCTCTCGACGCGATCGCCTCAAATATATAAAGAACATATCGTAGTGGTTTAAACTAAAATTAAAAAAAAAGGTTTTCGTGTGAACGGGTGTACCTTTTCTACAATGCAGCGGAATTCGCAGAATAAACGCAAGTAAAAGTGGAGAAAATCAAAACGAGAGGAAAGAGCAAGTGATGAGGAATGTAAGAAGCCCAAGAGGACAGAGCACCACGTTGGGTAATTCGTGAATCGATCTACTTTGTGTTCGCAGTGCATCCAGCATTATTTGTAAAAATTATGTAAGCTACTTTTCGTATCATAGACCTGTGTTGGCTATAACATATTAAATAAACGCTTTTGAAACCATACTCGACTACCTCATTTCAACTCTCCAATCTGCAAGTCGTAGTACTACGTTCCAAACTGACGGCTCAAGCAAAACTGAGCCTACTAGTTTTCTTTTATCAACGAAAGAGGTAAGCATATCTTTGCCTGCACTGCGAGAGACACAGACTTCGTTTGGTGGTGGCTATGCAACATGCTTCCTCTCCATGCTCATGCGTTTCGCAGCTGGCTCGAATGGTGATTCCAAGTTTCGACGCCGGTGATAATTCGTGACATAAACTCGTTTCCTGCATCCATCTGGCGTATAAGGAGTTCCAATAAGACATCCACATTCTCTGCTTCGGCTGATAGGTGCTTCGCAATCCACTGTGCACTCGCCTTTCAATACCACAGATGATCGTGGATGATAATGCAGAAAGATCGCATTAGGATATTATTGGTCGAGCGCTGAAAGTCACTGTTCAGTTTTGTCTCACAGCATTATCTATCACTGAAATGGTACCCTACATGAATGCACGGTGGCATTGCCTAGGTACTGGAAGATCCTGTTTTTTGACATCCTGCTCGAAATTCTCTCTTCCGATTAAACACCGTACTGCGTGCTGAGCAGTCTCCTTCGTATACTGCCTGCATCAGCTGAAAAATTTTGGGCTACACTTTTGACTTCAGTCCCCGTCGTCTGCTTCAGCTATCGCGCCAATGGAATGCCGGGAGAAACGTTTCGCAATAGATAGGTGGCGCTGCAACTGCGTCGGCGTTTTCTTCCGCGCTGTGTGTGTTACGTAATCGCTGTTTTGCTGAGTGCGTGAGCCGTGAATCCCGTATACTTACTTCTGTTTTTTTTTTTTTTTTTTTTTGATTGGAGATTTAACGACCACCGTGAGCAACTCAATGGGCTATAAGCAGTCGCCCGTCCCTAATTTAGGGCCACTGGTTCCAGGGAAGGGAGAGAGCCAGTGCCGTAAGACAAACACAACATCCATGCCTCACCGGGATTCGAACCCGGACCCCTTCGGACGAATGATCAGAGGCCAACGCCTTAGACCACTGCGCCACCGGGGCGGCACTTACTTCTGTTCGCCCTGTTCTAAGCGATACGTGGCTTGTGTATTTTTGGGAGCAGGCGAATTCATCGAAAACGAATTCATCGAAGACGAATTCATCGAAGACGAATTCATCGAAAACGAATTCGTCGAACGCGAATTCATCGAAAATAAAATCCTTCGAACGCGAATTCATCGAAAACAAATTTATCGAACGAACAATTCACCGAAAGACGACTTTATCGAAAAAAGTGAAACGAATTCATCGAAAACGAATTCGTCGAATGCGAATTCATCGAAAACAAATTTATCGAACGAACAATTTACCGAAAGGCGACTTTTTCGAAAAAAAAATTAAACGAATTCATTGAAATAAGGTCTAAGAGAATTAGCTACTAAACAGTTGGCCAAACGGACAAGTGCAGACACCCACTTTAGGGGCCGTATAAAAATTGCATTTTCTTAGTTTCAGAGGGGCGCAAAGGCCTAGGGATTAACATTTGATGCCTTAGTAAAAGGGCAATAATACTATCTTTGTGTCTAAACCTTATGAATCTGAGCACGACGCAATAAATTCATAACGTTTACATAATAAATCAAGCTAATAATGCTGCGTTTTTATTTAAGCATCAAATATTAATAAACAGGCTTTTTTTTTTTTTTTTTTTGATTGGAAGTTTAACGACCACCGTGAGCAACTCAATGGGCTATAAGCAGTCGCCCGTCCCTAATTTAGGGTCACTGGTTCCAGGGAAGGGAGAGAGCCAGTGCCGTAAGACAAACACAACATACATGCCTGACCGGGATTCGAACCCGTACCCCTTACGGGCGAATGATCAGAGGCCAACGCCTTAGACCACTGCGCCACCGGGGCGGCAAACAGGCTTAGGCCTTATTAACAGGTTTTTTCCATCGTGTTCATATTCATAACGTCTAGAAACCAAGTCTAGTTAGTATTTTTGCTCTTTTAAATAGGCATTAAATATTAATACCTTGGCCTGGGCCTTTTTAACAGTTTTTCTTCAATCGTGTTCATACTCACAAGGTTAAGACACAAGGTCAAGTTAGTATTTTTGCGCTTTTATTTAGGAATTAAATATTAATACCTTGGCCTACGCCTAGGCCTTTTTAACAGTTTTTCTTCAATCGTGTTCATACTCACAAGGTTTAGACACAAGGTCAAGTTAGTAATTTTGCGCTTTTATTTAGGCACAAAATATTAATTCATAGGCCCTAGGTATTTTTAACATTTTTTATTCTACTAGTATCATATTCACAACGTTTACACATCAGATCAAGTTAATAATATTGCGCTTTTATTTAGGCACGAAATATTAATTTATAGGCCCTAGGCCTAGGCCTTTTTAATAGTTTTTATTCTACCTATGTCACATTTACAACGTTTGCATATCAAGTCAAGTCAATAGCATTGTGCTTTTACTTAGGCACTAAATATTAATTCATAAGCACTAGGCTTAGGCCTTTTTAGCAGTTTTGTTATACCGATGTCATGTTCATACCGTTTATATACCAAGTCAGGTTAATAGATTGCTCTTTTACTTAGGCACTAAATATTAATTCTTAGGGCCTAGGTCTTATTAATAATTTTTTTCTACCAATGCCACATTCACAACGTTTACGTATCAACTCATGTTAATAATATTGCTGTTCTACTTGGGCACCAAATATTAATTCATATGTCCTAGGCCTCGGCCTTTCAAACAATTTTCGTTCTACCAATGTCGTATTCACAATGTTTTCATATCAAATCCAGTTAATAATACTAGCATAACTAGGAAGAATAAGAAGAGGAACTCTTGGATCAGGAAAATAACCAAAGTAGAAGACATCATAATGAATCTAAAATCCTTGAAATGGCTGAGGCTAGACATGCTGCTAGAAGAATGTACCACCGATGGATATTGAAGTATTAGACAGGGTACAAAACACATGAAAAGACCCGAAAGAAGACCACGTGGGAGATGGGTGGATGAAATTCGAAAACATGCCGGAATGACGTGGAAGAAAATGGATCAGACAGACACTTGTGGAAGAAACTTGGGGAGACCTTCATCCAACAGTGGATTGATAGATTTAAAATTCATGTTAATTTAGATTTTAATAGGTTTATCTGTAGCACGTACACATGCTGTTTTACAAAACACAGTAAGATTTATGATCTGACAATCACAGTATTAATAAAAAACTTCATGTGGCCGACCAATGGTATTTGTTTTCATACGGATACGGAGAAGTGGCCCCCGGAGAACTGGACACATTGGAATTTCAGTGCCATAAAATTGTTCTGCATAAAAAAATTTCGTCTGGCTATATTCCCCACTACTTGAGTAACTATCGTTCATAATTTTTTTTTTTTTAATATTTCATTTTGAGTAAGAAATTTAGACATTTCCATGATTTTCGGGCCAAAGACAAAGCGGAGAACTGGCCACAAACATTTAAGGGGCCGTATAAAAATTGAGTTTTCGACTGCTCCGTGGCTATGTCTCCCGAGATTGGCTATCTGACACACGTATGATTTCCGTAATTGCGTATTTTCTTATTTACGATATTTTTCAAAGTTCATAAACTACAACTAAACAAATTCTCTGCGGGTATGTGCAAACACAGGAAACTTGTAGGGGAGGGGGGTTTGCTTAAAACTTAAAATATGAAATATAAAGGATTACCGGTCCGATCGGAAGATTTTCGGCGTTTACAAGTTACAACTCAACAAATTAGCTGCGGACATGTGCTAACGCAGAAAAAATGGATCGGGCGCGGGTGGGGGAGGGGGTGGGGGGTAATTCCCCAAGTGTAAAAATATAAAGAATTTCTCGTCCGATCGAGAGATTTTCAGCATTTACAAACAGAAATACTTTGTTTTATATTTTAGGTATTACCCCCCCCCCCGATAGGTTTTCTGAGTCAGCACATGCACTCAGAGAGTTTGTTGGGAAGTAGGTTGTGAATGCTGAAATTCTGCCGATCGGACCAGAAATTCTTTATATTTTGCACTTTTGGTATTGACCCCCCTACCCCCCAGATAGGTTTCTTGAGTCAGCACATGCCCTCAGAGAGTTTGTTGAGAAGTAGGTTGTGAATGATGAAATTCTTCCGATCGGACCAGAAATTCTTTATATTTCATACTTTTGCTGCCCCTCCCCCCCCCCCGAGGCTTCCTGAGGCAGCACATGCCCTAAGATAATTTGTAGACTTGCAGGTTCAAAATGCTTAAAATCTCCCGATCGGACACGAAATCCTTTATATTTTGCACTTTTGGTATTGCCCCCCCCCTTCCCCCGATGGATTTCCTGAGTCAGCACATGCACTCGGAGAGTTTGTTGAGAAGTAGGTTGTGAATGCTGAAATTCTCCCGATCGGACCAGAAATTCTTTATATTTTGCACTTTTGGTATTGCCCCCCCCCGATGGATTTCCTGAGTCAGCACATGCACTCGCAGAGTTTGAGAGTTTGTTGAGAAGTAGGTTGTGAATGCTGAAATTCTCCCGATCGGACCAGAAATTCTTTATAGTTCAAACATCTGGTGTTGCCCCCACATCCACCCCCGAGGTTTCCTGAGGCAGCTCGTGCCCTCAGATAATTTCTGAAAATCTCCCGATCGGACCGGAAATTCTTTATATTTTGCACTTTTGGTATTGACCCCCCCCCCCGAGGTTTCCTGAGGCAGCACATGCCTTCTGATAATTTTCAGACTTGTACGCAATTTGTAAACTCCGAAATCTTTTGTTGAGTTGGAGATCATAAACAGCTTTCCCGTTTACTTGGGACGTGGTTTGAAGCAGCTTGTATTCCTCTTGATAACGTGATGACTCTTTTATATTGTTTCGCCAAAGGATTGTCCTACGATGATGCAATTAATGAATCTTCCCAGGGTGGGGCTTCCACATCCTCTGCGACAGTCGGTGACTATTATCAGTCTTGCAGAGAACTAGTCGCAGAGTTTATGGTAGCCTACGAAGAAGACGAAGGACACCTTGGAGGCCTGGTGTCATCGTAGAAGTAGATGAGGCGAAGGTTGGGAAGCGGAAGTATAATCGTGGTCGTCTTGTTGACGGCACCTGGATCCTTGGCATCGTTGAACGAGATTCGAAACGATTCAGGGTTGAGATCTGCCCGGAGAGTAACCGCTCTGCTCACACGTTGCTGCCACTCATCCAGAAGCATGTGTAACCTGGAAGTACTGTAATGACGGATAAGTGGGCTGCTTACCGCAATCTCCCATCCTGTGGTTTCCAACATCTGTCAGTAAACCATTCGCTCAATTTCGTCGATCCGACTACTGGGGTGCATACGCAAGGTGTTGAGAGCAATTGGCGGCCCCTCAAACGCACACTATGTAATGGAATTCAGAAAGACCACTTGGCAAACCACATTCTGGTAATATTTATTCCGACGAAATTGTCGTCTTTCCTCTGAACACTGTTTTGAGGTGATGATTGCTATCATCAAACAGTTCTTCCCTAGTACGCAATGTTTTCCACTTAAATATTCGTAATAGATAGACAGGTTCTCAATGAGGAGGAAACACTTCTTTTCCGTCGTTATAAATATTAAAAAAAACCTGAGCAACTCACATTCCACAAAAGCTATTTTTAGGGCCAGCCATATTACAAAATAAACCCCTTCCTTTCACAAATACCCCCACCGCATATTTCACGTCAATAGCACTCCTCCCGCACAACACACACACTTAATACGTAATGCACGCAGCGAAGGAGCAAAAAACGCCGACGCAGCTGCAGCGCCACCTGTAGCGAAACGTTTCTCCCGGCATTCTAGCAGAGCTTTAGCTGAAGCAGACGATGAGGGCCGAAGGTTAAAGTGCATCCAAATTTTGGATGGGGTAGAGTCTTGCTCGGTCAGAAACTGAATCACGGCACGTTGCACTTTCTTGGACCTATCCATATCGTAACGAGGATCAAATAGCGCCCTGTCGCACTCTCCAGTTGTGTTAGGACAACACACAGCCTACCTTGCTAAATTTCTTTTATTTGTTTGCGTACAGTGGCGTTACTGCCAGCGAACGCATACATATTGCAATGGTATAGTCTACGTTTCACTTGAACGAACCTTATAAATTCTCAGACTAACTGCAGCGCACGATAGTTTATTAACTTTTGAGTTAAGATATATTTAAACAATTATGAAGATCCTGTACTTTAAGTAAACTTGTAGCTTTATTATTGTTGCTGAATTATCTATATATTAATTCTATAAGGTTTTTTACTGTAAGACCAGTTGTGAGAGAACGGCTGAACGTACACATATAGTTGAGGTATCAAAATAAAGGTCTTACCATGTAGATGTGCCAGTTGAAGAGAAAAAGGAGATTGGGGCAACGGTTCGGGCGTTGTGGGGCGGCAAAGTTCCCATGTAAAGTCAATGAGAGAAGCTTGCGGTTGACTCACGCGCTGTTGAAGGTTCTCAGATAGTCTAAAGTCCGAAGTCTCTCTTCTTAGCGAACCGTTGTGCAAAACAACGCTAGCAGGAATATTTTTGAAAGTTCTTATCGAAACAGCGAACACTCGAAGACCTGATTACGTTGTTCCATTGGACTGTGTGATGTATATTTACAATTTAACATTCATTCGATCCAGTTTATTTACGTAGGTAAGACGTTTCCCATTATGAAAAGATGTAAATAAACGTTTCATATGAGTTCATTCTTTTCCAAAAAAAAAACAAAAAACAAAGAAACAACAACAACTAATCGTTGATTCCGACGGGTTTCGTCTACTGGAAAAAAAAACCAAAATATTCGTCGATTCCGACGGGTTTAGTCTACCGGGTTAGAATCCCTGTGAGGCATGGATGTTGTGTTTGTCTTAAGGCACTGGCTCTCTCCCTTCCCTGAAACCAGTGACCCTAAATTAGGTACAGTCGACTGCTTATAGCCCATTGAGTTGCTCACGGTGGTCGTTAAATCTTCAGTAACACACAAAAAAAAAAAAAAAAAGAGAAGAAGTGGTTGAATGAATTTGTCAATTAAATAAAGTTTACATTTGTTGTTTCATATGAGTTTATTATTTTCAAAAAAAAAAAAAAAACTTCCCTTCGATTCTGACGGGTTTCGTCTAGTATGCTTTTAATCAGATTTATTTCACTCTTCACTTTTCCATGTTGGAGTTGCTTAACGAAACCGTTATTTCCAAAGTTGCTGGATTTCTCCTATGTGTGATAAAAAAGTATCCAGATTGGATTTATCAAGAAAAAAAAAAGATACAAGACTCACAGCTTTGAAACTTAATCGCATTCTAAACAGTTCCCTTCCGGAACCACACATTTCGCCCAGCGCTGTTTCTATTGCTCGAAGCATTTTTGAAGTCATCTTTTGAAGCAGCGAAGAGTTGCTTCGTCGCATTCTTGAAATCTTTTCCCTATCAAGTGGTATCCTTCTTGAAATCTTTTCCCTATCAAGTGGTATTTGATTTTGAGAAGAGAAAAATGTCGCCGGGAGCGAAATCTGGCACATAGGGTGGCTTTGCAACTCGGTGCTTAGCAAGAAACTGATGCACAAGTTGGGATGCACGGACAGGCGCATTGTCATGGTGTAGTTGCCACTCTCATGCAGTGCAGACCTTTTGCGACGAACTGCGTCCATCAAGTTCCGGGATCATTATTATTAGTTCCGGGATCATTATCATAAACTCACGATTCCATCATCTGCTATGGTGGTTTTTAAAAACAGTTTCCGCCGTTTTCTACGCAGTAGATCACTAGCAGTTGAAACACAGGCCTGTTTTTGCTCAGCTGAGAGTAATTTTGGCACAAATTTGGCTGAGACGCGTCTTATGTCCAAATCGTCCGTAAGAATCGACTGAACTGAACCCACACTAATGTTGAAGTCTTCCGATAACTCACGAATAGTCATTCGGCGATTTTCGCGCACAAGTTCGACATTGTTTTCACTTTTGCTGCTTGCACGCTTCCCAGACCGTTCATCACTCTCAGCACTTTCACGACCATTTTAAAGATATTTTTACCACTCATAAAACTTGTGGCGCGACTCATACAATCCTTCCCATAGACTTCCTGTAACTTTAAATAAGTGTCTTTGCAAGTTTCGGCAAGTTTTTGACAAAATCTGATGCAAATTCGTTGATCAAGTTTTTTCGACATGGCAAAATGCGACGAACAGCTCTCCACAGGTAAGAACAAAGCACTACTGTAAAAAATACAGGTTCAGCAAGGGAGACATGACCCACGGCACATGCGTAGTAGGTTTCTGTGCCAAACCGCTTTCGCTATATCCCGCGATTGCGAACTTATGTAACCAGTCTGGATATTTTTTGACCACATTACTTCTTATCTTTCAGCAAACGCAAGTCGTGACTGCTTCTGTATTTTCTCCTTGATACCTTTATTTCGAAACACTTCTGCAAAAGCAATGAAATATGCAGGGCACATTTTTCTAGATTTCAAATGCTTTGAAATTAAGACGATTCGCTAACAACAGTAACTTTGAGATCACTAGTTTGGCCACAGTTTTGAAATCGACGACTGAACTCGGCATGCAAAGAAGCACGATTCAGATAGAGACAGGAGGGTATTGCGTCAACTGTATCGTCCAACGCGCAAGCTGTTACTGAAACATTTTCGACTGCGCTTCCGAGGAGGTAGGAGAAGTTTCGAAGTATAATTTTTTATATTCGTAGAAATCTGTGATTCAGTAACGATGGTGTGTACACCGTCTGACAATAAAGTTTCAGGACAGCTGATATTAAGAGGAAAGTTTAATAAACTGAGTCCAACTGTGGTTATGGTTCTTCAAAGTAGTCTCCTTTTTTTATTGATGCACCATTTCGAACGCTCCACTAGATGTTTGAAACACTTTCTGAATTCATTTACCAGAACACTGTTCATTTCCGCTGTAACGGTTATCTTGACGTCCTGAACAGTCATGAAATTTCGTCCTTTCAACGCCAATTTCCCTTTGGAGAACAGGAAGTAGCCAGCGGGAGCTAAGTCCGGGGAGTAGGGCGGATGGTTGAGTATGGGAATTCCGGACTTGGCAAGGAACTGTGTCACCGACAATTCCGAGTGGATAGGCGCGTTGTCATCTAGAAGTAACCAACTTCAAAGAGCTCGCAGGTGCGGCCTCACACGATGAATTCTATTCCATAGGCGATCAAGAACTTGCAGGTAGAAGGCATTACTGATTGTTGCGCTCTCCGGAAGCCATTCCCTGTGAATGACCCGCTGTTATCAAGAAACATAATCAGCATTGCCTTGAGTTTCGACTTCTGCAGGCGAACTTTCTTGGGTCTTGGTGAATTTGGTGCCCTCCACTCCATGCTTTGTCTCTTTGATGCTGGATCGTGTTGAAAGCACAACGTTCCATCACCTGCCGCAATGCGGTCCAGCATCGAAGTACTCGATTCCCCGGCCGCAATGAACGCCTTGCAGCTTTCGAATATTTACACTTTCTGTTCTTCAGCCAAACTGTCTGGCACAAACCTTGCGCAAATCTTCCTTTTCCCGAGATCTTCCTTTAGAATCAGCCGTCTTGTTTCACGGTTGACATGGAGTTCCTTCTCCATCGTCCGTACCGTAATTCGACGGTCTGACTGCACCAGAGCGTCAATATTCTCCACCATTTTCTCAGAATGACTAGTTGACGGTGTTCCGATCCTTGGGTCATCCCCGACGTCTTCTCTTCTCTCGCGAAAGCAAGCATACCATTCAAAAACGCGACCAAGGGTTAGGGCATTGTTCCAGTAAACAGTTTTGACCATTTCAAAGGTCTCCGTTGCTGAGTTCACGGCCTTTCAGCAAAACTTGATGTTTACTCTCTGCTCTCTGTTCAAATCCATGACAATGGTTTTTGGGGTACTTTCTATTAACAGTCTTCAGAATCGGATAGGTCTGTACTTTCTTAGATCTTCATGATTCCTGCAACAAAGGGAAAGCACAGTTATAATTTGACCCATAGAACATATTTTTACCACTACCATTAATAGAGTAACACCCACTGTCCTGGAACTTTATTGTCAGATCGTGTAGAACACAATATAGCACGGATAAATAAGGAATGTATTCTAACGGATAAATAAGAATGTATTCTTCGTATTCTAACCGTACGAATTTTTTATGCGATAATTACTTTCTCAGCATCAGTGGTTTCTTGGAGGCTAGATGTTCTTTGCTGCCCGGAAGATTCATCATTAATCCGTAATGTCTTTCCTCGCATTGTGTACTGTTTTCTACGGACGACGATCATCTCGTGTAGCGTTAATTAATCCAACAGTAAATTAACGCTTAATCATCATAAATGTGAGAACACTGAAGAAATGAGCGTCTCTTATTTAATCTTGTATAATGCGTTTAGCCGTAATGGCACTGAGCAAATGTTTCGAAATTTGCTTAAGGTGTAAATAAGTGTACTAGACGTCAAAGCAAATTCTATTGGTGATCAAACTGAGACGGAAAATAAAGTGAACTGCAATCTAAGGCTGTCTTCACTGCAAAGGAAAGACTTCCTCGCAGAAGGCAGAACTTCAATTAACCGTCGATCCTCTCAGTCAACGCCCTCTGAACTGAAAGCCTAATAACTTGTTTGTGACGTCATCATAAGTGGACCACATTTTCGGTTCCCGTGTTCGCCTATCGACAAGAATAGGCTGAATCTAAAGATACGAATAACAAATGTTTTCATATAGTCGTTGTTTATGGTACTTCGTGTCACAAAACTAACTGGGTTAACAATAAAAACATAATTGTCTTGACTAGTGACATAACTCAGCGACCCCTACAGTTACGCTGTATCACAAATCCAGTCAGTTTTACTACGCAAAAAACTACAAATAATGACCACATTTGAACACCTGCTGCGTTCTGTCTGTTCAGAATACACCAAAAACTTCGTATTTTCTTTGTCTGGCGAGCAGTGGAAACAAACATGCGGTCCACTTATGATAACGTAATGAATTTGTTGTTAGACTTTCTGTTACAGGAGGCGTCGGCTCAGTTCTCTGTCACACACAAATGCCCGATCACGTGTAACGAGTCGAATGCGAGCTTTTATTAACATTGTTTCTACGCGAGAGCAAGTACGTAGAGTTTTACAAATGTGAGACGTGATTAAAATATTCGTGGGATGAAGTGATTGCACTACCCCTGAGACGATGAATGAACGGCATGCAAAACAGCTGAAATTATTTTTCCAATCTTCCTGAAATATGGAATAAAACTGGTTAGGCACGTAGCCCAACTCCGGTTGCCTGCGAATCGCAATTGTCCTTTGAAACTCCTTCTGAAATAAAGAACGAAAAAATTTTTGTTATCCACCAAAAAGGACTCGCTGCAAAGTATGGAAAGCATTCCAAAATCCTCTGTCTCATTGATTTGTTTTATTGAAGTACTTTTATTCACTGCACACATGCCTTTTGAATATTGCATTAAAATCTAAATCGTCTGTACTGAAATCCAACAGTTCGATTTTAAAAGAGCTTCAAAAAATGACCGTAACTGACTGCCGTTGTCGTCTAATGCACGTGCATCTCTTCTATGTACAAAGACCGTTCCATAAAAACGGAGAGTATTTTTTTTTTGAGTTGGCAACAGTGCAAAGCGGGAAAATAACCACTCAGACGGCTTACCAAATTAAGGAAGTATCTATGGCAACAGTCATTAGCCGTGGCAGACGATTCTGGTTTTGTTATTGCGCAGTTGTTTAAGGTACGTCTGCATTGCGTCATACAGCTATGGAGGTGAGTGATTCACTATTAAGAAGCGAAATGCGTTATGCGATAGAATTTTGTTATTTTTTGGGTAAAATAGTTTCAGAGACAGTTGATTTAATGAAAAAAGCTTACAAAGACAGATGTTTGGGTGAGTCAACGATTTTTAGATGGCACTGTGATTTTAAAAAAGGGCGCTTGTCAGCAGAACTCGCTCCTAGGCCTGGTCGACCTGAAAGTGGTGTTAAAGAGCGTATTGTTAACACTTTTTGGGCAATTTTGCAAGAAGATCGACGAATGACGTGTGAAGACATAGCGGCGTCAACTAATATTTCAAAAATGTCGGCATTCCGCATTCTACGCAACAAATTACTGCTGCATCGTGTGTATTCCAGATGGGTACCTCATCACCTGACGAGAGAACAACTGTTAGCCAGAGTTCAGGTTTGTCATGAGTGGAAACAAATTATTGCAAAGGATTCAAACTTTCAAAACACAGTAATAACTGCCGATGAAACATGGGTACACTTTTTCGACCCTCTCACGAAGCGCGCAACGAGTGTCTGCAAACACACAGGCTCGTCTCCTCCGAAAAAAAGTCCGCAAAACCAAATCAGCTGGGAAGACGATGATGATAATTTTCTTTGATCATAAAGGTGTAGTCTACCAAAATGCCATTTCTCCACAAATTACTGTCAATGCTGAGTGTTACATTTCAGTCTTGAAGCTTCTGGGACGACACATATCGATTAATTTACCGGAAATGGGGGCAAGTGCACCTTACACCATGGTAACGCCCGGCCACACGTGGCTGCTTGTGTTCAACATTTTCTTCAAAATGCAGTATTGAATTCATGCCAGAACCTGCCTACAGTCCTGACCTCGCCCCGTGCGATTTCTGGTTGTTTCCAACAATAAAGGCGAAGTTCCGTGGCACAACATTCAACACAGATGCTGGCGTTATTCAAGGGTCTATAAAGCAGCTTCTACAAAATGCCTTCGCCACATGCTTTGAAAAGTGGACTAAACGATGGGACCGTTGATATCATCCGAGGGAAGATACTTTGAGAAAGAATAACATATAGTTTGCTGTACCCATATTCCTACATTTTGTGTGTTTTACTCTCAGTTTTCATGGAACGGCCGTTGTAGAAAGA
The DNA here is from genome assembly GCA_039090855.1 of Macrothele yani. NCBI lineage: Eukaryota > Metazoa > Arthropoda > Arachnida > Araneae > Macrothelidae > Macrothele > Macrothele yani. The sequence goes on from CM077006.1 coordinate 63,895,285, forward strand.
GTAATTTTATTTGAGCAACAAATATTGAAGACTCGTGCGACATTAATCACTGAAACGATGAAAGATTTCCGTCTTTAGCACGATTTAATGATTAAAAGATGAAAATATATATACAATTAAAACCATGAGCACTTTCGAGGCAGCGGCTGCCTCTTCTTCAGATGTAATAAATAAATACACATTTAGTCTATATATAATATAGATCATTGCATTGTGGAAAGCATGGTAAGTTATTAGCCAATAGTAATCTACATGCGCCAAGATGTTGCGTATACTGTTGGCCCAATGGTCTGAAGAAAACATGGAAATATATTTTAGAAATAAATGGTGTAGGGTGGGGTGAACATTCAATTTTAAGTTTATATTAAAATTTATAATTTACTGTTTTAATAAGGGATTTCCAAACGTTATGTAACTCATAGGGGGCATGTTCATTACAACATTGCTCACCGGAGGCCTCTATATACACACTTTCTGCAATTAAAAGGTCATCAACTACAGGACAAGCAGCTTCTAATTATGTGGGTTCTACAAAACGGAATATTGCATTACGAATTAAAGAACACAAATACAATATTAAAACAGGCATGTATTGTACATCCCTAGCCAAATCTGTTATACAAGATGATCTTAATCCCGACTGGAGAAATGTAAGAATAATTAATACTCCTAGTAACCCTGGTGACCTTTTAATTGCAGAAAGTGTGTATATAGAGGCCTCCGGTGAGCAATGTTGTAATGAACATGCCCCCTATGAGTTACATAACGTTTGGAAATCCCTTATTAAAACAGTAAATTATATATTTTAATATAAACTTAAAATTGAATGTTCCCCCACCCTACACCATTTATTTCTAAAATATATTTCCATGTTTTCTTCAGACCATTGGGCCAACAGTATACGCAACATCTTGGCGCATATAGATTACTATTGGCTAATAACTTACCATGCTTCCCACAATGCAATGATCTATATTATATATGGATTAAATGTGTCTATTTATTACATCTGAAGAAGAGGCAGCCGCTGCCTCGAAAGTGCTCATGGTTTTAATTGTATATACTTTTCATCTTTTAATCATTAAATCGTGCTAAAGACGGACATCTTTCATCGTTTCAGTAATTTTATTTATTATGCTTTTGAATACTGTAGAATGGTTCACATTCTTTCGGTGCTGCAATTACCTCAATCCAAGTAGTTTCACAATCTATACGTGGTGTGAAATAGTTTCAAGGTGTTTTCTCGTCCTATAATCTATACGAGGTGTGAAATAGTTTCACACCTCGTATAGACTATAGTACGAGAAAACACCTGCACAGCAGCATGAAACTGCACTTAAACAACACCCGAGGCAAAAAAGAAGAAAAGAGAAAGATGAACAGCTTCTAACAATGTAACATGTTTTGCTATTAACAAAGCAACAGCATAATTTTCATTAGTCCTTGAGCACAGTAGATTAAATGGCCGTTGGACAGATCATTCCATTAGACGAACCATATTATTGAGCGAAATATGCCATTGGATGAATGGGAACTGGACCAGCCGCACCACTAGAATAATGTGAATCGACTGATAGTACCACTTGCCCAGTTGTCTGGAATCAAAATCACTTAGCTGGAATTGAATCAGGTTCCAACAATATAAGAAGCCAAAAGTGAACACTCCTAGACCGTTCCACACTGTCAGATGACGCTGAATGTATACAAGTGGAGCCACACAGAAATTCACAGTGAACTGGTTGACCCAGAATAAAGAAGTTTCCACTACAAACTGTCGTTCATAACATCAGGTTATTTAGGTGAACACTTTGAATTTATCATAACTTCCTGTAATAGTAAAGCAATGATAACAATATTTGAGGGCAATTATTAATATCTGCCCTCATTATCAATAATACAACTCTGCACGGCATAACAGCTCAGCGGATGTATCACTTTTATCACAGGACCGTGACTGATGTCGTTGCCTTGGTGTATAGAATTCCACCGAACTTTCATCTTAGCAGAGGAACCTTGTGCGCCCTATTATTGTGACGACACCATGCAAAATTACTCCATGTCATTCCATAGCAGAATTCCTTTTGTGTCGTGGTCAATATGTGTCGTACCCACGCTAGTTTGCTCATTAGGCTTCAATGTTCCGTCAGCACGGTATAAACCGTTGTGTGAGGGAAACCCATTTGTGGAAAGGTTATTGGCACTCATCTACAAGAATGCTGTAAGGCCTCTTGGATGCATCGCTTGTCTTCTTGGCTGGAAGTCAAAATCGGCCGATCGCATCTTGAAGCATCTTTGGTCGAAGTACTGTCTTCTTTATATCCTTTCTTAGTTGCACAGTTGGATAACTGTGCACCACCATTTTCTTGAGGGCATTTTGACGTACTGCTGTCCGTATAAGACTTTGTGGAACAATACTGAAATAAAACACAAAACTTCAAACAAAACACGCAGTTCATCCATCATCACTGATCTTTTTAGGCTTAATCGTGATCGTCATGTGAACTTGCACTACTCGCTCAGTAGGAATACGAAGTATGAACTAAGCAAGCGCTAAAAATTGCCTGTGTTACCATTTCAGTTTTCCGAAATAGGTGCCAATGAAAGTGTGTGCGTACTTCTGTAACCACCTCATATCTGTATTGCTGCATCTCAAATTTTTCGTTATATATTTTCGTTTGAAATTCTTGCACTTCCATCTCTAAATCCCATACTTTTCCATTAATTTACAATGATATTTTTATACATTAATTCTTTAACGCAGTGATATTTCTACCATTGTTATCCAAAATGGACAGCGAACGCTCTGTTTTCCTGGAGTTCAAAGAGTAACGCTCGGAACCAGAAAGAAGAGATGCATGAACTACAAAGTTTAGTGAGCTGAAAAAAAATTGAACATGTTTACACTGTTTCATTTACGCATTTAATGATTTTGTCATTTATTCGTTTCATTTATGCATGTATGATGCTGTTATAATTGAAATGCACCAACAGGTTTCTCGACGTAACTTTTTAAATACTATTGAAATTTAATGCAGCTGGGAAGACATTTTGCTGAAAATATCAACAAGAAATAATTTTAAAAAGTTATAGAAATGAATAAAGAATAAATCTTCTCAAACACGTGATAAGCATAAACGTATATTACATTTTGACATACAACTGCGATATTTAACTGTTACCATGTAGATTCTCCTTAGGAAGCTTGAAAATTGTATTGCCCTGAAAAGAAAATCGAACCCTTAGCTCCCAATTTCCGTTTAAAACAAACAGAGGAAAAGGGATGGTACAGAAATTAATCTCCAGTTACCATAGTGTATTAATTTTCTAATGCTTTGTAGCATTTTAACTTTGTTAGCTGTATTTTAAACGGTTTTCTAAGTAGCTAATTAAACTGGCTACTATTCTTAATAGCTTCGCAGCACATTAGTCACACTTTAGAAACAAGAAACGAAGTGGGCCAGATACAAAGAATCAGCTATCGACTTAAGTAATTACAACAATTTATTCTGTGCTTCAGGGCATCAATATACCCTGAGTGATAACTGAATTATGACCATCTACCTTATACTTAGCAGGTCCTCCTTTCTCCTTCAGTACAGCAGCTATCCGATGTGGCATCGACTCGATAAGATGCCAGAAGCAGCTGGGAGGTATGGCCAATCAAGATGTGTAATGCTGCCTTCAATGCAGATGTGGAGGTGATTGGTGTATAGAGACGCCTCATATTCCGTTTCATAGTGCCCCACAAGTGCTCTATAGGACTGATATCAGGCGAGTTTGGAGGCCAATCGATATACTGGAAGTCTGGACTGTGTTCTTCAAACCATTTATGCATAATATTGGACCTATGGCTAGGCACGTTGTCATCTTGGAAGACACCGTCGCCATTCAGGAAAAAGTGAAACACTGCTAGCTAGGTGCACAGAGTCAACAAGCAATTCATGATAGTAAGCATTAGTCATACATTGTTCCACATGCACCAGGAGTCCAAGTTCGGGCCAGGTAAACATGTTCTACACCGTACAACCACATTTACCGGTTAGCACTGTGGAGACCATGCAGGATGGATCCTCGTGTTGTTTGCGCCAAATACGTACACGACCATCCAGAAGTGTGCTGATCGAGTGGAGTTATTTTTCTAGTGAAAAACTCCACTCGATCAGCGCACTTTTTCCAGTCATCTGACGTTCAACTTGCATGATTTTTGCACCCGGCGGATTTTTTTGCGCCGATGAACGGTGGTCAGGACAGGATGTCATCGGAATGATCTGCTGTTATAGCCCATACGTGCAAGCGCGTGACGCATGGCCATGATATATACTGTTCAGCGTCGACCTTTGTTGTATCGGGCAGTTAACTGTATAACAGTGCTGTGTCCGTTGGACTGTACGAGTCCTCGAACCAGGCGCTTACCTCTCACATCAATCTCTCGCTGTCTTGTGTAGTTTCTTCTTTAAGCTGTTGTTTTACCATTTTCACGGCAGTCCTGATACACTGTAACTACGGCAGCTCGTGAACAACCCACTAGTTCAGCTGTTTGGGAAATTGAGGCACCCGGTCTCCGTGCTTCTACAATCTGTCCTTTCTCAAAGTCCGATAAATCCTTCTGTTTACCCATCATTCTCCGAATGTTATTACCTACTGCTCCACTCACACCTTATACAGTATAAGCTGTTGTTTTACCATTTTCACGGCAGTCCTGATGCACTTTAACTACGGCGGCTCGTGAAAAACCCACTAGTTCAGCTGTTTGGGAAATTGAGGCACCCGCTCTCCGAGCTTCTACAATCTGTACTTTCTCAAAGTCCGATAAATCCTTCTGTTTACCCATCATTCTCCGAATGTTATTACCTACTGCTCCACTCACACCTTATACAGTATAAGCTGTTGTTTTACCATTTTCACGGCAGTCCCGATGCACTTTAACTACGGCGGCTCGTGAACAACCCACTACTTCAGCAGTTTGGGAAATCGAGGCACCCGCTCTCCGAGCTTCTACAATCTGTCCTTTCTCAAAGTCAGATAAATCCTTCAGTTTACTCATCATTCTCCGAATGTTATTACCTACTGCTCCACTCACACCTGATACAATATAAACTGTTGTTTTACCATTTTCACGGCAGTCCTGATGCACTTTAACTACGGCGGCTCGTGAAAAACCCACTAGTTCAGCTGTTTGGGAAATTGAGGCACCCGGTCTCCGAGCTTCTACAATCTGTCCTTTCTCAAAGTCCGATAAATCCTTCTGTTTACCCATCATTCTCCGAATGTTATTACCTACTGCTCCACTCACACCTTATACAGTATAAGCTGTTGTTTTACCATTTTCACGGCAGTCCTGATGCACTTTAACTACGGCGGCTCGTGAAAAACCCACTAGTTCAGCTATTTGGGAAATTGAGGCACCCGCTCTCCGAGCTTCTACAATCTGTACTTTCTCAAAGTCCGATAAATCCTTCTGTTTACCCATCATTCTCCGAATGTTATCACCTACTGCTCCACTCACACCTTATACAGTATAAGCTGTTGTTTTACTATTTTCACGGCAGTCCTGATGCACTTTAACTACGTCGGCTCGTGAACAACCCACTAGTTCAGCTGTTTGGGAAATCGAGGCACCCGCTCTCCGAGCTTCTACAATCTGTCCTTTCTCAAAGTCCGATAAATCCTTCTGTTTACCCATCATTCTCCGAATGTTATTACCTACTGCTCCACTCACACCTGATACAATATAAGCTGTTGTTTTACCATTTTCACGGCAGTCCTGATGCACTTTAACTGCGGCGGCTCGTGAAAAACCCACTAGTTCAGCTGTTTGGGAAATCGAGGCACCCGCTCTCCGAGCTTCTACAATCTGTCCTTTCTCAAAGTCCAATAAATCCTTCTGTTTACCCATCATTCTCCGAATGTTATTACCTACTGCTCCACTCACACCTGATACAATATAAGCTGTTGTTTTACCATTTTCACGGCAGTCCTGATGCACTTTAACTGCGGCGGCTCGTGCCCACTAGTTCAGCTGTTTGGGAAATTGAGGCACCGGCTCTCCGAGCTTCTACAATCTGTCCTTTCTCAAAGTCCGATAAATCTGTCTGTTTACCCATCATTCTTAGAATGTTATTACCTACTGCTCCACTCACACCTTATACAGTATAAGCTGTTGTTTTACCATTTTCACGGCAGTCCTGATGCACTTTAACTACGGCGGCTCGTGAACAACCCACTAGTTCAGCTGTTTGTTAAATCGAGGCACCCGCTCTCCGAGCTTCTACAATCTGTCCTTTCTCAAAGTCAAATAAATCCTTCAGTTTACCCATCATTCTCCGAATGTTATTACCTACTGCTCCACTCACACCTTATAGAGTATAAGCTGTTGTTTTACCATTTTCACGGCAGTCCTGATGCACTTTAACTACGGCGGCTCGTGAAAAACCCACTAGTTCAGCTGTTTGGGAAATCGAGGCACCCGCTCTCTGAGTTTCTACAATCTGTCCTTTCTCAAAGTCAGAAAAATCCTTCTGTTTACCCATCATTCTCCGAATGTTATTACCTACTGCTCCACTCACACCTTATACAGTATAAGCTGTTGTTTTACCATTTTCACGGCAGTCCTGATGCACTTTAACTACGGCGGCTCGTGAACAACCCACTAGTTCAGCTGTTTGGGAAATCTAGGCACCCAGTCTCCGAGCTTCTACAATCTGTCCTTTCTCAAAGTCAGATAAATCATTCTGTTTACCCATCATTCTCCGAATGTTATTACCTACTGCTCCACTCACACCTTATACAGTATAAGCTGTTGTTTTACCATTTTCACGGCAGTCCTGATGCACTTTAACTACGTCGGCTCGTGAACAACCCACTAGTTCAGCTGTTTGGGAAATCGAGGCACCCAGTCTCCGAGCTTCTACAATCTGTCCTTTCTCAAAATCCAATAAAACCTTCTGTTTACCCATCATTCTCCGAATGTTATTACCTACTGCTCCACTCACACCTGATACAATATAAGCTGTTGTTTTACCATTTTCACGGCAGTCCTGATGCACTTTAACTACGGCGGCTCGTGAACAACCCACTAGTTCAGCTGTTTGGGAAATTGAGGCACCCGCTCTCTGAGTTTCTACAATCTGTCCTTTCTCAAAGTCAGATAAATCCTTCTGTTTACCCATCATTCTCCGAATGTTATTACCTACGGTTCCACTCACACCTTATACAGTATAAGCTGTTGTTTTAGCATTTTCACGGCAGTCCTGATGCACTTTAACTACGGCGGCTCGTGAACAACCCACTAGTTCAGCTGTTTGGGAAATCGAGGCACCCGCTCTCCGAGCTTCTACAATCTGTCCTTTCTCAAAGTCAGATAAATCATTCTGTTTACCCATCATTCTCCGAATGTTATTACCTACTGCTCCACTCACACCTTATACAGTATAAGCTGTTGTTTTACCATTTTCACGGCAGTCCTGATGCATTTTAACTACGTCGGCTCGTGAACAACCCACTAGTTCAGCTGTTTGGGAAATCGAGGCACCCGCTCTCCGAGCTTCTACAATCTGTCCTTTCTCAAAGACCAATAAATCCTTCTGTTTACCCATCATTCTCCGAATGTTATTACCTACTGCTCCACTCACACCTGATACAATATAAGCTGTTGTTTTACCATTTTCACGGCAGTCCTGATGCACTTTAACTGCGGCGGCTCGTGAACAACCCACTAGTTCAGCTGTTTGGGAAATTGAGGCACCCGCTCTCCGAGCTTCTACAATCTGTCCTTTCTCAAAGTCCGATAAATCCGTCTGTTTACCCATCATTCTCCGAATGTTATTACCTACTGCTCCACTCACACCTTATACAGTATAAGCTGTTGTTTTACCATTTTCACGGCAGTCCTGATGCACTTTAACTACGTCGGCTCGTGAACAACCCACTAGTTCAGCTGTTTGGGAAATCGAGGCACACGCTCTCCGAGCTTCTACAATCTGTCCTTTCTCAAAGTCCAATAAATCCTTCTGTTTACCCATCATTCTCCGAATGTTATTACCTACTGCTCCACTCACACCTGATACAATATAAGCTGTTGTTTTACCATTTTCACGGCAGTCCTGATGCACTTTAACTACGTCGGCTCGTGAACAACCCACTAGTTCAGCTGTTTGGGAAATCGAGGCACCCGCTCTCCGAGCTTCTACAATCTGTCCTTTCTCAAAGTCCAATAAATCCTTCTGTTTACCCATCATTCTCCGAATGTTATTACCTACTGTTCCACTCACACCTGATACAATATAAGCTGTTGTTTTACCACTTTCACGGCAGTCCTGATGCACTTTAACTACGGCGGCTCGTGAACAACCCACTAGTTCAGCTGTTTGGGAAATCGAGGCACCCGCTCTCTGAGTTTCTTCAATCTGTCCTTTCTCAAAGTCAGAAAAATCCTTCTGTTTACCCATGATTCTCCGAATGTTATTACCTACTGCTCCACTCACACCTTATACAGTATAAGCTGTTGTTTTACCATTTTCACGGCAGTCCTGATGCACTTTAACTACGTCGGCTCGTGAACAACCCACTAGTTCAGCTGTTTGGGAAATCGAGGCACCCGCTCTCCGAGCTTCTACAATCTGTCCTTTCTCAAAGTCCAATAAATCCTTCTGTTTACCCATCATTCTCCGAATGTTATTACCTACTGCTCCACTCACACCTGATACAATATAAGCTGTTGTTTTACCATTTTCACGGCAGTCCTGATGCACTTTAACTACGGCGGCTCGTGCCCACTAGTTCAGCTGTTTGGGAAATTGAGGCACCCGCTCTCCGAGCTTCTACAATCTGTCCTTTCTCAAAGTCCGATAAATCTGTCTGTTTACCCATCATTCTCCGAATGTTATTACCTACTGCTCCACTCACACCTTATACAGTATAAGCTGTTGTTTTACCATTTTCACGGCAGTCCTGATGCACTTTAACTACGTCGGCTCGTGAACAACCCACTAGTTCAGCTGTTTGGGAAATCGAGGCACCCGCTCTCCGAGCTTCTACAATCTGTCCTTTCTCAAAGTCCAATAAATCCTTCTGTTTACCCATCATTCTCCGAATGTTATTACCTACTGCTCCACTCACACCTGATACAATATAAGCTGTTGTTTTACCATTTTCACGGCAGTCCTGATGCACTTTAACTACGTCGGCTCGTGAACAACCCGCTAGTTCAGCTGTTTGGGAAATCGAGGCACCCGCTCTCCGAGCTTCTACAATCTGTCCTTTCTCAAAGTCCAATAAATCCTTCTGTTTACCCATCATTCTCCGAATGTTATTACCTACTGTTCCACTCACACCTGATACAATATAAGCTGTTGTTTTACCACTTTCACGGCAGTCCTGATGCACTTTAACTACGGCGGCTCGTGAACAACCCACTAGTTCAGCTGTTTGGGAAATCGAGGCACCCGCTCTCTGAGTTTCTTCAATCTGTCCTTTCTCAAAGTCAGAAAAATCCTTCTGTTTACCCATGATTCTCCGAATGTTATTACCTACTGCTCCACTCACACCTTATACAGTATAAGCTGTTGTTTTACCATTTTCACGGCAGTCCTGATGCACTTTAACTACGTCGGCTCGTGAACAACCCACTAGTTCAGCTGTTTGGGAAATCGAGGCACCCGCTCTCCGAGCTTCTACAATCTGTCCTTTCTCAAAGTCCAATAAATCCTTCTGTTTACCCATCATTCTCCGAATGTTATTACCTACTGCTCCACTCACACCTGATACAATATAAGCTGTTGTTTTACCATTTTCACGGCAGTCCTGATGCACTTTAACTACGGCGGCTCGTGCCCACTAGTTCAGCTGTTTGGGAAATTGAGGCACCCGCTCTCCGAGCTTCTACAATCTGTCCTTTCTCAAAGTCCGATAAATCTGTCTGTTTACCCATCATTCTCCGAATGTTATTACCTACTGCTCCACTCACACCTTATACAGTATAAGCTGTTGTTTTACCATTTTCACGGCAGTCCTGATGCACTTTAACTACGTCGGCTCGTGAACAACCCACTAGTTCAGCTGTTTGGGAAATCGAGGCACCCGCTCTCCGAGCTTCTACAATCTGTCCTTTCTCAAAGTCCAATAAATCCTTCTGTTTACCCATCATTCTCCGAATGTTATTACCTACTGCTCCACTCACACCTTATACAGTATAAGCTGTTGTTTTACCATTTTCACGGCAGTCCTGATGCACTTTAACTACGTCGGCTCGTGAACAACCCACTAGTTCAGCTGTTTGGGAAATCGAGGCACCCGCTCTCCGAGCTTCTACAATCTGTCCTTTCTCAAAGTCAGATAAATCCTTCTGTTTACCCATCATTCTCCGAATGTTATTACCTACTGCTCCACTCACACCTTATACAGTATAAGCTGTTGTTTTACCATTTTCACGGCAGTCCTGATGCACTTTAACTACGTCGGCTCGTGAACAACCCACTAGTTCAGCTGTTTGGGAAATCGAGGCACCCGCTCTCCGAGCTTCTACAATCTGTCCTTTCTCAAAGTCCAATAAATCCTTCTGTTTACCCATCATTCTCCGAATGTTATTACCTACTGCTCCACTCACACCTTATACAGTATAAGCTGTTGTTTTACCATTTTCACGGCAGTCCTGATGCACTTTAACTACGGCGGCTCGTGAACAACCCACTAGTTCAGCTGTTTGGGAAATCGAGGCACCCAGTCTCCGAGCTTCTACAATCTGTCCTTTCTCAAAGTCAGATAAATCATTCTGTTTACCCATCATTCTCCGAATGTTATTACCTACTGCTCCACTCACACCTTATACAGTATAAGCTGTTGTTTTACCATTTTCACGGCAGTCCTGATGCACTTTAACTACGTCGGCTCGTGAACAACCCACTAGTTCAGCTGTTTGGGAAATCGAGGCACCCAGTCTCCGAGCTTCTACAATCTGTCCTTTCTCAAAGTCCGATAAATCCTTCTGTTTACCCATCATTCTCCGAATGTTATTACCTACTGCTCCACTCACACCTGATACAGTATAAGCTGTTGTTTTACCATTTTCACGGCAGTCCTGATGCACTTTAACTACGGCGGCTCGTGAAAAACCCACTAGTTCAGCTGTTTGGGAAATTGAGGCACCCGCTCTCCGAGCTTCTACAATCTGTACTTTCTCAAAGTCCGATAAATCCTTCTGTTTACCCATCATTCTCCGAATGTTATTACCTACTGCTCCACTCACACCTTATACAGTATAAGCTGTTGTTTTACCATTTTCACGGCAGTCCTGATGCACTTTAACTACGGCGGCTCGTGAACAACCCACTACTTCAGCAGTTTGGGAAATCGAGGCACCCGCTCTCCGAGCTTCTACAATCTGTCCTTTCTCAAAGTCAGATAAAGCCTTCAGTTTACTCATCATTCTCCGAATGTTATTACCTACTGCTCCACTCACACCTGATACAATATAAGCTGTTGTTTTACCATTTTCACGGCAGTCCTGATGCACTTTAACTACGGCGGCTCGTGAAAAACCCACTAGTTCAGCTGTTTGGGAAATTGAGGCACCCGGTCTCCGAGCTTCTACAATCTGTCCTTTCTCAAAGTCCGATAAATCCTTCTGTTTACCCATCATTCTCCGAATGTTATTACCTACTGCTCCACTCACACCTTATACAGTATATGCTGTTGTTTTACCATTTTCACGGCAGTCCTGATGCACTTTAACTACGGCGGCTCGTGAAAAACCCACTAGTTCAGCTGTTTGGGAAATTGAGGCACCCGCTCTCCGAGCTTCTACAATCTGTCCTTTCTCAAAGTCCGATAAATCTGTCTGTTTACCCATCATTCTCCGAATGTTATTACCTACTGCTCCACTCACACCTTATACAGTATAAGCTGTTGTTTTACCATTTTCACGGCAGTCCTGATGCACTTTAACTACGTCGGCTCGTGAACAACCCACTAGTTCAGCTGTTTGGGAAATCGAGGCACCCGCTCTCCGAGCTTCTACAATCTGTCCTTTCTCAAAGTCCAATAAATCCTTCTGTTTACCCATCATTCTCCGAATGTTATTACCTACTGCTCCACTCACACCTGATACAATATAAGCTGTTGTTTTACCATTTTCACGGCAGTCCTGATGCACTTTAACTGCGGCGGCTCGTGCCCACTAGTTCAGCTGTTTGGGAAATCAAGGCACCCGCTCTCCGAGCTTCTACAATCTGTCCTTTCTCAAAGTCCAATAAATCCTTCTGTTTACCCATCATTCTCCGAATGTTATTACCTACAGCTCCACTCACACCTGATACAATATAAGCTGTTGTTTTACCATTTTCACGGCAGTCCTGATGCACTTTAACTACGGCCGCTCGTTCCCACTAGTTCAGCTGTTTGGGAAATCGAGGCACCCGCTCTCTGAGTTTCTACAATCTGTCCTTTCTCAAAGTCAGAAAAATCCTTCTGTTTACCCATCATTCTCCGAATGTTATTACCTACTGCTCCACTCACACCTTATACAGTATAAGCTGTTGTTTTACCATTTTCACGGCAGTCCTGATGCACTTTAACTACGGCGGCTCGTGAACAACCCACTAGTTCAGCTGTTTGGGAAATCGAGGCACCCAGTCTCCGAGCTTCTACAATCTGTCCTTTCTCAAAGTCAGATAAATCATTCTGTTTACCCATCATTCTCCGAATGTTATTACCTACTGCTCCACTCACACCTTATACAGTATAAGCTGTTGTTTTACCATTTTCACGGCAGTCCTGATGCACTTTAACTACGTCGGCTCGTGAACAACCCACTAGTTCAGCTGTTTGGGAAATCGAGGCACCCAGTCTCCGAGCTTCTACAATCTGTCCTTTCTCAAAGTCCAATAAATCCTTCTGTTTACCCATCATTCTCCGAATGTTATTACCTACTGCTCCACTCACACCTGATACAATATAAGCTGTTGTTTTACCATTTTCACGGCAGTCCTGATGCACTTTAACTACGGCGGCTCGTGAAAAACCCACTAGTTCAGCTGTTTGGGAAATTGAGGCACCCGGTCTCCGAGCTTCTACAATCTGTCCTTTCGCAAAGTCCGATAAATCCTTCTGTTTACCCATCATTCTCCGAATGTTATTACCTACTGCTCCACTCACACCTTATACAGTATAAGCTGTTGTTTTACCATTTTCACGGCAGTCCTGATGCACTTTAACTACGGCGGCTCGTGAAAAACCCACTAGTTCAGCTGTTTGGGAAATTGAGGCACCCGCTCTCCGAGCTTCTACAATCTGTACTTTCTCAAAGTCCGATAAATCCTTCTGTTTACCCATCATTCTCCGAATGTTATTACCTACTGCTCCACTCACACCTTATACAGTATAAGCTGTTGTTTTACCATTTTCACGGCAGTCCTGATGCACTTTAACTACGTCGGCTCGTGAACAACCCACTAGTTCAGCTGTTTGGGAAATCGAGGCACCCGCTCTCCGAGCTTCTACAATCTGTCCTTTCTCAAAGTCCAATAAATCCTTCTGTTTACCCATCATTCTCCGAATGTTATTACCTACTGCTCCACTCACACCTGATACAATATAAGCTGTTGTTTTACCATTTTCACGGCAGTCCTGATGCACTTTAACTACGGCGGCTCGTGAACAACCCACTAGTTCAGCTGTTTGGGAAATCGAGGCACCCGCTCTCCGAGTTTCTACAATCTGTCCTTTCTCAAAGTCCGATAAATCCTTCTGTTTACCCATCATTCTCCGAATGTTATTACCTACTGCTCCACTCACACCTTATACAGTATAAGCTGTTGTTTTACCATTTTCACGGCAGTCCTGATGCACTTTAACTACGGCGGCTCGTGAACAACCCACTAGTTCAGCTGTTTGGGAAATTGAGGCACCCGCTCTCCGAGCTTCTACAATCTGTACTTTCTCAAAGTCCGATAAATCCTTCTGTTTACCCATCATTCTCCGAATGTTATTACCTACTGCTCCACTCACACCTTATACAGTATAAGCTGTTGTTTTACCATTTTCACGGCAGTCCTGATGCACTTTAACTACGGCGGCTCGTGAACAACCCACTAGTTCAGCTGTTTGGGAAATCGAGGCACCCGCTCTCCGAGCTTCTACAATCTGTCCTTTCTCAAAGTCAGATAAATCCTTCTGTTTACCCATCATTCTCCGAATGTTATTACCTACTGCTCCACTCACACCTGATACAATATAAGCTGTTGTTTTACCATTTTCACGGCAGTCCTGATGCACTTTAACTACGGCGGCTCGTGAACAACCCACTAGTTCAGCTGTTTGGGAAATTGAGGCACCCGCTCTCCGAGCTTCTACAATCTGTCCTTTCTCAAAGTCCAATAAATCCTTCTGTTTACCCATCATTCTCCGAATGTTATTACCTACTGCTCCACTCACACCTTATACAGTATAAGCTGTTGTTTTACCATTTTCACGGCAGTCCTGATGCACTTTAACTACGGCGGCTCGTGAACAACCCACTAGTTCAGCTGTTTGGGAAATCGAGGCACCCGCTCTCCGAGCTTCTACAATCTGTCCTTTCTCAAAGTCAGATAAATCCTTCTGTTTACCCATCATTCTCCGAATGTTATTACCTACTGCTCCACTCACACCTTATACAGTATAAGCTGTTGTTTTACCATTTTCACGGCAGTCCTGATGCACTTTAACTACGGCGGCTCGTGAACAACCCACTAGTTCAGCTGTTTGGGAAATCGAGGCACCCGCTCTCCGAGTTTCTACAATCTGTCCTTTCTCAAAGTCAGAAAAATCCTTCTGTTTACCCATCATTCTCCGAATGTTATTACCTACTGCTCCACTCACACCTTATACAGTATAAGCTGTTGTTTTACCATTTTCACGGCAGTCCTGATGCACTTTAACTACGGCGGCTCGTGAACAACCCACTAGTTCAGCTGTTTGGGAAATCGAGGCACCCGCTCTCCGAGCTTCTACAATCTGTCCTTTCTCAAAGTCAGATAAATCCTTCTGTTTACCCATCATTCTCCGAATGTTATTACCTACTGCTCCACTCACACCTTATACAGTATAAGCTGTTGTTTTACCATTTTCACGGCAGTCCTGATGCACTTTAACTACGTCGGCTCGTGAACAACCCACTAGTTCAGCTGTTTGGGAAATCGAGGCACCCAGTCTCCGAGCTTCTACAATCTGTCCTTTCTCAAAGTCAGATAAATCATTCTGTTTACCCATCATTCTCCGAATGTTATTACCTACTGCTCCACTCACACCTTATACAGTATAAGCTGTTGTTTTACCATTTTCACGGCAGTCCTGATGCACTTTAACTACGTCGGCTCGTGAACAACCCACTAGTTCAGCTGTTTGGGAAATCGAGGCACCCGCTCTCCGAGCTTCTACAATCTGTCCTTTCTCAAAGTCAGATAAATCATTCTGTTTACCCATCATTCTCCTAATGTTATTACCTACTGCTCCACTCACACCTTATACAGTATAAGCTGTTGTTTTACCATTTTCACGGCAATCCTGATGCACTTTAACTACGTCGGCTCGTGAACAACCCACTAGTTCAGCTGTTTGGGAAATCGAGGCACCCAGTCTCCGAGCTTCTACAATCTGTCCTTTCTCAAAGTCCAATAAATCCTTCTGTTTACCCATCATTCTCCGAATGTTATTACCTACTGCTCCACTCACACCTGATACAATATAAGCTGTTGTTTTACCATTTTCACGGCAGTCCTGATGCACTTTAACTGCGGCGGCTCGTGCCCACTAGTTCAGCTGTTTGGGAAATTGAGGCACCCGCTCTCCGAGCTTCTACAATCTGTCCTTTCTCAAAGTCCGATAAATCTGTCTGTTTACCCATCATTCTCCGAATGTTATTACCTACTGCTCCACTCACACCTTATACAGTATAAGCTGTTGTTTTACCATTTTCACGGCAGTCCTGATGCACTTTAACTACGTCGGCTCGTGAACAACCCACTAGTTCAGCTGCTTGGGAAATCGAGGCACCCGCTCTCCGAGCTTCTACAATCTGTCCTTTCTCAAAGTCCAATAAATCCTTCTGTTTACCCATCATTCTCCGAATGTTATTACCTACTGCTCCACTCACACCTGATACAATATAAGCTGTTGTTTTACCATTTTCACGGCAGTCCTGATGCACTTTAACTACGTCGGCTCGTGAACAACCCACTAGTTCAGCTGTTTGGGAAATCGAGGCACCCGCTCTCCGAGCTTCTACAATCTGTCCTTTCTCAAAGTCCAATAAATCCTTCTGTTTACCCATCATTCTCCGAATGTTATTACCTACTGCTCCACTCACACCTGATACAATATAAGCTGTTGTTTTACCATTTTCACGGCAGTCCTGATGCACTTTAACTACGGCGGCTCGTGAACAACCCACTAGTTCAGCTGTTTGGGAAATCGAGGCACCCGCTCTCCGAGTTTCTTCAATCTGTCCTTTCTCAAAGTCAGAAAAATCCTTCTGTTTACCCATGATTCTCCGAATGTTATTACCTACGTTTCCACTCACACCTTATAGAGTATAAGCTGTTGTTTTAGCATTTTCACGGCAGTCCTGATGCACTTTAACTACGGCGGCTCGTGAACAACCCACTAGTTCAGCTGTTTGGGAAATCGAGGCACCCGCTCTCCGAGCTTCTACAATGTGTCCTTTCTCAAAGTCAGATAAATCATTCTGTTTACCCATCATTCTCCGAATGTTATTACCTACTGCTCCACTCACACCTTATACAGTATAAGCTGTTGTTTTACCATTTTCACAGCAGTCCTGATGCATTTTAACTACGTCGGCTCGTGAACAACCCACTAGTTCAGCTGTTTGGGAAATCGAGGCACCCGCTCTCCGAGCTTCTACAATCTGTCCTTTCTCAAAGTCCAATAAATCCTTCTGTTTACCCATCATTCTCCGAATGTTATTACCTACTGCTCCACTCACACCTGATACAATATAAGCTGTTGTTTTACCATTTTCACGGCAGTCCTGATGCACTTTAACTGCGGCTGCTCGTGCCCACTAGTTCAGCTTTTTGGGAAATTGAGGCACCCGCTCTCCGAGCTTCTACAATCTGTCCTTTCTCAAAGTCCGATAAATCTGTCTGTTTACCCATCATTCTCCGAATCTTATTACCTACTGCTCCACTCACACCTTATACAGTATAAGCTGTTGTTTTACCATTTTCACGGCAGTCCTGATGCACTTTAACTACGTCGGCTCGTGAACAACCCACTAGTTCAGCTGTTTGGGAAATCGAGGCACCCGCTCTCCGAGCTTCTACAATCTGTCCTTTCTCAAAGTCCAGTAAATCCTTCTGTTTACCCATCATTCTCCGAATGTTATTACCTACTGCTCCACTCACACCTGATACAATATAAGCTGTTGTTTTACCATTTTCACGGCAGTCCTGATGCACTTTAACTACGGCGGCTCGTGCCCACTAGTTCAGCTGTTTGGGAAATTGAGGCACCCGCTCTCCGAGCTTCTACAATCTGTCCTTTCTCAAAGTCCGATAAATCTGTCTGTTTACCCATCATTCTCCGAATGTTATTACCTACTGCTCCACTCACACCTTATACAGTATAAGCTGTTGTTTTACCATTTTCACGGCAGTCCTGATGCACTTTAACTACGTCGGCTCGTGAACAACCCACTAGTTCAGCTGTTTGGGAAATCGAGGCACCCGCTCCCCGAGCTTCTACAATCTGTCCTTTCTCAAAGTCCAATAAATCCTTCTGTTTACCCATCATTCTCCGAATGTTATTACCTACTGCTCCACTCACACCTTATACAGTATAAGCTGTTGTTTTACCATTTTCACGGCAGTCCTGATGCACTTTAACTACGTCGGCTCGTGAACAACCCACTAGTTCAGCTGTTTGGGAAATCGAGGCACCCGCTCTCCGAGCTTCTACAATCTGTCCTTTCTCAAAGTCCGATAAATCCTTCTGTTTACCCATCATTCTCCGAATGTTATTACCTACTGCTCCACTCACACCTTATACAGTATAAGCTGTTGTTTTACCATTTTCACGGCAGTCCTGATGCACTTTAACTACGTCGGCTCGTGAACAACCCACTAGTTCAGCTGTTTGGGAAATCGAGGCACCCAGTCTCAGAGCTTCTACAATTTGTCCTTTCTCAAAGTCAGATAAATCATTCTGTTTACCCATCATTCTCCGAATGTTATTACCTACTGCTCCACTCACACCTTATACAGTATAAGCTGTTGTTTTACCATTTTCACGGCAGTCCTGATGCACTTTAACCGGCGGCTCGTGAACAACCCACTAGTTCAGCTGTTTGGGAAATCGAGGCACCCAGTCTCCGAGCTTCTACAATCTGTCCTTTCTCAAAGTCAGATAAATCATTCTGTTTACCCATCATTCTCCGAATGTTATTACCTACTGCTCCACTCACACCTTATACAGTATAAGCTGTTGTTTTACCATTTTCACGGCAGTCCTGATGCACTTTAACTACGTCGGCTCGTGAACAACCCACTAGTTCAGCTGTTTGGGAAATCGAGGCAACCAGTCTCCGAGCTTCTACAATCTGTCCTTTCTCAAAGTCAGATAAATCCTTCTGTTTACCCATCATTCTCCGAATGTTATTACCTACAGTTCCACTCACACCTTATAGAGTATAAGCTGTTGTTTTAGCATTTTCACGGCAGTCCTTATGCACTTTAACTACGGCGGCTCGTGAACAACCCACTAGTTCAGCTGTTTGGGAAATCGAGGCACCCGCTCTCCGAGGTTCTACAATCTGTCCTTTCTCAAAGTCAGATAAATCATTCTGTTTACCCATCATCATTCTCCGAATGTTATTACCTACTGCTCCACTCACACCTTATACAGTATAAGCTGTTGTTTTAGCATTTTCACGGCAGTCCTGATGCACTTTAACTACGGCGGCTCGTGAACAACCCACTAGTTCAGCTGTTTGGGAAATCGAGGCACCCGCTCTCCGAGCTTCTACAATCTGTCCTTTCTCAAAGTCAGATAAATCATTCTGTTTACCCATCATTCTCTGAATGTTATTACCTACTGCTCCACTCACACGTTATACAGTATAAGCTGTTGTTTTACCATTTTCACGGCAGTCCTGATGCACTTTAACTACGTCGGCTCGTGAACAACCCACTAGTTCAGCTGTTTGGGAAATCGAGGCACCCAGTCTCCGAGCTTCTACAATCTGTCCTTTCTCAAAGTCAGATAAATCATTCTGTTTACCCATCATTCTCCGAATGTTATTACCTACTGCTCCACTCACACCTTATACAGTATAAGCTGTTGTTTTATAATTTTCACGGCAGTCCTGATGCACTTTAACTACGTCGGCTCGTGAACAACCCACTAGTTCAGCTGTTTGGGAAATCGAGGCACCCAGTCTCCGAGCTTCTACAATCTGTCCTTTCTCAAAGTCAGATAAATCCTTCTGTTTACCCATCATTCTCCGAATGTTATTACCTACGGTTATACTCACACCTTATACAGTATAAGCTGTTGTTTTAGCATTTTCACGGCAGTCCTGATGCACTTTAACTACGGCGGCTCGTGAACAACCCACTAGTTCAGCTGTTTGGGAAATCGAGGCACCCGCTCTCCGAGCTTCTACAATCTGTCCTTTCTCAAAGTCAGATAAATCATTCTGTTTACCCATCATTCTCCGAATGTTATTACCTACTGCTCCACTCACACCTTATACAGTATAAGCTGTTGTTTTACCATTTTCACGGCAATCCTGATGCACTTTAACTACGTCGGCTCGTGAACAACCCACTAGTTCAGCTGTTTGGGAAATCGAGGCACCCAGTCTCCGAGCTTCTACAATCTGTCCTTTCTCAAAGTCCGATAAATCCTTCTGTTTACCCATCATTCTCCGAATGTTATTACCTACTGCTCCACTCACACCTGATACAGTATAAGCTGTTGTTTTAGCATTTTCACGGCAGTCCTGATGCACTTTAACTACGGCGGCTCGTGAACAACCCACTAGTTCAGCTGTTTGGGAAATCGAGGCACCCGCTCTCCGAGCTTCAACAATCTGTCCTTTCTCAAAGTCAGATAAATCATTCTGTTTACCCATCATTCTCCGAATGTTATTACCTACTGCTCCACTCACACCTTATACAGTATAAGCTGTTGTTTTAGCATTTTCACGGCAGTCCTGATGCACTTTAACTACGGCGGCTCGTGAACAACCCACTAGTTCAGCTGTTTGGGAAATCGAGGCACCCGCTCTCCGAGCTTCTACAATCTGTCCTTTCTCAAAGTCAGATAAATCATTCTGTTTACCCATCATTCTCCGAATGTTATTACCTACTGCTCCACTCACACCTTATACAGTATAAGCTGTTGTTTTACCATTTTCACGGCAATCCTGATGCACTTTAACTACGTCGGCTCGTGAACAACCCACTAGTTCAGCTGTTTGGGAAATCGAGGCACCCAGTCTCCGAGCTTCTACAATCTGTCCTTTCTCAAAGTCCGATAAATCCTTCTGTTTACCCATCATTCTCCGAATGTTATTACCTACTGCTCCACTCACACCTGATACAATATAAGCTGTTGTTTTAGCATTTTCACGGCAGTCCTGATGCACTTTAACTACGGCGGCTCGTGAACAACCCACTAGTTCAGCTGTTTGGGAAATCGAGGCACCCGCTCTCCGAGCTTCTACAATCTGTCCTTTCTCAAAGTCAGATAAATCCTTCTGTTTACCCATCATTCTCCGAATGTTATTACCTACTGCTCCACTCACACCTTATACAGTATAAGCTGTTGTTTTAGCATTTTCACGGCAGTCCTGATGCACTTTAACTACGGCGGCTCGTGAACAACCCACTAGTTCAGCTGTTTGGGAAATCGAGGCACCCGCTCTCCGAGCTTCTACAATCTGTCCTTTCTCAAAGTCAGATAAATCATTCTGTTTACCCATCATTCTCCGAATGTTATTACCTACTGCTCCACTCACACCTTATACAGTATAAGCTGTTGTTTTACCATTTTCACGGCAATCCTGATGCACTTTAACTACGTCGGCTCGTGAACAACCCACTAGTTCAGCTGTTTGGGAAATCGAGGCACCCAGTCTCGAGCTTCTACAATCTGTCCTTTCTCAAAGTCCGATAAATCCTTCTGTTTACCCATCATTCTCCGAATGTTATTACCTACTGCTCCACTCACACCTGATACAATATAAGCTGTTGTTTTAGCATTTTCACGGCAGTCCTGATGCACTTTAACTACGGCGGCTCGTGAACAACCCACTAGTTCAGCTGTTTGGGAAATCGAGGCACCCGCTCTCCGAGCTTCAACAATCTGTCCTTTCTCAAAGTCAGATAAATCATTCTGTTTACCCATCATTCTCCGAATGTTATTACCTACTGCTCCACTCACACCTTATACAGTATAAGCTGTTGTTTTACCATTTTCACGGCAATCCTGATGCACTTTAACTACGTCGGCTCGTGAACAACCCACTAGTTCAGCTGTTTGGGAAATTGAGGCACCCTCTCTCCGAGCTTCTACAATCTGTCCTTTCTCAAAGTCCAATAAAACCTTCTGTTTACCCATCATTCTCCGAATGTTATTACCTACTGCTCCACTCACACCTGATACAATATAAGCTGTTGTTTTACCATTTTCACGGCAGTCCTGATGCACTTTAACTACGGCGGCTCGTGCCCACTAGTTCAGCTGTTTGGGAAATTAAGGCACCCGCTCTCTGAGTTTCTACAATCTGTCCTTTCTCAAAGTCAGAAAAATCCTTCTGTTTACCCATCATTCTCCGAATGTTATTACCTACAGTTTCACTCACACCTTATACAGTATAAGCTGTTGTTTTAGCATTTTCACGGCAGTCCTGATGCACTTTAACTACGGCGGCTCGTGAACAACCCACTAGTTCAGCTGTTTGGGAAATCGAGGCACCCGCTCTCTGAGTTTCTACAATCTGTCCTTTCTAAAAGTCAGATAAATCATTCTGTTTACCCATCATTCTCCGAATGTTATTACCTACTGCTCCACTTACACCTTATACAGTATAAGCTGTTGTTTTACCATTTTCACGGCAGTCCTGATGCACTTTAACTACGTCGGCTCGTGAACAATCCACTAGTTCAGCTGTTTGGGAAATCGAGGCACCCAGTCTCCGAGCTTCTACAATCTGTCCTTTCTCAAAGACAGATAAATCATTCTGTTTACCCATCATTCTCCGAATGTTATTACCTACTGCTCCACTCACACCTTATACAGTATAAGCTGTTGTTTTAGCATTTTCACGGCAGTCCTGATGCACTTTAACTACGGCGGCTCGTGAACAACCCACTAGTTCAGCTGTTTGGGAAATCGAGGCACCCGCTCTCCGAGCTTCTACAATCTGTCCTTTCTCAAAGTCAGATAAATCATTCTGTTTACCCATCATTCTCCGAATGTTATTACCTACTGCTCCACTCACACCTTATACAGTATAAGCTGTTGTTTTACCATTTTCACGGCAATCCTGATGCACTTTAACTACGTCGGCTCGTGAACAACCCACTAGTTCAGCTGTTTGGGAAATTGAGGCACCCTCTCTCCGAGCTTCTACAATCTGTCCTTTCTCAAAGTCCAATAAAACCTTCTGTTTACCCATCATTCTCCGAATGTTATTACCTACTGCTCCACTCACACCTGATACAATATAAGCTGTTGTTTTACCATTTTCACGGCAGTCCTGATGCACTTTAACTACGGCGGCTCGTGCCCACTAGTTCAGCTGTTTGGGAAATTCGAGGCACCCGCTCTCCGAGTTTCTACAATCTGTCCTTTCTCAAAGTCAGAAAAATCCTTCTGTTTACCAATCATTCTCCGAATGTTATTACCTACGGTTTCACTCACACCTTATACAGTATAAGCTGTTGTTTTAGCATTTTCACGGCAGTCCTGATGCACTTTAACTACGGCGGCTCGTGAACAACCCACTAGTTCAGCTGTTTGGGAAATCGAGGCACCCGCTCTCTGAGTTTCTACAATCTGTCCTTTCTCAAAGTCAGATAAATCATTCTGTTTACCCATCATTCTCCGAATGTTATTACCTACTGCTCCACTCACACCTTATACAGTATAAGCTGTTGTTTTACCATTTTCACGGCAGTCCTGATGCACTTTAACTACGTCGGCTCGTGAACAACCCACTAGTTCAGCTGTTTGGGAAATCGAGGCACCCAGTCTCCGAGCTTCTACAATCTGTCCTTTCTCAAAGTCAGATAAATCATTCTGTTTACCCATCATTCTCCGAATGTTATTACCTACTGCTCCACTCACACCTTATACAGTATAAGCTGTTGTTTTACCATTTTCACGGCAGTCCTGATGCACTTTAACTACGTCGGCTCGTGAACAACCCACTAGTTCAGCTGTTTGGGAAATTGAGGCACCCGCTCTCCGAGCTTCTACAATCTATCCTTTCTCAAAGTCAGATAAAACCTTCTGTTTACCCATCATTCTCCGAATGTTATTACCTACTGCTCCACTCACACCTGATACAATATAAGCTGTTGTTTTACCATTTTCACGGCAGTCCTGATGCACTTTAACTACGGCGGCTCGTGCCCACTAGTTCAGCTGTTTGGGAAATTGAGGAACCCGCTCTCTGAGTTTCTACAATCTGTCCTTTCTCAAAGTCAGAAAAATCCTTCTGTTTACCCATCATTCTCCGAATGTTATTACCTACAGTTCCACTCACACCTTATAGAGTATAAGCTGTTGTTTTACCATTTTCACGGCAGTCCTGATGCACTTTAACTACGGCGGCTCGTGAACAACCCACTAGTTCAGCTGTTTGGAAAATCGAGGCACCCGCTCTCCGAGTTTCTGCAATCTGTCCTTTCTGAAAGTCAGAAAAATCCTTCTGTTTACCCATGATTCTCCGAATGTTATTACCTACGGTTCCACTCACACCTTATACAGTATAAGCTGTTGTTTTAGCATTTTCACGGCAGTCCTGATGCACTTTAACTACGGCGGCTCGTGAACAACCCACTAGTTCAGCTGTTTGGGAAATCGAGGCACCCGCTCTCTGAGTTTCTACAATCTGTCCTTTCTCAACGTCAGAAAAATCCTTCTGTTTACCCATCATTCTCCGAATGTTATTACCTACGGTTTCACTCACACCTTATAGAGTATAAGCTGTTGTTTTACCATTTTCACGGCAGTCCTGATGCACTTTAACTACGGCGGCTCGTGAACAACCCACTAGTTCAGCTGTTTGGGAAATCGAGGCACCCGCTCTCTGAGTTTCTACAATCTGTCCTTTCTCAAAGTCAGAAAAATCCTTCTGTTTACCCATGATTCTCCGAATGTTATTACCTACGGTTCCACTCACACCTTATACAGTATAAGCTGTTGTTTTACCATTTTCACGGCAGTCCTGATGCACTTTAACTACGTCGGCTCGTGAACAACCCACTAGTTCAGCTGTTTGGGAAAATCGAGGCACTCAGTCTCCGAGCTTCTACAATCTGTCCTTTCTCAAAGTCAGATAAATCATTCTGTTTACCCATCATTCTCCGAATGTTATTACCTCCTGCTGAACTCACACCTTATACAGTATAAGCTGTTGTTTTACCATTTTCACGGCAGTCCTGATGCACTTTAACTACGTCGGCTCATGAACAACCCACTAGTTCAGCTGTTTGGGAAATTGAGGCACCCTCTCTCCGAGCTTCTACAATCGGTCCTTTCTCAAAGTCAAATAAAACCTTCTGTTTACCCATCATTCTCAGAATGTTATTACCTACTGCTCCACTCACACCTGATACAATATAAGCTGTTGTTTTACCATTTTCACGGCAGTCCTGATGCACTTTAACTACGGCGTCTCGTGAACAACCCACTAGTTCAGCTGTTTGGGAAATCGAGGCACCCGCTCTCCGAGCTTCTACAATCTGTCCTTTCTCAAAGTCAGATAAATCATTCTGTTTACCCATCATTCTCCGAATGTTATTACCTACTGCTCCACTCACACCTTATACAGTATAAGCTGTTGTTTTACCATTTTCACGGCAGTCCTGATGCACTTTAACTACGTCGGGTCGTGAACAACCCACACTAGTTCAGCTGTTTGGGAAATCGAGGCACCCAGTCTCCGAATTCTACAATCTGTCCTTTCTCAAAGTCAGATAAATCATTCTGTTTGCCCATCATTCTCCGAATGTTATTACCTACTGCTCCACTCACACCTTATACAGTATAAGCTGTTGTTTTACCATTTTCACAGCAGTCCTGATGCACTTTAACTACGTCAGGCTCGTGAACAATCCACTAGTTCAGCTGTTTGGGAAATCAACGCACCCTCTCTCCGAGCTTCTACAATCTGTCCTTTCTCAAAGTCCAATAAAACCTTCTGTTTACCCATCATTCTCCGAATGTTATTACCTACTGCTCCACTCACACCTTATACAATATAAGCTGTTGTTTTACCATTTTCACGGCAGTCCTGATGCACTTTAACTACGGTGGCTCGTGCCCACTAGTTCAGCTGTTTGGAAAATCGAGGCACCCGCTCTCTGAGTTTCTACAATCTGTCCTTTCTCAAAGTCAGATAAATCCTTCTGTTTACCAATCATTCTCCGAATGTTATTACCTACTGTTCCACTCACACCTTATACAGTATAAGCTGTTGTTTTAGCATTTTCACGGCAGTCCTGATGCACTTTAACTACGGCGGCTCGTAAACAACCCACTAGTTCAGCTGTTTGGAAAATCAACGCACCCGCTCTCCTAGCTTCTACAATCTGTCCTTTCTCAAAGTCCAATAAATCCTTCTGTTTACCAATCATTCTCCGAATGTTATTACCTACTGCTCCACTCACACCTTATACAGTATAAGCTGTTGTTTTAACCATTTTCACGGCAGTCCTGATGCACTTTAACTACGTCGGCTCGTGAACAACCCACTAGTTCAGCTGTTTGGGAAATCGAGGCACTCAGTCTCCGAGCTTCTACAATCTGTCCTTTCTCAAAGTCAGATAAATCATTCTGTTTACCCATCATTCTCCGAATGTTATTACCTCCTGCTGAACTCACACCTTATACAGTATAAGCTGTTGTTTTACCATTTTCACGGCAGTCCTGATGCACTTTAACTACGTCGGCTCATGAACAACCCACTAGTTCAGCTGTTTGGGAAATTGAGGCACCCTCTCTCCGAGCTTCTACAATCTGTCCTTTCTCAAAGTCCAGATAAAACCTTCTGTTTACCCATCATTCTCCGAATGTTATTACCTACTGCTCCACTCACACCTGATACAATATAAGCTGTTGTTTTAGCATTTTCACGGCAGTCCTGATGCACTTTAACTACGGCGTCTCGTGAACAACCCACTAGTTCAGCTGTTTGGGAAATCGAGGCACCCGCTCTCCGAGCTTCTACAATCTGTCCTTTCTGAAAGTCAGAAAAATCCTTCTGTTTACCCATCATTCTCCGAATGTTATTACCTACGGTTTCACTCACACCTTATACAGTATAAGCTGTTGTTTTACCATTTTCACAGCAGTCCTGATACACTGTAACTACGGCGGCTCGTAAACAACCCACTAGTTCAGCTGTTGGGGAAATCAACGCACCCGCTCTCCTAGCTTCTACAATCTGTCCTTTCTCAAAGTCAGATAAATCCTTCTGTTTACCCATCATTCTCCGAATGTTATTACCTACTGCTCCACTCACACCTTATACAGTATAAGCTGTTGTTTTAACATTTTCACGGCAGTCCTGATGCACTTTAACTACGGTGGCTCGGGAACAACCCACTAGTTCAGCTGTTTGGAAAATCGAGGCACCCGCTCTCCGAGCTGCTACAATCTGTCCTTTCTCAAAGTCAGATAAATCCTTCTGTTTACCAATCATTCTCCGAATGTTATTACCTACTGCTCCACTCACACCTTATACAGTATAAGCTGTTGTTTTACCATTTTCACGGCAGTCCTAATACACTTTAACTACGGCGGCTCGTGAACAACCCACTAGTTCAGCTGTTTGGGAATACGAGGCACCCAGTCTCCGAGCTTCTACAATCTGTCCTTTCTCAAAGTCAGATAAATCCTTCTGTTTACCCATCACTCTCTCCGAATGTTAATACCTACTGCTCCACTCACACCTTATAGAGTATAAGCTGTTGTTTTAGCATCTTCACGGCAGTCCTGATGCACTTTAACTACGGTGGCTCGTGAACAACACACTAGTTCAGCAGTTTGGGAAATCGAGGCACCCGCTCTCCGAGTTTCTACAATCTGTCCTTTCTCAAAGTCTGATAAATCCTTCTGTTTGCCCATCATTCTCCGAATGTTTATTACCTACTGCTCCACTCACACCTTATACAGTATAAGCTGTTGTTTTACCATTTTCACGGCAGTCCTGATACACTGTAACTACGGCAGCTCGTGAACAACCCACTAGTTCAGCTGTTGGGAAAATCAACGCACCCGCTCTCCGAGCTTCTACAATCTGTCCTTTCTCAAAGTCATATAAATCCTTCTGTTTACCCATCATTCTCCGAATGTTATTACCTACGGTTCCACTCACACCTTATACAGTATAAGCTGTTGTTTTAACATTTTCACGGCAGTCCTGATGCACTTTAACTACGGTGGCTCGGGAACAACCCACTAGTTCAGCTGTTTGGGAAAATCGAAGCACCCGCTCTCCGAGCTTCTACAATCTGTCCTTTCTCAAAGTCAGATAAATCCTTCTGTTTACCAATCATTCTCCGAATGTTATTACCTACTGCTCCACTCACACCTTATACAGTATAAGCTGTTGTTTTACCATTTTCACGGCAGTCCTGATACACTTTAACTACGGCAGCTCGTGAACAACCCACTAGTTCAGCTGTTTGGGAAATCGAGGCACCCAGTCTCCGAGCTTCTACAATCTGTCCTTTCTCAAAGTCAGATAAATCATTCTGTTTACCCATCATTCTCCGAATGTTATTACCTACTGCTCCACTCACACCTTATACAGTATAAGCTGTTGTTTTACCATCTTCACGGCAGTCCTGATGCACTTTAACTACGGTGGCTCGTGAACAACCCACTAGTTCAGCTGTTTGGAAAATCGAGGCACCCGCTCTCCGAGCTTCTACAATCTGTCCTTTCTCAAAGTCAGATAAATCCTTCTGTTTACCAATCATTCTCCGAATGTTATTACCTACGGTGCTCCACTCACACCTTATTCAGTATAAGCTGTTGTTTTAGCATTTTCACGGCAGTCCTGATGCACTTTAACTACGGCGGCTCGTGAACAACACACTAGTTCAGCAGTTTGGGAAATCGAGGCACCCGCTCTCCGAGTTCTTACAACCTGTCCTTTCTCAAAATCAGATAAATCCTTCTGTTTACCCATCATTCTCCGAATGTT
Organism: Macrothele yani; assembly: GCA_039090855.1. Classification (NCBI taxonomy): domain Eukaryota; kingdom Metazoa; phylum Arthropoda; class Arachnida; order Araneae; family Macrothelidae; genus Macrothele; species Macrothele yani. The sequence continues at coordinate 63,923,726 of CM077006.1, forward strand.
ATTATCTACTGCTCCACTCACACCTTATAGAGTATAAGCTGTTGTTTTAGCATTTTCACGGCAGTCCTGATACACTTTAACCACGGCGGCTCGTGAACAACCCACTAGTTCAGCTGTTTGGGAAATCGAGGCACCTGCTCTCCGAACTACCATAATCTGTCCTTTCTCAAAGTCCGATAAATCCTTCTGTTTATCCATCATTCTCCAAATTTTATTACCTGCTGCTCCACTCACACCTTATATAAGCTCCGTCGGTAGACAAATCACGCCCTCTCGGAAATCACGAGGTCAACGGGCCGCATCCACTTTTGATAGCGGTCGTTATAATTCAATGATATTCGAATCGAAGCAACAGCAGGTAAACGACGAGGAGGGGGATGGTCGCAAAAAGGTTTCCTGTTGCCCCGTGTGGACGAAATAACACCTGATACTGAGCTCTGTTAATCAGTGTTATTCCTGTTCGTCAGATGGAAAAGTCAGCTTTCTTAAGACAATCTAACAAAGGCCGATTTGTAATTGCCAGATTACTGCTTCAGAACATTTCCGAGACAGCGGGGCTTGTAAGGTACTCACGATCAGCCGTAGTTAGTACCCTCAAAAAAGTGGTACTACGAGGGGAAAAACACGAACCGCCGGCAACGTGTGGACTGACCATGGCTCAAAGCCTATGCCGTATGGTCCGAGCAACAGAGGGGATACGTACTGTACCGTAATTCGTTAGTAATTTGAATGCTGGTAACGAGAGAAATGTGTCATAACAAACAGTATGATGAAACATTTCCCTGTTCCGTTCAAACGTGGACTCTATAGGGTTAAAAGGAGCACACTTAGCGCATTTCTTTACGCCAAACGCCGCGATGAAACCCCCGGTCGGAAGAAGCTATATGTTCGGACCCGTGTACGGGTGGCGCGAACTGGGGGTCGTACGCGACGGACAGTGCCATTAAGCTCCTCTGGGAGATTGGTTCGCGCGAACCACTTTCTTTCCAACTTGAAATATTTATTCCGTATGGTGTAACAAGTGTGAAAGCTCGGCACTTAGTCGTTGTATGTTTATAAATTGTTACACCGTACGGAATAAATATTTCAAGTTGTATAATACTAAGGTGTAAGTTCCATTATTGTAACTTTCTTTCCTTTTTTGTTCTGGCCAGAAGACCTTTAATTCATTCATAGACATTACAATACACAGTTACAATCACATTGAAATGCACAATTCACATTAAGACATTATCACAGAGACAGATATTTGGTTACGTTGCGTGGTTTCTGTGGGAATGCAGTCCCATCTCCAGCTGCAGCCAATGGTTTAGCTGTACTCTACGTGAACTCGTTGATTTGCCAGTTCTCTTCTGAGGCTCAGACAATCCGAGTCCAGACTCGAGTGTGCGGTGTGCGGTCTCAACTTGAACTCTTCATTGGCCCTGCTTTGGGCAGTTGGAATCATTCTGGCAGCTCCAGTGCTTGTGTCCGGCCTGGCCGAAGCCAGCACAGCCCTTAAAAGCGGCGGGACACATGGCCTTATAGTGACCCGTTCCGTTGCACTTGAAGCAACGGGTCTCTCGGAGGAATTCACGGGAAGGGTGAACCCTCCAGGCAAGACTGACCTTGCCTCTCTTCAGAATGGCTTTAAAGTACACTGGGGCCAGCTCTATCACCAAGTGGACGTTTTTTCTCCCTTTCCTTGATGGGGAAGGGAGCCTTGCATTGATCGGGCTTTTTAAGCTATTTTGCCGTGGGAAGTCGTGCTGGACGAATCTTTTCTCCGAGTCTTTCTCAGTTTCGTACACGATCAATCTGAGCAGTTTTCTTTGAGGGATCTTTAACTCGTATGCTTCCACTAAGTCTTTTCTCTCGCTGTAAGCTTCCTCTATCTTCTATACGTTTTCGACTTTCGTGTACTCAATCGCTATGCCTCCATTATTGACTTTTCGCACACCTTTAGTTCCTATCCCAAGGGTCAAGCTCCACGGTGATCGCTTCCTTGACCTATGATGGGGTTTTCTCACGGTCTTTCGGGAAGAGCAAGAGAGTGTGCCTGGGTTAAAATGTTTTTCTTAGATCTGGTTTACGCTTTTTTTGACAGCTTCTGCATAGGATCGTTGTCTCTGCTGTTCCACCGCCACACTGTTCTCTATTTCTTCAATTTTGCCTGTGAAGAAGCTGATTTCCATCAGTTGAGCAATTTTGGGAGTGCTGTATTCGATCCAAGCTTGGACGAGTGAGGTCTCTGGCGCTGTGTGACACTCTGGTGTTAGGATTGTCCAGGAGTTGACTAACCACCGTGCACTTCTATCTCTGTGCTCACACCAATCACTGTATCCCTCTCCCCCATCTCTGGGTTTGAGGGATCACAGCACGATGGTCTGTGCTCGATGGGTGACCCCACATTTGGCCCGTTCATACGGGGTACCGGCGCGACGCCAATGCGTTTGGGTCGGATAGGCTGAGAGCAGTTAGCTCTCCAAAGAGCTTTTTCGTCCAAACACGGACTGTACTCTACAGGCGCGCCGCGTGCCGGAACCTGGCCGCACACTTGCGCTTTTGCTTCACAAACACAAAGTCTCACCTGTCAGCTCCCGATCATTCCGGATGAATACAACACACAGGGTGATGAAACATCTGCCTGCTCCGTCCACAAGCGCACGTTTGCTACTGTAAACGCTACCGTAATACTCACATTCAGGGAAACCGAAGATTAGGACCCGCGTACAAGTGGTGCGAACTGGAAGTCGCACGCGACGAACCATGAGAGCTATTGAGCGCCTCTGGGAGATTGGTTCGCCACGAAAATTTTTTTTTATGGGAACAAGGCCTTTAATCCAATATTCAACACAATTACAGACCAGGATTTAACACACACACTTAAACAGAGACACATTACAAAGTACGACCACAGACACAGAGATACACAGATTAGGAATTAGACGTTTTAACCGGAGACACAGTCCCGTTGTTCGTCAGTTGCTGGTTTCGCTTAACCACAATCAGTACGGTTTCGCTGTCTCTCTAGTTCCCATCTGAGACTCGGACAGTTCGAGTCCAGATTTGAGTGAGTAAGCCTAGTAACCAATTTCAGGTGGAATCTCTCGTTTGCCTTCTGGCAGTTAGGGCACCGAGCATCGTTGGGACAGTTCCAGTGTTTGCGGCCCGCCCTTCCACAGCGGGAACAACTCTCAAAAACATCCGAACGCTTGGATTTATGGTGTCCGAACCCGTTACACTTAAAGCAACGGGTTTATCTCTAGAATTTTCTGCAGGAGATAATCCTCCAGGCAAGGTTGACCTTGCCTTTTTTAAGTAGGGCCCTAAAATCTACCGAGGCCAGCTCAAACACCCAGTGGATTTTTTCTCATTTTCCTTGATGCGGAAGAGCACTTTACACCTCTCAGGGTCCTTTAAGTCGTTCTGTCGAGGAAATTCCTCCTGGACGTCTTCGATATCATTGCCCGTGTCACCGTAGGCGATCAATCTCGGTAGCCTTTTTGTTGGTTTCTTCAATTCATAGTACTCGGCCAAATCTTGTTCCTCGTAATTCTGTATGCTCCGGACCCCTTCTGCCTTCGAGCATTCGGTGAGAACCCCACCTCTGCTCACTTTTTTCACTGCTTTGACCCCAATTCCCAGGTGTCACGGGGTGAACACCTGTTAAATTTCTTGCTTGAGCTCGTCTGAATACGTCAGAGGATCTTTCGGGTAGATCAAGAGAGTGTTTTTGAATTGGGCATTATTCAATCGTTCTGGCTTGGGCTTCGCTCCGAACCCTTCGGCGTGCATCCGCTGTCTTGGCTGCCCTTGCTCACTCTTTCCTTTCTCCTCTAGTCTTCCTTTGGGGTACTCGATTTTCAGCTGCTGTCTGGTATGGGCTTCAAGCATCCTATCTAGGATCGGTCTAATCATGCTCCTCACATTATTGGACACCCCGGTGTTCAGGCTGTCCAACAGTTCATTCATCTCTCGGAACAGTCCAAGAAACACCTATGAGTCTTCAATCACTTGATTCACTGTGTCGCTATCCCCCATTTCTGGGTTCAAGCTACCCAAGCAAGATGGAATGTGCTCGTCTGACCCCGAACTTAGCCCGCTCATGATGAATGGGGGAGAGGGAGAGGGACGGCGTGGCGCGGTCTTGGATTGGCTGGGAGCTCTGAGAAGAGCTCTTTTCGTTCGAGAACTAACTTTTTCCCACAGGCGCGCCTTGCGCAGGAACCTGACCGTACCACTTGCGCTTTCGCTTCTAAATCGCAATTAAAATTATCGCCTGCTAGCTCCCATTCATCCCAGCTGGATTACCAATCCGCAGGACACAACACAAAATATATCAAACCTTGATGAAAATGGGGTTGCGTTGCCGCAGGCCGTTCCGAGTGCCCACACTAACTTCGGTTCATCGTCGAAAGCTATAGGCAGAGGAACTTCAAAACTGGACTTTGAATGATTGGAAGAAGGTCGTCTGATCCGATGAATCTTGTTTCCTGTTGCCCCATGTGGACGACCGCGAACGTGTGCGTCGGTTATCTGAGGAAGTTTTGGTACTAGGATGCACCGAGGGACGAAAACAAGACGGCGTGGGAAATGTGATGCTTTGGGCAATGCTCTGCTGTGAAACCCAGAGTCCAATCGTTCATGTGCAGGAAACCATGAAGTCTTCCACCTATGAATGAAATATGAGATTACACCATTGTACAATACAAATTTGGAAGATGTGAATCCGTTTATGGGTGTAAATATGGCATGGATGAAAAGTCAGGTAATATCCGAAAACTTGAAAATTTCGTCGTCCTGGAGCGGGAATCGAACCCGTGTCTCCCGGATAGCGCCCGAGTATGCTAACCACTACACCACCCAGGACGACGAAGTTTCAAGTTTCCGATTAATCGGCAACTTGAAACTTGGTTGTTCTGATTTAGTTTGGTAATAATCGGCAACTTGAAACTTGGTCGTTCCTATTAAGTTTGGTAGTTTCCGATTAATCGAAAACTTGAAACTTGGCCGTTCTGGGTGATATAGTGGTTAGCACACTCGGGAGCTGTCCGGGAGACGTGGATTCGATTCCCGCTCCAGGACAACGAAATTTTCAAGTTTTCGGATATTATCTGACTTTACATCCATGTCATATTTACACCAAAAAAACGGATTCACATGCTCCAAATTTGTAGCTACCACCTACCTAAACATTATTGCAGACCAGGGACGTCCTTTCATAGCAACGGTATTCTCCTCTAGTAGTGCCTTCCTTCAGCAGTTAATGCGCCATGCCACATAGACCGGGCTGCTCGAGAATGGCTCGCGGTACATAAGGAAGAATTCCAAGTATTGCCCTGGCCTCTACTGCGGTTGCTCAATAACGTAACTTATAAAGTTAAACGAACTGCTGATGGTAGTGTGTTGGTACCAGATACCACCTTTCGAAATCTTGTAGCTTCTAAGCCTCACCGGATAAGAGCCATTTTGGTGGCAAGAGGAGGACCATCATCATATTAGACAGGTGGTCATAATATTTTGGCTCTTAGGTGTATATCGCAAATAGGTTTCATCTCTTTCGAAATAGCAACGTTTAACAATTTACTCGCAATTTTTCGACATCTTCACAACTACACTAACTGCAGTCTATTCACATTCAATGTTGTCATTTTATTTTTCTTTGAGCCTTTGCCGGTGTTGCAAAACCTGTTATGGAAAGTAATGTGCCGTCCAGTGAGAACATCATTTACCAAGAAGTAACTAAATTTACCCAATCTTAGCATAAATACTGTTACAAACGTCCGACAGATGGCCCGCAACTGGTGTGCAACGTCACCGAACAGCCAGGAGGCATGAAGCAGCTAATGAATCATTGTGTGTTCAGTCACAGAGGAGATAACGTGTTCGTGAAGTACTTGCCATTGAGTGGAACAGACCAGCCAGGAGGCATGAAGCAGTTGGTGAATCATTGTGCGTTCAGTCACAGAGGAGATAACGTGTTCGTGAAGTACTTGACATAGAGTGGAGCAGACCAGCAAGGAGGCATGAAGCAGCTAGTGAATCATTGTGTGTTCAGTCACAGAGAAGATAACGTGTTTTGTTAAGTACTTGCCATGGAGTGGAACAGACCAGCCAGGAAGGCATGAAGCAGTTGGTGAATCATTGTGCGTTCAGTCACAGAGGAGATAACGTGTTCGTGAAGTACTTGCCATTGAGTGGAGCAGACCAGCCAGGAGGCATGAAGCAGCTAGTGAATCATTGTGTGTTCAGTCACAGAGGAGATAACGTGTTCGTGAAGTACTTGCCATGGAGTGGAACAGACCAGCCAGGAGGCATGAAGCAGCTAGTGAATCATTGTGCGTTCAGTCACAGAGGAGATAACGTGTTTCGTGAAGTACTTGCCATGGAGTGGAACAGACCAGCCAGGAGGCATGAAGCAGTTGGTGAATCATTGTGCGTTCAGTCACAGAGGAGATAACGTGTTCGTAAAGTACTTGCCATGGAGTGGAGCAGACCAGCCAGGAGGCATGAAGCAGCTAGTGAATCATTGTGTGTTCAGTCACAGAGGAGATAACGTGTTTCGTGAAGTATTTGCCATGGAGTGGAACAGACCAGCCAGGAGGCATGACGCAGCTAGTGAACCATTGTGCGTTCAGTCACAGAGGAGATAACGTGTTTCGTGAAGTACTTGCCATGGAGTGGAACAGACCAACCAGCAGGCATGAAGCAGCTAGTGAATCATTGTGTGTTCAGTCACAGAGAAGATAACGTGTTTTGTGAAGTACTTGCCATGGAGTGGAACAGACCAGCCAGAAGGCATGAAGCAGCTAGTGAATCATTGTGCGTTCAGTCACAGAGGAGATAACGTGTTTTGTGAAGTACTTGCCATGGAGTGGAACAGACCAGCCAGGAGGCATGAAGCAGCTAGTGAATCATTGTGTGTTCAGTCACAGAGGAGATAACGTGTTTCGTGAAGTACTTGCCATGGAGTGGAACAGACCAACCAAGAGGCATGAAGCAGCTAGTGAATCATTGTGTGTTCAGTCACAGAGGAGATAACGTGTTTCGTGAAGTATTTGCCATGGAGTGGAACAGACCAGCCAGGAGGCATGACGCAGCTAGTGAACCATTGTGTGTTCAGTCACAGAGGAGATAACGTGTTTTGTTAAGTACTTGCCATGGAGTAGAACAGACCAGCCAGAAGGCATGAAGCAGCTAGTGAATCATTGTGCGTTCAGTCACAGAGGAGATAACGTGTTTCGTGAAGTACTTTACCATGGAGTGGAACAGACCAGCCAGAAGGCATGAAGCAGCTAGTGAATCATTGTGCGTTCAGTCACAGAGGAGATAACGTGTTTCGTGAAGTACTTGCCATGGAGTGGAACAGACCAGCCAAGAGGCATGAAGCAGCTAGTGAATCATTGTGTGTTCAGTCACAGAGGAGATAACGTGTTTCGTGAAGTACTTGCCATGGAGTGGAACAGACCAGCCAGGAGGCATGAAGCAGCTAGTGAATCATTGTGTGTTCAGTCACAGAGGAGATAACGTGTTTCGTGAAGTACTTGCCATGGAGTGGAACAGACCAGCCAGGAGGCATGAAGCAGCTAGTGAATCATTGTGTGTTCAGTCACAGAGGAGATAACGTGTTTCGTGAAGTACTTGCCATGGAGTGGAACAGACCAGCCAGGAGGCATGAAGCAGCTAGTGAATCATTGTGTGTTCAGTCACAGAGGAGATAACGTGTTTTGTGAAGTACTTGCCATGGAGTGGAACAGACCAACCAGGAGGCATGAAGCAGCTAGTGAATCATTGTGTGTTCAGTCACAGAGAAGATAACGTGTTTTGTTAAGTACTTGCCATGGAGTAGAACAGACCAGCCAGAAGGCATGAAGCAGCTAGTGAATCATTGTGCTTTCAGTCACAGAGGTGATAACGTGTTTTGTGAAGTACTTTGCCATGGAGTGGAACAGACCAACCAGAAGGCATGAAGCAGCTAGTGAATCATTGTGCTTTCAGTCACAGAGGAGATAACGTGTTTCGTGAAGTATTTGCCATGGAGTGGAACAGACTAGCCAGGAGGCATGAAGCAGCTAGTGAATCATTGTGCGTTCAGTCACAGAGGAGATAACGTGTTTCGTGAAGTACTTGCCATGGAGTGGAACAGACCAGCCAGGAGGCATGAAGCAGCTAGTGAATCATTGTGCGTTCAGTCACAGAGGAGATAACGTGTTCGTGAAGTATTTGCCATGGAGTGGAACAGACCAGCAAGGAGGCTTGAAGCAGTTGGTGAATCATTGTGCGTTCAGTCACAGAGGAGATAACGTGTTCGTGAAGTACTTGACATAGAGTGGAGCAGACCAGCCAGGAGGCATGAAGCAGCTAGTGAATCATTGTGTGTTCAGTCACAGAGGAGATAACGTGTTTCGTGAAGTATTTGCCATGGAGTGGAACAGACCAGCCAGGAGGCATGAAGCAGCTAGTGAATCATTGTGCGTTCAGTCACAGAGGAGATAACGTGTTTCGTGAAGTACTTGCCATGGAGTGGAACAGACCAGCCAGAAGGTATGAAGCAGCTAGTGAATCATTGTGCGTTCAGTCACAGAGGAGATAACGTGTTCGTGAAGTACTTGCCATGGAGTGGAACAGACCAGCCAGGAGGCATGAAGCAGTTGGTGAATCATTGTGTGTTCAGTCACAGAGGAGATAACGTGTTCGTAAAGTATTTGCCATGGAGTGGAGCAGACCAGCCAGGAGGCATGAAGCAGCTAGTGAATCATTGTGTGTTCAGTCACAGAGGAGATAACGTGTTTCGTGAAGTATTTGCCATGGAGTGGAACAGACCAGCCAGGAGGCATGACGCAGCTAGTGAACCATTGTGCGTTCAGTCACAGAGGAGATAACGTGTTTCGTGAAGTACTTGCCATGGAGTGGAACAGACCAACCAGCAGGCATGAAGCAGCTAGTGAATCATTGTGTGTTCAGTCACAGAGAAGATAACGTGTTTTGTTAAGTACTTGCCATGGAGTAGAACAGACCAGCCAGAAGGCATGAAGCAGCTAGTGAATCATTGTGCGTTCAGTCACAGAGGAGATAACGTGTTTTGTGAAGTACTTGCCATGGAGTGGAACAGACCAGCCAGGAGGCATGAAGCAGCTAGTGAATCATTGTGCGTTCAGTCACAGAGGAGATAACGTGTTTCGTGAAGTATTTAGCATGGAGTGGAACAGACCAGCCAGAAGGCATGAAGCAGCTAGTGAATCATTGTGCGTTCAGTCACAGAGGAGATAACGTGTTTCGTGAAGTACTTGCCATGGAGTGGAACAGACTAACCAGGAGGCATGAAGCAGCTAGTGAATCATTGTGTGTTCAGTCACAGAGGAGATAACGTGTTTCGTGAAGTACTTGCCATGGAGTGGAACAGACCAGCCAGGAGGCATGAAGCAGCTAATGAATCATTGTGTGTTCAGTCACAGAGGAGATAACGTGTTTCGTGAAGTACTTGCCATGGAGTGGAACAGACCAACCAGGAGGCATGAAGCAGCTAGTGAATCATTGTGTGTTCAGTCACAGAGAAGATAACGTGTTTTGTTAAGTACTTGCCATGGAGTAGAACAGACCAGCCAGAAGGCATGAAGCAGCTAGTGAATCATTGTGCGTTCAGTCACAGAGGTGATAACGTGTTTTGTGAAGTACTTGCCATGGAGTGGAACAGACCAACCAGAAGGCATGAAGCAGCTAGTGAATCATTGTGCTTTCAGTCACAGAGGAGATAACGTGTTTCGTGAAGTATTTGCCATGGAGTGGAACAGACTAGCCAAGGAGGCATGAAGCAGCTAGTGAATCATTGTGCGTTCAGTCACAGAGGAGATAACGTGTTTGATGAAGTACTTGCCATGGAGTGGAACAGACCAACCAGGAGGCATGAAGCAGCTAGTGAATCATTGTGCGTTCAGTCACAGAGGAGATAACGTGTTTCGTGAAGTATTTGCCATGGAGTGGAACAGACCAGCAAGGAGGCTTGAAGCAGCTAGTGAATCATTGTGCGTTGAGTCACAGAGGAGATAACGTGTTTGATGAAGTACTTGCCATGGAGTGGAACAGACCAACCAGGAGGCATGAAGCAGCTAGTGAATCATTGTGTGTTCAGTCACAGAGAAGATAACGTGTTTTGTGAAGTACTTGCCATGGAGTAGAGCAGACCAGCCAGAAGGCATGAAGTAGCTAGTGAATCATTGTGTGTTTAGTCACAGAGGAGATTACATGTTTCATGAAGTACTTGCCATGAAGTGGGGGCGATTATGAGAATCGTGTTGCTGTAATCGCGCTGCACAAAGCTGGATAATCAGCTACCGAGATTTTCAACATTCTGAAGAAGCTGAAAATCGGCCGAATCTACCGGACCCTAAAAAGGTTCCTTGAGATTGGGACCGTCACTAACCGCCCCAAAAAATGTCGGCCGCGTACCTTGAGGACTTCTCGCCTTGTGAAAGCAGTGGCAGCCCGTTTTCGACGAGAGCCTGTCAGAAAACAATCGGTGATGGCTCGTGAACTGAACATTTCAAAAATGTCGATGTCACGCATGCTGCGGAGTGACTTAAGGTTGAGAGCTTACCTGCGGCGTACAGGGCATTGCGTCACCCCACAACTGAAGCAGCAGAGGGTGCTAGAAGCGGAACGTTTGTTGTAGCGTTACACAGACAATCGCAACAGACAAATGCTTTTCTCTGATGAAAAGATTTTCGCTATTGAAGAGGCTTTCAACTACCAAAATGACAGGGTGTATGCGTCAACCTCACGAGAAGCTGAGGAGAAAGCTCCAAGGATCATGAGGGGTCATCATCCTGCTTCTGTCATGGTTTGGTGGAAAGTCTCCTACGAGGGTGCCACGGAGCTCCATTTCTGTGAGAAAGAAGTGAAAACATCCGCCAAAATCTTCAATGACAAGGTTTTGGAGCCAATGGTCAAAAATGTGAGTCATACCCTCTTCCAAAAACGACAGTGAAGCTTTCAAGCAGGATACCGCACCTGCCCACAACGCCAAGTCAACCTAGGAGGGGCTTCAGAAGAATTTGCCAGACTTCATTTCGCCAGCTGACTGGCCTTTGAGTCGTTTGTGGGCCACACTGGTTGACATGGCCTGCAGAAAGAGACACCCCAGTATTGACAGTCTCAAACGCTCTTTGGTGCGGGTAGTAGCAGCTTTCCCTGTGGAGACCCTGTGTAAAGCTATTGATGAGTGGCCAGAGAGACTGAAGGACTGTGTGAAGGCAAAAGGATGCCATTTTGAAAAGTGATTGGTGCCATGTATTCATTTAAGTACGTCATATCACAGGTATATTAAAATATCTTTAAATTTCTTTTGCTATTTCATTGAATACTTTGTAACAGTATTTATGGTAAGACTAGTTACATAAGAAAGCTGAAACTCAAAAAGAAGGTTAATTAGAGGTAAAAATCCATGGGCGTTGCTGGCAAATAGGAATTGGGGAGAGGGACGGAAGCATGCAGTACTAATATCCAATTTCTTTGTTTATTTAAAAAGTTTTTTTCATAATGTACTGGGGACAGCAAGTCTTCTAAGCGTATTGAATAAATGCATATTTGAATGCATTGCAATATCAGAAATATGAAGGTACTCAGAAATATATCCCCCGCCAGCGACTCTCATGTACATACATCGCACGCTGTAGCATTTCAAAAGTGTTGTGCGAATCGTCTGCTCTTCGAGGACATTAAGATTTTGTGTTTTCAGATAGACATTTCAAAAAAAAAAAAATGAATGTATTGAGCAGCTTCTGACCGTGTTGGGTTCGATACAAGAACACGAAGTGTCCTCCTTTCGTTTTCCTGAAGTGTAATGCATTTTGCAGGCTCAAGAATACCTTGCGGGGAGAATATTTATTGTGGTACTCATGTTGACGGTTTCTCTGAACCTACGCTGTAAAACGGTTCTGTCGTTTCAATACAGAATATCAGTTTATTAATGCATTCTGTTTATTTTCCCGTTTACCAAATGGAAATTTTATTCTACTATATAATTTATCCTGATGCATATTTAAAGAAGAAAGCGAATAAATATGATTCGATCAAAATAATGCAATTTACTTGGCGTCCTAAAACATATTAGGGTAATCCCCGGAAGAACTTATTCCACGTTCATTTAAACATGTTCCACCGATTCCCCATTATTCCTTAGAGTCGAATCAATTTAAACATCTCCTTGCACTCTTTTCTTATCACCCTAAAGCAGGCTTAATTTATTCATATAAAGTAAATATGTCCTCGGAAAGAAAAAGGGAATAAAAAAAAAACATTTCATGAAAATACCTAAGCGCTGGTAATCACCTTTTATCCTAGCAATTATAATTTCAACCACGACCGAATTGCAATTTACATGAGAAAAGAAAATGTAACGCAAATATACTTCTAGCATCGTTTCTATCTTCTTCCCCTTTTAAGTGCATAAAAGAAGAAAGTCCTGTATTCAGGCTGGATTCAAAGCCGATAAATTATTTATCTACACAAATATAATCCTTCCGTGTTCCACAAGAATTATAGTAATCATCTCTCAGAAGTGATTCATGCGTCCTTTACCTTAATACCTTTCTACTAAAGCGCGTTTTATCTCGGAAAAGGGCTTATAACGGTAGTTCTAAGCCAAATTAACTTTCCATAAAAAATCAAATTTTCACGAAAAATGTAGTGAAATTTACTGAAATTTAATCACAGTTTGTCTTTGCTCTCATAGATAGTGATTGTGATTATTCCTCCGACGCAAAAGTTTTTCTTTTTTCGTCTCTTTTAAATCACGAGATTTAAGAAGGCAGTATTATCGCATTGGTGAAGAAGTACAGTAAACTCCTGAATCTTTTGATGCAAAGGTTTTTTAAATTTCATTTGACAACATACTCTTGAAATAGCAAGTAAATTTTTTTTTTGACTGAAGGCTCAACTACCACCGTGAGCAACTCAATGGGCTATAAGCAGTCGCCCGTCCCTAATTTAGGTTCACTGGTTCCAGGGAAGGGAGAGAACCAGTACCGTAAGACAAACACAACAGCCATGACTCGCCGGCATTAGAACCCGGACCCATCTCGGACACTGCTCCACCGAAGCGGCAAATTTGTGAAATTGACCATAACTTTTTTGGGGAAAAGAAAACCGTGAACGCATAAAGTATAAGCAGTTACCCGTCCAAAATTTCAGGTAGGTGGTTCAAAAGCAAGGAGGTTACAATAATACTTCTGGAGATGCCCCGAGTCTCTTAATCGTGGAGCCGTAAAGTGTGGGAATTTGTCGTTGTTTACACGATACCTATGTAATTTCAACTGTGTGTATTTTGGAATTGCGTAGTTTTTGGTAGCAGAAACCGTGTTAATATCAAACTGGAATGAAATATACAGTACTTCTTACACGAGGGAGGTTTTTAATTTTAACGCTATGTTTTGTTTAGAATTCGCACTAACGTTCGTGTACTTCAATTTAAAATTAAAATGGGAAAGAGCCTCAGAATAATTAAGAATTTTTTAAATTCATCATTTTCTCACACATTGCCAGTAAGTTACGATGCGAAATTGGAAACATTTGCGATGAAAGAAGGCGATTCGGCCAACACCACGGTGGCCAACACAAAGGCCTTGAAAACCATCGGCTATCTCACACTTTGATGACCGTCGCTCGCGGTTCTAGGCTTCACGCAAAGTGGTACTGCTCCCTTAACAAGGGTGTGGGCGGTGGTTATCAGGATGAAAGTCTGCTAAACCAACTCTTAACTTGTATTCTTGCTGTTAATCATCGACGCGTAGAATAAGAGATTTATGATGCATATTAAGTAGACGATTTGAGAATTACCATAGACGATGAAGGAAATATATTCTCCAGGGCGGCTTCCATAAAATACAATTAATATGCTTTATTATACACACATTATATACACTAGTAAGATCCTCCATAACGATAATTAACTAGAAATGAATGTCGGATATACATTTTATGCAGCCGACTTACAGAACGTCCATCACGATAGAAAACCTAAAGCGCTCTGATATGGTTTGTTTACTTATCGTCTTCACGAGAGAGGTCACATGATCTCGTGACGTCATTCACTGTTATTGTCCGAGAAGTATGGCCACAAGGACATCTCCAGATATTGTATTCTAACCTCATTGTTCCAGGGAGGGAACGGAAAGGGAGAGAACCAGCGCTTTACGACAAACACGTTACCCATACCTAGCCAAGGCCGACAAAAAAAAAAAAAAAAATTCAGGGCCATGACATTAGAGAGATGAGTTCCCCTCTTTCAGTGACGTCACGGAGAAACCAATGCTTCCGATTGGTTTCTAATGCGGTCGGGCATGGCGTCAAGCACGACAATGATGTATCAGGCAGTGTAATATGAGAGTGACATCACACACGGAGAAAATTCTCTAATATCATGGCCTTGTATTTGCTGGACAGCTTTAGCATAGTTCGCATAATTTCTCAGAAACCACCACCTCTGACTACTCGGCCACTGATGCTGCTGATATAAATAAATTTAAGTGAGAGTTAAATACTCACATATTATATTCACCTTCGCATATCAAATGGGATGTATTCGCAAAAAGAAATTCGACACATTTTTGGAATTCCAAACTATTTTAGAGAAAAAACGTCAAAGTTAAATTACTGGGTGTGCAACTTAATTCTCGGCCCGTAACCGCAAACGACCATAGAGCGTCGGCAAATGCAAATAGCTGTGTGCGATAATGGTTTATTGCAGCGCCATCCAACAGCTCTCCAGGCAACCGTAACCGCTCACAGCTGTAGTGACAGAAGGAACGAAAGTTGACGGTGAAAGCTATGTTGTTCGAGAAGCAACATTTGAGGTACTGCCTCCTGTTCGCGTTTCAACTGAAAAAAAGTGTCGTGGAAGCCCAGCAAATGATCTGTGCTGCTTTGGGTGAGGCTGTTGTGTCGTACAGTACGTGTAAGTAGTGGTTCCAGCGGTTTAAGCACGGAAATGTAGATCTCCGTGATGCAGAACGTCCGGGACAGCCACAGAAAGTTAACGATGAGGAACTGGAACAACTGTTGGACGCGGATCCCTGTCGCACACAGTCAGAGCTCGCCCAGGAACTCGGAGTAACACGGCAAGCCATTGCAAAGCGCCTGCACAAGCTTGGACGGATTCACAAGGAGGGCCGTTGGGTGCCCAACTAACTCACACCTGCGAACAAGTCTGAGCGCTACGATGTTGCTGTGTCCTTGCTCTCCAGATTCAAGAAGAAGCATTTCCTCCACAAGATTTTGACCTGTGATGAGAAGTGGATCCTCTACGATAATCCTAAGCGGCGCAAATCGTGGGTTTATCCAGGTCATCCTACCACTAGTACCGCCAAACCGAATATCCATGTCAGGAAGTTGTTGCTGTGCATATGGTGGGATCAGCGCGGTGTCGTACACTATGAGTTGCTCAAACCTGGTAAAACGTCCAATGCTGAGCATTATTGTCAGCAACTGATTCGTGTGAGTGACGCAATGGAGGCGAAAAGGCCATACACCGGCAAGGGCAGAAGGTCGGTCCTGTTGCTTCAGGATAACGCGCGTCCTCACACCGCAAAAACGACTTTAAACAAAATCACGGACCTGGGATTTGAGATTTTGTCCCACCCGGCGTACTCTCCAGACTTCGCCCCGTCGGATTATCACCTCTTTCGCTCCCTGCAACATCACCTGAGTGATACGCACTTCACTTCTCTCGAGGAGGTCCACACAAGTATTGATGAATTTATCAACTCGAAAAAGCCCTCTTTTTTCCGCAGTGGCATTCGGCAGCTCCCTGACCGATGGCTCAAATGTATCCAACACGACGGGGATTATTTCCCTGATTGGGTTTGTGTTAGATTTGCTACAATTTGCTGTCAACGTGTCGTGCCTGTGGCCGAGAATTAAGTTTCACACCTAATAAACGTTATCAAAAGTTTTAAATTAGAAAGATGACCTGGCTTTTCATTTCTTATTTATGCGTTGTTTGCTCTGCTTTAACACTTAACACTATTCTTTCATATCCGACACTGCAGCATCGGTGACCGAGTGGCCCGAAGCGCTGGTTTCAGATCAGTCCTCTGAGATCGATCAAGACCGTCAAGAAAGTATTGTACAAGGCTATGACATTAGAGAAACGAGCTTCCTCCTGTTGTGATGTAAGTGTCACGCTACACGACCTTATACCTCGCTGCCGTGTCTGACCATGGAGGTTAGAATAATACTTCTCGAGATGCCTTGAGTCGAGATAACCGTGAAGCCGCAAGATGTGGGAATTTGACGTTGTTTACATGACACCTATATGTAATTTCAACTGTGTGTATTTTGGAATTGCGTGGTTTTTGGTGGCAGAAACCGTGTTACAGAGGGTGAGTCGAAAGTTTTGCAATATTTGCATATGGATATAAAGTGGTAGTCGTTGTCGTAAACAGCATTGCATACTGTCGTTCTGTCTGTGGTTAGGGCGCCTAAAAGATGAACAGCCTGTGACGTATATTCTAAATTAACTTTCCTTTTTAGTTTCTTTCCCTATGTAAATCTTGAGTTTATTCTCAGTTATACTTCACTCTTAACGTGATATCTTTTCTCTCAAACGAATACTGTTGGCAACATAATTGAGGTTGAATGAACGTGACGTATGCCTGAGTTTTGATAAGAACGAGAGATATAAACTACGAGTAAACTGTTGCTCATCGAGCGTTGTTAAAGAGAGCGTTGCTGGAGAGCGTTGTGTTAAGAGCTGTGTGGTGTGTGGAGCGTTTAATGCAATATGCTCTGCTATGTTACGATGTGTTGGCTACATCCTTGAATAAAGCATCTTTTCCGTAAGTTTGACTTCTGTTGTTTACATGTTTCGCCTGGCCGTTAATGTTTAATTTAGGAACTATTTCATCATATGGTTATGTTTTTAAAATAACGTAGAAGTACGAAAAGACTTCTACGTCATATTGGCGCCCGAACTTTAGTCGAACAGATTCATAGTAGAAGTCACGGAAAATGGAAAGTATCACGGATCCTATCGGCCTCTTCCATGACTGTTATAGACGCACTCAGCGTTATAGAGTTCCAAATAATTCACCTAGTGCTCTGTAGGAGGCCTGCGGTTCCGACTTACTAGACAGCGTATACGCGAGGTACGAAGCTTATGTACCGCGTACTTCGACTGCAATGCCTCAACAGCAATTTACCCCACCACCCCCGTTTGAAGGAGCAAAATTCTTGCTCATTACGTACCCCATGCGGATTCTATTGTATTCAGGGTAAACGGCGGATCGCTTAGGTTTCTGGGGGATCTTGATGATCATTTTGATCTACATAATGTTCCTGAAGATTGTCAGGTACCTATTGCTGGCACATGTTTGCAAGACACGGCAAAGGTTTGGTATAGACAGTGGCGTCGAATGAACCCAGAGGGCTCATATCCGTAATATTGAGCTGCATTTTTGGATGTCTTTCCTTTTGGCACCAATAAGACCGGCCTTGCACAACAACTGTTTTCCAGGCGACAGCGAGAGTCAGATCCCCAGTCTTGTTCGCGCTGGAAACAGTTCGACTTTACAAATTATGGGAACTCGCTGCTGTCGAGTCTGATATTTGTGACACCTTACTACAGCAGCTGGATCCATTCCTGCAGGATTTTTGGAAGTTAGACGTCCTGTCTCCATTCATGAGTGCCTAAAACTCATTCGAGTCTATGAAGAACGCCACAGCAAAGGACAATCTTCACAGGTCCAAGAGTACCGACAACTTACGCAGTCCTATGAACCTCCTCTTCAAACTAATATATATCAGCAGCCAAAACAGAACTTTTGTCAAGGACAATTTTTCAATCAGCCTCGGCAGGCTGCTTATCAGTCAAGGGTGGAGAACGCCTATCAGAAGTCTAGATACGTGCCACCGCATCGTCGGGCACCAGAGGTGCGACATCCTGACCATTATGGGAACCAGGTTTCTCGTCCCCGGGATATTTACTATCCGGTTGACAAGACCTATCCAAAACACCATGCTGGGGGGCAAGGGAAGCCTAATGATATTAATGCTGCCTCTCCTGCACGTTACTACAATTCAGCACGTTCTGGTGGTTCGCCACAATTCCAAAATCAATCAAGATATTTTTATCAGTTTCACGACAATTTAAACTTTGGCAGGAGGTAGATGGGTCGAGTCTATCTCGTGTTTCTGAAGACCTCAAATCTCTTTTTTTAACTATTCAAGCTCCGCTTTTGCCTGATATTCTTGTGACTTTGGTTAAAGTAGTGGTGTCGACTATAATTGATTCTGGATTTGAGATTTCTGTGCTCCTACCTTTCCAAATGCTTGTGTCGAGCCCTCCTAGCAATGTCTGCGAGGTGCCGACAATAATGTTTTTTCAATCTCTGAATCAGTTCATTTACCTGTCAAGACTGGCAAAGTTCAAGTTTCTTATACTTTCTTTTTGATCCTAGAGTTACCCGTGGATTGCCTTCTGGGGGAGGATTTCATTAAAATGTTTAAGCTTGCTCTTGATTTCGAGCATGGCCTAATCTTAATGCCTGAAATTAGTCCTCCCACCCCAGAAGAGCCTATTGATTTTTCTGCAGTTTTGGCGAGTGATAGATTATTGCTTGAACACAAGAGCCAACTTGGTCAGGTTTTACGCAGCACACCAGGGTAATTTTCTGATAAGCCAGAGTTTACACAGGTGGTGTATCACACCATTGATACGGAAGGGGCTAATTTCATTGCATGTAAGCCTTATCCATGTCCGAACCAGAAAAAAACTGAGTTCCAAAAACAAATTCAGGACATGCTCCATTCGGGAATAATTAAAGAATCGCTTATTCCTTGGGCAGCACCTGCTTTTCTCGTTCTAAAAAAAAACAATTTGGAGAGTATCGCTTAGTGATAGATTATCGTAAACTCAATGCGGTGACTAAAGCTATCAATTATCCATTGCCTATAATTAGCGATATTCTCCAGGACTTATCGTAAACAAACTGGCTGTCAACTTTGGATTTAGCTAGTGGCTATTGGCAGGTTGCTGTCCACCCAAATTCTGTAGAAAAAACTGGATTTATTACCCCGTTTGGAATATATGAGTTTCTACAAATGCCCTTTGGATTGGCATATGCTCCTGCAACGTTTCAGCGCCTAATGGACTCAGTCTTACGTCCTGTGCTTGAACCTAATATCCATGTCTATCTGGACGATATAATTGTCTCTTCTGAGACTTTTGAAGAGCATCTGTCTCTGTTGGACCAAATTTTCGAACTATTACATAATGCAGGTTTGATTTTAAAACCTGCCAAATGTCAAATTGGACAGGACGAACTAGCATATCTCGGATTGAAAATTACTCCTAATGGTCTTCTAACTGACGACTCAAAGGTCAAGCCAATTTCGGACTTCCCGAGGCCTAAGTCGGCAAAAGAATTGTCGCGATTTTTAGGCATGACCGAGTGGTACCAACAGTTCGTTCCGGGGTTCGCTACTCTATGCGAACCTTTATTTGCGTTAAAAAGAAAGTATAGACACTTTGTTTATTCCACGGAGGCAGAGACTGCCTTTAATGCTCTTAACCATGCCTTGGTATCGCCACCTGTGTTAGCCTTTCCTAACCATGCAGAAATGTTCAATATTTTAACCGATGCATCAGGTGTTGTTCTAGGAGCTGTTCTCTCTCAACGAGGGCATCCTATTGCATATGCCTCTCGAATTCTTAACAAACCAGAACGTAATTATTCTGCTACTGAACGAGAATGCTTAGCTATTTTATTTGCTGTCACCAAATTTAAATGCTATCTCAATCATTTAACTGCCAATGTCATTACGGATCATTCGGCATTACAATATTTAACCACTGCAAAGAATCTGTCTCGAAGATTGTGAAAATGGACACTTCGACTTCAGGAATATAATATTTGAATTCAGTATCGCCCTGGTAAATCAAACCAACTGCCTGACGCACTGTGTTGCTGTCCGGTCAATTCTGGTGGCCAGGCGGATACTGAACCTCCCTCCCTATTTCTCATTTCGGAAATCACTTCAAGGGAGCAAATAATTTCTGAACTGCCGAATAATCCAGATTTTGGGGAAATTTATAATTTCTTACTTGCTGGTTCTTCTGCTCCTAATGAACCTTCTTTAGCGGGTCGTAGTCAAAATTATGAGATCATCGATGGTATTTTGTATTATACAAAATTTGTGAATTCGAGAGCTGAGTACCGCCCTGCGATACCTCAGTCTCTCCGCATGCCCTTATTATTTGAATTTCATGATATTCCTCTTGCCGGCCACTTAGGCATACGGAAAACTCGTACTAAACTTCGGGACGTAGCCTACTGGCTGGGCATGTACAATAGTATACTCGCATACATTCGCTCATGTGAGTACTGTCAAAAGTACAATTATGAAAATAAACGACCGACCGGTCACTTTATTTGTAGTTCAAATAATTATGTATTTGAAGCCATATCTATAGATTTATTGGGCCCTTATCCATTATCATCTAAAACTAAATCTCGTTATATTTTAGTTGTTACAGATTATTTTTCTAAATGGGTGGAAGCATTCCCCATTAAAGCAGCTACGGCTGATGTAATATGTGATACTTTAATACATAATGTTTTTTCTCGTTTTGGCTGTCCCGGTACCGTAGTCTCGGACCACGGGGTTCAGTTCATTTCGGAGTTATTTGAGCGAATGTGTGCGAGGCTTCAAATCAAACACAGATTTATAAGTCCATATCATCCTCATGCCAATCCGGCTGAGCGTGTAAATAAAACCTTACTAAAGATGATCTCAACTTTCATTGGCAATAATCATGAGCGTTGGGACTAACACGTTGAATGTTTTGTTTCGCCCTCCTCTCATCATTTCATGAATCAAAGCGGCTT
This sequence comes from Macrothele yani, assembly GCA_039090855.1. Taxonomy (NCBI): domain Eukaryota; kingdom Metazoa; phylum Arthropoda; class Arachnida; order Araneae; family Macrothelidae; genus Macrothele; species Macrothele yani. The sequence continues at coordinate 63,944,590 of CM077006.1, forward strand.
ACGCCCGCTGAACTTTTTCTAGGGCACAAAATCCGCACCCCCTTTGAGAATTTAACTGGCATTATCGATGAAATCAACCAAAGACCAACACCTGAATCTGTAAAACTACTTGCGCAAAAGACACGGGCTGCTATCAGTCGAGCTCAGTTAAGCCAAGCTAAGCACTATAATGCGAAACATAGAGAACCAGATCTCGCAGTTGGAGATCTGGTCTTATTAGAAACTCATTTTCAATCATCTGTTGCACACACGTTCGTAAAAAAATTTGCACCTTTATATGAAGGCCCCTTAGAATTGGTAGAATTGTACAATAATAATGTCGTATTAAAAAAGCCAGATGGCACCCTACATTTTGCCCATGTGCAGCAATGTAGGAAATGGGTTATTAGAAGCAATGATACTATTATTAACCCTAAATATAGTAGGAATCCTCAGGCAGAGGGTGGGACTTCTTCACAAGTATGTATAGTTGATGATGAAATTATTGACCCCACCCCTGTCCTGTCCAATTCTCTACCTTCGTCTGAGCGGGTCTTTGCTTCCACTTTTAACGATTATCATTCTAACATTATTCCATTCACTCGGGGTACTGCAATTATTTCAAATCCTCCGTCTCCTGCCTTCACAAAAGACGAGAGTTCAACTACTTCAAGTTCCTCTGGATTTTCTTGTCGTGTGCAACGAGGTTCTTTTTCATCTGCTTCACACACTCCAATCGCTCCATTTACTTCTTCACGCATAGTGCCGCCCTTTGGTTTTAAATCAGAAAAGTTAAAAAGAACAAGAACTGACATTTGATCTTCAGGTAGTTCCATCTCGTTTGTGCCTAAAAGAGTCGTACCTCTTGCTGAATCTGAATCATCGGACAATCTTGTTGAGGTTCTTCAATCTCCAAGTAAAAAAATCCCTCCTTCTGTTTCTACTGAGCAGCTGCCTACTTTAGGAACATTTAATCAATCTGCAGTATGGCAAAAACGTCCTCTTTCACCATCTGTGCCATCTAAATTTAGAAAGCGTCCGCCGCCTGAATATACCCCTCCTGTACCACAGTCTCCTAGGACAACTTCTAGGGTTGGAATACAAAGAAGACATAGAGTCCAGCATTTGCATCCACCAGGATTTCGTCCTTGGAATCTTCGCTCGGACGGACGGAGCCTATACCTTCCTCCATCGTTCCTCGTCGTTCACGGAAGCGCCCTTGTAGTTTTACACCGCTTCTTCGACCGCCAAAGAAACGACCGGATCTTCAACCTTCTCAGATTCCGGGTTCGTCTCCAAGCCAGCCTGGGACCTCCTTGCTCCAGCCTGGGACTTCCTTGCTCCAGCCTAGGACTTACTTGCACCAGCCTGGGACTTCCTTGCAACAGCCTGATGACCCTGCTTCTTCTGGTCAACTTGCCTTGTCCACGAGAAATCCTGACACATCCCGACGATCCAGTGACCTGCAACCTCAGCCTGTGAAGCGGGAAGCTTCGAGAGTACCGTTGTCGCCCCGCCAGCAAAGTAACAATGTCCGCAAACGGGTTTTCTTTGCTAGCAACAGGTACTGTTAAAACATTTTTTTGTTATTACAATTGACCTTCAAGCTCAAATGAATTGACCTTCAAGCTCAAATGAACAACAAAAAAATGAAAGAAACGACAGGATCTTCACCCTTCTCAGATTCCGGGTTCGTATCCAAGCCAGCCTGGGACCTCCTTGCTCCAGCCTGGGACTTCCTTGCTCCAGCCTAGGACTTCCTTGCACCAGCCTGGGACTTCCTTGATGACCCTGCTTCTTCTGGTCAACTTGCCTTGTCCACGAGAAATCCTGACACATCCCGGTGATCCAGTGATCTGCAACCTCAGCCTGTGAAGCGGGAAGCTTCGAGAGTACCGTTGTCGCCCCGACAGCAAAGTAACAATGTCCGCACACGGGTATTCTTTGCTAGCAACAGGTACTGTTAAAACATTTTTTTGTTATTACAATTGACCTTCAAGCTCAAATGAACTTTTCACTACATAGAGCTTCGCTCTATAAAGACTATTTGAATCTTTCCTTGTACTCAAAATGTATCACAGAACTTTGCTATCAAAAGACTATTTATTTGAACTTTTTTCTGTACTCAAAGTATCACAGAACTTTTTGACAGACTTTGAGGACAAAATATCGCATACATTATCTCCTTGTCAGTATGTAATGTTTTTTTTTTTGGTATGGCGCCACATACATTTTTTTTAGTACTAAAATGCTTGTCAACTCATTTTGTGCATGTTGTCTTTTCGGCATAACATAAATATCAGCCATTGCCTTTGTTGAAATCTATAAAGATGTTTCACTCCCAGGATAGGGTTTTCCAGGATTTCCCTATCCCATCTAAAAATTGATGATCGAAGTCGGCCATGGCCGCCAAGTGTTCACTTAAAGGTTTATTTGTTGTGTACTTGACACTTGTTGTGTTTGGTGTTGAATTTTTTTCTGCAAGTGCAGTTTTTTCAACTAACTAAATTTACACCATGTCACAATGCTCGACTATTCAATTAACTTAGTTTGAATGTTTTGTCTTCCCTGAGAAGTTATCAGGGGTGGACGAATGTGTAAATTTACCACGTTAAAAATGTTGTAGTTTTTTTTTCGCAGTTGTTTTTTTTACTACTATGCTATTTCTTATATGTATGTTGATGAGAGTTCTCCGCACATATTATGATAAACATATTGTGACAAAATATTTATCACGACTTATGATATGGAAATTTGATGTACAGAAAGTTTCTTTTTTCTATGAATGTTCGTGATATTGAACTGTTGATGTCTAGAGATTATGTGTACTGATATAAAGTCAGCTACAACAACTGATCAACAAATCGCCGCCCCGGTGGCGCAGTGGTCTAAGGCGCTGGCCTCTGATCATTCGTCCGTAAGGGGTCCGGGTTCGAATCCCGGTCAGACATGGATGTTGTGTTTGTATTACGGCACTGGCTCTCTCCCATTCCTGGAATCAGTGACCCTAAATTAGGGACGGGCGACTGCTTATAGCCCATTGAGTTGCTCACGGTGGTCGTTAAACCTCCCCCCCCCAAAAAAAAATCAACAAATCTCTTCATCCATTTTGTAAGTTCTTATCTGAAAGAGTTGAATGAATGATCAGATTGTTTGAAAGGATACCTCTACAAAATTGATAGGTCCTTGGCAAAAAAAAAAAAAATTAAGACGGAGATGATGTGACGTATATCTAAATTAACTTTCCTTTTTAGTTTCTTTCCCTATGTAAATCTTGAGTTTATTCTCAGTTATACTTCACTCTTAACGTGATATCTTTTCTCTCAAACGAATACTGTTGGCAACATAATTGAGGTTGAATGAACGTGACGTATGCCTCAGTTTTGATAAGAAAGAGAGATATAAACTACCCGTAAACTGTTGCTTAGTGAGCGTTGTTAAAGAGAGCGTTGCTGGAGAGCGTTGTGTTAAGAGCTGTGTGGTGTGTGGAGCGTTTAATGCAATATGCTGTGCTATGTTACGATGTGTTGGCTACATCCTTGAATAAAGCATCTTTTCCGTAAGTATGACTTCTGTTGCTTACATGTTTCGTCTGGTCGTTAAGGTTAAATTTAGGAACTATTTCATCGTATGTTATGTTTTTAAAATAACGTAGAAGTACGAAAAGACTTTTACGTCTTAAGCTACAACCGGCTAATTAGGGGCTACCGGAAATGTGTGTAAAACAACAAACAGTTCAGCGAAACCTGCTGCTTATGAGGCTCCGATGCAGATGGATGGTCACTGCATCTGTGCCAACGAAGGTGCATCGGCAGAAAAGGCTTACATTTGCGCGGCAGTATCGGAATTGGACGTCCGCTGATTCGCAAAGGATTGCCTTCTCCGATGAATCGCGTTTTCAACTTCATCGAACGGATGGACGTTAGCGTATAAGGCGAGAAACATAGGAGAACAAACGCTCTTCAAATATTTCTGGAAGAGCACAAGCTGGTGGGGGCAACGTTATAGTCTGGGGAATGTTTTTGTGGCATTCCCTAGGTCCACTCATACCTGTGCACGGCACCACGGGCCGAATTCGTTATGAATCCATCCTTGCAGACCACGTACACCGATACATGCTGATTGTCTTCCCTAGGAAGCATGGGTTCTTCCAGCACGACAATGCGACGTGTCACACAGCTAGAAATGTCCGAGAGTGGTTGGAAGAGCACGATGAAGACTTCAAAGTACTTCCCTCGCCTCCTAATTCCCCAGACTTGAACCCAATTGAGCATCTGTGGGACCACCTCGATCATGTTGTTCACTTTATGGATCCTCCACTATGCACCCTCCAGCTGATGTCATATGCACTGCAGTGAGCATGGCTCCACATACCTGTGAACACTTTCCAGCACCTTATTGAATCACTCCCAGCCCGTGTAGCTGTTGTCCGCGCTGCACACCGCGGTTAATCTGGAAATTAGCTGCTGGTCACAATAATGTGACTCGACGGTGTAGTTGCTCATGCTGGTCGTTAAATCAGGAAACAAAAACATTCATTTTTTTTGCGGATCACATGAAAAAAAAATTTCACCAATTTTATGCTTTGTCAGTAAATGTCACTGTCTCAATGACACACGTTTTGGAAAGTTTTGTCACTCATTGTCGCAGCATACAGCTACATTGTACAGAGAAGAGACTTATGGATTTAGATGGAATTCCGACGTCACAAACTGACTGCAGCTAAGCTGCAGCGCACTATCGATCTAGGACCGAAATTACGGGTCTGGCAGCAGTTGTACGTACGGGTAAGATCGACGAAGCCAAAGTAACATTTCAGTTGCAGATCTGCAGTGCTTTGTAGCGTAATCTATCAAAACGATTTTTCATTCATTATTTTTTTATATATTTTAAATTTTTGTTCATTTGAGCATTCGCAATTTTCCTTTCGAGTTTAATTACTTCAATAGTAAGAAACGAAATTTATCGTGGCATTTCTTACCTGCCTATTTCAATTAACCAAAAACATTTGCAATCAGCATCCTGGTTTGTGTGTGTGTGTGTTACAGAGAGAGAGAGAGAGAAAGAGAGAGAGACTGATAAGTAAATTAATATCTTCTATGAAGTTGATACATTTGTTACTAGTGCAAGAAAATGTTTCTCTACCAAGGACCATTAAAATGCCTTTTATAACTCAATCAGCAAGATGACAGACTGCAATGCTTCACTACCTACAGTAGATCCAGCTCTCGTATTTTCGTGACTACATAACATTTTGCCTTGCTTGCAGATCGATAAGGGTCTCACCTTCTACGCGCCTAGATTACTGAGTAGTTTTGATAGTTTCTACGTGAGTTTCTTCTCTGTACATAGCTACTTTGTTTCTTTGCAGGTACTGCAAGTGAACGGTTATTTGGCTGCAAATGTTAGCGTTATTTGATATCGGAACGGACATTCGTTAGCGCAATCTAAACGACGAGATGTATTCGAATTTTTGATTATGGAAGAAATCTCTGTGATTGATATTCATCGACGGATGGAAATTTTAAATATATATCAAATACGTGGAGATAATGAAAATGGACGATGTCATCGCTCTGTCCACGTTATTTTATAAACAACGCACAGCGACTGAAAAATTGTGTTCCGACACCGCTGGGATCGAACCCCAGATCTCTCGATAACTAGTCGAGGGCGTTCGCATTTACGCTACGGCGTCAACAAATCTCAGCGCCACGCGAGGTTTATCAGTCAGCATCTGACTACACGAATCCGTATTGATGGTCTCAGCAACTGAGATGTCGTCATCTGGTGGCATTTAATTTTTTTATGGTGATCAGTTTAGTGACGACAGTGTGCGCTGCATAGAACAGAAAAATGCAGAGATCGCGAACCAGGTAAACCGGATTTGTGTGAATTAACAGAGAAGTGAAAATCATGCAGAAAACTGAGGTTCACCCCAGTGGTCGATGGTCAGTGACTTCTGACCATTTGTTCAATATCGACCCCTCTAGAGTCTCGTACGAGGCATAGGTGGTGTATTTGTCCGAGGGCACTTGATGTGCCATAGAATCAATGGCCCTCAATTTGGGACGGACAAATGTTTCTGCAAAAAAGATCCAGTTGAAATTATTAACGACTATATAGCTCATAGATTGGATCTTTTATTAAAGATCCAACCATTTTGAAAATGATTGGATTTTTTATTAAAGCCAGTTGAAATTATTAACGACTGAATAGCCCATATAATTTCTCATCGTAGTCGTTAAACCGCCTTAACCCCAAAAAATGATAAGTCTCATATGAATCAAGTTAATAATGTGATTAAAAAAAATAGGCAGATTACCTACAGGGAAAAAAATTACTAATTAACTAGGCACTTTCTGAGAATGTTTGGACCGTATCCCCGATATCGGAATATTTCCCCGATATCGGAATATTTCATCCGTATCCCCGATATCGGAATATTTCATCCGTATCCCCGATATCGGAAACCTTTTCCCGATATCGGAATATTTATGTAAAACTAGTACGCCACGTTATAACATAAAAGTTATTTATTTTACTAGTTGTAGATTTGAACTTTCACGTTAGGTTTAACTTTACTTAACCTCAACCATAACTTACCTAAGTGGCTTCAAGCTTTTTGAATTAGCTTTTCGTTGAACCGGGATTATTTCTCAGTCGGTTGTACCTGTTTTACATAAGTAATTTCTCTCATAGGTGTTTAAAGAGAGGGATAATTTTCTGGGCCACCGACATAGCGCAGTTGGTTAAGTCGCTATGCACTTTGTGGGAGGCGAACGTTTCTGATGACAAGTGTTCGAATCCTGGTCCTGCCGGCCATCTAGTCCCCAGGTTTTCTGCACACTCCCTGTGTCGGGGACGTGAATGCATGGACGGTTCCCTGTGAAGTCGGCCCCGAACGCACTTTGTCCCTTATCCGTATGCAGCAGAGAAATAGCAAGCCGGCTGCATTAATTTGCCAGTGATCCTCGAGGGCGCAGAGTCCTCTTTGCGGAATTCAACCCGCCATGAGATAGAGACAGAGATGGTTCTTTGTGAAGTCTGCCCCGGGCGCATTTGTCTCTTTCCCGTATGCAGCAGAGGAATGGTAAGCCGGCTGCATTAATTTGCCAGTAATCCTCAAAGACCCATAGTAGTCTTTGCGGAATTCAACCCACCATGGGCGGACGAGATAGAGACAGAGATGGTTCTTTGTGAAGTCTGTCTCGGGTGCACTTTGTCCCTTTCCCGTATGCAGCAGAGGAATGGCAAGCCGGCTGCATTAATTTGAAAGTAATCCTCAAGGGCTCATAGTAGTCTTTGCGGAACTCAACCCGCCATAGGCGGACGAGATATAGACAAAGATGGTTCTTTGTGAAGTCTTCCCCGGACGCACATTGTCCCTTTCCCGTATGCAGCAGAGGAATGGCAAGCCGGCTGCATTAATCTGCCAGTAATCCTCAAGGGCACACAGTCGTCTTTTCGGAACTCAATCCGCCATATGCGGACGAGATAGAGACAGAGACGGTTCTTTGTGAAATCTGCCCCGGACGCACTTTGCCCCTTACCCGTATGCAGCAGAGGAATGGCAAGCCGGCTGCATTAATTTGCCAGTAATCCTCAAGGGCGCATAGTAGTCTTTACGGAACGCAACCCGCCATGAGCGGACGAGATAGAGACAGAGATGGTTCTTTGTGAAATCTGCCCCGGGCGCACTTTGTCTCTTTCCCGTATGCAGCAGAGGAATGGCAAGCCGGCTGCATTAATTTTCCAGTAATCCTCAAGTGTGCATTGTAGTCTTTGCGGAACTCAAGCCGCCATGAGCGGACGAGATAGAGAGAATAATTTTCTGGATGTCTAAATTATAGGGCAATTCGACTCCATTTGAACCGCTGTGAAAGCACAAGTTTGTCCGTCTCCCCTCACTCCGGAGTAAGTCGCTCTCCCAACTGAGCTACGCGGATAGAATGTCTCGCTACAGATTTGTCGTCTTGACACATATTTTCACCTTTGTAATACGCCACATCATCTCCCTCTTATAATTGTTTTTTTTAAGCAAAGTAGGAATTCGTCATTAATTCCAAACAATGTGTGGAACAAACATCGCACATTTTTTAGAAGAACCAAACCGGCCAGTGGATCCATTTTCCACAATCGGATGCCAATGTGAAAACACAAGTTTGTCCACGACGCCATCAAAACCGGGTCCCCTCACTCCGGAATAAGTCGCTCTCCCAAGTGAGCTACGCGAACAAAATGTCTCGCCGCAGATTTGTCGTCTTGACACATCCTTTTACCTCTGTAGTACGTCACAATGCTTTGGCATTCTTTTATCTCTCTCAAAGCGAACACTACTTTGAATGGTCTGTTTCAGCACGTAGGATGCACTATACGAAATTTTGGTGAATTTTTTGTTTCTCTTGGTATGGCACTTTGCCTACACTGCTCATTGTTTACCTCTCTGTTTCCTTAAGAAGTGAAAATAAATGTTACACTGACTGACATCTCAGTGCTAATTCATATTCTGAGATGCCAGAAATCGTGAGATACTTGATTCCTGGGAAACGCGACGCCGTCACCCTCTCGCCAATGTACGAACCCACCGCTTGGCAAGTATGTAAGTAGGAGGACATCACAACATTCACGTAGACGGCAATTCGATGTCAGCGTGGATAAACGTCCTGAATTAACACAGTTTAAAAGAGGGATGATAATGGGCGCCCGATGCATGGGTCACTGTGTCGTGGAAGTGGTTCAGGAATTGCAGTGTCTTCGTTCGACGGTATCAAGAGTGTATCATCGCAAATGCGCCATTTCCGGAAAAAACAACGCATCGTGGACAGTTCTGTGGGCGGAAAAATGTGGTGAATGAAATCCGCCGTCGAGGTCTTCTCTCATTGCTGCAACCAGCCGGAGAGCAACAGTAGCACAAATCACTGCCCACTTCAAAGACGGAGCTGCCAGAAACGTCTCCACAAAGACCATCAAGCCATCATTTGCCGACATAGTTTATGTGAACTCCCGACCCACCAGAGTCCCATTGCTAATACCGCATCACCGGACTTTACGCTTCATTTGGGCTAAAGAACATCGACAGTGGGTTTTGATTATTGGAGACGGGTCTCCTGGTCCAATGAGTCATGTTTCCAATTATTTCGCGGGAGAGTGCAGATCGGACGGAAACCGAACGAAGCGATGGACCTCGCATGTCAACAAAAAACTGTTCAGGTTGGTGGAGCCTTAGACGTGTCTGGGACGTGTTTAATTGGAACACGTTGGGACCTCTGGTAGATCTAGATGCATCTCTGGAAGGTTCACGTTATGCGTCCATCCTTGTGGACCATTAGCATCCTTTCATGGTCATCATGCACCCACATGATAATGGACTTTTCCAGCAGGATAAATGCGTCTCCCCCACAGAGACATGGCGATTTGAACATGGTTGAAAGAGCATTCCGCAGAAATCTCCACCATGGAATGGCAACCCCCTTCATCGAACATGGACCCTGTTGAAAATCTTAGGGATAATGTGGAAAGGTTTGTTCGAACTTTTAATCCTGCACCCAAGAATGTGATAGCATTCTGCACATGATTTCTGTCTATTTAGTGTAAACATGTTAGGAACCGGACGGGTATACCTTATGTTTCTACTCCTTCTTCTGCATCATTAATTGAACAACTGTAGGATCCAGAAGAGGAGGGCGCCTCCCATCACGAGATGTAACGTACCAGGAGATGTGACGTACCTGCCAGAAGGACGCACACGACATAAAGGCAGATAGGAATCAGAATAAAACGTCCGCGTAGCTCAATTGATAGAGTGACTTATTCCGGAATGAGCGGATCCGGGTTCGAATCCTGGCGTGGATGGAAATGACGGAGAAATTTACTTCGTTATAATCTATTTTGACAATTTAATGTTTCAAACCAAAATCTTTGGGTTGAAAATTGGTAACATCTTAATTTAATGCCCATATTTCCTGTTGTAAATTAACATGAAAAATCTCAACATGCCGGAACGTAGAATGATAGAAAGATTTTATGTATAAACCTTAATTTAGGGATGGGTGTGACGTACTAGAAAGGAGAAGCACGTGTCAAGACCACAAACCTGCAGCGATACATTCCGTCGGTGTAGTTTAGTCGGTTAGAGTAACTCACTCCGGAACGAGGGACGCGAATTCGATTCCGCTACCGACAAATTTGTGCTTGCGCCTATGCTACTGCTTAAAACCCTCAGAGTTGCTTATTGTGTTCGTTAAACCCCAGAATTAAGAAAAAAAGAAAGAAAAAGAGGAGGTTTTTCTGTGAAACAGGTGGCTTTCACTAAAGGGGAGGGGCTATTCAGAGGGCAAATTGAAAAAAAAAAAAAAAAAAGTAACGAGGGAAAGGAAAATAGTCGTCCTAGGCCATGGGATGACTATCCCTTAATCAGCTGATAGACAATTTGTTTATTTGAAAGCAGGTCCGGAGCCTTGAAATATCAAGGGACACAAATAAAGAAGATAGCTGTCTAAGCACGAACACTTTAGCTCAAACCAATTACAACACTCAAATGAAGCTAAGACGTATCACCGGTATCAAAAGTATACACAGTTAAAACCATGACGACACAAATAACTCATTCCATTGAGGTTTAAAAAGGTTTAATGTTAAAAACTTGCGAGATCTTTCGAACCTACGACTTATAGGTTCATCATCAGGCACCAAAACTCGCAAGGTGCACATGAAACGTAGTGGTTATATACACGTGTGGTTATGGGCAAAGACCGCGCATGCGTACAAGTCGGAACAGTATGAGGTCATAAAATACATACATTTAAAATAACCTGTAGGGTAAAAAACACATAATGGTTGTCATAAATATAAGAAATATAAAATGAAGGTCAAAGTTCCCTCGCCTGAGTTTTATATATGTACAATAACCAACCTTTTTATTTTTAACGAACGGTGTTGCGCACATGTTTCAAAACATTGAGTATCATGGAAGTTCAAAGTTTCCAGAAACCCCTTGCGTTTGCTCTCTGCCATAATTTTTGTTGACAACATGACAAAGTGCGTAAAGTAGAAAAAGTCGATATCTGAAGTTTTAATACAAGGAAATCACGGACAAAAATCTTTTTAACAAGATGCAGAATAAAAGCACTTTAAACTTTCTTAATCAAGATTTTCAAACTAAAAGCTATCAGCATGTATTTTTCCCCCAGTAAATAGGACTGGAGCTGTAGACGAAAAAAATACACACCAACCTTTTTATTTTTAATGAACGGTGTTGCGCATAAACCCTAATAAATCCTTTTTTTAAATAAAAAAGGTAAAGTTATACTAAAAAAATGTCTTGTTAATATAAATGTATTGCAAAAAGATAACAGAACTGCTGTTTTTCTGTTTCTTTTTTTCTGGGTAACTATGAGCTAAGGAGCTAAGACAGGATCATGGACATAGATGAAATTATGCTGCTTGTATGAGCAATATGCCGCCTAAATTATACGCCAGCTCGATTTCAACTGAAACGGGTCACTTTACGACCGAGAATAATCTGCCAAGTTTTTCATTTCACATTTAATTTCGAATTCTGTAGCGGCGCTATGCGCTTTCAGTTATATTAACTAAATTATGTGAACAACTTATTTTTTTTGGAGGTGAAAAAAGATTACAGAATACTCTGAGTGATTACTAAATTGTGACCATTTATCAAATGCCTCACAGGTCCTCATTTCGCCCTCAGTAGAGAAGCTATCTGGCATGGCCGGAGCCGGTGGCGTAGTAGTCTAACTGATGGTTTACGATCATTTGTCCGTGAAGGGTCCGGGTTCGAATCCCGGTTTTGTTGTGTTTGTCTTGCGGCACTGGCTCTCTCCCTTCCCTGGAACCAGTGGCTCTAAATTAGGGACGGGCGACTGCTTATAGCCCAATGAGTTGCTCACGGTGGTCGTTTAACCCCCAAACAAACAAATATCTGACATGGCATCGATTCAACAAGATGCCGGAAGCTGTTGGGAGGTACGGCCAATCAAGTTGTGTATAATGTGGCCTTCAATGCAGGCGTGGAGGTGATTGGTGTATCCAGACGCCTGATATGCCATTCCATAGCGCCCCACAAGTGCTCTATGGGATTTATATAGCACTGATCGTCGTTGGTGTCGTCTGCTGTTGTAGCCCTTACGTGCAAGTGTGCGTGCCAGGTACTGTTCCGGGTTGACCTCTGTTGTATTGAGTAGTCAACTGTGGAACAGTGGTGAGTCTGTTGACCTGTACAATTCATCGGACCCGGTGCTCACCTCTCACATCAATCTTTCGCTGTCCTGTGTAGTTTCTACTTCAGGCCGTTGTTTGACCCCATTTTCACGGTAGTCCTGATGCACTTTAACTACTGCGATTAACAAATAACCCACCAGTTCCGCCTTTCGGGAAATCGAGGCACCAACTCTCCATGATCCCGCAATCTGTCCTTCCTCAAAGTACGATGAATCCTTCCGTTTTCCCATGACGCTCCGAATTTTATTACTTACCAAAACCGGTCAACACGTGAATTTTACAGTAATTCCCGATACAGAGTGATACGCTCCTCAGCTTGCTTTGGAATCAACTAATGGGAAACCATTCGCGGGCGTCTGGAGTGAAAACCAATCTAATATAGGTGTCGAACGATGATGGTTTGTGATGATTGACCTCTTCTACTAATCGTCGGGTGCTGGTTCCTGTTCAACAGTTGGACGAAGGGCTTCGGTGTCGGTGGTGACTGATCTCCCACATCTCGATTTGTCAACGAGCTCTGTGTCTCCTGCCCAGAAGCGTTGGAACCATTTTCTTGCTGCTGCTGCAGGGTGCACAGTCCCCTCACCTTCTAGAATACAAATTTCCTTCGTGGCAGCTGTGAACACTTTTTCCCAATAATGGCGTAGAAGTACACGGACAACAAGTTTCTGCTCCGACATTCTCGTCTCGTATGAGCGGCACACACATGTTGGGCCCGGCACATGCCTACCCGTCTGAGCAGCGGAGAACGTCACCCAATCAGGCGTGGTACACATTCCACCTTACTGCGCATGTCCCACCTGTTCGGTGGAGCTTCTCCATCTTTACCGCAAAACACTATGAACCTATGACTCATTCTGGTAAATGCTATACCCCGATCGATTATTCGCGCCCTCTCGGAAATTACGTGGTCAACGGGTCGCACCACTTTTGATAGGGGTGCTCATAATTCAGTGATCACTCGGTGTATTTTACTTTAATATTCCACAGTGATCACTTATTTGCTTTTCAAGCGCGCATTGAACGATGCAAATTGTTATACACTGGTGTGAAAAAATTAAGGACGAAGACGAGAAATTAGCATAACAGCGGAAAGAGCAGGCAGAACGGACCGAAAGACCACTCAGTTGATAGACTAAGGTCCGGTACGGTAGGGCATGCGCATATGTGCAGCATGACGTAGAGGGGGGGGGTGTCGGAAGGGTTATAAAGCACACGGGCGGTGTACATCGGTTTGAACGACGTCGAGTTGCTGCCACGGTGTGATATGGCCAACAGCCAATTCAGTAGACGACATCTGGATGAATTTACCCGAGGTCGCGTCATTGGGAAGTTGGAAGAAGGTCGAAGTGTGACTAGTGTGGCCAAGGAATTCGGGATCGCTCACAGCATCGATTCACGAGCTTGGAGAGCATTTCAAACTACAGGAACAGCTGTCCAAGATTTTAGCAATGGTCGTCCACGAGAAACCACGGAGGCGGACGACCGGTGTATTGTCCTACAGGCGAGAAGAGACTGACGGCAGACAGCGGGAGAAATCCCAAGGCACATACAACAGACAACTGGACGTCCGTCATCGCGTTTTACCGTGGCCAGGAGGCTGCACAGAGATGGTCTATTTGCACGACGACCAGTACGGTGTGTGCCATTAACGCCTGCTCATCGGAGACGGTGGTTTCTGTGGTGCCAGGAACACAAGAACTGAACACATCAGCAATGGGGTCGAGTTCTCTTTACGGATGAGAGCCGATTTAGTCTGACAAGCAATTCTGGACGTATACACATCTGGAGAGAGCAGGGAACACGCAATCACACCTCTAACATCATCGAAAGGGACCTGTTTGGAGGTGGCGGAGTTCTCGTTTGGGGAGGTATCATGCTTGGTAGCAGTACGGACCTCCACATCTTCCAAGGAGGTTCAAACACCGGTGTCCGCTATTGCACCGAGGTTCTCCTGCCTCACGTGCGTCTGTTTATAGGTGCTGTGAATCCTGAGTTCCTCTTCATGGATGACAACGCTACACTTCATCGTACAGTGGCTGTCGCAGAGCTGTTGGAGAGTGAAGATATTCAATGCATGGATTGGCCCGCAAGGTCCCCGGACCTAAATCCAATCGAACACGTGTGGGACCTTCTCGGGAGACGCTTGGCAGCACGTCACCAGCCGCCAGCAACGATTCCGCAGCTGCGATTGGAGCTACAAGAGGAATGGGCCGCGATGCCTCAACAACTCCTTGACAACCTCGTCCTCAGCATGGACAGACATTGTAAATTCTACAACGCCGTCATGGGTGATCATATCCCCTACTAAAGACTGGATTTTTTTGGCAGCCGCCTGTCACATGGACGTTTCTGTCTTCTGTCCAGTTGTGGTCGAAGCTACCTTTTCAATAAAGTGCCTTTGTATCCTTTGAATTCCTTATTTGGATGGTTTTGCTCACTTGTCCCATATTCTGAGAACTTGGGGATCTTATGGTATGATTTGAGTCGATGTGGAGCACTTCTGCACGACGTTGCATTCGAAAAAGCGTCTCGTCCTTAATTTTTGCACGCCAGTGTATATTAAAAGTTCGTTCAAAAGTAGTTTTATAAAGATGTTATCGGTGGTACATCGCAAAAGAGTAAACAGATGTAATTTTATCACATCCAGAAGTGCCGTGTAGAAGTTGAAATGACTCTGGATTCTCGCACGGATTGCTCACGAGCCACGTACAGGTTTTGTGTGGACTTCGATTCTGTCTTCAAGCTCTTGTAGTTATTCAAAGAGAAATTGTGTTGACGTTTTCATGAAGCAACGAAAAAATAAAGGACAAATTGGATTATTACTTAAGCTCTTTCTCAAACGACCTCTTGCCGCCACGGTGGTGCAGTGGTCTAAGGCGCTGGCCTCTGATCATTCGTCCGTAAGGGGTCCGAGTTCGAATCCAGGTCAGGCATGGATGTTGTGTTTGTCTTACGGCACTGGCTCTCTTCCTTCCCTGGAACCAGTGACCCTAAGTTAGGGACGGGCGACTGCTTATAGCCCATTGAGTTGCTCACGGTGGTCGTTAAACCTCCAATCAAAAAAAAAAAAAAACCGACCTCTTGCCGTATATACTATTATTATTTAAATAACTGTTGCAACAGCACTCGATCTAAACAACACAAGAGCCTAAAGCTTTTCAAATATTATAACAGATCAAATTTTGTTGTACGTTGTAAAGCATTCGTTACACATGGAAAATCATTCGTTAGGGCTCTGTTTAAAGTAATTTCTCCTGGCCTTGTAGTAAATTGGAGAACTATGAACATGCGGATGATGCTTTAAAGAAATGCGGGTGTGAGGAGATGCAGGGTTAGTAAGCGGATCTACAGTTATAACTGGTGAACAAGCAACCCACACATGCCTGATGAAGGATTCGAACGCGGGGCCCATCTCGGGCAAATGAGCAGAAGCCAATGCGCTGAGTACAGGGGATAGAAAAGTCATAGCACTGAATGCTACACTGAGGAGCCATTATATTATAACCACTCCCAGCCTAGACCAACGAGCGCTCCTGGAGACCAATGGTGGCGCAAGTGAAGTTCACAGAGCCGTATATATACAACTCGAGGACCGCCTTTCGGTTAGTACAGTGTTCGGAATAAGAATGGGAAAAGTTGCCGATTTATCGGAGTTTGATAAAGGACGAATTGTGATGTCACGTCGCCTCGGAACTACGATCTCGGAAACGGCGCGGCTTGTGGGTTATTAACGTGCCGCTGTAGTGAGTACGTATCGAAAGTGGTGCACAGATGGCCAAACGACAGACCGTCATCCAGCCGTATGTCGTACTTAGCTCATTGATGACAGAGTAGTGCGGAAACTGCATCGCACTTTTCACAGCGAAAGCAGAGCCACAGTGCAACAAACCACCTGGAGCTACAACAGTGGTGGTCAGGGCAATGTCTCACAGCACGCAGTACATCGCAGCCTTCTGCGCATGGGCCTGAGTAACCGAAGACCCAGGGCTAACTGCACGTCATCGCCAACAACGCATGAAATGGGCCCAAGATAATCGAGATTGGACCGTGGTTGATTCGAAGAAAGTGGACTGGTCTGACGAATCAAGATTCCTGGTGCATCACGTAGAAGGTCGAGCGCGAATACGCCGATTACCAATGGAGGCTATGGCACCGGGATGCACTGTTCGACGGAAACAGTCCGGCGGCGGGAGTGTTATGCAGTAGGCGATGTTTTCTTGTGGCAGTTTAGGCCCCATTATCCCAATAGCACAATCCCTGGCAGCTGTCAGGTATCGTTGCTGACCAAGTTCACCCATTCATGGCAACTGTGTTCCCTGTCGGTGATCGCCATCACCAACAGGATAATGCGCCATGCCACACTAGCAGAATCGTCAAGGAGTGGTTCGAGGAACATGCTGCTGACTTTCCTTTAATGCCCTGTTCTCCAAAATCACCTGACATGAACCCAATCGAACAGAGACCTTGCAGTTGACATTATGGTACCAGATAACCCAGGATACCTATCGCCACTTCATAGAATCGATGCTTCTCCGAGTAACTGCTGTTTTGTGACCTAAATGGGGTCCTACAGCTTATTAGGTAGGTGGCCATAATGTAATATCTCATCGGTGTAAGAGGGATCTTTTATATTTAATTGCGACGTATCTTCTTAAGAAACTGTCGTTGCTGGCCTGGAATGGAGTTTCAAGAGAGACGTGCCTGGTGCTGGACTTACGGTTCTAGTTTTCCTATCATTTCTAAGTAAAACAAGCGCTTGGACACCGAGTGACAAATCTTAATTTGCTCTCATTCATTGAGAACTAAATTTTCTTCACTGTTTGATTGCTAATTTATTTAATTCAGAAAAGAAAATAAACCCATGGGTGTAGCTAATTTGACATATACACTGGCGGAAAGTGAAAAAAGAACACCAAGAAGGAGACGTCTGATACCGACGAAATTTACACATCATAATAACGGAATACAGAGGGAAACGTGATCAAAACATTATGGCAAAATACAGCTGTATTTGCTGGTAAACTGAAAAATAACATTTCCATGTAATATGGTTAGTACGAGGTTGAACCGCCATGAACTGCGTCACACTGTGCAATTTTGGCATGGAGTCTATCGTACAGATGTTGGTTGTAAGTTTGGGGTATTGAGTTCCAAGCATCCTCAACCTGGACGCGTTAATCGGGGATGGTCGTGGCTGGCCTTGGAGACAGGATAAGTCATTGTGCCATAAAAACCCACAAGTGCTCAATGGGGGTCAAATCCGGTGAACGTGCAGGCCATGGAAGTTGGCTCACACCCTGAAGTGCATGCTGCGTTGCACGTGCCGTGTGTGGGCGTGCGTTATCTTCCTGGAAAACACGACGATGGACCGACCTTACAAATGGCACAACAACGGTTTGATGATGTTGTTGATGTAGGAGGTGCTGTTTAACGTACCCGGTACAAACACTAGTGGTGTACGGGAGTGATAGCTGATCGCTCCCCACACCAGGAGACCAGGTGTAGGCCCTGTGTGTCGCTGACGGATGCATTCTCCCCTTTGCGTCTGCGAACACGCATACGGCCATCGGAGGCTCCCAAGCAGAATTTGCTTTCATCGATGAGCACGACAGATCGCCATTGCGTTCTCCAGTGCAGACGTTGGCGATACCACTGCAGCCGTTCCTGACGGTGGACTGGAGGCAGAGGTACACATGCCAGAGGCACACGTGCACGTAGTCCTGCATCCAGTAGACGGTTGCGGATTGTTCGCACAGTCACCTCAGGTGAAACGGCAGCTCGGATTTGCGTCGCAATGGATGTTCTGCTTGACAACGCCGCTCTTCTTATGCGTCGATCGGTCCGCTCATCAGTCCGTTTGTGACTCCCGGTTCCACGTCTTCTCGTGTGAGAATGTTCCTCGGACCATCTACGCCACCATCGTACCCCCACCGATACTTCCCTTCCAATTCGCTCCGCAATACGACGATACGACCACCCGGCCTCGCGGAGTCCGACTAGACGACCTCGCTCAAAGTCCGATAACTGCTGAAATCGTACACGTCTTCCATGTTTAGGCATTGCAGCTTCTTCAGGGTCTTTGCACATGTCCGTACGCCGACGACTGATTACATTCACTTCGCCGTACTCCTTAAATACCACCGACGATAATTTGCATATTATGCCGTGCTGTGGCGTAAGCGCTCACCGGTTGTTCCCGAAATTAACATCCCACCTACGTAAACTCGACCCCATTAACATATGTAAATTTCGTGATCGTCCGCCAATTCCTTCTTGGTGTTCTTTTTCACTTTCCGCCAGTGTATTTGAAGAGTTGCTCCTTTTTCGGCTCTAATTGACCATCTCATGAGACAACTTGTCTTCAATTTGTGCAGTGCCTTGTCAGAGGTGACTTATACCTTATTTCTGTACACTAATATTTAGCTATTCGACAAAATGTTAGAAACTGTTGCGCAAAAGAGAAAAACAGCCTTTCGTTTCATACAACATCGATTTTTCTTCATGTTTCAACGACTCTTTTATGAATATTAATGAGATCTTCGTTTTGTTTAGAGAAACCGAAACAAAAATAATCCAATACAAATTACAGTGCGCTGCGATTAAGGAAAAAAGCGAGGTAATGACAGCAATCGTTAATAATTCTAATTGTTTTATGTTTAGCAAAAATGCGAGTTCACTTACCGATTAGTTTTAAGATATGGCATGGATCCGATTTCATTTTTGTTCCGTCTGCTGAATGCCGCCTGAAAAACAAACAAACACTGCCATCAGTTATTTCTGCATAAAAGAAATTACTTGAAGAATTATGAAAATTACTTTGGCAAATGATGCTTTTAAGAGTTTTTTAATCTCATGCGAACTACTGGAATTATTTTACATGTCAAACAATGCGTGTGCTCAAAGAAAAAAATCCTTCTTCACTGTTCCCCTTCTTTTCCTCGAAGTTTAACGATCGCTGTTTAACAAAATGGCTGATGTTTGCTCGTTTTAGGCAAACTAAAGCTATGTATATCAATTTATTGCAGATTTTCTTTTGAGCAAAAGTTAATTTACAAGAACCAAGCCCGTTTGAGTTGTGAAATGAGCTACCTATATTTCACCGTGATCATATATTTTGATACCTTTTGTAATTTATATGAATAAGAAAAATAGCATGTTGTTACTGTCTCTATGTTCTGCGGGAAACGTATCTCTACAGTTTGCAGTCATCATAGAAAATTAATTTTGTATTCGATGTTTAATGACCAAAAATTATTTCTCTATTTTACCATTCTTTCTACGCATACACAGTTTCTCCGCTAGGTGATGAAAATGCTTGTTTTTGTATTTACTGCGATATTTTTTTTATTAGAAAACGTACTGGAAAATGTTTTATGAATCTTATAGAGGTGTGATAAAATTTACTGGGTAATTTTAGTGTAAAGTTATTTTTTTTAAGCAGCAGTGACGTACAGAACAACAAAAAATGAATAGTGTCGTCTCTGGGAGCATGACGTTTCTGATGACAACGAATTTTATTGAAGGTTCTACTTTATTTTGTAATATTTAAGAACGTAGTAACTTCAGTGCTTTTTGTGAAAAGTTGTGCTCATTATATTAGCACTTTGAGCGAGCTCCACTTATTCAAATTTCATGTTGGGATTTTTCGTTCCATTTTTAAGCACGTCTTTTGTAAAAAAAGATCGTGCTTCTGTTATCGGTTTGTCCGTCCGTCCGTCCGTATGTACCCACGATATCTCTGCAACTATTAGTCCGATTTCAAAAATTCATTTTGCATTCGGAAGCTTGAAATATGCAAATGACGATCCTTTATTTCGTTTTTATTTTTAGGATGCACAATTTCGCCGGTAGAGAGCGTAAATGCAGATGATGTCGAATTCAAAAATAGGTTTTATTCCACATATTTGCTTCTAAACATTCGATTGAAAATTTTTTTTTCATCTTTCGATTTCATTTATGTCGAAGAGTATTTTAGATATAGTTACTTTTTCAAATTACGCATAGATTTTCCGCTAGGTGGCGTAAAAGTAAATTACATTTTCCCCGATAACTCTTCTTCTAAAACTCTGATTTGAAAATTTTTTTCTTCGGTGGATACATCTCCTGATGGAAAATCTTTTGCATATAATTTCTTTGGACACCAGGGGGCGTAAGTGTTAATTTTTGCTTCTGATGCATTTGCCATAAAATCGGAGCTTCTAATATATTGATTGAAAAAATTACTTCGTAGACTGATGCCACTCACATCGAAAAACCTTTCCGGAATATTTTCTTCTTAAAATATTGCGCAGTTTCTCCACTAGGGGGCGTAGATGTACATCGTATTTTTGTCAATATCTTTACTTCTAGGAGTCCGATTTGAAAAATTCCTTCTTTGTTGGATAGTGTTTTCCGTGTGACATGTTTTTCATATAATTTCAAAAATTTTCAATTAATTCATAGACTTTTCGCTAGGAGCGTAGAGGTAAATGGCGTTTTCTCTTATATCTCTGCTTCTAAATATCTGATCTGAAAAATTCTTTCTACACTGGATACAGCTCCTGATGGGAAATCGTTTGCACATAATTTCTAGTTTTTGTAAATAAATGGTTTCGCCACCAGGTGGCGTAAATCTTAATTTCCGCTTCTGATGTTATTTGCAGCAAAATATGAGCTTCTAAAATCACGATTGAAAAAAGTCGTTTGTTGACCGATACTACTCATGTCGACAAACCTTTTAGGTAAATTTTTTTCTTTAAAAAATGCATGGTTTCTACGCCAGGGGGCGTAGATGTATATATTATTTTTGTAAATATCTCTACTTCTAAGAGTACGATTTGAAAAACTCCTTCTGTTGGACAGTGTTTCCGATGCGAAATGTTTTTTCTATAAATTCAAAATTTTCAAGTAAATTATAGACTTTCCGCTAGGGGACAGAAAAGGTAAATTGCGTTTTCTGCGTTATTTCTGCTTCTAAAACTCCGATTTGAAAAATTCTTCCTGTATCGCATACAAGACCTGATGGAAAATATTTTTCACATAATTTCTAATGTTTGGTAAAGAATGGTTTAGCCACCAGGGGTCATAAGTGTTAATTTCTGCTTCTGAAGTATTTGTTGCAAAATATGGGCTCCTGAAAACTCGACTAATTTTTTTTCTTGGACCGATACCGCTTATATGGATAAACCTTTTGAGAATACTTTCTTCCTAAAATAATGCATGATTTTCCCACCAGGGGACGTAAAGTCGCATCTTATTTTTGTCGATATCTCTGTTTGTAAGAATTCGTAAGCTCACGATTCCGTTTACAGCAATATCTGAGGGATTAAAAACCCGATTGAAAATTTTCTTTCTTTCGTCAGATCTATTGTTTTCCATACCGGTTCCATTGACTTTGAATAGCTTTGATAAATTTAATTTGCGTCAGAACGGATTCAAAAGACGTGCTTATTACACCCGAAAATTCGGTGTCATCTTTCTTGTTTATTTTTTGTAACAAGGATTGTTACCTTTTCAAACCAATATCCACTTAAGTATATTGCCGTTAGTGATGAGTAAAGTTTCCGCCTCAACACACAGCTAAGGAAACACAATGTAAAAATTTGAGTAAGTGAGGAACTTTATGCATCTTTGGAAACATAACCCAGGCTGCTCTAATGTTAATCAGTTTGTCTCGTCAGTTCTCTAGAAACCTATGGTCCTTTCCGTTTCGCTGAAAGCACCACAGCTAACCCTGTTTATCAGGACATGATCCAGAACTTTCCAAACCCGAAAATTTAAAGGAGGTCGCCATAAGATCGTGATCTCCCTCCAAGATGGTGCATCATCATATTGATATGGAGGTGTGCAAAACTTCTCAGAGGTTTGTATGACAAAGCCTCGCATCAATAAATTCTTTACCAATGGATTCTTTCGCAAGAGTTACTTTAGGCTCAGAATTACTATCTTTTCTTTCACAATAATATTAGAAAGCCTCACAATAATATTAGAATGCCTCACTGGTATTCGAACCCGGACCCATCTCGGAGGAATGGTCATTACCCAGCTCTTAGACCACTGCATCACCGGGGTGCTTAAAAGAAATTTCGGTTGTATATGTACTTGAAAAAGTTGAAAATTCTGTTTCATGTAACAATAATACCATGAATAGGATTCTAAGTGTGTGCGTACGTGCGCGCGCGCGCGCGTTTGTGTGTGTGTAATTAGTTGTCAAATGCGTTGTAAGTGTGCAAATTTCCTCAAGATCCAAATGCGTGGATAGGCCAAATTGCATTTCATCCTTTTGAATTTCGCCTGTGTTTTCTTAAGTAGTTTTGGGGCTCGCATGAGATTTCAAGCGAAGTGAAAATCTGTTTACTTTGGTTTTCTATTCCTATGAGAGTGTAGCATATGTTAGGTATACGGAAACAGAGAAAATTGTAGATTTCTTTTAGTAAATATTTTAATGGAAGGAAAACAGATTATTTCGGTGAATATTCTAAAGTACTGTTACCAGTCGCTTTCCTCTACTTATTTTTCCGGTAATACTAACGATGCACTAGATTAGGGGTTCTTAACGTTTGGTACGCGTACCCCTTGGGAATACACCGTGAGAGCTGCACAAGGGGAAGAGAGAGACAGCGAGATTTCTTTTTCGCAGTTCTACGTGGATGAACTGTGCAAGCGTAAACAAGCGCAACCATCTCACTACTTACCCAGTAAGATGTTAATAATTTTATAAGATTTGCTAAATTGTTTAATTGTTTCTCTTTGTGTTTATCGATATATGTAATTTATGAATACAAAATTTAATATATATATATTTATGTTTGGTCAGGTGATGCGTAACATCACAGCCTCTCCTTGACAAATGTCAACCCCGCCTTCTCGTGGTGCATCCTGTTCCCACTAAAGGGGCTCTGACGACCGCCCATAGCGGTATAACTATACCATCGGGATTAGAGGAAATTCTATCCCACACTCACCAACCCGCTTGGCCAGCTTGGTGAGTTATGGCCAAACCCCTCCAAAATGACTCCACAACTTAAATCTTGGCCCTCAGTCTCCGGCAGCTGGAATGTACCTGGCCAAGGCAGCGGCCAGTGCGACATGAAGGCAGAGGGTGCTAAGAATCCCCGGAGGACTGGACTAGGCTGCCATCTGATGCTGACCTTGGCTACGTATAATGGACGTTCCCTATCTTCTGATTCAAGGCTTCTTGAATTGGAAGAGGAACTACAAAGGATCAAGTGTGACATCGTGGGGCTAAGTGAGGTAAGGAGAAAAGGAGAAGATCTCATCCAACTGAAAAGTGGACATCTCTTCTACTATCGTGGGACAGATACTGGCAGAACTAGTGGTGTTGGATTTATAATAAACAAGAAACTGAAGGATAAAGTTGTAGAAGTTGAAAGTTCCTCTGACAGAGCTGCACGACTTGTTATCCAACTCTCGAAAAGATACCAGGCTCAGATTATTCAAACTTATGCACCCACCACAAGTCATCCTGAAGAAGAAATTGAAGAATTTTATGAGGAAATTTGTCATCTAAATAATAAAGGTAAGCAGCACTTGAAAATAATTATGGGAGATTTCAATGCAAAAATAGGGCAACGGCAACAGAATGAAACTTCAGTAGGTAAATTCGGTCACGGCAACAGAAACCAGCGTGGAAATACTCTCGTAGAGTTTGCAGAGGCAGAAGGGTTTTTCATCTTGAACTCCTTCTTCAAGAAAAAGCCACACAGGAAATGGACATGGACACATCCAAATGGGATGACAAGTGAAATTGATTTTATTATGTGTAACAAAAAATTCGTCATAGAAGACTGCAGTGTGCTGAACAAGTTCAACACAGGTAGTGACCATAGATTGGTGAGATGTAAGATGCACCTCAACACTAAACTTGAACGTGGCAAGCTCATAAGACAAACAAAATCTATTGACATAACCAACCTTAAAAAACACCATAATACCTTCAAGTTAGAACTGAAGAACAGGTTCTCTGCTTTAGAAGGCCTAACATCGGAAGAAGTGGACATCTCTGAAGTTAACAGAAAAGTAACCAAAGCTCTTATGGAAACAGCAACAAAATTAGCTGGGTCTAAGAACAAGTTGCATGTGAACAAATTATCAGGAAAAACCAAAATGTTGATGCAAAAAAGAAGAGAGATGAGGACAACTAAAGAAGATGTGACTTCCAAAGTGGAATATATAGAGCTATGCAAGACAGTAAGAAAAAGTATCACTGAAGACGTAAGGAAATTCAACTGTGAACTAGTGAGGAAAGCAATTGAAAACAACCAAAGCCTAAAGATAGCAAAGGGACATCTCAGTAAGGGAAGAAAACAGATTATGGCACTGAGAAAAGAAGATGGTTCTGTAACAAGAAATAGAGGCGAAATTTTGACAAGAGTGAAAGATTTCTACTCCAAATTATATGAAAGGGATGATATATGCACTCCAGACATCATGAAAGATACCAGTACCAGAGTTCCTCCAGTCCTTCCAGCAGAAGTTGCACATGCAATCAAGAACATGAAGCGAGGAAAAGCTCCAGGAGAAGATGGAATTACTGTAGACATCATACAAGAAGCAAGTGGAGAAATCGAAACAGTACTCGCCCAAATTTTCACTCGATGCCTTAATGAAGGAAAGATTCCTGAGGATTGGAACACCGCTACAATGATCCTGCTACATAAGAAAGGTGACATTGAGGATCTCGGAAACTACAGACCTATCAGCCTCCTATCAGTAGTTTATAAAATCTTCACTAAAGTTCTTTCACACCGCTTGAAGGTAACACTGGACATGGCTCAACCGAGAGAACAAGCTGGATTCAGGAGTGGCTACAGCACAATAGATCATATCCACGTGCTGAGAGAACTAATTGAAAGAGCGAGGGAATATGAACTTCCATTGTGCATGGCTTTTATTGATTATGAAAAAGCCTTTGATTCGGTGAAACCATCAGCAGTTACAATGGCTCTGAAAACCTGCGGTATTGAAGATGCATACATTAATATTATTAAAAACATCTATGAAAATGCAAGTGCAAAGATTCGGCTGTTTGAAAATACAACACACGTAAAAATTGGAAAGGGAGTGAGACAAGGTGACACCATATCTCCGAAGCTCTTTAATGCCACATTGGAGGGTGTTTTTCAGTCGCTGAGCTGGGAAAACAAGGGGATAAAGATTAATGGAGATTATCTAACCCACCTTCGTTTTGCTGATGACGTAGTCATTTTTGCAACTACCCCATCAGAGCTGCAGAGTATGATCCAGGAACTTGCTGACAAGAGTAAAGAAGTGGGATTAAAAATGAACTTTCAGAAGACAAAAGTGATGCTCAATGCTTTTACAAGAAATGAAGATTTATCGATTGATGGAGAAAAGCTGGAGATAACAGACACGTACGTTTATCTTGGACAGCAGATATCAAGTGAGGGTTAGATTGATGAAGAAATTAATCGGCGTACAAAACTTGCCTGGAGAGCTTTTGGAAGAAACAGCATAATTTTCAAGAGCAATATGCCATTATGTCTTAAAAGAAAAGTGTTTGATCAATGCATCCTTCCAGTGCTTACGTATGGTGCAGAGACGTGGACCTTAACTAAAAGAGACATACAAAGGCTGCAGACAACTCAAAGCAGCATGGAGAGGTGCATGCTTGGTGTAACCAGGAGAGATAAGAAGAGGAACTCGTGGATCCGAAAAATGACAAGAGTGGAAGACATCATGATCAGAGTTAAATCCCTGAAATGGCAATGGGCTGGACATACATGCCAGAAGGACAGATCATCGATGGACAGCCGAAATTTTAGATTGGATTCCAAGGGACAGGAAAAGACCCAGAAGAAGACCACATGGGAGATGGGTGGATGAAATTCGAAAGTATGCAGGGGTGACATGGAGGAGACTGGCACAAGACAGACCGTTGTGGAGGAAACTTGGGGAGACCTTCGTCCAGCAGTGGATTGATAATGGTTGACAATGATGATGATGATGATGTTTTATTTTATTCCCATTGTTGTACTATAACTATAGTTTTATCTATGTATACTAAGGGCACGCCAGTTATATACACATTTTCAGGAGGAACGTAAAGCATAAAAGGTTGAGAACCACTGCTCTAGATCATCTACTATATCTAAGCTGATATTTTCCTACGACGATTGGACCCTTATGGGAATTCCATTTTATTTGCTTTTTTGATTATCCGTGGTTACAACAACTTATTATATATGATTAATAAAGACATACGTCACAAATTTTGGACTAGATATAGATTTTCATGACTTTGGGGAGGGAGGACAATACTTACAGAGCAAAAAATGCAACACTCAATTTATGTTTATTTTTTATGCACAAAACAAGATCTCTCACTGTAAAAATGTAATGATCGTGACAGTGAAGACAGAACAGAAAACCGAAAACTGCAGAATTACGAAAGAAGAAAATAAATACAGAAAGTCTTGAAGACGATGAGATTTGGAAATAAAGAACTGAAAATAAATACGCTGAAATCTGAAACCTCAAACGTTCGCCGATTTCAGGATATCTGAAATTTGCTTCAATACGCAAATACGCATATCATTATTGCAGTTGAAAATTACTGTACGGGTAATGATGTGAATAAAAAATGAATTGCAAGTTTTCCTACTTTAAAAAAAACAAAAACAATTGGCACTCAAAGAATTGTACAAGACGTTACAAACTACTTTAAAAACAAAATTTTCAAATTCCAGAAAAAAAAATTCGAAAATAATTTTTTCCATAACCGTTCCAGATGCAGTTGCCTTAGATTTTCTTTATTTTACTCCCTTGTCCTTAGAAATTCTCTCGAAAATAATTTAGTCCAAGAAAATTTGTAACTTAGCAAGATTTTTAAAGACAAAGAAATTACTGTTGAAATTCATTATGTAAATAATTGACCAGTTTTCTAAACTAAATGCTACCAATTTACACATATCTGTAACCTTTCCTAACTTGCTTCTGTCTTGTCATGAATTAAAAAGTCCATTTTATTCATTTTATGTTAATATCATTAAAGTAAATTCGGAAGCCAGAGTTCGAGGATCCTACATGTTATTAAGTGCCTCTGAATGGCTATCTCACATAGCCCTACAGAAGACCAAAGATAAGGCTCCCCTAACCTTCTCCAGGGATAATTGGACGAAACCAAAGTCTTAGATATAACCTGTTGGACGATGTTTGCATTGAATGCTGCGGGTATAAACCCACGGGTGTGTGAAAGGTAACAGTTGTACAAGCAGTTCTCCTGTAAGCCGTATAGAATTTTATTGCCTTTTAAGATTTCTGCCGACTTTACTGTTTCCAAGGAATTTTGGCACGCCAGGATCACTAAATATACACAATCAGCTTTATGCTCAGTGAATTTGGCTT
The DNA here is from genome assembly GCA_039090855.1 of Macrothele yani. Lineage (NCBI taxonomy): Eukaryota > Metazoa > Arthropoda > Arachnida > Araneae > Macrothelidae > Macrothele > Macrothele yani. Next base: position 63,972,181 of record CM077006.1, read on the forward strand.
TTTCTGAACTCTGTATGAATAGTGTTACAGAAAAGAAATATCCGATTAAGGAGAAAATTCCGATATGCCACAGCAATAAAACGAAAGCTCACAGAAATAACATTCGGAATTTTCTTACACACCAATGTTTGTTACACCAATGTTTGTCGAATGCAAAATCTGTTTATAATCAGCACAAGAACATACACGAACTGATAAGAAGACTGGGCCTACTATTTCCTCTGTGGATAATTTTATTCGAAACAAAGGTGATCATCATAGAATTAATTCCGTTCTGCAGCGATACACGAATTACAGTGTTGTTCTCCCCTGTCGAAATAGTTCTTGAAGTCATTTCCCTGTAAGCTGTTTAGAATTTTATTGGGAACTAAAGTGAGATCAACTTCAAATTAATAATTCTCTTCTGCAGCGATACACCAATTCCAGCGTTGTTTGTAGCTGTCGAAACAGTTCTTGAAGTCATTCTCCCGTAAGCTGTTTAGAATTTTATTGAAGAATTTTGTTGGAAACAAAGATTTGAAATAATTCTCTTCTGCTACAATACACGAATTTCAGCTTTGTTTGCAGCTGTCGAAACAGTTCTTGAAGTCATTTTCTTATAAGCTGTTTGGAATTTGATTGGAAAATTTTACTGGGAACAAAGGTGAGATCATCTTCTCGAAATAATTCTCCTTTGCAGCTGTCCTGTCGAGAATTTTCATGTTCGTAAATCTCGGGGAAATTGATTACTTCGCTGAGGTTTACGAAAAATAAAAAAATAATAGAAAATAAATAAATAAAATACATAAAATGAAAATTCTCTACTGTCCCACGTTTCAAAATTGTGTTTGGAAGAGGCAGTGAAGTGGGGGAATAAATGGCCATGTTCGCTCATTTCTCAGCCCTGACCAAGCAAACAAAATTTCGTGTAAAAAAAGGAATAATAGGCATTAAACTTCTTTTTCTTTTGGCTTGATTCATTTTTACCTTAGTAAGTTAAATAAAAAAAAGAAGCCACCATCAACCTTTTAGAACACAAAATTATTCGCAGTTAATCACGGAATGAGGAAAAAGCGTTTCTGAAAAAATGGTGCAAAGGCAAAAATCTTTCTTTTTGAATCGGCCATTTTGGGGAATCTTTAGTTGTCGCTCAGAATGTGTCGCAGTGGGTTCTCTGGGCATGCAGACAGGCTAATTTTAGCACAGCAGCATGTGTGAGGTTACTTGGTCCCCTACGTGTAAAGGTCAGGGGTCACCTCCAGGCGTGGGAGATAAATTCCGTTGGGAGTGCCGGACTGCTGTTGCTATACAGAATTTCAGCCAATGAGAGGTCAGCAGTTCCATGCATCCCGGCTTCAGTTAAAAATAAACTGTCACTCGACTTTTGTCACTCTTGCTGGGCGGCAGAAAAAGGGGACGCCGGGTTTTCTCCTCGCCTTTTTGGCGGGGAGGGGGCCATCTGAACGAAATGCACGCATGGGGTTTTTGTCCATGTGCTAGGCAAATCGATAATGGCTCTTTTTGCTGCTGGGATGAAGTGTCCGACGCCATGTCTTTTTTTTCTTTTGACGTTGAAAAAAATAGGGTTGATCGAAATCATCTTGAAGATGGACGATGATGCTCTGGATGCAACGCCCGGTTCCAAGCATCCACTTGCAGGATGAGGACCTGAAATTCCAAATTTTCGCCGCCACCTTCATAAGTTAAAGTTGCACCCTTGGATTTCAGTGGATGGAAAAAATAATATTCCATTGGGGAGGATCCCCCATCCAGTTACCAAGCCCTAATCTCTCAATCAGGTCCAAGGGAGAGAGAGGATGTTCCACCTGTGGGCCTACATTCACACGGGACTCAGGCAAGTTCTTCCAGGAGCCGGGAGACCACTCTTCTGATTCTCCACGGGTCCCTAGAGACATTTTGTGTCTGTTGAAAACCACCGTGGCAATGCGGTGCCACACAGCCTCGAAACTGGTGATGTGGTGCACATGAAGATATTCTTTTTTTTTTTTTCTCGCCGTGATGCCGAGGTAAGCCGTATTGAAATTTTTTTTCTCCCGTGACATATGGGAAATTATTTTCAAACACTTCAAAAGTTAATCCGACGTTTTTGGAAGGTGGCAGGAAAGAAACAGTTATTCGAATTACAGTTGAAAAGTATTGATCTACGTTAAACACTTGACTTCAGGTGAAAAATGTTTTTTTTTTTGTGTGTGTTAAAATTCAGGATGCGTGTAGATAATAGTTAAAGTCTTATTTTTTGCTGTTTAAGTGTTATCTTGGTAAAGAAAACTTCATGTCATCTTCTATATATATATAAAAAAAAAAAGAAAGAAAGAAAGTGTATAATTTTCTGGGTCATGTAGTGATAGATGATATCATAAGTGTATTAAGTTATTTTGGAACAAACAACCTCTCAGACCAGTATTTCTATTAAGTAAAATTTAACTCTTTTTGTGCTCAGTGATTTTTTGTATTTGTGAAATAGAATCTGAATTTATGAGCTTAGTGTATAGTGCCATGTAGTTGGGAATTTTTCTTGAAGGCTGGTTATTATTATGGTTTGGTGTTTTGGTAAATTTAAGTGCAAAATTACTCTTTAAAATTTTGTAGTAGTGAGGACTAATTTCTAGTTTCAGCCCGTGGATTAGAAAAAGGGATTTTCATGGGGGAAAGAATATAGAAATGGGCATATAGGCAGAATAAGTGGCATATGTATAGTGTGACTTAGAGAACCCGAATAGCTGTTGTGTTTCTTCAAGAAGTGATGATGTTTCTAGAAATGGGTGATTTTGAAATATGGTGATTTATACAGTTTTCTGGAAATAAAGTAAGGTTTGGTATAGTGTGTCTAGTATGGTGTTATTGAGTTTTCTGGGGAAATGAGTAGTACAGTGTGTTCCTGGAAAATTAAAGATATGAAGTGATTTTCTGGGAAAAAAGGTGATTTAGTGAATTTTCTGGAAATAATGATGTTTAGTGAGCTTTCTGGAAAATAGGGAATGAGATATTTTGGGGGCAAGTGAACTCTTGTGGGATACTTTTCCCTATGTGGACATGCCTCGGGTCTGAAAGGGTGCATGAAACAAATTGAGGGATTTGTTTTCTGCCCGAGTAAGCTCGTTGGCCCATAGGAGGTGGTTCCTACCAAGGAGTGGTGTGAGTTGTTCCTAAATCAGAATGAAGAAACAATACAGGGTGCTGTGCTGGGTCGCACTTTGCTCCACTACACTGTATAGGCTGGGAATGGATTCACGATCCAATCTCGCCTTCAGACCCAAACTTTGTTGTTCCTGCAGTAAAATCGTGTTTTCTAGAGAAGTGGGACTATTGGTTGAGATGTTTGTTTGGCTTTATGCCCGAGTTGGTTACTGCATGGGTGACTGTAGATTGGAAAACTTATAGTATGGAATTTTGAAAAGTTGGATTGTCATGATGATAGTGTGGCTTGAGATTCTTTTGTCAGTGTAGCAATTTAATGATAACTTTTGAGTAAATTGAGTAAGGTATCTAGTGTATTAGGTTTAGTATGGTGTATAGAATTAGTTCAGTATCAGGTAGTGCTAGATTGTTATGTTATGTTGATTTTAAGACAAATTTTCCTGGGAGTATAGAATCTTGTATTGAAGTAACTTTTCATTATGCGTAAAATTTTGACTCAGTTGTTGTGGTATTTAAAATTTAAAAAATGGATTCATACAACTGGTTTGAGAGGGTTTGTTTGAAGGAGTTAGTTAGAGCAACATAGTGTACACATATGCTTATAATTTTTTTTTTACTACGAGAGAAAGTGAGGGAGATTTGCACTTCATCCACACCCCTTGTAAATTGCCTTTATGTGATGTTGATTCTGATCAGTAATGCGCCTGTGCTATATTTTTATTGAAAGCAACTTATAACGAAGTAAATTTCTCCGTCATTTTTATCCGCGCCGGGGTTCGAACCCGGGTCCACTCACTCCGGAATAAGTTGCTCTACCAATTAAGCTACGCGGACATTGATTCTAATTGCTATCTGTCTTTATGTCGTGTGCGTCCTTCTGGCAGGTACGTCACATCTCCTGGTACGTTACAAACTAAGCTGTCAGTAATTATTTTATTTGGGCCCAGTGGCCAGGTTAAAATTTGTGTCCAAAAGGTTATCTTGTTAAGTTTTGCAAAATAAATATAGGCCAAGTGGTCTTTCAAAAACCCAAACCTTAGTGCAGTGAAGTATCAGGTGTCTCAGTTTGAATTTTCATCACATGGTTCAAATGTATCCCCCTCAGCAGTGACTGAGGTGGGAAACGAAATCTGAGGTAATTGTGTTTCAAAATCAATGTTTTTGTCCTAACCATTATATTTGACTTCACCGCCTCCAAAAGTTATTTACACGTGTACATTGTATACCATTAATTTTTAGTGTTTACAAATTTGGTACACATGTAAACAATAGTTACTTTTCTTCTACTTTCAGGTGTATCTACTCATCTAACGCAAACAACGCAAACAATACAATAGTAATTTTTGGGAGTTTCCAAATTCAGTGGTGCATTTTATTTTTATTTTTATGTTTCATGGTCTTAATCAAAATATCAGTTTTGTTTCGAAATGCATCCACCCAACTCCCAAATTTCTAATTTTCTGAATATTACATATAAATTGCAATATTAGCATAAGTTTTTTTTAATACCCTAAATCTTCAATATAACACAGCGGTACAAGAATTCCAGTATTGCTTCTGGCTGACTATAATGAATAAAATTTTTCCTTCTACTGAATTAATTATAGTGAATATAGCTTTCACTAATATTATAATGAATTCAATGCTCGTACTAAGCTTCTTCTAATGCTTGTTGTTACTAGTTTCTTCTAGTAATGGTTGTTGTTTTGTTAATTATATCATGAATAAAGTTTTTTTTTTGATTGAAGGTTTAACGACCACTGTGAGCAACTCAATGGGCTATAAGCAGTCGCCCGTCCCTAATTTAGAGTCACTGGTTCCAGGGAAGGGAGAGAGCCAGTGCCGTAAGACAAACACAACATCCATGCCTCACCGGGATTCGAACCCGGACCCCTTACGGACGAATAAGCATAGGCCAGTGCCTTAGATCACTGCGCCACCGGGGCGGCTGAATAAAGTTTCCTGCTAGTAGTGTAGTAATAATAATAAACAAGCTTTTAACTGCTAGTAATGTTGTAGTAGTAATTAAGATGAATAAAGTCTTATGCTGGTTGTTAATAATAATCAACTAATGAAATAAACCTAACAGCCAGACAGAGGTCTGACAGTACTATGAACTGAGAAAAACGTACTTACTTAAAAAGCTTTTATTAGGAACTTCTGGAATCATTCGACACACACACACACTGGTCACATTAATCGTATCACACAACTACTGGATATCGGGCTCTCACATAAACGAAGATCTCTTTACACACGAAACAAAGCTCTCACGCACATAAACAACCGCTCTTTGACACATAAACAACAGCTCACCCTACGCACATCAACAAAAAGCTCTCCCTACGTATCGTTGAACGCGCCTATTTATACTGGCTACCACCACGTCATGACTTACACTCATTGCCAGATCTCATTCAGCGGGTGAAATAACATCTCGTTCAGTAAGAAGATAATTTACATAGTAAAATAAAATAACCAGAGATAGTAAAAATCAAAAGGAAAGTGAATATAGAGTATACGTTACATGACAAAACAGTTCTTAAAATCATTTTCTTGTAAGCTGTTTAGAGCCGCCGTCATATGTTTCTGAAATTCTTTTACCTTATAGTGAGGCTTTGAGAGCTTCCTTCAACCTTCAGGAAAGAAAAAAAAAAGTGACACGGTGGCGAGTTCTGGCGAATATGCAGGGTAGTCAAGCCTGCTCTGTCTTTCAGTCTCAAAATCATATGGGAAAAGCCCATGTTCAGGGGTGCTGACTTAACCAAATTATTGAGGGGGCAGCGTGAAGAGATCAGACGTGGGAGGAGCACGCCTGTTCCTTTGTCAGGAGGAAAATAAAAATTAAAAGAGGGAGGTGGAAGCAAAAAGACAAACTACGAGATTCGACATATATTTTGAAACGCCATTGTCATTGCTCATCAGCAAATGAACAAGGAAATAGAAATATTCTTTCGCTGAATACTAATATTTTAAAAATGAAATTCAGCCTGTGATTTTATAAAAATATCCCGAGAGATTTTCTTTCCAAACGTTTATCAAAAATATAAAAAATCAACGCTATCACTTAAAGAACGAGAAGAACAAAAATAAATAAATACACAAAGGTGCTAGAGATTATACGTTTCTGTATTTTTATTTTATTTTTCATAATTGTTTTAAACATCATGAGAACATGTCAAACAAAATACGGGGCTGACAATTCACTTTCTTATCAAATAAGCAATGCTTTATATGGGAAAAAAGTTTACTTATTTTGTAATTAATAAATTTCTCGGAAATAAATCGCTTTGGTCTCAGAACATTGGAGCTTGCTCCACTTTATGAGGCCAACGCGATTATTATGATCTTTGTTGCTGAAACAAAGGTTTCAGCAACAAAGATCACCCTTCAATCCCGTGAAAAAGTTACAGGTCTACGAGAACTTCGGAACAATAAAGACATTTCTATTATTTCTTCAGATAAAAGCTCACAAATTATCATCATCGATACGGAGGTGTATAATCAAAAAATGTTGGAGGCTATTGAACAAATCCCACACTCCATTTGCCCTCGAGACCCAACTTCTGCCACGATCACTACAATTAGTAACCTAAAATACTTTCCAGACTTACCCCGTGACATTATTAAAGGTTTACAAAGCAGGGACGCGGGCCCCCTCCTGGGCCCCGCGTCCCTGCTTTGTTTGGAAAGCTAAAATTACACAAACCTGACCATTCAATTCGTCCTCTGGTCTCAGCTTTTGCTTCCCCCACCAGCCTTCTTGAGTGTACTCTTGCCAAATTATTGAATCATCTCACTGCCAATTCACGTTACTCTATCTCCAGTTTCACCCAGGCTTTATCTTCTATTCACTTTATTCAACCTATTCTGGTTCCATTTACGATGGTCTCATTTGATGTCATATCATTGTTTCCCAATATTCCTGTTCCCACTGTTCATAATTTGATTCTTTCCAAACTGTTAGCTTCCAATACTTTTTTTGCCCCTAACGCTAAAGCTATAATTCATGCTCTACAACTTGTTTATAATAGGACGTATTTTTGTTTTAATAATGTTATTTATAAGCAGTTGGAAGGGGCCCCAATAGGTTCTCCACTATCGCCCCTCCTTGCAGAAATTCTCCTACAGCAAGTGAATAACGAGGTGCTAAACACCTTCCCTATTAAATCATTCCTTTATATTCGATACGTGGATGATATTCTAATTTTTTGGTGGCAGGAGTCAACGTCGGACTTACAGGTTTTGGCTAATAGTTTTTCGTCAAAATTTGTCTCTATTAAATTTTCAGTTGAAACTGAATTGGATTTTACTTTGCCGTTTTTAGACATCCTGCTCACCCGTGATCCTATAACAAATTTGGTTACGACTTCAGTTTTTCGGAAATCTACCTCTCAGGTTTTAATGATCCCTGCCATTTCTAATCATCCGCATTGCCAAAAACTTGCTTCCTTGCGTTTTATGGTACACAGAGACCGTTCTCACTGCTCTACTAAGCAAACTTATGAACAGGAAATCCTGAAAATCTAAGAGTTGGCTAATTCCTTTGGGTACTCTAAGTACATTGTCAATAAACTTATTAAAAATCTCAACGTTTTGACTCTCCAACTCTAACCAGATAAGTTAGAACCATAAAATTTGTGGGTTCTATCCCGTTTTTGCCACCACTTTCACATCTACTTAAAAATATCTGCAGACCTTTTGGTATTGACTTTGGGTTGTCTTCTTGTAAATTATTTTCGTTGGTTCGTAGCGATCTTGTCAGACCTGATTTATTAGATAATTATGGAATTTACAGAATCCCTCTCCTGTCCTCTGACCCCGATGAAGGGAATACTTCCTACATATGTTCCACTTTTCGTAATCTAAGGTCAGACTGCAGGAACACAAATACAGTATTAAAGTCGGTAATGGCTCCACAGCTATGTCACGTTTGCTTCTAAGCAAACCTTTCGAACCAATTTGGTCTGAGGTTACTATTCTGACTATACCTAAGAATAAGAATTTATTACTATTTACAGAAGCCCTTCAGATTCTGGCTCACAGGAGAAGTTGCTGCAACGATGATATTCCTAACTATATTCCTGATGCATGGAAATACCATATACATGACTTACTGTGATTTAAATATTGTAAAAATTATTACTGACTTCTGACCACCTGTTCTTTCTATGTCTCTCTGCACACCCGTCTGACCTGACACATCATGTTGTACATATATGCTGACCGTTGCTGCTTAGAACTGGTAGTCACACCTGAGGAAGTGACCGATGGCGGTCACGAAAGTACTAGTGTGTTTTTATCGTTTTTAACTGTATGTATTTATGTCCTCCTATAGTGCGAGGTTCATAATTTTTAATATTAAACGTGTTTAGACAGCATGATTTTGGTTTTAACTTGTAACACGTACCTTCATTAATTTTATGCGTTTATTATATTAAACAGGGCGTAGTAAAATTATTAGGGGGGCAAGATTCATCTTGTTTCATCTTCAATGTTGACTCTGTTTAGCCACTCTTTCCTCTTGTTAGTTTGCTGGAAGAGAACGGCCTAAATTTCTCTCCTCCATTGCAGATGTTCGCCGGTGAAGCTCTTTGAACCATCTTCGCGCACCCTTTTCTCATTCCCACAGTCAATCGTACAGTCTCTCTATTGATGTTTCATTCTTCTGAAATCATTCTCACAGTAAGACGATAACAGTGATAGGTTTCTCATCTTTTGCACATTTTTTGTCTGTCTTCGATGTCGTTGGACTCCCAGGGCGGCTCTCAAATTGCGCTTTTTCTCTTAAATGTTTTTAACATTTTTTAACAGTTTCGATGGTTAGTTTTGACAAAAATGTCGCGCTAATTCTTTGTTCAAAATACCTTTCTTCCATTATCATAACGAGCGACCTTCTAAAATGTTTCACAACTGCACACAGATTATGTCTTTCAATAGAAAATGCTGAGATAAATCAGAGTTCATAAATTAACGAATTGATGGCAGTAACAGTCAGCAGTCATTCAGTGATTGTGGCTGCACAATTTAGCCAGTCTTTTTATCTATTTAATTGCCGTATGACACGTCGGATCTTTATAAAAAGATCTGAACATTTTCAAAGAGGTCTTTATGACATTCACGTATTTCATGGTGTTAGGAAGGCATACCGTCCCCTATCGTGGCAACCGTAACAACCACCCAATAAAGGAGCCAGAGTCGGCCAAGACGTCCCCTGAGAAACTTCAGAATGAGAAGCAATGTCAGTCCTAGTATCGCTATAAATAAAGAAGAAAAAACGTCCAGGAAATACATGTTCTGCTATTATTTATTTATTTATAATCTTGGTTCAGATTTACTTGTGCCAAAAATGTGTTATAAGGCATTATCCACTTTATGTTTCAAAGAGCAGGTGGCTTTGTCTTTTGTATCTTTGTGCAGTGCTAATAGCATGTGAGATTGCTTTGATTGATTCTTCACTTGGATGCTCATCAAGAGCCTCATAGAAATTACATGTTAGGGAGTATACCTCTTGACAGTTTTTTTCTTTTTAATAATGCCTCCCATCATTCAATCATTTTTAAGGAATCACTGAAAATATTGTGTAGCCATGGGGACAAAAATTCACACTGTTCTTTTAAACAATTAAAAACAAAACTTGCGCCCGGCAAACCTTGAAAATATTTTTGAATTAGTGAAATTTTCTGATGATACCTAACACCAGCCAACTCAGTTCTTGCGATTTATTACGCATCCAAATTACAAGTTTGTTTTTCACTGCAACCAACGGCCAAAGACACCATTGTAAAGGAATTAGTGCCACAATCATGGTGACGTGCCTGAAAAAATTTCCTGTCCAAGGATATTTTTTCTAGATAAGTGTCGTAATCACGGTGACGTTCGCGCAAAAAATTTCATAGACAGGGCAATTTTTTCTAGGCAAGGAAATGTTTTTGAGAGCAAGGTAGCTGGCACTACAAGTTGAACACTCGCACATCATAGCACTCTGTACAGTCGCTCCGGCGCCCGAGTGGTGTGACGAGTTGTCCTCTAATCATTTATTCCAAGGCGGTCCGAGTCTGAATCCCGAGTGAGGCTTGCATGGCGAGCTTGTCTTATGGCATGGCCGTTCTCCATCCCCGAAACCAGTAGCCCACAAATATGGGATAGGGGACTGCTTACAGTCCACTGAGTTGCTCATTGTGATCGTTAACCACCACCTCCATAGAAAAAAAGATGAAAAACCTCGCATACTATTATGAAGCGGTGCGGTGTGCTGGGAGTATTATTTCGTAAATTTCTGAGCTATACTGAGAAAAACAAACCTTGTGATGATCTTTTGCGTATCTTTTCTTTGCATATATTCTCTAGCTTGCAGTACAGGTTGTGTTCAGCAGCGATTCGTGTTCAATATATAGGTTTATTTGTCCGAAAGAATAAAATACAATGAAATATACAGTATGATGGAGAAAAAACTAAACAAAACAAAACACGATGAGGAAATTATATGCAATGCATATATACACGCGTTCTCCTGAGCTTTTGAAGAAGGAAAAGTTAGGACAAATTGTAAGCCTCCAGTATGTTGATTAGCAAAAAGAGAACAAGGTGTAAATTCAACAAAAAGGCGAGAAATTACAAGCTGATGATAAAACGTACAACAGCTATAATTTTCGCAGAAATTTAGAAAAAGTTCAGCAGTAAATTGACAGGATAACTGTTGAAATAACAGTGTAGAACGTACCAAACGCATTCATGTCATCCATGAATAATAGTGCAGCTGAGAAACATAAAACACATTACACCGATGAACCATTCCATTAAGACCACCCCCAGTCTAGGAAAATGAGCTCGCCTGGAGACCAAACGGTGGCGCAAGGACAGTTCACAGAGCAGTATATATACAACTCAAGGACCGGCTTTCGGTTAGTAGAGTGTTCCGAGTCAGAATGGGAAAAGCTGCCGACTTATCGGAGTTTGATAAAGGACAAATTGTGATGGCACGGCGCCTCAGAACTACAATCACGGAAACGGCGCGGCTTGTGGGTTGTTCACGTGCTGCTGTAGAGAGTACGTATCAAAAGTGGCGCACAGATGACCAAACGACGAAACGTCCTCCAGCCATGTCTCGTCCGCAACATTGATGACAGAGAGGAGCAGAGATTGTCGCGCATTGTTCACAGCGTCCGCAGGGCCACAGTGAGACAAATCACTCGCAGCTACAACAGTAGTGGTATGAGGAGCTACAACAGTGGTGATGAGGGCAATATGTCACAGCACACAGTTCATCGCAGCCTTCCGTGCATGGGCCTGCGTAGCCAAAAACCCAGCTGGGTCCCCATGCTCACTGCACGTCATCGCCAGCAACGCATGAAATGGGCCCAAGATAATCGAGGTTGGACAGTGGATGATTGGAAGAAAGTGGCCTGGTCTGACGAATCAAGATTCCTGGTGCATCACGTAGACGGCCGAGCGCTGATACGCCGATTACAAACGGTGGCAACGGCACCTGGATGCACTGTTGGGTGGAAACAGGCCGGCGGTGGCGGTGTTATGCTGTGCGCGATGTTGTCTTGGGACACTTTAGGCTACATGATCCCAGTAGCACAATCCCTGACAATTGTCAAGTATCTGAACATCGTTGCGGACCAAGTTCACCCATTCATGGCAACTGTGTTCCGCTGGTGATGGCCATTGCCAACAGGATAATGCGCCATGCCACACTGTCAGAATCGTCAAGGAGGGGTTCGAGGAACATGCTAGTGACTTTCAGTTAATGTCCTGGCCTTTAAATTCACCTGAAACGAACACAATCGAACATTTGTGGTTTGACTTGGAAAAGCAGGTTCGAGCTAAATAACCACCACCCTAAAATGTATGGGAACTGGAGGACGTACTGTTAAAATTATGGTACCAGAAACCTCAGGATACCTATCGCCACCTCATGGAATCGATGCCTCGCCGAGAGGCAGCTGTTTAACGGGCTAAAAGGAGTCCTACAGCTGATTAGGTAGGTGGTCATAATGTAATGGCTGATCGGTGTATATAAGTAGTTGAATTTTGTCATAAATTATTGCAAACCATACATGGTTCTCAGCCCAGAGAACGTTGAGCAGTTGGGAGGAGGCTGAATGTCTAGATGCCGTATAATTCAGCGAGTATCATTAGGACGTATGGCATCAGCATGATGAAGGTTGAAGAGATAAATAACATATTTTGCTAACACAGACACAAAAGAGCAGAGACGGGAGTGACGAATTGGCGGATGATTATTCACACGAAGAAAGAGATAGTCCTTGTTGGCATGCGGAAAAGAGCATGACGCTAGAGCAATCTTAAACATGAGTTCAGTGAGAAAGAGAGCAAAATCTGCGACTTGGCGAAGAAATAACCCGGAATAGGTGAAGGATGGTTGGCGTAGGAAGCCGTTCATAAAGGAATACCCATTGAATGTCTTTAGCAGGTTGAGTGTTGAAAGTAAGTCGGGCGATTGTCCAGGTGGGCCGGAGAGCTGAATTCGAAATAGATGTGATGATGGGTGATGATGTCGCATTATGAGGAAGAAAATGCTGATAAAGATTTTTCTGCGTAACCGCATGAATGAGAGTTAGGACCCCACAGAGAGTGAGGGAAAACGACATCAGTAGTGGAGCAGATAAGACCAGACACAAGTGCTAGAAATCTGCGAAGCAATGCTTTGTGAAGAGAGTGAAGCTTAATGACGTTTTCAAAGGTATGTGGTAATGGAGGTCGGATGTCGCACAAAAGTTTCCACTCAAGATTTTCGTGGACCAATTGAACGAATTTAATGATACCACAGCGAAACCATTTAGGGAAGAGAAAATATGAAACAGTACTTGGGCGGAGAATTGATGAATAAAAAAAGGGTTTTTCAAGAAGCTCAAGCGTTAAAGAGAGTGGAATTCGGCCAGGTGTCAGCTGATTCCAAAGCTGAAGACTTTTACGGTATGAGGAAGAAAGTCGCAATGGATGAATCGGGCAAAGATCCATCTTAAGAAACATCTGCATAGTGAGTAAAGGATTTTTTTACACTGCTGGCCACCCAAAATGCAACACCAAGAAGGACACGAGATAGCAAAGCCAGATTTACTGGACACATAACAACAGATAGAAAAATGAAACGACTGAGCTTACAGGCCCGTGCGATTTGCGGAACACGCAGACATCAATAGTTCGTGTGGCCCCCATGGCTGGCAATAACAGCCACTGCACGCCGCGGCATCGAACGAAAGAGGCTTTGGATGTGGGCTTGGGGTATGTCGGTTCAGGTTGCTTCTAAACGTTGCCACAGTTCATCAGGCGTAGCTGCAAGTGGTGCTTGCCGGGCCACTCGGTTGCCGATCAGCGACCAGACGTGTTCGATGGGTGACATATCGAAAGAACATGCGGGCCACGGCAGCAGTGACACCTGGTGGGCCGTGAAGAATTGTTGCATGATGCGTGCCACGCGCGGGCGTGTATTGTCCTGTTGAAACGTGGCCGCTGGCAGGTCCTGCAGGTAAGAGAGGGCTACAGGCTCCAAAACGTCGGAGATGTAGCGGTGGCTGTTGAGTGTACCAGCTATGCGTACCAGAGGGGTGCGGGTGTTATATCCAATTGCGCCCAAACCAAAATGCCAGGCGACCGACCGGTATGGCGATGCAATAATGCAGGCGTCATACAGTCTCTCGCTGTGGTGCCACCGCACGGGGATCCGACCATCGTGGCGTTGCAGGCAGGAGCAGGATTCGTCGGAGAAGACAATGTTGAGCCATTCCGTAGTCCAGGTGCTGTGTTCAACGGCCTACTGCCGCCGCACTCGCCGGTGGTGTAACGTCAATGGTAATCGGAGCAACGGGCGCTGTGCGACAAGTCCTCGCTCCTACAGACGACGTCGAACGGTACGTGCTGACACAGGTTGTTGCGCAACACACCCTAATTCCTGCGCTAACGTTCGTGATGTGGCGGTGCGAGCCGTCAATGCCCGCCGCACATCATGCCGGTCCTCTCGTTCGGTGGTGTGCCGCGGCTGCGGCAATCACTCACGTCGGTCCGTCCGTCCCTCCTGCACCCACCGAATCCATACTCGCCTCACTGTGGCTGGATGTCGTCCCACACGGGCGCCGATGTCTCGGTATGATATACCGCTGTCGCGATAAGCCACTATTCGTCCTCTGTCGAACTCCGAAACGTGCTGGAATGACTGCCGTATTCTGCGACGAGGCATCAGGAAGCTTCGCACGCACAGGTCCGGCAGCACAACACACTTCCACTACTTACACCTCGCCTTCTGTGCACCCTTCTTATAGTGCTTCTCGGTAGTGTGCCGGACGCACATGATTTGCGTATGCCCTGCAATGCTAATCGTTTGCTCGTGCGGACGACGCATGCTGCGAATTTCAGGCCCATCGGATGCTTCCTTCTTGGTGTTGCATTTTGGGTGGCCAGCAGTGTATTATGTAAAGAGATGAATTGAATTTGTGATATCAAGATTGAGTGACAAGATTTTGTGAATAAACGTTTGCAAACAAATGGCATGGAACAGATGTTCCGAAGCTGTTACATTAACACCTCTCGTCTCATTGGGAAGAGTAAGAAGTGCAGATTTAATCCAATGTCGTCGTTTCCAAAAGAACTTTAAAAGGATTTATTGAACATGCGTAGAAAAGCGCTGGAGGTACGTGAACAGACCAAGGGTAGGTTATCGTCGGAAGAAGATACGAGGGTTGTACCGAAAGTAATGCAAAGTGGGCGTAAAGTTTTTATTAACTGACAGAAGTTATTCAAATTGCACATGCTGGTAGAGTAACTCTTCCTCTATAGTAACTTTCCTTCTTCATTGCAGGTAAATAATAGATTTCAAGCAGAAGCAACGTGCCGTCATTGAGTTCTTGACGAAAGAAAGGTGCAGGCTGTCTGACATCCACAGAAGGCTACATGCAGAATGTTTACGGAGATGACACCATTGACAGGAGCAATGCGCACAAATGAATGAAGAAGTTTAAAGAAGAGGAAGCCAGCACTGAAAACAATTTACGCAGTGGAAGACCGTCATCTGCGACCACTGACACGTATCTTCAGCGAGTGGATGAATTGATTCGCGCGGAGACGAGTCACAATCCGTGAGCTTGTTGCACAACTGGACTCTGGTCACAATTCCATACAGAAGGTGGTGGAATACTTAGAGTATTGGAAAGTGTGTGCAAAGTGGGTACCTCGGCAGTTGACACCCAATTTCAAGGGGAGAAGGGTGGAAGTCTGCTGTGATCTGCTGGTAGCGTTTGAAGATAATGAAGACACGTTTCGTTTTCAATCTGGTGATAGTGGAAGAAACGTGGGCGTATCTTTACGGTCCGGAAACGTAGAATCAATCCATGGAATGGCGTCATACCTCTTCACCGAGGCCTAAGAAGTTCAAGAGCCAGCGATCAGCACAGAAAGTCATGGTGACTGTTTTCTGGGACACACAGGGGTGTCTTTTTTTTTATTTTCTGGAACGTGGCTGTACCGTGACCAGCTAGCGGTACATTGAAGTTTAGAGAAGCCTAAGGAGGAAGAGACCGAACAAGAATCTGAAAACGATCCCCGTTCACCATGACAATGCGAGACCACACACATATTTGGCCACAAATCAGGCGATCAGCAAATTAGACTGGTCAGTGGTTCCCCATTCACCGTATAGCCCAGATCTGGCGCTCTCCGACTTCCACCTGTTCGGTCCAATGAAGGACAATCTCCGGAAACAAAGATTTGATGACACAGAGGAGGGGAAAGTGGATGTGAAGAAGTGGATACAACAGTCCACACCTGAATTTTTTCAAAGAGGATTCGAGAGTTGGGTTCGACGATGGCGCAAATGTATCGCTTGTGATGGAGACTAAGTTGGGTAATACCTTTGTATAGAGAAAGAGTTACCCTACCAACATGTGTAATTTGAACGACCTCTGTCAGTTAATAAAAAGTTATGCCCACTTTTGCATTACTTTCGGTACAACCCTCGTATGTGTTGATGGCACGTGCTTTACTGGAAAAAAAGAGAGTGAAGGTGCAGTATAAGAAAACTGAGTTGCAGCCGAGCTGAGCTTGTGAATCAAAGGAATCCATGGTTAAATAGCAACAGCGGTGAGGTACCCAAGGTACACTCCAAGAAATTGTTGGCAGGAGGAAGACCAAGAAGCTCAACAAGGTTGATCATTTCGATTCATTCATGCGTCGATGAACAAGCCGGTGCACTTTTGGGTGTTGAGCATAGCACCTGAAAGTTTAACATATTCGTCGGAAGCTTGTCGAAGGATGTCAAAGGCAGAGTTTGAACGTATAATGACTGTAACGTCATCCGCATATGCCGAAAAAAGCTGGTCACGATGGCGCTTTGATGGAATCATGGAAGCGACAGTAGTGCAAAGACGTAAGTGGAGTGAAGTGAGAAAAGGTTCGATAGCCGGAGAGAAAAGTTATCCAGACAGGGGACAGCCCTGTTTAACGCCGTTATTAAAGGGTATAGCAGCGGTAAGGAAAGAGGAATTACGGATATGAGTTACGGTAAAGGATAAGGAGAGTGTTAAGAAAGATAGGCAAAAGCCAAAACTGGTGGGAACAAGAGAAAGATATGAGTGATTAATACGTTCAAACGCATGACGCTGATCGAGCGAAAAAGAGCTAGAATTTCGTTAGTACTGTTAGCATGAGAAAGTAGATTAAGGAGGAGGTGAGGTTTCGATGAAGGGAACGGAAGGGAACTGCATGGGTCTGATTTTGGTAAATAATATCAGGAAGGACAGACTTGAGGCGAATAGATAAGATTTTAGTGAAACTTTTTAGTCAGTATTGAGGATGCAAAGAGGACGCCAGTTATCAAATGAGCAGAAGTTACAGTTTTCGGAAGGAGACGTAAAAGGGCGACAGTAAATTCAGAAGAAATATAGGAAGAAAAGAAGCTATTAAACGCAGCAGTAAGCAGAGGAAGAAGTAAGGGAAAGAAAACATGAAAATCAACAAGAAGGCCGTCAAAACCAGGTGAATATTTTCGATTAAGTGTTGAGAGATCATTCTTCAATTCTTGAGGAAGAAATGGTTGAATCAGATCATTTTTGAGATGCAGAGGAATTTTTAGAAGATTATCAAAAAAAAAAAAAAAAAAAAAAAAAAAGAATCTGAAGGACGTGAGGGAGTTGATGGGATAAATTGCTTGGTAAAATATTCCATATTAATACACTGCCGGACAATTGCTAAGGACGAATGACAATAGCAACGATAGCAACCATAAAATGGAAGGCAGGAAAATGTGGAAATTAGCATAAGTGCGGGATACAGTAAGACGTGTTGTGCGTATGCAAATTTTGGATTGCCGAACTTGTTCGTGACTTCATAGCGCTGATAAGAGATATAAAGGATTTGACGCGTATTGACCGTTGTTGTTCAAACGCAAAGTGGAAAGGGAAAGAATCAATTGACGAACTTGCAATTTTCAGTATGTCTTCCCGACATCACCTAGATGATTTTACGCGTAGCCGTATTATTGGCAAGATTGAAGAAGGGCGAAAAATAACAGATGTTGCCAGGGAGTTCGCCGTCAGCCACAGTGTTGTTTCAAGGCTTTGGAAATCATTTCAAACAAATGGAGAGTGTAGCAAACGTCACGGGGCAGGTCGTGTTCGCAGTACGACACCTGCAGAAGATCGGTACATAGTGCTATCAACAAAAAGACATCGGCGCAGCACAGCTAGTGAGGTAGCAAATCAGTTTATGGCTGCTACTGGCAAGCGGATCTCCCGAAAAACTGTCGCCAGACGTTTGCATGAAGGAGGACTATACGCCCGCCGTCCTGTTGTGTGCATCCCATTGTCCAGACGTCACCGTACCGCCCGTTTGCAATAGTGCCATCAACATCGCAATTGGACTGATAACGACTGGTCTGCTGTCCTCTTCTCAGATGAGAGTAGATACAGTCTATCGTCTGATTGTCGACGACAACTGATCTGGCGTGAGAGTGGTACTGCATATTGTCCAGCAAACATACAGGAAAGGGACCGATATCCGACATGTAGTGTCATGGTATGGGCTGGCATCATGATCAATGGCCGTACGTCACTCTATGTGCTTCCAACTGGGACTATGACTGGCCAACGATACATTAATGATGTTCTGCTACCTCATGTTCGCATGTTCCGTGGTGCTGTCGGTGATAGATTCGTTTTCATGGACGACAACGCAACATGTCATCGAACAGTCGCTGTCCAGGAGTGTCTTGAGAGCGAGGATATTTAACGCCTCGTATGGCCAGCACGTTCTCCAGATCTGAATCCCATTGAAAATGTGTGGGATGCTTTGGGAAGGAGTCTTGCTGGTCGCAAATGCCCTCCAATAAACAAGGACACCCTCATCCGTGCACAGACAGCGGAATGGGATAAATTACCCCAACAGCTGCTTGATAATGTTGTGCAAAGCATGACACGACGTGTGGAATCTTGCATCGCCCTACATGGTGGCCATATCCTGTATTGACATCTTACGCCGGAACGCCTGCGGACGGTAATTGCATTTTTTTCACGTTTACGTATTCTGCAACAAATGGCCGGTTTATCCCTTGAACACGTTCGAAAGCCTTCTGGATTTCAGAGCAATAAATTGTCTTTCTTGTAATGTCCTGGCATTCTGACGTTATTTCATTTCACTTGGCATCCAACCACACTTACTTTTTTATGCGCTATATAGCCATTTATGATCCGTCCTTAGCAATTGCCCAGCAGTATATAGCAAAGATGCGATGGTTCTACAGTAACAACACCAGCTGAATCAATGAGGTGAGTAATGCTTTGGGTTTTTTCTTTCGATTTTCGAAAGGAGAAAGGTGCGGAGTTCTGATTTCGTCCGCAGAGAATTCCTCAAGTTCTTGTAGAATGTCTGTATTTTTAGCATTTAAATATTATTGTCATTCAGCATTAACAATATTAACTTCAGGGGTATTAGGCAGCAGATTCCGAAGAGCACAACGTAACGATGAGATCGTCATATCATGCCAAAGTATCAGTGAGAAGGAAAATCATTTAGCTAACGCAATAATTGCCTTTTTTGTTGCCAGCCAATGTGCGGCAGGGTAAGGGATTGAAGGTAAAGAAGCTCAAACATAAGTTATCGCTCTTTCCACTTTTTTATAAGTGAGTCATGGAAAAATTATCATTGGCTGCCATTAGGAATCGAACCCAGGGTCTTCCAGTTACGCGCCTGACATGCTTCCACTGCACCACAGCGGCCTTGAATTCTTCCAGACTCACCTACACTAATAGGGTACGATTCCCGGGGGCGGCTATTGAGAATTTTTCCGTGACTCACTTATAAAAAAGTGGAAAGAACGATGACTTCTGTCTGATGTTTCTAGTCCACGTCAAGTATTAAGGTAAAGAATCTATTGCAGAATTCAAAATTTCAGTCACTTGTCCTTGAAAATCCAGTGAGGAAAGGCAGCTATCGGAAACAGTCTAGAATTTTGGGGGAAAGGGTGTACGGGGTAAGAGATAAAGGGAAAGAACAGTTAATTAGTAATCGGAAGAAATGGTAGGAAGGGTAGAAGCAGAAGAAACCCGAGGGAGAAGGGAAGAAGAAATGAAGAAAGTATCTAGTCGTACAGCTGCTTGTGAAGAGCGGATGGCGAAAACTAGGAGAATTATTGAACTGTTGGATGAAGGTGGCGAAACGTATCGATAAGGCTGTAGTCTAGACTGAGGCTGAGAAGAGCTGATCGTACGCGTGTACGTCTAATCGAGGAGTTATTCCGATCAATGTTTGGCTGAAGAGTACAGTTTAAGTCCCCTCCGATAAGGAGGTTATCATCATTGGCAGGAATTGAAGAAAAACTACAAGTAACTGAAGAAATTCATTGATAGCTGCGTCGGTGTCACTAGAGATATGAACACTGAATAAGTGGAAATTCTCATGAAATATAGTGAGTTAACCATACTGGCAAACATGTGAATTGATAGAATGATCAACAAGGTTGTGAATATAAGAAAGTAAACGCGTGTGTGGAAAGCAACTGCAAGGTCCTGTAGTAGCGTAATCATGATAAAATTTGTACGGCCATTTCCGCTAATTTCTAAAGTCAGTATTACAGGAGCAACGAGTCTCCTGTAGTAGGAGAATATCAACGTTTTATTGATCCTGGAATGCCAACGAGTTTGCCCAACTAGTAGACATCCCGCGGCAATTGAATGTGACAATATCAAAACTGAACATTATCAGCTGACTGCATCCCTTCCACTTCTTCTAGACGATGAAGTTGCGTATAAGAGCAACAATTTTCTTACTTTCAGGATGAATAGTTACACAATCAGGTGCAGAAGTAGCATCAACAAATTCATTAAGTTGAGAAATCACAGAGGCAAGATTTGTTATATTATGTTTAATGCAAGATAGAGCAGTAATTCTTGCACGAAGTTTCATAGGGACGATAGACTGAATATCGTTTTCAGAAACGGAGCCAGGAGGTAAAACTCGTGCAATTCTGCGAAAATCAGCAGTAGAAATGAACGAGTCCACCTCATAAAGCAAATCAGACTGAACCTGTATTTCACTGTCTGAGGCCAGGCCTTCGCTGGGCAACATCGTTACATCTTGAACAAGAAGATCATCTGCCGAAAGCTTTGGTGAAACATCTGGCGTGATTAGAGAAGAGAATCTGGTTCGTGTTTTTTTTTTCTTCCTAGGTTTGGATGGTGGAATTGTAGAAGTCTGCAGTGTGTTCTGAATCTTCACCAGCAGCAGAATCATTATTCAGAGTAGAATCATGCCCAGTTAGACAACGTGAAGCATTGTCGTTGCATTTTAGACTCTTCATCTGGTGGATTGTTAGGAACAAAAAAATCAGTAGAAACAGAAGTACGTTGATTAGCTTACTGATCAACAGACTGGGGAGGATTCACACAATCACTGTCTGAAGAAAATGAGGCCGACTGAGCTGCATCAGTAAAAGATGTCGAATGGGATGTTAAATCAGGCGTAAATGAGGAAGTAGCAGTCGAAGCAGGTATATGATGGAGATATGCAGAAACAACGTGCCCCTCCGCCTTACAGTTAAAGCATTGTACCCCAGCATAGAAATCAAAAGGATAGGAGTGGCTCTTAGATTCCAAAACAGTACGCTTCGGTCGCTCCATAATTGCTTTATCAGAAGGAAATATTATTCAAAATTGTCGTCTGTACCATACGAGTACGGTATTACCACGCCTCCGGTAGTACGGTGGTCGCGGAATACTTAATACTCGTCTAGTTAGATAAACAGTGAGGTTGCGTTCCCATAAATGTAAGGAACCCAATCTCAAAGTTTACGGACGTCGCATTGTGTTTCACATGGGCTCGTTACGAGGTATTCGTAAAAACCCGATATGCCGCAAATTGTGAGTTTAGAGAAATATACACCCTAGAGAAGTTATCTACACCAGGTTAAGTAATTAACAATGTTTATTAATAGAAAAAAGTATATATAAGCAATATAACGAAGTAAATTTCTCCGTCATTTCTGTCCACGCCAGGATTCGAACCCGGACCCCCTCATTCCGGAATAAGTCGCTCTACCAATTGAGCTACGCGGACGTTTGTTCTGATTACTATCTGCCTTGATATCCTGTGCGTCCTGCTCGCAGGTACGTCACAGCAATTACATCCTTTAGAGGGAGGCCAAATAAAAGTTACGTTAAATTAAAAAATATTACAATTTGCCATGTTTACTGGTCCACGCTGCGTACGACTGTCACACCCTTGAGCTTAACTTTAAATTAACCCCTCAATCTATTTCGAGGAGGCATAGCGACCATGCATATGTATATATCTAGTTAACATGGGAACTGGAATTGGGGAAAATAACGTCATCTTACCTTCCTTTAGGATTTAGTGGTTCGCTGTACCTCTCGAGCTACTACGGCTGGGTTCGCGTACTCTGTCCTCCGATTACTATACGTGAAAAAACATCTCTCCTAACTGCGGATCGCCGTTCCGGCTACGACTCTTCGATACGAATTTTTCTATCTCTGCTACCTATCTTCTCCTTTCCTGTCTCAATCTCCGATACGAATTTTTTTCTCCTCTATCTGATAACCTCTCTACCTCTGTATCTGTGTACATATTTCTGTCCCTTTAATTTTTCACGTGATAGGGGCGTGCCTACAACCTTCTACGTACTCTTCGCCTGGGGTCCGGATTGGTCAGCTGAGCTGACCAGTGCTCGGGCTTAGTGGCTATTGGTTGGACCTCTGGTCCAGTTGGCTACCTTTTGCGGCGGCTGGCCTGTTGTGCAGGTGATACTTTTGCGAATTCAATAGGGCATATTTTAACGCTCAGATGAATAGCGAAGAATTTAAAGGGGCTTTCCGCTGCCAGATTTACGACTTTTCTGTGACACCGCGATGTACTTTACGACTTTCGCTGGTGCCTCCTTCATAGAGGAGAAGTCGTAAACCGCAACTCGCCTATTCATCTGACCGAGTTCCGGATTCTTGCTTGTGCCTTCTGAAATACCGGGATGTATTGTCCCCTCAGCAACGCTAGCACTGGGGCCATTTTGTAAATTTTGTGAATGCCGTGCTTTTTCTCACAAGAGTGAAAAGAAGGTGAATTCCTTAGTCATTCTCTACGGGTGTCCGACAAACCGTTTTGACACCTGGGTTTTCTGCTACAGTGGGGAAAGGGGGTTTATGAGGCAGGAAGGGAGCAAATGAAAAATAATTTAAATTAAGTAAAAAAATAATTTAGGTAAATTACTCCTGGTCTTTAAATTTTAATTAGGCCGCAAACAATGTGACCCGAACTACGAACTAGTTCCGCGGCAACAACGGTAAATCCTTAAGTTCTGCTTGAATGGTACGTGGATTTCCCACGACTTTGCCAAAAGCTGAATAGGCAGTGATTAGTAAACTAGCTGGAATTTCAGGGGGGGGGGGGTACAGGTGATAATGTAACTGTAACAGGACGTTGAGTTGTAGGAATTGGCATTAGATGAGAATGATGAATGTGCTAAGACAATTTCAACTAAATGTTCGGCAGCTAGGGTAATAAAAACACCCCGATAATCTCGGGACACGTGAGTGACACTGTTTGGTGGACTGAGTCGATATATAGCGTCCATAGACAAGGATATTGGTGCGTTATTAAGTGGTTGGAACCACAGACTCAGCTTTAGGCGATGTGCCAGGTCAAGTCCTACGGGTGAATTATCCGAAAATTCGAGGTGCAATGTATCATTAACTAGAAAAACATCCGTTGAAGAAGGAGAACGAGCAGTATTAGAGGTCTGCGAAGTATCAGTGGTAGAGCGTCCTGCAAGAGCATTGGTATAACTAACAGTCATGGGAGTTGCAGCAGTGCTACAGACTGACGTGTTTGATGTTTTTGCGTTTGATGCTGTATTACAGGAATTAATTTTTCAACTGAATTATTCTTATAGTTTTTAAGGGTAGCAGGGTGCATAGTAGAACGCTGCGTGTTACTCAGCCAAGTAGTTGACGAAAAAACATTAGAGGCAGAAGCTGCAGCTTGAGAACTTCCAGGCACGTGGTCTGACAACGCCATCTTGGCGAGCTGCCAACGAGAAACAAAGAAAGGCGATAAAAATTTCAAACACAAGTCAGAAAATAGCTTAGCCTGAATCAGCAAGACGAAACAAACACGTACACAACATAATAATCCAAAGAAAGACACAAAAATCACGGAGTCGAGACGAGCAAATCACATGTGCAAATCAATCAAAGCCAAACGTGACTGTTCTCCTCAGCAGCGGTCGGTGAAATGGGTGACTTGTTAGACTTCCAAAGAGGGCAAATCGTGGAAGCCTGTTTAACAGGAGCGTATGTAACCGTAACAGACAAATTGTTCGGTGTTTCAAGAGCAACAGTCTCAACGGTTATGACTCCATATACGTATAAAGCATGGTAAGACTTCATCAGAGAAGAAGAATAGCAGGCGAAACCGAGATTGAATGAGAGGTACCATCGAACACTAACAAGGACTGTGTCCAAACAATACGGAACTACTGCAGCAAAGGTGACAACAGAACTCAATATCCACCTGGAAGATCCTATTTGCACAAAAACAGCCCGCAGAGAACTTCACAAATCCAACAACCATGGAACACCTGCAATTGCTAAACCTTTAATAACAGAAAAACGTTACAATGCGAAAAAGACGACGTCACGAGCATAACAACTGACAGCTGATGACTGGAAAAGTGTGATATCGTCCGATGAGTCCTCATTTACATTATTCCCAACAGAAAGTAGAAATAATAATTATATTTCCTAGTGTTTTGTCTCCGCGGTGTTTAGCTATTGAGATTATTTTCTTTTCCCGCAATTTCAGTTGGTTTTCGTTCAAGGCCAATTTAATCGTTTACCGTTAAATGTTAGTGCTTTGGAAATTTCGAAAAGATTACTTTCTTTAGGGCATGTTCGTTAGAAGCTCTTTTTATAAAATGTTATTGCACTTTGAATGCATCTTTCAATAAAAGTGACATTACGCTTCTTGGCTTAAAGCGATGAAATAGTGGCGACTGATAATTAAGTTTTTTTTGTTCTAGGCGGCGAAATGTGTTTGCGGATAAAAAACATCGTACCATCAAGAATGACGAAATGTATTTGGGAATTAGCCGCGGACGCTAATGAAAGACGATACCTTGAACTCGTGTTTGCGTGAAAGTGGAGAGCAATTCCCAGGTTTCATGCAAGACGCCATACATTGATTTCCCATGGGATCTCGGCGAATAAGGAAACGCAGTTTATCCTCTGCCACCTTCGGTGTTTGCGTCAGTTCATCAGGATGACCCCGACAGCGACAGCGCATGCGCTAGACGCAATCAGTCATTTTGTCGCCGACGCCTTTGTCCGGCAGCAAACCCGAAGATCGCGTTGCAAACATATGATGGATGATCACCTGTGAGCAGAAAAAGAAGCGAATAAATCAACATCTGTTGTAGTTTACTGGCTAGCTTTTCCTCAGTTTAGGTTTTTACCGTGTTTTTTCTTTTTACTGTCTGTCAGTTGATAGCGTCAGAGGCGTACAAAGAAACTATTTTGGGATCGTGTATCTTTTTTAATCGATTAATAATTTCACTTATTAACATTTTTACTGTTATTAATCATGGTGTAAGTAGGATAAGGCTTTGATAATTAAAAAAATCGGTTTGCGTATAAAATCCTTACTTGTAAAGTAATAACTGGAAATCTAAAACAAAAAAATATGTTCAAATGACATAATCGTGATCTCACATTTATTAGTAGTCCTTTCGGGTTATATATATATATATACCCAAAAGCAGAGTTAAACACAAAATTTAAATACAAAATTTTTTGAACTTACATTCTGAAGATCAGGACGCGCAACGCAGCAGTGACGAATATTCAGATATTATAAATTACAAAGTAGAGTATGAAACAAAAAAGTTATTTAACGAGGACAAAAACTAAGAATTAAAACACTAAACCCAACAGGCAAGAGTAAAAAAATAATAAATTAAAAGCAAAACCAGAATGTAGAAAGTGTCGAGAAAGCCGAGCCTTGGCTTTATCAAGGACCAGCAAAACCCTGCATTTTTTCACTTCCACAACGACCTAGTTGAAAATGGGTTTCTGCAAAGCCATAGATGCAAGTATGGAACTAATACTTGAATATATGGCTTTGCAGAAACCCATTTTCAACTAGGTCTTTGTGGAAGTAAAAAATGCAGAGTTTTGCTGGTCCTTGTTAAAGCCAAGGCTCGACATTCTCGACACTTTCTGCTTCTGGTTTTGCTTTTAATTTATTTTTTTACTCTTGCCAGTTGGGTTTAGAGTTTTAATTCGTAGTTTTTGTCCTCGTTATATAACTGTTTTGTTTCAGACTCTGCTTTGTAATTTATATATATATATTTATATATATATATATATATATATATATATATATATTTGCTCTTAAGTATATATATATATATATATATTTTGGAGGGGTTTGGCCATAACTCACCACGCTGGCCAAGCGGGTTGGTGAGTGTGGGATAGCATTTCCTCTAATCCCGATGGTATAGTTATACCGCTATTGGCGGTCGTCAGAGCCCCTTTAGTGGGAACAGGATGTACCACGAGAAGACGGGGTTGACATTTGTCAAGGAGAGGCTGTGATGTTACGCATCACCTGACCTTACATCCCCTTTTGGAAGAAACAGCATAATTTTCAAGAGCAATATGCCATTATGTCTTAAAAGAAAAGTGTTTGATCAATGCATCCTTCCAGTGCTTACGTATGGTGCAGAGACGTGGACCTTAGCTAAAAGAGACATACAAAGGCTGCAGACAACTCAAAGAAGCATGGAGAGGTGCATGCTTGGTGTAACCAGGAGAGATAAGAAGAGGAACTCGTGGATCCGAAAAATGACAAGAGTGGAAGACATCATGATCAGAGTTAAATCCCTGAAATGGCAATGGGCTGGACATACTGCCAGAAGGACAGATCATCGATGGACAGCCGAAATTTTAGATTGGATTCCAAGGGACAGGAAAAGACCCAGAAGAAGACCACATGGGAGATGGGTGGATGAAATTCGAAAGTATGCAGGGGTGACATGGAGGAGACTGGCACAAGACAGACCGTTGTGGAGGAAACTTGGGGAGACCTTCGTCCAGCAGTGGATTGATAATGGTTGACAATGATGATGATGATGATATATATATATAGCAAATATTACCTTATCAGAGCTGCAGAGTATGATCCAGGAACTTGCTGACAAGAGTAAAGAAGTGGGATTAAAAATGAACTTTCAGAAGACAAAAGTGATGTTCAATGCTTTTACAAGAAATGAAGATTTATCGATAGTTGGAGAAAAACTGGAGATAACAGATGCATACGTTTATCTTGGATAGCAGATATCAAGTGAGGGTCACATTGATGAAGAAATTAATCGGCGTACAAAACTTGCCTGGAGAGCTTTTGGAAGAAACAGCATAATTTTCAAGAGCAATATGCCATCATGTCTTAAAAGAAAAGTGTTTGATCAATGCATCCCTCAAGTGCTTACGTATGGTGCAGAGACGTGGACCTTAACTAAAAGAGACATACAAAGGCTGCAGGCAACTCAAAGCAGCATGGAGAGGTGCATGCGTGGTGTAACCAGGAGAGATAAGAAGAGGAACTCGTGGATCCGAAAAATGACAAGAGTGGAAGACATCATGACCAGAGAGAAATCACTTAAATGGCAATGGGCTCGACATACTGCCAGAAGGACAGACCACCGACGGACAGCCGAAATTTTAGATTGGATTCCAAGGGACAGGAAAAGACTCAGAAGAGAACCACATGGAAGATGGGTGGATGAAATTCGAAAGAATGCGCGAGTGACTGGCACAAGACAGACCGTTGTGGAAGAAACTTGGGGAGACCTTCGTCCAGCAGTGGATTGTTAATGGTTGACAATGATGATGATGATGATGATTATATATATATATATATATATATATATATATATATATATATATATATATATATACTGCCTTCATGTCGTACTGGCCACTGCCTTGGCCAGGTACATTCCAGCTGCCAGAGACTGAGGGCCAAGATTTCAGTTGTGGAGTCATTTTGGAGGGGTTTGGCCATAATTCAACACGCTCGCCAAGCGGGTTGGTGAGTGTGGGATGATAGCATTTCCTCTAATCCCGATGGTATAGTTATACCGCTATTGGCGGTCATATATATATATATATATATATATATCATCATCATCATTGTCAACCATTATCAATCCACTGCTGGACGAAGGTCTCCCCAAGTTTCCTCCACAACGGTCTGTCTTGTGCCAGTCTCCTCCATGTCACTCCCGCATACTGTCGAATTAAATCAACCCATCTTCCATGTGGTCTTCTTCTGGGTCTTTTCCTGTCCTTTGGAATCCAATCTAAAATTTCGGCTGTCCATCGATGGCCTGTTCTTCTGGCAGTATGTCCAGCCCATTGCCATTTCAGGGATTTAACTCTGATCATGATGTCTTCCACTCTTGTCATTTTTCGGATCCACGTGTTCCTCTTCTTATCTCTCCTGGTTACACCAAGCATGCACCTCTCCATGCTACTTTGAGTTGTCTGCAGCCTTTGTATGTCTGTTTTAGTTAAGGTCCACGTCTCTGCACCATACGTAAGCACTGGAAGGATGCATTGATCAAACACTTTTCTTTTAAGACATAATGGCATATTGCTCTTGAAAATTATGCTGTTTCTTCCAAAAGCTCTCCAGGCAAGTTTTGTACGCCGATTAATTTCTTCATCAATGTGACCCTCACTTGATATCTGCTGTCCAATATAAACGTACGTGTCTTTTATCTCCAGCTTTTCTCCATCAATCGATAAATCTTCATTTCTTGTAAAAGCATTGAACATCACTTTTGTCTTCTGAAAGTTCACTTTCAATCCCACTTCTTTACTCTTGTCAGCAAGTTCCTGGATCATACTCTGCAGCTCTGATGGGGTAGTTGCAAAAATGACTATGTCATCAGCAAAACGAAGGTGGGTTAGATAATCCCCATTAATCTTTATCCCTTTGTTTTCCCAGTTCAGTGATTGAAAGACATTTTCCAATGGGCATTAAAGAGCTTCAGAGATATGGTGTCACCTTGTCTCACTCCTTTTCTTATTTTTATGTGTGTTGTATTTTCAAACAGCCGGATCTTTGCACTTGCATTTTCATAGATGTTATTAATAATATTAATGTACGCATCTTGAATACCGCAGGATTTCAGGGCCATTGTAACTGCTGATGGTTTCACCGAATCAAAGGCTTTTTCATAATCGATAAAAACCATGCACAAAGGAAGTTCATATTCCCTCGCTCTTTCAGTTAGTTCTCTCAGTACGTGGATATGATCTATTGTGCTGTAGACACTCCTGAATCCAGCTTGTTCTCTCCGTTGAGCCATGTCCAGTGTTACCTTCAAGCGGTGTGAAAGAACTTTAGTGAAGATTTTATAAACCACTGATAGGAGGCTGATAGGTCTGTAGTTCCTGAGATCCTCAATGTCACCTTTTTTATGTAGCAAGATCATTGTAGCGTTGTTCCAATGCTCAGGAATCTTCCTTTCTTTAAGGCATCGAGTGAAAATATGGGCGAGTACTGTTTCGATTTCTCCACTTGCTTCTTGTATGATGTCTACAGTAATTCCATCTTCTCCTGGAACTTTTCCCCGCTTCATGTTCTTGATTGCATGTGCAACTTCTGCTGGAAGGACTGGAAGAACTCTGGTATTGGTACCTTTCATGATGTCTGGAGTACATGTATCATCCCTTTCATATAATTTGGAGTAGAAATCTTTCACTCTTGTCAAAATTTCGCCTCTATTTCTTGTTACAGAACCATCTTCTTTTCTCAGTGCCATAATCTGTTTTTTCCCTTACTGAGATGTCCCTTTGCTATCTTTAGGCTTTGGTTGTTTTCAATTGCTTTCCTTACTAGTTCACAGTTGAATTTCCTTACGTCTTAAGTGATACTTTTTCGTACTGTCTTGCATAGCTCTATATATTCCACTTTGGAAGTCACATCTTCTTTAGTTGTCCTCATCACTCTTCTTTTTTGCATCAACATTTTGGTTTTTCCTGATAATTTGTTCACATGCAATTTGTTCGTAGACCCAGCTAATTTTGTTGCTGTTTCCATAAGAGCTTTGGTTACTTTTCTGTTAACTTCAGAAATATCCACTTCTTCCGATGTTAGGCCTTCTAAAGCCGAGAATCTGTTCTTCAGTTCCAATTTGAAGGTATTATGGTGTTTTTTAAGGTTGGTTATGTCAATACATTTTGTTTGTCTTATGAGCTTGCTACGTTTGAGTTTAGTGTTGAGGTGCATCTTACATCTCACCAATCTATGGTCACTGCCTGTGTTGAACTTGTTTAGCACACTGCAGTCTTCTATGACGAATTTTTTGTTACACATAACAAAATCAATTTCACTTGTCGTCCCATTTGGATGTCTCCATGTCCATTTCCTGTGTGGCTTTTTCTTGAAGAAGGAGTTCAAGAAGAAAAACCCTTCTGCCTCTGCAAACTCTACGAGAGTATTTCCACGCTGGTTTCTGTTGCCGTGACCGAATTTACCTACCGAAGTTTCATTCTGTTGCCGTTGCCCTATTTTTGCATTGAAATCTCCCATAATTATCTTCAAGTGCTGCTTATTTTTATTATTTAGATCACGAATTTCCTCATAAAATTCTTCAATTTCTTCTTCAGCATGACTTGTATTGGGTGCATAAGTTTGAATAATCTGAGCCTTGTATCATCTCGAGAGTTGGATAACGAGTCGTGCAGCTCTGTCAGAGGAACTTTCAACTTCTACCACTTTATCCTTCAGTTTCTTGTTTATTATAAATCCAACACCACTAGTTCTGCCAGTATCTGTCCCACGATAGTAGAAGAGATGTCCACTTTTCAGTTCAATGAGTTCTTCCCCTTTTCTCCTTACCTCACTTAGCCCGACGATGTCCCACTTGATCCTTTGTAGTTCCTCTTCCAATTCAAGAAGCCTTGAATCAGAAGATAGGGAGCGTCCGTTATACGTTGCCAAGGTCAGCATCAGATGGCAGCCTAGTCCGGTCCTCCGGGGATTCTTAGCACCCTCTGCCTTCATGTCGCACTGGCCGCTGCCTTGGCCAGGTACATTCCAGCTGCCGGAGACTGAGCGCCAAGATTTAAGTTGTGAAGTCATTTTGGAGGGGTTTGGCCATAACTCACCAAGCTGGCCAAGCCTGTTGGTGAGTGTGGGATAGCATTTCCTCTAATCCCGATGGTATAGTTATACCGCTATTGGCGGTCGTCAGAGCCCCTTTAGTGGGAACAGGATGTACCACGAGAAGGCGGGGTTGACATCTGTCAAGGAGAGGCTGTGATGTTACGCATCACCTGACCTTACATCCCATATATATATATATATATATATATCCTCCACAACGGTCTGTCTTGTGCCAGTCTCCTCCATGTCACTCCCACATACTTTCGAATTTCATCCAACCATCTTCCATGTGGTCTTCTTCTGGGTCTTTTCCTGTCCCATGGAATCCAATCTAAGATTTCGGCTGTCCATCGATGGTCTGTCCTTCTGGCAGTATGTCCAGCCCATTGCCATTTCAGGAATTTAACTCTGATCATGATGTCTTCCACTCCTGTCATTTTTCGGATCCACGTGTTCCTCTTCTTATCTCTCCTGGTTACACCAAGCATGCACCTCTCCATGCTTCTTTGAGTTATCTGTAGCCTTTGCATGTCTCTTTTAGTTAAGGTCCACGTCTCTGCACCATACGTAAGCACTGGAAGGATGCATTGAACAAACACTTTTCGTTTAAGACATAATGGCATATTGCTCTTGAAAATTATGCTGTTTCTTCCAAAAGCTCTCCAGGCAAGTTTTGTACGCCGATTAATTTCTTCATCAATGTGACCCTCACTTGATATCTGCTGTCCAAGATAAACGTACGTGTCTTTTATCTCCAGCTTTTCTCCATCAATCGATAAATCTTCATTTCTTCTAAAAGCATTGAACATCACTTTTGTCTTCTGAAAGTTCACTTTCAATCCCACTTCTTTACTCTTGTCAGCAAGTTCCTGGATCATACTCTGCAGCTCTGATGGGGTAGTTGCAAAAATGACTATGTCATCAGCAAAACGAAGGTGGGTTAGATAATCCCCATTAATCTTTATCCCTTTGTTTTCCCAGTTCAGTGATTGAAAGACATTTTCCAATGGGCATTAAAGAGCTTCGGAGATATGGTGTCACCTTGTCTCACTCCTTTTCTTATTTTTATGTGTGTTGTATTTTCAAACAGCCGGATCTTTGCACTTGCATTTTTATAGATGTTATTAATAATATTAATGTACGCATCTTGAATACTGCAGGATTTCAGGGCCATTGTAACTGCTGATGGTTTCACCGAATCAAAGGCTTTTTCATAATCGATAAAAGCCATGCACAAAGGAAGTTCATATTCCCTCGCTCTTTCAGTTAGTTCTCTCAGTACGTGGATATGATCTATTGTGCTGTAGACACTCCTGAATCCAGCTTGTTCTCTCGGTTGAGCCATGTCCAGTGTTACCTTCAAGCGGTGTGAAAGAACTTTAGTGAAGATTTTATAAACCACTGATAGGAGGCTGATAGGTCTGTAGTTCCTGAGATCCTCAATGTCACCTTTTTTATGTAGCAAGATCATTGTAGCGTTGTTCCAATGCTCAGGAATCTTCCTTTCTTTAAGGCATCGAGTGAAAATTTGGGCGAGTACTGTTTCGATTTCTCCACTTGCTTCTTGTATGATGTCTACAGTAATTCCATCTTCTCCTGGAGCTTTTCTCTGCTTCATGTTCTTGATTGCATATGTAACTTCTGCTGGTAGGACTGGAAGAACTCTGGTACTGGTACCTTTCATGATGTCTGGAGTACATTTATCATCCCTTACATATAATTTGGAGTAGAAATCTTTTACTCTTGTCAAAATTTCGCCTCTTTTTCTTGTTACAGAACCATCTTCTTTTCTGAGTGCCGTAATCTGTTTTCTTCCCTTACTGAGATGTCCCTTTGCTATCTTTAGGCTTTGGTTGGTTTCAATTGCTTTCCTTACTAGTTCACAGTTGAATTTCCTTACGTCTTCAGTTATATTTTTTCGTATTCGTACTGTCTTGCATAGCTCTATTTATTCCACTACGACGGCTAGCGGTATATATATATATGGGATGTAAGGTCAGGTGATGCGTAACATTACAGCCTCTCCTTGACAAATGTCAACCCCGCCGTCTCGTGGTGCATCCTGTTCCCACTAAAGGGGCTCTGACGACCGCCAATAGCGGTATAACTATACCATCGGGATTAGAGGAAATGCTATCCCACACTCACCAACCCGCTTGGCCAGCGTGGTGAGTTATGGCCAAACCCCTCCAAAATGATTCCACAACTTAAATCTTGGTCCTCAGTCTACGGCAGCTGGAATGTACCTGGCCAAGGCAACGGCCAGTGCGACATGAAGTCAGAGGGTGCTAAGAATCCCCGGAGGACCGGACTAGGCTGCCATCTGATGCTGACCTTGGCTACGTATAATGGACGCTCCCTATCTTCTGATTCAAGGCTTCTTGAATTGGAAGAGGAACTACAAAGGATCAAGTGGGACATCGTGGGGCTAAGTGAGGTCAGGAGAAAATTAGAAGATCTCATCGAACTGAAAAGTGGACATCTCTTCTACTATCGTGGGACAGATACTGGCAGAACTAGTGGTGTTGGATTTATAATAAACAAGAAACTGAAGGATAAAGTTGTAGAAGTTGAAAGTTCCTCTGACAGAGCTGCACGACTTGTTATCCAACTCTCGAAAAGATACCAGGCTCAGATTATTCAAACTTATGCACCCACCACAAGTCATCCTGAAGAAGAAATTGAAGAATTTTATGAGGAAATTTGTCATCTAAATAATAAAGTTAAGCAGCACTTGAAAATAATTATGGGAGATTTCAATGCAAAAATAGGGCAACGGCAACAGAATGAAACTTCAGTAGGTAAATTCGGTCACGGAAACAGAAACCAGCGTGGAAATACTCTTGTTGAGTTTGCAGAGGCAGAAGGGTTTTTCATCTTGAACTCCTTCTTCAAGAAAAAGCCACACAGGAAATGGACATGGAGACATCCAAATGGGACGACAAGTGAAATTGATTTTATTATGTGTAACAAAAAATTCGTCATAGAAGACTGCAGTGTGCTAAACAAGTTCAACACAGGCAGTGACCATAGATTGGTGAGATGTAAGATGCAACACTAAACTTGAACCTGGCAAGTTCATAAGACAAACAAAATCTATTGACATAACCAACCTTAAAAAACACCATAATATCTTCAAGTTGGAACTGAAGAACAGGTTCTCTGCTTTAGAAGGCCTAACATCGGAAGAAGTGGACATCTCTGAAGTTAACAGAAAAGTAACCAAAGCTCTTATGGAAACAGCAACAAAATTAGCTGGGTCTAAGAACAAGTTGCATGTAAACAAATTATCAGGAAAAACGAAAATGTTGATGCAAAAAAGAAGACAGATGAGGACAACTAAAGAAGATGTGACTTCCAAAGTGGAATATATAGAGCTATGCAAGACAGTAAGAAAAAGTATCACTGAAGACGTAAGAAAATTCAACTGTGAACTAGTAAGGAAAGCAATTGAAAACAACCAAAGCCTAAAGATAGCAAAGGGAGATCTCAGTAAGGGAAGAAAACAGATTATGGCACTGAGAAAAGAAGATGGTTCTGTAACAAGAAATAGAGGCGAAATTTTGACAAGAGTGAAAGATTTCTACTCCAAATTATATGAAAGGGATTATACATGCACTCCA
Source organism: Macrothele yani (assembly GCA_039090855.1). Classification (NCBI taxonomy): domain Eukaryota; kingdom Metazoa; phylum Arthropoda; class Arachnida; order Araneae; family Macrothelidae; genus Macrothele; species Macrothele yani. The sequence goes on from CM077006.1 coordinate 64,006,641, forward strand.
GACATCATGAAAGATACCAGTACCAGAGTTCCTTCAGTCCTTCCAGCAGAAGTTGCACATGCAATCAAGAACATGAAGCGGGGAAAAGCTCAAGGAGAAGATGGAATTACTGTAGACATCATACAAGAAGCAAGTGGAGAAATCGAAACAGTACTCGCCCAAATTTTCACTCGATGCCTTAATGAAGGAAAGATTCCTGAGGATTGGAACACCGCTACAACGATCCTGCTACATAAGAAAGGTGACATTGAGGATCTCGGAAACTACAGACCTATCAGCCTCCTATCAGTAGTTTATAAAATCTTCACTAAAGTTCTTTCACACCGTTTGAAGGTAACAGTGGACATGGCTCAACCGAGGAAACAAGCTGGATTCAGGAGTGGCTACAGCACAATAGATCATATCCACGTACTGAGAGAACTAATTGAAAGAGCGAGGAAGTGTGAACTTCCATTGTGCATGGCTTTTATCGATTATGAAAAAGCCTTTGATTCGGTGAAACCATCAGCAGTTACAATGGCTCTGAAAACCTGCGGTATTGAAGATGCATACATTAATATTATTAATAACATGTATGAAAATGCAAGTGCAAAGATTCGGCTGTTTGAAAATACAACACACGTAAAAATTGGAAAGGGAGTGAGACAAGGTGACACCATATCTCCGAAGCTCTTTAATGCCACATTGGAGGGTGTTTTTCAGTCGCTGAGCTGGGAAAACAAGGGGATAAAGAATGGAGATTATCTAACCCACCTTCGTTTTGCTGATGACGTAGTCATTTTTGCAACTACCCCATCAGAGCTGCAGAGTATGATCCAGGAACTTGCTGACAAGAGTAAAGAAGTGGGATTAAAAATGAACTTTCAGAAGACAAAAGTGATGTTCAATGCTTTTACAAGAAATGAAGATTTATCGATTGATGGAGAAAAGCTGGAGATAAAAGACACGTACGTTTATCTTGGACAGCAGATATCAAGTGAGGGTCACATTGATGAAGAAATTAATCGGCGTACAAAACTTGCCTGGAGAGCTTTTGGAAGAAACAGCATAATTTTCAAGAGCAATATGCCATTATGTCTTAAAAGAAAAGTGTTTGATCAATGCATCCTTCCAGTGCTTATGTATGGTGCAGAGACGTGGACCTTAACTAAAAGAGACATACAAAGGCTGCAGACAACTCAAAGTAGTATGGAGAGGTGCATGGTTGGTGTAACCAGGAGAGATAAGAAGAGGAACTCGTGGATCCAAAAAATGACAAGAGTGGAGGACATCGTGATCAGAATTAAATCCCTGAAATGGCAATGGGCTGGACATACTGCCAGAAGGACAGATCATCGATGGACAGCCGAAATTTTAGATTGGATTCCAAGGGACAGGAAAAGACCCAGAAGGAGACCACATGGGAGATGGGTGGATGAAATTCGAAAGTATGCAGGGGTGACATGGAAGAGACTGGCACAAGACAGACCGTTGTGGAGGAAACTTGGGGAGACCTTCGTCCAGCAGTGGATTGATAATGGTTGACAATGATGATGATGATGATATATATATATATATACACTATCTACCAACAAGTAATTGGACACCTGTGATAGCAAAAGAAAACGAATTTATTCACCTTCAATAGTTGGTGGAGCCTCCACGAGCGGCGATTACAGCTGCGACCCTCCGGGGCGTACTCTCAACCAGGCGTTGTACGATGGCTAGCGGTATTTTCTTCCACTCGGCTTGGAGGAGACAGGCCAGTTCCTTCACCGATTTCGGACGGTGTGGGCACCCCTTAAGTCGACGCTCCAACTCGTCCCAGAGGTGATCGATAAGGTTAAGGTCCGGAAAGTAACATCCTGAAAGTAACATGGGTCTACCCCGTAAACCTGCCACAATGTAGGAAGAGCATAGTCATCCGAAATGGTGCGGTAGGTCTCGGCGTTGAGTCTACCAGGATTTGCGACCAAGGGTCCCGTGCCATACCAAGAAAAACACCCCCATAGCATAATTCCACCACCGCCGAACTTCACAGTTGGCACAATACATTCCGGCAGGAGGCGTTCTCCAGGCAGCCGCCATACCCAGACCCTGCGATCCGAACGGTAGAGGGTGAACCTTGATTCATCGCTCCAGAGAACTTGTTTGCTCTGTTCAACGGCCCACTGTCGACGACGTTCTTTGCACTACGTCAGCCGGGTAGCGCTATTGGACTTGGTGACAAAGGCTTGTGGGCGGCAGCACGTCCATAATAACCGAGCAGATGGGCTTCCTTACGGATGGTATTCATCAAAAGAACACTCGCGGATGCGTGTTGAAACTCCTTGCGGATGTGGCCCATCGATTTGGTGCAGTTCTTCCGAATTTCTCTGGCCAGCACCCGTCTGTCTCTAACTCCCAGTTTTGTGGGTCTGCCGGGTCGATGCACATTCCGACAGTCACCTCTCATCTTCCACTTGCCAATCACGTAGGCCACTGTCGATTTTGGGAACTTCTACTCGCTGGATATGCCACGTATGGATCGGCCATTTTTGTGATACCTGACGATTACACCTTTCTCGAAATCAGAGAGCTCCGAACTGCGTGACATCTTGCATGCGACTGGTTGCGGTGTTGTTTTAACGGTGGCGGCCGTGAGGTGTATCAGGACCGCAGATATCGTCAGTTGCAGGGGTGTCCAATTACTTGTTGGTAGATAGTGTATATATATATATACCATCAGATTAAGCTTCTTCACCCCTTTTTTCACTATGCCTTCTACGTTATCTATTTTTTATCTCTAATTTGCGACGATTGCTAAAATAATTTAATGAAGATTTCTCCTTTCTCTTGCTCCCTTTTAAATTATGTTGGGATCGCGGATAATATTAGATTGAAAAATTCAATTGAGTACTTTGGTAATCTTTGCAGATAACTTATGCTAGTCATCTTTCGCATGTCAAGATCTTTGTGGGTGTGAAATAAAACGAGTGATTTCACAGTATACATTTATTTACGTACAGTTCATTGCATTTATTCGCCGTACACACACACGGCCACACCGAGCCACAGTCCGATATATATTATTTTAATTACACAAAGGCCGCCCCGGTGGCGCAGTGGTCTAAGGCGTTGGCCACTGATCATTCGTCCGTAAGGGGTCCGGGTTCGAATCCCGGTCAGGCATGGATGTTGTGTTTGTCTTACGGCACTGGCTCTCTCCCTTCCCTGGAACCAGTGACCCTAAATTAGGGACGGGCGACTGCTTATAGCCCATTGAGTTGCTCACGGTGGTCGTAAAACCTCCAATCAAAAAAAAAAAAAAAAAATTACACAAAGCTCTCTGTAAGTAGAAAGTCGTGACTCACGTGACCGGAGCGGAAGCCCATGTTTGCTGCCAAAGATCTGTTTACAGCATTGCTTTCTCCACTGTCCAAACCAATCTTCAAGGGCGAGGTCATAGCAGAGGATCATATCAGTGTTACTAGTTTTCCAGTACACGCTTGATTTAACATATTGGTGAACATGGCAATCATTTATTGCAAGAATATGAATACCAGGATACCAGCAATTGGTGTAAGTCTATTTTGTTGTTCGTCTTATAGCTGTTTGGTTGCAAATGTGACGTCGCATGACGTCATCAGGCATACTTTTTCTGTGACTAGTGTTCTTTTGAATCACCGTTGATAATGTGGAATTAAGTGCATTAATGTTCTTAGAAAATCATCATGACTTGTGATGTTTTGCTTAAAATTTTTTCGCGAAATCATAATGAAGGAAACAATCAGGCAAAGAATGAACGAAGCAGTTGAGATATTATATGAGCCCCCGCTTTGGTCAGGTAAGCCATGATTTTTTACTTAGACCTGGACCATGGTGTAACCTAGGCTGCTGAATTCATTCGTTACCCGATTAGTTTCTACATCCTGAGATCTCCAAACTTTTTTAAGAAAATCATTTTCACAACTCTTAAAGATTTTTGAAGCAAATCAATGCACGCAGGTTTTTTTTTTATTTATTTTTTTATTATTTTTTTTTATTGGAGGTTTAACGACCACCGTGAGCGACTCAATGGGCTATAATAAGCAATCGCCCGTCCATAATTTAGGGACACTGGTTCCAGGGAAGGGAGAGAGTCAGCGCCGTAAGACAAACACAACATCCATGCTTGGCCGGGATTCGAACCCGGACCTCTTTCGGACGAATGATCAGAGGCCATCGCTTAGACCACTGCGCCACCGGGGCGGCTTCTTTTTTATTGGAAGTTTAACGACCACCGTGAGCAACTCAGTGGGCTATTAGCAGTCACCCGTCCCTAATTTAGGGTCAGTTGTTCCAGGGAAGGGTGAGAGCCCGGGCCTTAAGACAAACACAACATTCATGCCTCACCGGGACTCGAAGCCGGATCCATCTCGGAGGAATGATCAGAAGGCTTCGCGTAAGCCACCGGAGCAGCCCCGTAGTTCCACTTTCACAACGGTGGTTTTCCTTAGTCGTGGAAAGGAAAGCATGTCCAATGACGTCATAAGACGTCACACTTGAAACCAAACAGCTGTAATGTAAGTAATAAAATAGACTTAATTAATGACTCCTATCCATCGACCACACATACAGGTAGACTGCGAATGACGTCACGATTTCCGACTCCACATAAAAAGGGAAATGTCACGGGATCTTAGGCAATAATGTTAAAAGAAAATTCTACAACTTTTCACCGGTGAGAAACGAAGTAAAAGATTAAGCAGGTTCTATGTATTTGTAGCAACAAGTGATTCCAATTTTCCGTAAAGTTTTATTACATTTAGGAAGGACAACCATTCCACCTAAGTTTTTCATATTTGTCGTAAAGGCTATCATATGCGGGAAGAAATAAATCAATATTGAGGTTCAATTACCAATCTAGAAAACGTGTGCCTATTAAAAAAATAATATATTCATTTGCGATAAAAAAATATGGATCTACGTGTTTTAAATTTTTCGCAAATGTTCATCACAATATTCTAATCACGGCCTGTAATCAAGCCTATTTATGCACACACATATTTTAAGTATACTTACTCTGAGTACAGCAATGTAATTGCCGTATATTTTTATGCTTTAAGCGTGTACATCGGGATTTATAGTGGCGATGGCCGAGGGGGCCGAGCCTTCCCTTGAAGTATATCTTGGTCCTTCGTTTTTTTTTGTTTTTTTTTTTGGTTGGAGGTTTAACGACCACCGTGAGCAACTCAATGGGCTATAAGCAGTCGCCCGTCCCTAATTTAGGGTCACTGGTTCCAGGGAAGGAAGAGAGCCAGTGCCGTAAGACAAACACAACATCCATGCCTGACCGGGATTCGAACCCGGGCCCCTTACGGACGAACGATCAGAGGCCAGCGCCTTAGACCACTGCGTCGCCGGGGCGGTGGTCCTTCGTTCTTTGTAATTGTCTGCTTATTTATCTATCTATCTAAAACAATATAATTTCCTCTGTCTCAACGTTTGAACGCTTGCCCCATTTTGGTGGTGAGTGGAAAGAGGGCTTGTCTGTTTTAATTGGCGAATCCCTTCCGCAACCAATATACGAAGGAGGATCGAAAAGTAAAGCACACTATTTTTCTTTGACAACAGTTTAATAGATAGGCAAAACAAAACATACACAGGGTGAAGCTCCTAAACATTTCTTAGCTATATTTCAACTTAAGAACAGAGAAGCTCAAGACATTTATCCTAGCGTGGTACCAGTTTTAGTATACCTTGTTCATAAAAGTCCATTTTCTGGGAGTATTGCCACCTGCGGACAACCGATTTCACTTCGTCAGCCATATCGAAGGTTGACCGCCTAGGAATCTTTTCAAGGAACCAAACACATGAAAGTCCGAAGGATCCAGGTCCGACCTGTACGGTGGGTGCTGGAGCGCCTCCCAGCCAAATTGCGCAATTTTCTCTGTCCCTTCTGGTCGTCTGTGAAGTTCTTGGGCATCCATCACCGACCTTGCGAAATTGCTATTTGTCATGCACAATATCGTACGCTATACCGTATGAAATTTTAACTTCTGTGCCAATGTGCGCAGATGGATCCGCCGGTCACTCAGAAATCACCTGTTCAATGCCTCTAACAATGGAAGGTGATGACGCGGTTAGTTTGGCCGGTTGCCACAGCCCTCTGCAAAGAAACTGCGCCATATGGAGATGTTGCTGCGATCTAATCAAATACCACCATGCATTTCGACCATGTCTTTGTGAATTTCCGTCGGAATTTTCCGTTTAGCCCACAAAAATCGGACTACACCGCGTTGCTCTTCATTCGTAGAAGACGCTAACAAACGCGACATCTTTGTTCCGTCGTTCACACTGTCTTCTTTTTTTATTTAATTGGAGGTTTTACGACCACCGTGAGCAACTCAATGGGCTATAAGTAGTCGCCCGTCCCTAATTTAGGGCCACTGGTTCCAGGGAAGAGAGAGAGAGCCAGTGCCGTAAGACAAACACAACATCCATGCCTCACCGGGATTCGAACCCGGACCCCGTTCGGACGAATGATCAGAGGCCATCGCTTAGACCACTGCGCCACCGGGGCGGCAACACTGTCTTCCACCACGGCGACACCTGATCCAGCCAAACCGGTCTGCAGCGTGATATTCAAACTCGTTGTCTTTCAAACTTCAATCTGCTACTTTCAACCTTATAACGTAAATGTGTTTTCGTACTTCTACGTTATTTTAAAACATCACCATATGATAAAATAGTTCCTAAATTAAACCTTAACGACGAGACGAAACCATTTATACAGAAGTCAAACTTACGGAAATGATGCTTTATTTCTCCAGCACAGATATAGCACTTCATGATAGTATAGAGATCACATAACACAAATCAACCACCAACATTCCACCACGCTCCACACACCACAAGCTACTGTTGTATCGTAGTTTATATCTCTGGTTCTTATCTCATAACAGGAATACGTCACGTTCATTCCACCTCAATTATGTTGCCAACAGTATTCGTTTGAGAGAAAAGATATCACGTTAAGTGTAAAGTGTAACTGAGAACAAATTCAAGATTTACATAGGGAAAGAAACTAAAGAGGAAAGTTAATTTAGAATATACGTCGCAACCTGGAAACAGAAAAAAATTGTTGTGCGTTACTTTTCGGTCCTCCCTAGTACTTTTTTGTTGCTGTACTGTTCATTGTTGTATTGTTCGTAAAACATACTTTTATATTTGGACATCACAAACAAAAAGAATACCCGGCCATTAAAATATTATTCTGCATATCTTGTTTTGTCCTGTCATTATTGACGGGCTTTCATCTAGTTTTAAATATACTTTTTTAAATATATATTTTACGAATAATTAGAAACGCACTCTAATACTGCGAATATATTTTTATAGCTTTCCAATATTTTGGGAGATGTTTTCTCCGGTACATTTCAATTTGCATCTTCAATATTTTAGGCCAATCCGTAAAGAAATCCGTTGTGTGCCACTATCAGGATTTTTCACATTATACGCTGGAAATACTGAAATCCTGGGTGTGCCGCTATCAGGATTTTTATTGCAAAAATGAAATCTGCCCTTAACACCATTGTATTTTTTATTGCAAAAATGAAATCCTGGGTGTGCCACTATCAGGATTTTTCACAATACGCTGGAAATACTGTAGTTCCGTATCATGTCATTAACGAGAACACCATTTGACATGACGTATCAAGTAGAAATGCGGCCGGTTCACACAAGAACACACACGAAACAAATGACCTCTTACGTCCTAACGACTCATTCTGTAACATAGAAACGGTTGCAATTAAGTTTTTACAAATGACAATTTAACCATGAATATATACTTAGGTTTATCATTCTTAAAAACCACACTTGAAACTTTCAGGATTTACTAAGTGGTAATATTTAAAAGTTGCCTGTCAGGCCATTTGGAAAGGATTTGAAATTTCTATAACACGAAATAACATCTGCCTAATGTCACGTGATCTGACGGCTCTCACGTTGGGCCACGGCGTCTCAGTTGCGTCATCTACCACTATATATGGTTGAGGCTCCTATCCACATTTCCGTATAAACACCCATATAACAAAGCAAATATGAACTCGAAAATAGCTAACGTAATGAAATAATGTTCGTCGATAGTTTAGTAACATATCCTGTTGAGTAACAGTGAAATTAACTCTTGTACGTCACTTCATGGGACAGCATTCAAAAGGCAAATTTCAACAATGGTTCTGGCACTCTCTGGACAAACCTGGCCCTTGCGCCAATAAAATCAACTAACTACCAACAATGGTTTGATTACTTCTGTGACCCATTTTCGTTACATCGAAATTTTTTACTTGGGATTTACTTTAATACGGCCGGGAAAGAAGCATAACATCGAAAATGAACCGTTATTTATTGTTTTATTCTACTTTATTCAGATTCCAGAATCGTTGTTGGGGCGTACTACAGAGGTAAATACATGTGTGAAGACGACAAATCTGCAGCGAGACATTCTGTCCGCGTAGCTCAGTTGGGAGAGCGACTTACTGCGGAGTGAGGGGACACGGTTTCGATTCCCGTCGTGGACAAATAAACTTGTGTTTTCACAATGCATTAACGGACTCTTCTTCATGTCGAGTGCCCGCTTCTCTCCACTGCTAAAAGTCTGTCTCATTCTCATCCTCAACGAAAAGTCTCTCTCCCTGTATCATCCTCCAAATAAACTTTCTCCCGGAGCCCTACGTCGCTTTCTACACACAAAGAGGACACCTTTCCCAGACATATCCCTGCCGTAAAACCGGAGACTGACCGTCATGCATAAGAACAGTTCAAATGCTTCGAAGAGCAAATTACACCTAACTGTTACAGGGCTTGATGCTGACTTATATTGCAGCGCCCTGTGTGGAAGGTTCGTTTGATGTTTGCTCTGTATATGGGGATTAACACGTAATTCTCCCAACTAGAGTAGATAAATAAAATACAAGGCATCAAATATCGACTCTAGTTAAATTCTTTTCGTGCAGTGAGGAAGACGTTTATTCAGATGTTGCGGGGAATGTCTTTAAGCCTTGTCGTGATTCCTTTTGTCTATTATCATCAACCTCATTGCTTACTCCCTCTCTCCATCGTTTTCACTCTTTCCTTATTATATTAACACCTCGGTGTCCTTCTCGCTCTAATCGTCAGCACGCCGAATTCCCCCTTATATTTTTCCGATCGGTCTCATTCCTCCTACTTCCTCCGTCCCGACGAACCCGCGAGGTCCTCGAACCTTGCTAAAAATTCTCCTTCCTCCCCGATTCCTGCCAGCCGAGTCATTTCTTCTCTTCTTTTGATCCGATAAAAAAACCCAACAAAAATTGTCCCCTCGTCCGAAGAATGAAGACCCTCTTTATTCCCAGAGAGCGCGACCACACCCTAGAAATACCTTCTCTCTGAAATCGCAAGATTCTTTAATTGGCTCGCTGCCCCCTCTTCTCGCTTCGTCGTGCTGTTTGGGACGGAGGAAAAGCAATAATATCCTGCTCTATTCTTCTCATATCGACGAAACTATAAATCTAACACCCCATCTGTTGCGTGAGTAAAAGCGTACTTTGACTGTTTGCTTCCCAACTCATCAAAGTAGCGGGAATTGAAGGAAAATGATTTCAATTCTTTATCTCTAAAAATGGCTACTGAACTTCACTTCTGATAAATATGGAAGCCGCGGTTACATAACCCTAGCAAAACCCCATTCGCTTCCCACACCGTTGGTGCCCAGCGGAATAAAATGCAGCCGACAACTGGCAAGACCACCTAGAATGCGCCGACAATGCGCTCGTTATTCAAGGAGAATTGTGAAAGTTTACAATTCTCTTTGAATAAGGAGCACCTTACGGGAAGAGTTAAAGGCTTAGTCATTTTACTTACGTTCAATTATATAGCATCTAAGCAATATGGATGAAATTTTAGAGAAGTTTCTTCTATTATTTTACAGTTATTTAAAATTTGATTTTGGGAGACGGGAAATTGGATGATGAATATGCGATTGAACATCACTATACAGAAAATTTTACGGACTGCAAGTTTCCTCCCCCCGCCACCTCGGTTACGCTACTGGTATCAAGAAAACAAAATCCGAAACCTACGGCAGATGTCATCTAGAAAAATTAGCTCCTAATTTTTTTTTTTTTTTACGTTTAGTTCCTTCATACAAAATTTTAATACTGCGGTTCTGTGATTGAGTTTAGAGCTTGGTGATTTAAAAAACACATACAAGAGAGATTAATTCAACGGATTAATTCAATGTTATGTTGAACCATGAAACTGCGTGGAGCGTGGTTGCAGACCCAGATGACTTCTTTCCCCTGCCCCTCTTCCTTGCCGGGTGTAATAGTAAAACTTTGGGGTGTTAAATTTGTTCAAGTCCCCCACGTGCCACCTAGAGCTCCTCGTCAAAAGGAACATTGAGTTATCAGATGCCATACCTCAAAAAGGAGGACCGCAAGATAAAATGCTAAACAGTTTATTAAAATAAATTAAAAAAAAAAGAAATTTTTGTACTTCGTGTAAAACTAATAATAAAAATCAACAAGCATACGGCGAAAATCTTAGGAATTTCGTGCAGAAATTCTAAAAATTACGATACTTACCTGTAGGTGTATTACAATAGAGAAACATCACAGACGTTATCTTCGGATAGAAGCAAATATGTAACATAAGCAGCTTTGGTATAAAAACCAAGTTAGGCATCTAGGTTTCTCTTAAGACTGGCAAACACATAGTCTGCATCTGTGTGTGTGTGTAAAGAAGACAAATTTATTGAAAGCATGTTGCATTTCTGTTTGCTCTAGACGTGAATGCCTCAAGAAAAGGCTGCCACGTTTCGGCGAAAGCTCAGAAAGATGACACCCAGTTCTCTAGTGTATAACGAAGTGAATTTCTCCGTCATTTTTATCCGCGCCGGGGTTCGAACCCGGGTCCACTCATTCCGGAATAAGTTGCTCTACCAATTAAGCTACGCGGACGTTTTATTCTGATTCCTATCTGCCTTTATGTCGTGTGCGTCCTTCTGGCAGGTACGTCACATCTCCTGGTACGTTACAAGTGTAATAAATACCTCTTTGGTAAAAGTTTTCATAAGAAGTGCTGGCAAATTCCGAAAAAATTCTTACCCGGTGCAACTATCCGATGCTGAAATAAATTTTTTAACTCGTCTTTTAGAAACTGAGTGAGGTACAGCGTTAAATCAAAAGGTATGGGGAATATGCGCATAATACTGATAGATCATGCGCTGAATGATTTTAAAATATTTTTTCTAATCCTCCAGTTATAGACGGGAAAACTGCATAAGTAGAAATTAAAAATTTTCCATCAACAAATACATATTTCGTTAAAAAAAGCATCTTTGAATAGAAAAACATCATTATATTGCGCATGATAAATTTTGTTCGTAATAATATCTGGCGGATATGAAAAAGAACTTTCTAAATCGCACTTTTTGAAGCGGGGATATCACGTGAAATGTGAATCCAACCCGAAGATGTGCTTAAATGAATATATACCCCACGTAGCGGGAAAATTGTGCGCTGTGCAATGTGAAAAGTGCTCAAAAAGTTTGCTCACAGTTCCAGTTTACTAACGAAAAAGAAATTTTCGGTCTGACTTCTAGAAGTGGGGATGCCCAAAATGAAAACAAAATTGCCCTTCCTAGGGGAAAACTCTGCATCAGAAAAAAAAAGGAAGGAAAAAGAATATACCAGTATCGTCGTTTCATGTCCCATTGATCAAATAAAAAACAATTTTCGAATGCTACGTAAAAATGCGATATTATCTCTACGGCAAAAGCTCAGACAGGGTGGTACTGATAAACATTCGTATGCTAAAATTCAGGATAAAAATGTGCGTGCGTTCATGCCTTTGCTGTTGTTCTTGTTTTTGCAGCTATCCAATCTTAATCTCTCCTGCCATCGTGAAGTTGGACACTAGACACTGTTATTAACAAATACAGCACACAATATGCCATTCAGTAAATGTTTTGACATGTGATGAGAGCATGAATTTGAAACATACACACAGTGCGCCAATTAAGTAATGATACTTTTTTTTTCAAATCCCGGGTCGGTAAGGCATTTTTGATAAGTCGTTTATCAGCTATGCGGTGGCAACAGCTTTTGCGTGAGAACAGCGCAGGTGATTATTTACGCTGTTCATGACGTCAAATGGTGGAGGAACATTGTCACGGCTCTGTCATGGAGTAGTGAGCAAATATATGTTCTGTTTGAAAATGGGTAAAACTGCATCTGAGACAGTTGAATTGTTGTTTGATGTGTATGAAGCTAATTGCCCATCTCGTGCACAAATATTCTGATGGTATGCACGTTTCAAGGATGGGGGAAGATTTGGAAAATGACGAAAGGCTCGGACGCCCGATTTCAGTACGCACGTCTGAACTGATTGACAAAGTTCGTGAAAGGATAAAAAGTGATCATTGTGTGACCTTGAGGGTGATGGAATGTGAGCTCGGTGCTATTAAGGAGGCAATTCGTGAAATTTTTGCTCAAGATTTCGGAGGGGGGGGTTCTCGTTTTGTTCTGCATGCTATGTTAGACAACCAGAAACTTGTACAAATGGAGTACGCAAAATACATCCTAGAGTCTGCAGAAACCATGCAAAATTTTCTCCAAAGTATTGTGGCAGGTGACGAGACATGGTGTTTTCATTATGATCCTGACATGAAGCCTCAGAGTGCTCAGTGGAAGTCGCCACAGTCACCCCAAGGAAAGAAGATCGGATGTCCAAAATCATAACAATGTTTGCGTGTTCCTTCCTGAAGACATAACTGTCACTGGCAATGCTTACACATCCATTTTGGAATAATTGTGAACAGGATTGTTCGTGTCAGGCCTGAGTTATTTACGATAACGCATTTGCGCACAGAGCAGTCAGTGTACTGCAATTTCTGGCATGAAAACAAGAGTGTGTACTCACCCCCAGCCATTCTCCAGATTTGTCACCGTGTAAATACTTGCTATTTCCTAAATTAAAGCTGCCTGTAAAGGAAAAGTTTTCCAAGACATTGAAGACACACAATGAACTGTGACATCGGCTCTTCACTCTGTAACAAAAGATGACCTCTGGAAGTCCTTCCTTCCGTTGGCTGTGTGTGCCACTTCGTGTATTAACGCAGAAGGAATGTACTTCGAATAAAATATATTCACGTAAGTTTTCCTGCTTTTCCATTTTTTTTAAATCAGTCTCATTACTTAACTGCCGCACTGTGTCGGTGCAAAAGTTCAGTTGTTCCCATCATTCGCTTCTTCGAGAGACGACACTAGATGCCGTCGCGTGCGCTCGTTCGCATCCTTCTTTAGATACACTGTTTTCTTAGGTGGTGTTTTAAACGGCTGTTAAAAAGACATCTTGTGAGTTGGAGGTGCAAAAAAAAAAAAAAAAAAAAAAAAAAAACAACACTTCTACTCGTTTCTTACGAGCGCAACAAGTTACCCTCACTGTTAGGTAATGAAGGTAATCCCAGGAAGGAATGACGAATACCATGACTTCAACAATCTTCATTCTCAATAAGTAGGAACTGTACTCCAAATTATACTCAAAAGAGTATGACTATACTAAAAATCCGAAATTTCTTGGCGTAGAATACAAATAAAATTTTCAAAGCTTACGCACATCAACCAGATGGCTTTCTCAAGGAAGGTAGACAGCTAACTGCAAACTGGATAATAGAACGTTTCAACACTTTGAACGCGGTGACTTGACTAGACAATAAATGATTAAGAGAAAACGTGATATTTCGAAGAAGCGAGGTCACGTTGGTTGGGCAAGCGGCACTATGGTAGAAAACTCAGCATTATTTGAAGAATTGATTCCAAATACGTGGTAACTCCAGAGACAAGCTATCATTGCAAGCCTCACAGCTGGTCAAGATTTCTAAGTTTTCTCGAATGGCGGTAGATATTTGGGTGTGGAGTATGAAACTAATTTCTTTACATCACTCCATATAAGATCGGCGGACTTGAACTTGACTTCTCTTGATAGGGCAGTGGTTATTTTCCCGTCTCTTGTATCCCTTTTATGTTCGCTGATTCTAATTCCAAACGAACGTTTGGTCATTCCCATGTAGTATCGCTTGGAGCCCTCCGGATATTTTAGTGGGGTGACATAAACACCTGCCTCATTGAGAAGAGGGGGCTTGTCAATGTTTCTCGCTCAGGAGGATGGACGTCGGTGTCGGCATAAGGTCTCCGGCATCTTTATACACGATGCTTAAGAGAAATATTGACAAGCCCCCTCTTCTTCTCAATGAGGCAGATGTTTATGCCATCCCACTAAAATATCCGAACGGCTCCAAGCGATACCACATGGGAATGACCAAACGTTCGTTTGGAATTTGAATCAGCGAACATAAAAGGGATACAAGAGACGGGAAAATAACCACCGCCCTATCAAGAGAAATCAAGTTCAAGTCCGCCGATCCTATATGGAGTGATGTAAAGAAATTAGCTTCATACTCCACACCCAAATCTACCGCCATTCAAGAAACCTTGGAAATCTTGAGCAGCTGTGAGGCTTTCAGTGATAGCGTCTCTCTGGAGTTACCACGTATTTGGAATCAATTCTTCAAATATTGCTGCGTTTTCTACTATAGTACCGCGTGCCCAAATAACGTGACCTCGTTTCTTCGAAATATCACGTTTGCTCCTACTCATTTATTGTCTAGTCAAGTCACCGCGTTCAAAGTGTTGAGACGTTCTATTATCCAGTTTGCAGTTAGCTGTCTACGTTCCTTGAGAAAGCCATTTTGTTGATGTGCGTAAGCTTGGAAAATTTGATTTGTATTCTACGCCAAGAAATTTCGGATTTTTAGTAAGTTGTACTATTTTGAATCTTCATTCTTTTGGGCTGTGGGCATGCAAAGAAAGAATTAAGAACTTCTGCGTGAAGTTGTGCCTAGGAAACTGACAGTATTCTGCCACCATGATTCTTACAATTCAGAAGCCGTAGCTCCCGAGTCTGTAATGATAACTGATAAACAGGCTATAACATAACTTCCGCTACAACAGAAGGGATGCACTCACCTGACCTTCAATCACTCAACCAATTCCGTTGATCCTCTACTCAAACTTTTCAGGGTTCGTGGCGTCTTTTTAATTGCAGCTTCGTTGCTTCCAATAGAGCGTGAACTAATTGCCGTTCATCATCCACGATGAATGATTTACTACAAGCCAACTCGTGAAGAATAATTTCAGCACACCATTCAAAGCAACGGCATTTACGTATCATTCCTATTCTTAAGTTTCACCATTATTTCCTAGATTACTGTAATTGCTCATTCACATAACTGTTGGTACTTACTAATTCTCGACGTTACTTCTCTTATTGGGAATTCGTTTCCAAACTCATAGTGCGGATGAAGTTAAAGCTAAGGCGCCGCGACTGAGGTGTGTGTGTCGCAGTAATGGCGGATTGAATAATCATTCACGGCGGTGAGAGCGAACCATTCACCATTTGCGGTGGGCCGCCCCGGTGGCGCAGTGGTCTAAGCGATGGCCTCTGATCATTCGTCCAAACGGGATCCAGGTTCGAATCCTGGTGAGGCATGGATGTTGTGTTTTTATTTTTTTATTTTGATTGAAGGTTTAACGACCACCGTGAGCAACTCAATGGGCTATAAGCAGTCGCCCGTCCCTAATTTAGGGTCACTGGTTCCAGGGAAGGGAGAGAGCCAGTGCCGTAAGACAAACACAACATCCATGCCTCACCGGGATTAGAACCCGGACTCCTTTCGGACGAATGATCAGAGGCCATCGCTTAGACCACTGCGCCACCGGGGCAGCGATGTTGTGTTTGTCTTACAGCCCTGGCCCTCTCCCTTCCCTGGAACCAATGACCCTAAATTAGGGACGGGCGACTGCTTATAGCCCATTGAGTTGCTCATGGTGGTCGTTAAACCTTCAATCAAAAAAAAATTGCGGTGAAGAGTCATACGTTGTGAACGAATCGCTCACAAATAGTCCGTCCCAACTCACTTTTTTTTTTTGATTGGAGGTTTAACGACCACCGCGAGCAACTCAATGGGCTTTAGCAGTCGCCCGTCCCTAATTTAGGGTCACGGGTTCCAGGGAAGGGAGAGAGCCAGTGCCGTAAGACAAACACAACATCCATACCTGACGGGATTCGAACCCGGACCCCTTACGGACGAATGATCAGAGGCCTGCGCCACCGGGGCGGCCCCCAACTCACTTCACTATGTACCAGAAAGGCAATAACGTTGCGATCGCAAAAAACAAAATGTCGGAGTTTTTTTGGAAGGGGAGGGGGTTAACGACCACCGCGAGGAACTCGATGAGTCCCTAATTTAGGGCCACTGATTCAAACACAACATTCATGCCTCACTGGGGTTCGAGCCAGAATCCATCTCAGACGAATGGTCAGAGCCAATGCTTAGACCACTATGTCACCGGGTAGCAGGAGGTGTGTGTGTGGGGGGGGTGTTCTCAATAGAAATACTTTTTGCTCCTGCATTCACAATATGTCCTTTTAACAACCGTTTTGGTAAAGGAAACCAAGAAAACAGTTGCGGATGAGAACAAGCACACGCGGCGCATCTGGTGTCGTCTCTGGCAGACGCAGGCAACCGGGTGGATTTTTAATAAATAGGGCAGTGATTTTTTTTTATTTTTATTTTCCTGCACACACGGCTACGAAACAGAAGATAACAGAGGGTCAATGAACTAATCCTTTAATCTGTTATTACCTCACACTCCTGTTCTACGTATGTATTTCGTTAATCAGTGAAATACAAAACACTGTCTTTGATATCTATAGAAATTTAGAAAACTTGAAAACAACAGGCGATAAATAAAGTACGAATTATGTATGTTTGTAATACAGACCACATTGAAACATACCATTACAAAATTTTGCAAAGCACCTTATTTGATCATGCGAGTAATGCAGGTTACCCACTGAGTTACCGTTTTGTTTTATACTACAACATTCTGATTAATTTCTTCAGCCATAGTGAATAACTCGTGCGATTTACAGTTTGATGTTCATTCTTTCTATTTATCCTGTTATAAGGTCACACTTAACATTTTATAATACCTGCAGTACTTTCCTATGCATGACACACAGTTTCGAAACGCAATTTTGTGTCGTGTAACGTTCTTCGACTTATTGAAAAAATCTACAATTTTAAATATTTTAATTGTTTTATGGGACATTTTGTTTTTATACAATTCTTGTTGTTACATTCACATATCTTCAAAACTACAAAAGCTAAGGATATCAAACTTTGTATATGCAACAGCGAGACTATTCTTGATAACATTAGCCGTCCCG
Organism: Macrothele yani; assembly: GCA_039090855.1. Lineage (NCBI taxonomy): Eukaryota > Metazoa > Arthropoda > Arachnida > Araneae > Macrothelidae > Macrothele > Macrothele yani. The sequence continues at coordinate 64,023,918 of CM077006.1, forward strand.
GTGGCGCAGTGGTCTAAGCGATGGCCTCTGATCATTTGTCCGAACGGGGTACGGGTTCGAATCCCGGTGAGGCATGGATGTTGTGTTCGTCTTACGGCACTGGCTCTCTCCCTTCCCTGGAACCAGTGACCCTAAATTAGGGACGAGCGACTGCTTATAGCCCATTGAGTTGCTCACGGTGGTCGTTAAACCTGCAATCAAAAAAAAAAATAACAGATTTTTTTATTGAGGTTTAGCGGCCACCATGAGCAACTCACTGGGCTTTAAGTAGTCGCCCGTCCCTAATTTAGGGACTGGCTCCAGGGTAGGGAGAGAACCAGCACCGTAAGGCAAACACAACATCCATGCCTCACTGGGATTCGAACCCAGACCATCTCGGACGAATGATCAGAAGCCATCGCTTAGACCACACTGCCAGGCAATAACATTCGATCAGCTTGGACGTTACACACTGCTTTTTACATCATACATTACCTACATCCCATCGAAAGTTTTGATTTCTACTACAATGCTACATTATGACCTACGATAGATTTCTGAGTTCAAATCAGTTTACAATGCGTGACATAATATTGTTCATGTGATGTCTTCGGAGTTTTAAACCCCGTCCAGAGGTAAATCTGTTTTCTGGGTTAAACCCCGTGCTCAGATAAACTAACTTCATTTTGACTTTTACATTTCTTTTTTCATACTTTGGGTTGGCAATGAACATTAATACTAAAGTGAAAAACTTACAAGTGCAATATGTTTTGTACGAATCTTGAAAATGATAATCAATTATTCTACCGTTAGTTTTATGCGGTGCATTAACATAAATACCTTAAAAATACTTTTCTGTTCACATTTTGTTTCGACTTTGCATTGGAGGAAGGAAAGCGGATGACCAAGAAGTCATCGGACCACCGACCCTGAGGATAAAACGTTGGTGAGCTTGTGCTACAAATTAGTGAACAGAACTGTGTTTGTTATAAAACATCATAACAAAGGCTCTAATCTGACTCGTAAAACTTATTACCTAAACTAAACGTAAAGAACAGAAACGTATTTTCAAGATATTTACATTGCAAATGCAATTTTAGCCGCCATAGTGGCCGAGAGGTACGAAGTGTTGACTTCTGATCAGTCGCCCAAGATGTTTCAGGGTTCGAAACCTGGCTGAGGTATAGATGGTGTATTTACTGCGCTGGAAGTCTCCCATCCCTAAAACCAGTGACCCAAAATTAGGAAAAGGCAACTGCGTATAGTCTATTGAGTTTCTAACGGTGATCATTAATTCCCCCAACCCCCAATTTTTTTTTATTATGTTGCGAGCGTCAGTATCTAAGAATGTGTTTGACAAATTTGAATTTTTTTTTTCAGTTTTTCAAAGAAATTATTGGAAGTTCTTCACACCACCCCGGTGGCGCAGTGGTCTAAGAGCTAGCTTCTGACCATTCGTCCGAGATGGGTCTGGGTTTGAATCCCGGTGAGACATGGATGTTGTGTATGTCTTACGACACTGGCTCTCTCCCTTCCCTTAAACAAGTGGCCCTAAATTAGGGACGGGAACTGCTTATAGCCCACTTAGTTGCTCACGGTGGTCGTCAAACCCCGAATAAAAAATATAATTCAAACACAATACATTTGTGGCACATGCAAATCCCGAGAAAAGCTAAAAATGTACAGTTCCCTGCAATCAGTAATCCGGCAGTCTAGCATCAGTTACGCAGAGATAGAAGGAGCACCATATTCTCCCACAGAGTTTTGTGATGCATGGCGTATCAGAGCAGTGAACGACGCTCAACTAGAAGATGTCAGTAGCAGTTATCCTGAAACAAATTTGAATACGTAGCTTCATAATAACCGAAAGGACGAAAGAAATACAAGAAATGGAGTTCACACAATTTCAACAGCATAATTTCGCCCAGAGCAAATGATCTCAACAGTACACCTAGCTCAGAAAAGGAATTCTCTTCTCATGTTGCCGAAGAAAGATGAATAAGAAAACTAACACCAAAAGGGGAAAAATAACAATAAAATCGTTTTTGGGAACAGCAGACCCTATAATTGGCAGACCAGGTTTCAAGACCGATAGAGGAGGCAGGCAATCTCCAGGGATTCTGAGAGTTCGCAGCAAAATCAGGAGACTCTGAGCTGACAGAAATCATCACGCACCCTACGAAGAAACTGAAAGGGAAAGAAATTTGTTTGGAGCCGCCTTCCATCATAATTCCTGTTGTGATTACGAACACCATGGCAACGATTGGGATCACGGAGACTCTTTTCAAACTCTGCAAAAACTTCCACGGCATAATTTCGCACAGAGCAAACCGTCTCGAGAGTACAAATAGCTTACCCATGAGACAAAAGAACAAAACCAAAATGGAACGATGAGAAATTTGGAATGCGTTTCTTTAACGAAAAAATTTAACTGCCAGCTGCATTAGAACCTCCCGTGCTTTTGACGCCTTTGATATTTAGCCCTCAAGTCAAATTATTTTATGAGAGCCAAAAATGTACTTAAAATTCCCAGATGCCATTTTTTGAAATTCATAAACCTCATTATAAGCCTTCTACTATTCATAGAGCAAGTTTTCCTGCAGTTACTCCAGGAAGGTGCACAAGTTTTGCAGTTACTCCAGAAAGGTGCACAATTTCTGCAGTTTATGTTTTATGGAAGTGAGACAGGTCAAAGCACAAAAGCAAAAACAATTCTGTTTAGAAATTGAACTCGGTTTTCGATTTATTACACTGGTTTACAAAATGTTTTTTCCTCACACACGAAACAATGTGTGATTTTAATAGTATTCTTCAGCAAAATTCAAATATGATACGTATTAGTTTTTTTCTTATGCCGCAAGGTTTTTCAGTGACACGCAGCTTAAGTCTGAATAAATCGTATTTACCTACATTTATAAGCCATAAATAAATTTTCTAAAAAGCAACTTTTTAGGAAATTTATTTAGTAACAATTGATGACTTCCTGGTGTACTTCGCTTTTGGAACGTTTCTCTTGAGTGTCCAGCAGTAGTCAGCTAGCGTACGGGGATTCCAATTGTCTTGGTACTGCTTTTCCATGCTCAAAATATCTTGATGAAATTGCTCTCCATGTGTGTTATTGACGGAGCCTAGATTCTCAGGAAAGAAGTCCAAGAGAAAGTCCAGAAATTGGATTTTCAGGGACATATTACATCCCATAGCTTTTCATGAACCAGGAATTCACACACTAAGTCACGATAGTTTTCTGCCTTAAACTTTCCACAAAAGTTTTAGTAACACTTTTGGAAGATTTCCAACTTGGTTAGACTTCTTTTCAAAATTTTCACAATGTATTCCTTTATTTTAGGGCCTACAGAAATCTCTTCCTTAATTTTGGCGTCACGAATATGCGTATCTAGTAACATTTTGGTCATTTACCTTGACAATGTTTTTCGTAATTCGTAGTTTGAAATGGGGGAGGGTCATAGGAGTAAACCACTGGGAGAGGGGGGTCAGGACCCCCAGATTTTCAAAGTCGTGGATCCTCATACATATATAACCAAAATGTTGATGCAAAAAAGAAGAGAGATGAGGACAACTAAAAAAGATGTGACTTCCAAAGTGGAATATATAGAGCTATGCAATACAGTAAGAAAAAGTATCACTGAAGACGTAAGAAAATTCAACTGTGAACTAGTGAGGAAAGCAATTGAAAACAACCAAAGCCTAAAGATAGCAAAGGGACATCTCAGTAATGGAAGAAAACAGATTATGGCACTGAGAAAAGAAGATGGTTCTGTAACAAGAAATAGAGGCGAAATTTTGACAAGAGTGAAAGATTTCTACTCCAAATTATATGAAAGGGATGATACATGTACTCCAGACATCATGAAAGGTACCAGTACCAGAGTTCCTCCAGTCCTTCCAGAAGAAGTTGCACATGCAATCAAGAACATGAAGCGGGGAAAAGTTCCAGGAGAAGATGGAATTACTGTAGACATCATACAAGAAGCAAGTGGAGAAATCGAAACATTACTCGCCCAAATTTTCACTCGATGCCTTAATGAAGGGAAGATTCTTGAGGATTGGAACACCGCTACAATGATCCTGCTACATAAGAAAGGTGACATTGAGGATCTCGGAAACTACAGACCTATCAGCCTCCTCTCAGTGGTTTATAAAATCTTCACTAAAGTTCTTTCACACCGCTTGAAGGTGACACTGGACATGGCTCAACCGAGAGAACAAGCTGGATTCAGGAGTGGCTACAGCACAATAGATCATATCCACGTACTGAGAGAACTAATTGAAAGAGCGAGGGAATATGAACTTCCATTGTGCATGGCTTTTATCGATTATGAAAAAGCATTTGATTCGGTGAAACGTCAGCAGTTACAATGGCTCTGAAATCCTGCGGTATTGAAGACGCATACATTAATATTATTAATAACATCTATGAAAATGCAAGTCGAAAGATTCGCCTGTTTGAAAATACAACACACATAAAAATTGGAAAGGGAGTGAGTCAAGGTGACACCATGTCTCCGAAGCTCTTTAATGCCCCATTGGAAAATGTCTTTCTATCACTGAACTCGGAAAACAAAGGGATAAAGATTAATGGAGATTATCTAACCCACCTTCGTTTTGCTGATGACGTAGTCATTTTTGCAACTAGCCCATCAGAGCTGCAGAGTATGATCCAGGAACTTGCTGACAAGAGTAAAGAAGTGGGATTAAAAATGAACTTTCAGAAGACAAAAGGGATGTCCAATGCTTTTACAAGAAATGAAGATTTATCGATTGATGGAGAAAAGCTGGAGATCACAGACACGTACCTTTATCTTGGACAGCAGATATCAAGTGAGAGACACATTGATGAAGAAATTAATCGGCGTACAAAACTTGCCTGGAGAGCTTTTGGAAGAAACAGCATAATTTTCAAGAGCAATATGCCATCATGTCTTAAAAGAAAAGTGTTTGATCAATGCATCCCTCAAGTGCTTACGTATGGTGCAGAGACGTGGACCTTAACTGAAAGAGACATACAAAGGCTGCAGACAACTCAAAAAAGCATGGAGAGGTGCATACTTGGTGTAACCAGGAGAGATAAGAAGAGGAACTCGTGGATCCGAAAAATGACAGGAGTGGAAGACATCATGATCAGAGTAAAATCCCTGAAATGGCAATGGGCTGGACATACTGCCAGAAGGACAGACCATCGATGGACAGCCAAAATTTTAGATTGGATTCCAAATGACAGGAAACGACCCAGAAGAAGACCACATGGAAGGTGGGTGGATGAAATTCGAAAGTATGCGGGAGTAACATGGAGGTTACTGGCACAAGACCAGACCGTTGTGGAAGAGGCTTGGAGAGACCTTCGTCCAACAATGGATTGATAATGGTTGACAATGGTGATGATGATGACATATAAAATGTGAGTATGTGTGATCGAACCCCCTAGATTTTGAAACATGGTTACGCCATTGGGGAGGATGCTAAGTAAGCATTTTCGGGGTTAACCAGTGAAGGATTTACGACGTATTTCTTCCTGGATTTAATGACTCATGCTTTGGCAGTTCTTTCTCGTATAACAACTTCTGTCACTGCTATCTTACTCACACAAGAAATAATAAAAGTTTGTGTATCCGAACTGTAAACCAAGCAAAATAGCAATGCCTTTCAAATCGCCACAGATGTTCCAAGCATATTTTTCAAATCGAATCTTTTACAAAAGTAGTTTCATATTTTCATATGACGTTGTGAAGAACAGCTTTCGAGCTAATTAGAGGAGTCAATGAAAAAGCACCACTCTGTTCTATCATCTTCATGACTCACGGTTTTTATTACAGAGCAAATATCGTTACAAAATACTAAATTTCTTTTCTGTGAAAAAAAATTTTTGAATTCAATATGAGTGTTGCAAAAAAAACATACTTCAGCATCTCGGTGGAGAAGATTTAATCTTTTTAGCCTGGATCCTAAAAGTTAAGCCCGCTTTCCTGACAAATTTAACTCACGTACCAAGTAATTATGGTATCCCCGCATTAATAAATGAGGCTCACATGAACAAGTATTTACTTCAAAATCAAGATCATGATGAACTTTCCTTCTTGTTATTGATTAATATCATTAGTGTCTTACCCAATCATCAATGCGCCGCCCCGGTGGCGCAGTCGTCTAAGGCGATGGCCTCTGATCATTCGTCCGAAAGGGGTCCGGGTTCGAATCCCGGTGAGGCATGGATGTTGTGTTTGTCTTACGGCACTGGCTCTCTCCCTTCCCTGGAACCAGTGACCCTGAACTAGGGACGGACGACTGCTTATAGCCCATTGAGTTGCTCACGGTGGTCGTTTAACCTCCAATCAAAAAAAAAAAAATGAATCATCAATGCCACATCTTCTGGAGGTTGTGACGCTGGTAAATCCTTCCTTTGAGGAACAGGCCTAATTGCCGAAGGGAAATAAGGATATTTCACATTTTCTGAAGGTTGTGGCAGAGGTAAATCTTCCCTGTGAGGAACAGGCTGCATTGGAGAAGGGAAATCGGGGTTTGGACCTAAACGTGTCCTCTGTTGTTTCTTAAATAGAAATAACCATGAGAAGAATGCTCTTTTGATTTGTTCCAAACCTTGGGAACTGCAAAAGACATATGACGAGAACCATTCACCCACCCGATGATAACCCTAATACATGTTGCACAACAGATATGAGAGGCCCCATCTGCTATCTTGATCAACCACTTTATAACCAAAGTAATGCTCGTAACACTTTTTAAATAACGGGATAAAGTTTCACCTCTCAGCATTGAAGGTTACTTCCCCACACACGTAACAGGAAGTATTTAAACACCTTTTTGGCATAACAGCACCATTTGAATTACAGCACTATTGCACAAGTTACTCTTCATTGCAAAAAGATAACACAACACTCGAAATGCTTACATACTGAATGCGAGCTGATAACCGAGGGCAGAGCGATGGCTGCTCAGATGTCGCGACGTAGAGATGTTGCAATTTTCACAAAATTTTTCAAAACAGTTCGAATCCAACAAAGCCACGAATTTAAGATATAATATCACTGATTTTAATTCATTGACATTTCACACAAACTGAAACAACTCTCGCGAAATACACGCTGTTAAAGGCGCAAGCATGGAGGGACTGAGGTAGTCCGAAGTCTTCTCTTTTCTGAGCGAACCGTTGCGGAAAGCAATGGTCCATTCACCTCCATACGCACATTCATGTTGTCATGGAAACGCTAGCAAGCGATCGTATCGAAGTTCTTCGCATCAGAACAGTGAAGACTCTGGAAGACCTGCTTGCGTTATGCCGTTGGACTGCTCGTTAGACTGATTCTCATAATCGAAAGAAGCGAATCCGCCCGTGTTTTTTTTCGCACCGAAATCATCGACATATCTTAATACCGTTGATAATTGACTTTTATTTGTGTATATTTAATTAACTGTTATTTGTGCATTCTCTGGGCTTCGCAGCTAGCCTCGAATATACGCCACTATTTAAATTAGAGTATACATTCCAAAATGCACGAACAGGTACATGGCATTCATGTTGCCCGTGATACAGTCGGTAACACGAAGTAAAAAAATACAGGTAGGGTCAGTTCCGGTTGAGCCGTCGGTTTGGAACGTAGGACTACGGCTTGCGGATCGGAGATTTGAAATGAGCTAGTCGAGTATGGTTTTAAAGCGTTTATTTAATTTGTTATAGCCAACACAGGTCTATGATACGAAAAGTACCTCACATAATTTTGACAAATAATGCTGGATACATTGCGAACACAAAGCAGATCGATACACGAATTGACCAATGTAGTGCTCTGTCTTCTTGGGTTTCTTACATTTCTGATCACTTGCTCTTGCGTCTCTTTTTGATTTTCTCCACTTTTGCTTGTGTTCATTCTACGAATTCCGCGGCATTGTCGAAAATGTTAACCCGTTCACACGAAAACATTTTTTTTAAATTTTAGTAAACCACTGCGATATGTTCTTTATATACTTGACTAGATCTCATCGAGAGCCACGCACAGTCGGTTTGCACTCACGGTTGTCTAGATAAACCGCGTTATTGTCACAAGAAAACAATTTTTTAAATGCTCAGTTCAAACCACTGTAAAATGTTCTTAATATATTTGAATAGATCTCGTCGAGAGCTTTAAAACGATACGGTTGCCGAGATAGACTGAGTCAAACGCGGCGGCACACCCAGAAATATTGCATCATCTCCCCGGCGCACAGAAAGCGTCGCGCGGAAGATGTATTGCGCAATACGCGAATTGGACTGCATGCTGTTTACGAATATGCTAACACGATTAGTGTGCGGCACGAATTTTTGATGCTATAATGGTTTCAATTGGGACCTATTTTTGTCACAGTCGGTCGGCCGTAAGTCGCCCCGTACTATCCGCGAAGTTAGACGTAGTCCTACGTCAAAAAACAAGAATGCGAAATTTATAATTTCATACGAATAAAATAATGAAATAATTTTCAATAATATTAACATTTTGTGCAAAACATTAGGAGATACCGTGTGTCTACGGCAAGAATGCGAATAGATGAAGTGCGCAGCGGAAATAATCGTCACTGGTGTAGACGACTGCATTCCTCCATCCGATAGCGATTACTGACTTCACCGAGGCTATGCGCAGACAATCCACAGCGCATCTCTGTGACATGTGCAGCCGGTTTCGACACCAGATGAGTTGCTTCGTGAGCTATGTGCCTCGGTAAGTACTAGTTAACTGTTTCAGTGCGATGACGGAAAATGCCGAAGCGTCGTCCACTATCTTCTGCAACGTTGTAATCGAAAGTGTTTTAAAGCAGTCTCTTGGATCACAGGCGTTAACTGAAAAAAGGCCTATTATTTTAAAAAGTAGACCAACACCTAATTTAAAAGACTTGAAAGTTTCTGGAGGGTTCATTCAGCATTTCAACGTGTCATAGTAGGAAAACTATACTTGTGGTTGCACGAAATTGTCGAAATCCTTTTGTGGCCGCGTCTTCTTTTCTCCTCTGACAGAAATGAGAACCTGAACCTACTCGTTTTTTTTAAGTACAATCGTATCGTAAACGAATATACATGACATGCTCAAATATAAGTAACCATACGTACTTACAAATAACTGCGTCAATAAATATAAATATAATCTCGTATTACTTCATTTTAGATATTATAGATTCAAGAGAATGTGTTTAATAAATGTGTAAAGTGACACACATAAATAATTAGTACAACAAAGTCACTGATCAAAAGGAATTTAATTATTAATACAAACATTTGACGAGGATCAGTTACATCAAACAGAGGTCATCGCTCTTTCCACGTTTATAAGTGAGTCACGAAAAAATTATCATTGGCCGCCACCGGGAATCGAACCCAGGGTTTTCCACTTACTCGCCGGATATGCTTCCACTGCATTACAGCGGCCTCGAATTTCTCCAGACTCACACCAACACCTGATTTAAAAGACGTGAAAGCGAGAATTTTTCCGTGGCTCACTTATAAACGTGGAAAGAGCGATGGCCTCTGTTTGATGAGGAATTTAATTATGCATAAAGTATCTTTGAGTACGTTTTTACATTAACTATATTTGTGCCAATATAATAAATATATTGTCGCTTCATCACTATATTTGTCACAAAATTGTGCTGTCCATTTGTCCAGCATGTGACAACGATTATATTTATTATCCCAGATGTTCCATCGAATAATATACTTCTAGTTGATTCTATGAACAAATGAGTATGTATGGAGTACACGTATTACATACATATATTTGAAATATATGGATTTTTTAGTACATATATTTGAAATATATGGATTTTTTAGTACATATATTTGAAATATATGGATTTTTTTTTAGTACATATATTTGAAATATATGGATTTTTTTAGTACACATATTTGAAATATATGGATTTTTTTAGTACATATATTTGAAATATATGGATTTTTTTAGTACATATATTTGAAATATATGTACTCAAAAATGAGTACATATATTTCAAATTAGAAATACCAGATATACGCACAATTGATTCCCTGTACTTACTCAAATATGAGTACGTGTCTTTTCCAAAAATGAGACACAAGTACTGGGAGCTATTATAAGCCCAGAATGTACCCAAAAACAAGTACATTTTGCTTATTTCTAAGTACCAATTTTAACAGTGTACGGAACAGAGGCCACATCAACAATGTGGAAAATTTTAGAGTGTTGCGAAATCGCCATTAAAACTCTAAGCATCATATTTCATCTCTTCTTTCTCTACTCAAATTCGGCAAGACGAGAACTGAATCTTCCTTAAGAGGAGCATTTGAATGAGGGAAACCTCTGAAACACGTTCATCGGTCAGACCGGAAAAAAGTGACCGTAGTTGGGAGGTGCCGTTGTTCAGAGGTTAGGCCTAAGTTAATACTATTTGTCAGTTCCTTTTCTATAAAAGCAGAGTAAGTGTATGAAACTAACGCACATAGAGAATTGTCGCAGGGCTTTTTCCAAATTCTGAATAAAATAATGAGCATATATCACAATTACTGGGATATGTAAATACACTGGTGTGCAAAAATTAAGGACGAAGAGGAGACATTAGCATAACAGCGGAACGAGCAGACAGAACGGACCGAAAGACCACTCAGGAGATAGACTAGGGTCCGGTACGGTAGGGCATGCGCATATATGCAGCATGACGTGGAGGGGGGGGGGGAGTGTCGGTAGGGTATAAAGCACACGGGCGGTGTACGCTCAGCAATTCGGTGAAAGCTATTGCACGGTGTACATCGGTTTGAACGACATCGAGTTTTGAGTTGCTGCCACCGTGTGATATGGCCAACAGACAATCCAGTAGACGACATCTAGATGACTTTACCCGAGGTCGCGTCATTGAGAAGTTGGAAAGAAAGTCGAAGTGTGACTAGTGCGGCCGAAGAGTTCGGGATCTCTCACAGCATCGTTTCACGAGCTTGGGGATCATTTCAAACGACAGGAACAGCTGTCCGAGAGTTTAGCAGTATATTGTCCTACAGGCGAGAAGAGACAGACGGCAGACAGCGGGAGAAATTCCAAGGCATATGCAACAGACAACTGGACGTCCGTTATCGCGTTTTACCGTGGCCCGGAGGCTGCACAAAGGTGGTCTATTTGCACGACGACCAGTACGGTGTGTGCCATTAACGCCTGCTCATCGGAGACGGTGGTTTCTGTGGTGCCAGGAACCCAAGAACTGGACGCACCAGCAATGGGGTCGAGTTTTCATTACGAATGAGAGCCGATTTAGTCTGACGAGCGATTCTAGACGAATACACATCTAGAGACAGCAGGTAACACGCAATCACACCTCGAACATCATCGAAAGGAACCGGTTTGGAGGTGGCGTAGTTCTCGTTTGGGGCGGTATCATGCTTGGTAGCCGAACAGACATCCACATCTTCCAAGGAGGTTCAGTCACTGGTGTCCGCTATTGTACCGAGGTTCTCCTGCCTCACGTGCGTCTGTTTAGAGGTGCTGTGGGTTCTGAGTTCCTCTTCATGGACGACAACGCTACACCTCTTCGTACAGTGGCTGTCACAGAGCTGTTAGAGAGTGAAGATATTCAACGCATGGATTAGTCCTCAAGGTCCCCGGACCTAAATCCAATCGAACACGTGTGGGACCTTCTCGAGAGACGCTTGGCAGCACGTCACCAGCCGTCAACAACGATTCCGCAGCTGCGATTGGCGTAATGGGCCGCGATGCCACAACAGCTCCTTGACAACCTCGTCCTCAGCATGGACAGACGTTGTAAATCCTGCAACGCAGTCAGGGGTGATCATATCCCCTACTAAAGACTGGATTTTTTTGGCAGCCGCCTGTCACATGGACGTTTCTGTCTTCTGTCCAGTTGTGCTCGAAGCTACCTTTTCAATAAAGTGTCTTTGTATCCTTTGGATTCCTTGTTTGGACGGTTTTGCTCACTTGTCCCATATTCTTACATCTTGGGGATCTTATGGTATGATTTGAGTCGATGTGGAGCACTTCTGCACGACGTTACATTCGAGAAACCGTCTCGTCCTTAATTTTTGCACGCCAGTGTATATGCGGCTAGTTGATGTATGAAATTATTTATTACATGGAGTTATCTTTAGGAAATGGTGAGTTTATTCATTTTGCTTATTTTGGTACTGATACAAAAATCAGTGAGGATTTATTTGAAGAAATTTGTTACCAATGACTGTTTTGATTTCTCTCTTTCTGATAATTACTTTCTCAACAGACACAATCACCTCTGATAATTTTGTGTATAAATCACTGTCTGAATGTGATTTAAATTTTCCAAACTTCTTTGTAGGTTTTCACTTTACAGTTGCCAGTTCCAGTCGCTAACTCATTAACTGTATCTTTGCTTTGATCCCCTGAAACCTTTGCACAAATTATTTCTTCAGTAAATCCCCGATTTGCCTCCTTACGTAACGATAACGTTCTGGCAAGGGGCGAACACTTATTACTTTTAATTATCTTCAATAGCTTTCACCTTTCTGCTAATATCAAAAACTTTAGTTTTTCATTCATTTTCATGAAAGTGCGAATTTAAACTGCAGAAAAAATGTGCTTTTTGCGAATGTTGAAAAGTCGTCCTGAATATTGCAAATCTTCGCCTTACGTGTACGTGAAACCAGCTTTCTTCGAAATGGGGAAAAGTCTACGGAGAAAATAATTTATGTATGCCAAACAATTCATCAAACAGTTGGGTTGAGAAACTCCTGAAAGTCAATACGGAATTAGCTCCGCGCCTCTAGCGATGCGGGGATCAGAATGCAAACGCAGCTGTTAGCCTACAAAAAACTAAACTTAGTTCAAGAACAACATTCTCCAGATTCAGAACAGTAAAACAACTGATTATTTACAGCTGAGTTTTTTAAGCAGAAAAAGGAATAACAAGTATGACTTGCAGTTTAAATTCACGATCGTTTCTCGTTATCTTCTCATATTGCTCAGCTCACTGGAACTGGATGGCTTTAGCAAATCTTTTACAATCAATCAATCACGTAGTAGAGGTTTTTAGGAAGGCAGTGCCTGACGCCTATACTCTGGGTCAACCTAAGAGTGAACCACTATGAAGGGTGCGAAACAGCTACCTCCGCTAAGAAAAATAGTCCCTAACGTTTAGAGCGAAAAGCATCAGAATTATTGCTTAGAATCCATTTTTGTTTGCTCAACAGTTTATTAGACAAAAATTGCTATCTAAAAACAAATTCTAGAAGTCTGAGTTCTTTTAGAAATAAATTTGTTCTGAGAAGTTGCTGATTCAAGAGCTTTGCACTTTCGGCTATTTCTGCCCATTTGGGATACAACTCGGACAGGGGGAAGGGATGGAAGACCTCTCCCAATATTAACAACAGAGAGACAATACATTGACAATCGGGGAAACTCGAAGGGTGCGTTTCTTAAACAGGCAGTAGGGGAAGCAGTTCGGCCTCCACCATACCCCCCACTCACAATCCCCACTGCTTGTGAGATGTGTGGGGGGAATCAGAAAGGAAACAGTAGAAGAGCACATTAACGCGGATGGATACAGTTCTTGCGTTCCACGACGAGATGTGATAAGGCTCTCCCGCCTTTCCCAGTAGTACACTTTTAGGGTGAATTGGAGTATAGTCTTAAACAGCGGTTTGAAAGAAGATTAGCGTTATGTTACTCTAACAGAAAAATATTACAGACAGTGAACTGCAACTGCAGAGTTTGCCGGCCTCAAGCGGAAAGCAGGAACACAACCCACAGGGACAAAACCAACCAACACCACCGCCAACGGGCAGCATTTATATTAGCGTATATATGTCAGTCCCCCCCCCCCCGCGTTAGGTGGGGATGGGGGAGAATGAAATATTTACGGGATATGGAGCTCGCCTTAGATAATTACCGCCACACGTTTATTTTTGCTTAAGCATTCCACTGTACCCGCCAGAATGCTTGTATAGCAACAGTCTTTGTCCCTCTTTTATATCTTCCAGACGAAGTAAAGGAACTGCGTAAAATCCTTACTGGAAAAGTGTCCGATAGACCTTCAGGACAGACTGAGGTGTCCGTTGACCGTTCATAAGAGGTCCCGTTATTTGGAGGTTACTGATAATGTTAATCCTACCGCAGCTATTTTGTAGTGACCAAAACTTGCACTTGTTTGGAGGCTGCCGTTGTTCGGAGATGACGGAGGTTTTACTGCATTTACTGAAAGCACGGAATAGACGAATGTGATTTAGTAGCGGATACAGGTGAGGAAATGACCTGCATTTTTTTATAGTTTTAGAATGAACTCCGCTAAATGTATCAGATGGATCACAGAAGACAACTTTCATATGCTTACATACTGATTTGGACGAAAATTAAGATAAAGATATCTCTGGTGAGTTTCCGATTCTATAAGTACATTCTCAGTTTTCTGAACTAATCAGAAATAATATAATTCATATGTCTTATGAACTGAATCCTAATTTTCTACGTACGAAAGCCATAAATTGCTTAAAAAATATCAGACATTTGTTAATGAAACCGCTGCCTGAAAATGATGCTTATCTACCTACCTGAAGACGAAAACCAGAAGATAAAGGATATATTGCCAATATTAAAATGAAAGGAAACTTAATTTCTGAAGAGAAATGTGAAGCGTACAATAGAGCAATTGTGATTTACGAAATGTTAAAAAATGCCTTATTTCTGAGTACTGTAACTCAGTTACGTCAACCAAATACAAATGAAGGACTGTGAACAAGGGATGCGAGCATACATCAAAATGTGCTTAACACAGTTAATAAAGTCGCCTTTTAAATGTAGAAACGAGAAGCTGCCATCAAAATGCAAGATATCTCTGTAAAATAATGATTTTTCCTTTGTAAATATTAGAAAAACTTAATATCCAAACGTTTCCTGAGCATGACACCCTTGCTGTGAGCAATAATTGTTTACTTTCTCGCCTTTAAGTCCTTGGTCCAACAAAAGATAGTCAGTCTTCTTTCGCATGCGGAAGTGATGTTTTCCACCATTTTTGTTTTATTTCCTGTACATTTTTGCTCATCTGAAGACGAAGCTGTGAGATTTCCCAGACTTATTTTCTTTCAAAATCGATTTCGGAAGGCGCTAGATAACCGCGTATGTCTTATTTCATTCTCCCCCGTCTACACAGCCGATTTCATGGATTTCCTATTTTTTTCTTCCCCTCCCAGTCAGCGAGCAGTGGAAGATTGATCTCTGCGCTCTACGCGAACTATCTCAGTAGCACGGAAGTCTCTTTAATGTGAGCCAAACGCTTTTCTTCTACGTGATCAACGGAGAAGTATGTTCAGTTAGCATCACGTCAAGATGTTAATGGAGCGTGTTTCTCCTTTGTCGACAAGGCGCTGCTGAATCGAAGGGATCTCCTTCACTTCGTTTTATACCCAATAAACTAGAGGATGTGGAAAATACATTAACCGTTCAGCTACACTTCCTTTTTATCTTATTTGATACCACTAGGCCAAGTATAAGGAGAAATCCGAAAGATTTGGGTAACATTTTTACTAGACATGCTACACTGGAACGAACATTTCAGAATGTAAAGTAAACCTCTAAACTGTGTTTAACTGTTTTCACGGGAATGACTATCGAATTTGCCGTTATGGAATTGAGAACATAACGCTGCAATAAAAGTTCTTGTTTTTTAAAATCAAAATTTGTTAGCCCTTCCCTCTTACTCCTGAATGTAGATTTTCATGTTTGTGCCTCAAATCTTTCACGAATTATCCTATAAAAATATTTCTTGTTTATATTTAAGCCTAACAGCATTCGACAGAATTTACTTATAAAACGACACGAGCATTTAAGCTACCAAAGCCTTACCTGTAATTTCGTATTATAGCAGTTATTTCCTGTACATTTGAAACTCGTGGTTTTTTTTTATTTGGGGGTTTAACGACAATTGTGAGCAACTCAACGGGCTATAAACAGTGTTCCGTCCCTAACTTTTTGTGCTACTGGTTCCAAAAAAGGAAGAGAGCCAGTGCCGTAAGACAAACACAGCATGCATGCCTCACCGGGATTTTAACCCTGACCCTTCTCAAACGAGTGGTCATGAGCCAGCGTTTAGACCACTGCACCACCGGGGCTACTCTCAGTTTTTATGAGATGGAGTTCCTCAACTAAATTAATTCTGTAATTAAGAATAGCAATTACACTGCCGGACAATTGCTAAGAACGGATGACAATAGCAACGATAGCAACCATAAAATGAAAGGCAGGAAAATGTGGAAATTAGCATAAGTGCGGGATACAGTAAGACGTGTTCTGCGTATGCAAATTTTGGATTGCCGAACTTGTTCGTGACGTCATAGCGCTGATAAGAGATATAAAGGATTTGACGCGTATTGACCGTTGTTGTTCAAACGCAAAGTTGAAAGGGAAAGAATCAATTGACGAACTTGCAATTTTCAGTATGTCTTCCCGACATCACCTAGATGATTTTACGCGTGGCCATATTATTGGCAAGATTGAAGAAGTTCGAAAAATAACAGATGTTGCCAGGGAGTTCGACGTCAGCCGCAGTGTTGTTTCAAGGCTTTGGAAATCATTTCAAACAAATGGAGAGTGTAGCAAACGTCACGGGGGAGGTCGTGTTCGCAGTACCACACCTGCAGAAGATCGGCACATAGTGCTATCAACAAAAAGACACCGGCGCAGCACAACTGGTGAGGTAGCAAATCAGTTTATGGCTGCTACTGGCAAGCGGATCTCCCGAAAAACATTTGCCAGACGTTTGCATGAAGGAAGACTATACGCCCGCCGTCCTGTTGTGTGCATCCCATTGTCCAGACGTCACCGTACCGCCCGTTTGCAATGGTGCCATCAACATCGCAATTGGACTGATAACGACTGGTCTGCTGTCCTCTTCTCAGATGAGAGTAGATACACTCTATTGTCTGATTGTCGACGACAACTGATCTGGCGTGATAGTGGTACTGCATATTGTCCTGCAAACATAGAGGAAAGGGACCGATATCCGACATGTAGTGTCATGGTATGGGCTGGCATCATGATCAATGGCCGTACATCCCTCTATATGCTTCCAACTGGGACTATGACTGGCCAACGATACATTAATGATGTTCTGCTACCTCATGTTCGCATGTTCCGTGGTGCTGTCGGTGATAGATTCATTTTCATGGACGACAACGCAACATGTCATCGAACAGTCGCTGTCCAGGAGTGTCTTGAGAGCGAGGATATTCAACGCCTCGTATGGCCAGCACGTTCTCCTGATCTGAATCCCATTGAAAATGTGTGGGATGCTTTGGGGAGGAGTCTTGCTGGTCGCCAATGCCCTCCAATAAACAAGGACACCCTCATCCGTGCACTGACAGAGGAATGGGATAAATTACCCCAACAGCTGCTTGATAATGTTGTGCAAAGCATGACACGACGTGTAGAATCTTGCATCGCCCTCCATGGTGGCCATAACCCGTATTGACATCTTACGCCGGAACGCCTGCGGACGGTATTGCATTTTTTTCACGTTTACGTATTCTGCACAAAATGGCCTGTTTGTCCCTTGAACACGTTCCAAAGCCTTCTGGATTTCAAAGCACAATAAATTGTCTTTCTTGTAATGTCCTGGCATTCTGACATTATTTTATTTCACTTGGCATCCAACCACACTTACTTTTTTATGCGCTGTATAGCCGTTTATGATCCGTCCTTAGCAACTGTCCAGCAGTGTAATATAACAGTTGGAGACGCATTTGAAGCGGTGAGACAGTGTAAGAAGCGAAGACTTGTTAAAGGCTTGTAAGACTCGTAAATGCTTATCAAAGACTTGTTAAAGGTAATGCTTGTAACAAGCACAGTAGAAACAATGTAATGTGGAGTATGATTTCCTTTTCCTTTATGTCACACAAGAAACGAAAAGTCTGTCAGTAAATGCTCTCATTACAACTAGGGTGTACCTTTCTGCGATGGTAATTACTTTTTCAAAATAAACAGGGCTTGTACAAGGTGACTTACCGATGATACTGATATTTTTTCAAGTCGAAAGGCAAGTAAAGATAAAATAATATTCTTGAAGAAGAAAAGTCAAAGGTGAACTTACAACAAAAAGGTAGTTCTTATACCTTTAAAGTTCAACGTTTTCATCAACAGGAAAAACATTTAAGCAAATGAAATGAAATAAAAATATTTTAATGTACATTGGCCAGCTAAGGGCAGCATCAAGAATGGCTTTCAAGTAAAAGACTTGGTTGGACGGCATCTGGAAGAAACTTCAAAGAGCGAATTGTCCCCAAGTCACAAAAGGAAGCCTTTGATCAGGAAATGAATTAACTGCATGCAGATTTACTGTGACAGACATCCACAAAAATATTGGTTCAAAGAAGCTTGCAGTGATATATGTTTGGGTAAAGTACTGTAGAAATGCCAGAGAAGGACTCCTGAATCACGGAAAATTTGAAGCTCACGGTTGCTGAGCGGTATGAGCATTATTACTATGTCTATAAATCGGAATGCTGTTGAAATGAGGGTCTATGCTCAGTTGATTCCAAGAGACAGGAAACTTTTCGAAAAGAAAACAAAACATAACAGAATGGAAGATGAAATAACTTATATTGCTTCCGTGTGGAAGAAAATTACTCCAGACGAGAAGATACGAAGATTTTCCCAACAGTTGGGACGTGCTGCCCTGCAGGACACACATGAGATAAAGGCAGATAGAGTAAGAGTTCATGCCAGTGTAGTATAGTGGATAACACTCGAAGCTCCGGAACCGAGAGTTGTGGGTTCGAATCCCACCTTTGGCATAAAAATGATGGAGCAATTTACTTCGTCATACAGTTTTAAAGCGACCTACATCAAGCATCAGAGTTCCAGTGATTATGTGATTAGTATCGCTCTTTAGCACAGAATCACATACAAGGTGTTCGTAAACTGTTTTGACAAAAGATGAGGGGTGATAGTACCCATCAAGACGAACAATATTTATAATGGAACCTAGGGTCGCATTCCACTCTGAGTGTCAAGAAAGAGTAACTTCGAAATACGTCCAACAAGCACAAGTCGTCACTTCAGACGTCATTTCTTTCGTGCCGGAGAAGTAGCACATCGCCAGAACATCACCGTCAAGCATTTACCGTATAAAAATTCCCAGAGAAAAGACGCACCATTGACAGTTGCAGCTGATTGGCTTATCAAGGTGCAGTAGACACTTCCTGAATGCCACATATCCCGCACGATGGATTGGACTTGGCGGACCTGTGGCATGGCCTCCACGCTCACCGGACTTAAACCCACTGGACCTCTTCTGGGGGCACATGAAATCATAGGTGTACGAGACGCCTGTGGACTCCGTGGAAGATCTCGTCGCGAGAATCGTTGTTGCAGCGGACAGGATAAACACGACACCAGGAGTCTTCGAGAGGGTGCGCCAGTCTTACATTCGCCGGTGTAAATTGAGCAACGGCACCCGTGGCCGCCACTTTGAGCATCTACTTTGAGTCTGTCCCTGATCTCCATAAATGGGATTGTGCAACTTATGATGTCGTTAATTCTCTTTCTTTGCACTGTTGAAAGTTCAACTTGGACATCTAACTTTACTCCTTTCTGACACTCAGAGTGGAATGCGAGAGTGAAATGCTACCCTAGGTTCCATTGTAAATTTTGTTTGTCTTGATGTGTACTATCACCCCTCTTCTTTTATCAAAACAGTTTACGAACACCCTGTATTTGTCCACTGCATGGACACTTTATTGGGATCATGTCTGTGAAGAACACGGTCCAATCAGGTAACCGTTTTAAAGAACAATTTCACGAGAAAGAACAGGGTAAAGACAAATTGTACTTTAAGTAGTATTATAATAGTTCTTAAAGGCAATCATTCTAGAAGAAGAGCTTACACCCCTGTCCTGAAAATGTACAGAACCTGAGCATCTGAGGAAAAAACGTGACAACTTGTTTGAATTCCTAGGAAGAAAGTCGGGATGTGTGAGGTATAGCTTTTTTATTATTTCGGAGTTTAACTACCACACTGAACAAATCTGTTGTAGTTGTAGTTACCAGTTTCAAATTTAGGGTCAGTGGTTCCAGGGAAGAGCGAAACTACCAAGAGGCAAACACACCATTCATTCCTCATCCTGGACTCAAACCTGGGACCATTTCGGAAGCTTAGGCCGCTGCATCACAGGCGCGTGGCGTACGTTTTACTGTGATTGTGTAAAGACATAAATGCCTGTGTCTTGTAATAAAAAAAAATGAATTGAAAACAGGTAGCGAATATGTGCTTTTTAGGAAAAATTCACGTTGTGGTTTACATTCATGATATTGTTACGTAATCTTCCAATTTTTAAGTACACTATGCATTAAATTATCATTTATTTATTTTTTTGAATGCGCATATCAAGTCCTTAAATCAATTCAATTGATACTGCTTCTTTGCTGGATACAAATAAAAATTTCACTAAGCATTCACTATTGATATACCGACAAGACGTTTTCACATACTAACTTTAACCTACCGGACATGTATTGGTTTCGTATACAAATCGGACGGTTTCAGAAGTAAGAAGATAACCGCGTTTCAAATCTGTGAATAAAACCTGACAAGTCAAGACTAAACTGGAAAAGCAGTATATAATCAAACTTTAACTCAAGCGAAAATTTGTTTAATCTTGTGCACTTATCCAATTTTAAACCATAAACGTAATTTCGGTTACAGATCAATAAAGGCTATCTAGTTAAGACACCATAGTTAAAAGAAAAACTAATCTTTTTTTTCAAAACAATAAACTAATCAAAATCGAAGAATGGTTAACATCCGCATTAAGTTCAGTAAATATTTTCTCTTTTCCTGAATGAAGCTCATTATTTTGCAAACGTTGCAGCAAAAAAAGAAAGATGCGCTTTAATTGTCGAATGTAATTTTCCAAGAGAATTACCAGATAAATTGTTCTTCTACACTAGGAACATTCCCTCTAATTTGCGATGGCGTAGGCGAACGGATGTTGGGATGTAGCCTCTCAGAGTTTTATTTGGTCGGATCGTTTAATGAAAAGCCGGCCGATGTTTCTAAATAAAACTTACATAGCAGCCCTTCGAATGAAAGTAAATGAATCGTTTCCTATGAGATTAGCCACTCGCGCACCAAGGAATTAATTATATTTTTGTGGTACATGTCTTTTTTAAAAAGATTGTACTGTTCGCGAACTGAAGTCTTTTGCTTATCCTATTTAACAAATCTCATTGAAGCTAAAAGCATCCTTTCGAAAAAAGATTAAATTTTATGTTCCACGCCAAAACTATTCAGAAGAAAAACATCTCACTGTTGAATAAATTGTGTTTTATTTAACGATTCTTTGGTAACTTGGGCCTCAAGAAACTACCACTTTTTTTTTGAGAAATAATTTTTATTAGCATTCTTTCTTCTGCGGAAAAAATTGCCTTTTTTTGTCATGTCTGTTATAGAAATATTTCAGGAAGGTGAATACACATTGTAATTTTACCTAGCTTTAAACTCTTGTCTGATTTATTTCATATATAAATTCCAATGGCGTATCTTGGGGCGTATCTTGGGTCTGAGACCTGGGCTATCTCACCCCCCCCGTCCCTTCCCAGTACTGTTTTTATTTTAAATTGCAAAGTTTAATTTTTAATTGTTAAGTAATAGAAGTAACATTTTTTCTAAATTTTAGGTACATGCTATTGCTAACATGTTACCAAATAATTATGAGGATTAGGATTTGTACATGAACTACATTCTTCTTCTGAATATACTTTATTTGTATATGTACTCCTTTTTTCTTTCCATTTGTGTGAACTTGAGTGTTACGTTTTCATAAAAATTTTTTCCAAGTACTTTTTCATATTTAAAAAGAATGCTCTTCTCTATTGACAAAACAGCCAAGTTCCTCAAATTTTCATGTCCTTGTGTGGCTCTAAGACATATCTTGGTTCTTTTTAATGCAAAAAAACTTCTTTCGGCAGCTGCAGTTGTTGATGGAAACTTTAATATTAGGTCTGCCAATTTGTAGCGAATAAAACACCTTCAGTTCATTTTTCAGTTGAGCTGTATCAAAATTTGAAGCATAGAGTTCTTTAAGTTCTGACAGTAGATGATCAGGAAAGCTTTCACAAAATTTATTAAAAGAGTTCGAATCCAACAAAGCCACGAATTTAAGACATAATATCACTGAATGTAATTCATTGACACTTCACACAAACTGAAACAACTCTCGCAAAACACGTGCTGTTACAGGCGGACGCATGCGAGTGACTGAGGTAGTCGAAGTCTTCTCTTTTCTGAGCGAACCGTTGCCCAATGCAATGGCCCATTTCCATTCACCCGCTTATTCATGTTGTCATGGAAACGCTAGCAGGCAATCGTATGGAAGGTCTTCGAATCAGAACAACGAAGACTCTGGAAGAGCTGGTTTCGTTACTCCGTCGGTCTTCGCTCGCCAGACTGAGTTAAAGAAGTGCATCCGTACGTGTGTTTTTTTCGCAGCGAAAGCATCGACATATCTTAATACCGTTGATAATTGACTTTTACACTGAAGAGCAATTGAACTAGAGACAGCTGGTGTTATGCAAATGTGGCGCTGTGGGCGGCCCTGTAAACGGAAACGACATGACGTATGCAGCGATCCGATAATATGAGGAGTAATATGAAGGGAATCAGTAAGAGTCGGACGCAGTACGGGTAAGACTAAGGATCTAAGCGCATTTGATCGTGGGCAAATTCTTGCGGCCAGACGAATGGGTCACTCCATCTCGGAAGTCGTGCAGGCACTGAGATTTTCACGAGCCACTGTGTCACCGGTGCACCGTGAGTACATCGAATCCAGTAAAACCATCCCTGCAAGGGCCAACTGCCGTGGACAACAGTGTGTGGATGAGCGGAGTCATCGTCGGCTAACTCGCATTGTAACAGCGGATAGATGGGCCACAGCGCAAGAAATCACTCGGCAATTTAACGCTGGTGCACAAAAACATGTAAGCAGCCACACCATCCAGAACAATCTCCTCGCTATGGGGTACAGAAGCCATCGTCCCACGAGGGTACCGCTGCTGACCGCACATCACAGGGTGCAAAGATTAGCATGGGCGCGGGAACATCGCCACTGGACCTTAGACATGTGGAAAAATGTTGCCTGGACTGATGAGTCGAGATTCACTTTGGTACATGCGGATAGTAGGATACGAGTATGGCGCAAACCACATGAAGCAATGGATCCTTCTTGCCAGCAGGGTACTCTTCAAGTCTGGGGACTGTTTACGTGGACTGAAATGGGACCCCTAGTACGTGTGACATCGTCCCTCACAGGTCAACGTTACCGGGATATCCTGGACGGCCATTTGCTCCCGTTTGTGCCTCTTCAACATCCCACTGGGGGACTTAACCTGCAACAAGACAATACACCGTGCCATCGCTCCCGAACTGTATCCGGATGGTTGGATGAACACTCCACCGACGTGATCTCGCTTCCTTGGCCAGCTAGGTCACCTGACCTCAATCCCATCGAGCACATCTGTGATGCCATCGAGAGAGATGTTCGAGGCTCTGACCCCCTCCATGAAATCTTCGTGAACTGTGGGAGCTTGGTCAGGGGTCGTGGATCCGTATGGCTTTCGAACGCTTCCGGTATCTTTTTGAGTCCATGCCGAGACGAATCGCCACCGTCATCAGGGCGAAAGGTGGTGCTACACGTTACTAGACAGGCATCTCTAATTCAATTGCTCTTCAGTGTATATGTGCATATTTAATTGGCATTTTTTGTGCATTGTCTGGGCTTCGCAACTAGCCTAGCTAACCTCGAATATTCGCCACTGATAAATTCTGCCTTTATATTATACTAACCTGCAATATGGATCGTTTCTGTAACCACTTTGTTCATTTCTTTAGAAATTCTTTTATTATCCTTACAGAAATTTATTTACCATAAAGGTTGTGCTGAAAATGGTCTTCACGAGCAGCGATGCAAAGTTCCGCGCGCGGTAACAAGTTCATGAAAACAGATCTCAGTTCAACGGCTGAGATGTTGTTTATCTCCTGACGTAATGGCGTTCTTCAACTCTTCCGAGGCTCGTTGGTTGTCCCTGTACAGTATCCTTTTTAGCGAGACCTATAGTCAAAAATCACAAGGCGATAGGTGCGGAAAGCAGACTGGTCACAGTTATGCACTATGACAATTCTGTCCTTTGTGCATTCTGGCAAAAGATCGAAAAACACGTATGGCATGTAGCTTTGTCTTGCTGGAAGAAAGTGTAGTTCCGTTCACAAACTGAGCGAAAATATCCAGATACGCATCCATACTAGTGGTCTCCACGATGAAGATCTGTTCAACCATCCGGTTCCCAGAGACCGTGCACCAAACAACTATTTTTAAATCGTAGAGTGATCTCTTTACATGCGGATTTTCTGAAAACCAGTATCATGCATTCTGCGCGTTGACATATCCTGACAGATCAAATCAAGCTTCATCGGTTGAAAAGAGTAGAAATAGGTCCATGAATCCCCCCGCAACCGTTTTTAAAAGCTATTCACAGTTATAACGAAGTAAATTTCTCCGTCATTTCTGTCCACGCCAGGATTCGAACCCGGGTCCCGTCATTCCGGAATAAGTCACTCTACCAATTGAGCTACGCAGACGTTTTATTCTGATTCCTATCTGCCTTTATGTCGTGTGCGTCCTTCTGGCAGGTACGTCACATCTCCTGGTACGTTACATCATCTCCCCCTTATTTTCTTTTTTTTTTTTTTTTTTTCGAAGTGCTGGAGAAGGGATTCTCTTCTTTTTCCTATCTCGCGGTGTGGAAATAACATCACACCATTGCGAGATTTTGAACGGTCGGGTCATCCGGATAGTTCGGGCGCCATTATAATGAAGTAAATTTCTCCGTCATTTCTGTCCACGCCAGGATTCGAACCCGGGTCCCGTCATTCCGGAATAAGTCACTTTACCAATTTAGCTACGCGGACGTTTTATTCTGACTCCTATCTGCCTTTATGTCGTGTGCGTCCTTCGGGCAGGTACGTCACATCTCCTGGTACGTTACACAGTAAGCCTCACATACCTTTGCGTCATGTGCCCTTAGTTCCTGCACAGCACCGACACGATATGATTTAAGTCTCAAATCATAGACTATACGCTGATATGATTTCGCGATCGCCCTGTCATGATTATCGCTGCGTCGGGTCATCAGGGATTTTTTCCCATCCGATCCGCAATACCGGCGACAGCCTCTGGGGTGGAAACGGAAATATTGGTGTCAGCTTTGGGGTATGGATTAATTGCTCACAGAACCCGAAGTAAACTATATTTTCTCCAATTGCTGAATTGTGCGTTTTCAGGAACACTGGAAACGGGATATTACTGCTCGAATCCCTCATGTGTGTTCGAAAATACAAATCGCCAGTTTAAGTACTCTATTCCGATGAACATAGCATGTCTTCTCTCCAGCACGCACACAACTAAATTAACAAATCAAAACACTATCGCCAAGTTCTCCAGCATCCCAGCCACAGTTGACAAAAAGGCCTAGGTTACGTTTAAAACGGCCAAAAAAAAAAAAAAAAAAAACCCTTAAAAAGGAAAGGATTGCCAAATATCCTGGGCATAAAAAGGCCTGGTTTGCGTTTAACAAAGGCCTTAGACACACTTTACATGAATAACAGTCACTTATATTGAATTCACGATGAAACTTCATATTTCTCATTAAACTTGTTATGTGACAGAACCAACTGAAATAGTTACCATAAAAATGTAGATTTTTGTCATTATGCGAAAAAAGAAAAAGAAAAATGCAAATTTTATGTTGAAAGAAATACGGGATTACGTCATATAAATACAAATTTTGAAGATGACAATCCGATTTTTGGCGTAAATGTGACAAGGACGGTAAGTCAGATAATATCTGAAAATCGGATAATATCGCCAAAAATTGGATTGTCATCTTCAAAATTTGTATTATATGGCGTAATCCCGTATTTCTTTCATGATTTATCTGCTTCTCCGGGCAAACACGGGATATGATTCTTAACCTCCAAATTCGCTAAACATGAATGCCGGTTGCTTCGACTAGCGAATCCTGTGATGGTTATATTCAAATTGATCGGAAACTTGAAACGTGATCGTTTTGGGTGGTGTAGTGGTTAGCATACCCGGGCGTTTTCTGGGAGACGCGGGTTCGAATCCCTCTCCAGGACGATGAAAAATTTCAAGTTTTCGGATCTGACTTACCATCCTTGTCACATTTACGCCAAAAATCGGATTGTCATCTTCGAAATTTGTATTTTATGTTTAATTTACTCTAAGGAATAATTTCTTTGGATTTACATGATGTAAAATTAAGTTTTACATGTCATAAAATTAAGTTAAGCTGGCATTTTTTATATATTTTCTTATTTCCGTAATTGGGTACTTAAGCTTGAAATTACACTCGCCACTGCTAGCTTATAGACTGGGCATACAGGCTAACAAATGTCATTGCAGCTGTTGTTGCCAATTCACCAATTCAGAAAGCAGAAACTTCCACACACACACCCCTTCAAATATTAGGTAAAATTAGTTTAGGCAATACCCAGATGTCAGGTATTGCCTAAACTGTTACAAAATTAAAATAGTTCATTTCCACGTTTACAGGAAATTTTTTTTTTAAATTAAAAGGCGACGCCATTTGCTTTGTTCCTTTTTTAGGGCCTGGAAGCTCGTATTAAGGCCTCAGAGGCTTTAAAAGGTCTGATCTGACAGTCCTGATCTCAGCTACCCGGGGACGACTATCGTAATCAGGGTTACTTTTTTCGTGAGGCCACGAAATATCCATGGAAACATCTGGCTGCTGTCCCCAGCTAGTTCTGGGTGAGCATCTTCAAAGAACCAGTGTCGTTCTTAAGTTTCTGTTTTTTTTTTTTTTGCCGGAATGCGTGCTCACCTGCATTAGCGACCGCTGTTCATTCTATGAACAACTAAATAAAATGAAATGCGAATAAATGCTTCCAAGAGTCGAAATAGAAGGGTCCAGAAGTCGAATCAGAATAATCGGATATCTATAAATTTTGAATGAGAAGAATAAGATATTTTCAAATTTTAGAAGTGCTTCGAAAAATGGAATAATGAAACCTTCTCTTCAAGTAACATCGTGACTCTTATCAATAAATCCACACGTCTTTACGCTCACACATGAGAAGCCGATGAAGCCAAAACGCCGTGGCTGCCACTGACAGAGTTATAGCAGGGAAACACGCAAAGATCTCATATGCGCTTCAAATCCTGTTGATGAGTCGAGGGATGTTGAAACTAAAGACAACGATCTTCAGTTATTCCCGTGCTGCTAATTGATGACTATGTGACTTAAATCTGCTTTATCGCATTGCTTCAATAAGGACAGAAAAAATCCTACTATCATTAACGCACTTACTGCTAGAACACATTAACAAAACAAACCTAAGTACTGACACAAATCTTGAGCTCTCTCTTTCTATTCATGTGATTGCGTGTGTGTGTGTGTGTGTGTGCGTGTGTGTTAAATTAAAGTAATCACAGATTTTAATACTTACAATCGAAGGAAAAAATCCGCCCTAGTTACCGAGTGGTCTAAGGCGCTGGCTTTGAATCATTCATTCGAAATGGGCTCGAGTTCGAACACCGCATGAGGCAGACACTGGCTTTGTGTACATTTTACGACGCTGGAACTGTTCGTTACCTCTGGCCAGTGGCGCAGATTTAAGGACGCGAGCGACTGCTTGTAACCCAGTGAGTTGCTATTGGTGTTCGTTAAGCTCCGAAAAAGGAAAAAAAACTTTGCGAGTATCTTGAGCTGCGGGTCTAATTTCGAGTCAGACTGTTTTTTTTTTTTGTTTTTTTTTTGATTGGAGGTTTAACGACTACCGTGAGCAACTCAATGGGCTATAAGCAGTCGCCCGTCCCTAATTTAGGGTCACTGGCTCCAGGGAAGGGAGAGAGCCAGTGCCGTAAGACAAACACAACATCCATGCCTCACCGGGATTCGAACCCGGACCCCGTTCGGACGAAAGATCAGAGGCCATCGCTTAGACCACTGCGCCACCGGGGCGGCCGAGTCAGACTGTATGTTGTGTGCTTGTTGCACTCTGGTCAACGCTTGTTCTAGAGCCAGAATGCATAAATTAAACTACTCTGCTCGACATAGAAAATGCCACACCTTGAAGAAATACACGAAACATCTTAAACGTCTATCTCGGTCATTTGAGCTCCATGCTGGGCTATACATTCGGCAACACGGAAAACAGTGGATAAGTCCCACGATGGTCTCCTGAGATATCGCTGATCATGCGTCGCTGTCTTGTGTTCACAATTCTTCGACATTGCGAGGGCGTCGTACAGAGACGTAAAGTCGTCTGCCAATGACGCTGTTCTCTTTTCGGGAGAAGCCTGAAGATCTAGCTGGCCAGGGCAGCACTTGGGCACCTTGGCACTGTCTGCTCATGTTGGCAGTATACAAGCTGGCATTATCTTGTTAAAACTAGGCATCGGAAATACGGCAACAAAATGGGCTCCAACATCTCATCGGCTTATCGTCGTTCTGTCGTTGTACTTACGAGCCGTGCACGGCTCTTGAAATTGATAGCTCACCAAACCATAACACCACCAGGCTGAGGAGCTGAATAACACTCACGGCTGGCAACAAGATCAGCCCGGTAACCACGTCGTCTCCAGCTTCTCAATCGACGATCGTCGGTGCTAATACAGAAGCGAGAGTCGACGCTAAATATGACATGGTTCCATTCGTCCCACCACACGTCTGGTACTGTAACACTGCAACCTTGCGCGATGATATACTGCGGTGAATGGCAATCATCGCAATGGCTGGCGAGAGCTCATACAATCTGCTGTTCACAGTCAGTGTAGATACCGGAATGTACACAGCTGCCTGTACACCACATTGAATATTCTATTTCTTAGATGTTCCGTTACTCTTGCTATTTTTCAGTAAAGGTGGTCCAACTTTCTCTATTTTCGAGTAAAGGTGTCCAACGTTTTCTATTTTTAAGGTGTTTTTTAAACTGGTTTGTCCAAACGTGTCGGAGATATTAGCTGTTTTTCCCAGCATACTTTCACACTTCATTTGATAAGAATGGTATCGAATTTATCCATAGAGCTGGTTTCACAAGTTTTGGTACAATAAACTTCTATGGGATTCTACTCGTTGTTGATTGATAGCTTAAAATTTGGTACAGAAATTTACACACTATATTAACATGATTATCTGTGTTCTAATTTTCTTTCAATTAATCCCCAAAACGCTGCTATTATCATCATTTTTTCAATTCTATTACTATTACTGACTTTATGAAGACGTTCAATGAAGTTCTTTTCTTTTCACGTCTTCTTACTTCCAAATATATCTTAGATGTAAAACTGAAATGGAAGTTGAATTGCCGATATCGCAATTTAAGTGAAATGAATTTATGAATGTAAGTGTAGCTTTGCTGCACAAAATAAAAAAAATACTATTTATTCATCTGGAGAGAGGAAAGTAAACTGTGACTTTTTGACGTCTTTGGACGTTGTCAATGGAAACAGGAACGCAGGACGGACATGGATCGATATTGACTCCAAAGGAATCCGACACGTCATCTGAAATTCATGAAAAGACAAAAATGACACTCGGCAGATTTTTTTTTTTCGGAATGAAGGAGAACGTATCGAAAACTGCTAATGTGTAATGCATGTTCTTTTCATGCAGTGTAGCCCAGAAAATTTTCCAGTGGAGCTGTACTACTCTTTTATTCTCTTTTCTTAAAGTAGAAAAATCACACAGCACTCTAATTCAATGCATTAATACCATATAATGTTTATTTCAGTTTTGTGTAACCCCTTGAAATTTTTATTGAAAAACTTTGACCTCCAGAAGCGCATGCCTGCGCTCTGTGGGTGACGTCAGCCATTCGGACTTGAAGATCGTACTTCTTCTTTTTTTTTTTTTTTTTTTTGATTGGAGGTTTAACGACCACCGTGAGCAACTCAATGGGCTATAAGCAGTCGCCCGTTCCTAATTTAGGGTCACTGGTTCCAGGGAAGGGAGAGAACCAGTGCCGTAAGACAAACACAACATCCATGCCTCACCGGGATTCGAACCCGGACCCCTATCGGACGAATGATCAGAGGCCAGCGTCTTAGACCTCTGCGCCACCGGGGCGGCAATCGTCCTTCTTCACTGGAGCTCAGAACTCACCAGAAACTGTTGGTTCAAGGCGACATAAACATCTTTTAATTTTTCTTTCGCTGTTTTCTATGGAATTTTTCGTAAGGATTTAAATCTTATTTCTTTCCTTTTTCTTTTTTTTTTTAAATAATCATGAAAGCCCAATTTATGACGCACATTGTAATAAATTTTATTTTCCTGTTTCAAAACCTTCAAGTATTCACAGAAGAAATGAAATTTATTTGACTTTATTAAATGGTTAAAGAGATCAATTTTCCAGAAAGTTGTAAACAGGTAAGAACCTTCAAATTTTGGCGAAGCATAAATGAATGAATTAATTGGCGATGCCATTAGTTTCACAACTGGGCGCAGTATGTGTGTGTTTAGCTGACCGTGCTCCGTGCAGCACACAAAATAGCTACAGGAAGCTAGAACTAATAACTCTTGAGGGTAGCCAGTGTCCATGTAGTACCGCTAAAACATACAAGAATATACCGCTACGTTACTGTGGGTTGAAGGAATGAAAAGAACTGAAAAGTGGCGCGTGGTTAAGCAATTCTTATTCTGCTAAACATCAAAAGGCTTTAGGGTTCATTGCCCCTCATGTGAGAGCAACGGGTCCTAGTTGGACAAATTTGTGACATATAGTATTCAAAGTTTAACAATCTTCTTGAACACTAAATGCCAAGAGTAATCGATTTTGAATTTAGAATTACTGGCGCCACTGAAATGCGGAAACAGGCATTGAAGAACAAACGTAACACACACACACACACACACACACACACATCAATATTTCACCGCGATCAGAACCGAAGACCAGAGCAAGAGAAGCTGTTATCCTAAACTTTCTTGTACCAGACAACCTTAGAGGACCCTTTGATTGCACCAAAGTAGCGCAGTGGGATAAGCGCTGGCTTTTGACAGTTAGGCCGAGGTCGCCCGGGTTCGACTCCCAGGCGAACTCGGCCTTGTCTTGCGGCACTGGCTCTCTTCCCTACCTGGGATGAGTGACCCCAAATTAGGGACGGGTGACTTCGTATAGCCATTTGAATGCTCGCGGTGGTCTTTAAGCCCTGAAAAAAAAAACGAAATACACAACCCATCGATCACTAATTCAATGTTCTGAACTCCAGGAAAGAGAAACACAACTCTGTGTGGAACAAACACAGAATCTATAGCTACCATGTTTTGTGCTGCTCTATACAGTCGATCTACCGTTGAAACAAAAAGTAAGAAGGAAATCTACCTGTTTTGCATCCAGGAAAAGGGTCGGTCGGCCATCCAATGGTAAATACATAAATATGAATAAAAATGAAATAAAAACTTATGGAATTTTTAAATTCCACTTCTTAGAGTAGTCGGCTACCACTGCGTTGATCGAAGATTCGATTCCAGTCAGACTGCTCTGAATACTCACCATGCGTCGGAGGGGGAGCTCGTTAAGCCTGCGGAAAAGGGGTACTTGATTGACCCCTGTTACAATGAAGGTCATTCATTCCTTCCTTTGTCATTCTGATCTCACTTAGCCCTCGCACATTTCGCTTCCATTTTCAGAGAGGGGATATGGTGGAGCCCTTAGAGACATGTGGTGGTACCCTTACTAGTTAACAATCGTCTGACTAATGTCAATGTCAAAATCCAATGCTGGAAATGCGTAGCAAGGAAGCTTCTGCTACACAGAGCATGTGCAAAAGGATGACTTCGCAATGAATCACTGCAAAATGTCAACTGAGGATTCCAGCATATCATGAATCACAAAAAAAAAAAAAAAAAAAAAAACTGTCAATATGGAATGACCCTTCGTAGATGAAGTTAACAGAACAATTAATTTTATGATTTTAAACAGATCTCAACACATTTGGCTTGCCATTTAAATGGACCTTAAGTGTAATTTCGTCATTAAGAACAAACATGGAGGCTCAAGCTTTGTTTGATAGAGGTGAACCCATTGGAGGTAGTACCAGTTTTCCTCTCATAAAAATTGTCTTTCTCAATGAAAGCCATGCCATTAGGGCTCAGAGTCATTCACTTTCAAAAACCAGTTCAATGTTATATTAATAATATAAACACTCAGATGTATCTGTCGGTCTCTCTGGAACGCTTGACGTAACAGCAACGTCTGCATTGTTGCGCCATTACTTATCGATCAATTCGTGTGTGCCCTCGCGATATCAAAATAATTGCCTGCTATATAATACCACACGATCACTTTCAGATGTAAAGGTGATAGCGCGCTGACTTAAAAACATTGGATTATTAATGACTCGAGTTCTGTTTTTCCGATCTACAAAATTCGAATTGAATTCTTATTATCACAGCAAGCTGAGTTTGCACCAGGGCTATAGAAGAGAATTGCTGGTCCTTAAAGCCAGCTCCCCTGAAGACGCGAGCTGGAGATGATGACGTAGTAATGCTGCAGCAGCGGATCGGTAGTGGGGTTCTCAGAAGCCACTGCTCCACGGGAAATCCGAAATAATCAGTTTAAAAGTCAAGGAAAAGCTACATAATTGTAAAGCACTACAGTAAAGGGAATGAAAATAAACTAAACTATCATCACTGTAGTTAAAAAAATAAAACAAAAACATTATTTAAACTTTAAACATATGTTTTTAACATTACAGTATTGGGCATATAAACACATCATTGTGTATTACGCAAAAGGCTCAGCGACTAATTAACAGTTGATTATTTATAAAACACAGCATTGAAAATTTTTTCCGAACACTGTGTTTTGCCGGTAACAAAAAACAAAATGCAGTTGTACAAATGATAATACTTGTTTTCCTCTTATGCCTTGTTTTCTGTGTGTCACCTATTAAAGCTCCAGGAGAAGATGGAATTACTGTAGACATCATACAAGAAGCAAGTGGAGAAATCGAAACAGTACTCGCCCAAATTTTCACTCGATGCCTTAATGAAGGGAAAATTCCTGAGGATTGGAACAATGCTACAATGATCCTGCTACATAAAAAAGGTGACATTGAGGATCTCAGGAACTACAGACCTATCAGCCTCCTATCAGTGGTTTATAAAATCTTCACTAAAGTTCTTTCACACCGCTTGAAGGTAACACTGGACATGGCTCAACCGAGAGAACAAGCTGGATTCAGGAGTGGCTACAGCACAATAGATCATATCCATGTGCTGAGAGAACTAATTGAAAGAGCGAGGGAATATGAACTTCCATTGTGCATGGCTTTTATCGATTATGAAAAAGCCTTTGATTCGGTGAAACCATCAGCAGTTACCACGGCTCTGAAATCCTGCGGTATTGAAGATGCATACATTAATATTATTAATAACATCTATGAAAATGCAAGTGCAAAGATTCGGCTGTTTGAAAATACAACACACATAAAAATTGGAAAGGGAGTGAGACAAGGTGACACCATATCTCCGAAGCTGTTTAATGCCACATTGGAAAATGTCTTTCAATCACTGAACTGGGAAAACAAAGGGATAAAGATTAATGGAGATTATCTAACCCACCTTCGTTTTGCTGATGACGTAGTCATTTTTGCAACTACCCCATCAGAGCTGCAGAGTATGATCCAGGAACTTGCTGACAAGAGTAAAGAAGTGGGATTAAAAATGAACTTTCAGAAGACAAAAGTGATGTTCAATGCTTTTACAAGAAATGAAGATTTATCGATTGATGGAGAAAAACTGGAGATAACAGATACGTATGTTTATCTTGGACAGCAGATATCAAGTGAGGGTCACATTGATGAAGAAATTAATCGGCGTACAAAACTTGCCTGGAGAGCTTTTGGAAGAAACAGCATAATTTTCAACAGCAATATGCCATTATGTCTTAAAAGAAAAGTGTTTGATCAATGCATCCTTCCAGTGCTTACGTATGGTGCAGAGACGTGGACCTTAACTAAAAGAGACATACAAAGGCTGCAGACAACTCAAAGCAGCATGGAGAGGTGCATGCTTGGTATAACCAGGAGAGATAAGAAGAGGAACTCGTGGATCCGAAAAATGACGAGAGTGGAAGACATCATGATCAGAGTTAAATCCCTGAAATGGCAATGGGCTGGACATACTGCCAGAAGGACAGACCATAGATGGACAGCCGAAATTTTAGATTGGATTCCAAGGGACAGGAAAAGACCCAGAAAAAGACCACATGGGAGATGGGTGGATGAAATTCGTAAATATGCGGGAGTGACATGGAGGAGACTGGCACAAGACAGACCGTTGTGGAGGAAACTTGGGGAGACCTTCGTCCAGCAGTGGATTGATAATGGTTGACGATGATGATGATGATGATATCTAGGGAAAATTTATGCCATTCTAAAGCGCTGATCGTAGAATTTAAGTTTTATGTTTTCTACAATTCTGAAATCACATTGTAAAAGATATATCTTATTTCTCCTAAAAGTTTCTAATTGTATTCTCTAATATGTTTTTTTCGTTCTAAGACCACAATTTATGAATTAAGTAAGTTTATATTTTAGGAGCTTCAAACTAACAAAAATCAGCTTGCATTTCATTTCATTTATTTCGTTATGGGGTTACATTTGACTATGTTACATTTCAAAATTAATTTTATAACATATAGTATTAAGAAAAACAACATATATAATGTGCATACTTATGTACAGGGTAACCACAGAACAGGAAATTGAGTAAAAGGCTATATACAGTATATATAGCCTGAGTGAATCACACTTCCCCTAAAGTACGTAGTCAAGTCAAACGTCCTGCACATATAAAATTTACTCATATCTGGTCTGATTAATAAATTTTACCATATAATGTTATACTTAAATTTGTTAGCAAATATTTTTTTAGTTGCTTTCGAAAATAATTATAATTATTTATATGTGTTAATTGACAAGGTAGGTTATTTCATAACACCAATCCCTGGTAATCAATAAGTATGTTTTGGGTTAAAGTGTTAGGCATAGGTTACAAATATGCATTTCTATCTCTTGTTTAATAGTCGTGACTTACAGTGTTCAGTTGAATTAAGTGTTGATACCTATTCTCTTTTATTCTTTTATACATGAATCCTAATAATCTAAATTTCCATAATTTCTCAATATCTAAAAATCCATACGAATTTATCCGTAGCCACATATTCAAGTTAATTCCCCTAAATTTTTTTTAAAATTCTGACCATCCTATTTTGTAATGATTGTAATTCATATAAATTAGTCTTAGTAGTTTGCTCCCATACTAATAAACAATAAGTCAAACATGGATAAATCAGACTGTAGTACAACATTTTTAATGTTTTAATTATTAAATTATTTGAAATTCTCGTAATCAAACCCAATACCCAAGAAATTTTGTTTACAATATTTTGAACAGTAAGTAAAAATATCTGGTAGTTTGTATTTCTTTTTGGAGCTAACCTCTGAATCTCAGAGAACAGCTTAGTGATATGTATGCATGTATGAATATCTTTGTTTACTTGAGGGTTAATTATGCAGATCGGGACACATTGTGCCATTTTACAAATACCGTAAATTAAATTATTTTACATGTAAATTCCTTCTGAACCAAAAAGTAAAAAACTTTTAGTTACATTTACATTTGCAGCTTGATTTGGGAAGCATCCTTTGTTCGCTAAAAATCAGGTATAGGTTTTCTACCCAGTATTTGAACGTATCCATTTCTGTGTTTTCTGCTGGGCCTTTCTTTGTGATACTGGTACTGCATTTCTGTTTAAAGAGCGATTTCTGATAAACGTTCGTAATCTACAAAATAAGCGAATTGCATCTGTGTTTACTTTTTCCAGTTCGCTGACAAGTTCGCGGATTATACCTTTTCCTTTTCGAAAAGTGATGCCATGAAATGAATAAAAATGTTTTTCAAATTTTTGTACCTTATTCATCCATGAGCAGGACGGTAGGGTAAGTCCACCTGAAGACAGTAATTTAATCCAATCGGATTGAATAGGTAAACTATTACGGTAAGTCCACCTGGAGACAATAATTTAATCCAATCGGATTGACTAGGTAAACTATTTTTGTGCAGGCATACAGTAGATACATACACTCTTAAGCATTCGCGCGATCTATTTGTATATATCTCTCTCTCCCCCTCTCTCTCTCTCTCTCTATTACAGTATATACACAAATAAATACCCGTATATTGCAAACGATAAAACAATCTAGTACGATGAAACATAACACCCTAGAAAACTGCTCGCAACGATAGCCTCGCAGCACGGGAGAGAGAGAGAGCTCCATGCAGCACGGTGACGTCACAAATGGTCCCCCAACCTTTTCCCCGAGGACCGTGTCGGCATTCGCTTTCTCAAAGCGATGAACCAGCCCTTCTCTGTTTTAAAGCCCTGGTTTGCACGCGATCACATTGAGATGTCAAGGTGATCGCGTGCTAATTTAAAAACATTGAATTATCAATGACACGAGTTTTATTTATCCGATCTACAAAATTAAATTTAAAATCTTAATATATCACGGCAAGTTGGGTTTGTATATTAATTTAATTTAGCACAATTAGAGTATTAATTTGTACGCTTTAATCATTTTTTACTTTTTTAAATTTAACTAACTTTCCGAGTTTAGTGCTGATTATATTAAAAATTTTGCAAAATATCGATCTATCTAAACGCTCTAATCTACAATTGTTAAACAACAAATATTTTACACAGAGTGGTATTTATCGCGAGGTCTTTTGAAAAACCGAAATAAATAGCATATAATTTTTAGTTCTAACATAAATGAATCCTTGCTATACAAGTTTTTATTATGTTTCCTTACAGAAATCCGGCGTCTATTTGAATTGTTTTAAATCTGCTTCAATAAAAAATTTCACTCCGTCATAGGACGGACAACATCCCCTATATATTAAAATTTATTTAGAGCTTTAAAATAACCGTCTTAGGACGGGTTATACGCTAGTTGAATCAGATTTGTCTTTTCGGATGGTGCTTTGAAGCTCTTAAACCATTCACCTCTAAATTATACTGTTGATGATGCGCATTTCGTCACATTGTTGAAGCAACCAGGAACTCCTTACGTGAAAGTAGTTGGACCTCGAGTTGTTGCGCAATCCGCCCAACCTTCCTACCATTTTGGATTAGACTTTCAGGACCGGCAAAACTGCCCAAACTTCCAAATGTTTTAAAGTTTATGAATGTTGTTTTTTCTTTGAAGGTGGGGGGGGTGCTGACGACTAATGTGAGCAACTCAATGGGCTATAAAGCAGCCGCCTATTCCAAATTTAGGGCTACTGGTTACAGAAAGAGAGAGAGCCAATGCCGTTAGACAAATACACCGTACAGTAGCATCCGGAATTCGAACTCAGACCAATCTCGGATAAACGGTCAGAAGCCAGCGCTTAGACCACTGCGCCACCGGGGCGGCAGTGAACATTGAATTCATTTCCATAGGTATATAATCTACCATGCGTGGCTTATAAATATATTGATCAGATATTTCTGCTCAAAGATCGGCATCACAAATGCCCTAACACAAACCAGTTCCTCTTGTCTGATTGTAACTACCCTTCGAAACGAGATAAATTCTGCAGCTTGTTCATGATAGCAAAAGTTTAGAATTTCCCATTTGGGAGGTGCACTTGTCATGAGGCTAGACAGGATGTCTGAGCTCTTTCCATTTAAGATTGGAGGAAGTTGCAGCAATTCCAATCAATAAGTTAACATATGGAAATTAAGATTTTCAGGAGATGCATAGGAAATATTTTGTACAGCATCACATCCCAGGAAAACAATCTTGGACCCATCAGGTGCTTTAATTGTCGAGTAATAAAAATGTTCTGTCTTGTTTCCAATGATGAACCCAGTGGCCAAGTGGTCTGAGGCGTTGGTTGCTTTACCATTCGTCTGTGATAAGCCAGGGTAAGACATGGGTGGTGTGCTTGACCGATGATGCTGGCCTTGTTCCTTTCCTGGAACCAGTGGATCTAAATCCGAGAAATAAAAAAAATGATGAAACACAGATTTAGAAATTGAAATGTATTTGGATTCAAGTTCCTCTACCACAGAATAATGTTTTCCGGGAAATGCTCAGTTCTTGACGAGTGTTCTATCACGTCGCTCTTTAAGAAAATGAATCTTTGGGAACTGTTTGCTCATTCCTTTTTCATTTTTTTAATTCGCTTCAATTCTTGTCTACTCCCTTGCAGTTTTGCTGTTGTCAATTAGGAGTGAAGTGTCTGATGTATACACTATGTTGACAAAAGTCACCGGACACTCCTTCGAAATCAAATGAACAGATCCGCCACGTTGTTAAGATGCGCGGTATAGCTGCAAACGGTATAAAAACAAGCCTGCAGCTGACCACGATCATATTGCACTGTGAGATTGAGTGAAAATGTCGCGGCGGAAGAGAATTGACTTTGAGAAAGGAAAGATTGTTGGGTGTTATATTAGTGGGTTGCCCATAAGAGAAACTTAGAGGCGTTTAAACATACTCAAGTCAACCGTTTTGGATGTACTGAATAAGTGGAAGACACATGGAGTGCCTGCAGCAGCAAAACGTACCGGCAGACCAAAGAAAATGAGTGATAGAGGACGTCGAAGATTCAGGAGAGTCGTTACAGTTAATCGACGGAGTACTGCGCAAGACCTCAATATACAGGTGAGTAAAAATGTTGGAACCGTACACGTACTATTGGCAGAGAACTTCATTCCATGGGTTACCATGGTCGTGCGTCGACACCATTAGCGGAGTCGAAATACAATTTTTCGGTTGGTGTGTGTTAATTAAAGGAAAATGTAGAAAGAGCAATGACTTTGCCTATTTAATGTATAACCATTCAGTGGCGGACTGGCTGTCCATAACGGCCTTGTAAATATTTTTTTTGCGGCCCACATGTAGTGAAAATGATCAAGGTGCCCAACCCTAAAATTAACGGTATGTCATCATCATTATTTACTGTTTAAATGTCTTTTCAATACAAGTCTAGGAATTACTATAGTGTCTGTGCGACGGGAAATTATTAATGAATAACGCTTTACTCATTTTACTGGACTGAAGCATGAGATATCCCTAGTAAAATATTTTCTATAGAAAAAAGGATTATTTTCTTTACTGAAGCTATATAACATGGTGCATTAACTGAGAGAGGAACTTTCAGAGAGTTTATTCCACTCTTACGGATTTCATTGCGATAGCGGAATTCAGAACAGTAAAGGTTTCTTTACTTTTACTAAGAAGTGTGATGCACTACAAAGGTGAAGCACATGTCAAGACGACAGATCTTCCTTCGGTGTAGCTTAGTCGCTTGGAACAACTAATTCCGGAGCGAGGACGACATGCGGCTTCGATCTCCGTCACCGGCAAATTTGTGTTTTTACAGAAGAGAAAATCAAATATGACAAAACGTTAATTGTTTTTTTCAAGTCTTACTTGTTAAAAACGAAACAATTATGAAAATACCTCTCGAAAAAATTCAAAATTTTTCAGAATTGCAAGAATTTTAGCGCAAATTTATACAGTATATAAAATGGCAGAAAATTAAGAGTGAAGAAACTGATTTAATTCAATTTATTTGAAGTTGAAAAAAAAAATACACTCATTGTCATAAAAATCCGCGCACAACCAAAACATTCGGGCGATTAACACGAAACTCCGCGATTAGCTACGGGGAGGGCAGTCGTCAAAATGATTAAAGTTTCGTGCGATTCCTTATTCCCGCGCGTCCAAGACCAGCGCTGTAATCGCAATCCTTGGGACTTATAAGGCTCTCCACAGTCGTGTCGAAGCGCACGGTAAGAGTCAGGTATGATCTTTAAGCGATAGACATGTCTAGGAGCCGCCGTAGATGTACGTGCGGGCAACTGACGGTGTTTGAGCAAGGCCGTATTGTCGGGATGAAAGAGGTAGGGTGTCCGGCGTGCCGAATCGACAGCCATTTGGGTCGGTGCAATCGTGTTGAGAGCAATGGACACGGGAAGGCACCCAGACACGGCGGAGTGGGTCTGGATGACCCAGAAACACCACCAGCAGAGATTACCGTGGGATCGTGAGAGTGGCACGCACAGATGCAACGACGTCCTTGTCCCATATCCAGAGACACGTGGCGGCTGTACAAGGGACTCCTGTGTCCACATGAACCCTTTCCAGACACTTGGCGCAGACGAATCTGCACTCTCGGCGGCCCTTACGTTTTCTGCCATTAACACCTGACCATCGTCGGCGTCGACTGCAGTGGTGTGAGCAGCAAGCAACATAGAATGCTACGGACTGGCGACGTATACTGTTCAGCGACGAATCCAGATTCTATATGGGAACGGACGACCACCATGTCAGAGTGTGGAGGAGCGCAGGTGTGCGCTGCAATCTCAACCTCACTGTACAGCGGTACAAGTCCCGAACTGTGATGGTCTGAGGAGCCATCGCGTATCACAGCCGGACGTCCTTCGCAGTGACCCGAGGGACATTGGGAGCCCAACGCTACGTACAGGAGATCCTGAGGCCCCATGTGCTGCCTTTCCTCGAGGGGCAGCCCGAAGCCATTTTCCAACAAGATCACGCCCGTTCGCACACGGCTGCGGTTTCCCAGGACTGTGTACGTCATGCTTTGACGCTTTCCTGACCTGTCAGATCGCCTGATCGCTCGCCCATCGAGCACGGGACTAGATGGGACGCCCTCTTTCTTCATGTCCCAGTGTTCGTGATTTAGAGCGTCAGTTGCAAGAAGTGTCAGCCACTCTGTCCCAGGAAAACATAAGGCGTCTCTTTGACGCCATGCCGGACTGTATCACCGCATGTATCCGAGCACGAGGCAGTCCGACGCGGTACTAACGCTGACCGGAATGTGTACCGTACGTCCGCGGGAAATCGTCCTTCTACTGTGATATTGTAGTCACTTCTGTCCTTGGTTTGTACCATCTCACTACTAAAATCTCATTTCAATCCGACTCCTCCTTCTTGGTGCGCGGACTTTTATGACAACGAGTGTATTTTTATTGTGGCAGAAACAAGATCTTCAAAACTGCTGTTCAAGAATTCGTGCAATATATTTTTTTCTTGCTTTTTTCGAGTTGCACAAGATCTAACGGCCCAACATGCCGTGACCCACCGGGAATTCCCCCTTGTCCCCGCGGCCCAGTCCGCGCCTGTAATACTGTAATTAAATTATCAATACTACTCGTTCTGCAAGATTTGAAGAGCAAGTCTCCTAACTGCTCCAGATATCCAGAGCGTTTTCCATCTCATACGTTGGAAATAAATGACCGAAATCATTCTGGATGTTCGAATGTAGCACAATCATGGATTTATTAGGGGTATGCAAAAGTTTCCGCCGCCCCCGCTAGCGGGCGCTGTAGGTGTCTAACCGGTCGGCGACCCGTGCTGTCAGTTCGTACATGAAGCCAAGCATAGCGATCGATAAAGTTCATTTGCGGCACTGTTTGTTATTCATGTTTAATTTAGGGAAAAGTGCGAGTGAAGCATACGTTTCATTATGTCAGGCGTATGGCGGAACGTTTATGTGGGAGCGGACGTGTTGAGAATGGTTTTCCAGGTTTAAGAAAGGTGATCTTAGTTTGGATGGCAAGCCATGTGCAGGTAGACCGCAGGAACTCGCAGAAGAGGAGCTGGAATCGCTGTTGTAAGAAAATGCTACACAATCGACCGTGTAACTGGCGAAACGTTTGAAAGTGGCTCAATCGACGGTAGTACGGCGTTTACAGGCCTTGGGAAAGATCCAAAAGATTTTTAAGTGGGTTCCGTATACTTTAACAGAGCGTAATATTGGTCAACTATTGGGAATCTGCATGTCGTTGCTGAAGAGGTTTCAAGGGAAGAATTTATTGTGGAAGGTTGTCACTGGGGATGAAAAATGGGTCTGTTGCGACAACCCCGTACGCAAGAGATCCTGGGTCGACCCAGGGCAGCCATCAACATCCACTGCGAAACAGGATATCCACAGGGAAAAGGTGCTGTTGTGTGTATGGTGGGATATGAACAGAGTGCTGTACTTCGAACTGTTGAAACCGGGCGAAACAATCACTGCACAACGGTATAGCGATCAGTTCATGAAACTAAACGCCGCAATCGAGCAAAAACGTTCATGGACAGGTAAAGAACGCTGCCCAGTCATTCTGTTGTACGATAATGCCAGACCACATGTCGGTGACACCACGAAATTAACACTTGAACAGTTACACTGGGTGATTTTACTGCACCGGCTTACACCCCGGACATTGCACCCTCAGGCTTTCATCTGTTTCGCTCTATGCAACATGCCATAACCCAATAGCGGTTCACCACATTTCCAGAGGTGTAAAATTTTGTCATTGCGTTCTTCAGCTCAAAACCTCAGTCTTTCTATGACTGGGGCATTCATTTGTTGGCTGAAAAATGGCAAAAGGTCATTGATGCTAACGGCCAATATTTCGTCGAATAAATGTGTACTGGTTTCCTGATTATCTGTATCTTTTCTGATTAAAACGGCGGAAACTTTTGCATACCTCTAATACGTATCTTTCTGTGCAACTCGAAACATTCACCATTTGTTAGTACTGAAGAAAACAGCAATACATCTAATGTAACCCTGTGCGACTAATGAAAAATGTTAGCTAAACTTGCAGGCTTCAATGCGAAATGCTAGCTTTCCTGCTTCAAAGAAAACAAGCGCATTAATATGATACGTGAGGTTACGGTAATGAAATGAGTGTCACGTAAAGAATCTGTTGAAACGCGATGATCAGTTCATGTATCAGGAAGGAGGAACAAAAGCCAAAGAAACAGAGACATAATTTCCTATGACTATTGCCTCTTCGGTTATTTCTTACCTCATTCCTGTAAGATCTGTAGAAATATTACAACGCATTTAATGATCAATCTGTTAGGAATTATCATAACTGGAAGAAGATAGAATAGAAAAAATGCCATCATTCGTAATATTCGCAATTTATTGTTTTGTTAATATTTATCGAAATAGCAGCAAAGCTCTTGACAGAGCAGAAGATACAGGAAAGCTTTTGCACAGTTGGTAGTCATGACAAGTCACTTCGTTTCTGCAGCACCTTCACTAGATATT
This sequence comes from Macrothele yani, assembly GCA_039090855.1. Classification (NCBI taxonomy): domain Eukaryota; kingdom Metazoa; phylum Arthropoda; class Arachnida; order Araneae; family Macrothelidae; genus Macrothele; species Macrothele yani. The sequence continues at coordinate 64,067,057 of CM077006.1, forward strand.
TCTTATTACTTTGACCTACAGCATTTTTTCTTTTTGACGCACCCCAAACTCTATGTGTATCAAAAAAATTCCTTTCACTTCAAATTCAGAAAAAAAATGTACGCATACATTCTCTTCTCGCCTTTGGCATAGAAATACCACAATGAACTTTCAAACCGTAGCTTTCCAGAAATTTTGCAGATTGAATTTTCCGGGAAACCAGTTGCTTTTGTGAAGTAATTCAAACGGATGGGTGTAAATATTGAAATTTCTATGATAAAAAAAATGAGGTTATTTCCTGTCATGCTCTTGCAAAAACTATTCTTTATTTTCTAGCCATATGAGCTCCTGACACTGTATCACTTCGGTGATTCGTCGTAATTCTTTTTTCTTTTCTTTCCAGAAATTGCAATTGTACCACTGGATCATCTGTTTATAGATCTAGCATTCCCTGATCTTCAACTACTTATAACTTCTTCCACTGTTTGCCATCATGTAGTGATACTCCACAATTTTGCGTTGTAGTTGATAGTCAACACCTTCCCTCCAGAATACGGCGCAGTGCTTAGAAGACTCTCAACCGATGAAAAGAGAACGATATTCAATCGATATTCCGATTGAATAGCGTACCAACACCAATCATTCTCTTTCGTTTTTGCATGATTACTTCCTTAGACCTTCGCTTAATGTTCTGTACCAGGAACAGTTACAGCATTTACTTAGTGTTCTCTTCCCACATCTCTATTCTGTTCTGCTGTCATAAGAAAAATCTAATCTGCACCACCGAATATACCAGTACGGAGTATTTGACGCTTCTGTACCGTCCTCCATCCCAATCAAAAGCTCATAAAATGTTTTCTTTCATCTTTGTGTTAATAAAGGTGATGCGTAACATCACAGCCTCTCCTTGACAAATGTCAACCCCGCCTTCTCGTGGTGCATCCTGTTCCCACTAAAGGGGCTCTGACGACCGCCAATAGCGGTATAACTATACCATCGGGATTAGAGGAAATTCTATCCCACACTCACCAACCCGCTTGGCCAGCGTGGTGAGTTATGGCCAAACACCTCCAAAATGACTCTACAACTTAAATCTTGGCCCTCAGTCTCCGGCAGCTGGAATGTACCTAGCCAAGGCAGCGGCCAGTGCGACATGAAGGCAGAGGGTGCTAAGAATCCCCGGAGGACCGGACTAGGCTACCATTTGATGCTGACCTTGGCTACCTACAACGGACGCTCCCTATCTTCTGATTCAAGGCTTCTTGAATTGGAAGAGGAACTACAAAGGATCAAGTGGGACATCGTCGGGCTAAGTGAGGTAAGGAGAAAAGGAGAAGATCTCATTGAACTGAAAAGTGGACATCTCTTCTATTATCGTGGGACAGATACTGGCAGAACTAGTGGTGTTGGATTTATAATAAACAAGAAACTGAAGGATAAAGTGGTAGAAGTTGAAAGTTCCTCTGACAGAACTGCACGACTCGTTATCCAACTATCGAGAAGATACCAGGCTCAGATTATTCAAACTTATGCACCCACCACAAGTCATCCTGAAGAAGAAATTGAAGAATTTTATGAGGAAATTCGTCATCTTAATAATAAAGGTAAGCAGCACTTGAAGATAATTATGGGAGATTTCAATGCAAAAATAGGGCACCGGCAACAGAATGAAACTTCAGTAGGTAAATTCGGTCACGGCAACAGAAACCAGCGTCGAAATACTCTCGTAGAGTTTGCAGAGGCAGAAGGATTTTTCATCTTGAATTCCTTTTGCAAGAAAAAGCCACACAGGAAATGGACATGGAAACATCCAATTGGGACGACAAGTGAAATTGATTTTATTATGTGTAACAAAAAAATTCGTCATCGAAGACTGCAGTGTGCTGAACAAGTTCAACACAGGTAGTGATCATAGATTGGTGAGATGTAAGATGCACCTCAACACTAAACTGGAACGTGGCAAGCTCATAAGACAAACAAAATGTATTGACATAACCAACCTTAAAAAACACCATAATACTTTCAAGTTGGAACTGAAGAACAGATTCTCTGCTTTAGAAGGCCTAACATCGGAAGAAGTGGATATTTCGGAAGTTAACAGAAAAGTAACCAAAGCTCTTATGGAAACAGCAACAAAATTAGCTGGGTCTAAGAACAAGTTGCATGTAAACAAATTATCAGGAAAAACCAAAATGTTGATGCAAAAAAGAAGAGAGATGAGGACAACTAAAGAAGATGTGACTTCCAAAGTGGAATATATAGAGCTATGCAAGACAGCACGAAAAAGTATCACTGAAGACGTAAGGAAATTCAACTGTGAGCTAGTGAGGAAAGCAATTGAAAACAACCAAAGCCTAAAGATAGCAAAGGGACATCTCAGTAAGGGAAGAAAACAGATTATGTCTCTGAGAAAAGAAGATGGTTCTATAACAAGAAATAGAGGCGAAATTTTGACAAGAGTGAAAGATTTCTACTCCAAATTATATGAAAGGGATGATACATGTACTCCAGACATCATGAAAGGTACCAGAGTTCTTCCAGTCCTCCCAGCAGAAGTTGCTCATGCAATCAAGAACATGAAGCGGGGGAAAGCTCCAGGAGAAGATGGAATTACTATAGACATCATACAAGAAGCAAGTGGAGAAATTGAAACAGTACTCGCCCAGATTTTCACTCGATGCCTTAATGAAGGGAAGATTCCTGAGGATTGGAACAATGCTACAATGATCCTGCTACGTAAAAAAGGTGACATTGAGGATCTCAGGAACTACAGACCTATCAGCCTCCTATCAGTGGTTTATAAAATCTTCACTAAAGTTCTTTCACACCGTTTGAAGGTAACACTGGACATGGCTCAACCGAGAGAACAAGCTGGATTCAGGAGTGGCTACAGCACAATAGATCATATCCACGTACTGAGAGAACTAATTGAAAGAGCGAGGGAATATGAACTTCCATTGTGCATGGCTTTTATCGATTATGAAAAAGCCTTTGATTCGGTGAAACCATCAGCAGTTACCACGGCTCTGAAATCCTGCGGTATTGAAGATGCATACATTAATATTATTAATAACATCTATGAAAATGCAAGTGCAAAGATTCGGCTGTTTGAAAATACAACACACATAAAAATTGGAAAGGGAGTGAGACAAGGTGACACCATATCTCCGAAGCTCTTTAATGCCACATTGGAAAATGTCTTTCAATCACTGAACTGGGAAAACAAAGGGATAAAGATTAATGGAGATTATCTAACCCACCTTCGTTTTGCTGATGACGTAGTCATTTTTGCAACTACCCCATCAGAGCTGCAGAGTATGATCCAGGAACTTGCTGACAAGAGTAAAGAAGTGGGATTAAAAATGAACTTTCAGAAGACAAAAGTGATGTTCAATGCTTTTACAAGAAATGAAGATTTATCGATTGATGGAGAAAAAACTGGAGATAACAGATACGTATGTTTATCTTGGACAGCAGATATCAAGTGAGGGTCACATTGATGAAGAAATTAATCGGCGTACAAAACTTGCCTGGAGAGCATTTGGAAGAAACAGCATAATTTTCAAGAGCAATATGCCATTATGTCTTAAAAGAAAAGTGTTTGATCAATGCATCCTTCCAGTGCTTACGTATGGTGCAGAGACGTGGACCTTAACTAAAAGAGACATACAAAGGCTGCAGACAACTCAAAGTAGCATGGAGAGGTGCATGCTTGGTATAACCAGGGGAGATAAGAAGAGGAACTCGTGGATCCGAAAAATGACGAGAGTGGGAGACATCATGATCAGAGTTAAATCCCTGAAATGGCAATGGGCTGGACATACTGCCAGAAGGACAGACCATAGATGGACAGCCGAAATTTTAGATTGGATTCCAAGGGACAGGAAAAGACCCAGAAAAAGACCACATGGGAGATGGGTGGATGAAATTCGTAAATATGCGGGAGTGACATGGAGGAGACTGGCACAAGACAGACCGTTGTGGAGGAAACTTGGGGAGACCTTCGTCCAGCAGTGGATTGATAATGGTTGACAATGATGATGATGATGATTTACGGTGTTCACTGTGCTCATCAGTTACTTATCCCAGAACCGAACGGAAATTTCTCCGAGTGAATTCTTCGGACGCAGTTCGTCCTTCACCTTCGAAGTCGACTGAACATAGAATAATCGAATATCGTCAGGCTGTTTACCTGTTTGCGTAGAGGTGTTATGTACAGTGCAATTGTTGGGATCCCACTCAACAAAGATTCACGACCCAGTCGAATATAAACCAGCTTGATGTCTAGCGGTTTTGCTGTGACATGACGTCATGTGACGCAATTTTCTTTCTTTTATTGAGGGTTTAACGACCACAGTGATCAACTCAATGGGATATAAGCAGTCGTCCGTTCCTAAGTTAGGGCCACTGACTCCAAGGAAAGGAGAGAGCCAGTGGCGTAACACAAATACAGCATCCATGCTGCCACACGGGGATTAGAACCAGGACCATCTCAGACGAATGATCAGAAGTCATCGCTTAAACCACTGCGCCACCGGGGCGACGTGTCTCAATGTGATGTCTGTGGTGGCTACTACTAATTTTTATAACTCCCTTTAAGTAGTTTGAAACGTACTACAGATGTAAAGCACATGTCAAGACGACAAATCTGCAGCGATACTTTCCGTTGGTGTATTTTAGTTGGTTAGAACAACTGGCTCCGGAGCAAGGAAGCGGCTCGATCTCTGTCACCGACAAATTTGTGAATTTCACAAGTTATACTTTCTATTTTGATTTGAAAATTCTTTAGTTTCAGAAATGTTTAATGTATTTTTATGTATCCCAGTAGAATATGCAGTTGTTTCTGCGCATGCAGAATCCTTACGTGGATGTAATTGTAAATATGTTCCACAGAGTAACGTATAGTTGTTATCAAGCATACCATATCTCATATTATGTACGCTGCTTGATATAGAAAATGCCACATCATGAAGGAATGCACGAAATGAGACGAAACTTACCACACTTGTAGACAAATAGGTCGGGAAAAAGCGATTTAATTTCTGAGGGATTGCATGAATGCGATGGATGAGGAAACAGTACCCAGACAGCACAGCATTGTAGTTTAACACAGGCCCGTTTTTTAGGAACAGAAAACGGTTGCTCAGTGTTGGGCCTACGTTAAATTGTAAGGCTGAGCTACTTGGGTATGATGCGGCCAGAATCAGTAGGTTGTATGACCTCCATTCTACGCTACACATTCGGTAACATAACGTAGAATACAGTGGAAAAGTGCCCGGATGATGGCCTGAGGTATCGCTAATCTTACATCGTTGACCTGTGTAACTAATTTATTGACACTGCAAGGGGATCATGCTGAGGCGTAAAGTCGTCTGTCAATGACGTCCCACACGTTCTTTGCTGGGGAGAAGTCTGGAGATCGCGCTGTCCAGGGCAGAAACTGGACGCCTTCTACCCACACCTGCTGATGTTGACAGTGTGACGGCGGACGTTATCTTGTTGAAACTAGGTATCAATGATACCGCGTAGATATGGAAACAAAACGGGCTGCAGCACATCATCAGCTTATCATTGTACCCACTATACGTGAATGGCTGTTAAAACTCATACAGCAGACTGGAGAGCCGTATGGCGCTCACGGATGGCACCAAGATCGGTCTGATGACCCTGTTCCCTCTTGACTCTTCATCGGTGATAATCGGCGCTGAGACAGGAGAGAGACTCGTCGCTGAATACGACATGATCCCATTCGTTCCGCTGCACATCATCTGCTTATCATTGTACCCACTATACGTACTAGTGGTGAAAGGCTGTTGAAACTCATACAGCAGACTGAAGAGCCGTATGACGCTCACGGATGGCACCAAGATCAGTCTCATGACCCTGTTCCCTCTTGACTCTTCATCGGTGATAGTCGGCGCTAAGACAGGAGAGAGACTCGTCGCTGAATACGACATGATCCCATTCGTCCCGCTACACATCATCGGCTTATCATTGTACCCACTATATGTACTAGTGGTGAATGGCTGTTGAAACTCATACAGCAGACTGAAGAGCCGTATGACGCTCACGGATGGCACCAAGATCAGTCTCATGACCCTGTTCCCTCTTGACTCTTCATCGGTGATAGTCGGCGCTGAGACAGGAGAGAGACTCGTCGCTGAATACGACATGATCCCATTCGTCCCGCTACACATCATCGGCTTATCATTGTACCCACTATACGTACTAGTGGTGAAAGGCTGTTGAAACTCATACAGCAGACTGAAGAGCCGTATGACGCTCACGGATGGCCAAGATCAGTCTCATGACCCTGTTCCCTCTTGACTCTTCATCGGTGATAGTCGGCGCTGAGACAGGAGAGAGACTCGTCGCTGAATACGACATGATCCCATTCGTCCCGCTACACATCATCGGCTTATCATTGTACCCACTATACGTACTAGTGGTGAAAGGCTGTTGAAACTCATACAGCAGACTGAAGAGCCGTATGACGCTCACGGATGGCCAAGATCAGTCTCATGACCCTGTTCCCTCTTGACTCTTCATCGGTGATAGTCGGCGCTGACACAGGAGAGAGACTCGTCGCTGAATACGACATGATCCCATTCGTCCCGCTACACATGTCTCGTACGGCATCACTACAACTTTGCGCTACGATGCGCTTCGGTGAGTAGCAGTCGTCGCAACTGTAATTGCAAATTAGCTGAAGTGCAAACCACCTTCAGCTAATTTGCGATTCACAGTCCGTGTTGATACGCTGACTATACACCTCATCGAATGTCGTTTTCTGTGGAGTGTAGGACTCTTACGGCTTGCCGTCGAATGAGGCGATCGAAGCGTTGCGATGTCGGCCTAGTGCACCAGTACCACTAAGGCGACGCACATTACCTTTCTCAAACTACTTCCGCTATATTTGATTGACAGTTGTTGAATTCAATGTGTTTCCGCCGGGTTGCGATGCAGGAATCAACCATCCGCACGTAGCCGTATAATGAAATCTCTAGTAAAGGTGTTCATGTGATGGTAGATTTTGTATGACATCGCCCGGGCATTCTCACTCCTTAATGCTTTCGTCACCGAGATCACATCGAAGCAGCGGTGCACATACTAAGAAGAGGATGACCAAACTTAGTTATCTCGAGCCTTTCTTCCTATTTATCTCTCTCTCACCTACCACGTGATGGTTCCCAACTGCAATCATTTATACACTGCTGGTCACCCAAAATGCAACACCAAGAAGGAAGCATCCGATTGGCCTGAAATTCGCAGCATGCGTCGCCCGCGAGAGGACATGCAAACGATTAGCATTGCAGGGCATATGCAAATCATGAGCCCGCGGCACGCCCCAGAGAAGCACTATAAGAAGGGTGCACAGAAGGCGGGGTGTAAGTAGTGGAAGTGTGTTGTGCTGCCGGACCAGTGTGTGGGAAGGTTCCTGATGCGTCGTCGCAGAATACGGCAGCCATTCCAGCACGTTTCAGAGTTCGACAGAGGACGAATAGTGGCTTATCGCGACAGCGGTTTATCGTACCGAGACATCGGCGCCCGTGTGGGACGACATCCAGCCACAGTGAGGCGAGTATGGATTCGGTGGGTGCAGGAGAGACGGACGGACTGACGTGAGCGATTGCCGCAGCCACGGCACACCACCGAACGAGAGGACTGGCATATTGTGCGGCGGGTATTGACGGCTCGCACCGCCACATCACGAAAGTTAGCGCAGGAATTAGGGTGTGTTGCGCAACAACCTGTTTCAGCACGTACCGTTCGACGTCGTCTGCAGGAGCGGGGACTCGTAACACGGCGTCCATTGCTCCGATTACCATTGACGTTACACCACCGGTCAATGCGGCGGCAGTGGGCCGTTGAACGCTGCACCTGGACTACGAAATGGCATGACATTGTCTTCTCCGACGAATCCCGCTTCTGCCTGCAACACCACGAGGGTCGGATCCGCGTGTGGTAGCACCTTGGCGAGAGACTGTATGACGCCTGCATTATGCATCGCCATACCGGTCCGTCGCCTGGCGTTATGGTTTGGGGCGCAATTGGATATGACACCCGCACTCCTCTGGTACGCATCGCCGGTACACTCAACAACCACCGCTGCATCTCCGACGTTTTGGAGCCTGTAGTCCTCCCTTATCTGCAGGACCTGCCAGCGGCCACGCTTCAACAGGACAATGCGCGCCTGCACGTGGCACGTATCGGGCAGCAATTCTGCACGGCCCACCATGTGTCACTGCTGTCGTGGCCCGCCTGTTCTCCTGATATGTCGCCCATCGAACACGTCTGGTCGCTGATCAGCAACCTAGTGGCCCGGCAAGCACCACCCGCGGCTACGCCTGATGAACTGTGGCAACGTGTGGAAGCAGCCTGGACCGACATACCCCAAGCCCACATCCAAAGCCTCTTTCGTTCGATGTCGCTACGTGTAGCGGACGTTATTGCCAGCCATGGGAGCCACACGAACTATTGATGTCTGCGTGTTCCGCAAGTCGCACGGGCCTGTAAGCTCAATCGTTTCGTCTTTGTATCTGTTGTTATGTGTCCAGTAAATCTGGCTTTGCTATCTCGTTTCCTTCTTGGTGTTGCATTTTGGGTGGCCAGCAGTGTATAACCGAACTGTGGAACCATGCCCACCAGTTTGCATGGCACTCCGACAAATGCTCCCTGGTGTGGCATTTCCTATTACGCTAAATGATTGTACATCTGTTGTACCAAGCAGCACTAGAATTCAATTAGAAACATTTAGCTAAAGCGCAAAAGATGGGTGGAATGGCTATAAATAAAATAATCTATTCGGACGTTTAGATGAAGTGTAAGACTTTGCCTATAAATTAAAATAGGTGGAATTTTGTCTGCTCACAACGACTAAGGAATGGAAGAGTCTAAAATAAAGCCGTCTCAACGTTAAGTGTAAACAAAGTTTTACCTTAAGACATTTCGCAATATGGACTTTCGTGTTTGGAAGGAATAGACTAGTACAATTTTTTTTCTCTTTGTGGATCACTGAAGCTTCTTTCTTATATCACTTAGCTTGCCCAATATCTAAATTGCGAAATGAATCTCAGAAAAGTCGATTAAGTCAGAAACGTTAAGTAGAAAATTCTGTATGGATGCGTGATTCAAAAGCAACCATTTGCTGAGAACATGTTCAAGATGACGAAAGAACAGGATCGACTTCTGAAATAAATCGCAGTTCTAGAATAACCCAGAGCAGAATAGGATTGCGCGTGTAAGGCAGAAATGTTAAAGCACGTCTCAACTTTCTTTTATGCCAGCAAGATTCACTTTCTTTTAGGCCATCCCAACAACGAAAACAAAATCTACGCAGATTACAATGCTTACAGCTATGACAAATATAACATTTTTACTTCGGAGTTAAAAAGTATAGTAAATCAGCTGACCTAAAATTTCGGTAATGAATCTGATCTGCTACTTTTTCTTGGATTACGTACATCAGAAACACTCGTGACATTAAACTGGTTATCGCTTTGAACTTCTGATAATGCTCAGCGAACGTTACAAACATAATCAATGGTAAAACAAACAAATGTAAGAGTTCATGGCACCCAACAATATAAGTGGAGATAATAATGCATCACTGCATTTGTTTTAAAATCTTGGGCCACCAGAGAATTTCTGTCATGTTAAAATAAAAAGAATTGCATAATACGCCAGCTAGCGTAAGCTTCGGGCGGTACTAGATAAGATGATTAGGAAAGGTGAGACTAGGAATCGCCTCGTGCAGGGCAACCTGCGACAGACATGCACGACACTAATACAGTACAAGTTAGGTTGATCTTAATGATCCATAATTTCCCACTTCTATGTACTAGGGGTATTCAAATGAAAAGGTACGAAACGTCATAAGAACGTAACCGTTAACATATTTGCCTATGCCGCTATGGGAGAACGTAGCGACACATCTAGGGATGCGATTAGAGTCGCCGGCGTGGATCGGAGCAAGCGCGGGCGCCCGCATTCGCAGGAGAGAGCAGAGGCTCTTATAAAGAGCGCCGTCCAATTGACGCGGCAGTGCGTGTGAGGACAGGATGGCGTTCACATTGCAAAATTCGACGATTGAGGAGCAGCGAGGCGTTATCCGATTTCTGACAGCGGAAGGTGTTAAACCGGCCGCTATTCATCGCGGAGGGTGTGGTTCTACTCCATGATAACGCGCGTCTACACGTCTCCAGGGTCACACACGCGGAACTGGCCAAGTTCTAGTGGGAGCAGCTTGACCATCCGCCCTACAGCCCGGACACGTCGCCCTGCGATTTCCATGTGTTTGGTCCCCTGAAAAAACATCTGAAAGGGAAGCGCTTCCACTCGGACGACGAACTCAAGGACGCTTTGCAGGAATGGGTCTCGTCACGGCCACAGGAATTCTGGGAACAAGGAATCCTTCGGCTCGTTAATCAATGGGATCGTTGTGCTACGGCCTATGGTGTATACTTTGAATAAAGTCTTCATTTATACCCACAGTGTCGTTTCGTACCTTTTCATTTGAACACTCCTTGTACATGTAAATGATTACGGCTGAACTGCCCTTTTTCTTACCCACACATATATCGCTCAAAAGTTTGTGCGCTCGGGATTGTGTCCGTTTGCCCGCAAGGATGCAAGGAAAGATCTCAAGGCACCGAACAAAGAAAGGAATCAGGAAATTGAACGGGCACATGTTCAGGGATTCCACATGAACTGGACCCGCAATCTTCTATTCCTTTGGGTATGTAGGTAGCTCTTTGACCATGATGAAAACTTCCGTGACATAAAAAAGGCGACATCAAACTGCTAACAGCTTCTCTTATTCGGGGACAAGAAGTAAAGTTTATCAAATTCAATTTTCCCCTTTCCTCAAAAAAAAAAAAAAAAAAACCACACAAATACCATTGAGACAAACAGGGTTGGTAGCACCTGGTTAAACATCTATACCGATGAGCAATTACATTATGACCACTACCCAGCCTAGTGAAATCAGCGCGCCTGGAGACCAAACAATGGCGCAAGTGAAGTTCACAGAATAGCAGAGTGTTCAGAGTCAGAATAGGAAAAGCTCTGGGTCAGCGTCATTTTCTTGTAGGACTTCCGTCCACAGGGAGTAGAGTTAAGGTCCCAGCCACCTACAGCGAGATCGCCTTTTGGGCAGGACACAGAAACGGAAGGAATGAGAGCAAGTCTAGCGACTTTTGACAGAACAGTTTGTAGTGAGATTATAGTACAGTAGATGGCGCCACCGTACAAGTACGATATTGCACATAGATGGGTGAGAGAATTTCAGGGGCCGCCCCGGTGGCGCAGTGGTCTAAGCGATGGCCTCTGATCATTCGTCCGAAAGGGGTCCGGGTTCGAATCCCGGTGAGGCATGGATGTTGTGTTTGTCTTACGGCACTGGCTCTCTCCCTTCCCTGGAACCAGTGACCCTAAATTAGGGACGGGCGACTGCTTATAGCCCATTGAGTTGCTCACGGTGGTCGTTAAGCCTCCAATCAAAAAAAAAAAAAAAAAAAAAAAAAAAAGAATTTCAGGGAGGACATAGGAAAGGATACCCATTTAACCAGTGGGTCCAGCCTGGGGGCCGTCACTTTACGTGCTCGTCCGATGCACGGCGGATATTCAGCGATTGTTAGTAAATCACGCCATCTCTGAAAGATCAGACCAGGCTTGAACCTGGGGACCCAGCATCGATAGCCTGAAACACAAACCACTAAGCCATCCGCGGCTCATGGGAAAAGCTGACGATTTATGGGGTTTTTAAAAAGGACAAATTGTAATCGCTAGGCGCCTCGGAACTACGATCTCCCAAACAGCGCGGCTTGTGGGCTGTTGACGTGTCGCTGTAGTGAGTACGTATCAAAAGTAGTGCACACATGGCCAAAAGACGAACCGTCGTCCAGCTGTGTGTCGTCCGCAGCTCATTGATGCCAGAGGGGGAGCGGAGACTTTCGCGCATTGTTCACAGGGACCGCGCGGGAACAGTGCTACAAATCACCCGCAGCTACAACAGTGGTGATCAGAGCAATGTGTCACAGCACACAGTTCATCGCAGCCTTCTGCTCATGGGCATGCGTAGCCAAAGACTCAGCCGGATTCCCATGCTCACTGCACGCCATCGGCAACAACGCATGCAATGGGCCCAAGATTATTGAGATTGGACCGTGGATGATTGGAAGAAAGTGGCCTGGTCTGACGAATCAAGATTCCTGGTGCATCATGTAGACGGCCGAGAGCGGAAGGATTACCAAGGAAGCCATGGCACCTGGATGCGCTGTTTGGCAGAAGTAGGCTGCAGGCGGCGGTGTTATGCTTATGGGCGATGTTTTCTTGGGACACTTTAGGCCCCATTATCCCAATAACACACCCCTGACAGCTGTCAGGTATAAACCACTCTAAGAATTATACACTCACCTTAAGAGTTATAAATTATCGTCAATTAACTTCATGTTAGGGAAATCCTTCATCCATTCATCCAGTAAATGTAGACGCAACCTAGAAATTGCTAAGGTGTATAATATTGCTATCCCACGGCTTTGCAGAGTCGACTGTTCGTACCGATCTTATGAAGATTAGAAAGGACGGAGCTACTACTATACTCTTCAAAGGGAGCTACTACTCTACTCTTCAAAGGGACTATCCCCCACGTAGTTTCGTGGGCCCCATGACCTTCTTTCCAACGATAACTCCTCCTTAAGGGTATCTGTAGGTCTCATGATATTGATATTGGAGTCCGTACAACCAACATTTTTGCTCTTGTAAAAAGTGATCGTGACCAAGTCTCCGGTATGGGAAGGTATTGGGTATATGGAATACCCTTGGTAAGCGTCGACAAGGACATCCCTAACAGCTTTTTTGTTGGCTCCACTAAACGGTCTTTGGGTACAAGGTTACATGAACATAAGTATGGTGTTAAGAATGGACTCAGAAGCACGGCCCTCACTCGTTTAGTGTATGATGGCTCACATTCCCCGGTCTGGGAAGATGCTTCCGTCATCGAGACTCCATGTTCTATATCATCACTGTTGTTCACAGAGAGTTTGGTAGTAAAGTCAAAAGGACAATTTTGTTGTAATGACAGTATGCCTACTTTTTTGCCGGACCCTTGGAAACAAATAATATGGGCTGTTGATCAACCCAGTGTGGACGACATCTTATAACTGTAAGTATTTCATGTTTGGACTGTATTGGGTGTGCCTTGGGTGAACAGTGTTTCTTTTACTGTTGTAAACTGATTTATAGGCTCATTTTGTGTCACACTTGTGTGGTCCCCTTATTTAGAGAACTGCATTTATTATTGTATGTGTTCTGCGATCACCGGACACCTAGAAGAGAAACACAACTTAGCATTTACTGACATACATTAGTGCGGTGTCGGTCCACCTTTGGAATCAGTCACGTTTTTTCTGAGCTCCGTGTTGTGTGCCTATTTAGTGTGTTTTATCGTGTGGTTCGTCATTTTCCTTTCGTGTTCCTTCAAGCTGAAGGTTCGTGCTTTGTTTTGATACATATCCCAAGTTGGTGAGTAGTTTATTTTTTCTGTTATCATCATTTGAATTGTCGACCTACCTGGTCGATTTCTCAGGCAGCCCTCGTCGTTAACAATGGCGGCGGCTGCTGCTGATAAGAGCGATGTCCACGCCCATATCAGCGAGGCATTTCCTGCCGCCTCCTCCTCCTCCTCGACACGAGACCAATCTCCTCCAATGCTTGTAGGTGACGTCACCCAACCACTAGAAGTGGAAAGTGACTCCTCAACTACAGCTCAAGCTTCTTGCCCTGCTTCGACCAGTGACGTCAGTGCAGCGCAACTCTCTGTTGCTTTAAGTGAAGACATGGATGTGTCTGACAGCGCTGCTAATTTACCCTCTACTTCCACTCAGTTCAAACAGCAGGTTGCGTTGCAGCCCTCACGCTCGAGTCCTGCTCTTAGGGCATACTCTGCCGCTCTTACTGGAACAAAAGCTCCTTCCAAGTTTGTTGCAGAAGTCTTACCAGACTCGTACGTCATTGTTGATGGCCTTACTGCCACCATAGATATTCCCGAAGATTCCCCAGCGGGAAAACAATTCTATTCTAGAATGGACTTCGGAGTGTGTTTTGATGCGCTCCCAGACACAAAGTTGAAAGAATATAGTATGGCTCTCAAGCAGATACTTCCAGCTGGAGCCAGTATTACTCACATGGCTCGAAAACCTCGAGCTGTGTTGGTGTACTTTGCTCTTAAAGAGCATGCGGATCTTGTCTTGACAGAAGGTTTGTCCCTCAAAGACGTCCATCTTCTACCAGAACCTGTCTCTCAGCGTCCAATCCAGGTTACATTTTATCCGGTTCCACCTGAGGTGTCAGACGTTGCGCTGTGCACTGTACTCAATAAGTTCGGCCGAGTTGTTGGGCCAGTTACTACTCTTTCAGCCGCGCCGAGAGATCCAGACGATAAATCCATAGGAGGATTTCGCCGAAGTGCAAGAGTGATCTTTCCATCTGATGAACATTTGCTCGCCTGCCCAAAGGTGCTCAACGTTCGTTGTGGACAGCAACGTAGGAGAATTGAAGTGACTACCTTCCTCCACTGCACTTTTTGCCACGGAGAGAATCATTTACGTGTGCATTGCCCACATCTAGCATCACAGGCTCCTGATAATTCTCCCACAACTTCTGGCCCTCTTCTGAGCCGAACAACACCTTCTTCCACTGCACAGAAAGCTTCAGAATCGAAACTTTCACAAAAGTCGACTGCAGGAGTTGGTCAACGCGTGTCTACGGACCCTTTATCCTTCGACCAGCAACTGGATTTTCCCTCACTTAATTGTTCGCTTCCCATGAGTCGTCATTCTGTAGCGGAGTCCCCTTCAGGGGTTTCTCCACTTCGCCCTTATCATTGATACTTCTAAATCTGCTGATGACGGATTTTCTGGCCACGAATCTCGAGTTAATGAGAGCTCAACTGAGCCTTCGCTGAAACGTCGTGGTTCTTCTCGAAGACGCCCACCGAAGAAGCCGACTGCCGCATCACCCCGCACCTCTCCCCGTACTGGTAGTACCTCTCGAAAGAATTCACCATCAAAGGCTGCTACCTCTTCTGTCCAGGCCGACGAAGAGCCTCCTCTTAAATTTGAGGATCTTGTCGAATACCTTAAGGATGGCTCGGTTCCTACTGGGCCGATTTCATTTGAAGATTTACACCAATACCTGTCACATAAGACAGACCACTCCACAACGCATGCTTTACTCTCAAAGTATGCATCGTTTCTCCCTCTAGTGCATGATCAGATCCAAGTCCTTAATCAATGCATCTCCCACCTTCGCAAGGAACATCCGTGGGCTAAAACCTATTTTAATCGACTCAAATCATTTCCTCCTGTTGTGAAGGCTCTTCAGCAAGCATTAATGGAAAAAAGTCTTCAAGATTGTATCTCTTAATTGCAGGAGATTTGCATCCCCATTTTCTAATGCCTTGGTACATGAAGACCTCACTCCGTTAGGAGCTGATCTTCTCTTACTACAAGAGACGAATTGCCAATCCACTACGATATTCTCACGATGGCGCCAGTGGAACTACACATTTCACCACGCCTACCAACTATCATCCCATAGTGGTCTAGCTATAGGTATCCGCCATACTTTCAACTCCATGATCACCTCTTTTTCGGTTCGAAACTTATGTCGAGACCTATTACAGTGTGCATCATTCACCATAGCTTCCACATCTTATCATATATTTAATATTTATATTCCAAGCTCTTCAACCCACTTGACAATACTTTTTACTCGCCTCCGTCGTGCCTTGTCTCGCATTCCTCCCATAGATCATGTTTTAATTGGAGGGGATTTCAATTGCACTCTGAATCCTACCCTGGACCGATCTCCTTCCACCAGAGAACGCCGTGTTAACTTGGTGAATCTTCTTCAGTCAGTGGTCTCCGACAACTCATTCATTGATGTTCACCGTCACTTCCATCCTTCATCGACTGTACATACTTGGCGCTCGCAACATAATCAAAATCCGTACACAGCTCGCCTTGACAGATACTACGCCTCATCTACTCTGCTTACAGCTGTGACAGAATCTATTATCACTCCTACAGCTTCTTCTGACCATTGTGCCATCGTTCTTATTATTCAAGCAGTTCCAGCACAACCCCGTACAATTCGTCCATGGACTCTTGACGACACTCTTCTTACAGATCCAGACTTCTGTACTTCAGTACGCTCCTTCCTTGAGGACAAACGACCTCAACTTCAATCAGCTCCTTGTGGTCTGACTTTTTGGTTGGACATTAAACAGCAACTCGTTCTATACGTTCGCAATCTTTCTTTTAAAGCAAAAACGCTTCAAAACATGCGTCTCAACCATGTCCGTTCCATGCTCTCCATCCTAAGCCTAAGTGATCCTCTCTTCTGCCACTATCAAGAAGAACTGCGATCAATCCTCCTTCCTCTGGCTCAACAAGCTCTACGACGTCTCCGGCTACAACATCTATCGCCAGACGCATCCAATTACGATTTCCTTACATCCATGGAAAAAACACGAACAGCATCGAATTCACTTCGGCACCTTCGCCTCGCATCTGGAGAGGTGTCTGATGATCCACTCTCTCTATGTTCCCAGGTCCGAAAGTTCTATACAGAGAAGTTCTGTGAATCTCCTCCGCCATCTTCTTCAGCTTTGGCATCACTTCTTTCTAACCTACCACAAGTTCCTCCCCATCTTGCCTCTTCCCTCCTCCTTCCTCCCACGTTCTCTGAACTATCCTCTACGTTTTCTTCTTTAAACTCTAGGGCCGCACCGGGTCCAGACGGCCTCACTTTCCTCTTCTATAAAACCTTTCTACCTCTCCTTCTACCATTTCTCTTTTCTGCACTTTCTGCTGCTTTCAATCACTCCCCTCTACCAAGGCGATTCACAGTAGCATATGTTGTACTATTCCCTAAGAAAGGTGATCTCCTTGACCTGGGGAATTGGCGCCCTATCTCCCTCTTAAATCTAGATTATAAACTTTATACTAAACTTCTTTCCCAACGCCTTAACCCCATTCTCACTCACATTCTCTCCCCAAATCAAACTTACACAGTTCCCGGCCGTTCACTTTCTCATAACATCCATCTACTAAATGATCTAATCCATCTTGCCCGATCTCGCTCTGAACCCCTCGCCCTTCTCTCTCTTGACCAACAATCCGCTTTTGATAATATCTCACATTCTATCTATCGGCTACACTCCTTCACTTCGGTTTTCCTCCTTCCTTCGTCTCTCTTCTTTTCTCACTCTATCAAGACGCCGTTCTCCAGGTCAAGCTGCCCACCTTTCTCACAGCGCCTATTCCCTTCCGCCGGGGAGTGCGGCAGGGTTGCCCACTCTCCGGACAACTCTTTGCAATCGCAATTGAACCCTTCCTCCGCTCTGTACACCAATCCTTTAAAGCAGTTCTGCCACCACTCTCTGCCTGCACAAGACATCATGCCACTACCTCTGTTGCATACGCAGATGATGTCACCATCTGCATCCGTCATGACTCACAGTTTCCGTGTCTCCAACGTCTATTCGCAGCTTATGCCTCATGCTCCGGTGCAGCGCTCAACTCATCTAAAAGCACTGGTTTATGGTGCGGCTCATGGGCACATCGTGTAGACACCCCTTGGGGAGCAAGCTGGTCGTCCATCTCACAGCGCTTCCTTGGAGTTCATCTTGGTTCCTTGCAAGCTGCCCCCCTCTACACGTGGAATGCTATTCACCCACGCTTGCTCAGGTCAACTGCCTCCTGGAGGAGAGCCCAGTTCTGCTCATCATTCTTCCAGAGAGCTCGCCTCTCTCGAACTTACCTGATTTCCTTGTGCACACACTCTTGGCTTGGTGTCAAGTCTCTACAACTCCGCCTTCATGAAATTACCCGATGTCTTACTTCCCTGATTTGGACCTGCCACCACTGGGTCAGTGTCACAAAGCTTTGCCTCCCTCCGGATCACGGCGGCATCGGACTCCTTGATACACAGGAGTACTACAAGGCCGTCAGAATTACTACTTTTCTCCGTCTCTTCACGTCGCCAGTACCAGATGCCGTTTTAGCTAGGGACGTCATCGCCTCCCCGAGCAACCCTAACTTTTCTTTTCTCTCCTTACTACTCATGGACCACCGACCCCTCACCCTCATTCGACTTCCCCCTGTTTACCGTGAAGCTCTAATTTTCCTTCGTTCCCTCCCTCTCTCTCGTTCTCCACCTGATTCCACAACTGAGCTCCTTGCTGAACCCCTCTTTTATTCTTCGATTATTCACCCTCTCATCTTCCGTACTTTGCCTATCCTACCTGGCTCCGAGCAGGTGTGGTAACAGTTAAAGATCTCACTAACCCTGACCTTTCTTGGCGACCCTTCGCCAGCCTCCCTCCCTCTCTTCTCCTCTCCTCCTCCTCTCGTGACATCTACGACTCTATTCTTTCATCTATCATTTCTCAATTTCCTCATCTTGCTTCCCACTCAGGTCTTTCCTTTGTTCCTTCTGCTTCTCTCCCATTTCCTCTTTTCTTGCTTACTTCTGGCTCAGCTCATCCCATTTCTTCTCTCTCGGTGTCAGCTCTTTATCGGTTCCTCTCTATGTCCCATTCTTCTCCTCCTCTCCCCATTCCTGATGTTCCCCCTGCTGCCACTGCTACGGTGTGGTCAGCCGCCCTGTCTCCTCTTTCTGCTCCTCTAGAAATTAATACCCATTGGCTTTTCCTCCATCGCCGCCTTCCTGTTCCCTCCGTTCTTTTCCGAATGTCTCTTCTCGATTCCCCTCTTTGCCCTTTCTGTGCTCGGGAGGCTGATGTCTCCCATGTCTATCAACACTGTGTTATATTACTCCCAATGCTGAACTTGGCATTTACTATCGCCCAATGTTCCATTACAGCAGATCTTACATTTGATGCATATCGGACTCTTCTGCTACAGAACTATCCCCCAGTCAAGCTCCCATCAGTCTGTGCCTATATTTTTATTTTAGCGAAGCATGTAATCTACGTGTTTCATCAACGCTGCAGATATTTGACTACTCCTCTGACTGTGCATGAAGCTTCTACGGCATTATTATGCCATTTCCGCGACCGTCTGACATCTCGACTTCGGCTAGAGTATTCTGTTGCAGTTACTCAGCGTCGGGAGAGCCAGTTCCTTGCCACCTGGTCACCGGCTGCCTCATGGTTTACCAGCTCGCCAGCGTCATTGTACCTGACAGTCAGCAGATTTGGTATTTGACCTTTTTGAATCAGAAATGCATATGTAAATATCAACAATCTGTTTTCAAGATCTTTGCACAGCTTGGAAATTTACCGCATGGGTTTTTTTATAAAGGGCTGTACGTGTTTACACAGCAAATTGTTTTTTGTGACACTCATCTTGTATTTTTTTCTTACATTGACGTTCATGTTAGTTCGTCTTTAGTTTACATTTTGAGTATAAATATTGCAGTTAGTCATTAGCATAGTGCTGTATAAACATAGAAATTGCTTCTGCAGTGTAATTTTTTGTAATTTTGTTCTATTTTGTTTCCCGAACATGTTTGCACTGTGCTGTATAATTGTACATAGTTTTCAAAATATTGCAGAACACGTAATCCATCTTATTTGCATCAGAATGTCCAAGTTTAGTTATTTCCTGTTATTAAACATAATAATGATTTGTCTGATAATCAGTTTTTTTAAATTGCATAGTACTGTACATCCTTGTAAATATGTTGTGTTAAAACTCACTGTCATATCGTACCTTCTTTCAAGAGACATGTTGACTAATGATTCTTACTGTATTTATTTTTGCACAAGTTAGTCAATTGCATGGTGTTGTACTCATGAGTACTATATTTTGAAAAACATTTTACCTATTTTGTTCTTTTGTGTGAGGTGATGCTTGGTACTATCATTCTTCTATTACTACATATGGATAGTGAGAATATGTTAAAGCTTTATTCATCGTGTGTTTTCTTATTATACTTACATTTTCTATCTGGTCAACAGAATAGTGTTACATTTCTGTATATGGTCCGATTTTGATTTGTAACATGTTGACACTGTGCTGTATATCTGTACATTGTTTTTGAATATTGCCGAACAGGTAATATATTATATTTATACCAGGAAGTCCAAGTTTGTTCTTCTCCTGATATTCATCATTTCATTGATTTGTCTTAT
Organism: Macrothele yani; assembly: GCA_039090855.1. NCBI lineage: Eukaryota > Metazoa > Arthropoda > Arachnida > Araneae > Macrothelidae > Macrothele > Macrothele yani. The sequence goes on from CM077006.1 coordinate 64,087,200, forward strand.
GATCAGTTTGTCAATTGCTTTGTACTGTACATTCTTGTAACTATGATGTGTTACACCTTACTGTCTTATTGTATTTTTTTTTTTTTTTTTTTTTTTAAGAGAAATGTTGTCTCCTGAAGCTCTCAATATTTTCTTGAACAAGTTTGTTAATCGCACAGCAATGCACTTATGAGCAATAAGTTTTTTTGTTAAAATCCTTCCTGAATGCCCAGACATGCTTGTCGCTGTTCATTTATCACGAGCTGTAATTTTGCTTCATTTTTCAACTTGTGCACTATGCTGTATATTTTTATATAGGTTTTAGTAGTTTAACGATCTTTGATCGTATTTTATTTTGTATTTAGACGTCCTTATTAGTTCGTCTCCTGATTTCTACCTTGAATAAAGATATTTTGAAACCACCTTTGGCCTCAATGCATGCACTGACCCTTCGAGACATGCCTGCGACAAGCTTTTGGAACACAGCGATAGATATGAGCTTCTATTCAGTACATAATGCTGCCGCTAACTGTCGCTTAGTAATAGGACTTGGTTCCAAACTTCTTATGCGGCGCTCTAATTCATCCCATAGATGCACTATGGGATTAAGATTAGGGCTCTGTGCTGGCCAGTCCACACACGATACGGAATTATCGGCAAATCACGCCGTAACAGTCCTTGCTTTATGGCTCGTTGCTTTATCCTGCTGGTACCAACAGTGTTCGGTTCCATAGTATTGCCACAGAGTTGATAGGGCATAATTGTCCAGAATATCGAGGTAGGCGTGCTGGTTAACAGGTTTTTCTACGATAACCAATGGGCCGGGACCATAGCACGAGAAACACCCTCACACGAGTACACTGCCAGCTCCAAACTTGACCGTAGGAACAGTACACTGTGGTGAATAGCGTTCCCCGGCTGCCGCCATACCCACACACGGCCATCAGACATTTGGATCGTGTATCTGGATTCATCAGTCCATGGGACCCGTTTCCATTGATTTATGGTCTACGACAAATGTTCTTTACACCATGCTAAACGACGAGTACCATTCCGAGTGGATATGAAAGGCTTATGAGCAACCGTACGACCACGGTAAACCATGGAATGAAGTTATCTGCGAATGGTACGTGTGCATACCGAGGTTCCAGCATTTTTACTTACCTGTACACTGAGGTCTTGTGCAGTTCTCCATCCATTAGCTGTAGCGACTCTCCTGAGGCTTCGACGTCCTCTATCACTCATTTTCTTTGGTCTGCCGGTACGTTTTGCTGCTTCAGGCACGCCATGTGTCTTCCACCTATTCAGTACATCCAAATCAGTTGACTTGGGTATGTTTAAACGCCTCTCGGTTTCTCTTATAGACAACCCACTAATATAACACCCAACAATCTTTCCTTTCTCAAAGTCAGTTCTCTCTCGCCCCGACATTTTCACTCAACCTCAGAGTGCGATATGATCGCTTTCAGCTGCAGGCTTGTTTTTATACCGTTTGCTGCTGTATCGCGCATCTTAACAACGCAGTGGTTCCGTTCATTTGCTTTTGAAGGGTGTCCGGTGACTTTTGTCAATATAGTGTATAAGGCTATACCCATGGTAGGGTTCGGTTTATTCATCTGATGATGGGTTTATGTAAACCCCAAAAGTCTTAGGATTTAACGTTTTACTTTTAATCTATGTGCAATTAAATATTTTTAAGGCTCACTTGAGTTTGGGATTTTTAAATGTATAGAATTTTAATATTGTGCGTCGAAGGTTGCTGCCTTGAATAGTGATGGATGGAGCTGTCAGTTATCTGAACATCGTTGCGGATCAAGTTCTCCCATTCATGGCAAATGCATTCCTGCTGGTTATGGGTATTACCAACAGGATAACGTGCCGTGCCACACTGCCAGAAGCGTCAAGAAATGGTTCGAGGAACATGTTGGTGATTTTCTGTTAATGCCCTGGCCCTCAATCCAAAATTTGTGTTTCGACTTGGAAAAGCGGGTTCGCGCTAAATCACCATCACCCCGAAATGTACGGGAACTGGAGGACCTGCTGTTGATATTATGGTACCAGATACCCCAGGATACCTATCATCACCTCATCGAATCGATACCTCTCCGAGTGGCTGCTGTTTTGTGGGCTAAAGGGGGTCTTACAGCTCATTAGGTAGGTGGTCATAATGTTATTGCTCATCGGTGTATTTGATAATGTCCGTTACAGAGTGTGGTAACTACACAACGTTCTACTGTGTGTGAAGATTTAGAAATACACATGTAAATACACGGCCTAAAGAAATGGAAGGTGTCACTGCGCTTCTGTGAATAGAAAAATTGATTGTCTCATTCGCTTACTGCAGTGCAACGAAATTACTTTTCTCAGCAACGGTTATAAGCTTTGGTACCAGTCGTAGGGAATTCGCAAGGGAAGGAAAGGCCTGCAAGTGACCAACTTCATGTCCAGTTGTTTAAACACAAGACTGTACGAAAGCATTTTGTTTTGTTTGTTTTTGGTTTAAGCAGCGGAATTTTGCAATGATCAGAGAATTTAGAAGAAATTCAAAGCTCTGATGTGTTTGGAATGATTGAGTCGCTAAAGCGATTCATCCAGTTCTTTTCCCAATAAAGAAACTGTGTCTGTCGGGTGATTTTTTCTTTTACGGCGATGTCCTGACAGTTCTTTACAGCGATGTCCATGACAATGCAAATCAAAAATAAACAGAACTGTCACTGGCCACCCGTGTATCTGAGAGATGGCTCATTTTGGAAAATTCCGCCTTTAATTTCGGTTCATCATAAAATAACAGTACAATATCACTAACCTGGAGCATGTATAGAAAAACAAAAGTCATTCAGCGGAAGGAAATACACAGGGTGTCCGAATAACGATGTGCACTGAATGTACGAATTGCAGTAATGTGATAATAAAGATATTTTGAATGGAATTACAGTAGAAGTGACTAGCGACGTGGAAGTACTCTGTGTCTGGTGACCTTCACATCTCGAAACGGGTCCAGCTGTCATTTTGAGCGATGGTCATTCCAGAGCGCTTGATCAACGGAGGCAGATGCGTCAATTGATCGCTCGCCTCGGCACAAGGACAATGGTGTTGACGGTTGAGCAGAGAGTGTTTTTTGTGTAACATGTCTTTCGCCATGACGACAAGTATACGGACGAAGTGCAAAAACAGTTCGCTAGGAAATTTCGTGATGCAGACGTCCCCCACCGCAATGTGGTACGTCAGCTCATAGCGGTTTCGGGAAACTGGCAGTGTTCTGGATGACCCCCGCCCTAGTAGGCCATGCACGGCAGACGAGACAGTACAGGATATCCAGGACAGGATACAGAGCAGTCCACGAGACAGTACAGGATACAGAGGAGTCCACGAGACAGTACATGATACCGAGGAGTCCACGAGACTGTACAGGATATCCAGGACAGGATACAGAGGAGTCCACGAGACAGAACAGGATACAGAGGAGTCCACGAGACAGTACATGATACAGAGGAGTCCACGAGACTGTACAGGATATCCAGGACAGGATACAGAGGAGTCCACGAGACAGTACAGGATATCCAGGACAGGATACAGAGGAGTCCTCACAAGGCCATGAGGCGGCTGTCACAGCAAGCTAATGTACCAAAGAGTCCAGCACGCAATATTCCGAAAAGGAAGTTACATTTCCACCCGTCTGTTGTGCATCAGCTGAAAGAAACAGACCACGTGACCCGTGTTCGATACTGCAGGTGGTTAAAGGAGTTCCTCTCTGAAGAAGGTGAGGACGTTCTGGACGTGACTTTCTTTACAGATGAGGCATGGTTCCATCTGTAAGGGTACATCAACAGCCAAAACACTCGTCTGTGGTGTACTGGAAATCTTCACGAATTTAAGAAAGTGCCTCTCCACAATTAAAAAGTCAGTGTTTGGTGTGTCATGACTCGTACGCGCATTATTGGGCCCATTTTCTTTAGTGAAACCAATAACTCAGACCGGTACCGTGCCCAGATTATCCAGCCATTCATATCCGGACTCGCGGAACGGGAAATCAACGAAGGATGATTCCTGCAAGACAGTACAACTACTGACACCGCTGGCGCATCAGTACAGCTTCTGGAGGAATTCTTCGGAAATCGCATCATCTCCAGGGGACTGTGGCCTGCCCGGTCACCGGATCTGATCCCGTCTGACGTATTTCTGTAGAGAGTACTAAAGAGGAAGGTGTGCACGAGCATAAAGAATACACTTCAAGAGCTACAGGCTGCAATGACGACCCACATCCAATAAAGCTCACCACGTACCCTGAGTCTTCACCAATATGCAGAAGCGTATGCAGACATGTATGGACGTCTGTGTGGCCCATTTCCAACACCTTCTGTAGGAATCAGTTTGACATAGTAAGTGTTACTTTCAGTGCACAGTTATTATTCGGACACCCTGTATTATGAGTTCCAGTTTGTTGATCAAAACAGATTTTCAAGCCGTAACCAACCATAAGAATCTGTGGTATTTTTTACTCCTACAAAGCAAAGCTAATTACGATTATTTTAATCTGCTGAAAGGAAACTGCCTAGTGTCTATTATATGCTCCAGTTTCGACTGATTTGTATCTATCTGAATAAAATGTTATTTATGTTTCACTTTTCGCGGAACAATAATTTTAATTCCAGCAGAGAAAACAAAGATTCACAAAACTGCTCAAACCCATTCATTTCATCCGGAAGTTCTTCTCAGGAAAGATGATGTTTCTTTTAATTTACGTTGATGACAGGCGTACCCTGGCCTCAATTTACATAATTCACAGACTGCGTAAAATAACTCATTCCTAGGTCAGGAATGAATGTGTAACGTCAACAGTGTATTATGTTTTTTGTTCAGCGAAGAACGAGACGACGAGGAAGTAACTTTTGACAGACGAGAGAGCAAAATAGATTTTAGGTTTAGAGGTGAAATGTATGATTATATAGCATGCCACACGTGTAAAATTCGTCTCTCAAACTTCTGGAATACTAAACAAAAAATGAAAGAAAAAAAAGTTTAAATAATGCCGCTGAACAGACAAGTAATTTCTTAATCCATTTGGCTCAAAATCTAGAAAATTAGCATTTGTATTGTTGTTAATTACACTCATCGTTAAAAAAGACAGTTGCACCCAGAAGGATTCAACCGATGGGAATGAAACTTGGTGGGTAAGTTTGACATCATGAGAAATGCGAATGATTTAAATATCACGCTCGGCCTCGCATATGACGCAAGCAAAGAGGGGCTGTAGCGCTGTTCCTGACCGGCTATGAGGTCATCCCGTTGCGCGTGCTTGCCATTCTGAGTAGTGCATGTTGTGTTGGTTGCATCCTTTGCAAGTAAAGTATGCCTAGGAGAAAAGATCGGAAGCAATTCGAGCAGTTGGAGGAGTTCGAGAGTGGCCGCATAGTCGGTCTGGGAAGCGGGATGGTTTTATCGCCGTATTACGCGCCATACCGATCATATGGATATCCCCATAGCACGCTGTTGGCGGCAGTGGATAGAACAAGGCATGCAGCACCGTCAGGAAGAGTCTGGGAGACCTAAACGAACTACGGAGAGAGAAGGTTGACGGGTTGTCCAATATGCGGTGTGTGACCCAACGGCCACTATTGCGGATATTCAGCGAGCAGTGGTGTCCTCCATGCATTGTCCGATTAGAGCCAGCAGTCATTGGCAGACGGCTGCACGACGTAGGACTACACGCACGCAGATCGTTACGACGACGTCCCTTAACACCATTGCATCATCGCCAAAGACTTCAATGGTCTCGTGCCAGACTGTCATGGAGCCACTCAGAATGGCAGCAGGTGACCTTCAGTGACGAGTCCCACTTTTGTCTTGTAGTAGACGACCAACGGATCCGTGTATGGAGGCACCGTAGTCAGCGCCAAGATGAACGGTTTGTTGTCGAGCGTCACCCGTCCAGAAGGCCTGGCGTCATGGTGTGGGGCGATAGGTCTGGCGATGCGACTGGCCATTGCCTACGATGGCCAATTACCTTTGGTGTTCATTACAGGAACTTTAACAGCCCAACGTTACGTTAATGAGGTCCTGCAACCAGTGGCTCTGCCTTTTTTGAACGCTCACTCCGGTTGCGATTTTCCAACAGGACAACGCTCGTCCGCATACTGCTGCTCTCTTGAGAGCTTGCTTTCAAGACACTGACACTCTGCCATGGCCAGCCGCATTGCCAGACCTATCGCCGATTGAAAATGTGTGGGATGCTATTAGACGCGCTATCCACACTCTACCCCTACCGCACAATCTGCAGGAACTACGTGAGAAGATTCAAGCTGCATGGGATGTCTTATCGGAGGACACCGTTAGAAACCTGTGCAACTCCATGCGGAGGCGTCTGGCATGCTGTGTGAGCAAACATGGCGGCCCGTCGCCATACAAGAAGACGCTACTTATTGGCGTGTGATTAATAAATATTGTTCATATCAGTCTCAATGTTTAATCATTCATTATTCCTGGTAACCTTTACATTCCTCCCGAATAGCATTGAAATCCGACACGTCCTTCTGGATGCAACTATTTTTTTGATGATGAGTGTATATATGTTAATAAACTAATGTGAAACACATTTTCAGTTGATTACTTAGTTTTCTATGCACACAAGGTTAAGACTAAACAGAAAATGAAAAACTATTACCGCATTTATCATAGTTGAAAACCACCCCTGTGCCCGAGGGTCTAAGACATGAAGAATGGTCAGTCGCAGGCTGCTGACCATTCTTCCGCGATGTGCTGTGCCCGGGCTCGAGTCCCGGATGAAACATGGGTAGCGTGTCTGTCTTACCCGCTGGCTCTGGCCCTTTTCTGGAACCAATGGCCCTGAATTGGGGACAGACAACTACCTATTACCCAACGAGTTTCTCATGCTGGTCAAAAAAGCCAGAAACAAAAACGAACAACAAAAAATTAAGTGGAAAGACCAGTTTCACGTTATATTTCATTTTCAATGGACCTTATTCATGTGACGTCAGAAGTGGATTTCTGCGGACCCACATGGCTGCTGATTCAATGTGTTCGCTATTTGATTATCCTTTACTGTTGGCTAATTTTTACAATCCTAACGTCATGGATTTTACCGAGGAATTAATAGAGCTACAGGGTGAAGAAGAAGAAATTAATTTCTTAGAAGAACAAATCGAATTTGCAAAAATATAGCAAGACAATTTTTTGTTCGATGTTTATTTCGCATGACGCAGGAGAACATCGCCGTTAGTCATCATGAAGTTTTTTTATGTAGCATTTCTCGTACACGCTACATTAAATTTTCATGCTCTTATTGTTAGACATTAGCAGAATATCTGAAACATAAAATTGAGTACCTTGTTTTGTAAAACAAAAACATTTAGAAGTTCAGGCAAATACTTGTAATAAGGAAACAAACTAGGGTTCGCACGCTAGGCAATCTGCTTAAAAATTGAATGAATGCGTAACATTAAATAAAAGAGAAATTATAGATATGTTTGTTTTATTCTTTGAGGAAAGTAGAAGTTAATTCGTAATTTACCGATCCCAATATTCCATCAATTTTCTCTTACCTATTTCTTCTTTTTTGAAATTCGAAGGAATATATACGAGGTTTCAACTGCCTTTGATTCGTAGTGTCTAACATCCAAAAGCTTTTTCGTTAAAGTGGACAAAACATGTTGGAGAGGGCACATCGGAATGGAAATCACCGAGTTTCATTTTACACAGCCATTCCTTTAATAATTTCGTCTTTTTCAGAGGAAAATTAAATAATGTTTGTTTTTCGTCTACACAATTTAGGTTGCAGGATTCATTAGCACAACCATACGATGAGCAAAAGTTAGACATGTCGTTAATAAATTTACGAAAATCGCGATTTTCCTGAAGCCTTGCAACGTAACGCCATGTTAAGCAATGGGAAAACCCATGTAAACAAACTATTGTTGGTCCTCGGCCACGGAAAGGCTTTCCCATGATGCAATGCGAGGTGAATAAGATCCATAGAGTTGGCAAATCGCTCATCATTTTAGAATGCATGAATTAAAGCGCTTTTATGCCATATGCTTACTTAATTTTTTAGGTTGTTCAATCATAATGACTCAGAAACCCTCTATTTATGAGACGTTTAAACGGCAACTTAGAAAATCAAATCGAATTTCAAGCAAACTTAACTGGCGAACAATTAATTGGAATATTCCGACAAAAGACGATTGCCGCAGTGTTCGTGGAAATGGTATTCCGTCGTTTGAGGGCGATATCTGTCATGGAGATTCAGTGCGTGTTTGGTAGGATTTGACGCATCCAAGTGACCTACAAGAGGCACGAGATGGGCATTAATTTGATTTTGATCCGATTCAGTTAAGCTGAAATGTAATGAGGACCCGTGTAGATACTTGCAGATCGATTCCCGTCGGAAGAGCGGGAAAGGAAATGAGACTGTTCACAAACGCTCAATCCCTGGTGTTCGGGGAAACATGCGGAATAGAAAACACGACGCGCAGGGGGAAATCACTCTCCACTCTCTCTCTCTCTCTCTCTCCTCTCTCTGGAAGCTGCTGGTCAATCTCCTTTCAGCACGGTGAGTGTTGTTTGAGAGCACATCGAATTGCAGTTTCCAATCAACAGCAAATCCTTTTATTTAACGGGAATTCTTCTGTCTCAAATATGCTATTTGTCATGATAACGTTGTCAGCATTATATATTTAGAGGTCGTTCGCTAAGGTCGTTTGAGGAAGAGAGGGAGAAATAGGTGCCGCTGTGCATGGAGGGTTATAAAAATGGCACAGGTTTATGTAAAAAGCAAACAATAGCGACGAACTGAAATCTGAAGTGTACCCTTCTAGTTCTTTTTTTATATCCCTTGCAAAAAGAGACCAAATTTACATCATTTCACCATTTTTCAAAATCACGCTGAACTTTCGAAAAACTTCTGCATCAACGAACACATCACATACATAAAATCATATTTTCTTTTCCAATTATGCTATAGATTGATACCAATTAGAAAATTATTCTGTTTAAAGAAAAACTTAAAAATCTCTGTCACGTTTACGTCCAATCGTTTCATGTATTATATGCTTTTTTTCTGAAGCCATTGATTTCATCCTTTTTCTAAAACCTGTGGCCATAAAAAAAACGGAAGAAAGAAAAGAAAATAATTCTTCATATGACATGAGGAATTTTAACGATTCTGTCTTCTATGAATTGATATCTTGCCAAATGCAAACGTACATTTGCCGCCCCGGTGGCGCGGAGGGAGATATATGTGCCGTCTAAGCGATGGCCTCTGATCATTCGTCCGAAAAGGGTCCGGCTTCGAATCCGGGAGAGGCATGGATGTTGTGTTTGTCTTGTGGCACTGGCTCTCTCCCTTTCCTGGAACCAGTGGCCCTAAATTAGGGACGGGCGAATGCTTATAGCCCATTGAGTTGCTCACGATGGTCGTTAAATCTCCAATAAAAAAAAAACCAAAAAAAAAAACCGTAGATTTGCGACACCGAAAAAGCGAAAATAAATGGACTTCACAGTCAAATCTATCCCATAAAGAAACTATATCCTACTTAGCAGATGGAAAACTAATTTTTCCTTGTGCTAAGTAGAACATATCCCGATAACTCAAATGTTGACACATCACTGCGGGAAGACTATGTTCAAGAATCGCCGTCGGAAAACTTAGCCAATGAAAAAAAAAATAAAAAAAAAAAGCACCCCGAAAGAAGTGTCCTATGAGTGCGTATAAGCAAAGAAGTTATTACAATTTCACAGCAATAAGGCTCTGTATTCCAGAACAAAGGCTCCATAAACGTTTGAGTTATCGCGATATGTTCTACTTAGCACAAGGAAATATTACTTTTCCATCTGCTACGTAGGACGTATGTTTTGTATGGGACAGATGTGACTGTGACGTCCATTTATTTTCGCTTTTTGTGCGTCGTAAATCTACGTTTGCATTTAATACGTAGTACAGCCATCTCTGGAGGCGATGCATGCCAATATTCGGCGCGGCGTTGAATCAAACAGCAGCCGGATATTGTGCTGTGGCAGATTCTGCCAGGCCTGATCAAATTCCCGGGCTAGTTTGTTGACATTCCGGAAAGGCTGCAATGCATGTCCCAGCATGTCTCATACGTGCGCGATTGGTGAGAGGTCTGAAGACCTCGCTGTCCACAGGAGAATTTCAAAACCACGAAAACAATCCCGGGAGAGGTTAGCCGTGTGCGTCCGGGCATTATCATAATGGTAAATAGCACCCAGAAGACATGACAGAAAAGTCAACACAACTGGTCGCAAGATGTCTCCAACGTACAGCTGTGCTGTTAAGGTACCTCGTAAAACTACTAGGGGAAACGGGCTGTCATAGAAATTGATTTCCCAGATTGTAACGTCAGGTGAGATGGTCGTTTGCCACTCCACAATGGAGGATGAACCGAGTGTTGGCCCAACCTCTTCCAGACACGTATGCGTTGTGAAAACACAAGTTTGTCCACGGCGGACGTCGAAACCGTGTCCCCCCACCTCACTCCGGAGAAATTCGCTCTCCCAACTGAGCTACCTGGACAGAATGTCTCGCTGCAGATTTGTCGTCTTGACACATGTTTTCACCTCTGTAGTACGTCACAGCGTTGATAATCTACTCCTAGGCCAGCGGTTCCCAAATTTTTTGAGTCGCGAAACACTTTTTAGAAGAGAAATTCGTTACGGAGCATTATCGTTGCCCTTAGGCCAAAGGCACTGAATTTTTCACGTTGTTAGTTGATATTTAACTGTATTTTTAATATTAACTGCATTTTTCAAGTTGTTAGTTGATATTTTATCGTATAGCAAAAGCACGAATTATTTTTCGAATTCTAAATTGGTTAAATTTAGATCTAAACTAAATTTTTCCCATTGAATGTCATTAAAAATTGTAACTTTAATTATCGTTTTCTCAAAACATTAATTTTGTACCTACTTGTCTTTGGCATAAGGGCAAGATATTTTCATCTTGCACCTACATAGGTACTAAACACATAGGTACGACAGCAGTATTGACTATGGAAGACATTTTTAAGTATTGGCATGTTAAACATCAAATTTTATTTCATTCGAAATGTTATTTTCTCCTCTAATTTCAGAGAAATAAGGAACTTGCTTAACTACATAAACGAAAAACAACAACAAAAACATAAAGCAAGACAACATATTTGAGAAGGAATTCAAAACAGGTATTGTAAATCCACAATATGTTACCCACATAGATATAGTGCTTGAAATCATTTTTACAGTTGCAAAACCTAAAATGCCACTTTGCATCGAAAAAGGACGATAGAGTAAGCCCGAGAACTTAGATTCTAATGAGAGGGATGGGACTGTTTTGATTTGTACAATGTGGCTATATCTGATTGAATTTGGGACAGATGTAACCGAATATCAGGCTCTGCACTGAGGCGGGATCTATATTAGGTTTTGTAGCCACATTGGCAGGGAACCCTGATTCACATAAGTAAGTTGTTGCAAAGGACAAAAGGATGTTTTTCGCTTTATTTGACAAAACTTTAAATTCGTCTTTTAGCTGACACCAAAATTCTGACAGTGTCTTCTTGGCTGCAAAATTCACTTTTATCGCAGAATCTGATGCCAAGTCAATCAAGGACCCATACTGCAGCGATGTCAGACAGGCTGGCTTTTCCGACACAGTATAAGATGGGTTTACAACCCAAAAGTTTTCTTTAATTGTTTCGTAGAGTTCTGCAGGAAATAACAGTTGAAACTATCAAGAAAACTTTGCAGGTGAACGTGAAACTCATTCAAAATATATCCAGGTATGTCGGAATCTAATTTTTTCTAAATACCTTTGCCATTGGGAAGCTGTATAGATTTCGAGTTTTCATTGATTCCGTCTAAAACTTGATGTTTTTAAACCCTTGCACTTTAACTTTATCACGGACGTCAAAAACAGTTACCGCTCTTCCTTGAAGTGAGCGACTTAAGTCATTTACTGTTTTAAAAGATTTTGCTAAATACACCAATTTCATGAGCCAAGGCTCATCACACATCCTGTCTCCCAAAGCAAAGTCGTTGTCGATCAAGAAAATTCTAACTTTAGCCCTCATTTCGAAGAGCTGAGTAAAAGTTTTGCCGCGAGAAAGCCACCTTACTTCTGTGAGAAGAAGTAAAGACGTATATAGATTTCCCATGCCATCACACAACATTTCGAATAGCCTTTTATTCTTAGGTTGTGATTTGCTAAGATTAGTTACTTTCAAGCTTTCTTCCAAGACTTCTGTTAGGTAGGGCGGCATTTTTTCACAGCAAGGTCACGGCGGTGGAAGATACAGTGGCTACTACAGCACTCCTTTTTTTATTTTATTTTTGAAATAACACCGGGCGTCTTTCCAGACATGGCCTTCGCACCGTCTGTACCCACATCAACGCAGTTATCCCATGGGATGCTACTTACTGTGAAAAATTCGTCTATTAATTTGAAAATTCGAGCACCATTCGTGTTAGTCTATAACGGCTTGCAGAGAAGCAGATCCTCTTGAAAAGACCGAGTTCTGATAGCGCACAACTACTATTAAAATTGCCAGCCCGGCCACATCCTTTGATTCATTCATTTGGAGCGAAAATTTTGTCTTAGTGCGTTTTATTCGTGAAAGTAAAGTAGCTTTCATGTCCTCTGGTATGTCCCCGATTCGTCTCGAGATTGTAATATCTACTAGTTTCGTTACTTTTCCATCCATCATGCATTCAACTATGTCATTTACTTCAAGGCTTGATATGCAATGGTATGGGCCTCGCCAGCTTCAGCAACTCGGCAACTGACTATGTAGGATGCCATCAAAACCTTTTTGTTAACTGTTTTGAAGTGATAGGATATGATTTTCTGGCTTGTGTAAGTTCACCGTACCTCCTTCTGAAAAAATCAACCGGTTTGCCCTTGTATTCTGGATGGACCCCTCAAAGTGACGGCGCATTTTTGCTGAGAACATCACACTGTTTGGCCATACGTTGCCACAAATTACATGCTGTCGTTCGTTGTCACTGGTCTCAACGAGCGCAATAACGAAATAGAATCGTGGTACTGCCTTTTTACTATTTTTCTCCTGTGGCTCTAGTCTCTGAAGAACTAGTTCAACACTTTAGGAGGTTCTGGCGCACATGTTGTCGCTGCTTCGTCATCTTGCACACTACAATTGAAAAATAATATTCTTATCAGCTAGCTAAATAATAAGAAAACTCAGGGTCGGATAAAAAATAAAGAAATAATAAAATTTTTAGACATGCCTGTCTGCTGGTGATGCTTCCACAGCTACTATGACGGAGGTTTTGACAGTATTTTGTTAAGAATACAGACTTCAGCCAGCGATCCTTTGAAAAAATCGATGTTATTTTCTGAATCACTCCGTTGGTACTCCAAAAACACTTGTAAGGGGAAGGTGTTTCGTCCTCAAAATGAAAGATCCGAAAATGTATATTAATGTAATTGTTTACAATAAAGAAACTTATATTGAAAAGCACGCACTAAAAGCACTCATGCTGCAACCTGATTCGTTTCGACTCTGAACTGGATGCTTACTGAACAGCAACTTACTGAAGGTGCGAAGAAACACGATGTTTTAATATGCAATAGAAACTTTCCAGATAATTCTAGAAAGGTGTCGAAGCTAACAATCGGATCCGAAAGTTCGGAGAAGTTCTCGCAGAGGAGACAGGGCAAGCGTGGCGCCCTCTAGTCCCTCTGTCTGGTTTAGCCGCGTACAGTGTGTGTGCTTCGCCGATGTTCTCGATGTTTTGCGTAGTTCCGAGAAGGTGCAGGCGGGCAAAGCTGACTGACGTGACGCATGAGATGCAATTTGGTCTATAATACTTGCTATCTATACTGCTTCACAGCATGCTGCAGAAGCTAAATAATTTCTACCCAATACTTGTCTATACACAGTTCATGTCCACACAAATTCACAATTTCGAGATCTGGTCACATTTATTTCATCTACACTGCTGGCCACTCAAAATGCAACACCCAGAAGGACACGTGATAGCAAAGCCAGATTTACTGGACACATAACAACAGATACAAAGATGAAACGATTGAGCTTACATGCCCGTGCGACTTGCGGAACACGCAGTCATCAATACTTCGTGTGGCCCCCATGGCTGGCAATAACGGTCGCTACACGCCGCGGCATCGAACGAAAGAGGCTTTGGATGTGGGCTTATGGTATGTCGGTCCACGCTGCTTCCACACGTTGCCACAGTTCATCAGGCGTAGCCGCGGGTGGTGCTTGCCGGGCCACTCGGTTGCCGATCAGCGACCAGACGTGTCCGATGGGCGACATATCGGGAGAACAGGCGGGCCACGGCAGCAGTGAAACCTGGTGGGCAGTGAAGAATTGTTGCACGATGCGTGCCACGTGCGGGCGCTCATTGTCCTGTTGAAACGCGGCCACTTCCAGGTCCTGCAGGTAAGGGAGGACTACAGGCTCCAAAACGTCGGAGATGTAGCGTTGGCTGTTGAGTGTACCGGCGATGCGTACCAGAGAGGTGCGGGTGTCATTCCAATTGCGCCCCAAACCATAACGCCAGGCGACGGATCGGTATGGCGATGTATAATGCAGGCGTCATACAGTCTCTCGCCAAGGTGCCACCACACGCGGATCCAACCATCGTGGTGTTGCAGGCAGAAGCGGGATTCGTCGGAGAAGACAATGTCGTGCCATTCCGTAGTCTAGGTGTGGCGTTCAACGGCCCACTGCCGCCGCACTCGCCGGTGGTTTAACTTCAATGGTAATCGGAGCAATGGGCGCCAAGCAACAAGTCCCCGCTCCTGCAGACGACGTCGAACGGTACGTGCTGACACAGGTTGTTGCGCAACACACCCTAATTCTCGCGCTAACGTTCGTGATGTGGCGGTGCAAGACGTCAATGCCCGCCGCACAAAATGCCGGTCCTCTCGTTCGGTGGTGTGCCGCGGCTGCGGCATTCGCTCATGTCGGTCCGTCCGTCCCTCCTGCACCCACCGAATCCATACTCGCCTCACCGTGGCTGGATTTCGTCCCACACGGGCGCCGATGTCACGGTACCATAAACCGCTGTGGCGATAAGCCACTATTCGTCCTCAGTCGAACTCCGAAACGTGCTGGAATGATTGCCGTATTCTGCGACGAGGCACCATAAAGTTTCCCATGCACAGGTCTGGCAGCACAACACACTTCCACTACTTACACCCCGCCTTCTGTGCACCATTCGTATAGTGCTTCTCGGTGGCGTGCCGGGAGCACATGATTTGCATATGCCTTGCAATGCTAATCGTTTGTATGTCATCTCGCGGGCGACGCATGCTGCGAATTTCAGGCCAATCGGATGCTTCCTTCTTTGTGTTGCATTTTGGGTGGCCAGCAGTGTATATTTCTTTCCAATCTCTTCACGGAGCACTTGGAGATGTTTTGCAGAGCACTTGGAGATGCTTCGCGGAACACAGTTTGGAAACCTCTGCCCTAGACAAAAGCGGAATTTTTCACTGAATATTACACCGCTCTATTAGGACGCATTCCATTCTTCCTGGACACGACAGCACTGTAGACGGCACTGCGGATATTCAGTGGTTAGTGGTAGCTGTTGTAAAGGGTGGTCAGAATGTTTTCCCCCGCTGCCAGTCGTGCATTTTGACACTGCATGCTCATGGAGGACGCTACGTGTCTACTGATGGTAGATTGCGGCGCTGTCTGTGTCGTTCCTGCTGCTCTCGTCATCGCGCGATTCTCCCGTCCAGTTCTTTACCAGATCGAGCCGGTACCTTATTGGCGTGTATATGTGCTCTCTTGTGCCCACTGCTGCCTACATTGTCTTTCTTCTGCATCGCTCTGACATAGATTCCGGCCGATACGTCCACATGACCAACCAACTTCAGTATCCTTATTTTATATCTCGTAACCAGTTATAAAATTGAACTACTCATGACCAACCGGCTTTTTTAAGCCTACGAAGCGTCCTCACTAGAACTCGCTGGGTTGCTGGCACTGTCGTCGGGTTATTCTCATCGGCTACTGATGTCAATGCAACAGCAACAGCTGTCAGAGGGTTAACGGGCGTCAGCGACGTTCCTTACATATTACCCTGCGTACTAGGACCGCTCTGTACATATTACCCTGCGTGCTAGGACCGTTCTGTACATATTACCCTGCGTGCTGGGAGCGCTCTGTACATATTATCCTGCGTGCTGGGACCGCTCTGTACATATCAACCTGCGTGCTGGGACCGCTCTGTACATATTACGCTGCGTGCTGGGACCGCTCTGTACATATTACCCTGCGTGCTGGGACCGCTCTGTACATATTACCCTGCGTGCTGGGACCGCTCTGTACATATTACCCTGCGTGCTGGGACCGATCTGTACATATTACTCTGCGTGCTGGGACCGCTCTGTACATATTACCCTGCGTGCTAGGACCGTTCTGTACATATTACCCTGCGTGCTGGGACCGCTCTGTACATATCACCCTGCGTGCTGGGACCGCTCTGTACATATTACGCTGCGTGCTGGGACCGCTCTGTACATATTACCCTGCGTGCTGGGACCGCTCTGTACATATTACCCTGCGTGCTGGGACCGCTCTGTACATATTACCCTGCGTGCTGGGACCGCTCTGTACATATTACCCTGCGTGCTGGGACCGCTCTGTACATATTACCCTGCGTGCTGGGACCGCTCTGTACATATTACCCTGCGTGCTGGGACCGCTCTGTACATACTACCCTGCGTGCTGGGACCGCTCTGTACATATTACCCTGCGTGCTGGGACCGCTCTGCACATACTACCCTGCGTGCTGGGACCGCTCTGTTCATATTACCCTGCGTGCTGGGACCGCTCTGTACACTTTTACATATTACCCTGCCAGCTGGGACCGCTCTGTACATTTTTTGGGTCGAATTTCTAACCGTTTGGATGCCTGGGTGGGAGGTACATATTTGCATGCCGAGTTTCTTGGTTGACATACTATTTTATCGGGGGGCTTCGATTCTTTTGTCTTATTGTGTATATAAAAAATCTTGGTTAGATTTAATGAATATTTCCATCCCACCTTCTGGAAACAGATGTTGCGGTTAATGGTTTCAAATACACGCCACTTTTTTTTTCGAGGTTCAACGACCACCATTATTTCTAGCGGCTACAAGCAGTTGCCCATCATTGATTTGGGTCTGCTGATTTCGGAGAGGGGGCAAATCCAGGGCAACCAGACAGGCTATCCATGCCTCATTGGGAACTCGAGCCCGCGCCCATCGCGGCCATGGTCAAAAGCCAAGGCCTCAGACCGCTTGACCACTGGGGTGACCCCGCCTCTTGGAGGAGTGCATGCTTTAGTAAAAAGTCAAAGCCGTAAGGAAAATTCTTAGACATGATTACTGGTATCGAATTGATAGAACTTTTTAATCCGTTTTTTTAGTAATGAAGGTGATAAGCTGAATGGAAGATACGTACATGAAAAATCTTGTATCTAATAAATGCGAAAAATCCAATACCCACTCTACGCAAAAATTACGTTTCCAATGCAACTAGGAGCACCGGACTCAGCCAAAAGAAACCTGCCTTTTATTTCCTGCAAAGTAACATCTTTCAAGTATTGTAGCACTAATTCTGAACTGGCGTGTGGCGTCATACTAGTTGTCAGGGAAGACAAAGTTCCGAAAAACAGTTTAATTGCATGAAATAAACTAAACGAGTTAAAAAATGAATATGTATTAATATTAAATGCATTACCTGTAATATAGTACATTCTTCAGTTAAAACACTGAAGTAAAAAAAAACAGTTTAGTGTGGTCATATCTTCATGCAATTAGTGCAATGCAAATGTGACGTTCCTCAGCCAATGTGCGCTTCTGAGATCATGTGACTTTGCGTCATCACTGATACTATGGACCAGCTAGTGCGCTATCGCAGCAACAGAAGAATTCTTTTGCGGAATTAGGGAAATTCAGACATGTGTCAATTATCAAGACGTGAATTAAGTACATCTTTTCCGAACATATGCTTAATATTATTATTAAATAATCCTCATGTACAGAGTATGTTGCATCCCAGAGCGCTTGTGGATCCTTCATCGAGAATAGGGTCCACTCGTTTCACTCAGACTAAGTTACAGATAAATTCAGTAACAACTTTGACTGTTAAATTTTGCTGCCATTCGAAAAAAGAGAATGTGCTACTTGCTACCACAATAAAGGCAACACTCCAACAGGAAAATCCTCATACCATAGATCCCAGTGTGTTCTCTATCTAGAGAATATCAGGAGTTATACGTAATTTCACTTATACACAGGGTAAGTCAAAATGATGTTCCCGATTTAAATGATTTGGTACTCATGTTTAATGTAAAGCAGATACGAACAATGAGTACTGTTGAAAAGCACATTTCATAAAATTTTGTTCAACTTACTTATAAATGTCCAATGTGCGCTCCACGCGTAACACGGCACACATCAATTCGCTAATCAAGTTCCTGCCAAACTCTTTGTAGCATGTCGGTGTCAATTTCTGTGGTACATAGACAAGATCCTTTATGAAACTACAGAAGAAAAATCACACGGGGTGAGATCTGAGGATCGTGGTGGCCAACGCAATAGTTCTTCATCCGCCTCAGATGAACAGCCAATCCATCGTTTTAGCAGCCTGTCACTGAGGTGGCCCCGAACCTCGTTATGGGTTCTTCCAGCTGTGGGAGAAGCCATTGTTCGAGCATGTCGAGGTAGGTAATTCCTGTCACAGTGGCTTCAGCGAAGAAGAAGAGCCATATTCACCTTTCGATGAGTAATTTTACAGATGAAATTGACTCTTGGGGAAGCACGCTCGTGCGCAGGATTGCATGGAGGTTTTAAGTGCCCTAAATTCTTACGTTATGCCTGTTCACCTTTCCTGAAATGTGGAACGTTGCTTCGTCACTTAACACTAAGTTTTCAGAGAAATCGTCATAATCCATTTGAGTGAGAATTCTTTCACAGAAGGGCGCTCGCAGGTAGCGGTCATTTATCTTCAACTTTTGAATCAACTGCACACGATACGGTTGAATGTGCAAACGTTTCCTCAGAGCTTGCCATACAGTTTTCTGCGGGACACCAAGTTCTCGACCTGCTCGACAAGTGGTTTTCTGAGGGCTCCTTACGTAACTTACCCGAACACGCTCCCCTACGCCGTTTTCTGTCGAAGAACGTCCAGTTGATTTCCCCTTAAAAATGCATCCCGTGTCTTGAAACCATGAATACCAATTATGAATTGATTTACCACTAAGTGGCTCTATCACAATTTTTGTCCGAAAATGTCGTTGAACAAACACAACTGACTTGTTTGTATAAAAATCGAGAACACAAAATGCCTTCTGTTGTCTGCTTGCCGCCATTGTATGACTTGTTCCTTTTGCCGGACTTATCGCGCCATCTACCGTCCACACGCGGAATCTGTAACGGGGCATTGGAACTTGGAGAGATTTTCTTCTAAAATACACATCTCGCAAATAAACATACTCGTTACATGTCACGTGGTAAAGCATTGAAATCGGAACATCATTTTGACTTACCCTGTATTTCTTTACATCTTTTTGTTCCAATAGCTTATTATTATGATGGGTTTCTACAAAGTCTCACCAAACTGAAATTATAAGCTCTACAGTATGTGATGATATGATACTGCTTAGAATTTATTCAACATGTTACCCGTAGTTTCCTATTGTTGCGTGAGAGAGGGATTACAGCTTTTAAGTTTTCAGTGATTCAACAGAACCAAAGACTCCAATACTGGACGTGTTTCTACTGCGATTTCAGTGCTTCGTTTGGGTTCACCGGTTTTGCTCCGTGAACAAGACTCGTCCTGCCATTGTCCTTCAAACATCCTTTCGATCCCTTTGTTGTTGACGCAGGGCACACTTTGAGGCAACTTTAAGTTTCTTGGGGCTTCAGTTAGAATTCTGAACGTAAATTCATGGACATTTTCTGCTTCATAAGCTGTTTCCCTCCTAGGGTCGAGATGGGGTTTTTTCCACAAATTGTTTGAAAATCGGCACTGACAAGTTATACATTGCAGCCAAGGACTTAATTTACCTGATGGTCTGCAATGCTTCCACGACCTGAACAAACGACCGTATTGTGCTGCAATTAACTATGTTGTTGCCGTAAACACTTATGGATGTCGAACTCTCAGCTCGTAAAGTTTGAATTTTGATGCACTAGCACAATGTGTGTGGATGTTACTGTAAAAAGCCAGAACATTGGGAAATCCTAGGTTTGACCAATAAATCCTGGGGTTTACCAAACTGAGGTGGTAACAGTCCGAAAAATACTTGTAAACGCTTTCATTTCGGGCTTTTACTAAACCATTTCGATAAAACCAAGAATTTACCAATACCAATCGGTAAAAGTGCGTTTTGTTTGTAAGTTTTAAAATATTGAAACAGTCATTTATGACCAACAGCGATGTGAGCTTCGTGTATCACGTTGAACAATTCGTCAAAAGTAATAAAATATAGGATATCTATTTTTTCTGCATATAGTGGCACTATAAGTTTCTCTTCGTCTCCTATGTTGAGAATATCATATCGTTTCAACCGACTATAGTGAACTGTTTGTCTTGCTTTAACACTTATAGCTTCTTTGACTTCATTCAACAGATAATTGTGTCTCTCACTTGTTAAATCAAAGTAGTTATCCTTCGTATTATTCACTCAAAAGATCGTAAAACTTTTTCCGCACAATATCACTTGTTTTTTATGAACGAAATAAAAAAAAAACGTAAAATATATTAGCACAAAAAACAAACTGATTCGAGATCGTCGCCGCTCACACCGGTCTAAACTGGTACGAAGTAAGGCTACAAAAGAACTCTTAGGTACGCGAACAGCTAGAAGAATCACGAACATGTTGGGACCTGCGCACCACAGGCTTTGACAGACTCATCGCTTATTTCGGGCTTTTACTAATTACCTAAATAGTTCGGTAAAAGCCCGAAATGAAAGCGTTTACAAGTGTTTTTCGGACTTTTACCACCTTAGTATGGTAAATGCCAGGATTTACCAATTTTCGGGTTTTTACAGTAACATGGATACTATGCCAGACAACATGACGTAGTCGCCTCCACTTTCAGGCTCCGTTTCCTGTCCAGGACATAAAAATAAGCAACAATTACCAAGTAATGTCAGGATTTCAAATAATGAAACACTGAAAACGCCCCCGCACATGAACTATACAATTTTAAACATTATCTCCGCTGATAAATTTCTCTTAATGTCTTTTATACAAACGGATATTCTTCTCAAACCGCATTTTAGTATAAGAAATGCCAATTCAGGTAGCTTCCTTCAGGCAAGAGAGTGGAAAAATTCATTTGTGAAACAAATGAATTTCGATGATAAATGCTTCACAGCAGCAATAATACGAATCGCATTGTAATTCATTGTATACTACTTCCAATTCCTCAGAAGCTACTCCGGAGGCCCACCACGGTGTATAAAACACATAACACCGTGAACCAGCTCTTTTCATTTTTGCAGTCATCAGTACCTGAGATATAAGATTATCTTTACAATTTTTTGTTCTTGTTAGGATACCTAACACTATGTAGAATATTTTGCGCCCATTTTCTTCTACAAATAAAGTACAACTTTTCCCGCTGAGCTTCACAAAATGATATCACGTGTTCAACCATATGTCATCTTCTGAATATTCGATTTAGAAAAATTGCACTATGCGAAACATTTTGTGTACAATTTTGTACTATATTTCTGCCGCTAGTGGGCGGAAATATTTGTATTTGTGAGTGTTTTACCGATTGTAGAAATCCGGTTGAAAAAGGATCGTAGACACATGCATTTACTGTGAAGAACATTGCGCACATTATGCATTATATACACTACATTGACAAAAGTCACCGGACACCTAGAAGAGAAACACAACATAGCATTTATTGACATACATTAGTACGGTGTCGATCCACCTTTGGCCTTAATGCATGCACTGACCCTTCGAGACAAGCTTTCGACAAGGTTTTGAAACACAGCGATTGGTAAGCGTTTCCATTCAGTACATAATGCTGCCGCTAACTGTTGCTTAGTAGTAGGCTTTGGTTCCAAACTTCTTATGCGGTGCTCTAATTCATCCTATAGGTGCTCTATGGGATTAAGATCAGGGCGCTGTGCTGGCCAGTCAACACATGATAAGAAATTATCGTCAAACCACGCCCTAACAGTCCTTTCTTTATAGCTCGGTGTATTATCCTGCTGGTACCAACAAGGCTCGGTTTCATAGCATCGTCACAGAGTTGGTAGGGCATAATTGTCCAGACTATCGAGGTAGACGTGCTGGTTAACAGGTTTGTCCACGATAACCAATGGACCGGGACCATACCACGAAAAACGCTCCCACAAGAGTACACTGCCAGCTCCAAACTTGACCGTAGGAACAGTACACTGGGGTAAATAGCGTTCCCCAGGCTGCGGTCATACCCACACACGGCGATCAGACTGATGGGTCGTGTATCTGGATTCATCAGTCAATAGCACCCGTTTCCATTGATCTACGGTCCACGACAAATGTTTTTTACACCATGCTAAACGACGAGTAGCATTCCGAGTGGAGATAAAAGGCTTATGAGCAGCCACACGACCACTACCACGGTAGCCCATTGAATCAAGTTCTCTGCGAATGGTAGGTGTACATACCGAGGTTCCAGCATTTTTATCCACCTGTACACTGAGGTGTACAGTACTCCGTTGCTTAGCTGTAACGACTCTCCTGATGCTTCGACGTCCTCTATTACTAATTTTCGTTGGTCTGCCGGTACATTTTGCTGCTTCAGGCACGCCACGTGTCTTCCACATATTCAGTACATCCAAAACAGTTGACTTGAATATGTTTAAGCGCCTCTCGGTTTCTCTTATGGACAACCCACTAATAAAACACCCAACAATCTTTCCTTTCTCAAAGTCAGTTCTCTCCTGCCGCGACATTTGCACTCAACCTCACAGTGCGATATGATCCCGGTCAGCTGCAGGCTTGTTTTTATACCGTTTGCAGCTGTACAGCGCATCTTAACAACTCAGCGGATCCGTTCATTTGCTTTTGAAGGGGTATCCTTTGACTTTTATCAATGTAGTGTATGTATCAGAAGCAGTTTTTCCGCTAGGAGGAGTAAATGCATTTTCTTTTTCTGAAAATCTACTTAAAATTATTTTTAGTAGAAGTTCAATCTATACATATATACACCTGAACACCAAATTACGTGGGAGATAGGCAATGTATATTAGGACAACGTCCTTTATAATACTGTTACACACGTAGTATGAGTTTCGAATAGACAAGTTGACTTCAATGGTAATGAAATATTTATAGTTGAAATTAAGAATATTTATTTATGTACAGTATTTAAATGTTGAATCCTAACATAGGTTATATTTAGTGAGACATAAAAACGGCAATGAAGCAAATGGAGCAACACGTATTGCGCTCACCTTACTCCGGTTTGAATCCTTCTGGCTTGCAATCGATCATGCTTCTTGTCTGGTGCTGTACCACGTCACTGAAGATATTCCGCGTTCAAACTTCGACACAAATACGAACATCTGCACAATTCTACAAGAAGGGGTGATGAGTTAAAATAATTTTGAGATCACTGTCAAGATAAGATTACGTTGACGCGGCCAGAATTTTAACAGGTGAAACATTTCGCTGTTCTATGCCAAGCTGCTATGAAGTATCCAGATTAAAAGATTTAAAACTTAAAAAAAATGTTAAAAGAAGTCAACAAGTCCTTCCTCGATCGTCCGAACATGTTTCTGGCAATACTGTGCCCATCTTCAGCGGTCGGTTGTATGAGACATCCGTATGCTTTTATTGTGCTGACTACCTCCTTGTCACCAGTCGATTCATCGCTCATTGGTCCTGTATCCGTGCGTAGGTTAATCATGTGATTTACAACTTTTTGCTATTGTTGCACCATCTGATGTTTTTTCCTGTAATTTCATTGATAATCGTTGTTGGTTAAGATATTTTCAACAAATTTAGTTTTTATATACTTTTCTTCAGTTTCTTTTTCTTTTGTTATTATGTATCGCCAGGCAAACGGCAATTCAATTGGTGCTTGTTCATTGCAGTTAAATCCTCTGGTTCTTTCTATCACAACGGACTCAGAATACAATATCTTTCTATGTGTGTTGTGCGTAGTATATATTTTTGCATTTTCCCACAAGGGGATAGAATTATTATTAATGCAATATGTAATAAGAGATGTTCGTTCCTCACCCTTTTTCCAATTTCTCTTGTGTTCTATGACGTGGTACAGCACCAGACAAGAAGCATGATCGATTGCAAGCCAGAAGGATTGAAACCGGAGTAAGGTGAGCGCAATACGTGTTGCTCCATTTGCTTCATTGCCGTTGTTATGTCTCACTAAATATAACCTATGTTAGGATTCAACATTTAAATACTGTACATAAATAAATATTCTTAATTTCAACTATAAATATTTCATTACCATTGAAGTCAACTTGTCTATTCGAAACTCATACTACGTGTGTAACAGTATTATAAAGGACCTTGTCCTAATATACATTGCCTATCTCCCACGTAATCTGGTGTTCAGGTGTATATATGTATAGATTGAACTTCTACTTAAACTTTTTTAAACTGGAAATTTATAACTATGACCCTTCGGGGAACTGGTCGATAAGTCGCGCTAAGAGCCTAAACCTGCGTCAGAATGTCTAAATCACAACTAGGAGTAATCATAAAAACCTTCAAAAAAGTTAGAATTAAATTAGCCAAAGAAATAGAACATCTGCTTTTCTTGACAGATTGTAAAAAGAATGATGTGATACCAAATTTTTTGAGGATTCGCACTAACCCTTTAAATCAGGGAGATGGTAGAATGAAGAAAATCTGTGAATTAAAAAGGCTAAATGCTTTTATTAGATCAAAAAGGAAAAAGATTAATTACTTTAGTAAGCAAGCATATCAAAAATATAACGACAGCGTTGTACATCGCAACAATGAAAAGGAGTTTGATTTTGAACTTCAAAAAATCTATATGATTGTCGAAAGATGACAGCAGACTTACAAATTACAACATGAACAGAAACTTAAGAGGTTGGTGGACTCGCGGCACAAATATAGACATGCGAATTTACCACCTTCTAGAGATCAATATCTAAACAAATCACAAGTTGTATTGAACGAACTGCAGATTAGGGGACTTAATAGAGGTGTTAAATATGCGTATCAACAAGATATCCCAAAAGCGGAAGTCTTACTGCCACACCTTGAAGGGATTATTTTAAACTTGCCCAAGAAACGTCAAAACCCAGTGAGGTTTAAATTAGCAAGGGCTATTAGCACTTTAAAAGATCATCCTCAACAACGAAACAGTATCAAATACGAACGCCAAGAGCTGCTTAAATTAAACAGACGTGCTGACATTCAGATGCTTATGGCTGACAAATCCAAGCAACTTGTGATAGTTGATAAGGAGGAATTTCATGAGAAAATGCAGCAAGCTATTGAAAAACTAAACACCGAAGTAATAAAAAAGGACCCCACAGATACAATAATTAGAAAATTAGCAATGTTAAAAAATCATAGTAAACTTCCATTGCAAGTCAAGAATAAGTCCTATCCTCCAGTAGGATCTTCCATACCTAGTACATTTGGAAAGTTTAAAACACATAAAGCTGATTGCCCTATTCGGATTATTGTTAATAAAACTATTGCACCTACCATAAACCTTGAAAAAGCTTTGTTCAGATATCTTAACCCCTTCTTTAAAAATCACGCATACACAGTAAATAACTCTACAGAAGTCATTGAGAGAATTAAAAATATAGACATTGGTGATTGTATAATGGTGAGCCTAGATGTCGTTGCATTATACCCGAATACTCCCACACGAGAAGCTATTAATCTTGTAAACAAAAAATTGATTGCAGATGGGGTACCAGAGATAGAGGTTAACAGTATTATATCTGCACTCAACCTAATTACAGAAAACAATTATTTCGGATATAATCAAGTAATATACAGACAGAAATTTGGATCCCCCATGGGCTCCCCAATTTCGGGCCTGTTGTCAGAAGTCGTACTACAGCACATGGAAAACAAACTACTTCAACAAGATCAAGAACATTTACCGATGATATTCCTACGATATGTGGATGACATTCTTGTCATCTAGCAATACTCAGAAGATAGCTTAATGAGGTTTATTAAAAAATATAATGAATACTATCCAACAATACAGGTTACTGTTGAGAAAGAAAATAATGGAAAATTGCCTTTCCTTGACATTCTGCTTTGTAAACATCAAGGACGCATTAACTACTCAGTATACAGGAAAGACTCTTATGTGCCAGTAATTATACCAAATGATTCAATCCACCCTAAACATTATAAAGAAGCTGCGTTTCATTCATTTATTAGAAGATCTGTTTCCCATACATCAAATAGAAGTTTGGAAGAGGCAGAAATGAAATGGATCATAGAAACAGCCACAGTATTTGGATATGACGAAAGATACATTTGGAAGATGTATAGAAATTATAAAACCAGTATTAACAGACCTAAGTGTGAAAATAACGTTGAGAACATCATAAAATTTTGCGGGCGTTTACCTTACATACGACAGTTAAGCAGCATTTTGAAAAAGGAATGTAATAAAGTGAATATAAGATTCGCCGATATTGTAATAGATAATAACAAAATCCTTACAGCTGATTACAGTAATAATGCAATTATGCACAGAGCAGGAGTATACGGCATACCCACGAAGAATAACGACACCAGTAATATTAATAATATCTACATAGGTAGTACTAAAAGACGACTGAAAACAAGAATAGAAGAACACAAGAGAAATTGGAAAAAGGGTGAGCAACGAACATCTCTTATTACATATTGCATTAATAATAATTCTATCCTCTTGTGGGAAAATGCAAAAATATATACTACGCACAACACACATAGAAAGATATTGTATTCTGAGTCCGTTGTGATAGAAAGAACCAGAGGATTTAACTGCAATGAACAAGCACCAATTGAATTGCCGTTTGCCTGGCGATACATAATAACAAAAGAAAAAGAAACTGAAGAAAAGTATATAAAAACTAAATTTGTTGAAAATATCTTAACCAACAACGATTATCAATGAAATTACAGGAAAAAACATCAGATGGTGCAACAATAGCAAAAAGTTGTAAATCACATGATTAACCTACGCACGGATACAGGACCAATGAGCGATGAATCGACTGGTGACAAGGAGGTAGTCAGCACAATAAAAGCATACGGATGTCTCATACAACCGACCGCTGAAGATGGGCACAGTATTGCCAGAAACATGTTCGGACGATCGAGGAAGGACTTGTTGACTTCTTTTAACATTTTTTTAAGTTTTAAATCTTTTAATCTGGATACTTCATAGCAGCTTGGCATAGAACAGCGAAATGTTTCACCTGTTAAAATTCTGGCCGCGTCAACGTAATCTTATCTTGACAGTGATCTCAAAATTATTTTAACTCATCACCCCTTCTTGTAGAATTGTGCAGATGTTCGTATTTGTGTCGAAGTTTGAACGCGGAATATCTTCAGTGACGTGGTACAGCACCAGACAAGAAGCATGATCGATTGCAAGCCAGAAGGATTCAAACCGGAGTAAGGTGAGCGCAATACGTGTTGCTCCATTTGCTTCATTGCCGTTTTTATGTCTCACTAAATATAACCTATGTTAGGATTCAACATTTAAATACTGTACATAAATAAATATTCTTAATTTCAACTATAAATATTTCATTACCATTGAAGTCAACTTGTCTATTCGAAACTCATACTACGTGTGTAACAGTATTATAAAGGACCTTGTCCTAATATACATTAAAAAAATTTTGTTCGTGTCGGAAAGGATTGAAGAACTGTGGTAAATATATCCGAGAATTCGGTGTCATCTTTTGCTCGTTAATTTTTGAATTGGAGACGCATCCCAAAGTACAGAGGTGGGACAGAATAATGTGAATACCACGCTCAGAGACTTGACTTTTAATGCAGTTGTGTACGTCGCAATACGAAAAGGTATCCACCACTTTCTGGTTGTAATAGCTTTTTTTAGAACCTCAAGGTCCTGTTTAATTGCATTTAAAATATCCTGTTGCAAAATATCTTTCACGGTGACGACGAAATGAGTGCTCTAACGGACTTCGAAAGAGGGCTAATTGTTGGTGGCCGGTTAGTTGATGTCCCCGTGACAACAGTCGCCAGGGTAGTAGGGGTATCGATAGCTACTGTGTCTAGCATCATGACAGCATACCGTGTTCGTGGCAAAACCTCGTCTGTGAAACACAAGAGCAGCTGGAAAACGACCCTGAATGATAGAGACAGGAGAGCATTAAAGAGGATTGTTACCCGTAATAAGAAGAATACGGTGCAGAAAATTAGTGCGGAGCTCAATTTGCATCTCTAGACCCCAGTATCAATGAAAACAGTGCGCAGGGAACTGCATGATATTCGTGGCAGAGCTGCTATTACAAAACCTCTGGTGACCCAGGTGAATGCACAACGACGATGGCAGTGGTACCAGGAACATACAACGTGGACTGTCTCTGCATTGAAGAGTGTAATGTGATAGGATGAATCCACATTTACACTATTTCCCACTGCAGGACGTGTTTACGTGTGGAGAACACCGTCAGAAGCGCACAACCCAGACTGTCTGCTTCCAACAGTGCAGCATGGTGGTGGTTCTGTAATGCTCTAGGTGGTCATATCATGATTTTTAGTAGCAAGTCCCCTGATCCCCTTGAAAGGATGGATGACAGGCAGGACGTATGAAACCATTTTGGCTGACCATCCAATGGCTCAGGCATATTTCCTCAAGGGGATGCCATTTATTAAGATGAAACGCCCCAATTCATAGGGCTCGGAATGTCCAGTTGTGGTTTGAGGAACATGAGGACGAACTTTCACACCTTCATTGGCCTCCTCAGTCACCAGACTTAAATATCATCGAGCCACTGTGGTATGTGTTGGAAAACAGAGTAAGGTTCCGTTATCCTGCATCTCTGTTTCCGCATAAAGAACGGTGTAACATCCCATTAACCACCATCCAGGTTTTGTATGCGTCTATTCCAAGGAGGGTTCAAGTGGTTTTGAATGTCAAAGGTGATCCCACATCCTACTAGGTACGTAAAACCTTCTTTTCCTAGGTGTTCACATTATTCTGTCCAATCCCTGTATGTCTCATAAGTCAACAATCCTGAATTATCATTATTATTACTCATTTCTTTTAGAATTAAACCAGATTTACTAATGGATAAATATTGTCTTTAAAATGAATGTAAATATTCGTGAACTTAGTACCTGGCATGTTCCTATTGAATCCTATTGATGCCAGTGTAAAATTGGCCGCTCATTAGTAATAATCGAACAGTTCTGAGCAGACGATTTTTAACAGGAGCAAATTCCAGCTACTTTGTAGAAAACCTTCTAACTGCCCAAAATAACTATTGGAAGATGGTTCTTAGCAAACTTCATCTCCCTGGGTGTTCAAATTCTTCAGCGGATGGAATTAAGGTAGAATATATCTGTGAAGACAAATGGCAAGGTACTATACGAGGAAGAACACAGACATACCTATTTGAGAAGAACGGTGGACGGAAAGTTATATGCTCGTCCCGGAAAAATATCTCCGAAATTAAATACCCTTTTGACAAATAGCATAACAGAATGCACTTTTTAGCACGTCTTTTGTAAAAAAGGTCGTGCTTCTGTTATCGGTTTGTCCGTCTGTCTGTACTGCCATTTATTAAGATGATAGGATGCCATTTATTAAGATGATAAGGGGATGCCATTTATTAAGATGATAATCTGCAACTATTTTGAAAAATTCTTTTTGCTTTCGGAAGCTTGAAATATGCAAATAATGATCCTTCATTTCGGTTTTTTTTTTACGATGTACAATTTTGCAGCTAGGGGGCGTAAATGCAGATGATGTCGAATTCAAAATTACGTTTTAATCCACATATTTGCCTCTAAACATCCGATTGAAATAATTCTTTTATCTTTCGATTCCATTTATGTCGAAGAGTGTTTTAGATATAGTTTCATCTTCAAATTACGCATAGATTTTCCGCTGCGGGGCTCAAAAGTAAATGACCTTTTTTCCGATAACTCTTCTCCTAAAACTCCGATTTGAAAAATCTTTTTTCAGCGGATACATCTCCTAATGGAAAATCTTTTGCATATAATTTCGAATTTTTGGTAATAAATACTTTGGCCACCAGGGGGCGTAAGTGTTAATTTTTGCTTCTGAGGTATTTGTCATAAAATCTGAGCTTCTAAAATATCGATTGAAAAAATTCTTTCGTGGACTGATGCCACTCACATCGATAAACCTTTTCGGAATATTTTCGTCCTAAAATATCCCACAGTTTCTCCGCCAGGGGTCGTAGATGTATATCTTATTTTTGTCAATATCTCTACTTCTAGGAGTCCGATTTGAAAAATTCCTTCTTTGTTGGATAGTGTTTTCCGTGTGACATGTTTTTCATATAATTTCAAAATTTTCAAGTAATTCATAGACTTTCCGCTAGGGGGCGTAAAGCTAAATTACGTTTCTCCCTATATCTCTGCTTCTAAATCTCCGATTTGAAAAATTCTTTCTGCACCGGATACAGCTCCTGATGGGAAATCGTTTGCACATAATTTCAAATTTTTGTAAAAAAAAATGGTTTCGCCACCAGGGGGCGTAAATCTTAATCTCCGCTTCTGATGTATTTGCAGCAAAATATGAGCTTCTAAATTCTCGATTAAAAAAACGTCGTTTGTAGACCGATACTACGCATGTCGACAAACCTTTTAGGAACATTTTCTTCTTAAAATATTGCATGGTTTCTACGCCAGGGGACGTAGATGTATATCTTATGTTTGTCAATATCTCTACTTCTAGGGGTTCGATTTGAAAAATTCATTTTTTGTTAGATAGTGTTTCCAGTATGACATGTGCTTCATATAATTTCAAAATTTTCAAGTAATTCATAGACTTTCAGCTAGCGGGCGTAAAGCTAAATTACGTTTCTCCCTATATCTCTGCTTCTAAATCTCCGATTTGAAAAATTCTATCTGCACCGGATACAGCTCCTGATGGGAAATCGTTTGCACATAATTTCTAATTTTTGTAAAAAAAATGGTTTAGCCACCAGGGGGCGTAAACCTTAATTTCCACTTCTGATGTATTTGCAGCACAATATGAACTTCTAAATTCTCGATTGAAAAAAAAAGGTACTCGTGTCGACAAACCTTTTAGAAACATTTTCTTCTTAAAATAGTGCATGGTTTTTGCGCCAGGGGCGTAGACGTATATCTTATTTTTGTCAATATCTCTACTTCTAAAAGTCCAATTTTAAAAATTCCTTCTTTGTTGGATAGTGTTTCTAGTGTGACATGTTTTTCCTATAAATTCAAAATTTTCAAGTTATTCATAGACTTTCCGCTAGGGGGCGTAAAGTTAAATTGCGTTTCCCACTATTTCTCTGCTTCTAAACCTCCGATTTGAAAAATTCTTTCTGCACCGGATACAGCTCCTGATGGGAAATCGTTTGCACATAATTTCTAATTTTTGTAAAAAAAAATGGTATGACCACCAGGTGGCGTAAGTCTTAATTTCCGCTTCTGATGTATTTGCAGCAAAATATGAGCTTCTAAAATCCCGAATGAAAAAAGTATTTTGTTGACCGATGCTAGTGACGTCGACAAACCTTTTAGGAACACTTTCTTCTTGAAATAATGAATGGTTTCTACGCCAGGGGGCCTAGATGTATATCTTATTTTTGTCAATATCTCTACTTCTAATAGTCCAATTTTAAAAATTCCTTCGCTGTTGGATAGAGTTTCCGATGCGAAATGTTTTCCTATAAATTCAAAATTTTCACGTAAATCATTTAAGACTTTCCTCTAGGGCGCATAAAGGTAAATTGCGTTTTCTGCTTCTAAAACTCCGATTTGAAAAATTCTTCCTGTATCGCATACAAGACCTGATGGAAAATATTTTTCACATAATTTCTAATGTTTTGTAAAGAATGGTTTGGCCACCAGGGGTCATAAGTGTTAATTTCTGCTTCTGATGTATTTGTAGCAAAGTCTGGGCCCCTGAAAACTCGACTAAATTTTTTTTTCTTGGACCGATACCGCTCATATGGATAAACCTTTTGAGAATAGTTTCTTCCTAAAATAATGCATGGTTTTCCCACCAGGGGACGTAAAGTCAGATCTTATTTTTGTCGATAACTCTGTTTCTAAGAGTTCGTAAGCTCAAGATTCCGTTTACACCAATATCTGAGGGAAAAAAGACCCGATTGAAAAACTTCTTTCTTCCGTCCGATACTATTGTTTTCCATACCAGTTCCATTGACTTTGAATAACTTTGATAAATTTAATTTGCTTCAGAACGGATTCAAAAGACATGCTTATTACACCCGAAAATTCGGTGTCATCTTTTCTTGAATTTTCTTTAATCGAATGCATAAGAAACAGAATGTTCTTATCTGGAACAAATGGTGAGATAAAATGAAATGCTCATAAAAATGAAATGCTCATAAATGAAATGCCAAGTAAAAAATTGGACGAAAATGGATGCGTAAGCAATGGACAGTACCATATATTCTTAACACAGAACATAATCGGACTAGATCTATCAGTCAATCTTTAGTAACGCATAGAGGGCAATGATGGGCAACGAAAACGATTTCCTTTCGAGTGAAACAAATTGATTAAAGAACTTTCTGGCCCATCCAAGTTTTTCTATTGATTTCGTTATTTATTTTTCAAATCAGCCAAATCCTTAGAGAAAAAGACAAACAATCTCTCAAAAGTTTCTGATTTAGTGTTGCTCTAGGCACTGTGTCTTTCATCGTAATTCTTATGTGATAACTTATTTGTAACACCGGAACAACATTGTTCAGTCTGTATGCGATTATGAAAGAGTTTCTTGTTTTTCAATTGAACATACCGTTTTTTTCATTGAAGGGGACGGGGGGGGAGCTAACGACCACCGGGAGCAACTCGATTGACTATAAGCCGTCGTCCGTCCCTTATTTAGGGCCACCGCTTCCAGGGAAGGGAGAGATCCAGTGCCGTGAGACAAAACGCAACATGCATGACTCAGCGGGATTCGAACCCGGACCCATCTCGGACGAATGGTCAGGAGCCTGCATTACCGGGACTGCAACATATCGCTTACATAAATAACAAATCAAATAGGTCCATTTGATGAAGAATTTTGAAGTACCCATAATTGGCATGCTTACGTGAGCTAGTGAAACATTACAATGTGTTTCGCATCTCAGTTAGTTAGCCTAATTCATTACGCATGAAATATGTATGAATCCTATGCATGTATATAGAGCATATGTACATGTGCTGTATAGTATGCTAGAATAACTCATTAAGGTAGTCAATCCGGATATGAATGACGCCTAATTGTAATAAAATTTCATTATATATATTTTCTACAAAAAAAAAAAAAAAAAAAAGAATATAGTAGCGTGTTAGGGAATATACAGTAGTTAATGCGTATACGTATGCTAGGGTAACTCATAAAGGTAGTAAGTCCGAATATACATTATGCCTAATTGTAATTAAATATTTATTTTTCTAACAGAAAGCACCGTATTCAGTGGCCGGTCCAAGTAATCTTATACACTTGGGTTACAAAAATTTGAACCTATTGCACCTCTGTTACAAAGCTCGCAACGAAACAAAATGTTTTCCCCATTTTATTTCTTGCTTATGAAGAAGGAGAATTATTTGCTACATCATGAAAAACTGTCTTTCAGTTTCAGAGAACAGATACTCAACGCTTACATCGACCGTGTGACTTGTATCATCTGCTGAACACTTTTCTTTATATTTCTTCTTTGTACTTTTTCATCATTTTTACTTCCCGTTGTATGAGTACTTCCTTCCTTCCGTTTCGTCCTTATACAAGAGAAAAAAACAAGTAAACAACAAACACTGGAAGTGGCCGTTAAAGCATACTGTATTTCACGGATGAAGGAATAGTAAACCTTTTCTTCTTGACGATTGAGTCCTGAAAATTGTCCATAGATCTTACTCTTTTTTTTATCTCCATCCCAAAATACGAAGTTGTGAAATGAAAGAATCACGGCTTTAAGTTAGGAAAGTTATCTCACGAACATTTTTGATGAACATAAAACATTCTGCTCATTTCATAGTTCTCCAGTCACGTGACACTTTAGCTTCGTGCAATGTTTGGTCTGAAGCAGGAGAAGATAATATGACATTCAGCCATGATGGTTGCTTAATTTTGTTAAAATGATGATCGGGTGAAAAAATAAATGAGGTTTGATTACTTAATTTTATTATTTCAGCGGCACTCTGAATGACTTTCAAAGTCTTGAAACGACTATGGGTCGTTTTCATTGGTATGTTTCCTCACTTTGATTGGGGAAAGGGAAATTGAGCACACCTAATTCCTAATACGCCCCTTCGATTACATATGTTCCCTAACATTCAAGTAGTATGCAGTTTTTACTTATTCATACCTCCGTTATGTGAAAGTATTATGATCGTTCAAAAATCGCAATTCCTCCGAGTCTTGGCACAATTTTACTAAAAATGTGAAAACTAGTTTAAGTACCCAAGAGTAAAACAAAACGTAAAAGTTAAGTGAACGCAGACGATACAACACTTTGTGACGTGACTGCACCGCAGGACGCACATGAGATAAAAGCAGATAGCAGTGCTTTTATCTCATGTACGTCCTGCGGTGCACATGAGATAAAGGCACTGCTATGTTTGGTCTAAAGCAAGAGGAGATCATGTGACGTGGACCCCTATATGACGATGAGTGTCAATATATAGAGCACTTGTCCGTGTAGCTCAGTTGGGAGAGCGATTTACTCCGGAGTTCGATGATCGGCGCGGACAAACTTGTTCGTTATATTGGCTCCCAAACTTCCACGAGGACCCGGCTGTTAAGTTTCTCGCAATGATGTGTTGTTCTTTCCACACGGCGAGGTAGGAAGAATGAGAATCCCTTCTTCAGTGTTTCGAAAAGAAAATCAGTGTGATGTTACGTTCCACACACCAGATTGTCTGGGATTTCTCAAATGCACGTTCTTCATGGGATGATTGCCTACAGCGACATGGTCCCGGCTGCCGATAGCAGTGAGAGCACTTATGCGCGTAGCTCAGTTGGGAGAGAGACTTACTCCGGAGTGAGGGGACCCGAAATCGATGACCGGCGCGGACAAGGCCGTATTCAGATATGTAAGAAATATTTAGTCGTGAATTTTTTGAGTCCTACTGCACTTTTCACAGGTCGAAAAAATATTGGTTTTTTTTTCATTATTTCGAGCTTTTGAAGAGTCGGACTATTTATAAATTGAAACCCATTCCAGTTCTTTACTGTTGTGCCGACGATTAAGCCTGACGTCAAGTTTGAACAGTAACTTCATTCTTTAGATTGCTTGATTAATTCGAAATATTTTCTGACAGTAATTTGTAATATTGTAAAGAAAGTGCTCATTCGTGTTCTTCTCTTCGTGATATTATCTTACTTGGAAAACATTTATTATTTACTACTGAAAGAAAGCACTAACTAGCGGAGATGAATTAATCTAAATTTGTTTACGTCATGACACAAATCATATTGAAAAAAAGAATGTACTGCCTGAAAAAAAATCAAACTAAACACTAATTGATTATCTTTATATTAAAAACTTCTTCTAACATTTTTTCACTCTCGTACTTAGTCATTTCCCTGTGAAGTTCCTTGCAGCAAGTCATAGCGATGTACAACAACACTGCTACTTCTTACGTGTGACTACACCTCTACTTTAATATTACTTTTGAGTTTCTGTGTTCTCATGTAAATTTGGTTTCTTCGCGTTAAACGCTTTCAGATTCAACGACACATTATTTCTTCTGATGAGTTTTTCAAAGTTGGCGTCCTAACAGTGGGTCAAAGGTAAATAAAACATAAAACGATCGGTGTAAGAGTAGTTTGGGAGTGCTGTGTGTGGAGTACGATATACAATGTGGTATGTGCAGACCTATAAGAGAAAGTAAGGGAGGTAGGTACTGTACAATAGATCTATGCGGTTACATTTTGCTACGGCAAGCTATTATTGTCAAGTGTCTTGTTAAGAAATAATGAGTTAACAGTTTGAAGTATTTCCATCTTGGTGTTACGAAGTGAAGTATATGCCAACTTGTTCGTCTTGACGAGTATATCTGATGAAATAAACTGAATTTTGAATTAATAAGTACTGCTTCTGTTCAATCATTTTCCTGGAGTTTTTATTTTAAACGTTTAGAGACTACAAATTTTTACTTAAGTTTGCCGCTTCTACAAGCAACGATATGAATTAAAACATAGGGGTTCAGCGAATAGATTTAAGTCATCACGAAAACCCTTAAACTTAAAATTTCCACAGCATTAAACCCTTATTGTTTTACAGTGACAACCCTTATTAATTTATACGCGATTGGAATCATTCCTGAATAATCAGGAAAAAGAATTGATAAAACAGGCACGTTTCAACTAAGAAAATTGAATTCGAAGAAAAGCATATAAAGTCTCGTTAATGCGGACTTCATTAAATTTGTGATTAGGTACATATTATTAAATATGTGATGAGGTGCATATTATTCGTACTACAGCCTGTGGCGTAATTCAGTTCTTGTACTACAACCCGTGATCTCATTCAGTTCTTGTACTACAACCCGTGATCTCATTCAGTTCTTGTACAACCTATGACGTAACTCATTTCTTGCATTACAATCTCAGTTCTTGCACTACAACCTCTGACGGTCATTACAAATTAACACGTGACGTAACTCAGTTCTTGCAGTACAACCTGTGACGTAACTCAGTTCTCGTCCGAAACACAACATTAATCTCAGCTTTAGAAACATGTTCCTTCATTAAGTCTTATATTAAACCAGCTTTACTACACGGCTTTGCCCGGGATTTAGGCTTATTAATTTCATATTTCCTTATATGTCACTGAAAAAATCGGGAAAAAAATTGATGCTTTCAAGAAAAAAAAGCTGATTTCACAAAGACGGTCATTACAAATTATTTATTCATAGTGTGATTATTTCAACGCATGGCCGTACATTCCTGTCGCAAATTTTGTCGAGAATTATAGCAACGAAATGTACAGAATGTATGGAATCTGTAGAATCAAACTGACCAAAAGCGTTACGAATTATTTAACACGCGTCCAGGAGACACACAGCCTCATAACACTGACTGAACAAAATTCATTAACAATTTGTTATCGACGATCAAATGCATCACGTGCTTTAAGTTTCAGACGTCTTTGAGGGGCGAATCTCAGGGATAAAAAAAGTTAAAAACCTATCTTTTCGAATATTTTATGAAACTGGCTGAAATTTTAATGAACACCATAAATCGTTAATAGGAACATGACCTCCAAATTTCGCCTGAATCGGTCAATAACATTTTAAATTCGCCGTCAAAATTTAACCGTTTCTGCGTAAATATTTCTGTTTACCGATGAATTAAAAATGCTATGCCTATTTTAAAACGTTTTGACCGGATTCCGGTGAAAATTTGAGGAACTCCTCTTATTACCAATTCATGGTGATGAGCAAAGTTCGTTCTTGCATTTTTTAATGCACAGTTCTCAAAGAATTGAAACACCTGTGGATGTGCCGCGGTGATGAATGCAGTCACGTGCTTTCAGATTTGGAACAGGCGTTTCAGATGTCTTTGAGGGGCAAATCTCTGGGGGAAAAAAGTTAAAAACGTATCTTTGCGAATATTTTATGAAAGTGGCTGAAATTTTAATGAACACCATAAATCGTTAATAGGAACATGACCTCCAAATTTCGCCTGAATCGGCCAATAACATTTTAAATTCGCTGTCAAAATTTTATTAACTGTTTCTGCGTATATACACTGCTGGCCACCCAAAATGCAACACCAAGAAGAAAGCATCCGATTGGCCTGAAATTCGCAGCATGCGTCGCCCGCGAGAGGACATGCAAACGATTAGCATTGCAGGGCATATGCAAATTATGTGAGCCCGGCACGCCACCGAGAAGCACTATAAGAAGGGTGCACAGAAGGTGGGGTGTAAATAGTGGAAGTGTGTTGTGCTGCCGGACCTATGCATGGGAAGGTTCCTGATGCGTCGTCGCAGAATACGGCAGTCATTCCAGTACGTTTCGGAGTTCGACAGAGGACGAATAGTGGCTTATCGCGACAGTGGTTTATCGTACCGAGACACCGGTGCCCGTGTGGGACGACATCCAGCCTCAGTGAGGCGAGTATGGATTCGGTGGGTGCAGGAGGGACGGACGGACAGACGTGAGCAATTGCCGTAGACGCGGCACACCACCGAACGAAAGGACCGGCATGTTGTGCGGCGGGCATTGACGGGTCGCACCACCACATCACGAACGTTAGCGCAGGAATTAGGGTGTGTTGCACAACAACCTGTATCAGCACGTACCGTTCGATGTCGTCTGAAGGAGCGGGGACTTATCGCACGGCGCCCATTGCTCCGATTACTATTGACGTTACGCGACCGGCGGGTGCGGCGGCAGCTGGCCGTTGAACGCCGCACCTGGACTACGGAATTTCACGACATTGTCTTCTCCGACGAATCCTGCTTTTGCCTGCAACACCACGATGGTCGGATCCGCGTGTGGCGGCACCGCGGCGAGAGACTGTATGACGCCTGCATTATGCATCGCTATACCGGTCCGTCGCCTGGCTTTATGGTTTGCGGCGCAATTGGATATGACACCCGCACCCCTCTGGTACGCATCGCCGGTACACTCAACAGCCACCGATAGATCTCCGATTTTTTTGGATCCTGTAGTCCTCCCTTACCTGCAGGACATGCCAGCGGCCGCGTTTCAACAGGACTATGCGCGCCCGCACGTGGCACGCATCGTGCAACAATTCTTCACGGCCTACCAGGTGTCACTGCTGCCGTGGCCCGCCTGTTCTCCCGATATG
Source organism: Macrothele yani (assembly GCA_039090855.1). Classification (NCBI taxonomy): domain Eukaryota; kingdom Metazoa; phylum Arthropoda; class Arachnida; order Araneae; family Macrothelidae; genus Macrothele; species Macrothele yani. The sequence goes on from CM077006.1 coordinate 64,126,181, forward strand.
TCGCCCATCGAACAGGTCCGGTCGCTGATCGGCAACCGAGTGACCCGGCAAGCACCACCCGCGGCTACGCCTGATGAATTGTGGTAACGTGTAGAAGCAGCCTGGACCGACATACCCCAAGCCCACATCCAAAGGCTTCTTTCGTTCGATGCCGCGGCGTGTAGCGGCCGTTATTGCCAGCCATGGGGGCCACACGAACTATTGATGTCTGCTTGTTCCGAAAGTCGCACGGGCCTGTAAGCTTAATCGTTTCATCTTTGTATCTGTTGTTATGTGTCCAGTAAATCTGCCTTTGCTATCTCGTGTCCTTCTTGGTGTTGCATTTTGGGTGGCCAGCTGTGTATTTCTGTTTACCGATGAATTAAAAATCGCATGCCAATTTTTAAAAGTTTTGACTAGATTCCGGTGAAATTTTGAGGGACTCCTCTTATTAACAATTCATGGTGTTGATAAAAATTTCAGCCCGTTTCGTTGAGATTTCGCAAAGCTCGTTTTTGTGTTTTTTCATGCACTGTTGTTCTCAAAGAATAGAAACACCTGTGGATGTGTCGTGGCAATGAATGCAGTCACGTGCTTTCAGATTTGGAACAGATAACGATGACGTAGCAAACGACGCTGACTTTATTGATTGGCTCATTAATTAATTCATAACTCCCGAACGGAACAACGTAGAGATCGTAAAATAGTTGCGTTGTCTTAGAAATTCCAGAATTAATAAGTAATGCAAATTTCACGTTGCCACAGTTCGGCGATCGAGAGTTTTTGCTGCTTCAGACAAACAGACGTTTCGTGTTTTATATAGAAGATAATTGGTCTCTACATTCCGTATCAGAGCTGTGATATTTCAACCAATTCTCCTTTAGGAGGTGACAGATAAGATTTCAATTAAGGGACTATTTACCTTCGTCATATGAACAAGTAACCTGTGCGCGAGGGTTCCTCGTAGGCATGGAAATGGGCGAGAAACAACGGTTCTACTCCTTCTCTCGATGCACTCACTGGTTCTCTACCTTCCCTGGAAACAGCGATACTAAATTATATAGATTTGCAACTGGTGGGCCGTGAAGAATTGTTGCATGATGCGTGCCACGTGCGGGCGCGTATTGTCTTGTTGAAACGTGGTCGCTGGCAGGTCTTGCAGGTAAGGGAGGACTACATGCTCCAAAACGTCGGAGATGTAGCGGTGGCTGTTGAGTGTACCGGCGATGCATACCAGAGGGGTGCGGGTGTCATATCCAATTGCGCCTCAAACCATAACGCCAGGCGACGGGCAGGTATGGCGATGCATAATGTTTACTTCCATACACACAAAAAAGAAAAATATGCTTGTACATCAAATTATCCCAAAATGAATACCCCATACTACACAGATTCTTTGCTCTACAACATGAAGCTAATCGAAATGAATATTTCATTTAACCCTGCAGATTTCACTACTTCACAGTGATGCCGAGTTTGCAAGAGAAAACCTCATGGCAAACAGTCAGTATAATTAACAAAGATCTTCGTGAATAAAATTTTCATCAAATAAACTTCCAGCTTTTAATCAAAGTTGTGATTTTCTTTCCTATTGAGTTTCTTAAAGTCTACTTAAATCATATTTCTGTGGGATATGAGACCTTCGATCCGTTTTCATTCGTCCTTAGAATCACGGGAAGATTATTTTACTGTGATTTTATCACATTACACCTTTATCTCCATCACCTTGAAGAATATGTACTCATGCGTTTTTGAAGACTAAAACTGCAACTGCATATGAATCTTTTTTTTTTTTTTTTTTTTTTTTTTTTTGATTGGAGGTTTAACGACCACCGTGAGCAACTCAATGGGCTATAAGCAGTCGCCCGTCCCTAATTTAGAGTCACTGCTTCCAGGGAAGGGAGAGAGCCAGTGCCGTAAGACAAACACATCATCCATTTCTCACCGGGATTCGAACCCGGACCCCTTTGGACGAATGGTCAGAGGCCATCGCTTTTGACCACTGCACCATATGAATCTCAACTTTGGAAACACAATAATTCACAATTGACCAAAACTTGCTTCACAACATTCATTCCACTATTGAATTTGTGAAACATATTTGTCTACTGACTTTTTCTTGGGTATTGATCACACGTTTTATTCAGTTTATTAGTTTAATGTGTTTGGCCATCCCGAAATTGGGGCCATTGTTTTCAGGAAAGGAAAACAGACAACGCAGTAAGACTAACGCATCACCAATACTTCAACCGAAACTTCATTGCGGAACCAGGTCGGACAACTAACCGGAAACCTAGAACTATGACCACTAGGCCATCTGGGTGACTTAAATAAGTTCCTCTTTACGGACTTTATTAAATCTACTCCTCTACTAATGTTATTTATTTTGTTGATTAAACCTATTCTTGTGCTAGTTGTGTTCATTTTTTTCACTAAGCCTATTCCTGTGCTAATTTTGCTCACTTTTTCGATGAAATTTATTCCCATGTCATCTTTAATAAACCTAAATAAATAGAGAAAGTCATCCCCCTTTCCACGTTTTTTTTAATTAACACACAGCAACCGAAAAGTTGTATTTCGACATCGCTGGGATCGAACCCCAGATCTCTCGATAACTAGCCAAATGTGTTCGCTTTACGCTACGGTACGAACAATTCACGGCGCTATGTGTGTTAATCTGTCAGCATCTGATTTCACAAATCCGTAGGGATGGTCTCAGCAACTGAGACATCTCCATTTGGTGGGGCTTAACGGCACAAGCTATTGAATAATAGCTAATGAATCCAAAGGGCGAGAGAAATGGTGAAAATATTCCAAATACGTGGAGACAATGTAAATAGACAAAGGCATCGCTCTTTCCACGTTTTTCTTTAATTAACACACAGCCACCGAAAAATTGTATTTCGATACCGCAGGGAATGAATCCGAGATCTCTCGATAGCCAGCCGTGTGTGTTCGCTTTACGCTACGGTGCTATTTTTTCGGCTGTTGCTGCTCGCTTTTCGCTATAATTTTTTGGCTGCTGTGTGTTAATTAAAGAAAACCGTGGAAAGAGCGATGACTTTGTCTATTTACATTGTCTCCACGCATTCGGAAGATTTTCACCATTTATTAAACCTATGTTTTTCTCATTTTATTTATCTGTTTCAAGGTACTGACTCTGTGAAATTTGCTTGATAAATTTAGTCCAGTACCAATATTTTTGGTTCTTTCATTGAACTTATTCCTATGCTGTGTGACGTATATTTTAAATTAACTTTCATTTTTAGTTCCTTTTCCTATGTAAATTTGAGTTTGTTCTCTGTTATACTTCCAAACTTAAAGTGAGATCTTCTCTCTCACGAGAATACTGTTGGCAACACATTTGAGGTCAGACAGAAAGTGACGTATGAATGTGATAAGAACGATAGATAAAAAGGACGATGAGACAGTTGCTCATGTGTATGTGTGTGTAGACGTTCGATTGTAAAGTTAAATCTGAGATTAACAACTGTAGTGCCATATTGTGCTATATTGCGGAGTTCTACTGAAAGTCTTGCTGCACCAATAAGAGGTGATAGTAAGTCTGACTTCTGTTTATGTTTGGTCTGGCCGTAAAAGCTTAATTAGGAACTATTGCATCGTATTCTTTTTTATTTCAACATTCCTTAGTCATGGTTTAGACATAACGTAAAACCAATCTTGCTCGCGAAAAAGACAACGTTATAGCTAATTTTATACATTTTCATGATTAAACCTATTCCAACTTTATTTAGTTTTTTCATTATTTCCTGTGATTTACTTTGGAAGCCGCCAAAAAGCCCAAAGCTATCTACATCCATTTGTTCTCAGTCGAATTCTGGTAGCTATTCATTTCTCTCTGTTATGGTAAGGAATGGGAATCATTTATCATCCATTCTAAATATTATTTACAATCTACGTATAAGAACTACAGATCAAGCAAGTTGATGTTCATGAGATTACTATTTGTCTGAGAACTGTGGCCTCAGTGGATAGGGGTCTAAAATTCTCTTTACTCTGATCAGATTATACAGTATCATTCAGCTCCACTTTCTTTCTTATTCTTTTTCAAATACTCAGTGGACAAATTTGTGAAATGTTACAATGCTTTCCTCTTCCTCGTACCAATAACGGCATTTTCATTTCGTCAAGACTTGGTACTTTTCTGGTTTTGAAGAACGGTGACCACATAAGTCCTTACACCAGGTAAATACCTTGGAAACCGGATATTACGCGGTCCGTTATACCACGGAATGGGATATAACATGAGTTCTACCGTGTCTCCCAAACAAAATAAATACACAGACAAATACATACTCAGATTCGGATGTACCGCGGGTATCTTTATACTGTGGTTATCGCCTTATCCCCGTAAACCCGCGTTATAACAGGTTTCCACTCTGCACTCTATTATTTTCTGCTTATTTCCCATTATTTTAATTCATTATGCTAAATGCAAAGCAACGTCTTAATTTTTGATGAAATTTTATTGTTCATTTTAAACACGTCTTTTAACATTCTCTAAAAACTGCCGTGTGTGTTTAAATGACCAAGACATTCTGCCTGACCGTACATGTTTTCCTTGCCCTAAATCTGTTTTTGTACTGTATAACAGAAACAGTGAGAATGTCGATTCACGCATTTCGGAACATTTCACGTGCATAGTTTTTCCGGTGATTTACAGCTAACTGTCTTTGGTGCTATATCTCCAGTTTTGCAAGCGTTTAAGAAAATCTTTCTCCAACTGCAAAGTGTAACCATGGCCAGGATTGTTCCTAAAGTTTCTCCTTTTCTGATGCATTTTTTTCTTTTTGCTAAGTGGCATAAACGTGTATTTATTCCAGGCTGCCTAAATGTATGGATCTTTACGGTATAGAAGAAGGAATGCGCATAATTAGTATATCATTTTAAATCATTTTCATTAAAAAAGCACTGAGGGCAAGTTAAACATTTATACCTTATTTTTATTTAGATCAGCAATATTTGACCAGTTTTCAAATAATTTGCCAAAATAGGAAGTTTAAATTTTTGACAGCAGTTTCTCTTGGGCAATAATTCTCAGCTTTCTCCTTTTCCTGACTTTGGGAAGAGCTTTAGAAAAATTGTTCCCATAACTGTTTCAGATACGCTGAATTCGTAGGAAAAAACTTATATAAAGATTGATTTTGTATATTTTGGTTTAGACGTTGTTGAAATGTGTTTAATGAGGAATGAGATTGTTTTGCGTAGGTTTGCAGGACCCAAAATTACTTCGCATCTTATGCATAAATGTTTTCTTCAATCATTGCAGCACCTCCGTTTCGTGCAGCATGAGGTATACCCAAGGTACGGCATATATTTGCATTCCATAAGACAATTCTGCTTCCAAATTCTGGACAAGAAAACTTCGCTTCTCGTTGAACGGTTGCAGTTGTTACGAAGATTATGCACATTTTTTTTCAATTCCCCCACGCACATTTATCCTGTAAGTGGTATAAGTGCAGGTTTGTATTTGGCCAGTTACCTCCGCTTCGAGATGTTGAATAGAAAAAGATCGTATTTTCTAAGATAACCGTGGCTGCGATCGATTACAAGTGTATTTTTCAATTTTCCTGGCACAGCTTTGCTATTAAGTGGCATAAGTGTACATTTGTAGTTAGCATGGTGTAAGATACGAAAACGAAAGAAAAAAAAATCGAGAAAATCTTCACATTTTTTCTCATAGAATTCAAGTGTTCTTCGCGAAAAGATACGTGAACCAGCTAAGAAGACAACAGAAAAACACATTTAATTTTTTTCCTGGTGGCTTTATCCCAGTGAATTTAAAGTTTAGATTACTAGCTCGATGGAAAAGTGACAAAGAAAAAACTGTAAAGTGAAAGATCCATCTCTACATCTCTCTCTCTCTCTCTGTGTCTCTCTCTCTCTGTGTCTCTCTCTCTCTCTCTCTCTGCCTCTCTCTCTCTCTCTCTGCCTCTCTCTCTCTCTCTGTCTCTTATCCTGAACTTGCCTCTTGGAAGAGAAGTTTGCCACCTCATAGGTCAGACACATAAAAAGCCTGCCATTTCATGAACTTCCTACAGAAAGATTATTACTATTTAATCATTGTAATTATATCCATCGAAATTGCATTAAAAGAACGATGAATATAAAAACATACCATTAGCTCCTTTGCATTCTGATTAAGACAGTTAATATTATTGCTTAAAATAAATGGTTCCACATGTGTTTCCCAAATCAGAAAACACATGTTATTGTCAAAAGCAGTCGACTATGGTAATTCACAAATGCAGTCAGCGTTTCAACACGGTTTGTGCACATAAATTTCTCATTCTCTATAATTTTCTCTCCACATAAATTTCTCATTCTCTCATAATTTTCTCTCCTTTCCTTGTAAGCGCAATTCTAAATTTAAAGTATATTAAAGGCATCTTCCCAGGAATGAGTAATAGATAGTTTCCGGTACTTCTTTGAAATACTCTTTAAACACTGAAGGATATGCCAGGCATTCCCATTGTTTAATTTGCTTAACGCGCTGCTGTTCATTAACAACAGAAGGGATTATGAGATGCAGTGCTGTTGAAAGAGAGAGCATACTTTTGCAAAATAAAATTCTCAGGTGTTCTTCGCGAAAAGATACGAGAATTTTACGATGCAGAAAATAGCATCTACATGAGTTCATCTAGAGAACGCGTATACGTCTGTGTTTCTAAAGCTACTATATCTCCAAGACTCCAAGCCTAGAGTTAAGAAGCTTTCCATGAACACTAAGTGCATTAAAATGATTAAAATGGATTTGGTACTGGCCGGTATCAGCCGTACAGGCTCACTATCCATGGTAATTTGTGCATTGCATATAATTTCCTAGTCGTTTTATTTAAAATGCGAGACGCCCACGCTGGGCCGTCGCCACAATTTCATGTTTTAATGCTTCCCCGGGGATCTTCTGTATGAAAGGATGGATGTTAGTGAAGCCCCTGAAGAAAATCAAGGAAATTATAGCATTTAACGTGATATAAGACTTTCTTTAAAACAAAAGAAAGAAATAATAAAGATACAAAAAAAAAATTAAAGAATGTTGAAGGCAACTGCATGGTTAAACAGTATTACATTTGAGTAGCTCATGCCTAAAATTGTCTGATTGAAGTTTTTTGAATAAGATTTTTATCATTTGTAAATTAAGATTTTGGTCTACTTTCAGAATATAATTAATAACCTACATGTTCATTAGGAAACGATAGGTGAAAAAGCTTTTTTTTTTTTTTTTTTTGCATTTTTGTTTTTAGCTAGAAAACTGACCAGCTCTTTCGATCGGCCGAAAATTTTTACAACTAACACCTCCCGACTGTAGTTTCTGCGATGTGAATGAATTTAAACATGGATCATGCAATTTAGGATTTATCTACTTTTTAAGAAAAAGCAAAGAAATTTTTTAATAGAAATTGTCCTATACAGGATGATTTGTGCCACCTCAAACAAAAGCGCGAAATCACGAAAAAAATCAAAATTATAAATTTGTTTTTCAAATGCAGTGTATTATTCTTGCTTTCATAGTGACATAAAAAAGTTAAAAGAAACGTTGCAAATTTTGAAACAGTCGACGAAAAAATTATTAAAGTAAATTTTAACATCTTGGAAAAACGATAACAATTTTTGGTATATATGCCCCAAATGAGGAAGAAGCACAATCAGTAAGGAGCAAGTTTTTTGAAGAATTAAGTGATGAAATTGCAGATACTAGAGAAACTATTTTACTTGGAAATTTTAATAGGCGAACTGGATCTAAGATCAAAGAAACGATTATAGGATGATTTGGTGAGAATGTAACAAATCAAAATGGGCAAAAGCTTATGGAATTTTGTACAAACAACGATTTCAAAATTACAAATGTTTTTTATAAACGTAAAGAAATTCATAAATATACATGGGTTTAGCATACTAAACAACTAAAATCAATTATTGACTACATAATTATAAAACAAAAATCGCATTCAAAAGTACTGGATGTTAGAGTACAAAGAGGAGCTGAAAGCGATGCTGATTATCACTATTTGGTACGAGCAAAAGTTCCTTTCCTTACATGGAAACTACAGCAAAGCAAGAAAGTGAAGATACAAGAATGGAAGATATTAAAGATCATGGTTATCATATAGAAAGTTTAAAGGAAGAAAGTATCAGAAGATTACTTCAAATCAGATTAGATGAAAAATTAGTAGAAAAACATTTCACCGGTGTAATGGAATTGTATGAATATATTAAATTAGCATTGCATCAAGCAGCTAATGAGGCATTGGGACAAAGAAAAAAGTTGCATATCTAAAGTGGTTGAATACTAAGAGTGAGACAGATGAACTGGAATATAAAATACTAAGAAGAAACACGAAGAAAGTTACACTAGAAAGAAAAAGAATTTGCTGGGATAAGAAATGTTGCGAAATTGAAACATATATAGGAGTTAGAAGATGCACAGAAGCATGGAAGTTCCCAAGAAACAAAAGAAATGATAACAGTAATAAAATTTGGCATGGTATAACAGTTAATCAGTGAGAAGAATACTATAAAAATCTGTTGACTACCTATTATAAAACTATGGAAAACATTGAAAGATGGCAATATTAATGCTATGATTGTCAAAGCAGTCAAACAACTTTATCAAGGATCAATAACAAAAATAAAAACGGGCCAGAAAACTTCAAGAGAATTCCTAATGGCTGAAGGACTAAGACAGGGATGTTGCAAATCTCCAACATTATTTAAGATTTATGTGGAACAGGCTTTGAAAGAATGGAAAAGGAAGTGTCGAGCAATGGGGATTCATTTAAATGGAACGATGGTATTTACTTTACAATTCGCTGATGAACAGGTACTTCTAGCAGAAGAAAAATTTGAATTGGAGTAAATAACTAGAAAAATAAAAGAATATGAAAAGTGGGGATTAACTATGAATTTAAATAAAACAAACTTTTATGCATTGGAAGCAATGAAACAAACCTACAGCTAGAAGATAACGAAGAAACTAAAAGATGTGATTATTATAATTACCGAGGTTTAAAATTACATAAGAAGGTAGAGATGCATTGGAATTAAGAAATACACTCCTGGCCACCCAAAATGCAACACCAAGAAGGACACGAGATAGCAAAGCCAGATTTACTGGACACATAACAACAGATACAAAGATGAAATGATTGAGCTTACAAGCCCGTGCGACTTGAGGAACACGCAGACATCAATAGTTCGTGTGGCCTCAAGGCTGGCAATAACGTTCGCTAAACGCCGCGGCATCGAACGAAAGAGGCTTTGGATGTGGGCTTGGGGTATGTCGGTCCAGGCTGCTTCCACACGTTGCCACAGTTCATCACGCGTAGCCGCGGGTGGTGCTTGCCGGGCCACTCGGTTGCCATTCAGCGACCAGACGTGTTCGATGGGCGACATATCCGGAGAACAGGTGGACCACGGCAGCAGTGACATCTGATGGGCCGTGAAGAATTGTTGCATGATGCGTGCCACGTGCGGGGGCGCATTGTCTTGTTGAAACGTGGTCGCTGGAAGGTCTTGCAGGTAAGGGAGGACTACAGGCTCCAAAACGTCGGAGATGTAGCGGTGACTGTTGAGGGTACCGGCGATGCATACCAGAGGGGTGCGGGTGTAATATCCGATTGGGCTCCAAACCATAACGCCAAGCAACGGACGGGTATGGCGATGCATAATGCAGGCGTCATACAGTCACTCGCCGCGGTGCCGCCACACGCGGATCCGACCATCGGGGTGTTGCAGGCAGAAGCGAGATTCGTAGGATAAGACAATGTCGTGCCATTCCGTAGTCCAGGTGCGGCGTTCAACGGTCCACTGCCGCCGCATTCACCGGTGGTGTAACGTCACTGGTAATCGGAGCAATGGGCGCTGTGCGACAAGTCCTCGCTCTGCAGACGACATCGAACGGTACGTGCTGACACAGGTTGTTGCACAACACACCCTAATTCTTGCGCGAACGTTCGTGATGTGGCGGTGCGAGCTGTCAATGCCCGCAGCACAATATACCGGTCCTCTTGCTCGGTGGTGTACCGTGGCTGCGGCAATCGCTCACGTCGGTCTTTCCGTCCTTCCTGCACCCACCGAATCCATACTCACCTCACTGTGGCTGGATGTCGTCCCACACGGGCACCGATGTCTCGGTACGATAAACCGCTGTCTGGATAAGCCACTATTCGTCCTCTGTCGAACTCCGAAACGTGCTGGAATGACTGCCGTATTCTGCGACGAGGCATCAGGAAGCTTCCCACGCACAGGTTCGGCAGCACAGCACACCTCCACTACTTACACCCCGCCTTCTGTGAACCCTTCTTATAGTGCTTCTCGGTGGCGTGCGGGGCGCACATAATTTGCATATGCCCTGCAATGCTAATCGTTTGCATGTCCTCTCGCGGGCGACGCATGCTGCGAATTTCACGCCAATCGGATGCTTTCTTATTGGTGTTGCATTTTGGGTACCCAGCAGTGTAGAACTGCATAGGGAAGAAAAAGCTGTTAAACGCCTGAATGGTACCTGGTGGAGTAAAGAAATAACCTGAAAAAGGAAATGGGGTATTTATAGTAGTATTGTTAAGAGCATCTTACTATATGGAGCTGATGCCCGGCGATTAACAGAAGCGGATAGAAAGAAAATAACAGCTGTAGTAATGGATGCTTTAAGAAGATCATGTAGAGTGTCAAGAAGACAGAAAGTAATGAATGAAAGGATCAAAGAAGTGATAGCAGTAAAAGAAACAAATTTAGAAGACTGCAGAAGAGACAATTACGTTGGTTTTGTCATTACAAACCAATTCAGGGGACCAAAAGAATCCAGAAGTTGCAAACATACATCAAAAGCAGAAGAGTATTCCACATAATGCACCAAGCAGCAAAAAATAATGGAAACCCAATATATTTCACTTGTAACTCAACCAACACCAAAGAACAGAATCTGATTGAACAAACTTAAAACACTGAGACATATATAGCACAGAAATGTGGCAAAAATTCCCTACAACGGGCTGAATAGAGTATAAAATACGAAAGAATGGACAGTATGTAGTAAAACTCACCCGGTAAAGCCAAATAATAACATAAGAGCCGACACTCTTCATAGTAACAAAATGTGCACCTCAGTCCCAAAATACAAATGCACTGAAATGGTTGAATCCGAATAGTTCTCTTCAGGGAAGCGTCTGTTCACCAAGTGACCTTTCGTATAGGACAACAGTCTGGCTGTGTTCAAAAGACCGTCCCATTGTTCTATACGAAAGGTCACTTGGTGAACAGGCGCTTCCCTGAAGAGAACTGTTCGGATTCAACCATTTCAGTGCATTTGTATTTTGGGATTGAGGTGCACATTTTGTTACTATGAAGAATGTCGGCTCTTATGTTATTACCTGGCTTTACCGGGGTGAGTTTTACTGCATACTGTCCATTCTTTCGTATTTTATACTCTATTCAGCCCGTTGTAGGGAATTTTTGCCACATTTCTGTGCTATATATGTCTCATTGTTTTAAGTTTGTTCATTCAGATTCTGTTCTTTGGTGTTGGTTGAGTTACAAGTGAAATATATATATATGTGTGTGCAGTATATATATTTGAACTGACGGAACTGCCTTCGCGACGGCCATCATCACAAGCTACATGGCGCTGCGTGATGCATGTCATACAACGCAAAATTACACGGCTCGTATGAGAACCGAATGAAGGGACTGAAAAAGGAAATTTACTTCGTATGTGAATTCAAGAAACATTCCGTAGGTTAACCTTGTATTGACCAGTAATTCGTATTAGTATGCTCTGTTCCAGAGTACTAGAAAGACAGACCACTCAGAGAGTGGTCTGAAAAACACCAACATATTTAGCTGTGATGTCTCTATGAAGCAGCATAATTTTTTTAAAATGTATGTATATTTGAACTGACGGAACTGCCAAGACTTTTTATTTTGAGGACAAAAATTGCTTAGCAGTGAATCGTTTACTTAGGTTAAGGAGTCATTTGTCTTCTTTTTAAGAACTGCTGTAGTAAAATGTATGGAAACCACTTTCTTTAAGATTAGTAGGAAGGCTGATAAAAAATATTCAAAAGTATTTATAAAACTTCAATTTTAGTTAATATTTAACTAAATAAACTAATCAATCATTTTTGGCGCAAAAACAGCATTAAATTTCGTACTTTTCAGAAATAATAAAGTCTACTGATTTTTGCCTAAAGCAATAAAAATTGTATTAATTAAAACTTACGTAATTTAAAAACAATTTGTAAACATATTTTAGTGATTATATTATTTTAAGTACTAAAATATATTAAAATTTACGTTATGGAGTCTTGGACGTATTTTACAGTTTTCTTAAATTAACCTTGGAGTTCTGGCGATTTTTGCATCATTTGCTTGAATTCGAAAATTTTACTTAAAAATAAAAATATACGAGTAACACATCTTTGCCATTTTGTCATATCAAGTATAAATGAAAATAATACGGTAAATTCAGAACTCCCATTTTGAGGTAGGTCAATTTTCGTTTGTAATTTACTCCCTTTTTTTTTTATTTGGGTTTTTAATGACCACCGTGAGCAATTCGAAGGGATATAAGCAGTCTCTCGTTCCTAATTTAGGGCCACTGGTTCCAGGTAAGTGTCAAAGCCAGTGTCGTAAGACAAATACAATATCCATGCCTCTAGGGATTCGAGCGGTACCTATGTCGGATGATTGGTCAGAAGCCAGCGCTTAGACCACTAGCGCCGGCATAATTTGCTGAATAAAAAATAAGTACGCAAAAAGTGTTTCAAATTTTTTTGCATATATATAATACATTCTGGCTAAAAGTTACAGCTTTCAATAATAAAACTTTCTAATTTTTCCCTCGTGTTGTCATCTTATTTACAAAGGGAAAACGTCTGAAGAATCGGCCGATTTCCTTCAGTATCTTACCTTAAGTTTCTGTTTTTTTGTGTTTCATAACTAGTTGGTATGATGTTCAAGCCCTTTTTCTTAAAAGTTGTTTGAAAAATCAAAGAATATTGCATATGCTATTTTACAAGTATATACCAATCTTAATGCATACACACACAAGCAAGCTCACGTGTTAGTGAGTGTATGTGTCGTCATCGCGCCATCAGCAACAACAAGTTTCCTTCCACTGGAATGCAATGGCAGTGGAAACTACGCAAAACTAACTACGCAATCTAGGATGTCGCCTTTTCCCGACGTCCCAGGTCGCGTAGTTCTTTTCCAAAAACCTCTCAAAGGTCATCTATCCGCCTTCTATTTGACATATTTTGCGAATATTTCTTTCTCGATCTTTCTTATCATGTAAGCTATTTTTATTGTCCTACATTGGTCCTTCTTTGATACCTGCCTTCACTTTTGAGTGATTGCACTCATCGTGATATCTCTACTCACACCAGGTCTGAAAACTTCCTTCCTGTATTTATTGGTTATTTCAAGCATTTCAGTATACTCTGAGATACTGCATTCTCTGTTTTCTTACTTTTTTAAGAGTTCAATGTTCATATCTTTTATCATGAGCGAAACTGGCACGATACGCTAATCAAGCATTTCTCAGCTTAATGGTGATTTGATCTTGAAAATTCTCCTGTGTCTTCCAAATGTTTTGTAACCAAGAATATAGGCGGCTGTAAATTCCTCCCTTAATTATGCCCTCACTTTTTGTGATTTGTGAAGGAGGAGAGCAGAGATAATCAAGAAACTTTTAAAATTTCACGATACTGTCTTATCTATAATCCTTCATTTCTCTGAAATTGTTAGACATGAGATGGGATCCAAAACTTTGGTTACTAAAAATTAAAATTTTTATGAACTAATTTAATGAGGCACCAAAACTATCGGAATATTTTCCTTCGGCGTGGACACACACCAGCATTTAGACCACAATTCTTCTAGTGCTGGAAACAACTCTTCTTTTGCGGTGTGATCAAGCACTTCCTGTAATTCTAGTGCTGGAAACTACTCTTCTTTGTGGTGTGATGAAGCACTTTCTGTAATTCTAGTGCTGGAAACAACTCTTCTTTTGTGGTGTGATGAAGCACTTCCTGTAATTCTAGTGCTGGAAACAACTCTTCTTTTGTGGTGTGATCAAGCACTTCCTGTAATTCTAGTGCTGGAAACAACTCTTCTTTTGTGGTGTGATCAAGCACTTCCTGTAATTCTAGTGCTGGAAACAACTCTTCTTTTGTGGTTTGATCAAGCACTTCCTGTAATTCTAGTTCTGGAAACAACTCTTCTTTTGGGGTTTGATCAAGCACTTCCTGTAATTCTAGTGCTGGAAACAACTCTTCTTTTGTGGTTTGATCAAGCACTTCCTGTAATTCTAGTGCTGGAAACAACTCTTCTTTTGTGGTGTGATCAAGCACTTCCTGTAATTCTAGTGCGGGAAACAACTCTTCTTTTGTGGTGTGATCAAGCACTTTCTGTAATTCTAGTGCTGGAAACAACTCTTCTTTTGTGGTGCGATCAAGCACGTTTTGTAATTCTAGTGCTGGAAACAACTCTTCTTTTGTGGTGCGATCAAGCACTTTTTGTAATTCTAGTGCTAGAAACAACTCTTCTCTTGTGGTGCGATCAAGCACTTTCTGTAATTCTAGTGTTGGAAACAACTCTTCTCTTGTGGTTTGATCAAGCACTTTTTGTAATTCTAGTGCTAGAAACAACTCTTCTTTTGTGGTTTGATCAAGCACTACCTGTAATTCTAGTGCTGGAAACAACTCTTCTTTTGTGGTGTGATCAAGCACTTTCTATAATTCTTGTGCTGGAAACAACTCTTCTTTTGTGGTGCGATCAAGCACTTCCTGTAATTCTAGTGCTGGAAACAACTCTTCTTTTGTGGTGTGATCAAGCACTTTCTATAATTCTTGTGCTGGAAACAACTCTTCTTTTGTGGTGCGATCAAGCACTTCCTGTAATTCTAGTGCTGGAAACAACTCTTCTTTTGTGGTGTGATCAAGCACTTTCTATAATTCTTGTGCTGGAAACAACTCTTCTTTTGTGGTGCGATCAAGCACTTCCTGTAATTCTAGTGCTGGAAACAACTCTTCTTTTGTGGTGTGATCAAGCACTTCCTGTAATTCTAGTGCTGAAAACAACTCTTCTTTTGTGGTATTTTAGTGCTGGAAACAACTCTTCTTTTGTGGTGCGATCTAACACTTCCTGTAATTCTAGTGCTGGAAACAACTCTTCTTTTGTGGTGCGATCAAGCACTTCCTGTAACTCTAGTGCTGGAAACAACTCTTCTTTTGTGGTGTGATCAAGCACTTCCTGTAATTCTAGTGCTGGAAACAACTCTTTTTTGATGGTGTGATCAAGCACTTCCTGTAATTCTAGTGCTAGAAACAATTCTTCTTTTGTGGTGTGATCAAGCACTTCCTGTAATTCTAGTGCGGGAAACAACTCTTCTTTTGTGGTGTGATCAAGCACTTTCTGTAATTCTAGTGCTGGAAACAAATCTTCTTTTGTGCGATCAAGCACTTTCTGTAATTCTAGTGCTGGAAACAAGTCTTCTTCTTTTGTGGTGCGATCAAGCACTTTCTGTAATTCTAGTGCTGGAAACAACTCTTCTTTTGTGGTGTGATCAAGCACTTCCTGTAATTCTAGTGCTGGAAACAACTCTTCTTTTGTGGTGTGATCAAGCACTAATTGTAATTTTGGGAAAATTTCCATGATGTTCTGACCTTGAAATTTAGGTTGATCGTATTATTCCGAATCTTTCAGGAGATACAGAAGGCCATCACTCTAAAGTCATTTGTACAGGAAAGTGCCATTTTAGCCATTCTTAACGTTTTGCAGTGAAGTCCTATGGATTTTGCAATAAAACTAAAATACCGAGACTTTTATGGCTAGCTAGAAAGTTGAGTTTTAACAGAGATTTGACTGCCTTTCAAATCAGAAAAGCGACTTGTATTTTGTACTTTTGATAAAAAAATCATCTGCAAATGCAGTTCATAAATAAAGCTGTTTCACCAAGCTAGAAACAAAAGTCGATGTAAATCGCTTCTCTTCCTACTCACTCATTTCAGAAATCCCGGATCTTGTGGTGCATATCTTAAGTCAGCACAATCTCGAAAGCGATTGGTGCAACGTTAAAAGACGGCTACACTACTTTTTAATTACAATAGCATACTTAAACATTGTGAAGCGAATGAAAGGCGTCCATTTTTATGCAGCTGTTACTTACGCATTCTCATCTCCTTCCGGTAGTAGTTCCTGTAAGATTTTATGGCCTCCTGATATCGTATTTAATTCCTTTCCTCATTTTCCTGCAAGTTCTTGGATCTTGACACGTATTTCGGAAGAGATATTAACAGAAATTACATTGCAGTTCGTAAAAATAAAATGGATTAATTTTTCATCCTTTAAATTTATTCATTCAGAGGTCCAGTTATTGTTAACTGCAATAGTTAAATTCTCTAAAAAAAAACGTATCTGTGCATTTCATAAGTTTATTTTCTGTTTTTTATTACTTCTTTAATGCCAAAAGACGCATATACTCAGCAATTAAAATTCCGACTGGTTCTATCTGAGACGAAGTTCTGATAAGAATTTACTTAGTGTTCAATTACTTTGCGGTACAAAAAAACCATTACATAAACAAAAGGTTAAAAACTCAAAATTGTTCGGTGTTCGATTGTTTACGACTCAAGCTTCTGCGATAGAAGACCAAGGTTAAAGTCGCGGATGATAGTTTTTTGTTTGGATTTTTCTTGGGGTTTTTCCATTCCTAGAATCAGTAGCTGACAATCTGAAATGGATGATTGGATATGGCTGCTCTTAAATTACTTATTCTTCCTCGAAAAGCGAAAAAGGGTTATAATAAAACTTAATGAAGACTAACCAAAGCGTGGAATATTTTTTAGTTCATCGAATTTCTGCAACAAATGGAAACAAACAAGCTGCCCATTTTCTTCGTACAAGAAATTTCCCTTAAAATGCATTCTTAAGTAGGCTTGCATGTGTTGTTCACTAGAGGCCCAATGAATGCTTCTTTTTGTTAACAGAAGTTTGGATACTAAAAACGGAGAGAAACTCTTTTACGGAACATACAACTTCTTTCATATTTGATGTTCAGAACAATCTGCGTTTATGTCTGAGATGAAAAAAATCTATATTTGTACGTTTGGGCTGGAAAATATTATTTTGCGTCCTTCTGAGCTGAGCAATAACCTCGTACATATATACATGGGAAGAATTATCATTATTGTTTGTTTTTCGATAATCTGGTAACTTAATAAATAACTGATTAAAATAGATTTTTTCATTTCTTTAACTTTTCCTTGGCACAGTTTCATTATAAAAAGTTTTGCAAAAATTTATACAACAATTGTGCGAATCATAAAAAGACTTGCACTTTCTTTTAACTCAAAGTATACTGTACCTAAAATTTAGCGCACTTGCATGCATACGATACAAATATTTGTTTCTTTGTTTTATTACAATGATGCACATTTATCGTTTCTCTTTAAACATTTTTTACAAAATCGTTGAATTTTTGGGGTCCTTTCCATAGCTATAACACGGGTTTTACCCAATAAACTTATAATAGTGAGCTAATATCCGCCACTGGCAATGTATTTGTTTCATTTATATAAAATGAATCGCATATATGTCATCTCGGAGAAATGCCGTTTTCAAATTTATGTCAGTTTACTGTCTGTGTGTCAAGATAAATTGAATGGGACATCAAATGCATTCTCCGTGGAGCACACGTGTCTTGCATTTCTGTTTTCATATCGTTGAAGTAATTTGTTGATCACTAGGTTACGGACACTTCGAGCTATCATCATGACCTTTGGCTACCTTCCAAGTGTTACATTCTTGGCACTCATGCCCCCATGCAGTTTTCTTTCGTTACCTGATGTTCTTTTCCCAGAATATGGTTGTCATTCCCACGTTATTTCAGTAATATAAATGTAATATCCACGTCATTTCAGTGAAATGACACCAAACAAGCCGCAATAATTTATTGTTTTGAAATCAAACTGAAGTGTATTGCTTCGAGATGCACCATACTTCTGAAGAAAGTTCACTACCGATGCTTTAGTTATGTAAGAAGTAGAGTAATTAATGAGATTAAAGAAATCTATTTTGTACAACTTTCCCTACTTTAATCTCTTCTACTGTGATTTCTCTCGAGCAATGTAATTATTATTTTTTTAATTCTTACAGCAAATATTTAGCCTCATATCGTACCATACATTGATCTAAGTGAACTGCTCTCGACCAAAACAAGAGAGTGCATATGCAAGTGAACAGATTATTTCGCAGCTAGGCGACAAACGAACCGATTGATCGCAACTTAAGGGCATTCTGGTGACTTAGGCTTAAGCTGAGAAGAAAAGCGGCATTTCGCTCTCTCTCTCTCTCTCTCTCTCTCTGTCTCCCTGGAGCAGAAAAGAATGACAACATGGACTTACTTGGATTTGTATCCCAGAGAACGGAGGAACCAGACGAAGAACGACAACATTCTTCTCCTCAGTCTTCGGCATACACCCGGTGGAGAAGGAGCAGGAGGAAGTTGATGAGGATCCATGGAGGCAAGTCAAGGGATACATGGGGCAAAGAAGACACACGAGTCCTGTGTGCAGCCGGCCAGGTCACGGCTGCGAGGTTGCTGGATCTGCTGGGTAATCGATAAAATACGCCAAGAGATGTTGTGGCTGGCTGCAAGGAGCGGACGTCACAGCGCTCGATCCACAAGGAGAGAGAGAGAGAGAGAGAGAGACACCGGACGCCCAGCGGTGAAACTCTGCGCGCACTAGCGCCTATACAGTAACGTTTCAAACATGGGAAAGGAAATTTAAGATCTTATTCTCAAAAGACATGCGTAGCACGGAATCAACAGTAGCACAGCGAGAGAGGCGGACATGTACCAGAACCATGTCGAGCATGAGGCTTTTGTAATAAATGAACTTGCATGGCAAATATGTAAATTATGTGGCACACATAAATAGAGAACTTCGTCTATATATATTATGAGGCAAGCATACTTGAATCTGTGAACTGTGCAACAAGTAACGAAAGGAACATACACGACAGATATAAACATTATGAGGCTAACGGACGGTATGCGATAATCAAGGCAGTGTCAAGAAGGTGTATGCCATAAAACAGTGCGTGCCGTAAATCGGTATAGCGTGCACATCTGTACTAAATCTGTTTCACTATAAATTGCAATCTCTTTGTATGGCAAATCTGCAAACTAAACTCCATCATATGGCTGCTGCAATAAAGAAATATATATATGATGTTAGGCCAATATACTTGTAATAAAGAACAGTATGCAATAAATCTGCAAGCTAGGTCGTAAACGAAAGAACACTATAGGAAGACAAATATAGGAGATCAGAATCCTTTTATTGGTGTAAATATGACACGGATATTAAATCAGGTAATATACAAAAACTTTAAATTTCGTCGTCCTGGTGCGGAAATCGAACCCGCGTCTCCCGGATAGCGCCCGAGTATGCTAACCATTACAGCACCCCCAGCAAAAACACAAGTGCTGGGAAACTGCTGGCCACCAGCTGGCAGTGATGGGTCACTGCTGGCTGAAATCTGCCGCTCACGGCCCGGTAGTGGTCCGTTGGTGGCAGCGCTATCAGTTGGCGAGCCATTGATGGCCCTGCAGCATCGCCGTGAATTGTGGGCCTCCAAGCAAGTGCCACTAGTGGCCCGTTGCTGGCAACCAATGCAAACCCCCAACAGCAGGTGGAAGCAACGGGACTGCGCATGCACAGAAGCAACACTTGATGTGTCTCTCATGGTACCAGTTAGTTGGAGACGACGCTATCGCCATCGTGTTAGTTTAGTGGATGTTAAGAAAAAATCCATATGTGGAGAGGCGAATTAATTTCCTAATGAAATTTTACGTCGGAGAAGATATCAGATTAAGCCGTGAAATACTAGATTACAGCCATGAAATACACCCACTCCATTCCCATGAATAACAATTCATGGAATGGAGTGGATGAATAACAAGAAAAAATTTGAAACCGCTTGAAACAAATATCCTGGAAAACCATTAAAACAACGTTTGTTGAAAAAAAAAAAGAATTATACGCGTTCAAAATTTATTAATTATTTGAAAGAAAAAAAGCAACGCTATGTGGTGTACTCATCCATGGGTTGAATACACGAGACTGGGAGGAATTCGCTTCTAAAAATAACGAGAAGTAAAATAAAATATCTTTTACTCTTTAAAACAAATGTAGTTTCGGACAACGGAAAGGAAAGGCACAACGTTAAAAATGTAACAGAATGTGACATAATTTTTAATTTTAGTATGTTTTTGGATGCAGCCTTTTGGAGTGTAGTTTATACTCGAGTTTGGTATTTTCTTGGACTGCTTATTTCTAAAAAGTTTTTCCTAGTTGGTTTAAACCCATTTCCAACTAGGTCTTTGTGGAAATGAGAAAATGCAGAGTTTTTGCTGGTCCTTGATAAAGCCAAGGCTCAGTATTCTCGACACCTTCTACATTCAGTTGTTTTATTTTATTTTTTTATCTTTTCTCCTTTTACTCACACCGGTAGATACATAACCTTTTCTATGTTGTACTTGGTATGAGTCAAAAATATATATGTATTTTTTTACTTAGGTCTCTTCTTAATAGAACCCGGGTAAATATATATTTATTCAACAATCTCTTTTCAAGACGGCAAGGACAGTACAAAACTTTGGAAAGCGACTCTAAGTATGTACACGACTTGAAAATGAGTGAAGTTCCCTTAAGGTAAAAAAATCGTTACGTTGAAAAAATCAATTTATCAAATATATGAAACTGACTTTTATGAAAAATACATCGCAATATTGTAAAATGAAAGAGGGAAGCATTCGATTACACATTGCATACCAAACAGACAGCTTTAAGGACATTCCCAAATATGACAAATTAGTCCCGTCTGTAGAGAGCTCAGCTATCACGCAAACGGCCCAGGTTCAGATACAAACGGTTGTTTTTCCGATCTGTTGAGAAAATTTCCCCAGCGCAGTGCGTTAATTTGCAAGCTTCGTAAGGGTAGAAGAAAAAAATGTAGCTTTGGGAAACTGCGGTTATCTTTGCTGCTTTTTTCTTTATTAGTATTATGGCTACTGGGAAATTGATGGAAAAGATTCGGCAAGCCACCAGTTACGTCACGTGGTTGCAGGCTGCCACTACCGGCACACTAGCGGACCACATTAGGCTAGCCATAATTTCTGGCACGTGCTTGCAGAGCCACTGAAGGGCCACTTGTGGTAGCTACTGCCTGTGATGGACCACTGATGGCCCTGTTGTGGCATATGTCAACTGATGGGGTGCCAACTGTTGGCCAGCTGTTGTCCTGAACTGCTGGCCCTTCTATTGGCCGCCCGGACATTTTATCGACGGTTCGGCAGCGGCAACATAGTGCTGGGCCATTGCTGGCAGTGCTGGCCCAGCAAGACTGTTTTTGCTGGGCCCCAGAACGACCAAGTTTCAAGTTTCCGATTAATTTGAATATAATTAATAATAATTGTATAATTATATTAATTAATTTGAAATTTTCTACGTTTTCGGATATTATCTGACTTGACATCCATGTCATATTTACACCAATAAACGGATTCACATCTTCCATATTTGTATTGTACAATGGTGTAATCCCGTATTTCATTCATTATTATAGGAAGAGTCTATTAACTTTTTTATTGTTGCTGTTTCGAGCTTTAACAACCACCATAAGGAATTCGCACGTCCATAAGCAGTCGTCCGTCTCTAATTTGGGGCCATTGGTTCCAGGGGCGCGCAAAGACAGCACCGTAGAACAGGTACACCACCCATGTCTCACCTGAAACTCGAATCCGAACCCATCTCCGACGAATGGTCACAAGCCTGCGCCTCAGGCCACTCGTCTACCGGGACGTCGAGACTGTTTACTGCAAGGCGATAACGGAATTTCCCCGAGAAGTTTACAAATATTAATGAAGTGTGATAAAGGGAAGCACCACGTGACTATCATGACGTAGCATGCATAACATAGATTTTAAAATAGTAAGACAACACATTAAAGAAAAGAATATGGAAAATCATCAAACTATAAGGCGATGGTAGCAGGGAAGTGTGAGCGGTATGTTTATAATCTGCTTGGTTATCTGATGAATATATGAATTACGGGACAAGTTCAATAAAAGAACATAAATGATAAGTATTTCTAAAGAGCGGAATACGGTAGAGGACTGTGCATCGCATGTTACTAAATTAAAAATGACTTGAATTAATGATGTTGACATATCTGTGAACCAACAAGCGAGTAAACAAGAAGTGACTAATATTGTGGAAAGCAGGGGATTAACATGCAAAATGTATTGTGCGAACACAACAAAGGTGAATTGCTAAGTTTCCAAAACGAAAAACATGATACGTTCGCTATTTTTCAGTACCGTAAAAGGATGAATAGGGGTGGCACATTGTGAATCCAAAAACTGAGAAGTGTGCAGAGAAGCAACACATTTCAAAAAGCCGTGTAACGTATACTATAGATTCGCGCGCCTATATATATATATATATATATATATAGGCGCGCTCAAGAGACCAGTGTGCTTCGTTTTATATGTGATAGGTTCTTCCTGATTATTGATATGCGATTTACCTACTTTTCTACGATATTACGATAGTACGAAAGTTCGGGCTATCAGTAGTTGTGTTATTTTGGAGTGTGTATTTGAGTAATAACAGGAGCTCCCCAATAAAAGGTTAAAAGTGAGTACGTTTACTTATTTCTTTTTTTCAGACCTCTGTCTGGCCGTTAAGTCTATTTCATTGAGTGTTTACGTTAAGTTCAGGGTATATTGTGTTTACCGCTCTAATAAGGAGCCTTCAAGGTACTAATGTACTAAAACCGAAGTTATATTACTGATATTCAAGATAATGAGGAACGCTGAGTAAAAAATAAATTCCATATTCTTGGAATTTATTGCACGTGCGTGTCTTACCTAAACAAACTCTAGCACTTTGAAGATTAAGCACACTTTAGCTACTTCAAGTGACCTTTCAATAACCCTAACGTGACTTAACGTAAGCTTTCCTGCACTACACCTCCAGCCGGAGAATTTTATTCATTATAGCCGCGAATTTGGAGATGTACGAGGTATGGCTATTAAGTAAAGAGACTGACGCTATAATTGTAAATAAGAAACTTACATTTTTAATTCTTAGCACCATCAGTGTATTCATTTCCGCATCAAGACACTGCTGCATTCTGATCTTCGACTAGGCAAAGAAGTGCTGTAGCTCATCTGGTGTAGTCCTTTTGAGAAGTTCTTTGCTTCCCCACAGTAAGCGACCCAAAACGGGTCCCCTTGGGTACAGATTGGATTTTAGGCAAAAGAAAAAAAAGTCACATAGGGGCCAAATCTGTTGAATAGGCAGGATATTCCAGCACTGTGATGCGTTTCTCGGCTGAAACGTGTTACGCTGAGAGTGTTGAATCTGTTGGCGCGTTGCCCTGCAGAACAATGAAGACACTCTGGCTTCTTTCTCCTGAATCGCTCACTCAAATTCGCCAGAACCTGTTTATACCGGATCACTGTTGCTCCCTCGAGAACCCACTCTGCCAAAATTACACTATTAATGTCAAAGAAAACAACTGACATGGCCTTGAACCTGGACTTGTTTTGCCGTGCTTCTTCATGGTGACGTCGGTGTTTTCAAATTCAACAGCTTGTAACGTACCAGGAGATGTGACGTACCTGCCAGAAGGACGCACACGACATAAAGGCAGATAGGAATCAGAATAAAATGTCCGCGTAGCTTAATTGGTAGAGCAATCTATTCCGGAATGAGTGGACCCGGGTTCGAGCCCCGGCGCGGATAAAAATGACGGAGAAATTCACTTCGTTATAAGCTGTGTTTTTCCATTTCAGAGTCGAATTCAGTTTTCATCACAAGTCATAACACTTTTTAAAAGGTTGGGGTTCGCCTGAATTTGCTCCAGAATGTCTCCATAAATTTGCTTGTCTTTTTTTTTGGTGTAAAAAGCTTCAAAGCCATTTACGCACAAACCTTTGCCGTGTTCAGATTTTCATGTGAAATTTGTCAATTTGTTTCATGTGAAACAGTCTCTTTATCGACGTTTACCATGTCTGCTATCATTCTAATACTCAGTCGTCGATCATTTCGAAAAAACTGCGAGAATTTTTTCCACATTGTCTTCTGTTTTTGAATTTCTTGGTCGTGACGGACATCCGAACATTCGTTGCCATCAATATTCTCACGGCCTTCACTGAAAGTCTTATGCTTCTCAAAACCACGCGCGTGTAACATGCATTCGTCTCTGTATGAAAAGTTTATCTGTCGCTCAATTCTTGAACGCAGCATTTTTTCCAGCGCGCGACGCATGTCACCAAACTAATGCGGGGAAAACAAGCAAATTCTATGAAATAAAATGTCATAAAATTGCCATGCTGAATCAATAGTGGCTAATTTCTCTTCCCCTGACAATTATTCATCACTCTGAGAGGGGAAATGCTTTTCTTTACTACAAAAGTAATTATGAGCCACATTAAAAAAGTCCAAATTTAGTATGTTAAGCTATGGTATTCTTTCCTCAAAAGGATGATTCCTAAAGGGATTTTGACTTACCTCGGCAACTTGACCTCGATGATTAATCCATATCTCTTTTTTTTTTTTTTAGCGGGAAGAGGTTAAAATGTTGGCGTCACTGATTTCCACAATTAGAATATAAAGTTTTGTTTTTTCATTATCCGATATATTTACGTATTTAGACCATGCTTCTGCTGATGGAGATACTCTTCATGTAGCCTGTGAACATTTTTATGTATACATATGTATAATTATTTGTAGTAATATACAGTTTCATGAATTTTTCAGTTCGATCATACACAACTTGACCATTTTCACTTAGGGTAACTCTACACCTATCGAAAAGCAATGATACATCAATTTCAAATCAAATAACTGTTTATTTTAATATCAATATTAGTATTTTACTGGCCATTTTCACTTAAAGTAGCTCTACATCTATCGGAAAGTTGATCTTAATGTCAAAATTCGTTTGCTATTAACTATTTTTATTTACGTATTTAGACCATTGCAATAAATCTTGAAACACAAATATCCAAACAAGCCTCAATTTATTTCATGGTATTGTCAAAAACTTTCATCCTTTCCTCTTGTTGTATGACTGTGGTGTAATCAGTTACAGCGGCTTTGAGTTCATGAAGTGTATGCAAATTTTCTTCGTAAATTTTATGTTTTGCTTCTCACCAAAGATGGAATATTGTGACGTACGCAGCTGCATTGGAAGTCACGTCTCTGAGCGTGGTGTTCATATTATTCTGTCCAAACTCTGTATATTGAGCATTCACATATCCCGATAAATGTAATCCATCCTTTCTACACTCCTTCCTACGGCTACCCTATTGGTTGACCTTCAGTCTTCCCTACAATCCCTATTCTCAACACTCTTCTTTAGTGTTACTCTACTGGTTGACCTTAAGTATTTCCTACAATCCCTACTCCTTGCACTTCTCTCTTCTGCTACTCTACTGGCTGACCTTGAGTTTCCCTTACAATCCCTAGCCTCTGCACTTGTCTCTACAATCTTGAGCCATTCCTACCATCCATAACACAACCCAACATGATTCTGGGGGTTTGCAAAATTTCAAGTGTTTTTATTTTAGTAATTCTGGTATGCTGATCACGAATATCACATCCGTTTTTCTTTGTCACCCACAGATTTTTCACAATTTCCCATGTTATTTTTGTTTATATATGACAAAAATGAAAAATATTATAAAGTAATCTGTTATTTTTTTATTCTAAAAATTTAAATTTACTAACTAAAGCAGATCTCGGCAGTTGGAAAATGATACAATGGATGGATCAATTTTAATTGGAAAGTGATACAATAGATGGCACCTCTATATCAATGAATGAAACATTGTGTGTTTTTCCCATTTTTAACACTGTGTTTCAAGCGATAAGACCAAAGTGTATTTCGCTCATTTTAACTGTTGTGTTGTTCGTTATTACTGCTTCGTGGCGTCAAGAGGCTGCGTTAATAGTCCTGATTCATTTTGTTATACATGTGGTAGTTTTGTGGTGAAAAAAAGGCAACGCAAAATAACGGATTTTGTCAAAAAGGCGTATCAGGCTTATTTCGGTATAAAGCTTGGAGACCAGGACAAGAAATGTGCGACACATCAAGTTTGTCACACGTGTGTTGAGCAACTGGGAAAATGGACTCAAGGTAAAAAAAAAACTCTCTTCCATTTGTTATTCCAATGATATGGCGGGAGTCAGCGAGTCATGAGGAATGTTATTTTTGCTTAACCACACCAGTAAAGGGCTACAATTGCAAAAACATGAATAATATTGTCTATCCAATGACTCCCTGTGCTATCAGACCTGTACCTCACGGTCCTGATTTACCTGTTCCATGACCTCCTACATCATTAGATGTTTAATCAGTGAAACTGAGGACTTGTACAGCAATCCTGAAACTAATAGTGAACCACAGAAGTTTACACAATGTGAATTAAATGACTTGGTACGGGATTTAAATCTACCGAAGGAAAGTGCACAACTTTAAGCATCAAGACTCAAGAACAAAAATCTACTTGCTCCAGGAACAACATTTTCATGGTACAGAAACCTAGAAAAGGAATTTGTTGAATATTTCGCCCAAGAAGAATCGCTTGTATTTTGCAGAGATATTCCTAGACTTATAATGCCCTTTGTCTTCCACTGTTCATGACCCATCACAGTGGAAATTGTTCGTTGATTTCAGTAAGAGAAGCTTAAAAGGAGTTATTTTGCAAATGGTAACATTTCCTCCTCATACCAGTTGCTCATTCAGTACATCTGAAGGAATCTTATGAAAATCTTGACGTTCTTTTTAACAAAATAACATATCAGGAATACAAGTGGTAAATATGCGAAGATTTTAAAATTCAGAGCATGATATTATGGCAGCAAAGTGCCTACACAAAAATGCCATGTTTCATCTGTGAATGCAAAAGTAGAGCTTATAAGTAACATTGGATCACAAAAAAATGGCCTAAGAGAAAACTTGATTCCTGGATCAAAGAACGTTCTCCACCCGAACCTAGTGGATCCGGAAAAAGTTATTTTACCACGCTTGCATATTAAATTAGAATTGATGAAACAATTTGTCAAGGCTCTGGACAAAAATGGTGAACGTTTTCAATATTTGATTAATGTTTTTCCACATTTATCAGAAGCAAAAATCAAAGAAGGAGTTTTTGTTGGCGTAGATATAAGGCGGTTAACTAAAGATAAAACTTTTCAGGGGAAAATGACTAGAACAGAAAAAGAAGCGTGGGTTAGTTTCAGAAATGGCATTCAACATTTTCTAAGCAATTACAAGGATCCTAATTACAGAGCCATCGTAGCAACTATGGTAGAAAACGTTAAGAACATGGGTTGCAACATGAGCTTGAAAATTCATTTTCTGCATTCTCACCTTGACTATTTTCCCGAAAATCTTGGTGCTGTGAGTGAAGAACATGGTGAGAGTTTTCACCAAAATACAAAATGTATGGAAAAACGATATCAAAGACGATGGAATGTAAATATGATGGCGGATTACTGCTGAGGTTTAAAGAGAGATTCTGCTTCTGAAATTTCACCGTATAAGAAAAGCTGCAAACATTCGTTTGACGGAAAAGGAAAATGATTTTGTAGGAACACATTATTTTGATTAATTTTAGTTGCTATATTTTCTTTTCATTAACTAGTTTTTGTCGTCACACAAGTTATTTTTATTTAGATTGCATCAATATCAAGCGGTCCTGGATTGCATATTCTCTTAAGAAAATGAAACAAATTCTATAAATTACTGATAAACAATATGCAGCATATTCATGATTTTGTTTTCACGATTGTGAAAACTTCTTACGTGACGGAGAAAAATAAATTTTATTTTTGAAATTAGCTTAGCAAAATTAATCTAAATCACTTGAAGTAATGTAAACCCCAGTCGAAAAGTTTAATTTTGTAGAGATTATAATCTCTACACTCCCCTCTACTGCTACTCAACTGGTTGGCTTTAAGTTTCTCCTTCGATTTATCCTCTCCTCACTTCGCTCTGTTGATACTCAACTGGTTGACTTTAAGACTTTCCTACTCTCCGCGCTTCTCTTTATTGCTACTCCACTGGTTGATCTTGAGTCCTTCTTACACTCTCTCCTCCTCCTTTTAGCCCGAAGATTTGCTGTCATACAGGCTTGTTCGTATGTTTGTAGAAGTCACTTTCAATATCTATTGCAATGAACTAATTATGTACATAAAAATGGTTAAGACAAACGAGTTGTAATAATAATATAATACACTGGCGGAAAGTGAATAAAGAACACCAAGAAGGAATTGGCGGACGATCATGAAATTTACATATGTTAATGGGGTCGAGTTTACGTAGGTGTGATGTTAATTTCGGGACCAACCGGTGAGCGCTTACACCACAGCACAGCATAATATACAAATTATCGTCGGTGGTATTTAAGGAGTACGGCGAAGTGAATGTAATCAGTCGTCGGCGTACGGACACGTGCGAAGACCCTGAAGAAGCTGCAATGCAGGGACATGGAAGACGTGTACGATTTCAGCAGTTATCGGACTTTGAGCGAGGTCGTTTAGTCGGACACCGCGAGGCCGGGTGGTCGTATCGTCGTATTGCGGAGCGAATCGGACAGGAAGTATCGGTGGTCGTATGATGGTGGCGTAGATAGTATGAGGAACATTCCCACACGAGAAGACGTGGAACCTGGAGTCACAGACGGACTGATGAGCGACCGATCGACGCATAAGAAGAGCGGCGTTGTCAAGCAGATCATCCACTGCAACGCAAATCCGAGCTGCCGTTGCACCTGAGGTGACTGTGCGAACAATCCGCAACCGTCTACTGGATGCAGGACTACGTACACGTGTGCCTCTGTCATGTGTACCTTTGACTCCAGCCCACTGTCAGTAACGGCTGCAGTGGTGTCGCCAACGTCTGCACTGGAGAACGCAATGGGAATCTGTCGTGTTCAGCGATGAAAGCAGATTCTGCTTGGGAGCCTCCGATGGCCGTATGCGTGTTCGCAGACGCACAGGGGAGCGTCTCCACCCTTCTTGCATCCGCCAGCGACACACAGGGCTTACACCTGGTCTCCTGATGTGGGGAGCGATCAGCTATCACTCCCGTACACAACTAGTGTTTGTACCGGGTACGTTAAACAGCACCTCCTACATCAACAACATCATTCAGCCCGTTGTTGTGCCATTTGTAAGGTCGGTCCATCGTGGTGTTTTCCAGCAAGATAATGCACGCCCACACACGGCACGTGCAACGCAACATGCACTTCAGGGTGTGAGACAACTTTCATGGCCTGCACGTTCACCGGATTTGTCCCCCATTGAGCCACTGAGCACGTGTGGGATTTTATGGGACAACGACTTATCCGGTCTCCACGGCCAGCCACGACCATCCCCGATTTACGCGTCCAGGTTGAGGATGCTTGGAACTCAATACCCCAAACTTACATCCAACATCTGTACGACAGACTCCATGCCAGAATTGCATAGTGTGACGCAGTTCATGGCGGTTCAACCTCGTACTAACCATGTTACATGGAAATGTTTTTTTTCAGTTTACCAGCAAATACAGCTGTATTTTGCCATAATGTTTTTGACACGTTATCCTCTGTATTCCGTTATTATGCTGTATAAATTTGGTTGGTATCAGACGTCTCCTTGTTGGTGTTCTTTTTAAACTTTCCACCAGTGTATAATAGATGTATTTGCTTTAAAATATGTGTAAATACATTTTCATATTGCAATTTTTGCTGTAAGGAAAAATTGTAACATTAATATATTGTATTGCATTGTAGTACTAAGATAATACATTGCTTTGAAATAGGTGTATAGTTACTTTCCGAAAACCCTGTAGTTTCTTGTATTGTAGGAGTTAAATCAGGAATATGCTGGAGCGGACTCGGTATATAAAGCGGATGAAGCCCAGTTAGTACCTAAAAATTCTAAAGCGACAAGTTTAAGAGAAAGAACAAAGCAACGGAAGTCAAGGCTTGTTTGCCATTATTACTATAAGCGTCAACCTGATGCTGTTTAGGCTACATACAGAAGAGAAGTGATGCATGCACAGCCGACTTTTGAATAAAATTACTTCTGCGTTTACTCAGCCGACGCGTGGAGCTTCAACAAAATTGCGTATAAGTATGCAGACATAAAAACTTTCATAAAAAGAAAACAGCAAAATAAAGAATGTAAGAAAAACAAGAGAAGAGCTAAAGAATAAAGAACGAATAAAACGAAGAAGGGAAGAACAAAATAAGCGAAAAAAGAAAGTAGGAAAGGAAAACAGATCACCCAGATATCCCAATATTGATGCTGCAATCCGAAGTTTAATTTTATTGCATTTCGGATTTTTTGGCAGTTCGAACTCCAGATATTTACAGCAGCAACCGAGAGAACGTAATATGTGGACCAGAGTACGAGGTGCCCCATGTCGAATGTGTCAAAGAAAAAATATATCTTGCGCATGCGTGAGAGAGAGAGCCACATGCACCAAAGTAGCAAATTATTACGAAAATCTAAATAATAACGTGTTGGCCTTCAGAACAACGTGGATTCAACAAGACGATGATATGGTTCAACAAGGTACGTTCAACCAAGAGGATATATGGCGTCTGTCAGTTACGGAATGATCTCTGGAGAAAGATCTCTCTTACGAATGGCTCTCTGAATCTCATCAGCATAGGTGTTCAACTGAGTTTGAATTGAGGATTGTGGGAGTCAGTTTAGCACTTTCAATTCGCTGTGGCGCTCTTTGAACCACTGAGTGACGATCCAAGTCATGTGGCATGGTGCATTATATTTCTGGAAAATCCCTCTCTACCAGGAAACATCATGAACGTGTACGGGTGTGTCTGGCAGGCAATGATGTTAAGGTACCTAGTGACATCCAAATACCGTTCCAGAGGTATTAAGGAAACCAATTCCTGCCATGAAAATAGACCAAAGTGTATTACACAGCCTACATCACCTTGTACAGTTAACTCTAGGCAGCTGGGTTCCATCGATTCGTGCTTATATTCTGGCCCATCTATCGTCGTGTATTAACTGAAAACCTGATTCATCAGATCAGACGACCTTTTCACAGTAATAATTGGTCCAGTTTGGTGCTCCCGCGCCCACCGCAGACGAATCTGTCTGTTTTTGGCAGAGAAGAGTGCTACGAGAAGGGAAATTCTGCTGGTATAGCCCATTCACACCAATATGCGGGGCTGCGTATGCTAAAATTCTTCTCTCCATACCGCTGTTGTGCTACGCAGTAACTTGACGTAATAGAGTTCGTCTGCTGTCTCGTACAATCATCTCCAGCCGGCGTTGATCTCGAACGCTGACCAGTCGTTTCCGTCCTCGGGAAGACTAAGACTGCTGATTGCTTGTTTTATTGTTGTACACCCTCGATGTATTTGTTCTTGCACAGATGAGAAGGTTTATCATTTTTTGATGCTTGCGCCTGCCCGTTTAGCTTCCACCATCATGCTACTTTCAGAGTCTTAAATCTTTTTTTTTTTTATTTATTGGAGGTTTGACGACCACCGTGAGCAACTCAATGGGCTATTAGCAGTCGACCGTCCCTAATTTAGGGCCATTGGTTCCATGAAAGGGAGAGAACCAAGGCCGTAATACAAACACAACATCCGTGCCTCATCGGGATTCGAACCCGGACCCATCTCGTACGAATGATCAGAAGCCAGCACTTAGACCACTGCGCCACCTGGGCGGCATCTTAAATTATGAGTCTTCTCATATTGCCCCTATCTACGTTTTGCACACATCTGAATCCTTTGCAGTGGGTCGTTTATAAAATCTTCTCAACGTCCCAGTTGCGTACGTAATGAGGATGGCATTTGCCTGGTTGCTATTGAGTGTTCCTGATACATAATTTCTTACTTCATAATTTCTCGTATATCGCATGGCTTTTTTCTTAAGGCATCCGTACACCTTTAAAATGCGGTTTTCGGTCAAAATATATATTTCCCACTTTTGTTCTAATATATTAAAGCCTGTTTTTTTAATCTTTCCAAAGCCGTTTAAAATTTGTTTCTATCTTTTTTAAAACATGGATTACAATTATTTTAATGCTATTTGACAGCGACTTTTTAGAACCGGAAGAATTGTTATGATAATCGGAAGTGAGCTTAAATGTTTAATTACATTGCAATTTTATTAAATATAAACGCTCACATTTGATCCTGCATGTAAATCAAAACATAAATTAAATTTTCAATTATTTTAAATACTTAAAAACGATCTGGTGACGCGTGTTTTGTTCAAGCATCTGGCAACAAATTTATGATATGTCAGAAAATACCGAGAGAGGTTTTCGTTTGCCTCAAAAATATGAAATTAGGATGCTGTCATACAATTTGATGATTTCTTTCAAGGTTGTTTGAAAATACTAGCCTAGTTGAACATCGAGAATCCAATATTTTTCATATTGCAGGGTTGTAGACCCACAAATGAGGAAGATAGATGTCTAAGCACGAACACTTTAGATCAAACCAATTGCAACACTCAGATGAAGATAAACGTATCACCGGTATCAAAAGTATACACAGTTAAAAATTATGATGACACGAATAACTCATTCCATTGAGGTTTAAAAGGTTTAATGTTAAAGTTTGCGAGATCTTTCGAACCCACAACCTATAGGTTCATCATCAAGCACCAAAACTCGCAAGGTGCACATGAAACGCAGTGGTTATATACACGTGTGGTTATGGGCAGAGACCGCGCATGCGTACAAGTCGGAACAGGATGAGGTCATAAAATACATACATTTAAAATAACATGTAAGGTAAAAACACAATGGTTGTCATAAATATAAAAAAAATATAAAATGAAGGTCAAAGTTCTTTCACCTGAGTTTTATATATGTACAATAAAATCAATTGTTGTCTAACCTTGTTTCTTGGTTTTTCAATAGGTATCTCCAAGGTGCTGATATATTGGATGGAGCTTCATCATTACAACATTGTTCATTCAAATGATAAATATACAAGCTCTCGAGAAACAACAGGCCATTTTTAGTTTTGGTCGTCGATAACAGTTTTACATTGTCCCAGTCAGGATAGTGATCTCCTTTTAGTTCCTCTCGTGCTAAAGAAGTTGTTGAGGCATGTGTACGAACACTGTATTTGTGTTCTGTAAATCTTGTCTTTAATGATCTACAAGTGGACCCCACGTAAGAAGTAGACTGTGAGGTAGTTGAAATAGAGTTCAATGGTACGGAGTAAACACCTTATTTATCTAGGGTTGATGTACGGTCTCGGTCTGATTTGGTCAAATTGAACAAACGTTCCGAAGAAACACCAAAGGAACAATCGTATTTTTTGCATGAATTTTGTAAAATCGGTACAATGGTTGGATGGAAGGGGATGGATGCCACGTATTTTTTGGTCACTTCGTCACGTATTGGTTGTAACGTTGTGAAGATCCGTCGTTGACACCTGCGTAACAATTAACCTTTAGATAACATTCGAATCCATGACTGTTAACGGCATGCAACTTCTCTTGCAAAAAACCGTAGAAAAGTTTTGTCAGCCCTCAGTATGAAAAAAATAACTGTTTTGCATAGTAAAGATGGTGAACTTTATAAATCGGGGGACTTTAACGTTTAATTTTGATTTTTATAGTAGGATTTGTATTGAAAAGTTATTTTCAGCTTTTTCTCGAAATATTTTTTTTAATATTTTGCCTTCGTGCAAAACATCATTACGAAAAAAAATTATGCTTAAAATGCCTTGAAACTTAACAGGAATATATTGCAAGAGAATGTAAAGGAAATTTTTATGGTATGAATTATGAATTGCAATAAATTTTGAATGATTTTCTTTTTGACAGTACTTTAACTTTTACAGATTTTAAATAACTGCGCTATGATAATGGGAACAGTCTATTCGCTAATTCGCTAAAGAATGTTAGTGTCATCCTAATAAAATTTGCAAAGTAAAAATATATTGATTTGATTTTGAGTTATCATGTTTTGCGTAAGTGTTAATTTTTTGGTGTAAAAGTTAAAACAAAAAATCAGAACTTTTTTTATGTTAGTCCACATTTTTAGCCATATTCCATTATGAAATGCACAACAGAAAAAAAATTCAAATAATTTGAAAAAATCCTCTCGGAAACTGTACGGATAATTTACGAACACTTTTGCATTATGTTTATGAAAGAGCGTGCAATTGCCAGTAACTTTTGAAATAAATGTGACAGATAAGAGTTGGACTTAAGGAGGAGTATTAGGATAGGAAAAATCGACCTAAGAATACGGAAGATCGACCGAAATCTATCATCTCCTACCTTCAAAAAAAATATCACTACTGGTACATATCGAACATCGTTCTCTGTCTCACAAATCCTGTTCTAGAATTTTTTTAGAACGGGTGAAAGACAGCAAAGTGATTGTACGAATTAAAACATTCATAACATGGATGGGCTTATTTTGAAGTTTTACTCCAAATAAGGATGAAAAAAATTCTGAGAGAAATCAATATCGAACATCTCAGATATTTCATTCTTGTGATAGAATAAATAACCGATATTATATTTTGATGCTTTATATAGGATGGTTGTGTCAATTGTAACTTGTCTCCAGTGCATTGTAAAATGTTGCTCTAAGTGTTCCTTTCTTATACTCTGATCAGTTTGCCAGCTAATCATGCGACCCGGAATGGGTCCCATTTTTATAGATTCTGACTCTGTTCCTGAACGCAACAGAGTGTTCATTAGCAGTCTAATCACACGGATTGTTGAACTTATGAAATAAGCTCGGCATATGTCACGTTGTACCGTAGTAAAAATTCCTCTAACCGAATGCCTTACAGAACTAACCCACCACCTAACCTACCAAACAATAAAACCGCCCAGTATAAAAAGCTCTAAGCCGTCAATTCATTTAATCTACTGAACTACGTATCTCTTTAGATGGAGAATCCACCAACTCCAACTAATAGACCCAACAAAATTCTATAATAATCCAGCCCAACTCGAATCCAAAAATTTTGACTGCTCTATCTCTTGGAAAGCATGAATCCCAATTATTGTGTTATCCCTCGTAATGTACGACTAAAAGGACATTCCATCCAATGCACTGGTAAACACCGATTCTCAAAAGCAGCATGCTTAACATATAGTCGTATCGCTTTAACATATTTCAGACACTTATTTCTTCTTCTTAGGTTACTTAACATAGTGAAATCCCCACACTTCAGCAGTCTACCTTAACACAGTAGCAGCCAATTATCCTTTCTCTGGTTTTCATAACACGCAGCTTCTTTTTAGCTGTAAACACAAAGGCTCAACTGTTCATTGGATTCAACCTAACACCTATTAAACTTTTCAGCCAAGCTTCTTATTTCTTGTTTGACTTAGCTAGCATTAATTGTTACCTCAGTCCCCATAATCCCATTTCACGTCAGCAATATACACTACCGTTTGTAAAAATTGCAACACAAAGAAAGAACCATGCGATTCGAATGAAATTTATAACACACATTACTGATATCACTGTACATCAGTGATTTAATTTTCAGAACAATACAACAATTTTTACCTGCAAAAATCAATATTTTGTGAAACTTCCGCGAGCTGCAATAACAGCTTCTAGACGGCGTAGCCTTGAATCGAAAAGGCGTTGGATGGTTTCATAGGTAATTGCTTGCCAAGCGGCATGTATATGAGTCCACAAATCATTGGTACTGGCTGCTGGAGGACTTTGATGGGCCAGTTGCCGAGTGACCATATCCCAGACATGTTCAATAGGCGACATGTCTGGCGAACGTGCAGGCCAAGGAAGAAACGTAATTTTTGCTGTGCTGCGAAGAGGGCTTGAACATTCCTGGCGACATGTGGCTCTTCTGGAATATAACGCCAGAAGGTCTCTTAAAGAAGGATATGGCTTCTACCTGTACAACTTCTCTAATGTAGCGGTCTCTGTTGAGATTGTCCTCAAGTCGTAGCAGCCGAGATCGCGAATGGTACCTAATGGCACCCCACACCATCACACTAGGAGTTCGGCACGTATGACGCTCGACAATACATACTGGAAGAAGGCGCTCACCACAATACTGTCTAATGGGTAGCGGCCATCATGGTAGTCCAATTTGAATCGGTACTCGTCCGAAAACACGCCATGTTGCCAATTAGAACGCCATTGCCTGTATTGAAAACCCCATTCCTGCCTGAGGCGTCCGTACTTCAGGTTCAAAATAATCCCCGGCAAAGAGATATGTGCAACCAGTCCTCTGTGCAGCAGAGGCCGTCGAACTGTGGAGGCTGACAGTGCC
The DNA here is from genome assembly GCA_039090855.1 of Macrothele yani. Classification (NCBI taxonomy): domain Eukaryota; kingdom Metazoa; phylum Arthropoda; class Arachnida; order Araneae; family Macrothelidae; genus Macrothele; species Macrothele yani. The sequence continues at coordinate 64,162,524 of CM077006.1, forward strand.
ACACCTGTTGCGGTGCTCCACTGTTGTGCTAACAAATAATCAAACAAATACTTGCGAACATGCGGAACGGTTCGCCACTGCCATGCGGATGAGGTATCGGTCATCCCGCGGTGTCGTCATATTTCTCTGTCCACTGCCGGATTGTCGATGCACCTGGTTCTCCTTGGTCCACTGACGCCATATGGGCATCACTGTCGTGGCGTTATGTCCCATCCGAACCGCAGTGTCCCGGTACGAAAATGCACCTTCACGCAGACCAATCATTCGTCTCCGTTCAAACTCTGTCGTATGGTGATATTGCTCCCTTCGTCATCGCCGAGGCATTATTCAATCCTGGAGATCCTTTTAAAACTCGCTGTCCGCGATGCACTACTGGTGTGTATCCTAAACAGCCCTCTCTTTATACCCCTCACTCAATTGTCCAGAGGGCCCTGCCGGGCCCAGACATGCGCAATGACTCCGCACTTCTAATCATTTGCATATCCTACCCTGCGCTGCATATCCTGTAATTTTCACGTGATTATCATCATTCCTTCATGGTGTTCCAATTTTCACAAAGAGTACTTTACGTAAATTCACCTATCAATATTCTCTCTTATATACCACGATATGTTGGGCACCGGTACCAACTGCAAATATAATTCGGTCCATTAGTATTCATGACAAATGGCTGTCATAACCAACGAGAATGGAAAATGTGGACACTCTCCACCGTCTACGACCAGATTTCATCCTTTCTTATGTTAGATTCAAACACAATTCCGACAGGTCTACTTGGGGAGCAGAATGATCTATGCTGTCCGATTTTGTCATTTCTCAGCAGTAGCTATGATAGCTTTATAGTTATCTCGCTGCCTCTTCTGAACTCTAAAAGGAAAACATAATAGTTGTTTGAAAGAATAGTCAGAAAATATGAGGATACCAATGATCCGATGCATTAGATTTTAACCGAAGTCATGGAGTTTCATTTTCAATCCTAAATATTGGGATATTCCTAATTAAATGGACCATTTTTATTGGGGGATTAACTACCACCTTGAACAGCTCAATAGGCTATAAGCAGTCGTGCGTCTCTAATTTAGGGCGTCTGGTTTCAGGGAAGGGAGAGAAATAGTGCCGTAAGGCAAACACAACGTCCATGGCTCACCAGGATTGGAACCTACACCCATCTTAGACGAATGGTCAAAAGCCAGCGCAAAGATCAATGCGCCATCGGATGGCAAGTCAAAAGACCTAAAATGTATAATAGAATAATACTCGAATTTGTGCCTTTGTGTCGCTTACAGAGAAAGAGAGAGAGAGAGAGAGAGAGGGAGAGAAAGAGAGAGAGAGAGAGAGAGATGGTTTTCTTTTACGTTATTCTATTCTTACTCTTTCTATTAACATTATCCTAAAAGCCAACCGATATAATTTGGAAACAAGATACTCCTCCTACCATAAACCAGTCTCTCAAAGGGCTTATAACACTGAACAACAATGGTTTTGTTCAAAAAACACTTTAACGGTTTTGTATGTATTTACGGATGCTGAAACCAAATATGAAGTCACAATTGCTTCACTGGGCTCCAATTTCGTTTAATGGAACTCTTTATTGGGGTGAATGTTGTATTACTTAAAGGAATTTTCCTTTGTTTCCCAACGGAAACATCTGTCTGCAGTCAGGATAGTCAGGATAGCTGTGTCTCTGAGAGTAGACATACTGGCGCCATTATTTCTTGTTGTGCGGTTCCTTCTGGGAACTGCACAACAGGAAATAATCGTTTAATGGAACTCTCTATTAGGGTGAATGATGTGTTACTTAAAGGAATTTCCCTATGTTTTCCAACGGAAACATCTGTCTGCAGTCAGGATAGCCGTGTCTCTGAGAGTAGACATCTGGCGCCATTACTTCCTGTTGTGCAATTCCTTCTGGGAAGGGGGGACAAAGCAGAATTTTTGTCATTCGAAGGCCGTGCATTTTCTCGTGGTTTTAAAAAGTAGTGTGGATTGTGCAAAGTGCACGTGAAATAATGCCGCGTACTTGTGTGAACCATCCAAACAGTTTCTGCTACATTTGTGGACAATTTACTTTAAAGTCTCAAAGGCGACATTTCACACCGTTGATCAGAAAATCTTATGAACTTTATTTCCAGTGTAAAATGGGTGCTGGAGATAAATCTTGGGCGCCTCACATTTGTTGTAATTCATGTGCAACTTTGTTGACTGGCTGGTTGAAGAGATCACGGCAAATGACTTTTTCGGTACCAATGGTTTGGAGAGAACCGAAAGACCACTCAACAGACTGTTACTTCTGCATCGCTAAGATATCTGGAATTACAGCTATGACCAAAGACACGATTCAGTATCCCAGTATTTCTTCGGCCATAAGACCTGTTCCTCATGGCCCAGATCTTCCTCCACAGTCATGGAGTTTAGATGATAGTGATACTGATGAAATACACTGCTGGCCACCCAAAATGCAACAACAAGAAGGAAGCATCCGATTGTCCTGAAATTAGCAGCATGCGTCGCCCGCGAGAGGACATGCAAACGATTAGTATTGCAGGGCATATGCAATCCATGTGCGCCCGGCATGCTACCGAGAAGCACTATAAGAAGGGTGCACAGAAGGCGGTGTGTAAGTAGTGGAAGTGTGTTGTGCTGCCGAACATGTGCGTGGGAAGCTTCCTGATGCCTCATCGCAGTATACGGCAGTCGTTCCAGCACGTTTCAGAGTTCGACAGAGGACGAATAGCGGCTTATCGCGACAGAACGAGAGGACCGGCATGTTCTGTTGCGGGCATTGACGGCTCGCACCGCCACATCACGAACGTTAGCGCAGGAATTAGGGTGTGTTGCGCAACAACCTGTATCAGCACGTACCGTTCGACATCGTCTCCAGAAGCGGGGACTTGTCTCACGGCACCCATTACTCCGATTACCATTGACGTTACACCACCGGCGAGTGCGGCGGCAGTGGGCCGTTGAACGCCGCACCTGGACTATGGAATGGCACGACATTTTCTTCTCCGACGAATCCCACTTCTGTCTGCAACACCACGATGGTCGGATCCGCGAGTGGGGCACCGCTGCGAGAGACTGTATGACGCCTGCATTATGCATCGCCATACCGGTCTGTCGTCTGGCGTTATGGGTTTTGGCGCAATTTTATATGACACCCGCACCCCTCTGGTACGCATCGCCGGTTCACCCTGTAATCCTCCCTTACTTGCAGGACCTGCCAGCGGCCACATTTCAACAGGATAATGCGCGCCCGCACGTGACACGCATTGTGCAACAATTATTCACCGCCCACCAGGTGTCACTGCTGCCATGGCCCGCCTGTTCTCCCGATGTGTCGCCCATCGAACACGTCTGGTCGCTGATCGGCAACCGAGTGGCCCGGCAAGCACCGCCCACGGCTACGCCTCATGAACTGTGGCAAAGTGTGGAAACAGCCTGGACCGACATACCCCAAGCCCACATCTAAAGCCTCTTTCGTTCGATGCCGCGACGTGTAGAGGCCGTTATTGCCAGCCATGGAGGCCACACGAACTATTGATGTTCGCGTGTTCCGCAAGTCGCACGGACCTGTAAGCTCAATCGTTTCATCTTTATATCTGTTGTTATGTGTCCAGTAAATCTGGCTTTGCTATATCGTGTCCTTCTTGGTGTTGCATTTTGGGTGGCCAGCAGTGTAAATCCTCACAGCGAAGAAGATATAGAAGACCCTGATTTCTCTTAAGATTCTGTGCCTTACCTTATAAGTCAGGAAGAATTAAATGAACTGGTTCGTGATCTTCATTTAGCAAAAATTCAAGCCGAAATATTGGCTTCAAGATTGAAGGGATGGAGTCTTTTACAACGAAGTACAAAAGTATGTAGTTTTTGTCGACCACAGCAAGAGTTTGAACACTTATTTTCCAAGAGTGGTGATTTTGTGTACTGTAATGACTTATATATACTATAGACGTATTGTTTGAAGCCTTAGGACAGCAACACAAACTTGAAGAATGGAAACGTTTTATAGATTCTTTGAAAATAAGCTTAAAGGCTGTCCTTCTTCATAACGAAAACACGTATCCGTCAGTACCAGTTGCATATGCTGCATTCATGAAAGAAACATATGCAAATATCAAACTGTTGCTTCAAAGTATGTATACAAAAACACTCATGAAATATTTGTGGCGATCTTAAAGTGATAGCTTTATTCTTTGGTCTACAACTTGGATACACAAAATACTGCTGCTTCCTCTGTGAATCGAACAGTAGGTAGAGAAATTCTCATTACATTAAAAAGACCTGGCCTAAAAGAGTGCCCTTTATTCCAGGTAATAAAAATGTTGTTGCTGAGCCTTTAGTAAATCCTCAGAACGTGTACTTACTGCTTCTTCACATCAAACTGGGTTTGATAAAAAAAATTGTAAAGGTACTGAATAAAGATGGAGAGGCCTTTCGTTTTCTAAATAACAAGTTCTCCAAAATATCTGAAGCCAAAATTAAACAAGCCATTTTTATTGGTCCACAAATAAGGGAACTTATGCGTGATCTTGCATTTGAAGCCACTTTGCATGAGATTGAAGCTGCTGCATGGAAGTCCTTTAAAAATGTGGTACTGAACTTTTTAGGTAACCGGAGGGCAGAAAATTATAAAGAACTTGTTACTGAGCTTCTAGAAAACTATAAGACCATGGGATGCAATATGCTCCTTTAAATACGTTTCCTTCACTCGCATCTGTACTTTTCCTCACAGAACTTAGGAGCTGTTAGCGATGAGCACGAAGAACGTTTTCATCAGGACATATGTACTATAGAAAACCGCTATAAAGGAAAATGGAGTATTAAAATGTTAGCTGATTACTGTTGGACTCTAAAAAGGGATGTAGTACAACCAAAGTACAGAAAAAGGTCTAAAATAACTACTTTTTAAGATAAGTGTAATTAATTGCTTGTAGCGAAATATGCATGCCAAAATGAGGGCTTATTGTACACTGAAACAATAGGTTAATCGAGAACTATTCTTGATAGCACAATTTAGAAAGCAGATTTGTAATCAGCATGACAAATACTGTATGATTCGACATATACAGTCTTTGTAACAAACAAAGAGTTTATTTTTGTTGTTCAGTGTAATCAGTCTACGAGAATGATATTTTGGAGGCTCTTAAACAACGAATTTCTTCTTATCTCCAACTCAAATTATCCTTTGACCAAATTCTTCCAAATTGTCTTGCCACATGTTTTCTCCAGCTGAATCTGCTTCGAAAGACCAAGATTTTTCTTTCGAATAGTACGATACTTGATCCTCTGGATAACCTTTGATACGACAAAAATCCTAAGTTCATTCATCCCTAGAGCATTGTATTCGTATAGAACAGTATCCAAACGTTATTTGCTGTTGTGCAAAGAAAAGCAGTCAGGCTGATTAAGAAGTTATAACGAAGTGTATTTCTCCGTCATTTTTATCCGCGCCGGGGTTCGAACCCGGGTCCCCTCATTCCGGAATAAGTTGCTCTACCAATTGAGCTACGCGGACATTTTATTCTGATTCCTATTTGCCTTTATGTCGTGTGCGTCCTTCTGGCAGGTACGTCACATCTCCTGGTACGTTACAAAGTCTATAGCCAATGGTTTCAGCAGTCCATTTTTCACAAGTGAAAAGTTGCAACTCCGTATCTTTTACTCGCACAGTGTTGTTCTCAATGGACGTCCGCCCTTGTCGAACGGCTCGCAGTTTTCCATCACGTGATAAGAACCACGTTCAGTTAACAGTATATTACACTGGTGTCCAAACTTAACGTGACAAGCACAAAACCATGAATAACGCAAAATCTACACGGCAGAGTTTAATGACAGTTGGTACGGACATACATACATCGATTACGCAGCAATACACAACAGGAAAAGAATGCCGTCACCTCATAAGGAGGAAGCATGCGCATGACAACATGGTACTTCAAAGGTGATGCAGCAAGTGGCGCGGATTTCGTGGGGCTAATAGGGAGTGTGCTTACCCCGAACAGCGATACAGTTCGCACAACGAGACCTCATGATGTTTACAAAACTGTGAATGAGAATTAGTTTGGGACAATAAGTGCCACTCCTCCATAAAGGCGCGTCAGAGTCCCTAGTAGGTTCTGGAAGGAGGCTGCCGGCTTGTAATTGCTCTTCTCATGGCATCCTAGACATGCTTTATCTAGTTCAGGTCCGGAGATCTTTTGGGGTACTCCATCCTGCCAATATCCTCATTCTCCAGGCATTTGTCGACTAACCAAGCCTATGAGAACGGGCATTATGGTCTATAAAAGGAACTGGGGGCAACAGCTCCCCGAAAATTCCCTCAAGGATGTCATCCCTGTAACATACAGCAGTCAGGGAGCATCCTGGAAACACGTTAAATTGAGTGCATTCACCCAACATGATGCCAGCTCAAGCCAGGAATTCTCCACCACCGTAGTGTTCAATTTCCCTAATGTTGGAGAGGAGATTTCGGCTTCCTCCACTCTGCAAATGTTCACACGTCGAGAATCCGTGCTTAGACTGTACCGCGCCCATTGATCAGGGATGTAGGGCTGATGTTGTCAGGCCGAATTCAGATGGAACCTTCTGAGTGGTCCTGGGAGTGGGATACAGACCATAGGTCTTGCATGCAGATCTCTCTCGTGAAGTCTTCTGTTAACTGTTTGCCCCGATATCGCAGTCCCCGTAGCAGAGGAGAGCTCTGCAATAGTTATCTGGTTGTTGACTCTCCATGGCAGCGAGTTGCTAGAGACAAATACCGGTCGTCTTGAGTGGCTGTTGCTCGTGTGCTTCCTTGTCCCGTCCTTCTGGTTAGTGTTCCAGTTTCCTGAGACTGTCTTCAGAGATTGGAGACAACTTGCCATGACGCATTTATCCACTTGCTACCTCAGCTTGCGAATACTCTGGTTCTAATCTAACGATTGTTCTTCTAGTTATTGTTCCGGTCTTCTAGAACTGTCTCCAGAGATTGGAGACCAATTTCCTCAACACATTCAGCCATCTTGCTACCTTAGCTTGCGATTGTCATGCTACCAATTTAACGATCGCTCTCCACCGTAGTCTTTCAAGCGATGGTGCGGAGCCATTCTGCTACTAACAATCCAACTCAAGCTTCAATTGCAGCACCCCGCTCAGAACAACTTTCATCAAGGCCGCGTGGTGGCAGCTCGATCACGTAAGTCGCCATTTGCATATTTTTATAAGAGCTAGCACAGTGTTGCTTGGGTACGTCAACTTAGCGTTTCCCTTGCACATATCTCTAAAAAATCTTTATAATCAGTCATCTCGTTTTAGACATATTCTTGAATTTGTATTTTTCATGTTAATTTTGGACACCAGTTTATATTTTGTATGCAGTTAAATGCCGCACTCTTTCACGGCCAAGTCATCCATTTCTGTTGCATCAAAACTTGGGAATTCCGTACCTGGTGACATCTTTTCGGAAAATTACAACTTACAGCTATCGAAATCAAGAAACTGTTTTTGAATAGTTACATGTTCTACAATAGAAAACAATTCTATCCAAGAACAATGCTCTGCAGGTTTGTTTTTCCGGATATATTTTAAGTAAAAACAGAGAGAGATTTATCCATAAAAAATTATCTACAGTACCATGAGCTATCGTGCCAGCTACTGAGACACGGTTGTCGCGTTTCTTCTTCTCTTCTGATTTCTTTCCTACTTTAAGACTAGCAACCCTAAACACGAGGTACAATGAAAACTCTTTCTTCCACACTTCACGCCCAAAGAAAATCTTTAAACTCAAAGAAAAAGCGGCAAAATGATGCTTCAACGCCAAACTGCCGACTAGTACCTCACAGGCCAAAGTTAAGAAACGTTCAAAGAATAAGGAGCCCGACGTTTTCAGGTTTAATTTTATTAAATCGTCATTCTTTGGCTGACTTTTTACAGAATTTTTGTTTTTATATACTGTCACTAGGAGACAGACATGGCTTTGTTAATGATATCAAGTGACACCGCATAAATTTAGATAGATTTCTTCACAAGAGCCACGACAGATCAGGTGCTTCTTACACCGCAGGAGCAATACTAGTAATAAAAGTAGCATAAGTTAACAACGTTTGACTAGGAGTTGGATTCCGAGTTGAAATATAAAAGATCCCGTGTTCAAATCCATCAACAGGAGAACGGAAATATGTGCTAAAGAAAAGCTACTACAGTGTTCCAAAACACAGAACAAGAATCATGATGAGTCAGGACCACGAAAAAATGAAATTCTGGGAATCACAAATTGTATTATACTTCTTTAAGAAAAAGAAAGGAAATGCGTACTATACTGTATATATACACAGTCGAGTCACATTATTGTGACCACCTCGTACTTTTGAGGTCAACAGCTCGTAGCAAATGAAAGAATATACGTGTCATGAGCTGGCTTGGAGGGTAAATAAGGAGTGCTGTAGGCATTCTGAAAACATATAACTCGTTGCTGTCGTCGATAAAAGGTGCAATTTATCAAATTTGTGAAAAGAGAGGATCATCAGCTTTCGGGACAAGGGTGGCAGTATTTCTGAAACAGTTTGTGAACTGTTTGCGTGCTGCTATGGCTAAAGTGTATCGTGATTGGAGAAATAGCACCACTGTGAATAAACGTGGTGGAAACTCCGGAGCACCACGCGCCATTGATATGAGAGATGAACGTCGGCTTCAAAGGTGTGTGAAGGCCGATTGACACACTACAGTGGAGCAACTTGTAACGTACCAGGAGAGGAGATGTGACGTACCTGCCAGCAGGACGCACATGACATAAAGGCAGATAGGAATCAGAAAAAATGTCTGCGTAGCTCAGTTGGTAGAGCGACTTGTTCCGGAATAAGCGGCCTCGGGTTCGAATCCCGTCGTAGACCAAAAATGACGAAGAAATTTACTTCGTTATAATGGCGCCCGAACTATCCGGATGACCCGACCGTTCAAAATCTCGCATTGGTGTGATGTTATTTCCACACCGCGAGATAGGAAAAATGTGAGCAGCACTTCGAAAGAAAAAAAGAAAAATAAGGGGGAGATGATGTAACGTACCAGGAGAGGAGATGTGACGTACCTGCCAGCAGGACGCACATGACATAAAGGCAGATAGGAATCAGAATACATGTCCGCGTAGCTTAATTGGTAGAGCAACTTATTCCGGAATGAGTGGACCCGGGTTCGAACCCCGGCGCGGATAAAAATGACGGAGAAATGCCACTTCGTTATAAACTCACTGGCCGAATGAACCAGGGGACTACCAGAAGTGTGTCTAAAACGACAGTTCAGCGAACCCTGCTGCGTATAGGGCTTCGATGCAGACGGATGGTCACTGTACCTATGCTAACAAATATGCATCTGCAGAAAAGGCTTACATTTGCACGGCAGTATCGGAATTGGACCTCCGCTGATTGGCAAAGGATTGCCCTCTCTGATGAGTCACGTTTTCTGCTTCATCGAACGGATGGATGTTGGCGTATAAAGAGAGAAATATCGGAGAACAAACACTCTTCAACCATTGCTGGCAGAACACAAGCTAGTGGGGGGCAGCGTTATGGACAGGGGAATGTTTTCGTGGCATTCTCTGGGTCCACTCATACTCGTGGAAGGGGTGCCGGTCAAACGCCGACAATCAAAACACCGACACCGAAACACGGACAGGTCAAAACACCGACAGGTCGAAACACCGAAAATCAAAACACCGACAAATCATAACACCGACAGTTCAAAACATGGACAATCAAAACACCGACAGTTCAAAACGCCGACAAATCATCATAACACCGACAATCATAACCGCTACAGCCATATCACCGACAATTATATGGACTATAGGCCGGCGAGAAGAGGAACTCTCTTTCGAGCAATGCCAAAATCACAGTGGGTGGTAAGGGGGAAGACAACACTCAATCGATGGATGTGCTTCCCCTAGCGGTGAACGATGGAACTTTATTAATTTCTATTACTACCGACGGCAACATATTTTTATTCAATGCGATGGCAACATCTGAGTGGACGGGTGGGAATGGAGTTCCATAGGTGTTGGATATGTCGATGCTTATGTGCTGCCCCTAGTGGTGAACGATGGAACTTTATTATTTTTATTCCGATAGATGGCAACATCAGAGTGGATGCACAAATGAGTGGGTGATAGAAGGGGATGACAACCAAAAGATGCTTTAGTGCTGCCTCTAGCGGTAAACGACGGAACTTATTTATTTTTATTCCGAGCGATAGCAAGATCTGACTGGATGGGTGGGAAGGGGGATACATAAGTGTTGGATATTTCGATTCTCATGTGCTGCCCCTAGCTGTGAACAATGAAACTTTATTAATTTTTTATTTCGAGTGATGGCAGCATATTTTTATTCCGAGTGATGGCAACATCTTAGGGGATGTGTGGGAAGGGGGATGCATGGGTGTTGAATATGTGGATGCTTATGTGCTGCCTCTAGCGGTAAACGATAGAACTTTATTTTTTATTCCGAGAGATGGCAACATCAGAGTGGATGCACAAATGGGCGGGTGATAGAAGGGGATGACAACAACTAAACGATGCGTATGTGTTGCCTCTAGCGATGAACGACGGGACTTTATTAATTTTTATTCCGAGCGATAGCAACATCTGAGTGGATGGGTGGGAAATGTGATGCATAGGTGTTGGATATGTCGAGGCTTATGTGCTGCCCTTAGCAGTGAACAATGGAACTTTATTATTTTTTTATTCCGAGTGATGGCAACATATTTTTATTCCGAGCGATGGCAACATCTGAGTGGATGGGTTGGAATGGGGATGCATAAATTTTGGATATGTCGATGTTTATGTGCTGCCTCTAGCGATGAATGACGGAACTTTATTAATTTTTATTCCGAGCGATAGTAACATCTGAGTGAATGAGTGTTAATGGGGATGCATAAATGTTGGATATGTCGATGTTTATGTGATGCCCCTAGCGGTGAACGATGGAACGTTATTATTTTTATTCCGAGAGATGGCCACATCAGAGTAGGTGCACAAATGAGTGGGTGATAGAAAGGGATGACAACAACCAAATGGTGCTTATGTGCTGCCCCTAGCGGTGAACTTTGTCATTTGAAGAGACTTCTTTGCTGCGCCATTCCTGTGACGTCGGATATTTTCTGTTGCCGCATCTTCTGGTTCAGATTCCCCTGCGTTTATTTTATTGTATACGTTGTCTTACGATCTTTAAAATGAAAGGAAGTGCTTCGGAAATGAACAACAATGCTGCTTCTTTTCCCACCATTTTAGCTGCATCCACTTCTCATGGTATATCTCTAGGAAACCTATCCGAACACCACGTTTCATTGGCAGGAAATAAAAGTGAGTGATTTCACGGGTACTTTTAGGGTTCATATTTGAAGTTGTACCATGAAAGACTCGGAACTATACCCTTCCCAATATATTGTCCCTATGTCTGCTCTGACATTTAAGGAACTCATGGCCAACTGTTACATTTAAGACGGAAGAAATGAAATCGCCGTATTCAACAAAGAGTTGCTTATGAGCTGTTTCCCTTCTCCTCGAGAAATCGATTACGGTTTCTTGCAACTTCACCTACTGTCTGATGATTCATTGATGTTGAATTGGTCGTCAGCGTCATTAACAAGTGACCAATTTTGAACTCTAAGAGATGTGTGTGATCAACTTTGGAACAGAAGGGGAAAATTACACTTTGGACCCTTTTTCCAGGATATAGTGGTACATCAAAGAACTTTTGTTGCGTTTCCTGAACACATCAAGCTAATGAATTCCATTCTCGTGGATGTCGTAAGAGATCCGTCAAAGAAAATGCGGGAAAATTATTCTACTGCATTAAATGGAGGGGTTGATCTTGTATTACAACGTCCTTTCTTCAAACGGGCGCCGGGAACCATCTGACGTCACAATTTCTCGAAGCGGCGAGTGGAAACAGCGCACAAAATCTTTGACCCACCCACAGATGGCTTCTACACGTCGCGGCATCGAACGAAAGAGACTTTAGATGTGGACTTGGGGTATGTCGGTCCAGGCTGCTTCCACACATTGCCACAGTTCATCAGGCGTAGCCACGGGTGGTGCTTGCCGTGCCATTCGGTTGCCGATCAGCGATCAGACGTGTTCGATGGACGACCTATCTGAAAAACAGGCGGGCCACGGCAGCAGTGACACCTGGTGGGCCGTGAAGAATTGTTTCACGATGCGTGCCACGTGCGAGCGCGCATTGTCCTGTTGAAACGTGGCCGCTGGCAGGTCCTGCAGTTAAGGGAGAACTGAAGGCTCCAAAACGTCGGAGATGTAGCGGTGGTTGTTGATTGTACTGGCGATGCGTAGCAGAGGGGTGCGGGTGTCATATCCAATTGCGCCCCAAACCATAACGCCAGGCGACGGACAGGTATGGCGATGCATAATGCAGGCGTCATACAGTCTCACGCAGCGGTGCCCCACACGCGGATCCGACCATTGGGGTGTTGCAGGCAGAAGCGGGATTCGTCGGAGAAGACAATGTCGTGCCATTCCGTAGTCCATGTGCGGCGTTCAACGGCTCACTGCCGCCGCACTCGCCGGTGGGTAACATCAATGGTAATCGGAGCAATGGGCACCGTGCGACAAATCCCCGCTCCTGCAGACGACGTCGAACGGTATGTGCTGACACAGGTTGTTGCGCAACACACCCTGATTCCTTCGCTAACGTTCGTGATGTCGCGGTGCAAGCCGTTATGCCCGCGGCACAACATGCAGGTCCCCTCTTTCGATGGTGTGCCGCTGCTGCGGCAATCGCTCACGTCGGTCCATCCGTCCCTCCTGCACCCAAACGAATCCATACTCTCCTCACTGTGGCTGGATGTCGTCCCACACGGGCGCCGATATCTCGGTGCGATAAACCGCTGTCACGGTGAGCCACTATTCGCCCTCTGTCGAACTCCGAAACGTTCTGGAATGACTGCCGTATACTGCGACGAGGCATCAGAAAGCTTCCCACGCACAGGTCCGGCAGCACAACACACTTCTGTGCACCCTTCTTATAGTGTTTCTCGGTGGCGTGCCGGGCGCACATGATTTTCATATGCCCTGCAATGCTAATCGTTTGCATGTCCTCTTGCGGGCGACGCATGCTGCGAATTTCAGGCCAATCGGATGCTTCCTTCTTGGTGTTGCATTTTGGGTGGCCAGCAGTGTAGATCTAAGTGTCAAAAAATTTTGAAAGTTGCATATTGTTTATTAATATTATTTAAAATGTTTGGTGCTGCAAAATGTAAGTTGCTTATGTGCTATACCCTACACGAAAGATATGTACTTCATATACATATGTAAGATGCCTATGTCCTTTAAGGCCTTGTCACCTTGTAAAATACATCTTATGTGTTTGAAGACATGAAGAGATGCAATGAATTATCATTTTTTATATATATTACTAAAGAAACACAAACACTGAATCAAGTATAGACAACAAAAATTAGAATTGAATGCACATAGTTCAGGAGTTTAAGTATATCTTTAAATTTTTTTTCTTGCTTTGAGATTCGCTAAGGAGTGCACAACATCGTCGAACGATAATTACTTAGCAATATCTCTGACATTATAGCAAAGCCATTAAGTCTTTGTTGAAGGATTGACGATCGCAAATTATTTTTTTAGCAATGCCATTTTCGAAAAAGAACGCTCTGTTTGACAGTTGGTTATTGGTATTACCAAATATGGTGGGGTCTTTCGGTGGGGTATTACCAAATATAATTTTAATCCGACTCCGTATTTATGTGAAATGTTTGGTGCTACAAAGGCCACTAAGTGATGCTGAGTGGCAGTCTTTGAGTAATGCATTTTATAAATAGGAAGATTTGAAACAATATTTTAATTACCCAAATGTTCAATATATTTTGCCAATGTACCTATTATGAAAATTTCTGAAACTGTCTATGCTAATGTTAGGTTCATATGTCTCCAATGGAAATAAGTCTGTTTTAGAAATTTTAAATAACCGAGTAAAAGACCTGAGAACTCATGGACAAATTAACATCGGAACGGGCAATATCCACGTTATTCATAATAGATTTGGTCAAAGTTTGAAACTTGAAAAGCTCAGCAGTGTCACTGACTTTTTGGAAGATGTACATTCTTGGTTTCGGATGTATCATTCACGACGGGAAGACTTGAAAAAATCTTTAGAATATTTAGACGCAGATTGTGTTACAATGCTTACATATGTCAGCAATCGGTGGCTTTCCGTCATTCCAGTTTGTGAACGTAATCTGGAGCTATTTTCAGCTCTAAAAACAAACTTCCTATCAAATCTCCCAGAAGACAGAAACAGTAACACATTACTTGATTAGATAAATACAAAGCGATACTCAAAATGTTGAAAAATGCTCTTACTCCTGTTTATTTGCACTTTTTGGTAAGTGTTGGTATCATTTTTGACCATTCTCTTAAACTTTTGCAATAGAAAACTACACTGGTGCATGTTCTTAGTACCACCTTTCCTTTGTACCACCAATTTTCGTAACTGTTTCCATAAGAGCCTTGGTTAGTTTTCTGTTAACTTCAGAGATGTCCACTTCTTTTGATGTTAGACCTTCTAAAGCATAGAATCGGTTCCTGATTTCCAATTTGAAGGTATTATGATGCATTTTAAGGTTGGTCATGTAAGTACATGTTTCTTGTTTTATGAGCTTGCCACGTTCGAGTTTGGTGTTGAGGTGTATCTTACATCTCGCCATTCTATGGTCGCTACCTGTGTTGAATCTGTTTAGCACACTGCAGTCTTCGATGACAAATTTCTTGTAGCACATAATAAAATCAATTTCACTTAACATCCCATTGGGGTGCCTCCATGTCCATTTCCTATGTGGCCTTTTCTTCAAAAAGGAGTTCATGGTAAAAAAACCTTTCTTCCTCTGCAAACTCTACAAGAGTATTTCTACTCTGGTTTCTGTTCCCATGACCGAATTTACCTACCGAAGTTTCATTCTGCTGCCATTGCCTTATTTTTGCATTGAAATCATCCATAATTATCTTCAAGTGTGGCTTGCCTTAGTTTCTTAGAAGCCGATTTTCCTCATAAAATTCTTCAATGTCTTCATCAGGATGACTGGTGGTTGGTGCATATACTTGAGTAATCTAAATCAGGTATCTTTTTGAGAGTTGGATAACGAGTCGTGCATCTCTCTCCGAGGAACTTTCAATTTCTAGAACACTATCCTTCAGTTTCTTGTTTATTATAAATCCAACAGCACTAGTTCTACCAGTATCAGTTCCATAACAGTAGAAGAGATGTTCACTTTAAAGTTTAGTGATATCTTTTTCTTTTCTTCTTACTTCACTTAGCCCACTGATGTCCCACTCGATCCTTTTGAATTCCTTTTCCAATTCAAGGAGCCTTGAATCAGAAGATAGAGTTCGTCCGTTGAACGTAGCCAAGGTCAGCATCAGATGGCAGCCTAGTTCAAACCTCCGGGGATTGTTAGCACCCTCCGCTTGTTCAAACTATTCTTAACACCCTAGCCTAATTCAAACCTCCGTTGGATTCTTAGCACCCTATGTTGTTGAGTGTGGGATAGCATTTCCTGTGATCCCGGTGGTACAGTTATACCGCTATTTGGCGGTCGCCAGAGCTCTTTAGTAAAAAAAACATACTTGAAATAAAATGACAAATAAACTTCAAATTTGTAGCAAGAAAAAAACTAAAAACAGGTTGTCTTTTTCAAGGGAAAATCAACCTGTGGGAGTGACTTTTCTGGCACCAGCAAACGACAGGAAAAACCAGATGTCGGCTGGCCATGCTCCCGAAACCACAGAACCAAATTGCCAAACTTCACTTCAGTAAGTAAGGAAAAGTGAATAAAAGGAAGGACATGAGCATCCTGGAGTGTAAGGAGAAACACAAGACCCCAGGAACATACATACATACATACATACATACATACATACAAATATATACTAAAACGAAGAGGTGTTGGTCACGGTTAATTCAAAAACCTACCAAGCCAAAAAAATGTGTAAATGACGTAAGCGCATCTTCAGCCACCAGTAACCAACCAGGCAGTACTTTGTATTACCTATATATTTAATTTTGTAGGGTCCTGGGTTAGTAAAACAAGCCTATGTGCAATCCAAACACCGGCGAAACCAAATGAAGGCGCTTGATTAGTTGATCAAAATAATGTTTAAGAAAAAAATAAGGAAATGTATTTATTTTTAATCTTTTTTGGAATTCTTTTAAATTTTTGATTGCGAGATCCTGTGTGGAACAAATTGCAACAGTTCGGTGGAATTGAAAGAGGATTAGGTTGCGATCTACGTTTATGGAAATGTTGGAATAACACTGCGTATAGTGTATGATGTCAAAATTAAAATAACTTCTTTTGTCATGAAGATCAATCACACACCCAGCCGGCCGATCCACATTGACCTTCAGATCAAGGTAATTTACACATAAGGATGAGTCATTAGTTTTTTCCAGAGTGAGGTCTTCGGGATACAATTCAGTGCTCAACTGTAGGAAATTCGGTAAATTGAAGACAATAATGTCGTCGGCATACCTTAACACAATTCCAGGAAAAGAAGTAGCAGCTGTAAACCTTTCTTCATAATGGTGCAAATAAAGGTTAGCCAAAGCACTAGAAAAACGACTTCCCATGGGTATTCCCCGAATTTGGAGGAAAAGGCCCTTGCCCAAAACAACAAATTGTTTGTAATGCAGAAGTCAACGAGGAGGTGCCAGTATTGCGCTGTAATGGCACCATCTAAATTCGTGAGCAAGTCTATAGTTATCTGCAACAATCCCTCCAGCGAAATTGAAGTGAATAGATTCTTAAAATCAAAGGTGTCTACCGATGAGACTGAAGTCATGGTGTTTAAAATTTCAAGAACTCTGGCACTGCTACCAATGATCCAAGCTGAATCAAGTTCACCTAAAACCTCTGACAAATACTTCTGGAGTATCCCTCCTGCTCCCATTGTAACAATTACGACCACTTGTAACGAACATGAAGGCGATGGGTTGCTTGTGAAATTTTGGGACAGTATAAATGTAAAGAAAATTTGTGTTAGAAATTGGAAGCTTAAGACGTTTATGCAAGGAAAGAGTTTTGTTGATGACACTCTTGCGACACTGAGAGACCTTGCTATACGTTTCAGAGTTTTTTTAATTAACCGTGACCAACACCTCTTCATTTTAGTATATATTTGTATGTATGTATGTTGCTGGGGTCTTGTGTTTCTCCTTACACTCCAGGGTGCTCATGGATGATAAGTCCTTCCTTTTATTCACTTTTCCTTACTTGCTGAAGTTTGGCAATTTGGTTCTGTGGTTTCGGGAGCATGGCCAGCCGACTTCTGGCTTTTACTGTCGTTTGCGGGCAGAAAAGCCACTCCCACAGGTTCATTCTCCCTTAAAAAAGGTAACCTGTTTTTTATATTTTTTTCTTGCTACAACTTTGAAGTTTATTTGTCATTTTCTTTCAAGTGTGTTTTTCATTTATATAATTGCTATCCATGAGGTTTAGCTGACTTTGGCGCTCCCTCTGGAACAAGCTTCGTCATTATTTTATTTTATCGGTTTAGATTTCGGTTTAGTTTTGACAAAATTTGGCAGTGTTTTTGTGTATATATATATATATATATATATATATATATATATATATATATATATATATCACCGCTTGAAGGTAACACTGGACATGGCTCAACCGAGAGAACAAGCTGGATTCAGGAGTGGCTACAGCACAATAGATCATATCCATGTGCTGAGAGAACTAATTGAAAGAGCGAGGGAATATGAACTTCCATTGTGCATGGCTTTTATCGATTATGAAAAAGCCTTTGATTCGGTGAAACCATCAGCAGTTGCAATGGCTCTGAAATCCTGCGGTATTGAAGATGCATACATTAATATTATTAATAACATCTATGAAAATGCAAGTGCAAAGATTAGGCTGTTTGAAAATACAACACACATAAAAATTCGAAAGGGAGTGAGACAAGGTGACACCATATCTCCGAAGCTCTTTAATGCCACATTGGAGGGTGTTTTTCAGTCACTGAGCTGGGAAAACAAGGGGATAAAGATTAATGGAGATTATCTAACCCACCTTCGTTTTGCTGATGACGTAGTCATTTTTGCAACTAGCCCATCAGAGCTGCAGAGTATGATCCTGGAACTTGCTGACAAGAGTAAAGAAGTGGGATTAAAAATGAACTTTCAGAAGACAAAAGTGATGTTCAATGCTTTTACAAGAAATGAAGATTTATCGATTGATGGAGAAAAGCTGGAGATAACAGACACGTACGTTTATCTTGGACAGCAGATATCAAGTGAGGGTCACATTGGTGAAGAAATTAATCGGCGTACAAAACTTGCCTGGAGAGCTTTTGGAAGAAACAGCATAATTTTCAAGAGCAATATGCCATTATGTCTTAAAAGAAAAGTGTTTGATCAATGCATCCTTCCAGTGCTTACGTATGGTGCAGAGACGTGGACCTTAGCTAAAAGAGACATACAAAGGCTGCAGACAACTCAAAGCAGCATGGAGAGGTGCATGCTTGGTGTAACCAGGAGAGATAAGAAGCGAAACTCGTGGATCCGAAAAATGACAAGAGTGGAGGACATCATGATCAGAGTTAAATCCCTGAAATGGCAATGGGCTGGACATACTGCCAGAAGGACAGATCATCGATGGACAGCCGAAATTTTTGATTGGATTCCAAGGGACAGGAAAAGACCCAGAAGAAGACCACATGGGAGATGGGTGGATGAAATTCGAAAGTATGCAGGGGTGACATGGAGGAGACTGGCACAAGACAGACCGTTGTGGAGGAAACTTGGGGAGACCTTCGTCCAGAAGTGGATTGATAATGGTTGACAATGATGATGATGATATATATGCCAATGAAATTTGCGCACCTAGAAGAAACTACAACCGCGAAACTCTGCAAATAGCTACAGTGCGTTCTGGTATGTAAATGGTCCACGTTTGGTGAAATTGCGCATGACCGCACAACCTGTGGTTTTGCAGCAAGCAAGAACAGGAAGCCTTATAAACCGGCGTGTACTCGATGCCCCATGAAAGCGAAAAGCACCGGCCGACGCAAGCAAGAGTACAGAGTGACAAGAATGCCGGTTAGACGCCAGATACGTCTATTTACGCAACTTACAGACTTTGAGAGAGGCCTGATCATCGGGCTGAAAACCGCAGGGTGGTCGGCGCGCCCTCTAGACCTCCACATGGATCATTCTGATCATACCGTTCGACTGTGTTGGAAGCAGAAGGCACTGCCACACGGCGGAGCGGCTCCGGATGTACCAGAAGGACCACCGGTACCGAGGATCGACGGATCGTGCGCCAAACACAAACGGATCCGACTGGGGACCTGTCAACTATACAGGCAGATGTAGCGGCTCTTGTGCGCCCACGAACCATTTACTGACGCCTCGTGGAAGCGAATCTGAAATCCCAGCGCCCCCACTTGTGCTGTCATAAACACCGGAACTTTGCTGGCTCCCTGTGCAGTGCTGCCAGGCCAGAGCGACGTGGAACGCCACAGACTGGTGACGTGTGGTGTTTAGCGATGAGTGCTGCTTCGCTTTGGGGACAGATGATCATGGTGTCCGGGTGTGGAGGTCCCCGGCTCAACGGCACAATCCCAACCTTCCTATCGAGCACCACACCTACCCCATTGCAGACATTACGGTCTGGGAAGCCATTGCCTACGATGGCCGATCAGCTCTAGTAGTGGTACGTGGATCATTGACGGGCCAGGTGTATGTGCACGAGATCCTACGGCCCCATGTGCTCGCCCGCACACTGCTAGGGTTGCCCAGGCCTGCCTACGTCATTTCCAGACACTTTCATGGCCTTCCCAGTCCCCCGCACATGTCCCCTATGGAGCATGTGTTTTACCAGTTGAAACGCCAGTTCAGCACTATCCCTGATTTGAAGCGCACTGTCCAAACTCGTGTGCGCCAGTCTGCCGCAGGACAACATCAGGCGTCTGTTCGCCTCCACGCCGGACCGTATTGTAGCATGTATCGCTGCGGTATTAAAGATGACCGGACTGCGTGCCACAGATTCCTCTCTAATTGCTCTGCAGCTCTGTTTTGCCATCATGTGTATCATTCATCTGCATCATTACATCTATAAAATTTCAGTTCAATCCGATGCCTCGTTCTTGGTGCGCAAATTTCGTTGTCCGTGAGAGTATATATATATGCACTTTTGCGGCCAGTGTCATGACTTTGTCACTCTGCAAACAAAGTGAAATAAAACTCTCAGAAAATGAAACAAAAACCGTGAATTAGTAAAAATTTGAATTCGAAACAAGGCCTGGTTGCATTTACATGCTATTCAGGTCTCAACCTTGTCTCCATTTTGACTAAACATCAACAAAAATGAACCGACAAGCCCTTAAATTGCAACTATCCTCCATCACCAGTACAACAAATAAGGCAGAAGAGTAAAGACTTCTGTGAAATAAAAACACATATATAAAAAATGAACTGGAGGTAATAAGAGGCAAATACCTAGACCACATGCCAACATAACCAGGGCTGATCCTGTATTTCGGGATAGGATACTGGATTGTTTATTGTCAGGTGACAGCAAACAAAAAATTTATATTACCAATTACAATTAATACTTCTGCAAATTAAGTGACAATAAATTGACTTCTTTATCAATACATGCTATCCAATGGTACTGCCTAAGGAAACATGATATTTGTTGCATAAAAAGAAATAGCTGGTTCCTAAAATTTTGAAATATTTGAGACACAATGCTCTTGAAAATTGTACAGTTTCTTCCATAAGCATCGTTTGGTTCTTGTCATCCCCTTATATCACCAACCCATTTGTGCATCCACTCAGATGTTGCCATCTCTCGGAATAAAAAAAAAAGTTCCATTGTTCAGCGCTAGGGGCAGCACATAATGATCGACATATCCAACACCTATGCATCCCCTTCCCACCCATCCACTCAGATGTTGCCATCGCTCGGAGTAAAGATTAATCCAGTTCCATCGTTCAGTGCTAGCGGGCAGCACATAAGCATCGACATATCCAATATCTATGCATCCCCCTTCCTACCTATCCGCTCAGATATTGCCAAGGCTCGGAATAAAATTATGTTGCCATCGCTGGAATAAAAATTAATAGAGTTCCGTCGTTCACCGCTAGTGGCAGCACTTAAGCATCGTTTAGTTGTTGTCATTCCCTTGCATCACCCACCCATTTGTGCATCTACTCCAATGCTGCCATCTCTCGGAATGAAAATAATAAAGTTCCATCGTTCACCACTAGGGGCAGCACAAGGGTATTGACATATCCAATACCTATGCATCCCCCTTCCCACTTAGGTGTTTCCATCCCAAAGAATAAAATTATGCTGCCAACGCTAGAAATAAAAATTAATGCAGTTCCATCGTTCACCGTTTGGGGCAGCCCATAAGTACCGACATATCCAACACCTATCCATCCACTCAGGTGTTGCCATCGCTCAGAATAAAAATGAATAAAGTTTCGTCGTTTACCGCTAGAGGCAGCACATAAGCATCGTTGGTTGTTGTCATCCGCTTCTATCACCCACCCATTTGTGTATCCACTCCGATGTTGCCATCTCTCGGAATTAAAATAATAAAGTTACATCGTTCACTGCCAGGGGCAGCACATAGGTATCGACATATCCAACTCCTATGAACATCCCCTTCCCACCCATCCACTCAGATGTTGCCATCTCTCGGAGTAAAATTAAGTTGCCATCGCTCGGAATAAAATTAATAAAGTTCTGTCGTTCACCGCTAAGGACAGCTCATAAACATCGTTTGGTTGTTGTTATCCCTTTCTATAAAGCACCCATTTGTGCATCCCCTCCGATGTTGCCATCCTCGGAATAAAAATTAATGAAGTTCCCTTGTCCACCTTAGGGCACAGCACATAAGCATCCTTTTCGTGTCGTCATCCTGCTCTATCACCCACCCATTTGTTCTCTGATATTGCCATCACTCTGAATAAAAATATGGTGCCATCGGTCGAAATAAAAATTTATAAAGTTCCATCGTTCACCGACGGGGAAGCACATCCATCGATTGGGTGTTGTCATCCCCCTTCCCACCCACTCTGATGTTGCCATCGCTCGGAGTAAAGTTCCTCCACTCGCCGTACAATTATATTAGTCTATATAACTGCTGGTGTTATGATTGTCGGTGTTTTGATTGTCGGTGGTTTGAAGTGTCGGTGTTTTGAAGTGTCAGTGTTATAATTTGTCGGTGTTTTGACCTGTCGGTGTTTTAATTGTCGGTGTTTTGATCGTCGGTGTTTTGTACTAGAACCCTGTGGAAGGCTCTATGAACCGAATTCGCTATGAATCCATCCGTGCAGACCACGTACACCCATGCATTATGGTTCCCTGGGGCGGATGGGATCTTCCAGCACGACAATGTGACCTGTCACACAGCTAAAAATGTCCGAGAGTGGTTCGAAGAGCACGATGAAGACTTCAAAGAACTTCGCTGACCCCTAATTCCCCACACTTAAACTCAATTGAGCATTTGTGGGATCACCTCGATCGTGTTGTTCGCTCAATGGATCCTCCACCACGCACCCCCCAGCAGCTGTCAAATCCACTGCAGTGAGCATGGCTCCACATACCTGTGAACACTTTCCAGCACCTTATTGAGTCACTCCCAGCCCGTCTAGCTGCTGTTCACGCTGCACACAGCGGTTACTGTGGATATTAGCTGGTGGTCGTAATAATGTGACTCGACCGTGTGTATAAACTTTTAAGACATATATATATATATATATATATTTATAAAGATATATATATATATATATATATATATATATATATAATGTCTTAGAAGTTTATACACACGGTCGAGTCACATTATTACGACCACCAGCAATATCCACAGTAACCGCTTGTGTGCAGCGTAGCAGCTTAGGCGGCAAATGACTCAATAAGGTGCTGGAAAGTGTTCACAGGTATGGAGCCATGCTCACTGCAGTGGATTTGACAGCTGCTGGGATGCGTGGTGGAAAGTCCATTGAGCGAACAACACGATCGAGTGATCAAAATGCTCAATTGAGTTTAAGTGAATGGGGAAATTAGGGGGTCAGCGAAGTTCTTAGATTGGATTCCAAGGGACAGGAAAAGACCCAGAAAAAGACCACATGGGAGATGGGTGGATGAAATTCGTAAATATGCGGGAGTGACATGGAGGAGACTGGCACAAGACAGACCGTTGTGGAGGAAACTTGGGGAGACCTTCGTCCAGCAGTGGATTGATAATGGTTGACAATGATGATGATGATATATATATATATACGCGGTCGAGTTACGTTATTGTGACCACCAGCTAATATGCAGAGTAACCGCAGTGTGCAGCGCTGACAGTAATTAGACGAACTGGGAGTGACTCAATAATGTGCTGGAAAGTGTTCATGCTACCTGCAGTGTATCTGACAGCTGCTAGAAGATGCGCGGTGGAGGATCCATAGAGCGAACAACACGATCGACGTGGTACCACAGATGCCCGATTGGGTTTAAGTATTGGAAATTAGAGGGCCAGCGAAGTACTTTGAAGTCTTCATCGTGCTCTTCCAACCACTACCGGACGTTTTTAGCAGTGTGACACGTCGCATTGTCGTGCTGAAAGATCCCATCTGCCCCAGGGAATCAGCATGTATGGGTAAACAAGGTCTGAAGGATGGATTCATAACGAATTCGGTCCATAGTGCCTTCCACAGGTATGAGTGGACCCAAGGGAATGCCACGAAAACATTCCTCAGACCATAATTCTGCCCCCACCAACTTGTGTTCTGCCAGCAATGGTTGAAGAATGTTTGTTCTCCGATGTTTCTCGCCTTATACGCAAACGTCCATCCGTTCGATGAAGCAGAAAGCGTGACTCATCGGAGAAGACAATCCTTTGCCAATCAGCGGAGGTCCAATTCCGATACTGCCGTGCAAATGTAAGCCTTTTCTGCAGACGCATCTTCGTTAGCATAGGTGAAGTGACCATTCGTCTGCATCGGAGCCCCATACGCAGCAGCGTCCGCTGAACTGTCGTTTTAGGCACACTTCCGGTAGCCCCCTGGTTCATTTGGCCTGTGAGTTGTTCCACTGTAGAGTGCCGATCGACCCTCATGAACTTTCGAAGCTGACGTTCACTGCTCACGTCAATGGCACGTGGTGCTCCGCAGTTTTCACGTCGCTTATTCGCAATGGTGCTATTTCTCCAATCACGATACACTCTAACCACAGCAGCATGCAAACAGTTCAGAAACTGTTTCAGAAATACTGCCACCCTTGGCTCGAAAGCCGATAATCATCCCTTTTTGCAAATTTGATAAATCGCTCCTTTCATCCATAAAAGCACCGAGTGATACGTTTTCAGAATGTTTACAGTACACCTTATATGCCCTTCAAGCCACCTCACGACACGTGCCTTCTTTCATTGGATACACGCTGTTGACGTCAAAACTAGGTCACAATAATATGACTGGACTGTGTGTGTGTGTATATATATATATATATATATATATATATACACACTGCCTGACAGAGGAAACACCACACCACGAAGACTTGAACTCAGCATCATGCAAATCGCAGGGTTTTGACTGTGCCGTTTGCATGTGGCTGAGTTAGGCAAATGCAGTCATTTACAGCCCAATCCCACGAACGGAGCGCGGATATAAGCTGACAATCAGCCCGTGAGGCCACCAGACAGAACGTCTTCACGGCCGCGAGAAGTGAATGGTTCTGCTGTAACCGTGTCTGGAGAACGAACAAGGGGTGCCAGTGCCGTTAAGATGTTGTCGTACGCTATTTCGTCAAACGGATAAGTTCACGAGAGATGTCATCGTAAGCCTTTTTATCGCTGGATGGTCCTTGCGTCGTATTCTGGAAGAAACGCAACGTGATGCCACAACCGTCGGTCGCATTTAGAGTCAGTGGCAGGGAGGAACTGCACAACGTCGTAGAAGGACCGGAGCACGGAGGCGGACATCCGAGCGTACCGATCGTCGCAACAGACGTCATGCAGTAGTAGACCCAGGGTACACAATGGGTGACATTGTTTGGAGTGTACCGGAAGGCTTGAATGCTCCGATATCGATGCGGACATTGTCGCGCCGATCGGCTACGTCTGATTTGCTGTCCCGCCGTTCGTTGCGAAGGCTATCCTTAACAGCGAGCCATCGTCGTCACCGTTTGGCGGCGTGGTGTGGCTCCAGAGCTACGTGAGGTGCCGAATGGAACAGTGTGGTGTTCAGCGACGAGTCGCGGTTCTGTCTCACCACGGATGACCGCCGAGTGAGAATCTAGAGGCAAAGTGACCGACGGGCGAATTCATCCGCCATTGTGGAGCGCCACACGGCCCTGCAACGTGGAATCATGGTGTTGGGTGCCATCAGCTCCAACAGCCGCTCACCGCTGGTACACATTGCAGGCACGTAATGGCACCCCGCTATGTTGACGAGGTGCTGCGGCCCGTATCACTATCGTATCTTCAGGTCATCCCAAACGGCGTTTTTCAACAGGATAACGCCCGAACCCATATCGCTAGCATCAACCTGAATGCTTTACACGGTGTGCGGATGTCAGCACGATCCACAGACCACTCGCCCATCGAGCATCTGTGGGACACGATTGGACGTCGGTTGAGTACCCTCCCATCCCGGCAAAATGAAGATGAACTGTGGGCTCGAATCAACACCACGTGGTCCACGATACCCCAGGTTTCTGTTCGGACTCTTCCTGCCTCGATGCCACGTCGGATTCAACGCTGTATCGCCCGAAATGGGGGCCAATCCTTATTGATCATCCTGTATATTCGGCCACTGGAGCCTAGTCTCAATGTGACAATTAAATCATTTGTTTAGAACCTATTTGGCTATCTGTGTGTGACGTTTGGTCTGTTTTCGAGCATTCCTTCATGGTGCAGCATATGCGCTGTCAGGCAGTGTCTTAAAGGTTTTTCGTGAATTTTTACATTTCTTCGCTTGTAGTTCTAGCAAATGTTTTTCAGCAGCTTCTGCGAGGTCAGATTTTCAATATTTTTTGCTGTCTGTCGAGATGTTGTTTTCGAGTGTGACTCTTAACTGAGTTTAGGAGCTCCTAGAGACCATAGCAATGTCTGGAGTGAACGTAGAACATTCGCATTGTATCTGTGCTTTCGTGCTATCAGATTTTATGTTAATTTGTTTAGCATCAAATTCTTTTGTTTTATGGTTTGAACATTACGAAATACGGAACTTTGATTTACACACTCTCACAAACATATAAAATTCAGATCGTTCATATTGTGTATGTGTATAAAGATCAGGGGCAAATATTCGGGGTGTCTTATGTGTGCGGCGCACACCCGCACAGAGTAGCAATTTAATCCATATTGGCGACATTATTTTTTCGGATTTGTTTCTAATAAAACTCGCCAGGTTCGTCCTAAGGCTTCGAGTGGTGGTTAAAATTAATTTGCCCACATAACGCTTTCATTAAGAAGAAAAGGTTCGTTAAGTAAGCATATCGCATTCGCGCTAGAATCCTGGGGTGTTCTGTTTCGCGTGCGCACATCCGACGACCTTAAAGCAGCTGTGCTACAAGCGCTACCTAGACGGCGCTGCAGATCACGTTCTTATTTCCCTGCGGTTTCAAACGTAACAGTGAACTCTCAAGGTGTGCTACGCAAAATAAGCACCGCTTCAGTCTCGCGGAGCAGTGCAACCAGTTACTCTTATATTGCTTTTTATGTACTGGTTTCCATAAATTAAGAAAAAAAACAGAAAATTTGCGAAATTTCAGCAAAAAATAATCGGAATTGCACCAAATTTGCATATGTGACATAAAAACCATTGTCGGTTCAGAATATCGTATATGAAGTAGTGGCGTTGCAATCGTACGACGTCAGCAGGCACCGGTATAAAAACACGCGTTTCACAAGGTGCTAGGATTTCGTGTTTAAAATTGTGATAAGAAAACTTGGAGATAACCATTGTGAAGGAATGGGTTTGAGATATCATTTACCAGAAGAGTTGCGATGGCGAGCCATTGGATGCCTGGAGACAGGCCACAGTGAAACAGATGTGGCCAGATGGTTGAATGTGAGTCCTTCTAAAACCCGTAGGCTGTGGAATGCGTTTCGAAGAACAGATTCAGCATCTAGAAGGTACAGCCAAGGAAAGCCAAAAGGGACAAATGACGTTGACGACCGTTACTTGCAGTTAACCGCACGAAGACAAAGGACCTCAACACCAACCCAGCTAAGATCTTCCCTTGCTGCTGTAAAAGAAGGTTGATATCAGCTTCATGAAGGAGGTTTGTATACTCGACCACCAGCAATTTGTGTTCCCCTCACTGCACGGCACAGGAGGGAGCGGTTGAGTTGGGCATGCATGCATGTTAATTGGAGTGAGAGTCAATGGAGGTCTGTCCTCTTTCCTGACGAATCGAGATACAGTTTAGAGAGCGATTCCAGACATTGTTTGATCTGGTGAGAGCCAGGAACCTGCTATTATCCCGGTAACATCCGTGAAAGAGATCGTTATGGTGTAGGTAGTGTGTATGCTTGGGCTGGCATATCTTTAGGTGGTCAAATAAATCTCTATGACCTGCCACGTGGTAATCTGACTGCACAGAGATATAGAGATGATACCCTGCATCCATATGTACGTCCTTATGCAGGTGCTATAGGCGAAATGTTTCTTCTACAAAACGATAATGCGAGACCACACAGAGCGCGCTTCGTGGAACAATACCTTGAGGAGGAAACCACTGTCCGTATGGAATGGCCAACTCGATCTCCGGACCTAAGCCCCATTGAACATGTTTGGAAGGAATGCTCTGGAGAGACGTGTTGTTACTCTCAATACGCCTCCCGATGCCCTACAACGACTTGCTACTGTTTTGCAGGAACAATGGGCATTACTGCCTACTGAGTTAATTAACACCATCATAATGAGCATGGAACATCGCTGTCGGGCCTGTATTGCTGTTAGAGGTGACCACACATCATATTGAAGCAACTTCCCCATTGAGTTACTGCACCCTATTTTTGACATGTTCCTGTATAGTCCATTTTTCTGATATCAAATAATGATTTCGTGATTTGTTTTTCACCTAACCTGTAATTTAAAACTTAATGCATCTTCTCACAGATGTTCATGAAATTTCACCGAGCAGTTTTTATTTATCCTGATCTTTTTTTATTTTTCCTTAATTTATGGAAACCAGTGTATTTCCAATAAGAGTCGCTGAAGTTTGTCCGCTAAATTTAATTCCCTTGTGCAATATTTTCGTGAAGAGGAGAAGGCTCATTCATTCGTGCAATAAACAAAACGTAGTAAGTTATATTTGCAGCTGCAAGAGTACTATTTTACCAGCGGACACCCTAAGTCGTTAAAGTACCTGTAATCCAAAGTTCTCCAGATGGCGCTAAAGGTCATGTTTTAATTTCCTTGTGGAACCAACGCAGAGGTTTAAATTTCTAGGGTGTGCGCACTTAAAAAATCACCACTGGTCATACTTGTTTGCGTTTGGAATAGCGTGGAGTCATAAAAACACTTCAACGTTCTGCTACGAGTTATTGCTTTTTCTGTCTTTTCGTCGCTGTGTAAATCGGTGTTTTTATGAGCACAGATTTAAATATACAATTTGAATTTTGACATCCATTAAGGTTGACGATGTACTAAGTGTCCCGTTTTCTGCCAAAGATTTTGCTGATTGTGTAAAGCGGGTTAGAGAAAGTAAGCCGCGTGCTGTATTTCAAGCTTATTGTATATAAAACCAAGTTAGTAAAATCATGCAATGCATTGTTTAAGATACGCTTTCCAACATACTAGAAATCACTACTCAAGTTATTACTCAAGTTATGAGGAAAATGGCTGTGGAATAAATCTCACTCCTATGCCCTGACCTTTGATCCAAATTCGATGATATTCAATAGAACTGGTTCAGTATACCTCCGAAATAACATGATAAAGTTTTGTCGCAATCGAAGCAATTTTACGTAAGTTATGATGTATAAGAGCCATGGAATAGATCCCGCTTCTGTGTCCTAACTTTTGACCCCATTTCGCCCATTTTCAATAGGATTCATCCCCACGCAGATCCCTACAACATACTAAGATTTCATCCAAATCGAAACATTTTTACGTAAGTTATGACGCATAATGGCGATGAAAGAGCTTCCGCTCCTATGTCCTGACCTTTGAACCCCATTTCGCCAATTTTCAACAGGGTTTGTCCCCAGGTGGTCCCCTACCACATACTAAAAATTAATCGAAATCGAACCTTTTTTTCGTTAGTTATGACGCATAAGAGCGGTGGAATGGATCCCGCTCCTATATCCTGACCTTTGACCCCATTTTATTCACTTTCAATAGGGTTCCTTCCCAAGTGTTCCCCTACCACATACTAAAATTTCATCGAAATCGAACGATTTTTACGCGAGTTATTTTGAGTACGAACATACACACATAACGCGTGACGTAATGAGGCAGATGAGAATCGCGGCCGTTTAACCCACAAAACGAATTTTCCTAAAGTCGAGATCAAGCTAAATCGATTTCTAGTACCAGAAAACGGTAGGTTAACGACTTTCATCAAAATCCTTAGAGCCGTTTTCAAAATAAAATTTACATACATACATACAAGAATTGCTACTTTAAGGTGAACGTCAAGTTATTTTGCTTCCAGTACATTAAACGGAAAAATTTCTGTACACATTTTTTCCCAATTAATGCGTTCCCAAGGATGAAAATTTGAACATCGATTAAAATATCTTCATTTTATAACTTGCAATACTTAATATTTTCTAAAACATAACCATAATTATGCAATCCAACATTTGTTTGCCTACTGACGTCATGAAAATACAGATTACGCCATCTTTTTTCTGGACAATTAATGCGTTCACTAGGATGAAAATTTGAACATCGATTAAAATATCTTCATTTTATAACTTGCCATGCCTAATATTTTCTAAAACATAACCGTAATTATGCAATCCAACATTTGTTTGTCTACTGACGTCATCAAAGTACAGGTCGCGCCATCCTTTTTCTGGTTTCAACACCACCAAAAGGAAAAGTTATTGATTTTTAATAAAATTATGGTTATATTTTAGAAATTGTTAAGTATTCCAAGTTATAATATGAAGTTATTTTAATCGATGTTCAAATTTTCCTCTTTGGGAACACATTAATTTTGAGGGAAATGTGTACAAAAGTTTTTCTATTGGAAGTATAGGAAGCCAAATTACTTGACGTCCACCTTAATAATATGGAATAAGGGCGATGGAATGGATCACAATCCTATGTCCTGACCTTTGACCCCCACTTCGTTCATTTTCAATAGGGTTCGTCCCCAGGTGGTCCCTTACCACATACTGAAATTTCATCGAAACCGAACCATTTTTCCGCACGTTATGACGCATAAAGGCAATGGAATGCATCGCGCTCTTATGTCCTGACCTTTGACCTCAATTCACCCATTTTGAATAGGGTTCCTTCCCAGGTGGTCCCCTACCACATAGTAAAATTTCATTGAAATCGAACCATATTTACGCAAGTTATGACGCATAAGTGCAGTGGGCCGCCCCGGTGGCGCAGTGGTCTAAGCAATGACCTCTGATCATTCGTCCGTAAGGGTCCGGGTTCGAATCCCGTTGAGGCATGGATGTTGTGTTTGTCTTACGGCACTGGATCTCTCCCTTCCCTGGACCCAGTGGCCCTAAATTAGGGACGGGCGACTGCTTAAAGTCCATTGAGTTGCTCACGGTGGTCGTCAAACCTCCAATAAAAAAATTAAAAAAAGGCAATGGAATGGATCCCGCTCCTACGTCGTGACCTTTGACCCCATTTGTCCCATTTTCAATAGGGTTCGTCCCCAAGTAGTCCCCTACCACATACTACAATTTTATCGAAATCGAACCATTTTTACACCATTTATGATGCGGACAGACGGACGGACAAAGATGGAGCATATACGCTTCTTCAACCTCCGGTTGGAAAGCGTTAAAAAGACGCCAAAAATTCGTTCACCACTCTAGTACTTCCACAAGAAATTCAGATTTTTCTTACAATGAAGTGTATGTAAAGATCTTGACCGTAAGTTATTAGACGACAGCTAAATAAAAGAAATGCTTTCGTATGTTCAAAATCAATGCGCGAATTTTGCAGCTAGGGATGCATAATAAACGTTTTGCGTGCTTCTTAACATAATAGCGAACACCCAACCTAAATAGACACGCGACGCCACTAATAAACATCTGCACTATCTGAATCACATAGCTAAAAAATCGTGGTTTTCTGAATTTCACCGTAATCTGAAGAACTGTGGTTATTTGAATTTTATTGCGGCTTCTGAACTCCGTTTAAAATTAAAAGTATTCGTTTTTTACGCTTTCCAACCGTAGGTTGAAGAAGCGTACATGCTCCAGCTTTGTCCGACCGTTTGTCCGCACGATAACTGGGGTAAAAATGGTTCGATTTCGATAAAATTTTAGTATGTGGTAGGGGACAACTGGGGACGAACCCTATTGAAAATGGGACAAATGGGGTCAAAGGTCACGACGTAGGAGCGGGATCCATTCCATTGCACTTATGCGTCATAACTTGCGTAAATATGGTTCGATTTCAATGAAATTTTACTATGTGGTAGGGGACCGTCTGGGAACGAACCCTATTTAAAATGGGTGAATTGGGGTCAAAGGTCAGGACATAAGAGCGGGATGCATTGCATTCCCCTTATGCGTCATAACGTGCGTAAAAATGGTTCGATTTCGATGAAATTTCAGAATGTGTTAGGGGACCACTTGGGGACGAACCCTATTGAAAATGGGTGAAATGGAGTCAAAGGTCAGAACATAGGATTGCGATCCATTCCATCGTCCTTATCCCATAATGTTAAAGTGCACGTTAAGTAATTTTACTTCCTATACTTCCAATGGAAAACTTTTGTACACATTTCCTTCACAATTAATGTGTTCCCAAGGATGAAAATTTGAGCATCGATTAAAATAACTTCATATTATAACTTGGAATACTTAATATTTTCTAAGACATAGCCATAATTATATTAAAAATCAATAACTTTTCCTTTGGTGGTGTTGAAACCAGAAAAAGGATGGCGCGACCTGTACTTTGATGACGTCAGTAGACAAACAAATGTTGGATTGCATAATTATGGTTATGTTTTAGAAAATATTACGCATTCCAAGTTATAAAATGAAGCTATTTTAATCGATGTTCAAATTTTCATCCTTGTGAACGCATTAATTGTCCAGAAAAAAGATGGCGCTACCTGCATTTTCATGACGTCATAAAACAAACAAATGTTGGATTGCATAATTATGGTTATGTTTTAGAAAATATTAAGTATTGCAAGTTATAAAATGAAGATATTTTAATCGATGTTCAAATTTTCATCCTTGGGAACGCATTAATTGGGAAAAAAATGTGTACAGAACTTTTTCCATTCGATGTACAGGAAGCAAAATTACGCCGCCCCGGTGGCGCAGTGGTCTAAGGCGTTGGCCTCTGATCATTCGTCCGTAAGGGGTCCGGGTTCGAATCCCGGTCAGGCATGGATGTTGTGTTTGTCTTACGGCACTGGCTCTCTCCCTTCCCTGGAACCAGTGACCCTAAATTAGGGACGGGCGACTGCTTATAGCCCATTGAGTTGCTCACGGTGGTCGTTAAACCTCCAATAAAGAAAAGAAAGAAGAAGAAGCAAAATTACTTAACGTTCACCTTAAAGGAGCAATTCTTGTATGCATGTAAATTTTATTTTGAAAACGGCTCAAAGAATTTTGATGAAAGTCGTTAACCTACCGTTTTCTGGTACTAGAAATCGATTTAGCTTGATCTCTACTTCAGGAAAATTCGTTTAGTGGATTAAATCACCACCCCGAATTACCACGTTTTTAGTGTAGAGTCATCGCGTCGTCCCATTAGTGTTGACGCGCGGTCACGCCATCTGTCTCATTACGTCACGCGTTGTGTGTGGATCCTATTTAAGTTTTATGACGCCACTTACTTGCGAGAAAATGGCTGTGATTCTCATCTGCCTCATTACGTCACGCGTTATGTGCGTATGTTCGTCCGCACAATAACTCGCGTAAAAATGGTTCGATTTCGATGAAATTTTAGTATGTGGTAGGGGAACACCTGGGAAGGAATGCTATTGAAAGTGAACGAAATCGGGTCAAAGGTCAGGACATAGGAGCGGGATCCATTCCACTGCTCTTATGCGTCATAACTATCATAACTAACGAAAAAAAGGTCCGATTTCGATTATATTTTAGTATGTGGTAGGGGACCACCTGGGGACAAACCCTATTGAAAATTGGAGAAATGGGTGTCAAAGGTCAGGGCATAGGAGCGGAATCACTTCCATCGCCATTATGCGTCATAACTTACGTAAAAATGTTTCGATTTGGATGAAATGTTAGTGTGTTGTGCCTGGGGACGAATCCTATTGAAATGGGCGAAATGGGGTCAAAGGTTAGGTCACAGAAGCGGGAGCTATTCCATAGCCCTTATGCATCATAACTTACGTAAAATTGCTTCGATTGCGACAAAACTTTAGCATGTTATTTCGGAGGTACTCTGAACCAGTTCTGTTGAATATCATTAAAATGGGATCAAAGATCAGGGCACAGGTGCGAGATTCATTCCACAGCCATTATCCTCATAACTTGAGTAATCCCAGCAAAAACAGTCTTGCTGGGCCAGCACTGGACCATTGCTGGCAACAATCACTGCCAGCAATATGTTGCCGCTGCCGAACCGTCAATAAAATGTCCTGGCGGCCAACAGAAGGGCCAGCAGTTGAGGCCAACAACTGGCCAACAGTTGGCACCCCATCAGTTGTCCATCACAGGCAGTAGCTGGCATAAGTGGTTCTTCAGCGGCCCTGCAAACATGTGCCAGAAATGATGGCTAGCCTAATGTGGACCGCCAGTTTTCCGATAGTGGCAGCCAGCAAACACGTGACGTGACTGGTGGCTTACCGAATCTTGTCCACCAATTTCCCAGTAGTAGCCATAAAAAAAATAATAATAAAATATAAAAACGCGCAGTTTCCCAAAGCTACACCTTTTTTTTTCTACTCTTACGAAACTTGTGAACTATAACACTGTGCTGTGGAAATTTTCTTAACAGACCGGAAAAACGCCCGTTTCAACTCAGTGGATATGAACCGGGGCCGTTGACGTGGGAGTTAAACTCTTTACCGACCGGACTAATTTGCCACGCACGAGGGTCTGTTTGAAGCTGTCTGTTTCGTACGGAATGTGTACTCTAATGGTTCCCGCTTTCATTTTACAATATTGCGAGGTATTTTTCATAAAAGTCAGTTTCATATAATTCATAAATTTATTTTTCAACGTAACGATAATTTTTTTTCCTTTTTCCTTAAGGAAACTTAACTCATTTTCAAGGACTGTACATACTTAGAGTCGTTTTCCAAAGTTTTGTACTGTCCTTGTCGTCTTGAAAGGAGATTGTTGAATTAATATATATTTACCCGGGTTCATGTCAGATTCTGTTACATTTTTAACGTTGTAACTTTCCTTTCCGTTGTCCGAAGCTACATTTGTTTTAAAGAGGAAAGATATTTTATTTTACTTCTCGTTATTTTTAGAAGCGAATTCCTCCCTGTCTTGTGTATTCAACCCATGGATGAGTACATTATATCCACATAGTGTTGTATTTTTTTCTTTCAAATAATTAATAAATTTTGAACGCGTATAATTCTTTTTTCCAACTAACGTTTTTTTAATGGTTTTCCAGGACATTTGTTTCAAGCGGTTTCAAATTGTTTCTTGTTATTCACCCACTCCATTCCATGAATTGTTATTTATGGAAATGGAGTGGGTGTATTTCATGGCTGTAATCTAGTATTTTATGGCTTAATCTGATATCTTCGTCGACGTGGAATTTCATTAGGAAATTAATTTGCCTCTCTACATACGGATTTTTTTTCTTAATATCCAATAAAATAACACGATGGCGACATCGTCGTCTTCAACTAACTGGCACCATGAGTTGCTTTTGCGCTTTCGCAGTCCCGTTGCTTCCACCTACTGTTGGGGTTGCATTGGTTACCAGCAACGGGCCACTAGTGGCACTTACCTGAAGGCCCACAGTTCACGGCGATGCTGCAGGGCCATCAATGGCTGCCACCAACGGACCGCTACCGGGCCGTGAGCGGCAGATTTCAGCCAGCAGTGACCCATCACTGCCAGCTGGTGGGCCAGCAGTTTCCCAACACTTGTGTTTTTGCTGGGAATGATTCCTGGTATGTTGGAAAGCGTATTATAATCAATACATTGCATGATTTTACTAACTTGTTTCTTTTGTCAGTTGTCCCAGATTTATTTATGAAACTTTGATAAATAAATTACATTAAATTTGATTGCTTGCGTTGGGTTCCACAACACTTGTAAAGCGTAATTTTTCAAATATACTTAAATTATTTCATTTTAGAAGTTATTAAATTTCGTGTCATTATATATCTGAGCCCTTTACCTGCTAAAAGACTAAGCTTTAACCGTTCTTTTCATTCTCTTAGGTGAATGAGCCTCTTTAATTTCTGCATCATAAATACATGCAGAAGCCACCAGGCGAATGAACGAAACACAGACGAAAATTAATTATTCCTACTGTCTTCCCATTTTCTGTGCCGTGCCTTGTGATGAAAACCTTCACGGTTATGATGAGGGCCAGATCTAGAAGAGCATTTTAATTTAATTTTGCATCATGTATGCAGGTGATGAGGACTTCCTTACACGGCGAACATTAATTACAAATGCGTATATTGTTCCTAAACGGTGCGATGATCATTGGCGTTCTCCAGGGGAAGGATTTTAAAAATGGCATTGCCCGTCAGTACTCTCTTTGAAGAGCATAATATGCTAAACATTTCTCACTAAGTTACAGTTCTTCCGTTAGGCAGGAAAAGCCTGCAATACAGTTAATAAAAGCACACAATAATCTTTTCTCGCTGCATTTATAAAGATTATCCGTTGCCTCAGAATTGTTCAAGATTTTGGGAAATTGCTGGCCGTTCTGTATATTTGTGCATTTCTCTGACGGATGACAGTCTCATTGCACTCGAAATTTTGATTATCTGACCTCTGACCCATACTTCCCGGGTTCTTCTATGCTGTTTTTGTTATTAACGTCTACCCATCGCTCGTGTGATTGTGTGCTGGGTCTCTCCTCGTCTCTCAGTATCCATTGGTGTGCAATGAGAACCCGTTATATCAAATGTTAGAACGTCACGAAAAATTATCGCTGCAACAGAATTTGCGCCATGGAATGCAAAATTTTGCATTCAAAACAAAATATATGTTATCATGAACATCTTTCTACAGTTACGGAGTCTAATTCTTGCATTTTGTCCGTCAGATAACGAAGTTCTTTCGATTTCTATAATAGCCGATAATACGTTTGGCAACCGATATGTAATCTTATCTCATTCTGCAGCGCGGCTGGCAACATTTGCTTTCGCCGCTGTTTACATTTATTTGTCGTTACCAAAAGTCGACTGTGGTTGCTTAGGCAGCTGCTTGGTTTATGTTTACGAAGGCAAACTTAAAGAGATAGATGTCTCCTTTCATTGTACGAAATGCCGTCACCAGGGACATTCCTACTATCATAGGAATGCTCAAAAGCACAGGACGAATGGTTGCATTCGAGCATGAGCTCAAATCATGGATGGAGTTCGATAAGGAGTCTGTATTAGTAGCAGCGACAGAAGATGGTGATGTGGTCGGATGCTGCAGCGGCACGCTGTTGTCGAAAGACCGTGGATTCCTTGGTCTGCAGACAGTCAAGGAACAGCACAGAAACAAAGGCATAGGAACTCAGCTTTGCTGTACGGCTATACGCCGGCTAGGGGACAGAAACCTAAGCTTCTGTGCTAGGGAGCCGAGGTTCGAGTATACCAGGCGCAAGTTCGGATTCTCTTTTGTGCACGATTTTTCCTTCCTACATTATGAATGCAACAAAGCCGTGTCATGTAACCCTTCTACGGGAGACGGTGCTTCAAGATGGAATATCCTTGACTGCAGTTTCAACACAGACAAACTTCTGGTTTCCAAAGTCCTTCAGTACGATATGACTTTGCACGGCTACAGCAGAAGATCTGCCATTGTATGCAACACTCTCTTAGAACCTGGATGCATCTGTAAAGTTGCTCAGCAGGATAACCAGAAGGTATTGGGATACATCTGTTTAAGGCCAGTCATAACAGGTCATCTGCTTATTGCTCCTTTCTACGCTGGTACTCGCGAAGTTGCAAAATGTCTTTTAAGCAGTGCAATGAAAACCGTTGATTTCAGCCTATATCCAAAGGGTATTGTTGCCAGAGTCCCCAATACAAATTCTCATTCTGAAGATATTTTTTAAAGCACATGGTTTTCAAAGAAACGACCTGGTTATTCGCACAGCGTGTAGTAAGTACTTATTTGACATCCCTGTTTCGAAGATTTATTCCGTTCATTCTGTCATGTTTTGCACTGAGTAATTTCTAAGATTAGACGTTTAAGAGCATGTTACACTATGAATTAAATAAATGGTAAGTTTAGGTTTTAACAAGTCGTATTCATGTTGATCAGATACAGGTTAAATTGTTCAAAGAGCCAATTTTTTTTTTTTCATTTTAAAAACCAACTCATTTTTTTATTTCAGTTTGCGTTTTGTAGCTCTTTTTTAAAATCAAATTATTCTGTAAAAATTCGAATAATGTTGCTACGCATCAGCATTCGACGAACTTTTCCATAGCACTGTGTGAGTAGAATAGTTACTTAATCCGCGTATAATTACAGTGTTCTTGTATGTGAGATGTCAGGCTTTCGCTACTAAAAAGTCCAGGAGCTTTTGAGACCGACTAGCTTAGAAGAAATGCAATTAACAGTTTTTGTCCACCATATTGAACTTGTGGGCACCGTTCTGATACTTAAAATTACGTAGCCATCCTGATGAAAAAAGTAATGTTTCAGTAATACTCTTGCTTAGTCCCTGTAAAACTTAACTATTGCTTTAGTCAATGTAAAACTGTCTCGATTTTTTCTAAGAGGACCGGCCCGCTAATATACTGTCATGCGACACCCTTTGCTCTCAGTAACTCAAAGTTAATTCTATATTCCGATCCAACCTAAGAGTGTACTATTGTGTGAGGTAGGACAGCAGCTCACATAATAGCATTATTTGGCGTCACACTCCACTCCGCTCCTGGCTTTGTTGTCAAGCATTGCACTGAACCCCGATTTAGCCGCACCGGTGGTCTAAGGCGTTGGCCTCCGATCATTCGTCCATAAGGGGTCCGGGTTCGAATCCCGGTGAGGCATGGATGTTGTGTTTGTCTTACGGCACTGGCTCTCTCCCTTCCCTGGAATCAGTGACCCTAAATTAGGGACGGGCGACTGCTTATAGCCCATTGAGTTGCTCACGGTGGTAGTTAAACCTCCAATAAAAAACAAACAACCCCCTCCCCCCGATTTACGGCTCTATGACCTAACCGAAGCTCACTACATTGTCCTTCTCTCTCTCCTCCCTACGGCTGCTTAATCACATCCCCGCCGCCCCGGTGGCGCAGTGGTCTAAGCGATGGCCTCTGATCATTCGTCCGAACGGGGTCCGATCAAAAAAAAAAAAAAACCCCGATTTACGGCTCTATGACCTAACCGAAGCTCACTGCCTTGTCCTTCTCTCTCTCCTCCCTACGGCTGCTTAATCACATCCCCGCCGCCCCGGTGGCGCAGTGGTCTAAGCAATGGCCTCTGATCATTCGTCCGAACGGGGTCCGGGTTCGAATCCCGGTGAGGCATGGATGTTGTGTTTGTCTTACGGCACTGGCTCTCTCCCTTCCCTGGAATCAGTGACCCTAAATTAGGGACGGGCGACTGCTTATAGCCCATTGAGTTGCTCACGGTGGTCGTTAAACCTCCAATCACAAAAAAAAAAAAAAAAAAAATCACATCCCCCTTGCATATCCTCTGTTTTTAATCTATTCTATGTCTGTTGCGAACGTAGGGAGAACTCTACCATTTCTTCCACCCTGTCCCCCCGTCTCCAATTTAACGTGCATTTCCCAGCTGAAAATCCGGAGGTACTCGTGAGGCTCTTGATTAACTAGCTTCTAATGCTAAATCTATTTCTAAAACGCTTTGCCATTTTGAAAATGTGTCTTAAATAGCAATTTTCTCGATAAACTTCTGAGCAAACAAAAGCGGATTCTGAGCAAAAACTCTGTTGCTTTTCGGCCTAAACACTAGGGACTACTTTTCGTAGCGGAGATCGTTGTCCATAACCTTCCATAACAGTACATTCTTAGGTTTAACGTGGAGTATAGCTGTTCAATCTCACGCTGTCTCACAGTTTGCAGCACTGCTACGCGCTTTGTAGTTGCTTCGCTTTCTGAAAAAATGCTCGCAACGTTATCCTTGTGTTTCTTAATGTCATAAATCGTCGCAAATCCAGTCTTCAGCTCATTCATGATACTTTCCTGATTTCACCTTCTTTGTAGCACATTAAACGCATCCCATTCCTTTGCTAACATCAATGTTACGTGTTTACTTTTTACACTATCATTACCACTAGTACCTTCACGATTTTGATGCTATCTCTCTCAGATGGCTTAAAATATCCGAAATATAAGAACAAAGCAGTAGAACAGATAAATTCAGATTCGATCCAAACAACAGGAATTGATGAGTTTGTTGAGGTTACTTCATACTGTGGTGAAAATAACATAAAAATGTACTTTATAATGTTTCGACAGCAAGATTAGAATTTAGACTATCGGTGTTTATTGTGATTATGCATTAAGGCATTTTTTACGCTTTCGAACCGTAGGTTGAAGAAGCGGATATGCTCCAGCTTTGTCCGTCCGTCCGTCCGTCCGCACGATAACTGGCGTAAAAATGGGTCGATTTCGATGAAATTTTAGTATGTGGTAGGGGACCACCCGGGGACGAACCCTATTGAAAATGGGACAAATGAGGTCAAAGGTCACAACGTAGGAGCGGAATCATTCCATTGCCCTTATGCGTCATAACTTGCGTAAAAATGGTTGGATTTCAAAGAAATTTTAGTATGTGGTAGGGGACCACCCGGGGACGAACCCTATTGAAAATGGGACAAATGGGGTCGAAGGTCACGACGAAGGAGCGGGATCATTCCATTACCCTTATGCGTCATAACTTGCGTAAATATGGTTCGATTTCAATGAAAGTTTGCTATGTGATAAGAGACCGCCTGGGGACGAACCCTATTCAAAATGAGTGAAGTGGGGTCAAAGGTCAGGACATAAGATCGGGATGCATTCCATTGCCCTTATGCGTCATAACGTGCGTAAAAATGGTTCGATTTCGATGAAATTTCAGTATATAGTAGGAAACCACCTGGGGACGAACCCTATTGAAAATGGACGAAATGTGGTCAAGGGCCAGGACATAGGATTGCGATCCATTCCATTGTCCTTATCCCATATTATTAAGGTGGTTGTCAAGTAATTTTGCTTCATATACTTCCAATGGAAAAATTTTTGTACACATTTCCTTCACAATTAATGTGTTCCCAAGGATGAAAATTTGAACATCGATTAAAATAACTTCATATTATAACTTGGAAAACTTAATATTTTCTAAAACATAACCATAATTATATTAAAAATCAATAACTTTTCCTTTGGTGGTGTTGAAACCAGAGAAAAGATGGTGCGATCTGTACTTTGATGACGTCAGTGGACAAGAAAATGTTGGATTGCGTAATTACGGTTATGGTTTAGAAAATATTAAGTATTCCAAGTTATGAAATGAAGCTATTTTAAGCGATGTTCAAATTTTCATCCTTGTGGACGCATTAATTGTCCAGAAAAAATGGCGCGACCCGTATTTTCATGACGTCAGTAGACAAACAAATGTTGAATTGCATAATTATGGTTATGTTTTAGAAAATATTAAGTATTGCAAGTTATAGAATGAGATTAATCGATGTTCAAATTTTCATCCTTGGGAACGCATTAATTGTGAAGAAAATTTGTACAAATTTATTTCCATTGGAAGTATAGGAAGCAAAGTTACTTGACGTCCACCCTAAAGTAGCAATTCTTGTATGTATGTATGTACATTTTATTTTGAAAACGGCTCTAAGAATTTTGATGAAATTCGTTAACCTACCGTTTTCTGGTACTAGAAATCGATTTAGCTTGATCTCGACTTTAGAAGAATTCGTTTAGTAGGTTAAATAATCACCCCGAATTATAACGTTTTTAGTGATGGCGTTGTTCCATTAATGTTACCAATGCTTAGAAAACTTATGACGTCACAACTCGCGTCTGAGAATGTTGGCGCGCTGTCACGCCATCTGTCTCATTACGTCACGCGTTGTGTGTGGATCCTATTAAAGATTTATGACGTCACACTCTTGCGGCGGGCAGATGGTCGCGATTCCCATCTGCCTCATTACGTCACGCGTTGTGTGCGTATGTCCGTCAGCACGATAACTCGCGTAACAACCGTTCGATTTCGATGAAATTTTAGTATCTGGTAGGGGATCACCTGGGAAGGAACCCTATTTAAAGTGAACGAAATGGGGTCAAAGGTCAGTACATAGGAGAGGGATCCATTCCACTGTTGTTATGCGCCATAACTAATGTAAAAAAGGTTCGATTTCGATGAAATTTTAGTATGTGGTAGGGGACTACCTGGCGACAAACCTTATTGAAAATGGGCGAAATGGGGTCAAAGGTTAGGACACAGGAGCGGGATCTATTCCATAGCCCTTATGCGTCATAACTTACGTAAAAATGCTTCGATTGCGACATAACTTTATCATGTTATTTCGGAGGTATACCAAGCCGGTTCTGTTGAATATCATCGAAATGGGATCAAAGGTCAGGGCACAGGACCGATATTTATTCCACAGACATTATTCTCATAACTTGAGTAATGATTTCTGTAATGTTGGAAAGCGTATTATAATCAATGCATTGAATGATTTTACTAACTTGTTTCTTTCGTCAAACGCACAGTTTTCGATTACAATCCTGATACGGCAACTAAATTTTCAGTGGAGAGACTGGTGAGATATAAATACCTATTTCTTCATACATTTGTAGGTCAGAGGTGTGCTGCGTTTCGTTTAAACTCAGTGCATCTACGGCGTCAAGTTATTGCTGCAAAAATGGTGTGAATCTGCGTCAGTCTGTTTCAGTAAACAAAGGCCCTTTTCAAAGCCGAGTACTTTTTTTCAAAAGGAATTCACCAATTCTGCTCTGCAGAATAAGGAAACGCTGTTCCCACAGATTCACAGACATATTCACACTCGTAAAGTTAAAATATTAAACAAAAACACAGTGGAAGCTGAAATACTTAATTTGAGGGAAGAGGGTGAAAGAAAAGGTGGCACAGAAATAAAAAAAATTTAGTGAACTCACTGCTACGGCAGAGAGCACTGAATTAAATTAACGCAATACAAAACACAGAATTAATGAAAACAGATTTGAAACGATACCTAAGCAATATTAGAGCCGGGAAGTTACTATTAATTAGTAGGAAAGTTACTATTAAAAGTAATTTATAAAATTCTATGTTAGAGCAAAGAAAAAGTATGCATCTTGATAAATTTTAAGCAAATTATATAGCTAGGAAAATCAACTCTGAGGTTGATAAATATTTAAGTGTAAATTCTAAGCAGCAAAAAAATGAGCCTCATTTGGATAATAAAAAAAGGCGGGAAAAATATTTCCTAAGCACCTCAGCGAGGAAGAGAATAAAAAAAACTGACGAAGCGGATAATGAGTTTTCTACCAAAACTTCTACGGAATTATTCCTTACTCCCAGTTCTAAGCAAGAGCTAAATTTCGTTAATTCACTAAACTAGCTTGCCTTGCTAAAAACTAAAATTGCAGAGAGGTGAAAGTAAAAATATCACAAATCTTAGAAGATTAAGTGCTTGCCTGGCTCTTAAAACTGCTGTTAATGAAAACACAAAAGTAAGACCTTCTGTAAAAAAGTTTTAGTTTTTGGCTACAAAAATCAGAGGAACAAGCTTCATAGATGTCTGCTCGCCCAAAAAAAGTGTTCCGGACCTGATAAAAAAGATTGTATCAGAACAGCCTAAAACCACTGTTCAAGAAATGTGTGTAGAACTTGTTGGTGAGCTCTATAGCAATAAATGAGTGCAAGAAAATGCCAATTCTGAGAAGCAAGTTACGGAAAATTTGCATGATTGAGGCGTACTAATGAAGAAAAAAAAGCGCTTTTAAGAGTCACGTGCAAAATGCGAATTAAAACTTTACTTCGCAACCTGCTATTGAAGATGTAATTCATGTCACGCAAAAAAATGGACTGAATATATTCATTTGGAATGCACAGAGAATTAAAAGGCAGCACAGGGGATTTTTAATATACTTAAAATATAAAAAAAATAGATCTTGCACTGGTTAAGGAATAATAATTAGGGCAACGAGTCAAATTTAAAATTGCCAACTATATAGCGTACAGAAAAGATAATACACTCACGGACAATGAAATTTGCGCACCTAGAAGAATACATGCTACAACAGCAAATCTTTGCAAATAGGTAGAGTGCGCGCTGGTACGCAAATGGCCCTCATTTGGTGCGAGTGCGTACGACCGCACACCCTGTGGTAGCGCTGCAAGTACGAACCGGCAACCCTATAAATCGACATGTAGTCGATGCCCCATGAAAGCGAAAAGCACCGGCCGACGCAAGCAAGAGTACAGAGTGAAAAGAATGCCGGGTAAAAGCCAGAGACGTCGATTTACGCAACTTACGGATTTTGAGTGAGGCCGGATCATCGGGCTGGTAACCGCAGGGTGGTCGGCGCGCAGTATAGCCAGCCACATAGATTGTTCTGACCATACCGTCCGGCTATGTTGGGAGCAGTGGACACGTGACGTCACTGCCACACGACGGAGCGGCTCCGGACGGATCAGGTGGACCACCGGTAGAGAGGATTGACGGATCGTGCTCCAATCACAAACGGGTCCCACGGGGACCCGGTCCACTATACAGGCAGATGTAGCGGCTCCTGTGTGCCCACGAACCATTTCTTGACGCCTCGCGGAAGCGAATCTTGATCCCAGCGCCCTTTACGTGTGCTGCCATTATTACCGGAACTTCGCCGGCTCCGTTTGCAGTGGTACCAGA
Organism: Macrothele yani; assembly: GCA_039090855.1. NCBI lineage: Eukaryota > Metazoa > Arthropoda > Arachnida > Araneae > Macrothelidae > Macrothele > Macrothele yani. Next base: position 64,206,689 of record CM077006.1, read on the forward strand.
CCAGAGCAACGTGAAACGCCACAGACTGACAACGTGTGGTGTTTAGCGATGAGTGCTGCTTCATTTTGGGGGCAGATGATAATCGTATCCGGGTGTGGAGGTCCCCGGATCAACGGCACAGTCCCAACCTCGCTATCGAGCGCCACACCTCTCCCACTGCAGGCATTATGGTCTGGGGAGCCATTGTTTGCGATAGCCTATCAGCTCTAATAGTGGTACGTAGCTTGTTGATCGGCCAGCGGTATGTGGATGGAATACTATGGCCCCATGTGCTCCCATTCCAGGTGCGCTATACCAGCAGGATAATGCTTGCCTCACACGGCTGGGGTTGCCTAGGACTGCCTACGTCATATCCAGACACTTCCATGGCCTGCCCGCTCCCCGGACATATCCCCTATCGAGCATGTGTGAGACCAGTTGAAATGCCGGCTGCTGCCGTGCCGCACTATCCGGGATTTGGAGCACACCGTCCAACACGTGTGGTCCAGTCTGCCGCTGGATAACAACAGGCGTCTGTTCGCCTCCATGCCGGACCGTATTACACCATGTATCGCCGCACGAGGCGGTGCGACGCCATATTGAAGATGACCGGACTGCGTGCCACGGATCTCTTTGTAATTGTCCTGCAGCTCTGTTTTTGCCGTCATGTGTATCATTCATCTGTATCATTACGTCCATAAAATTTCAGTTCAATCCGATGCTTCCTTCTTCGTGCGCAAATTTCAATGTCTGTGGGTGCACTTTTCGCTCAGTTGGAATCCTAATTGCTACTAAAGACCGTCTGGAACAATATGAAACACCATGTAAGCTAGAAGAGGGTATGGAATCTCACTCAGTTATTATTAAAACGAAAAGTGGATCCATCAGATTTATAGTTATCTATAGTCATCCCTCATATAATATAACCAGAGAAGTGCTAGATAAATTATTTTAAGAGAACAGCACCACCGTGTTAGCAGGTGATTTTTAACAGTAAGCACCATTACTGGTATTGTAACAGGACTAATAAAAGTGTAACTGCTGTCTTCAAATATTTGCTAGATGAAATTACAGATCTGGGGGCACCATCGGAGCCCACCAGAGTGGCACACAGAGGGTCAAACAATGTGCTTGATTTTGCGCTGTTTAAAAACAGCAAATTTCATTATGAATTGTACAGAGAAGCAGCACTCTCCTCTGACCACAATCGCGTGCTACTGAACCTCTGTTCAGAAAAAACAAACAAAGTACCACCCAGAATGGTAATCAACATCAAGCGGTTTAAAGAAAAAATTAATCAAATTGCTCCCCCTGACATTAATAACTGTAGCACAAAAGACCATTACTCTAGCCTCACCTCCCACACAGAACACACACATGTTAGGGAGGCCCTTAATTACAAAAATATTTAAGGGCCCCCTAACATGTGTGTGCGTTCAGGAGGGCGTGCATTGCAGCGATAACTGATCGGTGCATCATGTCGGTTACTTCAAAACATGGTAAATTGGTTTTCATTCTTTTCCAAATTATAGTATCCGGTTTCACTTAACGTTCCAAAAGGGCGGTTTCCTAGGAGCAAATATACACTGACGAGCAATTGAATAAGAGACAGCTGGCGTTAGGCAAATGTGGCGCTGTGGGCGGCCATGTAAACGGAAACGACATGACGTATGCAGCGATCCGACAGTATAAGGAGTGATGCGACGGGAATCAGTAAGAGTCGGACGCAGTATGGGTAAGACGAAGAATCTCAGCGCATTTGATCGTGGGCAAATTGTCGGGGCCCAACGAATGGGTCACTCCATCTCGGAAGTCGTGCAGGCACTGGGATTTTCACGAGCCACTGTGTCATGGGTGCACCGTGAGTACATCGAATCCGGTAAAACCATCCCTGCAAGAGCCAACTGCCGTGGACAACAGCGTGTGGATGAGCGGGGTCATCGTCGGCTAGCTCGCATTGTAACAGCGGATAGACGGACCACAGTGCAAGAAATCACTCGGCAATTTAACGCTGGTGCACAAAAACGTGTAAGCAGTCACACCATCCAGAACCATCTCCTCGCTATGGGGCACAGAAGCCATCGTCCCACGAGGGTCCGCTGCTGACTGCACATCACAGGGTGCAAAGATTAGCATGGGCGCGGGAACATCGCCACCGGACCCTAGACATGTGGAAAAAGGCAAAATGTTGCCTGGACTGATGAGTCGAGATTCACGTTGGTACATGCGGATGGCAGGATACGAGTACGGCGCAAACCACATGAACCGTTGGATCCTTCTTGCCAGCAGGGTACTCTACAAGCTGGTGTGGGTGGCATTCTCGTCTGGGGACTGTTTACGTGGACTTAAATGGATCCCTGGCACGTGTGACATCGTCCCTCACAGGTGAACGTTACCGGGATATCCTGGACGACCATTTGCTCCCGTTTGTGCGTCTTCAACATCCCACTGGGGACCTTGTGACGTGCCGGCCTCGTAGGACGCACACGACATAAAGGCAGATAGCAGCTAGAAGAAACGTCTGCGTAGCTCAGTTGGTAGAGCGACTTGTTCCGGAATAAGTGGACTCGGGTTCAATCCCCGGCGTGGACCAAAAATGACGGAGAAATTTACTTCGTTATAATGGCGCCCGAACTTCCCGGATGACCAGGCCGTTAAAAATCTCGCAATGGTGTGATGTTCTTTCCACAACGCGAGATACGAAAAATAAGAGAATCCATTCTTCAGCGCTTCGAAAAATAAATGTGTGTGATGTTGCATTCCACATACCAGATTGACTGGGAGTTCTCAAGTGCACGTTCGTCAGCGTGTGACTGCCTACGACGATTCATGGTCACGGCTCACCCGTGAGCCATGTCCCCGGCCCTCTTTCGGGGGGGGGGATGTGACGTGCCTGCCTCGCAGGACGCACACGACATAAAGGCAGATAGCAGCAAGAACGAACGTCTGCGTAGCTCAGTTGGTAGAGCGATTTGTTCCAGAATAAGTGGATTCGGGTTCGTTCCCCGGCGTGGACCAAAAATGACGGAAAAATTTACTTCGTTATAACCTGATCCTGCAACAAGACAATGCACCATGCCATCGCTCCCGAATTGTATCCGAATGGTTGGATGAACAATCCACCGACGTAACCTCGCTTCCTTGGCCAGCTAGGTCACCTGACTTCAACCCCATCGAGCACATCTGGGATGCCATCGAGAGAGATGTTCGAGGCTCTGACCCCCTCCATCAAATCTTCGTGAACTGCGGGAGCTTATTCAGGGGTCGTGGATCTATGGCTTCCCAACGCTTCCGGTGTCTTCTCGGGTCCATGCCGAGACGAATCGCCGCCGTCATCAGGGAGAAAGGTGGTGCTACTCGTTACTTGACAGGTATCTCTAATTCAATTGCTCTTCATTGTAGTTTCCATGCTATTTCTACGAGAACCAGGAGGTTGTGAAGGAAACAGCTGAGAGCGCTTATGTGACTTTGAACGTGCGTGCACTGCCTTCGGCTCCAGCATGAAAGTGTTCTTCTTACTTATACATCACAAGAAACAGAACAACTTCCCTTATTTGGCCATTGTCATTCCATCGGTGGTAGCAGCCTGGTGGCGACAAATCTACACCACTTTCCCGATGCGTGCAGTGCTTCCCTACCAGTCTTGAATTAGGTAGTTGTTTTACTTGAGATTCATGAAGGATTATACAGGGTGTGTTTGTCAAACTCATTTCCATCACATTCCTTCTGTAAGAAGAAAGTTTTGACTTCCGCACGATAAAGCTATAGAAACAAAAGTAGCGAAACGGCAGAGAACAGGAACATTTTAGTACCTAATGAAAAGATGACAAATTTATAAAGAGGTATTATTAAATTACTCGTATAACAGATTTTTTCTACAGTCATGTATTCCAAGGATAATATCACAGCGCCAGCTAACAGGATATATGAACATAGAGTGCATAAGAAAACAAGTATTCTTCGTGGTTAGGAGGTTCTTTTTTTTTTTTTTTTTTTTTTGATTGCAGGTTTAACGACCACCGTGAGCAACTCAATGGGCTATAAGCAGTCGCCCGTCCCTAATTTAGGGTCACTGGTTCCAGGGAAGGGAGAGAGCCAGTGCCGTAAGACAAACACAACTTCCATGCCTCACCAGGATCCGAACCCGGACCCCTTCGGACGAATGATCAGAGGCCAACGCCTTAGACCACTGCGCCACCGGGGCGGCATTAGGAGGTTCAGGAGGTGGTGCTCACTACACAATCATTCAATGCAATAAAAACAAAAATACCCAAACTGTATCTTATACTCGGGCAACTCCGGGTACAATTCAGCTATAAAAACATTTGCATTTGTATATCACTACATGCCTTTGTGTAAATTACATTGATTGATATAGACTCATAAGGAATTGCGAAATTGATTTGTTTACATGAACCAGAATAACTTACTGCTTTAATGAAGTCTCCTTATAATGTCCTTTACACGGACCAAAATAATTTACTGTCCCTTACCACGTGGTCTCCTTTTAATTTCAGTAGTACTGTCTGCAGTAAAAGCAATAACATATATAATGAATAAGGCTTTTAACTAAGCTAAGCTAATTATTGTGAATATAGCTTTCACTACCACTACAGCTAAGCTAAGCTTCTACTCAGCTAATATTATGATGAATTCAATGCTTGTACTAAGCTTCTAATAGTGAATTCAAATGGTTGTTGTTACTAGTTAATTAAGATCATGAATAAAGTCTCCTGCTAGTAGTGTAGTAATAGTAATGAACAAACTTATAACTGGTAGTAATGTTGTAGTAGTAATTAAGATGAATAAAGTTTTATGCTGGTTGTTACTAATAACACTAAATGAAATAAACCTAACAGCCAGACAGAGGTCTGACAGTAACTATGAACTGAGAAAAACGTACTTACAACAAATTCTTTATTATTGACTTCTCGCTCTCACATAAACGAACTCTCTTTATACAGCACCAAACGCTCTCTCTCTATCAACAACCAACGCTCTCCTTCACATAAACCAACGCTCTCTCCGTGCAACAACAAACGCTCTCCCTACACACATCAACAAAAAGCTCTCTTTAAGTATCGTTGAACGCGCCTATTTATACTGGCTACCACCACGTCATGACTTACACTCATTGCCAGATCTCATTCAGCGGGTGAAATAACATCTCGTTCAGTAAGAAGATAATTTACATAGAAAAATAAAATAACCAGAGATAGTAAAAATCAAAAGGAAAGTGAATCGAGAGTATACGTTACACATAAATATAAATTGTATTAAATTGTACAGTTCATGCAGGAGAAGTGCCACAAAATTCATGAGACTAAAATCTTGCAACACAACAGACTATCAAATTATAACCATAGGACTCTATTCCGGCATGTTAAGCAATTTCTAAAGTTTGTTCAGGATATAATAACAGGTGATCCGTTTTGGTGAGTTCTTTGTTACAAATTCAGACCCAATTCCATCTTTAGTATACACCTGCTTTATTGGCTACCAGATGACACAAGGCTTTTATTTTAACAGAATTTTCATGATCCGGGAGTGATGCTGCCTATCATCTTTCTGAAATCGTGTGCATAACTGGTTAGGAGAGAGCTCAATGTATACGTCCAGGGCCTTTTCCAAACTTCCCTGTCGCCGAGAATTAATCTTTGCTGTTCACCTTTGCGGACTTGCAATGTGATATGAAAACTCTCTTGATGGCTTAATATGCATTACAAATCTAACGTTTTCAGGAGAAACGTGGGAAGCATAGCATGCTGCACTGTAAAAAATTCCTGAAATTCACGAACCATTTCCCCGTGATTTATTTCGTGAGTTAACAAAGTATAATCCAGATTCAACCTTTTCCGTGAAATCAAGAGAAAAACCTGGTTCACCGATTTTTCATACGTAAATTGACAGAAATACTTCTTTTAATCTTTCGCTAGTTAACATTTGGCCGTTTTTAAAATGTGTTAACGGAAAATCCTCAATTTTTGGGGAACCTTTCCGTGATTTAGTTCGTATATTAACGGGGAATTTTCTTACTTTTTCCGTATCCATACGACGGGAAATGTTCATTAATAAGAGCGGTTCGCTGGAATACTTGAGGTTTGATTAACTATCAAATTTCAGTCGTCAACTGGCGGACCTGATTTTGAGGCTCTGTAATGAGACTGGATATTGTGCATAGCGTATCACATGAAATTATAGTTATTGTGGCAACGGAAATCTCTCCAGCCCTCCCAGTTGATGCACCTGCTATTGTATATTATATTTCATAAGAAACCGGTTACTTAAAGTGTCGTACGGATGATTGTATGATGCCTATGTATCAGTTTGTGAACTCCTTAACACAAAAGCTGAATATATTTTAGGGTTTTATGAAAGTGTAGTATAAAGCAGTACATTTCACCTTTTCTTAAACATAACTGAAAGTAATTATCAGTTTTTAGAAAATCTCGAGTTCCAAAAGACTGTTGTTTTGAAAAATCATGATGCGAAAAAAAAAATCCAATATGTGATAAACCGTCCGACCGAAACATTAAATGTCTTATAAACCTAATCAGAAAATAATAAGCTATTACAGGAAACAAAATTACTAATTTGCCGCATTCATAGCGAAAAACATTTCATCATCCCGCGACTTTAGTGCTCTTCGTTTCTATCTTAAACATGACCAAGCGGCAAATATTTTGCTAGCTCAGTCGGTGGCGCTTCTCACTGGCGTACAAACTATCGCGGGCTTGATCCGCACCTTCGTACGGCAGGAAAAAGTTCCGCAATTCGAATGGTGAATATTTCACTGAAGGCAAAATCAAGTTTTTTGAAACTCGAAAAACTTCTATAATACACACCGAAAGACCTGAAACTGGCATTTTTGTAAACAAACGGAACCAGTGAAAACGGAAAATCTATTAAAATATTAGTTCCCATTGTTACAAAAGGAAATTTTTTAAAACGGAAATTTCGTTAAAAGTCGGAGTTTTACTGACAACTTTGCTGCACATTATTTTTAGGAATTTTCCATGAACTCACGTCACTTATTTTTTTCAGTGTGGAACAAACCATGATCAGAACTTACGACATAACGGAAAACTGGCTGGGTGCTTGTAATAAATTTCCTCACAATGTAATTTTCACGAGAAAGGCTGCAATTAAGAAAATTGCGTTACTTTCATCGGGGATTTAGAAAACAGTTGTCACGAGAAAGGCTGCAATTAAGAAAACTGCGTTTTTACTTTCAACTGGAATTTAGAAAAAAGAACTTCAGAGCAGGAAAAGGGGGACTTTCTCTTGAATGTTTAGTATTCGTAAATAATCAGTTATCACTCATATTACTTGAATTTTGCTTTCACACAAGAAATCATGTGTTTTTAGGAAATTATTTAGAACAGATGTACTTTATGTTTGGTGAACGGTCACACAAATACTGTGGTATCGTTTAGAAAACTTTCCATAACATTATCTCAGCCGCTGAACGTCAGTTCTACTGTTAAATATTAAAATCTTAGGATGTGACGCTGAGATATCGTTTTGAACATTGCGTTTACATCACTACAGTGAAGTAACAGCACACTCCTTTCCAACCCTTATAATGTTAGAAACCCACTTAGGATTCACTAGTGTAAATGAAGGTAGCAGAAAACCCTTAGTGGTAGTAAGTGTTTCCTGTAGAGGTACAGATATTTCTACGGTAACTATTTTTTTGATGACTTGTACATGAAGAGACGAATTGGCTACGTTGACATACAAAAAATTATAAAAATCAGTCATAGAATAAGCTAATACAATACATTTAGAAGGGTTGCTCAATAACTAACAATGATCTTAACAAGAACAAGGCTACAACAACGACGTAACTTCCTACAGCAAATGTCTGGCTGCCCTATCGTTAAAAATAACTTTCATTTTTAACATCTTTCTCTCTCTGGCACGTATTTATATTTTAGCTGACTGACTACCTGTGATGCCACATATAACAGAAACACCTGGTAGTTCAGATATGACGTTAAATACGGAAAATTACAACGAGAGATAACCAAAATTTGCATGATATACAGCAAACGAAAACGGAAATTTAAATAGGCCGTATACGTAATATCTGTATTAAATCTGTCCCATTCATACGAGTTGAACAGATTTAATACAGATATTAGGTCACTCAGACAAACATTACATCCTCACTTATTTGAGTTTTCAACACACGCTATGTTCTCAATGCATTTATGAAACCTGCACTACTTCAGCTACGTCACGTCATTCGTTTTCTAAATGTATGGCTGCACAGAACAATCGTATTGATTCGGTAACGCATGCAAAAGCAGACTCTGCATTGCTTCAGCTATGTTACAACAACTTGTTCCTCAATGTTGAGAAGCACAGGATGGTCTGAAAAATGTGATGAAATTACTCAGAAAGCAGAGATGTGACGTGCCTGTCAGCAGGACGCACACGACATAAAGGCAGATAGTAGTCAGAACAAACGTCCGCGTAGCTCAATTGGTAGAGCAACTTATTCCGGAATGAGGGGATCCGGGTTCGAATCCCGGCGTAGACCAAAAATGACGGAGAAATTTACTTCGTTATAATGGCGCCCGAACTATCCGGATGATCCGACCGTTCAAAATCTCGCAATGGTGTGATGTTATTTCCACACCGCGAGATAGGAAAAATCAGAGAATCCCTTTCTCCAGCGCTTCGAAAAATAAATGTGTGTGACGTTGCATTCCACACACCAGATTGACTGGGAGTTCTCAAGTGCACGTTTTAGAGTGGATGGCTGCCTGCAACGATTCATGGTCACGGCTGATCCGTGGGCCATGCCCCAGGCCCTCTTTCGGGGGAGATGTGACGTACCTGCCAGCAGGACGCACACGACATAAAGGCACATAGCAATCAGAATAAAACGTCCGCGTAGCTCAATTGTTAGAGTGACTTATTCCGGAATGAGGGGATCCGGGTTCGAATCCTGGTGTGGACAGAAATGACGGAGAAATTTACTACGTTATATACCTTTACATTACCCTCAGTTATGTTATGCTTAACATTTTGATAAACTTTCAAATGCATAGAACGGTCAGATTAATGATGCAATCGCATTTAGAGAACAAGCTTTTGCATCGTTTATTCATACTTTTCACGTTGATGAACATTAAGATTTGTTTTTCAAATAAGGTAACGTCATTTATACATTGTCCCTTGTTCGCGTCAGTTGCGTTACTTAAAGCTTTTCAGGTAACGTTGCCGCCCCTGTGGAGCAGTGGTCTAAGCGCTGGCTTCTGACCGTTCATCCGAGATGGGTCCGGGTTCGAATCCCACTGAGACATGGATGTTGTGTTTGTCTAACACACTGGCTCTCTCCCTTTTCTAGAACCGGTGGACCTAAATTAGGGACGGGGGAGGCTGTTTATAGTCCATTGAGTTGGTCACGGTGGTCGTCACACCCCTCTCCCTAATAAAAGATAACGTGCCTTTGGAGTGCTTCAGATGGAGGAGTTTACATTTTTTATAAATATTGCAATAAGTGGAATAATGACAAGTGCTCTGATAACATATCGAAAAACGTGCTTCAAGTTGCACCATTTAGTGACGTCAAAATATGTTGATGAATGCCGAATCCACACAATGGTCAGAAAGATATAGTGATATCACTTAGAGAGTGCACCTTTACATCTTTATTCTCCCATGGTATATCTGTTGTTAAAAAACGCTAAAATACCTGAAATGGCAGGTTTAATGTTTCAGACGTTACTACATTTCATCAGCTGTTCAGCTGAGTACTGTTGATAAAGATAAGTTTTGCAAAGAACACTGGTCGTAAAAGGCATACATCGTTTCTCTTCTATTCGCTTTACTGATTTTTCTTTCAGATGCACTTTCACAAAAGAAAAAAGAACGAAAAATAAAAAAGCTTGACGACGGGCATGTCATGTTCTTGTACGTTCGCCTATGGGTCCATGGGTCCGATAACAGAATTTGCAGAGTGACAATCAATGTAATTACCCATAGCAAAGTCATACAAAATGAAAAAGTAAATAGCGACTTCAAGAACCATACAAATTGCAGGATAGATTCATGTAAATTATAATAATATTGTGAGAAAAAATCACAAATGTATCTCAATGTTACTTTTCTTTGTAAAATAAAGAACTATTAAATCCATTGATGTACCTTTGCATAATAGTGAGTAGTATTTTTTATTTAATTTTATTGTATTCTGGCATATTAGTTTCCTTTTCAATTTCCACCTCACTTGTTATCTTCAAAGTTTTCTTAAACTTTCTAATCAGAACATGACCATGGTCTAAGGAAAATCTGGATGACGCAGTACCAGAGACACATACTAAATGAAACACATCTCATTTATTATATTTAGTAATCATATCTATTTTCGTTTTCAAACGATTTCAAACGCAACATGCGAGTGCGGTGTATGGTACGATATTTCCGTAAAACCTCAAATAAAAAAGTGATAGGTATAAGGAAGACAGCAAATTCGAATTGATGTTCTGTGACAGCATTGACTTAAATAAGCAGATCACAGGATTAAGATAACAAATGTACAACCCAAGTTTTCTTGTTTTTACTCCTGGAAAGACAGAATAAATATTCTTTTCAGCGACACTTAGCAGTTGCATTGGAAAGAAGATCGGCTTCAGAATAAATCGGCTTGATTCTACGTAATGCGGAAACAGTTTTCCAGTCTATTCTCTAAGGATAGGAGTATTGTGAAAAATGCAAATGAGTTACATAATGCGAAATCTGCGAAAGCAAAAGCAAATCTGGAAATGTCTGGAAAAGCCTGGCTAGTTCGTACATATACCATACAAAAAAAAGAAGCTTCACAGTGTTAAATAAAGAACCCTAAGTGGAAATTGGGCCTCAAGAAAGGTGGTTATTCTTAGCTTTAACACAAAAATATTTCGGCTGTCGAAAGAATTCTAGAATAGAAGAAATCTCATCCGTAGACGAGTGGACCGAACAACAGACAAAGCGACAGCATATTATAGTTTGACACACATGTGTATACGCGACTCATACAGACATTGTGCCAATTATCTGGAGGTCCTCCCTACAACGGAATTTTTTAATTTTTCAGACACCATTCGTTTGTACCACGTATGAACTGGAATGAACTCCGTTTTTTTCGTTTGAATCGCAATAGTTTTGGAGTTATTTAAAAAACTAAGTGTGGAGAGGGAGTAGTGAAACGACACCCCCCCCCCCCGCCCACACACACACACCACCGAATTTTAAAAAAAAATTGCACCATTCGTTTGTACTACGTATGAACCGGAATGAATTCCATTTTTTTCGTTTGAACCGCAATAGTTTTTGAGATATTTAAAAAACAAAGTGATATTTAAAAACAAGATATTTAAAAAACAAGGCTGGTGAAATGGTGTCCCCAAAAAATGGAAATTTCAAATTTCAACAAAGCCATTCGTTAATAAATCGTATGAACCGGAATAAACTCCATTATCATCGTTTGAACCGGAATAGTGTTTGAGATATTTAACAGATAATATTGAGACTTTACATATAAATATAGGAGGCCGACAATTTCACCAGCGACCCCCCCCCCCCCCCCCCATGGAAATTTTAAAATTTCAAAATAGCCATTCGTTAGTAAATCGTATAAACTGGAATGAACTCCATTTTTATCGTTTGAACCGCAATATTTTTGAAATATTTAATAAATAATATTGAGAATTTACATATACACAGAGAGACAGACCATTTCACCAGCTCACCCACTATAGAAATTCAAAATTTCAAAATAGGCGTTCTTTAGTAAATCGTATGAACCGAAAAGAACTCCATTTTCATCGTTTGAACCGCAATAGTTTTTGAGATATTTAAAAAAGAATGTTGATGGCCCACGATTTCAGCTGCACCCTCCCCCTCCCTTGGACTTTTCCTGTTTCAGGATAGCTTTTCGTTTCGTTAGCATCGTGTGAACGGGAAAGTGCTCCATCTTTTTATCGTTCGAATCTGGAGGATGGTTTTTGAGATATATGAAAAAGTAATTTATTTTCAAAAAGTCTTGCGTTCGTTCCTATCATTACCTTAAAGAACTCTCCGTTTCTAGCTTTGAACCGCAGCAGTTGAAAAGACATTCTGGCGCAGTGGTCTAAGGCGCTGGCCTCTGATCATTCGTCCGTAAGGGGTCCGGGTTCGAATCCCGGTCAGGCATGGATGTTGTGTTTGTCTTACGGCACTGGCTCTCTCCCTTCCCTGGAACTAGTGACCTTAAAATATAGCCCCTTGAGTTGCTCACGGTGGTCGTTAAACTTCCAATCAAAAAAAAAAAAAAAAAAAAAAAAAGACATTCCGAAAACAACGTGACGGTTTCAACATCTCTTCAGTGTGTCTCAAGGACCAGTACACAAGAGAACAGGAAAATCCATGGAATAGCAAAACAGCAAAAATCTCGGAGCGGAAACAAACAACGCAATGCAGTCTGCAGTAAATATACACGGCAGTCTGTAGTAAACATACAAGGCAGTCTGTAGTAAACATACAAGGCAGTCTGTAGTGAACATACAAGGCATCACAGAAAGAAACGGAGCATGGCAAAGGCACAAAGCAGTCTGTTGCAATCGTGCGAGGTAGTCGGTGGCAGATGCAACACGAGGCGAAGCACACAGGGAACAGTCACTGAGCAGAGGAACGGCTGAGCCAGCAAATAGAGAAAGCACCATACCTGCAATCAGGGAGCAACATGATGAGTAGAAAACCGAAGAACTATTCCTTCTTCCTTTTAAGGAAAAAAACGAAATTATTGCTGTCCGTCTGTGGTTATACGGCGCCATCCTCCGACAAAAAGAGAAATAATGGTACCAATGCCACTCTTTGGAAAGAAACACGACATTAAGGAAAAACTATTACTTTCTTTAAAATTGGCATTTTCTGTCTAACAGTGGCATAGCAGTTAGACATACTATACAAAACATAGCAGGGTAGGAAGCAACACATGGCACTCCGGGAAAATCGGGCCGGGGGCATGGTTGAACCACAGAAAAACAGGAGCAGAACGAAAGGTACGAGGCAGTTGGTGATGGTCATGTATAGCGGGCGCAGGCATGACATCGTAAGACAAAGCACACAGAAAAAAGTCACAAAGCAGAATGATGAGTAAAAAAAAACGAGGCAAGAGAGAAAACACTACACAAAGAGGAGAACGAAACAACAAGGGCTGAAAGACGCAGGGAGAAACACAACAGAAATCAATCATCAAACAAAACCACACAGGAGCTAATCAGGCGGACACCGAAGATGCAGACGATGTTGAGCATGACAAATGAAGTCGTCAAGACAAAAATAGTAACGTTCAACTTCCGGGTAAGAGCCCGGAAGGTTAAAAAATGCAAAGTAAAATGCGCTAAGTTCGTCAACCAGAGATGAGTATACTGCCGGATCGTTGGAAGCAATAAAGTGATTAAGTGGATCATCGTGAGAAGAGTCAAAGAACAATGGGAAAGCGGCATCTAGATAAAGAGTCTGCGTAAACTCGGGAACAACCTGAAGGCGAGCAACAGGATCAGGCACAACAGAGGGACTGTCAAGAAGGCGAGCAAAAGTGACGGCAGCAGGATCAGGAGCGGAGCCTGGCGAAGAACGATGAGGAGGACACATAACCACAGCGGCACGCTTAGCGAATCTTGCGATTAGACCGATGACGGCGTTTCTTATTAGGAGCAATACCAGTAGGGAAATGTTGACGAAGTGAACGAGACGACGTAGAAGGAACAACAGGTGGCGTCTCAGGAATCTGACGAGGTGAATGGGGTACAAAGTCGGATGACATATGCAAGGAGGTAACTGCAGGAACAACAGAAGCCGGGGAGGGTGGGGTTTCAAACGAATCTAGAAGAGGAGCTGTGCGAAAGAGCGGGGACCGATCATGGGGACCAGAAAGCGAAGCAAAGGCAACGGCACTAGAGGTATCAGAAGAGCCCCGAGAAGGTGAAAAGGGCGGAGAGCACACCGGAGTACTAGAACCGGTGGAGGAAAAATGAGCGTATGAAAGTGGCGAAGCCGACGTACGCAGCGGCGATGGTGGAGCAGAAAATCCCGGGATCGGGATAGACGAGGTGACGTGCAAAAACAAAGAAGGCAGCACCTGAACAGGCGGAGAAGGTGCGGCAACAGGATGTGACAAAGTCCGGACAGCACACGATGAAAAAGAAAGCAATATATACGAAGGCACCAAAGCAGGAGCGGTAGATCCAGCTGTACCCACAACAGGCGATGCTGGCGGGGAAGGAAAAGACCAACGGAGGCAGATAACGAAGATGGAGATGGAGACTAAGAATGTGTGAACGGATCAGGCGAAGGCGTGGTGACTGGAAGCGAAGAAAGAGGTTCTGCGACGGGAACTTGAGCAACCATTGAGGAAGAACAGGAAGAAATGAGGGGGCACTACGAGAGATGGTGGCCAGGCTGTTTACATGAGATGCAATGATAGGCAGTGAATACGTTGATTACGACGTTGTGATGACAACAAATCACCTGAAAAGTAGTGGGGCAGTAAGAAATAAAGTCTGTGTCAGGGGAAAACACTAAGGCTTGGCGGCGGAAGCCTAAATTAGGACGATCACCTTGATCAACATGGGCGGCGGGAAGCTTGCGGATATCACCAAGAACGCGCCCACACCAAGAAGGAAAAGCATGTAAAAAGTCATCGGTCGCATCCGGAGGTACAGGATACAAATTAAGAAGAGCGGGAGGATGTGCAAGGGGGATAGGGACTAAGCTATGATCTCCAACGGAAAGGCTAGTCGATAGGATTTGAGAAACAAACTCAGATGAAGAAAAATATACAAGAACGGACTTAGGCTTTCTAGCGAAATGTGTAATTGCACCGGGATGGAGAAACGACAATGCAGACATATAGACGAGCAACTTGACATTAGGTAAGGCTTCGAACTTGACACTTTAACTAAGAGTTGAAAGCATTGACTTACCAAGAGCTGAGGATTCAGATACGTGTGCAATAAGCGTGGAACCTTGACGTGAAATATAGGAGTCCAAGGCTGTCGCGAGGAAAGTCGGAGACGTTGAACACGGATCTGTAGCAAGATGAAAAGAAGAGCAGTCCAGGGACGCATCCAACACCCTTGGAGGACAAGTCATGAGCAGCACATGGTGACGTGAGAGGGAAATCAAATTCAGAAGGAGAAGCACAGGCGATGGACAATGTGTAGAAAGGAACGGCGAAGGGCACACAGATCCGCTATGACAAGTGTAGAACCAGGAACGACCGGAGGAGGCAGCGCAGAGAACCACTGTCAATGGGTGGAGCACCAGGAAGGTAATCGACACAACGGTGAAGGCAGCGCAGAGAACCACTAACGATGATTGGAGCACAAACACGGGAGACAAACGTAGACACAGCAGCAGGAAGGCTACTACATGCAGCAGACGGTTTTGGAGCAAAAAGTCAAGGCGAGTCTCGTTGGGCAGATTGTAAACAGGCCCAACGAGATGAATTATAAAGGAATATCGGGAACTCTTTTTGCATTGGGAAGCTAGAACAGTGAGAGAACGACGATCCTAGCATTTTAATATTTATCTGATCCATAATTTCGCCGTCAAGAGCGAAATGCAAATTCCACCGATTTCAAAATATATTTTGCTTCATATCGTTGCTCAAAAATCAGATTAAAACACTTTCGACGCCTATTAAAGCTACCATATTTACATACAGCTTATTGTATCTTAATATTACCGAATTTTTCTGTTACGACGAGCAACTACGGACATTACTGTTTTTGAAAATTGCAACGCCAAAAGAGTACAGCGCTATTCAAAAGAAATTTATATCACAGATTCCTCATGTTGCAGAAGATAACTGATTATATTTTTAGAGCTATAGAAGATTTTTCCACTCAAATCTCAGTATTATTTGTTCAGTTGCTGTCTACCAAAGAGGGTAGGCAGCAACTGAACAAATAACTAGGATGCGAATGAATAATTAATACACACAATTGACGTAGATTAGGAACATCAAACAGAAGTCATCGCTCTTTCCACGATTTTAAGTGAGTCATGGAAAAATTATCATCGGCCGCCAACGAAAATCGAACCCAGGGTCTTCCAGTTACTCGCCGGACATGCTACCACTGCACCAGTTGATGCATATCATCTTTGGGGAATCCCCAGCATTGTGCGGGGCTCCAAGAAGTAACCAGTCATGTGGTTTGGCAGTTAATCACATGTGATTCTGGAAAATTCGAGGCCGCTGTAGTGCAGTGGTGGCATGTCCAGCGCGTAACTGGAAGACCCTGAGTTCAATCCTCGGTGGCGGCCGATGAGAATTTTTCCGTGACTCACTTAAAAACGTGGAAAGAGCAATGACTTCTGTTTGATATTCTTAATCCACGTCAATTGTGTGTATTAATGCAGGAGAATTACAGAGGCATCTGTGGCACGCAGTCCGGTCATATTCAATAGCGCGTTGCACCGCTTCGTGCGGCGATACATGTTGCAATATGGTCCAGCATGGAGGCGAACAGACGCCTGATGTTGTCCTGCTGAAGTAGGCCCACACTTGTTGGACGGTGTGCTCTAAATCTCGGTTAGTGCGGCACAGAGTCAACCGGCGTTTCAACTGGTCCCAAACATGCTCGATAGGGGACATGTCCGGGGAGCGGGCTGGCCATGGAAGTGTACGGACATAACGTAGGCAGTCCTGGAAAACCCGAGCCGTGTGCGGGATTGCATTATCCTGCTGGTATAGCGCACCTAGAATCCCGGCCAGGAGTGGGAGCACATGGAGCCGTATGATCTCATCCACATACCGCTGGCCCGACAATGATCCACGTACCACTACTAGAGCTGATCGGCTATCGTAGGCAATAGACCATAAAGGCTCCCCAGACCATAATGCCTGCAGAGGGGTAGGTGGGACGCTCGATAGCAAGGTTGGGATTGTGCCGTTGACCCCGGGACCTCCACGCCCGGACACGATGATCATCTGTCCCCAAAACGAAGCGACACTAATCGCTAAACAGCACACGTCACCAGTCTGTGGCGTTCCTCTTCGCTCTCGCCTGGCACCATTGCAAACGGAGCCGGCGATGTCCCGGTGTTAATGGCGGCACACGTAATGGGCGCTGGGATCGCAGATTTGCTTCCGCGAGGCTTCAGAAAATGGCTCGTTGGCACACAAGAGCCGCTACATTTGCCTGTAGAGTGGAGAGGGTCCGCGTGGGATCTGTTCGTGCCTACCTCACGATCCGTCGATCCTCCCTACGGGTGGTCCTTCTGGTTCGTTCGGAGGCACCCCGACGTATGGCAGTGCCGTCACGTGCCCACTGCTCACAACACAGTCGGACGGTACGGTCAGAACTATTCACGTGGTGGCTTATACGGCGCGCCGACCAACCTGCTGTTTTCAGCCCGATGATCAGACCTCTCTCAAAGCCCGTAAGTTGCGTACATCGACGTCTCTGGAGTCTACCTGGCATTCTTGTCACTCTGTGCACTTGCTTGCGCAGGCCGGTGCTTTTCGCTTTCATGTGGCATCGACTACTCGCCGGTTTATAAGGCTGCCGGTTCGTGCTAGCAGCGCTGCCACAGGGTGTGCGGTTATAGGCACTCGCACCAAACGCACCCTAGCTATTTGAAAAGTTTCGCGGTTGTAGCATGTTTTCTTTTAGGTGTGCAAATTTCTGGTCCGCGAGTGTACAAGAAGCAAGTGGAAAAATTGAAACTTCACTCTCCCAAGTTTTCACCAGCTGTCTCAACGAAGGTAAGATTCCTGAGCATTGCGATAATGCTACAATGATCCTGCTACATAAAAAAGGTGACGTTGAGGATCTCAGGACCTACAGGCTCATCAGCCCCCTATCAGTTGTTTATAAAATCTTCACTAAAGTTCTTTCACACCGCTTGAAGGTGGCACTGGACATGGCTCAACCGAGAGAGCAAGCTGGATTCAGGAGTGGCTACAGCACAATTGATCATATCCACGTACTGAGAGAACTAATTGAAAGAACAAGAGAATATGAACTCCCATTATGCAAGGCTTCTATTGATTATGAAAAGGCCTTCGATTCCGTAAAACCATCAGCAGTTACAACTGCTTTGAAATCCTGCGGTATTGCAGATGCATACATTAGCATTATTAATAATAATATCTATGAAAATGCAACTGCAAAAGTTTGGATATTTGAGGATACAGCACTAATAAAAATTGGAAAGGGAGTGAGACAAGGAGACACCATATATCCCAAGCTCTTTAATGCCGCATTGCAAAGTGTTTTTCAATCACGGAACTGGGACAAAGAGAAAAAGATTTATGCAGATTATTCAAATCACGTTTGTTTTGCTCATGACGTTGTAAGGCAAAAGTGATGTATATTGCTTTTACAAGAAACGAAGATTTATTGATTGACGGTGAAAAGCTTGAGACAACCGATACCTACATTTATCTTGGGCAGCAGATATGAAGTAAGGGTCACATTGATGAAGAAATTAATCGGCGTATAAAACTTGGATGGAGAGCTTTTGGAAGAAACAGTACAATTTTTACGAGAGGTATGCCATTATGTCTTAAAAGAAAAGGGTTTAATCAGTTCATCTTGCCAGTGCTTACGTATGGAGCAGTGACATGGACCTTAACTAAAAAAGACAAAGACTGCAGGCAACGTGAAAAAGCCTGGCGAAATGCATGCTTGGTGTAACCAGGAATGATAAGCAGAGGAACTCATGGATAAGGAAAAGGACAGGAGTTGACGACAGCATGACCACAATGAAATCACTGAAATGGCAAGGGCATGACATGTTGCTAGAAGAACGGACCACCGACGGAAAACCGAAATTTTAGAATTTATTCCGAGAGACAGAAAAATACCAAGAAGAAGACCCTATGGGAGATGGATGGATGAAATTCGAAAGCATGCCGCTGTGTCGTCGAGGAGACAGGCTCAAGACAGACAATTGTGGAAGAAACTTGGGGAGACCTTCATCCAGCAGTGGATTCATAATAGTTGACGATGATGATGATACATACATATATATATATAGAGAGACGAACGAAGAGTTACATCCGCAGATGTGGCGAACTTAACACGCATCCCATTGCTTGAAAAGACGACGCATACCGTCCACGAAGAAGAACTTTCGTTTCTCCTTGAACCATTTGGATCTGTCAACATGAAAGTCACATGTTGACAGATCCGGGCTTTTCTGACTGGGTGATGCAGAACCTCTCACCCTTTCCATGCTAACGCGTCCTGCATAATGTTCGCAACATGCGGACGAACATCGTTGTGCAACAGAATCACACCACGCGAAAGCATGCCAAGACACCTATTCTTGATGGCTTTATGCAGCTTGTCCACTGTTTCGATGTAGTGGTTGGCATTGCTGTTCACGCGAGGCTCTTTAAAGTCCACCAACAAAGGCCCTTCATGGTCAAAA
Source organism: Macrothele yani (assembly GCA_039090855.1). Classification (NCBI taxonomy): domain Eukaryota; kingdom Metazoa; phylum Arthropoda; class Arachnida; order Araneae; family Macrothelidae; genus Macrothele; species Macrothele yani. The sequence continues at coordinate 64,226,090 of CM077006.1, forward strand.
AATGCGGTCAGCATAACCTAACCGGCGGAGTCCTGTGACTTGAATTTTTTGTGTTTTGGTGATCCGGCATGTTTCCATTGTATCCTCGCTGGTTTGCTGAATGGCTCAAAGTGGTAGCACCGCGATTCGTCGCCTGCGACTATGCGCGATAGAAATGCATCACTCTCTGCTTCGTAACGCAGTAAGTGGTTCAAACTCCAACCCATGCTTTCTTCATTAAGTGGTAGGTCAACATCCACGGGATTCATTGTAAACACACCTTCCGATATTGCAGTGTCTTCGTAACCACAGTTTGAACTGTACCGAATATCATAGCAAAGTCCTCCGTTTGCGAACGTAAGCCCCGACGACGGTCCACCCGTATTGCTGCATCAATATTGGCGCTGGCTTCGTCTGTCGCAACAACATGCGCCTGGTCCGGTAGCGGAAGATTTTTCCTTTCCTCATGTCCTTCCCGAAACATTCGCGCACAGCCCGTCACTGTTGTCTTCGACATACATTTGTCACCATACACTGTCTGCATTCTGCGATGAATTTCGACAGGTTGACATCCTTCTGCTGTTAGGAATTGAATCACCGCTCGCAGATCCACCTTGAACGGATTGGGAATCACACCGGCCATGGTGTCAACGATCTGCAGCACAAACCACACATGCGAAGGGAACGAATGCGTGCTCACTTCTGCATTGGTCTTCGCTTATCACACGAGGTGTGACGTTATCATTCTCCCCGTGTGCAGGCTCACGTGACGCGGTACTAACGGGTTTCATTTGATCGCGCCTCATACATCCTATGAGCGTGTACACACACACATACCTACACACATATATATATATAGCCCCCTCCCAACAGGAATTCCTGGGTGCGGCACAAGCCGTACGCCATGGTTTTGGGCGCAACTGTGTTCAGTTCGCAATCTCGGCTGATACGACATGACAGAACTCTCAACAGCCAGCAATACATCACGGATGCTTTACAGGCAGACGTGATACGCTTCCTCCAGAAATGCCCTGATGCTATATTCCGGCAGGACAATGCTCGATCACATGTAGCTCGGAATGTTCAACACCTCTTCTATGCGCGGCAGATGTCGTTCTTTTCCTGGCCTTCACGTTCGCCGAATATGTCCCCGATCGAGCATGTCTGGAACATGGTAGCTAAACGCCAGGCCCGTCAAGCGCGTCCGCCACTCAGCACAAATGAACTATGTTTTTGCATAGGAGCAGCCTGGCAGGCTGCTTCTCAGAACAATATCAGAAACCTTTTCATTGAAAGCCACGCCGTGTACAGACTGTTATTGTTGCTCCAAGTGGCTTCACACGATACTGAGATTTGAATGGACAAAATCTTCTGTAGCTCTACAAATATAATCAGTTATCTCCTGCAACATGAGGAATCTGTGATATGAATTTATTTTGAATAGCGCAATTCTGTTTTTGCGTTGCAATTTTCACAAACAGTATTTGTTCGTCGTAACAGAAAACTTCGGTAATATTAAGATACAATAAGCTGTATGTAAAAATGGTGCATTCAATAGGCGTCGAAAGTGTTTCAATCTGATTTTTGAGCAACGATATGAAGCAAAATATATTTTGAAATCGGTGGAATTTGCATTTCGCCCTTGGCGGCGAAATTATGGATCAGATAAATATTAAAATGCTAGGATCATCGTTCTCACTGTTCTAGCTTCCCAATGCAAAAAGAGGCTGATATCAAATCAGACTTAGAGGTCCACAGATAAACGTATACAGACAGATATATAGTGAAGGTATAAGTACATCCTTTAGTTTTCAAAGACCGTGCAGGAAACTGTTCCACTTTAACGCGCTTCGGTCGAAAGGAAGTGCAGAGCAGAAGCACCCTTAAATTTAAAACAAACTTCCTTGAAATTGTCCCATCTAAACAATTGTCTTTGTACGATACTTGAGTCACACAGCATCCCGTCACTTGTTAGCTTACCTGCAAAATTTCTCTCTCATTTAACTTCTTCGTCTAGTTACTCTATTTGCAGTTCTACCCAGGCCATTGAGAAAATTCTTTCTTTTAACTCGTCTAGTCAATTTTTTTTATTGCTTCGTTAGACGTCAGATCTCTCTTTTTCCTAATGTTCCGCTCACTGTTGTTCACAATATTATCAATTCCAAATTGTCAGCTTTAGGTTTATATTCGCCGTTGGAGATCCAGGCTATTAGCCGTGCCTGACAGCTTGTCAAAGATATGTCGTATTTCAGGTTCAATAATCAAAGAAAGGAAAGACCCTAAGGGATCTCCCTTTCTCCTGTGTTAGCAGAAAATCTACTTCAAAATTTAGAAAACCAGGCTCTGGGCCAATTTGATGTTACCCCTTACCTTTTTATTTGTTACGTTGACGACGTCCTGGTTTTCTGGTCATCTTCCAACGGCGACCTTCCTAGGTTTGTTGACTTTCTTTCTTCCTTTCATCCAAACATCATGTTTTCGGTTGAACTGGATAATAACAATTCGTTACCTTTTTTGGACCTCTTTCTTGTTCGTGATCCTGATTCACATTCTATCAGTTTTTCTATCAGTTTTTCGGTTTACAGGAAACCTTCAGCATATTCCTCTTTAATTCCTTTTGCATCCGCCCATCCCCTTGATCAAAAATTGTTAGCGTTTCACTTTCTGGTTAATCGCGCCTTCTCACATTCTTCTTCTTCAATTGCTCGTAATCAGGAGTTCAAGAAAATTACCGACTTAGCTCATTTATATGGGTACCTTGAAAACACTGTTCAGCGTATAATTGGAAAAGTTGGAAGGAGGACACTAACCTCCTTGTCTAAGGGGAACCAGAGGTCAAGATTTGTGGGGTCAGTACAATATGTTTCACCTATTGTTCATGCTCTGAAGAATGCCTGCCACATATATCATGTCGACGTTGGAGTCAAAACCTTGAATATCTTGTCATCGATCCGTAGAGACCGTGATCCTGTGCCAAGCCTCGATAAATGGGGTGTTTACAGTATACCGTTCCGATCGAACGATCCAGGAACTCACGATTGGGTATATAACGGCTCAACATCTAGGAAGTTTCATACCAGACTTATGGAACACAAATACAATGTTCGGAACGGGTCACAAACGACTACCTTGGCAAAAGCAGTTAGCAGTGGTAAGTTTTTCCAGGTTGGGACAGTATGACAATACTGACATCTCCGTCATGTAAATGAACCCTGTTATTTACAGAAAGTTTATTTGTTCTTAAGAACTCAGACTTTTGTTGCAATGATGATTTCCCTAATTACATTCCTGAGGTTTGGAAGACCCTTATTTTGAACAAACAGCACCCCCTACCACAAGCCGTTGACTCTCGTGTACAGGTTTTGTGATTGACAACGTCACCTATGTGTCTTTGGTTCTCGAATTTTAAGTTGTAATCTGGCATCGTTCATGATATACACTGAAGAGCAATTGAATTAGAGATACCTGTCTAGTAACGTGTAGCACCACCTTTCGCCCTGATGACGGCGGCGATTCGCCTCGGCATGGACTCGACAAGGCACAGGAAGCGTTGTGAAGCCATACGGATCCACGACCCCTGAACAAGCTCCCACAGTGCACGAAGATTTGATGGAGGGGGTCAGAGCCTCGAACATCTCTCTCGATGTCATCCCAGATGTGCTCGATGGGATTGAGGTCAGGTGACCTAGCTGGCCAAGGAAAACAGGTCACGTGGGTGGAGTGTTCATCCAACCATTCTGATACAATTCGGGATCGGTGGCACGGTGCATTGTCTTGTTGCAGGATGAGGTCCCCAGTGGGATGTTGAAGACGCACAAACGGGAGCAAATGGTCGTACAGGATATCCCGGTAATGTTGACCTGTGAGGGACGATGTCACACGTACCAGGAGACCCATTTCAATTCACGTAAACAGTCCCCAGACGAGAATACCACCCCTACCAGCTTGAAGAGTACCCTGCTAACAAGAAGGAACCATCGCTTCATGTGGTTTACGCCGCTCTCGTATCCTGGCATCCGCATTTACCAACGTGAATCTCGACTCATCAGTCCAGGCAACGTTTTCCCACATGTCTAGAGACCAGTGGCGATGTTCCCGCGCCCATGCTAATCTTTGCAACCTGTGATGTGCGGTCAGCAGTGGTACCCTCGTGGGACGATGGCTTCTGTACCCCATAGCGAGGAGATGGTTCTGGATGGTGTGGATGATTACACGATTTTGTGCACCAGCTTTAAATTGCCGAGTGATTTCTTGCACTGTGGCCCGTCTATCCGCTGTTACAATGCGAGATAGCCAACGATGACCCAGCTCATCCCCGCGCTGTTGTCCACGGCAGTTGGCCCTTGCAGGGATGGTTTTAGCGGATTCGATGTACTCACGGTGCACCCGTGACACAGTGGCTAGTAAAAATCCCAGTGCCTGCACGACTTCCGAGATGGAGTGACCCATTCGTCGGGCCCCGGCAATTTGCCCACGATCAAATGTGCTTAGATCCTTCGTCTTACCCATACTGCGTCCGACTCTTACTGATTCCCGTCGCATCATCACTCCTTACATTGTCGGATCACTGCATACGTCATGTTGTTTCCGTTTACAGGGCCGCCCAAAGCGCCACGTTTGCATAACGCCAGCTGTCTCTAATTCAATTGCTGTTCAGTGTATAACCCTGTGTAATCCATGAGTATGGTTTAATTCACATCTGATGATGGGTCTATAGTAGTCCCAAAAGTGCTTATGTATTTTAACTTTTGACTTTTTAATTAAATTTTTTAATGTCACCATCATCGACTTTTATCATATCGTGTAGAAACGGCAAGTGTTGTTTATATGAACTCATACACGAATTAAGCTTCTTTTAACGTCCTGTGTACTAGTCCTCGAGACTTAATAAAGCAATGTTGAAGCCGTCACATTGTTTTTGGAATGTCTTTTGAACTGCTGCGGTTCAAAGCTACAAACGGGGAGTTCTTTCAGCTAATGACAGGAACGAATGAAAGACTTTGTGCAAAACAAATTACATCATGCTGGTGAAATGGTCGGTCTCTGTCTGTATATGTAAATTCTCAATATTATTTTTTAAATATCTCAAAAGTTATTGCGGTTCAAACGATGAAAATAGCGTTTATTCCGGTTCACACGATTCACTGACGAATGGCTATTTTGAATTTCCATGGTGGGAGGGGGAGGGGGGGGGCTGATGAAATGGTCGGTCTCTCTCTCTGTTTATATAAATTCTCAATATTATTTTTTAAATATCTCAAAACCTATTACGGTTCAAACGATAAAAATGGAGTTCATTCCGGTTGATACGATTTCCTAACGAATGGCTATTTTGAAATTTGAAACTTCCATGGTGGGGGCGCTGGTGAAATGGTCGGTCTCTCTTTGTGTAGGTAAATTCTCAATATTATTTTTTAAATATCTCAAATACTATTGCGGTTCAAACGATAAAAATAAAGTTCATTGCTTTTCATACGATTTACTACCGAATGGCTATTTTGAAATTTTGAATTTCCGTAGTGTGTGGGGGGGGGGCGAAATCGCCCGCTCCGAATTTTCTGAACCCTTTTTTTTTAATATCTCAAAAACTATTGCGGGTCAAACGATAAAAATGGAGTTCATTTCGGTTCATACGATTTACAAACGAATGGCTATTTTGAAATTTTGAATTTCCGTGATGGGGGGCTGGTGAAATGGTCGGTCTCTCTGTATGTGTAAATTCTCAATATTCTTTTTTAAATATCTCGAAACCTATTACGGTTCAAACGATAAAAATGGAGTTCATTCCGGTTCATACGATTTGCTAACGAATGGCTATGTTGAAATTTGAAATTTGCATGGTGGTGGTGGGGGGGGGCTCGTGAAATGGTCGGCCTCCTATGTTTGTATGCAAATTCTCAATATTATTTGTTGAATATCTGAAAAACTATTGCGGTTCAAACGATGAAAATGGAGTTCATTCCGGTTCATACGATTAATTAACGAGTGGTTATGTTGAAATTTGAAATTTCCAATTTTTGGGGTACCATTTCACCAGCCCCCATTTTTTCTTTTTTAAATAACTCAAAAACTATTGTGGTTCAAACGAAAAAAGTTGAGTTCATTCCGGTTCATACGTGGTACAAACGAATGGGGCAAAAGAAAATTTAAAATTCCGTGCTAGGGGGCTATCGTTTCATCCCCTTCGTTTTTTAAATAACTCCAAAGCTATTGCGGTTCAAACGAAAAAAACGGAGTTCATTCCGGTTCATACGTGGTACAAACGAATGGCGTCTGAAAAATTAAAAAATTCCGTGGTGTGTGTGTGTGGGGGGGGGTGAAATGTACCTATTATCGGGCATCCTTCCGTTGAAACATGATTCACAGAATCTAAAAAGCTTTTAATGCATTTAAGCCACAGATAAAAAAAGTATATTTTTTCTTTCAATCTTACTGTACATTACAGACGTTGTTTGAACCGAACGCTCAAAATAGTTCAGGGAGCATTGTTTACGTAAATTTGACGGTCTTGTAGAAACCAATGAAGCTGGTAGAAGCGTGGAAGTTTTTTGTAGAACAGTAGATAACAAACAGCATGTGAGACCACTGAGACTAATTATGGCGACATTGACAGACGAGATATAAAAATGATTCAGAATTTAGATAAAGATGGCTGTAACTAGGGCGCGCGTGATTTCTTTGTTATTTCTTATCGTCGATTGTGCACTGTTGGAGTTAATGTAGAAAAATGAAATTGGTTGACTACAACGTTGTACAGTTAATTTCGACTGCGCATGTCAAACTTTTAAGCACAACAATGTTACCGTCGACTGCACTTGTGCTAAGCATTTAGCACACCTTTATTAGCCAAGAAGTTGCAGTTGACAAAAACGTTGAAATGTACTCTAGAATTGTTTTTTCGAAGATTCCACTGTCTCGTTTTCTTGCTCTAGTTTTCAAACAACGCATACTAGGCTGTACACGATTAAAATAAGAGTAAAAACCTATAAGGCCTTTAATGGATCTAGATAAAACCTTACATAAGACCTATCGGATCGTAAAATACGATCCACCACCAGATGTTACAAATGCTGGCAATACACAATATAGTATATTATATACAGGGTGCATAGGAAAGTCCCTTTAGCCTGGAATAACTTGCGAACGGAGAGAAGTACAGTTATGCAAGTGAGATAACCGTATGGCAAAGCGACTACGTCCAATCGAATGCAACCAATAGCAGCGCCCCTATTAGCGAAGTGCGGACGTTAGCCATTGCAAAACGAAAATGAAAAGAAACAGAGCAAAATTTCCAATTACAAAGTTGTAGACCATCAATTACTTAGTACAAAACAACATTTGTTTCACACGGATAAGGTAAATTGTCGCCTGAATACCCTAAAATGTCCGAAATCGACGTGCGACGATTCGAATCTGCATATTCACATTTCGCAAATGTAGCCGTATGCAAATGCAGATTGTGACATTGTACCGTACCTAGGATATAAAAATCAGTAGCAGGATGTACCCTGATCAGACGTTTAGGTCTACGTACGCTGTGTGAGAATGGAGATCTTGGATTTCTGGGGTTACGTACAAAATCAGGTGTGTGCAACAGCGCCTACAAGTCTGCTGGATCTACGTCGTCGTGTTACAGATGCCTGCAATAGTGTGACACCTTCCATGCTGAGGAATGTGCATGCAGAGTTACTTTCACGAATACAAATGTGTATCGTGGGCAATGGCGAACTCTTCGAACATACTCGACATTAACTTTTTATCACTGTGAGCCAATTTGCCTTGTTTTTTTTTGTTTTGTCTGACGTCATCAAACTGTATTGACATAAGTACGCATTCATGCAATAAATTGTGATTATTTGCTCATACCTATGCTTGTTCCCTTCAAACGTTCACACAAAAGGTCGCGCATCGATTTCGGACATTTTAGGGTATTCAGGGGACAACTTATCTTATCCGTGTAAAACAAATGTTGTTTTGTACTAACTAATTGATGGTCTACAACTTTGTAATTGGAAATTTTGCTCCATCTCTTTTCGTATTCGATTTGCAATGGGTAACTTCCGCATTTCGCCACCAGGGGCGCTGCTATTGGCTGCATTTGATTGGGCGTAGTCGCTTTACTATACCGTTATCTCATTTACATAACTGTACCTCTCTCCGTGCGAAAGTTATTTCAGGCTAAAGGGACTTTCCTATGCACCCTGTATATATACACAACAGGAACAGACCTCAACGTAATTGGAGTGATCGCTTGGAGGAGTCAACGTAATCTGAAAATTGATTGGATACTGTAGTTGTTGGCGTCAAAGAGTTGTTTGACGCCAACAACTACAAGTGACTTAATCAAGTGACTTATTCAGTCTTCAGGAAACCGGACTCGTGTACGTCAGTTATTCCATATTCATCGGCTCATCCCTGGTGTCAAAAGACATCGGCCATCTCCTATCTTTTGAGACGTGCCTCCATCCACTTGGCAGCCCAGCTCCTACGCCGTCACGAAATCAGCAAGTTAGTTGGCATTGATGTGGAACATGAATATATACTGTACAGATGGTGTATGGACTACTTGGTAGACTACAGAGGAATCATCTATCTACATTACAACCAGTCAATAAGCGACCAAAGAAATATGTAGGATCAGTCATGTATGATGCTAGGATAACGTTTGCCCTGTATGGTAGCTAAGATAACGAGTCATCTAATTGATTTTGGGGAAAGAACTATTAACTTGCTCTCTTCCATTAAGGGCGATCGTGATTCAGTGGACTTAATGCATAAACATGGAGTATACATGATACCTTTAGAGCCTGTGCAGCCCACGGAAACAGAAAAAGTCTACATAGCACCTACTTTTCGGACTCTGAGGACTAAGTTGGCTAAACATAAGTTTGACATAAAAATGAAAACAAATTCGACTGCGATGTCACGTTTAGTCAACCAGGGCTCCCATGTTTCCGTTTGGGATCATGTTATTATACTGAATGTTGCAATGTCCAGATCAAACTTCAGGTTCACAGAAAGCATTTTCATTCATTCTTTCGGGGATAGGGTGTGTAACGATAGCACACCGGAAATAATACCACTTCCTTGGAAATCGGTACGCTGCCCCGTAGCCGCAGTGGTCTAAGCGAACGCTTCTGATCATCCGCTTGAGATGGGTCCGAGTTCAAATCCCGGTGAGGCATATATGTTGTGTTTGTCATACGGCCCTGGCTCTCTCCCTTGCATGGAACCAGTGGCCCTAAATCAGGGACGGGCGACTGCTTATAGCCCACTGAGTTGCTCACGGTGGTCATTAAATCTCCAACCAAAAAAAAAAAAAAAGGTACTTCCCGTTCCTACCCACCATTTTTCCCGGAGGAATTTTGATACAAACAACTCTTTGACGCCAACAACTACAGTATCCAATCAAGTTTCGGATTACGTTGACTCTCCCAGCGATCACGCCAATTATGTTGAGGGCTGTTGCTGTTATGTATATACTGTATATTGTGTATTACCAGCACTTGTAACATCTGATGGTGGATCCTGTTTTACGATCTGAAAGGTCTTATGTAAGGTTTTATCTAGATCCATTAAAGGTTTTATAGGTTTTTACTCTTATTTTAATCGTGTACAGATGGTAGTCATTTGACTAGTATTGTTTGAATGGCACGAATAGTTTTCTAGACAACGCTTATAAGATACATTTTTCTGGGTTTTCATTCTAAATATACAATTTTCCCTCTTTTCCCACAAAAAAGGTTGATTCTTCTCAGTTAAATAGTGTGCGGAACATTCAGACGAAGGATTAACATTCTCATTTTTATTTCACATTGCAAAAATGAATTATTGGCAATGAATTACTCTTTACCACAAAAACGTTTTACACTTTCAATTTTTAAAATTTACTTATCTTCAGAAGTTTTTTTCCACGATTATTTCTCATGCTGGATGGAGGTCTCCTCAAGTCTCTTCCACAAATGCCTGTATTGAGCAATTTTCCTCCCTGTCATTCCGACGTGATATCGAATTTCATCCACCCATCTCCCACGCAGTCATCTTCTGGGTCTTTTGCTGTCCCTTGGTATCCAGTCTAATATTCCAGTTGTTCAATGGTGGCGAGTTCTAGGAATAGGCAGCCTATTACCATTTGTTGGGTCCTTACTTCGATCACAATGTCCTCTACTCTTGTCAATTACCTGATCCATGAACTTCTCTTCCTGTCTATCCTGTTTATGTCAAACGTGCATATCGCCATGCTTCTTTGAGTTGTCTATAGCCTCTTTATGTCTTTTTTCGTTGAAGTCTATGTCTCTGATCCATAAGGAAGGATGACTTAATTAAACACTTTTCTTTTAAGAGATACTGGTAAGTTATTGTTTCTTCCAAGTGCGTTCCAGCCAAGTTTACTACGCCTATTAATATTCGATGCCGCCGACTCTTTATATCTGTTGTCCAAGGTAAATGTTGGTATCAGTTGTTTTTTTTAATTTGCTCCATCAACCCCAAATTCTTCAGTTCTTGTAAAAGCATTGTATATCAGTTTTGATTTCTGTATGTTTATCTTTAATTTCACTTCTTTGCTCTTGTCATCAAATTCTTGGTTCATACTCCGCATCTTTTAGGGGATACTTGAAAAAATGGTTAAGTTGTGAGCAAAACTAAAGTGGTTTAAAATATTTCCATTGATCTTTATTCCCTTGTCGCTTCCCAGTCTTATGGTTGAAAGACATTCTGTAATGTGGCACTGAAGAGCTTGAGAGGTCACCTTGTATCACTCCCTGTTTAAGTTTTGTTCATGCTGTATGACCAAAACTTTACCTAGAGCAGGGCATGGTTTCACCTTGTATCCCTCCCTTTTTAATTTCTATACGTGCTGTATGGCCAAACCTTTACCTAGAGCATGGGTTCCCAAAATTTTCTGCCTCAAGTCTCCCTTAGAAAATTTTTCAGACGCCTCCTTAATATCATTTTAGAATACCGTGTAAAAAAAATAAAATTATTGTGAAATAGAGAAGTGCTTAAATATGTTTTATTTTATAGAAATGCATCGCAAATAATGAACGTTTATAATGAATATAGACACCAGAATAATAAGAAAGCCTAATTATCAATAATTAATATTTTCAAATGTTAATGATTTAAAAAAAAATTCATATCAAAAATAACAACTTGATATTTCAGTCTTTTAGTGAGTTGAGCGTGCTTGTTTGTTTCGACTGATACCTCAAAATGTGGAAGAATTTTGGAAACATGCACAAGATGTTCTTTTTCCACATTCATTTTTGAGCAACACTTGGGCTTTTTTACTATCAGTACATACAATCTGTAAATACTTCACACAAATACGAAGTGGCAAACGGTATGAAAATACTCAGGGCTTTGTGCTGATGTTTGGATACTCCCCCTTTACAGAGTTCCAAATCCATGTGAGGACGTAATGCGCAATCTGGTCATGGAATCTCAGGAAAGATTAATGAGCTCTTCCTCTTCTTCAGTTGTCAGAATCGGTGACGGATGTATCTTGAATGTTAATGACACCATCATATCTAACATAAAAACATTGCTTTGGCGCCCCTTGTACACTATGTGGACAAAATGATTGGACATTGTTAGTAAATAGAAAACCAGTATTGTATTTACATCAGTAGTGGTAAGTCCTCCATTTGCAGAGATTACAGTAACCACCCGTCGAGGTAAACTCTCCACAAATCCATGGAGTACGGAGAGCGGGATGTTCGCCTAGAGCACATTGAACAGCTCTATCAGTGAACAAAGTCGTTTTGGTCTAGGCCTCACCCGTCGTTCAAGTTCATCCCATATGTATTCAGTGGGATTGAGGTTCGGACTCTAAGCGGGCGAGTCCATCCGCGAGATCTGAATTTCTTCATACCACTCGATTGTAGCCCTGCAAACATAACAAGACATATTGTCGTCCTGGAAGAAACAATCATCGTGTCCGTAGATCTGCCACAACGTTGGGAGCATTGAGTTATCAAGAATATCTCTATACAGCACGGAGTCCATGCTGCCATGGATAACAACCAGTGGACCGATACCGTACCAGCTGAAACAGTCCCATTAACTTCACCGTATTCGTGTTTCACAATCGGTACTGTACACTCAGGAAGCAGATGTTCTTCGTGTAAGTGCCAAACCCAGAGACGTCCATTCGATTGGAATAATGAAAAGCGGGATTCGTCGCTCCATAACATCTGTTGCCATTATTCCAATGTCCAATTGTTGTGCTTGTTGACACCATCGTAGCAGCATGACTTTATTGGTCTTTGTGATGAGAGGTTTATGGGCGGATGACCTGTCATGACACCCGAGTTTATGGATCTCTCTTCGAAGTGTCTTGGTGGAAACCATAACATCTGTGGCCAACTGGAACTCATGTGCTATGGCGTGCATTGGTCGGGACCTGGTTTTCCGGATCTCTATCTGCAACACCCTCCGGTCCCTGGGTTGCAGTTTCGTGGGTCTTCTAAGGCGAGGTGAATTCCTGCAATGTCCCGTCCTCTTCCTCTTGTTGATGACAAAGGCCACAGTCGATTTATCGACCTGTCTGACATGTGGATAATCCCCCTTCTTATTCTTATACCTCCGTTTGAGCGGCCTATTTCAACGCCCTATTCAAACTCGGAAAGCTCTCTCCATCTAGCTAATTTATCAGCGATTGATCTGAACGATCAGATCAGATCAGATATGTAGAATATTTTAGCAAGGGAGAGTTTGACCCCAGGTCTTGTCATATAATGTTGTCATATTCTCCGGTATTCTTATATAGCTAATTTGTAGATGAATAAATGAGATTGGCAACACCCATCACCCGGTGGTTGTTGTGATCTGTAATGGCTGTTTGTCTTGTTTCTTAACGATTACCAATGGGCTTACTGCAGGAGTAGGATTTGCAACAGGTACGAGAATTTTCATCTTCACCATCATGTCAATCTCCTTCTTTACTCCTTCTTTACTCATCTACAATTTAGTTATATAAGAATACCGGAGAATATGACAACAATATATGACAGGTTTTAAGCAATCCTTAGAAATAGGAAGCTAAGATATTTGGGCTAGAGTGCCCGATAGGAAAGTGACACGGAAATGAGATAGAAAGGGTGAGAAAGACGCCCTTATTTATTACCGGGAGACCAGTACCTTGGGTCCGACAGCTTAACGTACTCATCCGACGCACAGCGGATATTTAGTGGTTTGAGCGTTAGAACTTGAGGTTTTCTCTGTGGCAGGCACAAACGTTGATTACTAGGCCATCCACGGCTTTTGATCTGAACGTACTCTCGTTGACGTTTTTTACCTTATCGACCACGTGTCTGCTGTGGGAGCACACCATTGGGCCTGCGTGGGGGGTGTTCAATCATTTTTGCCCACATAGTGTATGTTAGTGCCCAGGTTAGTTTCCTTTTCACGCTTTCGTTTCACCTACTCCTTTTCCTATGGGATGCTGTATTTTGCCATGTTATTATATTTCAGAAATGTTAGATCTATGACGCATCTTCCCTGCCAGAATGAAATCCATGGGTTTTGCAAATGCAAATTAAGTCTTTTTTATTATATTGGGCACTAATGTAATTGTGTTTGTTCGGAGGTTTAGCAACCACCGTGAGCAACTCAATGGGCTATAAGCAGCTGCCAGTCCTAATTTTGGGTCACTGGTTGAGGAAAGGGAGAGGACCATTGTCGTAAGACAAACACACCATTCATGAATCACCTGGAATTCGATCCTGGACCCACTCAGACGAATGACAATAAGACAGCGCTACATACCAACTCGGCTTCCAAGTTGGGTGTTGAAACTTTCTATGTAATGAGTAATTAACTTTTCATGCAATGAGTAATTAACTTTCCATGTAATGAATAATTAATTTTCCATGCAATGAGTAATTAACTTTCCATGTAATGAATAATTAATTTTCCATTTAATGAGTAATTAACTTTACATGTAATGAGTAATTAACTTTCCATATATTACCTTCTCTATGTAATGAGTACTTTCCATGTAATGAGTAATTTCCATGTCACAAGTAAGTAATTGCCTCTTTTAGGTGCTCGTGAGTTTGCGTTTTTCTTAGGGATTTCTTTCGTGAAAAGAAAGAAATCCCTAAGAAAAACTCTTTTGTAGAAGTGAGGTGTCAGCTGTTACATCACACACACGCACGCACACGCACAAACAGAAGTGCGCGCACATACACACACACACGCGCGCATGCGAACACACACACAATCATATCCATGCGCCGAACGGTAATTACCGTTCGGCACATGGATATCACCATTCAAAGAAAAAAGAAATACTTCTATGTGGAAATTTAGAGATCATCTTGCTCAAAACGACAGGCAAAGAGAATGTCCTAGAAGTCAGGCAGAGAGCGAAGGTTCTCCTCAAGTGCATGATTATGCAAAGAATACTTCATATTACACATAATTTTTTTTGTGGTGAGCAACAATACGCAGTTGTTTTCTCTCAAGTTGTCTATTTCCGTAGTCACGACGGCAGGATGTTTATTATGTCTCTGTTTTTCAGAGCATGCAAAATTTTTCGAAGCTGAAAGCTTCTAAAAATCTAAAAAAAAAAAAAAAAAAGACTAAAAATAAGTAAGAGTTTACTCTATCCTTATGGCTGCTGCAACGACTAGAAACGGCACTTAACTCACTCTCCACAAAACCAGAACTACCCCGAAGCACTTAAATTTTCCTAAGCTCAACATCAACTACTCCAAGTACCCAACTTTCCTCCCAAAGTTAAATTAGCAACCAAATGAGATAACTGTACCTCCCAACTTATTCTATTAAAAAAATAGGATCTTTCCAGGAAATAATTCGCTTTTAGTACGTATAAATAATTCCGAAATCTTTATTACTGGACAAACGAACTAGTAATGATAAAAAATCATCTTCTCGTCCCACTTACAGATTCACATATGAAATAATTCTCATACATCTACAACCAAAAAGTTCTCCTCGTACAAAATTAAATACCACTATATCATAAAAAAAAATACCTCTCCTCTTTATTAATTTAAAATTTCCTTTGCATAGTCAAATTAAATTCGTGGGTCCTTCGGCAGGCAAATTTTCTTGTCCGGAATCCCATCAAACATTTGTGGAATGCAGTGGAAGATAGCATTAGCCACTGGAAGTAGTGTCTCTCTCACTGTCTAACTCCGGGACGTCATTCTGTCCATCTCTCAGAAAATGCTCGACAACACTTTCCGTGATCTAGTAGAGTCAATGCAAAGCCAGAAGCAACCAGCTACAGCAACGAAAGGTATCCCAACGCGCAACTAGACAGGTAATCCTAATGTTTGGCTTATGAGTGTGTACTAAAATCATCATGATCACATGTACAAGAAGCTGAAAAATACAGGAAGCAATGCATGAAAAAATACAAAACGAAACCACGCAAACAGATCCTCAGTTAACTCAATTTACATGTTATTTTTTAGCTTGCTCTTTGCTTCTTGTGATTTAAAAGTACTTTTATGACATTTATCGCCTCATATGTGCTATCTATATTTCATTGCAGACCTTTGAACGAAAAGAGCATTTAGCTTTTCATTGTAAGTTTTCTAACGTGTCATCACCTTCGTGATATCTCATTATAAAATCATTTCGAAAAATTCCAAGTTCAATGTCCAAACATGTCCAGTACAAAACTTAAAATGAAAAACAAAACGTATTTTTCGTTTAAAAATTCTGCAACCCATTTATACATGTCAAGTAAAGGGCAAATGGGAAGCCGAGGGGGAAAATTGTTGTTTCTTTACTCATAAAGCCGAAAAAAATTGAGGTTACCTAAATAGAAAGCTTGGACGGAAAACACGGGCCCAGTGATATTGGCAATCCCGAACATAGTAATCACAAGAGACGGCTCTCCGCGAAAAAAGGACATCAACCCCCTGTCAAGCAGCTGAAACTCAAAAAAAAAAAAAAAAACCCAGCAAAATCAGAAAACTTATTTCCCCAAACTCGTGCTTTCCAAAAGAGAAATTTTGGAAGTAAGCTCAAGAAGTTTAGAGTGGTTTTAAGAGTAGATATCGTGGTCTAGAATATTTCTATTACCGGAACTCATACTTTACGCTGCCAATAACTGCGAAGCTGGGGTGTTCGTCTAGTTGCTCATAACGCAGACGGCGATCTCTTAGATTCTTTCCGCAGTTGTGGGAGCAAAAGAATGTTTCTCAATCACTACGTTTCTGAAAAAACGTAACAAATTCGTAAAAATACACGTCGTGCTTTAGGAGTCATTTCGTTTAGTATAGTATTGTTCCGGAATCACATTACTACAACAACGATATTTTAGGTTTTAATGAAATCAAATGACAGCGCACAGTTTAATTCCCAGACACCATTCTTTGAAACTGTATCGTTTTTTAAGTTTTTGGATTCTGCAGTTTAAGTACGTAACCAAGTGCAAAATGATTTTAGATAGCTTCGTTGATAATTGCGTTGAACATATACACTACTCATGAAAGAAATACGGGATTACGCTAGTTTTCGGATATTATCTGACTTTCATCCTTGTCACATTTACGCCAAAAATCGGAATGTCATTTTCAAAATTTATATACACTACTGTTTGTGAAAATTGCAACACCAAAACGGAACTCTGCGATTCGAATGAAATTTATACCACACATTACTGATATGACTGCACATAAGTGATTTAATATTCAGAACAATTCAACAATTTTTACCTGCAAAAATCAGAAACTTGTGAAACCTCCGCGAGCTGCAATAACAGCTCCTAGATGGCGTGGCATTGAATAAAAAAGGCGTTAGATGCTGTCCTGGGTAATTTCTTACCAGGCAGCATGTATACGAGTCCACAGATCATTGGTACTGATCGCTGGAGGACTTTGATGGGTCAGTTGCCGAGTGACCATATCCCAGACATGTTCAATAGGCGACATGTCTGGCGAACGTGCAGGCCAAGGAAAAAGCGTAATTTCTGCTGTGCTGCGAAGAGGGCTTGAACATTCCTGGCGACATGTGGCCCTTCTGGAATATAGCGCCAGAAGGTCTCTTAAAGAAGGATATGGCTTTTACCTGTACAACTTCCCTGATGTAGCGGTCGCTGTTGAGATTGTCCTCAAGTCGTAGCAGCCGAGATCGCGAATGGCACCCAACGGCATCCCACACCATCACACTTGGAGTTCGCTTGACAATGCACGCTGGAAGAAGGCGCTCATCCCAATACCGTGTAATGCGTATGCGGCCATCATGGTAGTCCAAGTTGAATCGGTACTCGTCCGAAAACACGCCATGTTGCCAATCAGAACGCCATTGTCTGTATTGAAAACCATATTCCTGCCTGAGACGTCCGTGCTTCAGGTTCCAAAGAATCCCCGGCAAAGAGATGTGTGCAACTAGACCTGTGTGCAGCAGAAGGCGTCGAACTGTGGAGGCAGACAGTGTCACACCTGTTGCGGTGTTCCACTGTTGTGCTAACACTTGCGAACATGCGGATGAGGTGTCAGTCATCCAGCGGTGTCGTCCTATTTCTCGGTCCGCTTTCGGATTGAGAAAAATAGGACGCATTGTCGCGGTACCAAAAAGCACCTTCACGCACAACAGTCATTCGTCTCCGTTCAAACTCTGGCGTATGGTGATATTGCGCCCTTCGTCATCGCCGAGGCATTATTGAATCCTGGAGATCCTTTTACAACTCGCTGTCCGCGATGCACTACTGAAGTGTATCCTAAACAGCCCTCTCTTTCTACCCCTCACTCAATTGTCCAGAGGGCGCTGCCGGGCCCAGACATGCGCAATGACTCCGCACTTCTAATCATTTGCATATCCTACCCTGCGCTGCCTATCCTGTAATTTTCACGTGATTATCATCATTCCTTCATGGTGTTGGCAATTTTCACAAACAGTACTTTACGCAAATTCACCTATCAATATTCTCTCTTATATACCACGATATGTTGGGCACCGGTACCAACTGCAAATATAATTCGGTCCATTAGTATTCATGACAAATGGCTGTCATAACCAACGAGAATGGAAAATGTGGACACTCTCCACCGTCTACGACCAGATTTCATCCTTTCTTATGTTAGATTCAAACACAATGCCGACAGGTCTACTTGGGGAGCAGAATGATCTATGCTATCCGATTTTGTCATTTCTCAGCAGTAGCTATGATAGCATTATACACTGCTGGCCACCCAACATACAACACCAAGAAGGAGGCATCGGATTGGCTTGAAATTCGCAGCATGCGTCGCCCACGAGAGGACATACAAACGATTAGCATTGCAGGGCATATGCAAATCATGTGTGCCCGGCACGCCACCGAGAAGCACTATAAGAAGGGTGCATAGAAGGCGGGGTGTAAGTAGTGGAGGTATGTTGTGCTGCCGGACCTGTGCGTGGGAAGCTTCCTGATGCCTCGTCGCTGAATACAGCAGTCATTCCAGCACGTTTCGGAGTTCGACAGAGAATGAATAGTGGCTTATCGCGACAGCGGTTTATCGTACCGAGACTCGGCGCCCGTGTGGGACGACATCCAGCCACGGTAAGGCGAGTACGGATTCAGTGGCTGCAGGAGGGACGGACGGACAAACGTGAGCAATTGCCGCAGCCGCGGCACCCCATCAAACGAGAGGACCGGCATGTTTTGCGGCGGACATTGACGGCTCGCACTGCCACATCACGAACGTTAGCGCACGAATTAGGGTGTGTTGCGCAACAACCTGTGTCAGCACGTACCGTTCGACATCGTCTGCAGGAGCGGGGACTTGTAGCACGGCGCCCATTGCTCCGATTACCATTGACGTTACACCACCGGCGAGTGCGGCGGCAGTGGACCGTTGAACGCCGCACCTGGACTACGTAATGGCACGACATTGTCTTCTCCGATGAATCCGCTTCTGCCTGCAACACCACGATGGTCGGATTCGCGTGTGGCGGCACCGCGGCCAGAGACTGTATGACGCCTGCATTATGCATTGCCATACCGGTCCGTCACCTGGCGTCATAGTTTAGGGCGCAATTGGATATGACACCGGCCCCCCTCTGGTACGCATCGCCGGTACACTCAACAGCCACCGATAGATCTCCGACGTTTTGCAGCCTGTAGTCCTCCCTTACCTGCAGGACCTGCCAGCGGCCACGTTTCAACAGGACAATGCGCACCCTCACGTGGCGCGCATCGTGCAACAATTCTTCACGGCCCAACAGGTGTCACTGCTGCCGTGGCCCGCCTGTTCTCCCGATATGTCTCCCATCGAACACGTCTGGTCGATGATCGGCAACCGAGTGGCCCGGCAAGCACCACCCGCGACTACGCCTGATGAACTGTGGCAACGTGCGGAAACAGCCTGGACCGACATACCCCAAACCCACGTCCAAAGCCTCTTTCGTTCGATGCCGCGGTGTGTAGTGGCCGTTATTTCCAGCCATGGGGTACACACGAACTATTTATGTATGCGTGTTCCTCAAGTCGCACGGGCCTGTAAGCTCAATCGTTGCATGTTTGTATCTGTTGTTATGTGTCCAGTAAATCTGGCTTTGCTATCTCATGTCCTTCTTGGTGTTGCATTTTGGGTGGCCAGCAGTGCAGTTATCTCGCTGCCTATTCATAACCCTCAAAGGGTAACAAAACAATTGTTTGAAAGAATAGTCAGAAAATATGAGGAAACCAATGATCCGATTCATTAGATTCTAACAGAAGTCATGGAGTTGCATCATCAATCCTAAATATTGGGATATTCCTAATTAAATGGACCACTTTTATTGGGGGATTAACTACCACCTTGAACCGCTCAATAGGTTATAAGCAGTCGTCCGTCTCCAATTAAGGGCCACTGGTTTCAGGGAAGGGAGAGAAATCGTGCCGTAAGGCAAACGCAACATGCATGGCTCACCGGGATTGGAACCCACGCCCATCTTGGACGAATAGTCGGAAACCAGCGCGGAGACCCATGCTGCGCCATCAGATTGCAAGACCTAGAATGTATATTAGAAAATGTACAGTACCCTAATTTGTGCCCCTCAGAGAGAGAGAGAGAGAGAGAGAGAGAGAGAGATGCTTTTCTTGTACGTTATTTCATTCTTACACTTTCTATTCCGATAATTCTAAAAGCCAACAAATCTAATTTGGAAACAAGATACTCTTCCTACCATAAACCAGCCTCTCAAAGTGCTTAAAATAAGTCTACAGGAATGACATTTTGGAACGTCTTAAACAACGAATTTCTTCTTATGTCCACTTCAAATTATCCTTTGACTAGTAGTTCTTCTCTGTTTATGACCTGAATATTTCTTTCGAATTGCCGTACCACATGTTTTCTCCACCTGAATCTGCTTTGAAAGCCCGAGATTTTTCTTTCGAATAGTATGATACTTGTTCCTCTGGATAACCTTTGATACGACAAAAATGCTAAATTTATGCAGCCCTAGAGCATTATATTCGCATGGAACAGTAACCAAACGTTATTTAATGTTGTGCAAGGAAAAGCATTCAGCCGGATTAATACGTCCACAGCCAATGGTTTCAGCAGTTTTCCATCACGTGATAAGAACCACGTTCAGTTAACAGTATATTACATTGGTGTCCAAACTTAACGTGACAAACACAAAATCATAAATAACGCAAAATTCACACGACACAGTTCAATTACAGTTGGTACGGACATACATATATCGATAATGCAGAAATAGACAGCAGAAAAGGAATGCCATCACCGCATGAAGAGGAAGCATGTGCATGACAGCACAGCAGCCCAGAAGTGATGTAGCAAGTGGCGCGGATTTCGTTGGTTAATAGGGAGTGTGATTACCCCGGACACTGATGCATTTCGCACAACGAGCCCTCATGCTGTTTAAAAGGCTACGAATGATAGTTTGGGACAATACGAGCCACTCCTCCATCAAGGCGCGTCGGAGTCCCTATCAGGTTCTGGGAGAAGGCTGCCGGCTTGTAATTGCTCTTCCCATGGCATCCTAGACATGCTTTGTCAGGTCCGGAGATCTCACGTTCCACTTCATCGTGCGAATATCCTCATCGATAGCCAAGCCCTGTGAAGAAGGGCATTATGGTCCGTGAAAAGGAACTGGGGAGCAACAGCTCTCTAGAAAATCCCTCTAGGGATGACATCATCCCTGTAGCATGCAGCAGTCAGTGAGCATCCTGGACACACGTGCAGTTGAGAACATCCACCCAATGTGATTCCAGAGCAAACCAATAGTCCTCCACCACCGTAGTGGTCTGTTTTCTTATTGTTGAAGGGAAGATTTCGGCTTCACGCCTATCTCCAAATGTACACACGTTGAGAAACCGAGCTTACGCTGTACCGCGACTTGTCCCTCAAGGAAACACAGGCTCATTACTCAGGGATGTGGTACTCATGTTGTCGGGCCGGATTCAGACGGACCCTTCTGTGCGATGCTTTAGTGGGATACACACCATAGGTCTTCCTGCATGCAGACCTTTTTCGTCTTCTGTAAACTGTTTGCCTCGATATAGCGGTTCTTTTAGCAGAGGAGAGCTCTGCGACAGTTGTCTGGCTGCGAGTTGCTAGAGACAGATATTGGTCGTCTGGACTTGTTATGGCTTCAGGGGGTCTTTGTCCTGTCCCTATGGTTATTTTTCCAGTTTCCCGAAACTGTCTTCAGAGATTGGAGACAACTTGCCTTGACACATTTATCCATCTTGCTAATTCAGCTTGCGATTACTCTGCTTCTAATCTAACTGTTGCTCTCCACCGTGAAGAGTCGTCCCGGCCTTCTGGTTATTGTATCGGTCTCCTAGAACTATTTCAGGAGATTGGAGACCACTTACCTCGACACATTCAGCCATCTTGCTATCTTGCTTGTGATTGTCATGCTTCCAATTTACCGATCGCTCTCCACCGTAGTCTTTTAAGCAATGGTGCGAAGACATTCTTCCACTAACAATCCAACTCAAGCTTCAATTGCCGCACCCCGCACAAAACAACTTTTATCAAGGCCGTGTGGTGGAAACTCGATGACGTAAGTCGCCATTTGCATATTTTTATAAGGACTAGTACAGTGTTGCTTCGGAACGTCAACTTAGCGTTTTTCCTTGCATATATCTCTGAAAAATCTTTATAATGAGTCGTCTCATTTTGGACATGTTCTCCAATTTGTATTTGTCACGTTAATTTTGGACACTAGTTTACCTTTTGTGTGCAGTTAAATGCCGCACTCTTTCATGGCCAAGTCATTCATTTCTGTTGCATCAAAATTTGGGAATTTCTTACCAGGTGTCATCTTTCCGAAAAACTACAACTTACAGCTACCAAAATCAAAAAACTGTTTTCGAGTAGTTACATGTTCTACAATAGAAAACAATTTTATCACAGAACAATGCACTACAGGTTTGTCTTTCCGAATACATTTTACGTAAAACTCATTTTAGATTGTATCTTCCATGAGAGAGAGAGAGATATTTCTCCATAAAAAAAATTATCTACCGTGCCAGCTGCTGAGACACTGGTGTTGCGTTTCTTCTTCTTTTCTGATTTCTTTCCTACTTTAAGATCAGCAACCCTAAACATGAGGTATAATGAAAACTTCTCCTTCCACCCTTCACGGCCTAAGGAAATCTTTAAACTCAAAAAGAAAAAAAAGCCGCAAAAGGATGCTTTAACGCCTACCAAGTACCTCACTCGCCAAAGTTTAGAGACGTTTAACGATACGAAGCCCGACATTTTCATGTTTAATTTTATTAAATCGTCATGCTTTGGCTGACTTTTCTCATAGTTTTTTTATATACTGGCACTAGTAGACAGACATGTCTTTGTTAATGATATTAAGTGGCACCGCATAAATTTAGATAGATTTTCTCACAACAGCCACGACAGACAAGGTGCTCCTTACACCGCAGGAGCAACACTAGTAATAAAAGAAGCATAAGTTCACAAAGTTTGACTAGGAGTTGGATTCCCGGTTGAAATATAGAAAATTCCGTGCTCAAATCCATCAACAGGAGAATGGAAATATGTGCTAAAGAAAAGCTACTACAATGTTCCAGAACACAGGACAAGAATCATGAGGAGTCAGGACCACGAAAAAGGAAATTCTCGAAGTCACAAAATATATTATACTTCTTTAAAAAAAGAACGGAAATATTATAGTATATATATACATGGAGAAGATGTAATTACTGTAGACATCATACAAGAAGCAAGTGCAGAAATTGAAACAGTCCTCGCCCAAATTTCCACTCGATGCTTTAATGAAGGGAAAATTCCTGAGGATTGGAACAACGCTACAATGATCTTGCTACATAAAAAAAGGTGACATTAAGGATCTCAGGAACTACAGACCTATCAGCCTCCTATCAGTGGTTTATAAAATCTTCATTAAAGTTCTTTCACACCGTTTGAAGGTAACACTGCACATGGCTCAACCGAGAGAACAAGCTGGATTCAGGAGTGGCTACAGCACAATAGATCATATCCACGTACTGAGAGAACTAATTGAAAGAGCGAGGGAATATGAACTTCCATTGTGCATGGCTTTTATCGATTATGAAAAAGCCTTTGATTCGTGAAACCATAAGCAGTTACAATGGCTCTGAAATCCTGCGGTATTGCAGATGCATACATTAATATTATTAATAACATCTATGAAAATGCAAGTGCAAAAATTCGGCTGTTTGAAAACAAAACACACACATGAAAATTGGAAAGGGAGTGAGACAAGGTGAGGCCATATCCCCCAAGCTCTTTAATGCCACATTAGAAAATGTCTTTCTTTTTTTTTTTTTTTTTTTTTTTTTGATTGGAGGTTTAACGACCACCGTGAGCAACACTTAGGGCTATAAGCAGTCGCCCGCCCCTAATTTAGGGTCACTGGTTCCAGGAAAGGGAAAGAGCCAGTGCCGTAAGACAAACACAACATCCATGCCTCACTGGGATTCTAACCCGGACCCCGTTCGGACGAATGATCAGAGGCCATCGCTTAGACCACTGCGCCTCCGGGGCGGCGAAAATGTCTTTCAATCACTGAACTGGGAAAACAAAGGGATAAAGTTTAATGGAGATTATCTAACTCACCTTCGTTTTGCTGACCACGTAGTCATTTTTGCAACTATCCCATCAGAGCTGCAGAGTATGATCCAGGAACTTGCTGACAAGAATGAAGAAGTGGGATTAAAAATGAACTTTCAGAAGACAAAAGTGATGTACAATGCTTTTACAAGAAATGAAGATTTATCGATTGATGGAGAAAAGTTGGAGATAACAGAAACGTACGTTTTTCTTGGACAGCATATATCAAGTGAGGGTCATATTGATGAAGAAATTAATCGGCGTGTAAAACGTGCCTTGAGTGCTTTCGGAAGAAACAGCATAATTTTCAAGAGCAATATGTCATTATGTCTTAAAAGAAAAGTGTTTGACCAATGCATCCTTCCAGTGCTTACCTGTGGTGCAGAGACGTGGACCTTAGCTAAAAGAGACATACAAAGGCTGCAGACAACTCAAAGCAGCATGGAGAGGTGCATGCTTGGTGTAACCAGGAGAGATAAGAAGAGGAACTCGTGGCTCCGAAAAATGACAAGAGTGGAAGACATCATAATCAGAGTTAAATCCCTGAAATGGCAATGGGCTGGACATACTGCCAGAAGGACAGACCATCGATGGACAGCCGAAATTTTAGATTGGATTCCAAGGGACAGGAAAAGACCCAGAAGAAGACCACATGGGAGATGGGTGAATTAAATTCGAAAGTATGTGGGAGTAACATGGAGGATACTGGCACAAGACAGATTGTTGTGGAAGAAACTTGGGGAGACCTTCATCCAGCAGTGAATTGATAATGGTTGACAATGATGATGATGATGATATATACATATTTACTATTGGAGGTTTAACGACCACCGTGAGCAACTCAATGGGCTATAAGCAATCTCCCGTCCCTAATTTAGGGTCACTGACTCCAAGGAAGGGAGAGAGTCATAGCCATAAGACAAACTCAACGTCCATGCATCACCGGGATTCGAACCCAATATAAATATACACTATCTACCAACAAGTAATTGGGCACCCCTGCAATCGACGATATCTGCGGTCCTGATACACGTCACGGCCGCCGCCATTAAATATCGTGTGGGAAACAACAACGCAACCAGTCGCATGCAAGATGCCACGCAGTTCGGAGCTCTCTGATTTCGAGAAAGGTGTAATCGTCGGGTATCACAGAAATGGCCGATCCATACGTGACATATCCAGCGAGTTGAAGTACCCAAAATCGACAGTGGCCTACGTGATTGGCAAGTGGTAGATGAGAGGTGACTGTCGGAATGTGCCCTGACCTGGCAGACCCACAAAACTGGGAGTTAGAGACCGACGGGTGCCGGCCAGAGAAACTCGGAAGAACCGCACCAAATCGATGGGCCACATCCGCGAGGAGTATCAACAGGCATCCGGGAGTGTTTTTTCGATGAATACCATCCGTAAGGAAGCCCATCTGCACGGTTATCATGGACGTGCTGCCGCCCACAAGCCTTTGATCACAAGTCCAATAGCGTTGCTCGGCTAACGTGGTGTAAAGAACGTCGACAGTGGACCGTTGAATAGTGGAAACAGGTTCTCTGGAGCGACGAATCAAGGTTCACCCTCTACCGTTCGGATGGCAGGGTCTGGGTTTGGTGTCAGCCTGGAGAACGCCTCCTGCCGGAATGTTTTGTATCAACTGTGAAGTTCGGCGGCGGTGGAATTATGCTATGAGGGTGTTTCTCCTGGCATGGCACGGGACCCTTGGTCGCAATTCCTGATAGACTCAACGCCAAGACCTACTGCACCATTTTGGATGACCATGCGCTTCCTACGTTGTGGCAGTTTTACGGGGTGGACCCATGTTACTTTCAGGATGACAATGCCACCTGTCATGTTGCGAGGTCCACCTTGGCTTGGTATGGTGACAATGGAGTTAATCGAATGGACTGACCTGCGCAGAGCCAGGACCTTAACCCTATCGAGCACCTCTGGGACGAGTTGGAGCGTCGACTTAAGGGGTGCCCCCACCGTCCGAAATCGGTGAAGGAACTGACCTGCCTTCTTCAAGCCGAGTGGAAGAATATACCGCTAGCCGTCGTACAACGCCTGGTTGAGAGTATGCCCCGGAGGGTCGCAGCTGTAATCGCCAGTCGTGGAGGTTCCACCAACTATTGAAGGTGAGTAAACTACGTTTTCCTTTGCTATCACAGGTGTCCAATTTTTTGTCGGTAGATAGTGTATATACACTTGCGTTCGCATTGGTGTTTTCCCCCTTTTTTTAGGCCCCTGTTGAAATTGCTTCTTTTTGTAGCGACTATGGATAAAAATATATATACACTGAGTGATCACTGAAATATGACCGATTATCTCATACTTCGTTGATCCTCCTTTCGCCCTCAGTTCAGCAGCTATCCGAAGTGGCGTCGATTCAATAAGGTACCGGTTGCAGTTGGGAGGTATGGCCAATCAAGCTGTGTATAATATGGCCTTCAATGCAGGTTTGTAGGTGACTGGTATATCCAGACACCTGATATGCGTTTCTATAGATTCTCACAAGTGCTCTATGGAATTGAAATCGGAAAGTTTGGAGACCAATCGACATGCTGGAAGTCCCAATCAACATGCTATGTTCCTGAAACCATTCCTGCACAACGTTGAATCTCTGAAACAGCGCATTCTCATCTGGGAAGACATCGTCGCCTACCGGAAAACAGTGCAACATTCTTGGGTGGGCAGAGTCAGCAAACAATTCACGATAGTGGGAACCAGTCATACGTTCTTCTACATGCACCATGCGCCCATGTTCCTGCCTGGTAAACATGCCCTACACCATACAAACGCCTTCACAGTTTTGCACTGTGGAGAACATGCAGAATGGAATGGGTCGAGTGCCTCATGTTGTTTGCGCCAAATACGTACACGGGACTCGTCAGACTAGCACACTTTTTCCCAATCATTGGACGACCAACTTGCATTATCTTCGCACCAGGCGAGTTTTTTGCGCCAATGAACTACGGTTAGAAGAGGATCTCGTCTGGGTCGTCTGATGTTATAGCTAGGCTAGTAACTGTTTCACGGCGCGAATTTCCGCGATTATTTTCGCGAATTTTAGAGGTTTTTCGGTAATTTCGGAAATTTGAAATATATCCGCGAATTTTAGATGTTTTTCCTATTTTTTTGCCGAATTGCTATTATAATTTTTAGATTATTTTTCACATTTAAATAATTTTTTCACGGAATTTATTAGAATTTAGGCAAAATATAAACCGCAAATTAATCCTATTCCAAAGTCGAAACCAGAACTTTCGACATTGAATTTCCCATGAAGATTGTGCGTTACGGAGATTATTCTCGGACAGGCTTGACGGGTAATTCCATGTCACACGCACTCTGCTGAAGAATGCACGTGTGGTCTTTCGTGATTTCTACACCCCACTCCTCCGTTATTGTTGAATGACCTTCGCGACTTGCTGCACTAACAAACCGTAAACCGGATGTCGGCAGTTGTATTAGTAGATTTAGCTGGGAAAAGCAGCTCACTGAAAAGAGTGTTTGAGCTTCGCAGATGTTTAGCTTAGAAAATTTTTGTGCTTCCGTGAGTATTTAGTTTATAAGTTTCTATATATTGGTTGTTTATTTTGAGAATGAGCCACGTGAGTAAAATGAAAAGCAATTAGCAAGCAAGCTGCATAACAAAATTTGTGTCCGAACAGTCAACCGAAAATAATGCAGAAATATGTTGAATTAATTGGGAAAAGAACTAAACAAGAACAGCATCACTCAACTGAACTTTCGGAATTAACTGGTTCCTTTCGTGTGCAACTAACATCCCACTTCTCAAACTGGATAACCCAACATTAAAACATTACTTGGAAAATTCGTTGAAAGATATCGGTAATATTCCAAATGTAAATTGGATGCGGAAATGCTATTTTCCGAAAATATATGATATTCAGAAGCAACAAGTGAAAGATTTTTTAAAATCAGTATCAGATGTAAGCATCGTAGCAGACGAAACAACTGATTCAGAAAATAAATACATTTTGAATATTCTTGCTGTTCCATCAGCAAAAACGATTGTTGAAAACTGTAGTGCTGAAACCTCTTTGAAAGCAATCTTCTTCCAATGCATCACTTTGGAATCCGTAAATTTCATAGCAGTCAGCGACATAATACTTCAGTGCGTTAATAAGTATAAATACAACCGCTAATACAAATTTGCGAATATAACTGCCTTTGAAACAGAGAGCGCACTTTACATATCCAAAGCGTGGGACAAGAGCCTGAAAGCCAAAGTTTTGAGGAAAAGGTTCGCAAACAGCCACGCCCCTCGAATTTTGCCTTTTTTTTTTTTTTTTCAGCAATAAAATTACTACCCTGGTTATAAGCCCATGCGGGCGAGCGTGTGACGCATGGACACGTGGTCATGCCGGACGCTGTTCCGGGTTGACTTCTCTTGTATTAGGCTGTCAACTGTTGAACAGTACTTTCGCCTCCGGGTCGTTGTTTGACCATTTTCACGCACGACAGTCTTGTTACACTTTAATTACTGCGGCTCGCGAACAATCCTCCAGTTCAGCTGTTTGGAAAATCGAGGCACCAGCTTTCCGAGCTCTCGGAGTCTGATAAATCCTTCTGTATACCTATCACGCTCCGAATTTTACTACTTTATGCTCCACTCACACCTTATATATGCTACGTCGGTCGGCCAATCACGCCCTCTCGGAAATCCCGTGTGGTCAACGGTCGCATCCACTTTTGATATGGGTGGTATACATATACACTATATTGACAAAAGTCACCGGACATCTAGAAGGGAAACACAACATAGCATTTATTGACATACATTACTACGGTGACGGTCCACCTTTGGCCTAAGTCACGTTTTTCTGAGCTCCGTGTTGTGTGCCTATTTAGTGTGTTTCATCGTGTGGTTCGTCATTTTCCTTTCGTGTTCCTTCAAGCTGAAGGTTCGTGCTTTGTTTTGATACATCTCCCAAGTTGGTGAGTAGTTTATTCTTTCTGTTATCATCATTTGAATTGTCGACCTAGCTGGTCGATTTCTCAGGCAGCCCTCGTCATTAACAATGGAGGCGGCTGCTGCTGATAAGAGCGATGTCCACGCCCATATCAGCGAGGCATTTCCTGCCGCCTCCTCCTCCTCCTCGACACGAGACCAATCTCCTCCAATGCTTGTAGGTGACGTCACCCAACCACTAGAAGTGGAAAGTGACTCCTCAACTACAGCTCAAGCTTCTTGCCCTGCTTCGACCAGTGACGTCAGTGCAGCGCAACTCTCTGTTGCTTTAAGTGAAGACATGGATGTGTCTGACAGCGCTGCTAATTTACCCTCTACTTCCACTCAGTTCAAACAGCAGGTTGCGTTGCAGCCTTCACGCTCGAGTCCTGCTCCTAGGGCATACTCTGCCGCTCTTACTGGAACAAAAGCTCCTTCCAAGTTTGTTGCAGAAGTCTTACCAGACTCGTACGTCATTGTTGATGGCCTTACTGCCACCATAGATATTCCCGAAGATTCCCCAGCGGGAAAACAATTCTATTCTAGAATGGACTTCGGAGTGTGTTTTGATGCGCTCCCAGACACAAAGTTGAAAGAATATAGTATGGCTCTCAAGCAGATACTTCCAGCTGGAGCCAGTATTACTCACATGGCTCGAAAACCTCGAGCTGTGTTGGTGTACTTTGCTCTTAAAGAGCATGCGGATTTTGTCTTGACAGAAGGTTTGTCCCTCAAAGACGTCCATCTTCTACCAGAACCTGTCTCTCAGCGTCCAGTCCAGGTTACATTTTATCCGGTTCCACCTGAGGTGTCAGACGTTGCGCTGTGCACTGTACTCAGTACGTTCGGCCGAGTTGTTGGGCCAGTTACTACTCTTTCAGCCGCGCCAAGAGATCCAGACGATAAATCCATAGGAGGATTTCGCCGAAGTGCAAGAGTGATCTTTCCATCTGATGAACATTTGCTCGCCTGCCCAAAGGTGCTCAACGTTCGTTGTGGACAGCAACGTAGGAGAATTGAAGTGACTACCTTCCTCCACTGCACTTTTTGCCACGGAGAGAATCATTTACGTGTGCATTGCCCACATCTAGCATCACAGGCTCCTGATAATTCTCCTACAACTTCTGGCCCTCTTCTGAGCCGAGCAACACCTTCTTCCACTGCACAGAAAGCTCCAGAATCGAAACTTTCACAAAAGTCGACTGCAGGAGTTGGTCAACGCGTGTCTACGGACCCTTTATCCTTCGACCAGCAACTGGATTTTCCCTCACTTAATTGTTCGCTTCCCATGAGTCGTCATTCTGTAGCGGAGTCCCCTTCAGGGGGTTTCTCCACTGCCCTTATCATTGATACTTCTAAATCTGCTGATGACGGATTTTCTGGCCACGAATCTCGAGTTAATGAGAGCTCAACTGAGCCTTCGCTGAAACGTCGTGGTTCTTCTCGAAGACGCCCACCGAAGAAGCCGACTGCCGCATCACCCGCACCTCTCCCCGTACTGGTAGTACCTCTCGAAAGAATTCACCATCAAAGGCTGCTACCTCTTCTGTCCAGGCCGACGAAGAGCCTCCTCTTAAATTTGAGGATCTTGTCGAACACCTTAAGGATGGCTCGGTTCCTACTGGGCCGATTTCATTTGAAGATTTACATCAATACCTGTCACATAAGACAGACCACTCCACAACGCATGCTTTACTCTCAAAGTATGCATCGTTTCTCCTCTAGTGCATGATCAGATCCAAGTCCTTAATCAATGCATCTCCCACCTTCGCAAGGAACATCCGTGGGCTAAAACCTATTTTAATCGACTCAAATCATTTCCTCCTGTTGTGAAGGCTCTTCAGCAAGCATTAATGGAAAAAAGTCTTCAAGATTGTATCTCTTAATTGCAGGGGATTTGCATCCCCATTTTCTAATGCCTTGGTACATGAAGACCTCACTCCGTTAGGAGCTGATCTTCTCTTACTACAAGAGACGAATTGCCAATCCACTACGATATTCTCACGATGGCGCCAGTGGAACTACACATTTCACCACGCCTACCAACTATCATCCCATAGTGGTCTAGCTATAGGTATCCGCCATACTTTCAACTCCATAATCACCTCTTTTTCGGTTCGAAACTTATGTCGAGACCTATTACAGTGTGCATCATTCACCATAGCTTCCACATCTTATCATATATTTAATATTTATATTCCAAGCTCTTCAACCCACTTGACAATACTTTTTACTCGCCTTCGTCGTGCCTTGTCTCGCATTCCTCCCATAGATCATGTTTTAATTGGAGGGGATTTCATATGCACTCTGAATCCTACCCTGGACCGATCTCCTTCCACCAGAGAACGCCGTGTTAACTTGGTGAATCTTCTTCAGTCCGTGGTCTCCGACAACTCATTCATTGATGTTCACCGTCACTTCCATCCTTCATCGACTGTACATACTTGGCGCTCGCAACATAATCAAAATCCGTACACAGCTCGCCTTGACAGATACTACGCCTCATCT
This sequence comes from Macrothele yani, assembly GCA_039090855.1. Lineage (NCBI taxonomy): Eukaryota > Metazoa > Arthropoda > Arachnida > Araneae > Macrothelidae > Macrothele > Macrothele yani. Next base: position 64,257,572 of record CM077006.1, read on the forward strand.
ACTCTGCTTACAGCTGTGACAGAATCTATTATCACTCCTACAGCTTCTTCTGACCATTGTGCCATCGTTCTTATTATTCAAGCAGTTCCAGCACAACTCGTACAATTCGTCCATGGACTCTTGACGACACTCTTCTTACAGATCCAGACTTCTGTACTTCAGTACGCTCCTTCCTTAAGGACAAACGACCTCAACTTCAATCAGCTCCTTGTGGTCTGATTTTTTGGTTGGACATTAAACAGCAACTCGTTCTCCACGTTCGCAATCTTTCTTTTAAAGCAAAAACGCTTCAAAACATGCGTCTCAACCATGTCCGTTCCATGCTCTCCATCCTAAGCCTAAGTGATCCTCTCTTCTGCCACTATCAAGAAGAACTGCGATCAATCCTCCTTCCTCTGGCTCAACAAGCTCTACGACGTCTCCGGCTACAACATCTATCGCCAGACGCATCCAATTACGATTTCCTTACATCCATGGAAAAAACACGAACAGCATCGAATTCACTTCGGCACCTTCGCCTCGCATCTGGAGAGGTGTCTGATGATCCACTCACTCTATGTTCCCAGGTCCGAAAGTTCTATACAGAGAAGTTCTGTGAATCTCCTCCGCCATCCTCTTCAGCTTTGGCATCACTTCTTTCTAACCTACCACAAGTTCCTCCCCATCTTGCCTCTTCTCTCCTCCTTCCTCCCACGTTCTCTGAACTATCCTCTACGTTTTCTTCTTTAAACTCTAGGGCCGCACCGGGTCCGGACGGCCTCACTTTCCTCTTCTATAAAACCTTTTTACCTCTCCTTCTACCATTTCTCTTTTCTGCACTTTCTGCTGCTTTCAATCACTCCCCTCTACCGAGGCGATTCACAGTAGCATATGTTGTACTATTCCCTAAGAAAGGGATCTCCTTGACCTGGGTAATTGGCGCCCTATCTCCCTCTTAAATCTAGATTATAAACTTTATACTAAACTTCTTTCCCAACGCCTTAACCCCATTCTCACTCACATTCTCTCCCCAAATCAAACTTACACAGTTCCCGGCCGTTCACTTTCTCATAACATCCATCTACTAAATGATCTAATCCATCTTGCCCGATCTCGCTCTGAACCCCTCGCCCTTCTCTCTGACCAACAATCCGCTTTTGATAATATCTCACATTCCTATCTATCGGCTACACTCCTTCACTTCGGTTTTCCTCCTTCCTTCGTCTCTCTTCTTTTCTCACTCTATCAAGACGCCGTTCTCCAGGTCAAGCTGCCCACCTTCCTCACAGCGCCTATTCCCTTCCGCCGGGGAGTGCGGCAGGGTTGCCCACTCTCCGGACAACTCTTTGCAATCGCAATTGAACCCTTCCTCCGCTCTGTACACCAATCTTTTACAGCAGTTCTGCCACCACTCTCTGCCTGCACAAGACATCATGCCACTACCTCTGTTGCATACGCAGATGATGTCACCATCTGCATCCGTCATGACTCACAGTTTCCGTGTCTCCAACGTCTATTCGCAGCTTATGCCTCATGCTCCGGTGCAGCGCTCAACTCATCTAAAAGCACTGGTTTATGGTGCGGCTCATGGGCACATCGTGTAGACACCCCTTGGGGAGCAAGCTGGTCGTCCATCTCACAGCGCTTCCTTGGAGTTCATCTTGGTTCCTTGCAAGCTGCCCCCTCTCTACACGTGGAATGCTATTCACCCACGCTTGCTCAGGTCAACTGCCTCCTGGAGGAGAGCCCAGTTCTGCTCATCATTCTTCCAGAGAGCTCGCCTCTCTCGAACTTACCTGATTTCCTTGTGCACACACTCTTGGCTTGGTGTCAAGTCTCTACAACTCCGCCTTCATGAAATTACCCGTTGTCTTACTTCTCTGATTTGGACCTGCCACCACTGGGTCAGTGTCACAAAGCTTTGCCTCCCTCCTGATCACGGCGGCATCGGACTTCCTTGATACACAGGAGTACTACAAGGCCGTCAGAATCACTACTTTTCTCCGTCTCTTCACGTCGCCAGTACCAGATGCCGTTTTAGCTAGGGACGTCATCGCCTCCCCGAGCAACCCTAACTTTTCTTTTCTCTCCTTACTACTCATGGACCACCGACCCCTCACCCTCATTCGACTTCCCCCTGTTTACCGTGAAGCTCTAACTTTCCTTCGTTCCCTCCCTCTCTCTCGTTCTCCACCTGATTCCACAACTGAGCTCCTTGCTGAACCCCTCTTTTATTCTTCGATTATTCACCCCTCTCATCTTCCGTACTTTGCCTATCCTACCTGGCTCCGAGCAGGTGTGGTAACAGTTAAAGATCTCACTAACCCTGACCTTTCCTGGCGACCCTTCGCCAGTCTCCCTCCCTCTCTTCTCCTCTCCTCCTCCTCTCGTGACATCTACGACTCTATTCTTTCATCTATCATTTCTCAATTTCCTCATCTTGCTTCCCACTCAGGTCTTTCCTTTGTTCCTTCTGCTTCTCTCCCATTTCCTCTTTCTTGCTTACTTCTGGCTCAGCTCATCCCATTTCTTCTCTCTCGGTGTCAGCTCTTTATCGGTTCCTCTCTATGTCCCATTCTTCTCCTCCTCTCCCCATTCCTGATGTTTCCCCTGCTGCCACTGCTACGGTGTGGTCAGCCGCCCTGTCTCCTCTTCTGCTCCTCTAGAAATTAATACCCATTGGCTTTTCCTCCATCGCCGCCTTCCTGTTCCCTCCGTTCTTTTCCGAATGTCTCTTCTCGATTCCCCTCTTTGCCCTTTCTGTGCTCGGGAGGCTGATGTCTCCCATGTCTATCAACACTGTGTTATATTACTCCCAATGTTGAACTTAGCATTTACTGTCGCCCAATGCTCCATTACAGCAGATCTTACATTTGATGCATATCGGACTCTTCTGCTACAGAACTATCCCCCAGTCAAGCTCCCATCAGTCTGTGCCTATATTTTTATTTTAGCGAAGCATGTAATCTACGTGTTTCATCAACGCTGCAGATATTTGACTACTCCTCTTACTGTGCATGAAGCTTCTACGGCATTATTATGCCATTTCCGCGACCGTCTGACATCTCGACTTCGGCTAGAGTATTCTGTTGCAGTTACTCAGCGTCGGGAGAGCCAGTTCCTTGCCACCTGGTCACCGGCTGCCTCATGGTTTACCAGCTCGCCAGCGTCATTGTACCTGACGGTCGGCAGATTTGGTATTTGACCTTTTTGAATCAGCAATGCATATGTAAATATCAACAATCTGTTTTCAAGATCTTTGCACGGCTTGGAAATTTACCGCATGGGTTTTTTTATAAAGGGCTGTACGTGTTTACACAGCAAATTGTTTTTTGTGACACTCATCTTGTATTTTTTTTTCCTACATTGACGTTCAAGTTAGTTCGTCTTTAGTTTACATTTTGAGTATAAATATTGCAGTTAGTCATTAGCATAGTGCTGTATAAACATAGATATTGTTTCTGCAGTGTAGTTTTTTGTAATTTTGTTCTATTTTGTTTCCCGAACATGTTTGCACTGTGCTGTATAATTGTACATAGTTTTCAAAATATTGCGGAACACGTAATCCATCTTATTTGCATCAGAATGTCCAAGTTTAGTTATTTCCTGTTATTAAACATTCCAATGATTTGTCTGATAATCAGTTTTTTAAATTGCATAGTACTGTACATCCTTGTAAATATGTTGTGTTAAAACTCACTGTCATATCGTACCTTCTTTCAAGAGACATGTTGACTAATGATTCTTACTGTATTTATTTTTGCACAAGTTAGTCAATTGCATGGTGTTGTACTCACGAGTAATATATTTTGAAAAACATTTTACCTATTTTGTTCTTTTGTGTGTGAGGTGATGCTTGGTACTATCATTCTTCTATCACTACATATGGATAGTTAGAATATGTTAAAGCTTTCTTCATCGTGTGTTTTCTTATTATACTTACATTTTCTATCTGGTCAACAGAATAGTGTTACATTTCTGTATATGGTCCGCTTTTGATTTGTAACATGTTGACACTGTGCTGTATATCTGTACATTGTTTTTGAATATTGCCGAACAGGTAATATATTATATTTACACCAGGAAGTCCAAGTTTGTTCTTCTCCTGATATTCATCATTTCATTGATTTGTCTTATGATCAGTTTGTCACTTGCTTTGTACTGTACATTCTTGTAACTATGATGTGTTACACCTTACTGTCTTATTGTACTGTATATTTTTTTTTCAAGAGAAATGTTGTCTCCTGAAGCTCTCAATTTTCTTGAACAAGTTTGTTAATCGCACAGCAATGCACTTATGAGCAATAAGTTTTTTTGTTAAAATCCTTCCTCAATGCCCAGACATGCTTGTCGCTGTTCATTTATCACGAGCTGTAATTTTGCTCCATTTTTTAACTTGTGCACTATGCTGTATATTTTTATATAGGTTTTAGTAGTTTAACGATCTTTGATCGTATTTTATTTGTATTTAGACGTCCTTATTAGTTCGTCTCCTGATTTCTACCTTGAATAAAGATATTTTGAAACCACCTTTGGCCTTAATGCATGCACTGACCTTTTGAGACTTGCCTTTGACAAGGTTTTGGAACACAGCGATAGGTATGCGCTTCCATTCAATACATAATGCTGCTGCTAACTGTTCCTTAGTAGTAGGCCTTGGTTTCGAACTTCTTATGCGGTGCTCTGATTTATCCCATGGGTGCTCTATGGGATTAAGATCAAGGCTATGTGCTGGCCAGTTCACACAAGATACGGAAGTATCGTGAAACCACTCCATAACAGTCCTTGCTTTATAGCTCAGTGCATTATCCTGCTGGTACCAACAAGGCTCGTTTACATAGTTTTGCCACAGAGTTAGTAGGGCCTAATTGTCCAGAATATCCAGGTAGACGTGCTGGTTAAAAGGTTTCTCCACGATACCAATGCGCCGGGACCGTACCATGAAAAACATTCCCACACAATTACACTCCCAGCTCCAAACTTGACCGTAGGAATAGTACACTGTGGTTAATAGCGTTCCCCCGGCTGCCGCCGTACCCACATACAGCCATCAGACTGATGGAGCGTGTATCTGGATTCATCAGTCCATAGGACACGTTTCCAATGATCTAAGGTCCACGATAAATGTTCTCTACACCATGCTAGTAGCATTCCGAGTGGAGATGAAAGGCTTATGAGCAGCCGCACGACCACGGTAACCCATGGAATAAAGTTCTCTGCGAATGGTACGTGTACATACCAAGGTTCCAGAATTTTTACTCACCTGTACACTAAGGTCTTCTCAAATAGCACTGTCGATTAGCTGTAGCGACTCTCCTGAGGCTTCGCCGTCCTCTATCACTAATTTTCTTTGATCTGCCGGTACGTTTTGCTGCTTCAACCACGCCGTGTGCCTTCCACTTATTCAATACATCCAAAACAGTTGATTTGGGTAAGTTTAAACGCCTCTCGGTTTCTCTTATGGACAACCCACTAATATAACACCTAACAATCTTTCCTTTCTCAAAGTCAGTTCTCTCCTGCCGCGAAATTTTCACTCAACCTCACAGTGCGATATGATCCCGGTCAGCTGCAGGATTGATATTATACCGTTTGCAGCTGTATCTTATGAAAGAAGCGAATCCGTTCATTTGCTTTTGAAGGGGTGGCCGATGACTTTTGTCAATATAGTGTATATATACTGTATTTCATCATCGTCATCATCATTGTCAACCATTATCAATCCACTGCTGGATGAAGGTCTCCCCAAGTTTCTTCCACAATTGTCTGTCTTGAGCCTGTCTCCTCCATGTCACTGCGGCATGCTTTCGGATTTCATCCATCCATCTCCCGTGGGGTCTTCTTCTGGGCCTTTTTCTGTCTCTTGGAAAAAAGTCTAAAATTTCAGTTGTCCATCGGTGATCTGTTCTTCTGGCAGCATGTCCAGCCAATTGCCATTTCTGTATTTTTTTACGACTATGTATATTTATATATAAACTCTATTGACGACAAAACTAGGAGGTGGTCACAATAATGTGACTCGTCTATGTATGTATAAAAATAAATAAGCGAGTCACATTATTGTGCCCATCTCCTAGTTTTGATGTCAATGGAGTATACACATTATATATACGGATATACATAATCGATTCATATTATTGTGACCACCTCCTAGTTTTGACGTCAACAGAGTGCATTCAGCCAGTGAAAGAAAGCACGTGTCGTGAGCCGGTTCGGACGGTATATAAGGTGTGCTTTAGGCAATCTGAAAACATATCACTCGTTGCTGCCATGGATAAAAGAAGCAATTTATCAGATTTGCAAAAAGCGGTGATCATAGGCTTTCGAGCCAAATGTGGCAGTATTTCTGAAACAGCTCAGTTTGTGAACTGTTTGCGTGCCGCTGTGGTTAAAGTGTATCGTGATTGGAGAAATAGCACCATTGCGAATAAGCGACGTGGAAACTCCGGAACAGCACGTGCCATTGATGCGAGAGGTGAACGTCGGCTTCGAAGGTGTGTGAGGACCAATCAACACGCTACAGTGGAGCAACTCACTGGCCGAATGAACCAGGGGGCTACCGGAAGTGTGCTTAAAACGACAGTTCAGCGAACCCTGCTTTGTATGGGGCTTCGATGCAGATGGATGGTTACTGCACCAAGGCTAACGAATATGCATCCGCAGAAAAGGCTTACATTTGCACGGCAGTATCGGAATCGGACCTTCGCTGATTGGCAAAGGATTGCCTTCTCCGATGAGTCATGTTTACTGCTTCGTCGAACGGTTGGACGTTGGCGTATAAGGCGAGAAACGTCGGAGAACAAACACTCTTCAACTATTGCCGGCAGAACACAAGCTGGTGGGGGCAGCGTTATGGTCCGGGTAATGTTTTCGTGGAATTTTCTGGGTACACTCATACCTGTGGAATAAAGGCCTGCACGGGCCTTAATTTGAAATTATCGGCCTAGCCCAAGCCTGCACGTTCAAGGCCCGGCCCGTATATTTCTCCTGTTTCGAAGGCCCGGGCCAGCCCGTAAAATTTCAACAATCACCAAAACATGAATTTGACACCTGGTGCACTAGGTCATTCGACTCCTTTTTCTTAGTTGCTACACGTATTCTATTACAATAAACGTTAATTCAGACTATTTCTGAGACTCTGTATAAGTCACGTGACGCCCGAAGATGGGGGAGTGCTTGTATGCTTAAAATAATTGCATGAAAAGGACAATTTTCATGCCTTTTAAATTTTCTGGGTTTTCAAACTATCATTCCCTACCGCCGGACCCGGAAATATCCTTGGGGGTAGAGAAGGGGGTTGGGTTAATTCGAAAAGTATGAAATATCCAGAATTATGAGTCCGATCGTTCTACTGGGGAGAAGATTTTATGGCTTTATATAAACTGCACCTATCTCTACTAGCATATCATATCGCTGGAACCCAATATGTCTCTCGTGTGTGTGTGTGTTGTGGGGGGACACATTTGTATCGCTTAAGATGCGATGTCCTAGATTGTGTGGTATCGTAAGACAAAACGTTTTTGCATTTAGTGCACTGCACAACGATTTCCGGCCGACTAGTTTCAGAACGGGACTGTTTACAATATTTCCAAATACCACTTTTCCCTTTTGCATTGTCTACAAACACATATTCTCCGGAAGCGATTTTTTCGCGAAAATCATTCGCTTTCTTAAACTCCATAATAAGTATGGAAGAGTATTTATCAGCAACACTGAACTGAACATATGCTAAGGGAAAACAACGACAGACTTCCCAGCTAATCAGTGTCACAGTAGTTTTGAAAACGGCTGCCTGATAGTACAAATGGGGAAAATACAGCACGGAAGTAAGTTTATCCCAGCCCATTTTTCCCGTGCCATTTAAGACAACTTAAAAGCTTTTCACACATCTAGAGAACAAAGTGCCGCCAACCAGAACAATAAAAAAGATCGTCTGAGATCGGGTGGCTCGGTTTATAAATACTACAGTTAATGGCTTGCCCTGAAGCATGAGAGAGGGTGAAAGTTAGGGTGAGAGACAGAGAGAAGGGACCTCATTCACATTGAAAAACTAAGGGAGCTGACCCACTCCAATTGTTTTGCAGCAGGGGAGGATGTCGTAAAACTTCTATTTTTTCCATCAGCGGAAATTATTCAATCTTATCCTGCTGCTGTATGTTGGGAGTTTTCCAAACCAGAAAGGCACCATACAGCGATTGGTTTGCTCATACAAAGAAAACCCTGCTCGTCCCGTGTCTGTTTTACATTAAATATTGAAACCGCGGCCCATTTTCCCAACTTAGAAATGAGCAAAGGCCCAACCCAGCCCGCGGGCCGGCACTGGCCAGTGCAGACCACTTCTGTGGAAGGCACTATGGACCGAATTCGTTATGAATACATCCTTTATACCACGTACACCCATTCACGCTGATTCCCTGGGGCGGATGGGATCTTCCAGCACGACATTGCGAAGTGTCACACAGCTAGAAATGTCCGAGAGTTGTTGGAAGAACATGATGAAGATTTCAAAGTGTTTCCCAGGCCCCCTAATTCCCCATACTTAAACCCAATTGAGCTTTTGTATGACCACCTCGATCGTGTTGTTTGCTCAATGGATCCTGCGCCACGCATCCTCCATCAGCTGTTAAATGCACTGCAGTGAGCATGGCTCCATGTACTTGTACTTTCCAGCACCTTATTGAGTCACTCCCAGCCCGTCTAGCTGCTGTCCGCGCTGCACACGGCGGTTACTCATTAGATGACGGTCACAATAATGTGACTCCACCGTGTATATAAACTTTTAAGACAGTATATACACACAATAATGTGAATCGACAGTGTATATAAACTTTTAAGACTGTATATATGCACACTGAAGTGCCAGAAAAACTGATACACCAGTCTAATACTTGGTAGGTCCCCCACGGGAGCGTAGAACTGCAAAAATACGACGGGGCATGGACTCCACTAGCTTCTAGAAATATGTTGTAGGCAATGCACACCATACTTCATGCAGAGCATTCCACAATTCGGGTGTATTCCGAGGTCTCGGATTGCTGTGTTCGATAGCGCGTTGCCTGGCATCCCAAATGTGTTCTATCACGTTCAGATATGGGAATTTGGTGGGAATGGCAACACCCCAAACTCAGATGAATATTCCTCTAACCATAATGTGGCGTCCCGACAATTGTGTGGAGGTGCATTGTCCTGTTGGAACAGGCACAACCCATCAGCATGAATGCAGGACATGAATGGGTGTACCTCGACAGAAAGGATGCGCACATAGTGTTGGCCGGTCACAGACATTTGTAGACGTATCAGGGATCCAAGTGAAGTCCAGCTAAACACACCTCATACCATTACGGACCCCTTACCAGCCGGTACAGTTCCGTCTTGACAGGCGGGATCCATGGCTTCATGGTATTTTCGACACACACGAATCCTTCCATCTAACCGATACAGTTGGAAACGCGACTCGTCAGACCAAGCTACTTGTTTCCAGTCATTAAGTCTCCAGTGGCGGTGTTGCCGTGCCCAAGCGAGGCGCATAGATCTCACCAATCAAAGGGACTCGAGTTGGTCGTCGGCACCCAAAGCCCATATCGTGCAGGGTACGTTCCACAGTCCGGACGCTGATGCTTGTTGAGGCTCCAGCATTGAATTCCGATGATACCTGCGAGAGTGTTGCACGTCTATCGTGTGAAACGATTCTTGGCAGCCGACGATGATCACGTTCACCCAACGTTTTTTTACGGTCACACTGGTATCGTAGGTTGGAGGTTTTGCTGGAATTCTTATAGTCACGGTACACCCTTGCAATGGTCATCCGTGAAAATCCGAACTTCGTTTCTACCTCCGAAATACAATGGCCCATCTCACGAGCGCCAACTATGACACCGCGTTGAAATTCGCTTAAGTCGTTATTTCTTGTCATTCTCATGCCAAAAATAGCTCTGACTGCTGGCAAGGATGTCTATCGCTTTACTGGCGGACGCAACCAAGTACAAACTTGACCATCGTCGGCTGTCAAGAATCATTTCACGCGATAGGCGTGCAACACTCTCGCAGGTATCATCGGAATTCAATGCTAGAGCCTCAACAAGCATCGGCGTCCGGACTGTTCAACGTACTCTGCACGATATGGGCTTTGGGTGCCGACGCCCAACTCGAGTCCCCTAGATGGGTGCACGACACAGAGCTATGCGCCTCGCTTGGGCACGGCAACACCGTCACTGAAAACTTGATGACTGGAAACAAGTAGCCTGGTCTGACGAGTCGCGTTTCCATCTGTATCGGGCAAATGGAAGGGTTTTTGTATGGCGCAAACCCCATGAAGCCATTGATCCCGCATGTCAACAGGGAACTGTACCGGCTGGTGGGGGCCCGTAATAGTATGGGGTATGTTTAGCTGGACTTCACTGGGACCCCTGGTACGTCTACAAATGTCTGTGACTGGCCAACGCTATGTGTGCATCTTTTCTGACGAGGTACACCCGTTCATGCCCTGCATTCATGCTGATGGGTTGGGCCTGTTCCAACAGGACACTGCACCTCCACACAAGTGCCTGGACGCCACATTATGGTTAGAGGAGTATTCATCTGAGTTTGGGGTGTTGCCATTCCCACCCACGTCCTCATATCTTAACGTGATAGAACGCATTTGGGACGCCATGCAAACCGCTATCGAACACAATAATCCGAGACCTCGGAATACACCCGAATTCTGGAAAGCTATGCAGGAAGTATGGTGTGCATTGCCTACAGCATATTTCCAGAAGCTAGTGGAGTCCAAGCCCCGTGGTATTTTTGCAGTGCTGCGCTTCCGTGAGGGACCTACCAAGTTTTAGACCAGTGTAAAAGTTTTTCTGGCACTTCTGTGTATATATATACTGAAAAACAAATTAAGACTGAAAATTTTTAATACTGATTTGCAAACCCGAAACGTTACTAAGTACTGGGATAAGAAGAGAGGGATATAGAGTTATGGAAAGCTGTTCTCCGTGCGTGACTTCGCCAAGGACCAGGCACGGACAACACCCATCCAACTTCTATGGAGACCTGAAAACTGTGGGTTTCTGCGCGAATTTAGTCTGCAACTTTTCAGCAACGAACCTACCAGAAACAGCAAAAAGCGGCAACAGTAAAGAAAAAAGAAAAAAGAAAAATTAGTAATAAAGAAAAAAATAATAAGAAAATAAAAAAAATAAAAAACATTTAGAACGGACCCACCCAGAACACAGACCGAGTTACATTCCGATCCCCAGAACACACAGAAACAACCCCAAATTAAAAAAATTAAAAGCTAAAAAATAAATTATTAAAAAAGGAAGACCTTCAAATAAATAAAACATATTTAAAAAGGACCCGACACTACACACGGCCGACTAAATTCTCCGAGGCCCAACCTCACATATTTACCGGAAAACAACAATTGAACAAATAACTCACTGAGAAGCAAAAGATGCCGATTACAAAGGAAAAAAATGGCTACAACCAAACTCGAACTGTAATTATATACAAGCATATTCACGAAACCTAAAGGAGGTTGACGACTTAAATTTAGTTGCTTATACACAAGAAACTACCAAATGAGAATATTAATCGTAGGATGGAAAGAAAAGCCATGTTAACACTGCGCTCAAATAAGCCTAAAAGCAGTTAGTAACGTTTTCAGGTTTGCAAATCAGTAAATTTTTCAGTCTTTATGTGTTTTTCAGTATTTATTTTGATTTTTCTTTGATGCAGCCTTTTGGCACTTTAGAACTTCAAAAGCATTTTTACTTGTTGCCTTTGTTTATATATATATACTGTTGGACAATTGCTAAGGACGGATCATAAACGGCTATATAGCGCATAAAAAAGTAAGTGTGGTTGGATGCCAAGTGAAATAAAATAATGTCAGAATGCCAGGAGATTACAAGAAAGACAATTTATTGTGCTCTGAAATCCAGAAGGCTTTGGACCGTGTTCAAGGGACAAACAGGCCATTTTGTGCAGAATACGTAAACGTGAAAAAAATGCAATTACTGTCCCCAGGCGTTCCGGCGTAAGATGTCAATACGGGATATGGCCACCATGGAGGGGCGATGCAAGATTCCACACGTCGTGTCATGCTTTGCACAACATTATCAAGCAGCTGTTGGGGTAATTTATCCCATTCTTCTGTCAGTGCACGGATGAGGGTGTCCTTGTTTATTGGAGGGCATTGGCGACCAGCAAGACTCCTCCCCAAAGCGTCCCACACATTTTCAATGGGATTCAGATCTGGAGAACGTGCTGGCCATACGAGGCGTTGAATATCCTCGCTCTGAAGACACTCCTGGACAGCGACTGTTTGATGACATGTTGCGTTGTCGTCCATGAAAATGAATCTATCACCGACAGCACCACGGAACATGCAAACATGAGGTAGCAAAACATCATTAATGTATCGTTGGCCAGTCACAGTCCCAGTTGGAAGCACATAGAGGGACGTACGGCCATTGATCATGATGTAGTGTCATGGTATGGGCTGGCATGTTGGATATCGGTCCCTTTCCTGTATGTTTGCTGGACAATATGCAGTACCACTGTCACGCCAGATCAGTTGTCGTCGACAATCAGACGATAGACTGTATCTACTCTCATCTGGGCAGAGAAGAGGGGAGCAGACCAGTCGTTATCAGTCCAATTGCAATGTTGATGGCACCATTGCAAACGGGCGGTACGGTGACGTCTGGACAATGGGATGCACACAACAGGACAGCGGGCGTATAGTCCTCCTTCATGCAAACGTCTGGCGACAGTTTTTCAGGAGATCCGCTTGCCAGTAGCAGCCATAAACTGATTTGCTACCTCACTAGCTGTGCTGCGCCGGTGTCTTTTTGTTGATAGCACTATGTACCGATCTTCTGCAGGTGTCGTACTGCGAACACGACCTCCCCGTGACGTTTGCTACACTCTCCATTTGTTTTAAATGATTTCCAAAGCCTTGAAACAACACTGTGGCTGACGTCGAACTCCCTGGCAACATCTGTTATTTTTTGCCCTTCTTCAATCTTGCCAATAATACGGCTACGCGTAAAATCATCTAGATGATGTCGGGAAGACATACTGAAAATTGCAAGTTCGTCAATTGATTCTTTCCCTTTCAACTTTGCGTTTGAACAACAACGGTCAATACGCGTCAAATCCTTTATATCTCTTATCAGCGCTGTGACGTCATGAACAAGTTCGGCAATCCAAAATTTGCATACGCACAACACGTCTTACTGTATCCCGCACTTATGCTAATTTCCACATTTTCCTGCCTTCCATTTTATGCTGGCTATCGTTGCTATTGTCATCCGTCCTTAGCAATTGTCCGGCAGTGTATATATATATATATATATACACTGGCGTGCAAAAATTAACGACGAGACGGTTTATCGAATGTAACGTCGTGCAGAAGTGCTCCACATTGACTCAAAGCATACCATAAGATCCCCAAGATGTAAGAATATGGGACAAGTGAGCAAAACCGTCGAAACAAGAAATCCAAAGGATACAAAGGCACTTTATTGAAAAGGTAGCTTCGAGCACAACTGGGCAGAAGACAGAAACGTTCATGTGACAGGCGGCTGCCAAGAAAAATCTAGTCTTTAGTAAAAGATATGATCACCCCTGATGCTGAGGACAAGGTTGTCAAGGAGCTGTTGAGGCATCGCGACGCATTCCTCTTGTAGCGTCAATCGCAGCTACGGAATCGTTGCTGGCGGCTGGTGACATGCTGCCAAGCATCTCCCGAGAAGGCCCCACGCGTGGTCGATTGGATTTAGGTACGGGGTCATTGCTGGCCAACCCATGCGTTGAATATCTTCACTCTCCAACAGCTCTGCGACAGCCACTGTACGATGAAGTGCAGCGTTGTCGTCCATGAAGAGGAACTCAAGACCCACAGCCCCTCTAAACAGACGCACCTCGGTACAATAGCGGACACCAGTGACTGAACCTCCTTGGAAAATGTGGAGGTCAGTACGGCTACCAAGCATGATACCGCCCCAAACGAGAACTCCGCCACCTCCAAACCGGTCCCTTTCGATGATGTTGGAAGTGTGATTGCGTGTTCCCTGCTCTCTCAGATGTGTATACGTCCAGAATCGCTCGTCAGACTAAGTCGGCTCTCATCTGTAAAGAAAACTCGACACCATTGCTGATGTGTCCAGTTCTTGGGTACCTAGCACCACAGAAACCGCCGTCTCCGATGAGCAGGCGTTAATGGCACACACCGTACTGGTCGTCCTGAAAATAGACCACCGTTGTTCAGCCTCCTGGCCACGGTAAAACGCGATAACGGAAGTCCAGTTATCTGTTGCATGTGTCTTGAGATTTCTCCCGCTGTCTGCCGTCTGTCTCTTCTCGCCTGTAGGACAATATATCAATCGTCCGCCGCTGTGGTTGCTCGTGGACGACCACTGATAAACTCTCGGACAGCTGTTCCTGTCGTTTGAAATGCTCTCCAAGCTCGTGAAACGATGCTGTGAGCGATCCCGAACTCCTCGACCACACTAGTCACACTTCGACCTTCTTCCAACTTCCCAATGACGCGACCTCGGGTAATGTCATCCAGATGTCGTCTACTGGATTGCCTGTTGGCCATATCACACGGTGGCAGCAACTCGACATCGTTCAAACTGATGTACACAGTGCAATAGCTTTCACCGAATTGCTGAGCGTACGCCGCCCGTGTGCTTTATACCCTTTCGACACTCCCTCCTCCTACGTCTTGCTGCATAAATGCGCATGCCCTACCGTACCGGACCCAAGTCTATCTCCTGAGGGGTCTTTCGGTCCGTTCGACCTGCTCGTTCCGCTGTTATGCTAATTTATCCTCTTCATCCTTAATTTTTGCTCACCAGTGTATTTAGAATGCCTGACAGAGAAAATGCCATACCGCGAAGATGTGAATTCAGCACCATGCAAATTGTAGTGCCGAAGCATACGTACAAGTATGCAAATGATTCCGTTTGCAGGCCAACCGCCCGAACGACGCGCGGGATATAAGCTGACACAATTGGACGTCGGTTGACTACCCTCCCAGCCCCGCAATTGGAAGATGATCTGTGGACTCGGATCAACACTATAATGAAAAAAATTCTCCGGCTGGACGAGTAGTGCAGGAAAGCTTACGTTAAGTCACGTTAGGGTTATTGAAAGGTTACTTGACGTAGCTAAAGTGTGCTTAATCTTCAAAGTGCTAGAGTTTGTTTAGGTAAGACACGCACGTGCAATAAATTCCAAAAATATGGAATTTATTTTTTACTCAGCGTTCCTCATTATCTTGAATATCAGTAATATAACTTCGGTTTTAGTACATTAGTACCTTGAAGGCTCCTTATTAGAGCGGTAAACACAATATTCCCTGAACTTAACGTAAACACTCAATGAAATAGACTTAACGGCCAGACAGAGGTCTGACAATAAAATGAACTAAGTAAACGTACTCACTTTTAACCTTTTATTGGGGAGCTCCTGGTATTACTCAAATACACACTCCAAAATAACACAACTGATAGCCCGAACTTTCGTACTATCGTAATATCGTAGAAAAGTAGGTAAATCGCATATCAATAATCAGGAAGAACCTATCACATATAAAACGAATCACACTGGTCTCTTGAGCGCGCCTATGTATATCATCATCATCATCATCATCATTGTCAACCATTATCAATCCACTGCTGGACGAAGGTCTCCCCAAGTTTCCTCCACAACGGTCTGTCTTGTGCCAGTCTCCTCCATGTCACCCCTGCATACTTTCGAATTTCATCCACCCATCTCCCATGTGGTCTTCTTCTGGGTCTTTTCCTGTCCCTTGGAATCCAATCTAAAATTTCGGCTGTCCATCGATGATCTGTCCTTCTGGCAGTATGTCCAGCCCATTGCCATTTCAGGGATTTAACTCTGATCATGATGTCTTCCACTCTTGTCATTTTTCGGATCCACGAGTTCCTCTTCTTATCTCTCCTGGTTACACCAAGTATGCACCTCTCCATGCTGCTTTGAGTTGTCTGCAGCCTTTGTATGTCTCTTTTAGTTAAGGTCCACGTCTCTGCACCATACGTAAGCACTGGAAGGATGCATTGATCAAACACTTTTCTTTTAAGACATAATGGCATATTGCTCTTGAAAATTATGCTGTTTCTTCCAAAAGCTCTCCAGGCAAGTTTTGTACGCCGATTAATTTCTTCATCAATGTGACCCTCACTTGATATCTGCTGTCCAAGATAAACGTACGTGTCTGTTATCTCCAGCTTTTTTCCATCAATCGATAAATCTTCATTTCTTGTAAAAGCATTGAACATCACTTTTGTCTTCTGAAAGTTCATTTTTAATCCCACTTCTTTACTCTTGTCAGCAAGTTCCTGGATCATACTCTGCAGCTCTGATGGGCTAGTTGCAAAAATGACTACGTCATCAGCAAAACGAAGGTGGGTTAGATAATCTCCATTAATCTTTATCCCCTTGTTTTCCCAGCTCAGCGACTGAAAAACACCCTCCAATGTGGCATTAAAGAGCTTCGGAGATATGGTGTCACCTTGTCTCACTCCCTTTCCAATTTTTACGTGTGTTGTATTTTCAAACAGCCGAATCTTTGCACTTGCATTTTCATAGATGTTATTAATAATATTAATGTATGCATTTTCAATACCGCAGGTTTTCAGAGCCATTGTAACTGCTGATGGTTTCACCGAATCAAAGGCTTTTTCATAATCGATAAAAGCCATGCACAATGGAAGTTCATATTCCCTCGCTCTTTCAATTAGTTCTCTCAGCACGTGGATATGATCTATTGTGCTGTAGCCACTCCTGAATCCAGCTTGTTCTCTCGGTTGAGCCATGTCCAGTGTTACCTTCAAGCGGTGTGAAAGAACTTTAGTGAAGATTTTATAAACTACTGATAGGAGGCTGATAGGTCTGTAGTTTCCGAGATCCTCAATGTCACCTTTCTTATGTAGCAGGATTATTGTAGCGGTGTTCCAATCCTCAGGAATCTTTCCTTCATTAAGGCATCGAGTGAAAATTTGGGCGAGTACTGTTTCGATTTCTCCACTTGCTTCTTGTATGATGTCTACAGTAATTCCATCTTCTCCTGGAGCTTTTCCCCGCTTCATGTTCTTGATTGCATGTGCAACTTCTGCTGGAAGGACTGGAGGAACTCTGGTACTGGTATCTTTCATGATGTCTGGAGTGCATGTATCATCCCTTTCATATAATTTGGAGTAGAAATATTTCACTCTTGTCAAAATTTCGCCTCTATTTCTTGTTACAGAACCATCTTCTTTTCTCAGTGCCATAATCTGTTTTCTTCCCTTACTGAGATGTCCCTTTGCTATCTTTAGGCTTTGGTTGTTTTCAATTGCTTTCCTCACTAGTTCACAGTTGAATTTTCTTACGTCTTCAGTGATACTTTTTCGTACTGTCTTGCATAGCTCTATATATTCCACTTTGGAAGTCACATCTTCTTTAGTTGTCCTCATCTCTCTTCTTTTTTTCATCAACATTTTCGTTTTTCCTGATAATTTATTTACATGCAACTTGTTCTTAGACCCAGCTAATTTTGTTGCTGTTTCCATAAGAGCTTTGGTTACTTTTCTGTTAACTTCAGAGATGCCCACTTCTTCCGATGTTAGGCCTTCTAAAGCAGAGAACCTGTTCTTCAGTTCCAACTTGAAGGTATTATGGTGTTTTTTAAGGTTGGTTATGTCAATAGATTTTGTTTGTCTTATGAGCTTGCCACGTTCAAGTTTAGTGTTGAGGTGCATCTTACATCTCACCAATCTATGGTCACTACCTGTGTTGAACTTGTTTAGCACACTGCAGTCTTCTATGACGAATTTTTTGTTACACATAATAAAATCAATTTCACTTGTCGTCCCATTTGGATGTCTCCATGTCCATTTCCTGTGTGGCTTTTTCTTGAAGAAGGAGTTCAAGATGAAAAACCCTTCTGCCTCTGCAAACTCTACGAGAGTATTTCCACGCTGGTTTCTGTTGCCGTGACCGAATTTACCTACTGAAGTTTCATTCTGTTGCCGTTGCCCTATTTTTGCATTGAAATCTCCCATAATTATTTTCAAGTGCTGCTTACCTTTATTATTTAGATGACAAATTTCCTCATAAAATTCTTCAATTTCTTCTTCAGGATGACTTGTGGTGGGTGCATAAGTTTGAATAATCTGAGCCTGGTATCTTTTCGAGAGTTGGATAACAAGCCGTGCAGCTCTGTCAGAGGAACTTTCAACTTCTACAACTTTATCCTTCAGTTTCTTGTTTATTATAAATCCAACACCACTAGTTCTGCCAGTATCTGTCCCACGATAGTAGAAGAGATGTCCACTTTTCAGTTCGATGAGATCTTCTCCTTTTCTCCTTACCTCACTTAGCCCCACGATGTCCCACTTGATCCTTTGTAGTTCCTCTTCCAATTCAAGAAGCCTTGAATCAGAAGATAGGGAGCGTCCATTGTACGTTGCCAAGGTCAGCATCAGATGGCAGCCTAGTCCGGTCTTCCGGGGATTCTTAGCACCCTCTGCCTTCATGTCGCACTGGCCGCTGCCTTGGCCAGGTACATTCCAGCTGCCGGAGACTGAGGGCCAAGATTTAAGTTGTGGAGTCATTTTGGAGGGGTTTGGCCATAACTCACCACGCTGGCCAAGCGGGTTGGTGAGTGTGGGATAGAATTTCCTCTAATCCAGATGGTATAGTTATACCGCTATTGGCGGTCGTCAGAGCCCCTTTAGTAGGAACAGGATGCACCACGAGAAGGCGGGGTTGACATTTGTCAAGGAGAGGCTGTGATGTTACGCATCACCTGACCTTACATCCCCCTATGTATATATATATATATATATATACTGCATACCACCACGTCATGACTTACACTCGTTGCCACATATAATTCAGCGGGAGAAACAATATCTCGTTAAGTGAGAAGATAATTTGCATAGGAAAATAAAATAACAAGAGATAGTAAAATCATAAAGAAACTGAATCTAGAGTATACGTTACATCATCTCCCCCTTATATATATATATTTTTTTTTTTGAAAAAACCTATCAAATTTTGAGTGTAGTCTTACATTTCGCTGACTGACGTTTATCGTCCTACTTTTTTTTTTTTTTTGTGGCAGCAGTATTTACAACCTCAAGCTTGGCATAACAAATTCAGTAAACCTGTGTCCGCAGCTATTGTCGTCTGTGAAGCAGGAAACACTTTTTATACGTGTACAGAACAAACCTGCATCGGCATACCTTGTTTTTATTCTGCCCAGTAGGAATCACTTTTTTTATTTCATTTTACTTCCTCATATTTTCAACTCTATATATATTTCAGCCGTTCCTCACTCGTGTTTTTTCGTGATAAGCCTCCCGGGGTTCCCGAGCATGTTTAGTTGGTCCATTTTTGCCGTGTCGCTCCTCATACGTTCGTATGAGGCGAAGGCATTCATGTATTGTAGCAGGGTGTCGGACCTCAATAAAATCCTGTAGAAATGGATCGAGCTGTTGCAATAGGGTGTCCAACATGTCGACATGACTGGCATGTGGATCCCATAATTTGTACAAGCGTGTTGTTTCTAAAGCAAACGCAACAGGGCTATCTTTGGGTCCTTGCTTACGAGAAAAAAGTTGTGCAAGGCCAGCTCGACTGAGGCCGAAAGGAAAGACTTCTAAAAATTCCGCTCGGAAATTCTCACAACGAGAATCCGGGTTCGATACTCTCCACTGCGGATACCAGGTCTTAGCGGCATCTTTCAAGCAAGTGCCTGCTATTTGCACTTTGCAATCTTGAGGAATATTGTATAAGTCGAAATGATCCTCCAAATCCTCGAGAAATTTCAAGGACCCCTCCAAACCATTGAAAGTAATTGCTCCCTCATGCGGCACGAAATGTGCAAGCATTTTGCCTCTGTGAGAGGATTGAAATACCTCAGGTACGACCCGCGACTCAGAGTGATATGAAGCTGGTGAATGACGAAATTGTGAGGAATGCCTGGGTACGTGCAAATCATTGACATCAAGGTTAGACCCACAGGCTTCCTGCAAATTGTCGAAAATAACCCCACCTCCACCGAAACTTGATTCAGGTTGAAATAGTGAAGTTTTCTCATTTAATGAAGACATAGTCAATAAGTGTCAATACCTCGTGTTCAAGAAATGTTCGGGCGCCAATTATAATGAATGAAATTCTCCGGCTGGACGTGTAGTGCAGGAAAGCTTACGTTAAGTCACGTTAGGGTTATTGAAAGGTTACTTGACGTAGCTAAAGTGTGCTTAATCTTCAAAGTGCTAGAGTTTGTTTAGGTAAGACACGCACGTGCAATAAATTATAAGAATATGGAATTTATTTTTACTCAACGTTCCTCATTATCTTGAATATCAGTAATATAACTTCGGTTTTAGTACATTAGTACCTTGAAGGCTCCTTATTAGAGCGGTAAACACAATATTCCCTGAACTTAACGTAAACACTCAATGAAATAGACTTAACGTCCAGACAGAGGTCTGACAATAAAATGAACTAAGTAAACGTACTCACTTTTAACCTTTTATTGGGGAGCTCCTGGTATTACTCAAATACACACTCCAAAATAACACAACTACTGATAGCCCGAACTTTCGTACTATCGTAATATCGTAGAAAAGTAGGTAAATCGCATATCAATAATCAGGAAGAACCTATCACATATAAAACGAACCCTTTGGTATACTTGAGCGCGCCTATATATACTGCATACCACCACGTCATGACTTACACTCGTTGCCACATATAATTCAGCGGGAGAAACAACATCTCGTTAAGTGAGAAGATAATTTGCATAGGAAAATAAAATAACAAGAGATAGTAAAATCAAAAAGAAACTGAATCTAGAGTATACGTTACAACACCACGTGGTCCACGATAACCCAGGACTCTATTCGAACTCTCGTTGCCTCGATGTCACGTCGGATTCAATGCTGTATCGCCCAAAATGGGAACCACATTTCTTATTGATCATCCTGTATATTCGGCCACTGGATCCTAGTCTCAATGTGACAATTAAATCATTTGTTTTGAACCTGTTTGGCTCTCTGTGTTTGAAGTTTGACCTGTTTTCGAGCATTCCTTCATGTGCGGCATTTTCTCTGTCAGGCAGTGTATATATGGTCTTAAACGTTTTTCGTGCATTTTTACATTTCTTCGCTTGTAGCTCTAGCAAATGTTTTTCAGCAACTTTTGCGAGGTCAGATTTTCAATATTTTTTGCTGTCTGTGGAGATGTTATTTTCGAGTGTGACTCTTAACTGAGTTTAGGAGTTCTTACAGAACATATGGATGTCCGGAGTGAGCGCAGAACATTCGGATTGTATGTATGCTTTGTGCTATCAGATTCTATGTTTTATGGTTTGAACATTACGAAATACGGAACTTTAATTTACATACTCTCACAAACATATAAAATTCAGATCGTTCATAGTGTGTATGTGTATAAACATCAGGGGTAAATATTCGGGGTGTGTTAGGTTTTCGGCGCACACCCACACAGAGTCGCAATTTAACCTATATTATCTATAATATTTTTTCGGATTTGTTTCTAATAAAACTCGCCAGAGTTCTTCCTAGGGCTTCGAGTGGTGGTTAAAATTAATTTGCCCACATAACGTTTTCATTAAGAAGAAAAGGTTCGTTCAGTAAGCATATCGCATTCGCGCTAGAATCCTGGCGTGTGCTGTTTCGTGTGCGCACATCCGACGACCTTAAAGTAGCTGCGGTACAAGCGCTCTCCAGACGGCGCTGCAGGTTACGTTCTTATTTCCCTGAGGTTTCAAACGTAACAGCGAAACTCTCAAGGTGTGCTACGCAAAATGAGCACCGCTTGAGCCTCATGGAGCAGTGCAACCAGTTGCTCTTATATTGCTTTTTATGTATTTCCAATAAGACTTGCTGAAGTTTGTCCCTAAACTTAATTCCTTTGTGCAATATTTTCATGAAGAGGAGAAGGTTCGTTGCTTCGTGCAGTAAACAAAACGTACTAAATAATATTTGCAGCTGTAGGAGTGCTATTTTACCAGCGGACACCCTAAGTCGTTAACGCACCTGTAATTCAAAGCTCTCCAGATGGCGCTGCAGGTCATGTTTCTATAATATTTTGTCGTGGATCCAACGCAGAGGTTTAAATTCTCAGTGTGTGCGCACTTAAAAAAGCACCACTGGTCACACTTGTTTGCGTTTGGAATAGCGTGGAGTGAGAAACACACATCAACTTCTGCTACGAGTTACTGTTTTTCTGTCCTTTCGTCGCTGTGTAAATCGGTGTGTTTATGAGCACAGCTTTAAATATACAATTTGAATTTTGACATCCATTTAGGTTGACAATGTACTAAGTGTCCCACTTTCTGCCAGAGATTTTGCTGATTGTGCAAAGCGGGTTGAAGAAAGTAAGCCTCGTGCTGTATTTCAAGCTTATTGTAAATAAAACAAGTTAGTAAAATTATGCAATGCATTGATTATGATACGCTTTCCAACATACCAGAAATCATTACTCAAGTTATGAGGATAATGGCTGTGGAATAAATCTCGGTCCTGTGCCCTGACCTTTGATCCCATTTCGATGATATTCAACAGAACCGGTTCAGTATACCTGCAAAATAGCATGATAAAGTTTTGTCGCAATCGCAGCATTTTTACGTAAGTTATGATGCATAAGGGCTATGGAATAGATCCCGCTCCTGTGACTTAACCTTTGACCCCATTTCGCCCATTTTCAATAGAATTCGTCCCCGGGCAGGCCCCTACAACATACTAACATTTCATCCAAATCGAAGCATTTTTACATAAGTTATGACGCATAATAACGATGGAAGTGATTCCGCTCCTATGTCCTGACCTTTACCCATTTCGTTCACTTTCAATTCGGTTCCTTCCCAGGTGTTCCCCTGTAACATACTAAAATTTCATCGAAATCGAACGACTATTACGCGAGTTATCGTGAGGACGGACATACGCACACAACACGTGACGTAATGAGGCATATGGGAATCGCTCGTAATGAGGCATATGGGAAGTGTGACGTCATAAAACTTTAATAGGATCCACACACAACGCGTGACGTAATGAGACAGATGGTGTGACCGCGACCCAACATCCCAGTCGCGAGATTGTGACGTCATAAGATTTCTAAGCATGTGTAACATTAATGGAACAACGCCATGACACTAAAAACGTGGTAATTCGGGGTAATTATTTAACACACTAAACCAATTTTCCTAAAGTCGAGATCAAGCTAAATTGATTTCTAGTACCAGAAAACGGTAGGTTAACGACGTTCATCAAAATCCTTAGAGCCGTTGTCAAAATAAAATTTACATGGATACAAGAATTTCTCCTTTAAGGTAGACGTCAAGTAATTTTGCTTCCTATACTTCCAATAGAAAAACTTCTGTACACATTTTCTTCACATTAATGCGTTTTAAAGGACGAAAATTTGAACATCGATTAAAATACCTACATTTTATAACTTGGCATACTTAATATTTTCTAAAACATAACCATAATTATGCAATCCAACATTTATTTGTCTACTGACGTCATCAAAGTACAGGTCGCGCCAGGTCGCGCCATCTTTCTTCTGGTTTCAATACCATTAAAGGAAACGTTATTGTTTTTTAATAAAATTCAGATTATGTTTTAGAAAATGTTAAGTATTCCAAGTTATAATATGAAGTTATTTTAATCGATGTGTACCGTACCAGGCGATGTGTACCGTACCAGGCGATGTGACGTACCTGCCAGAAGGACGCACACGACATAAAGGCAGATAGGAATCAGAATAAAACGTCCGCGTAGCTCAATTGGTAGAGCGACTTATTCCGGAATGAGGGGATCCGAGTTCGAATCCTGGCGTGGACAGAAATGACGGAGAAATTTACTTCGTTATAGATGTTCAAATTTCCATCCTTGGGAACACACTAATTGTGAAGGAAATGTGTACAAAAGTTTTTCCATTGGAAGTATGGGAAGCAAAATTACTTGACGTCCACCTTAATACACTGCTGGCCACCCAAAATGCAACACCAAGAAGGACACGAGATAGCAAAGCCAGATTTACTGGACACATAACAACAGATACAAAGATGAAACGATTGAGCTTGCAGGCCCGTGCGACTTGCGGAACACGCAGAAATCAATAGTTCGTGTGGCTCCCATGGCTGGCAATAACGGCCGCTACACGCCGCGGCATAGATCGAAAGAGGCTTTGGATGTGGGCTTGGGGTATGTCGGTCCAGGCTGCTTCCACACGTTGCCACAGTTCATCAGGTGTAGCCGCGGGTGGTGCTTGCCGGGCCACTCGGTTGCCGATCAGCGACCAGACGTGTTCGATGGGCGACATATCGGGAGAACAGGCGGGCCACGGCAGCCGTTTCACCTGGTGGGCAGTGAACAATTGTTGCACGATGCGTGCCACGTGCGGGCGCGCATTGTCCTGTTGAAGCGTGGCCGCTGGCAGGTCCTGCAGGTAAGGGAGAACTACAGGCTCCGAAACGTCGGAGATGTATCGGTGGCTGTTGAGTGTACCGGCGATGCGTACCAGAGGGGTGCGGATGTCATATCCAATTGCGCCCCAAACCATAACGCCAGGCGACGGACCGGTATAGGGATGCATAATGCAGGCGTCATACAATCTCTCGCCGCGGTGCCGCCACACGCTGATCCGACCATCGTGGTGTTGCAGGCAGAAGCGGGATTCGTCGGAGAAGACAATGTCGTGCCATTCCGTAGTCCAGGTGCGGCATTCAATGGCCCACAGCCGCCGCACTCGCCGGATAGTGTAACGTCAGTGGTAATCGGAGTAATGGGTGCCGTGCGACAAGTCCCCGCTCCTGCAGACGACGTCGAACGGTACGTGCTGACATAGGTTGTTGCGCATTCGTGCGCTAACGTTCGTGATGCGGCGGTGCGAGCCGTCAATGCCCGCCGCACAACATGCCGGTCCTCTCGCTCGGTGATGTGCCGCGGCTGCGGCTATCGCTCACGTCGGTCCGTCCGTCCCTCCTGCACCCACCGAATCCATACTCGCCTCACTGTGGCTGGATGTCGTCCCACACGGGCGCCGATGTCTCAGTACGATGAAGCGCTGTAGCGATAAGCCACTATTCGTCCTCTGTCGAACTCCGAAACGTGCTGGAATGACTGTAGTATTCTGCGACGAGGCATCAGGAAGCTTCTCACGTACAGATCCGGCAGCACAACACATTTCCATTACTTACACCCCGCCTTATGTGCACTCTTCTTATAGTGCTTCTCGGTGGCGTGCCGGGCGCACATGATTTGCACATGCCCTGCAATGCTAATCGTTTGCATATCCTCTCGCGGTCGAATTTCAGGCCAATCGGATGCTTCCTTCTTGGTGTTGCATTTTGGGTGGCCAGCAGTGTAGTATGGGATAAGGGCGATGGAATGGATCCCGATCCTATGTCCTGACCTTTGGCCCCATTTATCTAATTTCAATAGGTTTCGTCTACATCTAGTCCCCTACCACATACTAAAATTTCATCGAACTCGAACCATTTTTATATGAGTTATCGTGCCGACAGGCGGACGGACAAAGCTGGAGAACATACGCTTCTTCAATCTACGGTTGGAAAGCGTAAAAAAGACACTGAAAATAGCTTCACCACTCTAGTACTTGCCCAGCAAATTCAGATTTTTCTTGCAATGGAGTGTATGTAAAGATCTTTACCGTAAGTTATTAGACGACAGCTAAATAAAAGAAATGCTTTCGTATGTTCAAAATCAATGCGCGAATTTTGCAGCTAGGGATGCATAATAAACGTTTTGCGTGCTTCTTAACATAATAGCGAACACCCAACCTAAATAGACACGCGACGCCACTAATAAACATCTGCACTATCTGAATCACATAGCTAAAAAATCGTGGTTTTCTGAATTTCACCGTAATCTGAAGAGCTGTGGTTATTTGAATTTTATTGCGGCTTCTGGACTCCGTGGGAACTTAAACACCTGCTTTTGCCTATGATTTAAAATAAAAAGTATTCGTTTTTCCTTTTGTCAGTTGTTCCTGATTTATTTATGAAAATATAAGAAATAAATTATGTTAAATTTGATTGCTCGTGTTGGGTTCCACAACACTTGTTAAACGTGATCTTTCAAAAACACTTAAATTATTTTATTTTAGAAGTTATTAAATTTCGTGTCATTATATATATGAGCCCTTTACCTGCGAAAAGACTAAGCTTTAACCGTTCTTTTCATTCTCTTAGGTGAATGAACCTCTTTAATTTCTGCATCATAATTACATGCAGAATTCCACCAGGCGAATGAACGAAACACAGACGAAAATTAATTATTCCTACTGTCTTCCCATTTTCTGTACCGTGCCTTGTGATGAGAACCTTCACGGTTATGATGAGGGCCAGATCTAGAAGAGCATTTTAATTTAATTTTGCATCATGTATGCAGGTAATGAGGACCTTCCTTACACGGCGAATATTAATTACAAATGCGTATATTGTTCCGAAACCGTGCGATGGTCATTGGCGTTCTCCAGGAGAAGGATTTTAAATATGGCATTGCCCGTCAGCACTCTCTTTGAAGAGGATAATATGCTAAACATTTCTCACTAAGTTACAGTTCTTCCATTAAGTAGAAGAAGCCCGGAATACAGTTAATAAATACACACAATAATCTTTTCTCGCTGCGTTTATAAAGTTTATCCGTTGCCTAAGAATTGTTCAAGATTTTAGGAAATTGCGGGCGGTTCTGTATATTTGTGCATTTCTCTGACGGATGACATTCTCATTGCCCTCGAGATTTTGATTATAGGACCTCTGACCCCTATACTTCCCGGGTTCTTCTATGCTGCTTTTTTTATTAACGTCTACCCATCGCTCATGTGCTTGTGTGCTGGGTCACTCCTCGTCTCTCAGTATCCATTGGTGTGCAATGAGAACCCGTTATATCAAATGTCAGCAACGTCAAGAAAAATTCTCGCTATAGCAGAATTCGCATCACGGAACGTAACATTTTGCATTCAAAACATGTTACCGTGAACACCTTTTTACAATTACGGAATCTAATTCTTGCATTTTGTCCATCAGACAGTTCGATATCTATGATAGCCGATAATGCGTTTGGCTACCGATATGTAATCTTATCTCATTGTGCCGCTGGGCTGGCAACATTTGTTTT
Source organism: Macrothele yani (assembly GCA_039090855.1). Taxonomy (NCBI): domain Eukaryota; kingdom Metazoa; phylum Arthropoda; class Arachnida; order Araneae; family Macrothelidae; genus Macrothele; species Macrothele yani. The sequence continues at coordinate 64,284,736 of CM077006.1, forward strand.
CGTCGCTGTTTACTCTGATTTGTCATTACCAAAAGTCGACATTGGTTACTTAGGCAGCTGCTTGGTTTACGTTTACGAAGGCAAGCTGAATAAGATTGATGGCTCGTTTCATCGTACGAAATGCCGTCACCAGAGACATTCCTACTATCTTAGAGATGCTGAAAGCCACTGGACGAATGGTTGCATTTGAGCATGAGCTCAAATCATGGATGGAGTTCGATAAGGAGTCTGTATTAGTAGCAGCGACAGAAGATGGTGATGTGATCGGATGCTGCAGCGGCACGCTGTTGTCGAAAGACCGTGGATTCCTTGGTCTGCAGACAGTCAAGGAACAGCACAGAAACAAAGGCATAGGAACTCAGCTTTCCTGTATGGCTATGCGCCGACTAGGGGACAGAAACTTAAGCTTCTGTGGTAGAGAGTCCACGTTCGAGTACACCAGGCGCAAGTTCGGATTCCCTTTTGTGCAAGATTTTTCCTTCTTACATTATGAATGCAACAAAGCCGTGTCATGTGACCATTCCACGGTAGACGGTACTTCAAAATGGAATATCCTTGACTGCAGTTTCAAGACAGATAAACTTCTGGTTTCCAAAGTCCTTCAGTACGATATGACTTTGCACGGCTACAGCAGAAGATCTGCCATTGTATGCAACACTCTCTTAGAACCTGGATGCATCTGTAAAGTTGCTCAGCAGGATAACCAGAAGGTATTGGGGTACATCTGTTTAAGGCCAGTCATAACAGGTCATCTGCTTATTGCTCCTTTCTACGCTGGTACTAGCGAAGTTGCAAAATATCTTTTAAGCAGTGCAATGAAAACCGTTGATTTCAGCCTATATCCAAAGGGTATTGTTGCCAGATTCCCCAATACAAATTCTCATTCTGAAGATATTTTTAAAGCACATGGTTTTCAAAGAAACGACCTGGTTATTCGCACAGCGTGTAGTAAGTACTTATTTGACATCCCTGTTTCGAAGATTTATTCCGTTCATTCTGTCATGTTTTGCACTGAGTAATTTCTAAGATCAGACGTTTAAAAGCATGTTACACTATCAACTAAATAAATGGTAAGTTTAGGTTTTTACAAGTCATATTCTTTTTGATCAGAGACAGGCTATATGTTTCGAAACGGTGGTTCTGAATTGTTCAAAGGTACCATTTTTTTTTTCATTTTCAAAACCAACTCGTTTTTTATTTCAGTTTGCGTTTTGTGGCTCGTTTTCGAAATCAAATTATTCTTTAAAAATTCGAATAATGTTCTTACACATCAGCATTTGACAAACTTTTCCGTAGCACTGTGTGAGTAGAATAGTTACTTAATCCGCGTATAATTACAGTGTTCTTGTATGTGAGATGTCAGGCTTTCGCTACTAAAAAGTCCAGGAGCTTTTGAGACCGGCTAGCTTAGAAAACTAAACTCTTGGCTTTAGTCAGTGTAAAACTGTCTCGTTTTTAGCACGTCTTTTGTAAAAAAAGATCGTGCTTATGTTATCGGTTTATCCGTCCGTCCGCCTTTAGACACCATATCTCCGCAACTATTAGTCCGATTTCAAATATTCCTTTTGCATTGGGAAGCTTGAAATATGTGAATGATGATCCTTTATTTCGTTTTTTTTGTTGTTGTTTTTTACGATGTACAATTTCGTCTCCAGAGGGCGTAAATGCAGATGCTGTTGAATTAAAAATATATTTTATTCCGTATATTTGCTTCCACACATCCGATTGAAAAAATTATTTTGTCTTTCTTCGATTCTATTTACGTCGAAGAGTATTTTAGGTATAGGTACTTTTTTAAGTTACGCATAGATTTTCCACTAGGGGAGTAAAAGTAAATTACGTTTTCCCCGATACCTCTTCTTCTAAAACTCCGCTCCTGATGGAAAATCTTTATATAATTTCTAATTTTTTGTAAAAAATACTTTGACCACCAGGGAGCGTAAGCGTTAATTTTTGCTTCTGATGCATTTGACACAACGAGATAGAAATACATAGAGTGCTTCTGTGATTGTTTCTCTGCCGAGGCAGCTGAAGCCAACGCGGGGAGAGCCCGCCATCTTTGATGAGGTACAAATTCTGCGTGTGTCAAGGAGTCACCTCGGTTCTTTCAGCTGTTCGGCGATCGTGTTATGCTTCATTACAAATTTAGTGTTACAGTTTCGTGAATAATCATAATTATCAGCACATTGTTGATATTTAAAATGCCATATTACTGCGCAGCTTTTGATTGTAAGAATAAAAGGAACAAGGATTGTGGAACTACATTTCACAAGTAAGCATTTTAAAATAAGGTTGAGCTGTAAATGCTCAGTTAATCAAACACAAAAAATAAAACATCTACTCCGTGTAGCTGGTGATTAAACCAGCAGATAAGCCATTTCAATATCTGTGTTATCTTAAGACTTTTTATTTCTTATATTTTGTAAACAGTCGTACTCAATGTGAAAACTGAATGATGTTTACTCTGGGAAGCTGAGGTTAACTGTGTGTTACCAACTTTGAGGCTTTTTGGGTACAATTTCTACCTATGTAAATGTTTTGTTTTTTTCAATATACTGAGGATGTCTTGCAAATGGCATTTGCATATATATTCTAGAATCTGTACAGTGTACATGCAACTTGTCTGACAAGACAACAAATATTTCAAAATCTTAGGAAGCAGCAATTTCTTTTTATGTGATAAAGATCATGTACCCATGGCTAATGCCCATTAGATAGCAAATACTGGTAAAGCAATCAATTTATGTTTACTTAAATTGCAGAAGTAATAATTGTGATTGGTAATATAAATTTATTGCTTGCTGACACCTGTCAGGAAACAATCTAGTATTTTATCTGAAAGCACAGGGTCACCCAGCTTGTGTTCTAGGCATTTGTCTCTGATTAGTGATTAATCTGTAGTATTACTTCAACAAAGTGAGAGTGGGGAGCTTGAAAATTTCTTGACAGAATACTCTTTACTTGTGAATGTGTTAGTCAATGTGTGTGGTTTTTGGGTAGCAAAAATACAGGCAATATTGATTTAAAACTGAAAATAGGAAACAGGGAGTACAATGGTACCTCAAAAATGCAAACAACATAAAATATTTATGAAAACTGGCACAAACGATTATGAAATGACAATTGAAAAAAATTATGGAATAATACAAAAGAAAGGGACTAGCAACATTTTGTAATAACTACTTGCATTTGATTTTTGCGTGATAGGTAATGGTTTTTTTTTTTTTTTTTTTTTTTTTTTTTTTGAAGAATGTGACCTCTAATTCATGATGAATGTACAGTCAGTATGTTCATGTATAAATTGCCAGTTATTCCTTTTGCATCAACCATATATATGAGAGGTTAGTATTGAACAAATATCACTCACGTAAATCAATCTTTCTTTGAATTGAACAAGTTGTGCCTGTATTTCTCTAAAATACAAATCAGACGCACTTGTATTTCCAGCAAGACTGCTGAAGGAACCCACAAAATAACAACACAAAACATAAACATTTGCTCGCCAAACTTTTTGCACATCATGAATGCAAATCAGTAGTTGTTAATTTCTCACTTCATATTAATAAGAGGTTGTGCCCTTAAAATTGAAACAAAAAAAAAAAAAAAGCTATGTGCAGTACATCTTAACAATTGCCAAAATGTGTCCAAATATCAGGTGAAAACTACAAAATTTCAGCTTTGGGACAACAAAAAACTAGGCTTCTTAAAAAAAAAGTAAAATATGAAAGTGCAAATAAAAAATATTAAATACTTAATACTGAAACAAAAAAAATACAATTATTTGTCCCATAAAAAAATTTAAGTCCATAATCTGAATTTTTTGGTCACTCAGCCCAGAGTTTGAATAATATCTAAAATAATACATGCCCAGAGAAAATTTACCTGCCCAGATATTAAAAGCAGGATGTGTAGAAAGATTTTTTTATACCAAAAATTATGTCTTTTTAGGTTGAAAAAGTACATAAAACTATTTTTAGCTACTCGGTACTGGTGTTGCTAACTGTAAATACCATTTGGAGCATCATATTGCCCCAATGTCTGTCTATACCTAAGTCACAGGGTAGTTACAGAAGTGATATATACATATATATACATATGACTACAGCATATATTAGGTCACCAAGTTTATTTAAACTGCACTTAAGAATAATTATTTTCAATTATTTTCTTAAGGATAAGCCTTGGAAGATAGTTAAATAAAACATAGCAAATAAACATATCATCGTCATCATTGTCAACCATTATCAATCCACTGCTGGACGAAGGTCTCCCCAAGTTTCCTCCACAACGGTCTGTCTTGTGCCAGTCTCCTCCATGTCACCGCTGCATACTTTCGAATTTCATCCACCCATCTCCCATGTGGTCTTCTTCTGGGTCTTTTCCTGTCCCTTGGAATCCAATCTAAAATTTCGGCTGTCCATCGATGATCTGTCCTTCTGGCAGTATGTCCAGCCCATTGCCATTTCAGGGATTTAACTCTGATCATGATGTCTTCCACTCTTGTCATTTTTCGGATCCACGAGTTCCTCTTCTTATCTCTCCTGGTTACACCAAGTATGCACCTCTCCATGCTGCTTTGAGTTGTCTGCAGCCTTTGTATGTCTCTTTTAGTTAAGGTCCACGTCTCTGCACCATACGTAAGCACTGGAAGGATGCATTGATCAAACACTTTTCTTTTAAGACATAATGGCATATTGCTCTTGAAAATTATGCTGTTTCTTCCAAAAGCTCTCCAGGCAAGTTTTGTACGCCGATTAATTTCTTCATCAATGTGACCCTCACTTGATATCTGCTGTCCAAGATAAACGTACGTGTCTGTTATCTCCAGCTTTTCTCCATCAATCGATAAATCTTCATTTCTTGTAAAAGCATTGAACATCACTTTTGTCTTCTGAAAGTTCATTTTTAATCCCACTTCTTTACTCTTGTCAGCAAGTTCCTGGATCATACTCTGCAGCTCTGATGGGCTAGTTGCAAAAATGACTACGTCATCAGCAAAACGAAGGTGGGTTAGATAATCTCCATTAATCTTTATCCCCTTGTTTTCCCAGTTCAGTGACTGAAAAACACCCTCCAATGTGGCATTAAAGAGCTTCGGAGATATGGTGTCACCTTGTCTCACTCCCTTTCCAATTTTTATGTGTGTTGTATTTTCAAACAGCCTAATCTTTGCACTTGCATTTTCATAGATGTTATTAATAATATTAATGTATGCATCTTCAATACCGCAGGTTTTCAGAGCCATTGTAACTGCTGATGTTTTCACCGCCGCCCCGGTGGCGCAGTGGTCTAAGGCGTTGGCCTCTGATCATTCGTCCGTAAGGGGTCCGGGTTCGAATCCCGGTGAGGCATGGATGTTGTGTTTGTCTTACGGCACTGGCTCTCTCCCTTCCCTGGAACCAGTGACCCTAAATTAGGGACGGGCGACTGCTTATAGCCCATTTGAGTTGCTCACGGTGGTCGTTAAACCTCCAATGAAAAAAAAAAAAAAAAAAAAAAAAAAATGTTTTCACCGAATCAAAAATGTAGATACATAAATAAAAAAATTTTCATTCAAAAAAATTGGATTCCAAGGGACAGGAAAAGACCCAGAAGAAGACCACATGGAAGATGGGTGGATGAAATTCGAAAGTATGCGGGAGTGACATGGAGGAGACTGGCACAAGACAGACCGTTGTGGAGGAAACTTGGGGAGACCTTCGTCCAGCAGTGGATTGATAATGGTTGACAATGATGATGATGATATATATATATGTATACTGTATGTATGACCTTAACTAAAAAAAGAAAAGCAGGATATATAGAAATATTTTTCTTTTTATACCAAAAAAAGACATGCAAAGAATGCAGACAACTCAAAGAATATATATACAGAGAGAGATAGAGTGACATCACTGAAATGGCAATGGGCTGGACATGTTGCCAGAAGAACAGACCACCGATGGACGACTGAAATTTTGAACTGGTTTTCGAGGGACAGAAGACTCATGGGAGATGGGTGGATGGAATTCGAAAGCATGCCGGAGTAATATGGAGGAGACAGGCTCAAGACAGACAATTGTGGAAGAAACTTGGGAGACCTTCATTCAGCAGTGGAATGATAATGCTATATATATATCATCATTGTCAACCATATATATATATATATGGTTGACAATGATTATGCTATATATATATATATGGTTGACAATGATGATCACTGACAACTATTATCATTACAATATATGTATACTGTATATAATCAATATATATATCCTTATCATCATTGTCAACCATTATCAATCCACTACTGGATGAAGGTCTCCCCAAGTTTCTTCCGCAATCGTATGTCTTGAGCCTATCTCCTCCATGTTACTCCGACATGCTTTCGAATTTCATCCACCCATCTCCCATGGGATCTTCTGGGGCTTTTCGGTAACACCTAAGCTATGATTTAACTTCGGGGCTCCAGATGTCTTTCCCTGAAGAGTGGTTTGGGGTTCCTGAGTTGTTTTATTCCATGCCATTTTTGTTTAGAACCATGAAAGTGGGTTACTTCTGGTTTTTTTTTTTTTTTTTTTTTTTTTTTTTTGATTAGAGGTTTAACGACCACCGTGAGCAACTCAATGGGCTATAAGCAGTCGCCCGTCCCTAATTTAGGGTCACTGGTTCCAGGGAAGGGAGAGAGCCAGTGCCGTAAGACAAACACAACATCCATGCCTCACCGGGATTCGAACCCAGACCCCTTTCGGACGAATGATCAGAGGTCATCGCTTAGACCACTGCGCCACCGGGGCGGCAGGTTACTTCTGGTTAATTCTATGTTTATTTCTACTACGTCTGATTCCTGCAGCAAGGTGCAGTGTTGACGTGGTCTAATTACTACATGAGTGTGCTTTTTTACTTCTTTTTACTGATAAATGTATAACATCAACCATTATCAACCCACTGCTGGATGAAGGCTTCCCCAAGTTTCTTCCACAGCTGTCTGTCTTGAGCCTGTCTCCTTCGTGTCACTCCTGCATGATTTCGAATTTCATCCATTCATCTCCCATGGGGTATTCTTCTGGGTCTTATATATACATAGAGAGAGAGAGAGAGAGTGAGAATTATATTGTGTTAAGTATTTAGTGTATGTGCTGGGAGATACCTTTATTATGGTCAAGTTACCACAATTGCCTTGCGTACCCACGAATAAGGCTTACAGATTTGTGTTGTTGAATGTCAAGACTAACAAGCAGATTAGAAACATGCCCAGTGCTAAGGACTTTTAATTTTTATTAAATAAAAACCAGGTAAGTAGTAGTTTTTTTCTGATTATATAAGATAGGGGCAGTTGGTAAAAGTATTTTAATATTGGTACCTCTTGGCTGTGTAAACTCATTGTTTGCTTTCCGTTTTTCTTCGAACTTTTTTTTTTTCATTTAAAACTCTCATAAAATATTTGGCGTCTATGTATTTGGAGTGATAAGCTGTGGGATGATTCAGCATTCTCATGGTGATGACCCACGAATATCTAAAATTTTTACCGAAATTGCGGATTGAGTGCAACTGTATTTTTTATTTTTGTGTTTCTTTTTTTTTTTTTTTCATTTACTCTATTACCGCTGACTTATATTTCTCTGAAAATTTGCTCCAAAAAATTTGTTAAATGTCAAAAAATTACGGCATGAGATTTTATTCAACGACAGCAAGCTGCATCCATTAAAATATCATTTTTTTTAAAAACACTATTGCCGTCAACTAACAATGAAAAGCGTTATTTGATACGTTAAAGTTTTAGTCTCATCCCCTAGGTGTTTATAACAACATTTTTGAGTTATATCCTTATTTAACATCAAACCATATATTACGAAAACTCCCTTGCTTAACACGGAACGGAAATCGTTCTGTACCTCATCAAACATGGCTGCCACTTGTTTCCGGTGGCTTCACCCGTTCCCCGACGTAAGCGCTCTACGTATTTCTATCTCGTTGATTTGACATAAAATCTGAACTTCTAAAATCTCGATTGAAAATATTCGTTCGTGGACCGATGCCACTCACATCGATAAACTTTTTCGGAATATTTTCTTTTTATAATATTGCATGGTTTCTGCGCAAGGGGCATAGATCTGTATACCTTATGTTTGCCAATATCTCTACTTCTAATGTTCCGATTTGAAAAATTATTTCTTTATTGGATAGAGTTTCCGGCATGACATCTTTTTTATATAATTTCAAAATTTTCAAGCAAGTCATAGACTTTCCGCTAGGAAGCGTAAAGGTAAATTGCGTTTCCACCGTTATCTCTGCTTCTAAAACTCCGATTAGAAAAATTCTTTCTGCACCGTATACAGCTTCTAAGGAGAAATCCTTTGCATATAATTTCTAATTTTGGAGAAAATGGTTTGACCACCAGGGGCATGAGTGTTAATTTCTGCTTCAGATGTATTTGCAGCAAAATCTGAGCTTCTAAAATCTCGATAAAACAAAAAAATTCGTTTGTGGACCGATACTACTCACATCGACAGACCTTTTAGGAATATTATCTTCTTAAAATAATGCAAAGTTTCTACGCCATGGATCGTAGATGTATATCTTATTTTCGTCACGATTTGAAAAATTTCTTCTTTGTTGGATAGCGTTTCCGATGCGCAATGTTTTTCATATAAAGTCAAAATTTTCAAGTAAATCATAGACTTTCCGCTAGGGGGCGCAACGATAAATTTCGTTTTCTGCATTATTTCTGCTTCTAAATCTCCGATTTGAAAACTTCTTCCTGTATCGCATGTACCGCATATATCGCATACAGCTCCTGATGGAAAATGTTTTTCACGTAATTTCTAATATTTGGTAAAGAATGGTTTGGGCCATTCTTTACCAAATATAATTTTTCCTTCTGATGTATTTGCAGCAAAATCTGAGCCTCTGAAAACTCGACTAAAATTTTTTTTTCTTGGGCCGATACCGCTCACATCGAAAAACCTTTTGAGAATACTTTCTTCCTAAAATAATGCATGGTTTTCCCGCCAAGGGACGTAGATGCATGTCTTATATCTCTACTTCGAAGAATCCTATTTGAAAAATTCTTTCTTTGTTGGAGAGCGTTTCCGCTGCGAAATGTTTCTCCTATAGATTCAAATTTTTCTTAACGCACAAGTCTGCAACCAGAGGGCGTAAGCTCACGATCCCGTTTACATCAATATCTGCGAGATTAAAAATCCGATTGAAAAACTTCTATCTTCCGTCAGACACTATGTTTTCCATGCCGGTTCTATTGGCTTTGAATACCTTTGATAAATTTAATTTGCATGAGAACGGATTCAAAAGACGTGCTCATTACACCCGAAAATTTGGTGTCATCTTTCTTGTTTTCTAAGAGAACCAGCCCGTTAATATATTGCCATGCAAAACCCTTTGCTCTCAGTAACTCAAAGTTAATTCTATATTCCAATCCAATCTAAGAGTGTACTATTGTGTGAGGTAGGACAGCAGGCTCACAGCTTCTCCGTAGAATGCAAGAATACCTTTCATTCCCCCCCCCCCGCGCCTCTCTCTCTCTCTCTCTCTCTCTACCTACGACTGCTTAATTGCATCCCCCTCGCATTTCCTCCGTTGTCAATTTATTGTCTGTCTGTTGCGAACGTTGGAAGAGCTCCTCCATCTCTTCCCCCTGCCCCCCCCCGTCTCCAATTTAACGAACTTTTCCCGGCTGAAAAGCCGGAGGTCAACCCGTGAGACACGTGATTAACTAAACAAGAGCCAAACAAAAGCGGATTCTGAGCAAAAATTATGTTGCCTTTTGACCTAAAAGCTAGGGGCTACTTTTCGTAGAGGAGGTCGCTGTTCATAACATTCAACAATAGTACCTTCTCAGGATTAACATGGAGTACAGTTGTACAATCTCACGCTGTCTCACAATTCGCATGCCCTTTGTAGTTGCTTCGCTTCCTGAAAAAATGCTCGCAACGTCATCCTTGTTTTTCTAAATGCCATAAATCGTCGCAGATCCAGTCTTTAGCTCATTCATGATACTGTCCTGATTTCAACTTCTTTGTAGCAAATTTAAAACGTCCCATTCCTTTGCTAATATCAGTGTTACGTGTTTTTTTTTTTTTTTACACTTTCATTACCACCAGTACCTACATGATTTTGATGTTATTACTGCACTCAGATGGCTTAAAATATCCGAAATATAAGAACAAAACAGTAGAACAGATAAATTCAGATTCGACCCTAACAACAGGAATTGATGAGTTTGTTGAGATAACTTCATACTGTGGTGAAAATGACATAAAAATGTACCTAATAGTGTTTTGACAGCAAAATTAGATTTCAAACTATCGGTGTTTATTTTGATTATGCATTAGGGCATTTTTGTCAAACGCACAGTTTTCGATTGCAATCCTGATACGGCAACACTTAAGTTTCAGTGGAGAGACCGGTATGACATAAATAGCAATTTTTTCATACATTTGGAGGTCAAAGGTGCACTGAGTTTCCTTTAAACTCATGCATCTACGGCGTCACGTTATTGCTGCAAAAACGGTGTGAATCTGCATCAGTCTGTTTCAGAAAGAAAAATGGCCTTTTTCAGGGTCGAGTACTTTTTCGTAAAGGAAATCGCAAGTTCTGAGCTGAAGAATAAGGAAACGCTGTTTCGACGGACTCACAGCCAAATTCGCACTCGTAAAGTTAAATTATTAAACAAAAACACAGTGGAAGCTGAAATATTTAATTTGAGTGAAGAAGAATGTGAAAGAAAAGATGTCACAGAAATTTAAAAAAAATTTGTGTACTCACTGCTACGGCAGAGAGCACTAAATTAAATGAAGCCATACAAAACACAGGATTAATGAAAACAGATTTGAAAAGGTACCTAAGTAATATTAGAGCATTACGTAGGGGAAGTAGAGAAGTTTAAAAGTAATTTATCAAATTCTGTATTAGAGCAAGGAAAAAGTAAGCATCTTGATAAATTTTAAGCAAACTATATAGCTAAGAAAATCAACTCTGAGGTTGATAAATATTTAATTGTAAATTCTAAGCAGCAAAAAAAAAATGTGTGCAAAAAAATGAGCCTCATTTGACTAATAAAATAATGCGGAAAAAAATATTTCCCAGGCAGGCTACCTAAGCATCTCAACGAGGAAGAGTATAAAAAAACTGACGAAGCGAAGAATGAGTTTTCTGCCAAGAATTCTACGGAATTATTTCTTACCCCCAGTTCTAAGCAAGAATTAAATTTTGTTAATTCACTAAACTAGCTTGTCTTGCAAAAACATAAAATTGCAGAGTATAATTTGCAATTAGAGAAACAATGCAGAAAGTGAGTGCACCAGCTCCCACACAAACATAGAAAAACGTTTTTTTACTTCCGTAACTGAAAGAAAAAATATCACAAATCTTAGAAGATTAAGTGACTGCCTGGCTCTTAAAACTGCTGTTAATGAAAACACAAAAGTAAGACCTTCTGTAAATAACCTTTAATTTTTGGATACAAAAATCAGAGGAACAAGCCTCATAATATCTGCTCGCCCCAAAAACGTGTTCTGGACGTGATAAAAAATGGTATCAGAACAGCCTAAAAACACTATTCAAGAAATATGTGTACAACTTGTTGGTGAGCTCTATAGCAATAAAATAGTGCAAGAAAATGCCAATACTGAGAAGTAAATTACAGAAAATTTTCATAGTCGGGGGCGTACCAATGAAGAAAATAAGAAAATAAAAAACAAACCCTTTTAAAAGTCCCGTACAAAATGCTAATCAAAACTTGACTTCGCAACCTGCTATTGAAGATGTATAATTCATGTCACGCAAAAAAATGGACCGAATATATTCATTTGGAATGCACAGATAATTAAAAGGCAACACAGGGATTTTTTAATATACTTAAATACATAAAAAATAGATATTGCACTCGTTAATGAATCTTAGAGCAACGAGTCAAATTCAAAATTACCCATTATACAGTGTGCAGGAAAGATAATATTTTTCGCTCAGGTGGAATCCTAATTGCTATTAAAGACCGCCTGGAAGAGCACCGTGTAATCTAGAGTAGGGTATGGAATCTCACTCAGTTATTATTAAAACGAAACCTGGAACCTTCAAATTTATAGTTATCTATAGCCATCCCTCCCATAATGTAACTAGAGAAGTGCTAGATAAATTATTTGAAGAAAACATCACCCCCGTGGCAGCAGGGGATTTTAACAGTAAGCACCATTACTGGTATTGCAACAGGGCTAATAAAAGTGGAACTACTATCTTCAAATATTTGCCAGATAAAAATAAAGATCTGGGGACACCATCGGAGCCTACCAGACTGGCACACAGAGGGTCAAACAATGTGCTTGATTTTGCGCTGTTTAAAAATAACAAATTTCATTATGAATTGTACAGAGAAGCAGCACTCTCCTCTGACCACATTCCTGTGCTACTGAACCTCTGTTCAAACAAAACAAACAAAGTACCACCCAGAATGGTAACCAACATCAAGCGGTTTAAAGAAAAAAATCATCAAATTGCTCCCCCTGACATTAATAACTGTAGCACAAAAGAACATTACTCTAGCCTCACCTCCCACACAGAACACACACATGTTAGCGAGGCCCTTAATTATAATAGTATTTTAGGGCCACCCTAACATGTGTGTGCGCTCGAGAGGGCGTGCGTTGCAGCGATAACTAATCGGTAAATCATGTCGGATACTTCGAAACATGGTAAATTGGTTTTCATTGTTTTCCAAATTATAGTACCCGGTTTCAACTCAACGTTCCAAAAAGGCGGTGTCCTAGGAGCAAAAATAGTTTCCATGCTGTTTCTACGAGAACCAGGAGGTTGTGAACGAAACAGTTCAGAGCGCTTTAGTGACCTTGAACGTGCGATCACTGCCTTTGGCTCCAGCACGAAAGTGTTCTTCTTACTTATACATCACAAGAAACAAAACAACTTCCCTTATTTGGGCATTGTCATTCCATCGGTGGTAGCAGCCTGGTGGCGACGAATCTACATCACTGTTCCGATGCGTGCAGTGCTTCGCTACCAGTTTTGAATTAGGTAATTGTTTTACCTGAGATTCGTGTAGGATTATACAGGGTGTGTTTGTCAAACTCATTTCCATCACATTCCTTCTGTAATAAGATAGTTTTGACTTCAGCACGATAAAGTTATGGAAACAAAAGTAGCGAAACGACAGAAAAAGCAACATTTTAGTACCTAATGAAACGATGTGTGAAAACACAATTTTCTCCGCGACGGACAACGAAACGATGTCCCTTCACTCCGGAGTAAGTCGCTCTCCCAACTGAGCTACGCGGACAGAATGTCTGGCTGCAGATTTGTCGTCTTGATACATGTTTTCATCTCTGTAGTATGTCACAGATGATAGATTTATAAAGAGGTGTTATTAAATTACTCGTATAACAGATTTTTTTTCTACAGTCTTGTATTCCAAGAATAATATCACAGCGCCTGCGAACAATATTTATGAACATAGAGTGAATAAAAAAACAAGTATTTTTCGTGGTTCGGCGGGTTCAGGAGGTGGTGCTCACTACACAATCATTCAATGCAATAAAAACAAAAATACACAAACTGTATCTTATACTCGGGCAACTCCGGGTACAATTCAGCTATAAAAACACTTGCATTTGTATGTCACTACATTCCTTTGTGTAAATTACGTTGATTGATATAGACTCATAAGGAATTGCGAAATTGATTTGTTTACATGGACCAGAATAACTTACTGCTTTAATGAAGTCTCCTTATAATGTCCTTTACACGGACCAAAATAATTTACTGTCCCTTACCACGTGGTCTCCTTTTAATTTCAGTAGTATTGTCTGCAGTAAAAGCATTAACATAAATATAAATTGCATTAAATTGTACAGTTCACGCAGGAGAAGTGCTATGAAATTATGAGACTAAGATCTTACAACACAACGGACTATCAAATTATAACCATAGGACTCTATTCCGGCATGTTAAGCAATTTCTAAAGTTTGTTCAGGATATAATAACAGGTGATCCGTTTTGGTGAGTTCTTTGTTACAAATTCAGACCCAATTCCATCTTTAGTATACACCTGCTTTATTGGCTACCAGATGACACAAGGCTTTTATTTTAGCAGAATTTTCATGATCCAGGAGTGATGCTGCCTATCATCTTTCTGAAATCGTGTGCATAACTGGTTAGGAGAGAGCTCAATGCATGCGTCCAGGGCCTTTTCCAAACTTCCCTGTCGCCGAGAATTAATCTTCGCTGTTCACCTTTGCGGACTTGCAATGTGATATGAAAACTCTCTTGATGGTTTAATATGCATTACAAATCTAACGTTTTCAGGAGATACGTGGGAAGCATGGCATGCTGCACTGTAAAAAAATTTCCTGAAATTCCCGAGCCATTTCCCCATGATTCATTTCTTGATTTAACGAAATACCCTATCTACCAACGAGTAATTGGACACCCCTGCAATCGACGATATCTGCGATACACGTCACTGCCGCCGCCGTTAAATATCGTGTGGGAAACAACAACGCAACCAGTCGCATGCAAGACGCCACGCAGTTCGGAAACTCTCTGATTTCGAGATAGGTGTAATCTTCGGGTATCACAGAAATGGCCGATCCATACGTGACATATCCAGCGAGTTGAAGTACCCAAAATCGACAGTGGCCTACGTGATTGGCAAGTGAAAGATGAGAAGTGACTGTCGGAAATGTGCCCCGACCCGGCAGACCCACAAAACTGGGAGTTAGAGACCGACGGGTGCTGGCCAGTGAAATTCGGAAGAATCGCACCAAATCGATGGGCCACATCCGCGAGGAGTTTCAACGGGCATCCGGGAGTGTTCTTTCGATGAATACCATCCGTAAGGAAGCCCATCTGCTCGGTTATCATGGACGTGCTGCCGCCCACAAGCCTTTGATCACCAAGTCCAGTAGCGCTGCTCGGCTAACGTGGTGCAAAGAACGTCGACAGTGGACCATTGAACAGTGGAAACAGGTTCTCTGGAGCGACAAATCAAGGTTCAGCCTCTACCGTTTGGATGGCAGGGTCTGGGTTTGGCGTCTGTCTGGAGAACGCCTCCTGCCGGAATGTATCGTGCCAACTGTGAAGTTTGGCGGCGGTGTAATTATGCTATGAGGGTGTTTCTCCAGGTATGACATGGGCCCTTGGTCGCAATTCCTGGTAGACTCAACGCCGAGACCTACTGCACCATTTTGGATGACCATGCGCTTCTTACGTTGTGGCAGTTTTATGGGGTGGACCCATGTTACTTTCAGGATGATAATGTCACCTGTCATGTTGCGAGGTCCACCATGGCTTGGTATATTGACAATGGAGTTAATCGAATGGACTGGCCCTGACCTTAACCCTATCGAGCACCTCTGGAACGAGTTGGAGCGTCGACTCAAGAGGTGCCCCCACCGTCCGAAATCGGTGAAGGAACTGACGTGTCTTCCCCAAGCCGAGTGGAAGAAAATACCGCTAGCCGTCGTACAACGCTTGGTTGAGAGTATGCCCCGGAGGGTCGCAGCTGTAATCGCTGCTCGTGGAGGCTCCACCAACTATTGAAGGTGAATAAACTTCATTTTCCTTTGCTATCACAGGTGTCCAATTACTTGTTGGTAGATAGTGTATATTCCAGATTCAACGTTTTCCGTGAAATCACGAGAAAAACCTGGTTCACCTATTTTTCTTACGTAAATTGACAGAAATACTTCTTTTAATCTTTCTCTAGTTAACATTTGGCCGTTTTTAAAAGATGTTAATGGAAAATCCTCGATTTTCAAGGAACCTTTCCGTGGTTTCTTTCGTATATTAACGGGAAAACTCTGTTCTTACTTTTTTCGTATTCATACGACGCGAAATGTTCATTAATAGGAGCGGTTCGCTGGAATACTTGAGGTTTGATTAACTATAAAATTTCAGTCGTCCATTGGCGGAGCTGATTTTGAGGCTCTGCAGCGAGACCGAATATTGTGCATAGCATATCGCATGAAATTATAGTTATTGTTGAAACGGATATCTCTCCAGCCCTCCCAGTTGATGCACCTGCTATTGTATATTATATCACCATAAGAAACCGGTTACATAAAGTGTCATTCGGATGATTGTATGATGCCTATGTATCAGCTTGTGAACTCCTTAACACAAAAGCTGTTTTAGCTGTCAAGAATACATTTTAATTTTGGGGTTTTATGAAAGTATAGTATAAAGCAGTACATTTCACCTTTCTTAAACATAACTGAAAGTCATTATCCGTTTTTAAAAAATCTCGATTTCCAAAAGACTGTTGCTTTGAAGAATCATGATGCAAAAAAATCCAATATGTGATAAACCGTCCGACAGAAAAAAAAATAAATGCTTTTTAAACCAAATCAGAAAATAATAAGCTCTTACAGAAAATAAAATGACTAATTAGCCCACATTCATAGCGAAAAACATTTCATCATCCCACGACTTTAGTGCTCTTCGTTTCTATCTTAAACGTGACCTAGCGGCAAATATTTTGCTAGCTTAGTCGGTAGCGCTTCTTACTGGCGTACAAACTATCGCGGGCTTGATCCGCACCTTCGTACGGCAGGAAAAAGTTCCGCAATTCGAATGGTGAATTTTTCACTGAAGGCAAAATCAAATCTTTCTGAAATTCGAAAAACTTCTATATACACACCGAAAGACCTGAAACTGGCATGTTTGTAAACCAACGGAATCAGTGAAAACGGAAAATTTATTAAAATATTAGTTCCCATTGTTAGAAAAGGAAACTTTTTAAAACGGAAATTTCGTTAAAAGTCGGAGTTTTACTGACAACTTCGCTGCACGTTATTTTTAGGAATTTTCCATGAACTCACGTCACTTATTTTTTGCAGTGTAAATCAAACTGTGATCGGAACTTACTACATAACGCAAAACTGGCTGGGTGTTTGTAATAAATTTCCTCACAATGTATTTGTCACGAGAAAGGCTGTAATTAAAAAACTGTGTTACTTTCAGCGGGAATTTAGAAAAAAGAACTTCAGAGCAGAAAAAAGGGGGACTTTCTCTTGAATGTTTAGTATTCATGAATAATCAGTTACAACTCATATTACTTGAATTTTGCTTTCACACAAAAAATCATGTGTTTTTAGAAAATTATTTAGAACAGATGTACTTTATGTTCGGTTGACGGTCACACAAATATTGTGATATCGTTTAGAAAACTTTCCATTACATTATCTCAGCCGCCGAACGTCAGTTCTACTGATAAGTGTTAAAATCTTCGGATGTAAAGCTGAGACATCGTCTTGAAACATGCGTTTACATTACTTTAGTGAAGTAAGAGCACACGCCCTTCCAAACCTTATAATGTATAACAAAGTAAATTTCTCCGTCAATTTTTGGTCCACGCCGGGGATCAAACCCGAGTCCACTTATTCTAGAACAAGTCGCTCTACCAACTGAGCTACGCAGACGTTCGTCTTGCTGCTATCTGCCTTTATGTCGTGTGCGTCCTGCAAGGAAGGCACGTCACATCTCCCCCCGAAAGAGGGCCGGGGGCATGGCCCACGGGTCAGCCGTGACCATGAATCGTTGCAGGCAGTCATCCGCTGTAGAACGTGCACTTGAGAACTCCCAGTCAACCTGGTGTGTGGAATGCAACGTCACACACATTTATTTTTCGAAGCGCTGAAGAAGCGATTCTCTTATTTTTCGTATCTCGCGGTGTGGAAAGAACATCACACCATTGCAAGATCTTTAACGGCCGGGTCATCCGGCAAGTTCGGGCGCCATTAAAACAAAGTAAATTTTTCCGTCATTTTTGGTTCACGCCGGTGATCGAACCGGAATCCACTTATTCCGGAACAAGTCGCTCTACCAACTGAGCTACGCAGACGTTCGTTCTTGCTGCTATCTGCCTTTGTGTCACAAATATTATAAACCCACTTAGGATTCACTAGTGTAAATGAAGGTAGCAGAGAACCCTTAGTGGTAGTAAGTGTTTCCTGTAGAGGTACAGATATTTCTACGGTAACTATTTTTTATGACTTGTACATGAAGAGACGAATTGGCCACGTTGACATACAAAAAATTATAAAAATCAGTCATAGAATAAGCTAATACAATACATTTAGAAGGGTTGCTCAATAACTAACAATGATCTTAACAAGAACAAGGCTACAACAACGACGTAACTTCCTACAGCAAATGTCTGGCTGCCCTATCGTTAAAAATAACTTTCATTTTTAACATCTTTCTCTCTCTGGCACGTATTTATATTTTAGCTGACTGACTACCTGTGATGCCACATATAACAGAAACACCTGGTAGTTCAGACATGACGTTAAATACAGAACTTCCTACAGCAAATATCTGGCTGCCCTATCGTTAAAAATAACTTTCATTTCTAATATCTTTCTCTCTCTGGCACGTATTTATATTTTAGCTGACTGACTACCTGTGATGCCACATATAACAGAAACACCTGGTAGTTCAGACATGACGTTAAATGCAGAACTTCCTACAGCAAATATCTGGCTGCCCTATCGTTAAAAATAACTTTAATTTTTAACATCTTTCTCTCTCTGGCACGTATTTATATTTTAGCTGACTGACTACCTGTGATGCCACATATAACAGAAACACCTGGTAGTTCAGACATGACGTTAAATACAGAACTTCCTACAGCAAATATCTGGCTGCCCTATCGTTAAAAATAACTTTCATTTTTAACATCTTTCTCTTTCTGGCACGTATTTATACACTGACGGAAAAAAATCCCAACACCACGAAAAAATAGTTGAAATGGAATGAAATGGCAGCAATACATTTTATAGGTAATATATTTAATCGATTGGGATGTCAAGACCACAGCTTAATGTAAGCGCGAAAAGAGCCATTTTAAATGTGAATTGTTGGTACATTAATAACAGGTGTAACCGACAGAATGTTGAATGCAAGCACGCAAACGTTCATGCATTGTGTCTTACAGGTGCTGGATGTCAGTTTGTGGGATGGAGTTCCATGCCTGTTGCACGTGGTCGGTCCATACAGGGACGGTTAATGCTGTTCGGGGGTGACGCTGGAGTTGTCGTCCAATGATGTCCCATACGTGCTCGATTGGTGAAAGATCTGGTGATCTAGCAGGCCACGGCAACATGTCGACACTCTGTAGAGCATGTTGGGTTACAACAGCGGTATGCGGGCGAGCGTTATCCTGTTGGAAAACACCCCCTGGAATGCTGTTCATGAATGGCAGCACAACAGGTTGAATCACCAGACCGACGTACAACTGTGCCGTCAGGGTGCGTGGGATAACCACGAGAGTGCTCCTGCTGTCATAAGAAATTGCTCCCCAGACCATAACTCCAGCTGTAGGTCCAGTGTGTCTCGGCCGCAGACAGGTTGGTTGCAGGCGCTCACCTGGCCTCCTTCTAACCAACACACGGCCATCACTGGCACCCAGGCAGAACCGGCTTTCATCAGAAAACACAACAGATCTCCACTCCGTTCTCCAATGAGCTCTAACTTGATACCACTGACGTCGCCAACGGCAGTGGTTTGGAGTAAGTGGAATGCACGCTACAGGGCTTCTGGCTCGGAGCTGCCCTTCAAATAACCGATTTGTAACAGTTCAGTTCGTTGTGTCACTGTGGTGGCAACTGCAGCTCGAATTGCTGCTCCAGATGCGGTACGATGCGCCACGGCCATACGCCGTACATGGCGGTCTTCCCTCTCAGAAGTGTCACGTGGCCGGCCGGAACCGGGTCTTCTTGAGGCAGTACCTACCCTTGACTACCGCTGCCAACAATCATGTACAGTGGCTACATTCCTGCCAAGTCGTTCTGCAATATTGCAGAACGAAATTCCACCTTCTCGTAGCCCTATTACACGACCTCGTTCAACCTCCGTGAGCTGTTGATAATGGCTTCTTCGTCTTCTTAAAGGCATTCTTGACTAACATCAACACACTACGTCGAATCTAAACGATAACTAACGCTCACGAACGTTACAGCGCGTATTTACAGAAAACCTGCTTTGCATGTTCCGGGGGGCGTTACTAGCGCCACACGTATGCGCCGAGCGCGAAATTTGCACAGACGTCATCTTACAGATGTACTCTCACCGCCTACAAACTGTCGTTTATCTAACACAACCCCTTCTTGGTGTTGGGATTTTTTTCCGTCAGTGTATTTTAGCTGACTGACTACCTGTGATGCCACATATAACAGAAACACCTGGTAGTTCAGACATGACGTTAAATACAGAACTTCCTACAGCAAATATCTGGCTGTCCTATCGTTAAAAATAACTTTCATTTCTAATATCTTTCTCTCTCTGGCACGTATTTATATTTTAGCTGACTGACTACCTGTGATGCCATATATTACAGAAACACCTGGTAGTTCAGACATGACGTTAAATACAGAAAATTACAACGAGAGATAAACAAAATTTGCACAACATACATCAAACGAAAACGGGAATTTAAATAGGCCGTATACTTAATATCTGTATTAAATCTGTCCCATTCATACGAGATGGACAGATTTAATACAGATATTAGGTCACTCAGACGAACATTACATCCTTACTTGTTTGAGTTTTCAATACACGCTATGTTCTCAACACATTTATGAAACCTGCACCACTTCAGCTAAGTCACGTCATTCGTTTTATAAATGTATGGCTGCATAGAACAACCGTATTGATTCGGTACCGCATGCAAAAACAGACTCTGCATTGCTTCAGCTATGTTACAACAACTTGTTCCTCAATGTTGAGACGCACAGGATGGTCTGAAAAATGTGATGAAATTACTCAGAAAGCATACCTTTACATTACCTCAGTTATGTTATGCTTAACATTTTGATAAACTTTCAAATGCATAGAACGGTCAGATTAATGATGCAATCGCATTTAGAGAACAAGCTTTTGCATCGTTTATTCATACTTTTCACGTTGATGAACATTAAGATTTGTTTTTCAAATAAGGTAACGTCATTTATACATTGTCCCTTGTTCGCGTCAGTTGCGTTACTTAAAGCTTTTCAGGTCGAGTTGCAGCTCCTGGGGAGCAGTGTTCTAAGCTCTGGCATCTGACCGTTCATCCGAGATGGGTTCGGGTTCGAATCCCACTGAGACATGGATGTTGTGTTTGTCTAACACACTGGCTCTCTCCCTTTTCTAGAACCGGTGGACCTAAATTAGGGACGGGGGAGGCTGTTTATAGTCCATTGAGTTGGTCACGGTGGTCGTCACACCCCTCTCCCTAATAAAAGATAACGTGCCTTTGGAGTGCTTAAAATAAAGGAGTTAACATTTTTTATAAATATTGCAATAAGTGGAATAATGACAAGTGCTCTGATGACATATCGAAAAACGTGATTTAAGTTGTACCATTTAGTGACGTCAAATATGTTGATAAACGCGGAATTCCCACAAAGGTCAGAAAGATACAGTGATATCACTCAGAAAGCGCACCTCCACATCGCTACTCTGCCATGGTGTATCGGTTGTTAAAGAACTCTTAAATGTCTGAAATGGTCGGTTTAATGTTTCAGACGTTTCTACATTTCATCAGCTGTTCAGTGTGAGTACCGTTGATAAAGATAAGTTTTGCAAAGAACACTGGTCGTAAAAGGCATATATCGTTTCTGTTCTATTCGTTTTACTGATTTTGTTTTCAGATGCACTTTCACAAAAGAATAAAAGAACGAAAACAAAATCTTGACGACGGACATTATGTTCGCCTATCGGACCGTGGGTCCGATAACAGAACTTGCTGAGCATCAATCAATGTAATTACCCAAAGCAGAGCCATACAGAATGAAAAAAGTAAAAAAAAGACTTCAAGAACAATGGAACTTGTAGGATATATTCATGCAACTTAGAATAATATTGTGAGAAAAAATCGCAAATGTATCTCGATGCTACTTTTCTTTGTAAAATAAGGAACTATTAAATCCTTTGATGTCATCATCATCATCCTTGTCAACCATTATCAATCCACTGCTGGACGAAGGTCTCCCCAAGTTTCCTCCACAACGGTCTGTCTTGTACCAGTCTCCTCCATGTCACTCCCGCATATTTTCGAATTTCATCCACCCATCTCCCATGTGGTCTTCTTCTGGGTCTTTCCCTGTCCCTTGGAATCCAATCTAAAATTTCGGCTGTCCATCGATGGTCTGCCCTTCTGGCAGTATGTCCAGCCCATTGCTAATTCAGGGTTGTAACTCTGATCATGATGTCTTCCACTCTTGTCATTTTTCGGATCCACGAGTTCCTCTTCTTATCTCTCCTGGTTATACCAAGCATGCACCTCTCCATGCTGCTTTGAGTTGTTGCAGGCTTTGTACGTCTCCTTTAGTTAAGGTCCACGTCTCTGCCCCATACGTAAGCACTGGAAGGATGCATTGATCAAACACTTTTCTTTTAAGACTTAATGACATATTGCTCTTTAAAATTAAGCTGTTTCTTCCAAACGCTCTCCAGGCAAGTTTTGTACGTCGATTAATTTCTTCATCAATGTGACCCTCACTTGATATCTGCTGTCCAAGATAAAGGTACGTGTCTGTTATCTCCAGCTTTTCTCCATCAATCGATAAATCTTCATTTCTTGTAAAAGCATTGAACAACACTTTTGTCTTCTGAAAGTTCATTTTTAATCCCACTTCTTTACTCTTGTCAGCAAGTTCCTGGATCATACTCTGCAGCTCTGGTGAGGTAGTTGCAAAAATGACTACGTCATCAGCAAAACGAAGGTGGGTTAGATAATCTCCATTTATCTTTATCCCTTTGCTTTCCCAGTTCAGTGATTAAAAGACATTTTCCAATGTGGCATTAAAGAGCTTCGGAGATATGGTGTCACCTTGTCTCACTCCTTTTCCAATTTTTAAGGGTGCTGTATTTTGAAACAGCCGAATCTTTGCACTTGCATTTTCATAGATGTTATTAATAACATTAATGTATGCATCTTCAATACCGCAGGATTTCAGAGCCTTTGTAACTGCTGATGGTTTCACCGAATCATAGGCTTTTTCATAATCGATAAAAGCCATGCACAATGGAAGTTCATATTCCCTCGCTCTTTCAATTAGTTCTCTCAGCACGTGGATATGATCTATTGTGCTGTAGCCACTCCTGAATCCAGCTTGTTCTCTCGGTTGAGCCATGTCCAGTGTTACCTTCAAATGGTGTGAAATAACTTTAGTAAAGATTTCATAAACCACTGATAGGAGGCTGTTAGGTCTGTAGTTCCTGAGATCCTCAATGTCACCTTTTTTATGTAGCAGGATCATTATAGCGTTATTCCAATCCTCAGGAATCTTTCCTTCATTAAAGCATCGAATGAAAATTTGGGCGAGAACTGTTTCGATTTCTCCACTTGCTTCTTGTATGATGTCTACAGTAATTCCATTTTCTCCTGGAGCTTTTCCCTGCTTCATGTTCTTGATTGCATGTGCAACTTCTGCAGGGAGGACTGGAAGAACTCTGGTACTGGTACTTTTCATGATGTCTGTTGTACATGTATCATCCCTTTCATATAATTTGGAGTAGAAATCTTTCACTCTTGTCAAACTTTCGCCTCTATTTCTTGTTACAGAACCATCTTCTTTTCTCAGTGCCATAATCTGTTTTCTTCCCTTACTGAGATGTCCCTTTGCTATCTTTTTTAGGCTTTGGTTGTTTCCAATTGCTTTCCTCACTAGCTCACAGTTGAATTTCCTTACATCTTCATTGATACTTTTTCGTACTGTCTTGCATAGCTCTATATATTCCACTTTGGAAGTCACATCTTCTTTTTTGCATCAACATTTTGGTTTTTCCTGATAATTTGTTCACATGCAACTTGTTCTTAGACCCAGCTAATTTAGTTGCTGTTTCCATAAGAGCTTTGGTTACTTTTCTGTTAACTTCCGAAATATCCACTTCTTCCGATATTAGGCCTTCTAAAGCAGACAAACTGTTCTTCAGTTCCAACTTGAAAGTATTATGGTGTTTTTTAAGGTTGGTTATGTCAATACATTTTGTTTGTCTTATGAGCTTGCTACGTTCGAGTTTAGTGTTGAGGTGCATCTTACATCTCACCAATCTATGGTCACTACCTGTGTTGAACTTGTTCAGCACACCGCAGTCTTGGATGACGAATTTTTTGTTACACATAATAAAATCAATTTCACATGTCCATTTCCTGTGTGGCTTTATCTTGAAAAAGGAGTTCAAGATGAAAAACCCTTCTGCCTCTGCAAACTCAACGAGGGTATTTCCACGCTGGTTTCTGTTGCCGTGACCGAATTTACCTACTGAGGTTTCATTCTGTTGCCGTTGCCCTATTTTTGCATTGAAATCTCCCATAATTATCTTCAAGTGCTGCTTACCTTTATTATTTAGATGACGAATTTCCTCATAAAATTCTTCAATTTCTTCTTCAGGATGACTTGTGGTGGGTGCATAAGTTTGAATAATCTGAGCCTGGTATCTTCTCGAGCGTTGGATAACGAGTCGTGCAGCTCTGTCAGAGGAACTTTCAACTTCTACAACTTTATCCTTCAGTTTCTTGTTTATTATAAATCCAACACCACTAGTTCTGCCAGTATCTGTCCCACGATAGTAGAAGAGATGTCCACTTTTCAGTTCGATGAGATCTTCTCCTTTTCTCCTTACCTCACTTAGCCCGACGATGTCCCACTTGATCCTTTGTTGTTCCTGTTCCAATTCAAGAAGCCTTGAATCAGAAGATAGGGAGCGTCCATTATACGTAGCCAAGGTCAGCATCAGATGGCTGCCTAGTCCGGTCCTCCGGTGATTCTTAGCACCCTCTGCCTTCATGTCGCACTGGCCGCTGCCTTGGCCAGGTACATTCCAGCTGCCGGAGAGTGAGGGCCAAGATTTAAGTTGTGGAGTCATTTTGGAGGGTTTGGCCATAACTCACCACGCTGGCCAAGCGGGTTGGTGAGTGTGGGATAGCATTTTCTTTGATCCCGATGGTATAGTTATACCGCTATTGGCGGTCGTCAGAACCCCTTTAATGGGAACAGGATGCACCACGAGAAGGCGGGGTTGACATTCGTCAAGGAGAGGCTGTGACGTTACGCATCACCTGAACTTACATCCCTTACAATCCTTTCATGTATCGTTACATAATAGTGAGTTGTACTTTTTTTTTCATTTTATTTTATTTCATTCTGGCATATAACTTTTTTTTCAATTTCTACTTCACTTGTTATCTTCAAAGTTTTCTTAAACTTTCTAATCAGAACATGACCATGGTCTAAGGAAAATCTGGAAGACGCAGTACCAGAGACACATACTAAATGAAATACATCTCATTTATTATATTTAGTAATCGCATTTATTTTCGTTTTCAAACGATTTCAAACGCAACATGCGAGTGCGGTGTATGGTACGATATTTCCGTAAAACCTCAAATAAAAAAGTGACAGGTATAAGGAAGACAGCAAATTCGAATTGATGTTCTGTGACAGCAGTGACTTAAATAAACAGATCACTGGATTAAGATAACAAACGTACAACCCAAGTTTTCTTGTTTTTCCTCCTGGAAAGACGGAATAAATATTCTTTTCAGCGACACTTAGCAGTTGCATTGGAAAGAAGATCAGCTTCAGAATTAATCGGCTTGGTTCTACGTAATGCGGAAACAGTTTTCCAGTCTATTCTCTAAGGACAGGAGTATTGTGAAAAATGCAAATGGTTAAATAAAGCGAAACCTACGATGCAAAAACAAATCGGGAAAGGTCTGAAAAATCCTGGCTAATTCGTGCCTATACGATACAAAAAAAGAAGTTTCACAGTGTTAAATAAATAACTCTAAGTGGAAATTGGGCTTCAAGAAATGTGGTTATTCTTAGCTTTAATACAAAAGATTTCGGCTGTCGAAAGAATTCTAGAATAGGAGAAATCGCGTCCGTAGACGAGTGGACGAAACAACAGACAAAGAGACGGTATATTATAGTTTGACACATATGTGCATATGCGACATTGGGCCAATTATCTCATACAGACATCGTACCAATTATCTGGCATCCTTCCGTCTAAACATGATTCACCGAAGCTAAAGAGCTTTTTATGTATTTCAGCCAAAGATAAAATTTTTTTCTTTCAATCTGTACATTACAAACCTTGTTTGAACAGACTGCTCTGAAGAGTTTAGTGAGCATTATATAGCTTGTGGGACGCCAACACCAGAAAACTAATTATAAATATAATGATCCGATTTATTGGTGTCTAAAGTAAGAAATCACACAAATTTCACTCCGCAAGCTTTCTCCGTCAACAGACGGCTTCATCAGGCGGTTACATAGAGAATATAGAATCAAAATTGTAGACAGAACGTTAATTCTAATATGACAAATGAAATCGTGCGTGAAGACCGCGCGCATAAATAACCACGAACGTGGTGAATACAATATCTTAAAAGCTAATGCAAAAGCAAACAATGAAACCTTAGGAAGAAACTAGAATCATGAAGACCATCTTGCGATGCCTAGCAGATGGTTCCAAGCCACCGGTAGTTCGAAAGAGACATCGGTGTTGCATACATCCTGTTTCGTTAATATCTCAACTGTTTCCCATATGGCAGCTGTTCTTGCGTCTCCATATGGTGCGATCTTCGAGATATTCTGCCATTGGGGTTGAGCTTGATGGTTAGCTACTTCTTTGGCAATGACCTTTTTGGCTTCTCACAAAAAGGTCATTTGAGGAGAGAATGAATGAGCATAAGAGGGATGTTGCACAAAAGAAACTTTCTACGTCACTTGCCAAAGAAGTAGCTAACCATCAAGCTCAACCCCAATGGCAGAATATCTCGAAGATCGCACCATATGGAGACGCAAGAACAGCTGCCATATGGGAAACAGTTGAGATATTAACGAAACAGGATGTATGCAACACCGATGTCTCTTTCGAACTACCGGTGGCTTGGAACCATCTGCTAGGCATCGCAAGATGGTCTTCATGATTCTAGTTTCTTCCTAAGGTTTCATTGTTTGCTTTTGCATTAGCTTTTAAGATATTGTATTCACCACGTTCGTGGTTATTTATGCGCGCGGTCTTCACGCACGATTTCATTTGTCATATTAGAATTAACGTTCTGTCTACAATTTTGATTCTATATTCTCTATGTAACCGCCTGATGAAGCCGTCTGTTGACGGAGAAAGCTTGCGGAGTGAAATTTGTGTGATTTCTTACTTTAGACACCAATAAATCGGATCATTATATTTATAATTAGTGAGCGTTGTTTGCGTAAACTTGACGGTCTTGTAGAAACATAGGCACCGACTATCGGAGGGCAAGGTGAAACTTGCCCCCCAAATAATTTTACTAGGGGGCAGTGTCCACTCAATATTTTTCGTCCTGTTTAATTAAATAATCACTTTGGCCTCATATAGTGGACCAAGCTCCACCTTATGAAGTCAAAGCGATTTAGTTCCAAAAAATTTATAAATAACAAAATAAGTAAACTTTTTTCCTATATAAAGCATTGCTTATTTGATAAGAAACTTGATTATTAGCCCCGTATTTTGTTCAACATGTTTTCGTGATATTTTAAACAATTATGAAAATTAAAATAAATAAAAAATAAATAAAAATACAGAAACGTGTAATATCTATGTATCTATTTTTTTCACTTTTCATCCTTTGTTTGAGTAACAGCACTACTTTTTCATATTTTTGATAAATATTTGGAAACAAAATCTCTCGGGATATTTTTATAAAATCGCAGACTGAATTTAATTTTTTTTAAATATTAATATTCAGCAAAAGAATATTTCTACTTCCTTGTTCATCTTTCGATGAGCAATTACAGTTGCGTTTCAAAATATACGTCGAATTTCGTAGTTTATCTTTTTGCTCCTCCCCCCCCCCCCTCCATTTTAATTTTTATTTTCCTCCTGACAACGAAACAGCCGTGCTCTTCCCACGTTTGATCTCTTCACGCTGCCCCGTCAATAATTTGGTGAAGTCAGCGCCCCTGTGTAGAAATCGATGAAGTTGGTAGAAGCATGGAAGTTTTTTTTGTAGAATACTAGATAACAAACAGCAAGTGAGACCACTGAGACTAATTATGACATTAACAGAGCAGAAATAAAAATGGTTCAGATAAAGATGGCTGCAACTAAGGCGCGCGTGATTCCTTTGTTATTTCTTATCGTCGATAACAGCATTCCGCTCTGTTTTTTTTTTTGGGGGGGGGGGGTTTGCACTGTTGGAGTTATATAGAAAAATGAAATCGGTTGACTACAACGTTGTGCAGTTAATTTCGACTGCGCATGTCAAATTTTTAAGCACAACAATGTTACCATCGACTGCACTTGCGCTAAGCATTTAGCACACCTTCGTTAGTAAAAAATCTGCAGTTGAAAAAACCTTGAAATGCACTCTAGAATTCTAGAATTGTTTTTTCGAAGATACCCGTTCAATGTCTCGTTTTCTTGCTCTCGTTCTCAAACAACGCATATAAGATACATTTCTCAGGGGTTAAAAAAATTATTCCTCTTTTCCTACAAAAAAAAAAGTTGGTTTTTCTTAGTTAACGCGTACGGAACATTCAGAGGAAAGATTAACATTCTCATTTTTATTTTACCCTGCAAAAATGTGTTACGACCCACCCCCGCCATTAATTCTGGAATCAATGGGCGTGGTGGATGCATGAAATTAATTAGGTATTAATTAAGTTCGAGGCCTTAGTTGAAGTTAAAAAGGTGTAAAGTGCAGAGGAAATTTCATCCAGGGTTAGTAAAGAAAAGAGAGGAAGAATTCTCACACCGGCTGGGTGGTCGGAGTGTCGAGCGCTTTGAAGTCGTAAATCGCAGGTCAAAGCTGACGTGTAGACTAAACACAGGGAAAGAGAAATGGATCTAAGCGAGACATTACCCCAGTAGTACACTGACATTGGCCAATGGTTGGCCCAATGATATTTTTGCGTCGGCAGCATTGGGCGAAGGTTGTGTTGTTTATCGAAGATTGGCCAACGGTTTTTCCAACCACACATGACCAATCATTTATCAACAAATGACCACTTAACGGTTGTCCGATGGTTGTCCTACAACACATGACCAACCATGGTTGTCCAAGAACACATGATCACATTGGAAAACTGTTTGCAACAGTTTTCCAATGTAGGTCCAACCGTTGAACCAACACATATCCAATCGTTGGCCGCCGAGTCGCCTCGGCGCTGGGCCGACCGTTGAAAGCCCACGGTTGGTCCGACATAATATTGCTACCTGGGTATGGGCCACCTGCAGAACCAAATGAAGTTGGGGACAAGAGGGTGAGCGAATAATCGTAAATTCGTCGATTGTTTAAGAGCATTTTCGAGAACAATTGCTTTCTTTTTGTGTGGTCCGGTCGGTAAGCAAGATTGAGCACTTGGCGTTGAAAATAAGGAAGAAAGTTCAGTTGCCTGTACGCTTTTGCGATGTGAAAGACAAGATGTCGTTGGACTGCCATGTTATTGGAAAAAATGAAGCAGCAAAAACCTCCCGCATTTTGAAAAAAACGGAGATCAGCAACTCGAGGTATCTGGATAGGCAAGATTGCCATTAAGACAGCGAAATGCTTGTATCCGCGTGATAACGCAGCAGTTCCTTTGCTGTGAGCCGAATGGAAATTAGTGACTTGTTGGCCCAGTAAAAAGTAAAGCTACGGAGAAATTAAGAAGTCGGCGAGTTGACATTGGTCACTCCAAAGAGAAGCGAAGCCATGAACGAAACACCGGTTGGAACACCAACGACAGTGGTGCGGAATCATCAATCCAGTCATCACCTCCCCTATGCAGCAAAAGAGACGAGCTGATCTTACAAGGCGAAGCGAGGCTCCATCAACAAAAACATGTGTGTGCGTGTGTGTTTGTCAACGAGAGCAGTGCAACCCCTACGCGTGATTGCGACGGTACGCAGTCCGCTCAAGGAAATCTTCAGCGTAAAAGAAGTGTGTTGGTGTATCAATTTGCAGGTGAAACTTATGGGATTTATTCTTGTTGGCCACATGTAAGTAAAAACATTTTTTTTTATTGTTGTTACATCTGATACGCTGATAGTCGAGGAACTGTTAGGAGTGTATAAGCCGGTCAAAGTTACAGTTCATAGTGAACTGAACTAGTAAATTGGTAAGAACTGAACTGTGGAATTTAAGTACGTAACAACTTTATAACAGGGACAAATTTCGGTCAAAGATGACCCAGCATTTAGGATCAGCAGTCAACTAATTGTTATATGTTTTGTGCCATTTTTATTTTATATCCAATTAAATGTTCATGTTTAGTGCAGTCAGGGCATTTGCAGGAGGCATTATTTATGTGTACGAGTGTGATTGGTTTTGACTGTTTACGTGTGTGCCCATAAATTACAGTCTTGGCGCCAAGGACAACGTCGAATTACCGTGGAAAAGAAATTTAATCACTGCTCGGCCACGGTCGTTACATTGGTGGCCCTCGGTGGGACCACGGTTACAACATTGGTGGTCCGCGGTGGGATCGCGACCGCGGTTACAACAAATGAATTCTTGACAATGAATTACTCTTTACCACAACATTTTTAAAATTTCCTTATCTTCAGAAAAAATTTTCCAAGATTATTTCTCATGATGGATATTTGTTTATTTAGGTCATCATCATCATCAGCAGTCTTTCTCAATACAGTGCTGGATGGAGGTCTCCTCAAGTCTCTTCCACGACTGCCTGTATTGAGCAATTTTATTCCATGCCATTCCGACATGATTTCGAATTTCACCCATCCATCTCCCATGTGGTCTTCTTCTGGGTTTTCTTCTGTCTCTTGGTATCCGGCCTAATATTCCAGTTGCCCAGTGGTGGGCAGTTCTAGCAATATGCAACCCATTACCATTTGCTGGTCCTTTACTTCGATCAAAATGTCCTCCACTTTTGTCATTTGCCTGATCCATGAGCTCCTCTTCCTGCCTTTCCTGTTTATGTCAAGGATGCATATTACCATGCTTCTTTGAGTTGTCTATAGCCTCTTTATGTCTTTTCTTTTTGTCGTTGTTGTTGTTGTTGTTGTTGAAGTCTATGTCTCTGATCCATAAGGATGAACTGGAAGGATGAATTGAATAAACACTTTTCTTTTAAGACATACTGGTAAATTATTGTTTCTTCCAAGTGCGTTCCAGCCAAGTTTACTATGCCTATTAATCTTTGATGTCGCCCACTCTTTATAGCTGTTGTCCAAAGTAAATGTTGCCACCAGTTTCTTCTACATTTGCTCCATCAACTCCTAATTCTTCAGTTCTTGTAAGATCATTCATCTGTTTTGTTTTCTGCATGTTCATCTTCAATTTTAATTCTTTGCTCCTGTCAGCAAGTTCTAGGTTCATATTCCGCATCTCTGAGGGGATACTTGAAAAAGTGATTAAGTTGTGAGCAAAACTAAAGTGGTTTAAAATACCTTCATTAATCTGTATTCCCTTGTCACTTCCCAGTTTCATGATAGAAAGACATTCTGTACTATGGCATTGAAGAGCTTGAGAGGTCACCTTGTATCACTCCCTTTCTAATTTTTATATGTGCTGTATAATCAAATCTTTATCTAGAGCAGGGGTATGGTGTTACTTTGTATCACTCCCTTTCGAATTTTTATACATGCTGTATGACTGAACCTTTACCTAGAGCAGGGTATGGTGTCACCTTGTATCATACCGTTTCTAATTTTAATACGTGCTGTTCGACCAAACCTTTATTCAGAGCTGGGGTTCCCAAACTTTACTGCCACAAGTCTCCCTTATAAAAATTTTCAGACGCCTCCCTAATATCATTTTAGAATACCGTATAAAGAATTAAATTATCATGAAATAAAGAAGTACTTAAATATGCCTACTTTATAGAAATGCATCGCTACTAATGAGCAGTTGTAATGAATATAGATATCAGAATAATAAGAAATCCTAATTATCAATGTTAATATTTTCATTGATAATTAGGATTTCTTATTATGTTAATGTAGTTGTTATGTTTAATGTGAAAAAACCTTTTTTCAATGTTAATGATTTAATATAATGTTTTTCACATTAAAAATAACAACTTGGTATTTCAGTATTTTAGTGAGTTGAGTGTGCTTGTTTGTTTTGATTAGTACCTTAAAATGGGAAAGCATTTTGGATACATGCGCAAGTTTTTCCTTTTCCCCATTTATTTTTGAGCAGCACTTGGACTTGATTACTGCTACCATATAAATACGAAGTAGCAAACGGCA
The DNA here is from genome assembly GCA_039090855.1 of Macrothele yani. Lineage (NCBI taxonomy): Eukaryota > Metazoa > Arthropoda > Arachnida > Araneae > Macrothelidae > Macrothele > Macrothele yani. The sequence continues at coordinate 64,316,920 of CM077006.1, forward strand.
TGAAAATATGTGGATACTCCCCCTTAACAGAGTTCCAAATCCATATGACGACATAGTGCGAAATCTGGTCAACAACATGGAATCTGAGGAAAGTTTAATGAGCTCTTCCTCTTCTTGAGTTGCCAGACTTGGTGGCGGGTGTGTCCTGAACAGATATGACACCATCATATTGTTGCTACCCTTCTCCAATAAACGAGCATGCTGAGGATGGAAATCGAATAAAAATAAGCTTTAAGAATTTAGATGTCAGGATGTCAGGCAATGGCTGACGGCCCGGAGGTAGACATTAGAATTTAGAATAAATATTTGTGAGCTCTTTTTATCGCCGAAACCTTATGTACTGGTGAAAAGAATTTATCCTGCAATTTAGCCAATCAAAACTAAGAAATTCTGACACTCATTAATTAGTCATGCAACTTCAGGACTGGCACGAGACAACAGACATTTAATCAATTAACAACAAAATAGCAGGATAAGATGAAGGCGTCTATGTACAGAGGATTGTGAAGGAGGGGCGTCAAGTAGACTCGCCCCTTTTGGGATAGCTCTGAGGCTGAATTTATCATTAAAGTCAATGATTATTTGTTAGCCTATACAGTCCGGCTTTAAAAACAGTTCTCAGCCGACGAGAGTCTATTGGCTGACCGGATGCAATCTAATCACAACTGGCATGCATATATAAGTTGTTCTGTACTTACAGATATGCTGTTTCCTCAGGTATCCATGTTTATTGCACTCACTCCGTTATGCAATCACTTTGTTATGCACTCCCTAACATTTTATGTGTTTTGGTTTTTAAGCACATCTGTGTGATGACACGCCCATTTCAGAGCGCGCACTATAACCAATGGAGAGGGGAGTCGAACGCCATCTCCCACTTTCTCTCGTGCACTGCATTCACCTCCATGAAATCATGGACGCATTTATGCGCACCAATGTCGTGGTGGAACGAAGCCGCTGACGTGTAGAAGGATCCGTTCGTCTCTCCAAAGGTGGTTCTCGCATACATCACCGGTCGGCATTTCCGTCATTCGGGGCTGTAATTCCATCACATCGTGTGACCTCCGGGATACTGGCTTCCTCTTACGTGCAATCTAGCACCAGGAAAAGAGGTATCGTCCTCTCTCCTATTCCTCGCGGTAGTCTCAACCGCTCGGCCGCTCTTTGGTTAGCTGGCCGGCATCTATCCCTATCCGCTTCCCCGAGACTCGTTCCCTTCACGGCTCAGAACCAGACTATCCTTTTTCGCTTGTTTACATCGTCAACAAATTCCTTGTTCTCTTTCTTAGGGGTCTGTTTAAATTCTCTTGTCAGCCTGAAAGCATTTGGCGCGGTGAAGTGGTATGAAATACATGCCTCTGCATTCGGAATATGTGGTGGGTCCCACTTCCTGAAAGTACGGAAAACACATAACTTAACTAACACTCCTTTGTCCTGCCAAGGTTCGGAGTAGCAAACGCCATAAGTTTCCTGGTATGTTGACAGTTTAATGACTATCCGACTTGACCGACACGCACTAAGGGTGCGACGCATCGTGTTCCCCACACCAGGCTAGGATTTCTCCCTTCCAAGAAAAAGGGCTCTTATCTGTGTTCTCCTCTTTTGCAATGCAGGAAACCACTAGCTGTTAATTTTCACTCAATGATTAATGCTGTTCCCGCCTATTGCCAAACCTGCTAATCGAATTCATTTCAGTACCTAAAAGTCGTAACAATATCTAATACATAAAAACACTGCTTTGGCGCCTCTTGTACACTATGTGGACAAAGTGATTGGATATTGTAAGTAAATAGAAAACCAGTATTGTATTTACATCAGTAGTGGTGCTCCGTTTGCAGAGATTACAGCAGCCACTCGTCGAGGTAAACTGTCCACAAGTCTATGGAGTATGGACAGCGGGATATTCCTTCATTTCGTCTTGAGGAGATCGATCAACTCTGTCAGTGAAGAATGTCGTGTTGGTTTAGACCTCACTCATCGTTCAAGTTCATTCCATAGGTGTTCAGTGGGATTGAGGTCCGGGATCTGAGCAGGCCAGTCCATCCGCGAGACCTGATTTTCCTCGTACCACTCGATTGTAGCCCTGGAAACATGACAAGTGGCATGACGTCTTGGAAGAAATACTGTCGTGTCCATAGAACTGCCACACCGTTGGGAGCATTGAGTTATCGATGGTATCTCTATACAGTACAGATTCCATATTGCCATGAATAACAACCAGTGGACCGACACCGTACCAGCTGAAACAGCCCCATACCATAACTCCACCGCCTCCGTGTTTCACAGTCGACACTGTGTACTCCAGAAACAGACGTTCTCCGCGTAACCGCCAAACGCAGACACGTCCATCCGATCGGAATAATGTGAAGCGGGATTCGTCGCTCCATAACACATATTGCCATTACTCCAATGCCCAATTTTTGTTCTGTTGACACCATTGTAGCAGCGTGGCTTTACTGGTCTTTGTGATGAGAGGTTTATGGGCGGCTGCTTGGTCATGATACCCAAGTTCATGGGCCTCTTTTGGAAGTGTCTTGGTGAAGACCATAACATCTGTGGACATCTGTAACTCATGTGCTATGGCGTGCATTGGTCGGAACCTGGTTTTCCGGATCTCCATCTGCAACACCCTCCGGTCCCTGGGTTGCAGTTTCGTGGGTCTTCTAGGGTTAAGTGAATTCCTGCAATGCCCCGTCTTCTTCCATTTGTTGATGACAAAGGCCACAATCGATTTAGCGACCTCTCTGACATCAGCAATGCTTCTTATGCTCCTACCTCCAACTGAACAGACCTTTACAAACTCTGAGAGCTCTTTCCTAGCTAATTTATCAAACTCGGAGAGCATAACGCCTTTTACAAACTAGGAGAGCTCTCTCCTTCTAGCTAATTTATCAAACTCGGAGAGCATAACGCCCTTTACAAACTCGGAGAGCTCTCTCCTTCTAGCTAATTTATCAAACTAGGAGAGCATAACGCCCTTTACAAATTCGGAGAGCTCTCTCCTTCTAGCTAATTTATCAAACTCGGAGAGCATAACGCCCTTTACAAACTCGGTGAGCTCTCTCCTTCTAGCTAATTTATCAAACTCGGAGAGCATAATGTCCTTTACAAACTCGGTGAGCTCTCTCCTTCTAGCTAATTTATCAAACTCGGATAGCATAACGCCCTTTACAAACTCTGACAGCTCTCTCCTTCTAGCTAATTTATAAAACTCGGAGAGCATAACGCCCTTTACAAACTCGGAGATCTCTCTCCTTCTAGCTAATTTACCAGCGATTGATTTGATTGGTTGGTTGGTTGGTTGGTTTTTGTAGCGCAAGGGCCATGTTTGGCCAAAAAGCGCCAGACACAAGACAAACAAACAGTATTAAAAACGTGGTAACAAAGTTAAAAACTGGATGATCACGTAAAACTGAACAATGAGAATGATGGAAGGGCTGAAAAGATAATGAAACAAACAGTATTAAAAACATGGTACAATGGTTAAAAACTAGCTGATCAAGTAAAACTGAGGAATGAGAATGATGATAGGGCTGTACCCAGATACGTTTAAAAAAGTCAGTTTGTTTTAAAAACGAGAAAACAGCGACAGTATCGCAGTGGTCATTCAGGAGCCGCTGCAGTGTAGCGGCGTCCTCGTTCAACAAATAAGAATGAAGGAAATGAAAACGTACATCACGAAAACGAACACAGGTACACAGAAGATGAGTGACGGTGAGTCGGCAATTGTACGTCTCACACATCGGCGCAGTGTCGCCACACAGCAAAAGCGGTGAGTGAAACGACAATGTCTAATGCGGAGACGCGCAAGCACCACTTCCTCCCTACGGTTCCGACGATATGAGGATTTCCAGACTTCAAAACTAGGTTTAATACGATGCAGTTTATTTTCCACCTGTTGGTCCCACAGACCCTGCCACGTTCGCTTGATATGGTCGCGAAAGATAAAGCGGAAATCCCGGTGATACAGTGGCAAGGGTGTGACGACCAAAGAGGAAGCAGATCTAGCAGCCGCATCAGCACACTCGTTACCCGAGATTCCAACATGCCCGGGAATCCAACAAAACTGAACCTGAAAACCGGCCTCGAGCAAACGACGAAGTAACTGTCTTACATTCACGAGAAAAGTATGGTCACGGCAATCTGCAGATGACAAGGACTGCAAGACACTTAAAGAATCCGTATAGACCATAGCACAATGATGAGAAATCGACTGAACATGGAGAAGGGCGAGATACACAGCATGCATCTCGGCCGAAAACACCGTGGCCTCAGCTGGGATCCGCGCTCCTGACACGTCATCCACACAGACAGATGCGGATCCAACGACTCCGTGCATCTTGGAGCCATCAGTGAAAATGGGAGTGTATTCAGTATTGAGAGCACGGTGCTTAGCCAAGAGCTGCTGGTACACTGACGCAGGGGTTGAGGATTTGTCGAAAGACGTAAAGGTGGTATCAACCATGACACCAAGTGGGTGCCATGGAGGATCCCCAAAGCCCCTGGTCGCTGCAACAAGTGACAAGTCGAGCCCTGCATCACGAGCTACGGCCGCCATACGAAGACCGAAGGTTGGAATGCACGAGGGCCGGTTCTCCAATAAACGAGCATGCTGAGGATGGAAAATTACACCGTACAAAGGATGGTCTGGAAGAGACCGAAGTTTTAAGTAAAATTGAAAACGACAGCTACAGACGGCGTAATTCGAGCGATGGTTCGTTCGCATCAGCGTAAAGGCTGGGAATCGGAGATGTTCGAAGGCCGGAGAACGGAAGGACGAGCCGAGCCATACACGATACAGCCATAATCCAGTTTCGACCGAATTAAGGAGTGGTAAATGCGAAACAAAGAGATCCTGTCTGCGCCCCACGAAACTCTCGAAAGGATTTTTAGAATAGAAAGAGCACGTAGACAGGAAATCTTGAGCCGCCGAACGTGCACTCGGAACGTAAGCGCTCGGTCGACGGTCAGTCCAAGGAACTTGGTCTCCGGCAAAACTGAATGGCTGCACGGTCTAAATACAGCTCGGGCTCAGGATGGAGGCCACGCCTCCGGCAGAAATGAACACACGCTGTCTTGTCGGGAGAAAGGACGAAACCATTGCTATTCGGCGCTTTAAAAATCTGATTAATTGCAGACTACAACTGCCTTTCAATGAAACGCATGCTCGATGACGAGCAGAAGATGTGCAAGTCATCGACATACACAGTAGCCGAAACCTCAGGAGGAAGATTTGTGAGGAGACAATTAATGCGCAGGATGAACAATGTGACAGATAAAATGCAACCTTGAGGAACACCTTGTTCTTGATGGAATGTTGCAGATAGCGTCGTACCCAGGCGCACCTGGAACACCCGATTGCGAAGAAAATTTACAATAAAATGTCGGAAGATTTCCTCGCAGTCCGCATGCGTGGAGGTCACGGATAATCCCGTGCCGCCACGCACGATCATAGGCTTTCTCGATGTCAAAGAATACAGAAACCAGTGGTGCTGCCTACGCACGAACGCCTCGCGCACAGATGTCTCAAGGTGCAGGAGATGATCGTGAGGTGAACGATGACGCCGAAAAACCGCTTTGTGATGGTGAAAGTAATTGATGATGTTCTAAAAAATGAATTAATCGTGAGTTAACCATGCGTTCGAGAACTTTGCACAGACAGCTAGTGAGAGCAATTGGGCGATAACTAGAGGGAGGCTTAGGATCCTTGCCAGGCTTCGGAAAAGGTAGAACAAAAGCCTTTCGCCAAGACTCCGGGCAACTGTGCTCTAACCAGATGCGATTGTATAAAATTAAAAGGTTCTCGAGAGACGACTGCGAGAGATGATGGAGCATGTCATAGTGGATTCCATCGGGACAGACAGATGTAGCGCCGGACCGATGCATAGCCACCCTGAGTTCAACCATGCTGAAGGGGAGTTATATCCAGTGTCGAGAAAAGGCGCAAAGGAGATTCTCTGGCGTTCCACAGTGGATTTTATTCTTTGAAAAGAAGTAGGATACGCCAGGTCACTCGACACGGAGGCAAACGCCTCCCCCAAACAATCAGCAATCTCCCTGACTTCAGCATATGTGCAGCCGTTACTCTCGAGAATGGAGATCTGGTGAGAGCTGTAGTTACCCCGGATCCTACGAATCTTGTTCCACACACTTTTCGAACTGGCGCGTGGAGTGAGAGATGAAACATACTGGATCCAAGACTCCCTCTTGCTGCGTCGACGCACCAACCGAGCATAGGATTTAGCTCGTTTAAAAGCAACGAGATTAGCATCGGTTGGATAACGCCGAAAAGTAGACCAGGCCTTGTGTTGAGCTCTCCTAGCCGCTGCGCATTCAGGGTTCCACCAAGGTTTCGGAATTCTGGGGAGCTTCGTAGATGTTTTAGGAATTGAAAGATCAGCTGCCTGAAGAATACAAGTTGTGACTTTAAGTACAGCTGCGTCGATTGACTCTTGGGTCACCATTTCAGAAGATATCACCGCGGACGATGTGAAGACCTCCCATCTGGCACGATCCATCCTCCATCGAGGTGGGCGGGGAGGCAGAAGATGCACGTTTGCATGGTGCCAGAGGACGATTGGGAAGTGGTCGCTCCCGTGGAGATCCTTACACACCGTCCACGACCAGTCAGCAATAATCGATGGTGAACCCAAGGTCAAATCGATCGCACTGAAGGATCTTGTCGGCTCATGGAAGTAAGTGTCAGCACCGGTGTTTAAAAGGCACACAGAGGCCTAGCACAGAAGAGACTCTATGCGACGACCTCTCGCGCTGGCGCTGACACTACCCCACGAAGGATGATGAGCAATAAAGTCACCCAAAAGAAGGAAGGGTGAAGGCAGCTGATCAATCAAGCTCTCCAGAACAGAGACGCTAACATCCTCATCCGGGGGCAGATAGACACTGCAAACAGTAAGAGGCACAGGCATAGAAATACTAACCGCCACGGCCTGCACAGTTGTGGAAACCGCGACGGAAGATACCGGAACACTGTGAGGGACGAGAATAGCGACACCCCCACAGGCTATATTTCCAGACGAGTTATCTGTCCGAAATGCACTGTAGCCTCGAACTGAAAGCAGGTCCGATGGTTTAAGCTTTGTCTCCTGGAGACAAAGGCACACCGGAGAGTACAAATAAAGCAGATGTTTCACGTCATCAAAACTGGTGCGAAAACCTCGGCAGTTCCACTGAATTATTGAACCCATTGGTAAAAATGAAATGAAAAAGGAAATGGTTAAACTTGGTCAGCCTCCATTTCCTCCGATGAGCGTTACCCCAGATTTGGGGGGGGTGTGACCAGGGGCCAAGATTGGTGAATGCTTTGTCCCAAGTGTCTTAGAGGGATTTGCTCGCCGTTGATTGTTTGGCTGAGACTTTGAAGGAGAAGAAATGGTCTTCTTATCCTTGACCTTGGTGTTGGTGTTAGTGTTGGCGTTTTTGCCAGAAGAAGTGGCCTGAGTTCCCTTGCTGGTGTTGGAGTGAGTCTGCTTCGGTGAAGTGGCGAGTGCCGCTTTCAGACCCCTAGCTCGCGATTGGAGTGCCTCCAGTCCGGCTGCGATGATATCGTCTACATTGAATGGACATTTAGGGGGGATCTGAATGTCGGTCTGAATGGCAACCGTAGATTTGGCAACCACCACTGAAGCGCATGATCGCCGATCAGATGTAACAGGAACCACTCTTCTTCTGGCCTCAGGATAGGAAATATTTTCCACCGTTTTGAGCCTTTGGATTTCATTCTCCTCCTTCCACTTGGGACAATCTTTGGCTGATGCTGGGTGTGAACCCTTGCACTTCACACAAAACTCGGCCTCGGCCACACATTCTGAAAGTAGATGCTCTGTGGCACCACAGCGTCCACACCTAGGAGTACTCCTACATGACTGCTGAGAGTGGCCGTACGACTGGCACCTAAAACATCTCAACGGGTTAGGAATGTACGGTCGTACCTCGAGGTGGAGATACCCTGCCTTGATGGATGTAGGCAGGGATTGCAAGTTGAATGTCAAGATAATGTTCCAGAATGGGACAAACTGCCCATTCCTCCTGAAAGAAATACGTCGCACACCCGTAACATGTTGGCTCCTCAGTTCTTCGAGAAGTTCATCCTCAGTGCAATCAATAAGATCCCGAGAGGAGACAACACCTCGAGATGAATTTAGGTAACCGTGTGGTGTTATTTTGACCGGAGTCTCAAGCAGCATGCTGGTGTCGATAAGTGTGGAACTGTAGGCCACAGTAGACATCTCAACAAGAAGATCTCCAGACTGGAGCTTCTTGACACTCTTAGGAGAGCTTGCGATTGATTGAAGTGCTTTATGGGTCCAAAATGGACTTTTGGCACTCAAAGGCTTTGAAGGGTCCAATGAGTGCACAAAAAAGAATCTAGCACTGGAAACATCTGGTGACATTTTTTTTGGCGGAAGGACCTGAACCTTCCTCCATACCTCTTTTAGTTTTGGGTTCATGGGAAATTTCGTTAAGAGCCATGAAAAAAATAAAGGATTCATCCGCCGACTTCCCCACCCACAATCGAGCCCAACAAGGGAGAACCGGAGGTCCGCAAGCCCAAGTGGACGCAGGACACGGCTCTAGGGATATCAAGCGGATATAGCAAGTTGATAGGGCAGACATGCGCTCGGCGTGCACCCAAACTTTCCCATGTCTAGGGAACACCCCTTTGGCATGCCCACCCTATCCCCAGACTCACCCTGTCGTGCAAAACGACAAGCCGTTAGAGGTCTGGGCTCCACTCGGCCACAGACCTCATTGACTAGGAGTGGATTAGTTCCTAGCCGCCCGTTTAGGGTGAAGCAGGGGCAAAGAGGAGTGTTGGCAACTGGCGACAACAACACCCTGGCCTCCAGAAACCTCAGCCTCCAGCATCCCCTTTTCCACCTTACGGGTCACCGCACACGGCAAACGTGCAGGTAGGTCTAGCTAACCAGCTCGGAAAAACAAAAAGGAACATAAAATGGAGAAGACAGGAAAGAAAAAGAGAAACTAAAATCCAGAGCTGGCGCATAATCACAACCTCAGCAACCTACAACTGAGGCGAGAGCGTGTCAAGTGAAATAAACAAAAAACATAAAAAATGTGAAAATTATCACATATAGCACATGTCGGCTCGGGCCATGGGGACGCCATCCCCCAGCAGCTGGATGAACAGCTGTCCCTTCGGTTACATAATCGTTCAAGACGAAATGATAAATTGATCCGTCACAAGGTCAGCTCGGGCCGTGGGGGCGCTTGCTCCCCAAATAACTGGAAAACCAGTTATCCCCGTGCGGGGCGATTGATTTGAACGTACTCTTGTTGCCGTTTTTATCGACCCCGTGCCTGCTATGGGAGCACACCATTGCGCCTGCGTGTGATGTCCAATCACTTTTGTCCATATAGTGTATGTTAGTGCCCTGGTTAGTTTCCTTTTCCCGCTTTCGTTTCACCTACTCCTTTTCCTATGTGAAGCTGTATTTTGCCATGTCATTATATTTCAGAAATGTCAAGTCTGTGACACATCTTCCCTGCCAGAATGAAACCCATGGATTGTGCAAATGCAAATTGAGTCTTATTGATTATATTGGGCACTAGTCTAATTTTGTTTATTTAGATGTTTAGCGACCTCCGTGGAAAACGCAATGAGCTATAAGCAGCTGTCTGTCCTAATTTTGGGTCGCTGGTCGAGGAAAGGGAGAAGGCCATTGTCTTAAGACAAACACATTATTCATGAATCACCCGGGATTCAATTCTGGACCCACTCAGACGAACGACCATAAGACAGCGCTTTATACCACCTTGGCTACCAGGTTGGTTGTTTCAACCTTCCATGTCACGAGTAATTAATTGCCTCTTTTACGTGCTCGTGAGTTTTTCTTCGGACTTCTTTCGTGAAAAGAAAACTCTTTTGTAGAAGTAATGAGTCCGCTGTTGTATCACACACGCACACACACACACACACACACTTCTCCGCGTGCCGAACGGTAACAACCTGTTTTCTCTTTACCTTTCATCACCAGTCGAAGAAAAAAAATACTTCTATGTGTAAATTTAGATATCATCTTGCTCAAAACGACAGGCAAAGAGAATGTCCTAGAAGTGCGGCAGCGCGCGAAGATTCTCCACCAAGTGCATGATTACGCAAAGAATACTCATTCCGCTGTGATCATGTTACACATAATTTATGTTTGTGGCGAGCAACAAATGCAGTTATTTTTCCTCAAGTTGTCTATCTCCCTAGTCACGCTGGCAGGATATTTATTATAGTTCTGTTTTTCAAAGCATGCAAAATCTTTCAAAGCTAAAAACTTCTAAAAATGCTTCTAAAAAAACTAAAACAAAAAAACAACTAAAAATAAGGAAGAGTTCACTCTTTCCTTATGGCTGCTGCAACGACTAGGAACAGCACTTAACTCACTCTCCACGCAACTAGAACTACCCCGAAGCACTTAAAATTTTCCTAAGCTCAACATCAACTGCTCCAAGTACCCAACTTTCCTCCCCCAGTTAAATCAGCAACCAAGTGGAAAACTCCACCACCCAACTTATTCTGTTAAAAAAATAGAATCTTTCCAGGAAATAATTCGCTTTTAATATGTATATATAATTCAGAAATCTTTATTACTGGACAAACGTGGTAGTACAAAATCATCTGCTCATCGCACTAACAGACTATGAAATAATTCTCATACATTCACAACCAAAAATTTCTCCCCGTACATAAATAAACATCACTATATCATAAAAAAAATATGCCTCCTCTTTATAAATAAAAAATTTCGTTAATAGTCAAATTAAACTCGCGTTTCCCTTGGCAGGCAAATTTTCTTGTCCTGAATCCCATCGAACATTTGTGGGATGCAGTGAAACATAGCATTAGCCAGGAGAAGCCAGTGTCTTTCTCATTGTCTAACTCTGGGACGTCATTCTGTCCATCTGTCAGAGAATGCTTGACAACACTTGACGCGATCTAGTAGAGTTGACGCAAATCCAGAAGCAACCAGCTACAGCAACGAAAGGTATCCCAATGCGCTACTAGACAGATAATCGTAATGCTTGGCTTATGAGTGCGTACTAAAGTCATCATGATCACATGTACATGAAACTAAAAAATACAGGAAGTAATGCATGAAAAAATACAAATGAAACCATGCAAACAGATAGTACATATTAATTCAGTTAATATACTATTTGTTTAATTGCTGTTTACTTCTTGTTGTGATTAAAAGGTGCTTTCATGACATTATAAAATCATTTCAAAAAATTCCAAGTTCAATGTCCTAACATGTCCAGTAGAAAACTTACAATGAAGAGCAAAATGCATTTTTCGTTTAAAAATTCTACAGTTTCTTTACAAATTCTGCAGCCCACTTATACATGTCAAGCAAAAGGGCAAATAGGAAACTGAGGGAGGGGGTAATCTTAGTTGTTATTTTTCTCTAAAAAGCCGAAAAGAATTGAGGTTCCCTAAATAGAAAACTTGGTCGGAAAACACGGGTCCAGTGATATTGGCAATCCCGAACGTAGTAATCACAAGAGACGGCGCTCCGCGAAGAAAGGACATCAACCCTCTGTCAGGCAGCTAAAACTCAGAAGAAAAACAGCAAAATCAGAAGAACTATTTCCCCAAACTCCTGCTTTCCAAAAGAGAAATTTTGGAAGTAAGCTCAAAAAGTTTAGAGTGGTTTGAAGAGCAGATATCGTGGTCTAGAATATTTCTATTAACGGAACTCATACTTTACGCTGCCAATAACTAAGAAGCTGGGGTGTTCGTCTAGTTGCTCATAACGCAGACGGCGATCTCTTAGATTCTTTCCGCAGTTGTGGGAGCAAAAGAATTTTTCTCAATCACTACATTTCTGAAAAAAATGTAAAGAATTCGTAAGAATACACGACGTGTTTTAGGAGCCATTTTTTTAGTATAGTATTGTTCCGGAATCATATTACTAGAACAATGATGTTTTAGGTTTTAATGACATCAAACGACAACGCACATGAGCAACTAGACGAACCAGTGACTTTAGGTGACTAACCACCTCCTTATAAACAGGAGTTTGGCCCAATATGTTGCCCGATGATGGACCCAGTGTGGGTCCGAAAGTACTACCATGTTCCCTGTGATGGTTTTAGATGTAAATAAAGTTCATTTTTTAATTGCAACTGAGACCTGCTTTTTAAATCGTGTAACGACAGCATTGTGAAGGTGGTTATTATAATTTATTGACACGAATCTCCAAGAATTTTGAATAGCGCATAATTTATACATGTGACACCATGTATAAATTCTTTGAGACTGTATCGTTTTTAAATTTTTGAAATCTGCAGTTTAAGTGCGTAACGAAGTAGATACTGTTCTTAGATAGCTTCTATGATAATTGCGTTGAACATATACTGTATTCACACTATTGCAATAACTAAATGAACGGCCAAGTGAAAATAATCAGTACTTGCATTTAATGAGAACTTGTTCCTTTCACGGGCAATTCAGATCACTCATACAATCGTCACGTCTTATTAAAATAGATTTCTATTATATAACAACAAATCTTATTCGTCAATTCACATACACATATCAGCCACTGAATTAAAATCTTTTATTCAATACTGGGTTAGAGCTCCGTTTGACCTAATTACAGCACGTAAACGGTTTGACATAGATTCCGCAAAGCTTCGGACTGCATCTACGACCACAGCATACAGTATGAGTCGTTCCACAAACAATCCTTTAGCTGGCTCAGATTTGACGGAAGAAGGCTTTGCGGTCAGATCTGTGTTTTTAACATCGTCTCATACATCCTTAACGGGCTTTATGGTGGTAAGGGAGAATGGTGGAAGTCGCTGCCATGCTCGCAGAACGCATCCCCCACGATGGTGTTGTCTTCCATGAAATAGCTTCCACGTGCTGGATAAAAAGTTAACATTGTAGGATAGACTTGATCGGCAACAATGTTCAGATAATCCTTGGAGAATCCCCAAACTTTCCAGTAATATTAGGGACCCGTTTCGTACCAAGAGAACATGTCCCGCACCATGACACCACCTCCAGAACCTTGAGCTGTGTTTAAAAGGTAAGCTGGTTCCATTGCTTCAAGGGGTTGCCGCGAAACTCTCTGCCTACCGTCGGTACAGATCAAGTGTACCCCGGCTCGTTAGACCCCACATGACTTTTTTCCAGTTTTCCAGTGTCCAGTCACTCTGTTCCTGACACCACTGTAAATGAACTTTCCGGTTTTACGTAGAAAACAGTGGTTTCCGTATAGGCACGCGACTACCAACACCAATCCTCTTCAATTCTCTGCTAATAGTTCGCTTAGATATGTGTCGGGAACAGCCTTCATTGAATGCATCGATCAGTTGCTGCACACAGGAAGTCCTGTTTCTCCGTACAAGCCATTTCAGACGACGGCAATCTCCTTCCTGACAAAATGTCGTCATGCCACAATTACGCCTCTTAGACAAGCAATGTGGGTTATTGTTCCCCTTATTAAAGACCTGGCGTGTCTCACTTTTTGAGAAACCATTTAACGTAATTGTCTTCCTGCCGTAACTTAGTCCTTACGTCAGTAATTACGCTCTGTGTGCTAAAGGCAATGTAATATTAGAAGGTACCCATACGCATTACAAGAAAGAGGTTAGTACTATCAAATACGTTTATATTGCTTGCATGGTTTGTACTCCACACTCACATCCTGTTTATTGGCTTACTCAATACAGTATCAGTGATTTCACATCAGTAGTATATATATGGGGTTACGAGCGCAATAATAGGGAAACGCTCAAAATGAACGAAAATCATAAAAATATACACATTTTTAACATAAAAACAATAAAAAATCATCAAAAATCATCAAAATTGAAAAAATGCTCGTTTCCCTCTAAAATGAACGAAAATCATAAAAATATACACATTTTTAACATAAAAACAATAAAAAATCATCGTTTCCCTCTTCTTCTAGAGACAGAAACCTTAGAGACAGAAAAATATTATGAATTATAAATAAATGTGTACTCTGTGGAGAATTACAAAATTTTAGCAATATTGGAAAATATAAAAAGGAACCTCTGTAAATCTTGTAGAAATAAAAAAGCAAGAGAAATATATGTAAAATCTAAGATGTCTTTTAATGAATTAATGATGACTATAATTTCTAATGACAAGAATGGGAAATGCTTACAGAAGCTTTTGATAGAAATCTGGGTATTTCTAGATAACCTGAAAAATAGAATTCTGACATTCATAAAAAATGCATTAAAAAAAGGGAGTACCCAAAATGGATACCCCTTATAGAAAGATTAAAAATTGTTGAAGATTAAAAAGAAATTCAATTATATAAGCAGGATCTCGTTTTCCACAGTCTTTAGTTCCTTTATAAATCATTTTCAAATCACCCATATCATTAATGGCTTTAATTTCTTTATTTGTCATATTCTTAGAAAATCTTTCAGGAAGAAATACTTGAAATTCATTATATTCAGAATCTATTACAGCAGCTAAAATTTTATTTCCAAATTTTGTATGCACTAGTTTAAGTTCAACGACTTTATATTCATAATCTGTTTTCAGTTCACTCATTTTAATTATTGGACTAGTTTGAAGTGCTCCGAGAGAATTAAGCTTTTTCAGTGTGTCCATTTATTAGGAAACATTTTTATAAATATTTTTAAAATATATTTGTCACAAATGTAATTTGTTTTGTAATCTCATCAAATATTTCTAATCCTTTATTTTTAACCTCTTCATTTGTTCTTATTTTCAAAATTAGTTTATGCATCTTTTTAAGATATTTAGCAATCAATTTAATAAGATCAGGATATTCATTATTATAATCTTTACTCACATATATTAAATCTTCACATAAATGAGATAAACATCTTATATCATCACTATATTTTATTCCTTTACGATCAGTAAAGAGAGCTCTCATATCTCCTAATAAATCCATTTATAAGGTTTCATTTTTTTGAAATACAATTCTTGTAAAACATACATCTATACATAGAGCATCCAGTACCTAAAATTTTTGCACATTTAGTTAATTCAAGATCTATAGAAGGAATTTCTAACTCATCAAATATTTGTTTTTCCATTATTCCTCCTTTATATACAAACTTACCACCATAATATTCATACAATTTTTTTATATAATTTTTAATCTCATCAGTACTTATCCACAGAGATTTTTGATCTGGAAATCTTTTAAATTTTAATCCATGAATATCTCTTGTACATTTATATATAATTCTTCGCTCTCTATCATTTAATATATAATGAGGTTCAAATACTTGAATTGTTTCCCCTACAGGTTGATGTAAATGACACCAACTTATCTCTCTGATTATACTTTTATTAGGAAGAATAAATCCTTGAAAATTTAAAATCAGTGTAATGTCATCCATTTATATAGAATAATTTTTATAAATACTTCTAAAGATTAAAAATTCAGAAGATAAGAATTTTAAAAATTCAAAGATAAAAGCAAGATTTAAATAGTTTTATAATGACCTAAAGCTAATGTATGTATTCCATCTTCTAATATATATCTCTTATCATCATTAGGTGATAAAGCTATCTTATTCACTTGAACTGAATATATTTCATGTTTATAACTTCTAATTAGATTCATAGTTCTATACTTTTCTTTTTTATTAAATAAACAGTCTTTGTAGTCATCAAATGTTATTCTATTTTTAACTACACATTTTTTAACTCCTTTAGATTTTTTAGTGATTTCATTATCTACTTTTAAGGCATACATTTTTGCTCTTAAACCTACAAATTCTTCCATAATTATACCATTATTTTCATCTTTCATTTTACCTAAGACTTTCTTATTTACTCTTTTAATACCATATTGATTATCCTCTTTATAACCTGAAGTATCAAAATAATTAATCATACTTTTCATATCTTCATAGAAATCATCAGTTCTAATATCATAAATAAAGGAATCAGTATCTTGATATAACAGTTTAATATTTTCACTATATTTAGGTTTCATCACATCATAATGAAACTCATTCATCAAATATTTTGATAGATCTAATATACTCATACCAACATAAATTGGTTTATTAAAATACACTTTTGTTTTATTCATATGAATAGCAACCAAGTTTTCATCAAATACAGTTCTATCTTTAAAATTTGGTTTAGCTATTAATTTTTCAACTTTTTTTGCATCACAACATAATCTTACATCAATTCTTTTTCTTATATTTTCCATAGTTTTACCAAATACAGAATTATTCATTAATTTATAAAAATCTTTCTCAAATTCATTAGTTGCTTTAGTTCTCATTTCAGTATTCAAATCTATATATTTTTTTAACCAATTAGACTGTTTGAATTTTAAAACTTTATGTATTTTTTCCAATTTCATTCCCATCCTTAAATATTGTTTCAGATTTCTATAGTGAACCACATAATCCTTTTTATCATATAATGTAGTTAACAGTTTTGATTGTTTTGATCCATCAGGAATTCTATTTTCAGGAGCTAGAGGTAAATCAGAATGTTTTTTATGTAATTTTTTAGGATATTTTAAATCTACTTCTAATATATATCCAGTTTCTGAATCATCAGGTATTTTAGTTACATCAATATCAGTATTTGACCATTTAAACTTATCATATGGTAAATTTTGGCTCATTGCCCAACCATATAAATTGTTGGCATCTAGA
This sequence comes from Macrothele yani, assembly GCA_039090855.1. Taxonomy (NCBI): domain Eukaryota; kingdom Metazoa; phylum Arthropoda; class Arachnida; order Araneae; family Macrothelidae; genus Macrothele; species Macrothele yani. Next base: position 64,333,600 of record CM077006.1, read on the forward strand.
TACATTAAATAATTTGATTCTTTATTCTTATCATAATCTTTCATATATTTATTATTTGCTTTCCCATATCTATTACAACATTGAGATATTCCGCCTCTAGTTCCTTTTTTCTAACATAAGTATCATATCATAATCATTTAAGAGTTGTAGTTTTATATCAGTTTTCTTTAACATAGCATCCCAAGCTAACCCAGGAGATGTTAAATACCAAGCAGGATCTAATTTATAAGTTTTCATACATACATCTCTAAAATTCTCAAAGATATCTGCTAGTATTAAGACATCTGATTTTACATACAAATCTGAGTATTCTCCCATATTATCTATTTTAAAAGCTTTCCATACATTTTGAGCATGTTTATAATCTTCATCTGATATATCACATTCATTCAGTTTACTATAAAATTCTTCTTTAGGTGGTAATTTATGTTCTTTGCATTTTCCCCATGAATCCATATAATCATAAGGATATACACCTTTTCTAATTACTAGATCTAATAAGTGTTTTGGAAAATATTTCGAAGTTTCTCTAAATTGTTCTTTCTTTAAATTACTTGATAATTTATCAATACTACTTGCCATAAATCTAAATGAATCTATAAATTTTAAATGTAGATTTCCAACTTTTTTATCAAATGTTATATATTTTTCCTCAGTATTTGGAATTATATTAATATCTTCTTTATCATAACCTAATGCTTTTATAAATAAATGAGCATCATATCCAGTTAAATTATGTATAAATACTGGAACAAACTTGGGATTTTGATAACATAAATTACATGTTTCATGAGCAGGTCCTCTATATTTACCAGTTAAATGATCATGATCTCTTACTTTTTTACCATCGAATTTAACTGAACCATATTTTTCAAAATTTCCTTTATGAATAATAATTTTATCACATATGTGACATATGTCAGTATTTTGGAAATGTTTTTCATCTTCTTTAGTCATATTCATAGGTTTAATATTTTTATATATCTTTTCAATTTCTTTAGTTTCTTGTTTCAGCTTTTCACAAAATTTTCTAACAGCATTTGGACCTCTATAAACAACAGGGTCTTTATAATCTTCATGTTCATATTTTATATAATAACTAAAGCTCATTGGTTCATGTTTCTGATATTTTATGGTGTAAGAATTTTCGGGATTTGGTTGACAAGTATCTATTTTTCTGGTTAAACATTCAAAATCTGCATATATAACAAATGGAACTCTTAATGAATTATGATCATGTTCAAAGTAAATATACTCATATTTTTATAAAATATATTATAAAAAGGCTCCTTGTAATTCCATTTATTTAAGTGTAAATCTATTTTACATATCTATAACCATTTAGTTGCGTTTGTTTTACATATTTCTCTAAAGGAAAATACTTCATATTTTTTATAAAATCCTCTTCTCTAACGTAAGCATCCTGTTCTGAAATTGAATTAGCGTTTATTAAATTTAATATCTGTTTATAAAATTTGTAAGCTTGTTTATATTCTTCTTTTCTTTCTGAAATATTTAGAGTTTTATCGACAACTTCAATGACTCCTGCTCCTAAAGAAAGTGCTGCTAAAGGAATAAATGCAAAAGCTGATAAACCTGAAGCACTAAATATAAATTTGCCTACTGATAATGATATACTAATTTTATTATAGTAATTAAAACTTTTTCTGTATACATACATTTTCTTTTCTAAATATTCTTCCATTTATATAGGATCAAAGTTATGTCTGTATCTCATATGAGGATTTTTCAAATCTAACATGAAGAAATCATAAGGTTTTTTAATACTTTTTTGATAAGGATCTATATTAAAATCACCATCAATTTCTCTAATAATTTGTTTAATTTCTCTGTGCTGAAGTTTAAAAAATATAAAGTAATCACAGTTGTTTCTTATATCAATAGGTGTTGAATAATAGGTCTGTGATAAATAAATAATGGATACATTTTTCTTCCTTCCTCTTATAAAAAATTTTTCAATTTCGTTTTGATCTTTTTCTTTTACACAGTCATCAAAAATAACTAGATTTTTTAATGAAGGATCTAAGTCATCTACAGTAATAAATTCATTTATGTCTGAACTAAATAATGTTTCTTTCTTAAACTTTTTAAATAATTTTAATAACTTATTTTTATTCTTTCCCTTTATTTTTAAAATGTCTTCCTCTTCTATATCATCAAACACTGAGTAATTTTCTTTTAATTTAGAGTATTTAGGTTCGTTAATATCTTTTGCACATATGAATAATGCATCAAAATTTAAATGATCATATATTAAATTTAATAGTAAATTTGTTTTTCCACATCCTGAAGATCCTGTTATTAAAAGTTTAAAAGGATGAATAGGTAACATTGGATTTTGATTTGGATCTATAAATTCTTCTGGTTCGGAATAATCTTTTATTTTAATGCTGCAAGGCTTAATCATATTTATTTAATAGAAATTCAGCATCTTCAATAAACATTTCAGCTTCAAATAATAAGTCTTCAGCTGGTATTCCTTGAGATAAATAACATTCAGCTAGATATAATGCCATTTCAGCAAAAGATAAATATTCTTCAATTTGTTCAAAATCTTCCATTTATATAAGTAAAATAATTTACTTGGAAGTAAAATAATTTGCTTGGAAGTAAAATAATTTGCTTGGAAGTAAAATAATTTGCTTGGAAGCAAATTTTCAGTTAAATAAATGAGTAAAGTGATACAAGATTTATTAAAATTAGCAAAAGTAAATGCTGAACTAAGAAAACGAAATAAGGAAAAGCAATTAGAAGATTTAGGATATGAAGAGGCAATCACAAAATTTCATAAACCTATAGTTGAAAAATTAGAATATCAAGATGTATCTAGAAAAGAAAATTTAAAAGCTATTCAAGATGCAATTGAAGAACTTTCATTTCAACCAATTGCAGAATCTTCAAGATTTCCTGCCTTAGAAGATGTTGAAGAACCTATTTCAGATGCTAAAGAAATGTATGAGAGAGAAGCAGGAATTCATAAAATTAACTTAAACAAAAACTTGAATGTATCAGTTATTAAAAAAAGTTAGGATTTGATTTACCTTCAGAATTAGTTAATAAATCTGATGAAGAGATTGATGAAAAAATAAAACAAGCAAATGAAAAAATCAGTGAAATCGGACGTCTAAAAGGTCCTCAAGTAAAAGCACTTAATAATGCTAAAGATGAAGAAAAAAGAAAAAATTAGAGAAAAAAATTGATCGTTTCGATTATAAAATGGCTGAGGGTGCGAAAATATATTAGAGCATTAGAAGCTCTCAAAATGGGGAATTACTATATGGGTGAGGGTCTTAATATTTTAGATAAATTAACAGATAAAATATGTAAGGGAACTAAAAATAAGAAAGTATATAACCAAGTAGTTCAAATACTAGATTTATTATTGAAAGAGGGTAAAATGACTAATGAGCAAGTAAAACAATATTATTCAAAGTTTCTATCTTAATAAATGAGTAATTATATTGTATCAAGAATTTATTTGAGTGAAGGTCAGAAAAACAAATTAAAATCAGCAGTTAAGAAAGGTGAAGAAATTACATTGCAAATTGATAAAACTAAAAGTGCTAATCATGATATGTATTTAACAAAAACTCAAATTAATCAAATTAAAAATGGTAAACGAATAACTATAAGTAAGACACAATTAAAGAAAAACGGAGGTATTTTACCCTTTTTGATCCCTATCTTAGCAGCTCTTGGTACTGGTGCTTTATCTGGTGCTGCTAGTTTTGGTGTGAATAAAGCTTTAAGTAAAGTAACTGGATCAGGTTGTAACCTTAAAAAAAAACATTCTGGAAAGGAGTTCTTCAGAATTACGAGGTATATCCAATAAAACGATAGAACAAAATATGAAAGATGTAAAAGGATTCAGGGGTGTATTTACATCAGATTTATTACCTAAAAAGATTAAGATATTTGAAAGTGGAATTGTTAATTTAGATATATCTACAGGACCTGGGACTCATTGGGTGTGTTATTATAATGATCCTAAATATAATTTTGTGGAATATTTTGATCCATTTGGAGAATATAAATATAAAGACATTAAATTGAATAACATTTTCATACCTAAAAATATTGTAAAATATCTTGAAACATCTAATAAAGGAATTAGATATAATTCGAGTTTTTTACAAGAACCAACATCTGTTAAATGTGGTTTTTATTGTATGAAATACATAACTCAAAGGAATAAAGGTAAATCACCTGTTGAAGTTTTATATTCTTTTACCCAAGAACCAAGTGGTTATAATGAAGATTTTGTGCTTAATAAATGTTAATTTTAGATTCAAAAAATTTTGAGAAATCAGAAGATTTTACAATTGAATATGTCCCTCCTATTCCTGTTAATGAAAATTCAAAAATAGCTTTAAAATCTATGTCTATGTGGGTTTCATGGAACAATATTGATGAAGAAAATAATACATTTAAGTATTTTGATGGTAGTTTATGGCATGAAATAACTTTAGATAATGGAAATTACACATTAAGGGAGTTAAATAACTTTTTTAATAAAACGATTTGGAGATGAACCACCAATTAAATTTAAAGCTAATTTTGCTACACAGCGCTTTATAATTGAATTAAAAGATGAATATAAAATTGATCTTAGAGAGAGTAAATTACATGAAATTTTAGGATTTGAATCAGAAATATATGAAGATAATCATCAAGAAGGAAAATATATGGCAAACATTTCTAGAGGAGTTGATGACATACATATTCATTGTGATGTAATTACAGGAACTTTATATAATAATATTAATTCAGATATTTTATATTCTTTTACGCCATCTAATCCTCCTGGTAGTTTAATAAAAATTGATGAAATAAATCCTTTATTTTTACCTGTTAATAGACGAAATTATATTCATAGAATTCGAATGTATATCACGAATCAAGATAATGAACTGATAGACTTGAATAATATGAGAGTTTTATATAGATTAATTTTAGCTTAAGCGCAGGCTTTTTCAGCTTAATAAATGAATTATAACAAACATAGATTATATGCAAAACGATATGGTGGTAATATCTTCACTGAAGGAATCAAAACTGTTGGGAAAAAAATATTAGAAGTTTTAGGTAAATCAATTGAAGATAAAACTAAAAAAGTTATTCAAAATAAACTTGAAAATATATTATCTAAACCCTCTGTAACTGTTAATGATATATTATCTAAACCCTCTGTAACTGTTAATGATATATTAGCTAAGAAGAAAATTCAGGATCGATATGGATCTGGTTTGAAATGGTATAAATGAGTTTTTTATCCTAATAAATGGAAAAACTTTTAGACTTAAAAGCTATTCCAGATTATTACAGTAATAAAATTGCTAAGTATGAATATATAAAACATAATGAAGATAGTACTAATGTAAAAGAATCTGATCAATATAAGTTTACTATTAAAGATACAAATTCACCTATATTATATAGTAACGGTTATATATGTAGAAAGTAAAATAGTAAAAAATAATAATGATACTATAGGAACTGATAATGTTACATTTGTAAATGGTGGGAATCTGTTTAGATCCGCTTCATTAACTATAGGAAAAGAACAAACTGATTCTAATATTGAATGTGCTTCATTAATTCATCAAATTAATGGACTTATAAATTTCACAAAAGATTATTCCGAGTCTACAAATATGATGTATTATGTTGATACATCAGAATCAGCTGATAAAGATAAAATAGTAATAGATGATCCTGATAAAGATGTAAAGAAAGGATCAGATATCAAATTAAAAGAAAATGCCTCTTATAATAAAGGATTTAGACAGAGATGGCTTTTAACAAAAAACAGTAATGTAATAAAATTTTGGATTCCTTTAAGACAACTGTTTGGGTTCCTCAACGATTTTAGAAGATTAATTTCTGATATAAAAGTTACATTTGAATTTCAAAGAAATAGTCATAATGATATGTTATACACAGATGTTGCAAATCCCAATTATAAAGTTATTATATCTGATTTTCAATTATGGTTACCTTATGTAGAGTTGTACCCATCCATTGAGGCTGAATTTAAAAGTATAGCTTTGAATTCTACACCTATTGAAATTACTTGGTGTTCTGCTTCAATTGAGAAAAGTAATCAGCAAACAACATCAAGTGGTGCATGTCATATAAGAACTACATCTGATGAGGTGTTAAGTGTTCTTGTCATTCCACAGTATGTAGAAAAAGAAAGCAATCAAAATCAGAACAATATGGTTTTTGATAATTTAGATCTCCTTGAATGCTGGATATTATGTAATAATAAAAAAGTTCCAGAAGAAATTTATAAAACGAATTTTAAAGATGGGCAGTTAGATTATAATAGATGTTATTCTGAATTATTAGCAGCTGGATTAAATACTCATAATACTGAAAGTGGATGTCTTATAAGTTATGTAAATTATGCGAGATTGTATCCAATCTTTTATTTTAATTTATCTAATCATCAGAGTATACTAATATTTCGAATTTAAGACTAGAATTTAACTGGAGATTAGGATCGAATCCAGGTAAACCATATAGATTTTATTTCATCGTGAATGAAAGAAAAAGAGGATCACTTAATATGGCTAATAAGGAATTTAAAACTTTGAAAACTTTAGATTAAATAAATGAATTGGTACCCTTTTGGTTCGTCTTATGAAGAATTTGGAATTGGACCATCTGGACCTCCTGGAAATGGATTTAAATTAACAGATGATGGTAATTATGATATGGAAGAAAAAAATTTAAAAAATTGTAAAGAACCTATAGATGAACATGATGTTACTACAAGAGAATATGTTTTAAAACAAATGAGAGAGAATAATCTGGAAGTTAAAAGTGAAATAGAAAAAAATATTAATGGTAGTTTTTCAGATTTTGTTCAAGAAACTGCTGTAAGAATAAGAGATTTAGATGCTGTACTTAAAGGTGAATTAAGTAATTTGGATCAAAAATATTTACATATTCAAGATGGGAATGTAATTAATGCAAAAGGTAAAAGAATAGGAAATGTTGCTGATCCTACAGCAGATAAGAATGCAGTGAATAAGAGGTATTTAGAAAACAATGTTTTAATTTTAAAAGATGAAAAGTTTGATGTTCAAAATAAAAGACTAGTGAATATTCCATCTCCTCAGGATATGTATGACGCAGTTAATAAAAATTACGTGGATAATCAAAAATGTTATGCAACAATTCAAGAAGATCAAAAAGCATATAATACTCGTGGTGCTATGCGTTATTGGGAACCAGTCGTTTTTATGAAATTTAGTAGCAATCTCCTTGACAGAAATATGAAACTGAGTGAAAATATGGATATGAAAATTACATTTTATTTACGTCCTAATTATACTAATGGGAAATCAGAAGTTTTAATTACACTTGGGGAGAATATATTATTTAATGGTGATGCCTACACCGATAAACCTTTAATACTCTTTGCATCAGGAAAACAGAATGATGAATTAAGTATACAAGTCATGTCTTATTTAGAATTAAACATTTTTAAACCTTACTTAGAAATTGAAAAAATAACATTCCATTTATAAAAATACATTCTATGTAAATGGATAGACTAATTAGGAGCAGTATTAATTGGGATTCATTTTCTAAAGATAATGAACTTTCAGAAGATATAATTAGAAGTGTAAAAGATGCAGTAAATTGGGATTTAATATCAGAATATCAAAAATTATCTGAAGATTTTATTTCAGAATTTCGTGATAAAGTGAACTGGGATAAAATTTCTCAATATCAGATTCTTTCTGAATATTTTATGAATAACAATGAATTAAACTGGTCTTTGATTTCTCAATATCAAACACTTTCTGAGGGTTTTATATTAATGAATATTGATAAATTAGATATGAGAAGAATTTCTATGTATCAGAAATTAAGTAATGATTTTATAAAAGAAAACTTTCGATTCTTAGACATGTCAGTAATTCCAATAAAACAAAAATTAAGTGAAGAAACTATAGATTTTCTTAGTGATTTTATTGATTGGAAAGAAGTTACAAGAAATCAAGAATTAACAGAAGATTTTATTATGAAATATAAAGATAAAATTAACTGGTGTGATATTGTTATCAATAGAAAATTCTCTGATGATTTTATAAATGTAAACTATAAAAAACTTGTTGTGTATCTACTTGCAAAGATATGTCATAAAATTTAAATATTTTTTAATCTTCCTACACTTTTTATCTTCCTATAAGGGGTATCCGTTTTGGGTACCCCTTTTTTTAATGCATTTTTTATGAATGTCAGAATTCTATTTTTCAGGTTATCTAGAAATACCCAGATTTCTATCAAAAGCTTCTGTAAGCATTTCCCATTCTTGTCATTAGAAATTATAGTCATCATTAATTCATTAAAAGACATCTTAGATTTTACATATATTTCTCTTGCTTTTTTATTTCTACAAGATTTACAGAGGTTCCTTTTATATTTTCCAATATTGCTAAAATTTTGTAATTCTCCACAGAGTACACATTTATTTATAATTCATAATATTTTTCTGTCTCTAAGGTTTCTGTCTCTAGAAGAAGAGGGAAACGATGATTTTTTATTGTTTTTATGTTAAAAATGTGTATATTTTTATGATTTTCGTTCATTTTAGAGGGAAACGAGCATTTTTTCAATTTTGATGATTTTTGATGATTTTTTATTGTTTTTATGTTAAAAATGTGTATATTTTTATGATTTTCGTTCATTTTGAGCGTTTCCCTATTATTGCGCTCGTAACCCCATATATATACTACTCACATCCAATCACAGTATAAGAGCACGTCTATCATCAATAACATCAATCCCCCAAAAACAACCGCTGCATTGCCTTTTAATTTATCGTTCTTATCCTGCCACACATACGTCACTCTTGTTCCGACCTCAGTATGTTGCCAACTTCATTCTCGTTTGAGGGAAAAGACATAATTTTAAGGTTTGAAAATGTCTAAGAGAACGAACTCAAATTTACACAGAAAAAGGAAGTCAAAAGGAAAGTTAAAATAGAATATACGTTACAACCAGTCAGCTCTGCTGTTTTAAAAATCGTTGCTCCAGCCAGACGGGCACCCACAATAAGCCCTTTATCGAACTGCGAAAGATACTTTTGTTTTTCCCGTTGTGATCAACACTACTGACGATTACTGATAAGCAGCCGTCTTAAATATTTGCCTATATGACATCACATGTCATCTAGGTAAATATCTCGTGGATGATTGAAAGAAAGTGGCCAATATTTTCGTGGATGATTGAAAGAAAGTGGCCAATATTTTCGTGGATGATTGTACGTCACATGTTATCTAGGCAACTATTTTGTGAATGATTGGAAGAAAGTGGCCTGATCTAACGAATCAAGATTCCTGGTTCATCACGTAGACGGCCGAACGCAGATACGCCGATTACCAGCAGATGCTATTGCACCTCTGGGTGCACTGTTGGACTGAAACACGTCGGCGACGGCGGTGTTATGCTGTGGGCGATGTTTTATTGGGACACTTTAGACTCCATTATCCCTGTAATACAATCCCTGACAGCTGTCAGGTATCTGAACATCGTTGCGGACCAAGCTCACCCATTCACAGCAACTGTGTTCCCTGCTGGTGATGCCCATTACCAACAGGATAATGCGCCATGCCACACTACCAGAATCGTCAAAGAGTGGTTCGATGAACATGCTGGTGACTTTCTATTAATGCCCTGTTCTCCAAATTCACCTGACATGAACCCAATCGAACATTTGTTGTCTGACTTGGAAAAGCAGGTTCGCGTTAAATCACCACCACTCCGAATGAATTGTACAGGAACTGGAGGACCTGCTGTTGATATTATGGTACTAGATACCCCAGGATACCTATCGCCACCTCATAGAATCGATGCCTCGCCAACTGGCAGCTGTTTTGCAGGCTAAAGAGGGTTCTACAGCTTATTAGGTAGGTGGTCATAATATAATGGCTCATTGGTGTACACTAACCTTCTTCGCCCGCACTATCCGGCGAGACTGTTTAAAAAATGCTTTGTATTCAGGGGAAAGTCGACGAGAGGACGTTTCCCAGACAGATTGATCGATCAAATAAAAACTCTCACAAATCTGTCAGTTGCAGAAGTCACGAGAACTGTGCAGAATACACAGGAATGGCGAACCTTTACTGCCGACAGGATGTGAATTGGGTCACAACGCTCGAACCGAGCAACGAAGAGAGAGAGAGACCCTTTCATGATGTATGGACAGGAGCGAATGAGGAGGGTGTATAGGAATTCATTGAGAGGGGTCATTACTATCTGCTCTGCTGTTTGTTCTACTAAGTAGGGGATTTCAACACATAAAGTGGAGTCTAAAGTTAAACCAGTCCTCTTAAGCCGGTATCGGGTCAGTTAGGGATGAGGACAAAGCAAAGTTGTAGATGACAAAGCAAAGTTGTAGATGATATTTGTAGATGAGGACAAAGCAAAGTTGCTGAGTCGAAGGAAGGGAGTTAATGGGGAAGGGGGAAGTGATGTTGTGTCTGCGTGTCACGACGTTGAAATTCGATTTAGGTAAATACGTAAATAGAACATTTCTCTTTAAAAAAATGTTCAAGTACAGTACTAGTTTCATAAGAAAAATGCAAAGCAATTAAGACAATGCATTTGCAGCAAGAGAAAAGTTGAAGGGGAAATTCTACCAACACTTATACCTTACACTACTAACCCACTAGGCCAGGGATGGCGAACCTATGACTGTCACTGGGTGACACACGAACATGATTTGGGTAGCACGCCGTTATGAAAACATTAACATTAAATAAAAATTTGTTTTTTTAAAACAATAATTTTTCGACAGCATGGGTGTACTGTGTTCTTACAAATAACCAAGCTCTGACAAGAAAATTAATCTAGCCGCAAAGTGTCCTCCATTGGGGTAGTAAATGAACCTCACTTTATTTCGCCTTATGCGCTAATTCCCAAAACATAAGCGTCACGGGCACAATTATCATTTTTTTGTTTTATCATTCCGCTTCTACGGCTTACACCACGAGACATCCACGCTGCTTCGGCTCAAGCCTCCCCTCCCCCTTCCTTTACGGCAGGGAGAGAAAAGCAATCAGACAGGAAGACACGCATGAGACGGCGAGTTTCCGTAAGAACTGAAAATAATCTTGAACAATGAACGTAGAGGTTTCAGATTCATAACGTGGCAACACTGCGACCCCAGTCCAGCGCTTCAGTTTTCCAGTTACAGTAAGGCTGATTTATTTGTAGCTGCTGCGTATTTCTCGTGTGTATTGGAATTGTTTCTTTGCAGGTGTTTTTGCATCCGGACCATGCAAGCACGATTTCGGTGCCGAAAAACAGAAACTTAACAAACATAGTGGCCGAGTATTTCAAGAGTAGTGAACATACGAGTTCGGAGTGATTGAAAAAACAACAATAAAGTTTTCTGTCGCCTGTGTAGGGAAACGATAGTGTCATGAATATTCAATGTAAAGCGTCATTTTCAGGGGAATCATAAAAAGGTTTGTTCCATGTCAAATGAAGAAAGAAGGGAGTACATTTCACAAAAAGTTAAACAATATGAAAAACACTCAAATTGCTTCGTATCTTCTTTCAGACCAAGGAATAATATCAATGCGGCTGGTTTTCATCTATCTCTCTGTATAGCGTGGACAGCCCGTAGAAGCGGAATGATAAAACAAAAAATAATGACATGGGAAACCGCTTTATGACGGTGAATTTTTGGAGGCGACTTTCTTAGCCACGTCCGATATATTATTTGAAGATTTTGCCAACAAGCAACATATTGTGAATAGAATTAAAGAAACAGTTCCCTTAATAAATTTTCTCTTTCTTTAATTTTATGTTCAAAAAATGATTTTATAGATTCACCGTTCGGAGAACGGGCATGGCTGATAGTGGTATTATAAAAAACATTCAGTCGTTTTATAATATTCTTGCAAGATGAAATATGCCAACTCGACAGTTTTAGTTTAGTGCGCATGTGCGAGTACAACAATGTTGAGCAATATGCATAGAATACGTAGAGAGGCGTAACCGCTCATTTCTTTTTCGAACTGGCAACGATAGGGTTTTCCCAGCTAAATTCGGAGCAAGAGAAAATATAGTGATTCCTATTAGCTGTTGAGAGATGCTACTATAGCTAATATACCGAGGGTAGCGTGAATCAGTTCTTTGCGTGTTGTCGTGGGTTTTCTGTTTCCACAGTCTGGTATAGGGTGATCAAAAAGATATGAGATTGAGCCTGGATTGTTTGTGAGAATAGTGTGACGTGTGTGCAGCATTCATTTACAAAATGGGTCGTTCTTCATTTGTAAATTGAATGGATCATTCTTCATTTGTAAATTGAATGGATCGTTCTTCATTTGTAAATTGAATATTGCACATGTATTTCATTTCATGTTATGTCATTGTGTATTTTTATTACGTCTTTTTTTTCTCAAAAACATTTTAGTAGGATTTTTCTCAAAAACATTTTAGTAGAACTTTTCTCAAAATCCTACAAGTGTGTGGTATGTAGGTACCTACGTACTATAAAATAAATAAATAATTTTGAACATTATTATATCACCTTTAAATTGTGTTATCATAATCCATACACTACGATTTTTTGTTTCTATTTTTAACAGGGCAGAGTGGTAAATCGCCTATCTTTTTTTAGACCCACTGTTGGACCCTGCTGACATTTTGACTAGTCTTTTTCAGAAGTTTTCTCAGAGAATACAGAATGGCTCAGGCAATTGGAATCACGGAATTTGGAATCACAGAATTTCTACTGACAATTTTACAGCAATCGTAGCATTTAGATTATGTAAACTCTTCAGACGTCATAAAAGGCGTCAGCAGATTTCACTGCGCGATGATATCATCAAATATGCCAAACAGAAATGCGAGTATTGTGAACTGTCGAAAGTTTGGTGTCCCCATCTTGAACAATTTTATCAGCAAACGTCTGAAATTTACTGCCATGTTACTAACAATTTCTGAAACGTATCACGTAGTGATTGTAATGTAAATTTCCATCGAATAATGCCGTATATAGTAAATATCGGTTTAGAGAGACCTCAGAGAATTCTTAAACTATGTCGAATGCTAACTTCGGCAATTGTAATTGGGTTTTATCGATAAAGTTAGCGTCAAGGCTCTTGTGTGAGACGCTTAGTATATGTATAGTCTTCGTGAAGCTGCGAGACGAAGAGAAAATAGTTCTGTTGTACTCCAAAACTTTAATTACATTTTCGTCATTGTCAATAAAGAACGAGCAGAAACAATGCGACTAAGACAGACAGAAAGGGAGATAGCGCAGCAGAAGGAAGGAAGGAAGGGAGAGGTGTTGTCCCCTCGGGATAACACTGAAGCAGTTAAATGCAGTTCGTCGTTCCACTGGGACAAAGCAACGATGAAATGACAGATGTCGTAATGCGCTCGATAAGTAATTCACTTCCTAAGTAGGTTGTTGCTGAAATGATCTCCTACGGACGGTCACGCACGAAATGCTGTCTGTGGGAGATCATGTAAGTTGCAGCCTTCCCTCAAAATAAATATCCAGAAGTTTTCACGAGAAACAACATGCTCGGCAACATCGTTAGAGGCAATTCAATGAAATGGAGTGACAAATAAATTAGTTTTACGAACATATCCTAAGTTTTGTAGTACTACATTGGTTATGATTAATTTTATCGTGAGACACGAAACTATGGCAAGGACGCCTCTGTAGCGCAGTGGTCTAAGCGATGGCTTCTGATCATTCGTCCGAGATGGGTACGGGTTCGAATCCCGTGAGGCATGGATGTTGTGTTTGTCTTACGGCGCTGGCCCTCTCCCTTCCCTGGAGCCAGTGGCCCTAAAATAGGGACGGACGACTGCTTATAGCCCACTGAGTTGCTCACGGTGGTCGTTAAACCTCCAATCAAAAAAAAAACTATGCCTGGGTGGCACCTTTTTTGGGGGAGGTGGGGGTTAACGACCAAACAACTCAATGAGCTATAACCCGTCGCCCGTCCCTGATTTAGGGCCAATGGCTCCTGGGAAGGAGAGAGAGCCAGTGGCGAAAGACACGCACCATCCATGTCTCACCTGAGATTCGATACGAGACTCATCAGGGACGCGCCAAGTGGGGGGTGCAAAGTACCCTGGAGCGACAGGACGCCTCAATCAAATTTTACAGTTAATAAATCAATGTCAGTGACGTGGAAGAAGTTAAGAAAACGTTTTACTCTAAGAAATCTTAATGATACGTGGCACGTTTATTTTTTTAGTAAAAATATTCATTATATAATTCAATAGAAAATGACTTGAATCAGAGAATAATTTTTATTGTTTTGTTCAGTAACGGATACCGCAGGCAAAGGACTAACAAGTTTTGCTTATTTTTTTTTAATTTTAAAGATTTCAGTATCATGATATGCATGGTCAATGTTATGACAATGGAACCAATATGAAGGAAAAACACAGTGGACGTCAAGAAACATAATTTTTCCATCTAAAACCCTGTTGTATTTTATGTACTTTGAGCGGCTCATACTTTAAATCTGGTCGTAAGTAACGATGAAAAAATTTCACTAGAAATTTTCAGCATTAATCAAGAAACATATGTTTTCTTTTCTGAATTACCTTACCTTTGGCAAATTTTAAAGAAAGAGCTTCCACCGTTGACCATAAAACCGTGCTCTGAAACAAGGTGGGAAATCGATGCAATTAGGGTATCGAGGTTTATAGGGGGAAAATTAATATGGAAACCAGTTATTTCGAATTATGTTCTTAGTTTTAAACAACTTATTTGTATATATAAAGATATGAGAGATTTTTTTGGTTAGTTGGTTAGGATAGCTAAACCGACGCCCGTCATGTTCAATGTTATATATATTACGAAAACTCTTACTTTAAGGAAAATGGAAAATTATGTTGCTAAAGATATTTATTTCATGTAAAAATGACTAAAAATTGAAAAATATTCTCTTTCAAGGGACGGCAAATGCCCTTGGCGCGCCCCTCCGACGAATGCTTCGGGGCCAGGGCCGTATACCACTTCGCCCCAGGGGCTGCCATGGTGGCCCCAGTGTTCTTTTCTGTAGTCGTTTTTAAATTTCAAATCTCTGCTTCCAGAGAAGGGAGGGAGAGAGGCATGCACACCACCCAGTGGCGTACCGGAAAAACTCGACACCCTTCCTCCTCCCCCGCTTCATCAGGGTGTTGAACCTGGGCCCATCCCGGGAGAAAGGGTATCATAACTGTTATTAGGAATCCATTCATTCGTGACTGTCTGTTAAGGCAATTTTGTTAGAAAGTTCGCTTTCCTGCTAATATTTTGTTCAGCTAATTCATTAAATTTTAAATTTCTTTCGTTTTGCAATAAAGCTCCAGACAGCCGCCCCTGTGGCGCAGTGGTCTAAGCGATGGCCTCTGATCATTCGTCCGAAAGGGGTTCGGGTTCGAATCCCGGTGAGGCATGGATGTTGTGTTTGTCTTACGACACTGGTTCTCTCCCTTCTCTGGAACCAGTGACCTTACATTAGGGACGGGCGACTGCTTATAGCCCATTGAGTTGCTCACGGTGGTCGTTAAACCTCCAATCAAAAAAAAAAAAAAAGCTGTTTTTCTGCGTGAAGTGGAGCTGAACGCAGAATAACGTGAAAAAAGGAAAGGAAAAAATAGTGAACGAAAATACAGCGGAACCTCACTTTTACGTTTCTCAAGGGGATGGCCTTAAGAAACGCATAAATGTAAAAAATGTGTAAAAGAAATTTCGACATGTTAAATACTATTGTAAAATTTTAATGCTTACGAAAAGAAAAAAAGGAAGGGGACTCGTAACTGTAGATTAAACTAGTTTATAATGTAAAACATACGAGTACTAATATTTTTCGTTACCGTAAGTTATAATGAATAAACTCTTCTTCCAGCTAAGCTAATTATAATGAATAAAGCTTTCAACTAAGCTAAGTGCTTGTACTAAGCTTCAAATAGTGAATTCAAATGGTTGTTGTTACTAGTTAATTAAGATCATGAATAAAGTCACCTGCTAGTAGTGTAGTAATAGTAATGAACAAACTTATAACTGGTAGTAATGTTGTAGCAGTAATTAAGATGAATAAAGTCTTATGCTGGTTGTTACTAGTAATATTAATTGAAATAAACCTAACAGCCAGACAGAGGTCTGACAGTACTATGACCTGAGAAAGACGTACTTACATAAACCTTTTATTATGACCCTCTACTGGTATCATCACACACAGCTACTCAAATAACACGTAGCTCCTTGCACATGAACGGAGCTCTATACTCATAAACAAACGCTCTCTTTCACATAAACCAACACTCTCCGTACAACAACAAACGCTCTCCTTACAACAACAAACGCTCTCCCTACAACAACAAACGCTCTCCTCGGGTATCGTTGAACGCGCCTATTTATACTGGCTACCACCACGTCATGACTTACACTCATTGCCAGATCTCATTCGGCGGGTGAAATAACATCCCGTTCAGTAAGAAGATAATTTACATAGAAAAATAAAATAACTAGAGATAGTAAAATCAAAAGGAAAGTGAATATAGAGTATACGTTACAAAGTCTATGACCATTTTGACTTTTGTATGAATTTTTTTATTCTAGTTTCATTTTAAAAACTAGGTTAAGAAATTCTGTACGATTTCATATTTTCGATATATGAAAAAAGAAACTTACCTTTTAAATACTAGGTGGCAGATCCGAGCACGATTTTGTTTTATATTCAATACCCTTATTACACACCGTTTACTTATTAATCGCTCTTTTCTAAGCAGTTTGTCCATTTGATTTAGCATTAGTGCTCAGTAAAATATTCACTAAACTTTGCTTTTTTCAAATTTTTTGAATTCAGAGAAAAAAAGAAAACTGTGAACGTTATTTAGTAAATTTTCAGTTGCACCATCTCTTCGTGGTTGCAACAAAAAACAAAACAAAAAAACCCGCTGTCTGGATTCTCTCAAAGTTGTAACATACCGAGTTACGTATAAAAGAGTTAAAGAACAATGCATTTCTGATAATATGAAATTCAAATTTTAACGTATAATCGCAAAAAGCTTATAAATGAATTGCGTATAACCGAACTGAAAAAGCGATAGATACTACAGTCAAATATCGGGACTAGCGCAGAATGTTAACTATAAAACAGGAAATTCTTTTGTCTGTTTGTTGCTTGTCTGAAGCAGCAAAAACTCTCGAACGCCGAACTCTGACATCATGAAGTTTGCTCAGCTTATTAATGCTGGAATTTCTAGGTCAAACCAACTATTTTCAGTTCTCTATACGTCGTTCACTTCCAGAGTTATGAGTTAAGATTTGAGGTGATACAACATAAATGTATAGAAGGCACAGCTTGTTTTACATCACGTGTGATTAATGACAAATATTCTTAACGAATTTTGTTCAGATAGGCATTCTTATAATTGGAAAAGTGTTCTAATGTTGTGTATCCTCAAAGCGTGTTAAATAAGTCTCGAAAGCCGTACTCAAAAACACTCTGGAACGTTAAATAACTCCCGAACGCCGAACTCAAAAATTGTCGAACGTTAAATAACTCTCGAACGCCGAACTCAAAAATTCTCGAACGCAAAAACTCTCGAACGCCGAACTCAAAAACTCTAGAATGCTAAATAATTATCGAACGCAGAACTCTGGCATCATAGAATTTGCACAGCCTATTAATGCTGAAATTTCTAGGTCGAGGATTAGTTTCTGGAATTTCTAGGTCAAGCATTATTGCTGAGCCAAATCAACATAGAGCAAAAATTGAATGTTTTCTTGATAACGTTTTTGGTCCGTTTGATTCCACAGATTCCGTACATTCTGTACATTTTGTTGCTTTTCTTCGACAAATATTTGTGACAGCAATGCCTGAAAGGAAGAGACCAATTTTTTATCAAACACGAATGAATGATGATGGGATCAGCATTGTCTCCTATACTCGCAGAGGCTGTGATGAGATCTCTTGAGGAAGACATACTCAATACGCTACCCAGAACCCCGAAACTATGGTTACGCTATGCAGATGATATCTTTTTTGTTTGGGAGCATGGTGAACAGTACTTGCAAGACTTTGTCATTGATATGAACAAAGTACATGGCGACATAAAGTTTAATTTTGAAATTGAAAACCAAGGAGAATTGCTTTTCTTGGATGTGCTCGTGAGGAGGCTTTCATCGGGTGCAATTAGTACCAGAGTGTATTATAAGCCCATCCACGTGAATAACCCTATTCTACCAACCTGAGCCAACCCAACAGACCATAAATACGCGTTTTTCAAATACAGAGCTAGAAGGGCCAGGGAGCTGTGCGCTGAGAGAGTGGACTATGAAGCAGAAATTAGAGCTCTGAAAGATCTCACCAGAGCGGGAGGATTTGACATTTCCAGAGTTGTTTTTCTTTTTTTTTTTTTTTTTTATTGGAGGTTTAACGACCACCGTGAGCAACTCAAATGGGCTATAAGCAGTCGCCCGTCCCTAATTTAGGGTCACTGGTTCCAGGGAAGGGAGAGAGCCAGTGCCGTAAGACAAACACAACATCCATGCCTGACCGGGATTCGAACCCGGACCCCTTACGGACGAATGATCAGAGGCCAACGCCTTAGACCACTGCGCCACCGGGGCGGCTTTTTCCAGAGTTGAAAGCATCATAGCGAAAACAGCGGCAGGCAAACATATTAAAGTACGTGAAAAGACTCCATTGAAATTTATAGGTGCCATTCCCTACATACCCCGGGCCGCCCCGGTGGCGCAGTGGTCTAAGCGATGGCCTCTGATCATTCGTCCGAACGGGGTCCGGGTTTGAATCCCGGTGAGGCATGGATGTTGTGTTTGTCTTGTGGCACTGGCTCTCTCCCTTCCCTGGAGCCAGTGACCCTAAATTAGGGACGGGCGACTGCTTATAGCCCATTGATTTGCTCACGGTGGTCGTTAAACCTCCAAACAAAACAAAATACGTACCCCGGTTTACTTATTTCATCAAGAACCTTTTTCGAAGGAGAGGCCTAGATGTAAGTTTGAAACCTCCTAAATCAATGGCGGCCATACTCAGCACTGTAAGGAAGGACAGACACCAGGAGCCTTACGGATGCCGGTGTCTATAGTGTTCCTCTGCTGTGCCCAGACTCGTCAGTTTCACATTATGTGAGACTCACGAAAAGGTCTTTCAATGTGAGAATGGCAGAACATAAAAGGGACGTAAGGCTAAATAAACTTAACACAACACTTACACGAGAAGTTGCCGCTCAAGGAGCACAGCCGCAATGGCAGAACATCAGCAAGATTGCTCGTTACGGAGGTCCCAGAACGGCGGCTATCAGGGAGACTATTGAGATATTGACACGCCATGATGTGTGCAATACAGAAGTTTCTATTGAGCTCCCTGTAGCTTGGAGGCATCTGCTTGGCATAAGTAGGATGCAATAATTTGTATACATTAATGTCTTATTAGTTTTTTTTTTTTTTTATTGGAGGTTTAACGACCACCGTGAGCAACTCAATGGGCTATAAGCAGTCGCCCGTCCCTAATTTAGGGTCACTGGTTCCCGGGAAGGGAGAGAGCCAGTGCCGTAAGACAAACACAACACCCATGCCTCACCGGGATTCGAACCCAGACCCCTTTCGGACGAATGATCAGAGGCCATCGCTTAGACCACTGCGCCACCGGGGTGGCGATTAGGTTTTGATCATATATCATATAATGCTACATCCCATTTGTTACCGCGTGTTTAGCATGAGCGAGTGTGTTCTACATATCATGTTTAATTTTGTGTATGCGAATTTGTCTATTTTAGTTTGATTCTGTTTTCCTTTGTAACCGCCTGATGAAGCCGTCCGTTGACGGGGAAAGCTTGCGGAACTTTATATTGTTTCGCCTACACCAATAAACACGGAGTTATATTTATTCGTTATTGCTTTGGTGTTGACTACCGACGATTTATTCATACGAATGAACACAAAACGCCAAAAACTATCACGAACTAAGCAATCGGAAGAGGGAAGATCCCAAGCACGTGAAGCGGACAAAACTCAACAAGCAGTTCGAAGAAACAACGAAACTCCTGAGGAAACAGAGGCGCGACTTGCTGAACAACGATTGCCAGCTGCAACAAGACGAAGCAACGAGACTGCTGAAGAGACAAACGAGCGCCGAACGTCGGATCGCCTACGAGCTTCAAACTCGAGAGCTACTGAAAGCGAGGCGCACCGGCAGCAACGAATTCAAAGTAATGCAATTGCTCACCAGAACAGAATTTTGGCTGAAACTCTTGAAGCTCGCCGAAATTGACTCCAGCAGGAGGGAATTCAACAAGGCACCACACGGGAAAGCAAGTGGCTATATCATGAAAGAATAATCCTATCCCGTGATTGCTTCTCCGGGCAATCACGGGATAGGATTATTAACCTCCAGGTTCGCTAAACATGAATGCCGGTTGCTTCGACTAGCGAATCCTGTGATGGTTAAATTCAAATTTATCGGAAACTTGAAACTTGGTCGTTCTGGGTGGTGTAGTGGTTATAATACCTAGGCGTTTTCTGGGAGACGCGGATTCGCGTCCCGCTCCAGGACGATGAAAATTTTCAAGTTTTCAAATATTATCTGACTTACCATCCTTGTCACATTTACGCCAAAATCGGATTGTCATCTTCAAAATTTGTAAGTGGCTATATTTGAGGGACGGAGCATTCAGTTATGATCCTGAATTGGATTATTCGAACATTCATCCGATTGTCATTGGTAGTATGTCTTTGAAGTTCACTTTTTGCGATGCGCTGAAGTTTGAAGGTGAGACATCAGGATAGTGATATTCCGGTGGAAAGATTTCGTGAAATCGGCTTTTTCTCCTTCATGCAATAATATTTTTTTTACAGTGTAATACAAGTAATACAACGGAATATGAAATTATCAAATCCACTGCTGGATGAAGGTCTCCCCAAGTTACTTCCACAATTGTCTGTCTTGAGCCTGTCACCTCCATGTCACTCCGGCATGCTTTCGAAATTAATCCATCCATCTCCCATAGGGTATTCTTCTGGGTCTTTTTCCTGTCCCTTGAAGTCCAGTCTAAAATTTCAGTTGTCCATCGGTGGTCTGTTCTTCTGGCAACATTGCCATTTCAGGGATTTCACTCTGGTCATGATGTCGTCCACTCTTGTCATTTTTCTTATCCCTAAATTCCTCTTCTCATCTTTCCTGGTTATACCAAGCATGCATCATCTATCCATGCCTCTTTGAGTTGCTGCAGTCTTTGTATATCTTTTTTAGTTAAGGACCATGTCTCTGCTCCATACGTAAGCACTGGCAGGAATATATATATATCATCATCATCATCATTGTCAACCATTATCAATCCACTGCTGGACGAAGGTCTCCCCAAGTTTCCTCCACAACGGTCTGTCTTGTGCCAGTCTCCTCCATGTCACTCCCGCATACTTTCGAATTTCATCCACCCATCTTCCATGTGGTCTTCTTCTGGGTCATTTATATATATATATATATATATACGTTGCTGGCCACCCAAAATGCAACACCAAGAAGGAAGCATCCGATTGGCCTGAAATTCGCAGCATGCGTCGCCCGCGAGAGGACATGCTAACGAATAGCGTTGTAGGGCATATGCAAATCATGTGCGTCCGGCACGCCACCGCGAAGCACTATGAGGGTGCACAGAAGGCGGGGTGTAAGTAGTGGAAGTGTATTGTGCTGCCGGACCTGTGTGTGGGAAGCTACCTGATGCCTCGTCGCAGAATACGGCAGTCATTCCAGCACGTTTCGGAGTTCGACAGAGGACGAATAGTGGCTTATCCCGACAGTGGTTGATCGTACCGAGACATCGGCGTTCGACAGAGGACGAATAGTGGCTTATCCCGACAGTGGTTGATCGTACCGAGACATCGGCGCCCGTGTGGGACGACATCCAGCCACAGTAAGGAGAGTATGGATTCAGTGGGTGCAGGAGGGACGGACTGACCGATGTGAGTGATTGCCGCGGCCGCGGCACACCACCGAACGAGAGGACCGGCATGCTGGCATTTTACGGCTCGCACCGCCACATCACGAACGTTAGCGCAGGAATTAGGGTGTGTTGAGCAACAACCTGTGTCAGCACGTACCGTTCGACGTCGTCTGCAGAA
The DNA here is from genome assembly GCA_039090855.1 of Macrothele yani. Classification (NCBI taxonomy): domain Eukaryota; kingdom Metazoa; phylum Arthropoda; class Arachnida; order Araneae; family Macrothelidae; genus Macrothele; species Macrothele yani. Next base: position 64,355,750 of record CM077006.1, read on the forward strand.
CCGGGGACTTGTCGCACGGCGCCCATTGCTCCGATTACCATTCACGCTACACCACCGGCGTGGTGTAGCGTGAATGGTAATCGAAGCAATGAGTGCGGCGGCAGTGGACCGTTGAACACCGCACCTGGACTACGTTATGGTATGACACTATCTTCCCCGACGAATCCCGCTTCTGACTGCAACACCACGATGGTCGGATCCGCTTGTGGCGGCACCGCGGCGAGAGATTGTCTGACGCCTGCATCATGCATCGCCATACCGATCCGTCACCTGGCGTTATGGTTTGTGGTGGAATTGGATATGACACCCGCACCCCTCTGATACGCATCGCCGGTACACTCAACAGTCACAGTTACATCTCCGACGTTTTGGAGCCTGTGGTCCTCTCTTACCTGCAGGACCTGCCAGCGACCACGTTTGAACAGGGCAATGTGCGCCCGCACGTGGCACGCATCGTGCAACAATTCTTCACGGCCCACCAGGTGTCACTGCTGGCTTGGCTCGCCTGTTCTTCCGATATGTCGCCCATCGAACAAGTCTGGTCGCTGATCGTCAACCGAGTGGCCCGGCAAGCACCACCCGCAGCTATGCCTGATGAACTGTGGCAACGTGTGGAAGCAGCCTGGACCGACATACCCCAAGCCCACATCCAAAGCCTCTTTCGTTCGATGCAGCGGCGTTTAGCGTCCGTTATTTCTAGCCATGGGGGCCACAGGAACTATTGATGTCTGTGTGTTCCGCAAGTCTCACGGGCCTGCAAGCTCAATCGTTTCATGTTATTATCTGTTGTTATGTGTCCAGTAAATCTGGCTTTGCTATCTCGTGTCCTTCTTGGTGTTGCATTTTGGGTGGCCAGCAGTGTATATCACAGCATATCAAAACGAACGACGTGTGTGTGTGTGTGTGTTATGTTGATTTTGACAAAAACACTGCCGCTCCTGACTGCGCATATTTGGGCAAAAATAAGCATCTAAAGCTTGCGAGAAAAGTAAATAAATTCAAATTTAGAACGTCAGACGCATGTGAATATCATCTGCGTGATAAACTCTAAACCTGCCGTTCGTTCATCGATTACCTGTACTTTCCACATATAAACTCGACCACCGTTTCAGACCATAATTTCAAGCAACGACCCCTCCCCTTCATCCCTCCTTAAGAAAAAGGCTGGTTAATCGGTATTTTCTTGCTTTAAAATGAAATTGCACAAATGTCACAAAATGTTTTAAACTCCTAAATACACCGGCCGTTCCATAAAAACAGAGTAAAATACACAAAATGAAGAAATACAGGTACAGCAAAATATATGTTATTCTTTCTCATAGTATCTTCCCTCGGATGATATGCAACAGTCCCATCGTTCAGTTCACTTTTCAAAGCATGTGGCGAAGGTATTTTGTGAAAGCTGCTTTAGCGACCCGTGTACAGTTTGAATAACATCAGCATCTGTGTTGAATATTGCGCCACGGAACTTCTCCTTCATTGTTGGAAGCAACCAGAAATTGCAAGGGGCGAGGTCAGGACTGTAGGCAAGCTGTAGCATGATTTCAATACTGCATTTCGAAAGAAACTGTTGAACATAAGCAGCCACATGTGGGCGGGCGTTATCATGGTGTATAGTCCACCTGTCCACCAATTCTGGTCGCTTAATCAATATGTGTCGAAGACGCTTCAAGATTGAAATGTAATACTTAGCATTGACAGTAATTTGTGGAGGAACGGCATGCTACACCTTTATTGCAAAGAAAATCATCACCATCACCTTCCCAACAGATTTGGTTTGGCGAACTTTTTTCGGAGGACGCGAACCTGTGTGTTTCCAGACACACTTTGCGCCCTACGTGAGAGAGCCGAAATAGTGTACCCATGCTTCATCGGTAGATATTATTGTGTTTAGAAAGTTTGGATCCTTTGCAATCATTTGTTTCCACTGTTACACACCTAAACTCTGGCTAACAATCATTCCGCATTCTACGCGGCATTTGCTCGATATAAGCAAATGCCGCGTAGAATGCGGAATGCCGACGTTTTTAAAATATTAGTTGACGCAACTATGTCTTCACACGTCCTTCGTTGATCTTCTTGCAGGATTGCCTAGTGAAACTATTGTTACGAAGCGTTAACAATGCGCTCCGTAACACTTTAAGGTCGACCAGGCCTAAGAGTTAACTCTGCCAACAAACATCCGTTTCTGAAATCCTAGTGTCATCTAAAAATCGTTGACTCATCTTTGTAAGCTTTTTTCATTAAATTAACTGTTTCTGGAGCCGTTTTACCCAAACGATAGCAAAATTTTATCGCACAACGCATTTCATTTCTTAACTCTGAATCACGCACCTCCATAGCTTTATCGCGAAATGTAGACATACCTTAAACAACTACGCAATAACAAAATTAGAATAGTCTTCCATGGCTAATAATTGTTGCATTAGATACTTCTTTAATTTAGTTAGTCGTCTGCGTGGTTATTTCTCCCCTTCGAACTGTTGCCAACTCAAAAAAATTACTCTCATGTTTTATGAAACGGTCTCTGTATAACATTTTCTCTCACCGGTTCAATAGTTTTTTATGTATTGCGAATACAACACGGTCCGCAGATACATAAGTTCGATGGACCTAAAAGCATACATATTAGCTGATTTCGCGATGTGGAATTATGGTAGTGCTATTTTTCCCTATCTTTTTAAATAAAATCTTACGTAAATGACCACTTTGAGTGACATAGCTAAAAGGGGAAGCAAGTCTTCCTCGTGAGCAAGTTAACCCGTTTCAACTACTTTCGGTCCACTTCTTAGACAGTGAATATATCCGTGCTAGCTGATTTAAGCCCATTTTCCTAACCCCGAGTTAATTCGTTCCAGCCGTTTAAAGGGTCTAAATTTTTTTGCATTGCACTCATTCGTTTCTTTAATTAATGCAATTTCGTCTTTAGCTTCCGAATATGATAAGCACACTCTGCAGTAAAGAGACTTAATTTGCATATTATAAGTCAGCCATTGTCTCTTTGTTCCATCTTTTTTATGAAATGTTAACCTTGGTCTCCAAGAAAACGATCCCCTTAAGGGATTGAATCAAATGAGCATTAACAAAACTGATTAACTCATTCGAGCACAGCCTCGAGAATAAGGTGTCCTTGTCGAGGGTTTTTCTGCTAGCACTTTCCGTACAAAAAAATTTGAGATCCGGTTCAAGACCTCAAATCTCTCGAAAACGAAGTACTTGGCAAAGATGGAATTAATTCAGCATGCTTCAAATAATTTTGGTTTTCAGTGATTTCGGTTTGCTCTACCAAACCAGTCTGGGCCAAATTCAAAGGAGTAAGATTTATCAAATCGTCGGCTTTCCTTTTCATTTGTGCGCAGGAAGATTCGGCTGCTCCAGGGCTTCGGGTGTTGTTGCTGTTTGCCCAACTGAAACAGTTAAGCTTCCTGTGCCTGACTCACTCTGTAAAGATGAAATCAGTTCCTTTGGTTTTGTGTTGGTAAACAAGAGGTTACTTACTTTTTGTCAGCCTTCCTTGAAAAAGCCATCTGGTTAATATGCGAAAGCTTGGAAAACTGGTTGTTATTCTACGCCAATAAATTCTCATTACTAGTATAGTTATACTATTTTCTGGCATGAGTTTCTTTTTCTTTTCCCTCAGTTTCTCTGCTCCACCTTTTCACGTTTGCGATTAACATAATGAGATATTTCAACCGATGAAATCAATTTTTGATTGCACATTCATTGTGAAAAATAACGTATTTCTAAATTTAAAAAAATTAAATCCAAAGTTATCTTAAAGTTAGAGATCTTATAAATTTCCTGCCACGCAAAACAAGCAGCTGAATGCAATGAGATTACTGTGCCAGTTCTGTATGCTATTGCCACTAGCCCACGCCTGACGCGTCTGAGTCTGCGGATTGCAAACTGAATCCTCTGCACGTGGCACTTTGATCTTTAAGCTAAGTATAAATCACGAAATCGCGCGCCAGTTCTTTACATATAGTTTTTTGCTTGTTAGGCGTCGGTAGCAGACACCGCACCATTAGATGGCTACTTCTGATTCACAGAAGAGGAGGAATGTGAGATAGACGGTTAGTCATAACAGCATTCCACTAGAGACATTACGGAGTGTATGAGAATGAAAATTCTGTGTGCTATTACCACCTACCCACGCCGGACGCGTCTGAGTCTGCGGATTGCAAACTGATTCCTCTGCACGTGGCACTTTGATCTTTAAGCTAAGTATAAATCACGAAATCGCGCGCCAGTTCTTTACATATAGTTTTTTGCTTGTTAGGCGTCGGTAGCAGACACCGCACCATTAGATGGCTACTTCTGATTCATAGAAGAGGAGGAATGTGAGATAGACGGTTAGTCATAACAGCATTCCACTAGAGACATTACGGAGTGTATGAGAATGAAAATTCTGTGTGCTATTACCACCTACCCACGCCTGACGCGTCTGAGTCTGCGGATTGCAAACTGATTCCTCTGCACGTGGCACTTTGATCTTTAAGCTAAGTATAAATCACGAAATCGCGCGCCAGTTCTTTACATATAGTTTTTTGCTTGTTAGGCGTCGGTAGCAGACACCGCACCATTAGATGGCTACTTCTGATTCATAGAAGAGGAGGAATGTGAGATAGACGGTTAGTCATAACAGCATTCCACTAGAGACATTACGGAGTGTATGAGAATGAAAATTCTGTGTGCTATTGCCACCTACCCACGCCGGACGCGTCTGAGTCTGCGGATCGCAAACTGAATCCTCTGCACGTGGCACTTTGATCTTTAACCTACGTATAAATCACGAAATCGCGCGCCAGTTCTTTACATATAGTTTTTTGCCTGTCAGGCGTCGGTAGCAGACACCGCACCATTAGATGGCTACTTCTAATTCATAGAAGAGGAGGAATGTGAGATAGACGGTTAGTCATAATAGCATTCTACTACAGACATTACGGAGTGTATGAGAATGAAGGAGTCAGAGGTGAAACTCCCTATTGGACATCAGCAACCCAGCGATGGAATGTGGGGGTAGAAGAATATCTCACATTCACAATAACATAAATGTCTAGTTGGCATAATATAATTTCAAGAGTTGTCAGCCTGAAAAACTTCCACCAACAGTCTGACACACGCGCGCAAGCACCCACACAAAGTTATGAGAGAAGGTATTGCTTACCAAATTAGGATAATAGGATTTTGAAAAACCAAACAAGAAAAAAAAAAGCTTCGGCACAGCTGCCCACCAGCAACGGCCCACAGCGCGATCGCGCGTGCCCACGACTGGCCAATCCAACTCTGTATACAGAATAAGACAACCAAAAAATAGAACAAGACAGAATAAGACATCCTTCATGTGGTTTTGTTGTCTTATTCTATATATACACTGGCGGAAATTGAAAAAAAACCACCAAGAAGGAATTGGCGGACGATCATGAAATTTACATATGTTAATACGGTCGAGTTTAAGTAGGTGTGATGTTAATTTCGGGACCAACCGGTGAGCGCTCACGCCACAGCACGGCATAATAAGCAAATCATCGTCGGTGGTATTTAAGGAGTACGGCGAAGTGAATGTAATCAGTCGTCGGCGTACGGACACGTGCGAAGACCCTGAAGAAGCTGCAATGCCTTGACATGGAAGACGTGTACGATTTCAGCAGTTATCGGACTTTGAGCGAGGTCGTCTAGTCGGACTCCGCGCGGCCGGGTGGTCGTATCGTCGTATTGCGGAGCGAATTGGACGGGACGTATCGCAGGTGGTATGGTGGTGGCGTAGATGGTCCAAGGAACATTCCCACACGAGAAGACGTGGAACCGGGAGTCACAGACGGACTGATGAGCGGACCGATCGACGCATAAGAAGAGCGGCGTTGTCAAGCAGAACATCCACTGCGACGCAAATCTGAGCTGCTGTTGCCCCTGAAGTAACTGTGCGAACAATCCGCAACCGTCTACTGGATGCAGGACTACGTGCACGTGTGCCTCTGGCATGTGTACCTCTGACTCTAGCCCACCGTCAGGAACGGCTGCAGCGGTGTTGCCAACGTCTGCACTGGAGAACGCAATAGCGATCTGTCGTGTTCAGCGATGAAAGCAGATTCTGCTTGGGAGCCTCCGATGGCCGTATGCGTGTTTGCAGACGCACAGGGGAGCGTCTCCACCCTTCTTGCATCCGCCAGCGACACAAAGGGCCTGCACCTGGTCTCCGGATGTGGGGAGCGATCAGCTATCACTCCCGTACACAACTAGTGTTTGTACCGGGTACGTTAAACAGCACCTCCTACATCAACAACATCATTCAGCCCGTTGTTGTGCCATTTGTAAAGTCGGTCCATCGTGGTGTTTTCCAGCAAGATAACGCACGCCCACGCACGGCACGTGCAACGCAACATGCACTTCAGGGTGTGAGACAACTTCCATGGCCTGCACGTTCACCGGATTTGTGTCCCATTGAGCACGTGTGGGATTTTATGGGACAACGACTTATCCGGTCTCCACGGCTAGCCACGACCATCTCCGATTTACGCGTCCAGGTTGAGGATGCTTGGAACTCAATACCCCAAACTTACATCCAACATCTATACGACAGACTCCATGCCAGAATTGCACAGTGTGACGCAGTTCATGGCGGTTCAACCTCGTACTAACCATGTTACATGGAAATGTTATTTTTCAGTTTACCATCAAATACAGCTGTATTTTGCCATAATGTTTTGATCACGTTATCCTCTGTATTCCGTTATTATGCTGTATAAATTTTGTTGGTATCAGACGTCTCCTTCTTGGTGTTCTTTTTTCACTTTCCGCCAGTGTATATATACAAGGGCAAAGCCGGGTGGTAAAGCTAGATACGTATAAAAGCGAAAATCGTATAAGCGGAAAATGTATAACCGAGGTTCTACTGAAATTCAAGTATGATTTATGTGAATGGATCACAGACAACAGTGTTACGTAATCGATTGAAATGCACGAACCAAGCATAAAATGCTCTTCGCATTCAAATTTCTTTTCTCGTTTGCTTACAATTCTTTCTGCAAATTAATTAAAAAGGAAACGTACATTTTCCTTCAAAAATGCTTAATAAGTGATTAATTGAAGTATAAGGTTTTGTGGATCGACAGCCAGACAGGGTAACAAACACGAAAGGTGCGCATTAGAAGTCAACTAGGACTACAGGAACGCAAATACCAAATCATTTTCTGCACCACTTAGTCCTGCGAGGGTGTTCACAAATCGATAGGAATTATTAATACAGACACTTAACGTGGACGGCGCGTAACTGGAAGACCTTGGGTTTGATTCCCGGTGGCGGCCAATGAGAATTTTTCCGTGACTCACTTATAAACGTGGAAAGAGCGATGACCTCTGTTTGATGAAACGATAGGAAGACTAGTCTGGCCGAAACCGTTTATTGGTTTGTGGGTTTAACGATCACTGTGAGCATCTTTTAGGGTTGTAGGCAGTCGCCCGTCCCTTATTTGGGGGCCAGCGGCTCCAGGGAGAGGAGAGAGCCAGCTCTGTAAGACAAGCGCAAATCCATGCCTCACCCAGAATTTGAGTCCGAACGCATGTCGGGCGATTAATTAGAATGCAGCGCCTCGTACCGCTCGACTTCTGGGGAGGCCAGTAGAGTGCGTATAACTTAATAATAATAAAAAATCTGTATATAAACACTAACTTTAGTTCTACATACAACTAGAGTAATTATGTAGCTATGTATTCTGCGCTTAAATGTTTCTCATGTACCATATTAAATTCATGTGTTTTTTGTTTTTCTAACTAGTCATGAAAACGAATTCGAGAACAATAATGAAATAAAAATGAACTACTTCTGAATTAGTATCAAATCCTTGTAAATCCTAGAAGGTGTAGTGCTTTTCAATGTAGCATAAAAACATTAAATGCTATTCATTGAATTTTTGTCAGTGGTATAGAATAGAGATTGACCCAGCATACTAATGGTAACCAGGAAATAATGTAAACATGTTTTTCACCTGTAAAGCTTCAGCTGTATCTCCGCATTGCTGAGCTGTTTTCTTTGATGAAATCCTCTCAATAAAAAGTGACCAAGTAGAACAAGAAATACTAAAACTGTGCGTGGATATGCCTCACGCGTGAAATTGTTCTGATCAGTTGAATGCCTGTTATAGCTTCCCATGGTACGCGAAGGAGGCACAAAAGATTGTCGTTCGGGCGGAAGCGGATGCCGTCCTGCCTTTCATTAAGATAAAAAAGAAGTAAATAAGCGAAAGGGGAATAAGAGCATTTCGATGCTAATGAGAGAACGCAAGAACCAAAAAAATAATGAAGAATAAAATAAAAAAACTCGCACTCAGACTAATGAAAGCCGCCACGAACAATGAGCTAATAAAAGAGTAACAAATTCTTGAAGGCTTTGGAAATTTTTATCATTACAGCTGTAACTGTATGAGAGTTACTAAAAAACAAACGCTACCAAAAATGACATATATAATTGCAATACCTCCGTAACACAAGAACAAACTTTTTTATACATGGAGTGAAAGGCTATTCCTATTATGCGGAGAATAATGATCATTTTTTGAAATTCTTTAGAAGTACTGCTGTAATGCGATTAATGGAGTTCCCTCTAGGAACCCCATTAAGAAAAATTCGCCTTATAAAAGTCACTGATTTAAAAAAATTAATAGGTTAGGATAAGGTTTCACAATTCGATTTGCCAACAGTAAACATTTTTCACAAAATACCCTAATCTTTTTCATGTACAGTACTATAAGCAGTGTTTAAAACGGACTAAGATAACGTGAATCGATATAAGCAAATGCTAAGTAAATTCACATACTGAATAAGTTGTACACTAAAAAATGTATATATAGTACTTGTTATACATGCGAAAAAATAGCTTATATGTATTTAGCATTCAAATTGCAAATCTACATTAAGGAGTAAGACCCGGCATTACTGGGTTAATCGAAAGGAACTTTGCTACAGTCACAAAATGTTAGCTTTGTTTCGCTAAGCATGTTGAGGGTGCTAAGTGAAAATGTAGCAACCATCCTTTCGATTAACCGGGTAAAATTTATTCACTCTACACAAAATAAATCGGTGAAACTTCCTTATAACTTGAGAGCTTAAAGTTGTTCGAGTTGCATTCTTTTCCACTAATATAAAAAGGTTCCTAGCTTAGTTTTCTTTACGATTTGTAGCGCGAAAATATTTCATAGGATTTTGTGACTGAATGGAAATATTGTATGATGGACCTGAAGTTCACCCTCCTGTTAACTCCAGTTTTGGAGTTTTAATGACCACCGTGATCCTGAGTAGAGGATTTTAGGAAGGGAGTGTCTGACACCAGGTCTTAAACAACCCTTAGAAATAGGAAACTAGGAGATTTGAGCTAGAGCGCCCGATAGGAAAGTGACACGGAAGCGAAGTAGAAAGGGAGACGCCCTTATTTATTACCGGGGGCCAGTACCCGGGGTCCGACGGCTTAACGTGCCCATCCGACGCACGGCGGGTATTTAGTGGATCGAACCTCAGGTCCTTTCCGCGGCAGTCACGAACGTTACCCACTCGGCCACCCGCGGCCCAACCCCGGCTGAGCATGATGATCATATGTAGAGGATTTTAGGAAGGGAGTGTCTGACCCCAGGTCTTAAACAACCCTTAGAAATAGGAAGCCAAGAGATTTGGGCTAGAGCGCCCGATAGGAAAGTGACACGGAAGCGAAGTAGAAAGGGGGAGGAAGACGCCCTTATTTATTACCGGGGGCCAGTAACCGGGGTCCGACGGCTTAACGTGCCCATCAGAAGCACGGCGGGTATTTAGTGGATCGAACCTGAGGCCCTTCCCGTGGCAGTCACGAACGTTGCCCACTCGGCCACCCGCGTCCTATGACCACCGTGAGCTGCACTCAATGCGTTATAAACAGTCTCCCATTTCTAATTTGGAGTAACCTGTTCGGCGGGGGTGGGGGTGGGGTGCCGGCGCACCGCATATGCTTCATCCTAGACCGGCCCATTTCGGCCAGAGGGCCAACGCTTAGCCCACTGCGGCCCCTGGTCCCAAGCAAGCCATTTTCATTTTCAATGAGGAAAGCATTCGAAATCCCAATGCTATCCAAACTGTCTTTTTTAAGGACGAAATTCAAAATTTTAGCTTGCACGATAGAAACATATGTCAATTTCTCGCTTTAAAAATATTTACTCACTTCTTAAAACATGCGCAATCCTAGATAACCACAGAGAGTGTTTATTAAACAGTCAGCCCTTTAAAACTTATTGTTCAAGAAAAATGCTGAAAACTATGGAAGTAAATAAAAGAGTCTTGCAAGAACTTAAAAAAAAATCCTTACTAAGAAGCAGCATTTTGTGACAACTCACACGTAACTTTGAAGAATTTGATTGAAGAGTTTTCAAATAACTGGTAATTACGCTGCCCCATTTAGCAGATTTTAAGAAAAGGCAGTACAGCGTTGTAAGTATGGTGGAACAAATGTACTGACATAGTTTCCGGTTGTTAAGCTATCCTTTAATAATGATAATAACAACAATAATAATACAATGACAGCATAATCAACACAACTAAAATTTTCAGTAATGACTTAGGTATAGAATTCAGCCTCAGCGTGATATGGAATATCAAGAAGGAAAAATTGCTTAAAGTTCCACCCTCAGAAAATCAATTGATTGACAACCATGAAGATGATCAAGCTTATAAATATCCAGTAATAGAGCAAAATAGTAAATACACAGTTGACGTGGATTAGGAACATCAAATAGAAGTCATCTCTCTTTCCACGTTTCTTATAAGTGAGTCACGGAAAAATTCTCATCATGGCGACCGATGAGAATTTTTCCGCGACTCACTTATAAAAAACGTGGAAAGAGCGATGTCTTCTATTTGAGAGCAAAATAGAATGTTAAATAACAGCATACTAAAAAGAATTTACAAAAATATACAGAAATCGCCTCAAAAAAAATCCTGAACATAAAATAATATTTCAAAAATAAAATTATCGCAATCAACTCCTGGTAATTCCTACATTAAGCTATTCTTTGGAATCCTGAAATGGATCAATACTGATCTACAGGAACAGGCACTTTTTTATTTGTGGCTCGGTTTATGTTATCTTGACAATGCACTGAATAAGAATTTATGAACTGTATCTATCGGGAAAATACGGTGATATTAAAAGTTTTTATCTTCTACTGAAAGCAAAAGCATTTAAAAACTGAGTAATCCTAAGGAGTACAGGTAAATGGGCGGGCATACGATTTTACGTTGTATGATTGCAATAGTTTATCATGAAAATAACAGCGACAAATTGACATAAGAATTATATTGCTGGGTCTTAAGCGACGGAAGTGACCTTGATTCAGCTGAATTGCTGACTTTTCCTCTCAGTCAGATCTATATACAGTGCTGTGATGTGGTCAAGGGTTTTTTCGTTCATTTTTTTTTTTTTTTTTTTTTTTTTTTGCAAATGTGCGATGTGCTACATTCACTAAATATTTCCCAGGGGAAGCTCAAATTTCTTCAGGGGGCGCTCAAGCTACGGCCCTGAAGCTGTACCATGACTACAAATGTTCAACAAGTTTCGAAACTTGGTTAATTGAAGCGATTACGTGCGCCAAGCGACCCTGTGGAAAATCGTGCGCGAAGCGACCCTGTTATATTCGATCGTGGACGAAGCGACCCTGCTAATCGAATCATTTTATTTATATATATATATATATATACAAGGGATGTAAGGTCAGGTGATGCGTAACATCACAGCCTCTCCTTGACAAATGTCAACCCCGCCTTCTCGTGGTGCATCCTGTTCCAACTAAAGGGGCTCTGACGACCGCCAATAGCGGTATAACTATACCATCGGGATCAGAGGAAATGCTATCCCACACTCACCAACCCGCTTGGCCAGCGTGGTGAGTTATGGCCAAACACCTCCAAAATGACTCTACAACTTAAATCTTGGCCCTCAGTCTCCGGTAGCTGGAATGTACCTGGCCAAGGCAGCGGCCAGTGCGACATGAAGGCAGAGGGTGCTAAGAATCCCCGGAGGACCGGACTAGGCTGCCATTTGATGCTGACCTTGGCTACCTATAACGGACGCTCCTATCTTCTGATTCAAGGCTTCTTGAATTGGAAGAGGAACTACAAAGGATCAAGTGGGACATCGTTGGGCTAAGTGAGGTAAGGAGAAAAGGAGAAGATCTCATTGAACTGAAAAGTGGACATCTCTTCTATTATCGTGGGACAGATACTGGCAGAACTAGTGGTGTTGGATTTATAATAAACAAGAAACTGAAGGATAAAGTGGTAGAAGTTGAAAGTTCCTCTGACAGAGCTGCACGACTCGTTATCCAACTATCGAGAAGATACCAGGCTCAGATTATTCAAACTTATGCACCCACCACAAGTCATCCTGAAGAAGAAATTGAAGAATTTTATGAGGAAATTCGTGATCTAAATAATAAAGGTAAGCAGCACTTGAAGATAATTATGGGAGATTTCAATGCAAAAATAGGGCAACGGCAACAGAATGAAACTTCAGTAGGTAAATTCGGTCACGCAGCAACAGAAACCAGCGTGGAAATACTCTCGTTGAGTTTGCAGAGGCAGAAGGATTTTTCATCTTGAACTCCTTTTTCAAGAAAAAGCCACACAGGAAATGGACATGGAGACATCCAATTGGGACGACAAGTGAAATTGATTTTATTATGTGTAACAAAAAATTCGTCATCGAAGACTGCAGTGTGCTGAACAAGTTCAACACAGGTAGTGACCATAGATTGGTGAGATGTAAGATGCACCTCAACACTAAACTGGAACGTGGCAAGCTCATAAGACAAACAAAATGTATTGACATAACCAACCTTAAAAAACACCATAATACTTTCAAGTTGGAACTGAAGAACAGATTCTCTGCTTTAGAAGGCCTAACATCGGAAGAAGTGGATATTTCGGACGTTAACAGAAAAGTAACCAAAGCTCTAATGGAAACAGCAACAAAATTAGCTGGGTCTAAAGAACAAGTTGCATGTGAACAAATTATCAGGAAAAACCAAAATGTTGATGCAAAAAGAAGAGAGATGAGGACAACTAAAGAAGATGTGATGACTTCCAAAGTGGAATATATAGAGCTATGCAAGACAGTAAGAAAAAGTATCACTGAAGACGTAAGGAAATTCAACTGTGAACTAGTGAGGAAAGCAATTGAAAACAACCAAAGCCTAAAGATAGCAAAGGGACATCTCAGTAAGGGAAGAAAACAGATTATGGCTCTGAGAAAAGAAGATGGTTCTATAACAAGAAATAGAGGCGAAATTTTGACAAGAGTGAAAGATTTCTACTCCAAATTATATGAAAGGGATGATACATGTACTCCAGACATCATGAAAGGTACCAGAGTTCTTCCAGTCCTTCCAGCAGAAGTTGCTCATGCAATCAAGAACATGAAGCGGGGGAAAGCTCCAGGAGAAGATGGAATTACTATAGACATCATACAAGAAGCAAGTGGAGAAATTGAAACAGTACTCGCCCAAATTTTCACTCGATGCCTTAATGAAGGGAAGATTCCTGAGGATTGGAACAATGCTACAATGATCCTGCTACATAAAAAAGGTGACATTGAGGATCTCAGGAACTACAGACCTATCAGCCTCCTATCAGTGGTTTATAAAATCTTCACTAAAGTTCTTTCACACCGCTTGAAGGTAACACTGGACATGGCTCAACCGAGAGAACAAGCTGGATTCAGGAGTGGCTACAGCACAATAGATCATATCCACGTACTGAGAGAACTAATTGAAAGAGCGAGGAATATGAACTTCCATTGTGCATGGCTTTTATCGATTATGAAAAAGCCTTTGATTCGGTGAAACCATCAGCAGTTACCACGGCTCTGAAATCCTGCGGTATTGAAGATGCATACATTAATATTATTAATAACATCTATGAAAATGCAAGTGCAAAGATTCGGCTGTTTGAAAATACAACACACATAAAAATTGGAAAGGGAGTGAGACAAGGTGACACCATATCTCGAAGCTCTTTAATGCCACATTGGAAAATGTCTTTCAATCACTAAACTGGGAAAACAAAGGGATAAAGATTAATGGAGATTACCTAACCCACCTTCGTTTTGCTGATGATGTAGTCATTTTTGCAACTACCCCATCAGAGCTGCAGAGTATGATCCAGGAACTTGCTGACAAGAGTAAAGAAGTGGGATTAAAAATGAACTTTCAGAAGACAAAAGTGATGTTCAATGCTTTTACAAGAAATGAAGATTTATCGATTGATGGAGAAAAACTGGAGATAACAGATACGTATGTTTATCTTGGACAGCAGATATCAAGTGAGGGTCACATTGATGAAGAAATTAATCGGCGTACAAAACTTGCCTGGAGAGCTTTTTGGAAGAAACAGCATAATTTTCAAGAGCAATATGCCATTATGTCTTAAAAGAAAAGTGTTTGATCAATGCATCCTTCCAGTGCTTACGTATGGTGCAGAGACGTGGACCTTAACTAAAAGAGACATACAAAGGCTGCAGACAACTCAAAGAAGCATGGAGAGGTGCATGCTTGGTATAACCAGGAGAGATAAGAAGAGGAACTCGTGGATCCGAAAAATGACGAGTGGAAGACATCATGATCAGAGTTAAATCCCTGAAATGGCAATGGGCTGGACATACTGCCAGAAGGACAGACCATAGATGGACAGCCGAAATTTTAGATTGGATTCCAAGGGACAGGAAAAGACCCAGAAAGAGACCACATGGGAGATGGGTGGATGAAATTCGTAAATATGCGGGAGTGACATGGAGGAGACTGGCACAAGACAGACCGTTGTGGAGGAAACTTGGGGAGACCTTCGTCCAGCAGTGGATTGATAATGGTTGACAATGATGATGATGATGATATATACAAATCGTATTAAAATTATTTATTTACATCTAATTAATTAATTACTTACATCAAGTTTTTTATACTAAATACAAGTTTTTAATCATCATCATCATCATTGTCAACCATTATCAATCCACTGCTGGACGAAGGTCTCCCCAAGTTTCCTCCACAACGGTCTGTCTTGTGCCAGTCTCCTCCATGTCACTCCCGCATATTTACGAATTTCATCCACCCATAATATCATTATATATATATATATATACAAATCGTAGTCAAATTATTTGCATCATTAATTAAGTATCTACATGTGAATTTTGTAACTTTTGCCCTTAGTCTAACTTGGTAACACAGCTTAATGCTTTCAGTGCATTTTTTAAGAACTTTAGAATTTTCAAATTCCCCCATGATATTGCGAATGCGTTCGTCTATATGCATTTTCTTCCTTTTTGGACCAAGTTCTCCTAGTTCTTTTAATTATTGTTTGCGCATCACACGTCGAATTTGGAAATTCTAAAGGCATTAAAAA
This sequence comes from Macrothele yani, assembly GCA_039090855.1. Classification (NCBI taxonomy): domain Eukaryota; kingdom Metazoa; phylum Arthropoda; class Arachnida; order Araneae; family Macrothelidae; genus Macrothele; species Macrothele yani. The sequence continues at coordinate 64,371,161 of CM077006.1, forward strand.
ATGCATGAAAGCATTAAGCTATGTTACCAAGTTAGACTAAGGACAAAAGCTACAAAATTCAGAAGATGTAAGTACTTAATTAATTAAATGTAAATAATTTGACTACGATTTGTGTGTATATATATATATATATATATATATATATATAGGGGATGTAAGGTCAGGTGATGCGTAACATCACAGCCTCTCCTTGACAAATGTCAACCCCGCCTTCTCGTGGTGCATCCTGTTCCCACTAAAGGGGCTCTGACGACCGCCCATAGCGGTATAACTATACCATCGGGATCAGAGGAAATTCTATCCCACACTCACCAACCCGCTTGGCCAGCGTGGTGAGTTATGGCCAAACCCCTCCAAAATGATTCCACAACTTAAATCTTGGCCCTCAGTCTCCGGCAGCTGGAATGTACCTGGCCAAGGCAGCGGCCAGTGCGACATGAAGGCAGAGGGTGCTAAGAATCCCCGGAGGACCGGACTAGGCTGCCATCTGATGCTGACCTTGGCTACTTACAATGGACGCTCCCTATCTTCTGATTCAAGGCTTCTTGAATTGGAAGAGGAACTACAAAGGATCAAGTGGGACATCGTGGGGCTAAGTGAGGTAAGGAGAAAAGGAGAAGATCTCATCGAACTGAAAAGTGGACATCTCTTCTACTATCGTGGGACAGATACTGGCAGAACTAGTGGTGTTGGATTTATAATAAACAAGAAACTGAAGGATAAAGTTGTAGAAGTTGAAAGTTCCTCTGACAGAGCTGCACGACTTGTTATCCAACTCTCGAAAAGATACCAGGCTCAGATTATTCAAACTTATGCACCCACCACAAGTCATCCTGAAGAAGAAATTGAAGAATTTTATGAGGAAATTTGTCATCTAAATAATAAAGGTAAGCAGCACTTGAAAATAATTATGGGAGATTTCAATGCAAAAATAGGGCAACGGCAACAGAATGAAACTTCAGTAGGTAAATTCGGTCATGGCAACAGAAACCAGCGTGGAAATACTCTCGTTGAGTTTGCAGAGACAGAAGGGTTTTTCATCTTGAACTAATTCTTCAAGAAAAAGCCACACAGGAAATGGACATGGAGACATCCAAATGGGACGACAAGTGAAATTGATTTTATTATGTGTAACAAAAAATTCGTCATAGAAGACTGCAGTGTGCTAAACAAGTTCAACACAGGTAGTGACCATAGATTGGTGAGATGTAAGATGCACCTCAACACTAAACTTGAACGTGGCAAGCTCATAAGACAATCAAAATCTATTGACATAACCAACCTTAAAAAACACCATAATACCTTCAAGTTAGAACTGAAGAACAGGTTCTCTGCTTTAGAAGGCCTAACATCGGAAGAAGTGGACATCTCTGAAGTTAACAGAAAAGTAACCAAAGCTCTTATGGAAACAGCAACAAAATTAGCTGGGTCTAAGAACAAGTTGCATGTGAACAAATTATCAGGAAAAACCAAAATGTTGATGCAAAAAAGAAGAGAGATGAGGACAACTAAAGAAGATGTGACTTCCAAAGTGGAATATATAGAGCTATGCAAGACAGTAAGAAAAAGTATCACTGAAGACGTAAGGAAATTCAACTGTGAACTAGTGAGGAAAGCAATTGAAAACAACCAAAGCCTAAAGATAGCAAAGGGACATCTCAGTAAGGGAAGAAAACAGATTATGGCACTGAGAAAAGAAGATGGTTCTGTAACAAGAAATAGAGGCGAAATTTTGACAAGAGTGAAAGATTTCTACTCCAAATTATATGAAAGGGATGATATATGCACTCCAGACATCATGAAAGATACCAGTACCAGAGTTCCCCCAGTCCTTCCAGCAGAAGTTGCACATGCAATCAAGAACATGAAGCGAGGAAAAGCTCCAGGAGAAGATGGAATTACTGTAGACATCATACAAGAAGCAAGTGGAGAAATCGAAACAGTACTCGCCCAAATTTTCACTCGATGCCTTAATGAAGGAAAGATTCCTGAGGATTGGAACACCGCTACAATGATCCTGCTACATAAGAAAGGTGACATTGAGGATCTCGGAAACTACAGACCTATCAGCCTCCTATCAGTAGTTTATAAAATCTTCACTAAAGTTCTTTCACACCGCTTGAAGGTAACACTAGACATGGCTCAACCGAGAGAACAAGCTGGATTCAGGAGTGGCTACAGCACAATAGATCATATCCACGTGCTGAGAGAACTAATTGAAAGAGCGAGGGAATATGAACTTCCATTGTGCATGGCTTTTATCGATTATGAAAAAGCCTTTGATTCGGTGAAACCATCAGCAGTTACAATGGCTCTGAAAACCTGCGGTATTAAAGATGCATACATTAATATTATTAATAACATCTATGAAAATACAAGTGCAAAGATTAGGCTGTTTGAAAATACAACACACGTAAAAATTGGAAAGGGAGTGAGACAAGGTGACACCATATCTCCGAAGCTCTTTAATGCCACATTGGAGGGTGTTTTTCAGTCGCTGAGCTGGGAAAACAAGGGGATAAAGATTAATGGATATTATCTAACCCACCTTCGTTTTGCTGATGACGTAGTCATTTTTGCAACTACCCCATCAGAGCTGCAGAGTATGATCCAGGAACTTGCTGACAAGAGTAAAGAAGTGGGATTAAAAATGAACTTTCAGAAGACAAAAGTGATGTTCAATGCTTTTACAAGAAATGAAGATTTATCGATTGATGGAGAAAAGCTGGAGATAACAGACACGTACGTTTATCTTGGACAGCAGATATCAAGTGAGGGTCACATTGATGAAGAAATTAATCGGCGTACAAAACTTGCCTGGAGAGCTTTTGGAAGAAACAGCATAATTTTCAAGAGCAATATGCCATTATGTCTTAAAAGAAAAGTGTTTGATCAATGCATCCTTCCAGTGCTTACGTATGGTGCAGAGACGTGGACCTTAACTAAAAGAGACATACAAAGGCTGCAGACAACTCAAAGCAGCATGGGGAGGTGCATACTTGGTGTAACCAGGAGAGATAAGAAGAGGAACTCGTGGATCCGAAAAATGACAAGAGTGGAAGACATCATGATCAGAGTTAAATCCCTGAAATGGCAATGGGCTGGACATACTGCCAGAAGGACAGATCATCGATGGACAGCCGAAATTTTAGATTGGATTCCAAGGGACAGGAAAAGACCCAGAAGAAGACCACATAGGAGATGGGTGGATGAAATTCGAAAGTATGCAGGGGTGACATGGAGGAGACTGGCACAAGACAGACCGTTGTGGAGGAAACTTGGGGAGACCTTCGTCCAGCAGTGGATTGATAATGGTTGACAATGATGATGATGATGATGATATAAGTAAACTGATTCGGTTAGCAGGGTCGCTTCGTCCACGATAAAATATAACATGGTCACTTCGCGCACGACACCATTGAAACGAAGAGGAAGTCATTACTGCATTAGAGAATCGTTTACAGAGTTGATACGTGAGCTGTTTTGTTTGCAGCTGAGTTTTTCGAGAAGAATGATTTATTGGTGGGTTGCTTCTAAATCAGAACAGGTATTAACTTAACTTTGCTTATAAACCTGATTTGTACGAGTTACAAAATAACGAGCCTGCAGAGATAAGTTCTTTGCTCGTGAAAGATACCACATTCTTGTGAACGGTAAGAATTGCTGACTTTTTTGGTCATTCATAGATCATATATTTCCTCCATATTATAATATTTTTCCATTTATACCACTGGTAAGGCAGCGCTGAAAATAGTGCCTAGTAGAGGTCTCGAAAGCTTTCGAGGTGGCGAGAGGTAAAAAACACGGGCTTCTCCTACTGATGGGATGGATTAAAACCTCGTTTAAGAGATGGATATTAAAGAATTTGTTCTTGTGGTACTGGATCTTTTCCCCTCCCTATAGGTGGCTCAGAATCAAGAATGACTACAACCTTAGATGCTCATGTGGTACTTAAATTCCAAAGAAATAAAAAAATAAATAAGTAGCACTGGATGCAAAGCTTCTGAACAGGCATTGCAGTATCTGGTGAACATGAGTTTTGTGACTTCTGCTTTGCCACTGTAAATAGCAACGAAATGCTGAATCTTCGTGCTGAAAACGTGGATTTTGGTCTGGGATGAAACATAGTTGTCCCATTCGTTCCGTGGCTTTGGTTCTGTCATTTATTTATAGCCAGCAGGCCTAAATTAGGAATGAGATACATTTTATAACATAAAGTACGCTAGGCTTTATGGTATTAATACATACATGCTCAAACATGCCACGTATCACTGTTTCAGTTATTCTGTTACTCGAAAATGTGCACCGGATATTTGACTGTTTTTCCTAGCACTTAGCTTAGAAAGGTTTGGCTTCAATATTTGTGAGGATTGCTATATCACTGAGTGCGTGTCTTTTAAGGCGAAAGACATCAAAAACGTTTGCTTCACCCACTGCTTTTCTAAATCTTCTCTTGAATCTTTTACTGAATTTTAAAGTACTTGTTTTGAAATTTTATGCTTAAGCGGAGCTTTCATCATTTTCGTATATTACTTACTGCTGTTACGGCTCTTATGTGGGATACAGAGGGTGAGTCGAAAGATTTGCAATATTTGCGTAAACGCATGTGCTGTGGCGCATATGTCACGTGTTTTTAAACTAGTTCAAGTCGCGCACTGCAGCCAGTAGGAAGGGATATAAAATGGTAGTCGTTGTCGTGAACAGCATTGCATGTCGTAGTTTTGTCTGTGGTTGGGACGCCTAAAAGATGAACAGCCACAACAGAGTAATTAGGGAACTTTTGCTTTACCAGTTTGAGTTCGGCCATAATAACGCTGCTCAAGCAACACCGAACGTTTGTCATGCGAAAAAGGAAGGTTAATGCAACCAGATGGTTCAAGAAATTTCGCTCAGGTGACAGAAAGCTCGACGATCAACCAAGGTCAAATAGCCCACGAACCGTAGATTAGGAGGCCGTGGGCCAGGCCATACAGGCGAATCCGACAACCAGCCCTCGGAGATTATCAGGCTAGCTGGGCATATGACAGACCACCGTAGTTCGTCACTTTCAAGACCTCCGCAAGGTTAACTTGTCCCTCACGAACTGACGCTAGCTGAAGCAAACCGCCGAGTGGAAGTGTGCATGAAACTCCTAGAAAACCCTCGCGATGTACGTTTCATCAAGAGAATTGTTACGTGCGATGAAAAGTGGGTCTATTTCCCTAATCCTAACTCAAAACAGCAATGGTTGAGCCCGGGCCAGCTTCCTGAACCTGTTTCCAAACGTGGGTGCTTCGAGCATAAGGAGATGCTCTGCGTCTGGTGAAATTTCGAGGGGATAATTCATTAGGAATTTGTTCCAGACGGTCGTACCATCAGTTCCAACCTCTACTCTGAACAGTTGGATCGGATATATGCCGTTTTGGTAGAGAAGTCCCTGTCACTGGTGAACAGAAAGCGCACTCTCCTGCAGCACGACAACGCTCGGCCTCATACCGCACGAACGAACGACCCGGGCAAAACTCCAGGAACTTAAGGGCATCGAACTGATTCCACACCCAACATATAGTCCTGACTTGCCCCATCGGATTATTACCTGTACCCGTCCATGGCTCAGTTCGTTCTCGAGTGACACTTCAACAACCAGGAGGAGGTGGCAGCTGGGGTGAAAGAGTTCACCTCGAAGGACAAGAACTGGTACCACCGCGGAATCGAAGAACTGGCAAACACATTGCTAAAGAAGGTGCAACACGATGGCCTATACTTTGAATGCTAGTCAGTTTTCGTCGTAAAGGTACGTATGAAGACATAAAGTGATCCAAATATTGCAAAACTTTCGACTCACCCTCTGTAGAATCGAAGAACTGGCAGACAAATGGCTAAAGACGGTGCAACACGATGGCCTATGCTTTGAATGCTAGTCAGCTTTCGTCGTAAAGGTACGTATGAAGACATAAAGTGATCCAAATATTGCAAAACTTTCGACTCACCCTCTGTAGAATCGAAGAACTGGCAGACAAATGGCTAAAGACGGTGCAACACGATGGCCTATGCTTTGAATGCTAGTCAGCTTTCGTCGTAAAGGTACGTATGAAGACATAAAGTGATCCAAATATTGCAAAACTTTCGACTCACTCTCTGTAGAATCGAAGAACTGGCAGACAAATGGCTAAAGACGGTGCAACACGATGGCCTATACTTTGAATGCTAGTCAGCTTTCGTCGTAAAGGTACGTATGAAGACATAAAGTGATCCAAATATTGCAAAACTTTCGACTCACCCTCTGTAGAATCGAAGAACTGGCAGACAAATGGCTAAAGACGGTGCAACACGATGGCCTATGCTTTGAATGCTAGTCAGCTTTCGTCGTAAAGGTACGTATGAAGACATAAAGTGATCCAAATATTGCGAAACTTTCGACTCACTCTCTGTAGAATCGAAGAACTGGCAGACAAATGGCTAAAGACGGTGCAACACGATGGCCTATGCTTTGAATGCTAGTCAGCTTTCGTCGTAAAGGTACGTATGAAAACATAAAGTGATCCAAATATTGCAAAACTTTCGACTTGCCCTCTGTAGTTGAGTTCCTTCAACGTTAAACTGGTGGTTCGTCTTTCAATATGATTATGGTATTTAATTGACAATTAATATGGGTTAAATACCGACTTAAATTTTTCAGTCTTCCTTACTCTATATTCACTATCCATTCTGTCACTTCTCACTCAGGCCCTTACTTATGAAGAAAGGGACGATTAACCCAACTCCAGATGTATGACTCACGACTTCCAAATTTCCTTCTACTTCTACTTCTTCATCTTCTCCTTCTCTCTCTCTCTCTCTGTAGGATACGGGAAATGAAAAGAGCTCCTATCAACATTGTGATACAACACTAACCGCAGGACCTCTTAGAAATCATCAAAGAGAGTAAGCTCACCTGGTTGAGACACAAGTGATATATTTATTCCTAGATTCTGTTTTGCTCCTTCCCTCTGGAGCCAGAAACTCTGAACTAAGAACAGACAACGACATGTTCTTACTCTTAGACTCAAGAGTAAGAGAAAAGGCATACAGCCGGAAGCTACTATCAAGTGATTTAGACAGACTTCTATGCGTTACAGTTCACATAGTTGCACACATAAAACACAAACAAACAGCCCCAGTGGCGCAGTGGTCTAAGCGATGGCCTCTGATCATTCGTTCCGAAAGGGGTCTGGGTTCGAATCCCGGTGAGGCATGGATGTTGTGTTTGTCTTACGGCACTGGCTCTCTCCCTTCCCTGGAGCCAGTGACCCTAAATTAGGGACGGGTGACTGCTTATAGCCCATTGAGTTGCTCACGGTGGTCTTTAAACCTCCAATCAAAAAAAAATACAAACAACCTACTTTACACCTCAACTGGCGTGTCACTGCAACTGTTTTGCATTTGGTTGGTTTAATAAGGGGCGTTTTCATTTTTAAAATTTTATGCTCATGTTCATGTGAGTTTTAAAAGTCTTCCTTCAACCATGCTTTCCTATGGATTATTCATTTAACTGGTGCTTGTAAGATCTACATGGTTTTTAATTCGCGCGTATATTAATTTATTTCTGCCCTCTGTAAACGAGTAATGTATAACCGGTTTTTTATCAGTACTTTCATTTCAACTGTAAACTTCAGATCGATTCTTTTCAGAAACAACTGAGTTTCCCCCAAACAATCTCTGCACAATCTTGAATGAAATACGAAAAACGTAATTTTCACAGAATGTGGATAATGGCCGATCATAACCACCACACTTCCCTCCTTCATAAGAAACAGAATCAAAAACTGTGTGTAGTGAACCTCAAAAAAGTATTTTCTAAATGAGTGTTTCGTTTTATTTTGAACATCCATCAGGACTACTACTTCAGATATCCACACACACACACACACACACATAAATATAAAAGAAAAAAAATGAGAGAGAGAGAGAGAGAGAGAGAAAAATAAAGAGAGTTTTTCGGGTTCGTTTGGCTCGTTTGAAAGAGAACATTTTTCCATTTGAGAGACGCAGAAAGTGGTAATTTCGAAGTGATGTTCATTTTGTTTTGAATTTTCCAAGTACACCATTTCTGAGACATCGCTTCCCTAATCACCGCATATGAGTGTTATCTACTTTCACATAATGACACGGCCATCTTTCTCGTAAATCCCTTTTCCTGAGAGGCATCACTGTGGCTCTTTAACAGAACATAAATGGCTAAATTCAACGAACAAGGGACATTAAGAGATCTTACGTTTCATATGCAAATCTATATTTTTTTATAAATTCCTGTTAAGTAAGATAGGTTTCACAAGGAAGTGGAGTTGTGGCTTATCTCGTATACACTGTTTCGCTCACTAAAATGATTACTTAGTAAGCGACAGTATATTAATTTGTACTAGTTTGATTTAAAGGAAGATGGATATGGGAACAAAATATTTCTGTCTCGAATAATGTCAAGCTCATCAAAATCGGGAAGTATACGCTCATAGACATAGGGCAATCAAAAAATATACTCCCAGACAGAGTAAAACACATCCATTCAGCGCATATGTAACATGGATTTACAAGACAGCTAGCTCAATTTGGTATTAGAGAGAACTTTACAAGACAGCTAGATCAATTTGGTATTAGAGAGAACTTTACAAGACAGCTAGATCAATTTGGTATTAGAGTGAAATAGGCAGGACATTTCACTGCGGAAACACCTGAAAGAAAGGGACAGTTTGTCTTAGACGCAGTCGGACGTTAAGGAATTGGGACGTGCCTGCGCCGCAGGACGCACAAGAGATGAAAGGCAGATAGCAATGATAGCACAAGTCCGCGTTGCTCCGGAGTGAGGGCACCCGACTTCGATGCCCGGCGTGGAAAAAGATGATGGAGAAATTTACTTCGTCATATTGGCTCCCGGATGACTCGGCTGTTAGATTCCTCGCAATGGTGTGATGTTTTTTCCCCAACGCGAGATAGGAAAAATGAGAATCCCTTCAGCGCTTCGAAAAATAAATGTGTGTGATGTTACGTTCCACACACCAAATTGACTGGGATTTCTCAAATGCACGTTCTTCACGGGGGTGACTGCCTGCAGCGACACATTGTCCAGGCTGTTCCTTGGGCAATTCCCCTGCCCTCTTTCGGTGGGGGAGATGTGACGTGCCTGCGCCGCAGGACGCACATGAGATAAAGGCAGATAGCAATGAGAGCACATGTCCGCATAGCTCAGTTGGGAGGTCAACTTACCCCGGAGTGAGGGGACCCGAATTCGATGCCCGGCGTATACAAAGATGATGGAGAAATTTACTTCGTCATGGAATATTTAACCACATGTGCAACGAATGGCAAGTGTTATTAGTGTTTGGAGAAAAAATTGCGCAAGAAGTAGTTCTGCAAAGGGAATAATCTTTAGAGACCGAGGTTCCAATGATCACAGTTCTGTATCATCGAAGGACACAGCTGATTTGATCACTGAAGCAAAAGAGTTTTTAGCGTCCTTTGGAAAAATACGATCTGATGCTGCTATCCAGCGGAAATATCTACAGTAATTATTCGAAAGAGTGAATCTGCCCGGTTTTGTTTATGTTGGACTTCTAAATATTACCTGATTTTCTTTGCATCTCATTTGCATAAAACGGCTGCAGATTGTTGGGAAACCTCAAAAAATCTTTTAGAATTGTCCTGGTGTGCTGAAGATTTTGTTCTAGGTGGGAAGGGGAGTGTTAACTACGGGGAGAGGAACTCGATATAAGCAGTCGCCCGCCCCTAATTTAGGGCCACTGGTTCCAGACAAGGAAAGAGCCAGAGAAATAAGACAAACACGACATCCAAAAAAAAAAAAAAAGTCCGGAATTCTTGCCTATACCTATTTTCGATGGATGGTCAGAAGCCAGCACTCGAATTGGGCGCGGTGATGTGTTTAAGTTACGCTACTGTATTGCGCTTGAAAGAATTTTTTTTCGGGGTTTAACGACCACCTTGAATAACTTTTATGGGTATAAACAATTATCCGTTCCTAATTTGGGGCCATGGGTTCGAAGAAAGAGAGAGGGACAACGCCTATGCGCAGGCGCACCAGAATCGGAATTGGAACCCTTTTTCCCTAAGCAAGTCTGCTCTTCAAGGATTGCGCTCTTCTGATCTCTGTTGTCCATAGAAAGTGCCTCAGTAAGTTTTACTATATATTCAGACATTGGGAATAATTATACGTGGTATAATTACGAATGCCTTGCTAAGATGAATTCTGCATCTTAGAAAGGTATTCGTAATGCTTTTGCCAAGAAAATGAAAATCTTTAAAGCACAAGATGCATCAGAGTCCAGTGAAAGTTGTGTTTTTGTCGGTGACTCGTACATCTCCCAGGTCAATAGTTTTGCTTTAAACAATAAGGAAACTGTAACTTTAAATTGCAGAAATGATCAAGAAAACTGATGCTTCTGATTTAATTTTTACTTTGAACTATCTGCACAGATGAATGATAGTTGCATTAATTCCAGTTTAGGAAAATTGGACACGGAAAAACGATCCACACACACTTTAAAGCGTCGTATAAAAATTCCATTTCGTTGTCTACTTCTAATAAACAAAGAAAACGACATTTTTGTGTAAATCTCACAGGCGCGACAAATGTCAGTGTCACTTATTAAATTAGAAATGAATTCAAAACTACAATGAAATAAATAAGTTGCCCTTCTACCAATGGGGAAACTTGCTTTGTTGAACAGCATTAGAGGACCGTATAAAAACTGTATTTTCATTTGGGGATACAATTTGTTGTGGCTTTATAGATTTCTAAAAGTTACTGCATTAAGTGAAACAACAGAAGTAAGGAATTTAAGACAAGTGGTTACAGGAAAGATAGCCACACAAACTTTCGGAGCCGTATAAAAATTGCACTTTGTTGCACAATTCTTCTACACATGCAAAAACCAAAAACTATATTTTTGGGAAAATCTGACGTATCATTATCACTTATAAAATCAGAATTTAATTGACAACTCAATCGAAATAAATAAGTTATTCTTGTTCTGATTGAAAAGTTGCTTCATTGAACAACACCGTATGAAAATTGTACTTTCATTTGGGAATACATATTGTCATGACTTTTTATATCTAAGCAATATATACAGTGGAACCCTGCTTATATGTGTTTCAAGGGATCAAGTAAAATTGGCGTAGAACTGAAAGAACGCATAAGGAAAACATGACATGTTTCCGTCCCTAGATACAATAATATTAACGCCACCGCATGGCGTAGGCGTTAATATTATTGTACTTTAGCATTTTTTGTACCATATAGTATCTTTTATACTACATAGTATTTTTGTACTATATATAGTATTTTTAGTAATTCATTTTTTCATAGCTTTTTTTTTTGTTTTTAATTTTATTACTTTGAATCACACTGCATGGAGTTACAGCACTTGTAAATACAGTATGTAGTACATATACTGTATTATGTAGTATACAACGCATTACTACTAAATCATTTATGGTTTATATTTTTTACACAAGGAGAAATGATGAAGTATATCATAAAATTACGTATACATTAAGATGGCTTTAAAAAATATTTTTTTTATTGTTGTTTACTTTTTAGATGACATTACATTATCAAGGCTATTGAGAGCCTGCATTATTTTCTCATCAGTAATACGGCTATAAAAGAAGTCCCTTACAACGCTGAACGATATCAATGCATTGCTAAATTTGGGCGCTGATGCAATTACCCGGGAATCACCATCACACTTGTCATTGGAGATGTTCTTGTTGAACTTTTTTCCCAATCATTTCATGCTGATAAGTGATGACGTTGCCAAATCCACGTTGCAACTGATGTAATCTTGGAAGCAAAACTCATCTTCCTCTTCCATTGTGTCATTCTAGTCAGGTCGCAAAATGATGTCTTCTTGAGGTGTAAGTTCGTCTGGAAAGCGAATGCGAACGAAGCTCTCAAGGAAAGAGTTCGATGTGACAACGTCAAGCAAGAGCAAATGTCTAATGCAGGTACCAACTTACAATGGCGGTTTTAGGAGGGGGGGGTAATGGGGGTAATTACCCCTCAGACTTGTGAAAATGAAGGCAAAAAATTAATGTATTTGGGTGGATAGAAAAAATATATAGACCAAGCGGAACGACTCTGATATAAAAGAAAAATTTTGACCGTTTTTCTAATTCCACTTACTGTATATTTTTTTAACCAAAAGATGGCAGCACGATGTACATGTACTTTTTATCGAGGGGTGAGTTTGGTGAGAGGAGCAAAGATTCTATAAGGAGTGAAGAAGGTAAGGCTCCAATCCGCCTGATAGGGGATAGGGATAATGTAAAACGCACGAAAGCAGCGCCACCATACCTGACGGTCCAATTGGTATGTTTGGAAAGCCTGCATTACAGGATGAAAAACCAACAGCATTCCCACCCTTTCGGTGTGTTTTAAAAGAGTGCAGATCTTAGCTGTTTATGATACCAGTCTTTAACAGCTTCGCGCTGCTCCCAATGTCTTCTTTGGTTTCAAATACATAAATGTTGTCTATTGCTTGTCTTTTACGCTGAACTTTACTTAGAGCGTGAGTTAGTTATTATAAAAGAAAAATTTGGACACTAAAGTAGCAAACGAACTGATACAAATGTAATATTAGTGTTAAAGGAAAAGAGAGAAAACGCAAAACAAACGTTCAGCGATCTATATGTGGAAATTACAAAGCTACATGAAAAGTTGGATTTATCCGTTTCCCTCCCTAAAAGAGTCAAAAACAAAAACAATAGGTGCAACGTTATCACTGATAGTGCCGGATGTAACTTCAGAATCACCATTTACGTTCCTTTGTTAGAAAAAATCATTCAAGACCTAGATTCCAGATTCCCCTCTACTATTTTCAATTCTTTAGCATCTGCTTCGCTATTACTGTCAGAAATCGTGAAAAAGTCAAGATCGGAAATATCGACAATTGGGGAAGACATTTCTGAGTATTTGGTACCTATTGTTGCAGAAAAAGGAGAAATTCTAGTGTCCGAAATCAAGTCGGAGTTGAAAAATGGAAAAAAAGGGAAAACTGAAGAAGTAATGCCGTAGCAACTTTTTTTCGTTGTAATAAAGATTTATATCCTTGATTATTTTCTAGCATTAAAAAGGTTGAAAACTTTGCTAAGAACAACAATGACGCAAGAGTGATTTATTTTCTAGCATTACATTTACATACCTTAATATTAATTTAATTAATATTAATTTAATTAGTATAATTCAATTAGAACATATATTAAACAATTTTAATTAAAATAGTTAATTTAATTAAATATTAGTTATTATTACATGCTATAGTTAATAGTTTACATAAGCTTATCAAATATCATTACCCCCCTCCACTCGACTGCAAAGGCGGAGCACGCGTATTCCGCAGAATGAGTCATAGAGCAAGTGGATGATAGGAAATTGAGAAAGCAAAAGGCTGGATGGGGAGAGGTTGGAAAATGGAAAGCGGACTTCGCTTGGTTTAAATTTTCAATCCATGATAAAACAACACCACAATTTAACGTACAGAGAGTGAGTCGAAAGTTTTGCAAAATTTGCATAAACTCATGTGCTGTGGCGGGTATGTCACGTGTTTAAACTAGTTCAAGCCGCGCTCCGCAGTAAGTCGAAAGGGATGTAAAGTGGTAGTCGTTGCTGTGAACAGCATTGCATGTCGTCGTTCTGTCTGTGGTTGGGACGCCTAAAAGATGAACAGCCACAACCGGCTAATTAGGGAACTTTTGTTTTCCCAGTTTGAACTGGGCCATAACGCTGCTCAAACAACACGAAACATTTGTCATGCGAAAGAGGAAGGTTCCGTGGACCACAGCACCGCAACCTATACTGTTTTGATATTCCCATTTTGTTTTGATATTCCTATTTTTAACACAGCTAATGCAGAAAAATACATGCATCGCGCTTGGAAATATCAAAAATACTTATTTACGGACCCCTGGATCTAGACAGCCTCCGTAGCAATTTTAATCTCAGTGTTTTCATATTAATGTTTGAAAAGGAATGTAAACCCGAAAATGTCTTCTACGTTTAGGCCGTTAAAAAAGTGTTTCCTTGAGATTTGCAAATGCACGACATGTGATTACCTTCCTTACTTAAGGAAACCTTAAGAATATGAAAAGACTGTGGAGGTATAGACAGTTTCGGGACTTACAAATGAGATCTTTCGAGATTTGTATATGTGCAGCATCTGATTACGTTTGCTAGTTATGTAAACCTTAGGAATACGAACATCGCGCTTTAAAAATTGATAAAAACACCTAGACGTATACTTAAAGTTTTGTGCTCAAACATCATTATTATTATTATTATTATTGAAGATTTAACGCCCACCGTGAGCGCCTTGATTGGCTATAAGCAACGACCCGCCCCTAATTTGGGGCCACTCTTCCTAGGGAAGAGAGAAGACCAGTGCAGAAAGGCAAGCACGATATCCATGCCTCACCGGGATTCGAACCCGGACCATCTCGGACGAATGATCAGAAATGTTAAAAATGCCCAGGTCAATGTCTTGTAATTAATATTTCGTACCTTAGTGAAAATGTGCTACTTACTTTACTAGTTAAGTATACTTTACGTACGAATGCACTCAGTAGACAAAACATTAGAGATAAGAATGATGGGCAGTTGACATGGGCATCCCCCGCGCACCGAGGAACAGACCCAGATCAGATCAGATCATATGTAGAGGATTTTAGGAAGGAAGTGTCTGACCCCAGGTCTTAAACAACCCTTAGCAACAGGAAGCTAGGAGACTTGGGATAGAGTGCACGACAGAAAAGTAACACGGAAGCGAGGTAGAAAGAGGGAGGAAAATGTTCTTATTTATTACCGTCGGGCCAGTGCCCAGGGTCCGATGGCTTAACGTGCATATCCGACGCACGGCGGATATTTAGTGGTTCGAGCGTTCGTACCTGCCTTGATCGAACCTTAGGTTTCTCCGAGGCAGTCATGAACGTTGACCACTAGACCATCCGCGGCCCGAGGAACAGACCCAAACCAAATGCACGGCAATAAATAGGCTGACAGCAGGCTTCCCAACAGCGTACCGCAATTGACAAATATGGGTAAACGTGGTGATCTTAGT
Organism: Macrothele yani; assembly: GCA_039090855.1. Lineage (NCBI taxonomy): Eukaryota > Metazoa > Arthropoda > Arachnida > Araneae > Macrothelidae > Macrothele > Macrothele yani. Next base: position 64,386,247 of record CM077006.1, read on the forward strand.
GACTTTGATCGTGGATGCATTGTCGGCGCAAGACAGATGAGTCATTCTATCACCCAAGCGGTAAGAACCCTGGGGTTCCCAAGGGCAACTGTATCAAGAGTGTACCGCGAGTATACCATCGAACGGACGTACCAGCGCCCAGAGAGCAAGCGGTAGCCAACCACATGTCACTGATCATCGGAATCGACGTAAACCATCCAAGCTCGCACAGACAGACCGCTTGACAAAGACAGCGCATATTGTATCCACCTTAAATATAGAATGCCGAAGCAGTGTCAGAGAGCGAACAGTACGACGTACGCTGCATTCCCTGGACTACGGGAGCAGACTCCCTACTCGTGTGTCACTGTTGACTGCTCGTCATCGGAAACACGCCTCGCTTGGTGCCAGGAACATCAAAACTGGACCTCAGCAGAGTGGCACCTCGTCGTGTGATCACATGAATCCTGCTTTCAGCTGTATTGAGCAAGCAAAGAGGATCAGCTGTACTGAGCTAGCAAGCGGATTAGCTGTACTGAGCTAGCAAGAGGATTTGCTGTACTGCGTTAGCAAGAGGATCAGCTGTACTGAGCTAGCAAGAGAATACGGATGAGGCGTTGACAGGAAGAAGCCATGACCCTGTCGTGCCAGGTCGTCTCAGTTTAAAGCGGGGTTGCTCTGTATTGGTTTGGGGAGCCTTTTCATGGAACACATTAGGTTCTTTAGCATGTCTTGAGAGGTGTTTAACTGCTACGCGCTACCTAACACGTTTTCTTGAAACTTCACTGTCACGGTTTCACGAAACTTACCTTACAAGCGTTCACACGGTACACCTAACACGCTTTCATAGCCTTCGCGCATTCTGCGGCCGATGATCTGTTGCAGAAGGGTAATACGCCGCCCCACTGGGCCGTAACCACCCAGGTATGGCGAAAGGAATATTCATCAGAATTTGGAGCCATCCAGTGGCTCCCAAGGTACCCGGATTAAAACCCTGTGGCATCTCCTTGGAATGCCGTAAAGCGGAACATCAGATCCATGGATCCTGATGCTCTCGGGCAGAGTTGTAAACGATGCTGCAACAGGCATGGCTGGTATTACCTCCGGAAAGCCTAGTGGAGTCGATGGTTTGGTGTGTTCAGGCTGTTATTCGCGCTAAAGGAGGGCCAACAAGCTATTAGGTAGGTATCTCTAATGTTTTGTCCATTGAATAAGCACCGTGAGTTAAATTTGCTAAAATGGCCAAGGCTCTATAGTTAAAATCTTTTGCCTGAATAAAAGTGTGACATTATCAAATTTACTAGTTACGTAAACCTTACGAACATAAAGCACTGTAAGTAAAAAATTTCTAAAAAGATGCAGACTTTGTACACTGCTGGCCACCCAAAATACAACACCAAGAAGGACACGAGATAGCAAAGCCAGATTTACTGGACACATAACAACAGATACAAAGATTAAACGATTGGGCTTACAGGCCCGTGCGACTTCCGGAACACGCAGACATCAATAGTTTGTGTGGCCCCCATGGCTGGCAATAACGTCCGCTACACGCCGCGGCATCGAACGAAAGAGGCTTTGGATGTGGGCTTGGGGTATGTCGGTCCAGGCTGCTTCCACACGTTGCCACAGTTCATCAGGCGTAGCCGCGGGTGGTGCTTGCCCATCAGCGACCAGACGTGTTCGATGGGAGACATATCGGGAGAACAGGCAGGCCACGGCAGCAGTGACACCTGGTAGGCCGTGAAGAATTGTTGCACGATGCGTGCCACGTGCGGGCGCGCATTGCCCTGTTGAAACGTGGCCGCTGGCAGGTCCTGCAGGTAAGGAAGGACTACAGGCTCCAAAACGTCGGAGATGTAGTGGTGGTCATATCCAATGGCTGTTGAGTGTACCGGCGATGCGTACCAGGGGGTGCGGGCGTCAAATCCCATTGCGCCCCAAACCATAACGCCAGGGAACGGACCGGCATGGCGATGCATAATGCAGGCGTCATACAGTCTCTCGCCGCGGTGCCGCCACACGCGGATCCGACCATCGTAGTGTTGCAGGCAGAAGCGGGATTCATCGGAGAAGACAATGTCGTGCCATTCCGTAGTCCAGGTGCGGCGTTCAACGGCCCACTGCCGCCGCACTCACCGGTGGTGTAACGTAAATGGTAATCGGAGCAATGGGCGCCGTGCGACAAGGCACCGCTCCTGCAGACGACGTCGAACGATACGTGCTGACACAGTTTGTTTCGCAACACATCCTAATTCCTGCGCTAACGTTCGTGATGTGGCGGTACGAGCAGTCAATTCCCGCCGCGCAACATGCCAGTCCTCTCGTTCGGTGGTGTGCCGCGGCTGCGGCAATCGCTCACGTTGGTCCGTCCGTCCGTCTAGCACCATCCGAATTCATATTCGCCTAACTGTGGCTGGATGTCGTCCCACACGGGCGCCGATGTCTCGGTACGATGAACCGCTGTCTTGATAAGCCACTATTCGTCCTCTGTCGAACTCCGAAACGTGCTGGAATGACTGTAGTATTCTGAGACGAGGTATCAGGAAGCTTCCCACGCACAGGTCCGACAGCATAACACACTTCCACTACTTATACCCCGCCTTCTGTGCACCCTTCTTATAGTGCTTCTCGGCGGCGTGCCGGGCGCACATGAATTGCATATGCCCTGCAATGCTAATCGTTTGCATGTACACTCGCGGGAGACGCATGCTGCGAATTTCAGGCCAATCGGGTGCTTCCTTCTTGATGCTGCATTTTGGGTGGCCAGCAGTGTAATTTATGTTTTGATCTTGAGTAAAGGAAATCAAGTGTATTTTTTACACGCTCCATCAGATTTTCATCGACAGTGTTTCGCTTTGTCTTATGGCCAGAAAAGCGTTAAATTGTCTCTATTCTTAATGATAATGAGATGCGAAAAATAAAATACCTCTGCGCATAACAATTACCAAAGCAGAGGGAAACGTAGTACCTGCATATTTATTTAAGCAGAGGAACTTTACGGCTCTCAAATTGCAGTGTGATGTCATTCTCGGCACAGGAGCGCCATAATTTTATTTTTTCTCATCATATTTTACCCTTTCCAACCGTAGGTTGAAGAAGCGTATATGTTCCAGCTTTGTCCGGCTGTCTGTCTGTCCGCACGATAACTCTCGTAAAAATGGTTCGATTTCGATGAAATTTTAGTATGTGGTAGGGGACAACCTGGGGACGAACCCTATTGAAAATGGGCGAAATGGGGTCAAAGATCAGGATATAGGAGCGGGATCCATTCCATCGCCCTTATGCGTCATAACTTATGTAAAAATGCTTCGATTGCGACAAAACTGTCGTTGGACGTGCCATCTCGAGCTCCTCAATTTTCATCCAGTTTGCTCGGTCAAAGAGCCCATTGCTGCCGACTTCTGTGTTCCGTGTGTGTGTGTATAAGGGTATCAGTCGGAAAGTACATATTTACTTCGAATTTTATCATACACTGGTGGGCAAAAATTAAGGAAGAAACGGTTTTTCGAATGTAACGTCGTGCAGAAGTGCTCCACATCGACCCAAATCATACCATAAGATCCCCAAGATGTAAGAATATGGGACAAGTGAGCAAAACCGTCCAAACAAGGAATCCGAAGGATACCAAGGCACTTTATTGAAAAGGTAGCTTCGAGCACAACTGGACAGAAGACAGAAACGTCCATGAAATAGGGGGCTGCCAAGAAAAATCCAATCTTTAATAGGTGATATGATCACCCTCACTGCGTTGCAGGATTTACAACGTCTGTCCATGCTGAGGACGAGGTTGTCAAGGAGCTGTTGAGGCATCGCGGCCCATTCCTTTTGTAGCGCCAATCGCAGCTGCGGAATCGTTGCTGGCGGCTGGCGACGTGCTGCCAAGCGTCTCCCGAGAAGGTCCCACACGTGTTCGATTGGATTTAGGTCCGGGGACCTTGCGGGCCAATCCATGCGTTGAATATCTTCATTCTCCAACAGCTCTGCGACAGCTACTGTATGATGAGGTGTAGCGTTGTCGTCCATGAAGAGGAACTCAGGACCCACAGCACCTCTAAACAGACGCACGTGATGCCTCGATACACTAGCGGACACCAGTGACTGAACCTCCTTGGAAGATGTGGAGGTCAGTACTGCTACCAAGCATGATACCGCCCCAAACGAGAACTCTGCCACCTCCAAACCGGTCCTTTTCGATGATGTTGGAGGGGTGATAGCGTGTTCCCTGCTCTCTCCAGATGTGTGTACGTCCAGAATCACTCGTCAGACTAAATCGGCTCTCATCCGTAAAGAGAAATCGACCCCATTGCTGATGTGTCCAGTTCTTGTGGCCCTGGCACCACAGAAACCGCCATCTCCGATGAGCAGGTGTTAATGGCACACACCGTACTGGTCGTCGTGCAAATAGACCACCTTTGTGCAGCCTCCTGGCCACGGTAAAACGCGATAATGGACGTCCAGTTGTCTGTTGCACGTGCCTTGCGATTTCTCCCGCTGTGTGTCGCCTGTCTCTTCTCGCCTGTAGGACAATATACCGGTCGTCCGCCGCCGTGGTTGCTCGTGGACAACCACTGCTAAACTCTCGGACAGCTGTTCCTGTCGTTTGAAATGCTCTCCAAACTCGTGAAACGATGCTGTGAGCGATCCCGAACTCATCGGCCACACTAGTCACACTTTGACCTTCTTCCAACTTCCCAATGACGCGACCTCGGGTAAAGTCATCTAGATGTCGTCTACTGGATTGCTTGTTGGCCATATCACACGGTGGCAGCAACTCGACGTCGTTCGAACCGATGTACACCGTGCAATAGCTTTCGCCGAATTGCTGAGCGTATACCGCCCATGTGCTTTATACCCTTCCGACACTCCCTCCCTCCCCCACGTCATGCTTCATATATGTGCATTCCCTACCGTACCGCACCCTAGTTTATCTCCTGAGTGGTCTTTCGGTCCGATCTGCCTGCTCGTTCCGCTGTTATGCTTACTTCTCCTCTTCGTCCTTAATTTTTGCACACCAGGTAATATTACCTGCCGACCACGTCCGACTGCGTTTCTGAAGTGTACACCCAAGTACATGTTCCAGTGCCTTCTGTTTCTTTCCTGTATACCCTGTTTAAGTAATAGGCTGCCAGCAATCTTCCCAGCTACTTTTCAGCACCAGTAAGTGAATTTTATACACCGATATTGCTTCATTTTTCATCTCGATGGGTATGTTTACATCTAATACAAATATATATGGTGAGTTGCCTTGACTTCCTTCTGTCTTCTCACCAGTATTCATTTCAGTTGCCTTCTGTGCTTATCTTCCTGTTATCTACACGCCTTCTCGTTTAGGTCACCCTCTGCTAGTGGTCCTTGGGTGACGTCATCGTTACTGTGCTCCATCTGTCTCTCGCCGTTATTCCAATGACGTCACTACCTCGCATCTTACCATCGTCCGCCTTCTGTACGTGCCTTTTGCCATCTCCATGGTCTTACGCTCTCGAGATTGTGCTGCTTTGCTTTACAGTTTCTGATTTGTACTATGTCTACTGCTTTTATTCGACCACTAATGCCTCCTCCGGATGTACTACTTGACAGTTCAACTCACCTCTCTACGCCCGCAGTCACTGCCTTCTCCTCGGATCCTCTCTCAACTGCCTTGGGCTTCCAGTTTTCTCTTACCGGCTCCGTTTTAACAGCTCATTTATTAGAGTCCTCGTCACCAAGGAAGTCTTTCTTCGCTTCTTTAGCTCTCGGAGTAAAATATTCCGCGCTTCCACATATTAAACTTACAGCTTACACTTCAGCATTCCATCAGATTGTTCCACCTGATGCCATCACGCACATCGCGCGAAAGCCTCGCTCGGTGTTGGTTTATTTTTCTAATCCCGCTCAAGTTGAGTTGGTCTTTCTTCTCCAATTTCAGTCTGCGACCAAAGTTTGTTCGCAATTCCTCTTGCTCATTGCCCTACTCTCGTTAGTTTATCTTCAGTTCCTCCTGAACTCTCCAACGATTTACTGCATGCTTTCCTTTCTTAATGTGGTTTAGTTATTGGCCCTATTAAGATTTTGGCTGCTCCTTCAGACGATCAAGGGAATCGTCCCTATTATAGTTTTCGACATCAAGCTCTCGTCTCTTTTCCTGACGAACTGTCCATTGTTTCCTGTCCGACAGCTTTCCAAGTTATCTGCAGTCTACACACTCGCACTGTCATGTTTTTACTGCCTATCATTGTATTTCTTGAAAATTGCCCAGTCACCATAGTTCTTCTTGTCCAACTCGGAATTTTTTGACTTCCATTCGCCCTTCTGCCTTGCCAGAAACGTATTACTTTTCTTTATCATCCACATCTTTGTCGACTTTTCCTTCTACATATTCGTAGCTTCCGGTTTTGAGTGATTTGTTCCCGGCCCCTGATTCTTCTACTTCACGTGTTTCTTCAGAGAATATTTTTCCTGATAATCTACTACCGACAGCTCTCCTGGATGTTCGCCTTTCTGTTACTACTACACCACTTTGCACGTTTCCATCGAGCCTGTCTTCTGTCAAGATCTTGTTGAAATGTCTTCAGTCTCCCTCTCCGCCTTCATCTCTTGATCCTGTCAGTCCACTGTCTCCATGTTCGACTGCGGTCTCCACTTTTATGGTTCCGCTCTTCGTCTCCACAGAACCAGCGTCTACCAGTTGCCTTATATCTCCTGCTTCCTCACCGCCCCAGTGCAACGTATCTGTTTCTATGCCTCCAGATTCTACGTCACCTCATTTTCCTTTATGGCAGCACGATGTACATGTACATCGTGCTGCAATGATGTTGCTTCGTTTCCTGCTCGTCTCCTCCAGTCCTTACTCCTGGATGTTCCTGTTACAACTTCATGTTCACCACCGTGTTCCTTTCAAGCAAGTCTATTTTCTACAGGGTCCCCCACTGACAGCCCTTTAGTTTCTTCTGGGTTGCAATTGTCTTCTGTTGATGTCTCCATTCGGCTTTTTTCTCTAGACACTTCTGCTTTGCCAACTCCTAAGTCGCCGGACGAAGATTCTACTCCGCTACTTATCAGCTGTCTCATGCCGATCGTCTCTGTGAGTTCTTCACTCCCAGCAACTCTTGTCATGTCCATTGAACCTGCATCCTCTGACTCATAGTGTGCTCATTTGTCTTCTGACGTGTCATCTTCCTCTTCTACAGCCGTTCCTGTCGTCCTTCCAACAGCTCCAGCCACTGTTCCTGCCTCATCGATTGTTCCTGCCAGTGCTCCTTCGCCTGTGCTTCATCATGCTCTATTTTTGCCTTCCTCGACTTATGCTGAGAGTACTTCCCTTACTCGTACATCTTCTACGGCTCGACGTACCCGACGGCGGCGTAAGCTTCTTGCTCCAGATCCTCCTGCACAACAAGACTTTGCTTCTTATGGTGATTATTACCAAGCTTATGAGCGTTATGTGAAACGTGCCATGTATAAATATCCAGACTTCTCCTTCCCATATTCGCTAACACCAGCTCCTTATTATTCCAGTATCTTCCAGAGTGTGAGCCCTTAGACTTCTGCTTGACTTTTGCCATACTTTTGCCATGCTCCTGTGTATTTCATGTTCCTCAAAATATCTCTCTGTTTGAGATAGTGGCCTGGGCGCGTACAGTTATTCTTTCTTATATTTTGTTCTCCTCAATGCTTCAAGTGTAAGCCTGTGATTTTTTCCACGTCTTTTTTTGTTTTTTTGTCCATGTTATATGGCCCCCGTTTTATTGTACACTATTAGTTGTCTAATAAAGCTATATTGAACGACAAAACTTTAGTATGTTGTTCCAGAAGTATACTGAACTAATTCTGTTTAATATCATCGAAATGGGGTCAAAGGTCAGGGCACAGGAGCTAGATTTATTGAACATCCATTATCCTCATAATTTGAGTAATGATTTCTGATATGTTGGAAAGCGTATCATAATCAATGCATTGCATGGTTTTACTAACTTGTTTATTCTTTTCTTATTAAGTAGGTAACTCCAGGTTTTGTGTTATTAATTTATTGATATATGCAGGGCCCTACTTAGGTCAGTTGAGGCTTTGTGCACGTCCTATGTTTGGGGCCCCCTTGATTAAGATTTTCAGTCAAACAGTCGAAAAAAATATTTACTGGTAAATATTTTGCTTGCAAGCAGTTTTTCTAGCAGCAAAAACAATAAAACACATCTCACATGGTCGTCAACTTTACAGCCAATGTGGCATGTAATAGACGAGGAGATGAGGATTCACACCTCTTGTACTTCCTCGCACCCGCAGAGCTTACAACTGTAGCATTTGTGGGGGAATGTTGGCAGTATGAATTTCTGCTAAACCAGCAATTTTAATTAGTATTCTTTCGTTGATTATCATCGATGCGTAAAAATAAGATATTTATGATACATAATAAACCTTACTAATAGATGATTTCAAGAACTACTGAAGATGATGAAATAACTTTCTTCTCCAAGGCAGCTTCAATAAACTATAACGAATATGCTTTAATAACACACATTATATACACAAGTAAGATCTTCGCTGTCGGTAATTAACAAGAATTAAATGCCGAGTACACATTATTACGCCGACTTACAGAACATCATACACGATAGAAGACCTGAAGCGCACGGACTTAGTTTCTTTTCTAATCGTCTTCACGAGAGAGGTCACATGATCCCGTGACGTCATTCACTGTTATTGTCCGAGAAGTTCGGCTCACGAGAGAGGTCTGTTGGTCTCGTGATGTCATCCAATGTTATTTCTCCGAGAAGTGTGGCCACACATTGATTACTCTGGAATTCTCTTTTTGTTTTATTATCATTTACGGAAACAAATAATTATTCTCCCAAAGATATAATTGAAAACACCTAGTTTACCATAAATTCAATGGAAACGATGGACCCATGGTAGTTTTTTTTTTGTTTCTGTTTTTTGACTGAAGGTTTAACGATCACCATGAGCAACTCAATGGGCTATAAGCAGTCGCCCGTCCCTAATTTAGGGCCACTGGTTCCAGGGAAGGGAGAGAGCCAGTGCCGTAAGACAAACATAACATCCATGCCTCACCGGGATTCGAACCCGGACCCCTCACGGACAAATGGTCATAAGCCATCGTTTAGGCCACTGCGCCACTGGGGCGGCCCATGGTAGTTTAAGCTGTAAGAAGCAATTCCTCGCAAAGTCTTACAGCTGACCACACACATTGTAAGAAATTATTGCAATATTCCATGCATGCGCGCCTGCAGGAAATTTTTCAAGAGGGGTCAAGTGTAATTAATTAAGGTTTGACTAATATGTAGAAAACAGTAATTCGTGAAAATGAAAGATTAATACTATTACTATTACTACTACTTACTTACTACACTAGAACACTACTACTATTATTATTATTATTATTAATTGATGCTGCTCTTGAATAAAGTGTATGCTAGTAATAGTCTTGTATTATCATGTACATTGGTAACTGTTTTCAAAATAATAAACAGTGTGGGCCACGCCAAGCCTTTTAAGTTCAGCACACACCCACCCTGAGCGGAACTTGTTTGGGCGTACTACCTCACGGTTTGCTTGGTTTTCCGCTTTTACGTTATCGTTTTCCAATTCCAAATTTCAAATAAAATTGGGATATCAAATTAAACGCCCCAAACTCCATCTTTCCTTGTAGTCCAGTTCTGTGAGTGTAAAAGGGAATTAATAAATTAAATAAAATAAAATAATTCTACAGGGGGTCAAGTGACCCCGGTGACCCCTGTCGGCGCCCATGACTCCATGTAGATTATTACAACAGTCTTTAAATAAAGTAGTATCAATTAAACTTTTATTGCATTTTTATTTATGTAAAAATAAACCCTACATAGTTATGAATATTGATTCACAATTTTTATTTTCACAAGACTAATATTAATAAAAAAATAATTTTTAGTAAATTATACATGTTTGCTGAAATGCTTTTCATGTATACTGTACCATATTGCTCCGAATTTAGGCTGTTCCCATTGCATTTTGATTGTTACAAATAAGGGTCATATTAAGATGTTATACTGGCCGATTACAGGGCAGCACAACGCTTGAGCTTTATTTTATGAAATAGTAATAATTTGGTTTCCATAATCTCATCCGAAATTTTGAAACCAAACCATATAGTAATCTCGTGCTATAACGAAAAATATATTTTGGTTCTGAAAATTTATATTATTATTAAGGTAGTTTGGAGGCCCCGCCAAATTCTGAGGCCCTGGGCACGTGCAGAAATCAGGCCCTGGTTATATGTACTGTACTAGTGTAGCAAGTACAGCACATCACTGAAAAGTCTGAAGAAAAAAATGTCTGGTGATGACGATCTTTGGCTATAACAAACCAAAATTCACATCCCGCCAATGTTCGTTATAGAGATGTTGACTTTGTAAGTCTCAGTCCGTTTCAAAAAGAACGCATGACACTAAAAATTAACAACTCTCAAGCATTTCACTTTACAAACGACTTATTTCTTTGCATGTGGGAACACATCAGTTGGTTCGTCTGTGGCTTGGTCGTCAATAACTCAAAAATTAAAAAGAATGAGACGATATTTCATATTTAAGGTTTCACGACACACAGATACATAGCCTACGTCAGACATCAACTAAATCCTCCAAGCATAAATGGAGAACATCGCATAACATTTCTGTTACTTAAGTCATATTAATAAAAATAATATAAATATACTAAATATTAAAAACACTAAATCAAATTCCCGATGGGTTTTGAAAACCTATGAGACTTCTTTCCAGGGTGTTTTTGAAAAGTTTTTAAATTTTCTTTCTTTCACTACTAAGGTACTTTTTTCTGTAGAACTACATCACTGTCTTTCTTTGCATTTCCCTGAAAGCATCACATTTGCTAAGGCATGCAATTTGTGTAACCAGTTGTCTGCAAAAGTACTATATAAAACCACACTGATTTCCCTACTTGCGCACCTCCATTATGATAATGGGGATGATGATTCCGTGAATTATTTGTGTATAGATAAACGATTGTTCTTGCTCAATTTACCCTAAGGACTTTTTCTGAAGATATGGTAGCTATCAGCAACCATATCTTTAGAAAAAGGCCTTGAGGCAAAATGCTTATCTCTTTTTCGCTGTTGTCTTGCATTCAAGTTTTTTCTCGGAGGGAGAAAACATAGATAGAAAAGAGAAATGTAAAAGAGGGAAGCAGTTTTACGTCAAACTTTTTTTTTATTCTTTCCCCGTTGAAATAATACACATAGCTGTTTCTTTGTGTTTTTATCCGTGATTTCTTTAAAGATAGTTTCATCAGATCATAATCACCATGGTACGCCATTTTAAGAAATCAATCACAGTAGAGCGTCGAAAATCCGAACTAATTGGGACCACTAATTGGTAGTTCGCATTTTCGATGTGTTCGGATTATCGAACATGTAAAGAAATGCAAATACGTTAACATTTTACATTATATTATCCAAATACATGTACCAGAAATAAACAACTGCATACAAACAAATTACGTAAGACAAAGATTTTTTTTGTTATTATGCAATACGTAACAAGTTTGCCATTTTTACTACTGCTGCGAAATTTTTTAAAATAAAGTGCGAAATTCCAAAACTTACCAATTATAACACATTTGAAGAACATATTTACACTGAATTAAAAAATAAGTGCTGAAAAAAAATTCATGCATTTTTTTTTTTTTTTTTTTAGAAAAAAATAATTACTAATTTTTTGTTGCACCATTTTCAAACTCCGCTTTTTCGCCACTCAATCTCTCATTCTTTTCAGTAAGAGAAGTTGAGTTGAACAAAACTCAGTTTGTTGTTCAAACCAAGCCATGGCATTCTCCAATGCAGTGAATGCTTCAGAATGAGTAGAGTCTGTGCTTTATGTTGAGTGCAGGGGAAATAACTTTCCTCCCTGCTCACAGAGAACAATGGGGCTGAGGGATGTAAGCAATGAATGGTACTGTCGTGGTAATGGGTCGTATAATCTTAGCCCCACAGGGAACAAGTGACTGGAGAACTTTTCGCATTTTGTCTCTGAGTATCAGAAGTCACCTCCAGCTTCGACACGTCGCCGCCAAAATGTTTACACCCCCAAAATTAGGTGATTCCATTATCAAGTGCCAAGTTAAAATGAAAGAACTATACTGAACCTTCCCACCAATAGGGAAAAAAACAAGTTAGTAAAACCATGCAATGCATTGCTTATAATCTTATAATACGCTTTCCAACATTACAGAAATCATTACTCAAGTTATCACTCAAGTTATGAGAATAATGTCTGTGGAATAAATCTCGGTCCTGTGCCCTGACCTTTGATCCCATTTCGATGATATTCAACAGAACCGGCTTGGTATACCTCCGAAATAACATGATAAAGTTTTGTCGCAATCGAAGCATTTTTACGTAAGTTATGATGCATAAGGACTATGGAATAGATCCCGCTCCTGTGTCCTAACCTTTGACCCCATTTCGCCCATTTTCAATAAGGTTTGTCGCCAGGTGGTCCCCTACCACATACTAAAATTTCATCGAAATCGAAACTTTTTTACGTTAGTTATGGCGCATAACAGCAGTGGAATGGATCCCTCTCCTATGTACTGACCTTTGACCCCATTTCGTTCACTTTGAATAGGGTTCCTTCCTAGGTGATCCCCTACCAGATACTAAAATTTCATCGAAATCTAACGGTTGTTACGCGAGTTATCGTGCTGACGGACATACGCACACAACGCGTGACGTAATGAGGCAGATGGGAATCGCGACCATCTGCCCGCCGCAAGAGTGTGACGTCATAAATCTTTAATAGGATCCACACACAACGTGTGACGTAAAGAGACAAATGGCGTGACCGCGCGCCAACATTCTCAAACGCGAGTTGTGACGTCATAAGATTTCTAAGCATTGGTAACATTAATGGAACAACGCCATCACTAAAAACGTTATAATTCGGGGTGGTTATTTAACCCACTAAACGAATTCTTCTAAAGTCGAGATCAAGCTAAATCGATTTCTAGTACCAGAAAACGGTAGGTTAACGACTTTCATCAAAATTCTTGGAGCCGTTTTCGAAATAAAATGAACATACATACATACATACATACAAGAATTGCTACTTTAAGGTGGACGTCAAGTAACTTTGCTTCCTATACTTCCAATGGAAAAACTTTTGTACACATTTTCTTCACAATTAATGCGTTCCCAAGGATGAAAATTTGAACATGGATTAAAATATCTTCATTTTATAACTTGCAATACTTAATATTTTCTAAAACATAACCATATTTATGCAATTCAACATTTGTTTGTCTACTGACTTCATCAAAGTACAGGTCCCGCCATCTTTTCTCTGGTTTCAACAACACCAAAGGAAAAGTTATTGATTTTTAATATAATTATGGTTATGTTTTAGAAAGTATTAAGTTTTCCAAGTTATAATATGAAGTTATTTTAGCCGCCTCGGTGGCGCAGTGGTCTAAGCGATGGCCTCTGATCATTCGTCCGTAAGGGGTCCGGGTTCGAATCCCGGTGAGGCATGGATGTTGTGTTTGTCTTACGGCACTGGCTCTCTCCTTCCCTGGAACCAGTGACCCTAAATTAGGGACGGGCGACTGCTTATAGCCCATTGAGTTGCTCACGGTGGTCGTTAAACCTCCAATCAAAAAAAAAAAAAAAAAAAAAAGTTATTTTAATCGATGCTCAAATTTTCATCCTTGGGAACACATTAATTGTGAAGGAAATGTGTACAAAAGTTTTTCCATTGGAAGTATAGGAAGCAAAATTACTTGACGTCCACCTTAATAATATCGGATAAGGACAATGGAATGGATCGCAATCCTATGTCCTGACCTTTGACCACATTTCGTCCATTTTCAATAAAGTTCGTCCCTAGTTGGTCCCCTACTACATACTAAAATTTCATCGAAATCGAAACATTTTTACGCACGTTATGACGCATAAGGGCAGTGGGATGCATCCCGATCTTATGTCCTGACCTTTGACCCCACTTCACCTATTTTGAGTAGGGTTCGTCCCCAGGCGGTCTCCTATCACATAGTAAACTTTCATTGAAATCGAACCATATTTACGCAAGTTATGACGCATAAGGGTAATGGAATGATCTCGCTCCTACGTCGTGGCCTTTGACTCCATTTGTCCCATTTTCAATACGGTTCGTCCCCGGGTAGTCCCCTACCACATACTAAAATATGATCGAAACCGGCCAATTTTTACGCCAGTTATCGTGTGGACAGACGGACGGACAAAGCTGGAGCATGTACGCTTCTTCAACCTACGGTTGGAAAGCGTAAAAAAGGAGAAGAGGAGCTTATTCGGATTTTTGACGTTCGGATTTTCGTCGCTCTACTGTATTAGTATAGTACCTTTTCTGATTCCGGCATCTTGATTTGCTACAATTCATTCATCATCTGAGATTTCTTCATCCATTTGTCTAATCAATATATTAATACCATTTCCTCGTGCATGACAAATCCATCAGTATTCAAGGCTAAAAAAAGTTCATGAACTTTTGCACGATATTAAAATCCTGTACATTTAAAAATCCGGTCGGGTTTCCATAAACCCATCATCAAATGATTGAACCAAACCCTAGCATGGGTATAGGCATATACAGCATATACATGTGTACACCACGTCATTCAAGGAAGTGACGTAATAAATCAATAACCGCCACCAGCATGGAAGGATCGCAGAACACCTTTAATAATAAATTCAGTCCTCATAATAATGGGATCAAGCAGATGTGACAAAAGTAACCTGTCAATCAGTTTACAACAGTAAAAAAAACACAGTTCGCCCACGTCAAACCCAATACAGTCCAAAAATGAAATAATTACAAACTACAAGGTATCGTCCACATTGGGTAGATCAACAGTCCATATTATGTTTCCAACGGTCCGCCAATAAAATAGGCATAAAGTCTGTGAAAACACAAATTTGTCCGCTACGGGCATCGAGCCCACGTCCCCTCACTCCGGAGTAAGTCACTCTCCCAACTGAGCTACGCGGACAGAACGGCTCACTGCAGATTTGTCGTTTTAACAAATGTTTTCACCTCTCTATTACGTCACATGTCATTACAACAAAGGTGTCCTTTTGACGTTATTACCGAAACTCTCTGTGAACAACTGTGATGATATAGAACATCGGAGTCACGATGATGGAAACATCTTCCCGCACCGGGGAATGTGAACCATCATATACAAAACTAGCGAAAGCTCTGAGTATGTTCTTAACAGCGTACTTATGTCCATGTAACCTGGTCCCCAAAGACCGTTTAGTGGATCCAACATAAAAGCTGTTAGGGGTGTCTTTATCGACGCTTTTCATTGGTATTCCATATACCACAAATTTTTCCATAACGGAGACTTGGCCACGATCACTTTTTACAAGATCGAAAATGTTGGTTGTACGAACTCCAAAGTCAATGTTATGCGACCTACAGATACCCTTAAGGAGGGGAGTTATCGTTGGAAAATATGTCATGGAGCCCGCGAACCTATGTGGGTGATAGCCCCTCTGAAGAGTAGTAGCTCCGTCTTGTCTATTCTTCGTAAGAACGGTACGAACAGTCGACTGTGCAAAACCGTGGGATAGCAATATTATACAGCTCAGCAATTTCCAGGTTGCGTCTTTGGTTACTGGATGAATGGGTGAAGGTTTTCCCCAACATAAAGCTAATTGACGATAATTTATAACTGTTAGGGTGAGTTAAGGAGGCCGTTATCATCGTAGATATGGATGATGCCTTCCTAAACACCAAATACTGCAATGAGCCAGTAACCATGTCTCTTTCCGGTATGAAATCTAGAAATGGTAGGCTGCTCTCGACCCGCAGTTTAACAGTGAATTTTATCGATTGGTATTGAGATGACATGCGTTTCGCGAATAAGTTCAGCTCGTCCCTACCGTAACCCTACCGTACCGTGGTTCCAAAAAACAAGCACGTCGTCAACATATCTCATATAAAAACATGGACTAGGTCTAAAGTCATGCAAAACTTTTTCTTCGATGCGTTGCAATATGATTTCAGCCGCCCCGGTGGCGCAGTGGTCTAAGCGATGGCCTCGGATCATTCGCCCGAAAGGGGTCCGGGTTCGAGTCACGGTGAGGCATAGATCTTGTGTTTGTCTTAAGGCACTGGCTCTCTCTCCCTTCCCTGGAACCAGTGACCGTAAATTAAGGACGAGCGACTACTTATAGCCCACTGAGTTGCTCACGGTCGTTGTTAAACCTCGAATAAAAAAATTATGATTTCAGTCAATACTGGAGACAGGGGCGACCCCATAGGGGCTCCCTCGGTTTGGCAATATATGGTGTTATTAAACTTATAAAAAAATGAACGATTTTGTACCAATTTTAATGCAGCAAAAACCGAGTGAACGGCATCAGGGTCATGTCGCAAATCTAATAGCTTCGAAGAAATTATGTCGTGAACTTCTGACAAAGGGACGTTCGGGAATAAAGCAGCAACAACTCTTCGGTAAAATTAAGACCCATAAAGAAAGCCACGCATTGTGTCCCTTAGTTTCAGATTTTGCGGCTCCTACTCAACCTCTGGAAAAGGCCCTCGCCACTTTTCTTAAGCCTTTAATTAATGACTCACCTTACTCTGTTAAAACTTCGGACGAGCCGCCCCGGTGGCGCAGTGGTCTGAGCGATAGCTTCTGATCATTCGTCCGAAAGGGGTCCGAGTTCGAATCCCGGTGAGGCACGGATGCTGAGTTTTACTTTATAACCCCATAAAATATGCGCCAAATCGGAATGCTTAGTCCCCCTCCAACCCCCGAACTTCAAAGCATGGGACGCTCTACAGCTTTTGTCGAGTTGTACTTTGAAAACCCTCAAAATCTGGCAGAGATAAGAATTGTCGTTGTTGTTTTTTTTTCTTTCTTTTTTTTTTGTATTTTATATTTTTGGGAAACCGCATAGTAATAATACAGAAAAAGGAAAGCAAGAATCTTACAGCTCTATAATACACTAAATATCTCAATTAAAAGAAACGCGAAATTATGAGAGTCGCTATGAGTCACAACTGGGAATGTTTGCGCAGATCAGTCAAAAGGACGATTATTATACGGTCCCCTAATATCTTTGTGGCCAACTATCCGGGTGGCCAGCTCCCCGGTGGTCAGTTCTCTTACACCCCGGGAAAGCAGCTACGCTAAAGGACTTAAGACCCCTTTTCACAGCCATAGCAATAGTTCCTATACATGTACGAGTGTGAAAGAAGTAGTTCAATGAATGGAATTTTTATACCAGTGTGGATAAAGTGTCATGTGCAATATTTGCAAAAAAATAAAAATAAAAAACGAGATGCCCAGAAGGAAACTTCCAATCGAGATGAAAATTGGTATGTGCAATGTCCATGTGTAGAAAAGGAAATGATTGCAATTCGAGAGCAGTAGGAAAAATGAGAATCCCTTCTTCAGTACTTCGAAAAAATAAATGTGTGTAATGTTCCATTCCACACACCAAATTGTCTAGGATATCTCAAATGCACGTTCTTCATCGGATGACTGCCTACAGCGACACATGGTACCGGCTGACCGGTGGACCATGCCCCCGGCCCTCTTATACAGAGGGGGGATGTGACGTGCCTGCACCGCAGGACCCACATGAGGCAAAGGCAGATAGCAAAGAGAGCATACGTCCTCGTAGCTCAGTTGGGGAAGCGACTTACTCCGGCGTGGACAAAAATGACGGAGAAATTTACTTCGTCATAACTAGTAAATAAAACGTTAAAGGATTTCTGTATCTACAAACAGGAGAAATCAAGGACGTATGCCTTTCAGCTTTGTTTTTAAAACAAGTTTCATATAAAAAATACAAAAGCTAGCACGAGTATAGATGTTGTACGAAAGATAAAGCAACAAAACCAGATGTTACATATAAATAAACAAAACATAAAAATAAGACCGCCACAAGTGATATTCGTATCACACAAAAAACATGAATTTGAAACAAAACAAATGAGAGAAAATTTATTGTTTGAAATATAAAAGCAAGCAAACGTAAGTAGCTGGTCTACTGATGCTGGTATCGTAAATCATATAACGAATAAGTGAGACTTTTTTACGCTTTCCAACCGTAGGTTGGAGAAATGGATATGCTCCAGCTTTGTCCGTCTGTTTGTCTGTCTGTATGTCAGCACAATAACTGTAACGTATACTCTAGATTCAGTTTCTTTTTGATTTTACTATCTCTTGTTATTTTATTTTCCTATGCAAATTATCTTCTCACTTAACGAGATGTTGTTTCTCCCGCTGAATTATATGTGGCAACAAGTGTAAGTCATGACGTGGTGGTATGCAGTATATATATATATATAGGCGCGCTCAAGTACACCAGAGAGCTTCGTTTTATATGTGATAGGTTCTTCCTGATTATTGATATGCGATTTACCTACTTTTCTACGATAGTACGAAAGTTCGGGCTATCAGTAGTTGTGTTATTTTGGAGTGTGTATTTGAGTAATACCAGGAGCTCCCCAATAAAAGGTTAAAAGTGAGTACGTTTACTTAGTTCATTTTATTGTCAGACCTCTGTCTGGCCGTTAAGTCTATTTCATTGAGTGTTTACGTTAAGTTCAGGGAATATTGTGCTTACCGCTCTAATACGGAGCCTTCAAGGTACTAATGTACTAAAACCGAAGTTATATTACTGATATTCAAGATAATGAGGAACGCTGAGTAAAAAATAAATTCCATATTCTTGGAATTTATTGCACGTGCGTGTCTTACCTAAGCAAACTCTAGCACTTTGAAGATTAAGCACACTTTAGCTACGTCAAGTAACCTTTCAATAACCCTAACGTGACTTAACGTAAGCTTTCCTGCAGTACACGTCCAGCCGGAGAATTTTATTCATTATATAACTTGTGTAAAAATGGTTCGATTTCGATTAAATTTTAACATGCAGTAGGTGACAACCTGGGGACGAACCCTATTGAAAATGGGAGAAATGGGGTCAAAGGTCAGGACATAGGAGCGGGATCTATTCCATCGCCCTTATAGTTCATAACTTACGTAAAAATGCTTCGATTGCGAAAAAAGTTATCTTGTTGTTCCGGAGGTATACTGAACCAATTCTGTTGAATACCATCGAAATGGAGTCAAAGGTCAGCTAAAGTAAAAGGGGAGCGAGATTTATTCCACAGCCATTAATTATCCCCATAACTTGAGTAATAAGTTGAGTAATGATTCCTGGTATGTTCGAAAGCGTATCATAATCAATGCATTGCATGATTTTACTAACTTGTTTTAAACACTCAGCAAAAACAGCTGATGAGCACACTACCGAAAGATCCCGGAAATCTTCGAGATCAGAGTATTTGGCATATGTAGCAGCACTCAACCGGAGTATTTGGTACATGTAACAAGATTCAAGAACCACAGATTGCGAAAAATATTCCAAAACGTGGAATTCGTTATATAAAGGAGTTCAGTAGTTTGAAGCAACAAAAGAACTTAATGCATTAAAGAAAAATGATTCATGAAATCCGTCTGTGGAGTACCCCGGATTTCCTTATCGGGGTGGCCCAAAATATTGAAGATGTAAATAAAAGTATCCCGGAAAAAACATCTCCCAAAATAGTAGTAAGTCATAAAGATATCTCCGCAGTGGCGTAGAGCGAGATGGTGCAGTTACATTAGGGCCCCAACCAAACACGGCTCATTGCCGTCTAACGATAAATTACGGAAAGGACGAAAGGTAGCAATGAAAAATTGATGATAATACGACATAACCTTACAATGATTATATTTTGTGATAATTTGGCGATTCACTCAAAGGTGAATCACAAAATTCATCACACAATAAGCCAATGGAAGACAATGGTGATACGTGTAATTATCGTGCATTATTCATTATCATGATCATATGTAGAGGATTTTAGGAAGGTAGTGTCTAACCCCAGGTCTTAAACAACCCTTAGAAATAGGAAACTAGGAGATTTGGGCTAGAGCGCCCGATAGGAAAGTGACACGGAAGCGAAGTAGAAAGGGGGAGGAAGACGCCCTTATTTATTACCGGGGGACCAGTATCCGGCGTCCGACGGCTTAACGTGCCCATCCGACGCAAGGCGGATATTTAGTGGATCGAGCCTTCGTACCTATCTGGGATCGAGCCTGAGGCCCTTTCCGTGGCAGTCACGAACGTTGCCCACTAGGCCACCCGCGGCCCTATCGTGCATTATTGCCGTCATTGAACGCTACATATATAGTGTTCAATGACGGCAATAATGTCAGGTTGGATTAGTTATTTTAATTATTGCGAAAATAATTCGAAAATGTATGCTTTCCCGCCTTCTCTTTCCCTCGTTTCGTATACCTTTTGTTTTTGACGATTCCTGTGCCTGTGGGCCCCAACTGAACGTTTTCAATCAAAATTAGAATACATCAAAACGTATTTACGAAGCACAATTTCGGGAGAACGGCTTTGTGGCTTTTCTTTCTTGTCAACTGAGAATGAAATTGCATGAAAATTGGACGTTTCCCAGATAATTGACGTCTTTACACAACAGAAAACAAGGAGATATTTCCTTTAGTGTTGATTGGAACATTAATGTGAGTAGACAACCTTATATGTCGCATTCTGTACTTCGGACTGCATGACGACTGACATAGTATGTAAGGAAATGCTGTATGTAAAATGAGATTATTATTATTTTTTTGATTGGAGGTTTAGCGACCACCATGAGCAACTCAATGGCCTATAACCAGTCGCCCGTCCTTAATTTGGGACCACTGGTCCCAAAGGAAGGGAGAGAGCCAGTGCCGTAAGACAAGCGCAACATCCATGCCTAACCGGGATCCGAACCCGGACATCTTCCGGACGAATGATCAGAAGCCATCGCTTAGACCACATCGCCACTGGGTCGGCTAAACGAAATTAGCGGCAATCCGCCTAGACATACCTGATACGTATCACTGTAGGGTATTTCTACGGAAACAGCTGGACCCACTACATGATTCTCTACCTGGGTCTCAACATTACGAGCTACGCTACTGTATCTCTGCCATATTAAAGGGCGTATCCAATGGTTCGTAAAATATTTATTTAAAAACATATACAAACACATTTAAAAGTAAGCAGCCAAAAACGAAGAATGAAGGACTAAGTGATACCTCATGGGGAGGGCCTGGGCACCTGGGCCACTCTCATAACTATACTAAAACCCCGAAATTTCTTGACGTAGAATACAAATAAAACTTTCCAAGCTTTCGCATATCAACCAGATGGCTTTTTCAAGGAAGGTAGACAGCTAACTGCAAACCGGATAACAGAACGATTCAACAATTTGAACCCGGTGACTTGACTAGACAATAAATGAACAGGAGCAAACGTGATATTTCAAAAAAACGAGGTCACGTTGGTTGGACACTTGGTACTATGGTAAAAAACGCAGCCTTATTTGAAGAATTGATTCAAAATACACGACAACTCCAGAGAGACGCTATCACTGCAAGCCTCGCAGTTGGTCAAGATTTCCAAAGTTTCGCGAATGGCAGTAGATTTGGGTGTGGAATACGAAGCTAATTTCTTTACATCACACCATATAGGATCGGCGGACTTGAACTTGACTTCTCTTGAGAAGGCAATATATATAAGGCTTGTATCCCTTTTATGTTCACTGATTCTAATTCCAAACGAACGTTTGGTCATTCCTATGTATTACCCCTGGAGCCGTCCGGATATTTTAGTGGAATGGCATAAATACCTGCTTCATCGAGAAGAGGGAGCTTGTCAATATTTCTCTTAAGCATCGTACACTGGTGTGCAAAAATTAAGGACGAAAAGAAGAAATTAGCATAACAGCGGAACGCTGATTCTAAGGCAGAACGGACCGAAAGGCCACTCAGGAGATAGACTAGGGTCCGGTACGGTAGGGCATGCGCATATGTGCAGCATGAAGTAGGGGGAGTGTCAGAAGGGTATAAAGCACACAGGCGGTGTACGCTCAGCAATTCGGTGAAAGCTATTGCACGGTGTACATCGGTTTGAACGACGTCTAGTTGCTGCCACCGTGTTATATGGCCAAAAGGCAATCCAGTAGACGACATCTGGATGAATTTACCCGAGGTCGCCTCATTGGGAAGTTGGAAGAAGGTCGAAGTGTGACTAGTGTGGCCGAGGAGTTCGGGATCGCTCACAGCATCGTTTCACGAGTTTGGAGAGCAATTCAAACGACAGAAACAGCTGTCAA
The DNA here is from genome assembly GCA_039090855.1 of Macrothele yani. Classification (NCBI taxonomy): domain Eukaryota; kingdom Metazoa; phylum Arthropoda; class Arachnida; order Araneae; family Macrothelidae; genus Macrothele; species Macrothele yani. The sequence goes on from CM077006.1 coordinate 64,408,431, forward strand.
GAGTTTAGCAGTGGTCGTTCACGAGCAACCATGGCGGCGGACGACCGGGATATTGTCCTACAGGCGAGAAGAGACAGACGGCACACAGCGGGAGAAATCGCAAGGCACATGCAACAGACAACTGGACGTCCGTTATGATGTTTTACCCTGGTCAGGAGGCTGCACAAAGGTGGTCTATTTGCACGACGATCAGTACGGTGTGTGCCATTAACGCCTGCTCATCGGAGACGGTGGTTTTTCTGGTGCCAGGAGCACAAGAACTGGACACATCAGCAATGGGGTCGAGTTCTCTTTACGGATGAGAGCCGATTTAGTCTGACGAGCGATTCTGGACGTATTCACACCTGGAGAGAGCAGGGAACACGCAATCACACCTCCAATATCATCGAAAGGGACCAGTTTGGAGGAGGCGGAGTTCTCGTTTGGGGCGGTATCATGCTTGGTAGCCGTACTGACATCCACATCTCCCAAGGAGGCTCAGTCACTGGTGTCCGCTATTGTACCGAGGTTCTCCTGTCTCACCTGCGTCTGTTTAGAGGTGCTGTGGGCCCTGAGTTCTTTTTCATGGACGACAACGCTACACCTCATCGTACAGTGGCTGTCGCAGAGCTGTTGGAGAGTGAAGATATTCAACGCATGGATTGGCCCGCATGGTCCACGGACCTAAATCCAATCGAACACGTGTGGGACCTTCTCGGGAGACGCTTGGCAGCACGTCACCAGCCGCCAGCAACGATTCCGCAGCTGCGATTGGCGCTACAAGAGGAATGGGCAGCGATACCTCAACAGCTCCTTGACAACCTCGTCCTCAGCACGAACAGACGTTGTATATCCTGCAACGCAGTCAGAGGTGATCATATCCCCTACTAAAGACTGGATTTTTCTTTGCAGCCGCCTGTCACATGAACGTTTCTGTCATCTGTCTAGTTGTGCTCAAAGCTACCTTTTCAATAAAGTGCCTTTGTATCCTTTGGATTCCTTGTTTGGACGGTTTTGCTCACTTGTCCCATATTCTTACGTCTTGGGGATCTTATGGCATGATTTGAGTCGATGTGGAGCACTGCTGCACGACGTTATATTCGAAAAACCGTCGCGTCTTTAATTTTTGCACGCAAGTGTATATAAAGATGCCCGAGACCTTATGCCGACACCGAAGTTCATCCTCCTGAGCGCGTTTTTCCGTTAATAGGAAGCATTTGGTATGTAGGGAATAGAGCCCAGGTAGCGAAGTTGCGGCATAAAAATATTAGCACGGCTGGTTCTGGCTTTCTCGATTAAGTTATGCATCTGGTCCGACGTATATTCTGCCTCAGTGGCTAATTCGACTATTTTTTTAGTTCTGATTGTTTAGAACCGACATCGGATGTGACAGCGAAGGCTCTTTTAATTCGAGAACGGAAGAAGGCGGTCTTGTAATCATCAGGCAGAATGAACTGCGGAGCATCAGGTTGGGAACGGAGGTGGGAATATAATAGACTTCCGTATGTATGCGATTTGCTCACTGAGACGTCGAGATAAGATAAGGTACCATTGTGTTCAAGCTCCATGGTGAAATTGATCGTAGGGTGTATATAATTTATTTTATCGAGTAAAAACGGAGTCTCCTTTCCGTGTGGCCATATGAAAAATACGTCGTCTGCATATCGTAACCAGGTGGTAGAGGCCATGGGGTGATGTTGGTGAATATATGTTTCTCAATGGGGCGAAGTATTGCTACTGCGAGGACGGCTGAAAGCAAAGATTCCATCGGAGCGTCATTTACTTGTTTATAAATTTGCCCTCGGAAACTGAAGTAGCTGGAATTCGAGACCAAGTTCATTAATTTGAAGATGTTGAGGCAAGACTCTTGAGAATAAACTGATGAATTAGATGTAGCCTCTTTCAATGTTCTGATGGCTTCCGGACGGGGATCGATAGATAAAGAGAAACTACGTCGAAACTGCCGATCATGTCGTGTTGTTGAGCAGTGAGCTGCTTGATTTTCGTGATAAAATCTAGAGTGGAAGTTATTATAAAGTCCAACTCCGGTAGATGATTAGTTAGGAATTTGGATAATGCTTTCTCTAGATGGTACGTCGGTGCGGATCTTCTGGACACGGTCGGTCTCAATGGATATTGCCGGGCTTGTGTTGTTTAAGTCTGCCGAAGAGTTTTGGGATCTGAGAGCCAGGCGGTAATTTGGCGGATTTCTTGAGATCATCTGGAATAGCAGTTAACCTTGCTACCCTTTTTACCTATGCAATCCAAGAATTTAGAGGATTTCTTCGTAAGATTCCAGAATCGGCTATAAGTTCTTCTTTTTTCGTAAGATTCCAGAATCGGCTATAAGTTCTTCTTTCTTCGTAAGATTCCAGAATCGGCTATAAGTTCTTCTTTCTTCGTAAGATTCCAGAATCGGCTATAAGTTCTTCTTTCTTCGTAAGATTCCAGAATCGGCTGTAAGTTCTTCTTTCTTCGTAAGATTCCAGAATCGGATATAAATTCTTCTAGTTTTTTATTATAATCCGCTGTGTCCATTATCGCTATCTGGCCAGATTTGTCCGTTAGCGTCAGAATTATGGAGTGGTCATTTCTGAGGTTGGAAATCGTCCTTGGAATTTTTAAATTATTAAGTGATTGCTTCTGGTTGTACCACGATTTTAACCTAGAGCAACACAGTTGGCGTAGTTCGTCTTTGTTGTCTTCTGGAATTCGCGATATTATGGTCTCAAACTCAGAAACGACGCTTTTTTGGGTTCGGTGTCGATCGGAAGCAGAACTTTGGTCCAAGTTCCAAAACTTTAGTTTCCTCTCGGGTGAGCGTTCGGTTAGAAATATTGACAAAACGAATGGTGAAATCTTTACGTTTATGAGTCTGGGAAGACTTCAGGTAATACAGTTTCTTGCTGTGTCTGGATGAAAAGGAAGACTGGAGTTTTTCGACTAACATATCCACCCGGAGGGTAAGGTTGTTGAAGATAATACGGCAACAAAACCTATGCAACTTCATATACAGGTTATAGCACTTGATTTCTAATGGCATGACGTCCTCTCTTCTCAGATTCACTGCCCTTGACAAGGTCTGGCGAAGAAATTTGTCCTTTTTCTTCTCGAACCATGATCCTTTTACTTACGTCTGGACATTAAGGAACTTTGGGATCAAGCCCAATGTCCTGCAAGCGGTTAGGAAGTCAAGATGGGACCGTTTCTTCTCCAGTTTGAGTCTAAGCTGTCGAAATAATATGAGCATTAATACGATGCGATTTGTGCACAATAACAGAAAAATTATCAGCAAGCAAAGAAATTAAGTTAAAGTAAATTTGAGTTTACACATTTATGACATGGCACTTATTTATTACCTTGAAATTCAAACTGAGAAAGAAGTAAACAGAAGCTCAATCAAATTAACAAAACACAAAAGAATCAAGAATTGCCACAAAGAAGTGAAAAAGAAAGCTAGCTGCCTCTGTTCAGTAATTACAGAAAGAATGATCGAGAAGGAAAATTCACTCGTAGATTTCATTACGATGTTACCAGAGCTATGATATGCTTATCGACACCATCAGGACTCATATCTCAAGAGTTATAACAATTACGGGGGAAGAAAAGGAGTGAAACTTTCTACTGAAGATTGGAAAATCATTATGAGACTCTGACTCACACGTTATCTAAAGGCAACAATGAATTTTAAGATAACTGAGTTTCAAGGAACCATTCATGCTAATAAGATATTCGAATGCCTACTGGTCGAAAGATAGATAGAGAGGAAAGTTAAAGCGGATCCACATAAAATTTCTGCCCTATGTTTTCAATGGTAAAAACTTCTGTAGACATTTTCTTCGCAATTAATGCATTCCCAAGAATGAAAATTTGTACATCGATCAAAAAACTTTAAATTATAGCCTGGTATTCTTAACATTTGTTAAAACTTAACCATAATTACATTAAAATTCAATAATTTTTCCTCGGATAGTGTTTGCGATCTGCTAACAAATTGCGCCACCTGTACATATCGCTTCTGAACTGTAATCATGTCGCGTTTTTTTCAATAATTTCATTAAATTTCGGAATGGAATCAAAATTTGAATCAATCCATGCGACAGTCTGAAATGTTTAGAATGATTTGAGCAACTTAGATAACATTTTCTGAGAATAATTTAGTTTAAAATGTCGCAGAATGAGCTTGCTGGTTTATTTCGGAATTAGAAATCTGCAGTACCTACAGTTCCGTTGACATTTTCAGCTAATTATTGTCAAAAAATTTAATCTAAGTGGCTCAAATCATTATAAACATTCCAGACTATCGCATGCGTAGATCCAAATTTTGTTTCCATTCCAAAAATTAATAAAACTATTGAAAAAATGCGACATGATTACAATTAGGAAACGATATGTATAGGTGGCGCCATCTATTAGCACATCGCAAACACTACCCGAGGAAAAATTATTGATTTCTAATATACACTGCTGGCCACCCAAAATACAACACCAAGAAGGAAGCATCCGATTGGCCTGAAATTCGCAACATACGTCACCCGCGAGAGGACATGCAAACGATTAGCATTGCAGGGCATATGCAAATCATGTGCGCCCGGCACGCCACTGCGAAACACTATACGAAGGGTGCACAGAAGGCGGGGTGTAAGTACTGGAAGTGTGTTGTGCTGCCGGACCTGTGCACGGGAAGCTTCCTGATGTCTCGTCGCAGAATACGGCAGTCATTCCAGCACGTTTCGGAGTTCGACAGAGGACGAATAGTGGCTTATCGAGACAGTGGTTTATCGTACCGAGACATCGGCGCCCGTGTGGGACGACATCCAGCAACAGTGAGGCGAGTATGGATTCAGTGGGTGCAAGAGGGACGGACGGACCGACGTGAGCGATTGCCGCAGCCGCTGCACACCACCGAACGAGAGAACCGGCATGTTGTGCGGCAGGCATTGACTACTCGCACCGCTACATCACGAACGTTAGCGCAGGAATTAGGGTGTGTTGCGCAACAACATGTGTCAGCACGTACCGTTCGACGTCGTCTGCAGGAGCGGGGACTTGTCGCACGGCGGCCATTGCTCCGATTACCATTGACGTTACACCACCGGCGAGTGCGGCGACAGTGGGCCGTTGAACGCCGCACCTGGACTACGGAATGACACGACATTGTCTTCTCCGACGAATCCCGCTTTTTCCTGCAACACCACGATGGTCGGATCTGCGTGTGGCGGCACCGCTGCGAGAGACTGTTTGACACCTGCATTATGCATCGCCATACCGGTCCGTCGCCTGGAGTTATGGGTTGGGGCGCAATTGGATATCACACCCGCAGCCCTCTGGTATGCATCGCCGGTACACTCAACAGCCACCGCTACATCTCCGACGTTTTGGAGCTTGCAGTCCTCCCTTACCTGCAGGACCTGCCAGCGGCCACGTTTCAACAGGACAAGTGCGCCCGCTCGTGGCACGCATTGTGCAACAATTCTTCACGGCCCACCAGGTGTCACTGCTGCCGTGGCCCACCTGTTCTCCCGATATGTCGCCCATCAAACACGTCTGGTCGCTGATCGGCAACCAAGTGGCCCGGCAAGAACCATCCGTGGCTACGCCTGATAAACTGTGGCTACGTGTGGAAGCAGCCTGGACCGACATACCCCAAGCCCACATCCAAAGCCTCTTTCGTTCGACGCCGCGGCGTGTAACGGCCGTTATTGCCAGCCATGGGGTCCACACGAACTATTGATGTCAGCGTGTTCCGCAAGTCGCACGGGCCTGTAAGCTCAATCATTTCATCTTTGTATCTGTTGTTTTGTGTCTAGTAAATCTGGCTTTGCTATCTCGTGTCCTTCTTGGTGTTGCATTTTGGGTAGCCAGCAGTGTAATTACGGTTAAGTTTCAAAATAACACTAGGCTATAATTATGAAGCTTAACCATAATTATGTTAAGTGTTTAGCAAATATTAATTACGTTAGACTACAATTTAAACTTATTTTTATCGATGTGCAAATTTTCATCTTTGGGAATACATAATTGCACAGAAAATGTTTACAGAATTTTTTACCATTGGAAATATTGGGCAGAATTTTTAAGTGGATACACCTTAATACCTGCATAAGTTTCTGTTTCAGGAGAAAATGTAATCAGCTAGGCAAACCAAAAACAGGCACTGTATTTTAATTTTCAACAGAAGCTGAAATATAATATTTCAACAGCATAAACTAATAAGGAAGTGAAATGGAATATACTATTCAAAGAAATGGGGACAGCAAAGTGCTAAAATAGCGTATGATGAAAAATCAACAATTCACTTAATCCGAAGTTAAGGTATATGTGCAAGAATCGAGAACACAGATGCCGTAAAGGACTTGCAGCGATCTCTTGCAAAAAGCCATAATAAGATCACTGTTATATTTTAGAAAACCTTTCAGTCATTGTATTGGAAAGTAAGATTAATGAGGAATCTCTTGATCAACCTTTAATTTTCTGTCCAGATTTTCGTCTTTGCCAATGTACCTTCAGAGCTGAGATTCAGGGTAGAAGAACTAGCCAATTAGAGCTAAGAGATGAACCTGCAGAATTAAAAAATCATGTACAAGAATTCGTTAGAAAAGAGAGCGGTTTAGAAGATAATACAGGATTGGAACAAATTGATGCTTGTTGCATTAATAAATTTCGATAAATGGCAGTTTCAAAGCAGGGTAATTAAATAAGGGTTTTAATCTCGGATGAAGTGCTTTTGGAAAGAGCAGCATAATTTCTATGATAAATTCTCCCTCTGTGCCGTAAAAAGAAATATTCGGTCAGTATATCTTCCTGGTTCACAACTTTTCAAAATAATTTGTGAACATCTATAAACTTATGCATTCGATAAAACCATTTTGTAAATGTCTCTTCCCATGTTTGTTTTGGAAGACTGTCAATTGCCTCAAAATAAGCAGCTAGGCTCTCTTCATCACACGAAAATCAACGTCCACGCAGGGTTTCCTTGACTTCTGGAAACAAGAAGTCACAAGGTGCCAAATCAGAAGAATAAGCTGCACGAGGCAAAACTCATACGCCTTCTGTTGCCACAAAAACAACTGTCTAGGCTTCAGTGTGAGCCGATGCATTGTCGTGGAGCAACAGGTGCTCATTTTTCGATATTGGGTTGTTTTTCTTCCATTCTGTGATGATCTTTGGAAGACATTGAGTGGTATACCAATTAACAGTAACAGTTCTTTGATTTTCAAAGACAACAGCTGTCACATGTCCTATTTAATAGAAAAAGGACGCTACTAATTTGTTCTATGCACTGCGGATTCATCTGACTTAGGTTGGAGGTAGGTCACCTATGAAGCACCAGACTCTTTACTATTCCTTTATTTCCGGATCATAGTGATATATCCATGACTCATCGCCAGTTACGATGTTGTAGGTGTCTTTATAACATCCTTCTCTGAATTTAGACAGCATGAATTGGCTCCATTCAACTCGGCTTGTCTTCTGCTTGTCCGTGAGTGAATGAGGCACCGAACGGACATATCGCTTCCTGACATGCAAATGGTCATGAATGCTGTTTTGTGCAACTATTTCATGATATGTCACACGAAGATCTTCTTTGATAAATTTTATTTTTTTACAGCATCAATGTTTTCAGTCGTTACTGCGGTATGGGGCCGACTACAGCAAAGGTCATTTTCCAAAGATTTTTTCCCCTCTTAAATTCACGAAACCAGTTTCTAACTACATCAACAGAAGGAGCAGACTCTGGAAAGATATTTGATAGCTATTCAGAACACTGCTGTGCACCTAAACCTTTTTTAAAATCATGTAAAATCGTAGCACGAAAATCACGTCTCGACAGCTCCATTTCAGCTCGCCAAATGAGATCAGCTGCATTCCATTTTCCTGCCACGTCAGCGAAATCTGGTCTGAGCATGTGACCACCGCGCCCTCTATTGGCCAATACAAACACGTGTTTCCTAACTACTTTGTTTCATTGTCGGCAGACAAAGCGTTCAGCAACAGCTAATAACTTTCGGTACAGCCTCCGTATTTACATGTTCAAAGAGTATATAAAACGTCCCCGCCTTCCTGCTAATTTGAAAAATAAGGGAGCAAACTATCAACCATTTTATAGCTCCAACATTGCTGATATGGTATAAATACGACAGTCAGTTTTCTAGAGCAATTATAGGCACCCAAGTTCAAAATATCGTTATGTTTAGATGGTTCGGGCATGCATGTCGTATTTGAGAAAAGGGTTGATGTTATATGTATTATAAAGCAGCTCGCTGATTTCGCATCAAAGGGAAGTGTTAAAGGAAGGTGAACTGATAGTATAAAATGAGCAAGTAAGGATAGAGGTAGGAAATCTTACAATGAACAGATACATATAATGGGAGAGAGAACGAGACAAAGCTTGTAGACAATCACGTCATTGTTTTTAATTATCTTCAGTTTTTGTTCTCGAAGTTTATGTTTTGCTCCTCACTAACCTGAATGCCTCCAAGTGTAAAAGCGAAAATGTTTGCATATATGTATGTGTTCATATGGCACCTACTTTTATAAGGTAATGTGCCACCAGTAAATGATGCACACCTCCGCCATTTTATTTGGGACTGGAGCGACTTCCTTTTGGCTGATGTACTCTTTCGTAAGCATTTCGTGTTCTCTTAGGAGTACGCAAAAGTTTCAGCCGCCCCCGCTAACGGGCGCTGTAGGGGTCTAACGAGCCGTCGACCCGGGCTGTCAGTTCGTACGTGAAGCCAAGCATGGCGCGGTCGATGAAGTTCATTTGCGGCACTGTTTGTTATTCATGTTTAATTTATGAAAAAGTGCGAGTGAAGCATACGGTTCAATATGTCAGGCGTATGGCGAAATGGTTATCGGTGAGCAGACGTGTCGAGAATGGTTTGCCAGGTTTAAGAAAGGTAATCTAAGCTTGGAAGACAAGCCACGTGCAGGTAGACCGCCGCAGGAACTCGCAGACGACGAGCTGGAATCGCTGTTGCAAGAGCATGCCACACAATCCACCACGCAACTGACGAAGCGTTTGAAGGTGGCTCAATTGACGGTGGTACGGCGTCTACAGGCCTTGAGGAGGAACCAAAAGATTGGCAAGTGGGTTCCGTGTACTTTAACAGAGCGTAATATTGGTCAACGATTAAGCATCTGCATGTCTTGCTGAAGAGGTTTGTAACGTATACTCTAGATTCACTTTCCTTTTGATTTTTACTATCTCTGGTTATTTTATTTTACTATGTAAATTATCTTCTTACTGAACGAGATGTTATTTCACCCGCTGAATGAGATCTGGCAATGAGTGTAAGTCATGACGTGGTGGTAGCCAGTATAAATAGGCGCGTTCAACGATACGTAGAGAGAGCTGTTGTTGTATAGGGAGAGCGTTTGTTTATGTGGAAAAGAGCTGTTGTTGTATGGTGAGAGCTTTGTTTCGTGTGTAAAGAGATCTTCGTTTATGTGAGAGCCAGATATCGAGTAGTTGTGTGACCGATGAAGTGAGTGTGGATAAATAATAGAAGTTTAATAAATAAAAGATTGTATTAGTAAGTGGGATGTAAGGTCAGGTGATGCGTAACATCACAGCCTCTCCTTGACAAATGTCAACCCCGCCTTCTCGTGGTGCATCCTGTTCCCACTAAAGGGGCTCTGACGACCGCCCATAGCGGTATAACTATACCATCGGGATCAGAGGAAATGCTATCCCACACTCACCAACCCGCTTGGCCAGCGTGGTGAGTTATGGCCAAACCCCTCCAAAATGATTCCACAACTTAAATCTTGGCCCTCAGTCTCCGGCAGCTGGAATGTACCTGGCCAAGGCAGCGGCCAGTGCGACATGAAGGCAGAGGGTGCTAAGAATCCCCGGAGGACCGGACTAGGCTGCCATCTGATGCTGACCTTGGCTACTTACAATGGACGCTCCCTATCTTCTGATTCAAGGCTTCTTGAATTGGAAGAGGAACTACAAAGGATCAAGTGGGACATCGTGGGGCTAAGTGAGGTAAGGAGAAAAGGAGAAGATCTCATCGAACTGAAAAGTGGACATCTCTTCTACTATCGTGGGACAGATACTGGCAGAACTAGTGGTGTTGGATTTATAATAAACAAGAAACTGAAGGACAAAGTTGTAGAAGTTGAAAGTTCCTCTGACAGAGCTGCACGACTTGTTATCCAACTCTCGAAAAGATACCAGGCTCAGATTATTCAAACTTATGCACCCACCACAAGTCATCCTGAAGAAGAAATTGAAGAATTTTATGAGGAAATTTGTCATCTAAATAATAAAGGTAAGCAGCATTTGAAGATAATTATGGGAGATTTCAATGCAAAAATAGGGCAACGGCAACAGAATGAAACTTCAGTAGGTAAATTCGGTCATGGCAACAGAAACCAGCGTGGAAATACTCTCGTTGAGTTTGCAGAGGCAGAAGGGTTTTTCATCTTGAACTCCTTTTCAAGAAAAAGCCACACAGGAAATGGACATGGAGACATCCAAATGGGACGACAAGTGAAATTGATTTTATTATGTGTAACAAAAAATTCGTCATAGAAGACTGCAGTGTGCTAAACAAGTTCAACACAGGTAGTGACCATAGATTGGTGAGATGTAAGATGCACCTCAACACTAAACTTGAACGTGGCAAGCTCATAGGACAAACAAAATCTATTGACATAACCAACCTTAAAAAACACCATAATACCTTCAAGTTAGAACTGAAGAACAGGTTCTCTGCTTTAGAAGGCCTAACATCGGAAGAAGTGGACATCTCTGAAGTTAACAGAAAAGTAACCAAAGCTCTTATGGAAACAGCAACAAAATTAGCTGGGTCTAAGAACAAGTTGCATGTGAACAAATTATCAGGAAAAACCAAAATGTTGATGCAAAAAAGAAGAGAGATGAGGACAACTAAAGAAGATGTGACTTCCAAAGTGGAATATATAGAGCTATGCAAGACAGTAAGAAAAAGTATCACTGAAGACGTAAGGAAATTCAACTGTGAACTAGTGAGGAAAGCAATTGAAAACAACCAAAGCCTAAAGATAGCAAAGGGACATCTCAGTAAGGGAAGAAAACAGATTATGGCACTGAGAAAAGAAGATGGTTCTGTAACAAGAAATAGAGGCGAAATTTTGACAAGAGTGAAAGATTTCTACTCCAAATTATATGAAAGGGATGATATATGCACTCCAGACATCATGAAAGATACCAGTACCAGAGTTCCTCCAGTCCTTCCAGCAGAAGTTGCACATGCAATCAAGAACATGAAGCGAGGAAAAGCTCCAGGAGAAGATGGAATTACTGTAGACATCATACAAGAAGCAAGTGGAGAAATCGAAACAGTACTCGCCCAAATTTTCACTCGATGCCTTAATGAAGGAAAGATTCCTGAGGATTGGAACACCGCTACAATGATCCTGCTACATAAGAAAGGTGACATTGAGGATCTCGGAAACTACAGACCTATCAGCCTCCTATCAGTAGTTTATAAAATCTTCACTAAAGTTCTTTCACACCGCTTGAAGGTAACACTGGACATGGCTCAACCGAGAGAACAAGCTGGATTCAGGAGTGGCTACAGCACAATAGATCATATCCACGTGCTGAGAGAACTAATTGAAAGAGCGAGGGAATATGAACTTCCATTGTGCATGGCTTTTATCGATTATGAAAAAGCCTTTGATTCGGTGAAACCATCAGCAGTTACAATGGCTCTGAAAACCTGCGGTATTGAAGATGCATACATTAATATTATTAATAACATCTATGAAAATGCAAGTGCAAATATTAGGCTGTTTGAAAATACAACACACGTAAAAATTGGGAAGGGAGTGAGACAAGGTGACACCATATCTCCGAAGCTCTTTAATGCCACATTGGAGGGTGTTTTTCAGTCACTGAGCTGGGAAAACAAGGGGATAAAGATTAATGGAGATTATCTAACCCACCTTCGTTTTGCTGATGACGTAGTCATTTTTGCAACTACCCCATCAGAGCTGCAGAGTATGATCCAGGAACTTGCTGACAAGAGTAAAGAAGTGGGATTAAAAATGAACTTTCAGAAGACAAAAGTGATGTTCAATGCTTTTACAAGAAATGAAGATTTATCGATTGATGGAGAAAAGCTGGAGATAACAGACACGTACGTTTATCTTGGACAGCAGATATCAAGTGAGGGTCGCATTGATGAAGAAATTAATCGGCGTACAAAACTTGCCTGGAGAGCTTTTGGAAGAAACAGCATAATTTTCAAGAGCAATATGCCATTATGTCTTAAAAGAAAAGTGTTTGATCAATGCATCCTTCCAGTGCTTACGTATGGTGCGGAGACGTGGACCTTAACTAAAAGAGACATACAAAGGCTGCAGACAACTCAAAGAAGCATGGAGAGGTGCATGCTTGGTGTAACCAGGAGAGATAAGAAGAGGAACTCGTGGATCCGAAAAATGACAAGAGTGGAAGACATCATGATCAGAGTTAAATCCCTGAAATGGCAATGGGCTGGACATACTGCCAGAAGGACAGATCATCGATGGACAGCCGAAATTTTAGATTGGATTCCAAGGGACAGGAAAAGACCCAGAAGAAGACCACATGGGAGATGGGTGGATGAAATTCGAAAGTATGCAGGGGTGACATGGAGGAGACTGGCACAAGACAGACCGTTGTGGAGGAAACTTGGGGAGACCTTCGTCCAGCAGTGGATTGATAATGGTTGACAATGATGATGATGATGATGATTAGTAAGTACGTTTTTCTCAGTTCATAGTTTTGTCAGACCTCTGTCTGGCTGTTAGGTTTATTTCATTAGTTGATTATTATTAACAACCAGCATAAGACTTTATTCATCTTAATTACTACTACAACATTACTAGCAGTTAAAAGCTTGTTCATTATCATTACTACACTACTAGCAGGAAAGTTTATTCATGATATAATTAACACAACAACCATTAGAAGAAGCATTATAATTGAAGGAAGCTATATTCATTATAATTTGGAAGAAAAAGCCGAATTCATTATAGGTTTCAAGAGAGGAATTTCTTGTGGATGGTTGTCACCGGGAATGAAAAATGGGTCTATTGCGACAACCCCATACGCAAGCGGTCCTGGGTCGACCCAGGCCAGCCATCAACATCCACTGCAAAATAGGATATCCACGGGGAAAAGTTGCTGTTGTGTGTGTGGTGGGATATGCATGGAGTGCTGTACTTTGAACTGTTGAAACTGGGTGAAACAATCACTGCACAACGATATAGCGATCAGTGGATGAAACTAAAGGCCGCAATCGAGCAAAAACGTTCATGGACAGGTAAAGGACGCCGCCCAGTCATCCTGTTGCACGATAATGCCAGACCACATGTTGGTGCCACCACGAAATCAACCCTTGAACAGTTACACTGGGAGGTTTTACAGCACCCGGCTTACTCCCCGGACATTGCACCCTCAGATTTTCATCTGTTTCGCTCCATGCAACATTCCCTATCCCAACAGCGATTCACCACAGTTCCAGAAGTGGAAAATTTTGTCAATACATTCTTCAGCTCAAAACCCAAGTCCTTCTATCTATGGGGCATTTATTTGTTGCCTGAAAAATGGCAAAAGGTCATTGATGCTGACGGCCAATATTTCGTTGAATAAATGTGTACTGGTTTCCTGATTGTTCCTGTCTCCTTTCTCCTTAAACAGCAGAAACCTTTGTATGCCCCTAATAGCTTCCAGACTTGTGTCCTACAGTGATGAAATAAGACGAAACAATGATGACTCGCGGTGAAGGGAAAGGACGTTCAGTCTTTCTTATAGTGGCTCTGCAAGATGTAGCATTCCGGGCTGCTTGTCTATCTGTTGCAGTAATAGATGGGAATTGTTCAACGCGCCCTCATGATCTGCTTCGTGTAAATAACGTCGGATTATACACACAGGTATACCATTAGATTATACACTCAGGTGTTGGAAGACCATATGTATGTATGTATATATACAAGTTGTGTTGGAAAACCACATCTATGCACTGAGTGGCCACTTTATTATGACCTCCTGACAGTTTTAAGCAAATGAGCTATGGCTGCACGCTGCTGCCTCCAGAGGGCGAGGCTAGTATAAAAAGGGAAAGCTTAGTGCTTGCGATAGTAGTAGAAGTGATGTTTTTGGTGACGAGATGGGTAAAAAATGCGATTTAACGGACTTTCAGCGTGGAATGATTGTATGAGCTCGGAGCCATGGAGTGAGTAACATCGAAACCGCCACATTCGGGAAATGTTCCAGAGCAGCTGTTGTTAAAGTGTTTAAAGACTGAACTGTCAGCCAAAAAACTGGGTCTCTACGTGCAATGTGTGGTCGTCATCGACTAGTGACTGCTCGGGAGGAACGGAGAGTGTCCAGACTGGTAACAGACAACAGAAGGGGAACACTGCAGCAAATTACAGACCACCTAAATCAAGGATCCCCTCAAATGATCTCTGCACGCACTGTTTGCCGTACACTGCATCGGATGGGATATGGCAGCCGAAGGCCTGTTTGAACACCTTTGCTGTCTGCAGTTAACAAGAGAAAACGTCCCCAGTTAGCACAGGAGCACAAGGATTGGACAGTCGATAATTGGAAACAAATTATGTGGTCCAATGAATCACGTTTTCAGGTGCACCATGCCGATGACCGAGTGAGAATTTGGCGGAAACAGCACGAAAGCGTGGACCCCAAATGCATTCCTACAACCCTTCAAGCTGGTGGAGGAAACGTTATGATTTGGGGAATGTTTTCCTGGAATGCTTTGGGCCCTTTAATTCGCGTTGATCAACGTCTGACTGGCACATCATATCTAAACATCGTTGCGGACCAAGTGCATCTTGTCATGTGGATGGTTTATCCCAATGGCGATGGCTACTTTCAACAAGATAATGCGCCCTGCCATAGTGCTCGTATTGTACAGGATTGGTTTCAGGAACATGCCGGTGAGTTTATTTTGCTTAGGTGGCCCTTTCAATCTTCAGATCTCAACCAAATTGAGAATTTGTGTAATGAAGTTGAACGAGCCATCAGACAGCTGGATCCACAACCCTGCAATCTCACACTCCTAGAAAGTGCTATTCATCAAGCATGGTCTCAGATCCCACAAACCACCTATCAACATCTCGTGGAGTTCATGCCACGAAAAACCGACGCAGTATTAAGGGCAAAAGGTGGCCCAACGAAGTACTGAGGGGGTGATCATAATAAAGTGGCCACTTAGTGTATATACAAGTGGTGTTGGAAGGCCATATCTTGTAGAGATATGGTGTTCCAGCACCACTAGTCTGATTTGGCGATTTTACTTTCGGCACTTTGTTCATCGAGTAGATTCTTCATCCGTTTTGCTTAGAGATGGGTCTCATCTTTATAATGATTGGATATCCATGATCACCAGCAGCGTGCCATAATTTCGTCGTTATGGAAGACTGTGCGGCAACGACCTCAATGTTTAATGCTGATGAAGGTAACCAGAATGGGTTACTTAACATATGAAAATGACCAAAACTTTGCAGAGATTGGTCGTTTGGACGCCAGTTGAGCAAGGTCTAAGCACGCCAGCTGAGCAAGGTCTAAGAACGCCAGCTGAGCAAGGTCTAAGAACGCCAGCTGAGTAAGGTCTAAGAACGCCAGCTGAGAAATGTCTAAGAACCCCAGCTGAGCAAAGTATAAGAACGCCAGCTGAGAATGATCTAAGAACGCCAGATGAGAAAGGTCTAAGAACTCCAACTGAGCAAGGTCTAAGAATGACGCACGTACGGGCCCTACATAGTAAGGCAAATTAGGGATTGATCGTGTGCGTGAAAAACGTTCCGAATATGCCACGGATACACCAACGGAATGTCTGTGGACAATTGACTGACACAGAATGGTCGTGGATTCTCGGTATGGGAGAGCTGGATGTCAGCTTACGAGCAATTTCCGCACAGGTATGGTACAGTGTGAGCTCCGTGTAACGTTGCTCCCACATCGCATCGAATAACGCGACGGGAAGTAAATGGACTAAAATTTCGGGCCTCATCACACCAAGATGGTCTACTCCTTAGAGGAGATATTCACGAACGGTTCGCCACGGCGACCGTACTGCTGCGTTACTTCACAGCTGCTGCGGGAACAGAGGCGTCCATCCAAACGACACGACGACATCTGCATGACGCAGGACTACGAGTAAGATGCTCAGCCCCGAACATCTTGTCGCCTCCATCTCAAACGGTCTGTCATCAGGAATGTTGCAGGGAGAAACGACATAGGATTGTGAAAAGGAGGAACCTGCCATTCACGGACAAAGTCGGATTCTGATTCGGTGTACAAAATGGCGGTACATCTGTATGGCCCCCTTGTTACCAACGATATGCGGAGGCATTTTCAATCAGCCGCCGTACAACTCTCTGACGTAGTACAGTGATGTGGATTCAGCAGAAAAAAATAAAATCCGATACAGCAGCAGGACATCTCTTCCCTTTATTCGCGGCACTGTGACGACGAGATGGCTGGTCCACATCATTGTGACATCCGTCAAAAAATCTTTTCCGTAGCGTCACTCAGGGAACGATCCTACACTAGGAAAACGGTAATCCTCACGCTACTCGTGCTACAAGGGACATTCTCCAGGGCATGAACATTCTTCCGTGGCCGGCAAACTCACAGGACTCTGCGCCTATCGAGCATAGTTGTTGTAGATCCTCTTCCAGAGGGAGCTACCTCTGGCAGCTCCCTCTGGAAGAGGATCTACAACAACTATGTGCCCAGTTGGTTGCTATTTGTAATGCCATACTCCAGGACACTATTAATGAACTTATTGACAACATGATTCGTCTTCTCCAGGCTTGAATAACAGCTCTAGGTGGACCAGCTTAGAACTAAGCATTCTTGAATTTTATTTTATGGTCGTTTATATGTCTTCAACAGTTCTTTGATTCCTTGATTTTTGTAACTATACGCCAAGAACTTCTCGATGTTGCAATTTCCATGATAAGCTGTGAGATTTTGGTCGTTTTTCATATTCGCATTCTCAGTCACCGGGGTTACGGAATGGGTGATTTAAGAAGAAATGAAGTGCCTACAAACATCAGATAAATTGTTTGCGGAGAAAAAATAAAAAGGTATAAAATAAGTTCTACTTCAATTTACTGCAATTCATTTGAGTTAGTTTCATCGCAGCACTTTGAAACGAATCTTTACTGTCACTGTCTTGAACCATTTCCCCTTATTTAAGTATTTCTTATTTCCTGTATTAATTTTGTTTTTGTTTTTTTTAGCACTTTGCTTTTCTATAAATTAGGATTTCTGAAAAAACCAATTCATCTCTTGTAAAAATAATTCCAAAAATGGTGGAGTTTTAATTCTCATTTCGAGCGATTGCAAACATATATTTTTTTATGCAGGGGCAAAAAGTTTCCCTTGTAATTAAAAACTCTGTCTTCAAGAACTCGAAAAGATAGGAAATGATTAATCTCTCAATTTCCTATAAATATCTTGAAGAAAGTTGTTCGAGGCAGTGAAGAGCAGAAGTAACATATACTTAAGAATTTTTTTAGGTTGAATTTTATGTAGACAGCTATGGACAATTCCTGGCTCTTCGTCAAACGCAATTAAAAATGCGAACCACTCCTTTATTGTTCCGTCAAGGAAGAATTTTTCGTTGGCGCACAAAAGATTCTTTTAACTTCGTGTTACAGCTTGCAATAAGCCTTTTTGTTAAAAAAAAATTAATTTTTCTTTGACTCAACCTAAGGAATAGTCGTTCAATTAAATATTTCCTTTCTTTAATTCAATTTCTTCAATTCTTGCTTGAACCAGAAGTTTTGAGAATTTAATTAAAACAGATGAAGCTCAATAAACCTCACCTGGTCTTCATGAAAAACATTGATTTGATGTCAGAGTTCTGATATTTTTTGGGGCACGTTAATTAAAAAACAACAAAACCAAAAATCGACAAAAGGAAAATAAATGTTGATCAGCGTTTAACCTTTATCCTGTACAATAAGAAATGGCCCCAATGTTATTTGAGCATCGTATAAATTGGAGGACAGATCTTATTGTTTTTGGTCCAGTCTAGTAGCGGTAATTTCATTCATAAAAATATCGAGATGAATTTTCATCATAACAGACGTTAAAAAAAATGCAACTTTCATGTGCATGCTATGAACGTATCCAAACATGTCTGGATACATTCACAGCTCATCCCACAGCTTCAACCCTTTGTGAATTGCTATTAAATTCGAAGTGTTACACACCGATTATCCATTACATTATGGTCACCTACCTAATAATCTGTAGGACCCCCTTTAGCCCGTAAAACACCGGCCACTAGGCAAGGATTCGATGAGGTGGCCATAGGTATCCTGGGGTATCTGGTACCATAATTTCAACAGCAGGTCCTCCAGTTCCCATACATTTCGGGGTGGTGATGATTTAGCGCGAAACCGCTTTTCTATATCGAACCACAAATGTTCGATTGGGTTCATGTCAGGTGAATTTGGAGGCCAGGGCTTTAACAGAAAGTCACCAGCATGTTCTTCGAACCACTCCTTGACGATTCTGGAAGTTTGGCATCACGCGTTATCCTGTTAGTAATGGCCATCACCATCAGGGAACACAGTTGCCATGTATAGAGGAACTTGGTCCGCAACGTTGCTCAGATGCCTGACAGCTGTCAGGGATTGTGTTATTGGAATAATGTGGCCTAAAGTGTTCCAAGAAAACATCGCCCACTGCATAATACCGCCGCGGCCGGACTGTTTCCGCCCAACAGTTCGTCCAGATGCCACAGCCTCCGTTGGTAATCGTTGTATCCGCGTTCGGCTGTCTACGTGATGCACCAGGAATCTTGATTTGTCAGACCAGGCCACTTTCTTCCAATCATCCACTGTCCAATCTCGATTATCTTGGGCAAATTTCACGCGTTGTTGGCGATGACGTGCAGTGAGCATGGGGACCAGGCTGAGTCTTCGGCTACGCAGGCCCATGCGCAGAAGGCTGCGATGCACTGTGTTCTGTGACACATTGCCCTGATCACCACTGTTGCAGCGGCGGGGGATTTTTCGCACTGTCAACAATGCGTGACAGTCTCCGCTCCGCTCTGGCACCAATGAGGACCAATGACGACGGTTCGTCGTTTGGCCATCTGTGCACCACTTTTGATAAGTACTCACTACAGAGGGACGTGAACAACCCACAAGCTGCGCTGTTTCCGAGGTAGTAGTTCCTAGGCGCCGTGCCATCATAATTTGTCCTTTATCAAACTCAGATAAACCGGCAGCTTTTCCCATTCCAACTCGGAGCACTACTAATCGAAAGCTGTTTCTCGCGTTATGTATATACTGCTCTGTGAACTTCACCTGCACCACCGTTCTGTGTCTAGGCGTGCTCATTTTTCTAGGCAGGGGTGGTCATAATGTAATGGCTTATCGGTGTATTTGGATACCTCATTATGAATTAAATTACCTGAGAAAATCAAAACTCGAGAAATCGAAATTAATAGGCTGATGCGATACATTTTGAGGAAGAAACAGCAAGTTGTGTTAGAACTTTCGACTGTTTTCCCTCGATATCAGCGAAGTTAGTATCTCCCGAAAGCAAAGATCGCTCTGGACGCTTCACAGCCAGCAGAAAAAATTGTACTGCAGTTAAAGTATACAATTTGATACGAAATGATAGGACATTAACTACACTGCTGTCCACCCAAAATGCAACACCAAGGACACAAGATAGCAAAGCCAGATTTACTAAACACATAACAACAAATACAAAGATGAAACGATTGAGCTTACAGGCCCGTACGACTTGCAGAACACGCAGACATCAATAGTTCGTGTGGCCCCCATGGCTGGCAATAACGGCCGCTACTCGCCGCGGCATCGAACGAAAGAGGCTTTGGATGTGGGCCTGGGGTATGTCGGTCCAGACTACTTCCACACGTTGCCACAGTTCATCAGGCGTAGCCGCGGGTGGTGCTTGCCGTGCCACTCGGTTGCCGATCAGCGACCAGACGTGTTCAATGGGCGACATATCGGAAGAACAGGCGGGCTACAGCAGCAGTGACACCTGGTGGGTCATGAAGAATTGTTGCACGATGTGTGCCACGTGCGGACGCGCATTGTCCTGTTGAAACGTGGCCGCTGGCAGGTCCTGCAGGTAAGAGAGGAATACAGGCTCCAAAACGTCGGAGATGGTGCCGTGGCTGTTGAGTGTACCGGCGATGCGTACCAGAGTGGTGCGAGTGTCATATCCAATTGCGCCACAAACCATACCGCCATGCGATGGACCGGTATGCCGATGCATAATGCAGTCGTCATACAGTCTCTCGCCGCGGTGCCGCCACACGCGGATCCGACCACCGTGGTGTTGCAGGCAGAACCGGAATTCGTCGGAGAAGACAATGTCGTGCCATTCCGTAGTCTAGGTGAGGCGTTCAACGGCCCACTGCCGCCGCACTCGCCGGTGGTGTAACGTGGATGATAATCGGAGCAATGGGCGCGGTGTGACAAGTCGCCGCTCCTGCAGACGACGTCGAACGGTACGTGCTGACACAGGTTGTTGCGCAACACACCCTAATTCCTGCGCTAACGTTCGTGATGTGGCGGTGCGAGCCGTCAATGCCCGCCGCACAACATGCTGGTCCTATCGTTCGGTGGTGTGCTGCGGCTGCGGCAATCGCTCACGTCGGTCCGTCCGTCCCTCTTGCACCCAACGAATCCATACTCACCTAACTGTGGTTGGATGTAGTCCCACACGGGCACCGATGTTTCGGTACGATAAACCGCTGTCGCGATAAGACACTATTCGTCCTCTGTCGAACTCCGAAACGTGCTGGAATGAGTGCCGTATTCTGCGACGAGGCATCAGGAAGCTTCCCACGCACAGGTCCAGCAGCACAACACACTTCCACTACTTACCTTACACCCCGCCTTCTGTGCAGCCTTCTTATAGTGCTTCTTGGTGGCGTGCCGGGCGCACATGATTTGCATATGCCCTACAATGATAATCGTTTGCATGTCCTCTCGCGGGCGACGCATGCTGCGAATTTCAGGCCTATCGGATGCTTCCTTCTTGGTGTTCCATTTTGGGTGGCCAGCAGTTTACTTGTGAAATATCAGACCAGGCTGAAGCTTTTTAGTAAGAAATGCCAAGCCATTTTAGCTGAATATTTGGGATGAGGAACGTCTCATAGTAGCTCGTGCGATGCAAACAGAGGAACACAAACAAGACAGATTGTCTGCAGTCTGCGAATTCTGACTTCCCCGAGTGTTCAAAACAAGAGATGAATACTGTTGAAGATTTTATAAGAGATGGCGAATTCTATAATAATTACGTTTCCTGTTTCCGAAGCTTACAGAAAAATCAATAGACTGATAATGTGAGAACAGTTGGATAAGACGCGATTTAGCCACTGCTGAGAACTTCAAAATATCAACGAGAAAGGCCTTTCTTTCAGTATTGGCAAACAGGGGTTTGTCATAATAATGAAAACATTGTTTGTGTAGAACTTTTTATTAATAATTCTGTAGGTCTACCTCGGGCGTTTAGAACACAAGCATTTCGACTTGGAATAGACTTATACAAGTCATGCATTTACGATAACGGAAAGGGGCTCATTCTTCCGGTATAATATGTCCCAACTGTGCCATTGTTGTTGCAGGTGGAAAGGGTGATACGAACTGTCGAGCTACAGATATTGCCACAAATGTTTAATAATATTGAGGTCTAGAGATTGAGCTGGCCAGAGTAGCTGCTGTACCTGTTTCTCATGCTCTGCAAACCACAACTTGACGCGTTTGGCACAATTCACGTGTGCATTATCTGCTTGAAACTAGGGACGATCATTAGGGAACAATGCTTGCCAAATTGGGTGCATGCAGATGATCTTCAATAATGGATTTGTGGGCTGCAAATGTGAGGCAGCACTGAAGAGTTACCAACGACCCGAAGAAATGTCATGATATGGCCCCCCTACAACATCAGAGATCCACCTCCATGCTTCACGATCGGAACCAAAAAGTCAGGGTGGTGCGCTTCTGTAGGTTTTTGCCAGGTGTACCCTTAACTAACGGTGGAAAACAATGTGGAGAACGATTCATCAGACCAGATGACACGTTGCCAGTCTTTAGCATCCCAGTTTTTATGTGCTTTGTACTACTTTACACGTCTTATTGCATTGCTGTTGGTAATCAGAGGTTTGTGGATTGCAGAACTGCTATAAATGCCGGCATGATGGAGTTTCCGCCGGAAATGAGATCATTCCGACTAGTATTCAGTTCTGACGCTATATGCGATGCCGTAGTTTTGTGCTTTCGTTGTACAATATGTGCCAACGTTCGCCTATCCTTACCTGACGTCTCCTCATGGTGCCCACAGTTTGGACGTTTGGAGGTAACGAACGCCGTGTCTTTTTTGATATGTACTTTTAATCATCGATACACTTCCTCGTGTTACACCTACTATTTATGCCGCTCTAGTTACTAAAGCTCCTGCAAGACGTGCACCAATGATCATGACCTTTTTGAGGTCACTGAAATCTGACATTGTCGACAATTACTCCACAACAGCTGTTTCATCTGCGATTATGACACTAGCTACATGATAGTGATCATACTGCACCCCTTTATATACCTCATGTCGCTGGTCTCGTCGTATCTGTGATTTGCATGCGACACATTGCGTGTACTTCAGTCGTAGTCAGTGTTTCCATTATTTTGATAAAGTGTTTGCAATTCTAGAAATATACTTTTATGAACACAACACAACTGCTGGAACTCTACGCACGTCATGTAACGTATACTCTAGATTCACTTTCCTTTTGATTTTTACTATCTCTGGTTATTTTATTTTACTATGTAAATTATCTTCTTACTGAACGAGATGTTATTTCTCCCGCTGAATGAGATCTGGCAATGAGTGTAAGTCATGACGTGGTGGTAGCCAGTATAAATAGGCGCGTTCAACGATACCAGAGAGAGCTTTTGTTTGTGTTACGTGTGAGAGCTTTGTTTCATGTGTAAAGAGATCTTCGTTATATGCGTAAGGAGAGCTTCGTTTATGTGAGTAGAGCTTCGTTTATGTGAGTAGAGCTTCGTTCATGTGCAAGGAGCTACGTTTTATTGAGTAGCTGTGTATCCAGTGAAGTGTATGTTGGATCATATCAAGAGTTTCCCTAATAAAAAGTTGTTTTAGTAAGTAGTTTTTCTCAGTTCATAGTTTTGTCAGACCTCTGTCTGGCTGTTAGGTTTATTTCATTAGTGGTTATTATTAACAACCAGCATAAGACTTTATTCATCTTAATTACTACTACAACATTACTAGCAGTTAAAAGCTTGTTTATTATTATTACTACACTACAAGCAGGAAACTTTATTCATGATATAATTAACACAACAAGCATTAGAAAAAGCATTATTCGTTATAATTGGCGCCCGAACTTTTCTCGAACACCAGGTCTTGACAATTATTACCCATGTCTTCCTTACCTGAGACAACTTCAATTTTTCACCCTAAATCAAATTTCGATGGTGATGGGATTAATTTCGACCATCTGCAAGAAGCCTGTGGGGCTCACTTTGATATAAGTGATCTACACGTACCCAGGCATTCTTCACAATTTCGTAATTCACCAGCTTCCTATTACTCTGAGTCGCGGGTCGTACCTGAGGGAGTTCAATCCTCTCAGCGAAGCAGAATGCTTGCCCATTTCGTGCCGCATGCAGGAACAATTCATTTCAATGGTTTGGAGGGGTCCTTAAAATTCCTCGAGGATTTGGAAGACCATTTTGATCTCTACAATATTCCTCAAGACTGCAAAGTACAAATAGCAGGCACTTGCTTGAAGGATACCGCCAAGACCTGGTATCGGCAGGGGAGAGTGTCGAACCCGGATTCTCATTATGAAAATTTCCGAGCAGAATTTTTGGAAGTCTTTCCTTTCGGCCTCAGTCGAGCTAGCCTTGCACAACAACTTTTTCTCGTCAGCAAGGACCCAACGATAGCCCTGTTGCATTTGCTTTAGAAACAACACGCTTGTATAACTTATGGGATCCACATGCCAGTCATGTCGACACGTTGGACACCCTATTGCAGCAGCTCGATCCATTTCTACAGGATTTTCTTGAGGTCCGACACCCTGCTACAATTCATGAATGCCTTCGCCTCATACGAACGTATGAAGAGCTACACGGCAAACATGGTCCAACTCACCATGCTCGGGCACCCCGTGAGGCTTATTACGAAAATCCTCAGCGGCATAATAGGCCTAATGACTTTCAACGCGAGCGTACACAAGTGCACGCCCAAGCTTCATACGTTCCACCGCATAAAAGAGTGGTACACCAACCGCTCGTTTCTAATCAATCTTCTGGATACCGTACAAATGCACAGTATGCTCGACCCCGTTCCAATCCGCAGAATTCGGAACGTTTTCATGCTCAGGGCAATGATGATTTTTCTGCCCGTGCTGAGGGAAGAAGTAATGAAAATTTCAACAGATATGCGGAGTTCCCACAGCAGTTTTCACGCAGTTTTCCTCATCGTGAAAACTTTCCCGATACCCGGCAGGGCCGAGGTTTCAGACCGCATGATACCACAACCAGGAATCCTTTAAACTTCCAAAGGAAGTAGACCAAGGGTCGGTCCTGCTTCCTGATACCAAGCATTTTGACCCTAAAACAGTATTAGTGACTGTTCAAACTCCTCAGTTGCCTGATGTGTTCCTGACAATTGAGGATATTATTGTCGAAACAAAGTTCGACACTGGTTCTGAAATATCAGCCCTAAATACGAAGTTTTGCACTGAAAGTTTTCCTGCAATACACGTTTAGCCTGCGACGCAGTATTTGCGAGGTGCAAATAACGAAATCTTCAGTATCACAGGAACTGACACATTATCTCTAGGGCTGTTTATCTCTAGGGAAAGGCTCGTTTTACGCATTCTTTCCTGCTTATAGACGAACTACCTGTTAAATGTCTAATGGGAATGGACTTTATCAATACTTTTCAAGTTACTCTGAATTTCGTACAACATGTTATTTCCTTTCCGGAACCTGTCGAAGTGATTCCTACGGTTCCTATAGATATAACGAGTGTGTTATTGAGTAACCAATTGAATGAGAGGCAACGAAACCAGCTTTCTCTACTTTTGCAGGAAAGCCCTGGTTTATTTTGAATATAATATTTTGAATTCTGCTAAGCACCTATCTCAAAGACTTATGAAGTGGGCTCTTAAGTTACAAGAGAGCAATATCAAAATTTCGTACCAACCAGGTCATAAGAATCAATTACCGGACGCATTGTCTCGCGTTCCGATTAGTGGGGTCCCCACAGAAACTACTCCTGGATGTCAGACTTTACTTCTAATAGCTGATATAACATCCAGGGAGCAGATAATGGCAGAATTAATAAATGATCCAGATTTTGGGGATATCTATAATTTTTTGCTTGCGGGTTCGCCCCTACAAAGTGATCCTTCTCTGGCTGGGAGGTCACAGCATTTTGAAGTCATAGAGGGCCTTCTTTACTATACGAAATCTAGGACTACTGGGGCAGAGTTTCGCCCATGTATTCCGCGAACCCTTAGAATGGCCCTTTTAAACGAATTTTATGACAAACCTCTTGCAGGCCATTTAGGTATTCGCAAGACCCGTTGTAAATTGCGGGATGTTGCCTATTGGCCTGGCATGTACCAAAGTGTGCTCGCGTACGTTCAATCATGTCGCTTGTGTCAGATTAATAATTACCGTAATGTAAGACCGACCGGTCACTTGAAATCTAGTTCAAGCTCTCATGTTTTTGATATTATTTCAATAGATTTATTGGGACCTTATCCTTTATCTGTTAAAAACAAAGCTCGTTACGTTTTAGTATTAACTGATAATTTTTTCTAAATGGGTTGACGTTTTTCCCATTAAAGCCGTACGGCAGAAGTTATTTGTAATGTATTAATTAATGAAGTATTCTCTAGATATGGTGCACCTATTAAAGTAGTTTCGGATAATGGTCCCCAATTTATTTCTGACATTTTTGAAAGAATGTGTGCGAGACTACACATTAAGCATAAATTCATTTCCCATATCATCCCCAGAGTAATCCTGCGGAACGAGTAAACCGTACGCTTGTTAAAATGATTGCTACATTTGTCATGGATCATCACGAGCGATGGGATGAACATCTTGAGCTTTTTTCGTTCGCTCTCCGCTCGTCTGTTCACGAATCTACTAAAATTACTCCTGCAGAACTTTTTCTGGGTCGCAAAATTAAGACCCCTTTTGAAAATTTAACGGGGATTATCGACGAACTAAACCAGCGACCAACTCCGCAATCAGTACGAATCATGGCAGAAAAAGCTCGTGTAGCAATGCTAGGAGCACAAGCGGCTCAAGCAAGATACTATAATACTAGGCGTAGGGAACCAGATCTTGTCGTTGGAGATCTCACTCTCGTGCGTGGAAACGCACTTCCAGTCTTCTGTTTCTCATACTTTAGTGAAGAAATTTGCACCCAGCTACGAAGATCCATATCGGGTGGCAAATGTGTTTGAAAATAACATTGTTCTTGAAAAACTTGACAATCAATTTCAATACGTACACGTTGCTCAGTGTCGCAAGTATCATGAACGAAATATCGATTTTATAATCAACCCTACTCAACCTTCTGTACCACAGACTCAAAAGTCTATATCTCACGATCAACCTCCAGAAATTTTGGACGAACCGACAAACATTTTTGAAGAATCTCCAGTGATTTTTTCTTCACCCTCCCCTCCTCAAGACGGGCTTCCAAACACGCAACCTGATTCTCCCATGAGACGAAGGCTCAAATCAAGTTCTTCAAATACTAGTATCGTTCCTTTCCCTCCAACCATTGCCAAGACTATTGCTGCACCGTTTCCTGATAACTCTGCTCCACCACAAGCTCCTACTTCCTTGAATACCTCGTCAGAGAGTATTCCTATAGGCAGAAATAAACATCGCCCTGCACGACCACTAACTTACAGCAGCGACTCAGAGTCATCAGATATTTCTGATTTATCAGTTATGGACAATAGTTTGACGATTCCTAAACGTCAGACACAAATTACAAACCGTCCAGCAACACCAAAAGCTGGTCGAAAACGTAACTTGTCTCCCCAATCTGCTTCGCCGCAACAGCGTCGAAGGCAGAGATCCTTGCATCCGCCCGGGTTTCGCCCCTGGAACCTACGCTCAGGGCAAACAGGGCCGATGCCTGCTTCTACTCTCATGCCACGAGGTAGAAAGCGAAAACAAACGATGTGGCCGGAGCCACGTCCCTCCAAAAGAATGCTGGAAGGACAACACGGGCCCCAGCACAAAGGGACTACATATTAAAAGCCTGGGGTAGACCGTCCCTGTCAGCCGCAGGGATTTCCTGACAGACGGACTTCAGCCGTTCCTGACCGTTCCTGTCAGCCGCAGGGATTTCCTGACCGACGGACTTCAGCCGTTCCTGTCAGCAGCAGGGATTTCCTGACCGACAGACTTCAGCCGTTCCTGACCGTTCCTGTCAGTCGCTGGGATTTCTTGACCGACAGACTACAGATGATCCAGATCCAGTCACGTCCTTGAAGAGAGCTACGCCACCTGAATTTACCAGTCCGATTAGGCCTGGAAAACGTTATCGTACTAGAGTTTTTTATGCGTCCTCGAGATAAGTAAGTCCTCGTGGACAGGTTCTTTTCTCCGTTTGTTGTTTTTCCTGCACGACCAGTTGGCGTGTCAGAATTTCTTTTTTTCGTGTGGGCCTATGCATAATTTTTGTGTATATATGTGGTTTTTTTTATATTTCTTCTATGTCCATCTACTAATCCAAATTTTTTTTTATATTTATGTGCTTAAGGGTAAAATAGTAAAAATTGTTACTGTTAGGCAGCTCCAGACAATCTTCGCTACTGATACAGTTGGTTTGTATTCAACGATACTATGTGGACGTAATTTGAAATCTATATATATGTGCGTAGGGATAAAATAGAAAAATTTGTTACTGTTAGGCAGCTACAGGCAATCTTCGCAGCTGATACAGTTGGTTTGTATTCAACGATACTATGAGGACGTAATTTGAAATTAAAAAAGTGATTCCTGCTAGGCAGAATAAAAGGAAGGTATGCCGATGCAGGTTTGTTTTGTTCAAGTATACAAAGTGTTTCACAGACGAATACAGATTTCTTGATTTTGTCATGCCAAGTTTGATATTGTACATACTGCTGCCACCAAAACAACAACAAAAAAGAGGTCGATAAACGTCAGTCAACGAAGTGTAAGACTTACACTCCAAAATTGATAGGTTTTTCGAAAAAAAAAAAAAAAAATTAAGGGGGAGATGATGTAACGTATACTCTAGATTCACTTTCCTTTTGATTTTTACTATCTCTGGTTATTTTATTTTACTATGTAAATTATCTTCTTACTGAAAGAGATGTTATTTCTCCCGCTGAATGAGATCTGGCAATGAGTGTAAGTCATGACGTGGTGGTAGCCAGTATAAATAGGCGCGTTCAACGATACCAGAGAGAGCTTTTGTTTGTGTTACGTGTGAGAGCTTTTTGTTGATGTGCGTAGGGAGAGCTTTGTTTCATGTGTAAAGAGATCTTCTTTATATGCGTAAGGAGAGCTTCGTTTATGTGAGTAGAGCTTCGTTCATGTGCAAGGAGCTACGTTTTATTGAGTAGCTGTGTGTCCAGTGAAGTGTATGTTGGATCATATCAAGAGTTTCCCTAATAAAAAGTTGTTTTAGTAAGTACGTTTTTCTCAGTTCATAGTTTTGTCAGACCTCTGTCTGGCTGTTAGGTTTATTTCATTAGTGGTTATTATTAACAACCAGCATAAGACTTTATTCATCTTAATTACTACTACCACATTACTAGCAGTTAAAAGCTTGTTCATTATTATTACTACACTACTAGCAGGAAAGTTTATTCATGATATAATTAACACAACAAGCATTAGAAAAAGCATTATTCATTATAGTCACGCTGGATAACGTGGAAGTTTTGACAGTCAGTTCCACCACTGTGTTCTCATGGCAACGGTGTAAGAGGTGGTGAAAAAGCATCTGTTTCTAATATCGCAAGGTTTTCAATGTTTCTGTTTAGGCGCCGTGTGCAAGTAGTTCCTATTAGCGAATTGAAGTGAGTATTGTTGTATCACGAGGAATCAAAATACACTGCTCGACATAGAAAATACCACACCATGAGGGAATGTACGAAACGAGATAAAACTTACCACATATGCAGACAAGTAGGTGAAAAAGAAGTTATTTAATTTCTGAGGAATTGCTTGAATATGATGGATGAGTACACTGTACACTGAAGAGCAATTGAATTAGAGACAGCTGGCGTTATGCAAATGTGGCGTTGTGGGCGGCCCTGTAAACGGAAACGACATGACGTATGCAGCGATCTGACAATATAAGGAGTGATGCGACGGGAATCAGTAAGAGTCCAACGCAGTATGGGTAAGACGAAGGATCAAAGCGCATTTGATCGTGGGAAAATTGTCGGCGCCCGGCGAATGGGTCACTCCATCTCGGAAGTCGTGCAGGCACTGGGATTTTCATAAGCCACTGTGTCACGGGTGCAGCACCGTGAGTACATCGAATCCGGTAAAACCATCCCTGTAAAGACCAACTGCCGTGGACAACAGCGTGTGGATGAGCGGGGTCATCGTCGGCTAGCTCGCATTGTAACAGCGGATAGACGGGCCACAGTGCAAGAAATCACTCTGCAATTTAACGCTGGTGCACAAAAACGTGTAAGCAGCCACACCATCCGGAACCATCTCCTCGCTATGGGGTACAGAAGCCATCGTCCCACGAGGGTGCCGCTACTGACCGCACATCACAGGGTGCAAAGCTTAGCATGGGCGCGGGAACATCGCCACTGGACCCTAGACATGTGGGAAAATGTTGCCTGGACTGATGAGTCAAGATTCACGTTGGTACATGCGGATGGCAGGATACGAGTACGGCGCAAACCACATGAAGCGATGGGTCCTTCTTGCCAGCAGGGTACTTTTCAAGCTGGTGGGGGTGGCATTCTCATCTGGGGACTGTTTACGTGGACTGAAATGGGACCCCTGGTACGTGTGACATCGTCCCTCACAGGTCAACATTACCAAGATATCCTGGACGACCATTTGCTCCCGTTTGTGCGTCTTCAACATCCCACTGGGGACCTCATCCTGCAACAAGACAATGCACCGTGCCATTGCTCCCGAATTGTATCCGAATGGTTGGATGAACACTCCACGAACGTGACCTAGCTTCCTTGGCCAGCTAGGTGACCTGTCCTCAATCCCATCGAGCACATCTGAGATGCCACTGAGAGAGATGTTAGAGGCTCTGACACCCTCCATCAAATCTTCGTGAACTGTGGGAGCTTGTTCAGGAGTCGTGGATCCGTATGGCTTCCCAACGCTTACGGTGTCTTGTCCTCGAGTCCATGCCGAGACGAATCGCCGCCGTCATCAGGGCGAAAGGTGGTGCTACACGTTACTAGACAGGTATCTCTAATTCAATTGCTCTTTAGTGTATAATGTGGCCCAAGTCCTTATGTTGTATTACCGCAATGCTAGACTATACGTTCAGCAACACGGCGTAGTATCGGGTGGAAATGTCCTCAGATGGTGTCCTGAGATATTGCTGCCCACATGTCGTTGAACTGTGTCCACTGTTTATCGACATTGTGAGGAGGTCGTGCTAAGGCGTTAAATCATCTGCCGATGATATCCAGCATGATCTCTTATGTGGACAAACCAGAGGATCGCGCTGGCACTTTTTAGGTAGTGTCTGCTGATGTTGGCATTGTGCCTGCTGGCGTAATTTGGTTAAAACTGGAAATCTGGGATATCACGGAAATGTGCCAACGAAACAGGCTGCAGCATCTAATCGACGTATCGTCATGCTGCGCTTGTATCCAGGACCGTTGCTAGGGTGTCTTGTGCCATAGTTAAGCCGTCAGCCTTGCGCCCCAAACTTTATGTTATTCATTTTTGTGGCTAAAAACATACTGCATTTATTTGGTAACTACTAGATGCAAAAATGCAATATAAACTAAATAGAAAGAAACTAATGGAAACTACGTTTGTTTATTTACTGATCCAATGTAAATGAAAATTAATTTAAAATTTCATTTTAGGTGCTTTATTTATCCATTACCTAACAAGTGTCTTCAAATCTATGTCACGGGTGGTTTCTTGTTCGATCGATAAAGTAGATAACCAGTACTTCCTGGATCCCCTGATACAAAAAAAAAACTAGAATTTAGCTGTGTCAATATAGTGGTAGAGCATCTCTTAATGTTAGAGATCCTGTTCTCATCAGAAAATAGTTTGAGTGTGACAGTTGTTAACCTTCAGGGGTTGAGAATTGTCACTATTCGTGATAGGAATGGGCAGTCTTGACATTTTCATTAAAAGCCGGGTAATACAGAATCCATTTTCTTTAAATATTTTGTCACGCATCGCCTGACTTGCCTGATGTATAGGGACGGGCCTGGTCCATGGCAGTTTTTGACAGATGGGCGCTTTCGCGTCGGCGTCGGATTTACTACAAGATGACTTACCAGTCTATAAGCGCAGGTCTCCGTTTCCCGCTTATTCAAGGAATAAGAATTTTCAAGTTATATCGTACATCGAAAGGGCAACAGAAAATAAAATTTCCTTTGTTTCTATCGCTTTCGTTATTTTTTTTTCTCATTTATTAACTCATTCGATTTTATGAACACTAAATCTTGGCGCCTAAGCAGCCACCTAGTTCGCCTAGTGGTTGATGCAGCGCTGTTTGTACCCACTATGCGTACAAGCGGTGAATGGTTTTTGCTGAAACTGATAGCGCACCAAACATGACACCAGGCTGAGGATCTGTACGACGCTCATGAATGGGAGCAACATTAGCCTTGTGAGCACGTTGTCTCCAGATTCTCAATAGGCAATCTTCAGCGCAGATACAGAAGCGAGACTCATCGCTGAATATGACATGATTCCATTCGTCCCTTCAAGCATGTCTGGTACGACATCACTGCAACTCTGCGCTACAACGATGTGCTGCGGTGAGTAGCAGTCTTCGAAACGGCTGTCGAAAGAGCAAACCTGCTTCAGCCAATCAGCGATTCACAATCCGTTTCGATACGGGGATGTCTTCGAATGGCATCATTGTCTGCACGGACCTCATCGGATGGCGTCCGTTGTGTATTGTGGTGCTGCGATAGCTTGTTTTCTAATGCGGTGATCGAGATGTTTGGACGTCTGCCTACGTACATCAATCTCACTACGGCAACGCACATTACCTTTCTCCAACCACTGTCATCCCATTCGGCCGATAATTATTACGTCCCGATGAGTTTCCGCGGCACTGAGACGCAGGGACCAACCTGCTGTACGTATCCCAGTGATGAATCCTCTGGTAAAGGTGTTCGTGTTATGGTAGGATTCTCCGATGACAGCGCCCAGGCAGTCTCATTCCTTACACGTGCTTTCGTCGCCGAGATCACTCCGATGCAGTGGTCCACATGACCAGGTGAGGACGACCGAACTTAAATACGCTTAGCCCTTTGTCTTTTATCTCCTTAATTTATCACATGATTGGTTCACAACTGCAATCATTTGCATAACCCAACTGTCGACATATACCCATCAATTTGCGTGGCGCACCGTTAAATATACTTCGTGATGTGGCAATTTCTATGTCCACCCACTGTAGGAGATATTATTGATGGACTGTTGGAGAAGGAAAAAGTCAGCTTTGATGTGAGAATAAATTGCAAATTATTTGGATTAGAAGGGCTCAGCCGGCTCTTCTGTAACTTAATAGTGAACCACGGTGTATGATAAGTCAGGTGATACGACTCTCCGTGCTGTCAACAGTTTGAAAATGGACTGTTGATGTCACAGCTCGCCAGGGGGCGTTCAGGAGTTGTGGTTCGATCGTTCACGCTATCCGTCATATGATTATATGGTGTTTATGATTTCATCAGTGCAAAATCGGTATTTATCTTGAGTATTTTTTATTTATTACTTTGTGTAATTATATTGTACGGAGTTCCAGAAAATGTGATGTTTCTATGCAGAAGGTAAAGTACGTCAACTCTGTTTTTACTTAACGGGAGATACATTTATAGTGTAGCTAAATGTCGGACTAGAAGCTGTTCAGTTCTGTTTTAGGTATGGGCGAAAGTGTTTTGTACCGAACTATAGGCTATCGGACAGGTTATGCAGCATATAAAGAACTTGTATCAACCTTTATTGACCTAACTGTAACATAATAAGGAATTACTAGGGACTTTGGGGGTTGTGGCAAGGTGGTACGTATGGTAATGGCAGAGTTGTTATGAGGCGGACGAATGATTGTTGTTATGAAATAAAAGTTTATGTTCTCGAATGGGGTTCGTTACTGCTTAAAAGTAAGTTCGTGTCTCTTATTAAGGCTTAATATGTACCGCCAACAGAGTTGTAAAAATGGTGGCAAGCATTAGGATGTGATGTATTTTTCCATAGCTTACAATGTGGAAAATTTTTACGTTAAGAGCATTAACCGCTGTTTAAATGTAAGATCACAAATTTTATCCCTTGATATCAAATATGTTCATCGTACTATATGCACGCAGGTCGGAGAAATCTCCGCCGAGAAAAAGCAGCCATTTTGCCACAATGCACTTTCTGTGCCGTTATTGCGAGCACAGATGGAGGGAGCGCCTTATTCCTTAGTTTGATTTGGTACAAAAATAAGACAAATATGTAAGATATATTGTTTATTACTAAATGAAAACATCAATAGTGAATGATTTCTCGAGCTGAAGATTAATCAAAATTATTTTTTGCAAACATTTTGGTAAGTTTTCAAAATAAGCAGTTTCCGTTAACGATGCACCAATGACTTACGCAAAAACTGATATTTCATGCTAAAATTGCTCCTCCGAATGTACAGCACCATCTCATTTTACAATAAGTACAATTTTTTGACGATAAAGGGTCTATTCTCTATTGCCTCAGTAAAAAAATCAGCATCGTCTGCTCAGAAAACTTCACGTTAGAGTACTCACTCTGTGAGCAATATATGTATATATATATATAACCCTTATTTGACGAATTCCATGTGATAGACACAAAAGTGCATGTTTGCGAAGCGTTCCAGGTTTTTGTTTTTTTTTTTATTCCAAGCAAAATAGCATTCGTAAAATACGAATGTTTCTGCCGCTTCCTCCCATAAGAAAGCATAGGTTGTATCAAATCATCGGCCCACACGTTGGTCGCGCCATCGAGTGATAAGTGACATTAACGGACGATTTTTGTTTCCAGAGTCGTATCACCTGACTATCATACACCATGTAGTGAACACAACGAAAAGAACTCATCATACATACTATATCATCAAAAGTATTCGGACACTACCAAATATTTGCATTAGTGCAAAGAATGGTTGCGTAGGAAAGTGCACTGTGAGTGGGGAGGTACTATATAAAGCCGAGTGCTTCTGTTGTGTTGTCAGTAACTTTGAAGGGGAAAAGCCGCGTGTACGTGAACTTTTCAAGTTCCGGG
The DNA here is from genome assembly GCA_039090855.1 of Macrothele yani. Classification (NCBI taxonomy): domain Eukaryota; kingdom Metazoa; phylum Arthropoda; class Arachnida; order Araneae; family Macrothelidae; genus Macrothele; species Macrothele yani. The sequence goes on from CM077006.1 coordinate 64,442,943, forward strand.
CTGGTCATAGGATGTCATTTGAGTACCGTTTCCATATGGGGTATTGCAGCTAAACTAAACATACCAAAATCGACTGTAAGGGATGTTTTGAAGAGATGGAAGCAGGATTGTGCAACTACAACAAAAAAACGTTTAGGAAGGCCGCACAAACGCATGGAACGTGACAGAAGAGCTATGGTAAGAAATGTTAAAAAATCCCGTTCTTCCTCTGCCGTTTCCATCTCTGCTGAAGTAGGAAATGCTTGTAATGGCTCGGTTAGTAGCATAACTATTTGCAGAGAGTTAGTTGCACAGTGTGGGTTATTATGGTAGAGTAGCGGCCCACAAGCTACCCATCACTACCGTGAATACGAAACGCCGTTTGGAGTGGTGTGTCTTCCGTGTCTTCTGGCCTGTGGGTGTCTGGGAAGCTGTTCTTTGGAGTGACGAGTTATGCTTTTCACTCTTCCTATCTCATGAAACTGAGATGAAATTCTTAGACTTATCTGTTCAGAGTCCTGATCTTAATCCCATGGAACATCTCTGTGATGAACTGGAGTTACGGATACGAAATCGACCACAACGACACGTCTTCGCTGTCCACTCTGGCAGCAGCTTCACGGGACGAATGGTGAGCCATTCCTATTGAGACCTACAGGAAATTGGTTGATAGTATGCCTCCACGTGTTCTAGCTGTCATACAAGCAAAAGATGGACCGACTAACTACTACAGTAATTGAGATAACAAAGTCATTTGTCCCAAAACATCGTGGTGTCCGAATACTTTTGATAATATAGTGTACTTAGTGTTTGAATGAATGCCAAAAATGCAATGGATCGAGTGACGCACACAGATGAACTGTACTATTCGCTGCGTTTTCCTTTCTTCTTCTTTACTTTTTCAGCTAAACCACTCTTCGGATCAGACCGATTTCAGAAGCTTTAATTATTTAGCTTCAGCCTGTAGCGAACATCAGAAATCACTACTGACCACATAACAGAGTTCACTAATTCGCAAGTACTTGGATCCCAACGACTCAGTCACTCCTTAAATGTGCTGTAAAAAACTGAAAACAGTTTTCGCAATGAACAAATTAAACAAGTTAGTAAAATTATGCAATGCATTGATTATAATACGCTTTCCAACATACCAGAAATCATTACTCAAGTTATGAGGTTAATGGCTGTGGAATAAATCTCGGCCCTATGCCCTGACCTTTGATCCCATTTCGATGATATTTAACAGAACCGGTTCAGTATATCTTCGAAATAACATGATAAAGTTTTGTCGCAATGGAAGCATTTTTACGTAATTTATGATGCATAAGGACTATGGAATAGATTCCGCTCTTGTGTCCTAAACTTTGACCCCATTTCGCCCATTTTCAATAGGATTCGTCCCCTGGCAGGCCCCTACAACATACTAACATTTCATCCAAATCGAAGAATTTTTACGTAAGTTATGACGCATAATGACGATGGAAGTGATTCCGCTCCTATGTCCTGACCTTTGACCCCATTTCGCCCATTTTCAATAGGGTTTGTCCCCAAGTGGTAGGGGACAATAGGGTTTGTCCCCTACCACATACTAAAATTTAATCGAAATCGAACCTTTTTGACGTTAGTTATGACGCATAAGAGCAGTGGAATGGATCCCGCTCCTATGTTCTGACCTTTGACCCCATTTCGTTCACTTTCAATAGGATTCCTTCCCAGGTGATCCCCTTCCACATACTAAAAATTCATCGAAAGCGAACGATTTTTACGCGAGTTATCGTGCGGACGGTCATATGCACACAACGCGTGACGTAATGAGGCAGATGGGAATCGCGACCATCTGCTCGCAAGAGTGTGACGTCATAAAACTTTAATAGGATCCACACACAATGAGAGACGTAATGAGACAGATGGTGTGGCCGCGCGCCAACATCTCAAGCGCGAGTTGTGACGTCATAAGATCGTCCCCAGGTGGTCCCCTACCACATAATAAAATTTCATCGAAATCGAACCATTTTTAGGCACGTTATGACGCATAAAGGCAATGGAATGCATTCCGCTCCTATGTCCTGACCTTTGATCCCACTTCACCCATTTTCAATAGGATTCATTTCAAGGTGATCCCCTGCAATATACTAAAACTTCATCAACATCGAACCATATTTACGCATGTTATGACGCATAAGAGCAATGGAATGGACCTCGCTCCTATGCGGTGACCTTTGACCCCACTTCACCCATTTTCAATCGGGTTCATCCCCAGGTGGTCCCCTACAATATGCTAAAATTTCATCGACATCGAACCTTATTTACGCAAGTTATGACGCGCATAAGGGCAATGGAATGGATCCCGCTACTATGCCGTGACATTTGACCCCATTTCGTCCATTTTCAATAGGGTTCGTCCCCAGGTGGTCCCCTACCACATATTAAAATTTCATCGAAATAGAACCATTTTTACGCGAGTTATCGTAATGACAGACTGACGGACAAAGCTGGAGCATATACACTTCTTCAACCTACGGTTGGAAAGCGTAAATAAAAAAGATGCATTCTAATAAAGGTGACTGATGAAGAAAACTTTAAAAGGAAACAAGGGTGTGCGCTTAAGGGTCACAATGAGGCTAGAACACATTAAACCGGGTTATGTACATAGAACTCTTACAATTTTCAGCTGATCGTTTAAAAATAGGAACATATTGTAGATGATATTTTCAATACACTAAAGAAGTTGGAAATGACTTACATTGTCAAAAAACTTACAGCGCAGTCCTTTGAAAGAGCATCTGTCAAGACCTATCAAGTGTCTGTTCATGCGCAGTAAAATGCAAGTATCCATCAGCAACTTTCGTTCTCTGCTGCAATCAATTTAGTTTTGCCAAAGTTCAAAAACTGCATTAAAGAAGGCAAAAAGGTGTCCACTGCATTATCGGGAATACCGATCTTGTTTTCTCATTCTACTTTTCTCACAACTGCTTAGAAAAACATATCGGATAGAACTTAAGGCGTAACGTCAACAAAGTGGGACTTTCCAAGACTTGTCAACATTATTAAAAATTACAGGAGTCATTTTCTTCGATCAATAATGAGCCTGGTGATAGAACGGCTGAATAAGTAAATTTCATTTAAGTCTTTGCTGATTTTCCACAGTTCATCACTGAATTTTTTCTTATTACTTTTTATAAAATATTCTCATTTTCTGAAGTTCAACATATAACAACATATAATATTCTCATATAGTTCAACATATGATATTCTCATTATAAATGTTCAACATATAAACTAATAAAAGCGCACACATTTTCTACTGTACCGGTAAAACTGATGAGTTCTACAACACTTGCAAAAACGTTAAGAATGAAGATTTGGGTCAAGTATTAACAGAAGCTACAAGTCATGAAGATTAAGAAGGTGACAAACCAAGGTCAAAACGACAGAGAAATTGTACTGATCATCCGAAATTTCAAAATCTTTTTAAAGAAAAACTTGATGATCAAATAACTTAAAACAAACTTACATTTGAGTGCCGAAAATACCTTAAATTCGTTTCTTTATTAGGTTCGAGACGTTTTGATGAATTTTATTAAAGCTGTTCTGCACATCTATGAGTATTGTCAGAGAGAAAGGCAGAGAGAAAGACAGAGAGAAAGGCAGAGAGAAAGACAGAGAGAACCTAAATAAACTTATGTTTAAAATTTTGTTTCAGTTCGTCTCGAAAATAACCAAAAGTGAAAATACTTTTTCCTCTTGATAAATACACAAACTGAAAGAGACATTACTTGCATGAAGTTGAATAAATCTGAAATAAATTTGACATTGTGTTTTGTGAAGTGTACAAATTGGCAGAACTAATATTAACGTTTCTAGCAACAACTGCAACTGTCGAGACAAGTTTTTCTGCTTAAAAAGAGTCCAGGTCGATCTCAAAGTCACAGAACAATAAGTCCTCTTGAATAACTTAGCTGTTTGATCTATGGAGGAGATCATTCTTTTGAATTTTAAAAATTACTCAGAAAACACACGCTATTTTTGAAATATAACAATCAGGTGCACACAGAGAGGAAGAGAAATGGATGTTAAATTCATGTACAACAGCAAATAGTGTTCAAGATTAGGGTGCCGCCCCGGTGGCGCAGTGGTCTAAGCGATGGCCTCTGATCATTCGTCCGAAAGGGGTCCGGATTCGAATCCCGGTGAGGCATGGATGTTGTGTTTGTCTTACGGCACTGGCTCTCTCCCTTCCCTGAAACCAGTGACCCTAAATAATTATGGAAGGGCGACTGCTTATAGCCCATTGAGTTGCTCACGGTGGTCGTTAAACCTCCAATCAAAAAAAAAAAAAAAATTAGGGTGACAAATCCTCAAAACTATTTTATATTATCTTAACAGGCACCTAAAAGACTATTTTTCATTATTGAATAACTCAAGAACTCTCTCTCTCTCTCTCTCTCTCTCTCTCTCTCTCTCTCTCTTTCTCTCTGTCTCTCTCTTCTACTGCATTTGAAATAGAAACTACAAGGGGCATCCTGAAAGTAATGCCTCCTTCTTAATAACTTTTTAAATCTTGAAGTAATTTTAATGAAACTGCACTGACATGTACTATGATATGTTACCAATGTAGGAACACATATTTTTCAGAAACGGAAATAAAGATCATGAATGACAGAGAAAAGCAGCGAGACGTAATTGAATTCCTGGAAACAGAAGGATGTGGGGCTGCAGCAGAAATCCACAGAAGACTCCTGTCTGTGTATGGAGCTGCCACAATGGATATCAGTAATGTCCGAAGATGGATGAAGAGGTTTCGAGAAGGAGAAAGTTCATTGTCGGACAAACAACGGAGTGGAAGACCCGCAACTGCAGTGACAGGTTCCAACGGGCAACGAGTGAAAGGCCTCATCACTGCTGATCGTCGAGTCACCATCTAGGAGTTGTAACTATAAACAGTGTTCACTATGTGCAGACATTGAAGAAGCTGAAGGAAGCTACAAGAAAGAAAAGACGTGACATTCCACTTCATAGTTTTGTTTTACAGCATGATAACGCACGTCCACACATCTCAATGGAGACTTCACATGCTATTGCCAAAATGGGGAGGACTGTGGTGCCCCAAGCCCTCTACAGTTCTGGTTTAGCTTCCTCAGACTTTTTCCTGTTTGCCACTTTGAAAAATACCCTTCGTGGGGAACGTTTCGACGATGTGACAGACGTTAAACTGGCTGTGAACTCATGGGCGAACGACAGCCTCAAGAATTCCAAAATGGATTTTACCAATGGGTTCAAAGACGGCGGAAATGTGTAGAAAGTGATGGACAATACTTTGAATAGGCTAGCATTATTAACAATATGTCCAAGTATTTTGCCACAAAGTTTCACATTTTTTGCGGCTACAAATAAAATTCTTATGAGGGACGAGGCATTGCTTTCACGATGTTTTTTTTACACTGCTTTCCAAAACTTACGGACGAACGCTAATAACGATTACAGAGCATCATGGTGTTAAAAGAGCTTGCTAACATATACAGACGAGTGCAGTATGACTTCTGAAGATATTTCATGATGCAGTATGACGTATGAAGATACACTGCCGGACAATTGCTAAGGACGGATGACAATAGCAACGATAGCAACCATACAATGGTAGCAGGAAAATGTGGAAATTAGCATAAGTGCGGGATACAGTAAGACGTGTTGTGCGTATGCAAATTTTGGATTGCCGAACTTGTTCGTGACGTCATAGCGCTGATAAGAGATATAAAGGATTTCACGCGTATTGACCGTTGTTGTTCAAACGCAAAGTTGAAAGGGAAGGAATCAATTGACGAACTTGCAATTTTCAGTATGTCTTCCCGACATCACCTAGAGGATTTTACGCGTGGCCGTATTATTGGCAAGATTGAAGAAGGGCGAAAAATAACAGATGTTGCCAGGGAGTTCGACGTCAGCCACAGTGTTGTTTCAAGGCTTTGGAAATCATTTCAAACAAATAAAGAGTGTAGCAAACGTCACGGGGAGGTCGTGTTCGCTGTATGATACCTGCAGAAGATCAGTACATAGTGCTATCAACAAAAAGACACCGGCGCAGCACAGCTAGTGAGGTAGCAAATCAGTTTATGGCTGCTACTGGCAAGCGGATCTCCCGAAAAACTGTCGCCAGACGTTTGCATGAAGGAGGACTATACGCCCGCCGTCCTGTTGTGTGCATCCCATTGTCCAGACGTCACCGTACCGCCCGTTTGCAATGGTGCCATCAACATCGCAATTGGACTGATAACGACTGGTCTGCTGTCCTCTTCTCAGATGAGAGTAGATACAGTCTATCGTCTGATTGTCGACGACAACTGATCTGGCGTGATAGTGGTACTGCATATTGTCCAGCAAACATACAGGAAAGGGACCGATATCCGACATGTAGTGTCATGGTATGGACTGGCATCATGATCAATGGCCGTACGTCCTTCTATGTGCTTCCAACTGGGACTATGACTGGCCAACGATACATTAATGATGTTCTGCTACCTCATGTTCGCATGTTCCGTGGTGCTGTCGGTGATAGATTCATTTTCATAGACGACAACGCAACATGTCATCGAACAGTCGCTGTCCAGGAGTGTCTTGAGAGCGAAGATATTCAACGCCTCTCATGGCCAGCACGTTCTCCAGATCTGAATCCCATTGAAAATGTGTGGGATGCTTTAAGGTGGAGTCTTGCTGGTCGCCAATGCCCTCCAATAAACAAGGACACCCTCATCCGTGCACTGACAGAGGAATGGGATGAATTACCCCAACAGCTGCTTGATAATGTTGTGCAAAGCATGACACGACGTGTGGAATCTTGCATCGCCCTCCATGGTGGCCATATCCCGTATTGACATCTTACGCTGGAACGCCTGCGGACGGTAATTGCATTTTTTTCACGTTTACGTATTCTGCACAAAATGGCCTGTTTGTCCATTGAACACGTTCTAAAGCCTTCTGGATTTCAGAGCACAATAAATTGTCTTTCTTGTAATGTCCTGGCATTCTGACATTATTTTATTTCACTTGGCATCCAACTACACTTACTTTTTTATGCGCTATATAGCCGTTTATGATCCGTCCTTAGCAATTGTCCAGCAGTGTATTTCATGATGCAGTATGACGTATGAAGATATTTCATGATGCAGTATGACGTATGAAGATATTTCAGCCAGTGGTATACAAATTTTCTGTGAGCACGTGACAGATGCCGAAGACACATAAAGACAGGAGGGCGAGTCGTGTCTTATTAGAGTTAACTCGGGTATTCGAGGGTTTCAGCGACGGAGAAAGAAACTGCGAGTCTGGAGTAGCAAAAGGATGTCTCGCAGACTCCATGTAGAGGATTCCTTCCGAAAGAGACCGGACTGTAACCAATATCACCAGAGAGTTTGGAGTTGGACACAACATGTCTTTAGTCAGCGTTCAGGGAGACACAGAACCATTGTCAAATGTTTTACTGGAGGTCCAACCCTCCATACGAGCCAGCAAAATGACCGTTACCTGGCCATAATTGCAAAGTGGAATCAGAAAGGCATTGCGGAACAATTGACTAATCGTCTTCCAGCAAGCACATGTGTGTGCGAATTTTGCGCCAAACCGTCTCAAGACCTCTAAATGCAGAAGCGCTGTTGGCCCGGAAACCCGTATGCTGTGTACCATTATTCAGGGCACATCGTACTGCCCGTCCTCTGTGGTTTGTGTCTCACGATGACTGGTCTTCAGACCAATGAGCCAAGATATCACAGATGAAACCGCTTTGGTCTTTCGTTGGATTCCAAGCTGCAATTGATCTAAAGGGAACATGAGACCGATATAGCGGTCGCGGCGTTATGGTGTTTGCCGATATGATTGTCAGTGGATGTACCGAAATGAAGGTGATTAGTCAACGGACAATCGCCGGGCAGCGGTACTGCAAGGATGTAAATCTTCGCTACGTTCTTCTGCTCTGGGGTGCTGTTGGCGCAGATTCAATTTTTTTTTTACGATATCGCCCGTCCTTACGCACAGGTGCTGTGAATAAAGTACGGATTAGTGCGAACATTCGTCAGATGGAGTGGCCAGTGTTGTTCCATGATTTCAACCCAATCGAGCATACATTGGACGTTCTGGGGAGACAGAAGCAATTCTTGCACTTATCAGGGCTCTTCATAAGGAATGGGGCAATTTACCGAAAGAGCTCATACCCCTTGGTCCTAAGCATGACGCACCGGTGCTAAACATGAATTGCAATGGGAGTGGGCATATCATCTATGGAGAGCTTTGCCCTGTAGTGTGTTTATGCAGTGCTGATGGATGGATGACGATGGAACAAAGCCAGCTTCAGGGCGGTGCGAGTGGTACAGCAGTACGGGGAGCTAACTTCAGAGAGATTGTGACCTGAAGGGGTTTTTTGTGTGACATGGTAGCGAATATATACGTATATATATTGTATATACACTATAGGATGTAAGGTCAGGTGATGCGCAACATAATACAGCCTCTCCTTGACAAATGTCCGCTTTCTCGTGGTGAATCCTGTTCCCACTAAAAGGGCTCTGACGACCGCCAATACCGGTATAACTATACCATCGGGATTAGAGGAAATGCTATCCCACACTCAATAACCCGCTTGGCCAGCGTGGTGAGTTATGGCCAAACCCCTCCAAAATGACTCCACAACTTAAATCTTGGCCCTCAGTCTCTGGCAGCTGGTATGTACCTGGCCAAGGCAGCGGCCAGCGCGACATGAAGGCAGATGGTGCTAAGAATCAAAGGAGGACCGGACTAGGCTGCCTTCTGATGTTGACCTTGGCTACGTATAATGGACGCTCCCTATCTTCTGATTCAAGGCTTCTTGAATTTGAAGAGGGACTACAAAGGATCAAGTGGGACATCGTCGGGCTAAGTGAGTTAAGGAGAAAAGGAGATCTCATTGAACTGAAAAGTGGACATCTCTTCTACTATCGTGGGACAGATACTGGCAGAACTAGCGGTGTTGGATTTATAATAAACAAGAAACTGAAGGATAAAGTTGTAGAAGTTGAAAGTTCCTCTGACAGAGCTGCACAACTCGTTATCCAACTCTCGAGAAAATACCAGCCTCAGATTATTCAAACTTATGCACCCACCACAAGTCATCCTGAAGAAGAAATTGAAGAATTTTATGAGGAAATTTGTCATCTAAATAATAAAGGCAAGCAGCACTTGAAGATAACTATGAGAGATTTCAATGCAAAAATAGGGCAACGGCAACAGAATAAAACTTTAGTAGGTAAATTCGGTCACGGCAACAGAAACCAGGGTTTAAATGCTCTCGTAGAATTTTCCAGAAGCAGGCGGGCTTTTTTTTCATCATGAACTCCTTTTTCAAGAAAAAGCCGCAAAGGAAATGGCTATAGAGGCATCCAAATGGATTGACAAGTGAAAATGATTTTATTATGTGCAACAAGAAATTTGTCATGGAAAACTGCAGTGTGCTAAACAAGTTCAACACAGGTATTGACCATAGATTGGTGAGATGTAAGATGCACCTCAACACTAAACTTGAACGTGGCAAGCTCATAAGACAAACAAAATGTATTGACATAACCAACCTTAAAAAACAAAATAATACCTTCAAGTTGAAACTGAAGAACAGATTCTCTGCTTTAGAAGGCCTAACATCGGAAGAGGTGGATATTTCTGAAGTTAACAGAAAAGTATCCACAGCTCTTATGGAAACAGCAACAAAAATAGCTGGTACTAACACATACGAACAAATTATCAGGAAAAAACAAAATTCTGATGCAAAAAAGAAGAGAGATAAGGGCTACTAAAAGAGATGTATCTTCCAAAGTGGAATATATAGAGCTATGCTAGACGGTACGAAAAGGTATCACTGAAGATGTAAGGAAATTCAACTGTGAACTATTGAAGAAAGCAATTGAAAACAACCAAAGCCTGAAGAGAGCAAAGGGACATCTGAGTAAGGGAAGAAAACAGATTATGGCACTGAGAAAAGAAGATGGTTCTGTAACAAGGAATAGAGGTGAAATTTTGAGAAGAGTGAAAGATTTCTACTCAAACCTATATGACAGAGATGATACATATACTCCAGACATTACAAAACGTACCAGTACCAGAGTTCTTCCAGTCCTACCAGAAGAAGTTGCTCATGCAATCAAGAACATGAAACGGTGAAAAGCTCTAGGAGAAGACGGAATTACCGTAGACATCATACAAGAAGCAAGTGGAGAAATTGAAACAGTACTCGTCCAAGTTTTCACTCGAGGCCTTAATGAAGGGAAGATTCCTGAGGATTGGAACAATGCTACAATGATCCTGCTACACAAAACAGGTGACGTTGAGGATCTCAGGAACTACAGACCTATCAGCCTCCTATCGGTGGTTTATAAATTCTTCACTAAAGTTCTTTCACACCACTTGAAGGTGACACTGGATATGGCTCAACCGAGAGAACAAGCTGGATTCAGGAGTGGCTACAGCACGTAGATCATTTCTACGTACTGAGAGAACTAATTGAAAGAGCGAGGGAATATGAACTTCCATTATGCATGGCTTTTATCCATTATGAAAAGGCCTTTGATTCGGTGAAACCATCAGCAGTTACAATGGCTCTGAAAACCTGAGGTATTGAAGATGCATGCATTAATACTATTAATAACATCTACGAAAATGCAAGTGCAAATATTCGGCTGTTTTAAAATACAACACACATAAAAATTGGAAAGGGAGTGAGACAAGGTGACACCATATCTCCGAAGCTCTTTAATGACACATTGGAGGGTGTCTTTCAGTCGCTGAGCTGGGAAAACAAGGGGATAAAGATTAATGGAGATTATCTAACCCACCTTCGTTTTGCTGATGACGTAGTCATTTTTGCACCTACCCCATCAGAGGTGCAGAGCATGATCCAGGAACTTGCTGACAAGAGTAAAGAAATGGGATTAAAAATGAACTTTCAGAAGATAAAAGTGATGTACAATGCTTTTACAAGAAATGAAGATTTATCGATTGATGGGGAAAGCTGGAGATAACAGATGCGTACGTTTCCCTTGGCCAGCAGATATCAAGTGAGGTCACATTGATGAAGAAATTAATTGGCGTATATAAAATTGCCTGGAGAGCTTTTGGAAGAAACAGTATAATTTTCAAGAGCAATATGCCATTATGTCTTAAAAGAAAAGGGTTTGATCTCTGTATCCTTCCAGTGCTTACATATGATGCAGAGACGTGGACCTTAACTAAAAGAGTCGTACAAAGGCTGCAGACAATTCAAAGTAGCATGGAGAGGTGCATGCTTGGTGTAACCAGGAGAGATAAGAAGAGCAACTCGTGGATCAGAAAAATGACAAGACTGGAAGACATCATGATCAGAGTAAAATCCCTGAAATGGCAATGGGCTGGACATACTGTCAGAAGGACAGACCATCCATGGACAGCCGAAATTTTAGATTGGATTCCAAGGGACAGGAAAAGACCCAGAAGAAGACCACATGGGAGATGGGTGGACGAAATTCGAAAGTATGCGGGAGTGACATGGAGGAGACTGGCACAAGACAGACCGTTGAGGAGGAAACTTGGAGAGACCTTCGTCCAGCAGTGGATTGGTAATGGTTGACAATGATGATATATATATATGATGATATACTTTCGAATTTCGTCCACCCATCTCTCATGTGGTTCGAATTTCGGTTACACAAAGCATGCACCTCTCCATGATACTTTGAGTTGTCTGCAGCCTTTGTATGTCTCTTTTAGTTAAGGTCCACGCTCTGCACCATAAGCACTGGAAGGATGCATTGATCAAAAACTTTTCTTTTAAGACATAATGGCATATTGCTCTTGAAAATTATGCTGTTTCTTCCAAAAGCTCTCCAGGCAGGTTCTGTTCACCGATTAATTTCTTCATCAATGTGACCCTCACTTGATATCTGCTGTCCAAGATAAACGTACGTGTCTGTTATCTGCAGCTTTTCTCCATCAATCCATAAATCTTCATTTCTTGTAAAAGCATTGAACATCACTTTTGTCTTCTAAAAGTTCATTTTTTAATCCCACTTCTTTACTCTTGTCAGCAAGTTCCTGGATCATACTCTGAAGCTCTGATGGGGTAGTTGCAAAAATGACTATGTCATCAGCAAAACGATGGTGGGTTAGATAATCTCCATTAATCTTTATCCCCTTGTTTTCCCAGCTCAGCGACTGAAAGACACCCTCCAATGTGTCATTAAAGAGCTTCGGAGATAGGGTGTCAGCTTGTCTCACTCCCTTTCCAATTTTTATGTGTGTTTTATTTTCAAACAGCTGAATATTTGCACTTGCATTTTCATAGATGTTATTAATAGTATTAATGCATGCATCTTCAATACCACAGGATTTCAGAGCCCTGTAGTTCCTGAGATCCTCAATGTCACCTTTTTTATGTAGCCGGATCATTGTAGCGTTGTCCCAATCCTCTGGAATCTTCCCTTCATTAAGGCATCGAGCAAAAATTTGGGCGAGTACTGTTTCGATTTCTCCACTTGCTTCTTGTATGATGTCTACAGTAATTCCATCTTCTCCTGGAGCTTTTTCCCGCTTCATGTTCTTGATTTCATGTGCAACTTCTGCTGGGAGGACTGGAAGAACTCTGATACTGGTACCTTTCACGATGTCTGGAGTATATGTATCATCTCTGTCATATAGGTTTGAGTAGAAATCTTTCACTCTTCTCAAAATTTCACCTCTATTTCTTGTTACAGAACCATCTTCTTTTCTCAGTGCCATAATCTGTTTTCTTCCCTTACTCAGATGTCCCTTTGCTCTCTTCAGGCTTTGGTTGTTTTCAATTGCTTTCTTCAATAGTTCACAGTTGAATTTCCTTACATCTTCAGTGATACCTTTTCGTACCGTCTAGCATAGCTCTATATATTCCACTTTGGAAGATACATCTCTTTTAGTAGTCCTCATCTCTCTTCTTTTTTGCATCAGAATTTTGTTTTTTCCTGATAATTTGTTCGTATGTGTTAGTACCAGCTATTTTTGTTGCTGTTTCCATAAGAGCTGTGGATACTTTTCTGTTAACTTCAGAAATATCCACCTCTTCCGATGTTAGGCCTTCTAAAGCAGAGAATCTGTTCTTCAGTTCCAACTTGAAGGTATTATTTTGTTTTTTAAGGTTGGTTATGTCAATACATTTTGTTTGTCTTATGAGCTTGCCACGTTCAAGTTTAGTGTTGAGGTGCATCTTACATCTCACCAATCTATGGTCACTACCTATGTTGAACTTGTTTAGCACACAGCAGTCTTCTATGACGCATTTTTTGTTACACATAACAAAATCAATTTCACTTGTCGTCCCATTTGGATGTCTCCATGTCCATTTCCTGTGTGGCTTTGAAAAAGGAGTTCAAGATGAAAAAACCCTTCTGCCTCTGCAAACTCAACAAGAGTATTTCCACGCTGGTTTCTGTTGCCGTGACCGAATTTACCTACTGAAGTTTCATTCTGTTGCTGTTGCCCTATTTTTGCATTGAAATCTCCCATAATTATCTTTAAGTGCTGATTACCTTTATTATTCAGATGACGAATTTCCTCATAAAATTCTTCAATTTCTTCTTCAGGATGACTTGTGGTGGGTGCATAAGTTTGAATTATCTGAGCCTGGTATCTTCTCGAAATTTGGATAACAAGTCGTGCAGCTCTGTCAGAGGAACTTTCAACTTCTACAACTTTATCCTTCACTTTCTTGTTTATTATAAATCCAACACCACTAATTCTGCCAGTATCTGTCCCACGATAGTAGAAGAGATGTCCACTTTTCAGTTCAATGAGATCTTCTCCTTTTCTCCTTACCTCACTTAGCCCGACGATGTCCCACTTGATCCTTTGTAGTCCCTCTTCCAATTCAAGAAGCCTTGAATCAGAAGATAGGGAGCGTCCATTATACGTAGCCAAGGTCAGCATCAGATGGCAGCCTAGTCCGGTCCTCCGGGGATTCTTAGCACCCTCTGCCTTCATGTCGCACTGGACGCTGCCTTGGCCAAGTACATTCCAGCTGCCGGAGACTGAGGGCCAAGATTTAAGTTGTGGAGTCATTTTGGAGGGGTTTGGCCATAACTCACCACGCTGGCCAAGCGGGTTGGTGAGTGTGGGGTAGTATTTCCTCCAATCCCGATTGTATAGTTATACCGCTATTGACGGTCGTCAGAGCCCCTTTAGTGGGAACAGGATGCATATATATATATATATGTGTGTGTGTGTGTGTGTGTGTGCATATATAAAAAGGAAAATACCCTGCGAGCATTGTAATTCGAGACGATGAGCGATGATGATTGGTCTCGCTGTTTTTTCCCCTATAGACCCGGTGTGGCTACATACAAACCAAACAGCAATTTTATTATTATCACACCATGGCCATGGGGACAAAGAAAAAGGAAAGGAAGTTATACGTTAAGTAAAACTAATTGAAATAAGGGATTTGCGTACTGTTTATTTTCAAGGCGATGGGGTTAATATATTTAGATCAATATTTTATTAGCAACGATAGATAGTAAAGTGTTCGATAATTTGGAATTTAAAACATACCCTGGTTTGGTGATTTTTTCTGTAAAAGTTTATTCCACAGATCTTTACGTAGTAAATACTGCATTTCCTTTTTCTTATTTCATCTCCAGAACCTCAGTAACTAAGCATCCAACAGAGTTGTCTCCAACTGGCTTTTGGTTGGACGATAAAAGACAGGGTCTGTTGTTCCTTTCTTGTGCTAAAGTTTGAGAGTGAGAGCGGAAAGACTTTGTTGTTATGTTTTGAGGATGCAAAAATGCTCCATCGCGAAGGAAAGGCTTGGCCGGAAACTGTTCGTTTCCTTTGAAGGCACAAGCGTTTCCCTTGTGCCTTCAAGGGAAACGCTTGGCCGGAAACAGGTAGAAATGTTCATTGCTTAGAAATGCTCATTGCTTAGCGCACTATCTCAGATCCTCCAGGTTTTCAAATGAGGCAAATTGACCGACTCCCAAGCGTTTCGACTCCTAATCCCGTTAATCCAAGTGGCCCCATTTCCCGCTTAGCACCAGAAATGCTATTACTTCCAAAGGCATCATCTATAGGCGGCTAACTGTTTTGCCTACATCTTGCTGTCAGCTAAAAGGAAAATTTACACCAGCCGTTAAAGACCTGTCAGTAGCCATGTGTAATAATTATTATATAACAAAGCTATTCTTAGAGCATCGAACATTGCCCGTTAGAGGGGCTCTTACAACTATGGCTTTTACTGCACCAGCAATCTTCTACTGAACCTCAGGCTGCGGTATCAAAGAATAGGAAAAGCGTACCAGACAGTATGAATTGATTGTAGAACCGCCGCCCCGGTGGCGCAGTGGTCTAAGCGATGGCGTCTGATCATTCGTCCAAAAGGGGTCCGGGTTCGAATCCCGGTGAGGCATGAATGTTGTGTTTGTCTCACGGCACTGGTTCTCTCCCTTCCCTGGAACAAGTGACCCTAAATTAGGGACGGGCGACTGCTTATAGCCCATTGAGTTGCTCATGGTGGTCGTTAAACCTCCAATAAAAAAATTGTAGAACCTCTACGGCCTCAGTACTGTTTTCTTTAGAACAAGGAGGAGCGAGAAGTCCAAACAAAGGATCTAAAGATCGGAGCATAATGTTACAAGAGGTAGAAGGGAAAAGAATTCCTGGGATGGCAACGCGCAGGAGTTTTGAGGCTCCTGTGAGATCGAAGACGGCCAGCATGCTTTGGCACGGGAAATAAGGGAATTACCAAGGAACGATAGATAGTAAAGAGGTAAATAAATAACTAAAACAACTCCAGGACCAACCATCACGAGTAGTGTATCCGTATAATAACAACTCTTTACTGCAAATAAACATAATAGAACGTTTAAAACATCTCAATTTCTTTTTCGTATCATATCCTTTTTAAATAAATCGAACTGAAAGCCAACAGAACGTTTTTTTTAATGGGGTTTTAACAACCACCGTGAGCAACTCATTCCCTAATTTAGAGCCACTGGTTTCAGGGAAGGGAAAGAGCCGGCGCCGGAAGACAAACACAACATCCGTGTTTCACCGGGATTCGAACCCCGACCCATCTCAAACGAATGGTCAAAAGCCATCACTTAGACCACTGCGCCACCGGGGCGCCGAACGCTTTTCATTGTGTCCAATTTGCAGTGGCTAGCTTCAAGTCGAAATTCCAAAAATGCTAGAAGCAAAAATATTTGCCATGCTATGTTACTTCTGTGGGAAACAGAACATTCCGAGACAGCTGAGAACAAATATGTAGCATTCAAGACACACATGCGCTGGGATTGGCTCCTTGATGAAAATGTCCCTGTCACGTGTGCATCAGGAGAAACGAAACAACTTCCCTTATTTGGGCACTGTTATTCGATTGCTGGTTGCAGTGTAGGCTCACGATGAACGGCGTCACTCTCGCTATGCATGCAGCGCTTGAGTTGGGTCATTTACTTTGTAAAGGATTATAAAGGGTGTGTTTTCTAGATTCAAGTTCATTACCTTCCTCCTCAAAGAGGAAATTAATGGCAGATACGGAAACGGAAGAAGTGAAAAGGCAGAGAAAAGAAACATCCCTGCACTTAATGGAAAGACGATTAACATGGTTTACAAAGAGGTATCATGAACTTATAGCTGAGAAATTTTCGGCATCCACGCATTCTAAAGATATTATTACTGCGCTGCCAACGAAATTTCCACAGAGAGAGTGCATGAAGAACGAAATTGTTTCGTAGTAACTGGGGGAGTTCCACGGGTGGTACTCACAACACAATCATTCACTGCACTAAAAATCAAAATACACAGGTTGCGTCTTAAGTGCGGGGACATCGCCAAGGGTGTGCGAGGGCGGGCTGGACCCCACCCTGAAATTTTCTTGTTCACCCAGTTCAAAATGGGCCATTTCTCAATATTTTTAACTTTTAGATATAATCTGGACTTTGCCAAGTAATAATAAGTCTCATGTTTTCCGCTGTACGTATTTCTCCTTGGAAGTGGTTTGTTTATGTCTCCGTAGAAAGGTTATCAAAATAACATCCGCAGGGCCAGCCTTTTTTTCATGTTAGTATGGTCAGGGGCGAATGTGGAGGGTGAATAGGAATGCACTCAGATAAGTCATTACTAATTGCTCTGCTCTTTGTTTGTGCTCCTATAAGTAGGTGATTCCAACACGGAAAGTTGAGTCTAAAAATCTATACCAGCGCTATTAAACCTGCCCCGGTGAAGTGAGGGAGTAGGACGTTGTCATACTATCTTCTTGGTTTACCAGTGACGTAATTAAACTGGCGGCAAGGCTAACCTGACTGTGGAGTGAAAGGTACTGAGTGTGCATTTCCGCTGCATAATACACTGCCGGACAATTGCTAAGGATGGATGACAATAGCAACGATAGCAACCATAAAATGGAAGGCAGGAAAATGTGGAAATTAGCATAAGTGCGGGATACAGTAAGACGTGTTGTGCGTATGCAAATTTTGGATTGCCAAACTTTTTCGTGACGTCATAGCGCTGATAAGAGATATAAAGGATTTGACGCGTATTGACCGTTGTTGTTCAAACGCAAATTTGAAAGGGAAAGAATCAATTGACGAACTTGCAAGTTTCAGTATGTCTTCCCGACATCACCTAGATGATATTACGCGTGGCCGTATTATTGGCAAGATTGAAGAAGGGCGAAAAATAACAGATGTTGCCAGGGAGTTCGACGTCAGCCACAGTGTTGTTTCAAGGCTTTGGAAATCATTTCAAACAAATGGAGTATGTAGCAAACGTCACGGGGGAGGTCGTGTTCGCAGTACGACACCTGCAGAAGATCGGTACATAGTGCTATCAACAGAAAACACCGGCGCAGCACAGCTAGTGAGGTAGCAAATCAGTTTATGGCTGCTACTGGCAAGCGGATCTCCCGAAAAACTGTCGCAAGACGTTTGCATGAATGAGGACTATACGCCCGCCGTCCTGTTGTGTTCATCCCATTGTCCAGACGTCACCGTACCGCCCGTTTGCAATGGTGCCATCAACATCGCAATTGGACTGATAACGACTGGTCTGTTGTCCTCTTCTCAGATGAGAGTAGATACAGTCTATCGTCAGATTGTCGACGACAACTGATCTGGCGTGATACTGGTACTGCATATTGTGCAGCAAACATACAGGAAAGGAACCGATATCCGACATGTAGTGTCATGGTATGGGCTGGCATCAGGATCAATGGCCGTACGTCCCTCTATGTGCTTCCAACTGGGACTATGACTGGCCAACGATACATTAATGATGTTCTGCTACCTCATGTTCACATGTTCCGTGGTGCTGTCGGTGATAGATTCATTTTCATGGACGACAACGCAACATGTCATCGAACAGTCGCTTTCCAGGAGAGTCTTGAGAGCGAGGATATTCAGCGCCTCGTATGGCCATCACGTTCTTCAGATCTGAATCCCATTGAAAATGCGTGGGATGCTTTGGGGAGGAGTTTTGCTGGTCGCCAATGCCCTCCAATATACAAGGACACCCTCATCCGTGCACTGACAGAGGAATGGGATAAATTACCCCAACAGCTGCTTGATAATGTTGTGCAAAGCATGAAACGAGGTGTGGAATCTTGCATCGCCCTCCATGGTGGCTATATCCCGTATTGACATCTTACGCCGGAACACCTGCGGACGGTAATTGCATTTTTTTCACGTTTACGTATTCTGCACAAAATGGCCTGTTTGTCCCTTGAACACTTTCCAAAACTTTCTGGATTTCAGAGCACAATAAATTGTCTTTCTTGTAATGTCCTGGCATTCTGACATTATTTTATTTCACTTGGCATCCAACCACACTTACTTTTTTATGCGCTATATAGCCGTTTATGATCCGTCCTTAGCAATTGTCCAGCAGTGTATAATTCCAGTTTAAGTTCAATCAGAGAACTAGGTCTAAAAGTACATTAATATAGAACCAGACCAAGCTTGAACTAGGACTAAAAAGTACATTCTTGTTGTTCTAAACGTTGTACGTACGGACATTTAAAAAATGAAGATCTCAGTTTCGGTTGCATTTCTAAAAAATGGAGATATTTGTGTTTTGTAGACGTCATTGTCATTTACGTCAGTCGTCCCTGTGTATTAGAAAGGCTATACTCGGAAGATATTTACTGCTGGCGGAAGGGAAGACGAACAGTTAAGTGTGTTTATGGGGACACTAAGGTTTCCTCCCTTCTTCCTGAGGAGGAAATCGTTAATAAAAGGATCAGCAGGAAGTTTCCCTTCGTTCTGCGCTCTCGTCCCGATGGCATACCCTAAGAGTTTGTGGGATGATCCCTAACACATATTGCACCCCATTAGTGCAGAGAAATTAAAAAAAGAAACATGAGATATTTTCGGTGAAAAGGCTTTTTCAGCTTCCACTCCGTAGTTAGGTTAAGTTTGTCCCAAGTGCAGTCATATTAAGGCGCGCGCGCGCGTGTGTGTGTGTGTATCTTCGGAGGGAGGGGGAGAATCAGGGGCGGATTGGCCCACCGGGACACCGGGACATTCCCCGGTGGACCACTCAAGAAATGGCTCACTTTTACGTATTACTCTGTCTGAATTTTTTGGAAGGAACGAATAAATATTTCGTTACCTATGAATAATAAGCGTTAGCTTCATTTGAGCTTCATTTCTGTCTGAAACGTTATTTCCTTAAAAGAAAAATTAAAAATGAAACGTTTCCCTGTATCTATGTTGGGAATTTCCTTGAAATGACATAGCAAATATTTTCTGTTCTTATGTGAGAAATGCTTGAATGACATAGCAAAATTGTCTGTTCTTACCTTAGCAATGTTTTACTTCGGCGCAATTTTCTCGACAGCGTCCATATAGACGTAGAAAGGAGTTTCACCCAACGAAGGAAAATATAAGCTACGTTGTACAGCTGTGCAGAGTTTTTGGCCTTCTGATGATAAGTCGATGAAATGAATTTGCAGAGTATCATCAACACTGAATTTATATAGCTAGGGGACGACTAAATCTGATGGAAATACAGCAGGAGCAGAAGAGGAGTGCGTTGTACATTATCCTCCGCAAAGGAGAGGGGTGGTAGTGGGCGAGATGCATTCAATGGCTTCATTAAGGACCGAGTCCGTGAGTCTAAAGGAGAAGAAGAGGTGTTCTTATTTACATAGGTAGCAAGTGACGCAGACTTCGTGGACCGTACGCTGGAAGCACAGATATTTGCATAGCTTCTGCGCTTCCGCTAAAGTCACGTTAGGGTCAACATCTTCGAAAACCTCCATTATTCAAAAGTAAATAAGAGGGCTGTTATAATTTGTAACACTCAAAATAAACAAAATAATCACTCACCCCTGTCGAGGATGATGAAAAAGTGCATCCGAAACCTTTAAGGAGCTGAGCACACAAAAATAACGAACAAGGTAAGCAAAAAACTTCGAAAACTTTCGTCAACTTGGGAGCGATGAGAAGCACGTCACTCTCAAAACATTTTGAAGGGGATGCTATATACACTGAGATGACCCACCATCCCCAAACCCTTACTCACAGACTAACGCAGAGCACAAAGCGAATCTCTGGCACAAAGTGAATCTCCGTGAATCTGCAGAGCACAAAGTGAATCTCCGTGTCCCACCCACACTTATCTTAAAGAAAGCAATTAAGCACCTGTCGAGGATGATGAAAAATTAGTCACCTGGACCTTGATAACAGCATTATCACAGGACAAAAAATTAGTCACCCCGTGGCAGAACTTACCTAATAACGGGTGATGACGCCTCTGGCCTTGATAACAGTATTCAACCGGTGTGGTAGAGACTCCACGAGGTTGTGGATGTTTTGAACATCGATTTGCAGCCACCCGTGCGTCAGTTGGTCCCGAAGTTCCGTCTGAGTACGTGGGTGTCTATTCCGGCGTTTCACCTTCTGTAGCAAATGATCCCACAGATTTTCAATAGGATTCAAATGTGGGGATTTGGCGGGCCAGTCGAGGAGTTGCTGATTGTTCGTCGTGCCACTCAGACACAGTTTTAGTGCACTCACGACAATTATCATCTTGGAAGACAGGAGTGATGCTGCTCCCGGAGATGTAGGGCAAAGGGCAACACTTGGTCATTCAGAATGCGGAGGTGCGCATTCTGGTTCAAATTCATCGTCATTGCAACGAGAGGGCCCATTTCTTGGTACGAAAAACATCCCCAAAACATCACAGAACCCTTTCCAGCTTGAACAACACCATCGACACAATCAGAATTAAAGGCTTCACTGAGCCTGCGATGCACTCGTCGCCTCCCATCATTGGAGTGCAAACAAAAACGATACTCATCAGACCAAATTACTCGTTTCCAGTCCTCCACAGTAAAGTTTTGGTGCCTCTGAGCCCATTGATAATGTGCGACTTTGTGACTTGCTGTAAAAAGAGGCATCTTCCGTGGTATTCTACTCCAGATGTCCATCGCATGCAGTTCTCGTCGCAATGTCCTTTTGGAAATTGGTTGGAGTGGACTTTCATTGACTGTTCGAAGCAATTGTTGCCTGATTTGAAACCGATTTGCAATAACTGGGAGTGAAACACGGCGGCGGTCCCTGTTGATGAGAATCGTTTTCCAACCACAGTTACGTCGCCGATTTGCAGTTGACTGAGAACTATGCCACTGTTTGTAGACCCGCTGAACAATACGCTTCGACACACCAAGAAATTGGGCGACTTCATTCACTTTGTGTCCGTGGCCACGGCCAAATACGATGGCTCCTTTTTGCCACTCAGTAACGTCTTTCTTACGACCCATATTGCTGACTAAATTCAACGTTGCTCTTCACCACTGCACGAGACAGAAATGATCCTGTAGACCACGTCAGTTCTATTATCTCCGAACAATGCCATTTCGGCACCCTCTCTGCAACCGGTAACTTCCTACTGTCATTTCTGTCAGGGGTGACGAATTTTTTGTCCGGTGTACTTATTTATCAGTGCTGGCTCATCAGTCAAAATAATGGGTAGACTTTAAAAAGGCTATAACGAAGTAAATTTCTCCGTCATTTTTGTCTACGCCGGGATTCGAACCCGGATCCCCTCATTCCGGAATAAGTCACTCTACCAATTGAGCTACGTGGACGTTTTATTCTGATTCCTATCTGCCTTTATGTCGTGTGCGTCCTTCGGGCAGGTACGTCACATCTCTTGGTACGTTACATCATCTCCCCCTTATTTTTTTATTTTTTTTTCGAAGTGCTGGAGGAAGGATTCTCTTATTTTTCCTATCTCGCGGTGTGGAAATAACATCACACCAATGCGAGATTTTGAACGGTCGGGTCATCCGGATAGTTCGGGCGCCATTATAACGAAGTAAATTTCTCCGTCATTTTTGGTCTACGCCGGGATTCGAACCCGGATCCCCTCATTCCGGAATAAGTCACTCTACCAATTGAGCTACGCGGACGTTTTATTCTGATTCCTATCTGCCTTTATGTCGTGTGCGTCCTTCGGGCAGGTACGTCACATCTCTTGGTACGTTACAAGGCGTCTAATGAAGGAGGAGATAGCAATAACATTGTGCAGCAGGCAATTGTTAAATAATAAAAAAAAATGTAGGAAAATTGCTATGTGGCACGTACACACATTTCAACTTGCTTCGTGGTGATTACTCTAGAAGTGGAGTCTTTAAAAGACTCCAGATCTTTTTTTTTTTTTTGTCAAAACCAAATTTTTAAAAGAAAGTAATTATCTGCAATTTTAAAAATCCGTTGAATGAAGCTTTGTTTTGACTCTCCATTCAATCATGTGTGGTTTTTTAAAACTCTTTCACCGCTAAATTGTTAAAATTTGTTCACGACTGAATTTGTTTTACGGTGCATATTCCAACAGTTCTTTCATTTAGGATCAAACAGATTTTTTTACAAGAGGGAATATATGAGGATTTCCCCTGTAAGTACGCGCGTTTTTGTAATTCACCGAAAGACTAAAATTCCCGGCCTGGTTTAGCCCCTCAGTCCGCCCCTGGGGAGAATCCCATGAATTTCCTTGCACCCGGTAGAAAAAGCATCACAAATTCTTTCAGTATTTCGTATATAAAGTTGCCATTAAACTTGCCCCAGAGAAAATAATACTCGCTCACCCTGATGTCAAAGTCTAACGACATCCCTGCTAAAACGCTATATCTGGGAAGCTCTGGATACAATTCAGTCAGTGACATAGAATTAACGTAAAAGCAGAAGAAATAGTTTTCAGGTCTGTTTGTTTTTTTTAAATAATCTGTGTTATTTTTCTCAAAAATAGGAATTAATTAATTGCTCAAAAAACAGAATGTTGTAAGGTGAAACCTCCATTAACGAACACCTCCGAGCAACGGCAAGTTTTGCTTGGTACAGAACAGCTGTCATAGGATTAACATTTACAATAACTTCCAAAGAGCGAAACCTCTTAACAGCGATTAACGGACACCTCAGTCAGTCCGGAAGAAGATCTAATGGACATTTTGTCCCTTAGGATTTTACGTAGCCACTTGAGCGAGAGGGATAAGGTAAGAACATTTCTAAAGGAACTGCGACTCGTTCAAGATGCATTAGTTTACGGCGAGTACACAATGGTGCGCTTACGTGCAAAGAAAGGAGTTCAACTTTAGTTTTTCGTGAAGCCAGTTCCAGCTCCCATGTATGTTTCACTCTCCTCTAGGACTGCGGGGGTGATTGCTAGGGCCTGGAATGTTGCCCATTGGCGGATTTTCTCTTGTTTTGGTTCTTGTGGGTTCTGTTACTGTTTTCCTGAACACAACCAGCTAACAGTTCAGTTGCACGTCACTGTCTAACATTTTTCTTTTTTCTTTCCTTTAACGTACCCGAAACTAATCTTCTGGCTTATTATTCCTAAGGGCTGTTTATAGCCAGACGTAAGACACAGCATGTTTAAAATCCCATACACCATGATTTATTCATTTAACTATTATATTGGATTTTATTCAGCATTTGGGGAAAGTATTGCAACCGTTTTTCTTTGTACATAAGCTTCGTGTACTTACTCTGCTTTTGCACAAACGCAACGGGCTAGCAATGTTGACTTAGGCTAAGCTCCGAACAACGGCCATCTCTCGACAACAGTCACTTTTTTCCGGTCCGAGCTTTTCACTGTATTGAATTATTAAAACTACACTGGTAATTCAAATTTATTGGCGTGAAACAGAACTCGAAGTTTCCAAGCTTTCGCACATTAACTAGATGGTTTTTTCAAGGAAGGTAGATGGTTTGCCTTCCTTGAAAAAGCCGTCTGGTTGATGTGCGAAAACTTGAAGACTCTGAGTTCTATTTTTTATGCCAATAAATTCGGATTATTAGTGTAGTTTTACTATTTTAAGTATACTTGGTGTACAATTCCTCGTTATTAATTAGAATGTTTTCTGATTGTTCTAAAACCCAAAGGGTGCACACAGGGCCGGCCCTATGTAATATGGCGCCCCCTATCAGGGTCCAGCTCCCCATCCCTCCAAAAATAAATATTCTGGGAAGGGCTCTGTTTTGGAACAATTCAACTAAAGAGATACAGGTTAAAGCATTTCGTTGATATTCAACACTTTTACAAAACCTCCTTCAATTACAGATTTAAGATAATTTTACTTTCCTTGCTTTCATTTCAGCGAAAGTTGTCACTGTTTTGATAGGTCAATCTTCTGAGCAATGCCGTTTAATATTGACAACACAACTAATAAAGACAGTCTATTGTCAGCCATTGTAGACCTCAGATAATTTTTGATTAGTTTCAGCTTAGAGAAAGTACATTCCGCACTTGCCACAGTTACTGGAACTGTCAGAATGATTCTCAAGGCAATCGAAATGTTGGGGAAATTATGCTGCCTTTTCATTTCGAGAAGAAACTGCAATTCTTTTCGAGGGTTGACACATTTAGTTTTATAATGAACTTTAAATGTTTTAGCTGTTGTGCTAATTATGTCTGATGAGGCTTGGTCTCTTAAAGTATGGCGTACATCCATGCAATGAGCTTCCAAGTTCTCCGGCAGATATTTAAATTTAAATAGGATACCCCATAACTTAGTGTAGCTAAGCATTTGCTTAAACCGCTCATTTAAGGCACTTTGAAAATTTTCAAATGTGGCGAAGAAGAAATCTCTTTTAAACTTTCCTTCTGCAGTTTACACTAATTCATCTTTCACCTAGTAGTCAAACATCTTTGCACGTTTTCTCCTTCTGGTTTCTTGGAAAACGGCCTCTGCGCTCAGACTCTGGATTTTTTGCCGCTTTCAGTTTCGCTTCATCGTATACATTGTCTCTGAAAGCCTTGATGAAGTTAATTGTTAATCGCTGTAGCAAAAGTTAGGTCACAGTCAGCATTTTGCATGCGTTTGCTGATGTTATTCACTTGGTACAATAGATCATACTACACATGGTGTCCAACAAAGAATTTAAAATCGCATAACTGTTCTGCGAGGCAATAATTCTCGTGTTTCACTCAGCCGTCGACAGATGAGTTTGTGTTTTCATAGATCTCTATCAAGCTACCATACACTTGTTTTGTCTGAGTGCAGATAGCTTTGACCTTGTCGATTCTACTTTCCCATCTTGTCGTACAGGATGGCTTCACGGTAAGTGTTGGAACGTGCTTCAAGAGAACACTCCATCTTTGTGACGAAGCAGAAAAAAGTGCGTATATTCTTTGGAGCACTCCAAAGAGAGCGATTGCTCCGGTGGATACTAACGCTAGGTCAGATATCGCCAAATTTAAGGAATGGCAGCCGCAAGGAAGGCAGAATGCTCGAGGGTTCGTCTGCAATACCCTCGCCTGTACGCCTTCGTTTTTTCTTTTCATATTTGACGCATTGTCGTATCTTTGGCCTCTTAAGTTATTAAAATCTAGGTTGTTCTGCAAAGTTTCTAGAAAGAAGTTCAGTCAGTCCTTTTCCTGTGCCCTCATTTGCTTCTTTAAAACGTAAAAGTGATTTCATCGTCACTGAAATCTGTAAACCTGATAATCACAGATAGCTTTCCAGAGCGGCTCACATCTGGAGTGCAATCCAAAATGATTGAGAAGCATTTTGATTGCTTGGCTCTTTTACGGGTGTCCATTATTACTTCATTTGCCATCAAATTGATGATCTCATTTTGTACAGTTTTCCTCAAATAATGGTCTGCTACAGAACCATCACGGATTCTCCGCAGGTGTTCCCGCATTGTATCGTCAAACTGCCCAAAGAGGTCAACAAATCCAAGGAAGTTCCCGTTATTAGCTGTAAAGGGTTTGTCTGACGAGCCCCTGAAAACAATATTGTACTCATACAAATAAAGAACTATTGTCATTAGTCTTTTCAAGACGGCTTTCCAATGCTCCACTTCACGGTTTATCATAATCTCGTGCAGGGCATCAACACTGTTATTGATCCTGAGCCTTTTTTTCTGTTTCAATCTACGTACAATATGCTAAAGAATGACTGCGGGATGTCTCATGTTCTTTGAGACGATCAGCGAGGTGCTTCCAGTCGTCGTAACCAGTTGTTCCCAGCTGTGACGGTATTGGATGTGACTGTTTGCAGCAGGGAAACGTTTGCAACACAAACAATAAACACGGTTCGTCTTATTTGAATATAATAGTCATCGCCTTTTCAACTCTTCCCCGTTCAGTAACTTTTTTATGAATTGTTTAGGAGAAAACTGGCGAGCTTTGTCATCTACTGGGAATCTTTCTTCTCAAGACTTTGGCTCTGTAGTTCGATTCCAATCGGAAGAACAGTGTCAATGAATGACGAGGTGATATTGCCTAGCCAGTTGGCAGGGTCTGTGAAATCAATATCTGTCAAAGAGGAGGATGAACGTATCTGTTGATATTGTTCATTCTGCATGGTTTTCTGTGTGAAGTTATGAGCTGGATCTGAAGCATATTTCGTCGAGCAGTGGGCATCAGAAGACTCTCTTTGCGGCTGGTTTTTCCCTTCAGTAGCGATCCGAGTGCGATCTGTTGAATGCTCGGTGACATCAAGTTCATCATCTGAAAAGCAGTATATGTCATCAGGATCAGATGCTCAGGAGGGCCTTGGAAAAACCTTCGCAAACTTTCAGAGGTACTTTGAAAGTTTGTCTCTCTGCCTTTCTTTCGGTGCTGATAACCAGATAGTTTTATCCTTTTCATATTTCAGCGCCTGGAAAGAACTTAAGCACTTTAAAATCAACGCACACGCTGTTTGAAAAAGGCAAAATATGCAGCCAAATATGCACTGAAATGTCCTCGGAAAGCTCAGATCATATGCACTCAAACGTCCATGGGCTTCTCCTCACCTTTTCTCTTTGAACTTCGCTCAGGTCAGGTGATTTTCGTCGACCAGTCACAGTAAGCCACGCTCCGCCGAATAAAACAGCAGGTGTTTACGCTCCGATCAAGGTCAAGGTCGCCAGACGCCAGTGCATATGCACTGAAGAATTAGTTTGACGAATGCAAAAAATGTCAGAAACAAAAGTAAAAGAGAAAATGCATCACAAATAACATAGGCATAAAAAATGTTTTACGAAAAGTGTCTTGCCGAGGACGAGTAGGTTCGAAATCCGTACAGAGGCCGAAACTTACTGAAAATGTGCAAATATTTTCGAAATTATTCCATATAGAAGCTGATATTGAATCAAAGCTAATATAGAATCAAAGTGCAGAAATATTTGAGCATTTCTAAGAATACTGATACAAAGCAAATTTTTATCAACTTATTTTAAAGCACTGGTATATAAACAAGAGGTATATAATACCGCTTGTTTCTATTCCATTCGCAGAAGCGAAAACTCAGTTCCCTGGAGAGAAAACTGTACAGTATTCTCATTCGGGACTCCGCATAACGCACACATAAACACTTCGCATAAAGTACATATAAATGCAACACTTATTTCATTCTGTTCTTGCTATTTACAATAAATCTCCGTAATAAATACACAGTTGACGTGGATTTGGAACATCAAATAGAAGGCATCGCTCTTTCCACGTTTATAATGTTGATCTTTGTTGAATTCCCAGCATTGTGCGGGGCTCTAAAGAAAGTTTGGCAGTTTGTCGTATGTGAGATTGGAGAATTTCGAGGCCGCTGTGGTACAGTGGAAGCATGTCCGGCGCGTAACTGGAATACCCTGGGTTCGATTCCCGGTGGCGGCCGATGAGAATTTTTCCGTGACTCACTGAAAAACGTGGAAAGAGCGATGACTTCTATTTGATGAAGTAAATCTCCGTCACAATATACTCAAAAATTATTGTGAAAGATGCGGAATAAGCAAAATATGCGCCACCGAATACTTATCGTCCCCAGCTTTTTAGACATGCTGAAATGTGCAAAGTATGAAAGATATGCCTTGTTCAAGAGAAGTCACAAAGCTAACAAAAACCAATGTAGCTGAAAAATTCCCGAAATCAATGGAAGAAAGGCGTACTCAAGATTAGCACACGGCAGCCAATACTCCTACCTGATTGGTCAGTGGTGTCTTTCATAAGGGCGGCATGTACTTGAGTGGCTGGAAATATTCTAGAATAAAAGATATTTCCGCAATAAGTTTTGGAATAGTGATAATTTCTTTTTATAAATTTTTAGTGAACATCTCAAGATTTGTTTCTTTATTACCATATTTCAAGTTTTGTTTTTGGCACCCCGGGGCGTGTGCCCCGCTTACCCAGCTCAAAGGTCGGCCCTGGGTGCACAGTTTATACGATCGCTTACCCTTTACAACAGCCCGGGTTTAGGCTGATCTGTGTCTTCCGCATGCAACACTCACAGTCAGAGAAGTATTTTAAATAAAAGTTTACGAGAGGGAATACACTGGAGATTTAACCTCAGGATGCATCTAAAGAATTTATTAAATTTCAAAAGTACGAGAGTTCAAAATTTGGGAACCAATTTCTTTGTATTGAATTCTTTCAATGGCTTCGTGGCCTTTCCTCGATTTCGATCAGATTTTAAAAAGGATTTAATCTAGCTTAAATTTCCTTAAATTTGAAATGGGATGATATGTGTGAGTGCCGTACATAGACTGTGTAAAATTTATCTGTTACCTAATCTGTCATTTCAGGGTTAACTATATATGAGAATTACTTTCCATAGATATAATATAAGGGTAATCCTATAAATTTATCTTAAACACTCACGCAGATAAGCTAAAGATGGTTAAAGAAATGTATTTGAAACTTGCTGTTTTTGTTTTTTCGTCACGTTTTCTAATATATAAGTAGCACGTTTCTTTTAAGATTTCCTAAATAAAAAAGCATTAATATTTGTCTAGATGAAAAATAATTCATTTGATGTTATAACGAAGTAAATTTCTCCGTCATTTTTGTCCACGCCAGGGCTCGAACCCTGATCCCCTAATTCCGGAATAAGTCGCTCTACCAATTGAGCTACGCGGACGTTCGCAATCGCTGCTATCTGCCTTTATGACATGTGCGTCCTGCTGGGCAGGCACGTCACAATGTTTTGATACAGATCTTTGTCAAAATATGTGAGAGCTAAAAATAAGATAACACCTAGTTGAAAAATGTGGTTTCTTTCCTTAGAAGTCGTGGAGATTTTAATTTACGTAAAAGTACTACAGATGTGGGATGTAAGGTCAGGTGGTGCGTAACATCACAGCCTCTGATTCACAAATGTCAACCCCGCCTTCTCGTGATGCATCCTGTTCCCACTAAAGGGGCTCTGACGACCGCCAATAGCGGTATAACTATGCCATCGGGATTAGAGGAAATGCTATCCCACACTCACCAACCCGCTTGGCCAGCGTGGTGAGTTATGGATAAACCCCTCCAAAATGACTCCACAACTTAAATCTTGGCCCTCAGTCTCCGGCAGCTGGAATGCACCTGGCCAAGGCAGCGGCCAGTGCGACATGAAGGCAGAGATGGCTAAGAATCAAAGGAGGACAGGACTAGGCTGCCAGCTGATGCTGACCTTGGCTACGTATAATGGACGCTCCCTATCTTCTGATTCAAGGCTTCTTGAATTGGAAGAGGAACTACAAAGGTTCAAGTGAGACATCGTCGGGCTAAGTGAGATAAGGAGAAAGGAGATCTCATTGAACTGAAAAGTGGACATCTCTTCTACTATCGTGGGACTGATACTGGCAGAACTAGTGGTGTTGCATTTATAATAAACAAGAAACTGAAGGATAAAGTTGTAGAAGTTGAAAGTTCCTCTGACAGAGCTGCACGACTCGTTATACAACTCTCGAGAAGATACAAGGCTCAGATTATTCAAACTTATGCACCCACCACAAGTCATCCTGAAGAAGAAATTGAAGAATTTTATGAGGAAATTCGTCATCTAAATAATAAAGGTAAGCAGCACTTGAAGATAATTATGGGAGATTTCAATGCAAAAATAGGGCAACGGCAACAGAATGAAGCTTCAGTAGGTAAATTCGGTCACGGCAACAGAAACCAGCGTGAAAATACTCTTGTTGAGTTTGCAGAGGCAGAAGGGTTTTTTCATCTTGAACTCCTTTTTCAAAGCCACACAGGAAATGGACATGGAGACATCCAAATGAGACGACAAGCGAAATTGATTTTATTATGTGTAACAAAAAATTCGTCATAGAAGACTGTAGTGTGCTAAACAAGTTCAACACAGGTAGTGACCATAGATTGGTGAGATGTAAGATGCACCTCAACACTAAACTCATACGTGGGAAGCTCATAAGACAAATAAAATGCATTGACATAACCAACCTTAAAAAACACCATAATACCTTCAAGTTGGAACTGAAGAACAGATTCTCTGCTTTAGAAGGCCTCACATCAGAAGAAGTGGTTATTTCTGAAGTTAACAAAAAAGTAACCAAAGCTCTTATGGAAACAGCAACAAAATTAGCTGGGTCTAAGAACAAGTTGCATGTGAACAAATTATCAGGAAAAAAACAAAATGTTGATGCAAAAAAGAAGGGAGATGAGGACAACTAACGAAGATGCGACTTCCAAAGTGGAATATATAGAGCTGTGCAAGACAGTACGAAAAAGTATCACTGAAGACGTAAGGAAATTCAATTGTGAACTAGTGAGGAAAGCAATTGAAAACAACCAAAGCCTAAAGATATCAAAGGGACATCTCAGTAAGGGAAGAAAACAGATTATGCCACTGAGAAAGGAAGATGGTTCTGTAACAAGAAATAAAGGAAAATTATTGACAAGATTGAAAGATTTCTACTCCAAATTATATGAAAGGGATGATACATGTACTCCAGACATCATAAAAGGTACCAGTACCAGAGTTCTTCCAGTCCTTCCAGCAGAAGTTGCACATGCAATCAAGAACATGCAGCGGGGAAAAGCTCCAGGAGAAGATGGAATTACTGTAGACATCGTACAAGAAGCAAGTGGAGAAATCGAAACAGTACTCGCCCAAATTTTCACTCGATTCCTTAATAAAGGGAAGATTCCTGAGGATTGGAACACCGCTACAATGATCCTGCTACATGATAAAGGCGACATTGAGGATCTCAGAAACTACAGACCTATCAGCCTCCTATCAGTGGTTTATAAAATCTTCACTAAAGTTCTTTCACACCGCTTGAAGGTAACACTGGAGATGGCTCAACCGAGAGAACAAGCTGGATTCAGGAGTGGCTACAGCACGATAGATCATTTCTACGTACTGAGAGAATTAATTGAAAGAGCGAGGGAATATGAACTTCCATTGTGCATGGCTTTTATCGATTATGAAAAAGCCTTTGATTCGGTGAAACGTCAGCAGTTACAATGGCTCTGAAATCCTGCGGTATTGAAGACGCATACATTAATATTATTAATAACATCTATGAAAATGAAAGTCCAAAGATTCGCCTGTTTGAAAATACAACACACATAAAAATTGGAAAGGGAGTGAGACAAGGTGACACCATGTCTCCGAAGCTCTTTAATGTCCCATTGGAAAATGTATTTCTATCACTGAACTGGGAAAACAAAGGGATAAAGATTAATGGAGATTATCTAACCCACCTTCGTTTTGCTGATGACTTAGTCATTTTTGCAACTACCCCATCAGACCTGCAGAGTATGATCCAGGAACTTGCTGACAAGAGTAAAGAAGTGGGATTAAAAATGAACTTTCAGAAGACAAAAGTGATGTTCAATGCTTTTACAAGAAATGAAGATTTATCGATTGATGAAGAAAAGCTGGAGATAACAGACACTTACGTTTATCTTGGACAGCAGATATCAAGTGCAGGTCACACTGATGAAGAAATTAATCGGCTTACAAAACTTGCCAGGAGAGCTTTTGGAAGAAATAGCATAATTTTCAAGAGCAATATGCCATTATGTCTTAAAAGGAAAGTGTTTGATCAATGCATCCTTCCAGTGCTTACGTATGGGGCAGAGACGTGGACCTTAACTAAAAGAGACATACAAAGGCTGCAGACAACTCAAAGCAGCATGGAGAGGTGCATGCTTGGGGTAACCAGGAGAGATAAGAAGAGGAACTCGTGGATCCGAAAAATGACAAGAGTGGAAGACATCATGATCAGAGTTAAATCACTGAAATGGCAATGGGCTGGACATACTGCCAGAAGGACAGACCATCGACGGACAGCCGAAATTTTAGATTGGATTCTAAGAGACAGAAAAAAGACTCAGAAGAAGACCACATGGGGGATGGGTGGATCAAATTCGAAAGTATGCGGGAGGGATATGAAGGAGACTGGCACAAGACAGACTGTTGTGGAGGAAATTTGGGGAGACCTTCGTCCAGCAGTGGATTGATAATGATTGACAATGATGATGATGATGACTACAGATGTCAACCAAATAGTTCAACAATAAATATTTTGGAGGGCTCGTAAAGTTCTTAAACTCTTTCACGCAGCTATTTCTCTATAGAGAGTGACTACGACTGTGAAGAACACTTAACATCAGAAAACATTGTCAGTGTTATTTAATATCTCATCAGTATTATTTTATTAACTTTGCGTCATCATTTAATAATTATCGTTTGTGCCTTGATCTAAAGTTTATGCCTTCATATTCTATATTTATTTTAAATGCATCTTGAAAGTAATATATCCATGCTTTTTTCTGCATTTTTTAAGCGGCTCCTCACTTTACGACATCAGTTTATTTTACACAACATAGGTCACAGTAATTTTCACTTACTGCTTGATTTCATGTTTTCTTAATTTTCTGAGTTAATGCGTTTGTGCATGAAGCGCCCTAAAAAGTACAGTCCTCTTTTTCACATTGTCATCCGTACTGAAATTCCCTTTCATCAGCATTAGCATTGTAATCCTAGTTGCTATATAGCCATTCATGTGAATTCTTTGACTTCAATTTTTAGTAATTTTAAGCAGTGATGCCGCTCTTTTATATATACGAATATATAAAAGATAAGTGACTCTTAAAAATAGTGACTCTTAAGTGACTCTTAAAAGTAGCGCTCCTCGTGTTTGCACTTAATGGATTTCTCATTTCCTTTTATTTAACAGTCTTTAATCCCAATCATTTGTACATATTGTTTTAGGTCAAAATAACTGGTTTCATTTTTCTACTTGTTCCTAATTTATGTATTTGATCTGTATTTCAGTAATTGATCAGTCTCTATTCAAAAGTTCATAGTACACGCATCGGTTATGTGTGTTATTGTTATACGCCCATGCCCTTTTGCATTATAATTGTATTTAAGCACCTCTACCCTTTAGCATAACATTGCATTTTAGGTTCAATGAACCATCCATTTGGGTGCATTTTTTTCACACTTTGCACATTTTAAACGAATTTTAAAAAATATTTTTGTTTTGTATATTATTTGCACATAAGTGTATTCAGACATTTTCAATCGTCTGTTGCGCCTGAGATGCATGAAACATCACCAGCCTCCCATAAGTCCTACATTTTGGTCGGCAAACCGGCCCGAGCCAGTCTGAAGCGCTGTTTGGCCAAATATGGTCCTTGTGGTACATACGTATTTTCTTACAAACAAATGAACAAATGGCAAGTAAAATCTATGTGAGAAATATTTGAACTTGCTCTTAAATTTTGTGTACTAATGATCCTTTGTTTTTGTGTCCCAGGAGGTACATGCAGTAAGTACCTCTCTCTCACACGAACCTGTAGTCCATCATAGCTGTGACAGTAAAGCAGAACTGTGGTTTCGAAAATCGCAATAAAAAAAGTGTAATGCCCTACCGCAGTTCCTTCCGTGGGACCTGACTTGAAAAGCTCACGGTGTCTGATACCTGGAATGACCGGCAGGGTAATGTTGACGATTCCTTTTAGCAATTTCAACGGTAATCCAGGACGATGACGGAGGAATAAGGGAGTTCATTTGGTGACACAGAATGGGAACTGTGCCAAGTTGATGCCGGGAGCCTTTTATCGGAGGGGAGGCTTATTGCGCACGAAGAGGGTGGTCGATTCTCCAAAGCGAAAAGGGCGCCATCGCACACTTTATGAGCGAAGACTGAAGAACTCTTTCTTGCGCTTCTCCCGTTTCGCATATTTATTGATCTCGCTTGATTAGATGGGGATTTCGCCGCTTTCGAATTAGCAATAAACATGTCAATGAAAATCAATTTTGAGGCGAGCGGTGAAGTGATCAGCAGCAGAGTCCATTCAGGACCCTACGCCTCCAGAATTTAAAATCGAGTTTCCTACGAAAGCAAACTGGGAGAAAGTGGAAGTGTGAGAAAAATACAACAGAGTGTGCTCCTGGAGAAACACAAAGATTTCCGCCCGCTGGTTTCAATGTTTAAAGATCGCGCTGTTATTTCGTCTTTGTGTTCTTAACAAACAACTATGAACTTCCTACTTGTGGTGGGGAAACACAATTTTGATCAATAAAATTCAGCCACTAGTTAATTGATTGCCAACTGCAGCGTAAAATGATCAAGGCAACATTTGAAACAAAAAAAAATCGGTGGAGAAAAATATATCAAGGAAACGCTCGTCAAAGGAATTGAAAAATGTTTGAGAAAAAAATCAGGAAAGCATTTTATGGCACTAACAAACAATTTTATTTTTGGCGGCTATCTAGCAAATAATGAAAATACACGAAAAACTAAGTAAAATATAAGTAAAATAATTATCTCTCTCTCTCTCTCTCTCTCTTTCTCTCTCTTTCTCTTCATAATGAATTCTCCGGCCATTACAAGTTACAGAAACGGTTTTGATAAAATCTTCTCAGGATTTAAAATCATTTTGAAAAATTACTATTTATTTCAAGGAAATAAAGCATCATGAAACGCATATAGCGTATTAAATCATTTATTTTTGTGGTGTACTCAGTACAAAGATTCGCCAAACTTCCGCACCCCACTGGGAGGCTTTTTCAAGTCAATGGTAGGTACGCCGCGAACATTGCTTTTTCAAGGCAATGGTAAGCACGCCGCGAACATTGCTTTTTCAAGGCAATGGTAGGTACGCCGCGAACATTGCTTTTTCAAGGCAATGGTAGGTACGCCGCGAACATTGCTTTTTCAAGGCAATGGTAGGTACGCCGCGAACATTGCTTTTTCAAGGCAATGGTAGGTACGCCGCGAACATTGCTTTTTCAAGGCAATGGTAGGTACGCCGCGAACATTGCTTTTTCAAGGCAATGGTAGGTACGCCGCGAACATTGCTTTTTCAAGGCAATGGTAGGTGCACGCCGCGAACATTGCTTTTTCAAGGCAATGGTAGGTGCGCCGCGAACATTGCTTTTTCAAGGCAATGGTAGGTGCGCCGCGAACATTGCTTTTTCAAGGCAATGGTAGGTACGCCGCGAACATTGCTTTTTCAAGGCAATGGTAGGTACGCCGCGAACATTGCTTTTTCAAGGCAATGGTAGGTGCGCCGCGAACATTGCTTTTTCAAGGCAATGGTAGGTACGCCGCGAACATTGCTTTTTCAAGGCAATGGTAGGTTCGCCGCGAACATTGCTTTTTCAAGGCAATGGTAAGCACGCCGCGAACATTGCTTTTTCAAGGCAATGGTAAGCACGCCGGTGCACCTACCATTGCCTTGAAAAAGCAATGTTCGCAGGCGCACCTACCATTGCCTTGAAAAAGTACGCCGCGAACATTGCTTTTTCAAGGCAATGGTAGGTACGCCGCGAACATTGCTTTTTCAAGGCAATGGTAGGTACGCCGCGAACATTGCTTTTTCAAGGCAATGGTAGGTGCGCCGCGAACATTGCTTTTTCAAGGCAATGGTAGGTGCGCCGCGAACATTGCTTTTTCAAGGCAATGGTAAGTACGCCGCGAACATTGTTTCTTCAAGGCAATGGTGACGGCGTCATGGTGTGGACAAGGATGTACAGAAATGAAGGTGATTAATCAAGGGATGAAGTCCCCGACCCCGTTATCAAATATAACATCAAATTGCAAGGAGAGACAGAGTGAGAAAGAAAAGGCGGGCGTGTACGCTCTACCGTTGGTATATCCTGACAACACGGAAAAGATATATATCCGAATGACAAAGCTATCCTTCAACACTAGATGTAAAGAACACGTACGAAATGTCAACCAGGACATGTAGAATACAGCCCTCGCCAGAGAAATCATGCATTGCTCGGCCGCTCCTGTATGGAATGGCATTAGAAGAAGTGCCCCTCACACGAATTTTAAAGAGACTGTCATCGGGGAAACAGTCAAAATCTTATCCAGCAAACTGGCATGCAATGATATAGTCTCTACTGAACTACCAATGATTTGGCATGCGTTATTAAAAGATGGAAACACACCACGGCACACCGTATAATTGCGGGATAAAAATTCGTGTAATGTGCTCGTGATGTCACCCACATTATTTTCAAAAATGATCTTCGTTTTTTACGTGTTCCAATTCCCTGCATTTTTATGTCTACCATTGCCTTGAAAAAGCCCCTCAGTGGACTGCGAAAGCTTGGAGAATCTTTGTGCTGGCTACACCACAAAAAATAAACGGATTTAATACGCTTTATGCGTTTCATGATTATTCAAGTCTGACGTATTTAAAATAAAGAAACAAATCATTTCTGCTTACCTATTTTTTATTAATATCATTTTGGTCCCATGTCAGACGTTAAACTTTTTGCTTAAAAAATTATAGAGGCAGTAAAGATAGCTTGAAGAGGTGTGTTCGAAATTCATCGTAAGTGTAATTAAATGTTTTTCATCGTAGTGAGACTACAGGAAATCGAATGATACAGCCAACAATGTAGGAAACGATGACAATGACGATGCAGGTAAAGTCGAGTGATATGGCCACCTCGGAAAAAGTTTTACGAACTGAGTATTTATTTTTTTATTTTTTTTATTTATTTATTTATTTTGTGGTTGAAGATTTAACACCGTGCGCAACTCGATGGGCTGTAAGTAGTCGCCCGTGCCTAATTTAGGGCCACAAGTTCCAGGAAAGGGGAAAAGCCAATGCCGTAAGACAAACACAACATCCATGCCTCACTGGAAGAAGCCAGCGCTTACACCACTGTGCTTCAGGCCGGCAAGTAAATTTGATGCATTGATCACAAGTAAATGAAATAACTGCTGGAAGAAAAGGGTAAAAAAAATGACTCTGACAATGATGAGCTTCCCACACAAGTTCAAAGCATCCGATTCTCTTTTGCAATGAGCAATAGATACACTCCAATCTTAAAAGTCGACTCATCTAAAGAACAAACAGCTGAGAAACGCTAGGCATGGTTCGAGCGGACCAAAACCAAATTGCTCCCAACCTAGACGGCCAGTGGTCTAAGCGTTGGCTTCTGCCATTCGTCCGAGGTGGGTCCATGTTCGAATCCTGGTGAGGCTTGGATGTTGTGTTTGTCTTACGACATTGACTCCTTCCCTTCCCTGGAACCAGGAGCCCTAAATTAGGGACGGGCGACAGTTTATAGCCCATCGAGTTGCTTATGGTGGCCGTTAAGGAAACAAAAAATCTTGACAATGACAAAAATAATGCTCGCAAATACAAAAATTAATTTTCTGGAGAGACTTCCAGTTCGTCATCCACCCTGACCTTATTAAAATGGCTGTCACTGACCTCTTTGTCTATTAACTTTGGCACCATAATTTACATCCCCGGTGGCACAGTGGTCAGAGGTGAGGCCATCTGGGTAATCATCAGAATTGATCCGGGTTCCAAACGTAGATGGTGTGTTTGCCCTATGGCGTTGGTTCTGTCCCTTCCGTGAAACCCGTGGCCCTAAATTAGGGGGCGAGCATATTAAACCCCAGAAAAAGAAAATATAAAAATTAAAAGATATATATATATATATATATATATATATGATTCGCCGAGAGGGGAAATGTTGCTAGCAGTTAATAAGATCCGCTGACCAACAGTATTTTTCGTTCAGAGGAAAGATGAACGGCTATCACCGACATTTTTGAGCCGGAGATCCCCAAATTGCTGTTCATCCAAACAGAAGCCAAATAACCATAATTGACCTCCGTTAACAAGCGCAGTTTGATCCTTACGAAAACCACCTAATGTTCGTCAGTATCCTTTGGTCGACGTTCAAATCCTGGTTGTTCCTGCAAGCAGCAAACTGGGAGATGCATTCCGTGTACCTCCAAAGAACTGCGTTTTGTGCATGAGTATGGAAACGTGAGCTTACCTGATCTTTTGACCTAATGGTGGTCTTCTACCCTCGCACTTTTTTAAATCATTGTGACTCCCTTACCCCCAAAAAAAGCTGGGTGGTGTACCTAGCGGTATAAGAATGGTAGACTTCGTATACACCGAAGAGCCAAAACATTATGACGACCTCCACGTGTCGCCAAAACAGCTCTTACTCGGAGAGGTATGAACGCCACAAAATTTCCAAAGGTGCCTTGTGGTACCTGGCACCAACACGTTATCCTTTAACTCTCTTAAGTTACGTGATTGAGCCCCGTAGATCAGATTTGCTGTTCCAACACAAACTACAGATATTTGATAGGATTGATGACTGTGAAATTTGAAGGCCAGAGCAATATCTGGGAGTCTTCCACATGTTCCGTGAACCATTCTCAAACAAACTGGGTAGTGTGGCATGGCGCATTATCCTTCCGAAAGAACGCACTACTAGAAGGGAATACCGTTGACATGAAAGGATGTACCTGGTCTACAATGATGTTTCGGTAGGTGGTAGATGTCATAGTTTTCTACACATGAATGACTGGACCCAGGCTTTCCCAGCAGAACATTACCCAAAGCATTACACTTTCTTCACCGGCTTGTTTTCGTCCCACGGTGCATCCTGATGCCAACATTTCCCCAGGGAAAATACATACACCTACCTGACCGTCCACATGGTATAACAGGAAACGAGATTCATCGTACCAGATGACCTTCTTTCAATTATTCAAAGTTGAGTCTTGATGCTCGCGTGCCTGTAGGCGCCTTCTACGGTGAACTGAGCACTTGATGCGGGGACTGTGGCTACGCAGCCCCATTTTCAGCAAAGTTCGATGTACTGGTGTGTTGTGACACATTACTCCCATCACCAACCAGCATTCAAATTACCGACGGGTTCCGCCACAGTATTCCATCTGTTGGCTCGTACCATACGGGATAGCCTTCGCTTACCTCTAGCATCGATGAGACGTGGTCAGCCCACG
Organism: Macrothele yani; assembly: GCA_039090855.1. Classification (NCBI taxonomy): domain Eukaryota; kingdom Metazoa; phylum Arthropoda; class Arachnida; order Araneae; family Macrothelidae; genus Macrothele; species Macrothele yani. The sequence continues at coordinate 64,482,413 of CM077006.1, forward strand.
CTTTGCCGGCAGTTCGTGAATATTTCCTCGGACCACTTTTGAAGGTACTAACCGCAACTGACCGTGAGCACCCCACAAGCCTTGCCATCTCAGAAATGCTCTGGCCACCCCGGTGGCGCAGTGGTCTAAGGCGCTGGCCTCTGATCATTCGTCCGTAAGGGGTCCGGGTTCGAATCCCGGTCAGGCATGGATGTTGTGTTTGTCTTACGGCACTGGCTCTCTCCCTTCCCTGGAACCAGTGACCCTAAATTAGGGACGGGCGACTGCGTATAGCCCATTGAGTTGCTCACGGTGGTCGTTAAACCTCCAATCAAAAAAAAAAAAAGAAATGCTCTGACCCAGTCGTTTGACTATTACAATTTGGTCTTTGTCAAACTCGCTTAAGTCCGCTGCCTTTCCCATCTGAAGAACAAGAACAACACTGATTAACAGAGTTCACTATCAGGTGTTATTTATACCGTTTTGTGACCTTTACAAGCGGCGTCGTTTACATGCAGTTGCTGCGATTTGCATAAAGACACTCTGGTCATAATTTTTTGGTTCTTCGGGGTGCATATGGGCAGTTATAATTACCTTAATTTCTGCTGCACCTTTCCTATACATGGGAAACGTATGGGTAATCGAACCAACTACAGAGAAAGAAGTCCGTTAATACGACAGTTTAACAATACACTGTTGACGACATGTACGCTATCTGCAGAAAGTCCAGGAATAATTACCTCGACTTAATCATCTTATAACTGTTTAATGAACATCGGTAGTTAAACACTATCTAAAGCAGAAACAGAAATACACGCAAAATTTTGATACATAGTTAGTGAACTGTGAACTTAAGTTTTACATGTGCTCCCCTACTGTCACATAAAATGTCTGAACGATATTCACAGTCGCGTCACGCATTTTCCAACATTCATGGGGTGGCTGTTGGTATTGTAGCTGTGATGCATTCTCACAAAGTCCTTGTGTCTGGAAAAACTCTTGCATAAACCACATCACCCCACAGAAAGAATCTGTTGAAAGAATCCGTGGAATTGGTACGTCCCTGCAAATTCCATGGCCCCGATAAGAGTAGCGTCGAGGGTTTAACGAGTTTGTGCCCAATGAGGAGGTACCCCATCTTGTAAGAAGATTATAGTCGGTTGTATGTCCGGCATCTGGGGGAGAGAGTAATTGATGAGCATATAGGTACACGTTTGCGAAAACCTTTTTCTCAGCGAAGAAGAAACGACCAATTACCTGGTCTTACATTAGTCCTCGTCAGACATTGATCTTCAGGCTCCTTGCTTTACGACTTGTGGATATTTCAACATCCAAATACGCTCATTCTGTGAGTTGGCTGTTCCACTAAGATGTTGCTAGGCCTCTTTTGAAAAGTAGACACAGTATGTAGCAAAACAACAAAATCCTTGTCATTGAAGTTCAAAATGTCGTCAGCAAATCTGTTACGCTTTGGAGAATCATCAGGCTGCAGTGCTGGAAAACTGTGTCTTGTGCACCGCAGACTTCGGGGTCACTAGTTGGTGTGAGATCGTCTCACCGATTCCCGTGGTAACTGGTGTACAAGCAGTTTCCCACGGTTTTATCGGAAACTGATGGTCTGTCAATGCTCCTTCCTGCTTCCACTCTTCCTATTTCCACAAATTTTGTCGTCCACTATTTAACTTCACATTTTTCCATTCTTTGTTTTGAGCTTTCGCTAAACATCAACAGGAAATTCTGTTTCTGCCAGAAACACACATTGTTACTTCTCTGTCACAGATGCCATCTTAACTGCGCAGCTATTACTGGTATCCACCTGCAGTAGACGAAATACACAAGCATAGAAATCTATTATGCGTGTACGAGATCACCAGAAAAAAGAAAACATATATAAGATTTGTCGTTAAAAAATATCATACTGCAAGTACGGGGGGGGATCATTTATGGGCATCCTGTATATTTAAGTTATTAGGCTGCCTGCATGTTTACACTTCCGTTATTATATGAGCGATTACAAACTCATGGTTCATCGTTAACCAAGGTTGGTGCAACTGTAGAAACTGAAGTGTTTCATTGTTGTCAAGAACAAAGTGGCAAAAAATACATTTTTCCGGTATTAGCTGAAAGAGTTAGAGGCAGGAGATAAGAGGCGTCAGACGTGTGATCTGTTATATCTTTTCCATTTATACCGATCAGCCATTACATTATGACCACCCCCAGACTAGAGAAAAGAGCGCGCCTGGAGACCGAACGGTGGCGCAGATGATGTTCGCAGAACAGCAAATATACAACCCGAGGACCGGCTTTCGGTTAGTAGAGTGTTCGGTGTCAGAGTGGAAAAGCTTAGAGTTTGGGAAAGGACAAATTGTGATGGCACAACGCCTCAGAACTACGATCTCGGAAATGGCGCGGCTTGTGGGTTGTTCACGCGCTGCTGTAGTGAGTAGTACCAAAAGTGGGGCGCAGGTGGCCAAACGACGAACCGTCGTCCAGTCGTGTGTCGTCCGCAGCTCATTGATGCCAGAGGGGAGCGGAGACTGTCGCGCATTGTTCACAGCGACCGCAGGGCCACAGTGCGACAAATCACACGCAGCTACAGCAGTGGTGATCAGGGCAATGTGTCACAGCACACAGTTCATCGCAGCCTTCTGCGCATAGGCCTGCGTAGCCGAAAATCTAGCCGGATACCCATGCTTTCTGCACGTCATCGCCTACAACGCATACAATTTCCCCAAGATCATCGAGATTGGACCGTGGATGATTGGAAAAAGTGGCCTGGTCTGACGAATCAAGATTCTTGGTGCATCACGTAGACGGTCGAGCGCGGATACGCCGATTACCAACGGAGGTTATGGCACTTGGATTCACTGTTGGGCGGAAACAGGCCGGCGATGGCTGCGTTCTGCTGTAGGTGATGTTTTCTTGGGACACTTTAGGACCCATTATCCCAAAAGCCCAATTCCTAACATCTGTCAAGTATCCGAACATCTTTGCGGACCGAATTCACCCATTCATGGTAACTGTTTTCCCTGCTGGTGATGTCCATTACCAACAGAATAATGCGACATTCCACAATGCCAGAATCTTCAAGGAGTGGTTCGATTAACATGCTAGTAACTTTCTTTTAATGCCCATGCCTCCAAATTCACTTGACATGAACCCAATCAAACATTTGTGGTTCGACTTGGAAAAGCGGGTTCGCGCTAATTATAACCCCCCCCTCCGAAATGTACGGGAACTGGAGGACTTGCTGTTGACATTATGGTACCAGATACCCCAGAATACCTATCGCCATCTCACCGAAGCGATGTCTCGCCGAGTGGCAGCTGTTTTGCGGGCTAAAGGTGGTCCTACAGCTCATGAGGTAGGTGGTCATAATGTAATGTCTCATCGATGTATACTTGCTCTGATTTCTGCAACGATGTTTCTCTTTGTGGCGTGTGCGTGGATGACGAAAGTTTCCTGAAATATTTCTGTTTTGATGAATTGAGCGGTGCTAAAAAACTTATTTAAGTAAAAACAATAAATGGTGTGAAATCATTATGACCTGTGAAAGGACCTATGTGGACATAGGTGCGATTAGAAGACACTCTCCCCTTGTTCACGATTTAAAAATACAAAGAAAACAAGGAAAACATAATGGCTGATGTTCTCAAAGATAATGAACCTGAAGGAATTACACTGCTGGCCACCCAAAATGCAACACCAAGAAGGACACGAGATAGCAAAGCCAGATTTACTGGACACATAACAACAGATACAAAGATGAAACGATTGAGCTTACAGGCCCGTGCGACTTGCGGAACACGCTGACATCAATAGTTCGTGTGGCCCCCATGGCTGGCAGTAACGGCCGCTACACGCCGCGGCATTGAACGAAAGAGGCTTTGGATGTGGACTTGGGGTATGTCGGTCCGGGCTGCTTCTACACGTTGCCACAGTTCATCAGGCGTAGCCGCCTGTGGTGCTTGCCGGGCCACTCGGTTGCCGATCAGCGACCAGACATGTTCGATGGGCGACATATCGGGAGAACAGGATTGCCAGGGCAGCAGTGACACCTGGTGGGCCGTGAAGATTTGTTGCACGATGCGTGCCACGATCGAGCGCGCATTTTCCTGTTGAAACGTGGCCGCTGGCAGGTCCAACAGGTAAGGGAGGACTACAGGCTCCAAAACGTCGGAGATTGGGATTGGATTGGATTGGAGATTTAACGACCACCGTGAGCAACTCAATGGGCAATAAGCAGTCGCCCGTCCCTAATTTAGGGTTACTGGTTCCAGGGAAGGGAGAAAGCCAGTGCCGTAAGACAAACACAACATCCATGCCTCACCTGGATTCGAACCCGGACCCCGTTCGGACGAATGATCAGAGGCCATCGCTTAGACCACTGCGCCACCGGGGCGGCCAACGTCGGAGATGTAGCGGTGGCTGCTGAGTGTACCGCCGATGCGCACCAGAGGGGTGCGGGTGTCATATCCAATTCCGCCCCAAACCATAACGCCAGGCGACGGACCGGTATGGCGATGCATAATGCAGGCGTAATACAGTCTCTCGCCACGGTGCCGCCACACGTGAATCCGACCATCGTGGTGTTGCAGACAGAAGCGGGATTAATCGGAGAAGACAATGTTGTACCATTCCGTAGTCCAGATGCGGCGTTTAACTGCCCACTGCCGCCGCCCTCGCCGGTGGGGTAACGTCAATGGTAATCGGAGCAATGGGAGCCCTGCGACAAGTCCCCGCTCCTGCAGACGACGTCGAACGGTACGTGATGACACAGATTATTTCGCAACACACCCTAATTACTGCGCTAACGTTCGTGATGCGGCGGTGCGAGCCGTCAATTCCCGCCGCACAACATGCCGGCCCTCTCGTTCGGTAGTGTGCCGCGGCTGCGGCAATCGCTCACGTCAGTCCGTCCGTTCTTCCTGCACCCACCGAATCCATACTCGCCTCACTGTGGCTGGATGTCGTCCCACACGGGTGCCGATGTCTCGGTACGATAAACCGCTGTCGCGATAAGCCACTATTCGTCCTTTGTCGAACTCCGAAACGTGCTGAAATGACTGACGTATTCTGCGACGAGGCATCAGGAAGCTTCCCACGCACATGTCCGGCAGCGCAACACATTTCCACTACTTACACCCCGCCTTCTGTGCACCCTTCTTATAGTGCTTCTCGGTGGCGTGCCGGGCGCACATGATTTGCATATGCCCTGCAATGCAAATCGTTTGCATGTCCTCTCGCGGGCGACGCATGCTGCGAATTTCAGGCCAATCGGATGCTTCCTTCTTGGTGTTGCATTTTGGGTGGCCAGCAGCGTATTGAACAAACCATCAAACCACACCATTCCTGAGCTCTGACTGCAAAGCATAGAACTTGCGCTTTATTATATGCTATGATGAATACTTTGATTCAGAACCAGAAACATTTCATTGTGGAAGGTACTGGGGAAGCTGCTAATGTAAATAAAAATGTTGAAAGCAATGAGTCTCCGATATTTTTCCAGTTTCAATCTATGTTAGTCGATTAAAAGCTGAGGTGCAGGGTCGTTGCTAAGGCCAGCACGGAAGTGCCATTCATAAGCTGAGAGGGAAGTCTTTCTTTAGAATCGTTGTGTGTGTGTGTGTGTGTGTGTGTGTGTGTGTTCCTTTTCTGTTAATTTTTTTGGCTTGACTGTAATTTTTCAAAAATAAAATCACAATTTCTCCACACATGTACGATGAAGTTTCAATTCCTATCTACGTAACGAATTCCATTTCCTTGAAATGACGCGTTGTGACGTGCCTGCCCCGCAGGACGCACATGAGACAAAGGCAGATAGCAATGAGAGCACATGTCCGTGTAGCTCAGTTGGGAGAGCGACTTATTCCGGAGTGAGGGGACCCGGAATCGATGTCGGCGCGGACAAACTTGTACATTATAGCGTTTAGTGTGAAAATTCAAGACGATGCATTAAAACGGATGAAACGGAAGTTAAATAACTATACGTTTTAAAAGCAAACTGCAATGCTTTCTCATTTGCAGAGCTATGGAAACTAACCAGCTTTGCGAACAGATTTATCTCGTACATCTTCCTTATTTTATAGTGAAACTGTACAGTGAAAATATGAACAAGCCATTTAGTGAAAATAAGTACAGAATTTTCTGTTAACAATAAATACTGACTTGTGGGGGATTATAGCGACAATGTGGCTCACCTTATTTTAGTTCGGCACAACGCGGTCTCCACTCTTCACTATCTCACAGTTTTTTAATGATTTTCTGAATTTTGCGTATCCCGGAAAACGAAAAAAGTCCACGTTTCCTCCTCCCCTGACCTTTATTTTTTTTATTGGAGGTTTAACGACCACCGTGAGCAACTCAATGGGCTATAAGCAGTCGCCCGTCCCTAATTTAGGGTCACTGGTTCCAGGGAAGGGAGAGAGCCAGTGCCGTAAGACAAACACAACATCCATGCCTCACCGGGATCCGAATCCGGACCCCGTTCGGACGAGTGATCAGAGGCCATTGCTTAGACCACTGCGCCACCGGGGCGGCCCCCTGACCTCTAGTTCCAACAAGTCTTATGGTTAGACAACTGACAATTACTATTAAACAGTTCTACTGATTCGCCTACAAAAGAGTTCTTTTGAGTTGCCCATCTTCTGTGCTGTTCCTTCTACATTTTGATTTGAAAGGTTCAGTATATCACAAATAAGGCAAAATATTTATGGTTATAATGAAATACCGGAATAGTTTTCGTAAGACATAGAAAATTTAAGTTCGATTTATAACATCTTCCATTTTACGGGGAGAAGGTCTTATCACCCTCCAGCTACTCCGTGCTGAGGTGGCTAGAATCTAGTAAGGAGATGGTAAAATTTAGCTCGCCGGATGAAATTCGTGCTATTGCTACGTAATTTCAACATGCTGGATCATATGTTATGAGCGTCGCTCAAACGAAATTTGGACTGAGGCTGCGCCTCAAAGTTAGTTCATTAGGCTTCACAAAGGGTGATACAGTTTAAAGGACAAGGTTGCTGTAATATTTACACGTACTTACCTTCTACTTTCAGACAGTGCCCCATTGAGGAACAAGCTTTTGGATATCTTCCGTATAGGAGAGCGACTACTCGTTGAACCAGTCCGCGACAGCTTCTCGGACGTCGACATCTGACGTGAATCGTTTGTACTTTAGGAACTTTTTTAAGGGTCTGAAAATGTGAACGTCTTATGGCTACAGGTCCGAACTTTAGGGTCAAGGGCTTCCTAATGTAAGTGTTGCAGTCATTGTGCTTCGATTCGAGACGTGAGGTAAGACATGAAACAGAACAATACTACATGTAAGTATGATTGGACTCTTGTTTTTGATGGCATGGCGGAGTCTGTGTAGAGTGTTACAGTACCTCTTAGCTTTAATGGTCGCACCACGTGGTAAACAATCAATGAGCAATGAACCCTTCCGAGCAGAACCTTGCCTGCACTACTGGACACAAACACTTTCTTTAATGGCAGCTATGCAGTGTGCTTCCACTGTATGATTATGCTTTTCGTCCACGGCTCGAGATGGTGACACCAAGTTTTATCCCCAGGTAGCGTGTAAGGTGTTTTAACGCGACACTATGCACACACACACCTTTTGATACCCAAGATAATCGTGAAAGACGTGTACTGAGGGATCTCATGCTAATGTTCAGGTCCTGCGCTAGTTATCGAAAGTCACCCTGAGGTTTCCCTCATTGCATTGTCCACCATTGCAGTTGTTTCCTGCATGGTGATACTGCCCAGGTTGTGGAAGGTCTACTGTTCTTTGAAGACCTTCTCAAAATCCTTTCCATCATTTAAGCACCGTACTGCGTGCTGTGCAGGCTCTTCCCTGTACTACCTGTATGCGCTGAAAGACCTCCGTTGCCCTAATGCCTTTTGGTCAGAAACTGGATCGCCGTGCTTTTCACTTGTTTAGACGTATGCATATCATAGCGAGCGCCAAAGTAGCGGTGTGTTGCACTTTCCATCTGTATTGCAACTAACAAGCTGCCTTAGTGCATTTGTCTGAGCATATGCTGGCGTCCCTACAGGTATGTCGACTGCAATGACGCCATCTGCCGAGTCTATGTTTCAATTGAAAAACTTACATGAATAAGTGGAAAGCACACGAAAATCAGAAAATGATATACAAACTTTCAGTAACAAGTTCTGTTACCGTAGTAAGGAAAAGCGTTTAACAGCGAAGCTTTCCCTTATCTCGGGGTGACATTATCAAAGCAAATAAGAATGCAGACACCAATAAAGACAATTCACTGCTTCAAAAACTGAACTTAAGAAACAAGAACACTTACTAAGGAAAAACAAGATTACTCTTTCCTAACGAGTAGGGGGAAAGAGTAGGTGAAAGCGTGAGACACTGTATTAAACAAGACATATCTCCTTAAGAAATGGAGTAGTCAGTGGTGCTTTATGAAAAAACGTTCCATTAGCTCAGGCAGGGCTCTAAAGAAGTTTTAGTCGCATATTTTAGAACTTTTCGGAATCTCTATGGACTCACGAACCACGGTGTTTGTCTGAATAGGTAGTAAATGGTGCAACCAGTCATCGTATTGGAGAAGCTTGATGGCAGAAAACCTTCTTAGCAAGCGATGTGGACTTTTTTCTCTCTTAGTCGCCTGGCATCGAATGCTAGCGGACCTCTTAATCATTCCTATACATTGTTTTCCTGAATCATTCGAACATAGGAGTAGTACATGAATATACACTGCCTTACCATTAATATCCGGACACCTACATGCTTATAAATGATCTTTATTTACAAAAAATGTAATACTGTGTTCTGAAACCTTTCGCCCTTGTGACGGAATCGAGTCTTCGTGGAATATTCTCCGCCAGTGTTTCGAAAATGTCCGCCGATATATTTCACTTGTTTTTCAAATCAATTATAAGTTAGGCTTTGTTTATTGAGTGGTCACTTGTTCTACGCACCTGACGATGTAGTTCTTCCAAGAGATTATGTAGAGGGTTCAGGTCAAGACTCTGGGCTGACCTCTTCATCTTTTCGATGCCCATGTCTTCAAACAAATCCAACCAGAAGTCATCGCTCTTTCCACGTCGAGTGATTCTGTTTGGTGTTCCAGACCCACGTCGAGTGTTGAATTAATTCAAACAAATCTGTAACAATGTGAGCAGTATCACATGGTGTGTTGTCCTGCTGATAAATGTATGGCCCACAATGTTTATAGCCCATAATTGTCCAAGACACCTAGGTAGAGCTCAGCATTCGTGGTTTTGTCTGAAACTACTACGATGATTGGAACACTTATGAAGAAATGTTTATCGGCATTATTTTTGGTCTGACGAGCTGTCCAAGAACTAGGATAAGCAAACCTTTGAGCTAAAAGATTGCACCGAATTCGTAACCAAGAATCTGGGACTCTGCGCATCACTAAGAATTACTAAGCGTGCCCCACGTTCATAAAGATCGCACATGTTTAATTTTATCAGAATCGGTTCACAAATTTCTACTGTGATACTAACTCAGCAACGTTGCAATGATTTATAAACAGCATCGTGACTTTCTGTTGCAGTATTAGTGAATGTAGAAAAACTGCGTTCCGTTCAGACGAAATTTGAAACGAAATCAAACGAATTTTGACATGTAGCTTTCATTGTTTAGAAATTCTTGCGAAACGGAAAATTTTCAAAATACAATTTTTTTCAATTAAGTGTAGTCACGGCTGCAAAATGGAAACTGAAAGAGTTTTCAATAGCAAATAAGTCCAGAAAATCAACTCTGTTAATGTAAATAGAGTAAAAAAAAGTGGGGGCGGGAATACAGCCATGTGTTATAACAAGCCAGCTTAAGTAAAGAACAATGTTCGACCAAAAATTTGCTATCATAAAAAAAGTGGGGGGGAGAAAGAAACAAATACTCTGGGTTTTATCGTTTGTTTGTTTTTTGAAGGCTCAATAACTGCAGTGAGAATGTAAGGCTATAAGGAGTCACTTTCCTTAATATTGTGCTACTGGTTCCAAGAAACGCCAGCCTGCTTGAAAAACACACCACCCACGCCTTATCTCGGGACTCAAACCCAATTTCGAATCGAACGGTTGCGAATAATACTAGGCGAAGGCTACTAATCATTCGTCCGAGATAGGTCCGGGTTCGAATCACGGGGTAAGTCATGGATGGTGCGGATGTTCTACGGCATTGGCTGTCTCCCTTTCCTGGAACCAGTGACCCCAAATTAAGGACGGAAGACTACTTACAGCTCATCGAGTTGCTCACGGTGGTCGTTAAAGCTCCGAACAAACAAAAAAATATGATGGCATTTTGCGTTTCCAGAAGCAAATTCTGCTTCCAACTTAGATAGTGAGAAGCCAGAACAAGGACGGCTCAGGATGGACCTCCTCCATCCCATGTTATTGCACATATGATTAGAGATGGTTGCACATTCCGTTAGTTAGATCGATGTTAAATATTATTTATTTATTAACGTACTAATGTTAAAAGTTTGCTTTACTTTTGACTTACATAAAAAAAAGAATCCCACTACTGATTACCAAATTGTAGCTTACCGGGAACTCCATGGGGCCTCTGGGATCCTAACGACCGGATGAGAACTTCCGGAGCATCAATTTTATCACTGAACCATCAGGTACCTGAAAAGCAATTGCAGCAAGCAGTGCACCAGTGTAAAAATCAGGTGCACAGTAAACAAAAGAAACTATTTAATAGATAACTTGCTATTTATACATGTGGATAATTTGCTATTTATACATGTGGATAATTTGCTATTTATACATGTGGATAATTTGCTATTTATACATGTGGATAATTTGCTATTTATACTAGTGGATAACTCACTTCCAACTACTGAGGTAATATGGGCATCTCTGGCCATTTCTAATTTTCTACGCTAAGGTGCAAAATGTCTCAGCGCCAAATTAATTAGCTCATCGGAAGGCAGGCGCTTTTCTAGCGACACGTGGATCGAACAAGAAAATGCATAATAAAGATGCTGTCACTGGAATATCCTTTAGCGAACAAACCCATACAATAAACACAAACGCACTCTGGATCACTGCGAAACTTGCTCCTTGTTGTCGGACAGCAAAGCGAAGGCAAGGGAATAGAAGAAAGACCCAGAGCGAGGATCCTCTCCCTCTCTCTTTCGGCGGCGCCGCTGTGTTTATGTTCTTTTCAGATTCAGATTAGATGTTTGACGACCACCATGAGCAACTCAATGGGCTATAAGCAGTCGCCGACCCTAATTAAGGGTCACTGGTTCCAGGGAAGGGAGAGAGCCAGTGCCGTAAGACAGACACAACATCCATGCCTCACCGGTATTCGAACCCGGACCCATCTCGGACGTTACGTTCCTTTAATGACGATGAGCGAAGGCATTGACTGATCTCCCGTCTTCACAGAATTCAAGGCCGCTTGTTTTTTAGTCGCCTGTATGACACGTTTCGACTTTGATGGTAGAGGTTGCTGAAACATTCCTTGCTAGGGTGTTTCCTATGGATTTAGGTCCAAACCATTCGCTGATTGCCTTTCCGGCGCTTTTCTTTTCCATTTGCTTGAGCTGTGACTCCACGGCAGACCATCCGTTCTCAACTTTCTCTCTGGTTATCATTAGACAGGAATTCGCATTTTTGCACGGGATTTTTCTTTCGTTCTCAGCAGCCGACAGCCAAAATTGCAGCGCGGATTGATTCAGGGCTTCTCGCCTCTAGATTTAACATCAGACTGCTGAACTGTTTCTTTGATGCAAACAGAATGAGAGAGATGAATCAAAGCTTTAACCACATGAAATTGGGCATCTTTGCGACTAAGAGCTTTTCGCAAAATTCGCTGTTATTTATTTCTCCTTACGCCCTGATGTTAACCGTGTTTCTTGAGCAACGTTGTGGCAGAGTTCAATCTCGGCCATAACGCAAAAGTTTCCTAAATAGCCGGTTGTGGCTGTTTATCGTTTAGGCGTCCCAACCACAGACAGAACGACGACACACAATGCTGTTCACAGCAACGACTACCACTTTATATCCCTTTCGACTGACTGCAGTGAGCTAATTGAACTAGTTTAAACACGTGACATACTCACCACAGCACATGAGTCTATGCAAATATTACAAAACTTTCGACTCAACCTCTGTGAGATTCGAGAACTTTAAATAAAAACTTGGGAAGCATGCAAGGCAAACAAAAGAATTTATGAAAGAAACGATTTCTGCATAGCCACAAATACTCACTGTACTGTGAGTTTATAAAATGTACTTATTGTGATTTTCCGTAGAATTTGCACATCTTTTTCACAGGCATAGAAAATGTTGTTGAGAGCCAATTGAAAATCAGTAAGTACTTTTTATCTTCATGTTAAAAAAAATTATTCTAATAGATTGTATACCAAATCATCTTCTGGATTCATATTACAAAAGCATGGACATAATGCTAATACAGATACATACTAAAAAGAAAATTTTGACTGAACTCCACAAAAGCAACATCACCATGTACTCGGCAAAATACCTCTCTTTTGATGATGGCTGTAGATCTATAGGACGAAACAAATGTAATATATAGAGCCATTGTGAAAATGGCACCAAGAGAACGGACTGAAGTGAAGTGTCTTTAAAAAAGAGCAAAAGTATGGCCGCCCTAGCCCAGTCAATACTTTTGCTCACCCCACCCGCCACCCCCTCCCTCCCTAAATTTGTGCATGGTTTTTATAGTCAATTTTTTTTTTTTTTGCTTTTGTGATAAGTAAATTATGTGGCTTGGAAGGTGGCATGCATTTCTTCGCTTTTTTACGGAAGTGACTGAAACTTCTCTGATATAACACACACACGCCTAGACAAGATAAGAACAGGGCACAATTAGGATGGACCAGAGTAGGGTTAATTTAGTGATCATTATCAAGTGTCTTTTTAATTTTATTTTAATTTCAACCAGACCACGGTGTAAGCCTACCGTCTCTGCTTACTATCGCTCACCAAACCAAACACCTAAGAACCGAATATAAGAACGAGTACGAATTAAGTAAATTTCAGAAGGCAAACAATTACAGAAATGAAATGAAAATAAAACGTTAGTGAAATTTAAAACGTTTCTACTACCTCTTATATTGCTACTCGAAATTTCAGGCTCGGTCAACAAGTTTCACCCCGACGATTTGCCCTCGCTGGTTGCTATGGCAACCCGGTTTCCCATAAGAGCCCATGTTCCAACGGCGGTGCACTTCCTTCCCCAGGAAAGAGGCGATTCTAGTGAGTTGGTCTTATAACTTGAAGACATTCATACATTTGTATCATTTCAGACGGATTTCTAATAGTTTTGACTGCCAAATAACGAGAACTCTGTTACCAAAGCCACTAGTTCAAAACTTCATCTTGTAAATGAAATGAAAAAGCGAGTAATTTGAACATTTCCGACACATTGATTTTTTTTTTCTGAGGAAAGTGTCGTTTCACATGGTGAGCCCCACTGGTTGAATAGCTAAACATATGTAGTACAGAAGAACCTTCAGGATCTATGGTAAAATATTTGTATGAGCGAGTATGTCGCGACCGGTATGCTAATCAAACTGTAGGCCCACTCTCGCGTCGTCACTTTTGAGTAAGGGATGTCGTAAACCATTGCAGTTCAACTTTGACGGTGCCTCCAAAAATACTAGGCTTCTAGGAGGCGTATAACACAACCCTATCCAACGTGAAATATGGTTATTTGCAAATAATGAAAGTCTCGTGGATTCAACATTTCGAAGAAAGATACCCATGCTGTACGAGTGTACGTATTACATACTGTAGTAACAGAATTTTACTCAGGGGAAACTGTCCGGTTGGTATAAAACAGTGGTCTCAAACTCAGACCTTTGGAAGAGCCACTTTCTAGTTTCGAAGGAACTTAGGGGGGAAGCATGAATATTAATAAATTTCTTATGAATAAATTTCAGCTTTACAAACTACACCAATGGTTTAATACTAGAGTGCAATATTATTTCTAATTATCGGTAAATAGTAAAAACAAATGCTTCATCAATCGCTCAAAACAATCACTTTTACGAAACAATTATTTTCCCTTAAATCTTAAAACAATCACATTTTACCAAATGAACACGGTACACGGTATAGAAAATATTACATGTTCTGACCAGAAACTTAGGCTCATTTTTCTGTCACTAACTTATCCATATTTGGAATAATGTCCTTTGAACATACTACTTTTAAAAGTGAGCATAAGTGACTGTCACTTAACCTACTTCTTTCAAGACATTTTACTTGGTTTATTTTTGAAAACAACTGTTTTGTTCCGAACATAGACAGAACCCCTGCAGCTAGGTTTACGTACTTGTCCTTTGAAACTAACTGGTAAAATTCTGTTAGATTGCAGCTGTTGAATTTTTCTTTTAGGAAAGAATCACTCTGAAAATCTATTAATTCAAGCTGAAGTTCTTCAGGTGCGTTGTCAACATTATAGGAAAATGGAGACTTGAATATATTGAAAATATTTTCCATGTCTTTGAAACATTCAAACCGCCTGTTGAAATCCTCTTTTAACTTCGTAGAAAATTTACAAAAGTTGATTTCTACTTCTTCAGCTGAAGCTTTTAAAGTAAGCAAAATTTCCTGCACTGAGCTGAGCTTCCCAAAGCTGAAGTTTCTAATGAAATGCGTTAACATTATTAATAATATCGGCGACTAGCTTATTTTGGCCTTGTAGTTTGATATTCAGTCGTTGAAGTATCCAGTTATATCTGTGCTGAATGCCAGATCATGTAACAATTTTGGATCATCAAAAAGCGAGACTTCTTGATCTTTTCTTTCAAGGAACATCTTTATTTCAACTCCCAAAATCGTTTTAACAATCGTCCACAGCTAAGCTACCTTACATCAGATGATACAAAATATCACTATGCTCACAGCCAATATCTTTGAGAAAAGCAGTACAATGTCTGTGATTTAAGTTTCTGGAGCGAATGTAGTTTATAATTTTTACCACAGGCTTCAAAATATTTTCAACTTTTAAAACACGGCCACACACCGTCATTGCGACTTCATGTATAATGAAATGAAAATGTATAAATTTCTTTTAGGAAAGAATCACTCTGAAAATCTATTAATCGAATGATGAACCTTCATCGATCAATATTTCTTTATCTTTCCAACAACGCCGTTTTTTGAACTAACTATTGCAGGAGCACCATCTGTAACTGAACATGCCATGTTAGGCCAAGACATTTTTCCTTCCTCCAGCGTTGTTTTCATTTTGTCAAAAATGTCATCAGCTTTCGTACATGCATTAGTATTAGTTGAAGTAGTTCGTACATGCATTGGTATTAGTTGAAGTAGTTCGTACATGCATTGGTATTAGTTGAAGTAGTTCTTCAGTTACTTAAGATTTCCATCTACCCCGCGAATAAAAACAGCCAACTGAGTTACTGAGCAACATCTGTTACGTAAGTACATTCGTAAATTGCGAGGAAAAAGTAAAGGAACTCTGATATCTTCTGAATTAATGGATCGTTTATATCTGAAGCTAGTTCATCGATTCTACTAGCAACCGTGTTTAGCGAAAGACTTATTTCTTTAAATTCATTCACCTTGTCAGAGCAAATACACTCTGCTGCTTCAGCTAAACACTCTTTTATAAAACAACCATCAGTAAAGGGCTTAGAATTTTCTGCTATCATTTCTGATAAGATATAGCTTACCTTCACATTATCTATTTTCTGTTTAACAATTCTCTGAAACACATTTTGTTGCGAACTTAAATCCGTTTTCAGTGTCTTCAGTTTGTCCTCTCGAAGATATCCTTCCAGTGAATCGTACTTCTCCCCATGCACAGTTTGAAAATGACATCGCAAGTTTTTGGAACCGCTAGCACTTGATTACAAATAAGACACAATCCCCAATTATTACTTTCACAACCAAAGTATTGTAACTCCCACTTCTTGTTAAATACTCTATGTTTATCTTCAATGGATAGTTTTCTACTGTAATTGGTTTGGAAACAGACATGGTAAAATTAAAATCACACAAATCAACTTCAGTAGAAAAATAGCGTGTGATGCAACCGATGCAGCCGGACGAAACTAGCCAGCAGCTGAGCGGGAGGGAGCTTTTCAAGGTCGATCATTGATGCAAGCGCTTGATATCAATTCTGCGTAAATAATATTCCCTTTTTAGATGACGTCCCTTCCGTACAGCGACACGGCGGCCATCGCTCTTGGATTCGTAGACAGTACGTCGGGTATCCAAGAGCGATGTACCGTTTTCTCATACTTTTCCTGGTAACAATGCGCACGCTTAATACAGTTATATTCTTCGTAAATAAACGTGTTACTTATAAAGAGGATGGCTTTGCTAAGCATTACTATGTTTATATTATATTTAATATATTATAATATACTTGAAAAAAGGATTATTTATTTATATTTTGTAATTATTCATGCGGGCCGCAAAACAGTTGGTGCCGGGCCGCGGGTTTGAGACCACTATTATAAAACAACTAAATCTAAGACCCAGCTGTAGTCGTTTTACGGATGGCATCCGAAAAGTGAAGGCATTGGTGCCAGGATTAAACACAGGACACAAAGCATCATTGCAGCGAAGACGGGAGTATCCATAGGAACAGTTAACACCGTAATCCACAGAGTGAAATCTACAGAAACTTTACAAAGGTATAATTTACAAGCTTCTTCCAAAACACATGTCAGAGAGATCAGCTTACAGAAAGTTCTACGAAAATATCGGACCGACGAAAGGTGGAAGCATGCGGACAAAGCCTACGTTTACCTACCATATTGCAACAAACCCCGTGCAATTTACTATCGCCGCCCCGGTGGCGCAGTGGTCTAAGGCGTTGGCCTCTGATCATTCGTCCGTAAGGGGTCCGGGTTCGAATCCCGCTCAGGCATGGATGTTGTGTTTGTCTTACGGCACTGGCTCTCTCCCTTCCCTGGAACCAGTGACCCTAAATTAGGGACGGGCGACTGCTTATAGCCCAATGAGTTGCTCACGGCGGTCGTTAAACCTCCAATAGAAAAAAAAATTTACTATCGGCAGGATGGCGCCAAAGCCTTTACAAAATGGTATCTGGAATGCACTGAGGGATTGATTGTCGCTCGATCTTGTACCACAGCAAGCTGCAGATTCGTTAGATGGCTAACAGTGACAAGTTTAAGTCAATAAAGTCATTATGTTATCGGCTAGCCTTCCGGTTATCAGCGCATCAAGTAGTTCCTTCAACGAGAGCTAGAAACTTTGTTGTTTAAATAATTACATTATCTACCATTTAGCATTTCATTACTCTGAAACAAATGATATTTTTCTTTGGAAAACTCGCAGTTATTAACGTTCTAATTAAAAAAAATCGCAGAAAATGTACGGATATTTATCTGCGCATCAAGTACTTGGGTTAACCAGCAAAGAAACTAGCAACAAAGAAATATGTTATTTATTAATCAACATCTCTTTTCTATAAAACAAAACTTAATTTTTCTTTACCAAATTGTTACATACAGTATTAGCATTTCAATTAGAACAATGATTCGCACGCAATTTACAGAACTACTTTATGTGCTGACAACTGGAAGGCAAGCCATATTTTCAGACAGAGATTCTAATACCAATTTACGAGCAGGATGCTTCGGCTCTGTATGGCAGAGACAAAACTGGTACGCACCACCAAGAAAAAGCATCAAGCCACGTACACATCAAAATCGACTCAAAAATTCTTACGTCAGATGGACTAGAATACCGGATTGCAGGCAATTTTCTGTAGCAACATTCCTGTCAAATCTCTTGACACCTCTGCGATATATTTCTGTGCCTTTTGGGATATTGACAATATCCCAAAAGGGATATTGTCATTCTTTGGGAGAGACGACAACGTAGAGGTCTTTGGAAAGCGTGCAATGTCAGCATGACTGCACGTCATACAGCCTCGTACAGTGGAAATTGCATTGTAGAGCAATAGCAGCAATGAATGGCCGTCAGCTCGAACACCATCGCTGGTGAAGAGTTTTTCGACTCCCCTGTCCTCTGAAAATTGCTACCATAGATCCTGAACGATCTTCTGTAATCTTGCTGTCTAAGCAGAGATGTTTGAACAAGTATCAGCTTTCAGTTATTTGAGTGCAGTAATTGAGGCAGAGAAGCTTGGTAACCAATTGGACAATAGAATTACCGAAGCAGAAAATATCAGTTCTGCACTGAAGTGACAAAAGTCATGGGATACGTATCTAGTACCGTGTAAGACGTCCTCTAACCCGGCGAAGATTAGCAAATAGACGTGGCATCGATTCTACAAATGGCTGGTAGACCTCCGGAGAGATGTTGAGCCATGACGTCTGAACAGCCGCCTGCAGTCCCCTGGTATTTGTATGTGCAGGATCTTGTATTCAAGTGGACCTTTCCACCAAGTCCCATAAGTACTCTATTAGGTTCATGTCAGGCAAACGTGGTGGCCACACCATCCGTCGGAACTGTCCAGAATGCTCCTCGAACTAATTTTGGACAACTTGGGCCCGATAACAGGGTGCATTATCCACCTGGAAAATCCCATCGTTGTTGGGGTACATGAAGAGATACAAATGGTCACCCAGCAGAGCAAAAAAGAGAGTACCGGTTAATGTCGTGTCTACGAAGACCAAAACCGTGCCTCGTAAAGACACTCCACATATGTACACTGAAGTGCCAGAAAAACTGGTACAGACGAACTTATGCAAAATATATAGCAACGGCACCTATGCGCGTACTAGGTTGCGTCCGCCAGTGCGTATATAAAGCGATATACATCCTTGCCAGCTATCAGAACTCTTTTCGGCATGAGAATGACAAGTAATAACGATTTAAGCGATTTTCAACGGTGTGTCACAGTTGGCGCTCGTGAGATGGGCCATAGTATTTCGGAGGTAGAAACGAGTTCGGATTTTCACGGACGACCATTGCAAGGGTGGACCGTGACTACAAGAATTCCGGCAAAACCTCCAACCTACGATATCAGTGTGGCCGTAAAAAGACATTGGGTGAACGTGACCATCGTCGGCTGTCAAGAATCGTTTCACGCGATAGGCGTGCAACACTCTCGCAGGTGTCATCGGAAATCAATGCTGGTGCCTCAACAAGCATCTGCGACCGTACTGTAAAACGTACCCTGCACTATGTGGGCTTTGAAAGCGGACGCCCAACTCGAGTCCCCTTGATGGGTGCACGACACAGAGCTATGCGCCTCGCTTGTTCACGGCAACACCGCCAGTGGGCACTTGATGACTGGAAACAAGTAGCCTGTTTTGACGAGTCGCGTTTCTAACTGTATCGGGCAGATGGAAGGATTCGTGTGTGGCGCAAACCCCATGAAGCCATGGATCCCGCCTGTCAACAGGGAACTGTACCGGCTGGTGGGGGATCCGTAATGGTATAGGGTGGGTTTAGCTGGACTTAACTGGGAAGCCTGGTACGTCTACAAACGTCTGTGGCCGGCATCCTTTCTGACGAGGTACACCCGTTCATGTCCTGCATTCATGCTGATGGGTTGGGCCTGTTCCAACAGGACAATGCACCTCCACACAAGTGTCGGGACGCCCCATTATGGTTAGAGGAGCATTCATCTGAGTTTGGGTATTGCCATTCCCACCCAAGTCCCCAGATCTGAACGTGATAGAACACATTTGGGATACACCCGAATTGTGGAACGCTCTGCATGACGTATAGTGTTCATTGCCTACAGCATATTTCCAGAAGCTAGTGGAGTCCATGTCCCGTCGTATTTCTGCAGTCCTGCGCTCCCGTAGGCGATCTACCAAGTATTAAACTGGTGTACCAGTTTTTCTGGCACGTCAGTGTATGGAACCAGGGGCGGATTGGAACGACCAAACCAGGCCGAGAATTTAAGTCTTCCGGTACATTATAAAAACATACGTATCTACAGGTGAAGGAACTCCCTCATGAAAAAAAATCTGTTAGATGCTAGACGAAAGGGAACTGGTATGCAACGTAAAACGAATGCAGTTGTGAATAAACTTTAACAAAAATTGAACAGTGAAAGAATTTCAAAAATCCGCACGTGAATGACTATAATATCAAACCACGCACAAAATGAGTGCCGTAACAGGTAATTATTTTCATTCCAGAAATTTGGTTTTGGAAAAAAAAGTTTCTTGAACACCCCATTTCCAACAAAATCACCATAACTTTCATTCTGAAAGTTGAAATGTGCACATGTCATATAGCTATTCTCCTAGGCAATTAATTTTTATATTTATTTGGTCAGGAACCGCCTACTGTGCTATAGTATTGGTAACTCCTCATTGAGTAGACTCTTTTTTTATGTCTGCCCATCATCTTTATCCATGAGCCACCATTTTGTCGTTGTTTCTTTTACGATAAATGTGGGTGAGACACGGATATCAAAGTATATCTGGCCACAGGCTCACTTTGTGCTCTGTGTCAGTCTGTGGTAAGGGAGTGTGGATGATAGACCACTACAACTGGCACTAGTGCCTCCTTCAAGATTAGAAAAGGAGAGTAGGACATACCGATGACCCTGGGATCCAAGTCCAACAACCTACGTTGAGCTGTAGTTAGTTTTAGCTTAATTTATAGCGACGTACTTGGTCCGTCAGCAGTTTTCCCTCATAAGTACAGATAATTTTTCTATGCCATTTTAGAGCAAGCGCCGAAGAGACAGATAGAAACTTTTTAAAAGGAAATAACGTTTCAGACAGAAATAAAGCTCACATGAAGTTAACGATTATTATTCATAAGTGCCAAAAATAATTATTCATTTGTTCCAAAAAACCCAGACAAAACAGAATACGAGAAAATGGGCCACTTCTCGAGTGGTCCACCGGAAATGTCCCAGTGTCCCGGTGGACCAATCTGCCCCTGTATGGAACCACCAGCTTGCACAGTGCCTTGTTGACAGCTTGAGTCCATGGCCTTACCGGGTCTGCACCACACCCGAACCATCAGGTCGTAACAACTGGTAGCGTGACTCATCGGGCCACGCCACATGTTGCCAGACTTCCAGGGTCCAATTACTGTGTTCAGGAGCCCAGGTGAGGCGCTGTGTCCGATGTCGTGGTGTTAACAAAGGCACTTTGGTGGGTCTTCTGCTCTCATACCCAATGGATGTATAACGAAGTAATTTTCTCTGTCATTTCTGTCCACACCAGGATTCGAACCCGGATCCCCTCATTCCGGAATAAGTCACTCCACCAATTGAGCTACGCGGACGTTTTATTCTGATTCCTATCTGCCTTTATGCCGTGTGCGTCCTTCTGGCAGGTACGTCACATCTCCTGGTACGTTACAGATGCTAAATTACGCTGCACTGACCTCCTGCATTGAATGTGGATGTTATTTAAGCCAGTTCCGCTTGTCTATTAGCATGGGCAATATTGGTTAGACGCCGCTAGACACGGTCATTCAGCACCCGTGGCCGACCACTGCGCTATTCATGGTGAGTGGTAATGCCTTCCATAAGGAATTCTCGGTACACACGTGACGCCGTGGATCGAGGAACCTTGAATGTTCGCAAAACTTCGGAAATTGTATGTCCCATCCGTCTGGCTGTTACTAACATGCCTCGTTCAAACTCCAGTAATTCACGTCGGCTTGCCGTAATCCTACAGGCGCTTGTTCAACCTGACTCATGAGATTACACCTCGTAATTGAAAAAAAATTGTAGCGTGCATCGAAGTCTTTATACGACGCCAGTGCAAGTTAAAAATTTGCATTTGATTTTCCAGTGTATGAGACTATTTTTATTGAGGAGATTGACCAAAGAACGAAGCTACGTGGCATTGACAGTCTAATCAGGCAGTTAGATGTAGGCGATACGAAAGCAGTAAGAGGAACAGAGGAAGAAAATAGATGGATTCAGTGATGCACCAGGATTACTACCCCAGTTTCAAGTCCGAGTTGAGTATTTCTTCTATTGATGAAGTTAATAGAAGCATACTTAGGTTGTTTGGCGCATCGTATAGGAGAGGAAAGATTTTCAAGACAGGTGTTACATATTCATACACGACACTGACGAATTATAAAAAAGCTAAGCCTTTTTAATCGGGTGAAAAATCAAAACGCGCCAGTGAGAAAGATTGAGCATATAACTCAGCATGAGAAAAACATAATCGTTCACGTAAATTTATTTATGTAAATATTAAACTGGAGCACATCAATGTATTCACAATATAAAATTACAACTCCAAATAACAGTTCTAAAGGACACAGCTTCCAACAGTTTTTATCTTGTGTTGTTTTGTTTTACTTGCCAGAAAACCATACTTTCTTCTCAGCAAGTTTTACACCCACATTATCCTTTATTGACTCTGCAGCTGCACATCATTCACATTATCCTTTATTGACTCTGCAGCTGCACAGCATTCACATTATCCTTTATTGACTCTGCAGTTGCACAGCATTCATTGTTTCATTTTTCTTTCTGCTCAGTGGCGTACCTCAGCAACTCGGGATCCCCCGCAAAAAATATCTTCGAGGCCCTATTGCAAAAATCTATTTGCTCTCAATTACTGAAAATTTAAAATTCCATATTATCAACTAAGTTTTACGGGCGTATGAATAAATCAAATTCTTTCGAACCTATAAGTATTTTTCGTAAAACCAAAATTGTCACACTTTTTTGCGTTTAACACAAATTGCAATTAAAATGATTGCCCTACTTTTACACTAATACAAAATATGACAAAACGCTTACGCCAAATTTAATATCATACAAATTTTATTCTTTCAGAGAACTAAGACCAGCCTCTTTGCAATGCCGCACGATCACACACACACACACACACACACACAACATGTAACGGCTGTGTGACAGTGTCTGAGTAATGACCTTTTCCAATTTATACGAAAATACAGAACATAAATAAGCAAACAAAAAAGTTTCAATTAAACTTTGTGGCACAAAAAGAATAAAATTAGTTAAATTATTTACTCTTCGGTATAAAATACACTTAACATGATGTCACAATACTTTGCACATAATAAAAGTATTTTCTTTTAGTTAAAAAATAATTTCGTACAATACGTCATGCCAAACAAAACAACACCGTCTATGAACGATATTTAATAAAAGATGAAAGATATTTACAATTAAAATACCCCACTAGCACTTTCGGGGTAACATTCACCCCATCATCAGTTGGAGCAGAGAGGTAATGCATTACTAGCATGCATTTATAGAGGATTGCAGCAATGCATTATGGGTGAAGTTATCAAGCGTCACAAGTTGTGGTTGTTGCCATCGCAACCCTTACAACTAGTGTAAATTTCCAACATTAAGTATCACATGGTTATACGGAGATTTTGTTATATAATTAATATTGTCAATTCCCATTTTGTTGGTTTTGTTTAATTTACTTATTATTATAATTTAAAGTTCAAGTTAACGACATGATCTTTCCAAATGTTTGAAATGTCCACTGCTGTATTATCGTTACAACATCTGTCCCCCAGGGCTTCGATGTACAGGCTTTCAACAAGGTGTAGTGAGTTTGTGTACGCTGGAGTGCCCAGTAGTCTGACGTTCACCCAGTCTGGTTGTAGCGTTCCATTTACGACATTCTTATACATATAATGCCGTATTATTGCGGTTGGTTCGGATATCGTACTTATGTTCCTGGACACGGATACCCAAGGTTCTTCGTGTCGAGCCTACATAGTTGCTAACGTGTTCGCCTGTTGATGGGCCCAGTAGTGGAATTCTATAGACTCCCCATTTGCCCGTGATATCAGTTGTTGCCCGATTTTTCTGACAGATGATATGAGATTCTTTGATCATGTGCCATACTATATGTTATGTTTTGAGCATATAAGTGATAGTGAGTTAATAATATGCGGGTGCCGATCTAACGCTCCCACAAACAGTTTGTTGTGTTTTGGGTCTTTCTTCAGACTAATGGTTCTTTCATTTAGTACACTGCTAGCCACCCAAAATGCAACACCAAGAAGGAAGCATCCGATTGGCCTGAAATTCTCAGCATACGTCGCCCGCGAAAGGACATGCAAACGATTAGGACAAATCATGTGTGCCCGGCACGCCACCGAGAAGCATTATAAGAAGGGTGCACAGACGTTGGGGTGTAAGTACTGGA
Source organism: Macrothele yani (assembly GCA_039090855.1). Classification (NCBI taxonomy): domain Eukaryota; kingdom Metazoa; phylum Arthropoda; class Arachnida; order Araneae; family Macrothelidae; genus Macrothele; species Macrothele yani. Next base: position 64,506,484 of record CM077006.1, read on the forward strand.
AGTGTGTTGTGCTGCCGGACCTGTGCGTGGGAAGCTTCCTGATGCCTCGTCGCAGAATACGACAGTCATTCCAGCACGTTTCGGAGTTCGACAGAGGACGAATATTGGCTTATCGCGACAGCAGTTTATCGTACCGAGACATCAGCGCCCGTGTGGAACGACATCCAGCCACAATGAGGCGGGTATGGATTCGGTGGGTGCAGGAGGAAAGGACGGACCGAAGTGAGCGATTTACGCAGCTGCGGCACACCACCGAACGAGAGGACCGGAATGTTGTGCGGCGGGCATTGACGGCTCGCACCGCCACATCACGAACGTTAGCGCAGGAATTAGGGTGGGTTGTGCAACAACCTGTGTCAGCACGTACCGTTCGACGTCGTCTGCAGGAGCGGCGACTTGTTACACCGCGCCCATTGCTCCGATTATCATTCACGTTACACCACCGGCGAGTGCGGCGGCAGTGGGCCGTTGAACGCCGCACCTAGACTACGGAACGGCACGACATTGTCTTCTCCGACGAATCCCGGTTCTGCCTGCAACACCACGATGGTCGGATCCGCGTGTGGCGGCACTGCGGCGAGAGACGACTGTATGACGCCTGCATTATGCATCGCCATGCCGGTCCGTCGCCTGGCGTTATGGTTTGGGGCGCAATTGTATGTGATACCCGCACCCCTCTGGTACACATCGCCGGTACACTCAACAGCAACCGCTACATCTCCGACGTTTTGGAGCCTGTAGTCCTCCCTTACCTGCCAGCGGCCACGTTTCAACAGGACAATACGCGCCCGCACGTGGCACGCATTGTGCAACAATTCTTCACGGCCCACCAGGTGTCACTGCTGTCGTGACCCGCCTGTTCTCCCGATATGTCGCCCATCGAACACGTCTGGTCGCTGATCGGCAACCGAGTGGCCCGGCAAGCACCACCCGCGGCTACGCCTGATGAACTGCGGCAACGTGTGGAAGCAGCCTGGACCGACATACCCCATGCCCCATCCAAAGCCTCTTTCGTTCGATGCCGCGGCGTGTTGCGGACGTTATTGCCAGCCATGCGGGCCACACGAACTATTGTTGTCTGCGTGTTCCGCAAGCCGCACGGGCCTGTAAGCTCAATCGTTTCATCTTTGTATCTGTTGTTATGTGTCCAGTAAATCTGGCTTTGCTATCTCGTGTCCTTCTTGGTGTTGCATTTTGGGTGGCCAGCAGTGTATTTTGATATATAATATGTTGACCAATGTCTTTGGATATCCATATTTATCCTCTAATTTAAAGATGAACCGAATCTCAGACTGTAAATGATTATCGTTTGAAGAATGCTAATGAGAAAGTTAATAGCAGATAATTTTTGCGGAGTGGGGTGTGAAGAATTAAACGGGATAAGACTATAGCAATCAGTTGGCTTCCGATAAACTGAGAAAGACGGGGAATTAGTATCTTGATCACGAAAATGCGGAAATCCAGAAAAGGCCATGAGAAATTTAATTCTAATTCTATTGTGAGCCCGATAATAGGAAATACTGACGAAAGTGCGTCGGTGAATTGATTTAAATCATCCTTTGAGTGAGGCCAAAACACAAGGATGTCGTCGACGTACCTAAGGTATAAACTGAGAACTAAATGAAATTCGTTAAGAACTTTGTTTTGAATGTATTGTAGCAGAATCTCTGCTAACACTGCGGAAAGTGGGGAGCCCATGGGCGAACCCTCAGTTTGCATGTAAATCTTATCAAGGAATTTAAAGTACGAACGCCGTTTAACTAAACGAAGCGCGTTCATAATGGCAAAAATTTCCGGGGTAGGAACGTGGATTTCAGCAAGTTTAGCCTCAATATGCGATCAGCGGCGTCAGCTTTTTTTGTGATCAAAATACTAATTCCCTGTCTTTCTCAGTTTATCGTAAGCCAACTGATTGCAATAGTCTTATCCCGTTTAATTCTTCACACCCCACTCCGCAAAAATTATCTGCTATTAATTTTCTCATTAGCATTCTTCAAACGATAATCATTTACAGTCTGAGATTCGGTTCATCTTTAAATTAGAGGACAAACATGGATATCCAAGGACATTGGTCAACAGATTATATCATCATCATCATCATCGTCAACCATTATCAATCCACTGCTAGACGAAGGTCTCCCCAAGTTTCCTCCACAACGGTCTGTCTTGTGCCCGTCTCCTCCATGTTGCTCTCGCATACTTTCGAATTTCATCCACCCATCTCCCATGTGGTCTTTTTCTGGGTCTTTTCCTGTCCCTTGGAATCCAATCTAAAATTTAAAACAGATTATATATCAAAATAATAAATGAAAGAACCATTAGTCTGAAGAAAGACCCAAAGCCCAACAAACTGTTTGTGGGAGCGTTAGATCAGCACCCGCATACTGTTAACTCACTATCACGTATATGCTCAAAACGGATGCCGGTCAAAACGCCGACAATCAAAACACCGACACCGAAACACCGACAGGTCAAAACACCGACAGTTCAAAACGCCGACATGTCGAAACACCGACAATCATAACACCGACAGTTCAAAACACCGACAATCAAAACACCGACAAATTAAAACACCGACAGTTCAAAACACAGACAATCATAACACCGACACTTGAAAACACCGACAATCATAACACCGACATTTCAAAACACCGACAATTATATGGATTCTAAGCCGGCGAGTAGAGGAACTTTATTCCGAGCGATTGCAAAATCACAGTGGGTGGTATGGGGGATGACAACACCCAACGAATAGATGTGCTTTCCCTAGCGGTGAACGATGCAACTTTATTCATTTCTATTCCGACCGACGGCAACATATTTTTATTCCGAGCAATGGCAACATCTGAGTGGATGGGTGGGAAGGGGATGCATAGGCGTTGGATATGTGTATGTTCATGTCCCCTAGCGGTGAACGATACAACTTTATTGATTTCTATTCCGACCGACGGCAACAACCCGCACGGGGATAACTGGTTTACCAGTTATTTGGGAGCGGCGCCCCCACGGCCCGAGCTCACCTTGTGACGGAGTACTTTTCGTTTACTCTTGAACGATAACATCACCGAAGGGACAGCTGTTCGTCCAGCTGATGGGGGATAGCGTCCCCACGGCCCGAGCCGATTTTCTCTTATTTGTTTTGCTTTTTTGTCTTCAGTTCATATCTTGACATGTACCCGCCTCAGTTGTAGGCTGCTGAGGTTGTGATGAGGCGCCAGCTCCGGGTTTTTGTTCCTCGTTCACTTCCCTGTCTTTTCTCTTTTATGTTACATTTTCTGTTTTTCCGGAGCTGGTTAGCTTAGACCTACCTGCATGTTTGCCGTGTGCGGTGACACGTACAGGTGGAAATGAGGATGCTGGAGGCTGAGGTATTTGGGGGTCGGGTAGTAGTGTCTCCAGAAGCCAACACTCCTCTTTGCCCTCTGCTTCACCCTAAACGGGAGGCTGGGAGCTAACCCACTCCTGGTAAGGAAGTCTGTGGCCGAGTTGCGTCCGGACTTCTAGCGGCTTGTCGTTCTGTTCGGCTGGGTGAGTTGGGGGGTAGGGTGGGCATGCCAAAGGGGTGTTCTCCGGGCACGGGAAAGTCTGGGTGCACGCTGAGCGTGTGTCTGCCCTACCAATTTGCTATATCCGCTGACTATCCCTAGTGCCGTGTCCTGCGTCCTCTTGGGCTTGCGGACCTCCGGTTCTCCCTCGTTGGGCTCGGGAGTGGGTGGGGAGGTTGGCGGACGAATCTTTTTTCTCCCTCATGGCAACACAAAGTGTTTCCCATGCTTCCAATTTAAAGCGCCCTGTGGAGGAAAGTACACCTTCCTCCACAAAGAAACTTGTCACATCAAATTGCAATGCTCTGTTTCTTTTGATCAAATCTGGTGACTCTTCACAGTCACTCAGTTTGAAGAGTCCCTTCTGGATCAACAAGGCTCTGCAAGCCGTTGCTGGCTCTCCAAAGAGTGTGAAGAAGCTCCCTTCAGGGGATCTTCTTGTGGAAACATCTCATCCACGCCACAGTGCCACCTTGCTGGAGACGTCCGTTTTGCTTGGCATTCCTGTCCAGGTTTCTCCACATGGTTACCTCAATTCCTCTCGCGGTGTTGTCAACTCCCGCGACCTGCTTGAGTGCAGCGATGAGGAATTGCTGGAGGAACTTGGTGAACAGCGTGTCATTGGGGTTCGACGGATTCTTTTCAGGCGTGATGGGAAATCTATTCCCTCCCGTAACATCATCCTGACTTTTGACTCCCCAACCCTGCCAACTACCATCAAGGCAGGTTATTTACGGCTTGATGTTCGGCCGTATATCCCGAACCCCCTTGCGTTGTTTCAGGTGCCAGCATTACGGTCACTCCCAGCAGTCTTGCCGTAATGTTGCTAAGTGTGGTCGCTGTGGTTCCACAGAACACTCTTTGGCAGATTGCTCAGCAGAGTCAGATCATTGTGTCAACTGCGAAGGGACTCATCCTGCATCTTCTAAGCAGTGTCCAAAGTGGATAGAGGAACAGGCAATCCAACGCCTGAAGACAACTGAGCATCTATCGTATCCCGAAGCTAGACGGCGGATCGCCCCTTTACAACCAGGCCGGCGGTCCTATGCTTCAGTTGTGGTGCAGAAGGCCTCTGTGGCGGTCCAGACTGAGGTGCCCTTCCCAGCGCGGTGTCCTTATGCTTTTGCGGACATCGTTGCTGCTGGATTGGAGGCACTGCAGTCTCGCCGCATTGCCTCCAAGGCGACATCGACATCGTCGCCGAAACCTTCCTCTATGCCGAAAACATCTGTAAGCACTGGGACCCAGGGCACTGCTAAGAAGAAGCCGGAGAAGATGAAACCAGGTTCTTCCTCCCCGAAACAGAGCAGGCAAAAACCACCTCCTACCACAGGGGCAAACACAGCCCTGTGTTGCCTCCAGACAATGCGGATGGCTTGGAGGTGATGGACGACACTGAGACCTTCTAGTCGTCTGTCTTCATTCTCTCATTTCATTTCATTTTTCTTTATGGCCACGCTCATTCAGTGGAATTGCCGAGGTCTGCGATTGATGATTTGAAAGGTTTACTGTCTTCGCACACACCTGTGTGCGTGTGTCTCCAGAAGACAAAGCTTCGCACGATGGACACTCCTTCGCTGCGGAGACATTCCCTTTACCGTAAAGATCGCCAGGACGGCGTTATCGCCAGCGAAGGAGTGGCCGTCGTTGTTCCTCATGGTGTTCCTGTCACTGCGGTTGCCCTTCGGACGACTTTGCAGGCAGTGGCAGTGAGACTATCTGTGTACACATTGTTCACGGTGTGTTCCCTCTACTTACCACCAGATGAAGCAGTACGCCTTTCGGATCTGGAAGATTTAGTTGACCAGCTGCCGCCTCCTTTCTTCATCTTAGGAGATTTTGATGCACACAATCCGTTGTGGGGTTCTACCACTCGAGACTGTAGGGGCCGTGTTGTTGAGTCCCTTCTCTCCAACACGTCCCTCTGTCTCCATAACACCGGGGCAGTCACTTATTTTCATGAACCCACCCGCTCGTACTCAGCCATTGATCTGTCTCTGAGTTCACCATCCTTATATCCTGACTGGTCCTGGAGCGTGTCTGGTGATCCCCTTGGCAGCGATCACTTTCCCATCTTTCTCCGTCTCGCGGGTGGCGGGTACCGTTACCCTACTCGCCCTGCTAGATGGAATATTGATCGTGCCAAGTGGGACACATTCACGGCTTCAGCGATTATTACTCCAGCTGTGGTGACCTCGGGAACGGTCGATGACGCTGTTGCTGCGGTAACGGATTGTATTGTGCAAGCGGCAGAACTTACCATCCCCAGGACGTTGACTAAACTTCCACGTTGCCCGAGACCTTGGTGGAATTCCACTTGTATGGCAGCTCGTCGGGCCCAACATCGGGCTTGGGGTAGGTTTCGTCGGTACCCCACCGACGCGAACCTACTTGCTTTCAAGAAAGCCAAGTCCTACGCGCGATTGGTTCGTAGGCGTAGTCAACGGGAGTCCTGGATACAATATGTATCCGAGATTAACACCAATACCAGCCCTAAGATCGTTTGGGACAGGATCCGTAAGATTCGGGGACAGTACCCATCTGGGGAAATCTCCATTCTTGAGAGTGGTGGAGGGACGGTTGCTGACGCTCAGGGTATTGCTGACTGTCTGTGCGCCGCTTTTTCTTCGGTGTCCAGCAGCAGCAATTACCCTGCTTCGTTCCGGCAGTTACAGCCGCGGCTTGAACGGTCCAAGATTTCTTTTGGACCGTTTTCTGCCACAGATTACAACAGCCCGCTGACTGCCGTGGAGCTGAAGACCGCTCTGAATCGGTCCGGCCGGACATCTGTCGGACCGGATAACATCCATTACGAAATGCTGAAGCACCTTTCTCCGTCCTCTCTTGAATGTCTGCTAATCCTGTTTAACAGGATTTGGCAAGAGCATGTCTTTCCCGAATCTTGGCACACTGCCATTGTCGTTCCTGTTCCCAAACCTGGTAAAGATCCCACTAACCCGTTGAACTACCGGCCAATTGCTATGACGAGCTGCCTTTGCAAGGTTCTCGAGCGTATCATTAATTTTCGTCTCATTTTTTATCTGGAGTTTCATCACATTTTTTCACCTCATCAGAGTGGATTTCGCACATCTCGATCCACCACCGATAATCATCTTCGCCTTGAGACATCTGTCAGGGAGGCGTTTGTCCGACGTCAGCACATGGTCTCCGTATTCTTCGACATGGAGAAAGCCTATGACCGTACCTGGAGATACGGCATTCTCCGTGATCTGCACGAGTGCGGATTGCGGGGAAACTTACCATCTTTCATCGCCGGGTTTCTCCAGGACCGGAGTTTCCGTGTGCGCTTCGGGTCGACCCTCTCTGCGGTGTACCCGCAAGAACAGGGTGTACCTCAAGGCTCCATTTTATCAGTCACTCTGTTCATCCTTCGTGTCAACCATATTTTCCAACTGCTTCCTCCGACGGTTCGTGGAACCATGTACGTGGATGATCTGCAGATCTCTTGCGCGTCAGTTAACATGCGCACCATCGAGAGACAGCTCCAGTCTGCCATTACCAAGATCTCTCACTGGGCTTCCCAAAATGGATTTGGCTTCTCGACGCAGAAGACCGTTTGCGTGCATTTTTGCCGCAAACGGGGCCTTCACCCAGACCCCAGCCTCCGTCTGGGGTGTTCTACCATCCCTGTGGTGTCAGAAGCCAAGTTCCTTGGGCTAACTTTTGACCGAGCGCTCACCTTCCGGCCTCACATTCAGTCTTAGAAGGTGAAGTGCACGAAGTCATTGAGTATCCTGAAGGTCCTCTCCCGAACATCTTGGGGGGCCGACAGGTGCTCAATGCTTCGCATTTACCATTCTCTGATTCGGTCAAAGTTAGACTTCGGATGCATTACGTACGGTTCAGCGCGTCCATCGGTTTTAAAGCCTTTGGACCCCGTCCATCACCAGGCATTGCGGCTATGTACTGGTGCTTTCCGTACCTCTCCCGTGCATAGCCTGTATGCGGAGGCTCATGAGCCGCCGTTGTGCATCCGTCGTAAGCAGCTGTCTCTTCAGTTTTACACAAAACTGAAATCTCTTCCTGACCATCCCCTGCATGGTTCCATCTTCCAACCGGACTGTGTCCGCTTGTTTTCCAACCGCCCCTCCTGTGTTCCGACGTTCGGGATTCGGATGTCTGCCATAGTGCGCGATGCTGGTCTAAACTTATCAAGGATTGGTTTGACCACCTTTTTCAACCGTCCTCCTTGGCAGTCCGTTCTAGCAACGGCTGACCTTTCTCTTTGTGTGTGGCCAAAGTCTTCCACTCCTGCTCTGGTGTACCAGCAGCTCTTTGCTGAAAAACAGTCTGTCTACCCGGATTTTGTGCCTATGTTCACCGATGGCTCGAAGTCCGGGGATGTCGTTGGATCCGCTTTTGTGTGTGGCGAAGCCTCACATGCTGAGAGGCTTCCGCCTGAATCCACCGTCTTTTCGGCAGAGATGCGTGCGGTACACCTCGCTTTGTGCCACATACAGTCTCGATCACTTCGTCGCGCTATGGTTTGCTCTGATTCCCAGTCCGTCATCCATGTTTTATCTTCTCCAGAGGACACGGACTCACCTGTCATCCGTGATGTCCGTCGTCTTCTTGGAACTTTGGAGGGTGATGGCTTCCTGGTCCGATTCTGTTGGGTTCCTGGCCATGTTGGGATCCGGTAACGAGCTGGCAGATCTCTCTGCCAGGTCTGTTTCCTCCATGTCGCCAGCTCGGCTGCCACTGTCTTTCCGTGATTTTCGACCTTTGATCCGGACCTTTCTCCTGGACGAGTGGCAGTCCCTGTGGTCTCAGCAGGGCGGCAATAAGCTGTATTCTATTAAACCACGGATCGGACTATGGAAGTCTAGTTTGCGGAAGAACCGTTGTGAGGAGGTTGTTCTTGCGCGTCTCCGCATTGGGCACTGTCGTTTTACTCACCGCTTTTTGCTGTGTGGTGACAGTGCCCCGATGTGTGAGGCGTGCCACTGTCGTCTCACCGTCCTTCATTTTCTGTGTACTTGTGTTCGTTTTTGTGATCATCGTTTTCGTTATTTTCATTCCCATTTGTTGGACGAAGGAGCAGCTACGCTGCAGACTCTCCTTGGTGAGAACTGCGATCTGACGGCAGTGTTCGCATTTTTTACAGTAATTGACTTTTTTAATCTTATCTAGTTTTACCGCTTTCATTTCCATCTTTCACTTTTACCGTTTCATCCTGTTTTTACCCTTGTGTACGTGTTTTACTGTTTTTGTTCTATTTTGATGTCTTTTGTTTGGCGCTCTTTGGCCACCCATGGCCCTTGCGCCATTAAAATCTACTAACCAACCAACCAACCAACCGACGGCAACATCTTTTTATTCCGAGCGATGGCAACATCTGAGTGGATGGGTGGGCAAGGGGATGCAAAGGTGTTGGATATGTGGATGCTTATGTGCTGCCCCAAGCGGTGGACGATGGAACTTTTTTGAAGTCTATTCCGACCAATGGCAGCATATTTTTAATCCGAGCAATGGTGGAAAGGGGAATGCATAGGTGTTGGATATGTCGATGATTATGTGCAGCCCCTAGCGGTGAACAATAGAACTGCATAATTTTTTATTTGGTCAGATGGCAACATATTTTAATTCCGAGCGATGGCAACATCGTCGTAGATGGGTAGGAAGGGGGATGTATAGGTGTTGGATATGTGAATGTTTGTGTGCTGCCCCTACCGATGAACGATGGAACTTTATTGATTTCTATGCCGACCGGTGGCACCATTTTTTTATTTTGAGCAATAGCAACATCTGAGTGGACGGGCGGGTGGACGGGCGGGAATATGGATGCATATGTGTTGGATATGTCGATTCTTAGGTGCTGCCAGTAGCGGTCAACGATGGAACTGCGTAATTTTTTTTTTCGACCGATGGCAACATATATTAATTCTGAGCGATGGCAACATCTGAGTAGATGGGTGGAAAGTGGAATGTATAGGTGTTGGATATGTGGATGCTTTTGTGCTGCCCCTAGCGGAGAACGATGGAACTTTACTGATTTCTATTCCGACCGATGACAACATATTTTTATTCCGAGCAATGGCAACATCTGAGTAGATGGTTCGGAAAGGGGATGTATAGGTGTTGGATATGTCGATACTTATGTGCTTCCCTTAGCGGTCAACGATGGTACTGCATACATTTTTATTCCAACCGATGGCAACATATTTTTATTCCGAGCAATGGCAACATCTGAGTAGAAGGATTGGAAGGGTAATGCATACGTGTTGGATATGTCGATGATTATGTGCAGCCCCTAGCGGTGAACAATAGAACTCCATAAATTTTTATTCCGAGGGACGGTAACATATTATTATTCGGAGCGATGGCAACATCTGAGTGGATGGGTGGGAAAGAGGATGCAAAGGTGTTGGATATGTGGATGCTTATGTGCTGTCCCTAGCGATGAACAATAGAACTGCATAAATTTTTATTCCGACCACTGGCAACATATTTTAATTCCGAGCAATGGCAACATCTGAATGGATGGGTGGGGAGGGGGATGCATAGGTGTTGGATATGTGGATGTTTATGTCCCCTAGCGGTGAACGAAGGAACTTCATTGATTTCTATTCCGACCGACGGCAACATATTTTTATTCCGAGCAATAGCAACAACATCTGAGTGGATGGGTGGGAAAGGGGTGTATAGGTGTTGGATATGTTGATGCCTATGTGCTCCCGCTAGAGGTGAACGATAGTACTTTATTATTTTATTCCGAGAGATGGCAACATCAGAATGGATGCACAAATGGGTGGGTGATAGAAGGGTATGACAACAACGAAACGATGCTTATGTGTTGCGCCCTAGCGTTGAACTCCGTCATTTGAAGAGGCAACTTCTTCGCTGCGCCGTTCCTTCGACGTCGGATATTTTCTATCGCCGAATTTCTGATTCACATTGCCCTCTGTTGATTTTATTGTAGCCGTTGTCTTCTTACGGTCTTCGAAAAGGAAGGAAGTGCTTCTGAAATGAAGAACAACGCTACTTCTTTTGCTGCTTCTTTTGCTACCAATTTAGCTGCATCCACTTCTCATGGTATATCTCAGGAAAATCTAACCAAACATCACGTTTCATTGGAAGGAAATGAGGTGGCAAAAGTGAATGATTTCATAGTGGTCTAAGCGATGACCTCTGATCATTCGTCCGAAAGGAGTCCGGCTTCGAATCCCGGTGAGGCATGGATGTTGTGTTTGTTTTACGGCACTGTCTCTCTCCCTTCGCTGGAACCAGTGACCCTAAATTAGGGACGGGCGACTGCTTATAGCCCATTGAGTTGCTCTCGGTGGTCGTTAAACCTTCAATAAAATAAAAAAAGAAAGATGACACCGAATTTTCGGGTGTAATAAGCACGTCTTTTGAATCCGTTCTGATGCAAATTAAATTTATCAAAACTATTCAAAGTCAATGGAACCGGTATGGAAAACAATAGTATCTGACAGAAAAAAGAAGTTTTTCAATCGGGTTTTTAATCCCTCAGATATTGCTGTAAACGAAATCGTGAGTTTACGCCCTCTGTTCGCAGACTTATGCGTTAAGAAAGATATGAATTTATAAGAGAAACATTTTGCACCGGTAGCGCTCTCCAACACAGAAAGAATTTTTCAAATCGGACTCTTAGAAACAGAGATATCGAAACAAACAAGATCTGACTTTACGCCCTCTGGTGGTAAAACCATGCATTATTTTCGGAAGAAAAATTCTAAAAAGGTGTTTCGATATGATCGGTATCGGTCAAAGAAAAAAAAATAATTTTAGTGGAGTTTTCAGAAGCCCAGGTTTTGATGCAAATACATCAGAAGCAGAAATGGACGCTTATGCCCCCTGGTGGCCAAAACATTCTTTACTAAACATCAGAAATTATATGAAAAATAGTTTCCATCCGGTGTTGTATGGGATACAGGAAGAATTTTTCAAATCGGAGTTCTAGAAGTGTATGTAGATGACTCAGTGTATTTAGATGAACTGGAGGTAATCAGGGGCAAATGCCTAGACTACATGCAAACATAACTATGGCTGATCCTGTACTTTGGGATAGAATACTAGATTGTTTCCTGGCAGGTGACAGCAAACAATAAATTTATATTACAAATTATAACTACTACTACCACAAATTAAATGACAATAAACTGACTTTTTTTATCAATATATAGATAATGGTACTTGCCATGGAAACATGATTTTTGTCACATAAAAAGAAATAGCTGGTTCCTAAGATATTGAAATATTTGAGACACAATGCTCTGAAAATTGTACAGTTCTTCCATAAGCATCGTTTGGTTGTTATCATTCCCTTCTATCACCCACCCATTTGTGCATCCACTCCAATGTTGCCATCTCTCGAAATAAAAATAATAAAGTTCCACCGTTCAACTCTAGGGCAGCACATAAGCATCCACATATCCAACACCTATGCAACCCCCCTTCCCACACATCCACTCAGATCTTGCCATCGGTCGGAACAAACATTAATGCAGTTCCATCGTTCACCGCTAGAGGCAGCACATAAGCATTGACATGTCCAACATCTATGCATCGCCCTTCCCACTCATCCACTCCGATGTTGCCATCGCTCGGAATAAAAATATGTTGCCTTCGCTTGGAATAAAACTTCATAAAGTTCGTCGTTCACCACTAGGGACAGCACATAAGCACCGTTTGGTTGTTGTCATCCCCTTCTATCACCCACACATTTGTGCATCCACTCCGATGTTGCCATTCTCGGAATAAAAATAATAAAGTTACATCGTTCACCTCTAGGGGCAGCACATAAGAATCGACATGTCCAACACCTATGCATCCCCCTTCCTACCCATGCACTCAGATGTTGCCATCACTTGGAATAACAATTTATAAAGTTCCGTCGTTCACCGCTAGGGGCAGAACATAAGCCTCGTTTGGTTGTTGCCATCCCCTTCTATTACCCACCTATTTGTGCATCCACTCCGATGTTGCCATCTCTGGGAATAAAAATAATAAAGTTCCATCGTCCACCGCTAGGGCCAGCACATAGGCATCGACATATCCAACACCGCATCCCCCTTCCCAATCATCCACTCAGATGTTGCCTTCGCTCGGAATTAAAATATGTTTCCATCGGTCGGAATAAAATTTATGCAGTTGCATCGTTCACCACTAGGGGCAGCACATAAGCATCGTTTCGTTGTTGTTATCCCCTTCAATCACCCAGCCATTTGTGCATCCACTCCCATGTTGACATCTCTCGTAATAAAAATAATAAAGTTCCATCGTTCACCGCTAGAGGCAGCACATAAGCATCGACATATCCAACACCTATGCATCCCCCTCCCCACTCATCCACTCCGATGTTGCCATCGCTCGGAATAAAAATATGTTGCCATCGGTCAGAATAAAAATGTATGAAGTTCCGTCGTTTACCGCTAGGGGTAACCACATCCTTCGATTGCGTGTTGCCATCCCCTTTCCCACCCACTCTGTTGTTGCATCGCTCGGATTAAAGTTCTTCTACTCGCCGGACAATTATATTAACCCATATAATTGTCGGTGTTATGATTGTCGGTGTTATGATTGTCGGTGTTTTGAACTGTCGGTGTTATGATTGTCGGTGTTTTGAACTGTCGGTGATATGATTTGTCGGTATTTTGATTTGTCGGTGTTTTGATTGTCAGTGTTTTGTACTAGAACAGCTCAAAACATAACATACAGTTTGGCACCCGATCAAAGAATCTCATATCATCTGTCAGAAAAATCGGGCAACAACTGATATCACGGGCAAATGGGGAGTCTATAGAATTCCACTACTGGGCCCATCAACAGGCGAACACGTTAGCAACTATGTAGGCTCGACACGAAGAACCTTGGGTATCCGTGTCCAGGAACATAAGTACGATATCCAAACCAACCGCAATAATACGGCATTATATGTATAAGAATGTCGTAAATGGAACGCTACAACCAGACTGGGCGAACGTCAGACTACTGGGCACTTCAGCGTACACAAACTCACTACACCTTGTTGAAAGCCTGTACATGGAAGCCCTGGGGGACAGATGTTGTAACGATAATACAGCAGTGGATATTTCAAAAATTTGGAAAGATCATGTCGTTAACTTGAACTTTAAATTGTAATAATAAGTAAATTAAACAAAACCAACAAAATGGGAATTGACAATATTAATTATATAACAAAATCTCCGTATAACCATGTGATACTTAATGTTGGAAATTTACACTAGTTGTAAGGGTTGCGATGGCAACAACCACAACTTTTGACGCTTGATAACTTCACCCATAATGCATTACTGCAATCCTCTATAAATGCATGCTAGTAATGCATTACCTCTCTGCTCTAACTGATGATGGGGTGAATGTTACCCCGAAAGTGCTAGTGGGGTATTTTAATTGTAAATATCTTTCATCTTTTATTAAATATCGTTCATAGACGGTGATGTCTTGTACACTGCCGGACAATTGCTAAGGACGGATGATAATAGCAACGATAGAAACCATAAAATGGAAGGCAGGAAAATGTGGAAATTAGCATAAGTGCAGGATACAGTAAGACGTGTTGTGCGTATGCAAATTTTGGATTGCCGAACTTGTTCGTGACGTCATAGCGCTGATAAGAGATATAAAGGATTTGACGGGTATTGACCTTTGTTATTCAAACGCAAAATTGAAAGGGAAAGAATCAATTGACGAACTTGCAATTTTCAGTATGTCTTCCCGACATCACCTAGATGATTTAACGCATGGCCGTATTATTGGCAGGATTGAAGAAGGGCGAAAAATAACAGATGTTGCCAGGGAGTTTGACGTCAGCCACAGTGTTGTTTCTAGGCTTTGGAAATCATTTCAAACAAATGGAGAGTGTAGCAAACGTCACGGGGGAGGTCGTGTTCGCAGTACGACACCTTCAGAAGATCGGTACATAGTGCTATCAAAAAAGACACCGGCGCAGCACAGGTAGTGAGGTAGCAAATCAGTTTATGGCTGCTACTGGCAAGCGGATCTCCCGAAAAACTGTCGCCAGACGTTTGCATGGAGGACTATACGCCCGCCGTCCTGTTGTGTGCATCCTATTCTCCAGACGTCACCGTACCGCCCGTTTGCAATGGTGCCATCAACATCGCAACTGGACTGATAACGACTCGTCTGCTGTCCTCTTCTCAGATGAGAGTAGATACAGTCTATCGTCTGATTGTCGACGACAACTGATCTGGCGTGATAGTGGTACCACATATTGTCCAGCAAACATAAAGGAAAGGGAGCGATATCCGACATGTAGTGTCATGGTATGGGCTGGCATCATGATCAATGGCCGTACGTCCCTCTATGTGCTTCCAACTGGGACTATGACTTGCCAACGATACATTAATGATGTTCTGCTACCCCATGTTTGCATGTTCCGTGGTGCTGTCGGTGATAGATTCATTTTCATGAACGACAACGCAACATGTCATCGAACAGTCGCTGTCCAGGAGTGTCTTGAGAGCATGGATATTCACCGCCTCGTATGGCCAGCACGTTCTCCAGGTCTGAATCCCATTGAAAATGTGTGGGATGCTTTGGGGAGGAGTCTTGCTGGTCGCCAATGCCCTCCAATAAACAAGGACACCCTCATCCGTGCACCGACAGAGGAATGGGATAAATTACTCCAACAGCTGCTTGGTAATGATGTGCAAAGCATGGCACGACGTGTGGAATCTTGCATCGCCCTCCATGGGGGCCATATCCCCTATTCACATCTTACGCCGGAACGCCTGCGGACGGTAATTGCATTTTTTTCACGTTTACGTAATCTGCACAAAATGGCCTGTTTGTCCCTTGAACACGTTCCAAAGCCTTCTGGATTTCAGAGCACAATAAATTGTCTTTCTTGTAATGTCCTGGCATTCTGACATTATTTTATTTCACTTGGCATCCAACTGCTCTTACTTTTTTATGCGCTATATAGCCGTTTATGATCCGTCCTTAGCAATTGTCCAGCAGTGTATTTTCTTTTGATAAGACTTAAAACAAGTGAACAAGTCTCTGTATTTTCGTTTCCGCGAAGAACCCCTTTTAGCTCATTATATTCTGAGGGATGCGTAGTTATGTGCAAACAAGTGCAATATACACTGCTGGCCACCCAAAATGCAACACCAAGAAGGACACGAGATAGCATAGCCAGATTTACTGGACACATGACAACAGATACAAAGATGAAACGATTGAGCTTGCAGGCCCGTGCGACTTGCGGAACACGCTGACATCAGTAGTTCGTGTGACCTTCATAGCTGGCAATAACGGCCGCTACACGCCGCGGCATCGAACGAAAGAGGCTTTGAATGTTTCCACACGTTGCCACAGTTCATCAGGCGTAGCAGCGGGTGGTGCTTGCCGGGCCCCCCGTTTGCCGATCAGTGACCAGACGTGTTCGATGGGCGACATATCGGGAGAACAGGAGGGCCACGGCAGCAGTGGCACCTGGTGGGCCGTGAAGAATTGTTGCACGATGCGTGACACGTGCAGGCGCGCATTGTCCTGTTGAAACGTTGCCGCTAACAGGTCCTGCAGGTAAGACAGGACTACAGGCTCCAAAACGTCGGAGATGTAGCGGTGGCTGTTTAGTGTACCGGCGATGCGTACCAGAGGGGTGCGGGTATCATATCCAATTGCGCCCCAAACTATGACGCTAGGCGACGGACCAGTATGGTGATGCATAACGCAGGCGTCATACAATCTCTCGCCGCGGTGCCGTCACGCGCGGATCCGACCATCGTGGTGTTGCAGGCAGAACCGGGATTCGTCGGAGAAGACAATATCGTGCCATTCCGTAGTCTAGGTGTGGCGTTCAACGGCCCACTGGCGCCGCACTCGCCGGTGGTGTAACGTCATGGTAATCGGAGCAATGTGCGCCGTGCTACAAGTCGCCGCTCCTGCAGACGACGTCGAACGGTACGTGATGACACAGATTGTTTCGCAACACACCCTAATCCCTGCGCTAACGTTCGTGATGTGGCGGTGCGAGCCGTCAATGCCCGCCGCACAACATTCCGGTCCTTTCGCTCGGTGGTGTGCCGCAGCTGCGGAAATCGCTCACGCCGGCCCGTCCTTCCCTCCTGCACCCACCGAATCCATACTCGCCTCACTGTGGCTGAATGTCGTCTCACACTGGCGCCGATGTCTCGGTACGATAAACTGCTGTCGCGATAAGCCACTATTCGTCCTCTGTCGAACTCCTAAACGTGCTTGAATGACTGCCGTATTCAGCGACGAGGCGTCAGGAAGCTTCCTACGCACAAGTCCGGCAACACAACACATTTACAGTACTTACACCCCGCCTTCTGTGCACCCTTCATATAGTGCTTCTCAGTGGCGTGCCGGGTGCACATGATTTGCATATGCCCTGCAATGCTAATCGTTTGCATGTTCTCTCGCGGGTGACGCATGTTGCGAATTTCAGGCCAATCGGATGCTTCCTTCGTGGTGTTGCATTTGGGTGGCCAGCAGTGTATTAACCAGTGCTCGAAATGGATCGGCACTTCTTTTTTCTTTTTTTTTTTTTTTCGTACCAGCACATTTTTTATCCGGAATTTACATACCAGCACTAATTTTAGTAGTGGGAAATGCAGAAATGGATTTTTCATTTATTATTTTTATTTATTTTTGTCCTCGACTTAGAGCGCGCGTTCGTAAACATAGAATCCTTATGTGCACCGTGCCCGTGAGAAATAGCTGTGTGGGAACTGTAAAGGATTGGGGAGGGCGGTGAGATTGCTATTAATTTAAAATACAGAATATTAATTCCAATTGCCCGACTTTCTACTTCATGAAAGTCCTTATTGGAAGGGGGCTGGCTTCTCGGCTCGGGACTTTAAAGTTCTGGGTTCAAGTCCAGCTGAATCACTACTGTTTAGCTTAGGTTCGGAAGTCTGATTAATCCGTTGGTTTGGGGGTAGAGACTCTTCGTTATAAACAAGTCTAACCCTAGTTGTCGGTGTAGCATAAGTAGCACCCGCTGGGGCTCACAAACCAAACTACACTAATCGACCGCCATTGTTTCTGACTTATGGAACAATACAGTAGTATTCCACGGAATTGCGAATCACATTTCAGAACAAAGGGGTTTTCCTTTCCTGGAAGTGTATTACTTTCCCAGTTTTTTTGGGGTTTTTTTTATTGGAGGTTTAACGACCACCGTGAGCAACTCAATGGGCTATAAGCAGTCGCCCGTCCCTAATTTAGGGTCACTGGTTCCAGGGAAGGGAGAGAGCCAGTGCCGTAAGACAGACACAACATCCATGCCTCACCGGGATTCGAACCAGGACCCCTTTCGGACGAATGATCAGAGGTCATCGCTTAGACCACTGCGCCATCGGAGCGGCTCCCAGTTTTAGAGATTTTCTTGTGAAGGTATTTTTTCCGGATTTTTATCAAAAATATGAGTATACCGGCACTTCAAATTTTCCATTTCGAGCACTGTATATAACGCCTTATCCTCATTGATATAAAAATTTCATTTATTCAACTGATATTTCATTCACATTCTCTTGTTAATATATACATGCATAGGAAAGATTGATATGGCTGTGAAAGGAGGCTTCGAGTCTTTTGAAATAGCTGCCTACCCGTCAACCAGTTTTATAACTTAAAAATGATTTCTCCAAGATTTTACTTATTTACTGAAAAAGAAATACTCTTTTTTTTTTTTTTTTTTTTTTTGATTGGAGGTTTAACGACCACCGTGAGCTTCAACAATATTTTATTTGGAGCAAACATGGACAGGAAGATACAGATGGCCTGTGCTTAACAGTTACCAAAAGGTAAACAAGTGGATGATCTATTTACAATGACAATGAGATATTTACATTATGTGGATGCACTATATACAATGTAAGCAAATTCATAACACTGACAATACTGGACTGATGGGTTGACTTACTCTATGTACAACATATGTTCGCAATGTGCATCAGCAGAGTGCCATCTCTAATAGGTGAACACCAGTACAAGGTATAACTATAAATTTTACAGTGCAAAAACAAACATGTATATTTTGAGCAATCTTGAAAAAAAGAAGAAAAGAGAAGAAAAGAGCAGAAGGTTTATACTTTTCAGTATCTGAAAGATAAGTGAAAAAAATGATCTATCCACAATGATGGTGTGAACTCTATACAAATTGAATGCAATATCTCTCTTGTGAAACGCTGTCAAATTACAAAAAGAACTATTACTTAGGCTTAAACAAGTGCCTCAATCACAGTGCTATAGATTAACTTGTAATGAACAACAACATATGTACACAAGATGCAACGGCATAGGGAAAACACTAATAAGGAATTACAATTCCATGGTACAACTGTAAATTTCACAGTGCAAAGAGTAAAGTATATTAGTACAAACAGAACTTGCGTTTTACAGAAAATTTATACTTCGAGTACAATACAAATAATGAAAATATGAAACTGACTCTTTTTACAGCAAATATGCAATACAGCGCAGAACATTATCTAATAGACTGATTATTTCCTATTAGGCACATGTGACATGAGAAAAACCACACTGTGTAACATTAACATATAATTTAAATACTATCAAAGCGTTTGCTCAGCACCATGAGCATAAAACTTAAGACATGTAATCGTGACCCAACATGCGAAATGTGCCAAACATAAATTTTACAGTGCAATTAGGAAAGTACATTAGTATATACAAAACTGAGCTTTTGGCATAGCAACTATACTTCAGGTACAGTACAAATAACCGAATGATGAACAATTACCCCCTGCACTACAAAAGTGCTAAACCTTGCAGAACATTGTGTAATCGACTGATCATATCCCTTTATGTACATGTAACATGATCAGAAACCACACTGTGCAAAATCAATAAGACAATTTAAACACTATCAAACAGTTGCTTAGCACCGTGAGCAAAAACCATATATTATAAAGCCCGGCAGACATAAGGAAAGTACAGGAAAAAAAAAAAAAAAAAACTTTAAACTTATTTTAAGTGCCTGTGGTATAACAAGAAACTCACCTACAGGACCTTGTTGGTGAGAAACATACAAACGTACAGTAACATTAAGAAGCGATTATGACAAGGGCACCTAAGAACACGATAATCACAAAACTGTACTTCAATTAGTCCAAACAATTTCACAGACGTCAGAACAAAAGTCTAAGGTCTTCTGATGGACCAGAAAACCATTGACGAAAAGGTGACCATACTGACATAAAGTGTGGAATTCGATTCGCAGCCTTAGCAACAGTGAAAGCAAGCCTCAAGCGTGAAATCATTCTGTTCCGGAACTGACTGCACATCGCAGCTCCCGCCTGAAAGATGGTAGGCTGTATAGGGGTAGAACGTAGCTGTTGATAGTAGCAAAAAATCACATGTTTTGCTAATATGAATACATAAGCACATGACTCTGATATAGGAATAGGCGGAGTACTTGAACTGAGTAGCGTGCTATAGGCTGAGAAGGAGAGATCATTAGTACTAAGGCACTGTGCAGTAGTGAAGGTCAGATGTAGCAAGGGAAGAAGCACTGTGCAATGTTGATACACGTGATCTACATCCGCAATCGTAGAGCAAAACATGCAGTTAGGCGAATCAACAAGCGTCATCCTGAATAATTTGGTAGGAACTGGTAACCGCCGATGAAGAAACAACCATTGGATGTTTCTTTCTGCTGGAATAGATAGTGGCGAATTAGACATGGACCACACTTGTGAAAGGGCGACATTCTGAACATCTGGAATCATCAATGGTGTAGCATACAGTGGATCAATGAGACAACGGTAAAGAGACGAGACAGAAAAACTGGAGAGAGGAAGTGATGAGCCCCGAACGGAAAGGAAAAAGGGAAGAAGAAGAGAGGCAGAGGGAACAAACTTCAATGGGCTATAAGCAGTCGCCCGTCCCTAATTTAGGGTCACTGGTTCCAGGGAAGGGAGAGAGCCAGTGCCGTAAGACAAACACAACATCCATGCCTGACCGGGATTCGAACCCGGACCCCTTACGGACGAATGATCAGAGGCCACCGCCTTTGAACCACTGCGCCAACGGGGCGGCGAAATACTACTAATCTTTTTAATACTTCATTTAAAGCTGCCGTCATTGATTCCTGGGTATGTTTTTAACGAGTTTCATATGAAGTTTCCCCAAAAATTTTGAAAAATCTTTCTGCTGAGGCCGTCTTAGCTGTGAGCCCCCCCCCCCCCCCCCCCCCACACACACACACACTGCGGGGTGTTATCAGTGCACCCTTGTTTCTGCTGATACCTTCACCTCCGCACTTCCTTATTATCTCACTTCTTTATTCATACCTGTCTAGTAACGTGTAGCACCACCTTTCGGCCTGATGACGGCGGCGAATCGTCTCAGCATGAACTCGACAAGACACCGGAAGTGTTCGGAAGCCATACGGATCCACGACCCCTGAACAAGCTCCCACAGTTCCCGAAGATTTGATGGAGGGGGTCAAAGCCTCGAACATCTCTCTCGATGGCATCCCAGATGTGCTCGGTGGGATTGAGGTCAGGTGACCTAGCTGGCCAAAGAAGCGAGGTCACGTCGGTGGAGTGTTCATCCAACCATTCGGATACAACTCGGGAGCGATGGCACGGTGCATTGTCTTGTTGCAGGATGAGGTCCCAAGTGGGATCTTGAAGACGCACAAACGGGAGCAAAAAACCACATGAAGGATCCATCGCTTCATGTGGTTTTTTTTTTTTTTTCGATTGAAGGTTTAACGATCGCCGTGAGCAACTCAATGGGCTATAAGCAGTCGCCCGTCCCTAATCTAAGGTCACTGGTTCCAGGGAAGGGAGAGAGCCAGTGCCGTAAGACAAACACAACATCCATGCCTCACCGGGATTCGAACCCGGACCCCGTCCGAACGAATGATCAGAGGCCATCGCTTAGACCACTGCGCCACTGGGGCGGCCCAGGGCGGTCTTCATGTGGTTTGCGCCGTACTCGTGATGTTCCCGCGCCCATGCTAATTTTTGCACCCTGCGATGTGCTGTCAGCAGCGGTACCCTCGTGGGACGATGGCTTCTGTACCCCATAGCGAGATGATTCTGGATGGTATGACTGCTTACACGTTTTTGTGCACCAGCGTTAAATTGCAGAGTGATTTCTTGCACTGTGGCCCGTCTATCCTCTGTTACAATGCGAGCTAGCCGACGATTACCCCGCTCATTCACACGCTGTTGTCCACGACAGTCGGCCCTTGCAGGGACGGTTTTACCGGATTCGATGTACTCACGGTGCACCCGTGACAAGTAGCTGGTGAAACTTCCAGTGCCTGCATGACTTCCGAGATGGAGTGGCCCATTCGTAGGGCCCCGACAATTTTCCCACGATCAAATGCGCTTAGATCCTTCGTCTTATCCATACTGCGTCGGACTGTTACTGATTCCCGTCGCATCACTCCTTATATTGTCGGATCGCTGCATACGCCATGTCTTTTCCGTTTACAAGGCCGCCCGCAGCGCCGCATTTGCATAACGCCAGCTCTCTAATTCAATTGCCCTTCAGTGTAATTTCATCCATCATGCTGAAAGAACTTTCAGCCACCCCGGTGGCGCAGTGGTCTAAGCGAATGATCAGAAGCCATTTTTGATCATTCGTCCGAAAGGGGTCCGGGTTCGAATCCCGGTGAGGCATGGATGTTGTGTTTAGTTTTACGGCACTGGCTCTCTCCCTTCCCTGGAACCAGTGCCCCTAAATTAGGGACGGGCGACTGCTTATAGCCCATTGAGTTGCTCACGGTGGTCGTTAAAATTCCAATCAAAAGAAAAAACTTTTAGCCTGAGAACCATGAATACATCCTACAAAGCTTTTTTTTTTTTTTTTTGAACGGAGGTTTAACGACCACCGTGAGCATTTCTTAGCATTTCAACATTTTATTGACAAAAGGCATGATACAGCTCGTCAAACTGGACGAGGAAAGAATACAGAGAAAAATATGAATGATACATGAAAATGATATATACATGAATAAGGGGCATAGCCACCCAAAAGGATAAATACAAAATGCTAAAAACCCACAATGGGGACAGACATGTGACACTGAACACACGCAAAAGACTTTAGGTCAATGACCTGTGATACAATATATAGAGCTTGAAAATACATTAAAAATACAGGATGCACAATAAATAAACAGTGAAAATAAAGTTTCGAACGCGGCACTACATAGGAGCACAGTGCATATAACATGAGTGGTGCACATTGACATATCAGAAGATCACAAAACAGTTCAGAAACCACTTAATATACAATGCTAAGAAAAACAAGAAAAGTGAAGAGCAAGTAACATACTATACATAGTTACATGCAGAAGCACAGCCTGCTGGAGCAGAACAAAAAGAAGTAAAATAACTCAGTAAGCAAGGTACTAGCAAGGTGAAGAGAACAGCCAAACACCAAAACAAAGACAATCCAAAAGAGGACACAATCAAGTCACCAGTAGGATGGCAGAACCATGAATAGAAAACCACGCGGTGCGCTGGGCCCAGGTGTTCTGAAAGGTGTCGATTGTGTGTGCGGAAGTTGCAGCTGTGAGTTCCAACCGGAGGTGCGCCACAAGCCGGCCCCGAAAGCTAGCCCGCAGCCGCCCACCGGCCGACAGAAGGGATGGAAGTTCAGGAGAATTCCTGAGAGATTGATGAAATGAGTGAACCACTTGCTTGGTAAGTACGAAAAGAAAGCAGCAGGCATCCGGAAGGCGGGTGGGCGGATGTTTTGTGAGCAACAGCCACGGATATGCTTGAAACGGCAAGTCCTTGGAGCAAATTATGTCAGCTAACCGGAAAACAGTATGAAGAAGTGGCAGCAAGATAGGGCAGTGGCAGTACATATGAGCGACGTCTCCGTCAACGCCACAGAAAGGACAGAGAGGAGAAGAGATAAGAGACATGCGATAGAGAAGATGGGGGACAGGGAGCCGGCGATGAAGGAACCGCCAGTGGGTGTTACGTTCTAGCGGAGAAGAAAGGGGGAAGAAGAAGCGGACCAAACGGCCAGGGAGGAGGAAGGAGAAACCCCGGAAATGGGATGGGGGACTCAGAGGGAGCACGAAGGAGACGGTACAGGGCAGCGGTAGTAAAAGAAAGGACAGGGGCGACAGAGTCACGAAAAGGAAGAAAGAAAGGGAGAAGGAATCTGGGGCCGGGGACGACGAGGAGGCCGTTGTCAGAAACAAGAGAAGGATAGAGAAGCTGAAGAGAGAAACGGAGAAGGGCATAGTCGTCCTCGAGGGAAGGAGTTGGGGTGGAAAAGAGTAAGTCGAGGGGTTTCCAGGAAAAATCGGGATTAATGAGGGCCTGCACGGTTAGGATGCCGGCACGGAACCATGAGAAAAAAAGAAAGAAAGGTTGATCGGGGGTGAACCAGGGTAGAGAAAAAGAGTGGTTCTGCAAGGAGATCCAGGGTGGTGGTAGGAGGAGAGCGAGAGAGAGGGAGGGAACGGAAAAGCGCTAGAGCCTCAGATAAAATAGTAGGAAAGTTTGAAGAGGGAATAGTAAAGTAGTCCATCCTGAGGAAAAGAAGAAATGTGAAGGATGGATCGCGAAGAGAAAGAATAACGTCAAGAGAAAGTGTAAGAGAAGGAGAAGGCGAAGTGACGAGACGAAGGAAGGAGGCGATGCGGTATGCACGATAGTAACAGTGAACATCTATAAGATTAATGCCCCCATGCTTGACAGGGAGATATAGCGTCGGAGCGGCTGACCAGTGCTTGGAGGCCCAGATTACTGAAGTAAAGATGCTGTTGAGTTCCGTCAGGCGGGTTGACAAGAAGACGGTGGAGGTCCAGGAATTGGTGCAGAGGGAAAGTAAGTATCGTCGAACAATGTGAGCTCGCTGACAGTAAGAAGTAATGGGAATCGCAAATCTCCAAAACGCTGCTTGATGACGTAACCTAGACTGCAAACTGGTCCATGTCAAAAGGCCCGCAGTATAGGGGTGACCGATATGGGCTCCAAGGATCTTCTGAGTCGAGGAGGACCAGACCGCACCCCAGGGGTATCGGTCCGGCCCATCCACGACCCACACCACAAACCAGTACTTTTGGTGACATTAAGCGAAGTGCCAGAAACAGTAGCGTAAAGATGGTAGGTGGAGAAAAAATTGTCGAACTGGACGTCCTGGCGGAGACAGAAGGTAGCGTCATCTGCAAATGCTGTAAGTACGCACTCATGGTGCCTAGTGCTGGCGACTGACGGAGGAAGAGTAGACAGGAGTGATCTTCGAGCAGCCAGGAGGAATGGTTCAAAGACAATGGCGAAGAGTTGCCCTGAGAGGGGGCAGCCCTACCGGATTCCACGAAGAAAAGGTACGGGCGCCGTTAAAAAGGAGGCCGTCCGGACGTGGAAGAAAGCGCCCCGATAGAGATTGAGAAAGAGAGAAACGAAGTAGAAAGGAAGGCCAAAGCCGTGAAGAGTGGCAGAGAAAGTCGTGGGAGATGTTGTCGAATGCTGAACTCTGGTCAAGGTTAAACAGGGCGAGGGGTTCTGAGAGGGTGCGGGCGAGAAAAACTATGTTCTGGAGGAAGGAGATGTTGTTAGAAATGGACCGACCAGGCACAGTGTAGGACTGGTCGGGGGAGATAAGAAAGGGAAGCACGGAGTTCAAGCGGCGAGAGAGAAGTTTTGTGAAAAGCTTATAGTCGAGATTGATAATGGAAATGGGGCGCCAGTTTCGCAAGTCCAAAAGGTCTCCCTTTTTGGGCAGCAAGATGATATGCGCTACAGTAAACTCCGGCGGCAGTACGAAAGAGGTTTGGGCGCAAGAAAAGCAAGCGAGAAGAAAAGGCATCAAAGACGGGAGGAAGGCGCGGTAAAAGGAGAAGGGAAGGCCGTCAGGTCCCGGGGATGCGCGTGAATTAAGGGAGGCAAACGCCTCCCGAAATTCAGCAGGAGAGAAGGCGGAAAGAAGAGGATCACAGAGTCGGGGTGGGACCTGAGGCAGAGCTGAAAAAAGAGGGGAGGAAGAGAGAGCAACAGTAGGCACCACCGCACGAAATTTGTCCTGGAAAAAGAGCCGAACTTCCGTGCAGAGACGTGAAGGGTCAGATGAGATAGTACCATCAGGTAGGCGAAGGTGGCGTAGCGTCTGCGACGTACGGTGTGTTCTTTCGGTACGTGAGAGCTCCTCGTAGGAAATCTCCGGTGAAGAAAGATGAAGCATCTTCAGCCTGCGAGTAGCCTCCACGGCGAGCGGATGGAGTTTCGCTCGTAAAGCATCCTGAACAACAAGGTAAGCGGGATCTTGTAAGGGGATTGCAGCCAAGGAGCAACGGAGATTACAAATATCCTTCGCACGTTCGTTACGAATAGCGAACGAAAGACGGCGTACGAGCAGACGAAGATCGTGTTTGATGTCTAACCATAGACGAAGGGTACTGGAAGCGGTACTGATGAGATGTTGTCTATCAGCAAGAAATCGGCGGACGTCGGCGCAAAACGCCACATCCAAGAGTAAAGAATCATCGAAGGTCCAGGAGCGTTGTCTGGAGGGCGGGAAAGAGGAAACGCAGATGGTAAGCGCAACAGCAGAATGGTCGGAAGAGGTAAATGGATGATGTCTCGCCGCAGTGATCGCTGGAAGCAGCGGTGGGATGACATATATGTGATCGAGACGTGCTGCCGCCGAACCTTGTGCTGGAGAATTCCGCCAAGTATAAGAAATGGTGTCAGGGTGAAGATGCCGGTACGAATCAACAAAATGGAAATCGGTAATAAGTTGAGTAAGCAGATCGACAAGAAGGGAGCGGTGCTCCCCTCCTGTAGATGTGCGGTCAAGCAACGGTTGTAGAGTGCAGTTGAAGTCACCCCCGAGGATGCAAAAGTCCCCGGGGGGGGACCGCCTCAAGCGCAGTCCGAAAGCAATGAAAAAGCGGAAGGAGTTGAGAGTCGTCAGTAGGAAAATACACATTAAAGATATGATATGGTACACAATTGATGCAAAATGTAGAACATTGTAATTGATCGGTAAATAAGTTGGTAACAGCAACAGAAGTGATAGATGGGCGAAAACGGTGATGTATTCCGACAGCAATTCCACCTGAACGCAGTACACGATGGGCATGATGGAAAGTGTACTGCCATCGGCGCCACTGATGGAAAGGTGTCGTAGGGGAGCACCACGTTTCCTGGAGCAGGAGGACATCGGCACAAATTGCCGAGAGGTCCTCATGCACGGCGGAATTCACCTCGGGGGATCCAAACCCCCGACAGTTGAAGGAAACTACCGTGAAAGTGCCAGGTCACCCGGCGACGTGGTGAGCCTGGTGATAGAAATCTTGAGTCTGTGGATCTGTTTACGAATGAACTTGGCCGTCTTAGCGGAAGGACCAGATAAGTAAGAAGAATTGTCCACAAGCTTATCCAGATCGGAAAGCTGTTGCAAGATTGCAGGAAGTCCAGCTTCATGGGTCTTCGCATACTGGAGGAAGCCGTGCGCTTTTTGCGTGTAACAGGTGAGAGCATGTAGCTCCTCATACGTAAGAGGCAAAGACGGGAACGATGTGTCGCGAAGAATCTGATCAAAGTCCTCATATGAAACCATTGGAGAGGAAGGGTCAGAAGTGGTATCAAAGTCTTGAAGATGAGATGGTTTCTGGCGGGTCCGGGACGAGGAGCGAGTGGAGCTCCCAACAGCTCTCCCTCGCTTGGTGGTGTTGCAAGGAGATTTGGGCGCTGCCCTCTTATCTAGGCGAGCGCTGTGATCAGGCTCGGAGGTGTCACTCATGCTCTGTTCCGTACTGGTGGAAGCGCCGTCAGTATCTGCAATCTATACTTCAGTAGCTGACAAGACACGGTCGTCCGCGGAGTCAGCAGGTGGATCAGAGGCGCGGAATGTGGAGGACTCCGGCAGCACTGGAAAGTCAGTTGCGGAGAAAGATGGCTGCACACCAGTCCATGACGGAGCCCTTTCTCGTCTCAGAGGTGCTGCAGACGAAAGTCGTGGAGGCAAGGGCGAGTCAGAGGAGTGAAGAGAAGTCACCTGCGGTGAATCTTGTGGGGCAGCATCAGCATTGCGACACTGCTTGTAAAAGTGCCCAAACTTCTTGCATTTGCTGCAGTGATGTTCAGTGAGCACATCAATATAGCGGATCTGGGTACCGCACTTGACTTTGAATTGAGTCGGGATGGTCTGGATGTCCTCCGGGGAAGAAAAACAACTCTACCCACGCGCCGAGCGCCGAGCAGGGTGTTGTCGTCGGGGTCTTTAGGGGCAGCAGAATATGTCTGAATCGTTCCAACCACGCGGCCGAATGACGCAAGAACCACAAATAAAACTGTATCGGTCACCTCCGGGGGTACCGGGTAGAAGGACACATTCAATGGGCGCTCGGCACCTGGGCTGGGAAGAAGATGTTGATCACCAATGGTGAGACCGGCATTCGTCACAGCACGAGCAGAGTCGGCCTTGGAAAAGTAAACCACAATCGTTCGGCCTCGCCGAAACATGCAAGAAATGGCATGTTTTGGAAATTGCCGCTTTAAAGCGGTGGAATAATCTTTGAAGAAGGTGTTTGGCAAGGATTCAAAGACAACACCTCTGTCTAAGATCGTAGTGAAAGCAGTACCTGCTGGCGAGTCTTGGGGAATTTCCAAAGAAATGGTATTGCCGTCACGTTGTAGTTGTGATTGGAGAGCTTCGGCGCCGGCGTACATGCCTTGCGGGGGCAGTTGCACAGTGGAAGAGGCCATGGCATTGGCATACGTAAACGATGACGTCAGAGGTTTTGATGACATGAGGAAGGCACCGTTGCACGAGACATCCATAGCGTCATCGTCAGCAACGAAGGTGGTGGCAGTTTGAGATGAGTGAGAAGGCAACGGAACAGCCTGAGGAAAGGGGTTGTTCACGTCACGAGTTGAGGGCAGTGCAACGCCGCCACGTGGGGAGGGCAGCGAAGCAGCACCCATGGAATAAGAAGAGGGTGTCATCAACAGCGAAGGAACACCGGAAGTGAGATCCTGATCCGGGGCCTCACCGCCGGAAGACGCCATTTGCAATGGCGCCGACTATCGTAGCTTCGACCAGCTCGGCCGAGAGATAAACAAGTTGTAATAGCAAAAGAAAAAAGCAACTCACCAATCTGGGAGCAATCACAAACCATAGCGGAACCGTCCAAAGGGAAATGCTGTGAAACTTGGGAAACACAACTCTCTAGAAACACACAAAATACGCACGAATTGACGGAGCACAGAAGTCGAAACACCTACCACCGTGAGCAACTCAATGGGCTACAAGCAGTCGTCGGTCCCGAATTTAGGGTTACTGGTTCCAGGGAAGGGAGATAACCAGTGCCGTAAGACAAACAGAACTTCCATGCCTCACCGGGATTCGAACCCGGACTCCTTTCGGACGAATGATCAGAGGCCATCGCTTAGACCACTGCGCCACCGAGGTGGCCTGCAAAGCTTTGACTATTTTAGATAAATGGTGTAAACTGAGACTCTGAATACTTTTGAACATTATGAATCAATTTTTAAAAAAATTCCAACTTCGTCACTTCAGTTTTCGAAACCCCCTTAACCCTCCTATAAATGAAATACAAACATTTATAGGGTAAATACGTAACAATTAACAACAATACAGGAAACACCGTTAGGTCGGGGGATACGATTACGGAAAAACCCTTTGCTTCGTCTGATTTCCGTTTTCGGAAAATTTCCCTCCAATTTAAAGTTGAAATACACATATTCATCGGAAAAAAATACTTAACAATACTGCGCAGAAGGAACATCGCGAGAAAAAATGAAATTACAGGACAAATCTTTACTGCGTTTAATTCCGTTTTCTGAAGACAAAATTCCGTACCCAGAAGGAACCCCCCCGCCTTTCTACCAATTACCCTAAAATTTCTGTTCAGTTATGCATCGATAATCCAGATTATGACGAAATTCCTCGAAGCTGCGGCAGAATCTCATGCCTAAAGATTACGGGGAAATGTAATCTTCACGCATGCGAGATTTTGAAGCTGAAATACTAATACATTCTTTGCCGAAAAAACGAAGCACCCCGAGAAAGTTGTTCGATCGTGATGAACTCCACATGCAAGTACCTCAGGGCCGAATATGCAAATGACTAAAAACTAACGACGAGTTACTGAATAGTGTCCCGCAACCGCGCGTCGAGGAAGGTATATCAAGGGCAAAGCTCCCACGAAGGGACAACTGTGACAGCGAACTGAGTCTGCACTAACTTCCACTGACTGTGAGGATTCGTGCAAAATACGAGCAATCGAGCGAGCTTGAGAGGACGCATAATTAGACTGAGAAAGGCCGGTTTGCCAAGTCGCTGTATCGCCAAGCATTTGGGTAGGAGCGACGTGGCTATCGGATGATGTTGCCGACAGTGGACCGAGGACACAACCCAGCGGCACGCGGGCAACGACAGAATGTGAGAATCGAGCGCTTGTGAGAGCCACACGAACAGAACCGAATTCGTCGCTCTTAACTATTCGTGGCCATGTTGCGTCATCTACAAGTACCGAAAGGGCCATCCGGAGCGTTGACAGACGACTTGCGCCACGGGGACTGCATTCGAGGACACTTCACACCTGCCACTGACCAGCCAGCATCGCCGGCGCCAGTTGCAGTGGCGTCGGCAGGGCTTTCTGGCAGGTGTGCATGCACGCAGGCGACCAAATTCTAAGGGCGGCCGGAGCGGCTTTTTCGGTGGTACATTTGCTGAACCACCATTTTCAGAATTTTTACTCTACACTCGTGTTGGCAACGCGAGTGTTACCAAAAGGTGAAAAAGTTAAAAGAGCTTGGCTAAATTTATTCTACAAAATCCAACAGTGCCTTTTGCTTTTGTTGCAAGTTGGTTGCTTTAAAACAAAACAAACAGATTGTCAGGGGTTTTCAGATTGGCGACATTTAACTACTCATTTATCGCGGCATGAAGCGAGTGTAGAACACATGCAAAACTGTAAGAAGTGGTATGAATTAAGTAAATAAATCCATCGCTCTTTCCACGTAAATCAACGCACAGCAACCGAAAATATTTTATTCGGCCGCCGTCGGGGAATCATATCCCGAATCTCTCGATATCTAGCCGAGCGCGTTACCCTTACACCACAGCGGCCAACAATTCACGGTGCTATGTGTGTTTTTCTTTTTCAGTCAGAATCTGACAACATAAATCCGTAAGATGGGCTCAGCTACTGAGACATCTCCATCTGGTGGGCATTAACGGCACTGGCTATATATATATATATATATATATATATATATATATATTATAGCAATACCCCAAAGGGCGAGATCCAAGGTGAAAATCATCTAAATACGTGGCGTCAGTTGAGTAAATAAATCCATCGCTCTTTCCACGTTAAGCAACGCACAGCAACCGGAAAATTGTTATTCGGCCGCGGCAAAAAGAAAAACACACATAGCGACTGAAAAAGAAAAACACACATATCACCGTGAATTGTTTGCCGCTGTGGTTAAGGTTGACGCGCTCGGCTAGATATCGAGAGATTAGGTATTTGATTCCCCGACAGCGGCCGAATAACAATTTTTCGGTTGCTGTGCGATGCTTTACGTGGAAAGAGCGATGGATGTATTTACTCAACTGACGCCACGTATTTAGATGATTTTCAGGTATGTATGAATTAAAAACACCCCTCGACAACAGTTGATAAAGAACAACAACGGTACTTTGAATCTGAAAAATGACGATGGCGAGCCATTATTGAGAGAAACATTGCAATTGTCCAGTTTCTAGCAGAGCAGTGTTTAGCTTTCAGGGGTGAAAATGATAAATTATATGAAGCAAACACTGGGAACTTTTTAAAGGCTATAGAAATGTTAGCAAAATTTGACCCCATTATCTCACAGCCTGTCAGTAGCATAACAAAATTTGGTACGTACGTATTAACGCCACCGCAGCAGAAGTTGTGCTAATGCGCCAATAAAGAGCAATCTTGTTGTTCGCACGCGCAGGCATTTATATTTTGGATTCTTTGTTGCCTTTTTGTTTGCTGATTTTTGACGCCATTTTTTAGCGCTACGAAAATGCGCATTTGGGATTTTAACGCTACCCCACAGCAGCAGAAGTTGTGCTAATGCGCCAATAAAGAGCAATCTTATTGTTCGCATGCGCAGGCATTTATATTTTGGATTCTTTGTTGCCTTTATGTCCACCGAAATCCGATTGACTACTTTGTTTTTAAATAAAGTGTTTTATTTTATGATTTGTCGCAAAAATTTTAGGTGTAGATTGGCGGCACTTAAACTGCCATATCTGTAGCTGCGGTGGCGTTAATACGTTCATATGGCGACAGCATCAGGTGAAAGAAAATAGAGACTGTTTTGAATCTATGTTGAACTCTATATCGGCCCATTTTACACCGAAATCCGATTGACTTCTTTGTTTTTAAATAAAGTGTTTTATTTTATGATTTGTCGCAAAAATTTTAGGTGTAGACAGCCCTTAAACCGCCAAATCTGTAGCTGCGGTGGCGTTAATACCTTCATATGGCGACAGCATCAGGTGAAAGAAAATAGAGACTGTTTTGAATCTATGTTGAACTCTATATCGGCATATTTTACACCGAAATCCGATTGACTTCTTTGTTTTTAAATATAATGTTTTATTTTATGATTTGTCGCAAAAAATTTAGGTGTAGACAGCCCGTAAACCGCCAAATCTGTAGCTGCGGTGGCGTTAATACGTTCATATGGCAACAGCGTCAGGTGAAAGAAAATAGAGACTGTTTTGAATCTATGTTGAACTCTATATCGGCCCATTTTCCACCGAAATCTGATTGACTTCTTTGTTTTTAAATATAATGTTTTATTTTATGATTTGTCGCAAAAATTTTAGGTGTAGACAGCCCTTAAACCGCCAAATCTGTAGCTGCGGTGGCGTTAATACGTTCATATGGCGACAGCATCAGGTGAAAGAAAATAGAGACTGTTTTGAATCTATGTTGAACTCTATATCGGCCCATTTTACACCGAAATCCGATTGACTACTTTGTTTTTAAATATAATGTTTTATTTTATGATTTGTCGCAAAAATTTTAGATGTAGACAGCCCTTAAACCGCCACATCTGTAGCTGCGGTGGCGGTAATACGTTCATATGTCGACAGCGTCAGGTGAAAGAAAATAGAGACTGTTTCGAATCTATGTTGAACTCTATATGGGCCCATTTTCCACCGAAATCCGATTGACTTCTTTGTTTTTAAATAAAGTGTTTTATTTTATGATTTGTCGCAAAAATTTTAGGTGTAGACAGCCCTTAAACCGCCAAATCTGTAGCTGCGATGGCGTTAATACGTTCATATGGCGACAGCGTCAGGTGAAAGAAACTACAGACTGTTTTGAATCTATGTTGAACTCTATATCGGCCCATTTTCCACCGAAATCCGATTGACTTCTTTGTTTTTAAATATAATGTTTTATTTTATGATTTGTCGCAAAAATTTTAGGTGTAGACAGCCCTTAAACCGCCAAATCTGTAGCTGCGGTGGCGTTAATACGTTCATATGGCGACAGCGTCAGGTGAAAGAAAATAGAGACTGTTTTGAATCTATGTTGAACTCTATATCGGCCCATTTTCCACCGAAATCCGATTGACTTCTTTGTTTTTAAATATAATGTTTTATTTTATGATTTGTCGCAAACATTTTAGGTGTAGACAGCCCTTAAACCGCCAAATCTGTAGCTGCGGTGGCGTTATTACGTTCATATGGCGACAGCGTCAGGTGAAAGAAAATAGAGACTGTTTTGAATCTATGTTGAACTCTATATCGGCCCATTTTCCACCGAAATCCGATTGACTTCTTTGTTTTTAAATATAATGTTTTATTTTATGATTTGTCGCAAAAATTTTAGGTGTAGACAGCCCTTAAACCGCCAAATCTGTAGCTGCGGTGGCGTTAATACGTTCATATGGCGACAGCATCAGGTGAAAGAAAATAGAGACTGTTTTGAATCTATGTTGAACTCTATATCGGCCCATTTTCCACCGAAATCCGATTGACTTCTTTGTTTTTAAATAAAGTGTTTTATTTTATGATTTGTCGCAAAAGTTTTAGGTGTAGACAGCCTTTAAACCGACAAATCTGTAGCTGCGGTGGCGTTAATACGTTCATATGGCGACAGCGTCAGGTGAAAGAAACTAGAGACTGTTTTGAATCTATGTTGAACTCTATATCGGGCCATTTTCCACCGAAATCCGATTGACATCTTTGTTTTTAAATAAAGTGTTTTATTTTATGATTTGTCGCAAAAATTTTAGGTGTAGACAGCCCTTAAACCGCCAAATCTGTAGCTGCGGTGGCGTTAATACGTTCATATGGCGAAAGCGTCAGGTGAAAGAAAATAGAGACTGTTTTGAATCTATGTTGAACTCTATATCGGCCCATTTTCCACCGAAATCCGATTGACTTCTTTGTTTTTAAATATAATGTTTTATTTTATGATTTGTCGCAAAAATTTTAGGTGTAGACAGCCCTTAAACCGCCAAATCTGTAGCTGCGGTGGCGTTAATACGTTCATATGGCGACAGCGTCAGGTGAAAGAAAATAGAGACTGTTTTGAATCTATGTTGAACTCTATATCGGCCCATTTTCCACCGAAATCCGATTGACTTCTTTGTTTTTAAATATAATGTTTTATTTTATGATTTGTCGCAAAAATTTTAGGTGTAGACAGCCCTTAAACCGCCAAATCTGTAGCTGCGGTGGCGTTAATACGTTCATATGGCGACAGCATCAGGTGAAAGAAAATAGAGACTGTTTTGAATCTATGTTGAACTCTATATCGGCCCATTTTACACCGAAATCCGATTGACTTCTTTGTTTTTAAATATAATGTTTTATTTTATGATTTGTCGCAAAAATTTTAGGTGTAGACAGCCCGTAAACCGCCAAATCTGTAGCTGCGGTGGCGTTAATACGTTCATATGGCGACAGCGTCAGGTGAAAGAAAATAGAGACTGTTTTGAATCTATGTTGAACTCTATATCGGCCCATTTTCCACCGAAATCCGATTGACTTCTTTGTTTTTAAATATAATGTATTATTTTATGATTTGTCGCAAAAATTTTAGGTGTAGACAGCCCTTAAACCGCCAAATCTGTAGCTGCGGTGGCGTTAATACCTTCATATGGCGACAGCATCAGGTGAAAGAAAATAGAGACTGTTTTGAATCTATGTTGAACTCTATATCGGCCCATTTTCCACCGAAATCCGATTGACTTCTTTGTTTTTAAATAAAATGTTTTATTTTATGATTTGTCGCAAACATTTTAGGTGTAGACAGCCCTTAAACCGCCAAATCTGTAGCTGCGGTGGCGTTAATACGTTCATATGGCGACAGCGTCAGGTGAAAGAAAATAGAGACTGTTTTGAATCTATGTTGAACTCTATATCGGCCCATTTTCCACCGAAATCCGATTGACTTCTTTGTTTTTAAACATAATGTTTTATTTTATGATTTGTCGCAAAAATTTTAGGTGTAGACAGCCCTTAAACCGCCAAATCTGTAGCTGCGGTGGCGTTAATACGTTCATATGGCGACAGCGTCAGGTGAAAGAAAATAGAGACTGTTTTGAATCTATGTTGAACTCTATATCGGCCCATTTTACACCGAAATCCGATTGACTACTTTGCCTGCACGTGCGAACAACAAGATTGCTCTTTATTGGCGCATTAGCACAACTTCTGCTGCGGTGGCGTTAATACGTATGTACCCAAAATTTCAACCTGCTAAAAGTCATATGCCTCCTTACTCAGGCCATGCTTTTTAAAATGAAACCATATCTGTTTTAGCAAGTTGCATAAAATCAAAAATCAAGGAATTTGTAAATAAAGCAAACTATTTTTCGGTTATTCTCGACTGCACGTCAGATGCCATTCAAATTGAACAGATGTCGTTTGTAGTTAGAATTGTAAATATTGAGTCAGAGAATTATTTCTTGGGTTTTATCGAGTTTCAGACACTACGGGGAAAGATTGTGCAATTATCTTCTAAGTGAACTCTTAACAGATTATGAACTAGAAATTCAAGATATGAGTGGATAGGGGTACGATAACGGGGCAAATATGCGTGGTAAGCACAATGGCCTGCAGAAAATTAGGGGTGGAAATCCTAGAGCCTTTTTTGTACCTTGTGCATCCCATTCATTAAATTCAGTTGTAAATGATGCTGCCAAATTAACATTTGAAACAGTTAATTGTTTTAACATTATCGAAGATTTGTACACATTTTTTTCTGCATATCCTTACAGGATGGGATATACTAAAGCGTAATGTTTTTTTCATTGGAGGTTTAACGACCACCGTGAGCAACTCAATGGGCTATAAGCAGTCGCCCGTCCCTAATTTAGGGTCACTGGTTCCAGGGAAGGGAGAGAGCCAGTGCCGTAAGACAGACACAACATCCATGCCTCACCGGGATTCGAACCCGGACCCCTTACGGACGAATGATCAGAGGCCATCGCTTAGACCACTGCGCCACCGAGGTGGCCTGCAAAGCTTTGACTATTTTAGATAAATGGTGTAAACTGAGACTCTGAATACTTTTGAACATTATGAATCAATTTTTAAAAAATTTCCAACTTCGTCACTTCAGTTTTCGAAACCCCCTTAACCCTCCTATAAATGAAATACAAACATTTATAGGGTAAATACGTAACATTTAACAACAATACAAGAAACACCGTTAGGTCGGGGGGATACGATTACGGAAGAACCCTTTGCTCCGTCTGATTTCCGTTTTCGGAAAATTTCCCTCCAATTTAAAGTTGAAATACACATATTCATCGGAAAAAAATACTTAACAATACTGCGCAGAAGGAACATCGCGAGAAAAATGAAATTACAGGACAAATCTTTACTGCGTTTAATTCCGTTTTCTGAAGACAAAATTCCGTACCCAGAAGGAACCCCCCCCTTCCTTTCTACCAATTACCCTAAAATTTCTGTTCAGTTATGCATCGATAATCCAGATTATGACGAAATTCCTCGAAGCTGCGGCAGAATCTCATGCCTAAAGATTACGGGGAAATGTAATCTTCACGCATGCGAGATTTTGAAGCTGAAATACTAATACATTCTTTGCCGAAAAAACGAAGCACCCCGAGAAAGTTGTTCGATCGTGATGAACTCCACATGCAAGTACCTCAGGGCCGAATATGCAAATGACTAAAAACTAACGACGAGTTACTGAATAGTGTCCCGCAACCGCGCGTCGAGGAAGGTATATCAAGGGCAAAGCTCCCACGAAGGGACAACTGTGACAGCGAACTGAGTCTGCACTAACTTCCACTGACTGTGAGGATTCGTGCAAAATACGAGCAATCGAGCGAGCTTGAGAGGACGCATAATTAGACTGAGAAAGGCCGGTTTGCCAAGTCGCTGTATCGCCAAGCATTTGGGTAGGAGCGACGTGGCTATCGGATGATGTTGCCGACAGTGGACCGAGGACACAACCCAGCGGCACGCGGGCAACGACAGAATGTGAGAATCGAGCGCTTGTGAGAGCCACACGAACAGAACCGAATTCGTCGCTCTTAACTATTCGTGGCCAT
The DNA here is from genome assembly GCA_039090855.1 of Macrothele yani. NCBI lineage: Eukaryota > Metazoa > Arthropoda > Arachnida > Araneae > Macrothelidae > Macrothele > Macrothele yani. The sequence goes on from CM077006.1 coordinate 64,543,592, forward strand.
GTTGCGTCATCTACAAGTACCGAAAGGGCCATCCGGAGCGTTGACAGACGACTTGCGCCACGGGGACTGCATTCGAGGACACTTCACACCTGCCACTGACCAGCCAGCATCGCCGGCGCCAGTTGCAGTGGCGTCGGCAGGGCTTTCTGGCAGGTGTGCATGCACGCAGGCGACCAAATTCTAAGGGCGGCCGGAGCGGCTTTTTCGGTGGTACATTTGCTGAACCACCATTTTCAGAATTTTTACTCTACACTCGTGTTGGCAACGCGAGTGTTACCAAAAGGTGAAAAAGTTAAAAGAGCTTGGCTAAATTTATTCTACAAAATCCAACAGTGCCTTTTGCTTTTGTTGCAAGTTGGTTGCTTTAAAACAAAACAAACAGATTGTCAGGGGTTTTCAGATTGGCGACATTTAACTACTCATTTATCGCGGCATGAAGCGAGTGTAGAACACATGCAAAACTGTAAGAAGTGGTATGAATTAAGTAAATAAATCCATCGCTCTTTCCACGTAAATCAACGCACAGCAACCGAAAATATTTTATTCGGCCGCCGTCGGGGAATCATATCCCGAATCTCTCGATATCTAGCCGAGCGCGTTACCCTTACACCACAGCGGCCAACAATTCACGGTGCTATGTGTGTTTTTCTTTTTCAGTCAGAATCTGACAACATAAATCCGTAAGATGGGCTCAGCTACTGAGACATCTCCATCTGGTGGGCATTAACGGCACTGGCTATATATATATATATATATAATTATAGCAATACCCCAAAGGGCGAGATCCAAAGTGAAAATCATCTAAATACGTGGCGTCAGTTGAGTAAATAAATCCATCGCTCTTTCCACGTTAAGCAACGCACAGCAACCGAAAAATTGTTATTCGGCCGCGGCAAAAAGAAAAACACACATAGCGACTGAAAAAGAAAAACACACATATCACCGTGAATTGTTTGCCGCTGTGGTTAAGGTTGACGCGCTCGGCTAGATATCGAGAGATTAGGTATTTGATTCCCCGACAGCGGCCGAATAACAATTTTTCGGTTGCTGTGCGATGCTTTACGTGGAAAGAGCGATGGATGTATTTACTCAACTGACGCCACGTATTTAGATGATTTTCAGGTATGTATGAATTAAAAACACCCCTCGACAACAGTTGATAAAGAACAACAACGGTACTTTGAATCTGAAAAATGACGATGGCGAGCCATTATTGAGAGAAACATTGCAATTGTCCAGTTTCTAGCAGAGCAGTGTTTAGCTTTCAGGGGTGAAAATGATAAATTATATGAAGCAAACACTGGGAACTTTTTAAAGGCTATAGAAATGTTAGCAAAATTTGACCCCATTATCTCACAGCCTGTCAGTAGCATAACAAAATTTGGTACGTACGTATTAACGCCACCGCAGCAGAAGTTCTGCTAATGCGCCAATAAAGAGCAATCTTATTGTTCGCATGCGCAGGCATTTATATTTTGGATTCTTTGTTGCCTTTATGTCCACCGAAATCCGATTGACTACTTTGTTTTTAAATATAATGTTTTATTTTATGATTTGTCGCAAAAATTTTAGGTGTAGACGGCACTTAAACCGCCAAATCTGTAGCTGCGGTGGCGTTAATACGTTCATATGGCGACAGCGTCAGGTGAAAGAAAATAGAGACTGTTTTGAATCTATGTTGAACTCTATATCGGCCCATTTTACACCGAAATCCGATTGACTTCTTTGTTTTTAAATATAATGTTTTATTTTATGATTTGTCGCAAAAATTTTAGGTGTAGACAGCCCTTAAACCGCCAAATCTGTAGCTGCGGTGGCGTTATTACGTTCATATGGCGACAGCGTCAGGTGAAAGAAAATAGAGACTGTTTTGAATCTATGTTGAACTCTATATCGGCCCATTTTCCACCGAAATCCGATTGACTTCTTTGTTTTTAAATATAATGTTTTATTTTATGATTTGTCGCAAAAATTTTAGGTGTAGACGGCACTTAAACCGCCAAATCTGTAGCTGCGGTGGCGTTAATACGTTCATATGGCGACAGCGTCAGGTGAAAGAAAATAGAGACTGTTTTGAATCTATGTTGAACTCTATATCGGCCCATTTTACACCGAAATCCGATTGACTTCTTTGTTTTTAAATAAAGTGTTTTATTTTATGATTTGTCGCAAAAATTTTAGGTGTAGACAGCCCTTAAACCGCCAAATCTGTAGCTGCGGTGGCGTTAATACGTTCATATGGCGACAGCATCAGGTGAAAGAAAATAGAGACTGTTTTGAATCTATGTTGAACTCTATATCGGCCCATTTTCCACCGAAATCCGATTGACTTCTTTGTTTTTAAACATAATGTTTTATTTTATGATTTGTCGCAAAAATTTTAGGTGTAGACAGCCCTTAAACCGCCAAATCTGTAGCTGCGGTGGCGTTAATACGTTCATATGGCGACAGCATCAGGTGAAAGAAAATAGAGACTGTTTTGAATCTATGTTGAACTCTATATCGGCCCATTTTCCACCGAAATCCAATTGACTTCTTTGTTTTTAAATATAATGTTTTATTTTATGATTTGTCGCAAAAATTTTAGGTGTAGACAGCCCTTAAACCGCCAAATCTGTAGCTGCGGTGGCGTTAATACGTTCATATGGCGACAGCGTCAGGTGAAAGAAAATAGAGACTGTTTTGAATCTATGTTGAACTCTATATCGGCCCATTTTCCACCGAAATCCAATTGACTTCTTTGTTTTTAAATATAATGTTTTATTTTATGATTTGTCGCAAAAATTTTAGGTGTAGACAGCCCTTAAACCGCCAAATCTGTAGCTGCGGTGGCGTTAATACGTTCATATGGCGACAGCGTCAGGTGAAAGAAAATAGAGACTGTTTTGAATCTATGTTGAACTCTATATCGGCCCATTTTCCACCGAAATCCGATTGACTTCTTTGTTTTTAAACATAATGTTTTATTTTATGATTTGTCGCAAAAATTTTAGGTGTAGACAGCCCTTAAACCGCCAAATCTGTAGCTGCGGTGGCGTTAATACGTTCATATGGCGACAGCGTCAGGTGAAAGAAAATAGAGACTGTTTTGAATCTATGTTGAACTCTATATCGGCCCATTTTACACCGAAATCCGATTGACTACTTTGCCTGCACGTGCGAACAACAAGATTGCTCTTTATTGGCGCATTAGCACAACTTCTGCTGCGGTGGCGTTAATACGTATGTACCCAAAATTTCAACCTGCTAAAAGTCATATGCCTCCTTACTCAGGCCATGCTTTTTAAAATGAAACCATATCTGTTTTAGCAAGTTGCATAAAATCAAAAATCAAGGAATTTGTAAATAAAGCAAACTATTTTTCGGTTATTCTCGACTGCACGTCAGATGCCATTCAAATTGAACAGATGTCGTTTGTAGTTAGAATTGTAAATATTGAGTCAGAGAATTATTTCTTGGGTTTTATCGAGTTTCAGACACTACGGGGAAAGATTGTGCAATTATCTTCTAAGTGAACTCTTAACAGATTATGAACTAGAAATTCAAGATATGAGTGGATAGGGGTACGATAACGGGGCAAATATGCGTGGTAAGCACAATGGCCTGCAGAAAATTAGGGGTGGAAATCCTAGAGCCTTTTTTGTACCTTGTGCATCCCATTCATTAAATTCAGTTGTAAATGATGCTGCCAAATTAACATTTGAAACAGTTAATTGTTTTAACATTATCGAAGATTTGTACACATTTTTTTCTGCATATCCTTACAGGATGGGATATACTAAAGCGTAATTTTTTTTTCATTGGAGGTTTAACGACCACCGTGAGCAACTCAATGGGCTATAAGCAGTCGCCCGTCCCTAATTTAGGGTCACTGGTTCCAGGGAAGGGAGAGAGCCAGTGCCGTAAGACAGACACAACATCCATGCCTCACCGGGATTCGAACCCGGACCCCTTACGGACGAATGATCAGAGGCCATCGCTTAGACCACTGCGCCACCGAGGTGGCCTGCAAAGCTTTGACTATTTTAGATAAATGGTGTAAACTGAGACTCTGAATACTTTTGAACATTATGAATCAATTTTTAAAAAATTTCCAACTTCGTCACTTCAGTTTTCGAAACCCCCTTAACCCTCCTATAAATGAAATACAAACATTTATAGGGTAAATACGTAACATTTAACAACAATACAAGAAACACCGTTAGGTCGGGGGGGGATACGATTACGGAAGAACCCTTTGCTCCGTCTGATTTCCGTTTTCGGAAAATTTCCCTCCAATTTAAAGTTGAAATACACATATTCATCGGAAAAAAATACTTAACAATACTGCGCAGAAGGAACATCGCGAGAAAAATGAAATTACAGGACAAATCTTTACTGCGTTTAATTCCGTTTTCTGAAGACAAAATTCCGTACCCAGAAGGAACTCCCCCCCTTCCTTTCTACCAATTACCCTAAAATTTCTGTTCAGTTATGCATCGATAATCCAGATTATGACGAAATTCCTCGAAGCTGCGGCAGAATCTCATGCCTAAAGATTACGGGGAAATGTAATCTTCACGCATGCGAGATTTTGAAGCTGAAATACTAATACATTCTTTGCCGAAAAAACGAAGCACCCCGAGAAAGTTGTTCGATCGTGATGAACTCCACATGCAAGTACCTCAGGGCCGAATATGCAAATGACTAAAAACTAACGACGAGTTACTGAATAGTGTCCCGCAACCGCGCGTCGAGGAAGGTATATCAAGGGCAAAGCTCCCACGAAGGGACAACTGTGACAGCGAACTGAGTCTGCACTAACTTCCACTGACTGTGAGGATTCGTGCAAAATACGAGCAATCGAGCGAGCTTGAGAGGACGCATAATTAGACTGAGAAAGGCCGGTTTGCCAAGTCGCTGTATCGCCAAGCATTTGGGTAGGAGCGACGTGGCTATCGGATGATGTTGCCGACAGTGGACCGAGGACACAACCCAGCGGCACGCGGGCAACGACAGAATGTGAGAATCGAGCGCTTGTGAGAGCCACACGAACAGAACCGAATTCGTCGCTCTTAACTATTCGTGGCCATGTTGCGTCATCTACAAGTACCGAAAGGGCCATCCGGAGCGTTGACAGACGACTTGCGCCACGGGGACTGCATTCGAGGACACTTCACACCTGCCACTGACCAGCCAGCATCGCCGGCGCCAGTTGCAGTGGCGTCGGCAGGGCTTTCTGGCAGGTGTGCATGCACGCAGGCGACCAAATTCTAAGGGCGGCCGGAGCGGCTTTTTCGGTGGTACATTTGCTGAACCACCATTTTCAGAATTTTTACTCTACACTCGTGTTGGCAACGCGAGTGTTACCAAAAAGGTGAAAAAGTTAAAAGAGCTTGGCTAAATTTATTCTACAAAATCCAACAGTGCCTTTTGCTTTTGTTGCAAGTTGGTTGCTTTAAAACAAAACAAACAGATTGTCAGGGGTTTTCAGATTGGCGACATTTAACTACTCATTTATCGCGGCATGAAGCGAGTGTAGAACACATGCAAAACTGTAAGAAGTGGTATGAATTAAGTAAATAAATCCATCGCTCTTTCCACGTAAATCAACGCACAGCAACCGAAAATATTTTATTCGGCCGCCGTCGGGGAATCATATCCCGAATCTCTCGATATCTAGCCGAGCGCGTTACCCTTACACCACAGCGGCCAACAATTCACGGTGCTATGTGTGTTTTTCTTTTTCAGTCAGAATCTGACAACATAAATCCGTAAGATGGGCTCAGCTACTGAGACATCTCCATCTGGTGGGCATTAACGGCACTGGCTATATATATATATATATATAATTATAGCAATACCCCAAAGGGCGAGATCCAAAGTGAAAATCATCTAAATACGTGGCGTCAGTTGAGTAAATAAATCCATCGCTCTTTCCACGTTAAGCAACGCACAGCAACCGAAAAATTGTTATTCGGCCGCGGCAAAAAGAAAAACACACATAGCGACTGAAAAAGAAAAACACACATATCACCGTGAATTGTTTGCCGCTGTGGTTAAGGTTGACGCGCTCGGCTAGATATCGAGAGATTAGGTATTTGATTCCCCGACAGCGGCCGAATAACAATTTTTCGGTTGCTGTGCGATGCTTTACGTGGAAAGAGCGATGGATGTATTTACTCAACTGACGCCACGTATTTAGATGATTTTCAGGTATGTATGAATTAAAAACACCCCTCGACAACAGTTGATAAAGAACAACAACGGTACTTTGAATCTGAAAAATGACGATGGCGAGCCATTATTGAGAGAAACATTGCAATTGTCCAGTTTCTAGCAGAGCAGTGTTTAGCTTTCAGGGGTGAAAATGATAAATTATATGAAGCAAACACTGGGAACTTTTTAAAGGCTATAGAAATGTTAGCAAAATTTGACCCCATTATCTCACAGCCTGTCAGTAGCATAACAAAATTTGGTACGTACGTATTAACGCCACCGCAGCAGAAGTTCTGCTAATGCGCCAATAAAGAGCAATCTTATTGTTCGCATGCGCAGGCATTTATATTTTGGATTCTTTGTTGCCTTTATGTCCACCGAAATCCGATTGACTACTTTGTTTTTAAATATAATGTTTTATTTTATGATTTGTCGCAAAAATTTTAGGTGTAGACGGCACTTAAACCGCCAAATCTGTAGCTGCGGTGGCGTTAATACGTTCATATGGCGACAGCGTCAGGTGAAAGAAAATAGAGACTGTTTTGAATCTATGTTGAACTCTATATCGGCCCATTTTACACCGAAATCCGATTGACTTCTTTGTTTTTAAATATAATGTTTTATTTTATGATTTGTCGCAAAAATTTTAGGTGTAGACAGCCCTTAAACCGCCAAATCTGTAGCTGCGGTGGCGTTATTACGTTCATATGGCGACAGCGTCAGGTGAAAGAAAATAGAGACTGTTTTGAATCTATGTTGAACTCTATATCGGCCCATTTTCCACCGAAATCCGATTGACTTCTTTGTTTTTAAATATAATGTTTTATTTTATGATTTGTCGCAAAAATTTTAGGTGTAGACGGCACTTAAACCGCCAAATCTGTAGCTGCGGTGGCGTTAATACGTTCATATGGCGACAGCGTCAGGTGAAAGAAAATAGAGACTGTTTTGAATCTATGTTGAACTCTATATCGGCCCATTTTACACCGAAATCCGATTGACTTCTTTGTTTTTAAATAAAGTGTTTTATTTTATGATTTGTCGCAAAAATTTTAGGTGTAGACAGCCCTTAAACCGCCAAATCTGTAGCTGCGGTGGCGTTAATACGTTCATATGGCGACAGCGTCAGGTGAAAGAAAATAGAGACTGTTTTGAATCTATGTTGAACTCTATATCGGCCCATTTTCCACCGAAATCCGATTGACTACTTTGTTTTTAAATAAAGTGTTTTATTTTATGATTTGTCGCAAAAATGTTAGGTGTAGACAGCCCTTAAACCGCCAAATCTGTAGCTGCGGTGGCGTTAATACGTTCATATGGCGACAGCATCAGGTGAAAGAAAATAGAGACTGTTTTGAATCTATGTTGAACTCTATATCGGCCCATTTTACACCGAAATCCGATTGACTTCTTTGTTTTTAAATATAATGTTTTATTTTATGATTTGTCGCAAAAATTTTAGGTGTAGACAGCCCTTAAACCGCCAAATCTGTAGCTGCGGTGGCGTTAATACGTTCATATGGCGACAGCATCCGGTGAAAGAAAATAGAGACTGTTTTGAATCTATGTTGAACTCTATATGGGCCCATTTTCCACCGAAATCCGATTGACTTCTTTGTTTTTAAATAAAATGTTTTATTTTATGATTTGTCGCAAAAATTTTAGGTGTAGACAGCCCTTAAACCGCCAAATCTGTAGCTGCGGTGGCGTTAATACGTTCATATGGCGACAGCGTCAGGTGAAAGAAAATAGAGACTGTTTTGAATCTATGTTGAACTCTATATCGGCCCATTTTACACCGAAATCCGATTGACTACTTTGCCTGCGCGTGCGAACAAGATTGCTCTTTATTGGCGCATTAGCACAACTTCTGCTGCGGTGGCGTTAATACGTAAGTACCCAAAATTTCAACCTGCTAAAAGTCATATGCCTCCTTACTCAGGCCATGCTTTTTAAAATGAAACCATATCTGTTTTAGCAAGTTGCATAAAATCAAAAATCAAGGAATTTGTAAATAAAGCAAACTATTTTTCGGTTATTCTCGACTGCACGTCAGATGCCAGTCAAATTGAACAGATGTCGTTTGTAGTTAGAATTGTAAATATTGAGTCAGAGAATTATTTCTTGGGTTTTATCGAGTTTCAGACACTACGGGGAAAGATTGTGCAATTATCTTCTAAGTGAACTCTTAACAGATTATGAACTAGAAATTCAAGATATGAGTGGATAGGGGTACGATAACGGGGCAAATATGCGTGGTAAGCACAATGGCCTGCAGAAAATTAGGGGTGGAAATCCTAGAGCCTTTTTTGTACCTTGTGCATCCCATTCATTAAATTCAGTTGAAAATGATGCTGCCAAATTAACATTTGAAACAGTTAATTGTTTTAACATTATCGAAGATTTGTACACATTTTTTTCTGCATCCCCTTACAGGATGGGATATACTAAAGCGTAATTTTTTTTTCATTGGAGGTTTAACGACCACCGTGAGCAACTCAATGGGCTATAAGCAGTCGCCCGTCCCTAATTTAGGGTCACTGGTTCCAGGGAAGGGAGAGAGCCAGTGCCGTAAGACAGACACAACATCCATGCCTCACCGGGATTCGAACCCGGACCCCTTACGGACGAATGATCAGAGGCCATCGCTTAGACCACTGCGCCACCGAGGTGGCCTGCAAAGCTTTGACTATTTTAGATAAATGGTGTAAACTGAGACTCTGAATACTTTTGAACATTATGAATCAATTTTTAAAAAATTTCCAACTTCGTCACTTCAGTTTTCGAAACCCCCTTAACCCTCCTATAAATGAAATACAAACATTTATAGGGTAAATACGTAACATTTAACAACAATACAGGAAACACCGTAAGGTCGGGGGGGGGGGGGTACGATTACGGAAGAACCCTTTGCTCCGTCTGATTTCCGTTTTCGGAAAATTTCCCTCCAATTTAAAGTTGAAATACACATATTCATCGGAAAAAAATACTTAACAATACTGCGCAGAAGGAACATCGCGAGAAAAATGAAATTACAGGACAAATCTTTACTGCGTTTAATTCCGTTTTCTGAAGACAAAATTCCGTACCCAGAAGGACCCCCCCCTTTCTACCAATTACCCTAAAATTTCTGTTCAGTTATGCATCGATAATCCAGATTATGACGAAATTCCTCGAAGCTGCGGCAGAATCTCATGCCTAAAGATTACGGGGAAATGTAATCTTCACGCATGCGAGATTTTGAAGCTGAAATACTAATACATTCTTTGCCGAAAAAACGAAGCACCCCGAGAAAGTTGTTCGATCGTGATGAACTCCACATGCAAGTACCTCAGGGCCGAATATGCAAATGACTAAAAACTAACGACGAGTTACTGAATAGTGTCCCGCAACCGCGCGTCGAGGAAGGTATATCAAGGGCAAAGCTCCCACGAAGGGACAACTGTGACAGCGAACTGAGTCTGCACTAACTTCCACTGACTGTGAGGATTCGTGCAAAATACGAGCAATCGAGCGAGCTTGAGAGGACGCATAATTAGACTGAGAAAGGCCGGTTTGCCAAGTCGCTGTATCGCCAAGCATTTGGGTAGGAGCGACGTGGCTATCGGATGATGTTGCCGACAGTGGACCGAGGACACAACCCAGCGGCACGCGGGCAACGACAGAATGTGAGAATCGAGCGCTTGTGAGAGCCACACGAACAGAACCGAATTCGTCGCTCTTAACTATTCGTGGCCATGTTGCGTCATCTACAAGTACCGAAAGGGCCATCCGGAGCGTTGACAGACGACTTGCGCCACGGGGACTGCATTCGAGGACACTTCACACCTGCCACTGACCAGCCAGCATCGCCGGCGCCAGTTGCAGTGGCGTCGGCAGGGCTTTCTGGCAGGTGTGCATGCACGCAGGCGACCAAATTCTAAGGGCGGCCGGAGCGGCTTTTTCGGTGGTACATTTGCTGAACCACCATTTTCAGAATTTTTACTCTACACTCGTGTTGGCAACGCGAGTGTTACCAAAAGGTGAAAAAGTTAAAAGAGCTTGGCTAAATTTATTCTACAAAATCCAACAGTGCCTTTTGCTTTTTGTTGCAAGTTGGTTGCTTTAAAACAAAACAAACAGATTGTCAGGGGTTTTCAGATTGGCGACATTTAACTACTCATTTATCGCGGCATGAAGCGAGTGTAGAACACATGCAAAACTGTAAGAAGTGGTATGAATTAAGTAAATAAATCCATCGCTCTTTCCACGTAAATCAACGCACAGCAACCGAAAATATTTTATTCGGCCGCCGTCGGGGAATCATATCCCGAATCTCTCGATATCTAGCCGAGCGCGTTACCCTTACACCACAGCGGCCAACAATTCACGGTGCTATGTGTGTTTTTCTTTTTCAGTCAGAATCTGACAACATAAATCCGTAAGATGGGCTCAGCTACTGAGACATCTCCATCTGGTGGGCATTAACGGCACTGGCTATATATATATATATATATATATATAATTATAGCAATACCCCAAAGGGCGAGATCCAAAGTGAAAATCATCTAAATACGTGGCGTCAGTTGAGTAAATAAATCCATCGCTCTTTCCACGTTAAGCAACGCACAGCAACCGAAAAATTGTTATTCGGCCGCGGCAAAAAGAAAAACACACATAGCGACTGAAAAAGAAAAACACACATATCACCGTGAATTGTTTGCCGCTGTGGTTAAGGTTAACGCGCTCGGCTAGATATCGAGAGATTAGGTATTTGATTCCCCGACAGCGGCCGAATAACAATTTTTCGGTTGCTGTGCGATGCTTTACGTGGAAAGAGCGATGGATGTATTTACTCAACTGACGCCACGTATTTAGATGATTTTCAGGTATGTATGAATTAAAAACACCCCTCGACAACAGTTGATAAAGAACAACAACGGTACTTTGAATCTGAAAAATGACGATGGCGAGCCATTATTGAGAGAAACATTGCAATTGTCCAGTTTCTAGCAGAGCAGTGTTTAGCTTTCAGGGGTGAAAATGATAAATTATATGAAGCAAACACTGGGAACTTTTTAAAGGCTATAGAAATGTTAGCAAAATTTGACCCCATTATCTCACAGCCTGTCAGTAGCATAACAAAATTTGGTACGTACGTATTAACGCCACCGCAGCAGAAGTTGTGCTAATGCGCCAATAAAGAGCAATCTTGTTGTTCGCACGCGCAGGCATTTATATTTTGGATTCTTTGTTGCCTTTTTGTTTGCTGATTTTTGACGCCATTTTTTAGCGCTACGAAAATGCGCATTTGGGATTTTAACGCTACCCCACAGCAGCAGAAGTTGTGCTAATGCGCCAATAAAGAGCAATCTTATTGTTCGCATGCGCGGGCATTTATATTTTGGATTCTTTGTTGCCTTTATGTCCACCGAAATCCGATTGACTACTTTGTTTTTAAATAAAGTGTTTTATTTTATGATTTGTCGCAAAAATTTTAGGTGTAGATTGGCGGCACTTAAACTGCCATATCTGTAACTGCGGTGGCGTTAATACGTTCATATGGCGACAGCATCAGGTGAAAGAAAATACAGACTGTTTTGAATCTATGTTGAACTCTATATCGGCCCATTTTACACCGAAATCCGATTGACTTCTTTGTTTTTAAATAAAGTGTTTTATTTTATGATTTGTCGCAAAAATTTTAGGTGTAGACAGCCCTTAAACCGCCAAATCTGTAGCTGCGGTGGCGTTAATACGTTCATATGGCGACAGCGTCAGGTGAAAGAAAACAGAGACTGTTTTGAATCTATGTTGAACTCTATATCGGCCCATTTTACACCGAAATCCGATTGACTACTTTGTTTTTAAATATAATGTTTTATTTTATGATTTGTCGCAAAAATTTTAGGTGTAGACGGCACTTAAACCGCCAAATCTGTAGCTGCGGTGGCGTTAATACGTTCACATGGCGACAGCGTCAGGTGAAAGAAAATAGAGACTGTTTTGAATCTATGTTGAACTCTATATCGGCCCATTTTACACCGAAATCCGATTGACTTCTTTGTTTTTAAATAAAGTGTTTTATTTTATGATTTGTCGCAAAAATTTTAGGTGTAGACAGCCCTTTAACCGCCAAATCTGTAGCTGCGGTGGCGTTAATACGTTCATATGGCGACAGCGTCAGGTGAAAGAAAATAGAGACTGTTTTGAATCTATGTTGAACTCTATATCGGCCCATTTTCCACCGAAATCCGATTGACTTCTTTGTTTTTAAATAAAGTGTTTTATTTTATGATTTGTCGCAAAAATTTTAGGTGTAGACAGCCCTTAAACCGCCAAATCTGTAGCTGCGGTGGCCTTAATACGTTCATATGGCGACAGCGTCAGGTGAAAGAAAATAGAGACTGTTTTGAATCTATGTTGAACTCTATATCGGCCCATTTTCCACCGAAATCCGATTGACTACTTTGTTTTTAAATATAATGTTTTATTTTATGATTTGTCGCAAAAATTTTAGGTGTAGACAGCTCTTTAACCGCCAAATCTGTAGCTGCGGTGGCGTTAATACGTTCATATGGCGACAGCGTCAGGTGAAAGAAAATAGAGACTGTTTTGAATCTATGTTGAACTCTATATCGGCCCATTTTCCACCGAAATCCGATTGACTTCTTTGTTTTTAAATAAAGTGTTTTATTTTATGATTTGTCGCAAAAATTTTAGGTGTAGACAGCCCTTAAACCGCCAAATCTGTAGCTGCGGTGGCGTTAATACGTTCATATGGCGACAGCATCAGGTGAAAGAAAATAGAGACTGTTTTGAATCTATGTTGAACTCTATATCGGCCCATTTTCCACCGAAATCCGATTGACTTCTTTGTTTTTAAATATAATGTTTTATTTTATGATTTGTCGCAAAAATTTTAGGTGTAGACAGCCCTTAAACCGCCAAATCTGTGTAGCTGCGGTGGCGTTAATACGTTCATATGGCGACAGCATCCGGTGAAAGAAAATAGAGACTGTTTTGAATCTATGTTGAACTCTATATGGGCCCATTTTCCACCGAAATCCGATTGACTTCTTTGTTTTTAAATAAAATGTTTTATTTTATGATTTGTCGCAAAAATTTTAGGTGTAGACAGCCCTTAAACCGCCAAATCTGTAGCTGCGGTGGCGTTAATACGTTCATATGGCGACAGCGTCAGGTGAAAGAAAATAGAGACTGTTTTGAATCTATGTTGAACTCTATATCGGCCCATTTTACACCGAAATCCGATTGACTACTTTGCCTGCGCGTGCGAACAAGATTGCTCTTTATTGGCGCATTAGCACAACTTCTGCTGCGGTGGCGTTAATACGTAAGTACCCAAAATTTCAACCTGCTAAAAGTCATATGCCTCCTTACTCAGGCCATGCTTTTTAAAATGAAACCATATCTGTTTTAGCAAGTGGCATAAAATCAAAAATCAAGGAATTTGTAAATAAAGCAAACTATTTTTCGGTTATTCTCGACTGCACGTCAGATGCCAGTCAAATTGAACAGATGTCGTTTGTAGTTAGAATTGTAAATATTGAGTCAGAGAATTATTTCTTGGGTTTTATCGAGTTTCAGACACTACGGGGAAAGATTGTGCAATTATCTTCTAAGTGAACTCTTAACAGATTATGAACTAGAAATTCAAGATATGAGTGGATAGGGGTACGATAACGGGGCAAATATGCGTGGTAAGCACAATGGCCTGCAGAAAATTAGGGGTGGAAATCCTAGAGCCTTTTTTGTACCTTGTGCATCCCATTCATTAAATTCAGTTGAAAATGATGCTGCCAAATTAACATTTGAAACAGTTAATTGTTTTAACATTATCGAAGATTTGTACACATTTTTTTCTGCATCCCCTTACAGGATGGGATATACTAAAGCGTAATTTTTTTTTCATTGGAGGTTTAACGACCACCGTGAGCAACTCAATGGGCTATAAGCAGTCGCCCGTCCCTAATTTAGGGTCACTGGTTCCAGGGAAGGGAGAGAGCCAGTGCCGTAAGACAGACACAACATCCATGCCTCACCGGGATTCGAACCCGGACCCCTTACGGACGAATGATCAGAGGCCATCGCTTAGACCACTGCGCCACCGAGGTGGCCTGCAAAGCTTTGACTATTTTAGATAAATGGTGTAAACTGAGACTCTGAATACTTTTGAACATTATGAATCAATTTTTAAAAAATTTCCAACTTCGTCACTTCAGTTTTCGAAACCCCTTAACCCTCCTATAAATGAAATACAAACATTTATAGGGTAAATACGTAACATTTAACAACAATACAGGAAACACCGTAAGGTCGGGGGGGGGTACGATTACGGAAGAACCCTTTGCTCCGTCTGATTTCCGTTTTCGGAAAATTTCCCTCCAATTTAAAGTTGAAATACACATATTCATCGGAAAAAAATACTTAACAATACTGCGCAGAAGGAACATCGCGAGAAAAATGAAATTACAGGACAAATCTTTACTGCGTTTAATTCCGTTTTCTGAAGACAAAATTCCGTACCCAGAAGGACCCCCCCCCTTTCTACCAATTACCCTAAAATTTCTGTTCAGTTATGCATCGATAATCCAGATTATGACGAAATTCCTCGAAGCTGCGGCAGAATCTCATGCCTAAAGATTACGGGGAAATGTAATCTTCACGCATGCGAGATTTTGAAGCTGAAATACTAATACATTCTTTGCCGAAAAAACGAAGCACCCCGAGAAAGTTGTTCGATCGTGATGAACTCCACATGCAAGTACCTCAGGGCCGAATATGCAAATGACTAAAAACTAACGACGAGTTACTGAATAGTGTCCCGCAACCGCGCGTCGAGGAAGGTATATCAAGGGCAAAGCTCCCACGAAGGGACAACTGTGACAGCGAACTGAGTCTGCACTAACTTCCACTGACTGTGAGGATTCGTGCAAAATACGAGCAATCGAGCGAGCTTGAGAGGACGCATAATTAGACTGAGAAAGGCCGGTTTGCCAAGTCGCTGTATCGCCAAGCATTTGGGTAGGAGCGACGTGGCTATCGGATGATGTTGCCGACAGTGGACCGAGGACACAACCCAGCGGCACGCGGGCAACGACAGAATGTGAGAATCGAGCGCTTGTGAGAGCCACACGAACAGAACCGAATTCGTCGCTCTTAACTATTCGTGGCCATGTTGCGTCATCTACAAGTACCGAAAGGGCCATCCGGAGCGTTGACAGACGACTTGCGCCACGGGGACTGCATTCGAGGACACTTCACACCTGCCACTGACCAGCCAGCATCGCCGGCGCCAGTTGCAGTGGCGTCGGCAGGGCTTTCTGGCAGGTGTGCATGCACGCAGGCGACCAAATTCTAAGGGCGGCCGGAGCGGCTTTTTCGGTGGTACATTTGCTGAACCACCATTTTCAGAATTTTTACTCTACACTCGTGTTGGCAACGCGAGTGTTACCAAAAGGTGAAAAAGTTAAAAGAGCTTGGCTAAATTTATTCTACAAAATCCAACAGTGCCTTTTGCTTTTGTTGCAAGTTGGTTGCTTTAAAACAAAACAAACAGATTGTCAGGGGTTTTCAGATTGGCGACATTTAACTACTCATTTATCGCGGCATGAAGCGAGTGTAGAACACATGCAAAACTGTAAGAAGTGGTATGAATTAAGTAAATAAATCCATCGCTCTTTCCACGTAAATCAACGCACAGCAACCGAAAATATTTTATTCGGCCGCCGTCGGGGAATCATATCCCGAATCTCTCGATATCTAGCCGAGCGCGTTACCCTTACACCACAGCGGCCAACAATTCACGGTGCTATGTGTGTTTTTCTTTTTCAGTCAGAATCTGACAACATAAATCCGTAAGATGGGCTCAGCTACTGAGACATCTCCATCTGGTGGGCATTAACGGCACTGGCTATATATATATATATATATATATATATATATATATAATTATAGCAATACCCCAAAGGGCGAGATCCAAAGTGAAAATCATCTAAATACGTGGCGTCAGTTGAGTAAATAAATCCATCGCTCTTTCCACGTTAAGCAACGCACAGCAACCGAAAAATTGTTATTCGGCCGCGGCAAAAAGAAAAACACACATAGCGACTGAAAAAGAAAAACACACATATCACCGTGAATTGTTTGCCGCTGTGGTTAAGGTTAACGCGCTCGGCTAGATATCGAGAGATTAGGTATTTGATTCCCCGACAGCGGCCGAATAACAATTTTTCGGTTGCTGTGCGATGCTTTACGTGGAAAGAGCGATGGATGTATTTACTCAACTGACGCCACGTATTTAGATGATTTTCAGGTATGTATGAATTAAAAACACCCCTCGACAACAGTTGATAAAGAACAACAACGGTACTTTGAATCTGAAAAATGACGATGGCGAGCCATTATTGAGAGAAACATTGCAATTGTCCAGTTTCTAGCAGAGCAGTGTTTAGCTTTCAGGGGTGAAAATGATAAATTATATGAAGCAAACACTGGGAACTTTTTAAAGGCTATAGAAATGTTAGCAAAATTTGACCCCATTATCTCACAGCCTGTCAGTAGCATAACAAAATTTGGTACGTACGTATTAACGCCACCGCAGCAGAAGTTGTGCTAATGCGCCAATAAAGAGCAATCTTGTTGTTCGCACGCGCAGGCATTTATATTTTGGATTCTTTGTTGCCTTTTTGTTTGCTGATTTTTGACGCCATTTTTTAGCGCTACGAAAATGCGCATTTGGGATTTTAACGCTACCCCACAGCAGCAGAAGTTGTGCTAATGCGCCAATAAAGAGCAATCTTATTGTTCGCATGCGCGGGCATTTATATTTTGGATTCTTTGTTGCCTTTATGTCCACCGAAATCCGATTGACTACTTTGTTTTTAAATAAAGTGTTTTATTTTATGATTTGTCGCAAAAATTTTAGGTGTAGATTGGCGGCACTTAAACTGCCATATCTGTAGCTGCGGTGGCGTTAATACGTTCATATGGCGACAGCATCAGGTGAAAGAAAATAGAGACTGTTTTGAATCTATGTTGAACTCTATATCGGCCCATTTTACACCGAAATCCGATTGACTTCTTTGTTTTTAAATAAAGTGTTTTATTTTATGATTTGTCGCAAAAATTTTAGGTGTAGACAGCCCTTAAACCGCCAAATCTGTAGCTGCGGTGGCGTTAATACGTTCATATGGCGACAGCGTCAGGTGAAAGAAAATAGAGACTGTTTTGAATCTATGTTGAACTCTATATCGGCCCATTTTACACCGAAATCCGATTGACTACTTTGTTTTTAAATATAATGTTTTATTTTATGATTTGTCGCAAAAATTTTAGGTGTAGACGGCACTTAAACCGCCAAATCTGTAGCTGCGGTGGCGTTAATACGTTCACATGGCGACAGCGTCAGGTGAAAGAAAATAGAGACTGTTTTGAATCTATGTTGAACTCTATATCGGCCCATTTTACACCGAAATCCGATTGACTTCTTTGTTTTTAAATAAAGTGTTTTATTTTATGATTTGTCGCAAAAATTTTAGGTGTAGACAGCCCTTAAACCGCCAAATCTGTAGCTGCGGTGGCGTTAATACGTTCATATGGCGACAGCGTCAGGTGAAAGAAAATAGAGACTGTTTTGAATCTATGTTGAACTCTATATCGGCCCATTTTCCACCGAAATCCGATTGACTTCTTTGTTTTTAAATAAAGTGTTTTATTTTATGATTTGTCGCAAAAATTTTAGGTGTAGACAGCCCTTAAACCGCCAAATCTGTAGCTGCGGTGGCGTTAATACGTTCATATGGCGACAGCGTCAGGTGAAAGAAAATAGAGACTGTTTTGAATCTATGTTGAACTCTATATCGGCCCATTTTCCACCGAAATCCGATTGACTTCTTTGTTTTTAAATAAAGTGTTTTATTTTATGATTTGTCGCAAAAATTTTAGGTGTAGACGGCACTTAAACCGCCAAATCTGTAGCTGCGGTGGCGTTAATACGTTCACATGGCGACAGCGTCAGGTGAAAGAAAATAGAGACTGTTTTGAATCTATGTTGAACTCTATATCGGCCCATTTTCCACCGAAATCCGATTGACTTCTTTGTTTTTAAATAAAGTGTTTTATTTTATGATTTGTCGCAAAAATTTTAGGTGTAGACAGCCCTTAAACCGCCAAATCTGTAGCTGCGGTGGCGTTAATACGTTCATATGGCGACAGCGTCAGGTGAAAGAAAATAGAGACTGTTTTGAATCTATGTTGAACTCTATATCGGCCCATTTTCCACCGAAATCCGATTGACTTCTTTGTTTTTAAATATAATGTTTTATTTTATGATTTGTCGCAAAAATTTTAGGTGTAGACAGCCCTTAAACCGCCAAATCTGTAGCTGCGGTGGCGTTAATACGTTCATATGGCGACAGCATCAGGTGAAAGAAAATAGAGACTGTTTTGAATCTATGTTGAACTCTATATCGGCCCATTTTACACCGAAATCCGATTGACTTCTTTGTTTTTAAATATAATGTTTTATTTTATGATTTGTCGCAAACATTTTAGGTGTAGACAGCCCTTAAACCGATAAATCTGTAGCTGCGGTGGCGGTAATACGTTCATATGGCGACAGCGTCAGGTGAAAGAAAATAGAGACTGTTTCGAATCCATGTTGAACTCTATATGGGCCCATTTTCCACCGAAATCCGATTGACTTCTTTGTTTTTAAATAAAGTGTTTTATTTTATGATTTGTCGCAAAAATTTTAGGTGTAGACAGCCCTTAAACCGACAAATCTGTAGCTGCGGTGGCGTTAATACGTTCATATGGCGACAGCGTCAGGTGAAAGAAAATAGAGACTGTTTTGAATCTATTTTGAACTCTATATCGGCCCATTTTCCACCGAAATCCGATTGACTTCTTTGTTTTTAAATAAAGTGTTTTATTTTATGATTTGTCGCAAAAATTTTAGGTGTAGACAGCCCTTAAACCGCCAAATCTGTAGCTGCGGTGGCCTTAATACGTTCATATGGCGACAGCGTCAGGTGAAAGAAAATAGAGACTGTTTTGAATCTATGTTGAACTCTATATCGGCCCATTTTCCACCGAAATCCGATTGACTACTTTGTTTTTAAATATAATGTTTTATTTTATGATTTGTCGCAAAAATTTTAGGTGTAGACAGCCCTTAAACCGCCAAATCTGTAGCTGCGGTGGCGTTAATACGTTCATATGGCGACAGCGTCAGGTGAAAGAAAATAGAGACTGTTTTGAATCTATGTTGAACTCTATATCGGCCCATTTTCCACCGAAATCCGATTGACTTCTTTGTTTTTAAATAAAGTGTTTTATTTTATGATTTGTCGCAAAAATTTTAGGTGTAGACAGCCCTTAAACCGCCAAATCTGTAGCTGCGGTGGCGTTAATACGTTCATATGGCGACAGCGTCAGGTGAAAGAAAATAGAGACTGTTTTGAATCTATGTTGAACTCTATATCGGCCCATTTTACACCGAAATCCGATTGACTTCTTTGTTTTTAAATATAATGTTTTATTTTATGATTTGTCGCAAAAATTTTAGGTGTAGACAGCCCTTAAACCGCCAAATCTGTAGCTGCGGTGGCGTTAATACGTTCATATGGCGACAGCGTCAGGTGAAAGAAAATAGAGACTGTTTTGAATCTATGTTGAACTCTATATCGGCCCATTTTCCACCGAAATCCGATTGACTTCTTTGTTTTTAAATATAATGTTTTATTTTATGATTTGTCGCAAAAATTTTAGGTGTAGACAGCCCTTAAACCGCCAAATCTGTAGCTGCGGTGGCGTTAATACGTTCATATGGCGACAGCGTCAGGTGAAAGAAAATAGAGACTGTTTTGAATCTATGTTGAACTCTATATCGGCCCATTTTCCACCGAAATCCGATTGACTTCTTTGTTTTTAAATAAAGTGTTTTATTTTATGATTTGTCGCAAAAATTTTAGGTGTAGACAGCCCTTAAACCGCCAAATCTGTAGCTGCGGTGGCGTTAATACGTTCATATGGCGACAGCGTCAGGTGAAAGAAAATAGAGACTGTTTTGAATCTATGTTGAACTCTATATCGGCCCATTTTCCACCGAAATCCGATTGACTTCTTTGTTTTTAAATATAATGTTTTATTTTATGATTTGTCGCAAAAATTTTAGGTGTAGACAGCCCTTAAACCGCCAAATCTGTAGCTGCGGTGGCGTTAATACGTTCATATGGCGACAGCGTCAGGTGAAAGAAAATAGAGACTGTTTTGAATCTATGTTGAACTCTATATCGGCCCATTTTCCACCGAAATCCGATTGACTTCTTTGTTTTTAAATATAATGTTTTATTTTATGATTTGTCGCAAAAATTTTAGGTGTAGACAGCCCTTAAACCGCCAAATCTGTAGCTGCGGTGGCGTTAATACGTTCATATGGCGACAGCGTCAGGTGAAAGAAAATAGAGACTGTTTTGAATCTATGTTGAACTCTATATCGGCCCATTTTCCACCGAAATCCGATTGACTTCTTTGTTTTTAAATATAATGTTTTATTTTATGATTTGTCGCGGTGTAGACAGCCCTTAAACCGCCAAATCTGTAGCTGCGGTGGCGTTAATACGTTCATATGGCGACAGCATCAGGTGAATAGAGACTGTTTTGAATCTATGTTGAACTCTATATCGGCCCATTTTACACCGAAATCCGATTGACTTCTTTGTTTTTAAATATAATGTTTTATTTTATGATTTGTCGCAAAAATTTTAGGTGTAGACAGCCCTTAAACCGCCAAATCTGTAGCTGCGGTGGCGTTAATACGTTCATATGGCGACAGCGTCAGGTGAAAGAAAATAGAGACTGTTTTGAATCTATGTTGAACTCTATATCGGCCCATTTTCCACCGAAATCCGATTGACTTCTTTGTTTTTAAATATAATGTTTTATTTTATGATTTGTCGCAAAAATTTTAGGTGTAGACAGCCCTTAAACCGCCAAATCTGTAGCTGCGGTGGCGTTAACACCTTCATATGGCGACAGCATCAGGTGAAAGAAAATACAGACTGTTTTGAATCTATGTTGAACTCTATATCGGCCCATTTTCCACCGAAATCCGATTGACTTCTTTGTTTTTAAATAAAATGTTTTATTTTATGATTTGTCGCAAAAATTTTAGGTGTAGACAGCCCTTAAACCGCCAAATCTGTAGCTGCGGTGGCCTTAATACGTTCATATGGCGACAGCGTCAGGTGAAAGAAAATAGAGACTGTTTTGAATCTATGTTGAACTCTATATCGGCCCATTTTCCACCGAAATCCGATTGACTTCTTTGTTTTTAAATATAATGTTTTATTTTATGATTTGTCGCAAACATTTTAGGTGTAGACAGCCCTTAAACCGCCAAATCTGTAGCTGCGGTGGCGTTAATACGTTCATATGGCGACAGCATCAGGTGAAAGAAAATAGAGACTGTTTTGAATATATGTTGAACTCTATATGGGCCCATTTTCCACCGAAATCCGATTGACTTCTTTGTTTTTAAATATAATGTTTTATTTTATGATTTGTCGCAAAAATTTTAGGTGTAGACAGCCCTTAAACCGCCAAATCTGTAGCTGCGGTGGCGTTAATACGTTCATATGGCGACAGCATCAGGTGAAAGAAAATAGAGACTGTTTTGATTCTATGTTGAACTCTATATCGGCCCATTTTACACCGAAATCCGATTGACTTCTTTGTTTTTAAATATAATGTTTTATTTTATGATTTGTCGCAAAAATTTTAGGTGTAGACAGCCCGTAAACCGCCAAATCTGTAGCTGCGGTGGCGTTAATACGTTCATATGGCGACAGCGTCAGGTGAAAGAAAATAGAGACTGTTTTGAATCTATGTTGAACTCTATATCGGCCCATTTTCCACCGAAATCCAATTGACTTCTTTGTTTTTAAATATAATGTTTTATTTTATGATTTGTCGCAAAAATTTTAGGTGTAGACAGCCCTTAAACCGCCAAATCTGTAGCTGCGGTGGCGGTAATACGTTCATATGGCGACAGCATCAGGTGAAAGAAAATAGAGACTGTTTTGAATCTATGTTGAACTCTATATCGGCCCATTTTCCACCGAAATCCGATTGACTTCTTTGTTTTTAAATATAATGTTTTATTTTATGATTTGTCGCAAAAATTTTAGGTGTAGACAGCCCTTAAACCGCCAAATCTGTAGCTGCGGTGGCGTTAATACGTTCATATGGCGACAGCGTCAGGTGAAAGAAAATAGAGACTGTTTTGAATCTATGTTGAACTCTATATCGGCCCATTTTACACCGAAATCCGATTGACTACTTTGCCTGCGCGTGCGAACAACAAGATTGCTCTTTATTGGCGCATTAGCACAACTTCTGCTGCGGTGGCGTTAATACGTAAGTACCCAAAATTTCAACCTGCTAAAAGTCATGCTTTTTAAAATGAAACCATATCTGTTTTAGCAAGTGGCATAAAATCAAAGATCAAGGAATTTGTAAATAAAGCAAACTATTTTTCGGTTATTCTCGACTGCACGTCAGATGCCAGTCAAATTGAACAGATGTCGTTTGTAGTTAGAATTGTAAATATTGAGTCAGAGAATTATTTCTTCGGTTTTATCGAGTTTCAGACACTACGGGGAAAGATTGTGCAATTATCTTCTAAGTGAACTCTTAACAGATTATGAACTAGAAATTCAAGATATGAGTGGATAGGGGTACGATAACGGGGCAAATATGCGTGGTAAGCACAATGGCCTGCAGAAAATTAGGGGTGGAAATCCTAGAGCCTTTTTTGTACCTTGTGCATCCCATTCATTAAATTCAGTTGTAAATGATGCTGCCAAATTAACATTTGAAACAGTTAATTGTTTTAACATTATCGAAGATTTGTACACATTTTTTTCTGCATCCCCTTACAGGATGGGATATACTCATGTTTCGAGTGCTTCAAGTCTTAAGGGTTTAACGACCACCGTGAGCAACTCAATGGGCTATAAGCAGTCGCCCGTCCCTAATTTAGGGTCACTGGTTCCAGGGAAGGGAGAGAGCCAGTGCCGTAAGACAGACACAACATCCATGCCTCACCGGGATTCGAACCCGGACCCCTTACGGACGAATGATCAGAGGCCATCGCTTAGACCACTGCGCCACCGGGGCGGCAAAGCGTAATATTAGTAGATTAAAACTGAAATCTGTAAGTTATATAAGGTGGCAGAGTAGAATAAAAGCAGTGCGACCTCTGAGATCGCAATTGTTCAGAATACAATTTTATCTAACGATTGTTGATACAGCCTTTAATTTCATTCAGGAAAGGTTTGAAGATCTACTGGAATACCATAATGCATTTAAATTTCTTTCTGAATTTCGAGAAATGACTGAAGAAGAAATTTAAAAATCTTGCTTTGATTTAGATGTTTCCCTTTTAATTAACAAAGGAAGCAAAAGTTTTAAGGATATTGATGGTCTTCAGCTCTTCAAAGAGCTGATAACATAGAGTTTTGAGCAGTGGATTTGCAGATGGGGCAGACCCATTAAAAACTTAACATATGTAACAAAAAATAACTTAATGTCATCATTTCCTAATCTGTTTATAGCTTTGAAAATGCTTCTGACTGTACCAGTTACTGTAGTATCAGGTGAAAGGAGTTTATTGAAACTAAAACTTGTACAGACATATTTAAGAACGTCAATGACTCAAGTGGTTTAGTGATCTAGGACTGTTGGCTATAGAGAAGGAATTGTGTGAAATTTTGGAATTATCAGATGTAATTGACGAATTGGCAGGTAAGAAAGCAAGAAGTGTGCACTTTTAACTCCACGGATACATACATTTTGTTAAGTTATAGTACTTATGTGTAATGTGTCACTGTCTGTGTGATTGTGATATTTTTGAACAGTTTTGTTTCAAATATACAGTAGATAAAAAAAAGTGTATATGGTGTTGTGTTATCACTATTATTATTATAGAATATTTGTACGTTGTACGCTTGTATCCCTGCCAACTATATGGAACAGTGAGGAAAAAAAAAAAAAAAACATCCAACATCCCCCGTGCCGTGGGTAAGGTTAGGAATCCAATGGCATATTTACTTGTACTCGATCCGCATTGGCGGCCAAATATCAGTGGCACGCAAGTGGCAAGCACCCCAGGACCAGCCCTGGGCGTCGGGCACCATCAACTTGATAAGTGTCCAGTAGCGTCGCGTTGTCTTCAGTGATGAGTAACGATTTGCACATGGAACCGATTACCAGCGCACGGACCCCGCCTTTACCGTGGAACGGCACACGACGCGCACACCGGGAGTGACTGTCTGGGGAGCAATTTCCTACGATAACCGGACATCTTTGGTAGTCCTCCGTACCATCTTCAGGACTCAGCAGTACATCGACGACATACGACCTGCTGCGTTGTCATTCCTGTCGTATTACCCAGCAATTTTTCAATAGGATAATGCCCGGCTCTCCCAGGCCTGCCTCCGTAATGTCGACACCCTTCCATGGCCAGCCCGATCTCTCACCGATCGAACACGTTTGGGACATGATTAGACACCACCTACGCACATCCCAGAATGTCGGCGAACTGGCCCGCAATTTGGACACCATCTGGTATATTATACCTCAGGACAGTATCCGTGAACTGTACGAGTATATGCCACGCCGGGTAACTGCTTGTGTCCGATGGCACTACGGCGTACTGACCAGTTTCTCTCGTGTTGCTATTTTATTCGAATAAATGGCCCAACTGCTCTGGGATAGCAATCATTTTCTTTCCGATACATGTACATTGCCCATGCAATTTTCATCTTGATTGGATGATTCTTTCTAGTGCTTCGGGGGGGGGGTTGCAAGGAGTGTATTTATGGAATAAAATGATATTTAACAATACTGGGCAGATGTAACATCGCAAGAAAACGAAATTATGATTTCAGGGGAAATCTTTACTTCTGTTTTCGAAAGTTTTGAAATATGAAAAATTACCTTCTCCCCACACACTTATGCCCCAAAAAAATATCTTTAGTTTTGCATCGATCTCGAGTTACCTCAATGTCGACAAAAAAAAAAAGTGGAATTCCGCGAATCCCCTGAAGAATCTCATATGAATGTTTTGAAACAGCTGGCTGCAGACCAAAAGAACAACCTACAACACAATGGATTGTGTAAAACTGACCATTAATGAATGATCTGTCACAGGCAGAAAATCTTGTGATGAAACAAGGCAAGAGAGTTCATGAACAATCATCAGCCATTTTCATTTTGATCTCATAGTTGGCATTGTGTGTGTGTGGTGAATCCTCAACTGAACACCGCTTTTGGTTGCATAGGTGTGATCCATCAATGAAAAAATTTTTTTTTTTTTTTTTTTTTTTTTTTGGTTGGAGGTTTAACGACCACCGTGAGCAACTCAATGGGCTATAAGCAGTCGCCCGTCCCTAATTTAGGGTCACTGGTTCCAGGGAAGGGAGAGAGCCAGTGCCGTAAGACAAACACAACATCCATGCCTGACCGGGATTCGAACCCGGACCCCGTACGGACGAATGATCAGAGGCCAACGCCTTAGACCACTGCGCCACCGGGGCGGCCAATGAAAAATTATGTCTTGGAAGTAAAGCTATGTACAAGAATGAAGTGCCTCAATAACAAACACATATAATAAATGCTAAAAGTCTATCGTACGAAAGGTCACTAAAGTAATTCACCGATGCTGTCACACGTACGGTCATTCACAAACATAATTTTCAAACTGTAGGTCAAGATTAAAAAATTAATATTTACACGCGAGATCTTTCGGGGCTGAACATAGCACCCATCATCAGGCTCAAGCGCCATGAAACACAGGAGCAGACATTATATACTGTCAAACACGACCCACAATTCACTCGGTTTTCTCAATCACCGGTGATGCCATCAACAAATCGTTAAAGTCAAAAAATCAAGTCTTAATCTCTTATCCTATAAAGTCCTCTTCTTCAGAGTTGTGTGAGGAGGGGGCAACCATCTTTCTCCACTGTCTTGGAACAAATGTTCAATGTTACAGCATGTTTCCCCATATGCAAGAATGAAGAGGCTTTCCGTAAGGAAGACAGTACGTTTATCAACACTTGAGTTAAGTACCCTAACATTTGTCCAATCTGGGGAGTAACCTCCCTGGTTAACAGCTTGAGTGAAAGCTGTGGAAACCGTTCCAGAACGAAGAGCGTATTTATGTTCACCCATTCTGACATTAACGGTTCTTAGGGCTTGTGTCTATCTTAAGAAAAGCCTGTTACAAACACAATCTAACGTTTGGAGTGTCCACCAGAAACCTTTTTTCCACGATAAGAAATGATAGAGTCCCAGCACTTAACAAACCAGGCGTCTACTGCATACCATTAATTCATGAGGATTCAGATACTGCAGTTAAATACTATATAGGTTCTACCCTAAGAACCGTTAATGTCAGAATGGGTGAACATAAATACGCTCTTCGTTCTGGAACGGTTTCCACAGCTTTCACTCAAGCTGTTAACCAGGGAGGTTACTCCCCAAATTGGACAAATGTTAGGGTACTTAACTCGAGTGTTGATAAACGTACTGTCTTCCTTACGGAAAGCCTCTTCATTCTTGCATATGGGGAAACATGCTGTAACATTGAACTCCCGACATTTGTTCCAAGACAGTGGAGAAAGATGGTTGCTCCCTCCTCACACAACTCTGAAGAAGAGGACTTTATAGGATAAGATATTTAGACTTGATATTTTGAACTTTAATGATTTGTTGATGGCATCACCGGTATTGAGAAAACCGAGTGAATTGTGGGTCGTGTTTGACAGTATATAATGTCTGCTCCTGTGTTTCGTGGCGCTTGAGCCTGATGATGGGTGCTATGTTCAGCCCCGAAAGATCTCGCGTGTAAATATTAATTTTTAATTGTAAATAAAGTGTTTTTAATCTTGACCTACAATTTGAAAATTATGTTTGTGAATGACCGTACGTGTGACAGCATCGGTGAATTACTTTAGTTGGAAACACATATAAGTCCTTACACCATTCCACCCAGAATTTTCTACACAGAACATCATGATTTATCAAAATGCCACTATCCATGAAGTGAAAAAAAAAACAATAATAAAGTAAGAACTGGAAAAGAGATACCAGTTTTTATGAAACAAAAAAAAAAGTTCATAAAATACCTTCAAGCAGGTCAGCAAAAATAATTACCACAATAAAATGGTTCAACAGCTAAATTCTATAAGCTTTACTTTACAAAATCCCTTAGCATATTTTCTGGAATTTTTTAATAAAGCATGATTTTTGTGAAATTTTGTCAAAAAATTGAGTGACCCAAATCTCAAAACAGTAGTGTCAATTTTATTAAATTGAAAATCTCATGATAACTACTTTAGTTCAGTCTAAAGTTGAAGTAGAGCTATACTTGTAAGCATAACAAGGCTCAACAGTAAAACCTGAAAGCCTGGTACATTATGACATTGCATTCCACTCAAAATTTTCTAAACCACATGAGTTTTCATACTGCTACTAACTAATCAAAGTGAAAAGTTTCTAAAATGAGAAAGCTTTTGTGCTCGTGAAATAAAAAGAAAATTTCACGAAATTCTGTCTCTCAGATTGTGCTATGATAGAAAAGTACATGAGTAGAGGAGCTGCATTTGCTCACAGTTTAATAAGTAATATTCAAATACTTTTCAAGGCTCTTCTAGTTTTCTGTCAACTGTACATAACATCAGTGGCACACCTAGGATCTCTTTATGGGAATGGCCCAAAATATTGATGATACAAATAGAAATACTCCGGAGAAAACATCTACCAAAATATCGGAAAGTGATAAAAAGTATCTCTGCAAAATACATTTTCACTGATTCATAAAATATATATTATAAACATATATGCATATACAGGGTGGCCCAAAACGTACCTACCAAGTTTAATGCTATATTATTCCTGAACGAAAAGGCATATAAATCTCATCTAAAGTGTATTAAAATCTACATCTTCTGCAGTGTTCAATATGTTTGCCCTCAACCTTGACGATCTTGCACAATCTGATGCCAAAATTGGACACCACCTTGTGGAGGACGTCTGTTGGAATGGCTGAGATTGCACACTTAATAGATGATTTCTGCTCCTCCAAAGTCTTTGGGCTGCTCAGATACACTTTGTCTTTGAGATGTCCCCATAAAAAGAAATCCGAAGGATTGAGGTCTGGTGAATACGGGGGTCAGTCAAGTCTGCATCCGTAGTGCTTTGGATAATCCACAACAATGACGTTCTCATTTAAATGTTCACTCAGAAGGTGGAAAATGGATTCAGTGATTCGAGCGCCGTAAAATGGATAATGATCCTGTGATTTCAGCACCATTTTTTTAATTCGAGCACCGTCTTGCATTAAGAAGTAGCTTGTGGGGTCACAATCGTGGAAGCCCTGAAGGACAAGAATGAAATTGTTTTCAAGCAAGTTTCAATAGCTCACTGAGGATGCAGTTCCCTCAAAAAAAACAGGTTCACAAATGCCAACTTTCGACAAGGCACACCTCACAGCGACACGTTTTGGGTAAAGACTTGAAGCACTCGAAACATGCGGATATTCTGAGCCCCATATTCGCCAGTTCTGCCTGTTCACAAACCCATCAACATCAAGCCAAAAATGTGCCTCATCTGAAAACCAGATACCAGGATCAATTTCTTGCTTCTTGAGTCTTGTGATCATTGCATGAGCAAAGTCCAATCTTGCTGCCATGTTCACCTCTATGAGAGGCTGTTGGGTCTGGATTTTATAGGGAAACAAATAAAATCTTTGAAAATTCGCTGAAGACTGCTGCGTTTGATCCCTAACTACTGAGACGCTCTCCTGGTAGACTTTTTCGAGCTTCATTTGAATGTTTCTCGAATTTTTTCAATGTTTTGTTCAGTGCTTGCTGTGGAGGGCCTGCCACCTTGAGAGTGATCATCCAACACTGAAACTCTCTTGTGAAATTTTTTGACGAAGTTTGATATTGACTGTGTGCCTGTTCAATCCAACTTTGACACCAAACTTTACCTGGAACGCTCTTTTCGAAGCTTTCTGATGATCAAATGTACTCTTCGATAAATACCGGCTGCTCCATAGTGTAGGCTAACATTTTTCATATCCTGCAAAATGAAAATAAAGCACAGGAGACACAAATGGCTATAATGTGTCTGCAAAGTTTCTTCAAATTATACTAATTAGTTGCAGAGCAGATTGGATTTAAACTTGGTAGGCATGTTTTGGGTCACCCTGTATTTAAAAATAAGCAGCCAGGAATGAAGGTCCAAGTGATACCTCATTGGGAGGGTCAGGGTCCTTGGGTCACCCCCACTGAGTGTGCCACTACATAACATTTTATGGCAACGTTAGCTTAAGTACTATCTACACACTAGTAACAATCCAAAAATAAAAAGAATTGTTTCATTAAATAAAAAAAAATCATAATATGGCTTATCTATAATAGTAGGTTACAGTCGTGTGCAAAAGTATTACATCACCTGCAAAAACCATGAATTTTTTAAGTTTAATTCTCTTTTTAACTAACTAATTTTTGTAGTTATTTTATCATTTATATGTCATTAGATGCGAAATTTAATGGAGACAAATTTATGAAATAACTGAAAATTAGTTAAAAAACGAGAAAAAAAAAAACTTAAAAATTCATGTTTTTTGCAGGTGATGTAATACTTTTGCACACCACTGTAAGCTAGAATGATAACTAAACCTGCTCTGTCGAAACGCCAACTCTGCAGAACTACAGAGGAGGAGAAACAGAGGTCCAACTCTCATGTTTAAGACGGCGCCCCAGTGGCCAGACATGAAACTACAATAGCGTCTGTCATGTGATACGGTACCAGTGGCTATATAAGTAGCACCGCGGAGAGTTGTAAACTCTTGAAAAACAACAACAAAAAATAAAAAAGACACACAGTTACGGTTCGATGTTTCAGTTCCATATCCGTCCACTGGCGCGCTGTTTGATCGAGATCTTCGGGGCCAAATTGTTGCCATGTGTAGGGTTTATGGAAGATTTAGCTCAGAGTCTCCTGCTCAGTGTGCAGAACTCTCTCAAAACTTTTTGTTATGCACACCACTGTAAGTAATATCAAGCATAAAATGGCTGAAAATAGGAAAAACCTTTAAGTCTTCATTTTTTTTTTCATTTCAAACATGAATTTTGTTGAACTGCAATTAGTCTTACAGTTTAAAAAACACCAAAAGAAACATAAAAATTCCAAGTATGTTTATATACAAATTTTCTACATTTCAAAATAATTTTTATTACTACATGTTAAAAATTATTTCATCTGTCATTTGATTTGCCAGAACATTCAGATTGTATAGCTCTTAATCTTGCTTTTTCTCTTTCCACATATTCTGGTAAATCCTGCAAGAATCAAAAGTCATGAAACGTTTATATCTCTGAAACATTCAGTTACACATTTTTTCAAAGATAACCAAACTAAAAAGTACCAAAGACATGCAGCACAAGGTTTGGACTGATTTTGGGAAGTCCCTTTATGGATTTTTAAGTTGTCCAGGAGTCCAAAACCTGTTTTCCATGAGTTGAATACAACATGAGAACTTTTTAAAGTTTAATTATGGTTTTTGATAAAAGTGACTAAGTATGGTTTTTCATTGCTGAGTCACTTTTGCTTAACAACAGACAAAACGAGCAAGCATTTTTCCTTTTAAAATTAAAGTTCAAAAACGGAACTTGAACTCTCCATCACCTTTTCATTGCCTATCAAGTCGTTTCATCTGCACACTGAGCACACACAATAACGTTTCTGAACATAAATTTCCCTTGAAACAAAATAAAAAAATGCTGGTTCCACCTCTTGATATAACAAGAAGTGACTAAGGAATAGGGAAACACACATTTTAAGTAAAATTAAATATCAAAAATTGGTACCGAATTGTTCACTCTGCTGTGAAAACAATTTTATGGGTCACATAAATGGCTCGGATTCGATCACGGACAGATTAAGTACCGATTTTAAAATTCAATTTCTCTTCAAAATGGGTAAGGGACAAAAGGGTTCTGAAAAAGAGATTGTTAGAAATAGGAAAACATGCATTTCATTAGAAAAAATTCTTACAAAATATGAAGTCGCTCTTTTTCACTATTACCAAAGATATTAAAAATGAGGATCATGATCAGGAAAATATAAAACATTGGAATATAATCTAAAAGACAAATGTGAAAAAAAAAAAAAAGGCTTGCTCAGGAAAATTCAAAATTTTAATAATCACGGAACATTCCCATCCTTACTAAAACAATACTTTCTGGCCAGTGCCAGTGGACAGCATAAAGTCCAAAAAATTATTTTAAAAAAACGAAGAAATGTCACACACAACATTAAAAGCATCAAAAAATGTTTAGCAAATGTTAGAAACTTCAAAACATGAAAGTAAATTTTACATAGATTTTGAATAACATTTTTTCACTGAGATCTTTCTGAAGTATATTCAGTGTCCAACACTCTATTTCTGTACTGACTACAGATAATTAGTAGCCCTTGGACACTTGGAGAATCTGGATCTTCTCTGAAGCAATTGCCGAGGCACATGACAAAGTTAATCTAATCATGCCTGTTGCTCACCCCATCAGGAGATAACTGAGTCCACATCAATTGGAAAGGTGAACTCGAAACAACTTCTGCAGATGAAAAGAAAATGCGAATTTCAAAGGGGAAACAATGGAAAAGTTAACTAACTTCTCACTTGCTGAAGGAGCAATGTTAGACATGAAAACATTCGATGTATTTATAATTTCCAGGAGCTACATTTTTTTTCAAGGAGACAAAATTAAATTTAAGGACTTTTCCAGGATTCTCTGGGAAAACAAGGGAAAAAACGTCCATTAAAGGAGTTCTCCTTAAATTCCAGGAGGCATACAAATCCTGCATGCACATTAAAAACTGCCAAACAATAAATTTCTAAATGCATAAATCTGCACAAAATGCAGTGTTGATTTAACATCTCTAACATCAGAATCAAAATAATATACCCTTACAATTTATACACAGCAAATCATAAAGCGGAACTTCTCTTATTTGGATTAACATGTGACAACAGAACTGAAAAGAAATTTGTTTTTTGAAAATTTGTGTGAAACAGAAATTAAAAAAAAAAAAAAACAGGAGCCAACTGAATGTAATGATGTGAGAAACTGAAAACAAAGTCCAGATGATGCAGCTAATTCAATAAACTTTTATTTTAACATACGAGGTACTTACTTTTTTTTTTTTTATTATTGAAGTGTCACATCTGACAGCGTCTGCTCAGAAAATTGCATCACCGTGGAGCAGAAATTGAATCCATGTTGCCAGTTTACTTTTGGGTATGCTACTATTACACCACCCATGATAACAAATCTCTAAGAAACTGAATCATTATAACAATTACTCTGTGAAATGCTGGTACATGATTTGCAAACTTCTTCATTAACAATCAATCCCCATTGATGTGACTTGTCATTGCCAATGTAATAGAAATATGGTGATCTTCAACACTGCAATGTCCAGATCCAGATCAGTGCATTTCACTCTCTCTCCCAAGATATCCATTTGCACTTCATTCAAGACATTTTGAATTTTTATAGCTTTGTGCATACATCTAACATTCTAGATAACAAACTTCTTCATGAACAGCACCCCCTCCCCTCAATTAAAGTCTGTTGAGGAAAGTGGGCCAAATTTTTATAAGTTTTCCAGCCACAATGATGAATTTCCTGGGGATTACAATAAAGTGGTCGCTGATTGTCTTCTTCATCACAGTACCAAAGCCATTCACATTGGTCCAACTAACTATGATGATGATAGTCCAATTGTAGACTTGGTTAGAGTCATTCTTCTTGCACTCTAGTCTGGTACTAATGAGAACTTCTGCCCTCCACTAGGAATGCTTATTATCCAGTCACGAATTGAAATTTATGAAAAACTTTCAAGCCACAAATTTTTACCTGTATGCCTTAGCTGGGCAACATGGAATGATCTTAATTTGGGTGGCCCTAAAAAGAGAAAAATCTCTCCCAACTTACTTTGCCCCATTCCACTCAGCATAACTCCCTTGCCATGATGAGGCAGCAATAGACTTAAGAGAGATATTTTTCATTAAGTTTTTTTTTTTTTTCTATATTTTTAAATGGGAAACATAGAAGCATCAAAGAAAGGAACTGAGAGGAATAATCATTTCACTTACAATAAACAGTACTTCCACCAGCTAAAATGCTTTATGGGATTACCTCTTTCTCCATTCGTAGCAGAAATACGAATATCCATACAAAATGCTAAATATTTGTAAAAATGCTGCCTTTTCTGCTTCACACTGTGGCTTCATTACATTTATGACATCTTATTTTGGCCACATGACATACAAGAACTATGTAATTATTTTTCATTTCTAGTAAATTCCCTACTGAAAATTATCCACTAATCAAGAGAAACCACTAACAGCATAAATTTAATAATGCATAAAAGATTGGTAAACATAATAAAACATAAATTTACCAGATATATAAATTACGAGAAACAACAAACTCCACAAATCAGTCTACAGAAAACTATTGATACCTCAAACATAATTTTTATTTAAATCTTTACTTGCCATTCAAACAAATTTCCAACTTTAAACTCATTCATCTCTTGTGCTAATGTAATTTGAGCAATTCCCTTCTCTGAAATGGCTATACCATCATCCAAATAATAGCATAACCATCTGAAACAGTCACCATAGTTATAAAAAAATTTGAAGCCAAACAAAGTACCAGTTATTTCTCTCCACCTACAGTACCACTTTTAAATTTCATTTATTTTATTTTCTACCATCCATCCTTCACTTTTAAACTAGCTAAAATCTTCAAAAAATCAGAATACAAGTTAGCCATTGAACCTCCTCTAACACTACCATCTAATCAATAATTAAAGACAGAGATTCACTGGATCCCTTACACTGCTCTTGATATGCATTGCATACCAGTTTCTACAACCTTAGAAAATGTTATATTGAAAGCATGTTCCAGTGATGTCAATATAAATGCATTCCATACAGAGCTGTTTCCTTATTTGCCCCTGAAGGTACTTTCAAGTAAACTAAACTCAAATGGGTTGCTCTGTTTACCAATAAAATCACCTTCTGCAACAGAGAAAGCATTGAACTATTATTATTGAACACTAATGTTTGTAATTTGGATGCATTCTACACAAGATTGGCAAATTTTTGACATGTGATGGTCTTTTTTTTTTCCTGAGTATATGCCATTACATCAACCTATGTCAAAAACCAGAAATATGCAAATGCTGTGTTCATTTTCAAGCTATGAAGAGCAGCAAAATATAGTTGTTAATAGCTAAGTAAAGTCAAAATTATTTGCTTGATAAATACAGGCAGTTTATAAGTTACTTTGTGATAAATACTTAAATGAGTTAAATGTAGTCTTACAAAAATATACACCAACTACAATATGAAGCAACCAATCTTACACAAAATATGCAGCCAATTTTCAACAGCCCGCATTGTAAAGACTTTGTGCACACTTTCAATTCATCCCATTTTTTTTTTTTAAATCTGTGGTACAATGAATATAACTTATACCACAAAACTTCATGATTCAACCCAGTAACTTCTTCCGTGAAATCACTTACACTAGGTTTAAGTCTGTGGTTAGTGTAGTGGTAAAGAGCTGCTTTCAAAAACTGATCTAAGAACAATTTTGGAACTTTTATATTTCATCCAAGCATAATTTTACACAACATGTGATGCAAAAGAAATTAAATTTTCTTTTAGATATTGCACAGAAAATCCAGAATTTTTCAGACTGTCTAATAAAAAGCACATCAAAAGTGTTGATTAATTTTACACTGCACTGTAAATGTACCAAATCAAAACAAAGCAAATCTGACATGGTTCATAGGCCTACGCTTTTTCAATCACAAAATTCCAGGACTTTTGGATTTTTTTCCAGGACATACACAATCCAAACACTCTAACTTAAAATATAGTGAAACCACAGGTCTGTTCAACCTGTAACCTACAATAAACAACTTCCTACATCTAGGGCAAACTTAATACAGAATGCAGAATGTTAAAAATGATGTCCACTGCAGCTAATCAGAAACTTATAACCACAGATAAATACTGAACTACCAAAGCTGTCACTGAAAATGTGACTAGGTTTAATATTTACTAAACTTTTATGTACTGTATACTACACTGATTTTCAGAAAAATTTATTTTTCTACTCTGGCTTTCTTTAATAAGTTCAATTATTAAAACAAATTACAGAATAAAAAAACAACATAAAACTCAAAAATACATAGCTATGTGGCATTACTCTTAAAATGCTTTCATACACCACACAATCAACACACAAAATACTACTTATATTTAATTATTTTGAAATAATGCTTACATTGGAAATTTCAGGGTAAGAAAAGGTGAAATATTTGGAACTTTTTCAAAGGACCAAAGGGATTGCTATTTCTTAAACACATAATCATGGGAGCAAGTATTTGTGTTACATTTTATTTAGGGAAGGAATTTTCAACATGATATTGATGCTGTAGCTATGTTTTTAATTTGTACTCCCCAGCAAACAAAGTATACACAAAAATTTCCAATGTGAAATGAAAGAGAATAACACGAAAACCTTAAATCCAAGGGCAGTGTACAACTGCCTTCATTAGTGATCAAAGCAATTTAACTGGGCAAGATTAGAAAACTAATGATAGAAGATGCAAAGTGCTTGCTCAGAAAATACTAAGAAATAACTAGATTTAAGTTTCTGATATTAGAAAGCAATCTGATTTTATGGCAAATTTTTATATAAAGCACTCATTAGCAAATTTCAGTAAAGGTAAAATAACCCACAATAAAAATAAAAAAAAATCAGCTAAAAGCCTGTTACAAAAATTAGCAAATGATGCAAAAAGACATTTCCCATAGCAGAAGGAAGGTATTAGACAAAAAGATTTTCAAATCGAACAGTTAAAAGAAGAGATATAGAAGGAAACATGATATAACTCTATGCCTTTTAGCGGAAGAATTTTGCATAATGGAAAAGTTGAAAACAGGCGAAAAGTATTCTTCATGGCAAAAGCTGTGCTAAGGAAAAAGAACTTTTCAAATACATCTCCTGGAAGCAGAAATAGCAAGAAAAGCATTTTGACCTTTACAACCCCTAGGGGGAAAGTTGTACTTTTGAAGAGGATCTTATTGTTGCAAAAATCTTATTCACTCTCCATCTTTATTATAGCAAATGGCATACAGTAAAAAAAGAAATTTCTCAATAGGGTTTTTAGAGGCAAAGATAGGCTGCAAGCAGAAGTACACAAACAACACCTAGTGGCAGAATTGTGAACCACAAACCTCCTCAAATACAAACCTAAAGTGTTCCATAAGGTAAATAGTATCTGGTGTTAAAGGAATTTTTTTAATTGGACATTTAGAAGTACATATATTGTGAAAAATAGAATAAATATTTGCACCACCTAGCAGCAAAATTGTGCATTATTTTGGGAAGAAAATACACACAAGGAGTTTTCATAGTTAGTAGTATCTGATCAAAAGAGAATATTTTTCAATCGGGTTTTTAATCCCACAGATATTACTCTAAATGTAAACGTGAACTTACGCCCTCTAGTGGAGCACTTGTGCGTTAAAAAATATCTGAAATTGTATGAGAAATATTTCACACTGAAAATGTTCAACAAAGAAAGAATTTTTTTAAATCGGAATCCTAAAAACAGAGATATGGACAAAAATTAGATATACATGTACGCCTCCTGGTGGAAAAGTTAGGCACTATTTTAAGCAGGAGGTATTCTCAAAGTTTTCCGAGGTGAGCGGTATCGGTCCATGAAGGAATTTTTTTCAATCGAGTTTCCAGCTCAGATTTTGTTGCAAATACATCATAGCAAAAATAAACATTTATGCCCCCTTGTGGCCAAACCATTCTATACCAAAAATGAAAAATTATATGCAAAACATTTCTCCTCAAGAGCTGTATCCAACACAGGAAGAATTTTTCAAATTGGACTTTTAGAAGCGGAGATATTGGGAAAATCGCGATTTACCTTTACACCCCCTAGCGGAAAATTTATGCATCATTTGAAAAAGGGACTGTAACTAAAATATTCTTAGATATAAATGTCATCGAAAGGAAAAGGATTTTTTTCAATTGGATATTTAGAAGCAAATATATGAAAGAAAATGCATTTTAAATTTGATACCAACTCTATTTGTGCCCTCTAGTGGCAAAGTTGTGCATTGGAAAAAACCCAGAACGCATGGATCATTATTCTCACATTTTAAGCTTCCCAATATTTTACAAATCAAACTAATAATTTCGGAGATATGGTCTTCCCCGGTCGGACAGACAAACTGATAACATAAGCACGACGCAAAATATGTTAATAAAGCAGCTTCAGTCCTCCTAACAGACAAGAAAGTCAACAGCCCCAACAGAAATTTGTCAGACGTAAGTTATGTCAGTAGAAAAATCCTCAACTACAAAACATCGCGCAGGGGGAAAAAAGGCAGGAATGGATAAAATTCCAGGACATGTAACAGAATTTTAGGACATTTCCAGGGCTTTTCTACGACAAAATGAAATTCCAGGACTCCCAGGATGCATACGAACCATGATCTGATGATTCATCTTTTCAAGAAAACTGCAAGAACAGTTTTGCCACTTACTGTAGGTGATTCAGCAACCATAAAATAAAATTTAAGATATTTCTGCAAATGGGAACTGCAGAGGTGTTTTCAAGGGTTAGTGCAGATAAAGCTGTCTTTGGAAGACCATTAGAAACATATTTTTTGTGTTCACCAAGTCTTGTTTTGATGCTTCGGTATGTGCTTCCAATATACACTGAGAGACCAGAGGAAGTTGAAATGGGAATAGCATAAACTCCAGGAGTGGCCAAGGGTGAGACAGGATCCCTGTCTTTAAGCAGGCACATTATTGCAGGAGGGTTTGGTTTCACTGTGAGAGTGTAGCCCATTGTTTTGAAAAGTTTACACATCTTATAAGAGAAGGATCCATGGAAAGGGATAGAACCAATGAATGGTGGTTCTTCCATTATTATCGGTGAGAGAGCAGACAGATTTAGTGGGAATTTTGGAGGAATTTTTGAATTGTAGAAGGTGGGAACTGATGGGCTTTGGCAATTTTCTTTATGGTGTCAAATCCCATTTATTTGGATTCCTTCAATGAAGAAATTAACACCATAAAGAAAATTGCCAAAGCCCATCAGTTACCACCTTCTACAATTTAAAAATTCCTCCAAAATTCCCACTTGAAAAATCTGTCTGCTCTCTCACTAATAATAATGGAAAAACCACCATTCATTGGTTCCATACCTTTCCATTGATCCTTCTCTTATAAGATGTGTAAACTTTTCAAAACTATGGGCTACACTCTCACAGTGAAACCAAACCCTTCTGCAATAATGTGCCTGCTTAAAGACAGGGATCCTGTCTCACCCTTGAACACCCCTGGAGTTTATGATATTCCCATTTCAACTTCCTCTGGTTTCTCAGTGTATATTGGAAGCACATACCGAAGCATCAAAACAAGACTTGGTGAGCACAAAAGATGTTTCCAATGGTCTTCCAAAGACAGCTTTATCTGCACTAACCCTTGAAGACACCTCTGCAGTTCCCATTTGGAAAGAAACCAAAAAAAGTTGCCCCTTTCATCAACAAGGCATCTCTGCATTTCTAAGAGAGCATTGAAATTTTGTTCACCAAAAATTGCAATTCAGAGACCCCTCACCAAATCCCATTTATTTGGATCTCTCTTCTAAAATCTGGCAACAGTTCCAATACCCCAACTTCAAATTGTAGTTCTGGTAACCAGCCCATCCAGTCGATCGCGGGTGATCAAGGTCGTAGGATGACCGAAAGCTACCGCTAAATGAACCTTTTACCGTACGCGACTCTGTGTGTTTCGCTCGTTTTATATGTTTATGGAATACCCACTTGTGAAATTTTGACAAAATGCCTGTTCACTGTCTTGAATATTTGTTTTTCTGGATTTAGAAATTAATAGCATTGGACTGATAGTGTGGATAACATCAGTGACCTGTTCACATTTGTAAGAATCAGATAAGTTTTCTTACTGTCCTATTTTCACATCCACAATCACTAACGATAACACACGCACACGCATTATTTGGTTTTGAAAACTTTTCTAAATAATTTTACAGTGCTCAATTTTAGAGATTACTTTAATGAACAAGAATTTGAGAACAAACCAGGATGACTTGATACTTAAGCAAAAGTAGAAAGTAGAAGGTAACCAAATGACCATGTATCTTTAGGCTGCCAAATATCAACTGACTATTCTTTCTCTACAAAGGCCTCTGAATGATATTATGGAAGTAGTATTGCTTAAGCATAAGAACATATAGAAGTTGATCCTGTTGCCATGCAGTGGCAACAGGAACAACTTCCATATGAATTTAACTAGAGGAAATAAATGTATGAACAACTTCCATATAAATTTAACTTGAGGAAATAAATGCTTCCTTGCCCATCTGACAGAAAGCATGACTTTGTCTTATACATTACTTAATAACTAACAAGCTGGTGGTTTTTTTTGTTTTTTTTTTAAATTATGGTAGCTATGCCTAATAGAGATATAAAGTAGGTACTGCAAAAGGGTTTTTCCTAAAAAAATTTGGTCAAACCACAGCATTTTGAAAATAGGCAAAAAATACACCTGTGACAAAAATCATGTGAAAAGCCAGATTTTTAAATTTACACTGCTCTTGAACTATCCCAGATAGAGACTTAGATTCCTTTTTATTTTGAAGCTAGATTGAATTGGTCTTTCTTTAAATTCACAAAAACTGACCAAAGGAATGTTGCCAGATGGTAAAAAAAAAAATCTATATTTATTACAACAAATTTTAATTTTCCACAAATTTAGGATTTTTTTTTTTAAGAAAAATACTTATTAGGTGGGTACTAGGGTTGTCTTAGCAGTAATTTTATTTTTAGCTTGTAATGCATGTAATTCATGAAATTAATTTTTTAAATATACAAAATTTCAGAAAATCGATATTTAATTGCAATATCTCAAAAACCCCATTTTTTAAAATTCTGAATTTTGACCAAATAATGTCCTAATTGTAGGCAATTAACTGGGGAAATCAGGTTACTGGATTTTTTCCCTCAAATTTTCCTACATATTTTTAAAAATGACACTTTTTTTTATTCTTTTTTTTTCCAATTTTTGAAAAATGGCATTTTTTTTTCTTTTTTTTTTTTTCAAATTTCTTGAATTCAGAGAAAAAAAGAGAGCTGTAAACATAATTTAGTAAATTAAAATAGCAGGATAACACAATTCCTGGCAGGGCTAGCACTAAGCATTCACCAAGTCGTTCAATGCGACTAAATCCAAAAATGGCGAGAAAAAATTAGTAACAGAGAAAATGGTGGTGAATGATTTTATGAAACTTAGGCAATTTTTGACTCATGGGTAAACAGCAGTTTGCAGTAATTTTTGGGCTAAACTGCAGCTGATATGATTTTAAAGTTTGATTTTCCAAAGCTGTTATGCTGAAAACAGTGCTGCCCAGTGCAATTGTTATGGAGTACTGTGAAAGACCTATCAAGGCTGCTCGAGAGTCACTGGGAGTCAATGAAAATAAGAGCTACTGAAGGTGGGGGATATCGGGAAAGAAAAAACTCTTGCGTAATTTATAATGAGTGGGCCAGCAGACACAGCACATAGTCTGTGTGCCATTATGCTCATAAAAAGTGAAATTGCTAAGACTTGTCCTTTGGAAGAACTTAAAACAATTGTCTACATCTCAGACGGAGCATCAGGGCACTTCAAAAATAAATATCAGTTCTATGAACTTACAAAGAGGGACCCAAATGTAACAAGGAAGTGGGTCTTCTCAGCCACAGGCCATGGCACATGTGATGGTGTGGGTGGCCTGTGCAAACATTTTGCTACTAAATTCAGCCTAAAAAAAGAAGCTTCACAAGCTATAAGAGATGCACCTTCATCTGTTGAAACTGTCTCCCCTTGATCCTAAAGACTAAACTTCTACTATTCACAACTGATGAAGTTTAATCCCAGCAAAGTAGAAGAGTGGGATACAATAAAATCTGTTGTTGGGATACAGTCCCAGCATTCCTGG
The DNA here is from genome assembly GCA_039090855.1 of Macrothele yani. Lineage (NCBI taxonomy): Eukaryota > Metazoa > Arthropoda > Arachnida > Araneae > Macrothelidae > Macrothele > Macrothele yani. The sequence continues at coordinate 64,584,986 of CM077006.1, forward strand.
TTTGTACATGGAAATAAACCATCAATAGCCAGAACAGTCCAGCACCCACCCACATCAAGCAGTGCTATTTTCAAGCAAACAGAAAAAAGAATCCATTTTCTGTGAATGATTTTCAAATAGGAGAATTTATATGATGCATTTATGACAATAACTGGGACATGGGACAGATATCAAACATATCTAGAGAATTTGAGGACATTACAGTATCCTTCATGCATCCTCATGGACCAATCACAGGTGTTTTGGTGGGCAAAAGAATGTGGCAAGAAAATAGACAAGTGTCCACTGCCCTTAAAAAATGTACCTCTAAAGGTGAATGCCTCAATGGGATATCTTATGCCCCATGAAAAGATATGCTATTGGATGTTCTGCACGACTTCATACCTTCGATGAGAAGAAAATCAATAAAATCCAGCAGCTTTTCTCAGTTTGAATAATTTGTAGTTACAATGATAAGCTTGTAATTTTGTTTTTTGAGGCCCTTTTTCTTATGTAAATAGAAATTGAATCTTAACTGCAATTGAGCTAATGTATTGTATGTGTACAGACTAAGGATTTTAAAAAAATACACATGTACATAGGTGCATTATTAAAAATCATAAAAACGACTTTAAAATATAGATTGATACTGCAATTTGGAATATATACTCAGGTAAACTTTTTAGAAATATCTTTCAAAGTATTTTTTTACAATAATAACTCAACTGTAAGGTTTGAGCAGGAGAGAAGTGCATTTTCAAAAACTTGTATGAAAATTTCAAGGCAAAAATCCAGCAACCTGATTACCCCAGTTATTTACCTACCATTAGGACATTATTTGGCCAAAATTTCAGAATTTTTAAATATGGGGTTTTTGAGATATTGCAATTCAAAAATGTTGATTTTTTTTAAATGTTGTATATTTTAAAAATTAATTTTATGAGTTACATGCATCCAAGCTAAAAATAAAATTACTACTAAGACAACCCCAGTAAGGATGCAGGTTGGCACCAGTGGCGGCTCGTGGTTGAATAAATAGGTGAAGAGCTACAAGAGCAATATGAAAAGATATCTACTGTCTTCAATGAAAAACACTATATGAGGACTGACCTATTTTATGTATATTAGATCAATTCCTCTTTCTTTTAAAGCTGCAAATTTGTCGATTATGTCGTCATAGAATGGTTGTTTCTTCATGAGCATCAATAAAATATCATTCTGAACAGAAATACTTGCCAAAGAAGCAAGTCTGTCTTGAGAAATAGTGTTTCTTGAGTAAGTTTGTATTCTTTTAAGGCAAGAAAAACTTCTTTCCACTGACACACTTGTAGATGGAATGGTTAAAATGAGGGCAACCAATTTATAAGCTTCTGTAAAAATGTATTTATCTTCAAGAAGCACTCGAAGTTCTTGAGCCGATATATTCCTCAATTTTTTGTTAGCATATACAAGACTCAGTTAATTTTTAAAACGCTGGAGTTTAGTAAATATTTTTCCGTAAAAATGTTGTAGATTTTCAAAAGCGTGAGAGGGAAAGCTTGAATTAAATTGTTCAAATTTGGTTGTGTCAGCAAGACAAACAAATTGAAATTTTTCACAGTCTTGAAATCTTATATCTATTTCCATAAGAATGAGGTCTAAAATTTCAAAATACAATTGTTTATAATTTTGAAAAATTGTTTCTTGTGTAAGAGCCGCATATTCTTGTTTAGATCTGCTTATTTCTGTGATTTTGCTAGCTTTTCCAAACAGTGTTTCGAATACTTCACGTTCCTTTTATGACTCAAAATTTCACGAGTTTTTTTTTATTTGAGTTACACAGTAGTTTATGTCTAGTGATTTTTTTCTGCGAAATTTCGAATAGATCGGTGGGGCCAAAATTTCATTAAATACTATTGCCAAAAATGTAAATTCAAAAGTGTTCATATCGTTTAAAAACCCTTGGCAAGTTGAATTGATTTTTTGTCTGATTGCTCACCTATTTGTCAGAAATTCAAATACTTCTTTCAATTTATCCCAATCTTCAACAATTACACTTACTAACTTCGAAGTGGAGGACCATCAAGTTTCTGCTATGGTTGGTATGCGTCTTGCGGTTGTAGATGTGAGTGCATAAGATCGCTTCACTGAGTGGTGAAAAAACAAAGGAATTCCAGTGAGGCTTGCATAAAATATACGACACTTTGAAATTTTAGAAAAACTCTGCTGTAATACAAGGTTCAAATGATATGCTAAGCAATGAACAAAAACAGCTTAAGAAGCTTTATCCTTGATTTTTTTCTGGAGCCCATTCAAGTGTCCAGACATTAATTACATTTGCCCCATTGTAACATTGTCCTATTAATTTGTGTTGATAATCGAATTGTTCCAAAATTTTGTCTAGCATTTTGTATAAAGCTTCTGACGTTCTATCTTCACTCACATCATGGAAACCCAAAAATCGCTCAACCAATACACCTTCCGAATCAACAGATCTTATTATTAAAGAGCACTCGGAATTCTGGTTATGTCTTCCCATCTACTTGAATAGAAAAGCATTGAACTTCATTTATTTCATTTTGAACATGATTGTTTAATTACTAATCTAAAGCAACTATTATGGGAATTTTACTAGGAATTTTTTCATTAATAGCAAATTTTCGAAGAAAACTCTTCTCCTTCTTCAGGCTGTCTTGTTGTTGTCACTTTTTCCTGTCACGGTTACGGTTTACCTTGACGGTTACGGTTAACCTTGACGGCTTAGGTTATTTTTCAACAAATCCTGCCAGATGTTAGGCAGGGAAAATCCTTTGCAGTCATTGATGATGGAATTTTGATTTTTCTCAATCTCTATTCCTTCTTTCAGCTTTCTTTTTTGAAAATTGCTTTGGAAACTGATGACTTTAAGGGAATTCCAATCCATGCTGTGCCCAGTTTCTCTAACATGCCTATCTAATCCAGTCTTGCTGGAGCAATTTTTTATAGCTGCTTTATGTTCTGCTATACGAGTTTCTAGTCTGCGACCTGTTTCACCTATGTAAGATAGTCCACAACTACAATTTACTTCATAGACTACTCCTTGCATTTTTAAAATATCTTCTTCTCTTTGAACTATTTTAGGGAAAAATTTTTTAACTTTGTTCTCTAAACTTGAAGCTAGCCTAATATTGTACTTCTTACTAATTCTCTTTAAAGACTCAAATAAACCTCTGTGACAAGAAATTTTTCTAGTGAATTTTACTTGTTGCTTTTGTGGGTTCTTCGTACCATTAAAATTCAGAAGCTTCTCAATTTCTTCTTTAGGATAGTTATTCTCTGCAAGTATGACTTTAAGCTCTTCTTTATGGGCTTCTTTTTTATCTGCAGTAGAAACTATTTTATTATTTTTTTCTAAAAACTGACTTGCTACATTTTTCTTAATAGAAACTGGATGATAGGAATTGAAATCCAGTAGTCTTTTAGTATTCATTGGTTTTTTATACCAACTAGTGAGGAATTTTTCATCTTCATAATAGATAGTAATATCTAAGAAGTTTATTCTTCTTTCTTTTTGAAGTTCAATGGTGAACTTAAGGGAATCTTCTAATTCATTGAATCAGTCTAGAATTCTTTCTGGAACAATTTCTGAGCTATCTATTATAAATAAGATGTCATCCATGTATCTGCTATATAAGCAGAAGTATGTGGGTTGTACTAGTATCTTTTCTTCTAGTTTTCCCACATAATAGTTAGCTAAGAGTGGGGAGAGTGGACAGCCCATAGCTAGCCCCGATTTTTTAATGAAAAAAAGCAACAAGTAAAATTCACTAGAAAAATTTCTTATCACAAAAGTTTATTTGAGTCTTTAAAGAGAATTAGTAAGAAGTACAATATTAGGTTAGCTCCAAGTTTAAAGAACAAAGTTAAAAAAAATTTCCCTAAAATAGTTCAAAGAGAAGAAGATATTTTTAAAATGCAAGGAGTAGTCTATGAAGTAAATTGTAGTTGTGGACTATCTTACATAGGTGAAACAGGTCACAGACTAGAAACTCGTATAGCTGAGCATAAAGCAGCCAAAAAAAAAAAAAAAAAAAATTGCTCCAAGACTGGATTAGATAGGCATGTTAGAGAAACTGGGCACAGCATGGATTGGAATTCCCTTAAAGTCATCAGTTTCCAAAGCAATTTTCAAAAAGAAAGCTGAAAGAAGGAATAGAGATTGAGAAAAATCAAAATTCTATCATCAATGACTGCAAAAGATTTTCCCTGCCTAACATCTGGCAGGATTTGTTGAAAAATAACCTAAACCGTCAAGGTAAACCGTAACCATGACAGGAAAAAGTGACAACAAGACAGCCTGAAGAAGGAGAAGAGTTTTCTCCGAAAATTTGCTATTAATGAAAAAATTTTCTAGTAAAATTCCCATAATAGTTGCTTTAGATTAATAATTGAGTTGTAAATGCATTTATGGCACCTCTATTCATAGTGATTGTGGAATAACTTTTTTTACGGGTCTTTTAGAGGTTATTTTTAATGAAAGTTGGTTGTCAAATTTTCGAACTAAAGCCTAGTTCGTCATCAGGACTATGTCACTGGAGTAGTTGCTGCCACTCAATTGGAAGAGACCATCCGCAATTATCGTTAATTGTGGTACTTCTTCTTCTTGCTATTTCGATCCCTTCTTCTAGTTTTCTCTTTACTAAGTTTGACTGGTGGGCGATTATTTTCACTGAGTCCCAATTTATGGAGTGTCCACTTGCTTGTACATGTCTGTCTAGCCCTGTTTTGTTCCCAATGTTCCTAATAGCTGCTTGGTGTTCTTTCATTCGGACCTTAATACTTCTCCCTGTTTCTCCTATATAGCTGAGTCCGCAGTTACAGTCGATGCAGTAAATTACTCCTTCCTGCAATTGGATGTCCAATTCTTTCTGCTTTAAAGCTGGCAAGAATTTCTTTATTTTGTTATTAAGATCTGGAGCTAGCCTGATATTATATTTTGCTCCGATCCTTTTCAGTTTCTCGAAAAGTCCCTTGTGGTACGTAATTTTGCTGGTGAATTTGAAGTTGGTTTTTTCCTGCTTCTTTTTTGGCACTTGTTTAAATATTTTCTCAACATATGGGGAGGGGTAATTGTTTTCTGCCAACATTTCCTTTAATTCTTCTTTGTGAAGATCTTTTTGAGAAGCTGAAGAGACCAGGATTTCAATTTTTTCCAAAAATTGTCTCGCTGTATTCGATTTAATATAATCAGGGTGGAATGAGCAGAAGTCTAACATCTTCCCTGTGTTGGTGGGTTTTCTAAAAAGCTGAGTGAATATTTTCCCTTCTCTTGAGGTCAAGGTTAAATCCAGGTAATTGATGCTATGGTCTTTTTCCTGTTCCAGGGTGTACTTCAAGGTATTCTCTAGTAAGTTAAATTCTTCCAGAATCTGAGAGGGTAGAGATTGGTCCACAGTATCTACTATAATTAGGACATCATCCATGTACCTTACATAGAGAGCAAACAAGGAGGGTTGTATAAGGATTTTTGCCTCTAGTTTACTTATATAATAATTTGCTAGCAGAGGTGCTAGTGGAGAACCCATTGCAAGTCCTGAAGTCTCTTCCAATTGAGTGGCAGCAACTACTCCAGTGACATAGTCCTGATGACGAACTAGGCTTTAGTTCGAAAATTTGACAACCAACTTTCATTAAAAATAACCTCTAAAAGACCCGTAAAAAAAGTTATTCCACAATTAATAATTGAATTAAGAAACTAGGAAGCCATTTCTCAACATGAGCTTTATTCAAATGATTGTTTATATATTCAGAAATACATTTAATTAATTCATTTTGAATAGTTTTTGAGTCACCTGTGAAGACATTTTTTATCTTTTCGTATTGATTTTGAATTTCTAAAGGACTTCTTGATATCAACAATGAAAGTAATTCCTTGAAATTTCCACGATTTTTCGAGTCCATGCTTTCGTCATGGCCACGGAATGCTAGTTCTTGTTTGCTCAAATATATTACTGCATCAATCACTGTCTGCAGGAAAAGTCTATTTAAACGAACATTTTCGTTGAAATGCATTTTCAAAAGCCTAGCATTCTCCCTCAGGGCATCGGCAATGGTGTTCTGATTTTTTTCAAAATTCCTTAGCATTAACTCGCATTTCAGGTGTTTGCTAGAATCACCATGTTTATGAAGTGAGCATATTATATTTAATAAATCTGAGAATCCGTCTTTATTCCACGCCGAATGTTTATTACTAAAAAATAAGCAGGGCCAACAAAATAATTTTTGTAACACAGAAGTACTACAAAACCATTTATATTCAGTAAACCAACAATTTTTAAAATTAATATTGTAAGATTTACCGCTCTTCTTGATTTTTTTTTGGCAACAATTGTCAGTGAATCCGTCGTTCGTCCTTGAAGTAAAATGTCTCTTTTATCTTCCTCTTTCCACCGATTAAATGGAGTTTGTAATAAATTACAAACAATGTCGTTCACAGGATACATAATTTAATTAAAACTATCACTAACTGTTAAACTTTTTGACAAATAATCACAAAGCACGAAAAAACAAATCCCTTTCGGAAAGCATGTACCACACAACACCGCAAGGATAAAGCTCTAGTGGATTGCAAGATACCCTGGGTAAACCGTCCTGTTTCACTGTGATCTCCTTCGAAGGTCACGATTCCATCTGCAGAGCTTTGGCGCCAAAAGATAAAACACTTCACTTGCGCACGAGATAGGGGAGATTGACGTCACGGTTGCCATAGCAACTCGGTCGAAAGCTGCAGTCTTCCAAGGGTTTTCATTTCGGCTCTTCCCTTGCACTGTTTTGCGTATGAGGACTTGTTTTCCGTATTGAATGTGCTATGTAAATTGATATCTAATCAAAATTTTGAGTATTTTGTAACACAATAGAGACAAAAAGAATATATTATACAAATTACTGAATAAAACTTTATTTTAAGTAAAATAGGTGAAGAGGCACTTCACCTACTTCACCTGAAAAGTCGCCACCTGATAAGTCTTTTTCTTTTGAAAAGAAAAAATCCTAAATTTGTGGAATATTCAAATTTGTTGTAATAATAGATTTTTTTTTGCCATCTGGCAACATTCCTTTGATCAATTTCTGTGAACTTGAAGAAAGGCCAGTTCAATACCTTCAAAATAAAAAAAAATCAAGTCTCTACCTGTTATAGTTCAGGAGCAGTGTACATTTAGAAATTTGGCATTTCACATTATTTTTGTCACAGGTGCATTTTTTGCCTATTTTTAAAATGCTGTAGCTTGATCAAAAAATATTTTTTTATCAAAAATCCTTTTGCAGTACTTTATATCTCTATTAGGAGTAGGTACCACATTTTTTTTAAATATTGGAGGTGATCACCTGGACACTCCCTGCCTGAATTGAGATGGAAAGGGTCAATGTAGTAATTTTCCTGAGTCATTTATATTTGATAGTCTTAGAAATAAAGGATCACATGGCTATTCCTAAAAGTTATTACTCACATATTTTAAGTATTAAATGTAGTTTTTAAGGAACATATTATTTTTCACTTCCTCGTCAAATTTTCAGGCAGTAAACTTACCCATCCTCTGGAGTCAGTAGCTGTTACCACTCCTGTGATTCAACCTTTCTGGTCATTTAATGTAGTTTCTCTTCTCTTTATTTCCAAACCTTCTGCTACTTTTAAAAATGTGCTCTTAGAGATATCACAGAGTCCCAAATCCTTTTGTGTCCTATATTTTGTACATGTGCAGGGCTTGACAAATATGTCATGATCTAGGAACCAGCTTCCAAAATTTAGGAGCCTGGTGAAACGAAATCAAATTTCAAAGAATAACAAACGAATGTAATGTGTGTTGATGATGCTCGAAGAAAAGTAATAAAGCATATTTCCTGTCATGTTTTTTTCTTTTTTACCCAAACCACTGAGAAATAAAATTCCAATTTACTCCATAATTTTCTTTTCCCATTTTTCTAGTTGTTGCTCTCAAAAATTACAATTTTAGATTTAGATTTTATTAAAACACAATTAGTGGAAGTCAGATTTTGTACATATTAATTCAAAGTACACTATTTTCTTTCGTATAATCTGCAGACCATAAAATTAAAAGAAAAATTATTCATAAGATTCGCGGCAGCATGCAACTTGCAGGCCGTGAAATTAAAAAAAAATTACGACTCATAATTCATGGCAGCGTATAACTCATAGATCGTAAAATTTTGAGAAATTTTTTTCCCTCTTCGTATAGTCCTTGGCGGTGTATCCGTAGTCCATGAAATTCAGAAAAAAAAAATCATCGTGTTATCCGCACCCGTCACGTTCGCCTTGAACCATAATTTCCGACAGAAAAGCTGCGATTCTTAGGATGACTGACCCAGAAGTCCAAAGAAGAAAGAAACGATTATCTTATTTAAAAAAGCAACTGTTATTTTTAAGTACTTTTGTGTTATTTTTAATTAAACAAAGAACTTAAATTCCTAGCTTCTGCATTACCGTAGTTTATGAGTTAGACTTAAAATATCCGTAGAAATTACAAACAATCCATTGCATTTGTTTCTTTTCTGAATATATTTCAACTGAATAGCGAAATAAATCCAAAAATAAAACGATTACCACAGCAAAACTAACAAATGTGATTCTCAAAATGATTACATGTCACAGATTAGCTCTGCAGGCTTCTCACAGTATGTAGGGTTTTGTGAGCGCAAATAATGCGCATTTGTTGCATCATATTTTCTGTCCGAATGCGTGCAAGAAAAAAATATTCCTTTAATCTCTTTGTTGTCCTCTATCTCCATATCTCTTGACATTTTTTCTGTTACCGCAATTTCAGTACTTTTCAATAACACCACTTCTCCCAACAATTATCACGCTGACTTTTTTAAAACGTCGCAGAAGAGGCTTTTCTTCCCGTTTTTTTTTTTTTTTTATTGGCATGTTATCAGGTGAACCCAAATTTATGACTTTTTAAGATAATCTGTGGATTATACGACAGAAATTACGGTATTTGCTGCAAATTACAAAATCTGTTGTAAAAAAATTGGGTGCCTGGGTCAGATTTCTAGCCCGGGTTTTGTCAACCCTGTACATGTGTGTCCAAATCTATTTCATTTGAAAAGTTCTTGCAGATTTCTTTTATATTCTGTGACTTTTGTTCTAAGGTGCTTGCCTATCTCTCCCACATAGCTGAGACCACATTCACTTTTTATGTTGTACAATAACACCTCTTTGCAATAGGACATGTTTCCCTCCTTTTGTTTTATGTTTGGGAGATAATTTTTTACTTAATTGTATAGTTCTGGAGCAAGTCTTGCATGACTTTTTTTTTTTACTTATCCTTCAAAGTTTTTCAAACAGTTCTTTACTGTATGTGAATTTCTAGTGACTACTTATTTTGTGTGGACATCTTTATCTTTCTTATAAAAGATTTTTGTGATTTGTAGAAATGGGTAACTATTTTCTAACAGCATCATCTTTAATTCTTTCATGTGTGTGTGTGTTTCTTAAATCTTGCAAAGAAATTTGTGTATTTTTGTTTTTTTCAAAAATTAAGAGGTCACATTTGTTTATGTTTTGCTGCTAATGTGTCAAGTCCACATAGTTAAACCAGTTGTTTTTTTGTTTTTGTTTTTCATCTCTAGGGTGAATATTAGATCTTCATATAGCCCATTGCTGAAAGTTTTTGATTAGTCTGTGATGGGAATCATTGTCCCACAAAATAATCTGTGGGGAGTTCACTGGGTAAAACAGTTAATTAATGTGCTTGGAAAACAATAAAAATTCACACAGGAAAAAATTTCAAAATTGGAAGAAAATAAACTCACCACCTTACATTTCTTCTACCTAAACAAACAGCCTAGCCTAGGTACTATTGTAATTGCAATGATGCCTACAATAAAAAGTTTTCTGCCCTCTGAACCTAGAATTTTTTGTTGGACTGGGAGGGGGGCTGGGTAGTTCTGTATGTATGTGCATGATTTGCTACATTAAGCCTATGCCTATTTTGAGTTTAGTATTTTTTTAATACTAATTTCATTATAAAAACTAGGTTAAGGAATTATGTTTATATATATATATAAAACACACACACACACACACACATCCTAAACAACAAAATCACTGTGGAATTAACTTTTTTATGGGTCTTATAATAGAGGTTATTACTCAAAAAAGTTGGTGGTCAAATTTTTGAACTAAAGCCTAGTTCATCATCAGGACTACGTCACTGGAGTAGTTGCTGCCACTCAGTTGGAAGAGTCCAACCACAATTATCGTTAATTGTGGTACTTCTTCTTCTTGCTATTTCGATCCCTTCTTCTAGTTTCCTCTTTACTAAGTTTGACTAGTGGGCGATTATTCTTACTGAATCCCAATTTATGGAGTGTTCACTTGCTTTTATAAGTCTGTCTAGCCCTGTTTTGTTACTAATGTTCCTAATAGCTGCTTGGTGTTCTTTCATTCGGACTTTAATACTTCTCCCTGTTTCTCCTATATAGCTCAGTCCGCAGTTACAGTCGATGCAATATATTACTCCTTCTTGCAATTGGATGTCCACTTCTTTCTGCTTTAAAGCTGGCAGGAATTTCTTTAATTTTTTTTAATAATAACCTCTATAAGAGTTAATTCCACAGTACAATATGAATAGAGGTGCTATAAATTCATTTACAACTAGGAACAAAATCACTTTAAACTATTTACAAAGACATTTTTATGGTTGTGGTGAAAGATCACACAAAAGGTATTCAACTGGGAACTTCAGAGTTGCCTATGATAATGACTAGTTGAATTTGTCAAGCAACTACAATGTAGGCATGCACTGGAGGAAGTATAAGATGAACGGAGGGAACATTCTATTTTATTTACAATTCTGATGCTAGATGATAGCATGTCCATTCTCCCTGCCCTTCTTAATAGATGTATCACCAGCTACTATGAAAAGCAGCTTCTCCAATTCAGCAAAAGACTGTTGCATGGGCATGATCATGGTGTTTCCATTGTATCTGCTTAGTCTCATGAAAAAACAGTATGTTATCTGTTCTTTTTTTAATACAGGTGCAAATTTTTCAAAATGTGGTATTTCAAGCACTTATAGATGGAAGTTTACTGAGAAGAGATAACTTTCCTTGCATGCTGTAAACAAATGGGATTACTTTTTGCGACTTACACTGTGGGGAAAATTGAGCAATCTGCCTGAAGTGTGGAAACATGGTTTCAGAAAACTGGTATTTTCATCACTATGACTATGGCTCTATCATTTCTTTCGTAATATGACTTCTGTTTTGCAGAAAACTTGTCATACAATTGCCATTACTAATGCTACTAACAAAGAATTTGCAATTAAAGACAGTAGTAGTAATCGGGATGGGGGGAGGGGGAATCATCCTTCCACCATGCATTTATACAATGCCCATTGGGAAATACAAGAAATAATAATGACACAATTACCTGTACAAATACATTAGTTTTAAATAATTAGCTATACATTTCAAAAATATTATGCTAATTCTTTTTTTTTTTATCTGTTTCAAATCTTGCTTGAAAAAGCTCAATCAAGATTCACTTCATAACAGCCATGGTTGCTGCAAATTTTGTAATTCCCAATCTTTTATGTACTATTTGACTTAATAGATGGCACCAGATTGCACATTGCATTGCAGAGACTGTGTGTGTGTGACGAAAGATGTCACTTCGGTGTTCTGCTCTGTAGAGAGAGGTTGTCATGTGATTGTGTAGTGAAGAGCTCGGTGTTTCTACGTGTCATTTTTAGGTAATAATGTTGTTGTTTTTAAATGTGATTGTGGTAAGTGATTCAAAGTGGGGTAGTGCTTTGGATACATCATAGCAAAAGGAGATGAAACAAGAAATCAGAAATAATACAATTTAATCACCCGACATCAAGCCATCAAATTAATCCTACCACCCACAATGGTACTCTTAAAAAATTATTTTCATAAATATCTGAACATAAAACTTCTCCTCTGTTGTGTGGCTCAATCTAAATTACAAGAGCCTAGTCATCCATCAAATGCTTTGGTGTTGTTTAGCAGAGAGAAACATGCTTTTATTTGCAGCCGACTCTAAATGTTGACAAGGCTGTTCTGTCAGTCAATGGCTGTTATGGTGCCTTACTAGCCTTCTGCTGCTTACTCCTGTAGCCATCATCAGCACTCTGCCAAGGCTTGCCTGTTCTTTTCCCTGAAGACACTTCTTTATAGTAGGATTAAAAAAAAAGTAATGGGCTCCTGAGCCAATACTGTGTTTTATTTTTCCAAAATTGTTCCACATAATGGTATGGCAAAGGAAGGGATGTATATCCTCAATATTATTAATATGAGAACATCTTTAGAAGAGTACAACAGAAATTTCTGAAAATGAGTAAATAACTCAGAAAGTATTGCTCCTGCAGAAACTTACTCAGAAGTAGGGGAAATGGTGGCAATGAGATCAAGCTGTCTCATGGAACCATTCTTATACTTAATGTTACTATTGGTAAAAAAACACTGAGAAAAAATGCATTTATAAAACAATGAAAGAATTTTTACCTTGTACAAGTATTTGAGGAACAGGAAATTAAACATACTTACATCTAAAGGTCTATATATGTTATGCACCACTTGCGAGCCGGCAAACATAGACAAGAGGGTAAGCGTACAAAAAGATAAGTATTTTGCCAATGAAATACCAGCCATTATCTATAATACAGATTAGAAATTTATAACTGAAGCTGTCATATGATTACTTTTATCTATAATACAGATTAAAAATTTATAACTGAAGCTGTCAAGCTGTCATGCGAATACTTTTATCTATAGTACAGATTAGAAATTCATAACTGAAATTGTCATGGTTACTTGAATCTACACTGCTGGCTACCCAAAATGCAACACCAAGAAGGAAGCACCCGATTGGCCTGAAATTCGCAGCATGCGTCGCCCGCAAGAGGACATGCAAATGATTAGCATTGCTGGGCATATGCAAATCATGTGTGCCTGGCACGCCACCGAGAAGCACTATAAGAAGGGTGCACAGAAGTCGGGGTGTAAGTAGTGGAAATGTGTTGTGCTGCCGAACATGTGCGTGGGAAGATTCCTGATACCATGTTGCAGAATACGGCAGTCATTCCAGCACGTTTAGGAGTTCGACAGAGGACGAATAGTGGCTTATCGCGACAGCGGTTTATCGTATCGAGATATCGCCGCCCGTGTGGGATGACATCCAGCCACAGTGAGGCGAGTATGAATTCGGTGGGTGCAGGAGGGACGGACGGATCTACGTGAGCGATTGCCGCAGCCGTGGCACACCACCGAACGAGAGGACCGGCATGTTGTGCAGCGGGCATTGACGGCTCGCAGGGCCACATCACGAACGTTAGCGCAGGAATTAGGCTGTGTTGCGCAACAACCTGTGTCAGCACGTACGGTTCGACATCGTCTGAAGGAGCGGGGACTTGTCGCATCGCGCCCATTGCTTCGATTATCATTAATGTTACACCACCGACAGGTGCGGCGGCAGTGGGCCGTTGAACGCCGCACCTCGACTACGGAATGGCACGACATTGTCTTCTACAACGAATCCCGCTTCTGCATACAAAACCACGATGATCGGATCCGAGGCAAGAGACTGTATGATGCCTGAATTATGCATCACCATACCGGTCCGTCGCCTGGCGTTATGGTTTGGGGCGCAATTGGATATGACACCCGCACTCCTCTGGTACACATCGCCGGTACACTCAACAGCCATCGCTACATCTCCGACGTTTTGGAGCCTATAGTCCTCCCTTACCTGCAGGACCTGCCAGCGGTCACGTTTCAACAGGACAATGCACGGCCGCATGTGGCACGCACCGTGCAACAATTCTCCATGGCCCACCAGGTGTCACTGCTGCCACGGCCAGCCTGTTCTCCCGATATGTCACCCATCGAACACGTCTGGTCGCTGATCAGCAACTGAGTAGCCCGGCAAGCACCACCCGCGGCTACGCCTGATGAACTGTTGCAACATGTGGAAGCAGCTTGGACCGACATACCCCAAGCCCACATCCAAAGCCTCTTTTGTTCGATGCTGTGGCATGTAGCGGCCATTATTGCCAGCCATGGGGGCCACACGAACTATTGATGTCTGCGTGTTCCACAAGTCGCACGGGCTTGTAAGCACAATTGTTTCATCTTTGTATCTGTTGTTATGTGTCCACTAAATCTGGCTTTGCTATCTCGTGTCGCATTTTGGGTGGCCAGCAGTGTATTATAGTACAGATTATAAAGTTAGGCTAGCCTTCCAATTATCAGCACTTCAAGCAGTTCCATTAACAAGCCAAAGAAAATAGCAATAAATAATTATATTATTTATTATTCAACATTTCATTTCCATGAAACAAATCCTATTTGTCCTTACAAAATTGCAACTTTTTAGCATTCCAATTAAAACAAAAATTTGTATGAAATGTATGTGGAACTACTTGATGTGCTGATAATTGTACTGTTGGCTAAAATTTATAACTCAACCTATTATGATTACTTTCACACAAAATACAAATGAATTTTTGGAAAAGATATGTAATCATGATTATAACTAAGTTCTATAAAAAAAATTTATAAAATAGCATGGTTGAAATTGAGGAAAAATATTCTTCATAAATACACATGAAAAATTTACCAGATTATTCACAACAATCAAGAGTTGTGTACTGAATTGCCTGTAATTTATACACCATGTTACATCTCCTCAGAAAACTTGAAAATTACAATTTTGATTGCTATAATCTAATAAATTCCCCACGTATATGTATGAGGAACATTTCTTCCTTAATTTCTATATCTGAGGTATTGGTGATTTATGACCTATATCAATTCCTAGATTTGAAAGGGTCGTTGGCACTTCAAAGAAGCACAGGATTGCTTCGACTAGTGAAATCTGAGGTTGTCTAGATTCCCAAGCTATAACTGCTTGGAACTTCATTGTCCTGGGTGGTGTAATGGATAGCATGCTCAAGTGAAATTAGGAGATATGGGTTAATTTTCCGCTCCACGGCCATGTAATTTAAGTTTTCTGAAGAGGTGGTACACAGTGAATAGTAAACTACAGACAATTCCGTACACAATTCTGACTGCTGAAAATAATCTACTACAATGGCATGGTGTTATTCCCAAGAACACGCTTTTCCTTCAACCTCAGCAAACACTTATAAGCACGCCGGATAAAAAATTAGTCACCCCTAGAAATGACATTAGGAAGTTACCGGTTGCACAGAGGGCATCGTGATAGCATTGGTGGGAGATAAATAGCACTTGTGTGGTCTACAAGATCATTTCTGTCTAGTGCAGTGGTGAAGAGCAACGTGTGTGTTGAATTTAGTCTGACAGACATTACTGAGTGGAAAAAAGGAGCCATCGTGCTTGGCCGTGCCCACGGTCACAAAGTGAATGAAGTTACCCAATTTGCTGGTGTGTCGAAACATAGTGTCCAGCAGGTCTATAAACAGTGGTGTAGTTTGCAGTCAACTGAAAATCGGCGACATAACTGTGGCCAGAAGACGATTCTTGCCAACAGGGACTGCCGCCATGTTTTACGCATGGTAGCTGCAAATTGGTTTCAAACCAGGCAACAATTGCTCCAAACAGTGAATGAAAGTCCACTCCAACCAATTTCCAAAAGGACATTGCAATGAGAACAGCATGTGATGGACATCTGGAGCAGAGTACCACCGAAGCGGCCTCTTTTATCAGAAAGTCACAAAGTCGCATGTCATCAATGGGCTCAGAGGCACCAAACCTTTTCTGTGGATTGGAAACGAGTAATTCGGTCTGATGAGTCTCGTTTTTGTTTGTACTCCAATGATGGGAGGTGACGAGTGCATCGCAGGCCCAATGAAGCCTTTAATTCTGATTGTGTCGAAGGTGTTGTTCAAGCTGGAGGTGGTTCTGTGAAGTTTTGGGGATGTTTTCCATACCACAAAATGGATTCTCTCGTTGCAGCGATGATGAATTTGAACCAGCATGCATACTTCGGCTTTCTGAATGACGATGTGTTGCCCTTTGCCCTACATCTCCAGGAGCAGCATCACATTGCTAATCCTGTCTTCCAAGACGACAACTGCCATGTGCACAGGGCTAAAACTGCATCAGAGTGGCATGTCAAACAATCAGCAACACTGTCTCACCTTGACTGGCCTACCAAATCCCCAGATTTAAATTCTATTGAAAATCTGTGGGATCATTTGCAACAGAAGGTGAAATGCCAGAATAGACCAATTGATGCACGAGCGGCTGCAAAAAGATATTCAATACATCCACAACTTTGTGGAGTCTATACCACACCGGATTCGTGCTGTTATCAAGGCCAGAGGCATTGTTACCCGTTATTAGGTAAGTTCTGCCAGGGGTGACTAGTTTTTTGTCTGGTGTGCTTATAAAATAGAATGATGACAGTAGCCCAAGAGATGAAACCATTCCAAGATGCTGGTTATAAAATATTATTACAAAAAAAATAATATCCATAGATGCAAATCAAAAATTTGAACAGTGTAGGCAGGGACTTAAGTTGTTTATGAACAAGAATAAATTTGTGAAATTCGTATATATATCTTATGGTTAGAATAAGCAAGACAGACACAATATGGGCAAAATATTTGTATCTGATGGAGTAGCAGCAAAATCCATAAACACAAAAATAATAAAATTCAGTGCAACAACAAAAGAAAACATGTTACAGGGCACAAAGTTTCTATGTCACATGAAAAGGATGAAACAGAAACTGTGCAAATATTCAAAAATATTAACTATAGTTAATAAAAGGCCTTGGCACGCGTTGTTAATATATGACATCAAACATCACGAACGTAATGCCTTAATTTAAACACATTCTGTATTCATGAAAAACATGTTTGTGCACTACATGTCACATAAGAAATAACACAAGTAAAGCAGCAGTTCAAAAATATTACTTCAAAACAAGTAGGTAATTCAGTCATACTTGAATCTGTAACCACAAATAGTAAAAACTACATAGTAGTCAGCTTGAAAAGTACAGTGGACAAATTTTGATCTACATGCCCACCATTTTTATGTGAAATATGAGAAAACTTGTGTTCAGAATCATATGAGTCTTTGGAAGTTATTTTAATAATCTGGTTTTTCAGTGGAAAACCTAAAAGAAAACTCTGTATCATTGTATCTAATGGATCATCAGTAGCACTATGACTTCAGTCTGGTATTACATAACAATAACAAATTGCCTAATTAATGCAACTGTTCGGTACTACGCCTACACACCTGAATTTGATGTGTAATCATACAAATGAAATTGAGGTTTAAATCATATATAAATATTCTGAGACAATATCTTAATTTTCAGTTCTGATATATCCATATATTCAAAATCCAAACATTTGAATGTCCGAAATCTGGATTTTGAATTGGATATTTGGCCTATCTGTTTTCCTTTACTAAGTTTCCTTTCTTTCTTCACTTTCCATCAGGTCTTGTATGAGATACAGGAAGAATTTTTCTAATTGGAGTTTTAGAAGCAGAAATAACGCAGAAAATGCAATTTACCTTTGTGCCCCCTAGCGGAAAGTCTACGATTTACTTGAAAATTTTGAATTTATAGGGAAAACATTTCGCATCGGAAAAACTATTCAACAAAGAAGGAATTTTTCAAATCGGACTCTTAGAAGTAGAGATATTGACAAAAATAAGATATACATCTATACCCCTGGCGTAGAAACCATGCATTACTTCAAGAATAAAATGTTCTTAAAAGGTTTGTCGACATGAGTAACATCAGTCAACAAAGGACTTTTTTTCAATCAAGATTTCAGAAGCTTATATTTTGCTGCAAATACATCAGAAGCGGAAATTAAGACTTATGCCACCTGGTGGTCAAACCATTTTTTACAAAAATTTGAAAAATTATATGCACAGGATTTCTCATCAGGAGCTGTATCCGGTGCAGAAAGCATTTTTCAAATCGGAGATTTAGAAGCAGAGATATAGAGGGAAACACAATTTACCTCTACGCCCCCTAGCGAAAGTCTGTGAATTACTTGAAAATTTTGAAATTATATGAAAAACATGTCACACAGAAAACACTAGCCAACAAAGAAATTTTTCAAATCAGACTCCTAGGAGAAGATATATTGATGAAAATAAGATATACATCTACGCCCCCTGGTGGAGAAACTGTGGAATATTTTAAGAAGAAAATATTCCGAAAAGGTTTATCGATGTGAGTGGCATCAGTCCACGAAAGAATTTTTTCAATCGATATTTTAGAAGCTCAGATTTTATGGCAAATACATCAGAAGCAAAAATTAACACTTACGCCCCTGGTGGCCAAAGTATTCTTTACCAAACATTAGAAATCATATGCAAACAATTTTCCATCAGGAGGTGTATCCGCCGAAGAAAAAATTTCAAATCGGAGTTTCAGAAGAAGAATTATCGGGAAAAATGTAATTTACGTTTACACCCCTAGTGGAAAATCTATGCACGATTTGAAAAAGTAACTATATCTAAAATACTCTTCGACATAAATGGAATCGAAAGATAAAAGAATGTTTTCAATCGGATGTTTAGAAGCAAATATGTGGAATAAAACATATTTTTGAAATTGACATCATCTGTATTTATGCCCTCTAGCAGCGAAATTGTACATCGTAAAAAAAAAAAAAAAACGAAATAAAGGATCATCATTCGCATATTTCAAGCTTCCCAATGCAAAAAGAATTTTTCAAATCGGACTAATAGTTGCAGAGATATCGCGGGTACAGACGGACGGACAAACCGTAAACATAAGCACGATCTTTTTTTACAAAAGACATGCTAAAAATATGGCACACTTATGACTGAGGGTGAAAGTTTAATATGTGCATCCATCACATATGCCAGTGTTACAAAATGATTCTAACTATTCTTATTAATCAATCAGTCTTGCTCACTCTTACAATATTTTTCTGAAGAATGAATTTCACTTAACAATTGTTTATTTTTAAGAATCATGCCATGCAAAGCTACACAACATTCATTGAAGAATGATTTCACAGTTTTTACAGACAATTTGTTTTTCTCATCAATCCACAGTGCATTCATGCGAGAAAATAATCTTTAGACACACGCATTTGTTCCAGGGATACACATAATGAACTCCACTACTTTCTTTAAATTTGATAGTTCTCCTTCAACATTTTTTAAGAGACCCAGACAGACTTTATCTAACTGTTTAGATTTCAACATGTCCTTCACTTCACTATCTTTTTTGGACTTCAAAGCTGTTTTCACTACCATTACTTCATAAAACAAATTAGATTCAACAATGTTTGATATGACAACGGTCTGATTAATAGTTTGGACTGTTTGAAAAATTTTTCCCAAGATAATGCTGTTCTCAGTTTCACCCAAGACATACTGTCTAATTTCAGCATAAACTGTGACCATTCTTTTATAATATGACACACGTGTTGTAGAAATCAATTTTATGAGATTGGATTACTGACTGCATCCACCAGGTATCGAGGTCACATGCCCTCCTATTCTCCGATATCAATCTGCTATGGCTGTGCTTGCCTACGTAATGAGAGCATTGACCAAAAAGTTAGACACGGCAGATAGTGTCATGGGAGATAACGGCGAGTTTGGGGGAAGGAAGCTTGGCGTGCAGGTTAAAAAATATGTTTGTAAAAGAATAGAAATTGTAACTCATCGATTTTGTTTTTCAGTCTTGAACTCTAAAATACAGGACAGAAAGCTGTCCCAAAGAGTTTTCTCGAGACAACGGGAGGCATTAGCGAAAAACGGGACATCTGGGATCCCTACTCTAGGCTCATTCCTTTAGTGTTGGCAATAATTCCTTCCACAAGATTCTCCCTTTTAGAGGGATGAAAAATTGTATGAAGAATAAAGATATATTACGAAATATGCAATTCATGAGGCAACCTTAAGGGTTGTCTCATGTTATAAACATGCTTTATATGAAATATACATAATATCTAAGGTATTGTTTACCTGATATTGTCAAAGTATTTCGCACGTTGTTGCTCTGTGAGGCACGTGCTCCCGGCCCGAGAGGCCTTTTATGTTACGGGTTTTTGGTTAGTTACGATTTAAAATTTTTTTATAACTAACCATAAACCCGTAACATAAAAGACCTCTCGGGCCAGGAGCACATGCCTCACAGAGCAACAATGTGCGAAATAATTTGACTATATCAGGTAAACAATACCTTAGGTATTATGTATATTGAATAAAAATATGTTGATAACTTTGATTCCAAAAATTGAAGCCAAGTTATTTTGACTCAACATTGGTAAGTTTTCTCAAATGCAGTTAAATTATTTTACTTATTCCATCAAACCGGGTCAATTTGCAAACATTTGTCACTAAATACTTTTTAAGGTTGGTCATATCAATACATTTTGTTTAATTTACGAACTTGCCCCATTCAAGTTTAGTGTTGGGGTGCATCTTGCATCTCACCATTCATGATCACTCCCTGTGTGGAACCTGTTCAGCATACTGTGGTCTTCAATGACAAATTTCTAGTTAAACATAATACAACCAATTTCGCTTGTCATTCCATTGGAATGCTTCCACGTCCATTTCCTATGTGGTTTTTTCTTGAAAAAGGAATTCATGATGAAAAACCTTTCAACCTCTGCAAACTCGACGAGAGTATTTCCATGCTGGTTTCTGTTCCCATGTCCGAATTTACCTATCAATGTTCCATTCTATTGCAGTTGCCTTTTTAGCACGTCTTTTGTAAAAAGATCGTGCTTCTGTTATCGGTTTGTCCGTCCGTCAGTCCGTCTGTACCCACGATATCTCAGCAACTATTAGTCCGATTTGAAAAATTCTTTTTTGCATTGGGAAACTTGAAATATGCAAATGATGATCCTTTATTTCCGTTTTTTTTATGATGCACAATTTCGCCGGTAGAGGGCGTAAATGCAGATGATGTCAAATTCAAAAATATGTTTTATTCCACATATTTGCTTCTAAACATCCGACTGAAAAAAAAATTATCTTTGGATTCCATTTAATTATGTCGAAGAATATTTTAGATATAGATACTTTTTCAAATTACGCATAGATTTTGCGCTAGGTGGCGTAAAATTAAATTACATTTTCTCCGATAACTCTTCTTCTAAAACTCCAATTTGAAATTTCTTTTCTTCAGCGGATACATCTCCTGATGGAAAATCTTTTGCATATAATTTCAAATTTTTGGTAAAGAATACTTTGGTCACCAGGGGGCATAAGAGTTAATTTTTGCTTTTGATGTATTTGCCATAAAATCTGAGCTTCTAAAATATCGATTGAAAAATTATTTTGTGGACTGATGCCACTTACATCGATAAACCTTTTCGGAATATTTTCTTCTTAAAATATTCCACAGCTTCTCCGCCAGGGGGCGTAGACGTACATTTTATTTTTGTCAATATCTCTACTTCTAGGAGTCCGATTTGAAAAATTCCTTCTTTGTTGGATAGTGTTTTCCGTGTGGCATGTTTTTCATATAATTTCAAAATTTTCAAGTAATTCATAGACTTTCCGCTAGGGGGCGTAGCTGTAAATTTCGTTTCCCCCTATATCTCTGCTTCTAAATCTCCGATTTGAAAAATTCTTTCTGCACCGGATACAGCTCATGATGGGAAATCATTTGCACATAATTTCTAACTTTTGTAAAAAAATAGTTTGGCCAACAGGGGGCGTAAATCTGAATTTCCACTTCAGTTGTATTTGCAGCAAAATATGAGCTTCTAAATTCTCGATTGAAAAAAACGTTGTTTGTTGACCGATACTACTCATGTCGACAAACCTTTTAGGAAAATTTTCTTCTTGAAAAAATGCATGGTTTCTACGCCAGGGGCGTAGATGTAAATCTTATTTTTGTCAATATCTCTACTTCTAGGAGTCAGATTTGAAAAATTCTTTCTTTGTTGGATAGTATTTTCCGTGTGTCATGTTTTTGATATAATTTCAAAATTTTCAAGTAATTCATAGACTTTCCGCTAGGGGGCGTAGCTGTAAATTTCGTTTCCCCCTATATCTCTGCTTCTAAATCTCCGATTTGAAAAATTCTTTCTGCACAGGATACAGCTCCTGGTGGGAAATCATTTGCACATAATTTCTAATTTTTGTAAAAAAATAGTTTGGCCACCAGGGGGTGTAAATCTTAATTTTTGCTTCTGTTGTATTTGCAGCAAAATATGAGCTTCTAAATTCTCGATTGAAAAAAACGTCGTTTGTTGACCGATACTACTCATGTCAACAAACCTTTAAGGAAAATTTTCGTCTTGAAAAAATGCATGGTTTCTACGCCAGGGCGTAGATGTATATCTTATGTTTGTCAATATCTCTACTTCTAAGAGTACGATTTCAAAAATTCCTTCTTTGTTGGATAGTGTTTCCGATGCGAAATGTTTTTCCTATAAATTCAAAATTTTCAAGTAAATCATACACTTTCCGCTAAGGGGCACAAAGGTAAATTGTGTTTTCTGTGTTATTTCTGCTCCTAAAGCTCTGATTTGAAAAATTCTTCCTGTATCGCATACAAGACCTGATGGAAAATATGTTTCGCATAATTTCTAATGTTTGGTAAAGAATGGTTTAGCCACCAGGGGTCATATGTGTTAATTTCTGCTTCTGAAGTATTTGTTGCAAAATCTGGGCTCCTGATAACTCGATTAATTTTTTTTTCTTCGACCAATACCGCTTATACGGATAAACCTTTTGAGAATACTTTCTTCCTAAAATAATGCATGGTTTTTCCACCAGGGGACGTAAAGTCACATCTTATTTTTGTCAATATCTCTGTTTCTAAGAGTTCAAAAGCTCATGATTCCGTTTACAGCAATATCTGAGAGATTAAAAACCCCTGATCGAAAATCTTCTTTCTTTGGTCAGATCTATTGTTTTCCATACCGGTTCCATTGACTTTGAATAGCTTTGATAAATTTTATTTGCGTCAGAACGGATTCAAAAGACGTGCTTATTACACCCGAAAATTCGGTGTCAACTTTCTTGTTTTGTTTATTTTTGTTTTACCCATCAACCATTATATCAATCCACTGTTAAATGAAGGTCTTCCAGAATTTCTTCCACAACGGTTGTCTTGAGCCAGTCTTCTCCATGTCACTCTGGCATGCAGCATGAAATGCCAACTGTTGGCTCTGTAAAGCCATCAACAGTAACAATGGCTTTGAAATCCTTTAATATTGATGATGTATACAGTATCACTAGTAATAGCATCTATGAAAATGCAAAGGTTCGTCTACTTGAGAATACAGCACCAATAAAAATTGGAAAGGAAGCGAACAAGGTGACACCGTACTGCTTAAACTCTTCATGCAAAATGTCTTTCAATCATAGCAAAATTATCAATGTATGCCACATTGCAAAATGTATTTCAATACTTGACTTGGGATAGATATATATATACACTGAAGAGCAATTGAATTAGAGATACCTGTCTAGTAACGTGTAGCACCACCTTTCACCCCGATGGCGGCGGCGATTCGTCTCAATAAGACACCAGAAGCGTTGGGAAGCCATACGGATCCACGACCCCTGAACAAGCTCCTGCAGTACACGAAGATTTGATGGAGGGGGTCAGAGCCTCGAACATCTCTCTCGATGGCATCCCAGATGTGCTCGATGGGATTGAGGTCAGGTGATCTAGCTGGCCAAGGAAGCGAGGTCACTTTGGTGGAGTGTTCATCCAACCATTCGGATACAATTCGGGCGCAATGGCATGATGCATTGTCTTGTTGCAGGATGAGGTCCCCAGTGGTATGTTGAAGACGCACAAACGAGAGCAAATGGTCATCCAGGATATCCCGGTAACGTTGACCTGTGAGGGACGATGTCACACGTACCAGGGGTCCCATTTCAGTCCATGTAAACAGTCCCCAGACGAGAATGCCACCCCCACCAGCTTGAAGAGTATCCTGCTGGCAAGAAGGATCCATCACTTCATGTGGTTTGACCCATACTCGTATCCTGCCATGTACCAACGTGAATCTCGACTTATCAGTCCAGGCAACATTTTTCCACATGTCTAGGATCCAGTGGCGATGTTCTCGCGCCCATGCTAATCTTTGCACCCTGTGATGTGCGGTCAGCAGCGGTACCCTCATGGGACGATGACTTCTGTACCCCCATAGCAAGGAGATGGTTCTGGATGATGTTGCTGCTTTCACGTTTTTGTGCACCAGCGTTAAATTGCCAAGTGATTTCTTGCACTGTGGCCCATCTATCGACTGTTACAATGCTAGCTAGCCGACGATGACCTCGCTCATCCACACACTGTTGTCCACGGCAGTTGGCCCTTGCAGAGATGGTTTTACAGGATTTGATGTACTCACGGTGCACCCGTGACACAGTGGCTCGTGAAAATCCCAGTGCCTGCACGACTTCCGAGATGGAGTGACCCATTCGTCGGGCCCCGACAATTTGTCCACAATCAAATGCGCTTAGATCCTTCGTCTTACCCATACCGAGTCCGACTCTTACTGATTCCTGTCGCATCACTCCTTATATTGTCGGATCGCTGCATACGTCATGTCGCTTCCGTTTACAGGGCCGCCCACAGCGCCACATTTGCATAACGCCAGCTGTCTCTAATTCAATTGTTCTTCAGTGTATATATATACACTATCTACCAACAAGTAATTGGACACCTGTGATAGCAAAGGAAAACGAAGTTTATTCACCTTCAACAGTTGGTGGAGCCTCCACGAGCGGCGATTACAGCTGCGACCCTCCAGGGCATACTCTCAACCAGGCGTTGTATGACGGCTAGCGGTATGTTCTTCCACTTGGCTTGGAGAAGACAGGTCAATTCCTTTACCAATTTCGGATGGTGGGGGCACCCCTAAAGTCGACGCTCCAACTCGTCCCAGAGGTGCTCGATAGGGTTAAGGTCTGGGCTCTGCGCAGGTCAGTCCATTCAATTAACCCCATTGTCACCATACCAAGTCATGGTGGACCTCGCAACA
Organism: Macrothele yani; assembly: GCA_039090855.1. Classification (NCBI taxonomy): domain Eukaryota; kingdom Metazoa; phylum Arthropoda; class Arachnida; order Araneae; family Macrothelidae; genus Macrothele; species Macrothele yani. The sequence continues at coordinate 64,609,924 of CM077006.1, forward strand.
TGACAGGTGGCAATGTCATCCTGAAAGTAACATGGGTCCACCCCGTAAAACTGCCACAACGTACGAAGCGCATGGTCATCCAAAATGATGCAGTAGGTCTCGGCGTTGAGTCTACCAGGAATTGCGACCAAGGGTCCCGTGCCATACCAGGAGAAACACCCCTAAAGCATAAATCCACTGCCGCCGAACTTCACAGCTGTCACAATACATTCCGGCAGGAGGCGTTCTCCAGGCAGACGCCAAACCCAGACCCTGCCATCCGAACGGTAGAGGGTGAACCTTGATTCGTCGCTCCAGAGAACCTGTTTTCACTGTTCAACGGTCCACTGTCGACGTTCTTTGCACCACGTTAGCCAAGCAGCGCTATCGGACTAGGTGATCAAAGGCTTGTGGGCGGCAGCACCTCCATGATAACCGAGCAGATGGGCTTCCTTACGGATGGTATTCATCGAAAGAACACTCCCGGATGCTTATTGAAACTCCTCGCAGATGTGGCCCATCGATTTGGTGTGGTTCTTCCGAATTTCTCTGGCCAGCACCCGTCAGTCTCTAACTCCCAGTTTTGTGGGTCTGCCGGGTCGGGGCACATTCCGACAGTCACCTCTCATCTTCCACTTGCCAAACACATAGGCAACTGTCAATTTTGGGTACTTCAACTCGCTGGATATGTCACGTACGGATCGGCCATTTCTATGATACCCGACGATTACACGTTTCTGGAAATCAGAGAGCTCCGAACTGCGTGGCATCTTGCATGCGACTGGTTGTGTTGTTGTTTTCCACACGATATTTAACGGCGGCAGCCGTGACGTGTATCAGGACAGCAGATATTGTCGATTGCAGGGGTGTCCAATTACTTGTTGGTAGATAGTGTATATACGTATATATACGGATAAACAAAATACATACATATTCAGGGCGATTGTAACCTCCTTCAACAAAACAAGAGGGGTGATAGCACACATCAAGACAAACAATATTTGCAATGGAACCTAGGGCTGCATTCCACTCCTAGTGCCAAAGAGCACGTTCGAAAAACGTGCAGCAGGCACAGAGAGTTCCAACCAGTGCATGAGAAGCAAAAGGTGCAAATCAGGTGTGCTGAACATGTGCGTAGACGATGAGGAGCAAACAATTAAAAATGCAGCCGAACTCGTTCAGCGATATTACCATGCGAACATCACATGAGAATTGATGTATTCGTGAAGGGCATAGAGGACTACACATACGGCATATCCTGGGCGGTGGACCTGTGGTTTGCCCTCCACACTCCCCGGACTTTAATCCACTGGATTTCTTCTTCTGGGGTTACTTGAAAACATTAGTGTACGAGACACCTGTGGATGCCCTGGAAGATCTCGTCGTGCAAATCGTTGTTGCTGCGGACAAGATCAACACCACACCGGGAGTCCACAAGAGCGTGCGACAGTACTTCATTTGCCGGTGTGGGCTGTACAACGCCGCCCTTTGACGCCAGTTTGAGCAGCTCCTTTGAGTCTTTCTCTGATGCGATTGGAATTGTGCAACTCATAAATTAGGTATGTCTCTTAGTTTTCACTGTTGAAGACTCAACGTGGGTACGTAACTTTACTCTTTTTCTGGCACTACGAGTGGAATGCGGCCCTTCCATTGAAAATATTGTTCATCTTAATGTGTACTATCACCCCTCTTGTTTTGTTGAAGGAATTTACAATCACCCTGTATCAAAATTCTGCTGACAAAATGGAAGGGAAAGTCAGGTGAACGGAAACAAACAAAAATCACATAGGAACATATCGACACAAACACCATCCGGAGGCACTAGAGGGCATTATTAATGAGGCTATGAGGTGAGCAGAGCGAGCCTGTGTCAGTTGAGCTGTGAATTGTGCACAAGTAACATGCAACGTCACACGTACCACGAACTCGTCGATATGCATCTAACGTATGGCGCTGCTAACTGCAACAAACGAGCGGCAGTTCGCCTTTATCAGGAGAGATTTCCCAACAGATGAGTACCTAGTCGTGCAACTTATGTCACGTTGCATTAGTGATTGTGCAAAACAGGTACCTTCACTGCACACAGGCGGGATTGTGGCCGTGGCTGATCAACGTGGACACCTGCCATCGAAGAATGTGTCCTCCACGAAATGGAACGGAATCCGGGGACAAGTACTCAAGTGCTGTCGCATAACATTCATGTCCCTTAATCCACCGTCTGGCACATATTACATCATGAAGGCCTACATCTCTTTCATCTGCAACGTCTCCAGGCAGCGGAGCCCGGTGATTACAGGCAGCGTGTTGATTTTGCACAGTGGTTTTTACAGCAAAGTGCGGCAGACCAAACTTCCCTGCAACTGTTCTCTTCAGTGATGAGGCTGCTTTCTCACTAGAGGGTGTCATGAATGTTCACAACGTGCACGTGTTGGCGCATGATAACCCGCATGTTACACGGACACATGCCTCTCAACGACGATTTACCATTAACGTTTGGGCCAGCATTGTTGGAGACTGTTTGCTTGGGCCGTACATTCTACCTGAAAGACTTAATGGACGCACGTATCTAACGTTCTTGCAGGAGGTTCTGCCAGAAATGCTGGATACTGTTCCTGTCTCTGCGTCGCCACGTGTGGTTTTAGAAGATGAAGCTCTCCCACATTTTAGCAGAGATACAAACATCTGCAGACCACCTTTCCCGGGCGCTGGATTGGTCGTGGTGGACCGATCGCATGACCACCCGATTTGTCACCCATAGACTTTTTCTTATGGGGTTATCTTAAAGGGCTTGTATACGAAACTCCTGTTGCCTCCGACAAAGACTTAGCAGGAAGAGTTGTTGCGGCAGCTGGATGTCTCTGGGATACGCCACGCATGTTTGAGAATGTGCGCCAATCGATGAAGTGTCATTGTCATGCGTGTGTCAGTGCAGCTGAATGAAACTTTGAACACCTCCTGTAAAACTGTCCGTACCACCGTTGGCCTGTCATGTGTAAGTACAGTGTAAATAAAATGTTGTCGCCTGTTTCTTGCTTGTTGTCCCTGTATTATGTACTATCTATTTTGGGATTTTGGGGGATATATAGCGCCTCCAGATGGTGTTTGCGTCGATATGTTTCCTGTGATTTTTGTTTGTTTTCGTACGCCTGACTTTCCCTTCCATTTTGTCAGCGGAAATTTGAATCACCCTGAATATAAAAATACTTGAGATGGGATATATATATATACATAAAAATGGATCAAAAAATACATACATTTTCTTTAAATATTTGTTTTAATTTCGTATGGCAACTTTTTTGCTAGCACTTTGTGATTTTGCTATATACTTTATATTTATAATCTCTCACGTCTAAATGCTTCTCTAAACAAGGCTAAAACAAATAAGTACTAACAGGGGTTGCAGAAATGGTAAATATTAAAATGATCACATATTTTGTGCATGCTGACAGGATTCAGATGTGTATCTGCAAAATCTGTAGCAGACTAAAATGAAGAAATTCAAACATACATATGTTTTATGGTTGCAAAACCTGACTTTGAACATGTGAATTAAACAAGATAACCCCAAAAAAGAAATATGACTACTATATACATAGACCTCAGATTAAAAAAGAAAAATTATTGCACTATATGGTAGAAGATACTCCAAGTTAAAGCTGAGGAATTTATGTAAATGCTAACTGCAGTTAACAACTGTGTTTTATGATAGTACAATGGACTAATACAAAAATGAAAGAAGTGCATAAATATATATACCTCTGCGTGTTTGTGTTCAACCCACTAAATGGAAAGACATTGTAATTTTTTTATTGGGAGAAGGGGAGATGTTGAGAAAATTTGGCACAGTATGTTGGAAGGATATTGGGGATATGTGGATAAATCCCTGCTGTTCCTCATCAAATATTGGCATGTAATTGTGCAATATCAAGTACTAGTGATTTCCAGTTTACTCTTCCTGTATGAGTTGGTGAAAAACGCTGGTGGGAAACAATTTCCAGAAATTTTCCAGTGCCCAGTTTTTTTAAATGGAAAAACGGATAAAAAAAAAAAAGTAGGTAACATAGTGCAGAAATCATTAATTTACTGCACTGGCATCTTCAGCGTAAAAAAAATGTGGTCAGTAAGAGGCAAATCAGTTGTGATACACTCAGCTGTATAACTTTGTTACGTATAAAATATTTATTTAGTATGCATATCTTGGAGAATACTAGCGGATAATGCTTACCTTGGCATTCCTTTCTAGCGACGGGGACATTTCACGCACGTGTTTTCCGGTCTTTGTTGAGGTTATTGTCCTAAAGTCCGTTGTATGCGATGACTGGCTTTACTTCTCACACTTTTCGCTGGGTATACTCATTGGATCTTTGCTTTAGGATTCCAAACATCAATTTTTACCGTTCTTTATACTCGAAATTTTCGCCCATACTCTGGGCATCTTCAGGAGCGTGGCGACTTTACCACCGATGTTCGTGGCTAACTTCGCGCTAATGGAGTCCGATACTCTTTGTTGCCATTCGTCGGAAAAACTTTCCTGGATATATTTCGTTAACAAGCCCGGCTGGCGCCATCTATGTTTAGTTAAGACCACTTTTTTTTTTTTTTTTTTTTTTAATTTTTTTAATTTCTTCTCCTATCCATTTATTAATTAGCTTGCTCGGGTACCCATACTCTTGTGATATTTTCGAGATAAACTCTAGCTCTTGATTTTTAGCCTACATGAGAGTAAAAAGCATATGACTCCGAGGAAAGAAGGCCAAGAAGTGCACACCCAAAGGAAGATGAGAAATAAAAAATTGAAATACATTGGAGCTTTCCCATACCTGGAAGGAGTGAGTAAAGAAATCAATAGGCACTGTGCTAAATATGACTTACAACTAGGAAGCTCAGTGCACACCGTGAAAAGTATGACAGTCAACAAAAAAACAGAGGAAAAAATGCTAGAAGAATCAGGAACCTACGAAATTCCAATAGCACACATACCCCCAATATCGTACATTGGAAGTACGAAAAACAGATTAAAAAAAGACTTAAACAACACATATCTAACTGGCAAAAAAAGAAGCCAAAACGGCTTTAGTGCAATTCTGCTTGGAAAACCGGACATTCCCAAAGTTCGATGAAATTAAAATGCTAAAAAAGAATAAAAAATCGGAAAGGCAAATGAGGAGGGAAGAAGCAATATTTATCTACAAAAATAAAGCAAGGGTATGTAACCAGAACGACCCTAGCACATTATCGGGCCTGTGGAAAGAACTAATAAGACAAGAAAAACAACAACAAAAGAAAAACAGGCAAAAAGACAAGAAAACCAGGATAGGAGAAGAAATTAAAAAAATTAAAAAAAAAAAAAAAAAAAAAAGTGGTCTTAACTAAACATAGATGGCGCCAGCCGGGCTTGTTAACGAAATATATCCAGGAAAGTTTTTCCGACGAATGGCAACAAGGAGTATCGGACTCCATTAGCGCGAAGTTAGCCACGAACATCGGTGGTAAAGTCGCCACGCTCCTGAAGATGCCCAGAGTATGGGCGAAAATTTCGAGTATAAAGAACGGTAAAAATTGATGTTTGGAATCCTAAAGCAAAGATCCAATGAGTATACCCAGCGAAAAGTGTGAGAAGTAAAGCCAGTCATCGCATACAACGGACTTTAGGACAATAACCTCAACAAAGACCGGAAAACATGTGCGTGAAATGTCCCTGTCGCTAGAAAGGAATGCCAAGGTAAGCATTATCCGCTAGTTTTCTGTACAAGTTACTTTGAAATATCGCACGTAAAAGAGAATAGTACAATAATTAGAGCTATATAATAGTCAGAATTAGAACTACGAAGTGGAATTGATCTTGGAGAATATTTGCAAATCTTTCTATTACTGTGTGGGTCATCAAAATTTTTGGCAAATTCTGCATCAGATTTTAAAATAAATATACTTTTTGATAATAACTAATTACATATTATGATTTCTTAAAATAACTTACTAAATATAAAATCATTTGCATTTCTAATGAAATGATAAGTATTTGATATGTTTTCATTGTTCTGTAATTGAAACATTCCATTCTTTCAGTTGCTTTTTTAGCGATGGATCCCATCTGATCTCTTTTCATATTAATTAAAAACTGCTGGTTAATTAAATACTTAAAAAACTGCGCTGAAGTTAATTAAATATTTGAAAACTGCTAAAGTTAATTAAATATGTTTGCTTTGTGAGCAACCAAGAACATGTTTTTGATATTGTTTTTCTGTCAGCGATGTTGCAGCTTCTCCGATTTCACTGCCACAGTCCTGAAAGAAATTCATCTCACCTTTTCATTTAAGTGAAAGATGGGGTGAATACTTGTCAGTTATTAGAGCATGAAAGCAAAGATGATTCTGAGGCAGAAGTAGATGATGTCACAGTGAGAGATGGAAGTACAGGTGGGATACCAAGGGAAGAGGTGTGTAAAGCTCTAAAATCTCTTCAGAATGGTAAGGCTCCTGGATTGGATGGCATAACTGCTGAGATGCTAAAACATGGTGACTTTGTAATTGACTAGTTAACTGAAATTTTCCAGTTGTGCTGGAAGTTAGAAATGGTCCCTCAGGACTGGAGAGATGCTATCATTGTTCCCTTGTATGAGAAAAAGGGTGATACGACTAAATGCAAGAACTTTCATGGTATCAATTTGCTGAGTGTGCCAAGGAAAGTATTTGGAAAGACTGTTGATGATAAGGTACGGGTATTACATCAGAGAAAGTGTGGGATGTGCAGTTGTTTTATGCCTGGCTGCACTAACCAAATTTTTGCATTACATTTGATGATTGAAAAGTATCTGTCTGTTGGTAAGAAAGTTTTTGCTGCCTTCATTGACTTAGAGAAAGCTTATGATCGAGTAAACAGGACTCTTCTGTGGAAGTACTGAGTAAATATGGTATAACTGAGAATCTACTTTATTTTTTTTTTTTTTGATTGGAGGTTTAACGACCACCGTGAGCAACTCAATGGGCTATAAGCAGTCGCCCGTCCCTAATTTAGGGTCACTGGTTCCAGGGAAGGGAGAGATCCAGTGCCGTAAGACAAACACAACATCCATGCCTCACCGGGATTCGAACCCGGACCCCGTTCAGACGAATGATCAGAGGACATCGCTTAGACCACTGCGCCACCGGGCGGCGAATCTACTTTAAGGTGACCAGGCGTCCAAATTTTAGCGGTACAGTCCCACTTTTCAGCTCAATGCCCCACTGTCCACACAAAGTCTTGGGAAACAGTAAAATGTCCCACTTTTGTAAAATTGTCCTCGATCAAGTCCCACTTTTTAATAATTGCCTATTGTTAAATCTTAAATATTTACTAATTTATTAAAAAGTTTCTGTTGTTCTTCAATTCGATGTTCAAGCTTTGCCCAACTAATGACCAACTCTCACGTCATCTATCAGTCACTCAGTTTCGTAGTTTTACGGTAGAGGGCAGCAGGAAATATCAAACTTAATCCTAGCACTGGAGGCAGTTACCTAATGGCTAACTGACTGCAACCATTACCATTTCAGAGATTTTACATACAACATACTTACATGCTCATGCTCAAATCCTCTTTCTGGCTTCAGTCTTTCATAAAAATCAATTGTGTTTGCGGTTTGCTAGATCTCTAAAAATTCTGAAATGCCGAAATGAAAGTGTGTTTTCAATTCTGGACTGCAAGAAAAGTATCCTTACATAAAGAAAGCTGTCACAGACAGTGATGTGTACTGTGAAAAATGTCTGGCCTCATTTTCAATCGGTTATGGCGGTTTGACTGATATAGAAAAGCATCTTCAAACTAAAAAGCATCAGATGAAGAACATAAATGCTTCTTCAAGTACAAATATTAATGCATTTTTTAAGGCCAAAACTCCTAGCACCAAAGATTTGGAAATCTCGGTTGCAGAAGGCTTATGGACCTACCATACAATTCAAGAAAACCACAGTCTCAGATCAAACGACTGTTCCTCAAAAATTATTCAAACATGCTTTGAAAAAAAATTTAGATGCGCTCGGACCAAATCAGAAGCTATTGTGAAAAATGTTTTTGCACCATTTGCATTAAAAGAATTGGGCGAACAGTTAAAAGAAGCACATTGTTGCACAATATTAACTGATGCTTCAAACCATGGATCTGAGAAGCTGTACTAGTACTAGTAAGATTACTAGTAAATTTTTTGTACTAGTAAGATTTTTTGATCCATATGACAGTGTAGTTGTTAAAATTTTAGAACTTAAATCTCAAGCAGGCGAAACGTCAGACATTATTACGCAATACCTTATTGATGTTATAGAGTGTGATAAATTGAATACAAAGGTAGCAGCTTTTTGTGGGGATAATACCAATTCCAATTTTGGTGGAGTCAAAAGATGTGGAGTAAATAATGTGTTTCATAAATTAGGCTCTTATTTGAACCGAGACATACAGGGTGTCCCACAAATGACCCTGACTTTAAAATGAAATAACTCGGAAACAGAGATCAATAGAAGAATGAAACAAGTGGTATGTTTATTTTGAATGCCGTAAAAAGCTGATACAGAAGTTTCAAAATTACTTACAAATGTTGCCGACAGGTGGCGATGTACGCTTTAGCCGCAGTAGGGCGTCCGAGAAATAGTCTATAAACTATCCTTTGCAAGCAGTCGTTGCAATCACATGACAATCAATTCAAAATGTGCACCTTTCGCAGCACAGAGCTGGCGCAAACGAAGAATGAAATTTTCATTCACCCTCTGTAGTGTGTCAACGGAAATGGACGCACATACCTCACCGATCAGCTCTTCGAGCTCGTCCAGTGTTGCAGAATTGTTCTGGAAAACAGTGTCCTTCAATGTGCCCCATAAAAAGTAGTCGCAGGGGGTACGATCGGGTGAGAATGGAGGCCAATCCATGCCTGTTCCAGTAAATGTGGAATAGTTCAAAACAATGACTCTATTCCCGAAGTATTCCTCAAGAAAGGCAAAAACCGCTGAGGCATGGTGTGATCGGGCCCCCATCTTGCATAAACCACGAAGTCCCTGATACTCGAGTACCAGAAAAACACGTTGCTCCACAGAATACACGACTTCATCCACTTCCTTCAGTACGTTAACCTCCTTTCACGTTTTTACAGCGAAACTGTCCGAAGACTGATTGCTCTGTGCTTCCCACCATTATTTATAGGACCGCACTGCGAATACAGCGTCACCTTTCAGCAACATTTGTAAGTAATTTTGAAACTTCTGTATCAGATTTTTAAGGCTTTTCAAATAAACATACCACTTGTTTTATTCTTCTATTGATCTCCGTTTCCAAGTTATTTCATTTTAAAATCAGGGAGTCCTTTGTGGGATACCCTGTAGTAGGAATTGGTTGTGCAGCACACATTTTTCATAATGCTGTGCAGTCTGCTACTGATTGCTTGCCCATTGACGTTGAAACTATAGTGGTAAAAAAGTTTCATATTTTATATATATATACTGTCAGGGTAGAGCAACTGAAAGATTTTTGTGATTTTGCAGAAGTCGAATATAAGAAACTTCTAGGCTATAGCAAGACAAGGTGGCTGGCGTTATTGCCAGCAATTGAACGCATTATTCAAATCTATCCAAGGCTCAAATCTTACTTTTTGAGCCTGGATAAGTATCCAAGTATTTTGAGTAATTTTTTTGAAAACCCATGCTTTGAGCTTTGGCTAAATTTTGTGCACAGCCAGGCTGCTACATTTCATCAAAGTATTAAAAACGTTGAGGGGCATACTTTTTCTGCGGTTGATGTGAAAAGAAGAATTGACGAGTTAAAACAAACCCTTTTATCAAAGAAACCAGACATTTTTATTCCATATTCTGTCAGAGTACAACTAAAGCAACTCCAGGAGGATGGTTTGGTTGATGAACCAGCCATATTAAAGAATGTGGTGGATTTCTATGAGACATCTGTCCACTATCTGGATCAGTGGGATGGACATTTTAAAGACTTAGAATGTTTGCAGTGGGCTTCGTTAAGCTGTGTACCTTCCTGGTCAGATGTGCACAAACGATGAACTACCGTACATACTCGTGTATAGGTCGACTTTTTTTAATGAAATATTTAGGTCGATATTAGGGGGTCGAACTATACACAGAAAATATTTCTGATAGGTTGAAAACCAAAATTTTGATGCCTTATGGAAATGCGCATCAGTTCATTTGCAGTTGTATATTTAGCCATTTTCCGGGTGTTACTGGTACAGAAGAAAGTTATTGCTAAGAATTTTTTTTATTTTATATGTACGAGTTTTTTTGTTTTGTTTTTTTTATATTCACTAGTAGAAAAACTCATTTTGCAAGGTCCGTTTTAGATCTGTCGATATGGCCTTGACTGCCCCGCTGGTAAATCACCCAGAGGAAAGAGGTGAACGCATCAGCCAGTAGCTTAATTTGCACCGTGCCATGACCTGTGACCCGTGCTGAATTTTCTTTGGGGGTTGAAGAGGGAAAACAACAGACTATTGGAAAAGGATACCTCTGCCCCTGCTTAGCGACGGCAGAGAAGAGATGCTTTACAACCTACAGAACAGCAGTAACTTGATCAATGCATCCTGAAAACGAAAGTGTTTAAACTTGACCGATCGCTCAGAATAACATTGCCACTGATAGTAAAAAGTGCATTAGTTTAACAACCTATTTACATTTGTTATTAAATTGAGTGTGTCTCGGTTCTAAAAGTCAAACAAACAGTAACCTTTTCTTAAGACTAAGAGCGAGCAAAAAGGATTGCATCTTTACGGAATGGGGTGATGTTTGGTTTTGACACTAAAGCGGATTGTTTGTCACAAACACGGTGGAGAGGGGGGATGAAACTCGGAAGTATATAAACGACCTCTCTGTCAATCACCCAGTCGTCCAGCTCAGCAGTTGACCGACAGCTGCTACGCCTGCACAGGGTAGTGGGAGAAAATTTTATAGAACAAATTTTCAATTTTTTAAATAGCTGCGTGCAAATTTTACAGTGTCAACAATACATCAAAAAAAAATGCATGTTAAATTTTGAAGAGAAACTTCACACATTTATGAAGAGAAAAGTTACACATTTATTTTTTACGGCATGCATATTCTTTACGGGATAAAAAATATATCAGGTTGAAAAAATATTGTTACGTGTGTTGCCCATCATCGTCATATATCAGGTTGACATCAAGACCTATTTACGGTTTCCAAATATGTTTCAGGAAGTGTTTTTTTTGTTTTTTTTTTTTAAATAACGATGTGCCTTACGAAGTTTGGTAAATGCATCACGATTTGTTTGCTGTAGGAGCAAATGCTTTACTCTAAATGAATGAAGTAACTGCAGAAAACTCGCTTGCAAAAAGTGGAAGAAAGGCTGGGGGGAGGGGGCAATGTGCAAAAGTGGGTTCATATACTGTTAAAGTGTGTAACCTTTTCCTGAAAACTCTCTAACCAGAGTGGTGAGCCCTATCATCTTCCCAGAATTGTGCCTCAATTCCACCCGCATTTTGCGGGAAACTGCCGCAAGCAACATTCATTGCGAGAGCCAGCTACAACAATAAATAGTAGGTTCACATTTCCGTATCCTTGGAAAAGATTTTTTTTTTCTTTTTTTAATACACAAGATAGGTAGGTATACAAAAACTGCAGATATTCACATAAAAATCGGGGGGTCGACTATACACGAAATATACAAAAACTGCAAATATTCAGATAAAAATCGGGGGCTCGACACATACACAAAGATATACAGTATTACGGTTTGTGTCAGGAAAGGCCTTTTTCGACATAAAATTTGAGACTGAATTGTATCATGAATTTGTATGTGTTGCAAACTATGCAAATGAAGAGAAAATAACAGAGTGGAATTCTGACAATATATCAACGGAGCAACGTTGGGAGGAAATATTTAAGATCTTTAAGCAGAAGAACATTGACCACAAATATATTTCACAAATTATTCAATACATTCTGTGTTTACCTGGTACAAATGCCCCTGGGGAACGCATTTTCTCACATGTCAATAAATTCTGGACATCAGAGAAAACTCAGCTCCAGATAACAACTCTTAAATATTTGCTCATTACTAAAGTAAATTTTAGAAGTTCTTGCCATGAGTTTCATGAACTCCTTAAAAGCAAAAAGGAAGTACTGGAAAAAATTGCATCTGAAGAGAAATACGAGAAGTCAGTGAAATAATTGATCCTGTAGTAAGTAAACATCTAGGTTTTTATATGAATATAAAAATAAAGTATTTTAACAAACAAGTATTTTTAACAACAAATATAAGTTATATAATATAGCATTACATAAAGTGATAGCATGGTTCTGGTCAGTCACAAGCACACCAGTCATTTTGCAAATAAAACAAATAAAAATATACACTGTTTCTTTGAGAGGGCTTGAGCCCCAAAAAATTGGCTTAACGATTCCACTGCACGTGCCCGTCTCACTTTTTTATCCAAGAAAAATGGTCACATTAATCTACTTAATAGTGTGAAAGCAATGTATACTGGCAGTAGAGCATGTGTATGGGTAAATGGTGTTGTATTGAAATGGTTTTCTATTGGAGCAAGAATCAGACAAGGTTATGTAATGTCACCATGGCTGTTTAATATATTTATAGATGCATGCATGATGCCAAAGTGGACAATACTGGTTTATGGTTTGGTAATGTCTGTGTGTGAAGACTGCTATATGCTGATGACACAGTCCTGTTGGCAGAGAGCGAAAGCGAGTTGCAGAGTATGCCGGCCGGGATGTACGAAGTTTGTATGAATTTCAAACTGAGTATAAATAAGGTAAAAACTACAGTTATGGTTTTTTGAACAAGGAACTGTTAGTACTGAATGCAGGATAGGTCTAAATGGCACTGTTATTGATCAGGTAAACAAGTTGTGTATTTGAGAAGCATGTTTGACAAAGAGAACAAATTAGATTGTGACAAGTGAATTCTTCAAGTCATAGCTGCTTTAGGAGGACTTCATAGGAATGATGGGTTCTCAAGAAAGTCCCAAATGGCTGTATATGAAAGTGTAATTATTCCTACTATGATGCATAGCAGCGAAATCTCGGTTCTGCAGAAAATGCATAAGAGTTGTTTGTGTGCTAGGGAGATGCATTACTTACAGGAAGGTTGTGGAAAGACACACTCTGATCATGTGAGGAATGAAGATGTGTTGCAGATGTGTAATGTGAGGCAAAATGTTGTAAGGTGGAGACTAATATTCTTAGATGGTTTGCCCATGTTGAAAGAATGAGTGATGAGATGCTTACTAAGAGAATTTATTCAGCCTAGCCCAAGTGGCAGGAAAGAACGGTAGAGGAAGGCCAAGGAAATCATGGGAGGCCCAGATTCAAAAATGTCTGCATGAGGAAAAGATAATGAGTATGAAGTACAAAAGGTCTTGTGTGTGGTGTGTGATGAATGTCAATGAAGCTTGAGCTGGGTGTTGAGATTGCTGTAATTAGAAACGCTTGATACAGCAACAGTGAAGTCTTTCGATGAGGAGCTAACCTCTGAATATCAGACAACAGCTTAGGGATATGTATGTATGTTTTCATATTTAAGCTCTCTTTGCTTACTTTGAGGGCACTAATGTGATCAGGTACATCTGTTTTAGCTTGCATGTTATGAATCAAAAGTGTTTCATTTTTGAGATCATTCAAAATACAGAGCAGGCATGTTTTTCACTTGTGCCAAATTGTCAGCATGTTTGAAAGACATTCTGGACACCTGGTTGTTTCCCCCAGAAGTTTCTTTGAATGAGCAATCACTTGATTTCAAGGAAGAAACTTTAAATAATGTTTTTAGTCCTATGAATTAAATTTCTCATACAATTGACATTTTTCTTATTAAAACTAATCCAAAGCTAGGTTGGTTAAAATTTACATGTTGTTTTTTTGTTTTCCTTAGCCAAATTGTTAGATGAACTCATTTCTGAGAAGCTCAGACATGGCCTGGATTCTATCACTGTTAAGCTTCTGTGAGAAACTCTCTGGGGCATGACTTTCTGTGAACAGATCCAGAATTTGTTTTGCAGGCTGCTTCAGATAAAACTTTGCCTATTGATTTTAATTTCTCAACTGCGTTAAATGTGTTATTTTCCTGGGATCTATTTAAATCATATTTTGTAAAAATTATATCTTTTGATAAGTTTTTCTGATGCTCAGGAAGAAATCACCTGTCAAAGAACTTGTTTTAACACATTTTGGATCTGTTCACAAATTCTAAAAACTATCAAAACATTTGGGTAACAAGTTTTTTAGGGTGTTCATGTGTAAGAAGTTGTTGGCTCAGCATTGCTTCTATGAATTGAGTTCTGGAGATAAAACCAAAAACTGATGAAATAAATCAATTCTCTAAGTACCTGTGAAATGACCTCTGCGAAACCTCAACTAAATGGGTAGTAAAAGTTTGCTTGTCAAACTGCTTCTGCTCGGTTTCTCACATTAACATGCATTAAATGTGTACATCTACAATTTTGTCTTGTTTTTCCTGGATGAAATATCTGAAGATCTGTGCAAGTCACCAGATTTTATTGAAATGATAGCTTCAGATAAGTTCTCAAAGCTTCTATGATAGGTGCACTGAAAAAGAAAAATTGGCATCTGTTCTGCTCATTGAAAACAAATTAGAAAATCTATGAAAACAAATTAGAAAATCATTAAAAAAATTTAAGTACATCTAAATTAGCAATGCTAGGGAAATTCTAAAAATTGATTCTCAAATGAATGAGCTCAACAAAACTGAGATTCACGGATAGATCAACAAACTTTCTTGGATGCATGGCCAAGCTGATTCAGCTCAATTTCTCAAGTCAAAATGCATTAAATGTGTGCCTATGTATACATATTTGTGTTGTTTTCCTAGATAAAATATTTGAGCATGTATCTAAATCATGTTTTGTTAAGATTATACCTTTTTTATAATTTTCCTAAACTTCTGTGATAGGAGCACTTGGAAAGAAATAGCTTAAGTTTTCCAGGACGGCTCCAACAGTACAGCCAAATTGCTCCCATGAATGGGTTCTGCATCAAGCATCTGTTCAAATGATTTCAGAAAGAGCAAATCTGAAATCATGGATATGCTTTCTAGGAGTTTCTTCAAGTCTGCTGGAGCCCAGTTTCTCAAATAGCATTAAATGTGTATACAAAGTTGTTTTCCTGGATGATCTGTATGAAAGGTCTGTCAAGTTATCAAATTTCTGAAGGTCGATCGAAGCTCCATTTTGTACAAAAGATAGCTTTTAATAAGTTTTCTAAGCTTCTGTGAGGCACTAAGAGAGAAATGTGCTTCCAATAACTCTAGGATGTACCTTCAGTTTGTTTATATTGGCACCCATAGCTTAGTTTTCAGCAGGGGGCAAATTATGACCACAAATAAACACCATAAGCAAATTTCCACCATGCATTTTTCAAAAGATCTTTATCTGGAAATGAATAGCCACTGCAAAGGATGACTTTCCATGCGGTATGTACGCTGTTCTCCAATATGCATGCGAAATTTCATTACTTTCTATTGTAAATTTCCACTTTCTTTACTAGAAATTCCTTTTTTTTTTTATACTGCAAATACACGAATCCAGAAGTTCTACAAAATAATTAGCAATCAGCATTTGTGTTATCTTAAAAATCTGTGCAGTACCTTCTAAGAACAGAACCTAATTTATAAGAGAAGGAGGGCAAATGTCCCTTCTTGCTCTTCTACATGGGCACTCATGTCTAAAACCAAGATCACAATTGGGAAGAGACCTTGTATGAGCTAGTTTTGAGTTTCCACTCATTTAAGTATTCAGCAAATCAGATTATGTATTCAGCAAAAATTTATACACAGGCGAGTAAAAAAATGTTCCTGTGGCAATCAGATTTGGTGGATTTCCCCAATCAACAAATCTGAACTAAAATGTTTGCCTTGCTTTCATCAAACTTTTTTGAGGAGTTTCTGTGAATGAAGTAACAGCAGCAGTCTCCTATATTTTTCAGTTCCAATAAGATCCTTCATGCCATATTTTTTTTTCTTTACTCTGAACAGTAATTTATAAAACTGGAGGGAGAGCCCTGAGCCAGGGTCAATTGATCGAGAGAGGGGGAAACAAAACATTCTGGGGGAAGGTTCTAGAAACCGTAAAAACTGCTCAAGTTAATTCAAAACAACAGTTGTAGTGAATGGCATTCTTGTGACACTGTGAGAGAAACACTCTTCAAAACTAGAGCAAGAGATTTTCTTTAACAAATTTCTAAAAACTGGATACATAATATATTGTATATATTCAAGACTTTCACAGCAAAAGCATTACTGTGCAATATCATCGCCAAATGATTGAAAAATGGATATTCCGACACTCATACGGGTTCAGAGAAAGCCCACTTGGAGGAACCACTGAAAATATTATGTACACTTCAATTTTGTTGTCTAAAAATGCGACCTTAGGATGAAAACACCCTAGCGAAAAATGTTGAGATTCTGTGGGTCTGATCCAGGGGCAGCATCAGGGATGATGAGCCATGGCTCACACATGTGCCCACCCAGAAAAATTTGATGCTGAAAAAACTGAACTTTGTACACTACTCTAATATAGAGTCTATGTTTCACGACTAAAACAAGCAAGGTCTTTTATGGGGGCTAAAACCCAGAAAGCTAAGGCACAGCGCACTCGTGCTGAGAATCTGACACCTGCGAATATTCATCAGTGACAACACTAAGAATCAGCATTCGCCTTTGAATTCATACAGCGCAGAGGTGGGGTATGGGAATGCTGAGTTAGAAAGGTGGAAATGGAGTTACAGGTCAGACGGCACAGCAATTTTTTTCAGGAGCAGTGCTGGTCAAAGGTGGCTAAATTGACTGATACTGTACACTGTGCTTGATATTTTAGCAGCTGTTTAAGCAGATCTTTCTGTTGAGTAAGTTACTCCGTGTCCGGTGTACAATTTGTCTGTGGTGTCGTCCTATGTTTAACGTATTTAATAATGGCTGATTTGCCAAGGCATACAGGTACTATTAGTGCGTATTTTTCAAATGGTTTGGAAGGAATAAAAAGAAATTCAAAGCAAACACACTGGGGTATAAGTGCAGAAAACTGAGCATAAACTAATAACTGATGACAATGAGTAACACATTAATTCACTGGTTGTAGACAATGGTACACACGATGTCTCTGATGAAATATATTGTGAAGTTAGTAATGACAGCAGTAATTCTTTTGGAAATGAGTGCGATGACAGTGTTGCGAAACCATGTGACATACCATACGGAGGGCCCGAAACAACCCAGCTTAAAAAAACTTTCCTATGAAAATATTCAGTGCAAGAAACAGAAACTTCCAACATGCAAGGTACACAGTTTACCCATGGGTGGAAACTGACTCGGTATAGGTATAACTTCGCACGTTGGATTTCCGTGGGGATTCCGTGAAAGTGAATGAAAACTGAAGTACCTAGTCTTATTCTACCTAATAAAATAAAATGCAGTTTATATTACTTGCCTTGGTTTTTGTTATATGAGGTTAGTACTTTTCCATAGATACTTTAATGTAATTCAAAAAACATGGCACACCCAAATATCTGCCGACCCCACCAAAACAAAAAAAGAAATCTGGCGCCCACACTGGCCTGATCGCTTAAACTCTCTCTCGACACGGACTGTTTTTTTTTTTTTTGATTGGAGGTTTAACGACCACCGTGAGCAACTCAATGGGCTATAAGCAGTCGCCTGTCCCTAATTTAGGGTCACTGGTTCCAGGGAAGGGAGAGAGCCAGTGCCGTAAGACAAACACAACATCCATGCCTCACCGGGATTCGAACCCGGACCCCGTTCGGACGAATGATCAGAGGCCATCGCTTAGACCACTGCGCCACCGGAGCGGCAAGTCCTCTTTCGGAGCATATGCTTATACACACAGGTAAAGAGTCTTACCAACGTGATGTATGTTCCAAGAAATTTACCGGAAAAAAGTGATCTTTCGAAGCGTTTACTCATTCACACGGATGAAAAGCCTCACCAATGCGATGTATGCTCTAAACGATTTATTCGGGAAAATGAACATTCGAAGGCCTCCCCGGTGGCGCCGTGGTCTAAGCGATGGCCTATGATCATTCGTCCGAAAGGGGTCTGGGTTCGAATTCCGGTCAGGCATGGATGTTGTGTTTGTCTTGCGGCACTGGCTCTCTCCCTTCCTTGGAACCAGTGATCCTTAATTGGGGACGGCGACTGCTTATATCCCATTGAGTTGCTCACGGTGGTCGTTAAACCTCCAATCAAAAAAAAAAAAAAAAAAGAAGAAGAACATTCGAAGCATTTACCCACACAACCAGCGACGCATAATGCACGTCTATATTACATATTACATCCAACTGGGGCCGTAGACGTCATGGATAAAATATAGATGTTTAGTGGACGTCTATGTATAAACATCCATTGGGCCGCCCCGGTGGCGCAGTGGTCTAAGGCGCTGGCCTCTGATCATTCGCCCATAAGGGGTCCGGGTTCGAATCCCGGTCAGGCATGGATGTTGTGTTTGTCTTACGGCGCTGGCTCTCTCCATTCCCTGGAACCAGTGACCCTAAATTAGGGACGGGCGACTGCTTATAACCCATTGAGTTGCTCACGGTGGTCGTTAAACCTCCAATCAAAAAAAAAACATACATTGGACATTACGTATAGACCGTATGCATTGACGTCACGAAACCGCGGTTAGTGTCATTTTTTGTCTGCTGCTTTCTTTTTTTTTTTTTTTTTTTTTTTTTTATTCGAGGTTTAACGACCACCGTGAGCAACTCAACGGGCTATAAGCAGTCGCCCGTCACTGATTTAGGGTCATTGGTTCCAGGGAAGGGAGAGCGCCAGTGCCGTAAGACAAACACAACATCCATGCCTGACCGGGATTCGAACCCAGACCCCTTTCGGACGAATGATCATAGGCCATCGCCTTAGACCACGGCGCCACCGGGGTGGCTTGCTTTCTTGCAGAACAACTGGTGTACAAGTGAGATCAAATATGTATTACATGGGCTACATAAGTGGGTTATCTGGCGATTAAAAATAGCTCTATTCTGATACATTGTAGTTATTAGGCAATTGTGGTGGCCCTTATGTAATTCCATACTCATTTTTCCAGAACAATATCGAGGTCTTGCCACGAACAGAACACGGCAATATTGTTAATAATTTCGTTTTTTGCATGAAATCGTGCAAGTCATTCATAAAGAGAGGTTAATTTAATTCCAGTCTAAAGATCTTCAGAGAGTTTTTGTAGATAACGCATCGGTAAATTTATGAACATACCTGTTACAAAATGTAAACTACACACTATAATATTCCTTCGTTTCAGGTCATCAATGTCAACTCTGCTGATACGTGATAACCACAAATTTTGGGCTTCTGAATATTTTTTTTATAATTCTGATCCCACTTCTTTCACTCAGATAGTAATCTATAATAGGACACGTCATTATCTCTCCCACTTCGGTTACCGCAGCCGAAAGTAACACATAACATCATCTTTCTTAACGTTCCACAATGCCAATACAAGCCGTGTTTGTACACCAGTTGATCACCAGAACGTCTGCTAGCATGGTATGCTAGGACGGTTTACTTTGCTGTAACGTCATATGCATAGGGTCCATAGATGTCCAGTGGATGTCTATCGGAAGAACAACTCCCGAAGAGGAAAAATAAATAAAATCCAAGCAGCTGTGGAGACAATTCTGATAGAAAGCGCTGTCACTCCGTGGGAAGCGAGAGGAGAAAAAAATCGTGTGATTTGAACTCGGAAAATGAGAGGTCGTGTGTTTTGAACAAGATGGAACTCTAGATGAAGAATAACACCGGTGTTTTACGTTACGTATCTTTTAGTCTGTGTGCGGTCGATCATGTGTTGTGTTAATTATATGTTAGATGTTTATTTGAGTCTCGTGTGAATTCATTGTGTCAACAACAGCGGAAATATTTATTTCCTTTGGATTAATGTGCTATTGTCAACTGATATATAACGACCTCAACCTCCCGCGATTCCAGAGCCGTCGTCCAAAAATGAATGGCAGGTAAGAAGTCTTTTTCTTCAATACTGTGCATTTCTGATTGATTTTGAACGGCGACACATTACACATGGCATCCCTGCCGGGATTTTGAGTTGAGGTATTTTGAACATATAGCACAGAATTCATAACCGAGAGAACTCTTCCGTTTGTTGACATTCTGATATATTGTTTCGAACGAAAAGATGGCCGACGAAATTAGAGCTAGATTGAGACAGAAACGCGGCGTGATGAGAACTTCCGTTACCAAAATAATTAAGCGAAAGCGATTGGAAACGGAACTTAAACTAACTCATATGGATATAGATAATCTTCAAGAACTTTCAGAACAACTTAATGAAAAATCAACAGAACTGAAATTAATTTATTCCGAGGCCGCCCCGGTGGCGCAGTGGTCTAAGGCGTTGGCCTATGATCATTCGTCCGAAGGGGTCCGGGTTCGAATCCCGGTGAGGCATGGATGTTGTGTTTGTCTTACGGCACTGGCTCTCTCCCTTCCCTGGAACCAGTGACCCTAAATTAGGGACGGGCGACTGCTTATAGCCCATTGAGTTGCTCACGGTGGTCGTTAAACCTCCAATCAAATCAAATCAAATTGATTCCGAGCTGGAAAATGTTTTAGGCCCAGGGGAACTGGTTTTTGAGTTGGAAAGTGCTGAAGAATAGCATGAGAAAATAACTACACGGAGATATAGAGCGACCAAACGAGTTCATATATTAAGGCAAAATGTTGTGAATAAAGGCGTGGCTCTTGGTCAGAGCCCCGGGTTAGACGAATCGAAAATAGAACAACGAGTGAGGGACTCTGTGACTATAAAATTGCCGAAGCTATCTATTTCCAAGTTTTATGGGGATATGAGTCAATGGCTTACATTTTGGAATTCTTTTGAATCGGCGATTCATAAGAACGATTCTTTGAACAAAGTACACTGGCGGAAAGTGAAAAAAGAACACCAAGAAGGAGACGTCTGATACCAACGAAATATATACGGCATAATAACGAAATACAGAGGATAACGTGATCAAAACATTCTGGCAAAATACAGCTGCATTTGCTGGTAAACTGAAAAATAACATTTCCATGTAACATGATTAGTACGAGGTTGAACCGCCATGAACTGCGTCACACTGGTCAATTCTGCCATGGAGTCTGTCGTACAGATGTTGGATGTAAGTTTGGGGTATTGAGTTCCAAGCATCCTCAACCTGGACGCGTAAATCGGGGATGGTCGTGGCTGGCCGTGGATACCGGATAAGTCGTTGTCCCATAAAATCCCACACGTGCTCAATGGGGGACAAATCCGGTGAACGTGCAGGCCATGGAAGTTGTCTCACACCCTGAAGTGCATGTTGCGTTGCACGTGCCGTGTGTGGGCATACGTTATCTTGCTGAAAAACACCACGATGGACCGACCTTACAAATAGCACAACAACGGGCTGAATGATGTTGTTGATGTAGGCGGTGCTGTTTAACGTACCCGGTACAAACACTAGTTGTGTGTGGGAGTGATGGCTGATCGCTCCCCACACCGGGAGACCAGGTGTAGGCCCTGTGTGTCGCTGGCAGATGCAAAAAGGGTGGAGACGCTCCCCTGTGCGTCTGCGAGCACGTAAACGGCCATTTGAGGCTCCCAAGCAGAATCTGCTTTCATCGCTGAACACGACAGATCGCCATTGCGTTCTCCAGTGCAGACGTTGGAAATACCATGGCAGCCTCTCCTGACGGTGGGCTGGAGTGAGAGGTACACATTCCAGAAGCACACGTGCACGTAGTCTTGCATCCAGTAGACGGTTGCGAATTGTTCATACAGTCACCTCAGGTGCAACGGCAGCTCGGATTTGCGTCGCAGTGGATATTCTGCTTGACAGCGCTGCTCTTTTTATACGTCGATCGGTCCGCTCATCAGTTCGTCTGTGACTCCCGGTTCCACGTCTTCTCGTGTGGGAATGTTCCTCGGACCATCTATGCCACCATCGTACCACCACCGATACTTCCCGTCCAATTCGCTCCGCAATAGGATGATACGACCGCCCGGCCTCGCTTAGTCCGACTAGATGACCTCGCTCAAAGTCCGATAACTGCTGAAATCGTACACGTCTTCCATGTCCAGGCATTGCAGCTTCTTCAGGGTCTTCGCACGTGTCCGTACGCCGACGACTGATTACATTCACTTCGCCGTACTCCTTAAATACCACCGACGATAATTAGCATATTATGCCATGCTGTGGCGTAAGCGCTCTCCGGTTGGTCCCGAAATTAACATCACACCTACGTAAACACGACCCCGTTAACATATGTAAATTTCATGATCGTCCGCTAATTCCTTCTTAGTGTTCTTTTTTCACTTTCCGCCAGTGTAGATAAATTTAATTATCTTAAGGCTCACTTAGGAGGAACGGCTATAAACGCTGTACAAGGCTTTGCGATCACGCCGGAAAATTTCTACATTGCTATAAACATGTTAGAAGAGTGATTTAGGAGAAAGGATTTATTAATAAATGTACATATGAGTAACTTGCTTGATCTTTACCCTCTCAGGAACTCCACTGATATCGGAACATTTCGAAAGTTGTTTGATAATGTTCAAACGCAAATAAGAAGTTTAGTGTCTCTGGGAGTTTTGTTAGACCCGTATGGAAATTTTATGTGTCTTATGCTATTGAAAGTGCTCCCGCTGATCTGATCTTAGAACTCAACAAACAAAGTACCAATGCCAGTTATGACATCAAAGATGTGATTGAATTTTCGAGGAAGGAACTGACCCCTAGGGCGCGTACTAATGCTGGTGTTTTGGTCACCAGAGACTGGCACCACAGTTTGCCAGCCATCCTTGCTCCTAGGTCAGGTGACTGTGGACGGAAGCTCTCACGTGACCCGAGAAAAAAGGGAAAGACACCGACATCAGCTGAGCTATTCAACACTGAACTGAAAGAAAAAAATTGTTTGTGTTTTTGTGACAAGCCGCACGCAAACTCTGAGTGCAGAGAAACTCGAAATCTGTCTCTGGAGGAAAGAACATCTATTCTGTTAAAAAAGGGATGCTGAAACGTGTCCTGGTCTTAAACCAGGACACGTTTCACGTTCTTGTAAAGCAAAAATTACCTGCTCACACTATGGTAATAGACATCTATCTATTATGTGTTTTCATAAACACGAAGAGAAAGATAATAACAAGAAATTAATATAAAGAAAATGATAAAGTTCTGGAAGCCAGTGTTTTGACTAACAGTTCCTGTCCCAAGGACGTGTATTTACAGACTTTAATTGTTTGTATTAAGGAGAATGATATCAGTCAGGGATTATTGATACAGATAGCTCGAAATCATATGTAAGTGAATTTGTCGCTAAAGCACTGAAGTTGAAATGCAAAGGGGAAGAAAAAATCGTTCATAGATTTTTTGGAGGAATATAAAAAAGTGAAAAGCACAAAAGATATTCGATTCAATTAAGTAATATTGACGGCGATTATATTTGCGAGTTAGAGGTGATGGATCAAAAAAGAATCTGTGCTTTCAATCCAAAGTTAGAGGACTCTAAATGCATAAAAGAACTGACAAGTCGTGGAGTTTTCATTAGCGATATTTCCCCGAAGGAAATTCATTTTCTGATAGGAGCTGACTTCGCAGGGAAGTTATTTACAGGTGAAATTGAGCACCTTTCCAATGGATTGGTGGCAGTAAACACACGTCTGGGATGGACGTTTATGGGAAAAACAGAAGAAAAAGAAGCCAGTAAATCTAATGTCCTTATCTCTCCACGTTGGCGAATTAAACCTTTCTGATTTGTGGAGACTTGATACTTTGGGGATTCTCGATCCAGGCGAAAAGATCGCGATAAAGGAGCTCGAAGACGCTGCGAAAGATCATTTTATTCGTAAGGTTTCAAGAGACGAGGAAGGAAGATGTATGGTTTGTTTGCCATGGATTCAAGCTCACCCTCCGCTGTCGGACTGCAGGGAGATAGCAGTTAAAAGATTGAAGGGCTGTGTTAAATCCTTAAAACGGACTGAGAAGTTAGATGCTTATGAAGATGTTTTCCGGGAGTAGCTGAAGGAGGGCATTAAAGAAGAAGTTAAATCTCTTGAGGAGAATGTGAAAACTGAGCAATTTTTCCCTTATCATCCTGTTTTCAAGGAGAACTCAACGACCAAAGTGAGACCTGTCTTTGATGGCTCGGCGAGAGGGAAGAATTCTTCCTCCATTAATGATTGTTTGGAAAAGGGACCGAATGTTTTAATACTGATACCCTCGATTATAAACAGATTTCAGATGGAAAAAATTTGGGTAACGGCAGCCATAAAGAAAGCTTTCTTACAGATTGGACTTCAGGAGCATGATAGACCATTTTTGAGGTTCCTGCGGGGGAGAACGGTAAGGAAGAAAATCTTAAAACCTTCCAGCACCGAAGAGTTGTTTTCGGAATTTCTTCAAGCCCTTTCCTGCTGGGAGCAACAATGGAATTTCACCTGAAGAACGCGCTGGATCATCTGCAGGAAACGGAGAAAAGGAGTTTAGGTTCACAATTGTCAACCTGAAACGACCTAATGGACGTTAGTCTAGATACATCCATCACACGTCATGTGTGGTACACTCGAGGCTGACGAAAAAGACAGGCTACGGTGCAAAATAGTCACGTGCACAACTTAGTGCTGTCGCCAAGTCAATCGGTTGAATAGCCATTGCGTTTCATCGTTGGTTCACATTTGTTTGTATTGAGTGAGTGTTCCGTTTATTGTCATTTGGATACACGTATAGTTTTGTAAGGTAGGTATTATTATATTTCTAAGATAAGGTTAATTCTTAGTAAACGTTTATTTAGTTTTAGTGATAATTATAGGTTTAATGAGTAGATCTTAGTTTCACACGTGTTGAAATCTGTTCATGTCTGGTGAATAGTGAAGTATAAAGAAGTGAGTTATTCTGTAGTGTTGAATTCTTATTTCAAATAGAATAATTAATATATTTTGCCAATGCCGATTCACATAGAGCTTGAATATTACCAGAAATCAGGGCAACTTTTCAGGAAATTAGCCTTCGTAATTTGTATAACATTTGCATCTCCAACAATCGTTAGCCCTTTCTTTACGAAATTAATGCTTGAACTGTTGTTGCATTGTAATGTGTCTCTGAATTAAAGAGGACATTTTTTTAATTTTGTAACTTAATGCAACTGTGATATAGCATTTGTCTGATTGAATTTACTAAAGCTGTCTGAACAGTGTAGACAGATTATGTTGAAAAACTGCATGATCAATTTTATTCTAACTGTACAAAACATAGGGAACTACTTTCGATTAAAAATTTCATATCTAGTTCTTCACTTGTATTAAAAGGTATAATTATTTTTACAGGAATTGCCAAAATTTGCCATGCCACAGTGTTGCAGTGTTAGTGGCTGCAAGTCAAATTATAGAAGTCAAAAGGAGACTGTTACAACTTTTGCCATACCAATTGTCAAAATCTGCTGCATACATTTAAACAGACAAAGTTCTGATTTTAGATTTCCTTGTTCATTTTCTGTTGAATGTTTGTGTATGAGTAGCTTGAAAACTAAATAGGAAAACATAACTCTCCTCAGCTGGAAAACACTCTTGAACAACTTAGTAAAAGCCAAACATAATAACTGAAATTATTTGAAATCACGTAAAAGAAAAATTAAGAAGTTCAAAGTCTGAACGCTTAGTTTTGTGTGCCTCTCCTTAGTGCATAGTGTACACAGAGTAAGTCCTGAGATAGGAAAAAGAGTTCAAACTTATCAAATATTTTATATGCATGTAAAGTGTATAGCCAGGTTGGTTAAAGTATTGAAATGTATTTTTCTTCTGTAGTAAATGAAGATAACATTTCTAAAAAGTTATCTTTGAAACTGGAAAGTGCCGCCCCGGTGGCGCAGTGGTCTAAGCGATGGCCTCTGATCATTCGTCCGAACGGGGTCCGGGTTCGAATCCCGGTCAGGCATGGATGTTGTGTTTGTCTTACGGCACTGGCTCTCTCCCTTCCCTGGAACCAGTGACCCTAAATTAGGGACGGGCGACTGCTTATAGCCCATTGAGTTGCTCACGGTGGTCGTTAAACCTTCAACCAAAAAAAAAAAAAGAAACTGGAAAGTAAAGATCCGTCATGTTTGGTTTCATTTTATTTGAAACTTGTATACCAGGAAGCAGTACTTCAGTTAGCTTCTCGTAACATATTTCCAATCTTTTTTCTGCTTCATCACATATTATTCACATAGTGATGCTGAGTGGTTGGTGGCATTCTGTACTGAAGATTTGTATTTAATTTTTGGTGGTGTCTTTTTTTTTTTTTTTTCAAATTGGAACTAATACTGTTTGTGCAGTGGTTGCCCGTCTTACACGATGTGCCTGTGATATACCTTTTTTATATTTTCCTATCTATCACAAGATATGCATCTTAATTTGCCAAGCCGTTTCACAGCAAAATGGACCAGAGGTCTTCATTTACTAGCAGGTTTGATTTCATCAGTCCAAATTCATTTGAAAATCTATGGACTATTTTCTTTCCGTGGAAGATGATGACTCCTTCGCGTCATGGGGTCTGGCTAGTCCCTCAACGACACCATACCCATACGAGTTCCATGTCACTTATTTCCAGATTAATAAATGTTAGCAGTAATATTGTAGCATTTTTGTTTACGTTTCAATACTGTACTAAAAAATTCCAGGAAATTTCTCTTATTTTTCATACTTACCACTATGACTTCATTGCCATAAAATTTTTGATAAAAACATCTGTGAGAAGTTAACTGAAGTGTTACTGTGTGTGAGTCAGAGCTGAGTTCATGCTCAATTTTAAGATCCCGAGCCTGAAGTATGTCAGCTCGAACAAGCCCGAAAACTATGATTAACCTGTTAAGCATTGAAAAAAGTCTTCCAGACTTCCACTCTTTCCTACCCATGCAATTAACCAAAGTCTTTCTCACTTTCTCAACTGCGGAGTGGGGAAAGGATGTCTATCTATTTCTATAGTTTCTTTAACCATTCATTTATTCCCGAAATGTTTTTTTTTTTTTTGGGGGGGGGGACATCTGGAGGCACAACAAACTATGTTGTATGTTGCTCAATAGAATTAGCAGGGAGCTGCCCCTTTGAGGTAGGGAGCAAAATTCCGTCAGCTTGCTATCTACTATCTATGCTTCTTAAAACTTATCCCTTGGCAGAAATCCCGTAATTCATGGCCTATGGTATTTTGTTATCCAAGCCCGGAATGGATAGCCCTGCAGAATTCCTACTCCCCATTTGACCCAGTTGCTGAAGAATTCTCTTTCACAACTAGAAAGTGTAAAAAAAGCCTCGTGTGCTAAATCATATAAAATCACATTAAAAGAAAAAGGAAGAAAATTCTTCCCCTCTCTCTAAGCCCGAACTCCAGTAAGTATTTACACAGCCTGTGCCTGGTTCGGGCTCGGCCAGTCTCAGCACTGGTGTGTGTGTGTGTGTGTGTGTGTGTGTGTGTGTGTGTGTATACTAGTGCTTAGCTTGGCATTTATAGTAGGTATATTGAAAGTAAAAATTTAATTTTACTATAATGAGCAAATTTGGCTTCTAGTAAAGAATGTTAGGAAAATGTATAAATTCCCTAGTGTTATGAAAAACTACTAACTAATTCTGCTTAATTCCTTCAGAAATGTGTGGGAAATATTTATTTATACTGTTAAAATGTTGTCTAATCTCAAAAGTGATATCAAATATGTTTTATAAAAAAGTAGATCACAGTTAGGTATGAACATTACAAAAGTAGATTTTAGGTAAAGAAAATAATGGACATAACTCATACGTAAAATATTAAGATGGTAACACACACTGGAGGATCTAAAGCTGAGATAATTTTGATGTAACTTGTGATGGTTCAAACTATTTGAAACAGATGTCTTAATTTCTGCCATTGGTTAGCAAGAATTCTTTATTTATTTTGTTGTGTGTATCTATAACTTTGTTGCAGATGCTATCACATAAGGGAAGTTTGGGTAAACAATCTGAAGCTGAATACCGTTTAGCTTGTGATGACTTCCTTCTTTCAAACTATTTGAAACAGACATTTGAGGTACATTTATGTAAAAGAATGGACCCATTTGTTTATTTTTAATAGTATTTTTTACTTCGTTCTACTTGAAGATACAAGACAAATTCATAGTCAATAGGTAAGTTGATACTTTATCCAAATGTAGTATTTATGCTAATTTTTAAAACAAACTAAACATTTAATTTCTGAATTGCAGCAAAGTGCTTTAATAATATGAGGGTGGATCAAAAAGTTAGTTACACTGTTGAATAAAAAATCAACATACATCCCCTCTACTCAGGGGATGTATGTTGGTTTACAACATTAATTCATTTTTCGACATAGTGGCCTAAGGACTGTAAACATTTATCGGAACGTGCAATTAACTTTCCCATACCTGTACAGGAAAAGTCCAGTTTGGTGCAACTTGTTAAGGACCGCACTTTTCACAGCCTCATCCGTTGGGAATCGTTGTCCACTAAGGTCCTGTTTCATTTTACCGAACAAATGGTATCCGCATGGTGATAAGTTGGGGCTGTAAGGTGGATGTTGCCACACCTCCGACTTGAATTACTGCAGCAATTACCTTAGTTTTCCGTGCTGTGTAATGTTGTTGGACAACAGTGTGACACCTTCGCTCAACTTACCCCGGCATCTGTCCTTAATTGAATTTCGCAAATTTAATAGTTTAGCAATATGAGTCACTTGATGGTTGTCTCTTTTGACAGAAATTCTGTGTAAACAACAGATTCACAGTCGTCATGACCACTCCCGCAGACAGAGACAGTTGGACTTTTCACGTCTTCCTTGTTGGGGAGGTGACATGTTTCCATTCCATGGACGATCGTTTGATTTCAGTTACGTAGCAGTAAATATGTGATTTCAGATAGCTTATAGAGATATATTTCCCACGTATAATCAGAAGAAATATTTCTTCCACAATGTTTACCTGAATAACTGGAAATTTGCTAAGCATCGACCTGACTCTAAATAGCTGAGCTACGATGAAGCAAGGCTTGCTTTGACTGGCGAAAATCTGAGATTATTCAGATTAAATCACTCGGATGTTTGTGACTTCCTCATCCTGGATGGTGTAACGGTAGCATGCTCGTATGGAAATCGGGAAATGCAGGTTCGCTTCCTGCTCCACGCCGATGAATTTTTCAAATTTTCTGGTATGAAAGAGTTAGACAGTAGCACTAAATCTGCAATTTCAAATTGCTTATTGGATCATAATGCAATTAAATTTCTGTTAATGGTGAGCAAGAATTCTGTTTACTGAGCTATAGCTTGAATTATATTCTAGTATGGAAATAGTTTTTTCAATTTTTTGCTTACCTAACAGTGTTCAATTATAGTAATTGTAAATTTACAAATACAAATAAAAGGAAAATTTAATAATGACAAAAATGAATAATTTTATGAAAAAAAGTTCTTGCATTAATTTTTCACAAAACAATGAGAACATTTTTTGTGACAGTGTCCTTCATTCGACTTTTTTTTTCAATTACCAAGAAAATAGCTTGTGCCAGAATGTGTTGTCACATAATTTTAAAGTGTTGAAATATATACAGATAAGGATTAATTTTTTCCCCCAAGTAGAAATAAGTTAAATAAACTCTAATGCACAGAGATTATTTGTATTAAAAGGGATCCTAAGCATTCTTTAAAGAAGGAATTATTTCCAAATTATGTACTTTTAGTGTACAGAAGCATTGTCCTAGAAATAACCCCATTAAACAAAATACATGCAATAATATCAAAAAATTGATTTTTTCCAGAACAAGAAAAAAATATAACTTTTTTTAATTTAGTAAGGAACGTTTTAGCCAGAGATATATATATGAAAGAACTCTTTTTCTTTGACCTCAATATGATTTCGCTTGACGTTTTCTATTAATATTCTGTACACTATTTATTAAACGAATTTGCTTTTCATTGTTGCTAGAAAATCATTAAGGCAAAAAGAAAAAAATGAACTACACGGACAACGAAGAAAATATAGTTAATTTCATTAAATCGAGCAACAAAACTTTCGAATATATCTCTTGATACGACTTTGCTAAAGAAACGGCTAAAAGCAAAAATCCACACTACACGGAAAACGAAAAAAAAGAATTCAGTAGTGTTAAACGATTAAGTTCAGTAGAACTCCCATTTTAATAATGTTCCTTCTAAACGTTTTCTTCTCTAATAGTTTTAAATTAATATGCAATGATTAAATGTGCCACCTTATATTCGCTGCGTGTTGGAAAAAATAGCTCTCTACTCGGTCACCGTTTGCTCTCGGCAGCCCAAGCAGAAGCAACAGCACTAAGTTGGTCACGTGATCTCGTCGATGCCCTTTCGCACCGAAGCCTGTCTTTCTCGTCAGCCTCGTGGTACACTGTAGAAAAAAAAAAGATAAGTGGCGTGAATTCACGGGAAATTCCCCGTCCACCGTAGCAGTCTGACACAACGAAACCTTCCTCACTCGCTCCAGTGGGATTTGAACCAGGGACCTTGCAATTGTGAATTCACGCCACTTATCTTTTTTTTTCTTTTTTTTTTCTTTACAGCGTACCATACATGACATGTGATGGACGTATCTAGACTAACGTCCATTAGGTCGTTTTAGGTTGACAGTTGTGTTTCTAGTGTGAATAGCCGAGAGGAGCTTGAAAAGTTCATTTTTAAGTCACGAAGTATCCTCAGTGCAGCCAACTTCGATTTGCGAGGGTGGGAGCATACTCCTACGTCGTCAGAAGTGGAGGATGAAGATGGAGATGCAAGAAAGGTCCCAGTGCTGCGACTGAGTTGGACACTGCGTTCAGATGAGCTGTCAATTGACATGAAGGAGCTCTCTAGCGATGAAAAGTTCCTATTGACAAAACGAGAGATCCTCTCAGTCGTCCATCGAGTATTCGACCCCATTGGATTCACGTGCCCGGTCACACTGGAGCCAAAGGTTTTGCTGCAAGAATGTTGGAAGAACGGGATCACTTGGGACTCTAAGCTGTCTCCGACTATATCTAGAAACTTTGAACGTTGGAAGACGAAATTGGAAGACTTAAGTGCTGTGCTAATTCCACGATGCATACTAAAGGATGCTTCAGCCAATTCGGAGGCATCTCTTCATGTGTTCTGTGATGCAAGCAAGATAGCATTTGCTACTTGTATTTTTGTCTGATGTCAAAATGATCGGTCCACGACGTGTCAGCTAATACCAGCACGTTTTAGAGTCGCCCCTTTGAAATTACCTTCAATACCCAGGATGGGACTCTTAGCCTGCACTATTGGAGCTAGGTTAGTAGAAACAACGAAATCAGACTTGGGGCTGGAGAACGTGCCTACGTAATATTGGTCTGATTCTGTGAATGTGTTATACTGGATAAAAAGAAATGAAAATTGGGCAACCTTCGTTTACAATCGTGTTCAGGAAGTTCGGCGGCTAACAGACCCAGAAGACTGGAGGCACATTGCTGGGTCTATGAATCCTGCGGATCTGCCTTCGAGAGGATGTACAGTGAAAGTGTTGAAAAATTCTCGTTGGTGGGAAGGTCCGGAGTGGCTAATATTACCGTGTGATGAATGGCCAGCCTCAAAAGCGCTTCCAAATCTGGAGGTTGTGAATTCAGAAAGGCGAAAAACTATTGTGTCTCCTACTACTAACACAGAAATTGAGAAGGTTTTTG
Source organism: Macrothele yani (assembly GCA_039090855.1). Lineage (NCBI taxonomy): Eukaryota > Metazoa > Arthropoda > Arachnida > Araneae > Macrothelidae > Macrothele > Macrothele yani. The sequence goes on from CM077006.1 coordinate 64,641,600, forward strand.
AATAGTCTACAAAGATCTCCTGGTATAGCAGAATAATCAGAGTCATGGCGTGGAATTTTTCGTTTTTACAGGAATACAAAGGCCAAACGAACTGAAAGATGATTGGTGAATTAAATGTAGAGCAAGTCGAAGAGTCCGAAATGGTAATGTTGAAAGAAGTCCAAAGACAGAGTTTTGGCGAAAATAGAGAAACTTCTCTGAAAACCTTTATCGACGTAGAAGGGCTGCTTCGAGTCAATACGAGAATCACCTTGATAAAGGACTCGAAGGCATTTCTTCATCCAGTAGTACTACCTTCAAAACATCACATAGCGAAAAAATTAATTTGGGAAAAACATGTTGAACTACGCCATGCTGGTCTGCAGGTCCTAATCTCGACTCTGCGTGAACGTTTTTTGGATAATAAAATGTAGAAAGACGATAGGCAAGTTATTAAAGAATGTGTCAGAAAAGGAAGAAAAAGTGACGGGTGGTGGAGACGTGCGATCCCGTTATGGACGGATCTTAAAATGACGATTTATGTGTTTGAGTTTCGGGACTTGATTCCGAAGCTCAGAGGTGGGAGGATGTCGGAAGAACAACTCCCGATGAGGAAACATAAATAAAATCCGAGAAGCTGTGAAGACAATTCTGATATAGGGTGCTGTCACTCCGTGGAAAGTGAGAGGAGAAAAAATCGTGTGATTTGAACTCGGAAAATGAGAGGTTGTGTGTTTTGAACAAGATGGAACACAAGATGAAAAATAACGCCGGTGTTTTATGTTACGCATCTTTTAGTCTGTGTGCGGTCGATCGTGTGTTGTGTTAATTATATGTTAGATGTTTATTTGAGTCTCGTGTGAATTCATTGTGTCAACAACAGCGGAAATACTTATTTCCTTTGGATTAATGTGCTATTGTCAACTTATACACTGCTGGACAATTGCTAAGGACGGATCATAAACGGCTACATAGCGCATAAAAAAGTAAGTGTGGTTGGATGCCAAGTGAAATAAAATAATGTCAGAATGCCAGGACATTACAAGAAAGACAATTTATTGTTATCTGAAATCCAGAAGGTTTTGGAACGTGTTCAAGAGACAAACAGGTCATTTTGTGCAGAATACGTAAACGTGAAAAAAAGCAATTACCGTCCGCAGGCGTTCCGGCGTAAGATGTCAATACGGGATATGGCCACCATGGAGGGCGATGCAAGATTCCACACGTCGTGTCATGCTTTGCACAACATTATCAAGCAGCTGTTGGGGTAATTTATCCCATTCCTCTGTCAGTGCACGGATTAGGGTGTCCTTGTTTATTGGAGGGCATTGACGACCAGCAAGACTCCTCCCCAAAGCATCCCACATATTTTCAATGGGATTCAGATCTGGAGAACGTCCTGGCCATACGAGGCGTTGAATATCCTCGCTCTCAAGACACTCCTGGACAGCGACTGTTCGATGACATGTTGCGTTGTCGTCTATGAAAATGAATCTATCACCGACAGCACCACGGAACATGCGAACATGAGGTAGCAGAACATCATTAATGTATCGTTGGCCAGTCATAGTCCCAGTTGGAAGCACATAGAGGGACGTACGGCCATTGATCATGATTCCAGCCCATACCATGACACCACATGTCGGATATCGGTCCCTTTCCTGTATGTTTGCTGGACAATATGCAGTACCACTATCACGCCAGATCAGTTGTCGTCGACAATCAGACGATAGACTGTATCTACTCTCATCTGAGAAGAAGACAGCAGACCAGTCGTTATCAGTATAATTGCGATGTTGATGGCACCATTGCAAACGGGCGGTACGGTGACGTCTGGACAATGGGATGCACACAACAGGACGGCGGGCGTATAGTCCTCCTTCATGCAAACGTCTGGCGACAGTTTTTCAGGAGATCCGCTTGCCAGTAGCAGCCATAAACTGATTTGCTACCTCACTAGCTGTGCTGCGCCGGTGTCTTTTTGTTGATAGCACTATGTACCGATCTTCTTCAGGTGTCGTACTGCGAACACGACCTCCCCCGTGACGTTTGTTACACTTTCCATTTGTTTGAAATGATTTCCAAAGCCTTGAAACAACATTGTGGCTGACGTCGAACTCCCTGGAAACATCTGTTATTTTTCGCCCTTCTTCAATCTTGCCAATAATATGGCCACGCATAAAATTATCTAGGTGATGTCGGGAAGACATACTGAAAATTGCAAGTTCGTCAATTGATTCCTTCCCTTTCAACTTTGCGTTTGAACAACAACGGTCAATACGCGTCAAATCCTTTATATCTCTTATCAGCGCTATGACGTCACGAACAAGTTCGGCAATCCAAAATTTGCATACGCACAACACGTCTTACTGTATCCCGCACTTATGCTAATTTCCACATTTTCCTGCCTTCCATTTTATGGTTGCTATCGTCATCCGTCCTTAGCAATTGTCCGGCAGTGTATATAACGACCTCAACCACCCGCGATTCCAGAGCTGTCGTCCAAAAATGAATTGCTGGTAAGAAGTCTTTTTTATTCAATGCTGTGCATTCCTGATTGATTTTGAACGGTGACACATTACAATGTCCTTATAATGGACGAATTCCGGAACTACCACATTTGGGCATCCATTGTATGTCATTCATAGGACATCTAATGGACGCCCTTTATGGTTGAATTGTGGAGCTATTCGCGCATGCGCATCTTAAATATCAATGAGTACAAGACCATTGAGCCAATCGGAATAGAAGTTTGAACTTAATAATAGTTTGAAGTTGTTCACTTATTAGCACTAAGCCAGGTGTTACCTTTTTTGTTTATTTTTGTTCTTTTAAGTGTGTTTGTGGTGGTGTTAAAGCTAGTAGGAAGCAGTTCTGCACAACCTGTTTATAGACTTCTAACGAATTAAAGCCGGCCCCGATGGGGTAGTGGTCTAAGCGATGGCCTCTGATCATTCGTCCGTAAGGAGCCCGGGTTCGAATCCCATGAGGCATGGATGTTGTGTTTGTCTTACGGCACTGGCTCTCTCCCTTCCCTGGAACCAGTGACCCTAAATTGGGGACGGGCGACTGCTTATAGCCCATTGAGTTGCTCACGGTGGTCGTTAAACCTCCAATCACAAAAAAAAACGAATTCAAATCTTATAAGAATTTCATACATTATCAAGGTGATACAGTTGGTTCATTCATTGATTGATTGATTGGAGGTTTAACGACCACCGAGAGCAACTCAATGGGCTATAAGCAGTCGCCCGTCCCTAATTTAGGGCCACTGGCTCCAGGGAAGCGAGAGAGCCAGTGCCGTTAAACACAGCAACATTACATTACTTTACTAACAAAGCTACCCGAAAAACTGAATCATTAATTAACAACGCCAATTTAAAACATAAGTAAACAGAAATCCATATCTATTAAAGTCCAAGAACATTTCAAAAACACTGCAAGAAAAAAGGAAACCGACATCAAGGAATACATCTGAAACATCTCTGCACATCAAAGACACTATCGTCAACTACATTATGTCTCTTTATGTAAGCTTTAACGTCCTCTATACGTTTGTAGTATGTTTCGTAATAAGTGTCTAAAAGTTCAGGAACAGGATTTTTCGTAATTATCCAATTCAACACGGCATCCAAACGATGTACAATAGCCTTTAACTTATACATATTTAACTCGTAAAACTCCGGAGTGAGTGGACATATTTTTTTATTAGGAACGACAAAATTTTTCAATTCGAAAAGATCCAAAGTTTCGTCATAATCAGGGCAAGATGCAATAAGTTCTATGACAAGACGATACCGTGATGGCTTACCTCTATCTTCGTCAAAATCAGGATCCAGAGAAAAGAAAGATCTACACGAGATTCCGGTTGAAGATAGTCTTTAGCTTTGCTCCGTTTTAACGGATCACCACTTGAATCAATGCGGGGCCGTTTAAATGTCGAAGCTGTACTTGAGTTCTCTGCGAGATTCTGCAATGCTACTGAGCATTTATGTAAGTCAGCAATGCCCAAAGTACCAATATTTGCTGTTGTCTGTGTCCCAGGATCCAAAGAAGTCGGCATTTCGATCAATGTCTTCTCTATCGGCTCGACCGGATCCACCACTCGGGTTTCACAAGTCTCAGCCACGGTAGAAACCAAATCAACGACATGTGAAATACCATGTTCTAAATCCGATCTTTCTTCAGGTACAGCAATTCTTTCCTCATGGGAATCAGAGAAACTCTTCCTCGGGAATGGCCTATGTACATATGTGCATTTAGCACGGATGTGCCCTCTTTCATTGCAAGCGTAACAAAAAATTCCTGTATAAATATTAAACGTGAAACTCTGAGAATCCAATACAATGTCAACCTCTTTGGGACAAGTCTGAAGAGCCGATTCATTCTGGAAGATAACCCGAAGAATCCGCTTCAACCCACCAACGTGACAATAATTCGAAGATTTCTGGGCTTCTATAACTCTATGAACTGGTCGCACCACCCGGCTAAACTGAGAAAGAAGAACTATCAATGCAGAATCCGGCACCTCAAGTGACATCGGAGACAAAGTTACAGTGATCGGTCGTTCACGTGCATAAGCAGGATACAAAATTTGATGATTTATAGAAATCCCCCTTGCTTTAATACAAGATCACAATCGGCACTATTTATAAACAACACTGACATAACACGTTTACTATGACCGATACCTTTAATTGCTTCTCTTGGCACTCGTTCCTCCAAAACTTCCAAATATGCAAGTAACAAAGTCTGTGGCAACGCATGGAAAATAATAGTTTTCCCAGAAAGATCATGAAAATCTTGACATACCTTGGAATCCTTTTCAAAAGTTAGACGAAACCGATTTCCCTGGCACTCAATCTCTGACGCACAACGCTGATAACTCGTATTAGCAGAATTCTCCCTCGCAACCACAGATGCCCAACTGCAAGTTCCCGTCTTCATAGCAACACCCTGCTTCATTCTTATCGCCGAAGAAACTCCTTCAGCAGGGACACACGAAGACACGCTCTGTAGATTTCCAAGACGGGTTTGGCCGCCCCGGTGGCGCAGTGGTCTAAGGCGCTGGCCTCTGATCATTCGTCCGTAAGGGGTCCGGGTTCGAATCCCGGTGAGGCATGTATGTTGTGTTTGTCGTACGGCACTGGCTCTCTCCCTTCCCTGGAACCAGTGACCCTAAATTAGGGACGGGCGACTGCTTATAGCCCATTGAATTGCTCACGGTGGTCGTTAAACCTCAAAAAAAAAAAAAGACCGGTTTGACTTGTTGAATTCTTATCTGTTGAGAAGCTCGGGTCAATCACCATGGCAACCCTCTCAGAGGTCACGGGAGAAACACTCGGCGAACTTAACGATGACTTTTATCAGTAGATCTCGCTCCGCGTCGATCAACTTCCTTTCGATGGTCACGTGCAACATGGCTGGAAGAAACCGCCATTTGCAGCACTCGTCAACGGCAAGCACAACAGCAAAATAAAACTCTTCGTACGAACAAACTATATTACCCAGCGCTCCCAAACTTCACCAAAAGAAACATGGAACACTTATACACACGTCTCGCTACAACAAAACATCCCACGCACGATATTTCCACATGAAAACCCACAAAACCTGGGAGCTCGACAACACACGACACACGACACACAACGACTTTCCATTGGTGATGCAGCTGGTTGCAGCCTTGGCGGTGTGATTTATAAATATCAAGATTTTTTAATACTCAAGTATGTATATTGTAAAAAAAAATTCTAAAATTCCCGAACCATTTCTTGTGATTCCTTTCTTAAATAAGCGACGCATATATTTTGTTTTTTGATTGGAGGTTTAACGACCGCCGTGAGCAACTCAATGGGCTATAAGCAGTCGCCCGTCCCTAATTTTGGGTCACTGGTTCCAGGGAAGGGAGAGAGCCAGTGCCGTAAGAAAAACACAACATCCATGCCTGACCAGGATTTGAACCCGGACCCCTTTCGGACGAATGATCAGAGGCCAACGCCTTAGACCACTGCGCCACCGGGGCGGCGCGACGCATGTTTCTGATGCAACCTCTTCCGTGAAATGAGGGAAGGGGGGGGACCTGAATAAAACGCCAAACAAATTCTCAAATTTCAGAAAATTTTGTGCAATTCCTTTCTTATATTTACAATAAACTGTCGTTAATAAGAGGTGTTTACGGACAATTCTGCAATTTCAGAAACTTTTGAGCAATTCTTTTCATATACTAACGGAAATTCTGTGATCACTTTTTCCGTATCCACATGATGCAAAAAATTCCGGTAACAGGATCGATTTGTGGGAACACTTGAGGTTTGATTAACTACTAAATTAGCTGTATGAGTAATTTTCATAATTTTATGAAATACTATAAAGCAGTGCATTCGCCCTTTTCTTAAAGATAATGGAAGTCATTGTCAGTTTAAAAAAATCTCGAGGTCCAAAGCATTCTGTTATTTCGAGAAGAAAATAAATCACGGTGAAAAAATACGTAAGCGATGGCCTCTGATCATTCGTCCGTAAGGGGTCCGGGTTCAAATTCCGGTCAGGCATGGATGTTGTGTTTGTCTTACGGCACTGGCTCTCTCCCTTCCCTGGAACCAGTGACCCTAAATTAGGGACGGGCGACTGCTTATAGCCCATTGAGTTGCTCACGGTGGTCGTTAAACCTACAATAAAAAAAACGTAATTTGTAATAAATCCTCTAACAGAAAAAAATTAAAATTATTACAAACGTATTCAGAAAAATAATAAGGACCAACAGAAAATAAAATGACTAACTCACCCACATTAATAACAACTAAATAAATAAGCATCGTGAAATTAGTGTTGTACCTTGCACGCGAGCGGTGTTAACAGGAATTTGTGGCTCAGTGGTAAGACACCCGTTTCACAATCACAAGGTCCCTCGAGTGAGGAAGATTTCGTTGTGTCAGACTGGTACGGTGGATAGGGAATTCACGCCACTTATCTTTTTTTTTATATAGTGTACCACACATGACGTGTGATGGACGTATCTAGACTAACGTCCATTTAACATCCATTTAGCATCTATACGTAACATCCAGATTACGTAGATTAAGCGTATTCTGGTAAACCATTGGACAGCCATTTCCATTGGTTCTCCCGATTACGTTTAATAGACGTAATTTAGATTTTCATGGATGTCCATGAAAGTTCCATACGTAACGTGGTGAACGTAAAATGAACGTCTATTAAATGTGATTGAGCTGTGTGGGTACTCATTCACACGGGGGGGGGGGTCCTCACCGATGTGATGTATACTCCAAATAATTTGCTCTAAAAAGTGATCTTTAGAAGCATTTACTCATTCAGAGGGGGAAAAGCCTCATCAATATGATGTATGCTCCAAACAATTTTCTTAGAAAAGTCTTCTTTCACAGCCCATCCCCCTTCACACAGGTGGAAAGCCTCATCAATGTGATGTGTGCTGTAAGCAGTTTACGCAGGAAAATAATCTTTTAAGGCACATGCTTGTTCATTCAGGTGAAAAGCCTTGCCAATGGGAAGCATGTTCTAAGCAATTTCCTCGGAAAAGTAATCTTTCAAGGCATGTGCTTGTTGTTATGATTTAAGTGTTATGTATTTCCAGGTAAGTGCTTCTCTAGGTTTTACCCTAGTCCACGAGAGAACGCAATGACTTACGTTTGTAATGAATTGTAAAAGGAGATCTGGCATCTTCCTTCTTCTGTCCTCTGTTTACCATAATGGTTTGAGCGTGGGTTGTGATTCTACGTGTACTGAGAGTAAATAAAGTATGTTTATCTCCAGTGCATACGATTTCTTTTTGGCCGCCCCGGTGGCGGAGTGGTCTAAGGCACTGGCCTCTGATCATTCGTCCGTGAGGGTCCGGGTTCAAATCCCTGTGAGGCATGGATGTTGTGTTTGTCTTATGGCACTGGCTCTCTCCCTTCCCTGAAACCAGTGACCCTAAATTAGAGACGGGCGGCCGCCCCGGTGGCGCAGTGGTCTAAGGCGTTGGCCTATGATCATTCGTCCGAAAGGGGTCCGGGTTCGAATCCCGGTGAGGCATGGATGTTGTGTTTGTCTTACGGCACTGGCTCTCTCCCTTCCCTGGAACCAGTGACCCTAAATTAGGGACGGGCGACTGCTTATAGCCCATTGAGTTGCTCACGGTGGTCGTTAAACCTCCAAAAAAAAAAAAAAAAAAAAAAAAAAAAAAAAGAGACGGGCGACTGCTTATAGCCCATTGAGTTGCTCACGGTGGTCCTTAAACCTCCAATCGAAAAAAAAAATACGATTTCTTCTGGACTTAGTTATTCAACAATGTGTTACACCATGAAAGAAATACGAGATAACGCCATATAATACAAAAATTGGATTGTCATCTTGAAAAAAAAAAAAAAAAAAAAAACATGAGCCGCCCCCGGTGGCGCAGAGGTCTAAGCGATGGCCTCTGATCGTTCGTCCGAAAGGGGTTCGGGTTCGAATCCCGGTGAGGCATGGATGTTGTTTTTGTCTTACGGCACTGGCTCTCTCCCTTCCCTGGAACCAGTGACCCAAAATTAGGGACGGGCGACTGCTTATAGCCCATTGAGTTGCTCACGGTGGTCGTTAAACCTCCAATAAAAAAATGTGTTGCACCTTTGTACCTTCTTACCCGCGGTGTTTAGTGATTACATCGGAACAACTGGCGACGAGGATGGGATACGACGACGACTGGCTAAGTCACAGGATTTATGGCAGTCGTGTAAAGTCAGAATGGCGGGGAGCCTTGCGGAATTATAATCGTGCAGCGTCCTTCAAGAATTGAGGTTTGAATTTTTTGTTCATCCCTTGCTATTTTCGTCAGCTGGGAAATGGATGTAGTGGCAGTGGGCTAAATTTCAACGTTCGATATTACTGCTCCTGCCTCATGGATCTTGTATGTGGATCAATTAAATTTTAATTTTGAGGCAAATGGTATTGTTGAAGCTCCCAGGAAGCGTACTGTTTTGCAGCTTGTGGAACATAAACGCTGAGCATTGCTCGTTCGTTAGTGTCACCACTAAAACTAACTGATAAATCGTATGATGAATTGTTTTTTTTTTTTTGGAGGTTTAACGACCACCGTGAGCAACTCAATGGGCTATAAGCAGTCGCCCGTCCCTAATTTAGGGTCACTGGTTCCAGGGAAGGGAGAGAGCCAGTGCCGTAAGACAAACACAACATCCATGCTTGACCGGGATTCGAACCCGGACCCCTTACGGACGAATGATCAGAGGCTAACGCCTTAGACCACTGCGCCACCGGGGCGGCTATGATGAATTGTTAAACAATCATTTTAGTTCTACATCCTCGGAAATTTATTCCCGTTTTCTGTTCCAGAAACGTATACAGTGTAAAGGTGGCCGCCCCGGTGGCGCAGTGGTCTAAGCTATGTCCTCTGATCATTCGTCCGAAAGGGGTCCGGGTTCGAATCCCGGTGAGGCATGGATGTTGTGTATGCCTTACGGCACTGGCTCTCTCCCTTCCCTGAAACCAGTGACCCTAAATTAGGGACGGGCGACTGCTTATAGCCCATTGAGTTGCTCACGGTGGTCGTTAAACCTCCAATAAAAAAAAGTGTAAAGGTGAAAGTATTACCATGTTACTGACCTTCGACGTTTAGCGGAGCAGTGTAATTTCAGAGATACACTGAATGAGCGTCTACGAGACCAGCTAGTATGTGGAATAATTGATGACACAGTACAACGCAGGCTCTTAGCTGAAACGGAACTGACTTTTGATGGTGCATTCTCGAAAACGCTTGCTGCTGAAACAGCTGCTAATGAGGCGAAACGAATATTTTCTCAAACTTGCACTAGCGGGAATTTTTCAGAATCGATAAGTAATGTGCAACATACTAAAAATAATTCTAAGAAACAAAATGTAAATGTTAATTCAAAGTATGCAATTCCTTTTAGCGGAAGCGTATGCCATAGCTGTGGTGGAAACCACATGCGTTCTATGTGTAAATTCAAAAATACAGTTTGCAAATTTTTAGGAATATGGGTCACATTGAAGCTGTTTGCAGAGGAAAAAACAAAGGCAAACAGCAAAGCATTAGTCCTAATTCTAACCGAGGAAAACCGATAGTAAAATGCACAAATATGGAAATTCTGAATATTGCGTAAATGTATTACGTAATCACACAGATTCTGTTAGGAAACAAACCGTTACATTAAGCAACGAAGGTAAGGACTGCAGTTTAGAGGTAGACTCGGGATCCTTTCAGTCCATCATTTCACATGATAGATACAAAAGGCTCTGGCGTGCAAATAAGCCAGAAATTCAGCCTTCATCAATACGTTTAACTGATGTTCTGGGGAATTCCATACCCCTTCGTGGAATGTGTGTTGTGAACGTACAATATAATCAGCATGGGGATCAACTGCAGCTTCTGATATCTCAGAGAAAATGCACTAACATGTTAGGTTATGCATGGTTCCATCCACTTGGAATTACAATAACGGGGTTAAATTCTATTTCAACAAACCCTCTTGATGATGTGGTGAACGAATTTAATGATGTATTTGAAGAAAGACTTGGTTCGTACAAGGGACCAGTATTGAAGAAAGTATTGAAGGGGTCATGTATTTGAAGAAAAACTTGGTTCGTACAAGGGGCTAGTAGTTTCGCTACCCCAGATCTTCAAATTTCTCCCATTCGCTTTAAGGGAAGAACTGTTCCACTTGCTCTTCATCCCAAAATTGATGCAACACTTGATAAGATTTTAGCTGAAGATGTAATTGAACCAATCTCAAATCCAAAATGATCTACATCCGTGGTACCAGTGATTAAATTTTCCGGGGAGGTTAGATTCTGTGGTGATTACAAGGTAACACCGAATACTGCTATGAAAGCACATCCATATCCTATCTTGCAGTAAATAACTTATTGTCAATATTGAAAGGGGTGTATTTTATGCAAAGGTTGACCTCGCTCAAGCATACTTACAGCTGGTAGTTGATGATGAGTCTGCGTAAGCACAGACTGTCGTTACACACCGGGAAGCATTTAAAGTAAAACGATTGCAGTATGGAATAAATGTAGCCCCTGGAATATTCCAACACATCATTGATGAACTGTTTACTGGATTAGAGGGAGTCATACCCTACTTTGATGATGTGCTAGTTAGAGCAACATCTCTCAAAGAGTTAACTGCTTGGCTTCGCAAAGTTCTCGCTCAGCTTTTTTTTTTTTTTTTTTTTTGATTGGAGGTTTAACGACGACCGTGAGCAACTCAATGGGCTATAAGCAGTCGCCCGTCCCTAATTTAGGGTCACTGGTTCCAGGGAAGGGAGAGAGCCAGTGCCGTAAGACAAACACAACATCCATGCCTCACCGGGATTCGAACCCGGACCCCTTTCGGACGAATGTTCAGAGGCCAACGCCTTAGACCACTGCGCCACCGGGGCGGCTCGCTCAGCTTAGAAAGGCTGGACTATGTGCTAAAAAAGAGTGTCTGTTCGGTATCACGGAAGTGGAGTTCCTGGGATATAGAATTGATGCTTGTGGAATACATCCGTCAAAAACGAAAGTCGAGGCAATTCAGGCAACACCAGTTCCTAAGAACAAGCAACAACTTCAAGCATTCCTAGGACTCCTTAATTTTTACCACAGTTTCCTCAAGGCTAAAAGTAATCTTGCGAAACCATTGCATAAAATTCTCAAGAAAGATAATACATGGTCTTGGACTGAGATTCATGACAATGCCTTTAAGTCTGTAAAGGCGTTGTTATCTTCTGACGCCGTGTTAATTCCTTTTGACGAGAAGCTGCCAATAAATCTTACTTGCGACGCATCACCATATGGTGTAGGTTGTGTGTTAAGTCATAAGCTTCTAGATGGGAGAGACGCACCCATTGCTTTCGATTCAAGGACCTAAACTTCTACTGAGAGAAACTACGCTCAAATTGATAAAGAAGCACTGAGTATTATATGTAGTTACTACCTAGGAGTTAAAAAAAAATCATCATTTTTTGTATGGTCACCATTTTACTATCGTTACTGACCATCAACCACTTCTAGGATTATTCACCAGATCAAAAGTTACTCCAGAAATTCTTTCTCTTCGTATGCTGAGATTGTCTATAATGCTGACTGCTTACGACTTCACACTCATACATCGACCAGGCAAGAAAATTCAAAATGCTGATGCATTGAGTAGATTACCTCAAAAAATCCCAGATTGTGAAATTCCACCTCCACTTGAAGTGTTGTTTACAGAAGATTTAGACAATCCTCCATTACAAGCTAGCGAAATTGCTAAAATGACACTTCGAGATCCAATTCTATCACATGTTTTCAACTGGGTGTTGAGGGGATGGCCTGAGGGAAAACCGTCTCCTGATTTCCGTATTTTCTTTTCACGGTGTATGATAGTCGGGTGATACGACTCTAGAAACAAATATAGCCTGTTACTGTCACTTGTCACTAGATGGCGCAACTCAACGAACTTGGGGGCCGATGATTCGATATAACCTATGCTTTTTTATGGGAGGAAGCGGCAGAAACATTCGTATTTTACGAATGCTATTTTGCTTGCAATTAAAAAACCCAACCTGAAGTGCTTGACAAACATGCACTGTTGTGCGTATCACATGGAATTCATCAAATAAGCATTATATACATATTTTTTTAGCCACCAACTGAGCGCTCTAACTTGAAGATTTCTGAGCAGACGATGCTGAGTTTTTTACTGAGGCGATGCTGAGTTTTTTACTGAGGCCTTTTATCGGAAAAAAATTGTTCTTCTTTTAAAATGAGATGGTTCTGTACATTCGGAGGAACAATTTTAACATGGAATAACAGTTTTTGCCTGTCATTGGATCATCGTTAACGGAAACTGCTGGTTTTGAAAATTTAAAATATTATTTTGTTCAATCTTCCCCTCGAGAAATCTTTCACTAATGACGTTTTGATTTACTGATAAACAATATATTCTTACACATTTGTTTCAGTTTTGTACCCAATGATATTAATGAATAAGGCTCTCCCGCAATCTGAGCTGCTAATGGCGGCAGGGAAAGTGCATCGCGGCAAAATGGCTGCTTTTCCTCGGCGGAGCTTTCACCACCCTGCGTGCATGTAGTATGATGAATATATTTGATATCAAGGGGTGAAATTAGTGGTTACATTTAAACAACGGTTAATGCTGTTAACGTAGAATTTTTCGAAATGGTCAGCTGTGGGAAAATGCATCACATCCTAATGCTTGCCGCCATTTTTCTAACACCGTTGGGTAATTTAAAGGTAAACCAAGTTCTTTATACGTCGCATAGCCTGTCCGATAACCGATAGTTTGGTACAAAATACTTTCGCCCCATTCCTAAAACAGAATTGAACAGATCCTAGTCCGACATTTAGCTTCATTATAAATTTATGATCCCGTTAAGTAAAAAAGTTGACGCCCCTTACCTTCTGTGCAGAAACTTCAATACTGCTGGAACTCCATACAATATAATTACAGAAACTTCAATACTGCTGGAGCTCCATACAATATAATTACACAAAGTAATAAATAAAAAATACTCAAGATAAATACCGATTTAGCATTGATGAAATCATAAATACCATGTAATCCTTAGATGGTTAGCATGAACCATCGGTATAGCGTCTAGAAGGGAAAGTGTGCCGAGCGCCTAGCGTACATAATGATTGGCGTGGATACCGAAATTTGTCCCCTTCGTAGATGGCGCTCCGATCGCCTTCCCTTCCCTCCTTCTTACTGTGATGGGAGCGGGAAACTAAATTCGTGTTGCTTACTGTGAAAAGAACGGTAATTTAGACGAAAACGTGTTATGTTTTAGGTTTTAGAAGGAACGTGGATTACCTAAATATTTTATATAAGTTATACTTAGCTCATTATGCGGAAGAGAAATAACCATAGTTTCGTGCCAGGTCGCAATACTCAGTACAAAAACAGAAGCCGTCACTCTTTGGAATACCCAAAAATGATAAACTTTTACAGCAGTGGCAAAGATTGATTCCCGGTGCAAATAAAAACTTAGACAAATTTAGTGCTGTATGTGAACTGCACTTTGAGAGATTTGTGGTTCGAAATTTTGTGCATAAAATAAATGAGGAGACTGTGTTAATACCCAGAGATCGGCCCATTTTGACACCAGATGCAATATTTCCAAACCTTCCCCATTATTTGTCAAAACCTCTGGCAAAATACAGGAAAGTTAGGGAAACCGATGATAAGCCTGATGGTAATTTAAATAGCTTGGAATTTACTTCCCAAAGAGTTACACTGAACTGCCTTCTGAATATCACAGCCTTCAGAATTTTGGGGTAAGCAAATTCCTGCAAATAATTCAAAGTGCATAATTTTCCATGTTCATTCATTCAAATGTGAATTGTCAAATTCATTGACAACAGAAAAACTGGTTGTTGTTACCAAAAGTGAACCAGAGGTTACCTGTAAAGTGTATTTACGTGGAATAAAAATTAACTCAGTTTCTAATATTACTTCTAAAGATGAATTAAAATCCATTATTCGAGACATTGATAGGCTAACAGTATATGTCATGGCACAGGCTCCATTTCAGAATTTGAAAATAACATGAAGTACCTTGAAAGTGGAGTTATTTTTTAGAATAATTTGTACAGCAAAAATTGTGTAAGGAAAGGAACAACAAAGACTTGCCTCAGATGTAAGTATCTGCAGCGCATACTTTTGCACAAAGTAGCTTATCATAGAAGAAAGGCTACATTTAAAAATAAGTATCAAAATACAGTTCGGAAAATCAACAGGCTGAAGAAACTAGTTATTTCGCTCTCTAATTAAACTTAAAAAAAAAAAAAAAAAGGAATTTTACAGAACTTTCCATTAATGAAAAAATAGCAGAATTACCCATTAAGCAGCAGCAAATGGTTATTCATTGTTATAAGGCAGCAAAAAAGAAATATGCAAGAGGTATGTCATATACTAAAGAATGGTTACTTGAATGCTTAGTAATGCACATAAAAAGTCCAAAATTGTACGAGCACATACGGAAACACAAAATCATGATCCTACCTAATAGAACAACTATTAGAAAGTATATTTCAAATTACAACAGTGGTTTTGGATTCAATGCACTGACGTTTAAAACTATTTCAAAGAAAACAAGTGAAATGGAGCCTTTTGCAAGACATGGTGGTATATTAATAGATGAAGTGAAGCTTACAGAAAAACTGCATGCATCAAATCATCTGGTGAAATATTAGGGTTGTTCATATTGGGCCATACACTTCAGAAACTGTTAAGCATTCCCCATGTAATCATGGACTGGTAATGGTGTTTCAGCCATTAAATGGAGATTGGACCCAAATAATTGGTGTTTTTGCCACAAGTAACAATATAAGTGGAACTTTGCTTGCAAAATTAATTATTGAAGCTGTTATTCTCACTGAAAATGCAGGTCTGTTTGTTAATTTCATTACGTGTGATGGGGCTTCTTGGACCAGAAATATGTGGAAGACATTTGGTATATCAGCAGATTGTTCTGGAACTAAATACAACATTATGCATCTTACAGATTGTTCTAGAAGTTTACATTTCATATCAGATTTTCCTCACTTAATAAAATGTGTACGGAACGCATTTGTTACCAGAGGTTTTCTTCTGCCCGAAGGAGAAGCAAGACCAGAGCATGTTGAAGCAGCATGGAGGAAGGACTGACATAACTACTCTAAAAGCCATGCCAAAAATTACACGTGTTCATATTAACCTGAATAACTTTGAGAAAATGAGGGCAAGCTATGCTTTGCAGCTTTTTAGCAACGAAGTATTAAAAGGCCTTTTTCTCTATAAGCATCATATTGAAATATAGTTTGGAAGTACTAATGCAACTGCATTTTTCATAAAGTTGATGATGCAGTTAATTACTGTAATGGCCTCTAGGGGTCCATCAAGTAGTCTCTGCATAGATTCTGAGGGATGCAAAGTACTTAATGATGTTCTGTTCTGTTTAGATAAATGGGAAGCTTTTGCAGGAGATAAGAAGACTGAGTTTTTAAATGCTAGCACAGTTGCAGGATTATGAGTCACTATCATCATCATCATCATTGTCAACCATTATCAATCCACTGCTGGACGAAGGTCTCCCCAAGTTTCCTCCACAACGGTCTGTCTTGTGCCAGTCTCCTCCATGTCACCCCTGCATACTTTCGAATTTCATCCACCCATCTCCCATGTGGTCTTCTTCTGGGTCTTTTCCTGTCCCTTGGAATGCAATCTAAAATTTCGGCTGTCCATCTATGGTCTGTCCTTCTGGCAGTATGTCCAGCCCATTGCCATTTCAGGGATTTAACTCTGATCATGATGTCTTCCACTCTTGTCATTTTTCGGATCCACGAGTTCCTCTTCTTATCTCTCCTGGTTACACCAAGCATGCACCTCTCCATGCTGCTTTGAGTTGTCTGCAGCCTTTGTATGTCTCTTTTAGTTAAGGTCCACGTCTCTGCACCATACGTAAGCACTGGAAGGATGCATTGATCAAACACTTTTCTTTTAAGACATAATGGCATATTGCTCTTGAAAATTATGTTGTTTCTTCCAAAAGCTCTCCAGGCAAGTTTTGTACGCCGATTAATTTCTTCATCAATGTGACCCTCACTTGATATCTGCTGTCCAAGATAAACGTACGTGTCTGTTATCTCCAGCTTTTCTCCATCAATCGATAAATCTTCATTTCTTGTAAAAGCATTGAACATCACTTTTGTCTTCTGAAAGTTCATTTTTAATCCCACTTCTTTACTCTTGTCAGCAAGTTCCTGGATCATACTCTGCAGCTCTGATGGGGTAGTTGCAAAAATGACTACGTCATCAGCAAAACGAAGGTGGGTTAGATAATCTCCATTAATCTTTATCCCCTTGTTTTCCCAGCTCAGCGACTGAAAAACACCCTCCAATGTGGCATTAAAGAGCTTCGGAGATATGGTGTCACCTTGTCTCACTCCCTTTCCAATTTTTACGTGTGTTGTATTTTCAAACAGCCTAATCTTTGCACTTGCATTTTCATAGATGTTATTAATAATATTAATGTATGCATCTTCAATACCGCAGGTTTTCAGAGCCATTGTAACTGCTGATGGTTTCACCGAATCAAAGGCTTTTTCATAATCGATAAAAGCCATGCACAATGGAAGTTCATATTCCCTCGCTCTTTCAATTAGTTCTCTCAGCACGTGGATATGATCTATTGTGCTGTAGCCACTCCTGAATCCAGCTTGTTCTCTCGGTTGAGCCATGTCCAGTGTTACCTTCAAGCGGTGTGAAAGAACTTTAGTGAAGATTTTATAAACTACTGATAGGAGGCTGATAGGTCTGTAGTTTCCGAGATCCTCAATGTCACCTTTCTTATGTAGCAGGATCATTGTAGCGGTGTTCCAATCCTCAGGAATCTTTCCTTCATTAAGGCATCGACTGAAAATTTGGGCGAGTACTGTTTCGATTTCTCCACTTGCTTCTTGTATGATGTCTACAGTAATTCCATCTTCTCCTGGAGCTTTTCCTCGCTTCATGTTCTTGATTGCATGTGCAACTTCTGCTGGAAGGACTGGAGGAACTCTGGTACAGGTATCTTTCATGATGTCTGGAGTGCATATATCATCCCTTTCATATAATTTGGAGTAGAAATCTTTCACTCTTGTCAAAATTTCGCCTCTATTTCTTGTTACAGAACCATCTTCTTTTCTCAGTGCCATAATCTGTTTTCTTCCCTTACTGAGATGTCCCTTTGCTATCTTTAGGCTTTGGTTGTTTTCAATTGCTTTCCTCACTAGTTCACAGTTGAATTTCCTTACGTCTTCAGTGATACTTTTTCGTACTGTCTTGCATAGCTCTATATATTCCACTTTGGAAGTCACATCTTCTTTAGTTGTCCTCATCTCTCTTCTTTTTTGCATCAACATTTTGGTTTTTCCTGATAATTTGTTCACATGCAACTTGTTCTTAGACCCAGCTAATTTTGTTGCTGTTTCCATAAGAGCTTTCGTTACTTTTCTGTTAACTTCAGAGATGTCCACTTCTTCCGATGTTAGGCCTTCTAAAGCAGAGAACCTGTTCTTCAGTTCCAACTTGAAGGTATTATGGTGTTTTTTAAGGTTGGTTATGTCAATAGATTTTGTTTGTCTTATGAGCTTGCCACGTTCAAGTTTAGTGTTGAGGTGCATCTTACATCTCACCAATCTATGGTCACTACCTGTGTTGAACTTGTTTAGCACACTGCAGTCTTCTATGACGAATTTTTTGTTACACATAATAAAATCAATTTCACTTGTCGTCCCATTTGGATGTCTCCATGTCCATTTCCTGTGTGGCTTTTTCTTGAAGAAGGAGTTCAAGATGAAAAACCCTTCTGCCTCTGCAAACTCAACGAGAGTATTTCCACGCTGGTTTCTGTTGCCATGACCGAATTTACCTACTGAAGTTTCATTCTGTTGCCGTTGCCCTATTTTTGCATTGAAATCTCCCATAATTATTTTCAAGTGCTGCTTACCTTTATTATTTAGATGACAAATTTCCTCATAAAATTCTTCAATTTCTTCTTCAGGATGACTTGTGGTGGGTGCATAAGTTTGAATAATCTGAGCCTGGTATCTTTTCGAGAGTTGGATAACAAGTCGTGCAGCTCTGTCAGAGGAACTTTCAACTTCTACAACTTTATCCTTCAGTTTCTTGTTTATTATAAATCCAACACCACTAGTTCTGCCAGTATCTGTCCCACGATAGTAGAAGAGATGTCCACTTTTCAGTTCGATGAGATCTTCTCCTTTTCTCCTTACCTCACTTAGCCCCACGATGTCCCACTTGATCCTTTGTAGTTCCTCTTCCAATTCAAGAAGCCTTGATTCAGAAGATAGGGAGCGTCCATTGTAAGTAGCCAAGGTCAGCATCAGATGGCAGCCTAGTCCGGTCCTCCGGGGATTCTTAGCACCCTCTGCCTTCATGTCGCACTGGCCGCTGCCTTGGCCAGGTACATTCCAGCTGCCGGAGACTGAGGGCCAAGATTTAAGTTGTGGAATCATTTTGGAGGGGTTTGGCCATAACTCACCACGCTGGCCAAGCGGGTTGGTGAGTGTGGGATAGAATTTCTTCTAATCCCGATGGTATAGTTATACCGCTATGGGCGGTCGTCAGAGCCCCTTTAGTGGGAACAGGATGTACCACGAGAAGGCGGGGTTGACATTTGTCAAGGAGAGGCTGTGATGTTACGCATCACCTGACCTTACATCCCTGAGTCACTATAAGCAGTGCTATCTCTCTACTAAAATATCTATACGAAACCTTGAACCACAAGTATGTAATGACATCGTGCTTGAGTCAAGACTCGATAGAAAACATTTTTGGCATTATTCGACAACTGTCAGGCTGCAATGACCACCCCACTGCAGCAGAACTTTTAGTGACCATTCAGTGTTTAAGTTTTTATAATCTGGCCAAGCCTGTTAACTGTGGTACTGGCTGCACAACAGAAACAATCAATTCCCTTATTGAGACAAGTGACTCCATCAGTTGCAAACCTAATGTTTTGTTAAATTCAAATGAACTTTTAAGTGATGGAATGCTATATAATGTGAAAGATACCTTGAATAGTGCTGCATATTCTGATTGTGCTTCCCTTTTCCTACATAATTCCCATAACCAGTTGCTAGTTTATGTAGCTAGAAATGTATTGCACTAACTAAATGCAAAGATTGTACCAAAATGTGTTTAACTTGCTGTATTGAAGAAAAGGCCAGATTTTCTGGAACGCTGATACGAGATTTTGATAAAGGTGGCTTATTATATCCATCAAAGGAACTCCTAGTTCTTGTCAGTCAACTGGAAGGTATTGTTACACATTATTTCAGCACCGAAAAACTACACAGAGATAGCATCATTGATATTTTAGCTATCTTGATGATAAAGAAAATTAAATTCATTGGTTGTGCAGAACACAGTAAAGATGTGACTTGTAAGATTGCAAAATTGTATTTACTGACATGGTTATATTTTTATATAAAGTGACTTAATAAGATTCACAATGATAATCAAGAAAAAATGAAGTACCTTAAGCTGAGACGCTGCAAATAAATATTAAGTCCCTGGATCTGGGTGCTGAGGTTCTTTTTATAAGGAAGCAAGTAAGAGACAGCTTTATAATTACTGTGGAGTGAGTAAATGTATGTGGAGTCAGTCAATAGCTCTCATTTATAATTATTGTGGAGTCGGTAAATATATACAGACTCCACAGTAATGCTACAGCTCAAACCCTCACCCCGAGACTCCCTCAAAACTACTTTAACAGTTAATAAGAACTTCGCAACAGAACAGGTTCTGTCATTCAAATCCAGGGGTTTGAACTTAGTCACATTACCAATTTTCAACTCTGAGCAAGCAGAGCAGAAGCATATGACCGTATTAAAAAGATTGGATAACTTTGGGAGTATGTAGCAGTGGCTAGTTAACTTTTCCTTCATTAAATATGATATGTATGCACATAGCAGACAGTAAGCCTAATGCATATGCAAATAAGTAACCCCAGCCTATATTGAGGTCAAGAAATATCCAGGTTGTTAACAAACTTAGAAAAGAAAGTTCCAAAAACTGGTAAGATATTTAGAGATTCAAAATTCATTTCTGTAAATGTAGTTATTTTTAAAAAATAAATTTTTTGCCCGCCCCCCCCCCCAAGTAACTAAATAGTTCAGCAGATAAGATATTAATATACAAAAAGATTTTAAGGAACATGTGTGGTGGTAATAATATTGCAGAGTTACTATTTGTTATTAAAAATGTTTAGAACTGTGGGATTCTTGCCCCACCCCTTCATCTTTTTTTTTAATGTTCAAATCCCAAAACCACTGGTGGTAATCTGATATTAACACTTCTTTTTTTCAATCAACATTTAGCTTTGGCATTTCCAGTATTGCTAACTAGGGCTTCCATGATGGAATTATATACTACAAAATTCAGTATTTTGAAGAAAACTTGCAAAATGCCATGAGTGACTAATTTACTCTTTACAAGGTGGTGTAAAAGTAATAAAAAAAGAAACTAAACATGTATTAAATTTATTTCTGTAAATTTAATTACGTGTGAAAACATCTAATAGTTGTATTCACAAATTCTTGCTCTTTCAATTGCATTTTCTAAGATGCCTAAACATCAAGTTGTGTGTTATTTATTTTTTGTGCAATGTTACTTTTTAAATCCTCCTCCCACGTTCTGTTGCTGATAAATTTCTCTGTTGCTATACAATTGAGAAACGGTTTTTGATAAAAATTTCAACAACTGCTGCACTAGCCTTTGACATATAACAGCCCACAACGAATTAATCAAGCTTCTACTTTATAAAAAATAAAAATGAAAAAAAAAACCCATTTAAAATGAGATGCTTTCTTTTGCCTCACTGTATAAATTGAATAAAGCTTAACCAATGTGCTGAGATGTGGTAATATTGTAATAAATAATGCTTGGTACATACCAGCAATGTAAGATTAAAACATTGCTTTATTACAAACTGCTTCTGTATGGAAATGCCTAAAGCCATTTATAATGAACTCTCATCAGCACGCCTTTGGTCCCCATGATGATGAGAGTTCAATACTCAAAACCGATCCACGTCAGAGGTCAGTTTTTTCACATGTGCTTCAACATTTGTTTCAGTTAGTGTAAATTATATCTGTATTACCTATTCCCAACTACTAGGGGCATTAAACAACGTTGTTACATGTTTACATTGTACACAATGTGTCACTGTGCGCACCTTACTGGGACGATAAACGTTTCTGGATTTACTGAGGGGATATCAGTATGAGATTGAAATAATTCCAATTTCAGAAATTAAGAACAAATAAATGTCTTGGTAAATTATTTGCTCCCGCACAATATTTCTTCATTTAATAGTAAAATTTATCTAACAGTAAAAAAAACATCCCTCCAAATCAACCCCGTTCTTTTTTTTTTTTTTTTTTTGCGTTTTTTTTCTGAACAATTACTGGTAAATGCTTTCTCATGCATGCATTATGACCAAATAATGCTTCAGTCAGAGAAGAATGTCATTGTAAATACGTGTGACACAGCTTAAATACGGTGGTACACACCGTTTTTTAAACCAGTCAGTAACAGGCAAAAATAATTTTTGTTAAGCCTCTTAATAATACGTATAGCTTACTCAACATTTATATATATCTGCTATATCCACGCTAATCACTACATGCGCTGGGCGCTCGGCACACTTCCCCTTTTAGATGCTATATATCAGCTGTTCCTGTATAACCGTTTGAAGAGTAGATACATGGAAGCACAACTTTATATTTACACACTCCCACGTATTTACTTCAAACAGTAAATTTTGCCCGCTGTCCCTAAATTGTTTTTAAGGAGAGCTCTGTCTCTGACTGGCAGCATTAAATTTGTTGAACCACGGCATTACTTATACCTGATCATAGGCCTAACCACTGGGAGGATCAGGACCCCCAGATGTTCATAGAATGGGATCCCCAATGTAAATGATTCTCCAAATGTTTTGGGAATATAATGATATGACTTTTTATGTGAACCAACTAAGTTATTTAATAATATAAGATTGTAATTTTTCGTAGAATGCGAACACATGTATAATGTGTACTTAATAAAACAGTGATGTCGATTAAGCATGGTTACCAACATCGCTGGCGTATATATATTATGTGATCCGACACCCCCCCCAGATTTTGAATTTTGAAACACGGTTACGCCACTGTACCTGATGGTCACTGGCCAACATCGCCGATGCTGACACTTTAGCATTCAATTAAAAATAAGCACATTCAATATAATGTCCTATACAAAAAAAGCCTTGCAATTTCTGTATATACAGCAGGAGTGGCTCCTGCAATAAGGCTGTGAGGCTGCATCCCCCCCCCCACCCTTACCCAAAGAAGTTTTTTTTTCATGCCACACCAAGAGAGAAGTTTACTGGACTCTGCTGGAAGTTTTTCACGCCACTGGGAGCGAAAAGAACGCTGGCGCGCTGCTCTGACCTATTGAAACCAACTCGTGTGTGAAACTCTGCCTATTCCCACATCAGTTCATTTCCTTTGTATAAAACGTCCCTGGGGGCAGCAGCTCTTGCTGGTACAGCAAATATAAGTGGTCCTCGCAGTTGTTTGCGAGTGACGTAGCTACAATGCAGTTTCTCGTTGGCTGCGAATTCATCGCCGGGCCTTCAATTTTTGGTTTGTTCCAACTTTTATTCAACATGATAATTCTAACAACTGGAGATCATTCGTGTTTGCTAACAGCAACAACAACAAATACTCAGTTGCCGAGATTTTTACCAAAAAGTTTCACTTCTGGTCAAAATGGGCATGTGAACAAATTGTGATTTAAGAATAAAGTTCAGTAATGGATAAATTGAAAAATAAAAAATAAAAATGACTAATTTCTCCAGCGAGATACTTGCACAAAATTAATATTATCACTTACCAGGCACAGTGAAATTTTCGCTTTTAAACTCGTGTAAATTTCTGTTCATCAAAAAACACTAAAGTTGCTCCATTGACCACATTTTACTTTTCTGCTGCATATGCACCCCCCCCCAAAGCTTTACTTTGAACACAACATTTAATCAAACACAACGGTTTAGAAAATTTACAAAGTTGGTAAATTTTGAAAACAAATTGTTCTACACTAAATTGTAATCATGGCTTGAAAATTAAAACTGGGAATATGTTTGCAATTCGTATTTATTAAAGAGAATGCCTGTAAGTCAAAATTCCAAAGGGAGCGTATCAGAAGAAAAATATTTATTATATTTCTAGGGGTCACAATTGACACCTGAAAATGCGTATATGACGTTGGGTGCGTGTCCGCTTTCATTGGCACACACATTATTTTTTTTACCTTGAAAACTGGTTCCCGTAACTGAGTGTGTGTTGCTCTTACGGTATCTACATTTATATATCATTTACAACCACTATCTCAATCCACTGCTGGATGTCCACAACAGTCTGTTTAGAGCCAGTTTTCTTCTTGCTCCCGAATTTCATCCACCCATCTCCCACATCATCTTCTGGGTCTTTTTTTTTTTTTTTTTTTTTTGTCTCTTGCTATCCAGTTTAATATTTATCGCTGGCTCTTTCTTCTAGCAATATGTTCATCCCATTGCAATTTCAGGGATTCTATCATTGCTGTCTTCCGTCCTTGTAATTTTCCCGATCCAAGAGTTCCTCTTTGTATCTTCCCTGTTCCTGGTTACATCAAACATGCATCTCTCAATGCTTTTCCCCATTGTCTGCAATCTCGGTATATCTGTTTCAGTTGAGGTCCACGTCTCTGCTCCATTCGTAACAACTGGAAGGATGCACTGATTAATGAGAGTCATGTTAGGATCGTTAGAATAAGGGTCCTGTGTGAAATGTATGTGGAACTAATTTCTTTGCTGTACAATGGAGTATGCGTGGGTGATGATCAAATGATCACATGTAGAGGATTTTAGGAAGGGAGTGTCTGACTCCAGGTCTTAAACAACCCTTAGAAATAGGATACTACGAGATTTGGGCTAGACGCCCAAAAGGAAAGTGATACGGAAGCTAAGTAGAAAGGGGGAGGAAGACGCCCTTATTTATTACCGGGGGCCAGTACCCGGTGTATGCGTGGGTACCTATCCACAAGGTAAGCAATGAGGAAATATACACGAAAATACTGGATAGCACTACAATTCGATTTGGAAGTTCACATTAAAGTGACTTGTGACTACAAAATATGCTAAACACTTTTCTTTTAAGAAATAATGCATCAAACCAAGTTTTATACGCCGATTATTTTCTTCATAAATGTGGCCACCCATTGATATCTGTTGCCTAATTCAGGTATCGGTTACCTCTAGAATTTCCCCATCAGTTGCTAAATATAAATATTCATTTCTACGAGTATATATATACATAAATTATTATTAAAGAGACAGCATGAGCAGGCTCAGTAACTTAGCTTTCGAAGTGTTATCTACAAAATTTGAATGCAGCCCCTTCAACTCAGCTTACCACTAGCCGCTACTAAGTTATATACATTTAAATTTTCCAAACAGCACTTCTTTACTTGGCACATACAAGCCATTTGTTAGCGTTTTGGTAGGCATTCTTCGAGGAGGTAGCATATCAATTTAAATCACGCATAATTATACTTTCAATTACATTTGCCGACGCTGCACTCTGCGCCAGACTTAGACATTTCACTGAACCATAAAATGTGTTTCCATAATCACACACTTAAGAAAATCGTACATATCCTAATCCAAC
Organism: Macrothele yani; assembly: GCA_039090855.1. Lineage (NCBI taxonomy): Eukaryota > Metazoa > Arthropoda > Arachnida > Araneae > Macrothelidae > Macrothele > Macrothele yani. Next base: position 64,666,836 of record CM077006.1, read on the forward strand.
CCCTGTTGTTTGGTTCACATTGCACAACAGTACACACAATCTTTGACACAGACGCCGTCTGCAGCGTCGCGATGCGGCGTGGGACATATTTCGAATGCAGATTTTGAGTTCGCACGGCACACTTCCCCTTTTAGACGCTTCTACCCTAACTGCAGGACAGCCAGCTATGCTGGTCCTTCAGGAACTTGAAGGGACTGTTGCCACTTCACCTAAACTTCTCGATGACGTCAAAGGGCAAGGCAATGTTCTCCTTGGTAAAAGCGGCCTCTGGTGGCTTTGTAGGTAATCACAAAGTGCTTCCGTTTGTTTCAGGAAATTTGGCCCAATTAACAGGCTTTCTTAAGGATCCCCACAGTGCCGATAGGCCACGATTGAATAAACACAAACTGTTTCTATCTCGTTCATAAACACATTGCAGGTTTAAAATGAAAGTAAAAGGTCACCGAGATCACGGATGGCTATGCTGGGAGGTGGAATAACACGACTTTTCTTGGACGTCCATTTGTTGAAAATTTGTCACGTGAGTCCATCCAGGTGTAGAGAAGAGGCATCTGTGTAAGTTGGCTCTAGTTTCGGTTTGGGTTCATGATTGTTTCAGTTTTGTGTAGATAGTTGTGATATGGTTGCTTCAAATGAAATGTGAAGTTCGTCTGAGCGCGGAGTAGATTTTCACAGTTATGATCGGATGTGAGTGAAATGTGAGTAGTTCGCTTAACTTTCAAAAGTAACGTTTGTTTCACTCCTTTTGAGGAACTGTAATTTAAGTATATTGGTGTAATGAAAGTTGGGGATAACTAGCTTAGTGAACCGTATTTTATTAAAATACCTTAATGTATATGAGAAATGTTTTTGTACGTTTCATGGCTGTGCTATAAATATAAAAAGATTGATCGTTGTCACAGATTTTGTTAGAGAAATTAAGTTGTACTGGTTCGTTTGGGCATCAAATGTACCTCCTTTTTATATGATGGGTCATGGAATAAAGGGGCTCTTATAGAAAATAATGTTGGTGTGTAGCACATAGTAACAAAACTTAGGAAGAGCATATCTCCATGGTGTGTAGACCCCCTCCACCACCACGAAATGTTTTTGCTTGTAATTTGAGATTGCTTTAATGTAATCAATACATTCTAACGTTTTTGTATATTATCATAAGTATGTCAATTATACATTGGGTTTCACCTGCAGCTCCTAAGAGTAATGAGCGTAAGCTGTGATTTTTTAAATTAATTTAAGTATGCTGATGTTAAATGTACAGCATTTCAGTCAAAAGTTGTATTTTATGTGAGCAGTGGGGTAGCCAGAAATTTCTTAAGGTAGGGGGGGGGGGTCATGGGTTTGGTTCATTGGTGAAAGCCCAATATATACATATATATTGTTTTAAATTCATACTTAATCTCCCCTCAAGGGGGGGGGATCTGTACCAGAGGACCACCCCTTGGCTATGTCTGTGAGTGTTATGTGCCTCCCCTCTTTCTGCTTGTGGGAAAATATTGTGGTCCCTGTGTGGGAAGCAAAGACTAGTTTAATAACTTTCCACTGCCTTATCTCCAAGCTGTAAAATGTTATGATTTTACAAGTTAGTAAAATGATGCAATGCATTGATTATGATATGCTTTCCAACATACCAGAAATCATTACTCAAGTTATGAGGATAATGGCTGTGGAATAAATCTCTTGCCCTGACCTTTGACCCCATTTCGATGATATTCAACACAACCAGTTCAGTATATCTCCGAAACAACATGATAAAGTTTTGTCACAATCAAAGCATTTTTTTTGCAAGTTATGATGCATAAGGGCGATGGAATGGATCCCGCTCCTATGTCCAGACCTTTGACCCCATTTCGCCCATTTTTCAATAGGTTCGTCCCCATGTTGTCCTCTACCACATACTAAAATTTTATCAAAATCTAACCATTTTAAAGTGAGTTATCATGTGGACAGACAGATGGACAAAGCTGGAGCTTCTTCCACCTACAGTTGGAAAGCATAAAAAAAGAAAAATGGCCAGCATTGAGATCATTGTGATTTTGAGTGATGACCACATTTCAGTGATTATGCATTAAAGTGTGTATATTTTTGCTAAGATGCATCTCAATGCCATATCTGGGCTGAGTGAAATGGTTGTGGTCAAATGAAAAGCATATTGAATTAAAATGTCATCAAACCCATAAAAAATCAATGCAGAAGTTGAGCATTCTATGTTATTAATAGTTAATATAGATTTTTCTTTTGCTGATAATTTAGACACAGTATTACCAAAAATAAATTTAATTTGTGGTTGTGGCAATTGCAAAGCATTGAAAAAAATTCAAACTGCTGAGCTATTGTAACACCAGTAATTTTTTCCTCATCCAGTAAAATTGAGATGCTGGTTAAGTGCAGTGCAAGGTCTGAAGGAGAAAATAAAGTACCATTTTAAAATGTAATAAACATTTTAGATGAAACTGGTGATAAAGAAGCAAACAAATTATTGTTAGCTTTTAGGTTTAATTTTTTGATTAATTAGGAGAAGCCCACCCCATTATTTTAATGTGGTAAAAATATAGTTAGAATTATATCACTATAGGTGTAGTGTTGCGAAGAAATTTAGGAGGCACAAATAAAATTATATTTTCCAGGGGAGGGGGGCATGAAAAACTTTAAATTGATGTTTTACTTTTAGGGGATGTGATTCTTGGAAACAGTTTCTTCTTAAATGTCACAAAATTTAGATATTTTAAATGCATAATAAACTTTTTTGTTATGCATTACTTTTCACCCACTGCAGACAATGAACCATGACAAAACAGTTCACCATATTTTTGAGAAGATGCTAAGTTTTCTGAAAATGAAGTCCTTTCTTTTATTATACATTCTTTTAAATATCACAAATCTTTTTACTGATACATGAATTATGGGTACTTACGTATTAACGCCACCGCAGCAGAAGTTGTGCTAATGCGCCAATAAAGAGCAATCTTGTTGTTCGCACGCGCAGGCATAAACGCCACCGCAGCAGAAGTTGTGCTAATGCGCCAATAAATGTACACCTAAAATTTTTGCGACAAATCATAAAATAAAACACTTTATTTAAAAACAAAGTATTCAATCGGATTTCGGTGGAAAATGGGCCGATATAGAGTTCAACATAGATTCAAAACAGTCTCTATTTTCTTTCACCTGATGCTGTCGCCATATGAACTCTGATAAATAAGATTCCGAATGATGTCTCGCTGTCCCCCTATGTCTCTTGTTCCTCCATTTAGCACTGCCCCACATTCTCTCAACTGTTTGTGTATGAAATCCTGTATCAGGATCAATAAAATTGTATTTATGATTAACTTTAGCATGTAGGAATCCTTCTATTTCTATTCTATTTGTTTGGTAACCTTTCCAACTGTCAGAATAAATTGTGCTACCATCTGCAATGTTTTCAATAATTTTATCAAGAAGGGTACAGCCAGTTCTATTAGGAACAGTGACAACAAACGAATCTTTTGTTTCTCTACATGTACCACCAAACACCCACTGTTCAGGTAATACTCGACCACAATTATTTTTACATTTAGTAAACAAACTTTCATCAATTTCCACAATGCAATCTGGTCCACCTACCTTCTTGTTTGGTTTATTCTCCATATCCAAGACACATAATTCACGCATGTAATTGTTCCAATCTATAACAGTTTTATCTGATAAATCAAGTTGCTTTTCACAAAATTTAATCAACGTCAACTCCTCGCACCAGCAGTATATGAATCTCAAAGCTGAACAAAATGGAATTCTGCTTCCCTCAAACCAGTTGTCTTTTCTAAGTCCCACTTGCTGATCACACTGTCTTAAATTACATTTCCAAAACTTACGTTTACCGAAATAAAGTTTCATGTCATGGGAATTGGTACATTTTCGTTCTTTTGGTAAAATATTTCGCTCCTGAAAAAATAAAATTGCATCTTGTTCTGTTTTTGGCAAATCCCAAATGCGCATTTTCGTAGCACTAAAAAATGGCGTCAAAAATCAGCAAACAAAAAGGCAACAAAGAATCCAAAATATAAATGCCTGCGCGTGCGAACAACAAGATTGCTCTTTATTGGCGCATTAGCACAACTTCTGCTGCGGTGGCGTTAATGCCTGTGCGTGCGAACAACAAGATTGCTCTTTATTGGCGCATTAGCGCAACTTCTGCTGCGGTGGCGTTAATACGTAAGTACCGAATTATGTTATAAAATGAATTCTCTTCATTTATAGCATTGGTTTTACTATTATGCATTGATAGAATTGGTTTTAATTATGTTATAAATGAATTCTCTTCATTGATAGCATTGGTTTTACCTTCTCACAAAAAACGAATCACAGCTAAATCTAAAAGGTTAGTATAACAGAGCGTGTGTGTATAGAGCTCTTGGTTTTTCCTCTTTGAACTTTGTAGTGACTCATTAAGCCCCCCGGTAATATTTGCCAACCCAACATAGGCTTGACCTCGCATTTAAATTTTTTAAAGTTGGAGGGGCCATGCGCCCCTTTGTTCTCCCCAATGCTACATTTATGTACATCATGCACTTTTTAATAGTCATCAGTTGATCAACTGCAGCCACCCCCTTACCCATGGCCAACATTTAAATAGAAAACAAAAAAAAATTCAGTGGCATTTGATATTTGTGCTCATTTGTAATATTCTTGCTCAGTGGAGCATCTGACAAAGTGGATTCATGAATTGCAATTTTGTTTTTACCCATACCTTAGTAGTGTCCATCCCTATCTCATATACTCTTAACATATACAGATCATACACACAGTAATCCTTTTTTCCCAGATCTTTGGGAATCACAGTATTAACATAGAATACATCAAGAGTTAATTGAAGGCATTGTTCTTAGGTTCACTGGGAGAAAGGATTAAAAATTTTATTTTTACGGGCAGAGAGAAAGTGACTTTAAAAGCAAATTTATATATTATGGCAGTTAACTGGATTGTTTGCTAATTTTCAGGCTGAGAGCTGTGGTTCTTATGTGAAAAAATAAAAAAAAGGGGGTGAAAACTGCCTGTCTTGCAGATTTTATCCTGATAAATATTTTTTTCTAAACAACTACTCAGTAACGACAGTTGAAAGTCCTTTTATTTTAATTATTTGTTAATGCTAGTAAGAAAAAGTGATGTTGAATAGATTTCTGATGAAGAATGGGTAAATGTGTAGTTTAGCACCCTAAATTATTTCGTCGGAAATGTTGAAGGATTTCGAAAAAGTGCGACATACAGAATTTAAAGCAGTGTTAGAATTAGAAATAAATGTTCTATAGGCCCAGTGGACCATTGGAATTTCCAAATCACTGGTCCGCCAAAATGCACACTAGTCCATGAAAGGAAACTTGCACATTTACAGAATATGCAAAAAAATAAAGTATAATTTCCTTTGAGCTGTATATCACAAATTTAGAACAACAGAATGTATACTTGTATGCATGCAAATAATACATAAATAAAACACAAGGCTCAGTAAACAGTTGTAGAAATTAGAGAACAACAGCAAAAAAAAAAAAGGAACTTCTTTTCAGCAGAGCCAGTTTATATCAAAATGTGGTCCACTAATTTTTACTGGTAAGACAGTGGCGTGCCCTGGAGGGGGGGAGGGGTCGGGGTTTGAACCTGAACCCCCACCCCCAGGTACGTGGTTAGTTTCCGCTCAAGGGGGGTTCAGGGTTTGAACCCCCTTGAGCGGAGACAGCACGAATTTAGAGCAATATATATGTGTGTACGAGGCTTTCACCAATCGACCAAACCCATTGACTCCCCCTAAGAAATTTTTGCCTACGCTACTGGGTACAGAAATAGCACAAATACTAATGCATTTTATATGCATATTGTGTTAATTACAAATTAATGTTTTTAGTACAAATATGAAATATTTTGATTCGGACCTTGGTTTGCTACAATGTAAAAATTTCATAAAATTGAAGTACAGTTTGCAATTCCGATATTCAGTTTTTGAGTAGTAAGTATCTGAATTTCGCAACACCTGAAAACTACCTTTTAAAATTTGGTTCAGTATAAACTTATAAATTTTAAAACAAATGAAAAAAAATTACTGGCCTGAGTGGCCAGTAACATTAATATTTCACAAGCCCGATGGATTCTCTTCTGGCCAATGACCAGTGGACCACCGAGTAATTCTAACATTGTAAAGTATGTAATTTCATAACAAATAAAGGTAACTTGATCACGCTAGTTACGTTAACTGAAAACTTTTACAAAAAGTTCGTAAGTTGGAAGCTTTTGACCTTATCTTAGGTCTTCATCACGCCAATGTCATCTGTATAGTGCAGTTTAAAGATTTTTACTGTAATATTTACATGCAAGTACAACAACGTGAATAGCACTGTAGTAGGCCTAACACAACGCTGCGCTGACCACGTCAGGCTTCGCTCAGCCGCCATTTTGCTGGCAGAAGAATACAAGAGGAATTGGGAACATTCATGCCAGTAAAGCGTTCCAATTTGTAGTGCTACCTGACAGAAAATAGTTCTTCACTTCTGTTGTAGTTTGTCAAAAAGCACATAGTGACAATTGCTTTGATCTTACGCATATGATTCCCTTATACAAAGTGAAAGTATGCAGATGCCTTTCTTTTTTCTAGAAAGGTGTTGAAGTAGATGTGACGTTCTCTCCAACGGAAGTTACCTGGCATCGGAAAGTTAACGTTTTGCTCCTCCTACAGACGGCGAGATTCGCAATTCATTCAAATTGGATTACAAAAAAAAAAAAAAAAAAAAAAGAAATATTTTCTGTAGCATAGCACTACGAAATGGAATGCTTTCCTGGCAAGAACATTCCCCCTTTCTGTTGTACTCCTCTGCCAGCAAACTGGTCGCTGGAACGAGACCATTGTTTCAGAGGAGGAAAGTGTCACATCGTTGCTGTAGCGTTGTGTTAGGCCTGTCGCAGCTTCTGTTCACAGTGTCATACTTACATGTAAATATTACGGTAAAAATCTTTAAAATGCACTATAAATAGGATGTTTGTTCACCATTTGCCATGACATTGAGCACTTACTTTAAAAAATCTGAAGTCTCACTTTTCGAAATGCTTCGACATTTCCGACGAAATAATTTAGGATGCTAAACTACACATTTACCGAAGAATGTGCAGTAAGATTTTCACAGTTTGAATATCAGTCTCATAAAATTGATTAATATCAACAAAGTTGTTAATGCTAAGTTGCTGAGGATGTTTTTTAGTACTGCACTGAAAAAGTAAGCTCATGAAATTAATTAATGCATTTAACTGAAATCAACATACAAATACATAGCTTGCCCCAAAACAACTGAGTTTTTTTATACAAAATGCGCAATACTGCGTTCAACTTTGGCAAAGTCTCGAAAAAATGGTGCTCGTCATAGTAACAATAGCAACCAAACGCATTTGTTTATCATACACTCATTGTCATAAAAATCCGCGCACCAAAAAAAAAAAAAAACTGTGCGATTAATGCAAAATTTGGTGAATAGCTATGGGGAGGGCAGATATGCAAATGATTAAAGTTTCGTGCGATTCTGTATGCCTGCGCGTCCAAGGCCGGCGCTAGCCGCCCGGTGGTGCAGTGGTCTAAGGCGATGGCCTCTGATCATTCGTCCGAAAGGGGTCCGGGTTCGAATCCCGGTGAGACACGGATGTTGTGTTTGTCTTACGGCACTGGCTCTCTCCCTTCCCTGGAACCAGTGACCCTAAATTAGGGACGGGCGACTGCTTATAGCCCATTGAGTTGCTCACGGTGGTCGTTAAACCTCCAATCAATCAAGGCCGGCGCTGCAATAGCAATATGTGGGCTTCATGAGGTGCTGTGCAGGAGACTCCACATTCATGCCGAAGTGCTCAGTAAGAGTCAGGTGAGATCCCTGAGCAATAGACATGCCGAGGAGCCACTGTAGATGTGTGTACGGGTAACTGACGGAGTTGGAACGAGGCCGTATCGTTAGGACGAGACAGGCCGGGTGGCCGGTGTGCGCCGAATCAGCCACTATTTGGGCTGGTTGGACAGTACGGTATGATTGTGTTGGGAGCAATGGACATGGGAAGGCACCCAGACACAGCAAACTGGCTCTGGACGACCCAGACACACCACCAGCAGAGAGGACTGTGGGATCGTGAGAGCGGCATGCACAGATGCAACAACGTGCTTGTCCAATATCCACAGACGTGGCGTGGCGGCTGTACAAGGGACTCCTGTATCTGCCAGAGCCATTTCCAGATGCCTGGCAGAGGCGAATCTGCACTCTTGATGACCCTTATGTTTTCTGCCATACCACCTGACCATCATCTATAACACTGTTTTCTGCTATAACACCTGACCATCGTCGGTGTCCATTGCAGTAGTGTCAGCAGGGAGCAACATGGAATGTTATGGACTGGTGACATATAATGTTCAGTGATGAGTCCTGCTTCTGTATGAGAATGGGCAACCACCATGTCAGAGTGTGGAGGACCACAGGTGAGTGCTACAATCCCAACATCACTGTACAGTGGCACACATCCTGAACTGCAGGCATGATGGTCTGGGGAGCCATCGTGTATGACAGTCGGACTTCCCTTGCAGTGATCCAAGGTACGTTGACGGCAGTGATCCAAGGTACCTGCCGGGGTGGCTCAGAGCCATTTTCCAACAAGATAATGCCTGTCCGCACATGGCTCGGGTTTCCCAGGACTGTATGTCATGCTTCAACGCTTCTGTGGCCTGCTAGATCACCCGATCTGTCGTCCATCAACCATGTGTGGGATCAGATAGGACACCAGCTTTCTCCATGTCCCAGTGTTTGTGATTTAAAGTGTCAGTTGCAAGAAGTGTGGGCCAATCTGTCCCAGGACAACATACCAAGGGCAGGGGGCTTGAGTCTCCCCCGGCCGTTGGTATGGCCAAATTTTTGATAAATGTGAAACACTAAAATAGACGAAACCTTCTTTTAAAGCATTTTTAAAAATAATAAGATATTAATGATTGATTGTACAAATTTTTTTTGTTGTATTTTAGCATCTTGTACATTTACTAAAATGTTTGACAACCTTGAAAGGGGTAATAATTTTTCTGAGCCCCCCCCCCCCTAAAATACTCATATGGGCGCCACTGTAACAGCATCTCTTTGACTCCATGCTGGACCGTATCACCGCATGTATCCGAGCATGAGGTAGTCTGACGCTGTACTTAATGCTGATTGGAATGTGTACCGTATGTCTGGGGGAAATCGTCCTGCTGCTGTGATATTGTAATCACTTCTGGCCTTGGTATGTACCATCTCACTACTAAAATCTTATTTCAATCCACCATCTGCTTCTTGGTGCGTGGACTTTTTTGACAATGAGTGTTATACATGTACGTCAGTAGTGCAAAGTGTAATAAGTGTTGTTTTGTGAACCCGTAACAAGTGTTTTCACACTGTGATTTTTTGGAAAAAATAAGTGCGAAAGAAAAACAAAGGTGCACCATGAAATTTTGCTGTCAATTAAAAAAGTCTGTCGGAGAGACTTTCTGTCTTTTGCAAGAGGCTTATAAAGATAAATATCTAGGAAAATCAACAATTTAGAGATTGCATAAAGAATTTATGGATGGTCATGAGTAAGCAGCTTTAATTGCACATGGAGGAAGACCATTGATGGTTTCAGAGGAAAACATCAATACAGTAGGTGTTATTATATGGAAAGACAGATGCCTATCAATTACAGATATTGAAGATATGGTTCACATTTCAAAATCATCAATTCACAGGATTTTAACTGAGCATGTGGGCATGAAACTAGTTTGTTCAACTTGGGTTCCCCATTTCTTGGCAAAGGAACAAATGGATTGTCGAGTTGTGGTTTTTCAACAATTAAATCAAATGATAAATGAAGATACAGAATAAATTTCACTAAATTATGGGTTTTACACAGGAATAAAGGAAATTACAGTAAAATTTTTGGGTGGCACCCCTACCCTTCCTCAGGACTACAGTATAGTAGGTGTTGCCATTCATTAGCTATATTCCAACCTTTCACATCATTTAATGTTGTACCTCTTCTCTCAGTTTCCAGTCCTTTTGACAATTTTCTCTTGAAAAAGTGCTGTTGATGTGTCAGAATTTCTACAGAGTCCCAAAGCACTTTATGTCCTCTATTTTGAACATGTCTGTAATCTGGTCATAAGCTGTCTGCCTGTTTCTCCCACATAGCTGAGACCACCCTCACACTTTATGTTGTAGACCACTCCTTCCTTTAGCAGGATGTTTTCTTCTTTTTGCTTTAATTTTGGAAGGTAGTTACTAATTTTATTTTGTAATCCTGGAGTCAGTCTGATTAGAAATTTTTCACTACTAATCCTCTGAAGTTTTTTAAACAGTCCTTTATGGTAAGTAACTTAGCCGCCCCGGTGGCGCAGTGGTCTAAGCGATGGTTTCTGATCATTCGTCCGAAAGGGGTCCGGGTTCGAATCCCGGTGAGGCATGGATGTTGTGTTTGTCTTACGGCACTGGCTCTCTCCCTTCCCTGGAACTAGTGACCCTAAATTAGGGACGGGCGACTGCTTATAGCCCATTGAGTTGCTCACGGTGGTCGTTAAACCTTCAATCAAAAAAAAAAAAATAAGTAACTTTTCTAGTTAACTGAAACAATTTAGTGTTTGACTTCCACTTCTTTTTTATTAAGAATTTTATAGACTACTAGAGAAGGGTAATTATTTTCTTCCAAAATTTTTTTCAGTTCTTTCTTTTGAGCATGTTTTAACAATTCTGAAAAATTTAGATCATTAATCTTTTCCAAAAATTGAGTGGCCAAGTTTGTTTTTATGTAAGTAGGGTGATTTGACTGATAATCTAACATTTTATTATTGTTGGTAGGTTTCTTGTATAACCTTGTTCCAATTTTTCCTTCTTTCATGGCAAATGATAAGTCCAGAAAATTGAGTTGATTACCTTTTTGCAGTTCAATGGTGATTTGCAATTTATCGTCCAGGAGTTGAACCAGTGTAGTATGTCATATGGAAGAGAGACATTTTTATTGTCTATAATGAAAATAATATCATCTATATACCTAGCATAAAGACTGAAGATTAGCATAAGACTGAAGATTCTATAAAAAGAAATGAAGCAGAAGTCAAACACTAAATTGTTTTAGTTAACTGGAAAAATTACCATAAAGGACTGTTTGAAAAACTTTAGAGGATTAGTGAGAAATTTCTAATCAGACTGATTCCAGGATTACAAAATAAAATTAGTAACTACCTTCCAAAATTAAAGCAAAAAGAAGAAAACATCCTGTTAAATGAAATAGTGGTATACAACATAAAGTGTGAGCGTGGTCTCAGCTATGTGGCAGAAACAGGCAGACAGCTTAAGACCAGATTAGCAGAACATAAAGCTGCAATTAGAAATTTGACAAACAAAACAGGTTTGGACAGACATGTTCAAAATACAGGACATAAAGTGCTTTGGAACTCTGTAGAAATTCTAACACATCAACAGCACTTTTTCAAGAGAAAATTGTCAGAAGGACTGGAAATTGAGAGAAGAAGAGGTACAACATTAAAGGATGTGAAAGGTTGGAATTGACGTAATGAATGGCAACACCTAATATAGTGTAGTCCTCAGGAAATGTAGGGGTGCTACCCAAAAATTTGACTGTAAGTAATATCCTTTATTCCTGTGTAAAACCCGTCATTTAGTGACATTTATAGTGTATCAAATCCAGGAATAGCCATGAGATCAATTATTACCAATATACAGAAGTCATGCAATGAGTTATTCCAGGTGACGAAATGTGGCTACACTATTTTGATCTACACACCAAAGTAGAAAGCTATGTTTAGAAATCACTGTCGTTGGCTAAAGCAAAAAAAGTTCGTCAATCAAAATCAGCTTGAAAGGTAGTGGTGGTTGCTTTCTTTGATGGTTCAAGATATGATCGACCAACACATTGTTCCTCCAAAAACTACGATAAAAGCGGACTACTACAAAACAATGCTACAGAATCTGCAGAAACATGTGACAACAAAACGACCACAGCTGAAAAAGAATTTTGTGTTACACCACGATAATGCAAGGCTGCACATGGCCAGTTCTATCATTTCTTATTTCGGGAAAATGAATATTAAGTTCATGCTCCAACCTGCATATAGTCCAGACTTGTCACCATGTTACTTCTGGTTGTTCCCCATTTAAGAAAAGATTGCCACCTTGGTGGTGCAGTGGTCTAAGCACTGGCTTATGGCCGTTCGTCCGAGTGGGATTTGGGTTCGAATCCATGTGACAACAAAACGACCACAGCTGAAAAAGAATTTTGTGTTACACCACGATAATGCAAGGCTGCACATGGCCAGTTCTATCATTTCTTATTTCGGGAAAATGAATATTAAGTTCATGCTCCAACCTGCATATAGTCCAGACTTGTCACCATGTTACTTCTGGTTGTTCCCCATTTAAGAAAAGATTGCCACCTTGGTGGTGCAGTGGTCTAAGCACTGGCTTATGGCCGTTCGTCCGAGTGGGATTTGGGTTCGAATCCTGGTGAGGCATTGTTGTATTTGTCATACGGCACTGGTTCTCTCCCTTCCTGGAACCAGTGGTTGTAAATTAGGGAGGGGCAATTGCTTACAGCCCATTGAGTTGCTCACAGCTGCCGTAAACCCTCAATAAAAAAAAAAAAATTATTACAGCTGCATAGAGGTATTTCGATAGCATTTTAGAAGAATTCCAGAAGTCATTAAAAAAGTAGGAGGAATGTTGGGACACCTGTATTCGATGCAATGGACAGTATTTCGAAAAAGATTACCATGTCCTTGATAATTATAGTACACATATTTTTTTTATAAAAAAACATTTTGTTTTGGTACAACCCTTGTAATTAAATTATATTCCAGAAATAGTGAGGTTAGGTGAGTTGTTGGAAATAAAAGGTTTCACCAAGTTGGACAAGTAATGTGATAATTGCCCATGAGGACTTCTATTTTATAATCAATGGTTTCTTTTTTAAAAAATGCTTTTTTTGTTTTTAATTTATGGAATGGTTTAAAGATTTATTTAAAAATTCTTCTATTTTTGTTTTCCACTTTCTTTCTGTGGAAAACAGTCTCCACTGTCAGTGAGGTAAAACCATTGTATACCAGAGGTTGTCAATAAGAATATGAGTGTAGTATGACATTTTGGACCAAGTGGTGGTCTAAAGAGAGTTTCAAGGAAAAGTTACTGAAGGTTACCTCTAAGGTCAAACAGGAGAAAAAGAAATATGTATTAGTAATAAAGGATTACACGGCTCTTCCGAGAAGTTACTTATCTTTAATTTTTAAGTAAATTTAGGTTTTTCATAAGAACATATGATTGAAGGTTGTAGGAAAAGCTCACTAGTTATGTTAAGAAATTTAAAAGCATAGCTTTTTAACCCAATTAGGATCTTGACCACCTGTAAACATTCAGGCTAAGACTGGTTGCCAGATTTGGATTTCCAAGTTCAAATCTAGGAAATCGAAATCTGGCAATCAATTTCGCTTTGAATGCTTACAGGTAATCAAGACCCAAGTATAGTGGCTAGAAGAGATAGTGTGCCATTCTTTAATACTGTACCTCACTCTTTAAATTTTAGATCCTTCTTTTCATGAAACCGCTAGATGGCGCTCCTGCGAGTTTCGATGCTATGATTTCTAAACATTAGCATGCTTTTCTATGGCGTTTTCGGTGGATAACGATGGAAAAGGCAATTTATGTGTTAGATCGGTCATGAAAAGTAGTAGTAAAAAGTTTAACATTGAGAACATGTTTCATACCAGGATGCAACAATGGTCACAGGTCCTGTTAACAAAAGGTAACTATTTTTCGTGCCGAAAGATGGGACAAGGCAGAACGAATGAATTTTTTTTTCTTGTCCTAAATCAAGTTGGCAGCCACTGAGTAATTATTTACTTGAGTTTTTTTTTTTTTTTGTCCAGTTCTGTAAACTTTATCATGGGAAGATTAGGCCCAAGTAAAGTATCATGTGACACCCAATTAAATATTTTGTGTCCTGTAGAGACAGAGAAAAGAGTTCTAACAGGATCAGAACAGAATTCAATGCAATGATTGGGCAAAAATCCCAATAATTATGGAGAAAAGTTGCATAAAATAATGTATTTGCACTAACCATCCTTGTGACACGTAGATTCAATGCGAAATTATGCATTTCCCAAATAAAGTTGATGAAGCTTCCCCAAAACATACCATTTGAGAAGAATATTCACTTATATCTATCTATCCATACATGACATTCATCACTTTTAGTATAACTGCAGGATTAACACTTTCGCTGCCAGCGGGCGCAGGCGCCAGCAAGAAAAAAATCGTTGTAAGGGGCCATGCTGGCGCCAGCGACTTCAAATTGTTAATGGGTTTCGGTTTTTGTTTTGTATTACTTCTGCTAGGTGATACAACTTCTTCGTGTTTTGAAGTATTAGGTTGTTAGGCAACACAGTGCAGGTGTTGTAACGCAGATGGCCTGGAGATATGGAGTCGCACGCGACTTCGTGGCCTGGGAAAGTGCTGTTATTTTTTTTTTTTTTTATACATTTCTTAAAACATCAGGTTTATTTCCAAAATTTTTGATGTTTTAAATATTCAGCTATACATATATAAAGATATATATATTATATGTGTGTGTGTATGTTTGTGTTATATTTTGTTTTTATGGCAAGTAGCATGTAAAAAAATATGAGGCATAAAGTTATCCCATTTGGAAAAAATAAGTAAAATTAATAAAAGGAAAGCTACACTGGGTGCAGGTGCCTTGAACATTTCAATTAATTTGGTTTTTATTTTGTATTCCTTTCACTAGATTTACCCATGTTTTTAAGCACTAGATTACTACGCAACATACTGAAGAAATACAGCGTAAATCAGATGGTCATAGAAGTCGCTCGCGACTTATATGGCTCATGAGTATACTACTATTTTTGTCATAGATTCCGTAGATTTTTGTGTATATTTTCGAAATTTTCATGATGTATTAAAAATAGTTGTTTTTGTTAAAGTAAAATATAGAGTACAAATTTGATGTGGGGCTACTCATAACTTATACATTTTTATACCATATTTGTGGGCCTTTCCGGGAATGTATTGCCTAAAACCAAGTCTTCCTCTAAATAGCACAAGACTTTGATCCACAGAAATTTCTTTTCCCGGCTGTTTCAATTTATTCATGTTGCACAGCAGTATCTCCATAAGCCTTTTGACCTCATAAGTGCGATCGTTCCCTGGATCTTAAGAACTTTTATTTTTTAGGCTACTTTTCCTGCAGCATCTGAAAGTGCCATAACTTCATAGGAGTTGAAACCTGTTTCTGCTGAAAGTGTTAGGTGCGATTTGGTTTTGGAACAACACATGATTGGACCAATATCTGTAATCTTCGGAAATATAACCAGGCCCATTCAAATAAGCAGACCAAGACATTTTTTTATTTCACTTAATAATGTTGGCAGCCATTGTTTCATCCTCGAATGTGGTGATAGGATACCGCCTTGAATGACTTGATGTGCATTTTTATTTGTTTCAGTAACCATTAGAATATAAATATTGTGACGACCCCCCCCGCATAATTAATTGACGAGAAGCGTGGTTAATTAACGGTAATTGAAACTTAATTGGGGGTTTTAATTAACAGAGAGTTATAATTTAAACACTTGCGAGGGGCGGTATATTGAGAAAAGATCTTCTAGCACTTTGAATTCAAGTGGCGAGTTGCAGATGTTTGCCACGAGAACAAAGAGCCCACAAACGGAAATGGGACGGGTCAGAGTTTAAAAGCTATTTCCCTTGACTCAAAAGTGTTTGGACGGCAAAAGCGTTTGAAGCTTTTGTCTGTGCCACGCGCGAAACAATGGAAGCTCTTAGACTTGAAGAGCGGTTTATATGACGATGATGGGCAAAACACGTAACAATTAGCGGTTTATAATAAAAATGTCGCGGTTTCAAGTGTTGGAATTCACCGCTTACCAATTTCTTGGAGAGGGGAGATTGTTGTTGAGGACAGATCCCGTTTGATATCCGAGAGAACTGGGCCTCGATTTTTCCTCGTGCTAGAAAATGCTTGCCGTCCGTCTGCGTGCTCTTGCACATCTGAGCATAAGAAGGGAATCCAGCTGAAAAGCATAAGCTGATGAATAATAACCACCAGATTTACCTAAAAACTTTCTGATCCTCGCCGGACTACGGATACCTGTCCTAAGGAGCGATTTCAGGTGAAAAGCCGACAGAAACATAATAATTACGGAATATCGCCTCACTCATGCAGAGCGGAGAAGAGAAACGCCAACATCGGAAGGGGAACCACGGTGGAGCCGAGCCCCCTGCAGAGCAGAGCCTCTTCGCGAAGAAAGCGGGGAGAGAACTTTTGTGCGTGTGTCTGAGTACGTGCGTTCAGCGACTAGGGATGATGTCGTTTTGACGAAGAGACTGTAAGCAACGCAGCATCATCCGGAAGGGGAAAAGAACTACCCGTAGTGCCAACATATTAGTGAAGCGAGTGAGTGTTTGTGTTGTTTGTGTCGTCCATACTGTGGATACTGAAGGACCTATGTAAGTACTTTTTACAAATACTTTTATTTGCGGCTCATTGTGAACGAACATACTTTTCGTTAGGACATATTTTCTGAAACACCGAAGAGGGCCTAAGCTGGCAGGAAATCATAGCTTTGTAATTAGATGAAGAATCCGGTGTAATTTATGCATGTATCCATTAAATCCCTGTTTTAATTGTTATACTGTGCCTCCATTGGTTTATTGGTGTACTGTGTCGGCTAATTGGCTAACGAGGTATTGCCGGATTCAGTGATTCGAATCGCCGTCCGGAAGTAATTGGGCATCCTGACAACTAAGACCCAAAGGACGCAACAATATCATCAGTCACTAGATAGTGGAAAATGTCAATAGCTGTAAGGGGGTTTAAATTCATTACATTGGGATATATAACTGAGGGTGCTGTCAATGAAATTTCCTTTTGCTTTGATAAATCAACTGGCCCCCAAATTATCTGTTGCTGTTCGTGATGTACGGGATTCACGTCTAAACACTGATGTTCTTCCATTGTATGCAAGAAATCATAATCATCATCATATTCTTCAGTACTGATTTCATAATCTGGATCAGAATCAGATGCAGAAGAAATTTCAAAACTGGAAAGACTTGATTCGTGGTCACTTGTGTCCGATTCAACAGAATCGGTTGTTGTTGGACCAACAGTTGGATCATCTATAGCTGAAAGATCTGTAGCGGGGTTAATAATTCCTGATGGAGCAGCAGTGGGATCAGGTATTCATGGAGAAGGAAGCCTGACAACGGATTCTAATTTGCGCTTTTTGGAGTAAAACTTTTTGCTATTTATGGGGTCGGCCATCCTTACGCTTTGATTACAAGAAGAGCAGTTATGGGATTTTTGTCGAACTACAAAGTAGTGCGGTTGAGGAGAAAAACGAAAAAGAAAGGAAAGGTGCATGTCTGTTAACATCCCGAAATCTATTATGCTCAAGTGACGTAAGTGCTGTCTAATGGAAAAAAAGAAATTTTTAGCCCAAAAGGGAAGGAAGGAGGCTACTTTTCCTGCAGCATTTGTTTATATAAACTACATCTGAGCAGAGGAATATTTTGTTAGTAAGAGAAAAGTGTTCACCCAGTTCTCTCTCATTTTGCTTCCACCAGCCACCCTGTGCTAAGGAACCACCTAAGTGGGAATTGTGTGTGGAACCACCTAAGTGGGAATTGCCTTCCCCCAGTAGGGTATTATATTTCCATTGTCTTCGACCGACGCGGTGTCCTAGCTCAATCTCCGCTAGACACACACTATCACAAAGAAAGAAAAGAGGGAGGAGCACTAATTATTTATAGACTTTCTACAATTCCTTTTTACGCATTCCAACTGTAGGTTGAAGAAGCGTATATGCTCTAGCTTTGTCCGTCCGCACAATAACTCGCATAAAAATGGTTCGATTTCGATGAAATTTTAGTATGTGGTAGGGGACCACCTGGGCTGGGGGTGAAATCTATCGAAAATGGGCGAAATGGGGCCAAAGGTCAGGAAATAGGAGCGGGATCCATTCCATTGCCCTTATGCATCATGACTTACGAAAAAAAATTTTGATTGAGGCAAAACTTTATCATGTTGTTCAGGAAGTATACTTAACTGGTTCTGTTTAAATATCATCGAAATTGGGTCAAAGGTCAGGGCATAGGAGTGAGATTTATTCTATAGCCATGTTCCTCATAACTTGAGTAATAGATTCAGTAATGATTTCTGTTATGTTGGAAAGCGTATCATGATTTTACTGGATTTTACTAACTTGTTTACATAAGCTTGTATGAAGTTGCCCACGCCTGCATGGCCTTTACAACATCACATTTAACTTTTGGGCCACATCAGTTGCACACAACTTCTGCATGTTTTGCTATAAATGGACTTGTGGTCAGCCAACTAGTAGGTGGTATTAATATTTTGGGAATCCCATTACTGGAATTTCAGATATTTACTTCTGTTTATCTGGCCCCACAAGGCGATTTCTACAGAAGGCGT
The DNA here is from genome assembly GCA_039090855.1 of Macrothele yani. Lineage (NCBI taxonomy): Eukaryota > Metazoa > Arthropoda > Arachnida > Araneae > Macrothelidae > Macrothele > Macrothele yani. The sequence goes on from CM077006.1 coordinate 64,685,361, forward strand.
GTGGGCCCGCTGGCAGCAAAAGTGTTAAATAAAAGAGATTCTTTAGTAAAATTACTATACTGCACGGAACAAGAAGCACATATATTCATGAGTATAGTTTACAGCAATAGCATCGAAGCTGTCTTCTACACCTTCTCTGATTTCATAATTTTAAGAACCCATCTGCAGAAGCGCACGACACACTATCTCTTCTAGCCACTATAACCCAAGCTTGGTTGACAAGCTTCCTGTGTTTTTAAATTTCTTAACATTACTAACATGCTTTTCCTACAACATCCATTTAGCTGTTGCATTTACGTTGCATTCTTCTTATTTACGAATATATGATTTTTCACTTGTCAAGTTTTCAGGCAGAAAACCTCCTCATAATCAGAATTTAGTAGGTGTTGCCACTTCTGACTTGTCTTCAAAGAGTTGGACCAAGGTTCCAGTCATGGATGAGTCTGGTGGTGTACTTGTTTTTTGGCGCTGATACCTTCCCTTCTTTGGAACCACTTGCCCCAATTTAAGTATGGGCTAATGTTGTTCATAGTGACTGTTACATCATGAAACAGAAAAAAAAAAAATATTAGCTGTTAACAGACCAAGGGGCTTTTTTTAAACCATAGTCAAAATAACAGTTTGCACCCCAGTTTGTTTTAGACAGCCTCTTGAAAATGCAGCACCCCCTTCTCTTCATTCACTTGAACTTTAGAATAGATCTGTAATTCCTATATTTTATTTTCGGGATAATAGACACTTGCTTAATAAGCTGAAAGTTTTTGGAAGATTTTTTTTTTAAGTAAAGGGGACAGCTTTATGTGAGTGAGTAAGAATATAAATAATAAAACATTTTGGAACTCAGCATATTGATTAAAAAAATCCCACCTCCAATCTTATGGGAATAGTTGTTGCTAATGACATGATAAGCGTGAAATCAAATCCTGTTTTAACTGAGACCACAGAATTCCCCTTCCCCACAGAAAAAGTAATCCCCCTACTTATTTCTCTAACCCCACCTTTGGAAAGGGGCATAATGAACAAATTTGCAATCTTCCATGTTTTCACAGCAAGCATGGGTATCATTGCTACGAAAGCGCGAAGTCCTGATCTTTTTAGGAAATGCTGCATGAGTAATTCCATGGATGGTACAGCATATGATTTGGTTCATGATTCAAATGAAGAAAACAGCCACAACAACTTCTCTAATAATAATGTATATAGTGATGACATCAGATCCAGAGCAAGCTTCTCTTATCAAGGAGGGCAAGACTTTAAATTTCATCCTTTCAAGTTCAAAAGTTCCCACATCCACTCGAATTGCAAGCAGTTTTTACCTTCTCACACCACTGCCTATAGGAAAGTATTATGATACTTCAAAATCTTACTTCCAGTTTTTTGACGTAATCTTACTGAAAATGTGAAAACTAAGTAAGTAACGTAGAGCCAATGGTTCTAAATATCAAGAAAAAAAAAAAAATAGGTGAACACCACCAAAATGCAGAATGAAAACAAACCACACACACAGCACAGAACAAATGCGTATCAGATAGTGAACGTAACAAAGGGAAGATGCTTTCTGGATAGGACTGGGAAAAAATTTGCACAAATTTAAGCATTCAGAGGAGGTTTCTGCAACAGAGCACAAATGGTGAATTAGGTCTTCATCCCTATGGTGTGTTGGGAAATGTCTGAAGGTTAGGCATATTTGCAGACTGTTTTGTATGCCTCTATCTGCAGCTTCGGACAATGCCTTTCATGGAAATGAGATGTTCACCCTCCACAGTGTAGGTCACCCTGTACTTTGATTAACTTTGCAAAATACTGTATACATGGAGCTAACTCAAGCCTTTAAAAAATAAAATATTAAAGTGTATAACTTTCTTTTTTAGTTGTAATTTGCAGTAAATTAATTCACATGGGCATTTCTATTCTTTATGGCCCTCAAAGCATGAATTTACACCCCTGGTATGACTATTCTTGGAGAGTAACTGCCTTTCCAGTAGCTACAGTTGTGTGTGACACAACTTGAATGGAATGGACTTATTTGAACTATTAAGAAACTGGTAGTGAGCTGGATTTTAAAAGGTTTTTTTTGAAAATGATAATTTTAAAAATTTGCATAATTTTATTTCAATAAATATCAAGTTGTAAATGCATTTATGGCACCTCTATTCATAGTGATTGTGGAATAACTTTTACGGGTCTTTTAGAGGTTATTTTTAATGAAAGTTGGTTGTCAAATTTTCGAACTAAAGCCTAGTTCGTCATCAGGACTATGTCCTTAGTCCTGATGACGAACTAGGCTTTAGTTCGAAAATTTGACAACCAACTTTCATTAAAAATAACCTCTAAAAGACCCGTAAAAAAGTTATTCCACAATAAATATCAAGTTTTCCAAACTCTGGAAATTTATGTCAGCTTATAAGCAGGTCCTGTTTTTTTTTCTTTTAAATCAATTTTTAGCTTTTGAACTAGGGTTGTCAGCTTATAATTGAGTAATATACAGTATGTACAACATTTTTAAAAACCTGCATCTTTCCAGTCTTCAATTTCTAGCATTCATATTAGTATTTGTCTGGTTTCTACTTATGTAGTAATTATTACGATAAAATATGCTCAGAATCTTTATTATTTTAGGGTTATCTGCTTTTCTTATTTAATGTTTTGAGGGATATTTGTTTTTCTTATGCGCAACTGATGTATGCACTGTTAATGCCGTAAAGCTGCTTCTGATTTATTTATTTTGTCATTCTTACTAAAAACGGAAATATAAACAGTTTCTTGATTGAATTTTTTAGTGCAATGGAGCCTTCAGAAACGGAAGTAAAATACAAAATCAGGATTTTCAAGGACACACATACAGATGCTGAATTGCTAAAAGAACAATTAAGTGTGTTTTTCTGTGAATGCCTTGGAAATAAGATGGTGCCTGAAGTTGTATGTGACTGGATTAAAACAGTAAAAGAATATAATTTGCTTGATGAAATTCAAGAAATTTGTTATACTGTAAGTTATGCACATAAGAGCATGCACAAACGTGTGGACTTCCTAATTGGTGAGACATGTAGAAAGTGGTGTGGTAACAAATTAACACAAGCACTTTCAGGTTGGATGATGCCATCAAGAAATGAGAGATTTAATCATGCAGTTAGAGCAACTGACAGAAATGTCAAAATTGCAGCCTATGCTTTTGGTACCTTTCCATCAATGTGCACTTTTTCACAGCACTACCAGTTTAAGGAAACAAGCAAATCCGAAATAATTGCATCATTCTTCCATCCACAGAAGTTTTTTGCCATGCACTTCCATATGATTCACAAGGAAGACTGCACAGAAACAAAACAGTTAAAGGGATTCAAATTGGAAGTTAAGTATAACATGATTTCTAGAATTATTGTGTATAATGCTCCACAAGCAAATAACATTGAATTATTCTTTCATTTGTTTCACCCTGCCTTTGCATATGTGATTGCTGATGGTAAGTCTTTACCTGAAAGTGAAACCATTTTGGCAAGATCTATGACTGAACACATGCTGTCTTCTAAGTGGGAAAGAACACTTCACTTTGGCTGCAAATGCAACTATACATTTTGCCATGTGCAGCGTATAGGCAAAACACCTGTTATGAAACTCATAGTACCTGATAAATATCAAGCTTGTCGTATTGTTGACCAGTTAGCTCAAAAATGTGGCAAAACAATTGAAATTTGGTACGGCATGATAAACACTGTTACTGTGCAGAAAATAGATTGTTTTAATTATTTACCTCGCCCAGTTAGATCCTATGCAAAAAGAGAGAAGTCTTACAATATAAGTGATGAAAACCTTTTCAGATGCCAGTATGCATGGCAAGCAATATTTAGTCTCTCCTTAGTTATAATGGATCAGGTAGCTCTAAACCAAGAAAAACGGAATGATACAGTTAATTATTCCCAGCTTTTGCAAAACAAAGTGCGCCAGTACATTGAAAAGGACCCCATAGCCCTCTCTAGTGCACTCACACATATATTTTATATGATCAGCAAGAACTGTATTTTTGAATTTGAAAAATCATTGGACACATTGTTTTTGCACTGTGAACTTCATAAGGAAGAACCTGAGCTTCCACCCGGGATGTGCCTGGTTCATCGTGTGATCATCACACCTTCCAGAAGGATCCTTATCCCTCCAAAAGAACATTTTGACAATCGTGTGATACGTGAGTTTGGTCCAGGTCACATGTTGAGATTATCCTTTCAAGATGACAACTACTCAAAACTAACTTATGCTGTCCAATTTAATGCCAATAAGGTACAGTTTATTGTAGATGTGGTTGGAAATGTTTTGTTGAATGGCATCAGAATTGGTGACCGTCAATATGAAATCTTGGCTTCATCTAACAGTCAGTTGCGAGAACATGGAATGTGGATGTATGCTGCTGATGGGAATGGACAGACTGCTGCAGGCATTCGACAGTGGATGGGTGACTTCAGCCATCTTCCAAATGTTGCAAAATATATGGCAAGAATGGGACAGTGCTTTTCAACATCAGACTCAGCAGTTCAAATATCACTTGAAAAAACTGATGAGATCAACTTGCTAGAAGTCAAGACTCGTGACAGAAAATATGTGTTTTCTGATGGCATTGGAATGATTTCTGAGCAACTAAGACAAGAGGTAAGTCCTATTTCTTTTCTGTTGTTCAAGTTAAGTATTTTGTAATATTATTAATGATGAACTGTACACCAACTATACACAAAACAGTAAAACTATACTAGTAATCCAATTTATTGGCATAAAAATATATAAATAAGCATTTCCAAATCAAGCAGATAGTGGCGGCTCGTGGTAGGAAAAATAGGTGAAGAGCTACAAGAGCAATATGAAAAGATATCTACTGTTTTAAATGAAAATCAGTTAATGAGAACTTACCTATTTTTATATATATTAGATCAATTCTTCTTCCCTTTAAAGCTGGAAATTTGTCGATTATGTCGTCAGAAAATGGGTGTTTCTTCGTGACATCAAGAAAATGTCTTTCTGAATAGAAATATTTGCCAAAGAAGCAAGTTTATTTGGAGAAATAGTGTTTCTAGAATAAGTTTGTATTCTTTTAAGGCAAGAAAAACTTCTTTCCACTGAAACACTTGCAGATGCAATTGTTAAAATCAGGGAAACCAATTTATAAGCTTCTGTAAAAATGTCTTTATCTCCATGAAGCACTCGAAGAAGTTCATGAGTCGATATATTCCTTAATTTTTCATCAGCATATACAAAGACACAGTTCATCTTTAAGGCGCTGGTGTTTAGTAAAAAATTTTCTGTAAAAATGTTGTAGATTTTCAAAAGCGTGAGAGGGAAAGCATGAATTAAATTGGTTGAATTTGGTTGTGTCAGCAAGCCAGGCAAATTGAAGTTTAAGTTTCTCACAGTCTTGAAATCTTATATCCATTTCCATAAGAATGTGGTACAAAATTTCAAAATACAATTGTTTATAATTTTGAAAAATTGTTTCTGGTGTAAGAGCAGCATATTCCCGTTTAGATCTGCTTATTTCTGTGATTTTGCTAGCTTTTCCAAACAGTGTTCCAAATACCTCATCGTTCCTTTTATGGCTCAAAATTTCAAAAGTTGTTTTTAATTTGAGTAACACAGTAGTAGTTTATGTCTATTGAATTTTTCTGAAAATTTCGAATAATAGATCGGTGAAGTCAAATAGTTAATTAAATACTATTCCCAAAAATGTAAATTCAAAAGTGTTCATATCATTTAAAAACCCTTGGGCAAGTTGAATTGATTTTTTTTTCTGATTGGTCACTATTTGTGAGAAATTCGAATACTTCCTTCAATTTATCCCAATCTTCAACTATAACACATACTAACTTCGAAGTGGAGGACCATGAAGTTTCCGTTATGGTTTGCATGCATCTCGCGGTTGTTGATGTGAGTATATTATTTTTTCACCACTCAGCGACGCGATCGCTTCGCTGAGTGGCGAAAAACAAAGGAATTACACTGAGGCTTGCAAAAAATATTCGACACTTAGAAATTTTAGAAAAACTCCACTGTAATACAAGGTTCAAACGATGTACTAAGCAATAACAAAAACAGCTTGAGAAGCTTTATGCTTCATTTTTTTCTGGAGTCCAGTCAAGTGTCCAGACATTACGTTTACCCCATCGTAACATTATCCTCTTCCTTTATGATTGTCCTATTGACTTGTGTTGATAATCACACTGTTCCAAAACTTTGTCTAGCATTTTGTATAAAGCTTCTGACGTTCTATCTTCACTCACACCATGGAAACCCTAAAATCGCTCAACCAATACACCTTCCGAATCAACAGATCTTATTATTAAAGAGCACTCGGAAGTCTGGCCATGTCTTCCCATCTACTTGAATAGAAAAGCATTGAACTTCATTTATTTCATTTTTGACGTGATCGTTTATATATTCAGAAATACATTCAATTAATTCGTTTTGAATAGTTTTTGAGTCGCCTGTGAAGACATTATTTATCCTTTCGTATTGATTTTGAATTTTTAAAGGAGTTCTTGATATCAACAGTGAAAGCAATTCCTTGAATTTCTACGATTTATCGAGTCAATGCCTTTGTCATGGTCACGGAATGCTAGTTCTTGTTTACTCAAATACAGTACTGCATCAATCATTGTCTGCAGGAAAAGTCTATTTAAACAAACGCTTTCGCTGAAATGCATTTTCAAAAGCCTAGCATTCTCCCTCGGGGCATCGGCAATGGTATTCTGATTCTTTTCAAAATTATTCAGCATTAATTCACATTTCAGTTGTTTGCTAGAATCCTCACATTTGTGAAGTGACCGTTTTATATTTAAGAAATCTGAAAATTGTCTTTATTCCACGCCGAATTTTATTACTAAAAAATAAGCAAGGCCAACAAAATATTTTTTGTTACACAGAAGGGCTACAAAGCCATTTATATTCAGTAAACCAACAATTTTTAAAATTAATATTGTAAGATTTGCCGCTCTTCTTGATTTCTTTCTTGGCGACAATTGTCAGTGAATCCGTCTGTCGTCGTTGAAGTAAAATGTCTCTTTTATTTTCATCTTTCCACTGATTGAACGAAGTTTGCAATAAATGACAGACAATGTCGTTCACAGGATACATACTGAAAACTAAAACTATCACTGTCAGTTAAACTGTACACGAAACTAAAGTAACTAATGAAGTTTTTAACAAATAATCACAAAACACGAAAAAACAAATTTCTCTCTTTCGGAAAGTATGTACCGAAACACCGCAAAGCCCTAGCTAGTGGATTGCCAAGGATTCCCGTTCCACTGCGATCTCTTCGGAAGGTCACGACTTCAGGTGCAGAGGCTTGGCGTCTCAAGCTAAAACACTTCACTTGCCCGGCAGATAGGGGAGGGTGACATCACAGTTACCATGGCAACTCGGGCAAAAAGTGCAGACTTCCAAGCATTCTCATTTCAGCTCTTCACTTGAACTGTTTTACATATAAGGAGTTGTTTTCCATATTGGACGTGCATTGTGAATTGATATCTAATCAAAATTTTGTGTATTTTAGCACACAATAAAGGCAAAAAAAGAATATATTATACGAAATTATTAAATGAAACCTTATTTCAAATAAAATAGGTGAAGAGGCACTTCACCTACTTCACCTGAAAAGCCCCCACTGCAAGCAGATTGCTGTTTCATGGAAGGTAGGCAGAAAACTGAAATCTGAATAAGAGAACGCTTCAACAATTTGAATGTGGTGACTTGACTAGACAATAAACAAATATATAAATGTCATTTTCATTAAAAGACAAAAGGTGTTACATTGGTTGGGCACATGGTGTCTTAGAAGGGAAAGAACATCATTTAAAGTAGTGGTTCCAAATTCTTGGGAACTATAAAGAGATGCTATCATTGCAAGCCTCACTGTTGGTAATGACCTACAAGGTATCTCATAATGCTTTAGATTTAGGGTTGGAGTAAGAAGCTGATTTCTTTATATCATCCCACATAAGAGTAGTAAACATTGAATTGGACTCCTCTGGGTAAGGTCATTGTTACTTTATCAACCTTTGTGTCTCTTTTATGCTTGTTGATTCTAAATCGAAACAAACTCTTGTTCATTCCAATGTAGTATCAGCTGGAGCCATCTGGATATTGCAGGGGTCACATAAACACCCGTCTTGTTAGAAAGAGGGGGTTTGCCCGGTGGCGGTCATAATGTCGATGATCAAAATGTCGACAATTCAAAATGTCAACACGGTCATAATGTCGATACGTTCATAATCCTAGTTGTAAATGAATTTATGGTACATCTATTCATAGTGTACTGTGGAATAAACTTTTTACGGGTCTTATAGAGGTTATTATTCAAAAAAGTTGGTTGTCAAATTTTCGAACTATAGCCTAGTTTGAGCTTTTCCACATCAAGCAATAGACCTATAATAGACACCAGAAATTCACCACTCTCCACCATTAATTATTATTTACTTGGTCACCTCAGAGATATCTTCCCTTCTCCTCCCTACCTTCTAAAAAATTCCATGCAGCTAAAAAGGAAAACTAGACAACTTGCCAGAATTAATTCATCCAGTAATGCCAAGCCTGGATATAGTATCTATGTATACCAACATTAACCTGGACCTCCTACTGGAATTCATTGCGGATGACCTAGCGAAAAAAATAGTATTCCATAATCACAATAGAGAAATACTACTTGGCATATATGAACTACTCCTATTTTCTTTCAAGAATAATTTCTTCCAGTTTAAAAAGAAATATTACAGGCAAACTTCAGGATTTGCAATGGGTTCTCCACTAGCACCTCTACTAGCAAATTATTATGTTAGTAAACTAGAGGCAAAAATCCTTGTACAACCCTCAATATTTGCTCTCTATGTAAGATACATGGATGATGTCCTAATTATAGTAGATACTTTGGACCAAACTCTACCCTCTCAGATTCTGGCAGAATTTAACTTACTAGAAAATACCTTGCAGTACACCCTGGAGCTGGAAAAACACCATAGCCTTTTTAGGAAACCCACCAACAGAGGGAAGATGTTAGACCTGCTCATTCCACCCTGATTATATTAAATTGAATACGGCGAGGGAATTTTTGGAAAAAATTGAAGTCCTAGTCTCTTCAGCTACTCATCTAAGATCTTCACAAAGAAGAATTAAAAGAAATATTGGCAGAAAAAAATTACCCCTCCCCATATGTTGAGAAAATATTTAGACAAGTGCCAAAAAAAAAAAAAAAAAAAAAGCAGGAAATAAACAACTTCAAATTCACCAGCAAAATTACATACCACAAGGGACTTTTTGAAAAACTGAAGAGGATCGGCGCAAAATACAATATCAGGCTTGCTCCAGATCTAAATAACAAATTAAAGAAATTCCTGCCAGCTTTAAAGCAGAAAGAAGTGGATATCCAGTTACAAGAAGAAGTAATATATTGCTATATAGGAGAAACAGGGAGAAGTATTAAAGTCTGAATGAAAGAACACCAAGCAGCTATTAGGAACATTAGTAACAGAACAGGGCTAGACAGACATATACAAGCAAGTGGACACTCCATAAATTGGGACTCAGTAAAAATAATCGCCCACCAGTCAAACTTAGTAAAGAGGAAACTAGAAGAAGGGACCGAAATAGCAAGAAGAAGTACCACAATTAACGATAATTGTGGTTGGACTCTTCCAACTAGTGGCAGCAACTACTCCAGTGACGTAGTCCTGATGATGAACTAGGCTTTAGTTCGAAAATTTGACAACCAACTTTTTTGAATAATAACCTCCATAAGACCCATAAAAAGTTAATTCCACAGTACACTATGAATAGAGGTGCCATTAATTCATTTACCACTAGGATTAAAACCACATATGGGATGGATATATGGCGAAACATCAGAAAGATCGAAAGGAGTAAGTGCAAAAGCGACAAATGTAAGTCACAATTGTATTTTCTTAAGAAATGTAAGAGAGCTAATTTTGTTCCACCTTCTTTGAAACTCACGGAGAACATCGCGAAGAATCTGTCAAGAAATTTTGTTAAAAAACGGTAAATGGTGCGATTGGTAATAAGTACAGAACTATTGAGCAATGCAAGTGAATAGAAGCTCGTATTTTTACCTCTTCATTAGGTGAAATTCCGGAAGCAGAGAAGAAAAATATTGATAACTGGTTAGCTAAAGCAGTGGCAGATAAAAACAAGAAGTTTAAGGAAAAATTGAAAATTAAAGAAAATAAATGGTTGAGTCCAAAGTTAATGTCTACAGCTCCTGGTCCACAGTTAATACCATCCCCCACTAACAAACACGTCATAGATCTGACGGAAGATGGAGTAGATGGAACCTTGATTAATCTCCTCAATAAGGGATATTATTACAACCTTTCCTCTACAACACTTGATAAAAAATGGATGCTTATTGATTTAGAAAGCATCTGTAGTAAAGTAGAAAGAGAAGATGAAAATACAGCAGCCACTTTAAGGAAAGAATTCTCAGACTGCATCTCAAAATTTGTAAAAAAGCCAGTAAAAGTTTCTTATAATTTTGATAGAAATGCCATTACTGACATTAAAAAATTCAAAACCAATGATAAAGTTGTAGCACTGAAAGCAGATAAAAGCAAAGTTTTGGTATTGTTAGAAAAAGATAAATATTACAATAAAATGGAAGCTGAATTGAACAAGCCATATTAAGAAGAACTCACTGGTAACCCTATAGATCAAACTGTCAAAAATCTTAGAAAATTAATCAGCTCTTTAAAAAGTAAAAATCAGCTAAATGAGCTCTTCAAAAGCTTCTCAAAAATCCAGTCAAGAGTTCCACAGATCTATGGTACAATAAAAGTTCACAAAGAAGGCCGGCCATCCAATAAGACCTATAAAGACACCAGAAATTCACCACTCTCCAACATTAATTATTATTTACTTGGTCACGTCAGAGATATCTTCCCTTCTCCTTCCTACCTTCTAAAAAATTCCATGCAGCTAAAAGGAAAACTAGACAACTTGCCAGAATTAATTCATCCAGTAATGGCAAGCCTGGATATAGTATCAATGTATACCAACATTAACCTGGACCTCCTACTGGAACTCATTGCGAATGACCTAGCGAAAAAAATAGTATTCCATAATCACAATAGAGAAATACTACTTGGCATATATGAACTACTCCTATTTTCTTTCAAGAATAATTTCTTCCAGTTTAAAAAGAAATATTACAGGCAAACTTCAGGACTTGCAATGGGTTCTCCACTAGCACCTCTACTAGCAAATTATTATGTTAGTAAACTAGAGGCAAAAATCCTTGTACAACCCTCAATATTTGCTCTCTATGTAAGATACATGGATGATGTCCTAATTATAGTAGATACTTTGGACCAAACTCTACCCTCTCAGATTCTGGCAGAATTTAACTTACTAGAAAATACCTTGCAGTACACCCTGGAGCTGGAAATAGACCATAGCATTAATTTCCTTGATTTAACCTTGACCTCAAAGAGGGAAGAATATTCACTCAGCTTTTTAGAAAACCCACTGACACAGGGAAGATGTTAGACTTCTGCTCATTCCATCCTGATTATATTAAATTGAATACGGCGAGGGAATTTTTGGAAAAAATTGAAGTCCTGGTCTCTTCAGCTACTCATCTAAGATCTTCACAAAGAAGAATTAAAAGAAATATTGGCAGAAAACAATTACCTCTCCCCATATGTTGAGAAAATATTTAGACAAGTGCCAAAAAAAAAAAAAAAAAAAAGCAGGAAATAAACAACTTCAAATTCACCAGCAAAATTACATACCACAAGGGACTTTTTGAAAAACTGAAGGGGATCGGAGCAAAATATAATATCAGGCTTGCTCCAGATCTAAATAAATTAAAGAAATTCCTGCCAGCTTTAAAGCAGAAAGAAGTGGACATCCAATTGCAAGAAGGAGTAATATATTGCATCGACTGTAACTGCGGACTCAGCTATATAGGAGAAACAGGGAGAAGTATTAAAGTCCGAATGAAAGAACACTAAGCAGCTATTAGGAACATTAGTAACAGAACAGGGCTAGACAGACATATACAAGCAAGTGGACACTCCATAAGTTGGGACTCAGTAAAAATAATCGCCCACCAGTCAAACTTAGTAAAGAGAAAACTAGAAGAAGGGATCGAAATAGCAAGAAGAAGAAGTACCACAATTATTGCCGTTGGACTCTTCCAACTGAGTGGCAGCAACTACTCCAGTGACGTAGTCCTGATGACGAACGAGGCTTTAGTTCAAAAATTTGACAACCAACTTTTTTGAATAATAACATCTATAAGACCCGTAAATAAGTTAATTCCGCGTTCATAATGTCGACAGTCAAAATGTCCGCATGGTACTCTTAGACCATAGACGGTTTTTGGAAGCGGTCGGAGAACAGGGTGAAGGGCGCCGATCCCCATACAAAATTTTCATAATATCTACAGTTTTCAATTTAGCATCACCAAATTGGGTATACTACCTCATGGTACTCTAACCTACTCCATAGACAGTTTTTGGAAGGGGTCAGGACCCAAGGTCAAGCCCCCCTCCTCATACGAAATTTTCGTAAAATCTACAGTTTTCAATTTAGAACCACCAAATTTGATATACTACGACGTCACGGCACTCTAACGTGGACAGTAGATGGTTTTTGGAACAGGTAGGGAACTGGAGTCAAGGCCCCCCCCCCTTATACAAAATTCTCATAAAATCTGCAGTTTTCAATTTAGAACCACCAAATTTGGTATACTAACATACGGTATTCTACCATAGTCTGCAGATGGCTTTTGGAAGGGGTTCATTCCCGAGGTCAAGGGGGGCCACATACAAAATTGTCGTAAAATCCACAGTTTTGAATTTAGAACCACCAAATTTGGTATAGTATCTTATGGTAATCTAACTTAGACGGTAGATGGGTTTTGGAAACGAGTTGAATGGGTTGAATCCCGGGGTCAATGGGCCCCCGTACGAAATTTTTGTAAAATCTACTGTTTTCAACTTAGAACCACCAAATTTTGGTATACTATCCCATGGTACTACTACTTAGACAGTAGACGGTTTTGGAATGGGACAGGGCCCGGGGTCACGGGCCCCCATAAAATGTTTTTCTAAAATGTACAGTTGTCAATTTAGAACCACCAAATTTGGTATACCATCTCATGGTACTCTAACTTGGACCGTAAATGTTTTTGGAAGAGCTTGGGGCCCGGGGTTAAGGGGCACCCGTACAAAATTTTCGTAAAATCTACAGTTTTTAACTTAGAACCACCAAATTTGGTATACTATCTTATGGCACTCTAATTTAGACTGTAGACAGTTATTGGAAGGGGTCGGGGCCCAGGGTCAAGGGGCCCCCATAATTTTTTTTTAAATCTACAGTTTTCAATTTAGAGCCACCAAATTTGTTATTCTAACACATGGTATTCTACCTTAGACCGTAGACGACTATTTGAAGAGCTGGGGTCACAGGGTCAAAGGGCCCCCAAGCAAAATTTTCGTAAAATCTACAGTTTTCAATTTAGAACCACCAAATTTAGTGTGGTATCTTATGGTACTCTAACTTAGATGGTAGACCATTTTCAGAGCGGGTCGGAGCCCGGGTCAAGTGCACCCCCATACAAAATTTTCGTAATATCTACTGCTGTTCAATTTAGAACCACCAGATTTGATATACTACCTCATGGAACTCTTAGTCTGTAGATGGGTTTTGAAACGGGTCGGGGTCAAGGGGCCCCCATACAAAATTTTCGTGACGTCTACAGTTTTCAATTTAGAACCACCACATTTGGAATACTACCTCACGATACTCTAATTTAGACTGCAGATGGAAGGGGTTGGGGCTGAGGGTCAAGGAGCCCAATAAAATTTTTGTAGTAAAATCTACAGTTTTCAATCTAGAACCACCGAATTTGATATAGTATCTCATGGTACTCTAACTTAGTCCATAGACATTTTTGACATAGAATATGTCTATTGTTTCGTTCTAGTACTGGGTCCCTTGGTAAAATTCTGTGTGTCCCAAAAAAGTGTGCACCAGACTTCCTTCAACAATTTCAAAGCTATAAAAGCTAAATATAACTGAGTTGAAGAGAGGAAGGTCCGAAGGGTCTACCAAAAAAGTGTTCAAGGTCAGGTGATGCAATAGTGAGCGGCGCACATGTCCGTCATTTTGTGGTTAAATCGGCACTTCGCGCTATGAAATTAGTGTAACTCAGAACCGCAATGTGCTGGCATGTACCGCGAGGTTTCATTCGCTTCATCTACGCAAGATCTATCGATATCTGTAATAATATTTGTGAGAAAACTTGATGAGGTGTGTAAAAAAATGTGAAATAGTTGAGAACTTTGTGAAAATTTCTGAAATGTCTCAATATCTTAATTTAAAGAAAGTTCAATCCTACCGCAAATGCAAACAAGTAGAAAGAGTGAGTCAAAAAGAATCGGACAAGCTCAAAATGTTTGAGGCTGAGTGTAAGGAGCCTATAGACAACGAAAGAAAGTTGAGTGCCACAAGCTACAATCAAGTACGTCTACTGCTCCCATCGAGCCTATGGAGATAGATAAGCCCGAAAATACTCGAGAAGATGTAATCCAGTAGATGGAGTTTGGCAATAGTATGATTTCACAACATTCGCAAGAGGAGAGCCCCAGAAGAGATAGCACGTGGAGCCAACAACTTGTTTGCTACATGGAACAAGTCTACAGATTTTGTGCGGGAGGCAGCAGCAATCGCAGAAAAGAATGAAGTATAGGGAATGCATGCGCATAAACAAGATTCACAAGAAGATAAAAGCTTTGAGATGGCAGCCCCCAAGCCCGGAGTTGACGTGAGAGACATTGACCAAGTGCACCGATCAAATGAGTTCCACAACATTTGGCAAACAGCAACTAAACACTTCAAAGGCGCATTCTTTGAAAATAAATTTGGATTCGCATGCAACATTTGCGACCGATTGTGGTTCAAGAAAGATGTGAAATCGGCGACAGAGAAATCCATTTCATTCCTGTGCACCGAGTTCCCAAATGAGGACGTTGCAAAATTGAGGTTTGCAGTTACTGTCGCCATGCACTTGCACAAAGGCAAGATTCCTCCTATCTCGAAATCAAATGGCTTCAGATATCTGCCAAAGCCAAATTACCTGCCTCCTCTCGACATGATCATGGAGAGATAAATTTTTCTGCGCTTGCCTTTCATGCAAATACGTCGATTGAGACACGAAGGCGCTCATGAAATCACCGGACAATTCATAAACATGCTGGTGGAGTTAACACCATTGTCACGTCTCTGCCACGCCAGCTTGACGACGATTGCTCATTCAGCGTAAACATAAAAAAGAATTTGATCCACAAATCCACATACTTGAGTGAATTCGTTAAGAAGAGCATCGTCAGGGTTTGGCTGCGATTCCTCGTCCACCTCTGCGCATTCACTCATTTCTAACACCCACCCAACAGCCAAGCGACGTATTCTATGCCCAGAAGACCTGCGGCTGTGACTCCGACACAGCTCTCGCCAATGTTTTGGAAGGCGTCGGGGTCAAAGGGCCCCCATTCAAAATTTTCGTACAAAGTTCTATTTTTGACACTTAAGAACTGCAACACCATTCAGCACACTAATACCTGACCTATGGTCTAAGTTAGAGGCCGTAAATAACAATGAAGTGCAAAAATATCTGGTTAATGGTGTATTAAAAACACAAAGTAATAAACTTTAGCTTTCACCACCAACGGACGGCTTATCAGGAAGAAATACAATGTAATGTAAATAGAGAGTTGCAGATATTCAAAATTCAAAACGGTAAGAAAAAGGTGATCAATGCCAATGTGAAGTCGCATGCATGCGACATCACACACATTGCATTTCAGTTTCGCGGGATTCTCAGAAGCACATGCCAGATGTACAGCAGTTCTATAGACGTCTCCTCGATGGTAAGTATTTCCATTCCTCTTCCATTCTTTTTTGTTTTGTAAAATTAAATTAACTAAATCAAAAAATTTAAAATAAGTTTACTGGAAAATTACAGGAATACCTTTTTCATTCATTAACTTTCACCCGCTGAACATGGTGATTTCACAAATAGTAATATATACACGGAAAATACCGGGTACCCCTGCTAATAGGAACTAAAGATAATGTCACACTTTTACTCAAGTAGAAAACAATAATTGTAATGCCCTAGGCCTAAGTTTTTTTAATAGTTTTCAGTCCGCCGAGCTGATATTCATATGGTTTTCATAGAAAATCAAATTAATTGTGTTGGACTTTTACTCGAGCACAAAACATTAATTGGTGTATCCGAGGCCTAGACATATGCTTTTTTAGTAATTTTTATAATGCCTTGATCATATAAGGTTTGCATGACAAATCAATTTAAGAATGTTACGCTTATTAAAAAAGTCTTTAAAACCCTAGGTCTAGAGGCTAATAATTAATATTTGGTGCCTAAGTGAAAGTGCAACATTATTAACTTGACTTGTTATGCAAACCTTATAAATAGGAGAAGCACAGCAATTAAAAGTTATTAAAGAGTCCTTGTAAGTAATATTTTTTGATCAAGTGCAAGTGCAATATACGAAATGTCAGCAGTGCAAAATATCTAAAGTAACAATGAAATTTGGAATAATTATTTTTTCTTTTCTTTTTTTTTCAGTTTTGACACTTGTATTAAGTTCTGAAAACATTTATATTTCTACCTATTGTTTATCTTCATTGTGCTTTTAACGGAATTTCTTACCATGTTTTGGGCATTTCATTTTGTGTGGTAAAATTTTATTTTTTATGTTTTGGGTATTTTATTTTGTGTGGTTACATTTTTTTATGTTTTAGGCATTTTATTTTGCATGTGCATTTTCGTTATGTTTTGGTTATAATTTCCTTTTCTGTGATGGTTGTAATGTCGACAGGATCAAAAGGGGAAACTGTGGACAGTCACAATGCCTACTTCCTTACATTTTTTTCAAATACAGTACATGCTTTTGTATTGATTTATACCACTTACTCATTAAGCGACTACAGGTTTTTTTTAAATAGGAACTTTTTCTCAAAGCCTTCTGTTTCCTCTACCTAAGCTTTTTCGGCTCCGCCCTTTCTTTTCTTTGTTTTAGAATATTTTCCTTATTGTGTTACTCCATTTTCTCATGTAAATTCCATATGTAGTATGTCTATTCTAACGAAGGGTTTTGCAATTATACATGAAGTCCTGTTGCTGAAGTAAAAAAGTATTTCCAACTGAAACAGTGCAGTTCAGATATTTTCCCGCTGTTAACTCAAAGAATGAAAACAAAAATACCAAATCTGGGCAGTGGTTGAGGCATGAAACATTACTTACAAGCAATGAGGCAAAGTTTTGTGGAAGAATGAGCTTAGGAATTTCTAACCCCAACTAAAAAGAAAAACGCACTATATCCCTCCTCATCCCCTAGTGTCGGCCTTTGGTCGTCTTGAAAGAGAAATCCAAAGGACACATCTGTATTGTGTTTTTCTACTACGACACCAAAATTAAATCTTTTGGTGTCGTAGTAGAAAAACACACTTCCTACTTCACCTGAATTGCTTGCATGGTAACGCCAACAAACGAAGTTTTACTCTGGCATTGGAGTTCTGCTGCTTTTGATGGAATACTTTATCCGTGGGGTACACCGTTTTCAGTATAGTCTTCAGGACACACGGGAATATGCACCAGCATAAAAACACCAGTTTCACGGCAATTAACTACAATTAGTGAAAGTGAGGTGTGATACAGGAAATGAGTCGAACGGGACGGATGCATGAAAAACTGTGTTGGGCTTACAGACCATTCGGGACGTAGGTACGTAGGTCTTTTTTTAAGACGTTACGGGGTAAACAAATTGTCTTTTCAGTATAACAGTTTTCTTTCATATGCATGGTGCAGCACACAAAAAAAACTGAATTTATTTTTGAAAATTAGTATGGTGCCTACCATTCCAGAATACACAGGATGCGCACGCGTCCTGGAAAACCTTGAAAACCCTTGAATTTCAAAATTTTATTTCAAGGCATGGAATATTTGGGAATTCTGGACGTTTTCCAATAAATGTCGAGAAAATCCTTGAAAATTGGAATCCGAAATTTTTAATTGGTTTATCTGGTTAAAAAAAAAAAAAAAAAAAAGCTGAAATTAGAATTTATTTTGTTTCTTTTATCTGAGAAACAGAATCCGCAGTGAACTTTTTTTTGTTAAACGCAAATCATTTTTTAGGTCAGGTGCATTCTTCTACATTGTTGGGAGAATACTTCCTGTCCCGTCATATGAGGTCAAATGGCAACCATCGATTGGAAAAGGCGCTGGCCTTGGCTTAGGGCAGGGAACTTGTTTTCTGGTTCAACCATGCGTTTCTTGCTGTTTCTAGTTACGCATGCGCAGCTGGGTGTGCATCTGCAATGTGTCTGTGCTGTGTTGCTCCTCCAGCTTTACTGCATAAGTATGTTCGTTCGTGCATTTTACCAGGTGGTGGGAGCTTGCTTGGAGTGAGAGGAAGTAAGGAGGAAATGTTACTGAGCTTCAGAACTTGTGCTCTTTTTTATTACTGGTATTAGCGTCACTTGGAGTTGTCCCTCTTCTTCCGGCTACTTATCTGGACGTGGCTTTGTAGCAGCATGTGTGATAACAAATGTTCACGCAGTGCACAGCAATCAGCAGAAAAGTTTTAGTTTTACAGAAATCTGTTTTTTTACGGGATTACTATGGGTACAAATCTTCATTTCAGGAACTTTGGCTGAAAAACCCATTGTATTCAAAGTGGATAGTGAAAGGAAGCAGCAATAACTATGTTTCAAAGTGTGTTTTGTGTTGCAAAAATGTGGATATTTCAAGTATGGGTGAATCTGCGTTAAAGAGCCACATGAAGAGAAAAATACATATTTCACTTTCTCAAATTACTTCGAGGAACATGGTTATAAATGAAATGATGTCAGGATCAATACTGCATCTGTGAAATCGCCAACTTAAAAATTCCGCAGAATAACGCCGTTATTAAAGCGGAAACTTCATGGGCGTTGAAAGTTATTAAATCACATTTTTCGTACCGATCACGTGCGGATATAGATGCCTTATTTCGGCTGATGTTTCCTGACAACATCATCACGACCAATTTTTCTTGTGGGGAAAAAAAAACTGCTTACATCTGCTGCTTTGGTTTAGCCCCACATTTTATGTCACTTCTGGTACAAGAAGTGAGATTTCAAAACCAAAACTTTATGGGTTTTTTTGATGAAAGCTTGAACAAATTCACTCAGTCAAAGCAAATGGATGTACATGTAAGGGTGTGGGAAGACAGCAAAGTACTGACAAAGTACTTTTCATCCGTGCTTTTGGGACGCTCAACGGTGGAGGTAATGATGACCGAATTCCTGGAATGCATCGAACCTTTGCCTTTGTTTAATATTGTTCAAGTTTCAATAGATGGTCCCAGTGTCAACTGGAAATTTTTTATGTTCCAAAAAAAAAATACCTGATGACTGCAACATTTCAGTTTTGAACTCAGGAAGTTGTGGTCTGCACATAGTTAATAATGCTTTTAGGCATGGGGCCCTACAGCCACTGAGTGGGAACTGGAAAAACCATAACTCTGTATCGACTCTTCAAAGACACACCAGCCAGGAGAGAAACATTTGCTAAAACAGCTCCTGAAGCAAAAATGCCCTTAAAATTTTGTCCCCACAGGTGGCTTGAAAACTCATCTGTATGTTAGCACACTTTAGAAGTTTTGCCACATATCAAATTATATCATCACCAAGTTATGGGGAAAAAGCTAAAAGACCCAGGTACAACATTGTTTGACAATGTGAAACATTTTTTGAAGGACCCCTTTACTGATGCAAAACTGCAGTTCTTTAACTCTGTGGCCAAACAACTGCCCTTTTTTAAGAAGCTATCAAAGCGATAAACCCATACTCCTATTCATTGCTAGAGATCTAGAAAAAATGTTAAGAAGTGTACGGAGCCGCTTCGTAAAGAAAGATGTCATAGAAGTGGCTACATCCTGTGTGAAGCTACTTCTTGTTGATGTTAGGGATGGATGTCAATCAGTGCTGCCATCCTAAGAAAATTGAAATCGGCTTTCAAGCTGAAAAGGCCATCAGTAACTTAAGTCATGTTAGTGAACAACAAATAATAGAATTTTGAATGCAGTGCAGGGCCTTTTTGCAAAATCTAGTGTATAAACTAATAAAAAAATCCACTGAATTACTCTCTTGTTCGCCACATGAAATGTCTGGATCCATCCCTCATGTCTTCTGCTGGTGAGGTGTGTGTTACAGGTTTGAAGTGTATTTTGAAACTTCTAGTTGACACACACAATGTTGAGCCTGGCCTATGTGACACAGTCCTGTGGCAGTTTTAGGACTTTATCACCAGTGTGGCTAAAGTGGAATCCAGCTTCAAGGATTTTGATCCTTCCAGTGAACAGTGTAGGGCAGATATATTGCTGCACGAACACATCTTCCAGTGCACCTTACAAGGAGCTGTGGAAGGTTGTTAAACTACTTTTGTTGTTGTCCCATGGGCAAGCATCAGTTGAAAGAGGATTTTCCATCAACAAGCAACTAATTGTTGAAAATCTGCGTGAAAATTCCATCATTGCTCAGAGGCAGATTTATGACCGTATATCCAATGCTGTAAGGTCAGGTGATGCGTAACATCACAGCCTCTCCTTGACAAATGTCAACCCCGCCTTCTCGTGGTGCATCCTGTTCCCACTAAAGGGGCTCTGACGACCGCCAATAGCGGTATAACTATACCATCGGGATTAGAGGAAATTCTATCCCACACTCACCAACCCGCTTGGCCAGCGTGGTGAGTTATGGCCAAACCCCTCCAAAATGATTCCACAACTTAAATCTTGGCCCTCAGTCTCCGGCAGCTGGAATGTACCTGGCCAAGGCAGCGGCCAGTGCGACATGAAGGCAGAGGGTGCTAAGAATCCCCGGAGAACCGGACTAGGCTGCCATCTGATGCTGACCTTGGCTACTTACAATGGACGCTCCCTATCTTCTGATTCAAGGCTTCTTGAATTGGAAGAGGAACTACAAAGGATCAAGTGGGACATCGTGGGGCTAAGTGAGGTAAGGAGAAAAGGAGAAGATCTCATCGAACTGAAAAGTGGACATCTCTTCTACTATCGTGGGACAGATACTGGCAGAACTAGTGGTGTTGGATTTGTAATAAACAAGAAACTGAAGGATAAAGTTGTAGAAGTTGAAAGTTCCTCTGACAGAGCTGCACGACTTGTTATCCAACTCTCGAAAAGATACCAGGCTCAGATTATTCAAACTTATGCACCCACCACAAGTCATCCTGAAGAAGAAATTGAAGAATTTTATGAGGAAATTTGTCATCTAAATAATAAAGGTAAGCAGCACTTGAAAATAATTATGGGAGATTTCAATGCAAAAATAGGGCAACGGCAACAGAATGAAACTTCAGTAGGTAAATTCGGTCATGGCAACAGAAACCAACGTGGAAATACTCTCGTTGAGTTTGCAGAGGCAGAAGGGTTTTTCATCTTGAACTCCTTCTTCAAGAAAAAGCCACACAGGAAATGGACATGGAGACATCCAAATGGGACGACAAGTGAAATTGATTTTATTATGTGTAACAAAAAATTCGTCATAGAAGACTGCAGTGTGCTAAACAAGTTCAACACAGGTAGTGACCATAGATTGGTGAGATGTAAGATGCACCTCAACACTAAACTCGAACGTTGCAAGCTCATAAGACAAACAAAATGTATTGACATAACCAACCTTAAAAAACACCATAATACCTTCAAGTTAGAACTGAAGAACAGGTTCTCTGCTTTAGAAGGCCTAACATCGGAAGAAGTGGACATCTCTGAAGTTAACAGAAAAGTAACCAAAGCTCTTATGGAAACAGCAACAAAATTAGCTGGGTCTAAGAACAAGTTGCATGTGAACAAATTATCAGGAAAAACCAAAATGTTGATGCAAAAAAGAAGAGAGATGAGGACAACTAAAGAAGATGTGGCTTCCAAAGTGGAATATATAGAGCTATGCAAGACAGTAAGAAAAAGTATCACTGAAGACGTAAGGAAATTCAACTGTGAACTAGTGAGGAAAGCAATTGAAAACAACCAAAGCTTAAAGATAGCAAAGGGACATCTCAGTAAGGGAAGAAAACAGATTATGGCACTGAGAAAAGAAGATGGTTCTGTAACAAGAAATAGAGGCGAAATTTTGACAAGAGTGAAAGATTTCTACTCCAAATTATATGAAAGGGATGATATATGCACTCCAGACATCATGAAAGATACCAGTACCAGAGTTCCTCCAGTCCTCCCAGCAGAAGTTGCACATGCAATCAAGAACATGAAGCGGGGAAAAGCTCCAGGAGAAGATGGAATTACTGTAGACATCATACAAGAAGCAAGTGGAGAAATCGAAACAGTGCTCGCCCAAATTTTCACTCGATGCCTTAATGAAGGAAAGATTCCTGAGGATTGGAACACCGCTACAATGATCCTGCTACATAAGAAAGGTGACATTGAGGATCTCGGAAACTACAGACCTATCAGCCTCCTATCAGTAGTTTATAAAATCTTCACTAAAGTTCTTTCACACCGCTTGAAGGTAATACTGGACATGGCTCAACCGAGAGAACAAGCTGGATTCAGGAGTGGCTACAGCACAATAGATCATATCCACGTGCTGAGAGAACTAATTGAAAGAGCGAGGGAATATGAACTTCCATTGTGCATGGCTTTTATCGATTATGAAAAAGCCTTTGATTCGGTGAAACCATCAGCAGTTACAATGGCTCTGAAAACCTGCGGTATTGAAGATGCATACATTAATATTATTAATAACATCTATGAAAATGCAAGTGCAAAGATTAGGCTGTTTGAAAATACAACACACGTAAAAATTGGAAAGGGAGTGAGACAAGGTGACACCATATCTCCGAAGCTCTTTTAATGCCACATTGGAGGGTGTTTTTCAGTCGCTGAGCTGGGAAAACACGGGGATAAAGATTAATGGAGATTATCTAACCCACCTTCATTTTGCTGATGACGTAGTCATTTTTGCAACTACCCCATCAGAGCTGCAGAGTATGATCCAGGAACTTGCTGACAAGAGTAAAGAAGTGGGATTAAAAATGAACTTTCAGAAGACAAAAGTGATGTTCAATGCTTTTACAAGAAATGAAGATTTATCGATTGATGGAGAAAAGCTGGAGATAACAGACACGTACGTTTATCTTGGACAGCAGATATCAAGTGAGGGTCACATTGATGAAGAAATTAATCGGCGTACAAAACTTGCCTGGAGAGCTTTTGGAAGAAACAGCATAATTTTCAAGAGCAATATGCCATTATGTCTTAAAAGAAAAGTGTTTGATCAATGCATCCTTCCAGTGCTTACGTATGGTGCAGAGACGTGGACCTTAACTAAAAGAGACATACAAAGGCTGCAGACAACTCAAAGAAGCATGGAGAGGTGCATGCTTGGTGTAACCAGGAGAGATAAGAAGAGGAACTCGTGGATCCGAAAAATGACAAGAGTGGAAGACATCATGATCAGAGTTAAATCCCTGAAATGGCAATGGGCTGGACATACTGCCAGAAGGACAGATCATCGATGGACAGCCGAAATTTTAGATTGGATTCCACGGGACAGGAAAAGACCCAGAAGAAGACCACATGGGAGATGGGTGGATGAAATTCGAAAGTATGCAGGGGTGACATGGAGGAGACTGGCACAAGACAGACCGTTGTGGAGGAAATTTGGGGAGACCTTCGTCCAGCAGTGGATTGATAATGGTTGACAATGATGATGATGATGATGATCCAATGCTGGAGGTGTGGAAAATGTAAAGCTATCGAAGGCCATTTTACTTAGCATCAGCAGTTCCAGGCAAAAATATGTGACATATTTGGATGAGCAGAATCAAGAGAAAAAGAAATATGCATTATTACTAAAGTGAAAAGCCGTGCAAGACAAAATTGAACAACTGAAGAAGAAGAAAAAACTTGTTGAGGGTGAAGTTTTTTCATTGCTGAAGGCTGTGGATGAACTAGCGTTAGAAGCTGAAACTGAACAGAACTTCACCTTAATTACAAAATCTAACAGTTTTCGTAAAACTGCTCAGGAAAAAAAGCTGTCCTCAACAAAATTGAAGGTGAACTTAGTTCAAAATTGGATGTTACTAAGAGTATATAATGTAACATGACGGAAAATGTATTACATATGATCCATAATGATTTCTAAATTCTGTATAGCTACAAAACCTGTGTATATATGTAAGTCAGAAAAGTGTGTCACCCAAATAATATTTATACAATTCTGATTGACTTTTACTACATCTAAACTACCAAAAACTGAAGGGGGAGGGGAATATTGTAACTGCAATGGTGATTTTCAGACAGTTGACTGAGTGGCGAGTTGGACATTTATATATTTTAATTTTTTTGTATATTGCAGTGGTTATTTTTTTTTATATTTGCATTCAGATTTCCACCCAATTGTGAATAAATTATTAAATTTGTAATTTATATGTAAAGGCTTGGTAATTATCCTAGCGTTTACTTTTTCTTCTTTGGGGAATATTCGTAATGTCATTTATTTTAAGAAACCAATAATTAAAAAATACCTGGGGGAAACTTTAAGGGCAGCATATATGTTACTAAAAAAGGTTCCTTTTTTTAATAGTTGTGCTAAGAACAGATGCCACACATCTTTTTTAAAACACCCCGACTGTGCAAGTCCTTAAATAAGAAGCAAACAAATCATTTATCGCCAAGTTAGTTAGTTATTCAAATTTTGTATGTTGCAAGCTAGGGCCTTAATTTTTGTACTTCAATGTCCTTGAAAAACCTTAAAAATTTTTTCTTCCAATGTGTACGAACCCTGAATACAGCGTCCCAGTCTGTGCCTGCTGCAGCTCCCGGAACCTGGCGCCCGGAGCGTCCCTGCTGTAAAATACATGCACCTCTGCATTTTGGAAAAACAAAAGATAAGATGCCGATCCCTAAACTTAAACTCTTCTTGTGACAGCATGTACCAAAATCTTGGCCTTCGCCTAAACCCTAACTGGGGAGCAGGCCTCACGTGATCGCCTGTATTCTGAGTGTTTTATTGAATGTTTGCTCATCAGTTCATAGTTAACTGGCGATCAAAGAACTTGCTTGTTGAAACTTTGTTGTGCATTGTCAAGTGATAACGGTGGAAATATATTATTTTAAATAATTTGGAAGGAGAAAATGCATTGTTTTCCGAAGACACTATGGTAGGTGAAGTATGCAACATATTTAACTCACAAAAAGGAAATGATTTGCTGAAATGGAAAGGGTATTTACTTCCCATAACAGAGTGCGGGGTGATTTATGGTATTGACACTGTATTGAAAGAAATTATGGAAACTGTACTGGCTTTGCTAGTACTATTCTTGTTGGAGATGAACACAGGATGCATAGTGAGGAACCACATAATCATGCTCCAAGACTGGAGAAAAGTGATGCTTCTGTTGCAAGAGCGCAAGTAAAAGAACGAGCATGAAATATGGACGAAGCCCCTGCACAAATTATTCAAACTGTGACAACGTCAATGGCTTCAGTAAGTGCATCTTACATGTCTAATATGGATGCGCTAAGGCAAGTTGCAAAATGAATACGAAGAGAAGACATGCCTGCGGAGCCTACCACTTTAGAAGGGATCGATGTCCCAATAGATTTACAGGAAATAGATGGTGCAAAATTTCTGGGCAGAGAACAGCACATTTGGAGATAAAAGAATTTTTTTTTATTTCTAACAGAAAATAATTTATGAAAGCTTCAAGAAGCACATTACTGGATTATGGATGGGACATTTAAAACTTGTCCAACCCTATTTAAGCAATTGTATACCGTTCATAGGATGTAAGGTCAGGTGATGCGTAACATCACAGCCTCTCCTTGACAAATGTCAACCCCGCCTTCTCGTGGTGCATCCTGTTCCCACTAAAGGGGCTCTGACGACCGCCCATAGCGGTATAACTATACCATCGGGATTAGAGGAAATTCTATCCCACACTCACCAACCCGCTTGGCCAGCGTGGTGAGTTATGGCCAAACCCCTCCAAAATGATTCCACAACTTAAATCTTGGCCCTCAGTCTCCGGCAGCTGGAATGTACCTGGCCAAGGCAGCGGCCAGTGCGACATGAAGGCAGAGGGTGCTAAGAATCCCCGGAGGACCGGACTAGGCTGCCATCTGATGCTGACCTTGGCTACTTACAATGGACGCTCCCTATCTTCTGAATCAAGGCTTCTTGAATTGGAAGAGGAACTACAAAGGATCAAGTGGGACATCGTGGGGCTAAGTGAGGTAAGGAGAAAAGGAGAAGATCTCATCGAACTGAAAAGTGGACATCTCTTCTACTATCGTGGGACAGATACTGGCAGAACTAGTGGTGTTGGATTTATAATAAACAAGAAACTGAAGGATAAAGTTGTAGAAGTTGAAAGTTCCTCTGACAGAGCTGCACGACTTGTTATCCAACTCTCGAAAAGATACCAGGCTCAGATTATTCAAACTTATGCACCCACCACAAGTCATCCTGAAGAAGAAATTGAAGAATTTTATGAGGAAATTTGTCATCTAAATAATAAAGGTAAGCAGCACTTGAAAATAATTATGGGAGATTTCAATGCAAAAATAGGGCAACGGCAACAGAATGAAACTTCAGTAGGTAAATTCGGTCATGGCAACAGAAACCAGCGTGGAAATACTCTCGTTGAGTTTGCAGAGGCAGAAGGGTTTTTCATCTTGAACTCCTTCTTCAAGAAAAAGCCACACAGGAAATGGACATGGAGACATCCAAATGGGACGACAAGTGAAATTGATTTTATTATGTGTAACAAAAAATTCGTCATAGAAGACTGCAGTGTGCTAAACAAGTTCAACACAGGTAGTGACCATAGATTGGTGAGATGTAAGATGCACCTCAACACTAAACTTGAACGTGGCAAGCTCATAAGACAAACAAAATCTATTGACATAACCAACCTTAAAAAACACCATAATACCTTCAAGTTAGAACTGAAGAACAGGTTCTCTGCTTTAGAAGGCCTAACATCGGAAGAAGTGGACATCTCTGAAGTTAACAGAAAAGTAACCAAAGCTCTTATGGAAACAGCAACAAAATTAGCTGGGTCTAAGAACAAGTTGCATGTGAACAAATTATCAGGAAAAACCAAAATGTTGATGCAAAAAAGAAGAGAGATGAGGACAACTAAAGAAGATGTGACTTCCAAAGTAGAATATATAGAGCTATGCAAGACAGTAAGAAAAAGTATCACTGAAGACGTAAGGAAATTCAACTGTGAACTAGTGAGGAAAGCAATTGAAAACAACCAAAGCCTAAAGATAGCAAAGGGACATCTCAGTAAGGGAAGAAAACAGATTATGGCACTGAGAAAAGAAGATGGTTCTGTAACAAGAAATAGAGGCGAAATTTTGACAAGAGTGAAAGATTTCTACTCCAAATTATATGAAAGGGATGATATATGCACTCCAGACATCATGAAAGATACCAGTACCAGAGTTCCTCCAGTCCTTCCAGCAGAAGTTGCACATGCAATCAAGAACATGAAGCGAGGAAAAGCTCCAGGAGAAGATGGAATTACTGTAGACATCATACAAGAAGCAAGTGGAGAAATCGAAACAGTACTCGCCCAAATTTTCACTCGATGCCTTAATGAAGGAAAGATTCCTGAGGATTGGAACACCGCTACAATGATCCTGCTACATAAGAAAGGTGACATTGAGGATCTCGGAAACTACAGACCTATCAGCCTCCTATCAGTAGTTTATAAAATCTTCACTAAAGTTCTTTCACACCGCTTGAAGGTAACACTGGACATGGCTCAACCGAGAGAACAAGCTGGATTCAGGAGTGGCTACAGCACAATAGATCATATCCACGTGCTGAGAGAACTAATTGAAAGAGCGAGGGAATATGAACTTCCATTGTGCATGGCTTTTATCGATTATGAAAAAGCCTTTGATTCGGTAAAACCATCAGCAGTTACAATGGCTCTGAAAACCTGCGGTATTGAAGATGCATACATTAATATTATTAATAACATCTATGAAAATGCAAGTGCAAAGATTCGGCTGTTTGAAAATACAACACGCGTAAAAATTGGAAAGGGAGTGAGACAAGGTGACACCATATCTCCGAAGCTCTTTAATGCCACATTGGAGGGTGTTTTTCAGTCGCTGAGCTGGGAAAACAAGGGGATAAAGATTAATGGAGATTATCTAACCCACCTTCGTTTTGCTGATGACGTAGTCATTTTTGCAACTACCCCATCAGAGCTGCAGAGTATGATCCAGGAACTTGCTGACAAGAGTAAAGAAGTGGGATTAAAAATGAACTTTCGGAAGACAAAAGTGATGTTCAATGCTTTTACAAGAAATGAAGATTTATCGATTGATGGAGAAAAGCTGGAGATAACAGACACGTACGTTTATCTTGGACAGCAGATATCAAGTGAGGGTCACATTGATGAAGAAATTAATCGGCGTACAAAACTTGCCTGGAGAGCTTTTGGAAGAAACAGCATAATTTTCAAGAGCAATATGCCATTATGTCTTAAAAGAAAAGTGTTTGATCAATGCATCCTTCCAGTGCTTACGTATGGTGCAGAGACGTGGACCTTAACTAAAAGAGACATACAAAGGCTGCAGACAACTCAAAGAAGCATGGAGAGGTGCATGCTTGGTGTAACCAGGAGAGATAAGAAGAGGAACTCGTGGATCCGAAAAATGACAAGAGTGGAAGACATCATGATCAGAGTTAAATCCCTGAAATGGCAATGGGCTGGACATACTGCCAGAAGGACAGATCATCGATGGACAGCCGAAATTTTAGATTGGATTCCAAGGGACAGGAAAAGACCCAGAAGAAGACCACATGGGAGATGGGTGGATGAAATTCGAAAGTATGCAGGGGTGACATGGAGGAGACTAGCACAAGACAGACCGTTGTGGAGGAAACTTGGGGAGACCTTCGTCCAGCAGTGGATTGATAATGGTTGACAATGATGATGATGATGATGATACCGTTCATACTATGGTTGGAACAAATACAAAGATGCAAAGGTTTGTCCCACTAGTTTATGGGTTACTTTCCAGCAAGAATGGAGAATGTTATATTAATAAAAAAAAATTTCAGGGTTTACAAGACTAGGCATCATCATCATCATTGTCAACCATTATCAATCCACTGCTGGACGAAGGTCTCTCCAAGCCTCTTCCACAACGGTCTCTCTTGTGCCAGTCTCCTCCATGTTACTCCCTCATACTTTCCAATTTCATCCACCCATCTCCCATGTGAGATTTTGAAATAGCTGCCATTTATCCTGCTAAAAAGGAATTCGAAAGCAGCACACACAAATGTGTTTGGTTTCATCTCGGAAAAAATGTGTGGAGGAATATCCAGTCTTCTGCCATAGCCTCGGAATATAGGGGAAACAGTGATTTTGCTCTCAAAGTGAGACATTTTACTAGCACCTTGCATTTCTTTCATCTGATTAAATTCCAGCAATTTTACTAGAATACGCAGATTCTGTAGTTCAGTGGTTTGAGGAAAATTTTGTCCTTGGAAGATTTCGTGGAAGCAGAAGAAACAACCTGAGCAGAGGCCCTTCCCTTTTCCCACCTACAATTTGGTCAGTGAGTGAAAAACATTTACTTGGTTTTCCCAAAGCACAAAGAGTGTTGCCAGCCGACCGGAAAACTGGGAAAAACCAGGGAATTCGAAAATAAGGCTAAAAATCAGGGAAAACTCAGGGAGAAATAATTTTTTTGCAAAAACCTGAAAAGTCAGGGATAATTAAGCTGATAATTTTTTGCATAAGCGTATGCAGTTACCAGGGATGCGAATTCTGCGGCAGAGTGCACCAAAATAAAAATCTTGCACCTGCTTGCTACAGAAAGCAGACTTTGCGCCATTGCGCGCCGG
Organism: Macrothele yani; assembly: GCA_039090855.1. Classification (NCBI taxonomy): domain Eukaryota; kingdom Metazoa; phylum Arthropoda; class Arachnida; order Araneae; family Macrothelidae; genus Macrothele; species Macrothele yani. Next base: position 64,715,331 of record CM077006.1, read on the forward strand.
AACCGCCATCACTGGTACTTCGGATCACTAAATTCTTCGTGTGCACCGAGCGTCACACACTTCAAACTGAATAAGACCATGCAGTGGGAAGAAAGATTCAGCAATTCCAAGTACTAGGGGTTTTATGTAGTTACTATGGAAATTGTCCACTACGGACGACGGAAAACATTGAGTATGCTATGGAAATCGTTGGACCGCTGCGGATGAAGGAAAATATCCAGTATGCTATGGAAATTGTTGGTCCGCTACAGATGATGGAAAATATTGAGTATGCTATAGAAATCGTCGGTCTGCTACAGACTACGGAAAATATCGAGTATGCTATGGAAATTGTTGGTCTGCTGCAGACAATGAAAAACGTTGAGTATGCAATGGAAATCGAAAATTTCAGCCAGCAATAAAAAAAAAAAAAGCCAGCAAATAATTCAAGTGTACAATAATAGCTTTTTTAGCACGTCTTTTGTAAAAAAAAAGATCGTGCTTATGTTATCAGTTAGTCCATCCTTCTGTCTGTCCATCTGTAGACACCATATCTCTGCCTGCAACTATTAGTCTGATTTGAAAAATTCTTTTTGCATTGGGAAGCTTGAAATATGCAAATGATGATCCCTCTTTTCGTTTTTTTTTTTTTTTTTTGCGATGTAATTTTGCCGCTTGAGGGGGTAAATGCAGATGATGTCGAATTCAAAATACATTTTATTCCAAATATTTGCTTCTAAACTTCCGATTGAAAAAAATATTTTATCTTTCGATTCCATTCATGTCGAAAAGTATTTTAGGTATAGGGATTTTCTTAAGTTACGCATAGATTTTACACTAGGGGGCGTAAAAGTAAATTGTGTTTCCCCCAATATCTCTTCTTCTAAAACTCTGATTTGAAAAATCTTTTCTTCAGCGGATACTGCTCCTGATGGAAAATATTTTGCATATAAGTTCTAATTTTTAGTAAATAATACTTCGGCCACCAGGGGGCGTAAGTGTTAATTTTTGCTTCTGATGTATTTGCCATAAAACTCTGATTTTCTAAAATCTTAATTGAAAAAATTTGTTCGTGGACCAATACTACTCATGTCAATAAACATTTTCGGAAAATTTCCTTTTTAAAATATTGCATAGTTTCACCACTAGGGAGCGTAGATGTATATATTATTTTTGTTAATATCTCAGCTTCTAATGGTCCGATTTGGAAAATTCTTTCTTCATTAGATAGAGTTTTCTGGTGTGTCATGCTTTTTAAATAATTTCAAAATTTTCAAGTAATTCATAGACTTTCCACTAGGGGGTGCAAAGGTAAATTGCTTTTTCCTCAATATTTTTGCTTCTAAAACTCCGATTTGAAAAATTCTCCCTGTATCGCATACAGCTCCTGATGGAAAATATTTTTCATATAATTTCTAATATTTTGTAAAGAATGGTTTGCCCACCAGGGGCATAAGTTTTAATTTCTGCTTGTAAATGTATTTGCAGCAAAATCTGAGCTCCTTAAAACTTGACTACATTTTTTTTTCTTGGACCGATACTGCTCACATCAAAAAACCTTTCAAGAATACTTTCTTCCTAAAATGCCTTCTTTGTTGGAGAACGTTTCCGCTGCGAAATGTTTTTCATATAAATTCAAAGTTTTCTTAATGCTTAAGTCTGCAACCAGAGGATGCCGCCCCGGTGGCACAGTGGTCTAAGTGATGGCTTCTGATCATTCATCAAAGATGTGTCCAGGTTTGAATCCCCAGTGAGGCACAGATGTTGTGTTTGGCTTACAGAACTGGCTCTCTTCCTTCCCTGTTGTCAGTGGCCCAAAATTAGGGGCGGATGACTGCCCTTAGCTCAATAAGTTGCTGAGGGTGGTCGTTAAACCTCCAGTAAAAAACAGCAACAACAACCAGAGGGCGTAAGTTCAGGATTCTGTTTACAGCAATATCTGCGGGATTAAAAACCTGAGTGAAAAACTTCTTTCTTCAGTCAGATGTTATTGTTTTCCATTGCGTTCCCATTGACTTTGAATAGCTTTGATAAATTTAATTTGTGTCAGAACGGATTCAAGAGACGTGCTCATTACACCCAAAAATTCGGTGTCATCTTTCTTATTTTTCTTGCATTGAATATATTGCATTATAGATATGGCATTTAGTATGTATATTATCATGGTTATATAATCTGTAAATTTTACCTGAAATTTCCTGCAAAATTATCTTCAAGACAATCTGGAAAACTCTGGGAATTTTTAAAGCCAATATGAGTGGCAACCCTGACAAAACAAACTCAAAGGATGGCACAGACTCTGGAATACAATTCGGGCAGAGAAAAAACTGGGACCGTATAAAATAATCAGTGAAATTGCAAAAGAGCAGAGAATAATCATGGCTAAAATTGAAAGAGTGATAGCACAGATTCCAACAAATCCACCCAGAAGAGAAACGCTAGCAAGAGAAAAAGGAATTCAAACTTCTTTGGAGCACAGAGACAATGCTAATTTGCTAGACTTTTTAAGAGGAATTGCTTATAATTTTACCCTTTACTGAAATGTGCTGCTATTTTTTATTAATTGAATTATACCTTTTACTAACTTGTATTTGAATTTTTCAAGAATCTAATTCTTCCATAGATGCAAGAATGTAAAACACAACACAAAATTGAAAAAGACAAAATTTTCAAAATAGCATGTCAAAAACATAAAATGTCAAAATGTAATCCAAAATGAAAAACAAATAAAAATTCAAAATGTAATCCAAAATGAAAAACAAATAAAAATTCAAAATGCAATCACAAAGTCACAAGCATAACAAAAATGCGAAACACTATGTAACACGTACAACATAAAATAAAACAAATGCCAAAACATAAAAAAAATGCACAAGCTATGTAAAATGTACAAAATAAAATATATGCCAAAACAAAGAAATGTTCAAGCTATGTAAAATGTACAAAATAAAATAAATGCCAAAACAATATAATGCACAAGCTGTGTAAAATATAATATACAAAACAAGATAAATGCCATATTCACAAGGATTGAATGACAAGCCAAGTTAATAATGTGCTTTTACTTAGGCTTCAAACAATAATTATTAGCCTCTATACCTTTTTAAAAATCTTGAATAAGCGCAGCATTATTAACCTGACTTGTCATCAAACCTTATCAATATAACCATACCATACAAGTGTTTAAAAGACTTGTGCCTAAGCATAGGGGCTATTTAAAGTTTTGCACTTGAGTAAAAGAGCAACACAATAAACTTGACTTCCTGTGGAAATTTTATGCATATGAGCACAGTTGATTGAAAACTGATAAAAAGTCTTAAGGCCTGTTTATTAATTTTTGTTCCTGTGTAAAAACGCGGTACCATAACATTGGCATATTATCAAAACCTTATGAATATGTTGAACTAAAAATTCCTAAACAAAGTCTAATCCTAAGGTCTTGCAATTAAGGTTTTGTGACAGAGTAAAAGTGCAACATTAATAACCTGACATGTTATGTTAACTAAGTGAATATGAGCACGGCGGATTAAAAATGTCAAGAAATCGCCTTTGGAATTAATGTGTTGTAGCTGAATAACAGTGTGACATGATCTTTATTTTCTATATAAACCAAACTACATGCTGAAATGGCCCAACTATGTATACGTATACTTCAACCATATACTGAAGCGCGGACACAGTGAAAACAAAAGAGCGATTTTGTACGGTCCCCTAACATTCTGTGGCCAGCCTGCATGAAAGTGGACATGTTAATATCAAAAACATACTTTTCATATATATGGCTCCATAACAGATAGCAATGGACATGTCGCAATCTTTTTTTTTTTTTTTTTTTTTTAGTTGGGGGTTTAACGACTGCCGTGATGAATTCTATAAGCAGTTGGCCATTCCTAATTTTGGGCAAATGGTTCCAGGGAAGAGGGAGAGCCAGTTCCAGAAGTCAAACACAATGTCCATGACTCATCAAGATTTGAACCCGGACCCTTCGTAGACCACTGCTCCACATGAGTGGCTCATGTTGAAATCAAAAATGTATTTTTCATATGGCCCCAAACACTCTTTTGAACATACTAGATGGAACTAGATGCAAAGAAATCGTTAATGTAATTTGTACTAGCAGGGGTACCCGGTATTTACCAGGTAAATCTTAGTATTTGTGAAATCGCCAAGTTCAGCGGATGACAGTTAATGAATGAAAAAGATATTCCTGTAATTTTCCAGTAAACAAACTTTAAATTTTTGGATTTAGTTAATTTAATTTGACGAAACAAAAAGAAAGGAAGTGGAATGGAACTACTTACCATCGAGGAGACATCTATAGAACTGCCGTACACCTGGCGTGTGTTTCTGAGAATCCTGCGACTCTGAAATGCAAGGTACCTGTGTGATGTTGGGGGCATGCGACTTGACATTGGCATTAATTATCTTTTTCTTACCATTTGAATTTTGAATATCCAAAACTCTCTATTTACATTACATTGCATTTCTTCCTGATGAAGCCACCCATTGGTGGTCAAAGCTAATGTTTATTCATTTGTGTTTTTAATACACCATTAACCGGATATTTTTGCACATTATTGTTATCTACGATCTCTAACTAAGACCGTAGGTCGGGTCTTGGGAGTGCTGAATTGTGTTGAAGATCTTAAGAGTAAAAATGGGACTTTTTAAGAAAATTTTGAATGGGGGCCCCTTCCAAAAACTGTCTACGGACTAAGTTAGAGTACCATGAGATCTTATACCAATTTGGTGATTTTAAGTTGAAAACTGTAGATTTTATGAAAATTTTGTATGAGGGCCCCTTGACCATGGGCCCCGACCCCTTCCGCCTGCAGTCTAAGTTAGAGTGCAAAGAGATAGTATACCAAATTTGGTGGTTCTAAATTGAAAATTGTAGATTTTACAGAAATTGTGTATGGAGTCCCTTGACCACGGGCTCCGATCCCTTCGAAAAACCATCTACGGACTAATTGAGAGAACAATGATATATTATACAAATTGGTGGTTCTAGAAAACTGTAAATTTTACAAAAATTTTGATTGGGGAACCCTTGACCCCCCAAACCCTTCAAAAAACCATCTACTGTCTAAGTTAGAGTACCAGGAGATAGTATACCAAATTTGATTGTTCTAAATTGAAAACTGTAGATTTTATGAAAATTTTATATGGGCGCTTTGACCCGGTCCCCGACCCGTTCCAAAAACTGTCTATTGTCTAAGTTAGAAAACCATGAGATAGTATACCAAATTTGGTGATTCTAAATTAAAAACTGTGGATTTTACGAAAATTTTGTATGAGGACACCTTGACCCGGGCCCCGACCCCTTCCAAAAACTATCTACCATCTAAGAGTACCGTGAGATAGTATACCAAATTTGGTGGTTCTACATTGAAAACTGTAGAATTTATGAAATATTTTTATGGGGGGCCGCTTGACCACAGGCCCCAACCCATTCCAAAAACCATCTACAGGTTAATTTAGAATACCATGAGATAGTATACCAAATTTGGTGGTTCTAAATTCAAAACTGTAGATATTAGGAAAATTTTGCATGGGAGCCCCTTTATCCCAGGCCCTGACCCCTTCCCAAAACCATCTACTGTCTAAGTTAGAGTACTGTGAGTTAGTATTCCAAATTTGGTGATTTTAAATTGAAAACTGTTGATTTTACTAAAATTTTGTATGGGGCCCCTTGACCCCAAGCCCCGACATGTTCCAAAAACTGTCTATGGACTATGTTTGAGTACCATGAGATAGTATACCAAATTTAGTGGTTCTAAATTGAAAATTGTAAGTTTTACGAAAATTTTGTATTGGGGCCCCTTGACCCCGGGCCCAACCCCTTCCAATAGCCATCTATGGACTAAGTTAGAGTACCAAGAGGTAGTATACCAAATTTGGTGGTTCTAAGTTAAAAACTGTAGATCTTAAGAAAATTTTGTGTGGGGGCCCTTTGGCCCCTGGTCCCGATCCCTTCCAAAAACCGTCAAGAGTAGCATGAGATAGTATACCAAATTTGGTGGTTCTAAATTGAAAACTAGATTTTATAAAATTTTTGTATGGGGGCCCCCCTTGACCCCTGGGCCCGACCCCTTCCAAAAACCATCTACAGTCTATGCAGACATTTTCTGGAACCTGTAGAGATTTTTACTGTCGATGTTTTTGTTGTTGACATTTTGATTGTTAACATTTTGACCCTGTCAACCTTCAGACCGTGTCGACATTTTGACCCTGTCAACATTATGAGCGTGTCGACATTTTGACCCTGTCAACATTATGAGCGTGTCGACATTTTGACTGTCGACATTTTGTCTCTAGACATTTTGATTGTTAACATTTTGAAGTTGTCGACATTTTAACTGTCAACATTTTGACCGTCGACATTTCGTACCAAACCTGGTTTGCTAGTATTTCTCTTAATCATGGTATACAAAGATACAGGAGACTTTATGCCAACACCATAGTTCATTTTCATGAGTGCTTTCTTGAGTTTATAGGAAATTGAGCCCAGATAGCATAACTGTGATGTAGAAACATTTGATTTCAAATGGCTTTTTTGATAAAGTTATCTGTCTAGTTCTAGGTGTTGTATCCTGTATCAGTGGCCAATTTGATGACACTTTTTAGTTTGCATTTTCTAAAATAGGCATTGGAGGGGACAGTGAAGGCTTTCTTCCAATTCGAGAACAAAAGATAGCTGTTTTGTATTCTGCAGGACAGAACAAGCTACGGAGCATCAGGTTAAGGACGGACAAGAGTTTATAATAAATTTGTGCAGAAAGGCAGTTGTCTGGCAATTTGCTCAGTAAAACACCCAGATAAGGTAAGGCACATTTGTGTTAAAGCTTCATAATGAAATTGATTGTAGGGTGTGTAATCATTGATTTTATCGAGGCAAAATGGAAGCCTCTCCTCTCCATGAGGCCATGCAAAAAATATGTTGTCCACATATTGCAACCAATTAGTAGGTTGTGGAGTGATGCTGGAGAATACTACTCATTTGGGTAAAGGATTGCTTCTGCAAGGATGGCTGAAAGTGAGGATTCTATTGGAGCACCATTATTCTGTTTATAGATTTGTTCTTTGAATAATAATGTAGTTCAAACAGCTTGATTTACAACAGCTTGATACAGCATTAAATGATAAATATACTGCATTGGTGATAAAAATATTACATAAAATTCATCCTATTATAGCTCCGTTTCTTACGCATTTCAATATATTGTTATAGTCATGACTAAGGGAAGGTTATATTTTACCCATTATTGGATTGTTTCTATAACTATATGAATGCTGAGAGATAGAATAGTGACTGCTTACCTTGCACAGGTTGGAATTCTTAAAAGGCAAGTACTAGGTGCTTAACCTCTTGTTTCTAAGCCATGATATCATTTTTAAAAATAAGTTCTAATTGGATATGAAGTGGAATTATAAACTGTTTAAAAAAATGAAATGGACTTGAACATGAAAAAAATTAACAATTTTTTGAGAGAAATACCACAGAAAGATACTAAAAAATGGACTTGAACATCAATACCCAAAAAAAGATACTATTTTTAGTATCTTTCTGTGGTATTTCTTTCAACAAATTGTTCGTTTTTTGATGTTCAAGACCATTTCGTTTTTTTTAGCAGTTTTTAATTCCACTTCAAAGCCTTTTAGAACTTATTTTCAAAAAATGATATTATGGCTTAGAACCAGGAGGCTAAGCACATGGTACTTGCCTTTCAAGAACTTCAACCTGTGCCAGGTAAGCAGTCACTATTGTATGAGTGTTTATATAGTTATAGGAACAGTACAATAATAAGTAAAATATGGCCATCCTCAGTCCTAAGTGTAACGACATATTGAAGCGTGAGAAACAGAACTTTAATAGGATGAATTTTGTGCAATATTTTCAAAGCAAATACAGTTGTCCTTCAAAACTGTAAAATATTGTATTTGAGACTAAGTCCATTAACTAGAAGATGCTGAGGCAAAGTTCATGTGAATAAAGTGATGAATTTGACATGGCCTCCTTTGACATTCTGATGGCTTCCTGCAACAGGGACTGATGGGGAAAAAGATTGTGACCAAATACCTTTACATAAGAAATGTGGCGTGTACAACGTACCGCTTTCCTCAAATGTTCCAGACCTTACAGATTTATGTTATATCGGTTCTACCCTCAGCAATTTGGGAGTGAGAGTGGCAGAACACCAATACACTGTACGCCGAGGGTTACTGTCAACAGCTTTGAGTAGGACTGTTCTTAAAGTTGAATATAACCCCAATTGGGCACAAACAACAATTATTGCGACAGTCCAAAATAAATATGCTTTACTGTGTTTGCAGAAAGTTTATGTATCCACAAATTCTCTTCAACCTGCTGTAATGAAGGTTCCCCTGTAGTCATTCCACAACCATGACTGAATTTAATGAACGAGTTCGGCCACATTACCAATGGTGTATAATTGTGCTATGATAATTTTTCTTTTCTTTTTTCCTTTTTTTCTTTGTCCTTTCTTTTTTACTTTAATACATGATTATAGATTATCAGTTGGGAACACATTATTATCTCCTCGGGAAGGCATGATGGTCTACTTTTACATAACATGTATAAATGTTCATGTGCACGTTTCATTCTGTGTCACTTGACCTGAAGATGGGTGCTGCAGAAGCCCTGAAAGATCCTGTCACTGATTTTTAACCTCCTGGTGTTGTGTATATCTTTTAACTTGTAAATAAATATCATCTTTTAGTAACCGGCACCTTGAGTTCTTGGTTATAATATTCACTGTGCTTCGACAGCATGTTTTTTTCATTTTGTTGTGCACAATATATTTCATAGTTAGAAGTATCTGATTGAAAAAAATTCAGTTGGGATTTTTTAGACACACAGATACTGCTGCAAATACTCTGTAAGCAAAAATGTGAATGTATGTCCTGTAGTGGCAAAATTGTGTGTTAAGTAATGCTTTAAACAATATACAAAACATTCTGCACCAGAAATGCTGCTGCCTGACAGAGATAGTTTTTTTCTAGTGAGACTGTTAAAAGCAGAGATATTGAAAAAATAATTAAATATATATATATATGCCTGTGTAAAAAAGAAAAAAAAAGCTGCGTTATTTTAAGCAAAAAATATGCATAAAAGATTTTTGGTACTGAGTGGTATCTGATCACAAATGAATTTTCCAATATAGCTTTCGGAAGGGTAGATATTGCTGCGAATATGTGAGAAACAGAACTATATCCTCACATCCCATACTGACAAAATAGTACTTTACTGAAAATGAAATATTACGTAGAGAACATTTCCCATCAGGGACTCTATCCAAAGAATTAAAAAAAAAAAATCAAATCGGACTTTTAGAATCCGAAGTATGGAAGAAATCCCAATTTTCCTTTACATCCCATAGTGGAGAAACTGTGCTTTACTGGAGAAAGAAATTGTGCCCAAAATAGTCTTCATTATAATTGGTATCAGAGGAAAGAAAGAATTTTCTTAATCAGATATTTAGAAGCAATGATATGGAATTAAATGTATTTTTAATTCAGTAGTGTCTGCATATATGCCCTGTAGCAACAAATTTAAGCATCAAAAAAGGACCAGAAACCAAGAATCATCATTTTCACATTTCAGGCTTCTTGTAGAAAAATAATTTTTTAAATCAAACTGTTTGCTGATATATGGTATCCACAGATGAACAGACAAGTTATACTATAAAGCATGTACTTCTTTTTTTCAAAAGACATGCTAAAACTGGTATTTAAGGGAAGACATTTGTGAAGTTCTAAAATCTCTTCACTGTGTAGAGTTTCATGAGTAGATGGTATAACTGCTGAAATTTAAAACACTTCGTACTTTGTAATTGACTGGTTAACTGAAATGTACCAGTTCTACTGGGAGTTGGGAACAAACCCTTAAATTGGAGGGATACTATCATTTTTCTTTTATAGAAGAGAAAAGGTGATCAGACTAAATGTAAAAAACTATTGTGGTATCAGCGTGTGTCAGGAAAAGTGTTTGAAAAGGTCATTATTGATAAAATATTCAGTCTTACATCGGAGAAGGTGAGGAATGTACAGAGGGGATTTATGCTTGGTAAGGGCTGTACTAACCAAATTTTTGCATTGTTTATGATTATTGAAAAATTTGGGTCTGTTGGTAAGAGTTTTTGCTGCCTTTATAGAATTAGAGGAAGCTTATGGCCAAGTAAACAGGATACCTCTGTGGAAGGTCTTGAATAAGGAGTCTGCTTAAAAGTGTGAACACCATGTATGCTGGCAGCCAGTGGCATAGTCAGAAATTTCTTGGGGGAGGGGGGTCCATGGGTTTGATTCATTGGTGAAAGCCCCATATTACATATATATCACATTAAATTCATACTAAATCTTCCCTCAAGGGGAGGGTCCGGACCCGAGGACCACCCCTTGGCTACGCCTATGCTGGCAGCACAGTATGTATACCAGTGAACAGTGTTTTATCAAAATGATTTCTGTTGGTGCAGGAGTCAGACAAAGTTGTGCAGCACCATGGATTTTGAATATATTTATGGATGCATGATTACAAAATAAACAGTACTACTTTTTATGTCTTGGTAATATCCTTTTGTGCAGATTGCTGTGTTCTGGCGACACAGTATGGTTGCTGAGGAGCAAAAGTGATTTGCAGAGCATGTTGTCCTGGATGTACAAAGTTTGAATGAAATTCAAACTGTATATGAATAAGGGAAAAACCAAAATTATGGTTTTTGAGTGAAGAAGTGTCAGTATGAGTGGTACAGAAGTAGATCAGGTGAATGAATTTGTATATTTATAAAGCATGTTTGACAGAGAAAACAAATTAGATGATGAAATTAGTAGGAGAGTGAATTCATATTTGAAAATCATAGCTGCCATGAAAGAGTTCCAGAATATCTGTTTGTGAAATTGTAATCTAATTGTTTCTATTCTGATGAATGACAGTGAAACCTGGACATCGCAGAAGAGACACAGGAGTCATTTGTGTGCAGGAGAGATGTGTTAGTTATGAGAGATTTGTGGCAAGGCATATTTTAAATATGCGAGGAATGAAGATGCATTGCAGATATGTAATTCACAAAGTAAAATGCTATTAAGGTGGAGACATACACTGAAGAGCAATTGAATTAGCGATACCTGTCTAGTAACGTGTAGCACCACCTTTCGCCCTGATGACGGTGGCGATTCGTCTCTGCATGGACTCTACAAGACACTGAAAGCTTTGGGAAGCCATACGAATCCCCAACCCCTGAACAAACTCCCACAGTTCACGAAGATTTGATGAAGGGGGGTCAGAGCCTCGAACATCTCTCTCAATGGCATCCCAGATGTGCTCGATGGGATTGAGGTTAGGTGACCTAGCTGGCCAAGGAAGAGAGGTCACGTCGGTGGAGTGTTTATCCAACCATTCGGATACAATTCGGGATTGATGGCACGGTGCATTGTCTTGTGCAGGATGAGGTCCCCAGTGGGATGTTGAAGACGCACAAATGGGAGCAAATGGTCATCCAGGATATCCCGGTAACTTTGGCCTGTGAGGGACGATGTCACACGTACCAGGGGTCCCATTTCAGTCCACGTAAACAGTTCCCAGACAAGAATGCCACCCCCACCAGCTTGAAGAGTACCCTGTTAGCAAGAAGGATCCATCGCTTCATGTGGTTTGCACCATGCTCATATCCTGCCATCCGCATGTACCAACGTGAATCTCGACTCATCAGTCCAGGCAACATTTTTTCACATGTCTAGGGTCCAGTGGCGATGTTCCTGCACCCATGCTAATATTTGCACCCTGTGATGTGCAGTCAGCAGCGGTACCCTTGTGGGACGATGGCTTCTGTACCCCATAGCGAGGAGATCGTTTTGGATGGTGTGGCTGCTTACACGTTTTTGTGCACCAGTGTTAAATTGCCGAGTGATTTCTTGCACTGTGGCCCGTCTATCCGCTGTTGCAATGCGAGCTAGCCGATGATGACCCCGCTCATCCACACGCTGTTATCCACGGCAGTTGGCCCTTGCATGGATGGTTTTATTGGACCCGTGACACAGTGGCTCGTGAAAATCCCAGTGTATGCACGACTTCCGATATGGACTGACCCATTCATCGGGCCCCGACAACAATTTCCCCACAATCAAATGTGCTTAAATCCTTCATCTCACCCATACTGTGTCGGACTCTTATTGATTCCCGTCACATCACTCCTTATTTTGTCGGATCGCTGCATACGTCATTTCGTTTCCGTTTACAGGGCCGCCCACAGTGGCACATTTGCATCAGGACTATAGAAGAGAAGGGCTGGTCCTTAGAGCTAGCTCCCCTGAAGCCGGAAGTTGGAGGTGATGGCGTAGTCATGCTTCAGCAGTAGCATGGTGGCTGGCATGGTGGTGGGTTCTCTGAAGCCACTGCCGCACGGAAACTGCGGAATAATCAGTGGAAAAGGTAAGAAAATTTATGTCCTGAAGCCCTGGGATAAAGGGAACGAGAACGAACTAAACTCTCTGTCATCATCGTTATTTAAAAGAAACAAAATATTCTTTTCACATATGTTTTCAACATTACAGTATTGGTCATATTGAACTGAGTCGTAGTGAAAACACAGTTGGCACATTACTTCAAAGTTTTTAATTTGCCTTTTCTAAAGCACTTGTATTTGAATCCTGCTTTTTAACTGCTGAATTTCAGAAAGTAGAGATCTAAAAGTGGTCCTTCTTTTCGTATTTGAATCCTGCTTTTTAATTGCTAAATTTCAGAAATTAGAGATCTCCTAAAGGTGGCCCATCTTTTCGATCATTGAACAGAAACTTTGCAATATCTTTTTATTTGGAGATCTTTCTGAAGTGTTGTATTTTTCCCCCATTAAATTATCATTACAGATTCGTAAAAAATTGCAGTTACGGCATTCTGTCGTCTATGCATTGCCACTGGTTCCGCATTTCGAACTCCAGCGTTTGTTTCACTTTTAGTTAATTTTCTTAACTAAAGGTGAAAAAACGTTGAAAAAATTACCAGATTGATTTTCTTCAGGCTTAATTCATTTAATTGTTCCAAAGCACTTCGAACGTATTTTCCCCTGTGTCTTTGGGTCCTCTTAGTTATTTTTTCAGAATTTAAAGAAGGTACGTTTGCACTGGACACAGTGTCAGATTTCAGTACCTTTCGCAAAGGCAATCCAAGTAATCAATTGTTTATATTATGCAACAATGAAATGTTCGCAGCAATTTCTGGCGTACTTAACGTTAACATAGTCCTGTCTTCGAGACTTGTTTATTTATTCTTTTACCAGCACTGGTTTATTTCGGGAAAAAGCAAGCAAGCAATACAATATTTTGTCTTTTCCGGTACCTGTGTTTATTCCGACACGTTTCAGCGGAACACGAAGACATTTGTTAAAAAAGCAAAGAGGCACACGATTTACGCAGCTAAACTAACTATTTATATAGATGCATGCACTATTAAATATTCACACACTTAATATTCTAACATGTACACTAATAAATATAGCGCAAACGATAAAATAATATAGTTTGATGGAATAAAGCGCAAGCCAGAACACTCTTCTTGCAATGACATCCAAGCAGCACAGTGACGTCACAACTGGCCCCCAAGCTCTCTCATGACGAAAGTGTCAGCATTCGGTTTTACAAAGCGATGGACTAGCCCTTATCTCTTTTATAGCCCTGCATTTGCATAATGCCAGCTGTCTCTAATTCAATTGCTCTTCAGTGTATTTTCATAGGTTATTTGGCCATGCTGAAAGAACGAGGGATGAGATGCTTATTAAGAGAATTTATTCAGCCCAAGTGGTGGGAAAGGAAGGTAGAGGAAAGCCAAGGAAATGATGGGAAGATCAGATTCAGGAATGTCTGCTTGATAAAAAGATTATGAGTATGAAGTACAAAAGGTCTTGTATGTGGCGTGTGATGGATGTTAATGAAGCTTGAGCTGTGTGCGAAAATTTGGGAGACATGTGGTACATTAGCAATAAGTAAAATCTAGCTCTAGTAGTTTTATGAGCTTTCAATGAGGAGCTAACCTCTAAATATCAGAGAACTATTTTGAGATAAGTATGTATGTGAGGGGTATGACATAAATAATGAGGCTGATGCTATAATTTTCGTTAAATAAGAAATTTACATTTTTAACTCTTATCATCTTCGTTATACTTGCTTTCTGCATGCACCACTTCTTTCCAATCTTCCACTGGGCAAAGCTTTGCTGTAGTTAGTCTGGTGTGATCCATTTGAGATGCTTGGCCATTCTGTTCTTCACCACAGTAACTGACTGAAAGCAGATCCACTTGGGTACAGATTTGAGTTTAGGGAAAAGAAAAAGTCACTTTAGGCCAAATTATGTCGGTAGACAGGATGTTCAAGCACTGTAATGCATCTCTCAACTAAAAACTGCTTCACTGAGAGTGCTAAATGAGATGGTACATTGTGCTGGTAAAGGATGAAGCCAATTTTCCACAACTGCAGTCTCTTTTTTTCTGACTTGCTCTTTCGAAGTTAGCAGATCCTGTTTGTAGTAATGCCGGTTCACTGTTGCTCCATCGGAAACCCACTTTGCCAAAATAACACCTTTAATGTCAAAGAAATCAATGAGCATGGTCTTAAACTTGGGCTTGGTGTTTTCCAATGCATCAACTGTCCTTTCACTTCAGAGTCATAAAATTCAGGTTTCATCACAAGTGATAACATTTTATAAATGTTTGGAAACAAGCACTTACGTGTCCTGGATGTTCTTCATCTTCACTGTCCTCTCGGCTTTCACCGAACTTCTTATGCCACACAAAACATACATTCATTCTCAGCACATGAAAAGATCTGGTAGATGTTTTCTTTAATATTACCAGAAATTTCATGTTTGTCTATTGCTCAGTCCTTGAACTCAGCATTTTCCCAACACTCAACAGACAGCACATTTACATTCATTCACACGTGTCACCGAACTAATGCAGAGAGTGAGGTGAACTTAGCATTTCCAGTTATGGACAGTTTATGCTCAATATCCTACCAGACACTTTTGACCTGCACTACATGTTTTATCTGCTATATAAGCACAGTCTCGTTATTTCAAGATCCTCTTGATAAAATAAAAAAATTGTCCCAAAAATTAACACTTGGAAGAAAATGTGGCCACTGTTGAACCTGTGATATATGAAAGGATGATTTTCTATGAAAGGTGTTAAGTTAGAAAATGGAGTTAATTGTATTTTTCAGAATATAGGATGCACTCTTTTTCCACAAAAATTGGTGAATCCCCCTGTGTCTTATACAGTCAAACTTCAATTTAACAAACTTCAAGGGACCAACAATCTTGTACGTAAAATCGCGGAATTCGTTAAATCAAGGAAACCTTTCAAATGAAACATTCAAATTAAGCCAGTATTCATAATAGAATATGTAAGCAGCTATGTTCTTTTTTTCTTTCAGTGACTAACTTTTTTAGTGCTACCTGTGCTCATCAAAACGTTGTCCTTAAATGAGCTGTGTTGTTTAATTTGAGCTGTAGATTTAACACTGAGAAGAATAGAAAAAAAAAGGCTCGATTTGGCGATGAATTCCAGAGGTTCAGGAATGGGTACATGCCATGTGTGTCCCCTGACTTCACAGAGTGCTATTGTTCTGTCTGTAGCTGAAAACAAGAATCTCCAGGGTACTCTAGATTTCCTCCCCATACCACCTTTCATTTTCCAGCTTCCAACCCATGCAAGAAAACGTTGCGCTCCTTTGGAACTTGTTGGTCATTTGCTTCTCCCTGTAAGAAGCTTACGCTTGATAGTCGGAGGAAAGGCGAACTGATTTATAATTCCGTCGAACTGTGTCGCAGATGGTGTTCTTTGAAACACTGGTTAACTGCATGCGTAAAATTTTCCTATTACGTGAAGCTCTCTTTCTAGGTGACTTTTAACATGAAAGTGCTAGTTAACATAGTGTGGTGGTTTGAAGAAAAAATTAAAAAATGTTTGCTAAATTGAGGAAATGTGTTTGTTAAATCGGGAAACGCCAATCATTAATTTCAATGTGGTTCCATCCGGACCACAAAAAATGTAAGTAAAATCGTGGAATTCGTTAAATAGGGGTTTGACTGTATACCTAAGGTCATTATTACTGCTATGAATATATCTGCATGTACGCTGCTATAAAGACTGCTTAATGAGTTTAAAAAGTTATTGTATCATGAATGTTTGTATATCACAGGGATCGCATTCCTCCTAAAATTCCTAATATTTTGTGACCCTCCTTAAATTCCTAAAATTAGACCTAAAATTTGCTATTCATCCTAAAATTTTCGTAAGCTTATTTTTATTAAAAACACAACCGTTATTAACGCCAATAAATTTACCATTACGGTAAGGTAAAAAGACCTGTTATTGTAGAAACACGGCCTATATGCTGTGCTGCTGAAGGGAGGGAAAAATGACGCCATCGAGATGCACTTGCTTCGGGGCGGGCGTTCCATTTTTTTGCCTTCGAACAGTTTTCGAGAGTAACAAGAGATCTAAGGGAAAAGGGGAGGGGTCATTTTCACCCCTGGTTTGCGCTTTGCAGACGAACTCCGTGGCACGCAGAAGATCGTACTTTATTTTTGTACATGCCTTGTGGAACCTCCTCTTTCTGCTGATGTTTTGTTATTGTAAACCGCAGGTGGGTGGAAGCAAAGAGGAAACATGTGGTCTCCTTCCGTAATCTCCGGTAATGACGATGGGATGGTAGCTGAGTATTATCTTGGCAGGCAGTAGAGCACATGATCATTGACCTTCGATCATGCGTCGGCGACAGCGACCTTCGATGCGCAATATATCTCGGCTCCGACTCGCTTTGACTGAACTTGCGTGAGATGCGTATGATAGTTTCTGGTTTTACGTCTTTTATGGTGTTCTCTGTGCTGTGTGCAGGTTCAGTTCTCTAGTGGTGACCTGCTTTTTTTTTTTTTTTTTTTCATATCTTCTGACATCCTCGCAGCCAAATTTCGGGAAGTTGTCTGGTTTTGCAATATTGGAACGTGTTTTTGTACTTCCCTTTCATTTTCTGGTTAGTAATACAAGTGTTTAAGATGCCTAAATCCAAAACGAAATTTCAAGATGCGTGGCTCGCCAAAGAATTGGACGGAGTGAAGTTGAAAGAATGGTGTTCTGCAACTGAAACAATATTTTCTGCTAAGTGTATATTGTGTTCAGAAATTTTCAACATTTCTAATAGTGGCTTTTCACAAGTAAAAGCGCATCATAAAGGAAAAAAAACATTTGCAGAAATTTCAAAGTAAATTTCAAAATAAGTCCATCCTGAAAGCCTTTGGAGGACGGGATCTTCAGCCCAAAACAAATATTAGTGAAGTACTGAGTCATGATTTACAGTTGGCTAAAGCCGAAGCATTATGGGCCATGAAAGTTGCTAAGGACAATATGTCTTTTGTTTCATGCACTGAAACAGTTGAACTTTTCAAAGAAATGTTTCCTGATTCTGCTATTGCAGCCAAAATGCAACTTAAAGAAAAAAAGTTGCTTATGTGATATCACATGGATTGTCAAAATATTTTGAAGAGGATTTGAAAAAAGACATTGCATCTAGTAGCCCAGGAAAGGTTACTATAGCATTTGATGAAACTACAAATACACAAGTGAAACGGCAGTTGGATGTGTATCTCAGGTACTGGTCTTCAGAAATAAATTCAGTTTCTTGCCGATACCTAACAAGCGTTTTTCTGGGTCATGCAACAGCAGATATTTTGCTAAAAGAAATTCTTGATGTGTTATCATCCTTCAATATTTCGTTGAACAGAATTATTTGTGTATCCATGGACAGCCCAAATGTAAATAAGTGCTTTTACGCAAATTCAATGAAGTTGTAAAACAAGAAACAGGCCAGAAATCTTTGGAACTAGGTTTTTGCAACCTGCATGTTGTTAGTAATGCATTTAAAATTTTTTTGACAAGCTTAAATATAGATTTTGACGAATTTGCTACTGATATGCATTACTTTTTAAAGAGTAGTGCTGCAAGACGAGAGGATTATAAATCTGTTGAGGATATAACATTGGTCACTGCCAAATTTCTTTTGCGTCATGTCAGCAACAGATGGTTAACCGTTGGTTCTGTAGCCCAGAGGCTCTTGGATCAATGGCTAAATATTACAGAATATTTTTTAAACTTCTTGCCATCTCAAAAAATATTTGAAAAACAACTGCGCAATTCGGCAAGGTATAAAAGAATTCACTGTTTCCTGAAAAATGAGCTTACTCCTTCCTATTTAGCATTAATTTCATTTTCACACCAAAATTTTGAAAAGTTTTCATTATGTTATCAGAGTGAAGAACCAAAAATACACCAGTTATATTCTGATTTAAATACTTTAATGAGGAATGTTATGGCTCAGTTTATCCAAGATGATGTTATAGCAGGGAAATTTGGAGAAGACCTAAAGAATGTAGATTTTGAAAACAAAAATTCATGGAAAAAACTAGGGGAGTTAGAAGTTGGTATGAAGACAAAAAATCTCCTCAGGAATGTTCAGGAGACCAGGCAGAAATTATTTCTCTTAGATGTAAGATCATCACTAATTGCAACCACAAAATATTTAAAGTCAAATTTGCCATTCTGCAATCAAAAGCTAAGAGACATAGAAGTTTTAAAGGTAAAAGAACCAAAGAAAGAGTCAACTCAACTTTCAGTCACTGAAGGACTTTCGGAAATAACCAGAATTTCAAGTGTTTTGCATCTTTCTGAGGAACAAATTGATAGAGTAAGAGAAGAGTGGAAACTTTTAAATTGCGATAAGCCAACTCTAGATGAACTAGTGAAATTTTCAGAGAAAGGACATATTCCAGTGCGGATTGATCATTACTGGCGTAATATATTTAGTATTAAAGACTCTAAAGGAAAAGAAAAATACTCAAATCTTGCTAAACTCATAAAGTCAATTTTAGTTTTACCTCATGGTAATGCTGATGCAGAAAGGGGATTTTCGGTTAACACTGCTCTGTTAAGGAAGGACAAGGCTAACTTAAAAGACTCAACTATAACATCATTAAGAATAGTTAAAGGGGCCATTAAACACTATGGATGTGTAAGTAAAGTTCCCATAACAAGAAATTTGTTAAATAGTGTTTGTGATTCACATAAATTTTATAAAGAGTATGTTGATAAGCTGAAGGAAGAAGAATCAAAAAAGGTAAAAGAAAGGAAGCAGAAAGAGAGGGAAAATAAGGAAAAGCAGCTAGAGAAAAAAGAAAAAGCTGAGTTTGATGACAAAATAAAAGAAAATGATGCAGAAATAAATAGACTTAAAAACGATAAAGAAGCCTCCCTAGCAATAATTCAAGAGGGAACAGAAAGAATGAGAAAAGCTGTAGAAAAACAAAATACTGTTGAAATAGCAGTTGCCTCTAACTTGATCATACAAGGTTCAGCTGAAATAAAGAAAACTGAAAGTAAATTAGTTGTGGTAGAAGCAGAAAAAGATAGGCTAATCAGGAAAAGGTTAAAACAATAATATGAAAAAAGTAATTCAGTGAACAATTGTACATAGTTCTTGGTTTTCAATTACCTTTTTAGGATATTATAATTTAATGTGAAACCTGAAAACTTTACTGTGAAAATCGTGAATTGCTTCTGGTTCAACAGCATATTAATGTTCAAAGTGAAACTTGAATGTGGTAAATATACTTGAATATGATAATAACACGTGAAAAGATAAGAACTGAACATTAGAAGTAAATCATACTTAAACTTTAGACATTAGACGTTATTGCAAAAAATTTGGGTGTTAACTTCGACCATATATACTAATGGACTGCACATTGGCAATAGCTGCATCAAAGCCGCCATGGCTCAAACATTGGGCACGTCATCATCAGACTCCAAATTTCGTGTAAAAATGCTGTTATGATTACTAATTTACGCTGCAGAACTTCAGTGTTTTCGGTGTATTATGTGAATGCGTCTCATATATAATGAAAACTCTTCAGGTAAGTAAGTTTACTTATGAGCTATATACATGCATGATCGGGTTGTTTACATTTTGTGATTTATAATGTGATGAACATTTGCGAAGAATTTGGAACATGCATTCCATTTTTTCTTAAGTTACTATATTTTTATATCAATAGCTGCAAGTTTCTGGTTAAGTAATTGAACTTTATTGACTTAGGTATTTAATTTGTTTCTTACCCATGAAAAATCATAGAACTTTCTTTACTATATCGCTCAGAGCAACCATAAGCACAGCAGGTGTAACCCATCTTTTTGACTGTTGTCATGTGATTTTATGTTGGAGCCAGAAATTTTGATGTCATGCGCAGTCTATCAGTATATATGGTTGAAGGGTGTGAAGCAAACTCTTTACAATGTATACAAAGTTGTTTTACTAGATGTATACAAATATACATCTAGTTTTTATTGAAATACACTCCTAAAATTTTCCTAAAATTTTTCTAAAAATTCCTAAAATTCCTACCTAAAATTTTCCAGAAGTATGCTATGATCCCTGATATCATCATCATCATCATTGTCAACCATTATCAATCCACTGCTGGACGAAGGTCTCCCCAAGTTTCCTCCACAACGGTCTGTCTTGTGCCAGTCTCCTCCATGTCACTCTCGCATACTTTCGAATTTCATCCACCCATCTTCCATGTGGTCTTCTTCTGGGTCTTTTCCTGTCCCTTGGAATCCAATCTAAAATTTTGGCTGTCCATCGATGGTCTGTTCTTCTGGCAGTATGTCCAGCTCATTGCCATTTCAGGGATTTAACTCTGATCATGATGTCTTTCACTCTTGTCATTTTCCAGACCCACGAGTTCCTCTCCTTATCTCTCCTGGTTACACCAAGCATGCACCTCTCCATGCGTCCTTTGAGTTGTCTTCAGCCTTTGTATGTCTCTTTTAGTTAAGGTCCACGTCTCTGCACCATATGTAAGCACGTGAAGGATGCATTGATCAAACACTTTTCTTTTAAGACATAATGGCATATTGCTCTTGAAAATTATGCTGTTTCTTCCAAAAGCTCTCCCGGCAAGTTTTGTACGCCGATTAATTTCTTCACCCATGTGACCCTCACTTGATATCTGCTGTCCAAGATAAACGTACATGTCTGTTATCTCCAGCTTTTCTCCATCAATCAATAAATCTTCATTTCTTGTAAAAGCATTGAACATCACTTTTGTCTTCTGAAAGTTCATTTTTAATCCCACTTCTTTACTCTTGTCAGCAAGTTCCTGGATCATACTCTGCAGCTCTGATGGGGTAGTTGTAAAAATGACTATGTCATCAGCAAAACGAAGGTGGGTTAGATAATCTCCATTAATCTTTATCCCTTTGTTTTCTCAGTTCAGTGATTGAAAGACATTTTCCAATGTGGCATTAAAAAGCTTCGGAGATATGGTGTTACCTTGTCTCACTCCTTTTCCAATTTTTATGTGTGTTGTATTTTCAAACAGCCGAATCTTTGCACTTGCATTTTCATAGATATTATTGATAATATTAATGTACGCATCTTCAATACCGCAGGATTTCAGAGCCATTGTAACTGCTGATGGTTTCACCGAATCAAAGGCTTTTTCATAATCGATAAAAGCCATGCACAATTTAAGTTCATATTCCCTCGCTCTTTCAATTAGTTCTCTCAGTACGTGGATATGATCTATTGTGCTGTAGCCACTCCTGAATCCAGCTTGTTCTCTCGGTTCAGCCATGTCCAGTGTCACCTTCAAGCGGTGTGAAAGAACTTTAGTGAAGATTTTATAAACCACTGATAGGAGGCTGATAGGTCTGTAGTTCCTGAGATCCTCAATGTCACCTTTTTTATGTAGCAAGATCATTGTAGCGTTGTTCCAATCCTCAGGAATCTTCCCTTCATTAAGGCATCGAGTGAAAATTTGGGCGAGTACTGTTTCGATTTCTCCACTTGCTTCTTGTATGATGTCTACAGTAATTCCATCTTCTCCTGGAGCTTTTCCCCACTTCATGTTCTTGATTGCATGTGCAACTTCTGCTGGGAGGACTGGAAGAACTCTGGTACTGGTACCTTTCATGATGTCTGGAGTACATGTATCATCCCTTTCATATAATTTGGAGTAGAAATGTTTCACTCTTGTCAAAATTTCGCCTCTATTTCTTGTTACAGAACCATCTTCTTTTCTCAGTGCCATAATCTGTTTTCTTCCCTTACTGAGATGTCCCTTTGCTATCTTTAGGCTTTAGTTGTTTTCAATTGCTTTCCTTACTAGTTCACAGTTGAATTTCCTTACGTCTTCAGTGATACTTTTTCGTACTGTCTTGCATAGCTCTATATATTCCACTTTGGAAGTCACATCTTCTTTAGTTGTCCTCATCTCTCTTCTTTTTGCGTTAACATTTTGGGTTTTCCTGATAATTTGTTCACATGCAACTTGTTCTTAGACCCAGCTAATTTTGTTGCTGTTTCCATAAGAGCTGTGGTTACTTTTCTGTTAACTTCAGAAATATCCACTTCTTCCGATGGTAGGCCTTTTAAAGCAGAGAATATGTTCTTCAGTTCCATAAAGGAATGAAGGTATGGTGTTTTTTAAGGTTGGTTATGTCAATACATTTTGTTTGTCTTATGAGCTTGCTACGTTCGAGTTTAGTGTGGAGGTGCATCTTACATCTCACCAATCTATGGTCACTACCTGTATTGAACTTGTTTAGCACACTGCAGTCTTTTATGACGAATTTTTTGTTACACATAATAAAATCAATTTCACTTGTTGTCCCATTTTGATGTCTCCATGTCTATTTCCTGTGTGGCTTTTTTTTTGAAAAAGGAGTTCAAGATGAAAAACCCTTCTGCCTCTGCAAACTCTACGAGAGTATTTCCACGCTGGTTTCTGTTGCCGTGACCGAATTTACCTACTGAAGTTTCATTCTGTTGCCGTTGCCCTATTTTTGCATTGAAATCTCCCATAATTATCTTTAAGTGCTGCTTACCTTTATTATTTAGATGACGAATTTCCTCCTAAAATTCTTCAATTTCTTCTTCAGGATGACTTGTGGTGAGTGCATAAGTTTGAATAATCTGAGCCTGGTATCTTCTCGAGAGTTGGATAACAAGTCGTGCAGCTCTGTCAGAGGAACTTTCAACTTCTACAACTTTATCCTTCAGTTTCTTGTTTATTATAAATCCAACACCACTAGTTCTGCCAGTATCAGTCCCACGATAGTAGAAGAGATGTCCACTTTTCAGTTCAATGAGATTTTCTCCTTTTCTCCCTTAGCCCGACGATGTTCCACTTGATCCTTTGTAGTTCCTCTTCCAATTCAAGAAGCCTTGAATCAGAAAATAGGGAGCGTCCATTATACGTAGCCAAGGTCAGTATCAGATGGCAGCCTAGTCCAGTCCTCCGGGGATTCTTAGCACCCTCTGCCTTCATGTCGCACTGGCCGCTGCCTTGACCAGGTACATTCCAGCTGCCGGAGACTAAGGGCCAAAATTTAAGTTGTGGAGTTATTTTGGAGGGGTTTGGCCATAACTCACATAGCTGGCCAAGCGGGTTGGTGAGTGTGGGATAGCATTTCCTCTAATCCCGATGGTATAGTTATACTGCTATTGGCGGTCGTCAGAGCCCCTTTAGTGGGAACAGGATGTACCACGAGAAGGCGGGATTGACATTTGTCAAGGAGAGGCTGTGATGTTACGCATCACCTGACCTTACATCCCATATAGTAGGCCCTATATATTTTTGTGTTTAGCCACTGCTAACTATGCATGGGTGATTTGTATGAGGCATGCTACACATGTGTATTTGTACCTGTGTGTTTGCGAATTAATGATGTAAAATACAGTTTAAGCACATACCTCATGCGATGTACATAGTGATCTGAAACAGACATGAAAAGACTATCACTATTCCTTTAAAAAGCAAAGTGATAGAAAAAGAAGGGAAAGAGCCACATCTCAGTACGAAACATCACGGCAGATGCTTAAGACATTTACCAGCAAACTGGGGTGCATTATTTGCTACTTCAAATTCTTCTGTTTATGCAGAACTTTCATAGACAAAAAGGAAAAATCTTATTTATTCAAAGTAACATACAGGGTAAGTTGAAATGATGTTCATTTAAATGCTTTTTTACTCTGGCTTAATGTAAAGTAGATACACACAACTAGTACTGTTGAAAAGCACATTTCGTAAAGTTTTGTTCAACTTATAAATGTTTGACGTGTGCTCCACGCATAACACAGCACACATAAAGTCGGTAATCAAGTTCTTGCCAAACTCTTTGTAGCATGTCGGTGTCAATTTCAGTGATGGCTGCTGTGATGCGAGCTTTTAAATCAACCAGCATCATTGCAAGTGGTGGTACATATACATGATCTTTTGTGAAACCCCACAAGAAAACCACGCAGGGTTAAATCTGGGGATCATGGTGGCCAACACAACAGTTCTTCATCCCCTCAGCTGAATGGCCAATCCATTGTTTTGGCAGCCTGTCATTGAGGTGGCCCCAAACCTCGTTATGGAAATGAGGTGGGGCACCATCGAGTTGAAAAATGAAGTCATCAATGTCTTTTTCGGCTCTGAAAGAAGCCATTGTTCGAGCATGTTGAGATAGGTAATTCTTATCATAGTGGCTCCAGCGAAGAAGAAGGCCCATACACCTTTCGACGAGTAATTGCACAGATGACATTAACTTTTGGGGAAGCACACTCATGCTTCAAGATTGCATGGGGATTTTCAGTGCCCCAAAATCTGTTATGCCTGTTCAAATTTCCTGAAATGTGGAATGTTGCTTCATCACTAAAAACTAACTTTTCAGAGAAACCGTCATCATCTATTAGAGTGAGAAATCTTTTACAGAAAAACACTTGCAGGTGGTGGTCATTCCTTTTTAGCTTTTGAATCAACTGCAGACAATATGGTTGCATGTGCAAACGTTTCCTCAGAACTCCCCGTACAGTTTTCTGCGGGTCACCAAGTTCTCCACCTGCTCGATAAGTAGATTTTTGAGGGCTCCTTACGTTACTTAACCGAACACGCTCCGCTATGTGATTTCCTATCGACAGACGTCCAGTCAATTTTCCCTTGCAAATGCAGCCCGTGTATTGAAATTATGAATACCAATAACAAATTGACTTACCACTGGGTGGCTCTATTGTAATTTTTGTCTGAAAATGCCATTGAACAGTCACAACTGACTTCTTTGTATGAAAATCGAGAACACAAAATGCCTTCTGTTGTCCACTTGTAGCCATTGTATGACTTGTTCCTTCTACCGGACATATCGCACCATCTACTGAACCCCCACAAAATCAGTAGCAGAGCATTGGAACTTGTAAAGATTACCATCTAAAGTACACATCTCACAACTGAAAATACTCATCACATGTCATGTGATAAAGCATTGAAACGGAAACATCATTTTGATTTACCCTGTAAATACTGTGAAGTTGTGATTTTGAAGTAATTTTTAGAAAAATCCATTTGTGAAATATGAACTTTAACTGGGGTAATGTACTTTTATTTACAGTTTATGACAAAAGATGCCACCATACCTGACAGTCTTGCTTTCTTGCTATTTGCCAGCAATGTGCAGAGGTTAGCTCATTCACCTCTTTGATGATATTTTTTATTTCAAATGGTTCTTGGCAAGATTAAAAAAACAAATACAATACCCTATTCCCGGGATTTGTTAGTTAGTGTACCACAGAATGCTGATAGACTTCAACCAAGACCATCTTACTTTGACACATCAGTCATATGGCAAAGATGACCATCCAAACCAAAAACAAAGGCCATTGGCTGGGACATTGCAGGGAAATCCTGCAGTGCATGTATGCCATCAGCTGACGGACTGAGTGGCGTTTATCTTAAGTTGTTTTCGTCAGTGGTATTGCACACTACTAATTTCACAAATCACAAGGATTCAGTGATATTTATAAGCTGTTTTTTTTTTTTTTTGCATTAAATTAAATCTTTTCTTAGCAGAAATCTTCCACATGCTGTTTTATTTTTTTCTTAATTTAAAAAAAAATAAGCGTGTATCTTATATTCTGAAAAATACAGTATTTGTTAATGGAAAAATTTATAATAAAAATAGAAAATGAAGTTATTTGTTTAAAGGAAAAATTGACAATAACAATAAAAAATGAAGTTATTTGTTTAAAGAAAAATAACAATAGAAAATGAATATTCATTATTCCTTAAAAATGTAAAATAGAATATTTTGAAAGACCATACTTAAAGAAGGCAAAAGGTAGAATTTGTTACAGCAGCCTTTCTTAAAACAAATCACAAAACTGGAAAATAAAAGTAAAGAAACAAAAATAAGAAACAATTCCACTTAGTAGTTCTAATTCTGACTATTATATAGCTCTAATTATTGTACTATTCTCTTTTACGTGTGATATTTCAAAGTAACTTGTACAGAAAACTAGCGGATAATGCTTACCTTGGCATTCCTTTCTAGCGACGGAGACATTTCACGCACGTGTTTTCCGGTCTTTGTTGAGGTTATTGTCCTAAAGTCCGTTGTATGCGATGACTGGCTTTACTTCTCACACTTTTCGCTGGGTATACTCATTGGATCTTTGCTTTAGGATTCCAAACATCAATTTTTACCGTTCTTTATACTCGAAATTTTCGCCCATACTCTGGGCATCTTCAGGAGCGTGGCGACTTTACCACCGATGTTCGTGGTTAACCCGCGCTAATGGAGTCCGATACTCCTTGTTGCCATTCGTCGGAAAAACTTTCCTGGATATATTTCGTTATCAAGCCCGGCTTAACTAAACATAGATGGCGCCAGCCGGGCTTGATAACGAAATATATCCAGGAAAGTTTTTCCGACGAATGGCAACAAGGAGTATCGGACTCCATTAGCGCGAAGTTAACCACGAACATCGGTGGTAAAGTCTGCCACGCTCCTGAAGATGCCCAGAGTATGGGCGAAAATTTCGAGTATAAAGAACGGTAAAAATTGATGTTTGGAATCCTAAAGCAAAGATCCAATGAGTATACCCAGCGAAAAGTGTGAGAAGTAAAGCCAGTCATCGCATACAACGGACTTTAGGACAATAACCTCAACAAAGACCGGAAAACACGTGCGTGAAATGTCCCCGTCGCTAGAAAGGAATGCCAAGGTAAGCATTATCCGCTAGTTTTCTGTACAAGTTACTTAAAAATAAGAAAATTGAGAAATAGAAAAAATTGATTGGTGCTTTCAAGATATAAGAACTCAGATTAATGTCCTTATGGAGAGTAAAACTCAAATTAAGTGGACACTTGATTTTCCAGAAGTATTGGGAATATCAGGTGTCCATTTAATTTCCAGAAGTATTGTTCAGTGAATGCTATCTTGGAAATCATACAAATTTTGGAGAAATGCAATTGGAATTCGATTGCAAAGTGGTAGTACTTTAAAAATATTTTAAAGTAAATTTTTAACTATAGTTATAGCATTCAGCAGAATTTGTCATGAGACTAATGATAAATAACTGCAAGTGTTTGGATCAATTAGAAAGAATCTGTGTCTTAAGTTTTAATGAAATGCAGTTGTGGATTCCATGTTATGCTGTGATGTATACATTGTATGCATAGTATATGTGTAATATGCATGCATGCATACATTGGATTCTAAATATGCTATGGTGCTGGATTGGGTGAAATTTTAGGTCCCTTCAAGGATGTTTGTTTTGTCTTTTCTGTTATTGTAATAGAAGCAAATTATCTTGATTTCAACACTTCATCATCAAAAAACACTTCCTTTTTTTCACTGTTTTCATGGTATAGAATCACATAATGTTGAAGTCAGAGAAGTAGTTTAAAATCTTAGTTAGGGAATGCGGCAGATTATATGAAGAACATAGTTTTACAATAATCTGAAATGCATCTTTTTGCCACCAATTTCACGAGAGACAAGTGAATCCAAGTTTTTGCAGTCATGCTTCAGTTATGTGAATCTATTAAACTACTTTCTGAATAGAGCTTTTCCTGGAAAAATGGAACTGAGCTCACTGCAGTATTATTAAAAAAGCACTAAAAAGATATTAATGACATCAAATTTTGTTGTTAGTTGAATTCTAAACATCTGACTGTTATATAGATGACAAACGTCAGAAAGGGCAACTCGTGAAAGCTTTGTTGTAAGCAACAACAGCAAATTCAATTTTAGCTTTGATGGAAAATGAACAGGTGACAGAGTATTTTGTAATTATTGATGCATTTTTGACATGAATAGCAAAACATCATATTCAAAGGACACCAAAGCTATAAAAGTAAAAATTGAAATTATGGGTTTCATCAAGGTAATTTTTATAAATTTGGTAAACCTATAATTTAAAATTTTTCACTGTGAGATAAATAATTGGAAGTGCCATGATGTGTTATTAATTACTAGCTATAAAAGTAATTTTTGGAATTCAAAAAGTTTATGAAAGATAAGTTACCACATTGACAAACATTGAGAACACAATCAAAGGTCTTCTGAGCTTATGGAAAGACTATGATCTGCCTTTCCAGAAATAATTTATTTCAATCAGTTCCCTTTAAGGCTATATGAAGAACTGAAACTTCCTTGTGTGAATCTAGACTGACACAGGATGCACTGGAAAATTTGTGTAGTCAAATTAGAGGACTTTAACAATCACCTTTCTCTTTCAGAAGTCATGCATCATCTTCTTCTTGCTAATAAATTTACTAATATTTTACCTAAAGCAAATTTTACTAACGGAGAAAGCCATATGGGCTACCAACATTCTCCTCATTTTCTTGCAGTAAATAAGTTTAAATTGCTGGATAACACCTTGATCTAAAGGCTGCCAACAGTTTGTTGTGTTTGGAGTGAAAAATTCAAGTTGAATGTTCAAAAATGCTATGTTAGGAGGGTGGCATGCTGCATTGTCTAATAATAAAATAATTTTTCTGTTTTGAATCTTCATATTTTCATTTAGTTTTTCCAACCTTTCAATAAATATTTTAGTGGTCATCCAAGCTATTTTGTTGGCATGCCATATTTTGCCCACCATCACAGTATCTACTCCCTTGAAACATCTAGGACTTGCTGACTTTATAATAATTAATGGTGCTTCTTTTGCAACAGTTGCACTGCAACAAAAAGAGGTCTGTTTGTAGCTTAACTTTTCTCTTGAACATGATTTTCCTTCTCAGTTAAAGTTTTATCTGGTATCACTCAAAAAAAGATGCCAGTTTCTTGAACATTGAAAATGTCACAATAGTTATAATCGCTGATTATGGGTGGTACTCATGCTTTCCATTCTTCAATAGTTTGTATATCCACGTTTCCCCTTTCACCACACACATCACTCTGTAAACAATGTTGTTACAGCCACCCATTGCTTACATTGAGATAGGTTGCTGTTCCCATTTGCTTGGCAAATTCATGAGCTTTTTTTTTTTTTTTTGAAGAATGAGGCTGCTTATTGGAATTCTTTTAGAATTGAACAACTAGTTGAGTGTCATGCTGTTTACCTCTTCATAAGTTACTAGGCACTTATTTTTCATTTCTTCGTTTTATTTGATTCGTAGTTCAGTTTTCTTTTGCAAAATGTTTGCTATTTGTGTTCACCCACAATTAACTTGGTGGACAACTGGCTGTGCGCTGAATCAGTGGAACCTTCTTTTATAACTTCTATCCATTTTTCTGACAATAAAACTTTGTTTTTTCCTTATCCCTTTTCTCCTGCCATTTTGTAATCTAGAAACACAATGCACAAAATTGCTCTCACTAAGAGCCAGAAGTAAGACTAAGAATGGGTCAAGTTTTCAGAACATATGCACATTGTAGCAAATTGGGCACTCTTACCACAAATTTCTCTGGAGCAATCAAAAAGTAAGATACTGAATTGAATGCAATATATATATATCATCAATGTCAACCATTATCAATCCACTGCTGGATGAAGGTCTCCCCAAGTTTCTTCCGCAATTGTCAGTCTTGCGCCTGTCTCCTGCGGGTTACTCTAGCATGCTTTCGAATTTCATCCATCCATCTCCCATGGGGTTTTCTTCTGGATCTTTTTCTGTCCCTTGGAATCCAGTCTAAACTTTCAGTTGTCCACTGGTAGTCTGTTCTTCTGGCAACATTTCCAGCCCATTGCCATTTCAGTAATTTCACTCTGGTCATGATGTTGTCCACCCTTGTCATTTTCCTTATCCACAAGTTTCTCTTATCTTTCCTGGTTACACCAAGCATGCATCTCTCCATGCTGCTTTGAGTTGTCTGCAGTTTTTATATATCTTTTTAGTTAATGTCCATGTCTCTGCTCCATACATAAGCACTGGTAGGATGCATTGAATAAGCACTTTCCTTTTAAGACATAATGGCATACTGCTCTTAAAAATTGTACTGTTTCTTCCAAAAGCTCTCCATCCAAGTTTTATACGGCAATTAATTTCTTCATCAATGTGACCCTCACTTGATATCTGCTATGCAAGATAAATGTAGGTATCAGTTGTTTCAAGCTTTTCTCCATCAATCAATATATCTTCTTGTACATTGTACATAACTTTTGTCTTCTGAAAGTTAATTTTTAATCTCACTTCTTTACTCTTGTCAGCAAGTTCTTAGATCATACTCTGCAACTCCAAAGGGATAGCTGCAAAACTGACTACATCATCAGCAAAATGAAGGTGAGTTAAATAATCTCCATTAATTTTTACCCCTTTTTTTCCCCAGTTTAATGATTGAAAGACATTTTGCAATGGGACATTAAAGAGTTTGGGAGATATGGTGTCACCTTGTCTCACTCCTTTCCAATTTTTATTAGTGCTGCATCCTCAAATATCCGAACCTTTGCACTTGCATTTTCATAGATGTTATTAATAATATTAATGTATGCATCTTCAATACCACAGGATTTTAAAGCCATTTTAACTGCTGATGGTTTCATGGAATCAAAGGCCTTTTCATAATCAATAAAAGCTATGCATAATGGGAGTTCATATTCTCTTGTTCTTTCAATTGGTTCTCTCAGTACATGGATATGATCCACAGTGCTGACCTACTACTCCTGAATCTAGCTTGTTCTCTTGGTTGAGCCATGTCTAGTGCTACTTTCAAGTGATGTGAAAGAACTTTAGTGAAGGTTTTTAAACCACTGATAGGAGGCTGATGGGCCTGTAGTTCCTGAGATCCTCAACATCACCTTTTTTTATGTAGCGGGATCATTGTAGCATTGTTCCAATCCTTAGGAATCTTCCTTTCATTGAGACATCTGGTGAAAACGTGGGCGAGCATAGTTTCAATTTCTCCACTTGCTTCTTGTCCATGGTAATTCCATCTTCTTCTGGAGCTTTTCCCCATTTCATGTTCTTAATTGCACGTGTAACTTCTGCAGAAAGGACTGGAGGGACTTTGGTATGGTACCTGTCATAATGTCTGGAATAGATGTATCATCCCTCTCATACAGTTTTGAGTAGAAATATTTCACCTTTGTCAAAATTTCACTTCTATTTCTTGTTACAGTCCCAACTTCTTTTCTCAGTGTCATAATCTGTTTTCTTCCCTTACTGGGATATCCCTTTGCTCTCTTCAGGCTTTGGTTGTTTTCAATTGCTTTTCTCACTAGTTTACAATTGAATTTCCTTATGTCTTCAATGACACTTTACCGCACTGTATATATATATAAATATTCCACCCCCACCCATTTTCAGTCTCTTTCTTTAAGTCAGCAATTTGTTATTTTGCTTTTTGCCATCTGGAGTGGACATTTGTCTGCTCAAGCAATATATCCACTATGTGAGAAGGCTTTGTTCATTTGAACTGCTCCATAGGCTTCATGCTCTCATTTAGGGCAATTAAAGATCAAAACATGTGTACTCTAGTTAAAAGAAAATCGTGCCATCTACTGACAAAGTACTAAGAACTTGACAAAGCAACCCCCCAAGGATAACCCACCATTTACAGTCACGTGAAGGGCACTGACAAAGAGAGAAAAAGAAACAGGTGTTTCATATTTTTAAATTCATGGTTTTTTCATCATCTTTTTGGAACTTTCAAAACAAGATTTTTCTGCAAGTTCCACATGTTCAAGAATGTGAAATGCAGGAATATTTTAATATGCATTTTGAAAATGGCTGCAGGTGGCTGCCAAATAAAGGTTTCTTATGCATTATTTCTATGGGTGATAGGATCAGTGTCGGACAAACCTGACCATTTTGGCAGGTGACTACCAACACAGGTTTCACTGTATATAATAAAAATTCAAATTTTATTTCAACTGGTGGCAAAGCTTTGCATCAGAAAAGCTGGAGAATCATGGTTGAGCCTAATGCAATCAAATGCAAAAAGAATATTCCAAATAGAACTTTTAGAAGTGAAGATACAGTTTGAACACAAATATATTGTTATCCTTTTAGTGGGAAAATAGTGCTTCTGGAAATTCAGGAGAGTCATCAAAATGATGTTGATTGCAGTGAGATGTTGGTTCCATGTTAAAAGAACTTTAAAAAATTATACTGTGTAAATTTGAAAAATCTAATTTCTTATACAAGCTGATTACAAAACTTATAAGCAACTTACTTCTAGACAACTGGCTACTCAACTTACATGATGTTACAAGATTAAAAGCTTAGTTAGTCACTCTTTTACTGCTTGGAGGCATGTGAATAGCACATGAAGTTCCTCAATTTCTTTTTGACTTGCTGATAGATCTGAAACAGAACTTAAGTAAAAAAAAAAAAATGTGAACACAAGAGAATTACTTGGATGTTGCAAGAAATTCATATTTTTGGATGATAAACTTTGCATTATGTTCAGATGGGGGATTATTGCATATTAGAAAATTAAAAAAATGTAGTTTGAATGAAATCCATGCCTTACAAGTAGTTTGAAAAGTTGATTATTCATTTAATGATCCAGCTTTTTTAGCACGTCTTTTGTAAAAAAAGATCGTGCTTCTGTTATCGGTTTGTCCGTCCGTCCGTCTGTACCCACGGTATCTCTGCAACTAGTAGTCCGATTTGAAAAATTCTTTTTGCATTCGGAAGCTTGAAATATGCGAATGATGATCCTTCATTTCGTTTTTTTTTTTACAATGTACAATTTTACCGCTAGGGGGCATAAATGCAGATGATGTCAAATTCAAAATTACGTTTTAATCCACATATTTGCTTATAAACATCCGATTGAAAAAATTCTTTTATCTTTCGATTCCATTTATGTCGAAGAGTATTTTAGATATAGTTTTCTTTTCAAATTACGCATAGATTTTCCGCTAAGGGGCGTAAAAGTAAATTACATTTTCCCCGATAACTCTTCTTCTAAAACTCCGATTTGAAAAATCTTTTTTCAGCGGATACATCTCCTAATAGAAAATCTTTTGCATATAATTTCGAATTTTTAGTAAAGAATACTTTGGCCACCCCGGGGCGTAAGTGTTAATTTTTGCTCCTGATGTATTTGCCATAAAATCTGAGCTTCTAAAATATCGATTGAAAAAATTCTTTCCTGGACTGATGCCACTCACATCGATAAACCTTTTCGGTATATTTTCTTCCGAAAATATCCCACAGTTTCTCCGCCAGGGGGCGTAGATGTATATCTTATTTTTGTCAATATCTCTACTTCTAGGAGTTCTATTTGAAAAATTCCTTCTTTGTTGGATAGTGTTTTCTGTGTGACATGTTTTTCATATAATTTCAAAATTTTCAAGTGATTCATAGACTTTCCGCTAGGGTGCGTAAAGGTAAATTGCGTTTCACCCTATATCTCTGCTTCTAAATCTCCGATTTGAAAAATTCTTTCTGCGCCGGATACAGCTCCTGATGGGAAATCGTTTGCACATAATTTCTAATTTTCGTAAAAAAAAATGGTTTGGCCACCAGGGGGCGTAAATCTTAATTTCCACTTCTGATGATTTGCAGCAAAATATGAGCTTCTAAATTCTCGATGAAAAAAAACGTCATTTGTAGACCGATACTACTCATGTCGACAAACCTTTTAGGAACATTTTCATCTTAAAATAGTGCATGGTTTCTATGCCGGAGGGCGTAGATGTATATCTTATTTTTGTCAATATCTCTACTTCTAGGGGTTCGATTTGAAAAATTCCTTTTTTGTTGGGTAGTGTTTTTAGTATGATATGTGCTTCATATAATTTCAAAATTTTCAAGTAATTCATAGACTTTCCGCTAGGGGGCGTAAAGGTAAATTGTGTTTCTCCCCATATCTCTGCTTCTAAATCTCCGATTTGAAAAATTCTTTCTTCACCGGATACAGCTCCTGATGGGAAACCGTTTGCACATAATTTCTAATTTTTGTAAAAAAAAAAAAATTGTTTGGCCACCAGGGGGCGTAAACCTTAATTTCTGCTTCTGATGTATTTGCAGCAAAATATGAGCTTCTAAATTCTCGATTGAAAAAAACGTTGTCTGTAGACCGATACTACTCGTGTCGATAAACCTTTTAGAAACATTTTCTTCTTAAAATAGTGCATGGTTTCTACGCCAGGGGGCGTAGACGTATATTTATTTTCGTCAATATCTCGACTTCTAGGAGTCCGATTTAAAAAATTCCTTCTTTGTTGGATAGTGTTTCTAGTGTGACATGTTTTTCCTATAAATTCAAAATTTTCAAGTAATTCATAGACTTTCCGCTAAGGGGCGTAAAGGTAAATTGCGTTTCCCACTATTTCTCTGCTTCTAAACCTCCGATCTCAAAAATTCCTTCTGCACCGGATACAGCTCCTGATGGGAAATCCTTTGCACATAATTTCTAATTTTTGTAAAAAATGGTATGGCCACCAGGTGGCGTAAATCTTAATTTCCACTTCTGATGTATTTGCAGCAAAATATGAGCTTCTAAAATCTCGATTGAAAAAAAAGTCTTTTGTTGACCGATGCTACTCATGTCGACAAACCTTTGAGGAACACTTTCTTTTTGAAGTAATGCGTGGTTTCTACACCAGGGGCGTAGATGTATATCTTATTTTTGTCAATATCTCTACTTCTAAAAGTCCAATTTGAAAAATTCCTTCGTTGTTGGATAGTGTTTCCGATGCGAAATGTTTTTCCTAAAAATTCAAAACTTTCACGTAAATCATTTAAGACTTTCCGCTAGGGCGCATGAAGGTAAATTGCGTTTTCTGCTCCTAAAACTCCGATTTGAAAAATTATTCCTGTATCGCATACAAGACCTGATGGAAAATATTTTTCACATAATTTCTAATGTTTTGTAAAGAATGGTTTGGCCACCAGGGGTCATAAGTGTTAATTTCTGCTTCTGATGTATTTGTAGCAAAATCTGGGCTCCTGAAAACTCGACTAAATTTTTTTTTTCTTGGACCGATACCGCTCATATGGATAAACCTTTTGAGAATACTTTCTTCCTAAAATAATGCATGGTTTTCCCGCCAGGGGACATAAAGTCACATCTTATTTTTGTCGATACCTCTGTTTCTAAGAGTTCATAAGCTCAAGATTCCGTTTACACCAATATCTGAGGGATTAAAGACCCGATTGAAAAACTTCTTTCTTCCGTCAGATACTATTGTTTTCTATACCGGTTCCATTGCCTTTGAATAGCTTTGATAAATTTAATTTGCGTCAGAACGAATTCAAAAGACGTGCTTATTACACCCGAAAATTCGGTGTCATCTTTCTTGTTTTCTCATATTGGGGCAATAGTTATTTAAGTACTGTGTGTTTTATCTTTATGCTTTGTTATTGTGGTTATCTTTATTAACAGGTTCTTGAGTCTCTAAAGAAGAACACCAATCA
Source organism: Macrothele yani (assembly GCA_039090855.1). NCBI lineage: Eukaryota > Metazoa > Arthropoda > Arachnida > Araneae > Macrothelidae > Macrothele > Macrothele yani. The sequence continues at coordinate 64,751,008 of CM077006.1, forward strand.
AGCAACATCCAAAGACCGTGCTTATGGGCCTTCAGCATTCCAGATCAGGTACAAAGGAGTTAAAGGAATGGTTGCTTTGAACCTGGAGCTTCGAGGTCGCAAAATTGGAATACGTCCTAGTATGAATAAATTTTACTGTGAAAATTCTTCTTTATTGGAAATCGTCAAGATTAGTGCTCCAAGTAAGAGTGATTATAAACTTGAAACTTTAATCAACAGTTTTGTATCAAATATTTTTGCATGTGCCTCAAAAGCTTGTATGAATAGTATTCAACATTTCTCTGTTAATGTGTTCATGAAAATATTAATTTTTCGAGACTTAAATAAGGTATTAACACTGAACCTATAAAAATTAAGGTATTTGATTACAAGAAGAATAAACACCTGTTTGAATTGACTAGACCATAAACTTAGAAAATTTTAAGTTTATGCCTGTAGCAACTGCACTTATTCCATCATTATTGCTAGTAGAGGGAGTTACTTGTATGTACAAAATGCTCTTGTAGCATACCATCTGAAATTGCATTGTTTTGATGACAGGTAAATAGTACATCAACCTAGAAAGTTTGAAGTTGACTACTAGGTCATTCCACGCCAAATCGCCAGATGCTATCCACCACACCATCTCCAATTCTTCTTCTTTTTTTTTTTTTCATGAATAGATCACTCTAATGTAGGAAAATCCCGACAGTTTCATTTTTTTATTTCCCATAGATTAGAAGATATTAATTTTCGAATTCTGGTGCATGGCAGGCCTTAATCACGTAAAAACGCAAATATCTCCGTTGTTTGGATCAAAAGAAGTACTAAAATCACCAGTCTTTTGTAATTTCCCAAGGAATCGATTGGTGCAGTGCATGAATTTCTATCTTCTACGTGCAGCGGGAGAGCCGTTTTTCAAAACGTAAAAAGGCAATGTAGTACAGCACTTAGAAAGTCGCAATGGTTTTCATTTTTAAAGAAAAGTTTAATCTAACAAATGAAGAAAAAAAACCCCTTGGGCACCAAGGGTTTTTTTTTCTTTGCGAGTGCGCTGAGAAAAGAATTTTTAAATATGGTGCACAGCTCGTATTTTGCCACTGTGAAACCGTGTGCACCGAATAGTGTCATGAAGCCACCAGCCAGTCAAGCAGCAGCAGGAGTTGATGTTGTTCTTCGGACGGGCAGCAGACCAAGATACCATTGCACGAGTTGGTCAGATCGCACGATCATTTGATGTGATGCTTGAAGGAGGAAGGATGGCGAATTAATGTTATGTTTAAAGGCATTTCAAATAATATAACTGCAAAATTTTACTAAAGGGTCATTTCATGCCAAATTGTCAGATGCCATCCACCACATTCTTAGCCATTCGACGACGAGGAAAACTGATATAAACCATTTTCTTCGTACAGCTTACCAATATGAGCTATATGATGAAAAAGGTTACGTACAAATTATGCATATAAATTATGCAATGGACATTGAAAATATATTGGTATTCTTAGCCATTCAGTGCATAATTTATAAGCATTTTATACTGTATATTGGTAAGCTACCAATACATTATATTATATATTTTTGACGTAAAATATATGTATTTTACGTATATTATTATATATTATGTATATTTACATTATTATATATTATACACTGACGAAAAAAAGAAATCCCAACACCACGAAAAAATAGTTGTAGAGGAATGAAATGGCGGCAATACATTTGTATAGGTAACATATTTAATCGATTAAGGTTTCAAGATCACAGCTTAATGTGGATTGCCGCCATTTCATTCCTCTACAACTATTTTTTCGTGGTGTTGGGAGAGCCATTTTAAATGTGAAATGCTGGTACAGTAATAACCGGTGTAACCGCCAGAATGTTGAATGCAAGCACACAAACATTCATGCATTGTGTCGTACAGGTGCTGGATGTCAGTTTGTGGGATGGAGTTCCATGCCTGTTGCACTTGGTCGGTCAATACAGGGACGGTTAATGCTGGTTGGGGGTGACGCTGGAGTTGTTGTCCAATGATGTCCCATACGTGCTCGATTGGTGAAAGATCTGGTGTTCTAGCCGGCCACGGCAACATGTTGACACTCTGTAGAGCATGTTGGGTTGCAACAGCGGTGTGCGGGCGAGCGTTATCCTGTTGGAAAACAACCCCTGGAATGCTGTTCATGAATGGCAGCACAACAGGTTGAATCACCAGACCGACATACAAATGTGCCGTCAGGGTGCGTGGGATAACCACGAGAGTGCTCCTGCTGTCATAGGAAATTGCTCCCCAGACCATAACTCCAGGTGAAGGTAAAGTGTGTCTCGGCCGCAGACAGGTTGGTTGCAGGCGCTCACCTGGCCTCCTTCTAACCAACACACGGTCATCACTGGCACCCAGGCAGAACCGGCTTTCATCAGAAAACACAACAGATCTCCACTCCGTCCTCCAATGAGCTCTAGCTTGACACCACTGACGTCGCAAACGGCAGTGGTTTGGAGTAAGTAGAATGCACGCTACAGGGCGTCTGACTCGGACCTGTCCTTCAAGTAACTGATTTGTAACAGTTTGTTGTGTCACTGTGGTGGCAACTGCAGCTCGAATTGCTGCCGCAGACGTGGTACGATGCACCATGGCCATACACTGTACACGGCGGTCTTCCCTCTCAGTAGTGCCACGTGGCTGGCCGGAACCCGGTATTCTTGAGGCAGTACCTTCCCCTGACCACCGCTGCCAACAATCATGCACAGTGGCTATATTCCTGCCAAGTCGTCCTGCAATATTGCGGAACAAAAATCCACCTTCTCGTAGCCCTATTACACGACCTCGTTCAAACTCCGTGAGCTGTTGATAATGGCTTCTTCGTCTTCTTAAAGGCATTCTTGACTAACTTCAACACACTTCGAATTTCAATTATAACTAACGATCTCGAACGTTACAGCGCATATTTACAGCAAACCTGCTTTGCATGTTCCGAGGGTGCTACTAGCGCCACACGTATGCGCCGAGCGTGAAATCGAAATTTGTATAGACGTCATCTTACAGATGTACTCTCACCGCCTACCAACTGTCGTTTATCTAACACAACCCCTTCTTGGTGTTGGGATTTTTTTCCGTCAGTGTATATATTTACGTTAATATGTATTATATATTTTATGTCGAAAATATATTGGTATTCTTAGCCATTCAGTGCATAATTTATAAGCGTTTTGTACTGTATATTGCTACCAATATATTATATTATATATTTTTGACGTAAAATATATATATTTCCCATATATTATATATATTTACGTTAATATACGTATATTATATATTTTTGACGTAAAATATGTATATTTAAATATATATATTTACGTTAATATATGTATATTATATATTTTTGACGTAAAGTATATATATTTAAATATATATATTTACGTTAATATATGTATATTATATATTTTTGACGTAAAGTATATATATTTAAATATATATATTTTACGTGGAAAATATGTTGGTATTCTTAGCCATTCAATTGCATAATTTATGAGCGTTTAGTACTGTATATTGGTAAGCTATACGAGGAGAGAAAAGAAAAGAACTAATATAAACTTTTTTTTCTCCTCGTATAACTTACCAATATACAGTACTAAATGCTTATAAATTATGCAGTTGATATTGAATACCGTTTTTGGAATATTGATTACTATATCTACAGTTCACACAATATCCGACAGAATTTTAAACATGAAATAGTTCTATTTCAGGAATTAATAAACTGTCTTGTTGTCCACGTCTGCCATAAGAGAAAATGATCAAGGAATGACAGCTTGAGAAATAAAGTAATCAGGGATATATAGCTCGGTGTCTATTCTTGCGAGGTAGAGGAAATATATACTGCGATTTAGTTAGCGTCAGATACCTGACGATCACAGATGGTGACGTTGGCAAGGCTAAGTGTGGGGTTAGAAAAATGTTTACTGATTATTTTCTTGTAGATCTGGTATTTAAATGAACAAGTATGTCTTGCAGTTGTCATCTTGCCTGTTTTTTTATTTATTTATTCTTTATTTATTTATTTCAATTGCACATTTAAAGATTACGCCTCAGGTGGGAGCTCACGAAACTCTCCTGAGCTCATATGAAACAAAACGCACCACAGCACCCTAAAATAAGGAAAACACAATTTAACCGTTAGTGGTGTCGAGGAAAATACAGTTTGATGGTTACACTGAATGAAAATTTTTATTCCTCCTAATCATATCCCAATGTCGAAGTGGTAGTAATTGGATTTATTTCCTTTACTATTTTTTTTTTTATTAATCATGCTAAAAATTTAAAAATAGAGGAAAACATTAACAGACCTCGAATGTATGAGTACATTTTCATTTATGTAATACCCAGTGTATCGCAATTATTGATTGCCGGGACTTGACAAATATGTTCGAAATCTAGGAGCCAACTCCAAAATTTAAGCGCCAGGTGAAACGAAATCAATAATGCATGAACAAAAACATGTTTGGTTAGATGCTGGAATGAAAGTGGTTAACCATATTCAGACTAGTTAACTTTTTATGGGATTTATCTAGGTAAATTCTTAAAATTTCTGCAAATTTTCGGAAAGAACTCCTCTCCTTTGTCAGACAGTCTTTCGTTCAATCTCTGTCACGGTCTTCGGTTACGGTTAACCTTGACGGTTACTGCGATTTTGCAAAATGTCTTGCCAGATCTTAGGCAGTGAAAACCGCTTACAGTAGTTAATGATGAAGTTCTGATATTTTCCAATTTCAAGTCCTTCTTTCAATTTTCGCTTCAGGAAGTTGGATTGATGTCCAGTGACAGTCAAAGAGCCCCAGTCCATGCGGTGTCCGGTTTCTCTAATGTGTCTGTCTAGTCCTGTCTTGTTTGAACAATTTTTTATTCCTGCCTTTGTGTTCCATGATACAAGTTTCCAGCCTACGACCTGTTTCTCCTATGTAGTATTTTCCGCAGCTGCAGGTCACTTTATAAATGACTCCTTGCATTTTTAACAAGTTTTCTCCTTTTTGAACCAAGCTAGGGCAAAAAATTTTAAGCTTGTTGTCTAAACTGGGAGCTAATCTAATATCATATTTACTGCTTATTCTCTTTAAAAATTCAAACAAACCTTTTGATACATAATTTTTCTTGTGAACCTGAACTTCTGCTTGCTTGCAGTTTTTTGTTTATCTTGTTTGGGTTATTTATCTATTTCCTTTTTTGGGTAGTTATTTTCTGTTAGCATTACTTCCAGATTAACCATGTGGGCTTTTTTAATATCTTCTGAGGAGACCAAATTATTTATTTTTTCTAAAAATTGGTTTGCAACATTTTCTTTATTGAATATGGATGAGGAGAGGAGTTAAAATCTAGTATTTTGTTTGTATCCAAATGTTTTTTGTACATTTTTGTGAGGAACTTATCTTCCTGGACATAGATGGTCTAATCCAAGAAGTTTAATTTTCCTTCAGTTTGAACCTCCAAAGTATACTTAAGGGAATCTTCTAATTCATTAAAGCACCTTAGAATTTTTTCTGGAAGATTTGCATTCTTGCTATCTAAATTGAATAAGATATAATCCATATATCTGTGATAAAGTCATATGTATGAGGGCTGAACCAGTATCTTTTCTTCCAGCTTTCCTACATAGTAATTTGCCAATAGTGGGGAATTAATCAAGAAAATGAAGTGAAATTTTCAAGTATCTTAAGTGAAGCAGATAAGCTAGAGTTAGAGGAGTGGTTGAATATTGGAATAAGAGACAAAAATAAAAAAATTTAACCAACCTTCAGAAAAAAGAAGAAAAATTTCTAAAGGAAGTCAACACAAATAACGTCCAAGAAAATAAAGTACTAAAACATGTTAAAGATAATTCCTCTGCAGGTGTGAGTAAAGATTTATTAAATATTTTAAATAAAGGTTTAAATTATAATCTGACAAAGAAAAAATTCAATCCAGAAAAAATAGTTATTAAATTGGAGAGTATATGCATTGCTTTGTAAAAAGATGACAAAATTAATGCAGATCTCCTCAGGAATGATTACCACAACAGCCTAACAAAGTACCTTAAACAAGTAAAAATTCCCCAAAAGAACCTTGAAATCAACCAATTAAGAACCTTAAACCAGTTCAAAAAAAGAAGAAAATTTAGTGGCTTTCAAAACCGACAAAAGTAAGTTAATTACAATTATGGATAAAGAAGATTATCGAAAGAAAATAAAAGAGTTAAAAAGCCTATTTATGAGGAGATACTAGAAAACCTATTACCCGAATTAATTAAAAAAGCTACAAGGCTTATTTCAGTACAAAAGAAAAAAGGCCAACTCCCAGATAATTTTAAAAGGTTCTCAAAATTGCAATTCAGGTTACCTCAGCTATATGGAATAGTAAAATTACATAAGATTAACCACCCAATTATGCCAATTATAGATTCAAAATACTCAATACTTTCAAATCTGAACTATTTTCTTAAAGTCACACCTTGAGGAGTTATTAGAAGAACTCTTTCCATTATAAAAAACTCCTCAACTCTAAAGTGTAAATTAGATCAGCTTCCACCCCTAGATTCTCCTATTATTAGTAGCCTAGACATAGTATCTATGTACACTAGCATTAATTTAGATCACCTTATAGAATTTTTAGCAGATAACCTGGCAGACAAAATTGTTTTTCATAATCAAGCAAAGAATTTACTTGTGGGGATTTTTGAAATGCTGATTTTCTCCTTAAAAACAACTTTTTTCAATTTGAGAAAAGATTTTTCCTCCTAAAGTCTGGATTAGCAATGGGCTCCCCACTATTGGCAAATTATTATGTAGGAAAGCTGGAAGAAAAGATACTGGTTCAGCCCTCATACTTTTGCCTTTATCAGAGATATATGGATGATATCTTATTCATTTTAGATAGCAAGGATGAAAATCTTCCAGAAAAATTCTAAGGTGCTTTAATGAATTAGAAGATTCCCTTAAGTTCACTTTGGATGTTTAAACTGAAGGAAAATTAAACTTCTTGGATTAGACCATCTATGTCCAGGAAGATAAATTCCTCACAAAAATGTACAAAAAACCTTTGGATACAAACAGAATACTATATTTTAACTCCTCTCATCCATATTCAATGAAGAAAAATGTTCAACAAATATTAAAGACTCGTGCGACATTAATCACTGAAACTATGAAATTTTCCGTCTTTAGCACGATTTAATGATTAAAAGATGAGAAATATATACAATTAAAACCATGAGCACTTTCGAGGCAGCGGCTGCCTTGAAAGTGCTCATAGGCAGCCGCTGCCTCGAAAGGGCACATCTGAAGAAGAGGCAGCCGCTGCCTGGAAAGTGCTCATGGTTTTAATTGTATATATTTCTCATCTTTTAATCATTAAATTGTGCTAAAGACGGAAAACTTTCATCGTTTCAGTGAAGAAAAATGTTGCAAACCAATTTTTGGAAAAAATAAATAATTTGGTCTCCTCAGAAGATATGAAAAAAAGCCCACATGGATGATCTGGAAGTAATGCTTAACAGAAAATATCTACCCAAAAAAGGAAATAGATAAATTACTCAAACAAGATAAACAAAAAAAATACAAGCAAGCAGGAGTTCAGGTTCACAAGAAAAATTACGTATCAAAAAGGTTTGTTTGAATCTTTAAAGAGAATAAGCAGTAAATATGATATTAGATTAGCTCCCAGTTTAGACAACAAGCTTAAAATTTTTTGCCCTAGCTTGGTTCAGGAAGAAGAAAACTTGTTAAAAATGCAAGGAGTCATTTATAAAGTAACCTGCAGCTGTGGAAAATACTACATAGGAGAAACCGGTCGTAGGCTGGAAACCAGTGGCGGCCCATGGCCAAAATTGCTGGGGAGGCAAACTGCTTTTCAGCCTGGATTAAATTAAATTTATTCAATTTAATGCCATTTTTTTCACATAATTTTTTTTATTTACTTTCTCATGTGCGAAGTATAAAATAAGTAACGTGACCCGTGAAAAGATGTATACAGATCTTACCGGAGACGCACGTTTTACATGACTTTGAGACCAACACAAAACCTGTTTATGTAAGACTCCAGCCCCTTGCCTAAATATATTTTTTCTCAGTATGAATTGACCTATTGGACTATTTGGGAACTGTTAAGCCAGTTTGAATATGAACTATACATCTTTTTGATCTCAAATTAAATTCTATATACACCTCTACCTTCACTGAAGCCAAAAGAAAAGTCTTGAAAACTTCTGCACACAGCATTTACCTATACAGCAAGAGAAAAAGCTTACCTTATGCTTATCATCATCATCATCATCATTGTCAACCATTATCAATCCACTGCTGGACGAAGGTCTCCCCAAGTTTCCTCCACAACGGTCTGTCTTGTGCCAGTCTCCTCCATGTCACCCCTGCATACTTTCGAATTTCATCCACCCATCTCCCATGTAGTCTTCTTCTGGGTCTTTTCCTGTCCCTTGGAATCCAATCTAAAATTTCGGCGGTCCATCGATGATCTGTCCTTCTGGCAGTATGTCCAGCCCATTGCCATTTCAGGGATTTAACTCTGATCATGATGTCTTCCACTCTTGTCATTTTTCGGATCCACGAGTTCCTCTTCTTATCTCTCCTGGTTACACCAAGCATGCACCTCTCCATGCTAATTTGAGTTGTCTGCAGCCTTTGTATGTCTCTTTTAGTTAAGGTCCACGTCTCTGCACCATACGTAAGCACTGGAAGGATGCATTGATCAAACACTTTTCTTTTAAGACATAATGGCATATTGCTCTTGAAAATTATGCTGTTTCTTCCAAAAGCTCTCCAGGCAAGTTTTGTACGCCGATTAATTTCTTCATCAATGTGACCCTCACTTGATATCTGCTGTCCAAGATAAACGTACGTGTCTGTTATCTCCAGCTTTTCTCCATCAATCGATAAATCTTCATTTCTTGTAAAAGCATTGAACATCACTTTTGTCTTCTGAAAGTTCATTTTTAATCCCACTTCTTTACTCTTGTCAGCAAGTTCCTGGATCTTACTCTGCAGCTCTGATGGGGTAGTTGCAAAAATGACTATGTCATCAGCAAAACGAAGGTGGGTTAGATAATCTCCATTAATCTTTATCCCCTTGTTTTCCCAGCTCAGCGACTGAAAAACACCCTCCAATGTGGCATTAAAGACTTCGGAGATATGGTGTCACCATGTCTCACTCCCTTTCCAATTTTTACGTGTGTTGTATTTTCAAACAGCCTAATCTTTGCACTTGCATTTTCATAGATGTTATTAATAATATTAATGTATGCATCTTCAATACCGCAGGTTTTCAGAGCCATTGTAACTGCTGATGGTTTCACCGAATCAAAGGCTTTTTCATAATCGATGAAAGCCATGCACAATGGAAGTTCATATTCCCTCGCTCTTTCAATTAGTTCTCTCAGCACGTGGATATGATCTATTGTGCTGTAGCCACTCCTGAATCCAGCTTGTTCTCTCGGTTGAGCCATGTCCAGTGTTACCTTCAAGCGGTGTGAAAGAACTTTAGTGAAGATTTTATAAACTACTGATAGGAGGCTGATAGGTCTGTAGTTTCCGAGATCCTCAATGTCACCTTTCTTATGTAGCAGGATCATTGTAGCGGTGTTCCAATCCTCAGGAATCTTTCCTTCATTAAGGCATCGAGTGAAAATTTGGGCGAGTACTGTTTCGATTTCTCCACTTGCTTCTTGTGTGATGTCTACAGTAATTCCATCTTCTCCTGGAGCTTTTCCCCGCTTCATGTTCTTGATTGCATGTGCAACTTCTGCTGGAAGGACTGGAGGAACTCTGGTACTGGTATCTTTCATGATGTCTGGAGTGCATGTATCATCCCTTTCATATAATTTGGAGTAGAAATCTTTCACTCTTGTCAAAATTTCGCCTCTATTTCTTGTTACAGAACCATCTTCTTTTCTCAGTGCGATAATCTGTTTTCTTCCCTTACTGAGATGTCCCTTTGCTATCTTTAGGCTTTGGTTGTTTTCAATTGCTTTCCTCACTAGTTCACAGTTGAATTTTCTTACATCTTCAGTGATACTTTTTCTTACTGTCTTGCATAGCTCTATATATTCCACTTTGGAAGTCACGTCTTCTTTAGTTGTCCTCATCTCTCTTCTATTTTGCATCAACATTCTCGTTTTTCCTGATAATTTATTTACATGCAACTTGTTCTTAGACCCAGCTAATTTTGTTGCTGTTTCCATAAGAGCTTTGGTTACTTTTCTGTTAACTTCAGAGATGTCCACTTCTTCCGATGTTAGGCCTTCTAAAGCAGAGAACCTGTTCTTCAGTTCCAACTTGAAGGTATTATGGTGTTTTTTAAGGTTGGTTATGTCAATAGATTTTGTTTGTCTTATGAGCTTGCCACGTTCAAGTTTAGTGTTGAGGTGCATCTTACATCTCACCAATCTATGGTCACTACCTGTGTTGAACTTGTTTAGCACACTGCAGTCTTCTATGACGAATTTTTTGTTACACATAATAAAATCAATTTCACTTGTCGTCCCATTTGGATGTCTCCATGTCCATTTCCTGTGTGGCTTTTTCTTGAAGAAGGAGTTCAAGATGAAAAACCCTTCTGCCTCTGCAAACTCAACGAGAGTATTTCCATGCTGGTTTCTGTTGCCGTGACCGAATTTACCTACTGAAGTTTCATTCTGTTGCCGTTGCCCTATTTTTGCATTGAAATCTCCCATAATTATTTTCAAGTGTTGCTTACCTTTATTATTTAGATGACAAATTTCCTCATAAAATTCTTCAATTTCTTCTTCAGGATGACTTGTGGTGGGTGCATAAGTTTGAATAATCTGAGCCTGGTATCTTTTTGAGAGTTGGATAACAAGTCGTGCAGCTCTGTCAGAGGAACTTTCAACTTCTACAACTTTATCCTTCAGTTTCTTGTTTATTATAAATCCAACACCACTAGTTCTGCCAGTATCTGTCCCACGATAGTAGAAGAGATGTCCACTTTTCAGTTCGATGAGATCTTCTCCTTTTCTCCTTACCTCACTTAGCCCCACAATGTCCCACTTGATCCTTTGTAGTTCCTCTTCCAATTCAAGAAGCCTTGAATCAGAAGATAGGGAGCGTCCATTGTAAGTAGCCAAGGTCAGCATCAGATGGCAGCCTAGTCCGGTCCTCCGGGAATTCTTAGCACCCTCTGCCTTCATGTCGCACTGGCCGCTGCCTTGGCCAGGTACATTCCAGCTGCGGGAGACTGAGGGCCAAGATTTAAGTTGTGGAATCATTTTGGAGGGGTTTGGCCATAACTCACCACGCTGGCCAAGCGGGTTGGTGAGTGTGGGATAGCATTTCCTCTAATCCCGATGGTATAGTTATACCGCTATTGGCGGTCATCAGAGCCCCTTTAGTGGGAACAGGATGCACCACGAGAAGGCGGGGTTGACATTTGCCAAGGAGAGGCTGTGATGTTACGCATCACCTGACCTTACATCCCTTATGCTTATATTGTCTTGTATATGAGTCTATCTTTCGTTCTTTCTGTTAGGTGAAGTGATTTATTATATGGTCATACCATGTCTGTTCTGCTTCTATCCTCTTCACAAGCCCCTTCTCGATGGACAGAACTGATAAACTTGGCAACCTTTCTTGCCCAATGGAGTTTCTCTTGTAGTTTTTTATCCTCTCCAGGCACGAGAAACTGCGTTCCACAGAGGCTGATGTTGCAGGAATTGTTACTACGAGGGAAAGAAGTCTAAACAACTCTGGCAGTGCCTGTGCTAGATTATTATTGTATATGGCAGATAGAAGTTCTGTTTTACATTTGGCATTGTTCCACAGATCTCTGTCTGAATACAGAACCTGCAGCTCACTATGCAGTTTGGTGCTGTCAAAGTATTTTTTATAAGTTTGAAGCAGAGCTTTAAAACAATGTTCAGGAAAAATTCTAGAATGAGTTTTAAAGCAGTGTACATCGACCAGCTGAAGAAATTTTAATTTCTCAATGTCAGAAAACCGGCATTTTAACTGAGTTGTAGCATTGTCTATTACCTCATAATACAGTCTTCTGTATTGCACGGTGGGTGGAATATCATTGCTTCCTTTAAATACTTTATTTGGAGAACCAACCTCACTGCACACATTAGGATAGAGATCATCAAACTGTCTCTGATCTTGAAAGTACAACAATTTTTCACATAAGCCAGTAATTCGTTTGTTACAGAATGTAACATGGGAACTATTTGATTGCAGTACAGAGAAAGTAACATCAGTTAAATCAAATATTTTTTTATATGAGAAGAGAAGAAAAACGAAATTAAAATCTTGAAGCCACCGTTTTAGTCATGCTGCTTTGTGAATTGTCTCATCATCATAGTTGTAATCATCCTCAATTTTTTCAAATACTTCAATTAGCAGCAACCTGTGGTCAGCTATTGTAGACACTGAACGAGATTTGAAGTTCCACCTGGTCTGTGTTACACGAGGTGGTCTGGGTGCACCAACAGATTCTAGTAAATGATCACGCTTTGTCGATTTGGAAAATAATGCACAAATTGCATTTAAATTTGCAAAACAAATGCGTGATTCCTTCAACACTGACGCTGTTCTGCTCAAAACTAAGTTCAGCCTGTGTTCTTAGCAATGAACAAATAATACTTGAGAGGCATCACACTTCACTTTTGCTTGCAATCCATTCAGCTCTGATGCCATCACTGCTGCACCATCATATGTCTGTGCAACTAGTTTTTCTTTGTAGCTAAATCTTTCCAGCTCATGATCCAGTAATTCTTTAAGCAAAGTGCCACACCGATCAGAACGTACGTCAAAAAATCCCAAGAATATTTCTACTGGTACTCCATCGTTCACGAATCGAACTATAATTGATACTTGTGCATGGGAGCTGATGTCTTGTCGCTTCATCAATCTGCCAAGAAAAAAATGGGTGTTTTCAATATCTGCATTGATTTCATTCTTAACTATATGAGCAACTGATTCGTTTAAATCATTCTGTATTGTTTTTGAAGTTCCTGAAAATGTTGTACTATTCTCCATAAACACTCAATGTTTCGTCACTCTTGGAGAGTAAATCAATCATCTCGAGGTAATTTCCTTTATTTTCAGAGACTTTGCTCTCATCGTGTCCACGAAATGGGAGCTCTTGTTGGGCCAGTAGTGTTGTAATATCAATCAACTTTTTCATTACATCACAATTCTTTTTTACTTTTTCATTATGATGTAAGTCACTTGTTCTCTTCGCTTCGTTGAGAGAGTAGTCTATCCTTGTTTTGCCTAGCAACTCTAATTTAACAACTGCCAGAATGTGATCTTTACACTTTTTGTGCCTGTCTAAAGCACGTCGTAAGTTTTTCAAATAATTGAAGCCTTTCTCTTGCCAGACTTCATTGCCACTCACAGGAAACAGCAAGCATGGCCAACAATATAGTTTGTTCATTGGTTCACTACCAGTCAGCCATTGTTCTTTTATGTACCAGTCAATATTAAAACCTCTGTTTGAAGTTTTGCCCTTTGAAGTCGTCTTTTTCATTTCAGGCGTAGGCCTACCATCATTTTTAATTTAATTATTTTCTTCAAAATCTCTCCTACTGAAAGGCTTTTCCAGTAAGCTCTCCACCATATTAGATATGTTTGAAGCAGAAGCCATGGTGTGACAAACAACTCTTCATAAAACATAAATAAAATTAGTTAAACATTAGTGTGGAAAAAAGCAGCTGGGAAGAAGGCGCTATGTAACGCCGCTCGAAGCTGTCAGAATAAGGAGTTAACACAGTGGAGCTGCCTACAGGGAAACAGCTGTTCCCGTGAGGCAAGGTAACATCTGGTTCACAGGAAGTGCACGTGCGCTCTTTGTGTTCGCCGTTCCACCGCCTGCCCTTCGGATCTACTGATTAAGTGGAAGTAAACAGGTTTGGCGCAAAATCTACGAGAGGCATTTTGTTTCCTGCCTCACGGACAGAGATCGCAAGCTGAGGACATTTCGTAACTACGCGCTACTGATTGTTTTCCAAAAGCGTCAATTTAAAAAACTGAATGAACGCATGGACGACATTTAATTCAAAAGAGTTAACTAGCATAAACTTTTGCTCTCCTATATTCAAAAGTACTGAATGAACAAAACGAATAATTCTAACTAAGAAACTTGTACACTATTCTAGAGGATAATGCTTACCTTGGCATTCCTTGCTAGCAATGAGACACATTTCACGCACGTTTTCCGGTCTTTGTTGATGTTATTGTCCTAATGTCCGTTGTATGAGATGTATATCTTTACTTCAACACTCGTTTCGCTGGATATACTCATTGGATCTTCGCTTTATGATTCAAAATTATCAACTTTTACCGTTCTATATATACATCTCATACAACAGACATTAGGACAATAACATCAACAAAGACCGGAAAATGTGTGTTTAATGTGTCTCATCGCTAGCAAGAAATGCCAAGGTAAGCATTATCCTCTAGAATAGTGTACAAATTACTTTGAAATATTGCACATAAAAGAGAATAGTAGCATGATCAGAGCTATTTTATAGTCCTGAATTAGAACTACTAAGAGTCATGAAATTCTGAGAAGGCACTGCCTCCCTTGCCTCCTCCCAAAAGCTGCCACTGATGGAAACTCGTATCGTGGAACACAAGGCAGCAATAAAAATATGTTCAAACAAGATAGGATTAGACAGACAGGTTAGAGAAACCAGACACCGCATGGACTGGGACTCTTTGATTGTCATTGAACATCAATCCAACTTCCTGAAGTGAAAATTGAAAGAGGGACTTGAAATTGGAAAATACCAGAACTTCATCAGTAATGACTGTAAGGGGTTTTCACTGCCTAACATCTGCAAAATTGCCGTAACCATCAAGGTTAACCGTAACCGAAGACTGTGACCGAGATTGAACGAAAGACTGTCTGACGAAGGAGAGGAGTTCTTTCCGAAAATTTGCAGAAGTTTTAAGAATTTACCTAGATAAATCCCATAAAAAGGTTAACTAGTCTGTATATAATAATCTAGGAAGCCACATAACAAAGATGAGTTTGATTTACTGGTTAATCATACAAATTTTGAAGATGACAATCCGATTTTTGGCGTAAATGTGACAAGGATGGTAAGTCAGACAATATATGAAAACTTGAAAATTTTCATCGTCCTGGAGCGGGACTCGAACCCGCGTCTCCCAGAAAACGCCTAGGTATGCTAACCACTACACCACCCAGAACGACCAAGTTTCAAGTTTCTGATCAATTTGAATTTAACCATCACAGGATTCGCTAGTCGAAGCAACCGGCATTCATGTTTAGCGAATCTGGAGGTTAATAATCCTATCCCGTGATTGCCCGGAGAAGCAGATAAATCATGAAAGAAATACGGGATTACGCCATATAATACAAATATATGTGATGGTTAAATTCAAATTGATCGGAAACTTGAAACTTGGTCGTTCTGGGTGGTGTAGTGGTTAGCATACCTAGGCGTTTTCTGGGAGACGCGGGTTCGAGTCCCGCTCCAGGACGATGAAAATTTTCAAGTTTTCAAATATTGTCTGACTTACCATCCTTGTCACATTTACGCCAAAAATCGGATTGTCATCTTCAAAATTTGTATTATATGGCGTAATCCCGTATTTCTTTCATGGTTAACCATATTTGTTGTAAATTTTTTTCTTTTTACCCAAACCACTTATTGCAAAATAAAGTTCAAATTTGCTTCATAATTTTCTTTTTCCATTCTTTCAGTAGATGATCTCAAAAAAATTAAAATTTCAGATTTTGATTTTATTAAAATACTATTTGCAGATGTCATATGTTGTACATATTAATTCAAAGTACCATATTTTTTTCTTCATATAATCTGTAGACCATAAATAAAATTCAGAAAAAATTCCTTTGTGAGATCCGCAAGGGCGTATAAATCCAAAGAGAAAAACAATTTTTTCCTTTGCATAATCTGCAGTAGCATGTCCCAGACCATGGTATTTCAAGAAAAAAAAAAAAAAAAAAGACTGTCCGTACCTGCCAACATTGGCAATATCCTTGTTACTAATAACTAGTATTGAGTGCGATACATAGACTATTTTACAAAATGATCCATCTCTTTGTAAAAAACAGATATGCGCCCCAACAAAACATTACAACAAACAAGGACTCTAGTGAAACAAACTTAACTTGTGCAAAACACAAAGTTGGTTTTCAGGTGAGGGCATGATTGCGAGATTTAAGTTTGAAACTTCCACCAGTAAAAATCAGTAAGATGCGTTCATAATTCCACAATGCTTGACAGACAGGAAATCCAAGCAAGTGAATGTGGAGTGTACGAACATCCATTTAGCATATGATCATACTGCCTCTAAAATTGCATAAGACAAGATGAGACCAATGAAGGGGGGACTGAACATTTTAACTGGTGAAAAGTCAAAACACATATTAAGAATGCGGACTACTGTCAGTTTGTCTTTTGTTGACTCTGCAAATGCACAGTCCATTGCTTAATTTTTCTTTCTGCTGATATCATTCTCTGCCTACTTCTTCATTGTCGCTTTTCTTTCTCTTCTTGTTTTTTATGCCCTCTGATAACAACCATCAGCCTGAGGACCATGAGCACATGATATCAAAGCTTCAACTACGTATTTTAGATAAATGGCATAACTTTGGGAATATTAATACTTTTGAACACCATGCATCAATTTTTCCAAATTTGTCACTTCTGTTTTCAGGATTTTCCTTTTCCCTTATCAAGATTAAGTGCAAAAACTTATGGAGAGGGGGAATATCACGGGTGGGTGGTTGGGGGTAGCGATTACGGGAAATATGTCTGTTTTCCAGATTTGGAAATTTTTCTCCTATTTTCAAGCTGTAATACAAAAATTTATACAGTAAAAATGATACTTAAAAATACTGAATGGAGGCAACATTGCAAGTAAAAAGAAATAACAAATAATGTTTACCAAAAAATCTTAACTCCGTCGACTTTCCGTTTTCGAAAGTTTCATGAAGATGGATTCCCCCCCCCCCCCCCCGGCCAAAATAATAAAAAATGTGGAATTTCTCAACAAGAATACTAGACACAAACGCAACATTGGGAGAAAAAATTTATGATTAGGGCAAATTCTTTTTACTCCATTTAGCTACTGTTTTCGAAAGCTTTGAAACACAAAATACCATCCCCAGATGAAAAATGACCCACCCCCCAAATTCTCTTCAGTTTTGCAACAAACTTGAGGACAATCTAAATGATGAAAAAAAAAAAAAAAAACCCAAAGCATTCCGCAAATCCGCTTAAAAATCTTATGCATATCATGAAATAATAGCAAAATATTTTTTTTTAAAGAAAATGAAAATTCGTAGAATCCGTAGTTTCGAGAGTGTGTTTCATAGTCAGATAACTAAACCTCTGGAAACTACAGACATTCCTTGGAAATTGGCATGTATGACAGTCGTTTAATCCGCACCAATCATGTTAATCGTGATCATAATTTCCGACAGAAAACGGCGAGTCACAGGATCGGCTCAGATATCCAAAGACGAAAGAAAGAAAGGATCATCTTCTTACAAAAGTAACTGTCATTTTGAAGTACTTTTGTGTTACTTTTAAGTAAATAAAGAACTAAAATCGCTAGCTGTTGCAGCATTACTGTAGTTAATTAGTTACGCTAAAAAATCCGTTGAAATTGCGGACGGTCCATAGCATTGTCGTATTTCTGAATATGTTTCAACTGAATACCGAAAGAAAAAACAATCCTTAACTAATACAGTTAGTGCACCAAAACTACTAGGCAATGCGATTCACATTTCACCGATTTAATAGAGGAAATTAAGTGAACAGTATTGGCCAATGCGATTCGCAGAATGGTTACATGCTACGGAATAATAGCTCTGCGGGATTCCCGAGAGTCAGGGATTCTCACAGCACATAGGCTTCCGCACGAGCAAATAGTAACGCCTTCTTTTCATCATATTTTCTGTCAAAATGCTTCTAAGTAAAAAAATATATGTTTATATATTCTTGCAATCTCTTTGTGGTCCTCTGTCTCACTGTTACGTTACATTTTCTCTGTTATCGCATTTTCGGTACTTTCCCAATAATACCAACTCTCCTAACAATTACCCCGCAAACTTTTTAAAACACCGCACTGATTTTTTTTTCTTTATCGGTGTCCACAGTACCTAAATTTATAACTTATTAATAGATAATATTTGGATTATACAACAGTAATTACCGTATTTACTGCAAGTTACGAAATCTCAAGTAAGAAGAAAATTAGGCGCCACAGCCCGAATGGGCGACCTGGTGCTTGAGATTTGTCAAGCCCTGTTGATTACCAATATATGTAAAACAAGTATGGAACTCGTGTTACTTACTATTTAGCGATCATAATTTGTCTGCTCTGTTTTGTGTGCTTCCGTTTATCCTTATCAGTATCAACACAGTTATCGTCCTCATATTGACAAGTTACTTTAGCTGTCACTTATATTAGTTTCTTTTCCATTTTTCTTTTACTTTCTTTTCTTTTTTTATTTAACACGTTACGACACAATCACAATGCATAAAGATGCTGAAAAACTAGGCAGCAACTTTTAAATCGCAAGAGAATTAAAGATATCTGAGGAAATACACTACAGAGATTTTCCACATGCGGTGAGCTAAAGCAGCTGTTTGCCAGAGGTCATAAATTATGATCTGAGGGAGTAGTTCATGGTCAGGGGTCATTCTGTCTTAAAAAAAAAAAGCAAGCGTGTCGGACATAACACGGATAAAAAGAGTAAATCGTCTCTAAGAAAAATAAACAGTTCTATATCTGTGGCGAACAGAAAGTGTTATACCATAATGGCAATAAATTAACAAACGCAGGGGCAGTAGCAAGCGACGGGGGGGGGGGGTAAACATGATGGGAGAGAGGGCACACATTTTGAAGTGTTTGGCAGAAATTTTGGGTGAAAATTCCGTTTATATGCATTTTACCCGATGCTAATAACGTTATCCCTAATAATAAAAAAAAAAAAAGTTTTCAAATGAATACTGTACATAGTATTTATTCAGTGTATGTAATATGGGAACCACGGATACGAATCTCGATGGTAAGTTACTATTTGTTTGCAATTTTAGCTTATTTTTTATTTTTTTCTTTCATAAGGCTATTTATGAATTATAATTTGTAACCTGACAAGGAATATCTCTCTCTCTTTAAACTGTAATTCCAAAAATAGTGTATTTCTGCTGCTCTCTTAGAAATTCATTCAGAGGACTCCCCTCCCCCTACCCATTTTCCTCCCATAAGTACAAAAACTAACAGCCATGTGGATTGTCTTTTTTTTTTTTTTTTTTTTGAGAGGCTACAGTTCATAAACTTCCAAAAGCCGAAAGTTGACACAACATTAAGTATTGAATCAGTGACACGAACATTAAGTATTGAATCAGTGACACGAACATTAAGTATTGAATCAGTGACACGAACATTAAGTATTGAATCAGTGACACGAACATTAAGTATTGAACTTTTCTTGCGGGTCAAATTTAGTTGCCACGCTACAGGAAAAGTATCATATTACTTTCACAAAAAATAATAGAAGGAGATTTTGTGTGCGCGTATAAAATCCTCTTAACACTTTTTTGTCAACATCATTTCTCATCCTGCGGCGAATGGCAAGTTTATACTTAACAATGTCTTTATGAGGAGCAATAAATTTGCGGGATGTTGATCAGACAAAGTGCGGAAAAGGTCTGGTGTGTCAGGTCATTCGCAGTAACCTAACACAAAAAAACATTTAAAAAGGAGAGAGAGGCTTCATTTTATTGCCGACATGACAAATCTGAAAACAAAGCATGACAAAACTTTTTTATCCATGTATACATACATACTTGCCAGAATTAAAAAAAAATGATTAAAAAATACAAGATGATCCCTAAAATTAGCCAAAGAAATTTCTCCACGATCACAGAGCATCTAAAGGACAGGAGAAATGTCTTAAAATTGTTGGTCCCTCATCTAGAGCAAAATCATAGGCAGTAAATAAACACCCCCCAAAAAAAAAATGGTTTTGCAGCGATTGCAAGACATGATCTAGATGATGACACAAAACACGGGAAAATATCGCAAACACTGTAAAACCTGTAGCTGTTAAATTTTATGATAATCATCAAATTCGTTATCAGCAAAAAAAAAAAAAAAAAAAAAAAAAAAATGCTTTTCATGGAAGTACAACCTCCTGTTGTGTGATTTGATCAAATACAATCAAAATCAGACGTGGAAGTTGATCACAGCATTGTGAGACATCAAAACATAAACATCGTTCATAAACTAATTATGCTTTTTTAAAATAAATAATTCCTTTCCTTTAAAAGGCGAGTTCAACAATACATGCATCTGCATGGTGTGAGCGCTTCTTGCTTGCAGGAGAGATGCCATTCTTCTTCCGGTACCATGTCTCCGCACAGCCGTGGCCACAACACAGTGTGTGTTGTGAACTGCGCTTTCACCGTGGCAATGCACTGGCCATGCACCAAGTTTAAAAATTCTTTTCTCGGTGCTCAGGCAAAAGCCCAGGGTTTTTTTTTCTTCATTTGATAGATTAAACCTTCCTTTGCAAAGAATAATAACTGCAGCTTTCTAAGTGCTGTACTACATTGCCTTTTTAAGCATTGAAGAAAGGCTCTCTCATTGCTCATAACTCAAAAACTAAAGTAGGTAGAAACTCGTGCAGTGCACCAATGGATTACTTGGTAAAAATTAAGGAAGAATGATGATTTATGTATTTCTTTTTATTCTAAATAACGGAGATATTTGCATTTTTATGCAAAACATGTCTGCCATGCACCAAAATTTAAAAAATTATATCTTCTAATCTATTGGAAATAAAAAATTGAAACTTTTAGGGGTTTTATAAGTTGGGAGTAACTATCCATTAAAAAAGTCATAAGATCGGAGATGTGTTTGTGGAAAATTAATTCGAAATCTAACGATTTCGCGTGGAATGACCCTACTGCAAGCACTACACTTACTGAACCATTGCCATCCCCAGTGATTGAGTGGTCAAAGGTATAGATTTCTCATGTTTTCAGAAATACCCAAATATGCACTAACATGTCATATATTAAAGTACTGATGTAACACATTGTTGCTACAGCTTAAAAATTGCAAGGGGCTGGATTTTCTGTGATTTGGAGAATTAGTGAAGAGTAAAAGGATCTGAAATATATGATAATTCTTCAAGTTTTGCTTCGTTTTGGTGTGATATGCCAAAATTAGTCATGTAATTCAAGTCAGCATATTTAAAACATTATTCAGAGTTAAAATAAGAACTGGTACATTTTTGGCAATGGACTTCAGATGAAAGTAGCATAATTCATTATTGATTATAGTACAGACTGTACTTAAGTGCAGGCCTGGTGGTGCAGTGCTCTAAACTCTTGTTTCTGAACATTTGTGGTCCCGGTGCAAATCCTGGTGAGGCATCGAACTTGTGTTAGTCTTACAGCACTGGCTCTCTCCCTTTCCTGGAACCAGTGGCCCTTAATTAGTTATGGGTAGAAGCTTATAGTCTATTGAGTTGCTCACAGTGGTCATTAAACTCCAAAACAAAATAGCACTTAAACATTATTCTCTTTTTGGACTTAAATATTCTATATTAAAATAACCTATTTAAGTATTATATTAAAATCAACTTTATGTTTCTAAAATTCTTTAATATGATGATGGATTGAAACTATGGAATTGTGATGAACATTATGCTATATGTGTTACAAAAGTTTAATGTGATGCAAAATGTTTTTAATAGGATGGAGATATTTTTTGAGGTGTTTCCTTTGGCCATGTTGAAAGAATAAGTGATGAGGTGCTAACTAAGAGAATTAATTTTTAATAGTGGGGCATATAAGCTAAATAGTAGTGCTATTAGTGATAAAGTATCAAATTTGGCACAGAGGTCTATGCTATACAATTAAATATGTCTAAGATGGAATCCAAGGGAACTATTTTCTGTTTAGGCATGTTTCCATTTTATACAGATGTATCCCTGGAAGCCATTGAAATGGAAAAATTTGAGTTTTTGTCATGATAATAGCAGTTTGTACATAATTAGTGATTACTGAAGAGCATGTATTGTTCATACATACCTTAATCAACTAAAAATTACAGTAAAACCTGTTTAAGGTCATACCTGTATAAAACAGAAACCTGCTCGAAGTGGAACTTTTTTGGTCCTGAAATGAAAGGTAGGAAATTATGCATTCTTTAACCTGTTTAATACAGATCCTGCCTAACATTGAAATTGAAATGTCAAAAGAATAAATCAACCTGGTAACAACAGAAAGTTTCCAGATGTTTCTGTGCTGTGAAGTATTTTAATTGAATACAAAACATTACAGGATAAAGTGTAATGATGAATTCGCACAGAACAAATTTGTTTGAAGTTGAAGTTAGCATAGTTAAACAGAGAGACAGAGCGCTTTAGGTATGTTTACAAAAACACACACTGCAGCATACCCACTGTTTGGTTTCTTCTGAAGCACATCCTACGACTCAGTTTTAGTTCATGTGACCAGCGTTTTTCTCTTTGCTGGATGCAAAGTCCAAAGTCTTCACAGCTGGCTGTTTTATATGGATTTCAACGAGATGCTCCAAATTAATTCTTTTAACATGCTGTTGTAGTAAACACAACTCACAAGTAAAGGTTCCAACCTTTGCTTGTGAGTTGTGTCGGTTCGCTTGCCTCTTACAATGGTGCCGAAGAATAACATTCTCGATTTGGGTACAATAGTTAATAAAGTTATTAAAATGCACGAAAAAAGGAAAGTGTGAGTATCAAGCATTTAGATGCCAGAAAAATACAAATTTATGACATTTTAAAGTGAAAAGATAAGATAACCTAACAGTGACAGAAAGGTAATGAGCTCAATGAAGAGAAAAAAATGTGGAAAGCCGGAAATGAAGAGACTGGAATAGTCCATTAAATAAGATTGTGTGGGAATGGTTTGTTAGTGCAAGATCAAGAAATTTGCCAATTTCAGGCCCTATGCTACAAACATGAGCAAGAGATGTAGCTAAAAAAACTTAGAAAAGAGTTCCATGCTTCAAAAGGATGGTTAGAGAGTTTTCAAAAGAGGCACAACATTTCGTTCAAGAAAATTTGTGAAGTGGCAGACGTCAAACAGAAAAGTTCCAAATTGGACAGAAAAGTATGAACTTCGATCAAGCATTGCCACATATCGCCCATCACCCTTACTAAAGATGAGGTAAGTCATAACACAGCTGGGACCGGAAGAAAATATTCAGGATATTTGAGATTTTGCACTTCTTCGAGGTGACTCTGAACTATTTCAGTTAATGAGCAGCATACGTGCTCACACCGAGTGCCATATTGTAAGTGTTACTGTACAAAAATTAATGTTGGATTATTAAAAAATAAATAAAGGTTTGGTATTTAGTTGATTAGTTCCTATTAGTAGTTCTAATTCTGACTATTAGATAGCTCTAATCATTCTACTATTCTCTTTAACATGCGATATTTCAAAGTAACTTGTACAATATTCTAGAGGATAATGCTTACCTTGGCATTCCTTTCTAGTGATGGGAACATTTCACACATGTGTTTTCCGGTCTTTGTTGATGTTATTGTCCTAAAGTCCATTGTATGAGATGACTAGCTTTACTTCTCACACTTTTCGCTGGGTATACTCATTGGATCTTTGCCTTAGGATTCAGACACATCAAGTTTTACCGTTCTTTATACTCAGAATTTTCGCCCATGCTCTGGGCATCCTCAGGAGCGTGGCGACTTTACCACCGATGTTCGTAGTTAACTTTGCACTAATGGAGTCCGATACTCCATGTTGTCAATCGTCGGATATACTTTCTTGGATATATTTCGTTATCAAGCCCGGCTGGCGCCATCTATGTTTCATTAAAACAACTTATTTTTTTTTTAATATACAGTTGAACCCTCATATAACGAGCTCGGATATAAGGAAGGTTCATATATAACGATGTCTTTGCAGTTCCCTGAATTTTCAATGCCATCGTAATGTTATTTCAACTGGATATTACGAACAGCAGTTTTGTCCAAAATCATATATAACGAAGTTTTTACCTTTTTCCCATTCAACATTTCTCCTGCGGGAGAGTAGCCATTTTCTTTTTTTCTTCTTCAGGATATCTTGAGACTTCTGACTCAGTGAAATGCCCGAAGACATGCCAGGCGGTGTCGGAATCCCCCACTTTTCCTTAATTCTCCTTCACTGGAGGGACCCCACTTCATCACCCCAAGAGCTTAGAGGGTAAATGATTTGTTTCCCAGCTTGAGAACAGAAGGAGGAATGTGATAAAGGATCGGGAGGTGGGGTGTTGAAGAATCATGCTAGGAGTGTTCAATGTCAGCGTCTTCGTTTTGGGGCCGTATGTTAAATTGTTCGGATGGACCAGATAGGCAGATGTTTGTCTTAATCGCACTTCTGCAATTCCTAAGCAGGCGCATCTGATGGTTTAAAGCTTTGGAAGCAGCAATTTTTCTCACAAATTCGTTCGTTAGAACGCATCAACACAAGCTGGCAAATCATGTCAGTTGCTAAACGAAAAACACTGAGTTTAAGTGAAAAAACTGAAGCAATCAATTTGGTGGAGAAAGGGAAAAAGAAGTGCGACGTAGCCAAAACATTTGGCATTGCAGAAAATTCATTATCCACAATTTTAAAAAATAAGGATGGTCTGAAGCGAAAGTTCTTGGAAGGTTCTTTTAGCCATGATAGAAAACGATTTCGTGAAGGTCTTTATACAGACATGGAAGCAGCGTTGTTAAAGTGGCTCCAAGAAGTGAGAAGCAAAAATGTTACAGTTTCTGGCCCTTTGCTGAAGGAAAAAGCATTAGATTTCGCCCGACTTCTAGCAAAATCTGATTTTCAGCCAAGCAATGGTTGGCTTCAAAGATTTAAAGAACGTCATGGACTCATATTTAAGTCCATTTGCGGAGAGAGTGCTTCCGTGGATGATGAAACAACCCAAAAGTAGCTGGAATCAAGTCAAACCTTAATTTTGCAGTATGAAGCTTGCAATGTTTACAATGCAGATGAAACTGGTGTTTTTTTATCGGTTATTGCCAAAAAACCTTAGTTTTCAAAGGTAAAAAATGTTCTTTTGGGAAAAACTCAAAACTCTTTTTAACTGTATTGCTGTTCGCAAATATGGATGGATCCAATAAAAGGGAACTTTTCGTAATCGGGAAATCAAAAATCCCAGATGCTTCAAGAAAGTTGAAAAATTACCAGTAAGTTACAGAGCTAATAAGAAAGCGTGGATGACATCGGAACTCTTTACAGAATGGTTGAAACAATTCGACAACGGAATGACAAAGAAAAATGGGAAAGTTCTGCTGCTCATCGATAATTGTGCAGCACATTCGTCTAACATAGTGTTAACATCTACAAATGTACATCGGTTTCCACCAAACACTACATCAAAACTTCAGCCCATGGATCAGGGTGTTATAAAAAACTTAAAACTTCATTACCGCAAAATTTTATTCAGAAAAATTCTTATTAACGTGGAAAAGAGGCAACGAACTGTCATCGATGTTCGAATGGCATGTGATATGCTATCTAATGCTTGGACTACCGTAACTGATGTAACCATAAAAAATTGTTGGAAACATGCTGGTTTTGGTATTTCAGTAGTAAATGAAGACACAGTGGTTACTACTAACGACGAAACATGGAATCACCTGAATGCAAAAGGGCTCATTTCATCGTATTTATCTTTTCCAGATTATCTGCTGGCTGGTGATGACATCTCAACGGAATCTTAAAATAGAGATCAGGACATCGTTGATACGCAGAAGTTTAAAAAAATATCAAACGCGGTGGCAATTGAAAGTCATGATAATTTGCGTGCTTTTTTTTTTTGCGTCAAAAAATCTGTTTTATTCAGCATTGTTGGATCAAATAGAAAAACAGCTGTCTACCGCAATTGTTCAATCCCCAAAACAGGCAACTCTGGATAGTTACTTCCAGAAGTGTGAATGGAAATTAAAGGTAAATGTTTCAATTATTGTACTTCTGCTTTCTAATACATACGTACTACAGTAGTATACTGTATGTGCTTTTTTACATAACTTTTGCTCGTTTGCTGATACATTTAAGGCAAAATCGAATAAAACGAAGTTTGCGTATAACAAACTTTTTCTTAACTCCCTTCAACTTCCTTATAAACGGTTTCGACTGTATATATATATATATTATTTTTTTTTCTTATCCTGGTTTTCTTGTCTTTTTTGCCGGTTTTTCTTTTGTTGTTGTTTTTCTTGTCTTATTAGTTCTTTCCACAGGCCAGATAATGTGCTAGGGTCGTTCTGGTTACATACCCTTGCTTTATTTTTATAGATTAATATTGCTTCTTCAGTTTAATATTGCTTCTTCAGTTTAATATTGCTTCTTCCCTCCTCATTTGCCTTTCCGATTTTTTATTCTTTTTTAGCAATTTAATTTCATCGAATTTTGGGAATGTCCTGTTTTCCATGCAGAATTGCACTAAAGCAGTTTTGGCTTCTTTTTTTTTTTTGCCAGTTAGATATGTG
Source organism: Macrothele yani (assembly GCA_039090855.1). Taxonomy (NCBI): domain Eukaryota; kingdom Metazoa; phylum Arthropoda; class Arachnida; order Araneae; family Macrothelidae; genus Macrothele; species Macrothele yani. The sequence continues at coordinate 64,777,538 of CM077006.1, forward strand.
TTGTTTAAGTCTTTTTTTTAAATCTGTTTTTCGTACTTCCAATGTACGATATTGGGGGTATGTGTGCAATTGGAATTTTGTAGGTTCCTGATTCTTCTAGCATTTTTTCCCCAGTTTTTTTGTTGACAGTCATACTTTTCACGGTGTGCACTGAGCTTCCTAGTTGTAAGTCATATTTAGCACATTGCCTATTGATTTCTTTACTCACTCCTTCCAAGTATGGGAAAGCTCCAATGTATTTCAATTTTTTATTCCTCATCTTTCTTTGGTTGTGCACTTCTTGGCCTTCTTTACTCTGAGTCATATGCTTTTTACTATCCTGTATCCATTTATTAATTAGCTTGCTCGGGTACCAATACTCTTGTGATATTTTCGAGATAAACTCTAGCTTTTGATTTTTTAGCCTGTTGTTAGATGTGTGTGTGTACGCTCGCCATATCAAGTTTACTATGCTGTTTTTTTTTTATGTATCACTGGATGGTGCGACGAGTATGGTATCAGTACAGGTATGTAAGTTGCTTTCCTGAACACAGAGTATTCAAAGCTCTTTTTGTTTTTCTTTAGTTGAATGTCCAGGAATGATAGGCGATTATCCTCTTCAAACTCAATAGTTAGCTCTATGGTGTTACAGATTTTGCTAAACCGCTGTGCTAGATCTTGTAGCTCGGCTTTGTTAAGTTTAGACATTATATAATAATGTCGTCTACATATCGAGCATAAAGTATTGTTTTTTTGTTTTTTGTGTTTTCAGGTAGATTTTGAATACAGTAATTTCTTTTTCGAGGTATGCCATAATCACTTCTGCGTATAATGCCGATAATGGGGATCCCATAGGGCCACCTTACGTTTGTTTAAATATATTTCCTTCAAAATGGAAGATGTTGTTTTCCTTGATGAAATATAAGGTATTCTTTAGCTCTTTCAGTTGTGACAAGTTTAGTTCTTTGTTGATGCTTAGTTGTTGCATAATTAATTCGATGGCTAGCTCGACAGGAGTGTTTGGGTATAACGCCTTAACGTCCATGGAGGCCATAGTTATTTGCTCTAGGTCTTGATTAATTAATTTGATTTTTTCTATAAACTCATAGCTATTCTTTAAGGTATATTGATTCCTCATGAATATTGGGGATAGATAGTTGTATATCTTTTTTTCTAGGTTGATGAGTGGTGAGGTTTTTTTCGATAGAATCAGTCTTAAAGGTGTGTTTTCTTTATGTGTTTTAATTTTTGAGAATATTTTTGGCATCCCTGCTCCCATTGGAAGGTTTGCATTTTTTATTTCAGTTGGTAACGTACTTTAGGACAATAACATCAAAAATGCTAGAAGAATCAGGAACCTACGAAATTCCAATTGCACACATACCCTCAATATCTTACATTGGAAGTACAAAAAACAGATTAAAAAAGACTTAAACAACACATACCTAACTGGCAAAAAAAAAAAAGAAGCCAAAATTGCTTTAGTGCAATTCTGCATGGAAAACAGGACATTCCCAAAATTCGATAAAATTAAATTGCTAAAAAAGAATAAAAAATCGGAAAGGCAAATGAGGAGGGAAGAAGCAATATTAATCTATAAAAATAAAGCAAGGGTATGTAACCAGAATGACCCTAGCACATTATCTGGCCTGTGGAAAGAACTAATAAGACAAGAAAAACAACAACAAAAGAAAAACCGGCAAAAAAGACAAGAAAACCAGGATGGGGGGAGAGTTGTTTTAATGAAACATAGATGGCGCCAGCCGGGCTTGAACGGTAAAAATTGATGTGCCTGAATCCTAAGGCAAAGATCCAATGAGTATACCCAGCGAAAAGTGTGAGAAGTAAAGCTAGTCATCTCATACATCCGACTTTAGGACAATAACATCAAGAAAGACCGGAAAACACGTGTGTGAAATGTTCCCATCACTAGAAAGGGATGCCAAGGTAAGCATTATCCTCTAGAATATTGTACAAGTTAGTTGATTAGGGTGCTGTGAACAGTTACATTCTGTTTAGTAATCACTAAATATGAAAATCTGTTATTCTTACGACAAACATTCAAGTAATTAATGTAAAATGTTTACATTTCAATGGTTTCCATGGCTGCACTTGTATAAGATGGATACCTGTCTAAAACGGAAAATAGTTCTAATTCCTTACATTCCATGTTACACGGGTTTCACTGTACAAATTTCTATTTTTTTTAAGTAATCCGATATTGCTTTCTGTACAGTAACACTGTGACACTCAGTAAGAGCACCTATACTGTTCATTAACTAAAATAATTCAGTCACCTTGGAGAAGTGCAAAATATTGAATATCCTGAATATTTTGCAATGATTGATAATATGTTTTATCCTGACGTGGTTTCAGTATTCACCTCCTCTGTTTCATCATACTCATTGCCATTGTGTTTTTCTTCAACTTGATGTGTCTCAATTTTGTCAAGATCATCATTACAAGGCTCAGTTGCAATGTTGATGTCGATGTTAACATAATCATTTGCACTGACAGTTACAAAACTAGCTCTGTTTAGTGCTGCCTGCAGATTATCAGTGCTTTCACCTCATACGTCTAATAAGCCCTCCAAAGGAAATTTTGCTTTCTTGAAACATGACTTAATCAAATTGATAACAAGGAACGGTACACCAATTAAGTAGTAAATAGTAACACTGTACTAGTGGTCCGATTTATTGGCGTAGAAAGTAGACACATTAGCGTTTCCAAGCTTTCGCGCATCAACCTGATGGCTTTTTCAAGGAAGTTAGTCTAACTTCCTATAAGTAACACTGTACTAGTGGTCCGATTTATTGGCGTAGAAAGTAGACACATTAGCGTTTCCAAGCTTTCGCGCATCAACCTGATGGCTTTTTCAAGGAAGTTAGTCTTGGAAACGCTAATGTGTCTACTTTCTATGCCAATAAATCGGACCACTAGTACAGTGTTACTATTTATGACTTAATCATTTCGGATGACAACGAACATGATACCTTTGCAAGACATCCAATACCATGAAGAACAAATATGGAACTCATTAGTTTGTTAGAAGAAGATGTGAATTCCATACTTGCAAGAAGTGGCTGCATAACAAGTTTATCAGATAATGAATTTTGGTGCGTTGAATTATCCCTTGATCCATTGGCTAACAAATGCTGGTTGTGTTTTTTAGAAACCATGCCAGTTTTACATTTTTGTTAAGTCAAGATGAGAATGGCATGTTGCATTATTCAAAAACAAAAGAACAAGTCTGTTTTGCGTTTTCATCTTTGAATTAAAACTTGTTAGCCACTCAGCCATAATATAAGCTGTCATCCAAGCTTTCTTTTTCAATTGCCACTCAACAAGAAGCTTTTTTAAATCCAAGTTATTAAAGCACTATGGTTTAGTGGCTTTGCTAATCACTAATGGTTTTTTCATATCCCTAGACATTAATGCACGAAGAGAAACTGTATGCCATTCCTTAGAACTTTTCCCTCCAGTGTAGGTTTTGCCTTTCAAACCCAGTTTTATTTCGCAGTGCCCAAAAACATGTACCTGTTTCATCACCATTAGCAGTGTTTCCAGGTCCATAACCTTCAGTGAGTGTTGGTAATTTTTGTATCCAATCTGAAACAGTTTTTTTGTTGATGTCTGCTGCTTCACCACAAATTCTCCTGAATGGAAAGTTGTGCCTCTTTTGAAAACTGAAAACTCTCTAACCATCCATTAGAAGCATGGGATATTTCCCTAAGTTTTTTGGGTGCATCTCTTGCTCGTATTTGCAGCATAGGGTCTTAAGTTAGCAAAGTTCTCTTCCTTGCATTAACGAACTCCTCCCATACAATCTGATTGAACCCTCCATTTCCAGTTTTTCTCTTTGCTGAGCTGTTACCTTTATGCCACTGCTCTGTTATAACATCTTTTCACTTTAAAATGTCATGAACTTGTGTTTTTTCTGCATTGAATATCTCTGCCAAATGCTTGACACTCACACTTTTGTTTTTCATGCGTTTCAGTAACTTTTGCATCCAAATCGAGAATGTACTTCTTTGGCACCTTGGCAAGAGGCAAATGAATGAATGTAATTCACAACTAGCAAAGGTTGTGCATAATCATATCAATGAATAAATATTATAGAATCAAATAGGAGCATCTCATTGAGATCTGCTGGGAACAGCTAGTTCCAGCAAAGGGAGTAATGCTGGTCACATGGTCTAAGTCTAAGTCATGCCACACACTTAATGCAAAGTCGAACAGTGGAAGTGTTGCAGTGTGTTTAAGCTAAAGCATGCTATCCTTGCACTGGAAAGCAAATAAAAAGCCCAAGTCTTTAAGGATTGTTACACAAATCATTTTCCAGTTGAAACTGAGACATATTGTTGCAGTGGTCTAAGCGATGGCCTCTGATCGTTCGTCTGAATGGGGTCCGAGTTCAAATCCTGGTGAGGCATGGATGTTGTGTTTGTCTTACGGCACTGGCTCTCTCCCTTCCCTAGAACCAGTGACCCTAAATTAGGGACGGGAGACTGCTTATAGCCCATTGAGTTGCTCACGGTGGTCGTTAAACCTCCAATAAAAAACAACAACAACATATTGTTGTTACTTTTAAAGTGTTGCTCATCCTCAATAATGCTCATGGACAGCACAAACACTTAAATAACATCAACCCTTACAGATATGTGTGTTGTTGTTGCTTCCAAACACAACTTCTCTTGTCCAGTTACTAGAGCACAGCATCATATTGACTTTTAAATTATGTATATTACCTAAGTAGAACCCTGCCCAATACCCTTATTAAAGACACTGGTGATTTTGATAACCCAGAGAGCAAGCCTACAATTGCCGCCCCAGTGGCGCAGTGGTCTAAGCAATGGCCTCTGATCATTCGTCCAAATGGGGTCTGGGTTTAAATCCCAGTGAAGCATGGATGTTGTGTTTGTCTTACGGCACTGGCTCTCTCCCTTTCCCGGAACCAATGGCCCTAAATTAGGGATGGGCGACTGCTTATAGCCCATTGAGTTGCTCACGGTAGTCATTAAACCTCCAATAAAAAAAGCGTTCAATTTCATAGTGGTGGGAATGCTATAATATTGAGAGTGCTATCAGCAATATTCAGGCATCATGGGTAGAAGGCGACATCAACATTGGTAGTTAATTTTAGGGCAAGGATTTACATTTCATTATTTTCCCAATTTCATTTTAAAATGCTAAGACTAATTAGAAAATTTACATTGTAGATTAATAAATTCATTGTTATCTTTGCACTTAGAATTATGGTGTCATTGGCATATGTACAGTGTTAGAGGACCTTTTACTCTTGATTCTAAATTTATGACAATTCAAGCTTCTATGTTATGACAATTCAAGCTTCTTCTTCAGGGGGCGTAGATGCATATCTTAGTTTTGTCAATATCTCTACTTCTAAAAGTACGATTTGAAAAATTCCTTCTTTGTTGGATAGTGTTTCTGATGCGAAATGTTTTTCCTATAAATTCAAAATTTTCAAGTAAATCATAGACTTTCCGCTAGGGGGCACAAAGGTAAATTGCATTTTCTGCGTTATTTCTGCTCCTAAAGATCTGATTTGAAAAATGCTTCCTGTATCGCATACAAGACCTGATGGGAAATATTTTTCATATAATTTCTAATGTTTGGTAAAGAATGGTTTAGCCACCAGGGGTCATAAGTGTTAATTTCTGCTTCTGAAGTATTTGTTGCGCAATCTGGGCTCCTGAAAACTCGACTAATTTTTTTTTCTTCGACTGATGCCGCTTATATGGATACACCTTTTGAGAATACTTTCTTCCTAAAATAATGCATGGTTTTCCCACCAGGGGACGTAAAGTCACATCTTATTTTTGTCGATATCTCTGTTTCTAAGAGTTCGCAAGCTCATGATTCCGTTTACAGCAATATCTGAGGGATTAAAAACCCGATTTAAAATCTTCTTTCTTTCGTAAAATCTATTGTTTTCCATACCGGTTCCATTGACTTTGAATAGCTTTGATAAATTTAATTTGCGTCAGAACGGATTCAAAAGACGTGCTTATTACACCCGAAAATTCTGTGTCATCTTTCTTGTTGTTGTTGACTCTCCAAATTTTCGAGTTCTTATCATTGTCTGTGTTTTGAAAAGAACAGTTAAAATAATTTAGCCTTCGATTTAGTAGTAGAAGAAAGAATTCATGCTTCCCACACTTGTCATTGTTTAAGGTGAATACTTAACTGGCCTGCTGTTATATAAATTATTTTCATGCTACTTCCAGCCAAAAGAAAACATCTGTGTTGAAACCTCCCCCCCCCCCCCCCATGCGATGAGGAGTTCTTGTAGAAATTGTCTTGATGATCAGTAGTGTTTGCTGATTCATTTTCCCTTTGGATTAGGGTAATCAAGTTCTTTCTGAGCCCTAACCCCCCTAAACCAGCTTAAACCAAAAGGGCTAATATTTAGGCTGAAAAAACAAGGAAATTGGAGAAAGTCACACTATGAGAGCGGTAAATATTTGTGCAGTTAAAATTCAGTATACACGATTAAACTTATAAAAAGGAGAAAAACCCTTTACAAGTTAGGTAAACTTTACTAAAAGTTAAAATATTTACAGATAAAACCAGTTAGATCATTTGGAATCAATATGCCCCATCCTCAGACTACATTAGTATGTGATAATGTACTATATATATACATTGTCTATGAACTTCTATGATGTAAGTCGGGTTTGAAGAGTGCTCACCACACACTCTAGCGGAAATCATGTTACAGGAAGAAATTGGTCAACTTTACACAATTGAATCAACATGATAAGCACAGGTAAGTTATGATGTAAGCTTTAAAAAATTACAGGGTTTTTCCATCTGATGTGTATAGTCTCCTGGAAATAACAGTTTCCACGACTGTGGTATTACACTAGGTAATGAATCATTGCAACAGACTTGTAACTGGGAGTAGATATACAAGCTTGCTGTGAAAAGAAGAGTAGACATTTCTGATGGAGTGAAAAGGATACTGGCCTCTTTCCAGGCAGGATAATTGGTCCAAATGTGTGCAAGTTGAGCTAGGGCAGAGTTCATAGCCCTGGTCTTCACGCTATACATGTATTCTGAAAGGTGAAGCTGTAAAGACTGTTCTGTGGAGCCAATATACAGTTTTTGTGATGAACTACTGTCCGCTGGTTTCATGGGAATGCTGTAAATTCCAAATCTTTTACCGGGATCTATTGGGTCTCAGTCTTTCTTAATAATTGATAAGATACACAGTCGAGTCACATTATTGTGACCACTTCCTACTTTTGACGTCAACAGCGCCATAGCCAATGAAAGAAGACACATGTCGTGAGCTGGCTTGAAAGGTATATAAGGTGTGCTGTAGGCAATCTGAAAACATATCACTCGTTGCTGTCATGGATAAATGGAGCAATTTATCAGATTTGCAAAAAGGGATTATTATCGGCTTTTGAGCCAAAGGGGGCAGTATTTCGGAAACAGCGCAGTTTGCTTGCTGCTCTGGTTAAAGTGTATCGTAATTGGAGAAATGACACCATTGCGAATAAGCGATGTGAAAACTGCAGAGCACTATGTGCTATTAATGTGAGAGGTGAACGTTGGCTTCGAAGGTGCGTGAGAGCTGAACAACATGCTACAGTGAAGCAACTCTGGCCGAATGAACTAGGGGGCTACTGGAAGTGTGTTTAAAATGACAGTTCAGCAAACTTTCAGCGAACACTGCTGCATACGGGGCTCCAATTCAGACGGATGGTCACTGTACCTATGCTGAAGAAGGTGCATTGGCAGAAAAGGCTTACATTTGCATGGCAGTATCGGAATTGGACCTCCACTGATTGGCAAAGGATTGCCTTCTCTGATGAGTCATGTCTTCTGTTTTATCGAATGGATAAACATTGGTGTATAAGGCGAGAAACACTGGAGAACTAACAATCGCCAACCATTGCAGGAAGATCACAAGCTGGTGGGCGCAGCATTATGGTCTGAAAAATGCTTTCGTAGCATTCTCTGGGTCCACTCATACTTGTGGAAGGCACTATGGACCGAATTCCTTATGAATCCATCCTTGCAGACCACGTACACCCATACATGCTGATTATTTTCCCTGGGGCGGATGGGATCTTCCAGCATGACAATGTGATGTGTCTCACAGCTACAAATGTATGAGAGTGGTTGGAAGAGCATGATGATGACTTCAAAGTACTTCCCTGGCCCCCTAATTCCCCAGACTTAAACCCAATTGCCATCTGTGGTACCACCTCGATTATGTTGTTCACTCTATGGATCCTCCACCATGCCCTCTCCAGCAGCTGTCAGATGCACTGCAGTCAGCATGGCTGCACATACCTGTGAACACCTTCCAGCACCATTGAGTCACTTCCAGCCTGTCTAGCTGCTGTTCGCGCTGCACACAGCGGTTACTCTGGATATTAGCTAGTGGTCACAATAAAGACTCGACCGTGTATTTGATGTCTGAATTCCAAATGCCAAGTTGAATCGACTACAAACATTCCTGAAAATTGACAAGGTGGCAGGGTAATAGTTGACAGACCCTTCAAACCTGGGATTCTTCCTCTCATGTTGAAGAGTTGAGATAGTGGTATTGAGCTGGTTTCTTAAGATGTGATCCACAACATTATCATCATACCCATGTGTTTTTGTAATACCTTTGGTTTTCAAGATCTGCAAATGGTCACCCAGCAGAGCAACAAAGTGATTACCGGTTAATCACGTGTTTATGAGGACCAGAAGACCCTAGCCGTGCCATGCAAAGACACCCCACACATGTATGGAACCACTGCCAGCCTGCACACTGCCTTGTTGACAGCTTGGACCCATGGCCCCATGGGGTCTACACGGACCCTACCATCAGCTCGTAACAACTGGTAGCGTGACCCATCGGACCACACCACGTGTTGCCAGTTTTCCAGAGTCCAATTACCATGTTCACGAGCCCAGGAGAGGTGCTGTGTCTGATGTCGTGGTCTTAACAAAGGCACTCTGGTGGGTCTTCTGCTCTCATACCCAATGGACGCTAAATTACGCTGCACTGACCTGATGGATATTTCCCTTGTACCTCCTGCATTGAATGTGGGTGTTATTTGAGCCAGTGTCACTTGTCTGTTAGCATGGACAATCCTGGTCAGATGCCGCTGGTTATGATAATTCAACACCCGTGGTTATCCACTGTGCTGTCCACAGTGGGTGGTAATGCCTTCCATGAGGTATTCATGATACACACGACACCGTGGATCAAGGAATGTTGAATGTTTGCACGACTTCGAAAATTGAATGTCCCATCCATCTGGCTCCCACTACCATGCCTCGTTCAAACTCTGATAATTCACGTCAGCTTGCCGTAATTGTACTGGTGATTGTTCAACCTGACTTGCGAGATTATGCCTCGCAACTGATAAAATTTGTGGTGTGTATTGAAGCCTTTATACAATGGTAGTGCCAGTTAAAAATTTGCATACTACTATCCCATGGCTTTTGGCACTTCAATGTATTAGAGACAGAAAGAGTGCGTGCCTTTACACTCACAGAGGTCTTCTAATAATGGGTCATGAAAATTTTTAATTGGTTGTGGAATTGCATTTCCAAAATTTGGTAGACACTCTGTTATATACAGTACAGCCCACAGACACCTTGTTATATACAGTGCAGCCCACAGGGGACAGGGATGGCATGCTCCTTGATGCTGGTTAGGCAGGATTTTTGCAGCTTTTTCCTCTTCAGCATTAAAAAAAGAATTTTTTTTTGTCCACTTTTCCCTTGTGCATGAATTTTCTCTCTCTCTCTCTCACCTCCAGTAGAACTGAATTATATTTGTTTCTTTTTGCTGTCACTGCAAATGTTCTTTTTCTAAAGCCGTTTTCTCTTCTCTTCAGTTTTGCTGTTTACAAAAGCAATATGCTCTTGTCCTTGTTAATCACAAAAAAGCTTTTTATTATGTCACCTGCGCATTTAAGTTTATTTGTCTATTGTGGCTGTAGGTCATTCATACTCCTATTTCCTGGTGGCATCTTTTTGACATTACTTTCTAAAGCATCTTTTCTGGATTTTAGTATCTTTTCCATTATACACAGTGAGATCATATTAAAGCATGCATTATTTCTTTGAATTTTCAAACCACCCACACCAAGACGTGGTGGGGAATTTGAGCTTTGCCTTTTGTGAAAAGCAAGGGGACAACTTTTTTGAGGACTGCTTAAAAGGTGAAATGCAGTTTTGTAACTGTATTTTATACTGAAATTCTAGTGTAACTGTAATTTTATCATTCCATTTTAAAGAATGCTTTTAATGTTCCCTTGAAGAATGTATAAGACCAAGTAGCAAATAACTATTGAAGGACTAGCATGGCAGATGATGAATTGTGGTAGTTTCAGTGACACACAATATGTGTGTACAGCTCTTTTGAACTAAGAAGAATGTACTGAACATGCTGCAGTGATTAATTGATTGTGAGATATTAACATGTAGTTTTGAAATCCACATTCTATTTTTTAAGGAGAAAATAATGTAAACCACAGTATCATACTTTTAGACTTCCATCAACCTTTGTGTTTTTGTTGATGTGGAGGACCTATGGTTAGGGAACTAAATAATAATATCATATAAAGAGATATTTTTTATTTTTTGTCCAAAATTTATTGTGAAATTTTATTCAGAGCGAAACCACTAACAACACACATGGATAAACCCAGGCATCCAAAGAAACAAGCAGGAGAAAACATTTTTTCGACAAAGATAAAATCCAACATGTTACATTGGCATTAACTTCTATCGGTCACTAAAAAGAGTAACATTGAATTTTTGGCAACTATGAAATATTTGCCAGTAGCATGAAAAGGTTTGTTCCTATCATTAGAAGTGGCATTTATTGGCTGTGGTACTCTAAAATGATATTTGCCTACCATTAAATGAAAGTGAACCTTCCCCTACCATGAATTGATTCAGTAAACAGTGAGGGTGCACACAACAATTAAATGCCTAGATTAATGCAATAAGATTACAATGAAACATCAAAATTAATGTATTTTTTATATGAAAAGCAACTCTTCATTTTACTCAATTATAGAATTTATTGATTTTTTCTGTTGTGTGTGTGTACTGTAAGTTAAAAAGGTATTGATAACTTGTTATGATATAAGAGTAATTTCAGAAAGGGATTATGTATCAGAGTGCCATTTTTATTGTTTTTTATTTTGAGTAATGAAAGAAATGTGCATAGAAAATATGACAGCATTGAACATACTGAACTGTGCTTTATGAGTTGCAAAAAACTTTGGTTTATAAAATGCTGAACACAGTTTTATACTGAAAATTCACATGCTTTTCAGAAAATGTGTCTGTGCAATTCTTGTTGTTCTTATTACATGTCTGTTTTTAAAATCCTGAGTCAGCAAGTGCAGTTGTTGTTTTTTTGTTGTTTTTTTTTTTTGCAGGGAAATTGTTTTTAAATAAACCCTTGATTTCCATCATGGAACAGCTTGGAGTTCACGCTAGTTCATTCTTAAACTTGCAAATGGACATGATTCTGGACTTGATCAGTTCATTACTAGATGACAACAAAGCGACACTGACTCTATATGATCACATCAATCTGAACATTCCTTTCGTAAAGTTGCAAAAACTAGGCTTTTCATTCACAAGTGACCCATTTTTTCGGTCTCTGCTTCTTGGATTGTACAAACAATCAATTGGTAAGCATATCTCCCATTTTCTATTGAATGCTTTTGTAGTGGTCTTGTTTAGTTTATTTATTAATTCTTAGTAGTATGCCTCAGATTTATGCTGGAAATGTTGATTATGAAGTCATACATAGGAAATTAAGGAGAAATATTCTTCATTGAGTAAAAGGAAAGCACAGTAATAATTTATAGATTTATATCCATAAAATGGGAATAACCCAGTTTCAATGCATAAACCAGTTCAGTGTAATTTAACCAATTTTAATCTATAGATTAAAATATTACATTACATTTACCTCTTCATTATATTTTACCTCTCCTGGCCTTGTGGTTTTACTGTATCCTATATTTTAAATGCATTGATTGAAATGTGGGTAAAATGTATGTTTTTTGGTTGAAATTATTTTTAGTTACCATATTTATTAAATGGAAGTTGCAGAGAGAGAGAGAGAGAGAGAGAGAGAGAGAGAGAGAGAGAGAGAGAGAGAGAGAGAGAGAGAGAGTTCATAACTTTTTCCTTTTTTTTTTTTGTGGGTTCAGTGTAATTTAACCAATTTTAATCTATAGATTTAAGGTTGATTGTACAAATTTTTGTTTCTGCAGTGAAGAAAAAGAGTTGCATGTGCTCATAACTGGTGACTGAGTCTAAATGATTTATGTTAAATTTGTGTGATCTAAAATTATTCATAAATTCAATTTATATGAGGAATAAACTCAACTGTGATGACATGGATTGTTTGTAATAAAGTTTGGTGTGTAGTAACACTATGTGTCAATGTATACCTATTCACATATATAATTATTTGGCGCATTATTATTTGTATTAACTGCTAATATGTATAGGGTGGCCTTACAGTATATCATTATATGTATAAACTATCAGAAACATTGACAAGTTGATTTACCTAATTTCCCATGGTTTGCTGTCAGGTTGTTTTCTTGTTTCCAATAAGTTGTTGAAAAGGGTCGTCCTTCATTGGCACTGCTCCACTGCTGTCCTCTGTGGCAATTAAAAATTTGAAAGATCTATGTTATCTGTACATAGATCTTTTTATACACCAAAGAGGCAAAACATTATGATCAGCGCATCTTTATGCAGATCGTCCGCCTTTTTTGTTATCTTATCTTTTGAGTCATTCTCGACATCAATACAAAACTGAAGACAATTTTTTTTGGGAGGGGCATGTAATTTTCTATCTGGGAGACCGTATTTCACATTTAAAAACTTTTGAAAACAGAAGCTAAACAAAATAAATTTTTCCCTTAATCATAATTTTTTCTCACTATGTTGCTTCTGTTTGATATTGTTGTTAAATATCATTTTAATGCATAAATGTTTGCATTTCAACCTGAAGCTATAGGCAACAATTTGCAAAAAGAATGATCTTCAGGAATTTAAGAAATCAAAATAAAAAGAAATCGGATTCGAGGAATTCAGTCTTCTCCGTTATCATTTTGGTCGGCACAAGATCTATGCATAACTAAACAGAAATTTTTTGGGAATTGGTGTGGTGATGAGGGTGGGAGTTGGAGGAGGACAGAATTCCATCTTTTGGAAATGGAAGATAGACAAAGTGAAGGTTTCTTCCATAATAGCAATTTTTTCTAGTGATGTTTCTTCTGCCCAGTATTGTTGACAAATATTATTTTATTCCATAAATACACTCATCATAAAAAAAATAGATGCACCCAGAAAGACGTGTTGTATTGCATTGCTATTCAGGAGGAAGGTAAAGGTTACCAGGAACAATAAACGATTAAACATTTAGACTGATATGGGCAATATTTATTGAGCTGCACGCCAGTAAATAGTGTCTCCCAGTATGGCATCAGGCTGCCATGTTTGCTCATGCAGCATGCCAGACATCTCGGCATGGAGTTCTACAGGTTCCTAATGGTGTCCTAAGATGAGCCATGCCATGCAGCTTGAATCTTCTCACGCAGTTCCTGCAGATTGTGCAGTAGGGGTGGAGTGTGGATAGCATGTCCAATAGCATCCCACACATTTTCAATCGGCCATAGGTTTGGCGATGCTGCTGGCCATCGCAGAGTGTCAGTGCCTTGAAAGCAAGCTCTCGAGACGGCAACAGTATATGGACGAGCGTTGTCCTGTTGGAAAATCACACCGGAGTGAGAGATTAGAAAAGGTAGGGCCACTGATTTCAAGACCTCATTAACGTAACGTAACGTGCTGTCAAAGTGCCTATAATGAACACCAAAGGGGATCTGGCATCGTAGGCAATTGCACCCCACACCATGACACCAGGCCTTCTGGACGTGTGACACTCTACAAAAAACCATTCATCTTGGTGCTGACCACATTGTCTTCACACTTGGATTTGTTGGTGGTCTCCTCCAAGACAAAAGTGAGACTTGTCACTGAAGATCACCCGCTGCGATTCTGAGTGGCTCCACGACAGTCTGGCACAACACCATTGCAGTCTTTGGTGACGATGCAATGGTGTTATGGGCAGTTGTCATAACGGTATGCGTTCATGCATCGTGCAGCCGTCTGTCAGTGGTGCTGGTGCTAATCGGACGATGCATGGAGGGCACCACTGCTCGCTGAATATCAGCAGTCAGGGCTGTTAGGTCACTCTGCGCATGTCGGAGAACCCGTCGGTCCTCTTTATCCATGGTTCGTCTAAATCTTCCAGACCCTTCCTGTCGCTGCTGCATGCTTTGTTCTATCCACTGCCACCAACAGCATGCTATGGTGATATCCGCAGTGATAAGACCATCACGCTTCCTGGAGCCTGACGATGCAGCCACTCTTGAACTCCTCTAAATGCTCGAACTGCCTACGAACTTTTCTCCGAGGCATACTTCACTAGCAAATGATGCAACCAATACAACAGCATGAATCAGAATGGCAAGTGTGTCAACGGGACAACCTTATATAGCCAGTCAGGCACAATGCTATGATCCCTCCTTGCTTGCATCACATGCGCGGCCAAGCGTGATGCTTGAATCATTTGCATGTCTCACGATATCAGACCTACCCACCAAGTTTCATTCCTGTCGGTTGCTTCTTTCTTGGTGCAACTATGTTTTTTATGATGAGTGTATTTGCATTGGAGTTCAAAAAATGGAGGGGGATTTCCGAAAATCTAAATGGCAAAGTTGGAAAATTTGTAAGAATTAATGCATGGTGTCCAAAAGTTCACATTCCCAAAGTTGCTCCATTTATCTAAAATAATGAAAGCATTGATATGATGCATTCATGGTGCTCAGGCTAAAAGTTCTTTCAGCATGATAGATGAAACCATTGTCATCAGAGGGCATAAAAAAAGAAAAACAGAAAGAAAAGCAACAATGAATAAATGAGGAGAAAGATATCAGCAGAAAGAAAACTTAAGCAATGGATGATGTGCAGCTTCAGAGTCAACACAAGGCAAACAGAAGGTAGTCTGCATTATGTTCACCCTTTCTTGCCATGTGTTTTGATTTTTCACCCAGTTAAAAAGTTCAGCTTTTGTTTGTTTGTTTGTTTGTCTGTCTCACGTGTGGGATGATCATGGCTCATTGATGCTAAAGGTAGGCTATCTGTGTGGTACAATCCAACAAAAGGGATACTGTGGTGCAACTCGCTGGTAATTAGAATGCTGGTGATGGGAGAATATGTCACAACACACAATAAATCAAACCTTGCCGAAAATAGGGCTGTATGGTTGCAGGCTGCTCCGAGGTGCCCATGCTAACCGCGGTTCAGTGTCAGAAGTGCCTACAATGGGCACGTGAGCATCAAAACTGGACTCTGAGAGGCCTGCAACTATGAAGCCACTTGGAAGAAGGTCATCAGGTCCAGTGAATCTCATTTCCTGTTGCGCTGTTATGTGTGCATCATTACCTGGGAAAGTATTGGCAGCAGATGCACTCTGGGACAAAAACAAGCCAGTGGAGGAAGTGTAATGTTTTGTGCAATGTTCTACTGAGAAACCCGGGTTCCAGTCATTCATGTGCAGGAAACTATGACATCTGCCAGCCATTGAATATCATTGCAGACCAGGTACATCCTTTCATGGTAATGGTATTCAACTCTAGCAGTGACTTCTTTCAGCAGGATAATGCACCATGCCACACTGCTGAGATGGTTTGAGAATGACTTGTGGAACATGAAAAAGACTTCCAGGTATTCCCATCACCCCCAAATTCCCCAGACGTCGATCCGATCAAACATCTGTGGTTTGTGGTGGAACAGCAAATTCAATCTGTGGTGGTTCAATCATGTAACTTACAAGAGTTAAAGGATCTGCTGGTAATGCAGGGTTCCCATGCTACCTGGAGAATTGGGAAATCAGGGAATTGTCAGGGGGAAAAATATTGGCTCAAAAAGTCAGGAAAAACATGAATTTTCGTAAAAAAATCAGGGAATTTTGAAATTTTATTTCATAAGTCAGAGAATTTGGGGAGTTTCTAAAATAAAATACTTTTTCCTCTGTGTTTGATCTTTCTCCGTATTTAACATTTCATTTAGTTCACTCCCAAGGACCGAACTGTAGGTTAAAGAGGAAGAGGGGGTGGTGTGTGAAACTAACGTACTAACGTATTCGGCAGAGTTCTCCATCATTGAGCACTGGAAAAGGAATTCATTGCAGTCACGTGGGGAGGAAACCCCTACGTTGGCTACTAGGAAATGAAAAGGGTGCGTAGTGTTGGAGTGAGAGTGGAGCCTATGGAGGGGTTACGATGGAGTGACCAAAGCACTTCCTGCCCCCTTCATGCCTTTGTTTGACTGCCAGACTGGGGATAAAAATGGTGTAAACTAACTTTTTCTATTGTTCATGAAACTGGCTGAAATTTTTACATACACCATAATTGGTTAACAGAAGCTGACCTCTAAAATTTCGCGTGAATCGGTAAAGAACTTTTGAAATTATCCTTTAAAATTTTTAATGGGATAAATTTTTAATGTAGCTCTCTTACTGAGGGTTTCTGGTGAGCTTTGCCGTGCCTCAGTGCATTTTAGGCTGGGAGAGCTTACTGGTGAAGGGTCACTAAATGGGCTTTGAGCGGTCGCAATGACTGCTTGTGCCAACAGGAGCCAACTGAATTATTGCCTTCTTTAATGTTCCGAGATTCTTTTCGAAGTAAATGTTCATGTATTGTTGAATATTTTGCAGAATGCTTTTCATTCTTTTTTTTACTGCTATTTTAGATAGAAGATGAAGTGTTCGTATTCTATTTTTTCCCCCCTCTTTTCTCTGCAAGTAAAGATTTTGCTTCAATGTTTGACTTTTAAGTTTGCGTGCTAAATATTTCAATGACTACATCTATTCCTTTTCAAATTTTTTTTTATTTTGATATTTATTATAACCGCATAATAAAGTTATGAATTCACTCTCCGCAAAAAACGTGCTGCAGGATGACAAGCTTAAATTTTTTTTTTTTAAGCTTTTATCCGATTCGCTTGAAATTTAAGGGGCTCATTCCTGTTAGTGATTTATGGAGTTGATAAAAGGTTCAGTCAGTTCTGCAAAAAATCCGCAAAAACATATTTTCAACTTTTTTTATTGCAGTCTCAGAACCCCATGTCGGATACTCCGTTATCAAACTAAAGCCTCTGGCCAATGCGAAAAAGAGGGACTCCTGCTGGTGCACATGCTTTTATCGCGATCAGAGAGTTTCTGACAACCCCCCACGTCACCCCCAAACAGCCGGCCACGTGGTGCATGCCCGCCGGTATTTGCTCTCGTGCTTGCACCTTGCATAGAGTTTTCGATGGCGTTTGTGACAAAGTAAAGTAATCGGCGAATTGAGAGGTCTGCAAGGTTTCTGACTGGTGCAAATTATGACTTCCAAGAAAACTCTCTTTAATGTGGATTGGCTTGAAGAAAAACTTAACCCACAGTGGTCAGAATGGCTGTTACCTGTTCAGGATGACCCATAGAAAGCAAGATGTAAAGTTTGTTTAAGAAGTTTCAACTTGAGCAATATGGGCCGCCAAGTGATTTTGAGCCATGAACGAAGTGCTAAACACATAAAAGCTTTAAGCCTGGTTTCTGCTTCTCATGCTGTGACAATTTTTTTTACATTGGATACTGCACCACTTCAAAGGGATTGTTCAGAAAAACAAAGTGGAACTTTAGGCAGTATGGCTGCTGCTCCTGATTTGATACCGTCCATGCCATATTCAGCAGATTTTGTAGCAAAGCAGAGTGGATCTCCTACTAATATTTCAATGTTGAACATCACTAGTTTTATGACAAAAGTGTGCATTTTAAGAGCAGAAGTAATTTGGGCCATGAAGCTTGTAATGTCAAATTCTTCATACAACTCTTTTAAAGATGCTAGCGATGTATTCCAGCATATGTTTATGGACAGTGATATAGCAAAAAAGGTCAGTCTTGGTGCAACAAAAATGTCATATATAATTTGTTTTGGGCTTGCGCCATATTTTTCTAAATGCTTATTATCAGAGATATCAAGTACTGAATTTATCATATGCTTTGATGAAGCCCTTAATAAAGTAGCTCAGAAAGGGCAGATGGATTTGATTGTTAGATTTTGGTCTAAGTCATTGAACCAGGTATTTACACGTTATTTGAATTCAGTATTTCTTGGCCATGCAAGAGCATCTGATCTCATTGAAAAGTTCCGTGAAGGAGTTTCAGAACTAGATTTAAATAAACTGTTGTACATTTCAATGGATGGGCCCTATGTTAATCATAAATTTCTGCGAGTTATAAGGGAAGATTTGTTGGCAGAAAATGGATGTGATCTACTTGATCTGGGTTCATGTGAACTGCATGTGGTTCATGTGGAGCCTTTCGGAGAGGCCATGATGCTACTGACTGGAATTTGAATTATATCTTCACAGCTTTCTATCAGTTGTTCAAAAACAGCCCTGCATGGCGCGTTGATTATGTATCGATAACAGGATGTGAAATTTTCCCTCGTAAGTTCTGCCAAGTCAGGTGGGTCAAAAATGTTGCTGTGGCAGAGCGGGCCATTCAGATTTTTATCAACATAAAAAAGTACGCTGAAGAGACAAATACCTTGCCAAAAACTTCAACATGTGCGCATGTTGCAGTAGCATGTAAAGATAACCTAATCCTTTCAAAGTTTGCATTTTTTTCATCAGTAGCTAATATTTTGGAACCATTTTTGAAAAAATTCCAAACAGCTGATCCTGTGATTCTATTTCTGTATGACAGTGTATGTGATCTTGTCCGGCAGTTGATGTCTAGATTTATAAGGAAAGAGGTGATGGAAGAATGTGCAATTCCAGAAAAATTGTTTAAGCTTGACGTAAGTGATAAGGTTAACCACTGTAAACTGCAAAATGTAGACATTGGTATTGCTGCTCATGGATATTTGATGAAAAGTAAAACTTCAGAGATTCAGAAAAAGGAATTCAGAGCAGAATGCATGAAATTTTTAGTGGCAACCACACAGAAAATAGTAGAACGAGGTCCCACAAACTTTTCTGCAATCAAAGCAGTTTCAAGTCTGAATCCTAAGCTCATAAAGTCAAATTCAATAATTTGTGAAAAAAGAATGCATTTGCTGTTGCATATATTGCATGAAAAAAACAGAATACTTTCTGTTTCAGCAGATCGAGCAAAACAGCAATTTCAACAGTTGTGTAGCAGAGCAAAAACTGAACTGAAGGATGTGTTTTCTGCATTCTCAGAAAGTAACCGCCTGGAGGCATTCTATTCTTCTTTACTTCAGATAAAGAACATTTCAAGGAACTGTGGGTGGTTGTTAAATTGGTTCTTACTTTATCGCATGGAAATGCACCTGTTGAAAGTGGTTTTTCAATTAATAAAGACATGTTGGTTGAGAATCTTCATGAAAAGTCACTTATTTTATTGCATACAGTATATGATGCCATAAAGTCACATAACGGAGTAGTTTTTGTGCTCATAACTGCAGAATTACTGCAGTATGTGAGGATGTCTCGATCAAGATATCAGCAGGCATTAGCAGTTCAAAGAGAAAAGAAAAATAAAGAGATACAACTCGTGAAAAAAAATCGCAAGGTGTCTGATCAGATAAGTATTTTAGTGCAAAAGAAAAGAAATTTGTCTTATGAGGTTCTTTTGGAGACAGAAAAAAATTGACCAGCAAATTCAGGAATTGTCAAAATTGATGTAACTGTGCATAAAACTAACTAGATTTCAGTGATTTCTTCTAGTATTCAGTGTAAAATTTATTGCAAGGAAGCAGTGACTTATTTTTGTTTCACTTTACATGTGTAGTTATAATGTGTTTACAAAAAAAAAAAAATCTGCCCAGATTTTTTGTTAGCCAGTTAGATCTCAATGATTTTAGAGTTGCCTTTGAACCTCAGTCAGTTATTTTCATATGAGAAAAAAAACCCCTCTGGGTACAGATAACTTAAAAACAGTAGTATTTCATCATTAGGTGTGTTAATTATTCAGCAGGATAAGCCAAGACCATGCTGGTATGTGCAGACAATTTCTTTTTCCTTGCTGTTCACCAATTTGTATTCCATATTTTTAAAATAAGAATGTAAACTTCTAAAACAAATTACATGACCAGTAACTTGGGATAGGTATAATTGTAAGTATGTGCAGCATGTAATATGTTTTAGAATCTATTATGAGTATCACTGTCTTGCATGTCAAAACACTGCATTACAAGAGTTAAAGCTAGTTCAATATCCTGTTATGGAATTGCTTATTCACAAGTTTCTGCTCAGCTAACTAAAACAGTATTTTAATATCTTGCATGCAAATCTGGGGAAGTATCTAATTAGCCAGTATTTTTTTCTCATTATATGTTGTTAAGCATATGTTCAAAATGCCATTGCAAACACCTGGAATTTTACTCAAAACCACCTGGAAAACCTGGAAAAGTCAGGGAATTTGATTTCACTAACTGAGTGGGAACCCTGTAATGTGTTGGTACCAGGTACCACACGACATCTTTAGAAATCTTGCAGCACATCTATACGTCACTGGGTGAGAGCTGTTTGGGTGGCATGTGGAGGACCAAGATCATATTAGGCAGGTGGTAATAAAGTTTTAGCTTTTTGGTGTATATGTGTGAAGAACAGGTATACATAAGCATATACAGTAGTATGTTACTCTACACCAAACTTTATGATTCACATTGTTGTTCTATACATCTGATGAAAGTGCTTACACCAGACTTTGGCACAGCATTAAGTGAAACTGGTGACTAAAGTGTTTCTGTTTAACCAATGCATTAATAAATTCATACATTTTAAGCATAATTCAGATAAGTAAGTGCAGTGCCAAATTGCTGCTCTTGCACAGTTCTGCTTCAGAATTCAACTGAAGTAACATTTATGCCAATGTCACACAGAAATTGGTTTCTTTTTCATGCATTAACATGCATGCATTTAAGTTCACTTGAAAATATGTGCTTCATGCAGAATATGTGGAAAAGTTACAATATTATCCACATATAGGGTGGTTGCATTTTATGCAAATTTGAAATAGTGCAATGTAAAAAATATTGATATAGTCTTTCTTTATGTGCATATTTTATTCTTCCCAATACAAGAATTTTTCAGTTAAGCCCCATTATGTGGCTTCTGTTACTAACTTAAGTATTAAACTGTTTACTGTGAGTAGTCAGAAGAAATATGCAATCCAAAAAAGAATTTTATATGTGTAAAATATTGGAAATCTGAACCAAACTACACCGAATAAATTAAAAAAAATCATCTCTGATTGAAGAAAAAAATGACAGATGAAGAGAAAAACATATTACCTATCAAAAATGTATTTGAGTTTGAATATTGTATTGTTGTATTCAAGTATTAATTTATGTCTCATAAAAGCAAAATGTTGTTAGCAAGGTGGAGACCAATATGCTTCGGTGGTTTGGCCATGTTGAAAGAATGAGTGATGAGATGCTTACTAAGAAAATATTTTTAGCCCAAGTGGCAGGAAGAAAAGGCAGAGGAAGGCCAAGGAAGACATGGGTGGAGGACCAGATTCAGGTGTGTCTGCATGAGAAAAAGATTATGAGTATGAAGTATAGAAGATCTTGTGTACGGCGTGTAATGGATATCAGTGAAGCCCGAGTTGTATGTCAAGATTGCTGTAAATGGAAAAGTTTGATGCGACAACAGTAAGTAAAAATATCTGGTAGTTTGTATTTCTTTTTGGAGCTAACCTCTGAATCTCAGAGAACAGCTTAGTGATATGTATGTTAAAGCACAATAATAAAAATGAAATTCATGTGTAAGTTACCTAAATGTGAGAATACATTTAGGGAGTTTTCAGACTACCTATGCCATCTTTTCCAACCCAAGTTTTGGAAAGGAAATGTTTAGGTTGCTGCTAGATCCATGTGTTCCTGTAGATGCTGCCAAGAAGAAAGCAAACATGTCAATTGCTTTCTCCTTGGAAAGCAAACAAGTAGTTTTGGTCAAAAAAAGACCACTTGCTAAAATGGGAGGCAACCTTAGGAAACCAGTTTATGAAAAGTTAGAATTGCTTTCTAACTTTTCTCAAGAAAAACAATATGCTCTACAAAATTTTCAAAGATTATTCAAAAATTCCTATTTGTATACCACAAATACACAGTTTACTCAAGCTTCGTAAAGAAAGCCAACCTATCACAAAAACCTATAAGTATGTTAAAAATATTATTAATAGTTTTTTTTAATCTAAAAGCATGTTGAATTACAATTAATTACACAAATAGTCTCATAAGAATATGAGCATAACTCACCTTCTGGCCAATCTATTCATTTACCACATTTATCAAACGTTATTTTCTCCGACTGTCCTTCATAATACCATAAAATTTTCCTGCATTAGGAGCATCTATGCCAGAAATGTTTGCTAAAATTAAGACCCATAAACTGGAACATCTGTTAAGGCTTATAGTGTCCAAATGCAATTCTCCTTTAATCAACTTAGAAAGAAATTTATTTAAATATCTGCCTCCATTTTTCATGAATAATAAATCACTACACTCACTAAACACTAAGCTGTTCTCTGAGATTCAGAGGTTAGCTCCAAAAAGAAATACAAACTACCAGATATTTTTACTTACTGTTGTCGTATCAAACTTCTCCATTTACAGCGATCTTGACATACAACTCGTGCTTCACTGATATCCATTACACGCCGTACACAAGATCTTTTATACTTCATACTCATAATCTTTTTCTCATGCAGACACTCCTGAATCTGGTCCACCCATGTTTTTCTTGGCCTTCCTCTGCCTTTCCTTCCTGCCACTTGGGCTAAAAAGATTTTCTTAGTAAGCATCTCATCGCTCATTCTTTCAAATGGCCAAGCCACCGAAGCATATTGGTCTCCACCTTGCTAACAACATTTTGCTTCACATCACACAACTGCAACACATCTTCATTCCTCGCACAATCAAATCGTGTCTTGCCGCAAACCCTACGTAAGTAATGCATTTCTCCAGCACACAAACGACTCCTATGTTTCTTCTGCAGTACCCAGGTTTCACTGCCATACATCAGAGTAGGAACAATTACTGTTTCATACACAGCCATGCAGGACTCTCTAGAGAACCCATCATTCTTGTGAAAACCTCACAGAGCTGCTATGACTTTCAAAGAAGAATTCACTCTCCTACTGATTTCACCATACAATTTGTTCTCTCTGTCAAACATGCTTCCTAAATACACAAACTCACTCACCTGGTCAATCACAGTGCCATTTATACTTACATTACATTCAGTGCTACCCGTTCTTCTCTCAAACACCATAACTTTGGTTTTTCCCTTATTTGTACTCAGTTTGAATTTCATGCAAACTTCGTGCATCCGAGTCAACATACTCTGCAACTCACTTTTGCTCTCTGCCAACAGGACAGTGTCATCAGCATACAGCAATCTGCACACACGGATATCACCAAGACATAAACCAGTATTATCCATTTTGGCATCAAGCATGTATGCGTCCATAAATATATTAAACAGCCATGGTGACATTACACAACCTTGTCAAACTCCTGCACCAATAGAAAACCATTTTGATAAAACGCCATTCACTCGTACACAAGCTCTACTACCTGCATACATGGCTTTTACACTATTAAGTAGATTCCCAGTAACACCATATTCATTCAATACCTTCCACAAAAGTGTCCTATTCACTCTATCGTAAGCTTTCTCTAAATCTATGAAGGCAGTAAAAACTTTCTGCCCAACAGCCAGATACTTTTCAATCATCATGCGTAATGCAAAAATCTGGTTAGTGCAGCCCTTACCAGGCATAAAACCACTCTGAACATCCCACACTTTCAATGATTTAAGACCCCATACTTTTTCAATAACAACCTTACCAAACACTTTCCCTGGCACACTTAGTAGGCTAATACCACGATAGTTCTTGCATTCAGTCTGATCACCTTTTCTCTTATACAAGGGAACAATGATAGCACCCTTCCAATTCCGAGGGACCATTCCTAACTCCCAGCACAACTGGCAAATTTCAGTTAACCAGTCAGTTACAGAGTCACCACCATATTTCAACATCTCTGCAGTTATGCCATCAACTCCTGGAGCCCTTACCATTCTGAAGAGATTTTAGAGCTTTACACACTTCTTCTCTTGAGATCCCTCCTGTGCTTCCATCCTTCATTGTGACATCATTTGTGTTTGTCTCAGACTCATCTTTGCTCTCCTGATCTAATAACTCACAGAAGTATTCATCCAATCTTTCACTTAACTCATTGGGCTCCCATATCATTTCCCCGATCTCATTCTTCACACAACTTACAACTTTGTTTCTCCTATTTTTCCTGAGTCTCATGTACTTCCAGAAGGACTTCCTATCTTTCCAAAAAGCCAGTTCATGCCTTTCCACTTTCTCCTTCCTATCTTTTGCATTACTCTGGCGAACCAGCTTAGCAGCTTCACGCTTCTTACAGCGGTATTCATCCACAGAGACTCTACCTTGCAACATCCCCAAGATTAATAAATGTACCTTAAAAAATAGTCTTTTGCTTACAGAAAACCAACCAGTTAATAGGGACCTTTCCAACTTACAGATGGCTAGCTTTGATGTAAAGTCATTATATTTTAGTACCCCTGTACCAAAAGCTATAGAACTTATTAATGAACACTTAAAAGAAGTACAACAGTTGTCTGTAATACAAATAGCTGAAATTCAAACAATAAATTTTTCATTTATGAAAATAATAATTTCATATATGACCAAAAAATATATTATCAAAAAACATGAGGACCTATGGGCTCTCCTCTTTCAACAGTTTTTGTAGAAGTCACTATGAATTTTATAGAAAACCGTATTATTGGTAATCTACCAGAACCTTTAATTCACTTTAGGTATGTAGATGACATTTTTATCCTATCAAAACTAAAATTTAACAGACAAACTTTTGCTTTGGTTGAAGAATTTTTGTAAGTATTTCTGTAGGTATCCTTAACTTTAGAAATTTAAAGAGATAAATCATTATCATTTCTACATAACTGCTAATTAAGGAAATAAAACAATAGATTATAAAGTTTGTAAAAAACCAATCCACATCCCCATCATCATACCACAAAAATTCTGCACATCCTATTAATCATAAATACTATAGTTTATGAATGTTAATAAAAAGAGCATTCACCCACTCTTCAAAAAGGATACCATCCAAAAATCATCAACAAATTAATATATGAAAACAAACAACAAAGAAAACTTTGTCAGAAAGAAGTTTAAATTATAAAATACAGTGCATCATTTCCTTTCATTAAATCCATCACAGCAAAATAGAGTAAAATAGAACAAAAATATAACTGTTATTTTGGACAATCAGTGTCCTCAATTAAAAGTATTTAGTTAATAACAAATTTCACTCAAAATTATTAGATAGAACAGGAATTTATAAATTTACAGTCTCTCTAAAAAGTTCCAAGATGTCATATATAGGTAGCATTAAAAACACCAGTTAAAACATAGACTAATTCAACATGTAAAAAATTGTCAAAAAAAAAAAAAAGGAAGAAAAAAACTGACCTGATAAAGTTTTGCCAGAAAAAAAAAAATCATATCCTAATTGCTAGAAGGTGTTCACAGGTATGTCGAGCCATGCTGACTGTAGTGCATCTGAAAGCTGCTGGAGGGAGCGTGGTGGAGGATCCATAGAGCAAACAACATTATCGAGGTGATCCCACAGATGCTCAATTGGGTTTAAGTGTGGAGAATTAGGGGGCCAGGGAAGTTCTTTAAAGTCTTCATTGCGCTCTTCCAACCAGTTTCGGACATTTCTAGCTGTGTGACACGTTGCATTGTTGTGCTGGAAGATCCCATCCGCCCCAGGAAGACAATCAACATATATGGGTGTACACGGTCTGCAAGGATGGATTCATAATGAATTCAGTCCATTGTGATTTCCACCAGTGATGGAAAGTTTGTGCTTGTTGCACTGAACTGCACCAATTTCATTATCCTGCGCCAAACTGCTACAAATTATGAAAAAAAATAATATTTCACCCAGCTGCTCCAAAATGGCAATCTACAGCAAAAACTGCGGAGCGGAAAACATTTTTTCACCGCAAAAAATGTTTTAAACGGCAGACTGAGTGACACTTTTTTAAGGTCTATGCATAATTTGGTTAAATGTATAAAGACGCTTAATCAACACATTCCTCCAATCCCAACATTTCAGAATGTTTTTCACCTACCTTCTAATTTTTTGTTTTTTCGGCATAAGTGATGAATAGGTTTCGCGATAGTTTTGTTGTAATCACATGGTATGTAGGAGAAACGATGCTGTATGTTATGAAATCCTGATGAAGATTGTTTACAGATGATTTGGTGGTCTTTCAGAGTGTTATGCAATTGAGATTGTTTATTTGTCATTCCCTGCTCTTTTGGGATGGTGCAGTTATTTGCCGGGCGAGGTGCGCGATTACGTAAATGCAGCGTAAGGTCAGCCGTTAGCTATTTCGTTGACGTGGAGGACGACTGAAAATGGCTTTCCCATTGCAGGATTCAATGGTTCTGTTTCTAAAGGATTCATAGGTATTCAGAGATGCCAACTTTTACGGTTCTTCCATAGTTTGTATGGATTTTCACTCCATCTTACGGTTGTACGGAAAAGCCCATTCAAGATCCCTGCACGGAATTTTCTATTTTTTACTGTCTTTTAATTGATAAAACACACTTTACAGATAGTCCCTATATGCCTTCGATACTCTGACTTGCGCGCCAACGAAAGCGGAGTTTTGTTACATGATTCCCTGTACAGCCATTTGAAAGTGCCGTGCGCAAAAACCGAGAGGGAGCTCAGCTCAGCGCCTTTTGCGAACTCTTTACGTTGTTTACATGTGGCTTTGTGCTTGTGAAAATTTTGGTTCAAACATTTTAACCCTTTCCACTCGACTGTCGGGTGAAACCCATTTTTTCGTCGAATAGGTCGGGTGTCACTCGCCATGTCAATGGCTTCCCTATAGCTCGCATGTCACGGCTCCTGGGACATTTGTTTTTCACCGATTAGAGAAAAAGAAACTTCATCAGCGTGCCGGATGTCACCCACCATGCAAATGATGCTTCTATAGCTCGCATGTCGGTTGCAAGGAATTTTGCTTTTGCCGAATAGTTCGCATGTCGGGTATCATCTGCAATGCCTATGACGCCTCTACAGCTCGCACATCGGCGCTCGCAAGAAATTTCTTTTTCACCGAATAGGTCGGGTGTTACCCGCCATGCCTATGACACCTTTATAGCTCGCATTTCGGCACTTGCGAGGAATTTATTTTTCGTCAAATAGGTCGGGTGTAACCCGCCTCGCCTGTGACGCCTCTATATATGTCGGGGCTTGGGTTGAGAGACATTTCTTTTTCGCCGAATAACTCGGGTGTCACCGTCCATGCCAATGACACCTCTATAGCTGGCATGTTGGCACTTGCAAGGAATTTCTTTCTTGCCGTATAGGTCGGATGCCATCTGCCACACCTATGACGCCTCAATAGCTCACATTTCGGCGCTCGTGAGGAATTTCTTTTTCACCGTTTAGGTCGGGTGTCATCCACCTCTCCTATGACGCCTCTGTAGCTCGTGTGTCGGGGCTTGGGTTGGGAGACATTTTTTTATGCCGAATATCTCGGGTGTCACCGTCCATGCCGATGACGCCTCTATAGCTGGCATGTCGGCGTTCATGAGACATTTCTTTTTGCCGAATATTGTGCATATCAGGTGTCACTCTCCATGCCGATGACTCCTCTGTGGCTTGCACGTTGGAGCTCGCGAGACATTTCTTTTTCGCCAAATAGGTGTCATCCGCCATGCCCATGACGTCTCTATAGCTCGTGTGTCAGGGCTTGTGAGAAATTTCTTTCTTGCTGAATATCGCGTGTGTCGGGTGTCACCCTCCATGCCGATACGACCCCTCTATAGCTCGTGAGACATTTCTTTTTCGCAGAATAGCTTGCATGTCGGGTGTCACCAGCCTCGCCGATGATTCCTCTCTAGCGTGTATGTCGGGGCTGGTGAGCCAAAGCTGAGCTTTCACTGTTAAGTTGTGGCCTCTACTGCTGCAGAAAAAACAAAAACAAAAAAAGATTAAGTGCTGAGTGAGCAGTGTTAAAATTAGAAATAAATCTTCTACCGGCCCAGCGGACCACTAAAATTTGCAAACTACTGGTCCACCAAAATGGCCATTGGTCCGTAAAAAAAAAATAATAATAATAAATTTAAAGGCATTTACAATATATGTAGAAAATAATGTATAATTTCAATGGAATTATCTCCAATACTTGTTTTTAAGCCTAACATTAGTTTGCAGACTAAAAAGAAAACCATACAGCAAGGTAAAAGAAACAGAAATTCATTTTTTAACTTGTGACAAATTAGAAAAAAAAAAAAAAAAAAAAAAACTTACTGGTCACCTGGGCCAGTAAAATCAATAGTTCAGTGGTCTGACGGAAGTTTTACTGGCCAATGGCCAGCGGACCACTGGGTAATTCGAACACTGATGAGTATGGGTGAAAAGTTATTCGAGCGGAGTTAATTTAGATTAAAACAAAAATGAAACGTAACAGTGAAACATCTATGACAACAAAAAGAATGAAGTCAGATAAAACTTATCATCAAGTGTATTGCTATATATATAGTAAAGAATGGCCTTTTTATGAAGCATTTAAAGTTTTGCTGAATCACGTTTTGTAAAGCATGTGGCTGCGGTTTTAGCCTAACGCACGGCAGTTGCGATGATTGTAGGCATCATGCGGAGAGCAAGAAGCACAAAGATCATGTCAAGGGACTAAATGGAAATGTGAGTAAAATTAATGTAACCAAAAAACTTCTGACAGCTTATAAAAAATCCTGGGGGAAATATCAAGAGTAGATTAGTGCTGAAAAAATACAGCAAAGTAAGCAAAAAAGAGAAGAAAAAAATGAATGTTCTTAAGATGATTTGAAATGGGAAGAAGCCGAACCTTTGCAGAAGTTGGATTCTCCTCATAAAATGTTAATGCTGTGATGAACATTGAATTCACATGACATAAAAAAAAAGTGACATGAGGGCAATAGAAAACGGACAGGTAGTATTAAAAGAAACAAAACATTTTATCTAAAAAAATTAGAAAAAAATAGAAATCAGCAATTAAATATTAAGAAAAGCAGCAAAAAATTAAACATTTTTTGTAAAATAAATGATTAATAATAGAATTCTGCTATGGTTACAAATATTTTATCTATTTGAAAACTAAAATCTTTGCATCAATGCAAAATATTTTAAATTTGAATAGGATGCATCTAGTTCCAAAACATTTTTAAAGAGTTTATTCTATCTACTAGCATTTTACCCGCTCCGAAAAATGTATTTTGGAGCAGGTAATGCTCCTGAAACACATTTTGCTGCTCCAAAAATGTATTTTACCTGCTCCAAAAATGCATTTTGTTGCTCCAAAAACGCATTTTGCTGCTCCAAAAATGATTTTGCAACTTTCCATCACTGCTTCCACATGAATCAGTGGACCCAGAGAATGCCACGAAAACATTCCCCTGACCATAATCTGCCCCCACATGTATGCATGTGTTCTTCCACCAATGGTTGAAGAGTGTCTGTTCCCTGATATTTCTTGCCTTATACACCAAAGTTCGTCTGTTCAATGAAGCAGAAAACGTGACTCATCAGAGAAGGCAATCCTTTGCCATCAGTGGAAGTTCAAATCCGATATTGCTGCACAAATGATCATCCGTCTGCATCAGAGCCTCATACGCAGCAGGGTTTGCTGAACTGTCATTTTAGACACACTTCCGGTAGTCCCCTGGTTCATTCTGCCAGTGAGTTACTCCATCGCAGCGTGTTGATTGGCCCTCACGCATCTTCGAAGCTGACATTCACCTCTCACATCAATGGCACATGGTGCTCTGCTGTTACCACATTGCTTATTTGCAATGGTGCCATTTCTCCAATCACAATACACTTTAACCACAGGCACGCGAACAGTTCACAAACTGCGCTATTTCAGAAATATTGCCACCCTTGGCCTGAAAACTGAAAACTGATAATCATCCGTTTTAGCAAATCTGATAAATCGCTCCTTTTATCCATGACAGCAACAAGTGATATGTTTCCAGATTGCCTACAGCACACCTTATATACCCTCCAAGCCAGCTCACGACACGTGCCTTCTTTCATTGGCTATGCACTGTTGATGTCAAAAGTAGGTGGTCACAATAATGTGACTCGACAGTGTAATATATAATAAAAAATTATCATAAACTAAATAGCTTAAATCTTTTTATGTATTACTAAATGTATGAAAGCCTGTTCTTCCTCTGATGGCATAAAAAAATGGACAAAGCACAGTCAGAGGAAATAATGTGTAATAAACCAAACTATGAACATGCCGTTTTATACACTATAAAAATGACGAAAATGGCATTTAAAAACCTTTAATGATAAGTTAAAACCAATTTCATGAGTACTTTCAATCCTACTTTAGAACCATCCTCAAATGAAATGAACACGACCTCGAGATCACACAGGTTAATATAACATACACATTGCCAGATTACCGTATACGCATGATTAAAGCTCAACACACTATTGACATAAGCAATTAATGTCCTATGAAATTGAGTCAGCATTCACGGTGAGGAATAGGGTTGTGACGTCCAGACTGGTATGAGGTTCTTCCATACTCCAGATACCGGAACCTCATAATTGCAGCACCAGTCCATATTCTTAAGAATTAACAAACTCTCTGCTAATAACAAAGCTGACTTACTTGATGGGGTCACTACTACAGCCGCTTTGTCCCATTCAGGTTCATATCCTCCTCTGCAAACAGTCCTTGCCAACGCTGTGTTTTGTACACCATTGCGACACTATATAATCTTCCTAAGGAGATCACTGAAGCAATACATTCTGTGCCAGGCCCGAGGATCCCAGAAATGTCCGGGAGAGTCAAGACACACAAACACGGCCTTCCGATTCGTTCCTTGGTTTCGAGCCGGTCCAGCCACTAGACCTTTAGAGGAAGCCCTCGCAAAGTTTCTTGCACCTCTGACCTCCGGGTCCAGGTTCTATTTCTAGTTCCACACATGCTGTTGAAAAATTGCACTCTTTTCAGTTTTATGGTAAAACCTTCCATTTGGTCTCCCTAGACGTTATTTCCTAATATTCCTCTTTGCACGGTTTACAACCTTATTTGGTCTTTGCTGACATCTTCAGGATTTTACCCAGAGGCAGAGGTTAAGGCTATTTACCAGGCTCTTCAGCTAATCAAAGACAAGTCTTTTTTCAAGTTTGATAACCAAATATATTGGCAGTTGGAAGGGGCCCCTATGGGGTCTCCCCTGTCTCCGGTATTAGCAGATCCCCAATTCTTTCCATGCGATATGTCGATGATGTTTTACTTTTCTGGCCATTTACCAATGATTTACAAGAATTTGTTGACTTACTTGGTTCTTTCTATCCTTCCATTAATTTTTCAGTAGAAATAGAAAATAATTTTTCACTTCCTTATTTAGACATTTTAATAGCTTGGGATCCAGTTTTGCAAAATGTTACTTATTCGGTTTATCGCAAACCTTCTGCAGCTCCATCTCTAATTTCCTTTACGTCGGCTCACCCTTGAAGTCAGAAAATGTCAATTTTTCATTTCCTGGTCAAACGGGCTGCTTTCTCGCATTCGTCCTTTTTACAATTTAGGAATTTGGAACTAGAGATAATCAGGGACCAGGCTCGAGCCTTCGGGTACTCTGAGGACATGATATGGAGTGTAATTCACAGAGTTTCGAACCGGACAATTATCATGCTGTCCAGTGAAGACCGAATCTCAAGATATGTAGGATCAGTACAATATGTGCCGCCCATTGTTCAAGCCCTAAAGAATATCTGCTGAAAATATCATATTGATTTTAGGGTGAGGACAAAAAACATCCGTACCCTGATCTGCAGCGACCAAGATTCTGTAAAAGATATAGACAAATGGGGAATTTACAATATTCCATTGGGTTCTAATGATGTAGGTAACTCGAAGTCTGCATACATCGGCTCTACATCCAGAAAATTACAGACTAGAATTATGGAACACAAATATAGTGTCCGCAGTAGTACACAAAACACAGCATCGGCAAGGACTGTTTGCGGAGCAGGATATGAACTTGAATGGGACAAAGCGGCTGTAGTAGTGACCCCATCAAGTAAGTCAGCTTTGTTATTAGCAGAGAGTTTGTTAATTCTTAAGAATATGGACTGGTGCTGCAACGATGAGGTTCCAGTATCTGTATCGGGAGTATGGAAAAACTTCATACAGTCTGGACGTCACAACCCTATTCCTCACCGTGAATGCTGACTCAATTTCATAGGACATTAATTTCTTACGTCAATAATGGGTTGAACTTTAATCACGCATATACGGTAATCTGGCAATGTGTATGTTATATTAACCTGTGTAATCTCTAGGTCGTGTTCATTTCATCGGAGGATGGTCCTAAAGTAGGATTGAAAGTACTCATGAAATTGGTTTTAACTTATCATTAAAGGTATTTAAATGCCATTTTTGTCATTTTTATCGTGTATAAAACGGCATGCTCATAGTTTGGTGATATCAACACGATTGTGTTTTGGTGATGTGTGGTAAAAGAATGGTTTGACAAGAAGGTGAGTTATGCTCATATTCTTACAAGACTGTGTAATTAATTGTAGTTCAACGTGTTTTTAGATTTAAAAACCTATCAAGAGTATTTTTAACATACTTATAGGTTTTGTGATAGGTAGGCTTATTTTATGAAGCTTAATATTTAGTGTAATTAATTGAAAGCCAAACTATCAGGCCAACTGTTTACACCAAAAACTCTCCCCTTTCTAACCTTCACTATTACCTACTTTTTTTATCTAGTCAAGGTACATCCTGAATCTAAAGCACTTATTAAGAAAACACAATGAATGAACTTCTTTTCAAACTTGATGATCTGTATACATCCACACTTCTTGATGTAGTGTGGATGTATACAAACATAAATATTGATCTCATTGAGCAGAAGACTTTTCAGACCTGGTAGCGTTTTATGATCACAAAACAAATAAATAAATAAAATAAAATAAAACAAAGCCGTAGGTTTTATGTAACTTATATTTTTTGCATAAAAAAATATTTTTTCAGTTTGAAAATGGTTTTTATAAGCAAAAAAGGGGACTGAAAATGGGCTCCCCACTAGCTTTAATGCTACCTAACTACTTTGTTAATAAAATAGAAATTTCTTCATTAATCCTTCCATTTTCTACTTGGCAAGTGGAAGATGAGAGGTGACTGTCGGAATGTGCCCCGACCCGGTAGACCAGGGGTGCACAACCCGCGGCCCGCGGGCCGCTTGCGGCCCTCAAAGTCAGTTTATGCGGCCCGCGGATAAATATTTTATACTATTGAAAACGTGAATATATATATTGTGAATGATGAGATTTTTTCCCATTATTGTAGGCCCTAGTTGAAATAAGAAAATTATAAAAATGTTTCGTTAACTAGCAAATTTTCCAACAATGAAAAGTTTTGTTGAAAGTTCTGAATTCCATGTAAATGTGGCTAAATATGCATCTCTTGTAGTGGACCTTCACAATGAGTATGCTGATGTTAAGAATTCTGTTTTTTGTAAAAATAAAAATTTTACAACCTTGTGATAGTATTATTTTATTTTATATACCCCTAAACCTTTTCCAATTAGGAGTAAGTTGATTGTAAATCAGTAATTTGATAACTTAATAACGCAATTTGCCAAAAAACTTCAAAAATGGATTTAAACCATTTAGAGGACACAAAAATTGTATTGAAACACATTTTTTGTCTGCTGGTAAAATAGGTTATTCGGATAATAGTAAAATTAGCTTTAGCGGTAGGGTTTGGCAAGTTCCTATGTGAAAAGGTAACTTGCGGCCCGCCACTTATTATGTAAAAATAAACTTGGCCCCCACTTATAAAAGGTTGTGCACCCCTGCGGTAGACCTACAAAACTGGGAGTTAGAGACCGACGGGTGCTGGCCAGAGAAATTTGGAAGAACCGCACCAAATCGATGGGCCACTTCCGCGAGGAGTTTTAACAGGCATCCGGGAGTGTTCTTTTGATGAATACCATCCTTAAGGTAGCCCATCTGTTTGGTTATCATGGACATGCTGCTGCCCACAAGCCTTTGATCACCAAGTTTAATAGCGCTGCTCAGCTAACGTGGTGCAAAGAACGTCAACAGTGGACCGTTGAACAGTGAAAGCAGGTTCTCTGGAGAGATTAATCAAGGTTCACCCTCTACCGTTCGGATGGCAGGGTCTGGGTTTGGCGTCTGCCTAAAGAACACCTCCTGCCGGAATGTATCGTGCCAACTGTGAAGTTCGGCGGCGGTGTAATTATGCTATGAGGGTGTTTCTCCTGGTATGGCACGGGACCCTTGGTGGCAATTCCTGGTAGACTCAACGCCGAGACCTACTGCACCATTTTGGATGACCATGCACTTCTTACGTTGTGGAAGTTTTACGGGGTGGACCCATGTTACTTTCAGGATGACAATGCCACCTGTCATGTTGCGAGGTCCACCATGGCTTGGTATGGTGACAATGGGGTTTATCGAATGGACTGGCCTGTGCAGAGCCCGGACCTTAACCCTATCGAGCACCTCTGGGACGAGTTGGAGCATCGACTTAAGGGGTGCTCCCACCGTCCGAAAATCGGTGAAGGAACTGACCTGTCTTCTCCAAGCCAAGTGGAAGAAAATACCGCTAGCCGTCGTACAACGCCTGGTTGAGAGTATGCCCCTGAGGGTCGCAGCTGTAATCGCCGCTCGTGGAGGCTCCACCAACTATTGAAGGTGAATAAACTTAGTTTTCCTTTGCCATCACAGGTGTCCAATTACTTGTTGGTAGATAGTGTATAAGATAATATACTAGTGCCACAATAATGGTTACAATTAAACATTGGCGGCCGGTGACTACGTGCTGCAGCATGCTAAAATATTTTGAATTCAGATTTGTATTGTTTTTTTGTAGCTGAAAGCCAGAAAGTGCATGCATATGATTTGCTGCCAGCCCAAAATCTGAATTTGAAATGGGCAGTAATGAAGGCTCCTGTTCGTCATTCGGTCTGTGGTGTCGGTTAGCACATGGGAATAACAGGGTGGTTCTGCTGCCGCCTACACGTTCAGTCCTTCGTGCTGTAAACCAAGTAGCACAGTACCAGCAGCGTGTCATTCCTGCCTCCTACACCACACACCTCTTGGGGGTCCTCTTGTCAAAATGGCCACAAGGGTTTCCAGCGTGCTGTATTTCTCTCAGCACGATATAAGATCGATGGCAGCAAACGGCGTTGAAACCAAAGCCCCCCTCCCCCATCCCTCTCTTTTCCCCATCGGAACTGGGAGCAGGGCAGTTGACCAATAGAATTGAGGGAAAACTTATCTGATTGTTTGTTTCTGTGCACTCATAACTTTCGCTTGATCAGTCAGTTAAAATCTATCTGTGCTTCTAATTTTTTGTTCTTTATTCTGTGGTTTTCGTAATCTTTTTCGGGAGGGTCTGAT
The DNA here is from genome assembly GCA_039090855.1 of Macrothele yani. Taxonomy (NCBI): domain Eukaryota; kingdom Metazoa; phylum Arthropoda; class Arachnida; order Araneae; family Macrothelidae; genus Macrothele; species Macrothele yani. The sequence goes on from CM077006.1 coordinate 64,813,147, forward strand.
ACTAAAGCTTGATCCATGTGCAATTTATTATCTACGTTCTTTTTTTTTTTTTTTTTTTTTCTTTTGCATTTCATAAACTCTTTACATGTGCAATACATTGAGTAATTTTGTTAATTCATATCATCATCATCATCATCATCATCATCATTGTCAACCATTATCAATCCACTGCTGGACGAAGGTCTCCCCAAGTTTCCTCCACAACGGTCTGTCTTGTGCCAGTCTCCTCCATGTCACTCCCGCATACTTTCGAATTTCATCCACCCATCTTCCATGTGGTCTTCTTCTGGGTCTTTTCCTGTCAATTGGAATCCAATCTAAAATTTTGGCTGTCCATCGATGGTCTGTTCTTCTGGCAGTATGTCCAGCCCATTGCCATTTCAGGGATTTAACTCTGATCATGATGTCTTCCACTCTTGTCATTTTTCGGATCCACGTGTTCCTCTTCTTATCTCTCCTAATTACACCAAGCATGCACCTTTCCATGCTACTTTGAGTTGTCTGCAGCCTTTGTATGTCTCTTTTAGTTAAGGTCCACGTCTCTGCACCATACGTAAGCACTGGAAGGATGCATTGATCAAACACTTTTCTTTTAAGACATAATGGCATATTGCTCTTGAAAATTATGCTGTTTCTTCCAAAAGCTCTCCAGGCAAGTTTTGTACGCCGATTAATTTCTTCATCAATGTGACCCTCACTTGATATCTGCTGTCCAAGATAAGTGTATGTGTCTGTTATCTCCAGCTTTTCTCCATCAATCGATAAATCTTCATTTCTTGTAAAAGCATTGAACATCACTTTTGTCTTCTGAAAGTTCATTTTTAATCCCACTTCTTTACTCTTGTCAGCAAGTTCCTGGATTATACTCTGCAGCTCTGATGGGGTAGTTGCAAAAATGACTACGTCATCAGCAAAACGAAGGTGGGTTAGATAATCTCCATTAATCTTTATCCCTTTGTTTTCCCAGTTCAGTGATTGAAAGACATTTTCCAATGTGGCGTTAAAGAGCTTCGGAGATATGGTGTCACCTTGTCTCACTCCCTTTTCAATTTTTATGTGTGTTGTATTTTCAAACAGCCTAATCTTTGCACTTGCATTTTCATAGATGTTATTAATAATATTAATGTATGCATCTTCAATACCGCAGGTTTTCAGAGCCATTGTAACTGCTGATGGTTTCACCGAATCAAAGGCTTTTTCATAATCGATAAAAGCCATGCACAATGGAAGTTCATATTCCCTCGCTCTTTCAATTAGTTCTCTCAGCACATGGATATGATCTATTGTGCTTTAGCCACTCCTGAATGCAGCTTGTTCTCTCGGTTGAGCCATGTCCAGTGTTACCTTCAAGCGGTGTGAAAGAACTTTAGTGAAGGTTTTATAAACTACTGATAGGAGGCTGATAGGTCTGTAGTTTCCGAGATCCTCAATGTCACCTTTCTTATGTAGCAGGATCATTGTAGCGGTGTTCCAATCCTCAGGAATCTTTCCTTCATTAAGGCATCGAGTGAAAATTTGGGCGAGTACTGTTTCGATTTCTCCACTTGCTTCTTGTATGATGTCTACAGTAATTCCATCTTCTCCTGGAGCTTTTCCCCGCTTCATGTTCTTGATTGCATGTGCAACTTCTGCTGGAAGGACTGGAGGAACTCTGGTACTGGTATCTTTCATGATGTCTGGAGTGCATGTATCATCCCTTTCATATAATTTGGAGTAGAAATCTTTCACTCTTGTCAAAATTTCGCCTCTATTTCTTGTTACAGAACCATCTTCTTTTCTCAGTGCCATAATCTGTTTTCTTCCCTTACTGAGATGTCCCTTTGCTATCTTTAGGCTTTGGTTGTTTTCAATTGCTTTCCTCACTAGTTCACAGTTGAATTTCCTTACGTCTTCAGTGATACTTTTTCGTACTGTCTTGCATAGCTCTATATATTCCACTTTGGAAGTCACATCTTCTTTAGTTGTCCTCATCTCTCTTCTTTTTTGCATCAACATTTTCGTTTTTCCTGATAATTTATTTACATGCAACTTGTTCTTAGACCCAGCTAATTTTGTTGCTGTTTCCATAAGAGCTTTGGTTACTTTTCTGTTAACTTCAGAGATGTCCACTTCTTCCGATGTTAGGCCTTCCAAAGCAGAGAACCTGTTCTTAAGTTCCAACTTGAAGGTATTATGGTGTTTTTTAAGGTTGGTTATGTCAATTAATTTTGTTTGTCTTATGAGCTTGCCACGTTCAAGTTTAGTGTTGAGGTGCATCTTACATCTCACCAATCTATGGTCACTACCTGTGTTGAACTTGTTTAGCACACTGCAGTCTTTTATGACGAATTTTTTGTTACACATAATAAAATCAATTTCACTTGTCGTCCCATTTGGATGTCTCCATGTCCATTTCCTGTGTGGCTTTTTCTTGAAGAAGGAGTTCAAGATGAAAAACCCTTCTGCCTCTGCAAACTCAACGAGAGTATTTCCATGCTGGTTTCTGTTGCAGTGACCGAATTTACCTACTGAAGTTTCATTCTGTTGCTGTTGCCCTATTTTTGCATTGAAATCTCCCATAATTATTTTCAAGTGCTGCTTACCTTTATTATTTAGATGACAAATTTCCTCATAAAATTCTTCAATTTCTTCTTCAGGATGACTTGTGGTGGGTGCATAAGTTTGAATTATCTGAGCCTGGTATATTTTCGAGAGTTGGATAACAAGCCGTGCAGCTCTGTCAGAGGAACTTTCAACTTCTACAACTTTATCCTTCAGTTTCTTGTTTATTATAAATCCAACACCACTAGTTCTGCCAGTATCTGTCCCACGATAGTAGAAGAGATGTCCACTTTTCAGTTCGATGAGATCTTCTCCTTTTCTCCTTACCTCACTTAGCCCCACGATGTCCCACTTGATCCTTTGTAGTTCCTCTTCCAATTCAAGAAGCCTTGAATCAGAAGATAGGGAGCGTCCATTGTACGTTGCCAAGGTCAGCATCAGATGGCAGCCTAGTCCGGTCCTCCGGGGATTCTTAGCACCCTCTGCCTTCATGTCGCACTGGCCGCTGCCTTGGCCAGGTACATTCCAGCTGCCGGAGACTGAGGGCCAAGATTTAAGTTGTGGAGTCATTTTGGAGGGGTTTGGCCATAACTCACCACGCTGGCCAAGCGGGTTGGTGAGTGTGGGATAGAATTTCCTCTAATCCCGATGGTATAGTTATACCGCTATTGGCGGTCGTCAGAGCCCCTTTAGTAGGAACAGGATGCACCACGAGAAGGCGGGGTTGACATTTGTCAAGGAGAGGCTGTGATGTTACGCATCACCTGACCTTACATCCCTAATTCATATATAATTAATTAATATTTAAGCTCTTCAAAGTGCATTAAAATCACAAATAATAAAGTTGCAGGAGTGATTGACTGAATTGTATATTGAAGCACACTGTAAAAAAGTTTCGTATTAAAAATATGAAACTGAATAAAAACCTATTTTCAAATAAATAAATAAATAAAAATAAAAATTAATGAGTAAATAAATAAACTTTTGTTCTTTTTACAGAACTTTGATTTTGTTCTCGGCTATTTTCCACGATGATCAAGATCTGATAATGTTTTCTAGGCAACTGAAGTTGGGGCAGATTAATCAAGCCGTATATTCCGCAAAATATTCGGCTTAATACTCTGTCGAATATACAATTACAAATTTAACCATTAACACCAAAGAGGTGAACAAAATGAATAATCATATTAATTTATATGTAATTACAAAAATCTACTCTCGGGTATTTTCTCCGATGATCAAGATGATCCCGTTGCCCAATTCCTAAGGCCTTTAGTGAAAGTGATAGTGGGGGGTGTCGGGGTGTCGCAGACCGCGTGTAAATCGGTAAGTTACAGCATGTACATTCTCAGGAGCACGAGCCACCACTGCAAATAATCATATGGACTCATGCTAACATAGTGAATGACCATGTATTTGTCATACTTAATTTCAAGTCGAATCTTGGCACACTTTATAAGCAGATTCCATTATGTATTTGTATACTCTAATTTTATTCAACATGCTTAGGTACAGGTTTATTTTCTCTCTAATGAGTTTTTCACTGATAAGAAGTTTATTCAATGCGTAAAAGTTTACATCTATAATCAGTGTCATAAATAATTCTTTATTTAAGTAAATATCATTTTTGTTGATACCAGAATACAGTGGTAGGTGTTTCCCTGGAAACAGTTGTATTGTAGGTACTTTACATTGTGCTTCATCCAGAATGCAGGATGGCTGTGGAAGTTTGCTATCTGTGACACGAACACTTTAGTATAAGTCAATTTGAAGTTGCATTCAAGAGAAGAAATAATATTACAGGCAATGTTTTTTTTTTTTTTTTTTTTTACTTGCTGAGTTTGGATATTTTCAGAAAGGGAACACTCTTGGTTAACATCAGTTTGCCAGGTAATTTCACACTCCTTCTTTTAGAAGAAAATGCACATTACTACTGATGACACCACACAGTCTAATCTGTACCCTTACTCTTGTAATCACTTCATCGCCATATTCAAACAAGATAAAGAGTATTGTTCCCTTTATTAAAAAGTAATAAAGCATTTTGGGCAATATGTTAAAAACTTTCTTAATTTTAATACACTGCACTGCTGTTTGTTGGAAATGCAATGCCAGGAAAACCGAGTGTGATCGAACTGAAACTCGCAGGATGGGTTGGTCACTTCGAGAGGTGCAAATGATTACAACTACGGCGCACATGCAAATGATTCATGCCAGCCACACCCTTGTAGCTGTCCCACAGGAGGTATAAAAACAGGATGCATAGGGAAAGCTGCAGTGAAGCACTGATGATTTCTTTATGGGGGTGGCTCAAAATATGAAAGATACAAATAAAAATATGCAGGAGAAGACATTTCCCAAAATATTGGGAAGCAATAAAAATATCTATGCCATATTAAAGTGTGTTTCCAGTGATATGTAAAATATATTACGAATGACCAAGAAATACCTCATGGAAAAGGCCTGGGCACCTGGGCCACACCCACTGAGTGTGCCACTGGAAAGTTTCCACAGTCAATGCATGGGAATTGTGGCAGTAAGGTAGTGGTTGCAACTGAATATGCTCTGCTGCAGCAGATGTTTGTGTGACAGCAGACAATAGACGCATGGCTGACAGACTTTAAGTGAGGTCAGTGTATTGGACAGCGGGAAAGCAAACTTTCCTTCTTTGACATCACCACTTGCATTGGACAAAACTCAAGCACAGTGTTGCAGATTTGGTGTTAGTGGAAAGAGGAAGGTCCAAAGGTGCGATTCACTGGTGTGAGGAATCCAGAGCCCAGTGATAGACAAATGCACAGGAAGACCATCATCTACACCGTATGGCATTGGTGGACTGAACAGCCATGTCCCATGGGTTATCACAACAGTGGAGGTCTGTATCACATCAAGGGTTGTCTGCAAACTCTGTCAAATGGCGTTTGCTTCAGAGAAGCCTTGTGGCTTGTCATCTGTTTCTTTGACTTTTGTTGACCTTAAACCACAGACCTCAGTGGTTGCTTTCAATAAGGCCATAAACGCAGATACTAGTGTGATGAATGACAGCACGTAGTGTTTTCCACTGAGTCGTGGTTCAACCTAATGGCTCATGTTGGACGTGTCCTTATATGGCAGCACTGCAGTGCGCAGCTGCTGTAAGCATGCATTATGCTTATCATGTGGGCCCAACACTGGGCACATGTGATGTGAACTGTCTTAATCTCCTGGATGCCTGACATGTGCCGGTGGCTAGTGCATTCGCCTGATTTATTTGTCACCCATTGAACTAGTGTGAAATATAGTTGCTCTACTCTTGTTCCATCAGGCTCTACCGTCAATTACCCAAGATAAACTTTGGGTACAAATCAATGGCCTTCCACAGTGTGACATCCGGAATCTCTTCCAGTCAACGCAATACAGTGTATGAGCCATTGTCGCCACTCATGGTGAATATAGAAGATATTGGGTACTGTGTGTTCCATATCACTTACAGGTGTACTTCTCATCACCTACATCTTGTATCATAAATCAATTTATCCTATGAATCTCATTTCAATATCACACGTCTTTTGTGTTGCATTTGCAACAGAGAGCAGTGTGATTGTAATTCATACATTAGGAATAGTACTTTGTATAAAACTTACATGTATATATAGTGTGGAAAAAATATTCTTCTCATAATACATGGAAAATACATCATGATAATTAATACAGCAATCAGACATCTCTGAATTGACTGTGTTTTTACTGTTCTCACGTAATATTACTGTCTTCACATAATATTACTGTTCTCATGCAATATTGCATGAGAACAGTAAAACACAATCAATTCAGAGATGTCTGATTGCTGTGTTAATTATCATGATGTATTTTCCACGTATTATGAGAAGAATATTTCTTCCACACTATATACCTGAATGATTGGTGATATGCTTAACAATGCTAGATGGCAGAACAGTTTGCTTCAATTAAAAATGTGGTCAGAGAATATTCCAATGCTATTAATACTCAGAAACTTGGAACTTTTTCATCCTGGGTGGTGTAATGGTTAGCATACTCCAATGGTAATCGGGAGATGCGGGTTCAATTCCCACTCCAGGGCGATGAAATTTTAAAGTTTTCTGAGTGATTGATACTACTTGAGAACAGTAAAAACACAGTTAATTCAGAGATGTCTGATTGCTGTGTTAATTATCACAAAACTTACATTTCACTGATTACTTTGCAACCACTTTTGACAGATTCATTGTAAAAATTTCTCCATGTGAATCCAAATATTGTTCTCCCACACCACTTGAACAGTCCCACAGCTAAAGCAAAAGTTTTACTAATTTGTTTATGTGTGAAGTTTCACATTCATGTTTGTAACGGATTGAGCACAAATTGTAAGTACTCATGTAACCATTTTTTAATGCATCCAAATAATGGAAGTGACACACAAGTAAACCAAAATTATATTTTACTAAATCCTGTAGTTTATTACGCAGTTTTCATGTTTTTGTAAATTCATTGGGAGTGAGTATTTGGCTTCATAGTAAGTTTGTAATAATATTACATGGTAAGTGTTGTTGACTCTTTTGTCTGATTGGAAGCAGAATTCAGTATTTTTGTGATTAATGGTATATCTATAAAGAAGTGGCTATTGTAATAGAGTACGAAAGTAATTACATTTATTTCTGTGGCTAATTTCATCTTCCAAACTTCTGTTCAGGAACAGAATATATGTTTTTCCAAGCTTATTGGAATGGGAATATTAAGCATTTCCATTTGGATTTTAAGTCAGTCTGCCCTTTGTTTATCCTTCCAACAACAGGATAGATGGAAAATCTGCAATCTTCTCAAGTGCCAAAAATGATTAGCTAGTCTCTGATGCCCAGGACTTTTTTTCCTATATTTAGATGAGCTGTGAAACTTTTCCTTTAGTTCAGGACCCATGGAAAATGTGTGAAAACTTTTTCTAGATAATATGGTGAAAATTCCCTTGTAGGTATGATTATAATAATAACAAGACCTTGTAATTCTGCCATTGATACTATTCTCTTTCAGGAACTGCACTACTGTTTTGTAAAGCAGAAGGAGGGGGGGATAGGAACATTGATCTATGCTGCTTGCTTTCCTGTGTTTGTGAAATGGAGGAATGAAAAAAATTAACCTCAATTTAGGTGGATGTTGAAATTAAGAGGGTTGAAACCCATTTGGAATTTAAAATATGTTGAAAAACATCTTTTGTGGCTGTAATCATTCCAGCTTCATCAGCTCATCCATGGTCACGAAGAAAGTATTCTTTGATGACATGGGTAAAAAGAGTTTGTATCCATTCATCAATAAAAATAAAATTGAGAAGAGCTTAAAATAATAAAACCTATTGCCCAAAATTATGGATATGAAACAAAGATAATTAATAAATTCATTTAGGAAAACAGTAAACCGAAGTTATGAGAAGAGAGAAAGAGAGAGAGGTGAAAAAAAATATCAGGGAAGTTTTCGAGCGCCTAAAAAAACTCACATACAAAATAAATCAGATTTGTAAAAAAGCTGGGACAACTTTTGGGAAAACAGTCTGGAACAACACAGAGTTAAACAATGAAAAAAAAGAAAGAAGAAGAAGAAAAGACAAAGCAAACTAACTAGAAAACCAGCGTTTATTAGGTCCCTTTGGAAAGTATACACACACACAAACTTCAAATACATTAGAAGTATTAAAAATAAGATTAGACCAACACATTGACAATTGGAACAGAAGGAAGGAGAAGACTTTCCTGGTTTAATATTGCAAGTAGAACAAATGTCTCCCGAGATTCGAGGACATGGAAATCCTCACAACAGCAAATACAAAATGAGAATTATGAATCACGAAGGCAATTATGATTGAGAAAAATAAAGATGACACCTACTATAGTCATAGCCCCACCTCAAAACAGTAAACCAAAGTTATGAGAAGAGAGAGAGAGAGAGAGGGGGGGGGTAAAAAAAATATCAGGGAAGTTTTCGAGCGCCTAAAAAAACTCACATACAAAATAAATCAGATTTGTAAAAAAGCTGGGACAACTTTTGGGAAAACAGTCTGGAACAACACAGAGTTAAACAATGAAAAAAAAAAAAAAAGAAGAAGAAAAAAAGACAAAGCAAACTAACTAGAAAACCAGCGTTTATTAGGTCCCTTTGGAAAGTATACACACACACAAACTTAAAATACATTAGAAGTATTAAAAATAAGATTAGACCAACACATTGACAATTGGAACAGAAGGAGAAGACTTTCCTGGTTTAATATTGCAAGTAGAACAAATGTCTCCTGAGATTTGAGGACATGGAAATCCTCACAACAGCAAATACAAAATGTGAATTATGAATCACGAAGGCAATTATGATTGAGAAAAATAAAGATCACACCTACTATAGTCATAGCCCCACCTCACTCCCACATCTGTAGAGGTTACTCATTGGTGAAAGAGACAGAAATGAATTTAAATTAGGGGATAGAAAAAGAAGGAAATTCACAGTGAAGGAAACTGAAGGAAGACCTTACCACTAGATACCACTGCAAGAGACAGTGCCTTAACAATATGCATGCCATTCAAAGCAAGAGAACGTTTTCTATGCACACAAGGTGATCTCACTGCTTCCAGTCAGACTGTGTTAATGTGGAGGTCTCTCCGTTGGCACAAAGCCAATAGTAGATATCAGCAAGTCTAATTTTGATTTCTTTAAAGATGACACTCAGTGTTTCAAAAATGAAACAACATTGTGGATTTAAAATGGAAGTTAACTGAATGGGGACAAAAAACAAAGAAAAATATTGGAAGTTTTACTTTGTAGGGAGTTTTCCCTGAAAGCAGTGGTGTCATTCAGCCTGTGAGCAGTGATTTGGTGAAATGATTGTTTTAAAATAGACCAGTTTGGTCAAACTGGTTGTTGACATTAATGATGTTGAGGTAAATAGTGGAAGTCTTCCCCTCTTCCCAATGTTTTTACTTTTTATCTCCCTTTGTCCACTGTCCTGCTCTATATATTCTGTGCTTCGATACTGACATAGCAACTTCTTGAATTCCATTAGCCACATCAACATAAAGTGAACCTGATTTGATCTTGCTGTTGTAAAAATAGATAGATCTTAGCCACTTTGTCTTGTTAACTTCCTGGTGTTGCCAGACCATAGGAAATTTCTTGTCCTCCACTCCTCTGATTATCAAGCAAATTAACTGTAACCTCAAAAACAAGGATTCTTCTGTAGTTCTTTTTCTACGGATAGCTAATGTATTCTCACATAACGACTGATGCTAGAATGAAAAAAATGGCTGATCTTCTGATCAGCTATTTTTTTAATTCATTGTAATATATCACATTTCAAAAACCAAATTGCCATTTAGAGAATATTTTGAGAAATACATCTATGAGATTACAGCAAACAGACTAATAGAAATTATACTATTATGTAAGCATTTGAATTTTCTGCACCTTATGAGCAACAACAATAAAACTTTTTGATATTGATTCAACGCATCATCCACCTCAATGCTCCTCCAGTACACTTTTAGACTTGCTCTTATCATATCATGGTAGTACATCTAGCCAGCCTTACAGAACTGACTGTTAAATTTTTTGGATTGCACCACTGCCTGAAAGTACAGATAAGTTTTTACGGTTTTCGTGGGGGTTTTTTTAAACAGCAGAACAACAGGAATATTTCTAAATGTGTTAGGTTTTTTAAGGCATTTTATTCCAGTTCAATGTTTGAATCAAAATAAGCCAGAGAGAGAGAAGCTTACTCCAAGAAATAATTTTTTTCTGATACTATAATTTTGTGAAGCAAAAATGTCTAAAAAAGCTGCAAAGAAGATAATATCAAATAAATAAATATGAAAGTTTGCATGGAAATGAAAAATCATGATTCTAAAATGGAAGTTAAGCTCATTTTTATATGAATCTTGTAAAATAATTTAAAGGTTTCTGTGTTATTATCATGAGCAGAATCCCATAATTTCAACTTTCATGACTAATTTGAAAAGCTTTTAACCTGTACAATATTCTAGAGGATAATGCTTACCTTGGCATTCCTTGCTAGCGATGAGAACATTTCACACACATGTTTTCCGGTCTGTGTTGATGTTATTGTTCTAAAGTCCGTTGTATGAGATGAATAGCTTTACTTCACACACTTTTCGCTGGGTATACTCATGGGATCTTCGCTTTAGGATTCAAACACACCAATTTTTACTGTTCTTTATACTCGAGATTTTCGCCCAGTCCCTGGGCATGCTCAGGAGCGTGGCGACTTTTCCACCGATGTTCGTGGTTAACTTCGCGCTGATGGAGTCCGATACTCCTTGTTGCCATTCGTCGGATATACTTTCTTGGATATATTTTGTTATCAAGCCCGACTAGCGCCATCTATGTTTCATCAAAATAACATTTTTTTTTTTTTTATACTTTAATTTCTTTTCCTATCCCGTTTTTTTTTCTTTTTTGTCGGTTTTTCTTTTGTTGTTCTTTTTCTTGTCTTATTAGTTCTTTCCACAGGCTAGATAATGTGCTAGGGTCATTCTGGTTACATCATCATCATCATCATTGTCAACCATTATTAATCCACTGCTGGGCGAAGGTCTCCCCAAGTTTCCTCCACGACGGTCTGTCTGGTGCCAGTCTCCTCCATGTCACTCCCGCATACTTTCGAATTTCATCCACCCATCTCCCATGTGGTCTTCTTCTGGGTCTTTTCCTGTCCCTTGGAATCCAATCTAAAATTTCAGCTGTCCATCGATGGTCTGTCCTTCTGGCAGTATGTCCAGCCCATTGCCATTTCAGGGATTTAACTCTAATCATGATGTCTTCCACTCTTGTCATTTTTCGGATCCACGAGTTCCTCTTCTTATCTCTCCTGGTTACACCAAGCATGCACCTCTCCATACTACTTTGAGTTGTCTGCAGCCTTTGTATGTCTCTTTTAGTTAAGGTCCACGTCTCTGCACCATACATAAGCACTAGAAGGATGCATTGATCAAACACTTTTCTTTTAAGACATAGTGGCATATTGCTCTTGAAAATTATGCTGTTTCTTCCAAAAGCTTTCCAGGCAAATTTTGTACGCCGATTAATTTCTTCATCAATGTAACCCTCACTTGATATCTGCTGTCCAAGATAAGTGTATGTGTCTGTTATCTCCAGCTTTTCTCCATCAATCGATAAATCTTCATTTCTTGTAAAAGCATTGAACATCACTTTTGTCTTCTGAAAGTTCATTTTTAATACCACTTCTTTACTCTTGTCAGCAAGTTCCTGGATCATACTCTGCAGCTCTGATGGGGTAGTTGCAAAAATGACTACGTCATCAGCAAAATGAAGGTGGGTTAGATAATCTCCATTTATCTTTATCCCTTTGTTTTCCCAGTTCAGTGATTGAAAGACATTTTCCAATGTGGCATTAAAGAGCTTTGGAGATATGGTGTCCTTGTCTCACTCTCTTTCCAATTTTTATGTGTGTTGTATTTTCAAACAGCCTGGTTACATACCCTTGTTTTATTTTTATAGATTAAGATTGCTTCTTCCCTCCTCATTTGCCTTTCAGATTTTTTATTCCTTTCTAGCATTTTAATTTCATCAAATTTTGGGAAAGTCTGGTTTTCTATGCAGAATTGCACTAAAGCAGTTTTGGCTGTTTTTTTTTTTTTTTTTTTTTTGCCAGTTAGATATGTGTTGTTTAAGTCTTTTTTTAACCTGTTTTTCGTACTTCCAATGTACGGTATTGGGGTTATGTTTGCTATTGGAATTTCTGTTAGCTAATTATGGTGTCTGTTATCCTCTATAATATTGTACAAGTTACTTTGAAATATTGCACGTAAAAGAGAATAGTAGAATGATTAGAACTATACTAATAGGAATTACTTTTAACCTATACATTCAAATTTGGGGGAATCAGCTCTGTTAGCTAATTATGGTGTCTGTAAATATTTCAGATTGTTTTTTTGTTTTTTTAATGAAGATTTAACAGAATTTTTTTTATGCACTGTCCTGGAAAGAGAGGGGGGGGATGCTGCTGACTTTGACTTTTTGCAAGACATAGACTGCTTACTTGTTTTCCCTCAGTGACCCACATGCTTCTCAAATTTACAGTCAATTAAGAATATGCCTTTTGTAAGTTATTTAATTGTAACTGGTAATAAATGAACATGGGGCAGTGTAGTATATCATAAGTAGTGTTTTGTTTATTTTAATGTGTTGTAGCTAGGATGAAGTTTCTTCGGGGCTAGTGATTTCTTATTCTAGTTAATCTGGGAAAACCGGATTCAACACTGAAGAAATTGTTCAGCCAAACACAGAGAGCAACTGCCAAAGCGACTAGCATCTCACATTGGATGGTGCCTTAGCCACCATACCTCAAGTATAGTGGGAAAAGTGACGTAGCCATATTTTATCTTCTTCCTGGCAGCTGTTACCATGGTAACTAGCATGAAAATGGATGGGGTGACCTTGAGCCACGTCGCTCACACGATTCAAGTTACACTGTCTACAGTTCAGCGTTTCTAGTTCTACTCAACTCCACAGCGTCTCCCTTGCACATGCTATCAGTATACGCTTGGCATTATACGGTCTGTATTTTTTGCCTCAATTTCAGCATTTCTCACGCTTTATTGTTTTTATTCCTATGTAGTCTGTATTGCTAACCACAGCATTTACGCATACTTAGGAGCGATTTATTTTGTACCTGTCACACAACCATCGCATCTCCTATAACCTGCAATGAATGTCAACTCATGAGATGACATTTATAAGTAAATTTTATAAGTAGGCAGAAGTAAAACATTTTTTTGACTCCTGCTTCTTACTTAGAACATGAGACATCTTTCCGTCAATTTTAACATGAATGAAAGGTATCTCCAGTCTTGATGTGATACATGTGTTTAACATTTAATTGTGGATCTGTGTATATTCTTATTTCATTTTTAGCATCTCCCTGTTAATAATTATTTTTTCCATGTATTTTATTTTTAAAGAAATTTGCAAATAGTGTCATCAAAACTTTACTCATGTCTTTTTTCATATGTTCTTTAAATATGCAGTATGAATTGTTATTTTCTAGAGATGTTGAAGGAGAAGATAAGAATTGCAGTTCCACCTAAATTTGGAAGGAATATGCTAGGTGTTCTTGATGAAACAAAAACTCTGAAATATGGAGAAGTGTTTGTTCAGTATTCTGAAAATTTAAATGAAAATATTGCTTCACCATTAAAGGTTCTGACAGGTATAATGCTTCCTTCACATTTGCAGTGTATGAGAATTCTTTTGTTGTTACATTATATATATTTTTCCTTTTCTGGTTTCTTTTTAATTTCAGTCATTCAGTTATTATTATTATTTTTTTTTTACTTTCCACTCATTTATGACCTTGGAAGTTATACAATATGTCACTGTGGTAAGAAAACTTGACAGTATTTGCTTTGATGACGTTTTGGGTGCTCGAAAATGAACTTCCCTCATAGTACAGGTGAACCTCAACTTAAAAACGTATGTTCTTTGAAATGTGTTCGTGAGTTGGACATTCAAAAATTAAATTTTCTGTATTTCTTTCATAAAACACATTGTTGAATTTATTAGTGCATTTCTGAAATAAGGTAACTTTATACAAAGATAGTAAAAATTCATAATTTGAAAAGAATTATTTATGTATTACTAGCAGGGGTACCCGGTATTTCCCGGGTAAATATTACTATTTGTGGAATCACCAAGTTCAGCTGGTGAAAGTTAATGGATGAAAAAGATATTCCTGTAATTTTCCAGTAAATTTATTTTAATTCATTTAGGTTATTGCTTTTTGGTCAACCAGGATGTCTACCAGGTCATGAAAGTCACCGAAAGGTCACGAAATGAGAAAACAGTCACGGAAGTCAAGGAAAGGTCACAAACTTAATAAGGTTGTAGGTCACAGTCAATTTTTTTTCCCCTTTGTGCCTTACCCTGTAAAAATCAAATTTCAGCTTTGAGCTAAAAAGAAGTCTTTGCCAATGATGATATCATTTTCTTCCTTCAGACAAGTTCTGAAGGCACACACCATGATACCATTCTCCCAGTGCCATTCTCCCCTTCAGCATTCATTGACTCTTCTTAGCACTTTGCCAACTGCGGTTCTCTCAACTGTGGGCCGGCAGTAAGGTCTCTTTGTCGAACGTAATCAATAACCTGCTTGTTTGCTTCGCAGAAAAGTTCGTCCCGGGTCGTTCGGGCTGGGCGATGTACTGGTATATATCGTGAAAAATGGAGTGAAGTTTTACATCGAGGCTCCGATTTTTTAGCTAACGGTACTACAATGTGTCGTTCTTTGCGATATTGCGATGCGATTTATCGTGAAGTACGATGTTGATGAAACCACATGATGGCATAGCAGACATCGGACATCTGAGCTTCACAAATGATGGGAATCCATCACAAAGCAGACACGATATTTAAACCGGTTCTTATCGGGCCACTGTGTATCGATGATGCCAAATCGGCGAATTCGCATGTATACTATCTGCCAGCAGAAATGATGTTCGAACAGGTTTTGATCCAAATGATTCCAAAACTGTAAATCGTTCCAAGTCATAATAAACGCTGCTGCATGTTTGTATGCCGTGACTGCAATCTCCGGGATCTCTGGAATTTACCACAGTCTAGGAAGGAGTAGTCAAGTAATTAGCACGTCTTTTGTAAAAAAGATCTTGCATATGTTATCGGTTTATCCGTCCATGGACATCCATATCTCTGGAACTATTAGTTTAATTTGAAAAATTCTTTTTGCATCAGGGAGCTTAAAATGTGAGAATGATGATCCTGGCATTCTGAGTTTTTTGGATGCGCAACTTTGCCACTACAGGGCGTAAATGCAGATGATATGGAACTTAAAATGCATTTTATTGCATACATTTGCTCCTAAACATCCGATTAAAAAAAATTTTTTCTTCCTTTCGATGCCGTTTATAACATAGACTCAGGGTTCGTACGGTCCTTAAAAGTCCTTAAGAACTCCTTAATTTCCATTTACCTTTTTTAAGGGCCCTTAAGAACTCCATAATTTCTGTTCTGTTTTTAAGGGCTCTTAAAAAGTCCTTGAAAATACCGTAATTATATTATATTTGGTCGATAAAAAGGTCAAAAGGTCGTAATTTTTTTTTAACCAAAGAAATGCGCGTGTTATTCATTAGTGTACTGATGATGGTTTTATGTCACTAGATCGCATGTCGCAAAAGTTTACCCATGTTCTGTATTGCTTTTGGCAGTGTGCCAACCAGCTACCTTCAAATCCCTTTGGTTTAGATTAGATTTATTGCTGGCTTCTTGTTTTCTTTTCGCAGGGTCAGTGCAGTTCAGATCGGTATCTTCTGTTATTTATTAGAGAATGTGGTACTAAGTAAAGAGCTTAGAGCTTCTGTCTTTTCAGCTAGACAGAAATATGTTCAATATTTAGATGCCGAAAAAAACATGTGCCAAGCAACATCTGGGAGAAAACGTAAATTGATTGAGGAGGAATTGCAAATGCTTAGTACAAAAAAACTGAAAGTAGAAAAAAATATTGAAACGTGCAGATGACCTTGCCGCCCAAGGGGAATTGATGAGAGATATGAAGTGCTTCCTTCAATCAAATAGTTTTCAAAAATTAATAAAGGAAAAAAATGAAGAATTGGCAGAAATTACCATGTCAGTAGTTGCTAAAAAGGAGCTGAAAAATTGATTTCATTGTAGGCCTACGTCCTTTGTTTGACCTCAAAAAAGTGAATATGTACATAATATAATTTTCTTGCAGTCATTGCCAATTGCATTACTGTTTTTTAAGTTTAAGAGCAAAAAAAGATGTATAATAGAAGTAAAAATTCTGAAGGAAATTTCATAGGTGTCTTGTTGTTACTGCAGTTTGTTTTAGCTTTTACACCTATACACTATTGCAGGGCTGCCAGACCTGCGCCAAAACGTTGTTCTTGCGCCATTCTGCTAAAAAATCGCCATTTCGACGAAATCTGCGCCAATTTTGTGCCAAAAGTTAAAATTTACAGGTCACCGATATTTTAGCATTACCTTACAACATTCGAAATCGATTCAGCGATTAATTCGTACGTGAGATTCTTCCGCGGATTCACGGAGTCCTCTCCGTTTTTTTTTGTTTTTTTTGTCATATTCAAGATCGATGCAAAAGTGAAGAAATTTTCGGGATATTAGTTGGGGGGGGGGGGTCTTATTTCGTCTGGGGACATTGTTTTGCCTTCTTAAACGTTCGGAAACAGAAGTTAAACGAGGTGCAGATTTTTCCCGTAATCATATTTTTTTCTCTCGCGATGTTACTTCTGTTCAGTATTGTTAAATATAATTTCATTGCATAATTTCAGCTTGAAATTGTAGGCAACGATTTCTGAAAACGGAAGTTAGGCCGCCCGAAAATTTCCCCATAATCTTCGGAGACGAGATTCTCACGCTGATTCGAGGAATTCCTTCTTTTTTGTTATCATTTAGACCATGTACGAAATCGATGCATAATGAACTGAAATTTTGGGAGGATTGGGGGGGGCGCTATCGTTTTCTCCATTGAGGACGGAATTTCATCCTTCAAAAACGGAAAGTAGACGGAGGTAAGATTTCTCTGGTAATCGTAATTTTTTTTTCTCGCGATGTTTCCTCTACCCAGTATTGTTAGATATCATTTTATTGCATAAATATTTGTATTTCAGCTTGAAAATGTTGGATAAATTTCCAAAAACTGAAGTCAGACGAAGCGAAGATTTCTTCCGTAATTGTATCGCCCCCCCCTCCCCGCGATGTTTCCACTCCTATGTAGTTGTTAAATGTCATCACCCTCATAAATGTGTGTGCATTTTAGCTTGATAAGGGTGGGGGAAATTTCCAAAAACACAAGTGACGAAGTTTAGAAATTTGTAAGAATTGATGCATGGTGTTATAAAAAAATATTCATTCTCTGAAAATTACACCATTTATCTAAAATAGTTAAAGCTCTGATATCAGAATTCATGGTTCTCAGGCTGAAAGTTTTTAAGCATGATGGATAAAATTGTCATCTGAGGGAATAAAAAAAAACGAAAAAAGAAAGAAAAGTAACAAAGAAAAATGGTAAAGGGAAAACTATGAGCAGAAAAAAAAAAAATAAACAGTGGATGCTGTGCATTGGCAGTCAACAAAAGACAAATATGGCCGTGGAATTTGCTGAGAAGAAAGTAGGGTTTGCTCGCAAGAGGAAACCAGATCTAATGTTTTAGCCAAGTACAAGAACAAAACCAGGGAAAAAAAAAACTGTTTGAAGCTCTCTTTCAAAACCACCCTATTTTGTTTGGAATTCACTAATTTTATAATTGTGAATACAGTGGTGTGATCTAGTTAAATATTTTCATAAATAAATTACAGTAAACGATTCAGTTTTGTTCATGCTTTGTAATATTCACACTTTCTCACCGTGTAGTATGATTTTTCACCAAATTAAAAAGTACAGCTTTGTTTTTTTCTTCGTCAGTCTCATGTATGTTAATTAAAATCGCTCACGAACGCTATGGATAAATGAAAGGATTGTTTATATCGCATAACTTGTAATCAATTATCAGGAATACTGATCTTTTGGTTCTTACTTAAAGTCTGAATTTTTCCCCATACGTTTAGGGATCAGAATTTTTAGGAGGCTTTCTTTTTCTCATTTTGTTCTACCTTGGGGAATATCTTCACCCTCACACTTTTCTTTTTCCAGACGGAAGGTGCGTTGAACCACTTACTAACTCGCAATCGTCTGCTTAATGTCCATGTCCATGCATGCAGGATCCCATGTATGCAAGAACAGTGGCGCTTTCAGACAGCAACAACGAAAAAGTCATATACTGATTCTACTACTGAAGAAGAGGGGGAAGGGGGGGTGATCTCGTGCCAAAACGTCACTGTGCAAGCGTTAAGCGATAGAAGCAGCTTTTATCTAACCAACTTTACTAAATCTCACTATCATCTTATAGTTTTGGTTCCAGTTGTAATTGTTCACAGCAATAACGAAAGTTTGACGTTGATAATTACTTGATAAAAAACATTGTATGAAGAGTATCATGGTGCAACTGCTTAAAGATGATGCATATAGTTTTCACTGTTATCTTATAGTTTTGGTTCCAATTTGATTATTAAATGTTACATTAGTTTTCCTTTTATATCGAAGGTATGCTTTCCTTCAGAAAACCGTAGGAGTTTGTGATGAACATGCAAACCACGTATGCGTAGCTTGCCAGTTGGTTAGTTTCAGAAATAATGTATTTTAGACTGAATACCATGAATCTCGAAAAATATGCTGCTAAAAACCAACCAAACAACAAACAGTAATTACATATTGTTTATTCATCCTAAGTGTATATTCGCAAGCGTTCAGTAGCAATAGCAACAGTTCTTGGACGCGGCAGCATCCTATTTGTGTTACAGCGAAACAAATGCATTCAGAAGAAAATCCCTGATATTAATGTGTTACGCTTAAAATATTGCAGGTCATGTAGTTTTCAATAAATCGTGGGTAGTATAATTGTTTTCCTATTTATCTCACTGTAGGAACGACAGAAATGCTAATTAACAGTCGTAAGAGAAGCGTTAAAATGTCAACAAACTTGAAATATAACATTTTTTCATAGTTAATAAAATAATGGTAATTCAGTATATAAACATAACTTAAAGCACAATATGGAATTCAAACAATTAAAAATACTATCATTAGCTGCTCCAAAACCCGAGTTCTGCTCCAAAATGCAAATTTTCTGCTCCAAATTGCATATTTCCCTGCTCCAAGAATTACTCCAAAACATGGTAGGGGCACTAACACCCCTGCTATTGCCAAATGTTGAAAATCAATCTGCATTAAGTGTATGAAAGAAGTTACTACAAGTGCTACAGCTGTAGAATTTAAAAATAAAATAAAAATAAAAATGCAACAGTTACACAAGCAAAAATGTGTTATTCATCCAAATCTACGAAAACCAAATTTTTCTCCAGATTTGGGAATTCGGAAGCTGTGTAGTAAATAAAAAAAAAAAAAAAAAATACTTAAAAGAAAGTGATGCTTTACTGTTCAGTTTTGATTCTTTGAATTGTGCCAATGTAGTTTTGAAATTTATGCAAACATTTTTATTGAACTTAAGGCTTTCAATTCCGATTATATGATTTAAGTTACAATGAACTTGTGTGTTTCGATTTGATTCAGATAGTGTGTTTACTTGCTTCATTAACCTAAAACAGGTCTAACAAGCTGTGCCGCATTTTTATAAAAGTGTTATTTTTTCCAGCTGCAGCACTTGTAGTGATGCCACCCACAGAATTAATGCATTTAGTTTCTTACCCTGTGTCCGTACATATTTGTAAAAGTAATTCTAATGGAAGGAATTAAGTTATTGAATGGAAAGGTAAAGATTCCAAAAATTTTACAGACTGACAATCCACGGCCATATGAAATTCTAAGCTGTATTTGTAATACTGTTTTTGTTAAAATGAATTTGTAAATTAATAAAAAAATATAAATTCGGATAAACTTTGAAGGAAAAACAAATGCAAATTTAAAAAGTTTCCGAAACCACAAAGATGGGCCTATAATCACAATTAATGGGTGAAAATTTGTTGAAAATTGAAATTCCAAAGTAAATAAATTTTATGCTTCACACCACAATATGAAGAAGCAGAGTGTTAGTTCTGTAGATGCAAAGATATGCTTCAGGACAAATAATGGATCCAGTATTACCAGTAAGTAATGTATATAAGGAACTTTTAAGTTAGTTGGTTTTTCTGTTGGAGTATTTAGGTTTATTTTAGTAGAACTAATTTTAATTCATATATTTGTGTAATGGAATATTCATTAGTTTCAACAAAATTGATTTATTGTGTTAAAATGACTTATGTTGTAATAGTTAACTCACATTTTGTATATTGTTTATATTTGCATGCAGCGATTATGAAGTCCTTAAAAAATATTTAAAGGTCCTTAAAAATAGCCAGAAGGTCCTTAAGAACTCCTTAATTTCCATTTTCAAAAAAGAGTATGGACCCTGAGACTATTTTAGGCGCAGTTTCATTTTCAAGTAATGCATAGATTTTCCACTAGGAGCGTAAAGGTAACTTGCGTTTCCCCGATATCTCTGCTTCCAGAACTCCGATTTGAAAAATTCTTTTTGCGTCGGATACTGCTCCTGTTGAAAAATGTTTTTCAAGTAATTTCAAAATTTTGATGAAGTATTATTTGTCCACCAGGGGAGCATAAGTGTTTATTTCTGCTTCTGATGTATTTGCAGCAAAATCCGAGTTTCTGCAAAAGTCGACTGGAAAAATTCTTTTGTAGACCACCAATACCATCTTGGGAAATGTTTTGAGAATCCTCCTGCTTAAAATAGCGCATAGTAGTGTGCATAGTTTTCCCGCCGGGGGTGTAGATGTATATCTTAATTTTGTTGATATCTCTGCTTCCAAGAGTACGATTTGAAAAATTATTTCTTTGTTAGAGAGCGTTTCTGGTGCGAAATGTTTCTCATATAGTTTTAAAAATTGTCAAGTAATGCATAGATTTTCCACTAGGGGGCATAAAGGAAAACTTCCCAATATCTCTGCTTCTAAAACTCCGATTTTAAAAATTCTTTCTGCGTTGGATACTACTCCTGGTGAGAAATGTATTGCATATAATTTCTAAATTTTGATAAAGTATGGTTTGGCCACCAGGAGGCGTAAGCGTTTATTTCTGCTCATGATGTATTTGCAGCAAAATCCCAGCTTCTAAAAAGTCAACTGAAAAAGTTATTTTGTAGACTGATACCACTCACCTCAAAAACATTTTGAGAACACCTCCTGCTTAAAATAGCGCATAGTTTTTTTTTTTTTTTTTTATATCCCTGCTTCTAAGCATTTAATTAAAAAAATCTTTCTTTTTTGGAAAGTGTTTCTGCTGTGAAATGTTTCTCACATAATTTAAAATTTTTCTTAATGCACAAGTCTGCCACTAGAGGGCATTAGCTCACATTTCCGTTTACAGCAAAATCTGCAGGACTAAAAACCCAATATAAAAGATTTTTTTTTCGGTCAAATACTATTAACTATGCAAACGCAGTGTGTATTTTCTTCCCAAAATAATTCCCGATTTCGCTGCCAGGGGCGCCAATGTTTAATTGTTTTTCTTAATATCTCTGCTCCTAAATGTACGATTTAAGCAATTCTTTCAGCACCTGATGCCATTTACCTTGTGGAACACTTTAAGTTGGTATTTGAGAAGTTTTATAGTTCACAGTTCTGCCACTAGGTGGTGCTTGTGTACTTCTGCTTGCAGCTGTATCTCTGCTTCTAAAAATCCTAAAATCTATTGAGAAATTTCTTATTTTTACTGTATGCCATTCTCCACAATGGAGATACATACATACATATCACTAAGCTGTTCTCTGAGATTCAGAGGTTAGCTCCAAAAAGAAATACAAACTACCAGAAATTTTTACTTAATGCACTTAGCGGGAATTCTGTGCATTATCCTCTTTAAACAATGCACAGAATTCCCGCTAGTTGCATAAAGGTCAATACCTTTTTCTTGCTGTTTCTTCTTCCGGGAGACATATTTGAAAAGTTCTTTTTCGTTACCATAGTTTTTTTTTTCATGAATATTTTTTTACTTTCCCATTAGGCGTAGAGTTATATCATGTTTCTTTCTTTATTTCTCTCTTTTAACTGTTCGATTTGAAAATCTGTCTCTGATAGTTTCCTTCTGCTGTGACAAACCTTTTATGCACAGTTTGTTAATTTCTGTTACATACTTTTTAGCCGCTGGTGGAAGTAAGTAGCTGTTTCTATTTCTGGATGTTTTATCAATTGAAGAAATCTGTTTGATATTTTTCTAACCGGTTGCATTGGCTCTGAATAACTTTGACAAATTTAATTCACATCAGAAAAGATTCAAGACATGCTCATTACAACCCATAATTCGGTGTCATCTTTCTTGTTTTTTTTTTGTTCACGTTTTAGCAAAACAGTATAAAGAGATGTATGGGCATTTTAAATTACATCTGTATAATTTTCCGAATGTCAGTCAGTGCACTGCCACTCTTTCGGAGAATTATTTCATTTTTTTCAACATTTTGAAAATATTTAATCAGGCCTAGGCTAGGTAAAAAAAAAAAAAAAAAAGCCTAACTGCTTATTTCAGTACTTCCCAATGGAATTGCGCCATAAAAATTGGTATAAATCCACTGCACATTGAGTAGGCAGACACAAAAATATTACACTTTCAAAATTTTTAGTCAGGCCTAGACTAGGCACAAAAAAAGAAAAGGCCTGACTGCAGATTTGGATACTTTCTAACAGAATTTCACCATGAAAATAGTTATAAACACACTGCATATTGAGTAGACAGACACAAAAATATCATACTTTCAAAATTTTTAATAGGCCTAGCCTAGGTACAGAAAAAACAACAAAAAAGAATAAATAAATAAATAAAAATTAAGGCCTAACCATATGTTTGGGTACTTCCTGATGTAACATCACCCGAAAAATCTATACAAATATACTAAGCATAAAGTAGATGGACAGAATAACATTATATTAACATATTCAACATATATTCAAAATAATAGAACTAAATGCTGCATCAAAATGTAAAGAACCACTGAGAAAACAGAAAAGTCAGCAAGCAGAAAAAGAAAAGAAAATTAGACGTGCTGTGGGAAGAATTAAACAAGAAAGATGCCACCGAATTTTCGGGTGTAATAAGCACGTCTTTTGAATCCGTTCTGACGCAAATTAAATTATTCAAAGTCAATGGAACCAGTATGGAAAACAATAGTATCTGACGAAAGAAAGAAGTTTTTCAATCGGGTTTTTAATTCCTCAGATATTGCTGTAAATGGAATGGTGAGCTTGCGCCCTATGGTTGCAGACTTGTGCGTTAAGAAAAACATGAATTTATATGAGAAACATTTCACACCGAAAATGCTCTCCAACGTAGAAATAATTTTTCAAATTAGACTCTTTGAAGCAGAGATATCGACAAAAATAAGATGTGACTTTACGTCCCCTGGTGGAAAAACCATGCATTATTTTAGGAAAAAAGTATTCCAAAAGGTTTTTCCATATGAGCACTATCGGTCCAAGAAAAAAAAAATTAGTCGAGTTTTCAGGAGCCCAGATTTTGCTACAAATACATCAGAAGCAGAAATGAACACTTGTGCCCCCTGGTGGACAAACCATTTTTTACCAAACATTATAAATTATGTGAAAAATATTTTCCATCAGGTCTTGTATGCGACACAGGAAGAATTTTTCAAATGGGAGTTTTAGAAGCAGAAATAACGCAGAAAAGGCAATTTACCTTTGTGTCCCCTAGCGGAAAGTCTGATTTACTTGAAAATTTTGAATTTATAGGAAAAACATTTCGCATTGGAAACACCATCCAACAAAGAAGGAATTTTTCAACTCGGTCTCCTAGAAGTAGAGATATTGGCAAAAATAAGATATACATCTACGCCCCCTGGCGTAGAAACCATGCATTATTTCAAGAAGAAGATGTTCCTAAAACATTTGTTGACATGAGTAGTATCGGTCAACAAACGACTTTTTCTTCAATCGAGATTTTGGAAGCTCATATTTTGCTGCCAATACATCAGAAGCGGAAATTAGGACTTACGCCACTTAGTGGCCAAACCATTTTTTACAAAAATTAGAAATATGTGCAAAATATTTCCCTTCAGGAGCTGTATCTGGTGCAGAAAGAATTTTTCAAATAGGAGATTTAGAAGCAGAGATGTAGGGGGAAAGCAATTTACCTTTATGCCCCCCTAGCGGAAAGTCTACGAATAACTTGAAAATTTTGAAAATATATGAAAAACATGTCACACTGGAAACACTATCCAACAAAGAAGAAATTTTTCAAATCGGACTCCTAGAAGTAGAGATATTGACAAAAATAAGATATATATCTACGCCCCTGGGGGAGAAACCATGCATTATTTTAAGAAGAAAATGTTTCTAAAAGGTTTGTCGACATTTTTTTCAATCGAGAATTTAAAAGCTCATATTTTGCTGCAAATACATCAGAAGAGGAAATTAAGATTTACGCCCCTGGCAGCCAAACTATTATTTTTACAAAAAGTAGAAATTATGTGCAAACGATTTCCCATCAAGAGCTGTATCCGGTGCAGAAAGAATTTTTCAAATCGGAGATTTAGAAGCAGAGATATAGGGGGAAACCCAATTTACCTCTACGCTCCCTAGCGGAAAGTCTATGAATTACTTGAAAATTTTGAAATTATATGAAAAACGTGTCACACTAAAACACTATCCAATAAAGAAGGATTTTTTTCAAATCAGACTCCTGGAAGTAGAGATATTGACGAAAATAAAATATACACCTACGCCCCCTGGCGGAGAAACTGTGGAATATTTTAAAAAGAAAATATTCCAAAAAGGTTTATCGATGTGAGTAGCATCAGTCCACAAAATTATTTTTTCAATTAATATTTTAGAAGCTCAGATTGCCGCCCCGGTGGTGCGGTGGTCTAAGCGATGGCCTGTGATCATTCGTCCAAAAGGGATCCGGGTTCGAATGCCGGTGAGGCATGGATGTTGTGTTTGTCTTACGGCACTGGTTCTCTCCCTTCCCTGGAGCCAGTGTCCCTAAATTAGGGACGGGCGACTGCTTATAGCCCATTGAGTTGCTCACGGTGGTCGTTAAACCTCCAACCAAAAAAAAAAAAAAAAAAAAAGCTCAGATTTTATGGCAGATACATCAGAAGCAAAAAGTAACACTTACGCCCCCTAGTGGATAAAGTATTCTTTACCAAAAATTTGAAATTATATGCAAAAGATTTTCACCACGAGGTGCATCCGCTGAAGCAAAAAATTTTCAAATCGGAGTTTTAGCAGAAGAGTTATCAGGGAAAATGTAATTTACTTTTACGCCCCCTAGCGGAAAATCTTTGCATAATTTAAAAAAGTAACTATATCTAAAATACTCTTCGAGATAAATGGAATTGAAAGATAAAAGAATTTTTTCAATCAGATGTTTAAAGCAAATATGTGGAATAAAACGTATTTTTGAATTCGACATCATCTGCATTTATGCCCTCTAGCGGCGAAATTGTGCATCGTAAAAAAAAATGAAATAAAGGATCATGATTCGCATATTTCAAGCTTCCCAATGCAAAAAGAATTTTTCAAATCGGACTAATAGTTGCAGAGATAGCATGGGTGCAGACGGACGGACGAACAGACAAACCGGTAACTTAAGCACGATTGGAACAGGCTGAAGAAGCTAATGCAATAGAAACAGAAATTAAAGGAGCATGCACATAAACAAACTGCGGAGTTATAGTTATCTCATACATTGCATTTGGATTGTTAAAGCTCTTCATTAGTGCCCTGGGGGCTAAATGTTATCCAATGAGGAAGTGTTTGAATTAGATAACTTTTTTAATGACTAATCTAAAGCAACTATTTTTATGGGAATTTTACTAGGAAATTTTTTCATTTAAATTGCAAATTTTCAGAGGAAACTCTTCTCCTTCTTCAGGCTGTCTTGTTGTTGTCACTTATTCCTGTCACTATCACGGTTACGGTTAACCTTGACGGTTTAGGTTATTTTTCAACAAATCCTGCCAGATGTTAGGCAGGGAAAATCCTTTGCAGTCATTGATGACAGAATTTTGATTTTTCTCAATCTTTATTCCTTCTTTCAACTTTCTTTTATGAAAATTGTTTTGGAAACTGATGACTTTAAGGGAATTCCAATCCATGCTGTGCCCAGTTTCTCTAACATGCCTATCTAATCCAGTCTTGTTGGAGCAATTTTTTATAGCTGCTTTATGCTCTGCTATACGAGTTTCTAGTCTGCGACCTGTTTCACCTATGTAAGATAGTCCACAACTACAATTTACTTCATAGACTACTACTTGCATTTTTAAAATATCTTCTTCTCTTTGAACTATTTGAGGGAAATTTTTTTTAACTTTGTTCTCTGAACTTGGAGCTAGCCTAATATTGTACTTCTTTCTAATTCTCTTTAAGGACTCAAATAAACCTTTGTGATAAGAAATTTTTCTAGTGAATTTTATGTGTTGCTTTTGCGGGTTCTTCGTACCATTAAAATTCAGAAGCTTCTCAATTTCTTCTTTAGGATAGTTATTCTCTGCAAGTATGACTTTAAGTTCTTCTTCTAAAAAGAAGCCCATAAAGAAGAAAAACTAGAACTTCTTCCTAAATTAGATTCTCCTATTATGGGTAGTTTAGACATAGTGTCTATGTATACTCACATTAATATAGATCAACTTATAGACTTTATAGCGGAAGACTTGGCAGACCTAATAGTTTTTCACAACAAAGAAAAAAACATATTAGTTGGAATTTTTGAAATGCTTACCTTCTCTTTGCAGAACAACTACTTTCAATTTGGGAAAACATTTTTCATTCAAAAATCGGGGCTAGCTATGGGCTCCCTACTCTCCCCACTCTTAGCTAACTATTATGTGGGAAAACTAGAAGAAAAGATACTAGTACAACCCACATACTTCTGCTTATATAGCAGATACATGGATGACATCTTATTTATAATAGATAGCTCAGAAATTGTTCCAGAAAGAATTCTAGACTCATTCAATGAATTAGATGATTCCCTTAAGTTCACTATTGAACTTCAAAAAGAAAGAAGAATTAACTTCTTAGATATTACTATCTATTATGAAGATGAAAAATTCCTCACTAGTTGGTATAAAAAACCAATGAATACTAATAGACTACTGGATTTCAATTCCTATCATCCAGTTTCTATTAAGAAAAATGTAGCAAGTCAGTTTTTAGAAAAAAATAATAAAATAGTTTCTACTGCAGATAGAAAAGAAGCCCATAAAGAAGAACTTAAAGTCATACTTGCAGAGAATAACTATCCTAAAGAAGAAATTGAGAAGCTTCTGAATTTCAATGGTACGAAGAACCCGCAAAAGCAACAAGTAAAATTCACTAGAAAAATTTCTTATCACAAAGGTTTATTTGAGTCTTTAAAGAGAATTAGAAAGAAGTACAATATTAGGCTAGCTCCAAGTTTAGAGAACAAAGTTAAAAAAAATTTCCCTAAAATAGTTCAAAGAGAAGAAGATATTTTAAAAATGCAAGGAGTAGTCTATGAAGTAAATTGTAGTTGTGGACTATCTTACATAGGTGAAACAGGTCGCAGACTAGAAACTCGTATAGCAGAGCATAAAGCAGCTATAAAAAATTGCTCCAACAAGACTGGATTAGATAGGCATGTTAGAGAAACTGGGCACAGCATGGATTGGAATTCCTTTAAAGTCATCAGTTTCCAAAACAATTTTCAAAAAAGAAAGCTGAAAGAAGGAATAGAGATTGAGAAAAATCAAACTTCCATCATCAATGACTGCAAAGGATTTTCCCTGCCTAACATCTGACAGGATTTGTTGAAAAATAACCTAAACCGTCAAGGTTAACCGTAACCGTGATAGTGACAGGAATAAGTGACAACAACAAGACAGCCTGAAGAAGGAGAAGAGTTTTCTCCAAAAATTTGCAATTTAAATGAAAAAATTTCCTAGTAAAATTCACATAATAGTTGCTTTAGATTAGTAATTGAATTAAAAAACTGGGAAGCCATTTCTCAACATGAGCTTTATTCAAATAACGTTTTTAGTTTTATGTATGCACAGTAATACTGGCCCTTACATGTCTACTTAATGAATGTTCGCTATAATGTATGTACAGCATTTTTTTTACCCATTCCCAACATAACTTAATAACATCACACTGAAGATTTCCACCAATTGGAAGCTGCATACTTTGAAGTCTAGAAATCTTTGTTTACGGTACACTTGTTTCTGGCTTCTCTGATCGGAGAAAGAGGAATTCTCATTGGTATTGCTTTTTTATTGATTTACTAAAGACATTCTTGTAAAAATGTCTTCCAATAAACGAAAAAGTGATGTTGAAAATGAAATATTGGTAAAATGTCACAGATATTCATAAAATAACAAGAAAAAGTGGACATAATAAATATGAGGCTGGTTAGTTAATAACTAAACTTTCAGACTCCATAAAATGGCCCTAGCAACATTTTTTTTTTCTTTGCTACGTTACAAACACACCTTAAGTTCAACCTATGGAACAAGGAGCTATTGCCACTTTTGAATCGTATTATTTATTGTATCGTGATCTGAAGACAGCTTATTTTAGTAACGGTTACTAAGGACAAGGCAACTGTTAAACAGTTTAGTCATGATTATAATATTTTGCATGCAGTATCACTGGAACTTCGATAGTGCATGGAAAATGATGACATGGTAACTTTTGTCCACAATTTGTGACTGATTTGGAAGGATTTGAACCAACTTTGACATAAACGTTTTGTCCACAATTTGCGACTGATTTGGAAGGATTTGAACCAACTGTTAGATTAATAATGTTCAAGAAATTCTCCAGCTACCTGAAAAGCTTGATTTGGAAACTGAAGATGTGAAAGAATTGTTAGCCTCACACAGTAAAAGACTCAGCACTTAGGGCTTGATTGAACTGGAAACATGGTCAGGGAAAGTGGTTCATTAGAAGACTCAGTTGAATAAATTGCTAAAGAAAACCTACACTAACAAACATTCTCGATAAAACTTTCAAAATCATAGAACAGCATGTAAATAAAATTGACAAGTGTGGACCTGATGTTGAGTGCAGTTCTTCAGTTGTGTATATGTTTGGATACTTTGTGCAAAAGTGTGAAGCTTGTTTTGAATAGCATTTATTTGCTGAGTAAATAGTGTTATCAAAAATTGAAAACAAATAGCAATTAATTTTAATTGTTGATAACAGTCTAAACCTTTATAACATACTTTCTATACTCGCTTAACGTATTTTTGTGTAACATGCAGTTTCCCGGTTACAAGTAATTCTTTATACTGTGATATTTTGAGTTTCTCACTAATTGCAAGCTTATTGGTAAAAAAATTGCTATTTATTTTAACTTTTTAGAAATCATTTTATATACTTAATTTACCCTTTTAATTTCTTAATTACATAATCAGATTTTATATTTAATTAATGAAAATGGCCAAACTCCTACACTATTGACAGAAAGAATAGTCTAGAAAACTTAGCTTTAGGGTCAAGAAATATCTCGTAAAAGTCAAGGAAAGGTCAAGAAAAGGTCAAGAAATTGTGTCTCCTGAAAGTGGTAGACACCCTGTAAACAATATTTTTGGTTTTTCCATTGGGAGCAAAACTAGAAATTTTTAGGATTGCCAACCCTGGAGCAGGCGACGTAGAGTTGTCCTTGTGAAAAGCAGGATTCCTTCACATTAATGCCAGTCACTGCCAATGACTGGCTGATGCAATAACATATTTCTGCAAAAAAAAAAAATGTATTTAGTTAATTTACTTTTACAAAACAAAAAGAAAGGAAGAAGAATGGAAATACTTACCTTCGAGAAGACATCTATAGAACTGCCGTATATCTGGTGTGCGCTTCTGAGAATCTCCCGACACTGAAATGCAATGTACCTATATCATGTCGCGTGCATACGACTTGACATTGGCATTGATCACCTTTTTGTTTACTGCTTTGAATTGTGAATATCTGGAACTCTCTATTTACATTACATTGTATTTCTACCTGATGAAGCTGCCCGTTGGTGGTGAAACTAAGGTTTATTCATTTGTGTTTTTATTACACCATTAAACAGATATTTTTGCACTTTATTGCCGGTCTCTAATGTAGACCGTAGATTGTGTATCGGAGTGCTGAATTGTGTTGCAGTTCTTAAAAGTAAGAATGGAACTTTTAACGAAAATTTTGTATGGGGGCCCCTTGACCGCGGGCTCCAACCCCATCCAAAAACCATCTACGATCTAAGTTAGAGTAGCATGAGATAGTATACCAAATTTGGTGGTTCTAAATTGAAAACTAGATTTTACGAAAATTTTATGTGGGGACCCCTTGACCTCTCCGGGCTCCGACCCCTTCCAAAAAACCATTTACGGTCTAAGTTAGAGTACCATGAGATATTATACCAAATTTGGTGGTTTTAAATTGAAAACTGTAGAAATTTTTACGAAAATTTTGTATGGGGGTTCCTTGACCCCCCCCTCGTCTCCGACCCCTTCCAAAAACTGTCTATGGTCTAAGTCAGAGTATCATGAGATAATATACCAAATTTGGTGGTTGTAAATTGAAAACTGTAGAACTTTTTACCTTTTTACGAAAATTTTGTTTGGGATACCTTAGACTTCCCAAAACCAGCTACAGTCTAAATCAGAGTACCATGAGATAATATACCCCAAATCTGGAGGTTCTAAATTAAAACTGTAGAAATTTTTAACTAAAATAACGAAAATTTTGTATGAAGGCCCTTGACACCCCCCCTGCTTCCAAAAACCTTCTATGGTCTAAGTTGAATACCATGAGATAGTTTACCAAATTTGGTGGTTCTAAGTTGAAAACTGTAGATTTGTATAGCAGACAAACAAACAAATATACAAACTTTCACTTTTATGTGTGTAGATTAAAAAAATATCGTAAAAATGCATATTTGGAAAAGTATTAAATTTATTCTAACAAGAATATTTTTAATACATACATACATACATACATACATACATACATACATACATACATTACATTACATACTACTGTGCAGAGCTAGGTCCCAGAGTATCAGTTGCAATAAGGCTATGGGTTCTTCCCTATTTTCTTGAAGAAAGTCTTAAGTTGCACAGAACATATTTTATTTAATTTCTTTGTACATTTGTTTGCAGCAGGCTAGATCTCTATCAATATCTTTTTGGCATTAGGGTAGTTATCATCTAGTGTCTTTAAAGCCACCTCAGTTTGATTTGAAGAATCTGCAAAAGGTTTGATTCTCAAAACCTTTGTGGGAGTGTTCATGCTATTTTCTTTGTCTTCATCTGGCTGCTCTCATTAGCATTTCCATTAGCTTATCATTTGTGAGTTCAACTGACAGACTCAGTTCACACTTATACATCTGAGGTGTCCAAGTCTAACCTCAATCCCATTTGCACCACTTCCTTGTTGATTTGCTTTTCAGTTTCTTCTGTGAATGGAACACAAACTGTGGGCACAGGTTCCTCTAACAATAGTTTATTATATTGTTGTTGTTTTTCTTTCCAGCAATGATTAATGTTTTTTACTGCTTATAAAGTATCATTTCCAAAAGTCTTTCTGGGTTATGATTTCATGTACTGAATTGCAAGAAATGTACGTGCATCAAAAAATATTGCTGAACTTTGTGAATCCTAAAATGTTCATAAGCACAAGATTCTGTGTTCATTAAATGAATTGGTAGTTATAATTTATTAGTCTACATAGTGATTGTATAAATAGAAATTGCTCATTTTGTGAAAGTTCGAAGTAAAGGTTTGCTTGTGTGATCTTTCCAGGTTTACAACAATATGTATAATTCCACAGATCATGTTAGAAGTTTTATGTTCTTAGTAATTTTCAGTGTAATTTTGATAGTTAAATGCATGTATAGGACATGTATTCAGTAGTGTTGTAGGAACTGACATACTGTATGAATAGAGGGTAGGGTAGGTTATAATCCTTACCAAACCCAAAAGTAGTGAAATGTGTAGAAGTTTTGTTACTCTTATGCTGAACCCACTGTGCTGAAGGCTTAGTGAACCTCCACTCATGAACCCTTTCTTCTAAGCCGCTGGCAAGAATATTTTAAAATCATGTATACATACATACATTAAGTGCAGAACTAGGCTCCAGATTATCAGATCCAACAAAAATGGTGGACAGAGGTAACAGTAAACTTTATTTCTTTTCTGGATGGCATTAACAGCTCTTTTTCCCATAGTGGCACACTGCAGTTCTGCAATCCATACTGCAAAATTCATGCATGTGGCATAAATTCTGAAGCACATACTAAAAAGCCCTAATGCAGTAAGTTGGTGCCATATTTCTTAATTGGAACCACTGAAAATGTATATATATATATTTTTTGCCTGACATACAAGAAAAAAATGTTTAGAAGATCAGTATAAGTAAGGTGTGTGGTTTGTGGTTTGTTTGAGTAAAAGGGTATGCACCACACACGCAACTAAAAGCTACTGTAATAGTAACTGATTACAGTAGCTAAGAGCTATTTGACACTCGAGTGTTGTTACGGTAGGTTTCAAGAAATAATGGAATGTGAGGAAATTCAATTAAATGTGTAGACAGTTTGTTTGTTTGTTTGTTTGAGGGGTTTAAGTGACTCATTGGACTATAAGCAGTTGCCCATACCTAATTTAAGACCACTGATTGTAGGGAAGGGCCAGTGCTGTATGACCAACACTTGATCAAGTGTCCGAGATCCAAACCTGGATCCTTCACCCGAGATCCAAACCTGGATCCTTTACCCGAGATCCAAACCTGGACCCATCTCAGTGAATTGATAGAAGCCAACACCAAGGTTGCAAATGTGCCTCTTGATCACCAGGATGGCAAATGTATGGATAGTGTGTAAGTCAATAGTACAAATAAGTGACATCCTTGTGTTTGGTTTCCCTGTGGTGTAGGCAGTGGTGTTTTGTGGTTTAGCAAGCAGTAGAGCACACACAACAAGAAATAACATATTAATATTTTTATATGATTCATAATGGGATTAAAAGTACCTCAAAAGACATAATGAGAAAAACAAAATTATCTGGTGTTGAATGCCAAGTCTGATGTACAGGGTGTTTCAAAAAGAATGACCCGATTTCAAAGTAGTATATTTAATAAGGCAAATGTGGGATAGTTACAAAACAAAGAGCCAAGTATGAAGGAAGGTCTAAAATTTCACTCACCACAATTACAAATGCTCAATGTGCCCTCCACCTGCTGCATGGACAACATCAAGTCAATAGCTGAATTCATCCCAAACGCGTCGGAGAGTGTCTTCAGTCACAGAATTTACTGCGGCCATGATTCTTGTTTGGAGCTCATCCAAGTCAGTGGGTAAAGGGGGAACATAAACACGGTCTTTTACGTATCCCCATAAAAAAAATCAACTTTTGTGCGACGGTTTCGTCCTCCATGTCCTCTAACAGAGTTGCACAAAAATCTTTTCATTGTGTTTTGTCACCACCACGAAGAGCTTGCACCAGTTGCAATCTGTACGGCTTCAGCAGCAAGCGTCGTCGTAAAACACGCCAAACAGTCATCTGAGGGATGGCAAGTTCGTGGCTCGCACGACGAGTAGACTTCCGTGGGCTTCGCTGAAATGCCTCGTGAATTCGTTGCACATTCGTTGCTGAGGTGGTTGGTTGTCCAGGACTCTTTCTCTTACATAAACACCCTGTTTCTTCAAATTGTCGATACCAACGACGAATGTTTTTGCCCACTGGTGGAGCACTGCCGTAACGCCGTTTAAATGCACGCTGCACCGTAATCACGGACTTGGTCTTGCTAAATTCGAGCACACAAATTGCCTTCTGTTGCCTCAATGCCATCTTCTCACTCACTAATAAGCGTAGCTGCTGTTTGGATGTCGTGCTGCCATCTAGTGGTAGTCATAACAAACTCTGGGCCACGCTCGTAGACACGATACGAGTCGCATTCATCGGTGGTTCGTGATTGCCGAGACATCCACTTTTCAAATTGGGACATTCTTTATGAAACACCCTGTATTATGTCTTCACAAAACAAGTTCAAATGCTCCATGTAAATTAATATCATTTAAGATGTGATAACATATGTCAGTTGTTTTTTACTTTTTCATTTTACTGTTGAATTTGCCACTTAAAACAGGAATCTAGTTGCAATCTTATGTACCCTACCAAATACAGCCGGAATCAGTGCATTATTTCTGTGTGTAGTGGACACTTCATGCTTCTGAATTTTGTTGGTAAAATGTCAAAAATCTTTCACACTAGTTCTAGATAATGAAAGTTTGCCCTAAACAATAAACATGGAAAGCAAAGTACACCCTTTTAATGCCACATCTTTATATACCTGTTCATTCCTGTATGTTTCGGAACTGAACCTTCTAGTTCACTTGGTATTTTTATCTTAAAAATTTTACTGCAATTTAAGATCCGATGTAGGCCTACCTAGTCTTTTAATTACAAATTTCTGTTCCAACGAATGCAAGGAAAACCAATCTTTCACAAATAATCAACAGTATTTATGATTAAGAAGACAAACATGTAGCTTCTCACACTTTATTTATTTATTATATTTATTATATGTAAGGATATTAAACTATCACTGACACCGTTCCACCAAATAAACAGAAGAATGTCGCTAAAATAATCCAGTAACTAATGCAAGACATAGCAACAAGTGATTGCATTTTACCCTGGTAACAAATGGAGAATGTGCAACATGGACATGTGCTTCAGTGCTTTCCTATTAAGTGCAGGCTACCTTTCATCAGAGTGCTTAACTGCACATATTCACATACCCCTGAGCCAGAGCAGCAGTTGGTCATGCTCATGCAAGGTGGAATTTTAGGTTGTACATGAGCTATGAATGGAAAACCTTAAATATTTAGCTGCGAGGAAACACAAGATGTTTTAACATAATGTTGCTTTTCAGAACACGTAACGTATTAATTCAATTTGTTTTTAATGTAATTTTCTCACTCACAGATCTTTTTCTTTTAATTGTAAATTTTTTTGTTAACCTAATAAAATTTCTTGAAAAATGGTGGGTAGAGCACATTCTCAGGTGTGTTATGCCTTTTATGACTGTTCAACATGTTCAAGATGTAAAAATTGTTCACTTTGATATGGTTACCATCTTGCTGATTTTCATCTTCATAGGCTGTTATTGTATGTAAGAAAGTTAGTATGATTCACAGTATACATAGAGGCAGTCTTTGAATTGTGTATGTGAAATTTAGAATGATTATAAAATAGGAAAACATCAGATAGTTTTTAAATGAGGTACTATTAGTTTGGAAAATATATAGAGCAATCTAAATGGTATGAGTCTAGATTAAGTGAATGACTTTGTTGCAAATGGCATATTGCTGAGAAATTTGATTTCTATAGGTGAATGGATTCAGTTCTGAAAGGCCATTCCTATGAAACACATCACAAGAGTTTGAGGTTTTGAAGTATTTGTATACATCCATTATTATTATGTTCTTCATGTATATAATATACATGAAGAACAGAATAATGAAAGTATACAAATACTTCAAACCTCAAATTAATAATGTTACATATTTACAACATGACAGACAGGTTAAGGCCTAAATGCAAAATTCACTTAACATCACACAAGAATGCCATGTAACTCTAAAAAAAATGCATGGGGAAATTTGTTTAGGTAGTGCAAAGAGTGATAGTGTTTCACATCACAGTTTTGTGATATCTAACAGTACTGTCATGGTAAAAACTGACATTTCAAGATGGTTTGGTTATGTAATGTACATGAATAAAGTTCTAACAAATTGACATTGGTTCATAGAAATGATGTAAAAATAACAACAAAAAGACAAAAAAAAAAACCCTTACTCAGTGAAGGCATTGGCAGCAGTTGCCCTGGCTTTTTAAAAGTTTTTGCCAACCCATTTACTAAATTCAGATTTTTTTCGCCAAAGTTTAATAATAGTACAAAAAGGTAATGGTTGATATTTTTGCCAAAAAAAAAAAAAAAATTTCTATTGCTAAAACAATTTTTTCCCCCACAAATTGCAAAGAACGTGATCAGCAGTATTACTTCCTACATTGGTATTAAAGGAAATAAGTCTCAAATAAGGACATTGGAACAGCAAGGAAATCATGTGGTGTGACAATATGGAATTAATGATAGGAAATATCAAAACCACCTCTTCGTGATCAATATAAAGTGAGTAAAACTTTTAAGGAAAAAGAAGAAGCTTATAGGAAGTACTTAAATTACATACTATAGGCTAAAAGGAACCATTGTAAAAGCATTCGTCTAATAGCAGGCTGATATGTTATGATAAATTCCAAAAGGTATGCATCTGAAGATTTTAGGAATTATGTGGGAAAGTTACTAAAATGTTCACCAAGGGATTTGAATTGAAGTACTGTAACTGTAGACTATTTCATATGTTGTGTAAATTTGAGTCAGAGCATTCGCAACCAATCTTGTATGCATCATTAGCCACTGTGGCTAACTACTTCCCTGACTTCCATGTTTCTTCATTAACTGCATTTAGTGATGTTTCTTCATTAACTGCTACGGTTTCAACACTAATCTTAGTTGTATAGAAAGCTGTTGCACAATGTTGGTTCATTATATGAGTTTTTTTTTTCCTTTTGTTAGGGTTTAACAACTGTCATGAACAGGGGTAGACAAATACAAGGTATCCAGTTGCCAGGGCACCTGAAAAATTTCACTTAGTGCCTGAGTTTTCAAATTCTATCTTGAAAATTTCATTTTTCAAAATTTGGATTTCTATTATCAAGCTTCCATCTTTTTAATAAAGTAACAAGTACAGTATACAGTCTGTATGTATTTGTATTTTTCTGTTTGCATCATTTTTGTAACTACATAACATAAAATCAGAATATTGAAGATGCCAATATCAAATTTTGGCACTAGCAATCAGCACAGTTATTTATTCTACAGTGATATTGGCAATGAAGTTCTGTAATGCAACCTAAGAGATGTGAGTGCATGTATCGGAGACTTTCATAGCCATAGCATTAATTTTTACACGGGGATGCTGATGAGTGTATTTCTTTATAAGTGTTTTTAATTAATGTTGTACACCAGATGAAACAAAGCTGAACTTTCCAAAATGAAAACCTCTTCTAAAATGTAACTATTAATAAAGTGTGTAATATATTCCCTAATTTTACTTGTGGATTTAGCACTGAATTATTGAACAATATCAAAAACTGTACATTTTTACTGTTGAAGGCCACAATTCTGTATATGTAATGCAGTTTTTGTTTAGATTGACTGTGGTTTTCTCCTTGTATCTCTTGAAAAAATGTGCTGGCTCCTGAAAATTTTGTGATTTTCTACCCCTGGTTATGAGCTTCTAATCTAAGGCTAGGTGTCACCCATCCCTAATTGAGAATCACTGTCTCCAGGAAAGGAAAAGAACTTGTGCCATAAGGGCATAATACAGCATCCGTGTCTTACCTTGGGGTTTAAAGCCAGACCGAGCAATATCAGAAAGTCATGATTGTGGTTACTGTTTTTTGTCACTATTATATGGTCATTTTCTTCTTGCATTAGCAACTTTCAGGTTTAAGATATGTTGGAAGGTATGATATCATCGCAGTTAGTGGTACTAGAAATGAACCCTTATACGCACTTCAGAATTCAGTTGTTTTGTAAAAGTTAACAGCATTTTGTCACATGGAAAGGATTTGAAATGAATTTGTTTTGCTTCTTTAATTAGGAAAAAGTGATAGACTTCATATATATTTTTTGGATATCCTAGATATGTTTTTCATTATATGAGAAATGACCTCTGTGTACCACAAAGTAATAAATGTTGTCATTAGTTGGGGGTGTCTACCAGAGGAGGGTTGGAACTTTGTATCCCCCTAAAAATGTTGAGGGGGACACTGCACTTCAAAATTTCCAAGGAAAAGTGAAAGTCTCTTAAATTCTTCTTTAAAATGGTAAAGTGAATCTTGAACTATACATAATATCTAAGGTATTTTACCTGATATCATCAAAGTATTTCTCACGTTGTTTGCTCTGTGAGGCACGTGCTCCCGGTCCCAAGAGGTCTCTTACGTTACGGACCTTTGTTAGTTATAACAAAAAAAAATTGGATAAATAAAACAGTTAGGTTATATATTTTTCAGTTCCACATTCATTCACTTGCACAATCAAACATTTAAAATTTACTATTAATTAAAAGATTTTAGTAGAAAGAGTTATACTTATCGGGTCAGGAGACGTCTCACACGGGGTTCGTTGTTACGGCGAGCGCTTTCTGAGGTGCGTTTACTGCCATCTTCGGGCCATTATTTCTACACGAGGGTTCTTCGCATGTGTCTAGTTTTGGAGTTGCATGTTGGGAATTGATGGGAAGGTTTGCTGCCTGTATGTGTTAGGTGATTTTGTTTCCAATGTGTCGCCATCTATTGGATGAGTTGGTAGGTATCAGTCGTAAGTATAATTATATTGTGTGTCTCTATGTGTTAGGTGATTTGTTTCTAATGTGTCGCCATCTGTTGGATGATTTGGTAGGTATCAGTCGTAAGTATAATTCTTTTGTGTAAATATTTTTGGGCTATTATTATTTGTTCATAGAAACAGGTGTATATATATATATTTTCTCCCTTTGTTTATTGATGTAATTTTTTGTAATGTTCTTTTTTTTTGCCTTTTTTTATGGATTTTTTTCTTTTTTTATAAGTGGTTTTCAGGCTGTGTCTAGTGTGCTGGGGTCTTGTAAGTTGCATATTTTATCTTTTTTTTTGTTCAATTATAACGCTTTTGGAAATTCTTAATTCTTTTTCGTTTGTGTGGGTTTTTAGTAATTTAATATTTTCAAAATCAGGGTATTGTTTATGTTTAACACAGTGTTGGATAAGTGCAGTTTTTTCTTCTTTTTTGTTCCAGTTTTTATGTGTTGATGTAATCTTTTTATTAATCTATTTTTTGTGCTGTCAATGTATGATATGTGGTTTTCAGAACTCTGTGAAAATAAGGCAAAAAAAGAACATTACAAAAAATTACATCAATAAACAAAGGAGAAAATTACACCTGTTTCTATGAACAAATAATAATAGCCAAAAAATATTTACACAAAAGAATTATACTTACGACTGATACCTACCAACTCATCCAATAGATGGCGACACATTGGAAACAAATCACCTAACACATACAGGCAGCAAACCTTCCCATCGATTCCCGACATGCAACTCGAAAACTACACACATGCAAAGAACCCTCGTATAGAAATAATGGCCCGAAGATGGCGGTAAACGTACCGCAGAAAGCGCTCGCCGTAACAATGAACCCCGTGTGAGATGTCTCCTGACCCGATGAGTATAACTCTTTCTACTAAAATCTTTTAATTAATAGTAAATTTTAAACGTTTGATTGTGCAAGTGAATGAATGTGGAACTGAAAATATATAACCTAACTGTTTTATTTCTCAAAATTTTTTTTTTTTTTATAACTAACCAAAGGTCTGTAACGTAAGAGATCTCTCGGGGCTGGGAGCACGTGCCTCACAGAGCAAACAACGTGAGAAATACTTTGACAATATCAGGTAAAATACCTTAGATATTATGTATATTTTAATTAAAAGCACGTTTATAACATAAGACAACCTATAAGGTTGTCTCATGAATTGCATTCATTTTTCGTGAATCTTGAAACTAATTAAATTCTCCAGTTTGTATTGTCTGAAGAATTTTTATGGCTTTGGCTTTTATTATATTGTTGTGGAAGTGAACAGTAGTTTGGAAAAGATCTTGGATCAAATTAGAAATTATTATAAATCCATTATTTTCAGTTATGTATATGATGCAGTGAAGCTCCACATTATTAGTGGGAACTGAAGATGAGTGACTGTGTTGTCATAATGTAACTTTGGAGTGCTAATGGTTTTGTAATTCTAAAGATGCCTTGAACCATATTGTAGCTGGAGTAGAAGGTGGCTTCCTATAGGCAACAGCAGTTTCAAAAGTATTTTGTTGTCTTTTTTATAAAAATGTCCAGGAAAGGGAATTTATACTGTTACACTTTTCCAGTTGTGGCATAGAAATGAACCATAAAAATAACAGCTGGAAAGTGTTTGATGAAGTACAGTTAACTAATCTTCACTTTGCTGTTTTAACATGATAACATGGAACTAGGCAAATATCAACCATGCACACAAGGTTGTGTAGAAGCACTCACACTCAAATCTAAGCAACAGTATGTGAAACAATTTGCAACTGTTTTTTTTATTTAACATGTTGTTAAGTGTATTGAGAAAAAAATGGGAAATCTCTGGCACAGTATTCATGCACGAAATTCTTCCGCAGATTCGAGGAATTCCGTTTTTTTTTCATCATTTGGTTCATTCTCGAGATCGATGCAGAACTGAAGAGAAAGGGGGTTTAGGGTTTAGGGAGGGGTCATTTTCCGTCTGGGGATGGTATTTCGTCTTTCAAAACTTTCGAAAACTGAAGTTAAACAGAGTGACGATTTTTCAGGTAATTCTAATTTCTTTTTTCTCGCGTTGTTGCCTGTTCCCAATATTGTTATTAAATGTCATTTTATTACATAAATGTTTGTATTTCAGCATGAAACTGTGGGCAAAAAAACGGAAGTTAAGGCGGCGCGAAGATTTCCCTGTAATCTTTAGGCAAAGATTCTTCCGTGGATTCGAAGAATTCCGCCATTTCTGTTATCGTTTTGGGCATTTTCGAGATCGCTGCACAACTGAACAGAAATTTTGGGGGGTAATGGTGGGGGAGAGAGATTCGTTTTTTGTTTGACGACGGGATTCCATCTTGCGAAACTTTCAAAAGTGGAAGTTGGATGCAGCGAAGATTTCTCCCATAATCTTTTTTTTTCCCCTTGAGATTTTCGTTCTGCTCAGTATTGTTCTTAAATATCCTTTTATTCCACAAATACTGCATTTTAACCTAAAAATGGAGGAAGAAGTTTCGGATAACGGAAGTTGGTCGGAGCAAAGATTTCTCCCAAAATCACATTTTTTTCTTTCCCTGATGTTCTCACTATCCAGTCTTGTTGTTAAGTGTTACTTTCCCCCATAAATGTCTGCACTTAAGCTTGATAAGGGAGGGGAA
The DNA here is from genome assembly GCA_039090855.1 of Macrothele yani. Classification (NCBI taxonomy): domain Eukaryota; kingdom Metazoa; phylum Arthropoda; class Arachnida; order Araneae; family Macrothelidae; genus Macrothele; species Macrothele yani. The sequence continues at coordinate 64,854,349 of CM077006.1, forward strand.
ATTTTCCAAAAATAGAAGTGACAGAGTTTGAAAATTTGTTAGAATTGATGCATGGTGTTCAAAAGTATTCATGTTCTGAAAGTCACACCATTTATCTAAAGTAGTGAAAGCTTTAATATCATGTGTCCGTGGTCCTCAGGCTGAAAGTTCTTTCAGCATGATGGATAAATTGTCATCTGAGGTAATAAAAGGGGAGAAGGAAAGAAAAGTGGTGAAGAAATAGCTACAGAAAGAAAAACTAAGCGAAGATTGCTGTGCAGCTGCAGAGTCAACAAAAGACAAATATGGCCAAGGAACTTGCTGAGAAGAAAGCAACACAAGAGTAAAATTGAGCTGCTGTTCTTGCAAGTTTAAAAAACAAAACAAAAGAGAGATAGAGATGTGTTTGAAGCAGTGTCTTTTAACATCACTTTATTTTGCTTTGAATTCAGTAATTTTATATTGTGAATGCAGTGAACAATTTCACCTTGCTCGTGCCGCTTTATAATCACACTTTCTTGTCGCATGTTCTGATTTTTTTCGCCCGATTAAAAAGTTCAGCTTTTTTGTTCCTTGGTCAGTCTCGTGTATGAGTATTTCTGTGATAAAGATAGATAGCGTCTAATACCAGATAAGTATACAGGCATATATGGGAAGATGGGGAGGGTGAATGTATATATATATATATATATATATATATATATATATATATATATATATATTAAATGAAAAAAAGGATGTAAGGTCAGGTGATGCGTAACATCACAGCCTCTCATTGACAAATGTCAACTCCGCCTTCTCGTGGTACATCCTGTTCCCACTAAAGGGGCTCTGACGACCGCCAATAGCAGTATAACTATACCATCGGGATTAGAGGAAATGCTATCCCACACTCACCAACCCGCTTGGCCAGCGTGGTGAGTTATGGCCAAACCCCTCCAAAATGACTCCACAACTTAAATCTTGGCCCTCAGTCTCTGGCAGCTGGAATGTACCTGGCCAAGGCAGCAGCCAGTGCGACATGAAGGCAGAGGGTGCTAAGAATCCCCGGAGGACCGGACTAGGCTGCCATCTGATGCTGACCTTGGCTACGTATAATGGATGCTCCCTATCTTCTGATTCAAGGCTTCTTGAATTGGAAGAGGAACTACAAAGGATCAAGTGGGACATCGTCGGGCTAAGTGAGGTAAGGAGAAAAGGAGAAGATCTCATTGAACTGAAAATTGGACATCTCTTCTACTATCGTGGGACTGATACTGGCAGAACTAGTGGTGTTGGATTTATAATAAACAAGAAATTAAAGGATAAAGTTGTAGAAGTTGAAAGTTCCTCTGACAGAGCTGCACAACTCATTATCCAACTCTCGAGAAGATACCAGGCTCAGATTATTCAAACTTATGCACCCACCACAAGTCATCCTAAAGAAGAAATTGAAGAATTTTATGAGGAAATTCGTCATCTAAATAATAAAGGTAAGCAGCACTTGAAGATAATTATGGGAGATTTCAATGCAAAAATAGGGCAACGACAACAGAATGAAACTTCAGTAGGTAAATTCAGCCACAGCAACAGAAACCAGCGTGAAAATACTCTCGTAGAGTTTGCAGAGGAAGAAGGGTTTTTCATCTTGAACTCCTTTTTCAAGAAAAAGCCACACAGGAAATGGACATGGAGACATCCAAATGGGACGACAAGTAAAATTGATTTTATTATGTGTAACAAAAAACTCGTCATAGAAGACTGCAGTGTGCTAAACAAGTTCAACACAGGTAGTGACCATAGATTGGTGAGATGTAAGGTGCACCTCAACACTAAACTCGAACGTAGCAAGCTCATAAGACAAACAAAATATATTGACATAACCAACCTAAAAAAACACCATAAAACCTTCAAGTTGGAACTGAAGAACAGATTCTCTGCTTTAGAAGGCCTAACATCGGAAGAAGTGGATATTTCTGAAGTTAACAGAAAAGTAACCAAAGCTCTTATGGAAACAGCAACAAAATTAGCTGGGTCTAAGAACAAGTTGCATGTAAACAAATTATCAGGAAAAACCAAAATGTTGTTGCAAAAAAGAAGAGAGATGAGGACAACTAAAGAAGATGTGACTTCCAAAGTGGAATATATAGAGCTATGCAAGACAGTACGAAAAAGTATCACTGAAGACGTAAGGAAATTCAACTGTGAACTAGTCCGGAAAGCAATTGAAAACAACCAAAGCCTAAAGATAGCAAAGGGACATCTCAGTAAGGGAAGAAAACAGATTATGGCACTGAGAAAAGAAGATGGGTCAGTAACAAGAAATAGAGGCGAAATTTTGACAAGAGTAAAAGATTTCTACTCCAAATTATATGAAAGGGATGATACATGTACTCCAGACATCATGAAAGGTACCAGTACCAGAGTTCTTCCAGTCCTCCCAGCAGAAGTTGCACATGCAATCAAGAACATGAAGCAGGGAAAAGCTCCAGGAGAAGATGGAATTTCTGTAGACATCATACAAGAAGCAAGTGGAGAAATCGAAACAGTACTCGCCCAAATTTTCACTCGATGCCTTAATGAAGGGAAGATTCCTGAGGATTGGAACAACGCTACAATGATCTTGCTACCTAAAAAAGGTGACATTGAGGATCTCAGGAACTACAGACCTATCAGCCTCTTATCAGTGGTTTATAAAATCTTCACTAAAGTTCTTTCACACCGCTTTAAGGTGACACTGGACATGGCTCAACCGAGAGAACAAGCTGGATTCAGGAGTGGCTACAGCACAATAGATCATATCCACGTACTGAGAGAACTAATTGAAAGAGCGAGGGAATATGAACTTCCATTGTGCATGGCTTTTATCGATTATGAAAAAGCCTTTGATTCAGTGAAATCATCAGCAGTTACAATGGCTCTGAAATCCTGTGGTATTGAAGATGCATACATTAATATTATTAATAACATCTATGAAAACACGAGTGCAAAGATTCGGCTGTTTGAAAATACAACACACATAAAAATTGGAAAGGGAGTGAGACAAGGTGACACCATATCTCCGAAGCTCTTTAACGCCACATTGGAAAATGTCTTTCAATCACTGAACTGGGAAAACAAAGGGATAAAGATTAATGGAGATTATCTAACCCACCTTCGTTTTGCTGATGACATAGTCATTTTTGCAACTACCCCATCAGAGCTGCAGAGTATGATCCAGGAACTTGCTGACAAGAGTAAAGAAGTGGGATTAAAAGTGAACTTTCAGAAGACAAAAGTGATGTTCAATGCTTTTACAAGAAATGAAGATTTATCGATTGATGGAGAAAAGCTGGAGATAACAGACACGTACGTTTATCTTGGACAGCAGATATCAAGTGAGGGTCACATTGATGAAGAAATAAGTCGGCGTACAAAACTTGCCTGGAGAGCTTTTGGAAGAAACAGCATAATTTTCAAGAGCAATATGCCATTATGTCTTAAAAGAAAAGTGTTTGATCAATGCATCCTTCCAGTGTTTATGTATGATGCAGAGACGTGGACCTTAACTAAAAGAGACATACAAAGGCTACAGACAACTCAAAGAAGCATGGAGAGGTGCATGCTTGGTGTAACCAGGAGAGATAAGAAGAGGAACTCGTGGATCCGAAAAATGACAAGAGTGGAAGACATCACGATCAGAGTTAAATCCCTGAAATGGCAATGGGCTGGACATACTGCCAGAAGGACAGACCATCGATGGACAGCCGAAATTTTAGATTGGATTCTAAGGGACAGGAAAAGACCCAGAAGAAGACCACATGGAAGATGGGTGGATGAAATTCGAAAGTATGCGGGACTGACATGGAGAAGACTGGCACAAGACAGACCGCTGTGGAGAAAACTTGGGGAGACCTTCGTCCAGCAGTGGATCGATAATGGTTGACAATGATGATGATGATTAAGTGAAAAAAGAGTAATAAGCTCAATATTACAAAAACCCTCCAGTGCTGCATAATGCTTTGGGAACTAGGAAAGGAGTATACACTGCTGGCCACCCAAAATGCAACACCAAGAAGGAAGCATCCGATTGGCTTGAAATTCGTAGTATGTGCGCCCGCGAGAGGACATGCAAATGATTAGCATTGCAGGGCATATGCAAATCATGTGCGCCCGGCATGCCACCGAGAAGCACTATAAGAAGGGTGCACAAAAGGCAGGGTGTAAGTAGTGGAAGTGTGTTCTGCTGCCGGACCTGTGCGTGGGAAGCTTCCTGATGCCTCGTTGCAGAATACGGCAGTCATTCCAGCACGTTTTGGAGTTCGACAGAGGACGAATAGTGGCTTATCGCAACAGCGGCTTATTATACCGAGGCATCGGCGCCCGTGTGGTACGACATCCAGCCACAGTGAGGTGAGCCCACCAGGTGTCACTGCTTCCGTGGCCCATCGAATACGTCTGGTCGTTGATCGGCAACTGAGTGGCCCGGCATGCACCACCCGCGGCTACGCCTGATGAACTGTGGCAACGTGTGGAAGCAGCCTGGACTGACATACCCCAATCCCACATCCAAAACCTCTTTCGTTCGATGCCGCGGCCTGTAGCGGCCATTATTGCCAGCTATGGGGGCGACACGAACTATTGATGTCTGCATGTTCCGCAAGTCGCATGTGCCTGTAAGCTCAATAGTTTCATCTTTGTAACTGTTGTTATGTGTCCAGTAAATCTGGCTTTCCTATCTCATGTCCTTCTTGGTTTTGCATTTTGGGTGGCCAGCAGTGTATATGAAAAACTTCATGTCTACTCCAAATCACAACACCATGAACACACAAAACAACAAGGAAATTATCTTCTAAACAACCCAAAAGCAAACCACAGAACCACACAACAAGCAAAAGGAAACTTCAAGCTTTAAAAGAACCACAGTAAAAATGAATACAAAAACAAAAGGTAGTCAGCAGTCGGTAACCACTCTTCAAGGAAAGACATCACCGACCACTGACCACACCCAGTCAGGTTTCATGTGGGCGAACAAAAATCGTAGCCAAAAGTAAAGATTAGTAAATTTAGAAGTAATTTAGAAATAAATTCGGTTCACCCAGTCTTCCCTACCTCACTTGGAATAACAAATTAAACAACACTTACCAAAGCTTCAATGACAGTCAGAAGACATAAAAATCAAAAGGATAAACAACTCAAACACCCAACCAACTGAACAAACCAGCAAACCCTAATTATTTACAGTGGCGACTCAAACACCCAACCAACTGAACAAACCAGCAAACCCTAATTATGTACAGTGGCGACACCTAGTTTGTATAATATAATACTCAGCAATGGATGTAAGCAATATGTAGTTAATTTTCCATGGCGACTCAGAAGAAATGAGTTTCTCTGTGTAGCCCGAAAATAATATTAGCAGATAGAGGAGAGAGGTGCAGTATTGATTATATTACATAATCTAATATAATAGGAATAATTTTGATTAAAAGTATTTAAAAGGGTTCTAAAATAAATTCAGGTTAAAACATCTATAGCGGAAGCCACAGTTGTTCGTAAATTTACGTGCATACAAATATAAGTATTACAAGGTTGCTTACCTCTTTTAACATTTCACTACACGCTTCATTCTTTCTGCCATCATGCTTGGTTTAGGCTTCCGGTGCGGTGTTCTATTTTTGGTCTTCAGGTTCTTTCAAATGCTGTACCAACGCTCAAGTCCCTGAAGTGCCTTGTTGTCCAGGTTGCAAAATTGTATCCTCCTCCCTTCCCACCAGCTTGTAAAACCTAACTTTCGTTGCTAAAAACCAATTAATTATTGAACACAAAATCTTTCGATATTATGGACAAACACAAACTGCCTATTTACAAACATACAAAATTCTGAATGAAAAAGTTAAAAGCGTATATACAAATATTTACACACGACTCATTCCTTGGACTCCTCAACACCTCACGAACAACCAACCACACCCTAAGCCACTCCAAAGAACAACCAACCACACCCTAAGCCACTCCAACGCAGATTGCCTCAAGCACTTTCTACCCTCTACAGGGTCATCTTCAGTAGGTGTTCTAGATGTTTGCTCTTCTGCCACTGCAGCAAGAGTGAGTGATACGCCCGGCTTTCTCGCCCCGCCCCATCGTCATCCATGAAACACTTCCACCGTGGCTCCATCTGTTATTGACTTTAGTGAACTCTTCATTTTCTTTTTCCCTTCTGTGTTTTTTTTTTTTTTTTTGGTCAATTTTTATTAGTTCCTTCCATTTCTCATTAAGGATATTTGGATCGTTATTATTACAAACTCGGTATCTATTTTTTTCAATTAATACAGATTCTGCAATACGTAGGTGTCTTTCATTGCGACATGTTTTTATTATTTTAATATCTTCAAAATTCAGATATGTCTGGTTATCTAGGCAGTACTGTATCAGTGCTGTTTTTGCTTCTTTTTTTTGCCAATTTTTAATATGCTGTTGTAATCGGTGTTTTTAAAAATTGGCAAAAAAAAAAAAAAAAGCAAAAACAGCACTGATACAGTACTGCCTAGATAACCAGACATATCTGAATTTTGAAGATATTAAAATAATAAAAACATGTCGCAATGAAAGACACCTACGTATTGCAGAATCTGTATTAATTGAAAAAAATAGATACTGAGTTTGTAATAATAACGATCCAAATATCCTTAATGAGAAATGGAAGGAACTAATAAAAATTGACCAAAAAAAACAAAAACACAGAAGGGAAAAAGAAAATGAAGAGTTCACTAAAGTCAATAACAGATGGAGCCACGGTGGAAGTGTTTCATGGATGACGATGGGGCGGGGCGAGAAAGCCGGGCGTATCACTCACTCTTGCTGCAGTGGCAGAAGAGCAAACATCTAGAACACCTACTGAAGATGACCCTGTAGAGGGTAGAAAGTGCTTGAGGCAATCTGCGTTGGAGTGGCTTAGGTGTGGTTGGTTGTTCGTGGGGTGTTGAGGAGTCGAAGGAATGAGTCGTGTGTAAATATTTGTATATACGTTTTTAACTTTTTCATTCAGAATTTTGTATGTTTGTAAATAGGCAGTTTGTGTTTGTCCATAATATCGAAAGATTTTGTGTTCAATAATTAATTGGTTTTTAGCAACGAAAGTTAGGTTTTACAAGCTGGTGGGAAGGGAGGAGGATACAATTTTGCAACCTGGACAACAAGGCACTTTAGGGACTTGAGCGTTGGTAGAGCATTGGAAAGAACCTGAAGACCAAAACTAGAACACCGCACCGGAAGCGTAAACCAAGCATGACGGCAGAAAGAATGAAGCGTGTAGTGAAATGTTAAAAGAGGTAAGCAACCTTGTAATACTTGGTTTCTAAAATGAAATACACAGAAATCATATGGATAATTATTCTTAATACATACAGAAAAAAAAAACTTAAGCTGTTTAGTAATATTTGATTTATTATTGCAAATTCTGGTAATTCTTAAAAACTGAGAAATAATAATATTTTTGTGAATACTAATGGAAAGATTAGAAAACCAATTGCTCATAAAAATAGCAGTAATATTAAAACAAAATCTTTTATTATAGACATCAGTAATAATACCAAAGTGGTCTGAGTGAATAGCCAAATCAAGAAAATATGAATAATAACCTGAATCTGCCTTAAGTTGTTTAATAATTGAATAATAACCTGAATCTGCGTTAAGAGTTTTTTGCCCTGCTGTTGTATCATTATTCATATTTTTTTTATTTGGCTATTCACTCAGACCACTTTGGTATTATTACTGATGTCTACGACAAAAGAGTTTGTTTTAATTTTATTGCTATTTTTATGAGTAATTGGTTTTCTAATCTTTCCATTAGAATTCATAGAAATATTATTTCTCAGTTTTTAAGAATTACTAGGATTTGCAATAATAAATCAAATATTACTGAACAGCTTAAATTGCTTTTTCTGTACGTATTAAGAATAATTATCCATATGATTTCTGCGTATTTCATTTTAGAAATCTTTTAAATATTTTTAATCAAAATTATTCCTATAATATTAGATTATGTAATATAATCAATACTACACCTCTCTCTATCTGCTAATATTATTTTCGGGCTACACAGAGAAACTCATTTCTTCTGAGTCGCCCTGGAAAATTAACTACGTATTGCTTACATCCATTGCTGAGTATTATATTATACAAACTAGGTGTCGCCACTGTACATAATTAGGGTTTGCTGGTTTGTTCAGTTGGTTGGGTGTTTGAGTCGCCACTGTAAATAATTAGGGTTTGCTGGTTTGTTCAGTTAGTTGGATGTTTGAGTTGTTTATCTTTTTGATTTTTATGTCTTCTGACTGTCATTGAAGCTTTGGTAATTGTTGTTTAATTTGTTATTCCAAGTGAGGTAGGGAAGACTGGGTGAACCGAATTTGTTACTAAATTACTTCTAAATTTACTAATCTTTACTTTTGGCTAAGATTTTTGTTCGCCTACATGAAACCAGACTGGGTGTGGTCAGTGGTCGGTGATGTCTTTCCCTGAAGAGTGGTTACCGACTGCTGACTACCTTTTTGTTTTTGTATTCATTTTTACTGTGGTTCTTTTAAAGCTTGAAGTTTCCTTTTGCCTGTTGTGTGGTTCTGTGGTTTGCTTTTGGGTTGTTTAGAAGGTTCTTTCCTTGTTGTTTTATGTGTTCATGGTGTTGTGATTTGGAGTAGACATGAAGTTTTTCATATATATATATATATATATATATATATATATATATATATATATATATATATCATCATCATCATCATTGTCAACCATTATCAATCCACTGCTGGACGAAGGTCTCCCCAAGTTTCCTCCACAACGGTCTGTCTTGTGCCAGTCTCCTCCATGTCACCCCTGCATACTTTCGAATTTCATCCACCCATCTCCTATGTGGTCTTCTTCTGGGTCTTTTCCTGTCCCTTGGAATCCAATCTAAAATTTTGGCTGTCCATCGATGATCTGTCCTTCTGGCAGTATGTCCAGCCCATTGCCATTTCAGGGATTTAACTCTGATCATGATGTCTTCCACTCTTGTCATTTTTCGGATCCACGAGTTCCTCTCCTTATCTCTCCTGGTTACACCAAGCATGCACCTCTCCATGCTGCTTTGAGTTGTCTGCAGCCTTTGTATGTCTCTTTTAGTTAAGGTCCACGTCTCTGCACCATACGTAAGCACTGGAAGGATGCATTGATCAAACACTTTTCTTTTAAGACATAATGGCATATTGCTCTTGAAAATTATGCTGTTTCTTCCAAAAGCTCTCCAGGCAAGTTTTGTACGCCGATTAATTTCTTCATCAATGTGACCCTCACTTGATATCTGCTGTCCAAGATAAACGTACGTGTCTGTTATCTCCAGCTTTTCTCCATCAATCGATAAATCTTCATTTCTTGTAAAAGCATTGAACATCACTTTTGTCTTCTGAAAGTTCATTTTTAATCCCACTTCTTTACTCTTGTCAGCAAGTTCCTGGATCATACTCTGCAGCTCTGATGGGGTAGTTGCAAAAATGGCTACGTCATCAGCAAAACGAAGGTGGGTTAGATAATCTCCATTAATCTTTATCCCCTTGTTTTCCCAGCTCAGCGACTGAAAAACACCCTCCAATGTGGCATTAAAGAGCTTCGGAGATATAGTGTCACCTTGTCTCACTCCCTTTCCAATTTTTACGTGTGTTGTATTTTCAAACAGCCTAATCTTTGCACTTGCATTTTCATAGATGTTATTAATAATATTAATGTATGCATCTTCAATACCGCAGGTTTTCAGAGCCATTGTAACTGCTGATGGTTTCACCGAATCAAAGGCTTTTTCATAATCGATAAAAGCCATGCACAATGGAAGTTCATATTCCCTCGCTCTTTCAATTAGTTCTCTCAGCACGTGGATATGATCTATTGTGCTGTAGCCACTCCTGAATCCAGCTTGTTCTCTCGGTTGAGCCATGTCTAGTGCTACCTTCAAGCGGTGTGAAAGAACTTTAGTGAAGATTTTATAAACTACTGATAGGAGGCTGATAGGTCTGTAGTTTCCGAGATCCTCAATGTCACCTTTCTTATGTAGCAGGATCATTGTTGCGGTGTTCCAATCCTCAGGAATCTTTCCTTCATTAAGGCATCGAGTGAAAATTTGGGCGAGTACTGTTTCGATTTCTCCACTTGCTTCTTGTATGATGTCTACAGTAATTCCATCTTCTCCTGGAGCTTTTCCTCGCTTCATGTTCTTGATTGCATGTGCAACTTCTGCTGGAAGGACTGGAGGAACTCTGGTACTGGTATCTTTCATGATGTCTGGAGTGCATATATCATCCCTTTCATATAATTTGGAGTAGAAATCTTTCACTCTTGTCAAAATTTCGCCTCTATTTCTTGTTACAGAACCATCTTCTTTTCTCAGTGCCATAATCTGTTTTCTTCCCTTACTGAGATGTCCCTTTGCTATCTTTAGGCTTTGGTTGTTTTCAATTGCTTTCCTCACTAGTTCACAGTTGAATTTCCTTACGTCTTCAGTGATACTTTTTCTTACTGTCTTGCATAGCTCTATATATTCCACTTTGGAAGTCACATCTTCTTTAGTTGTTCTCATCTCTCTTCTTTTTTGCATCAACATTTTGGTTTTTCCTGATAATTTGTTCACATGCAACTTGTTCTTAGACCCAGCTAATTTTGTTGCTGTTTCCATAAGAGCTTTGGTTACGTTTCTGTTAACTTCAGAGATGTCCACTTCTTCCGATGTTAGGCCTTCTAAAGCAGAGAACCTGTTCTTCAGTTCTAACTTGAAGGTATTATGGTGTTTTTTAAGGTTGGTTATGTCAATAGATTTTGTTTGTCTTATGAGCTTGCCACGTTCAACTTTAGTGTTGAGGTACATCTTACATCTCACCAATCTATGGTCACTACCTGTGTTGAACTTGTTTAGCACACTGCAGTCTTCTATGACGAATTTTTTGTTACACATAATAAAATCAATTTCACTTGTCGTCCCATTTGGATGTCTCCATGTCCATTTCCTGTGTGGCTTTTTCTTGAAGAAGGAGTTCAAGATGAAAAACCCTTCTGCCTCTGCAAACTCAACGAGAGTATTTCCACGCTGGTTTCTGTTGCCATGACCGAATTTACCTACTGAAGTTTCATTCTGTTGCCGTTGCCCTATTTTTGCATTGAAATCTCCCATAATTATTTTCAAGTGCTGCTTACCTTTATTATTTAGATGACAAATTTCCTCATAAAATTCTTCAATTTCTTCTTCAGGATGACTTGTGGTGGGTGCATAAGTTTGAATAATCTGAGCCTGGTATCTTTTCGAGAGTTGGATAACAAGTCGTGCAGCTCTGTCAGAGGAACTTTCAACTTCTACAACTTTATCCTTCAGTTTCTTGTTTATTATAAATCCAACACCACTAGTTCTGCCAGTATCTGTCCCATGATAGTAAAAGAGATGTCCACTTTTCAGTTCGATGAGATCTTCTCCTTTTCTCCTTACCTCACTTAGCCCCACGATGTCCCACTTGATCCTTTGTAGTTCCTCTTCCAATTCAAGAAGCCTTGAATCAGAAGATAGGGAGCGTCCATTGTAAGTAGCCAAGGTCAGCATCAGATGGCAGCCTAGTCCGGTCCTCCGGGGATTCTTAGCACCCTCTGCCTTCATGTCGCACTGGCCGCTGCCTTGGCCAGGTACATTCCAGCTGCCGGAGACTGAGGGCCAAGATTTAAGTTGTGGAATCATTTTGGAGGGGTTTGGCCATAACTCACCACGCTGGCCAAGCGGGTTGGTGAGTGTGGGATAGAATTTCCTCTGATCCCGATGGTATAGTTATACCGCTATGGGCGGTCGTCAGAGCCCCTTTAGTGGGAACAGGATGCACCACGAGAAGGCGGGGTTGACATTTGTCAAGGAGAGGCTGTGATGTTACGCATCACCTGACCTTACATCCCATATATATATATATATATATATTAGGATATATTGAAAAATGGGTTAGGCAAATAATCTGGGATATATTGAAAAATGAGGTGAGTGAATATTCTGGAGACTTTGTTGAGTGAAAATTCAGGAGCTAATGGAAAACTTTCTAACAAATAATGAGTAGGGTGTTAATGATCACTTGAAATACATGCGAGGTTAAGTTATTATTTATGTAGAATTTTATGAAGAGGGGTTTTTTTTTCTCTTCTTTTTTTCACACCAGTTTTTTATGTGTTAGATTGAGTCTGTTTTATGAAAACTTTTATGCTTCCTTTAATATGTAGTGATTTTCCCTTTATTTATTATTGAGAGCTGTAAAATGGGCATTTATTTAGGATTAGTAGTTTATCTTCATTTTAAGAAGAGTTTATGTTTGTCTATTGCATCTTCTAATTGTATTTTTATTCTACCTTGTGTACAAAGTGTGCTGTCCAACCGTTATTAAATATTAATATGCTGTGAGATATGAGTTTATGTAGGATACTAGTTTATGTTCATTTTAAGAATTTTTTTTGTATATTGTCCCTAAATCATTTTAAGAAGAGTTATTTACCCTGCTGTTGTATCTAATTCTATTTTTATGCTTTATAATAAATAGAGGTACAAAGTGTTTCCTTCCTGAATTGATTATTTATGTGCTGTAAAATCTGCATTTATTTAGGATACTAGTTTATCTTCATTTTAAGAAGAGTTTATTTTCTAACATTATGTGGTGCTTACCCATTGTGGATAGTGCTTAATCATTCAGTGTTTCATTGATCTGAAGCAAAAGCATTTATGTTGCAAATTGTTTTTATTTCATTCTGAGTTTTGGTGGTGTGTTAACACTTATAGTGAGCTTTGCAGAACTTTATAATTTCATAGTTTATCTGTAAGAGTGTTATAAAAGTGTTGCATTATTAACTATTGTGTGCATGTGAATGTGCACAATGCATTCACACAAATATGAAAATTCATCTGTGTGATTCTTTTCATTACAAAAGAATCAGTAAATTCATACATTAAGTACATATGAAAATTCATTTGTGTGATTTATTAATTTTTTTAAGGAGATGTTTTGGTGACAAAGAATCCCTGCATGCATCCAGGAGATGTCAGAAAATTTCATGCTGTTGACATTGAAGCTCTACATCACATCAAGGACTGCATAGTCTTCCCAGCTAAAGGAACCAGACCTCATCCTGATGAGATGGCAGGTAATTTATAGTGTCTCTATTAGTGTTGCATAGGAAATGATCATCAAATTATGGTACCATAATGATCATCAATTATATATCTTTACTAAGATTTGTTATTGACAGGTTTACCAAATCATCTGACTCATTGGTCTGTAATCAATTTTGACCAAGCACTCATGTAGCACATCACCATGCTTAAGATAGATTGTATAGCTCCATTCTGAGAGGTGAATAGTACTGGGGTTAAATACACTGCTCAAAAGAATTAGGGGAGCAAGAGATTTTTTTCAGGAAAATCATGTGGGACTGATGTTGAATGTAAAATATTATTTTTTATAGATACAGTAGAATAGTCAGTAATATGGATAAGAAAAAGCACATTAGTGAATTTTTATGCAACATTATCATTTAATGCACATGTGATATGCTATTCAACAATATTCATATCTGTACAACAAGAAAAAATGACTTTTTGAAGATAGTAATTGAACTTTAATAGGGTGTGTGGTCCCCTCAGAAGGCTAAGACTGCTGCACACCTGTGTGGCATGAAATCGACGAGGTTATCGAGCTGGTTTTGGGGGTATCCTCGCCACTCCTCAATGAGGGCAGTTTCCTGTTCACGAAGAGTCAACAGAGGTGCTGGTGGATTTGCAATATGTCTGCCAAGTGCTTCCTGGACGTGCTCAATTGGTTTTAAGTCAGGGAAGCATGCTAGCCACTCCATATACCCTATTCCCTCCTCTTGAAGCATGTTGTCCACTAGCTGAGCCATATGAGGTCGAGTGCTATTGTCCATGAAAAGAAATGAATCACTGATGGCCACAGTATACAGTATGGCAATTAGTGTGAGAATCTCATTTCTATATCTCTGGGCCATTGGACTGCAGTTTCAGATAAAGTACAGGTCTGTATGTTCACCGATACTTACGCCTGTCAAAAATATCAATCCATGGCCGCTGTAGTATGATGTTTCCAGCATAAAAGCTGGGTTATTTTGTGTGCTGGGTTCACTCCAGATAAGAACTCGTAGAGTGTCAGACTTTAGACTGAATTTCAACTCATCAGAGAAGAGAACTTAACTGCACTCATCGTGTCCCCCCAACCATAATGTTCCTCAGCCCAGTTTCTATGGGCTGTATGGTGTGGGATATACACTGTTTGTCTACGTGCTTAAAGGCCACCCTGGTGAAAGCAGTTGCTGATAGTTTGAGTTGACAACTTATATCCTGTTACATGAGAAATTTTCACTGGAGCTGAGTAGCATTTTGCCACCTGTTCCGACGGGCTGTTAACAAATGATAACGGTCATCCCTTGCTGTGGGTGCTCGTGGATGGCTTTGTCCTTGCCTTTTTCGAATACTTACCATATCCTGGAATCATATCCACAGTCAAGAAATGACACTTCATGACGCTCCATTGGCTTCTGCTACCACCCACTGTCTCCTACCTGCTTTTCCAGCCTGCTGTTGATTTCCAGTAAATCTTGCTGTCGAGACATCATTTGAACTGAAGACTTCAAGAAATGAAATATCACAATAAAAGTGGAAAACCTTTGTTTTTATACCAATCTGTGATTTATTCATTCTGATGCCACAGATGTTAATTTGTATTAGAATATCAGGGTTCGTACGCCTCCTAGATTTCCCATAAAACTCCTGGAATAAAAAAATTATTTTCCAGGGTCCTGGAAAATTCCTGGAAAAAAAGCAATTTTTAATGACTCCTGGAATTGTATTTCTTTTTATACTGAACTAGTTTGGTTAAAAGATTTGGCAGCCAGTGTTGCATCTAAAAACATTTCTTCTCGAGCTGTGAACTGGAGTGAGAGCATGGGGGGAGAAGGGGGTTGCAGAAACTTACTTGCCTAAATGAGTGTGCGGGACCAGCGGCCAGCACGCACAGCCCTTGACTGATAAGCATCTCCTGTACACTACTGGGATAAAAAATATTATTTTCTGTTTTCGCAGAATTTCAACAAAACTGGCTGAAAATTTAATGCACTTAATAAATTGCTAAAAGAAACGAACCCACCAAATTTTGTGTGAATCAGATAAAAATTATGAAAACCAGTTACTTAAATTTTTAATCATGTTTGCGATTGCTAGCAGTGGCAGTACGTCACAATAAAAGATTTTATGTGCAATTCAAAAAGCTTTCATTTGATTGTAGTAAAATTTGCAGGGGTAACCTTATACACTGAGTTGTCACTTTATTATGACCACCTGACAGTTTTAGGCAAATGAGCTATGGCTGCACCCTGTTGCCGTCAGAGGGCGAGGCTAGTATAAAAAGGAAAAGCTTAGTGCTTGCGACAGTAGTAGAAGTGATTTTTGGGTGACGAGATGAGTAAAAAATGCGATTTGACGGACTTTCAATGTGGGATGATTGTAGGAGCTCTGAGCCATGGAGCGAGCATCACCGAAACCACTGCATTCGTGAAACGTTCCAAAGCAGCTGCTGTTAAAGTGTTTAAAGACTGGACTGTCAGCCAAAAAACTGGGTCTCTACATGCAACATGTGGTCGTCATCGACTAGTGATTGCTCGGGCGGAACGGAGAGTGTCCAGACTGGTAACAGACAACAGAAGGGCAACTGTGCCATCTTAATCACGGATCCCCTCAAATGATATCTGCACGCACTGTTCGCCGTACACTGCATCGGATGGGATATGGCAGCCGAAGGCCTGTTCGAACACCTTTGCTGTCTGCAGTTAACAAGAGAAAACGTCTCCAGTTCGCACAGGAACACTAGGATTGGACAGTCGATAATCGAAAACAAATTATGTGGTCTGATGAATCATGTTTTCAGTTGCACCATGCCGATGGCCGAGTGAGAATTTGGCGGAAACAGCATGAAAGCAGGACCCTAAATGCATTGCTACAACCCTTCAAGCTGGTGGAGGCAACGTTATGGTTTGGAGAATGTTTTCCTGGCATGCCTTGGGCCCTTTAATTCGTGTTGATCAACTGACTGGCACATCATATCTAAACATAGTTGCGGACCAAGTGCATCCTGTCATGTGGATGGTTTATCCCAATTTTGATGGCTACTTTCAACAAGATGATGTGTCCTGCCATAGTGCTCGTATTGTACAGGATTGGTTTCAGGAACATGCCGGTGAGTTTACTTTGCTTATGTGACCCCCACAATCTTCAGATCTCAACCCCATTGAGAATTTGTGTGATGAAATTGAACAAGCCATCATACAGCTGGGATCCACAACCCTGCAAACTCACACTCCTGGAAAGTGCTATTCATCAAGCATGGTCTCAGATTCCACAAACTACCTATCAACATCTCGTGGAGTCCATGCCACGAAGAATCGACACAGTATTAAAGGCAAAAGGTGGCCCAATGAAGTACTGAGGAGGTGGTCATAATTAAGTGGCCTCTAAGTGTATATGACCCAGTTATGACATCTGTGAAAAATTTAGATCTTTTAATTGAAAATTCAGAAAATTAATTTTTCCTCACTTAAAGCACATCAAAAGAATTGTGCATATGCTATCTGTCCCGTCCTTCTGTGGACACCATATCTCTGCAAGTAATAATCCGATTTGAAAAATAATTTTTGCATTAAAAAGCTTGAAATGTGCGAGTGAGATGAACCTTTATTTAGTTTTTTTTTTTTTTTTTTTTTTCACGATGCGCAATTTTGCTGTTAGAGGGCTAACAATCGAATTAAAATGCATTTTATTCCATATCCATCATCATCATCATCATCATCATCATTGTCAACCATTATCAATCCACTGCTGGACGAAGGTCTCCCCAAGTTTCCTCCACAACGGTCTGTCTTGTGCCAGTCTCCTCCATGTCACTCCCGCATACTTTCGAATTTCATCCACCCATCTTCCATGTGGTCTTCTTCTGGGTCTTTTCCTGTCCCTTGGAATCCAATCTAAAATTGTGGCTGTCCATCGATGGTCTGTCCTTCTGGCAGTATGTCCAGCCCATTGCCATTTCAGGGATTTAACTCTGATCATGATGTCTTCCACTCTTGTAATTTTTCGGATCCACGTGTTCCTCTTCTTATCTCTCCTGGTTACACCAAGCATGCACCTTTCTATGCTACTTTGAGTTGTCTGCAGCCTTTGTATGTCTCTTTTAGCTAAGGTCCACGTCTCTTCACCATACGTAAGCACTGGAAGGATGCATTGATCAAACACTTTTCTTTTAAGACATAATGGCATATTGCTCTTGAAAATTATGCTGTTTCTTCCAAAAGCTCTCCAGGCAAGTTTTGTACGCCGATTAATTTCTTCACCAATGTGACCCTCACTTGATATCTGCTGTCCAAGATAAACGTACGTGTCTGTTATCTCCAGCTTTTCTCCATCAATCGATAAATCTTCATTTCTTGTAAAAGCATTGTACATCACTTTTGTCTTCTGAAAGTTCATTTTTAATCCCACTTCTTTACTCTTGTCAGCAAGTTCCTGGATCATACTCTGTAGCTCTGATGGGGTAGTTGCAAAAATGACTATGTCATCAGCAAAACGAAGGTGGGTTAGATAATCTCCATTAATCTTTATCCCTTTGTTTTCCCAGTTCAGTGATTGAAAGACATTTTCCAATGTGGCATTAAAGAGCTTCGGAGATATGGTGTCACCTTGTCTCACTCCCTTTCCAATTTTTATGTGTGTTGTACTTTCAAACAGCCGAATCTTTGCACTTGCATTTTCATAGATGTTATTAATAACATTAATGTATGCATCTTCAATACCGCAGGATTTCAGAGCCATTGCAACTGCTGATGGTTTTACCGAATCAAAGGCTTTTTCATAATCGATAAAAGCCATGCACAATGGAAGTTCATATTCCCTCGCTCTTTCAATTAGTTCTCTCAGTACGTGGATATGATCTATTGTGCTGTAGCCACTCCTGAATCCAGCTTGTTCTCTCGGTTGAGCCATGACCAGTGTCACCTTCAAGCAGTGTGAAAGAACTTTAGTGAAGATTTTATAAACCACTGATAGGAGGCTGATAGGTCTGTAGTTCCTGAGATCCTCAATGTCACCTTTTTTATGTAGCAAGATCATTGTAGCGTTGTTCCAATCCTCAGGAATTTTCCCTTCATTAAGGCATGGAGTGAAAATTTGGGCGAGTACTGTTTCGATTTCTCCACTTGCTTCTTGTATGATGTCTACAGTAATTCCATCTTCTCCTGGAGCTTTTCCCCGCTTCATGTTCTTGATTGCATGTGCAACTTCTGCTGGAAGGACTGGAAGAACTCTGGTACTGGTACCTTTCATGATGTCTGGAGTACATGTATCATCCCTTTCATATAATTTGGAGTAGAAATCTTTCACTCTTGTCAAAATTTCGCCTCTATTTCTTGTTACAGAACCATCTTCTTTTCTCAGTGCCATAATCTGTTTTTTCCCTTTACTGAGATGTCCCTTTGCTATCTTTAGGCTTTGGTTGTTTTCAATTGCTTTCCTTACTAGTTCACAGTTGAATTTCCTTACGTCTTCAGTGATACTTTTTCGTACTGTCTTGCATAGCTCTATATATTCCACTTTGGAAGTCACATCTTCTTTAGTTGTCCTCATCACTCTTCTTTTTTGCATCAACATTTTGTTTTTCCTGATAATTTGTTCACATGCAATTTGTTCTTAGACCCAGCTAATTTTGTTGCTGTTTCCATAAGAGCTTTGGTTACTTTTCTGTTAACTTCAGAAATATCCACTTCTTCCGATGTTAGGCCTTCTAAAGCAGAGAATCTGTTCTTCAGTTCCAATTTGAAGGTATTATGGTGTTTTTTAAGGTTGGTTATGTCAATACATTTTGTTTGTCTTATGAGCTTGCTACGTTCGAGTTTAGTGTTGAGGTGCATCTTACATCTCACCAATCTATGGTCACTGCCTGTGTTGAACTTGTTTAGCACACTGCAGTCTTCTATGACGAATTTTTTGTTACACATAATAAAATCAATTTCACTTGTCGTCCCATTTGGATGTCTCCATGTCCATTTCCTGTGTGGCTTTTTCTTTAAAAAGGAGTTCAAGATGAAAAACCCTTCTGCCTCTGCAAACTCTACGAGAGTATTTCCACGCTGGTTTCTGTTGTCGTGACCGAATTTACCTACTGAAGTTTCATTCTGTTGCCGTTGCCCTATTTTTGCATTGAAATCTCCCATAATTATCTTCAAGTGCTGCTTACCTTTATTATTTAGATCACGAATTTGCTCATAAAATTCTTCAATTTCTTCTTCAGCATGACTTGTGGTGGGTGCATAAGTTTGAATAATCTGAGCCTGGTATCTTCTCGAGATTTGGATAACGAGTCGTGCAGCTCTGTCAGAAGAACTTTCAACTTCTACAACTTCATCCTTCAGTTTCTTGTTTATTATAAATCCAACACCACTAGTTCTGCCAGTATCTGTCCCACGATAGTAGAAGAGATGTCCACTTTTCAGTTCGATGAGATTTTCTCCTTACCTCACTTAGCCCGACGATGTCCCACTTGATCCTTTGTAGTTCCTCTTCCAATTCAAGAAGCCTTGAATCAGAAGATAGGGAGCGTCCGTTGTACATAGCCAAGGTCAGCATCAGATGGCAGCCTAGTCCGGTCCTCCGGGGATTCTTAGCACCCTCTGCCTTCATGTCGCACTGGCCGCTGCCTTGGCCAGGTACATTCCAGCTGCCGGAGACTGAGGGCCAAGATTTAAGCTGTGGAGTCATATATGTGCTTCTAAATGTCCGATTGAAAAAAAATTTTACCTTTCGATTCCATTTTTATCGAAGACTATTTTAGGTATAGTCACTTTTTCAAGTTATGCATAGATTTTCCACTAGGGGGTGTAAAAGTAAACTGCATTTTCCCTGATATCTCTGCTTCTAAAACTCTGATTTAAAAAATTATTTCTTCAGCAGATACAGCTCCAGATGGGAAATCTTTTGCATATAATTTCTAATTTTTGGTAGAAAACGGTTTGGCCACCAGGGACGAAATTGTTAATTTCTACCTCTGTTGCATTTGCAGCAAAATCCGAGCTTCGAAAAATCTCGATTGAAAAAATTCGTCCGTGAACGGATACCACTCTCATCAGTAAACCTTTTCCGAATATTTTCTGCTTAAAATAATGCATGGTTTCTTCACCCGGGGGCATAGATGTATATCTTATTTTTGTCGATATCTCTCCTTCTAAGAGACCGATTTGAAAAAGTCTTTCTTTGTTGGATAGTTTCCACTGCGAAGTGTTTTATACATAATTTCAAAATTTTCAAGTAATTAGTAGACTTTCCGCTAGGGGGCTTAAAGATAAATTGCGTTTCCCCCTATATCTCTGCTTCTAAAACTCCAATTTGAAAAATTCTTTCTGCACCGGATACAGCTTCCGATGGAAAATGCTTTGCATATAATTTTTAATATTTGGTAAAGAATGATTTGGCCACTAGTGGGCTTAAGTGTTTATTTCTGCTTCTGATGTATTTGCAGCAACATCTGAGCTCCTGAAAGCTCAATTGAAAAAATCCTTCCGTGGAACGATACCGCTCACATCGAAATACCTTTTGAGAATACTTTCTTCTTAAAATAATGCATGGTTTTTTCCACCTGGGCACGTATATATATATATATATATATATCATCATCATCATCATCGTCAACCATTATCAATCCACTGCTGGACGAAGGTCTCCCCAAGTTTCCTCCACAACGGTCTGTCTTGTGCCAGTCTCCTCCATGTCACTCCCGCATACTTTCGAATTTCATCCACCCATCTTCCATGTGGTCTTCTTCTGGGTCTTTTCCTGTCCCTTGGAATCCAATCTAAAATTTCAGCTGTCCATCGATGGTCTGTCCTTCTGGCAGTATGTCCAGCCCATTGCCATTTCAGGGATTTAACTCTGATCATGATGTCTTCCACTCTTGTCATTTTTCGGATCCACGTGTTCCTCTTCTTATCTCTCCTGGTTACACCAAGCATGCACCTTTCCATGCTACTTTCAGTTGTCTGCAGCCTTTGTATGTCTCTTTTAGCTAAGGTCCACTTCTCTGCACCATACGTAAGCACTGGAAGGATGCATTGATCAAACACTTTTCTTTTAAGACATAATGGCATATTGCTCTTGAAAATTATGCTGTTTCTTCCAAAAGCTCTCCAGGCAAGTTTTGTACGCCGATTAATTTCTTCATCAATGTGACCCTCACTTGATATCTGCTGTCCAAGATAAACGTACGTGTCTGTTATCTCCAGCTTTTCTCCATCAATCGATAAATCTTCATTTCTTGTAAAAGCATTGAACATCACTTTTGTCTTCTGAAAGTTCATTTTTAATCCCACTTCTTTACTCTTGTCAGCAAGTTCCTGGATCATACTCTGTAGCTCTGATGGGGTAGTTGCAAAAATGACTATGTCATCAGCAAAATGAAGGTGGGTTAGATAATCTCCATTAATCTTTATCCCTTTGTTTTCCCAGTTCAGTGATTGAAAGACATTTTCCAATTGGCATTAAAGAGCTTCGGAGGTATGGTGTCACCTTGTCTCACTCCTTTTCCAATTTTTATGTGTGTTGTACTTTCAAACAGCCGAATCTTTGCACTTGCATTTTCATAGATGTTATTAATAATATTAATGTATGCATCTTCAATACCGCAGGATTTCAGAGCCATTGCAATTGCTGATGGTTTCACCGAATCAAAGGCTTTTTCATAATCGATAAAAGCCATGCACAATGGAAGTTCATATTCCCTCGCTCTTTCAGTTAGTTCTCTCAGTACGTGGATATGATCTATTGTGCTGTAGCCACTCCTGAATCCAGCTTGTTCTCTCGGTTGAGCCATGTCCAGTGTCACCTTCAAGCGGTGTGAAAGAACTTTAGTGAAGATTTTATAAACCACTGATAGGAGGTTGATAGGTCTGTAGTTCCTGAGATCCTCAATGTCACCTTTTTTATGTAGCAAGATCATTGTAGCGTTGTTCCAATCCTCAGGAATTTTCCCTTCATTAAGGCATCGAGTGAAAATTAGGGCGAGTACTGTTTCGATTTCTCCACTTGCTTCTTGTATGATGTCTACAGTAATTCCATCTTCTCCTGGAGCTTTTCCCCGCTTCATGTTCTTGATTGCATGTGCAACTTCTGCTGGAAGGACTGGAAGAACTCTGGTACTGGTACCTTTCATGATGTCTGGAGTACATGTATCATCCCTTTCATATAATTTGGTGTAGAAATCTTTCACTCTTGTCAAAATTTCGCCTCTATTTCTTGTTACAGAACCATCTTCTTTTCTCAGTGCCATAATCTGTTTTTTCCCTTTACTGAGATGTCCCTTTGCTATCTTTAGGCTTTGGTTGTTTTCAATTGCTTTCCTTACTAGTTCACAGTTGAATTTCCTTACGTCTTCAGTGATACTTTTTCGTACTGTCTTGCATAGCTCTATATATTCCACTTTGGAAGTCACATCTTCTTTAGTTGTCCTCATCTCTCTTCTTTTTTGCATCAACATTTTGGTTTTTCCTGATAATTTGTTCACATGCAATTTGTTCTTAGACCCAGCTAATTTTGTTGCTGTTTCCATAAGAGCTTTGGTTGCTTTTCTGTTAACTTCAGAAATATCCACTTCTTCCGATGTTAGGCCTTCTAAAGCAGAGAACCTGTTCTTCAGTTCCAATTTGAAGGTATTATGGCGTTTTTTAAGGTTGGTTGTGTCAATATATTTTGTTTGTCTTATGAGCTTGCTACGTTCGAGTTTAGTGTTGAGGTGCATCTTACATCTCACCAATCTATGGTCACTGCCTGTGTTGAACTTGTTTAGCACACTGCAGTCTTCTATGACGAATTTTTTGTTACACATAATAAAATCAATTTCACTTGTCGTCCCATTTGGATGTCTCCATGTCCATTTCCTGTGTGGCTTTTTCTTGAAATAGGAGTTCAAGTTGAAAAACCCTTCTGCCTCTGCAAACTCTACGAGAGTATTGCCATGCTGGTTTCTGTTGCCGTGACCGAATTTACCTACTGAAGTTTCATTCTGTTGCCGTTGCCCTATTTTTGCATTGAAATCTCCCATAATTATCTTCAAGTGCTGCTTACCTTTATTATTTAGATCACGAATTTGCTCATAAAATTCTTCAATTTCTTCTTCAGCATGACTTGTGGTGGGTGCATAAGTTTGAATAATCTGAGCCTGGTATCTTCTCGAGAGTTGGATAACGAGTCGTGCAGCTCTGTCAGAAGAACTTTCAACTTCTACAACTTCATCCTTCAGTTTCTTGTTTATTATAAATCCAACACCACTAGTTCTGCCAGTATCTGTCCCACAATAGTAGAAGAGATGTCCACTTTTCAGTTCAATGAGATCTTCTCCTTTTCTCCTTACCTAACTAAGCCCGACGATGTCCCACTTGATCCTTTGTAGTTCCTCTTCCAATTCAAGAAGCCTTGAATCAGAAGATAGGGAGCGTCCGTTATATGTAGCCAAGGTCAGCATCAGATGGCAGCCTAGTCCGGTCCTCCGGGGATTCTTAGCACCCTCTGCCTTCATGTCACACTGGCCGCTGCCTTGGCCAGGTACATTCCAGCTGCCGGAGACTGAGGGCCAAGATTTAAGTTGTGGAGTCATTTTGGAGGGGTTTGGCCATAACTCACCACGCTGGCCAAGCGGGTTGGTGAGTGTGGGATAGCATTTCCTCTAATCCCGATGGTATAGTTATACCGCTATTGGCGGTCGTCAGAGCCCCTTTAGTGGGAACAGGATGTACCACGAGAAGGCGGGGTTGACATTTGTCAAGGAGAGGCTGTGATGTTACGCATCACTTGACCTTATATATCTATATATATATCTTATTTTTGTGGATATCTCTGCTTCTAGTGTCCGATTTGAAAAATTATTTCTTTGTTGGAGAGAGTTTCCGTTGCGAAATGTTTTTCATATAATTTCCTATTTTTCTTAACGCACAAACCTGCTACCAGAGGACGTAAGTTGACGTTTTCTTGTACAGCAATATCTGCGGGACTAAAAAGCCAACTGAAAAACTTTTCTTCCGTCAGATACTACTAACTATGCAAACTCTGTGTGCGTATTTTCTTCCCAAAATAATGCACAATTTCGCCGCTAGGGCACAAATTCTTAAATCTGTTTTTCTCAATATCTCTGCTTTTACAAAAAATTATTTGAACTCCAGATACCATTTACCTTGAACACTTTAGGGAGTGGAGGAAAAAGAATTATTTGTGTCATTAAAGAAAGTTGCCTTGTGATTCTTCAAGGATGCTTGGCATGTTTAACACTAATATTAAATATTCTGTTATTTAAGAATATTTCAAGTTCCTTCGATTTTTGACTGAAATTTTATTATTTAGCATAAGATACTTTCAAATTTCTGTGACTATTCTAACCTAGCACAGTATTCTGTCAAAAGATTTGGCATTTAGTCTAATATTAAAGAAAACTAACTGCAGATTATTACACAGTCTCTCGTTTGTAACCAAGTGGTGGTGAGGATTAACAAGTATCCTTCTCCCCTTCCAGTTTGTTCCAATTGTATTAAAAGTTTACCTGCTGCCTCAAATTGCTTTTTCCTGAATCACTGAGATAATTCTTTTGTCCACCCTACCATGTGATTAACTGTAGTAATCCAAAGAGAACAGCACCTTTAGGCAATTTAAAACCTTGT
Organism: Macrothele yani; assembly: GCA_039090855.1. Classification (NCBI taxonomy): domain Eukaryota; kingdom Metazoa; phylum Arthropoda; class Arachnida; order Araneae; family Macrothelidae; genus Macrothele; species Macrothele yani. The sequence goes on from CM077006.1 coordinate 64,879,072, forward strand.
ATCCCAATGTCACTCAAGGGAGTTTCACCAAAGAATGGCACCTTCATACCTGCTATCACCTCTAATTGTGGGAGAGTTCAATTCTACTGACTGCCAAGTTCGTATGGACTGAGAAAAATTAACACTAACCTCATTTGAAAACACAATAGCTACTGAAAGTGAAAAACAATGTAATTACCAAGTCAAATATTTTCATGTATTAAATTACCTAAAACTTTTAACCAGTAGCCATTTTTCAAAAGTGAAATGTCAGTAAGAAACAATATGAAAAAGAAACCAGGTAGTTAGAAGGTAAAGTACATGTTGCAAAAATCTGCATTTAAATGTTTCCCCACATACTAAGTAGGCATACTGAAACATAAATATTTCAATGTCTGCCGCCATCATCCAATGAACCAATGAAGGTATGTTACATATTGTAAATAGAAAGTTCGAAATATTTTTATACAAGTAAAAATAGCATCTTTTTTTTTTCCCTGGTTCCCCAAAAAGTTGGCATTCCAGCTTTTCGGGTTATCCTGCCTTTTAGGTTTGTATCAAAGTGTATTAAAAAAAACAAAAAACAACTAAATCCTGTGAAACTTGGTGATGCACAGCGTCATTGAGGATTACATGATTCATGCTCTGTGAATGCTTTGGGGTCTGACTTTAGCTCAGTGCCTGCACTCTGTTACGTAGGCACTGTAAAACAATATTGTGATACAGAGAAGAAAATTGTCAGTATCATGCATGTATTTTATTTTGTTTGTTTCAGAAATGCAAGGAAGCATGTTTAAGGTTTTTATGAATCAGAATGTATCATCTTAACTAATGTGTATATATCTTTTCTGTTTTCTATTGATGTGTTCTAAATGTGTAGTGCTGCCCCAATGGCCAAATGGTCTGATGCATTTCCTCTCACCATTCACCCAAGGTGGGCCTGGTTTCGAGTCCATATGAGGTATGGGTGGTGTATTTGTCTGATGGCACTGGCTCTGTCCCTTCTCTGCAACAAGTGGCCCTAAATTAGAGATGTGTGACTGCTTATAGCACCCAGAGTTGCACATGGTAGTCAATAAACCCTGAAACACGAAAAAAAAAAAAAAAGTAGAAACTTCACTGCAATTAAAATATAGGCAACAAAGCACTGTGATTCTAGCAAAAGTTTGGGCTCCTGGAATTTTTTGTGGACTCCTGGAAAAGTCCTGGAATTTATTTTCTGTAAAAGTGTATGAACCCTGGAATATACAGGGTTCAGCTGTCTACGTCACACTCAACTTGTATTTTCCATGTTTCGGTAAGACATTGCGTGATTGGCTTGCATAATATTGCCAAAGTCACATGCTCCCCTAATTATTTTGAGCAGTGTAGTATAATGATCGATCTCCTTCATAAACTTGTTGAAACTCCACAGTTATGAGCTGTTCTTTTATAACAGTGTAAATGAATGGATGGAGATATTTACTTTAATAATCACTGTTTATGGATAATTCTAAATTAAGAAATCCATTTACAAGAAGAAGCTCTCATAAAATTGTCAGCTAAGTATGAGGAGATGAGGTTTTGTAAAATAGTTCTTGTTTTAACTGAGATTGGGCAGAGATAAAAGCTTCTGTGCATGATGCAGTAGTAGAATGTTATTGGCATGTACCACTAAATAATGAACACTGTCCAGTGTGTTGTGCTAATGAAGGTATATTAGAGAAGATGGAGTGTCTTTAAAAAAATTTCGATAAATAAAAAAGCTGGTACCAGTCACTCTCTGAAAGTTTACAGGTGATCAAGACCCAAGATGGTGTCAAAAGACATTTGTATTTCTAAATTTTTCTTTAACGTAACTACCATGCTTTTGATTACTTGTGTATTGCATACTTATCAATTCTTAAATAAAAAAAATTCTATATGGAAAAAACCATCATGATATAAAAATTATGTTTTAAAATTGCACTAACAATGAGTATGATCTCATTTATAAGTAGAATAATGAATTTTATTTTTTGATCGCAAAATATGTAATGCAGATATTTTTATCAACATTGGAGCTACCACTATTTAGTAGATTGTCAGATACAATATGGTACAAACAGAAATATTTAGACCCTTCATTTCACAGTAAAATGTTGACTGATGATATTTGTCTGCTTTGTTCATATTTTGGTTGCAGATTCATTATTACATCATCATCAAACAAGTAAAAAAGATCACTTTGAAAAGGAATATCAGAAATCAATGCAACACAGTAACAATTGACAAATACATTAAAGTGTTGTTAAGGAGATCAACGCTAAAGCTACATAAGAAAGGGAAATACAGTCGTGAAATTGGAAAGTTTTGGTAGCTACTTCTGCCTTTATCAGCAATGAAATAGAACTAGGTGTGTTAACACATGGTGAATCAAATGTTGCCAAATTTTAAAATGGATTTCCAAATGATAGGAAGTTGATGAGATGAGTCTGTGTTACAGGCATCAGGGGAAAAAGAAAATTTCTATGCTTTCATAATACCTAAGGGATTTTCTATTTATAGCAAAAATATTGCTGATGGTTAATAACAAAAGGGAAGTAGACGGGCTACTTTTCTTAACATCAGACATACGTTCATCCAGATGCTGATCGATACTATGGTAAGTACTTTCAACATAGTGTGTAACTCCTGTTGAGGCATTGACCAGAATGGAATAAATACCAGGATTTGTTAGGATCTCTATCTTTAAGCAAAAGATTGATAAGTTGTGGGGTAGGCTTAACTACAACATTGTAACCAAAGGTTCTGATCTGAAAATTGAACAAAGCTTATAAGAAAAGGAAAAGTTGAAAGAAATAGATCAACAAATTGACAGGTGGTTAGAAATTCCAGAAATACACAAGTAATTTTTTTTCTTTCAAATTTCATAATCAAAATATGCATCAAGGAGGGAGGGAAGTTATGTGATTTGCCAATGTTTAAAATATTAGTATGTTTTTCTTGTGAAGAAAGAGTGTTGCTAAACTAAGGTTTGCTCTGTGAATGTAAGATTTGATGACTGCAAGTTTGTATTTCTCAAAGGTATGTGAATGATAATGAGCAGCAGTAGGTTTCTTGTAGGCAGAGAGACCAAAAGTAAAATCTGAGTTTAGAGTTATGTTAATATTCAGAAATGTTATATTATTATTAACTTGTTCCTTAGAAGTGAACTTTATGTAGTGGAATTTGAAAAAATTATATGACATAAATGCTAGTAATGCATTTTTCTGGTGTGACCAGACAATGAAAATGTCATCTATATACCTTAGTCAAATGGTGGGTTTTCATATGGATGGAGCAACAAAATCAGATGGACACATTTCCTAAATTCTGCATATAAATTTTAGCAAGCAAGGGAGACAGTAGAGAGCCTGTTGGAAAACCTTGTTTCTATTGTTAAAATAAATCCTGTTGTACACAAAACAGCAATAATTTTGTAAAGTTTCAAAACAGTCATGTAGGTCCTTGAACAATACACCTGAAGCTCTTGATGTTCCATGAGTTGCTTGACCAGGAGCATGTAGTCATCAAAGAAAGGCATTGAAGGAAATAACTGTTCAACATCAAATGTGTATGTAGTATCTCAAGCAGCATTGGAGGAAGGGATTTTCCGGACAACGTTCTTAATTGATACAACAGAATATGGATGGTTTGGGGTAAGGAAACTACAGCACTTAACCAATTGCTTTTCCAGGTTAACTGAAGGGGAGAAAGTAGTTTCAACAAGATGACAAATAATAGGGTGTGCAACTTAATTTTCAAGAACAAACTAGGGGTATGGTAAATACCCTGGAGGAGATATCTCCAAGGTAGGTTTGCAAAGATAATTTTTTGCAAGTCTATTGACAGCTTCGCAGAGTTTGTTAGAAGAATCAGATTTTAGCTTTATGCAATTGTTTTCTTTTCATGAAAATTAGCAACTTTTTGGTTAAAAAAGTGCTTCTGAATGAAAACTAGGCAACCAACTTTGTCTGCTTTGCAGATACTTTGTGGATATCTCCCCTCCAACATATTACCATACCATAAGTATTAAAACTTTAAAACACCCTTAAGTTTTTAACAAAAAAATTTTAATGTGGGAAAGTTTTTGGCTGATAACTTCAGTCTTCCTCAGCCTTGTGACCGATGGACGTTGATGATGGTAGTGGTTGCCAGATCCATAAACTCGTATACATTATTTCATTTTGAAAATTGATTTCCATATTAATGGAATGATAAAATGAGAATCAGAATTGCAGTTCTTGAGGCTGAGAAAAAATTTCCAATTTTTCCTGATAGCATATAATGGAAAACAATTAACAAATGTGGCAACTTGTTTGGTGCGAGAGTCCAAAGAGGTTCAGCAAAAGTCTCTTCCAGGTTTTATTGGGCTCTTTTTATTTTCTCCCCCCCCAATTTGCATAGCTGGAATTTATTTGTAACAGTATTGGAAATTCCAATTTATTGTATTTCATTAGCTCATATTTTTCTGAACTAAGTGATATATAAAAATATTTAAGGTACGGTGTGTAAAAAAATTATGTTATGTATATTGTATTTGCGTGCAGTAGTTAAAAAAAAATCACCAGTTTGTCCGCACCCTCGTATAGTCTGAACCCAACAGTTTTGTGTCCAACAAAAAGACACAGATGATCTGTGATCTGTGTCTTTTTTATTATAAAGAAAAATTTGAAATTTTTTAAACCTTCCCCTAAATTCTGTTGAATCATAGGAAAGTCCACTATTGTTATTTTTTTCTTTTTACTATGTTGAATGTATCACTTGTTCACTTCTCTTTTCGCTTCAGCAAATTAACTTTAGTATTTTTTTGCATTTTTCTTTTGCCTAGATTCATCAAATCACAACAAATTCACTGTGAAAAGCAAATAGGGGTGCATAAAAAGGTTCGATTAAAAATTAGTGACAAAATTTATTGAACAGAAGCGAGAAAATTTAAAAAACCCAGTGCAAGGTTCATGATAAAGAATAAAATGGGGCATGGAAAAAGAAAATCTAAATCTTACTGATGAAACAAACAACAATAGTTGCTTTTAAGTCTGGTCCCATTCTTAAATGTTATGTTCGTTTGCATTGGTATTATCAATACAGAATATTTACGAAAATGGTTAAAACTGGAAATTTAGCAATTTTTAGTTTAATGCCATTAAAAAACTGTTGCAATTGCTGAAAATTTGCAAGTAAAAAACCCCTGGCATTATCAGATGAAATTTCTTTCAGTAACATTTTGCAAAGCGCTCAGAAAGTACTGTATATACTTGTGTATAGGTCGACTTTTTTTAATGAAATATTTAGGTCGAAATTAGGGGGTCGAACTATACATGGAAAATATTTCTGATAGGTTGAAAACCAAAAGTTTGATGCCTTATGGAAATGCCCATACTTAGCCCTGAGCGCCATCAGTTCATTTGCAGTTGTATATTTAGTCATTTTCCGAGTGTAACTGGTACAGAAGAAAATTATTGCTAAGAATTTTCTTGATTTTATATGTACGAGTTTTTTTTTATTCACTAATAGAAAAACTGATTTCGCAAGGATGCCTAAAGTCCGTTTTAGATCTCTCAATATGGCCTTGACTGCCCCGCTGATAAATCACCCAAAGAAAAAGGGTGAGTGCGTCAGCCAATAGTTTAAGTTGCACTGTGCCGTGACCTACAACCGTGCTCAATTATCGACGGAGGGATGAAAAGGGAAAAGAAGAGACAATTGCAAAAGGAGACCTCTGCCCCTGCTTTAGCGATGGCGGAGAAGAGAGGCGTGGCAATCTACAGAACAGCGGTAACTTGATCACAGCATCCCGAAAGCGAAAGTGTTTAAACTTGGCCGATCGCCCAGAATAACATTGCCACTGATAGTAAAAAAGTGCATTAGTTTAACAAACTACTTACATTTGTTATTAAATTGAGTGTGCCCCGGCTCTAAAAATCAAACAAACAGTAACCTTTTCTGAAGACTAAGAGCGAGCAAAAAATGGATTGCATCTTTATTGAATGGAGCAATGTTTGGTTTTGTCACTAAAGCCGATTGTTTGTCACAAACACGGTGGAGAGGGGGGATGAAACTTGGAAGTAGATAAACTACCTCTGTCAATCACACACTTGTCCAGCTCAGCAGTTGACTGACAGCTGCACAGGGTAGTGGGAGAAAATTTTATAGAACAAATTTTCTTCAATTTTTTAAATAGTTGCATGCAAATTTTACAGTGTCCACAATACATCAAAATAAAGATTCATTTCAAATTTTGAAGAAATCAATTGAAAACTTCAAAAGTTACACATTTATATTTTATAGCATGCATATTCTTTATGGGATAAAAAAACTATCAGGTTGACATCAAGACCTATACACTTCCCAAATACGTTTCAGAAAGTTTTTTCTTTTTCTTTTTAAATAACGATGTGCCTTACGATGTTTGGTAAATGCATCACGATTCGTTTGCTGCGGGAGCAAATGCGGCTGAACTCTCCATGAATGAAGTAACTGCAGAAAACTACCTCGCAAAAAGTGGGAGAAAGGGGGGGGGAGGGAGACTATGTGCAAAAGTGGGTTCATATATTGTTAAAGTGTATAACCTTCCCCTGAAAACTCTCTAACCAGGGTGGTGAGCCCTATCATCTTCCCAGAATTGTGCCTCAATTCCACCCACATTTTGCAGGGAAACTGCCGCAAGCAACTTTGGGAGAGCCAGCTACAACAGTAAATAGTAGGTTCACATTTCTGCATGCGGGCGCATACTTGGAAAAGAATTTTTTTTTCTTATTTATGCACAAGGTAGGTTAGTATACAAAAACTGCAGATATTCACATAAAAATCGGGGGGGGGGGGGGGGTCGACCTATACACGAGTATATACAGTAGATTTTCATGTTTTATGAGAGCCAGACAAGAATGGCTAGTGGTTATGTCCTGCAGATGGAATAATTAATTACTAATAGTTGTTTACAAAAAAAACCCCTCCCCTCCCCAGGCCCCGGTGCGTCGAGCGAAGAGCTACAGGAACGGTCTCAGTCTCTCTCCTAAATTTAATCTCCGTCTCTCAGCTGATAATGCACGAAGTTGGTCGGTCAAACTAAATGTTAAACTGATTGTAAAAGAAAATATTATATTGGGTGTGATTAAATTTAGAATACTGTAGAAGCAAAAATAGAATCTTAATTTTGAAAAAACCCACCTGTGGGTTTTTTCACTGGGCCCAGCCCGAAGTGAACCCTACTTTATTGCACCATTTATCTTCAATGAAAGTTAAGCAATGTACTGTACTGCCTTATCAGTTGGGAGTGGGATCAGAAAGCTCATCAAATAAAAAAATTCTGTTGTGGTATGTATACTTTCAGATTTGTACTAGGTGAAGCATTATTCCTGTTAACAAACCAAGGAAACAAATGGAACTGCTGCATAATTCTTGAAAAATATAGTTGTTTCAATGTATACTAATGCCAATTTAGATTTGTTAATTGATTTTCTAGCAGACTTGTCTGATTATAATGAAGAGAAAAAATTATAATAGGAGTATATGTAATATATACACGGTCATATCAGAATAATATGACCAGCCCCGGATTTACAATGTACCCACCCAGACACCTCACAGAGTGCATGTTACAAGGTCGACCATACGGAGATATAATCAGCCGACCAGGACAGATGAGCCATGGTGCATTACATGAGCCCAATGAGCAGAGATAGTGATTTGATGGACTTTCAAAAAGAAATGATCACATCGGCTACCACACCAAGGGTGGGAGCATCTGAGAAACAGCAGACTTTGTAGGCTGTTCGTGAGGTGCTGTAGTAAGGGTGTACCAAGAATGGACTGCTGGCACACCGTGTACCTCCTGACGTCATAACAGTGGTGCCCCAAAGGCCATTGACGCCAGAGGAGAACGTCAACTGGTAAAGGGCAATCGAGGCATAACAGTGCAGCAATTGACCACGCAAATGAACACTGGGACACCCAGGTACATGTCCCCAATAACAGTAGAGCAAACCATTTACTCATAGGTCTCCGGAGTCGATGCTGCGTCAAGGTGCACATGTTAATCCAGGTCCATCAGCAACGACACTTGCAGTTCACATGGGACTACCATCATTGGACAGGGGAAGAGTCGGAAAAGGTTGCCTTCTCCAACGTATCAAGGTTTCTACTCCACAGAAGTGACGGGCGGTGGCAGTGCACAAGTCTGGGGGATGTTTTCCTTGTATGACATGGGACCGCTGGTACCACCGGATGAGTCCCTGAATGCCAATGGCTACCTGTCCATCCTTGCTGACCACATGCAACTCTTCATGTTGAATGTTTACTCTGGTGGAGATGGTGTCTACCAACAGGACAATGCGCCATACCATGTTGCTAACGGGGTGCATGACTAGTTCCAATAACATAGCAGCGATGTCTCCATTCTCCCTAGGCTGATGAAATCGCCCAACCTCAATCCCATAGAGCACTTGTGGGATTATTTGGATCAACAGTTTCAACATGCTGACCACAACCATGTAATCTCCAGGACCTCCATGCTCTGCTGCAGTCCAAATGGGCACAAATGCCTTGGACAATCTTCCAGGGCCTCATTGTGTTCATGCCATGCCATCTCATCGCTGTCATACGAGCCAAGGGTGGTTATTCCCATTATTGGGTAGGTGGTCATATTATTTTGATACAATTGTGTGTGTGTGGCGATGAACAACTGTCTGAATTTGAGAAGAAAAATTCTCCAGAAATCTCAACTAGCTTTTTTGGGTTCACCACTGTCTCCATTATTAGCAAATTACATGTGGAGAAACTGGAAAGGAAAATCTTAATAAAACCCACTTTGTTTTTTGTTTTTTACTTATATATTTTGGAAATTGGTGATGTTACAATCATAATAGGTAGCCATCATAAAAATATTTTCAGAAAAAGATTCTAGAAACTTTCAATGAGCTAGATAATGGTTTTGTAAAATTCACTATAGAAATTCAAATTGAAAGAAAAGTAATTTGTTTAAGATTTGGCCATTTATGTTGAAGATGGAAAAGTACTTATAAAATTATACAAAAATCCCATGAATACAAATCAGATATTGGGTTATAATTCTTACCATTCATTTTATGTAAAATCAAATATAGTGAGTCAATTCTTGGTAAAAATAAATTAGACTAAACTGAAAAAATAAGGAAAGTTCACAAAGAAAAATTCTAAGAATTACTAGCAAAAAAATATTCCCAAAAAGTATTTTAGAGAATTTAATAAGTAAAACAGCTTGTGCAAAAAAATGCAAACTCCAAAAAATAAAATTCACCATAACAAAGACTCTTTTGACACACACACACACACACACACACACACACACACACACACACACTTTCTCGAAAAACAGTAAATATAAATTCGGCTTCCTTCTAATCTAAATGACAAGATTAAAAATAAAAATTTCTTCCCCAAGGTAATAAGTACAACGGAAAATATTTTGCAAGTGCAGTGAGTAGTAAATGAAGTTAAATGTAATTGTGAGCTTCTGTACACAGGAGAGAATACTTGTAGGCTGGAGTCTTACATAACAGAACACAAAGCTGCTATAAGGAACTGTTCAAATAAAACTGGACTAGACAGCTATGTAAGAGAACTAAGTGGTCGCAACATAAACTGAGATTCTCTAAAAATCATTAACATTCCAAGTAGCCTTTTAAAAAGAAAAATTAAATGTCCAAAATTAACATGACAAATATAAATTCGTGAATATGTCCAAAACAAGACTACTGATTGCAGAGATTTTTCAGAGACATGTGCTAGGTGAAACGCTAAGCCAACATACCCAAGTAACATTGTGCTAGATTCTATGGAAATGTGCAAGTGATGACTGCATGTTGTTGAGCTGGCAGACAAGTAACTCTGACAAACATTTGGAGTGGAGTGCAGCTATTGAAGCTTCAGTTGGACTGTTAGTATTAATAGAAGAATAGTTCCACACTATTGTTTAGAAGACCCTTTATGGTGGTGAGAGCAATTGGTAGATTGGAAGCAAGGTAATTGCAAGATGAGACAACAAGATGGCTGAATGTGTTGAAGCAAGTGGTCTATCACTGGAGACAGTTCCAGAAAACCTGAACAATAACAAGGACAAGGACTCCCTCAAGCCACAACAAATAAAGTTGACCAGTACTTGTCTCTTAACAGCTTGCCACTATAGGGAGTTGGCAGCAAGGCAACTCTCACAGTAGTTCTGCTCTGCAACGGGAACCGCGATATCAAGGGAAACGGTTTATAGAAGACTCCTCGAGAGAGGTCTGTATGCAAGAAGGCCAGTGGTCTGTATCCTACTCACTACATTGCGCAGAAGTGTCCATCTGAATTGTGCTTGACAACATCACTCAGGGACCCCTGATCAGGGTTTATGTTATCTTCAGTGATGAGCCATGGTACAGCTTACACACAGATTCTTGACATTTGTAAATTTGGAGAGAGGCAAGAAGCCAGAATCTTCCCTTCAACATTAGTGAAATTGAGCACTATGGTAGTGGAGGACTCCTGGTTTGAGATGGTATCATATTGGAAGGATGTACACTGCTGCACGTGTTATCCGATGGTACCCTGACTGCTGCATGTTAAGGGATGACTTCCTAGAGCTTTATGTCTGGCTTTTCAGGGCAGCTGTTGGTCCCCTGTTCCTTTTTACAGATAATAATACCCGTCCCTCTGGGGGCTCGGCTAGTCAATGAATACCTTGAGGGTGAAGATATTCACAGGATGGAGTTGTCCAGATCTTAACCCAATAGAGCATGTCTGGGATGACCTGGAAAGTAAAATTGCAAGCCAGCAAAACCCTCCAGGGACTTTAACACACCTTGGTGGAGGAAGGGCACTTATTGTCATAAACTTTCATTCACAGCCTTGTTAACAGCAAGAAGGCTTGTTGTATGAGCTGTGTTTGCTGTTCAGGGTAATCACACTCCCTATTAGCCCCTCAAAATCCATGCCACTTACTGTATCACTTTTGGACTGTCATGCACAATGCTTCTTCCTTGTGCGGTGATGACATTCCTTTTTTGTTGTGTATTGCTGCTTTATCGATATATGTGTGCCCATATCAACTGTAATTAAATTCTGTCATGTGGATTTTGCATTGTTCATGATTTTTGTTATGTATTTGCATTGTTCATGATTTTTGTTATGTATTTGCATTGTTCATGATTTTTGTTATGTATTTGCATTGTTCATGATTTTTGTTATGTATTTGCATTGTTCATGATTTTTTGTTAATTTTTGACACCAGTGTAATTACGCAAAATAGAGGAGAATAAAAAGTCCATTGTCAGTAACATCATGGGAAAGTCTCTTAAGAGGAATCTGGCAGAGAACTTGAACTGTGCTGCAGTTTAATTGAAGTTAACTGTAACGAAAAGAAAAGTGAATACTTTTAATAAGCCTCATGAAGGAAATTAGTTATGGAAATTTTCTAGATATTAAACTTTTTCTAGTAAAGCCCCATTAAAAAGACATGATAATTAACACAACAATCAGACATCACTGAATTGACTGTAATTACTGTTTCACATGTGAATTCAATCACATCAGAAAACTTTAAAACTTCATCGCCGTTGAGTGGGAATTGAACCAGCATCTCCCATTACCAATCGAGCATGCTATCCATTGCACCACCCATGACGGCAAATTCGCAAGTTGTGGGTGGTGCCAAGGATAACATGCTCGATCGATAACGGCAGATGCGGGTTCAATTCCCGCTCCACAGCATTGAAGTTTTTGAAGTTTTCTGATGTGATTGAATTCACGTGTGAAACAGTAATTACAGTCAATTCAGCAATGTCTGATTGCTGTGTTAATTATCATGACGCATTTGCCTCGTATTATGAAAATAATATTTCTTTCACTCTCTATACCCATTAAAAAGAATTCTCAAAGTAAAGAATTAAAACAAAAGCTAAAAATTGCCATTTAAAATGAGTTTTGCTTCAAGAACTTAAGATTGTTTGAATGTTTTGTCAGGTGGAACAATGATTCTATACTAGGATAATGGGTATCAAATCATTATGCTTACTGTCTAGTTTTGTGTAAATCTTGAACATAATTTTCTCTCTTTACTTTCTAGGATCTGATTTAGATGGAGATGAATATGTTGTAATTTGGAAACCTGATTTGATTTTTTCACGGAAGAATGTAAAACCCATGGAATATGCTGCACAAAATGAGAAAATTACGGAAGGAACCATTGGAGTAAGTTTTGTCTGATGAATTAAAACCCTACTAACCACTTCGTGTAACAGCGTTTGTTATACTTCATCATATTGTAATTTCCCTTTGAAACCTCACTGTAACTTTTTAAAGTTCTTAAAGACGTGAAAAAAGTTATAATGAGTAAGAGTTAGCCTTATGTGAACATAATGATAGTTTTTAATAGATTATGAAATGAAATTTTACAAAGGTAAAAATGAAAAATATAGCAATAAAATTAAAACTTTTGTGTGCAATTTTAACATGAGGCTTAAAATGTGTAGTACAGAGTTATGTGCATGTTTTTAATATATGTCTAAATAACCAGGTATATGAGTGTAAGTGATACATTGCTTATCACTATATAGCAATATTTAATTACATCTCTTTGTATTTTGTATTTATAATCTCATAGCACTGAATTTTTTCAAGCTTAAAGGTCTCTGTGACATTTTTTTTAAATAATCTTTTTTTATTTCATTAACTTTACTTGTGTATATGTATTTTCTGCATAATGACATCATCAAAAGATTGCAGAAGTAGCTCAGACACAGAAGTACCATTGCACTAAAGTTGAAGGCAAAAAGATAGTAGTACACTACCAGCTAAAGTAAACATTAATAAATAACCTGAAATAAGTTGGGTGCTACCAACAAGGTCTATGGCCAGGCATATGTCAATAATGCTTCCCAAAACTGCTTCACAAGTGTAAAGTGAAACTGTTTCTAAAGCATATGTTTCAAGTGAAGACCAGTCTCTGTATGATTTCATAACATCAGCTCAGCATGCAGCTGGATGAAATTGAAGGTCAGCTTTCTTCCTATGCATTGATAATGTGATGTTGCAGAAAGTTGACTCCAAATTAAAAAGATGCAACAGTTACATGTGTACACTGCAGGTTATTATATCTAGTAATAATGAACAACTAAACGAAAGCTCAGGTGAAATTTGGTGGGCATCACAAATAGTAGAATGATTTTTATCATGCTGTGTCTGATGAGAGCAAAAGATGTTTCCTTTCAACAGGCTGACAAGCTTTGAAAGGGGGGGGATTTTGTTACAACAGATGCCCTTCTATAAAACATGAGAAATACGGTGTTCATTTTGATTGATGCTAAACAGTTTCCATCTTACAAAGGGGATGTATCATTAAATTTCTTGTATCTTTTGCCAGGGAAAAAAAAAACCAAAAAAAAAAACCATGTTGAATTGGTTTTTGTACCATACTAGGGCTTTACAGAGGAAAGGACTAGTCTGTCTCTTTGAGGAACTGAACGCTGACCCACTTCTAAAAGGGGTAGGACTTTTATTTCTACATCATCACGCTGGCCTGCTCCTGGAGCTTCATTTGTCTGACTTCTCTCCAGACCCAATCTTCGGTTTTGCACACCCATATGCTTGGGGGGGGGGGGTATCGTATTCGTTTCACATTGTGTTTTATTTCAGTTGTACACTGAGTGTTGATTTTTATTTCCATTTTTTCAACGAATTGTCATCTTGTGCCATTGTAATGTGCCAACATAACACATTTATAAACACGAAAAGATGGGACATTGTTTTCACATTTTCCCACGGAATGATTCCATTCTGGCAAAAGACTGGGTGAATAGATGCCGACAACTGGATACATAATGAACGTGAAATATGCTAGGATCTGAAGTGAACACTTTCATGCAAGTGATTACGAAGATGATGTGAAGAATCATTGCTGGTGATTGCCTTAGAGGAAAATATTAAAACCTTCAGCTTCTGCCACTATTAATATGCCTTCTGCTATAACTTCAGCAGAAAAAAACTCTGTGAAGCTGTCGACAGGCAAAAAGGAAAGTTCTCAAGCTGCATTTAGAATGATTGTGAGAACTGAGCCCTAAAAAGATTTGCTTGCATACTGAAATCCAAGGGGATAACAATCTTACTGTTTCTGTTAACAACAAACTGCTCAAAAAACAAAAATTGGTAATGACGTTTTGTTGAAAAAATTTCCTCCCTCAAAGAGATTGTCCAATATTTAAACAAAGATAATAAAATAAATTTTAGGACTTATGTTCAGCGATCCAAGAGATCAGTAATTTCAAGATCTCTTTTATCTGAAATCAAACAACTTAGAAAAGAAATTAAATATTCTGCAAAAAAATTTAAGGAATTAAGATAAGTCGAAGAAATCTCTTAACAATGTTTTTACTAAAACCCAAATTGATGCTCTTAGAGAAGAAATGGAGGCTAAAGTGGACAACAGAAGACATTTCAAGATGCATTGTAATTCGAGCACTTTCTGTCAAATCCTATGATTTTTGGAGAGACACAATTGGTATTCCATTGCCTAATGCTACAACTTTGAAAGGATGGCACACGAAATTCACATGCAATCCTGGGCTCTAAAAGGATGTCCTTATGCTAAAGACAAAATGTTGCATGAATTTATCCAGTGAGGAAAAGAAAAAATCTGCATCTTAAGTTTTAACAAGATGCATATTGATTCAACTAATGTTTATGAGAGAGAAAAAGGTTTTAAACTACTAACCTCTTCTAGGAAATTACTAAAAAAAAAAAAAAAAAAAAAAAGAAGGAAAGGAAACATACAATGAGTTTTTGACAGAAAACTATAGTTTGTATACAAATTTTGAAGATGACAATAGATAGTTTGTATATTAAGCAAAATACTTTTTAAAGAAAAGGTATGCATGACAGAAATTGTTCATTTAAAAATATTTCATTTATACTATTACATCAAGGTTTTCTGATTTAAGGACCCCAATCCTTAACTTTTGCTTCAAAAAAGTCAATTTCTAATATTTGAGTGTACATACATACATATCACTAAGCTGTTCTCTGAGATTCAGAGGTTAGCTCCAAAAAGAAATACAAACTTCCAGATATTTTTACCTATTGCTGTCGTATCAAACTTTGCCATTTACAGCGATCTTGACATACAACTCGTGATTCACTGATATCCATTACACGCCGTACAGAAAATCTTTTATACTTCATACTCATAATCTTTTTCTCATGCAGACACTCCTGAATCTGATCCACCCATGTCTTCCTTGGCCTTCCTCTGCCTTTCCTTCCTGCCACTTGGGCTGAAAATATTTTCTTAGTAAGCATTTCATCACTCATTCTTTCAACATGGCCAAACCACCGAAGCATATTGGTCTCCACCTTGCTAACAACATTTTGCTTTACATCACACAACTGCAATACATCTTCATTCCTCACACAATCAGATCATGTCTTGCCACAAACCCCACGTAAGTAACGCATTTCTCCAGCACACAAACGACTCCTATGTTTCTTCTGCAGTACCCAGGTTTCACTGCCATACATCAGAGTAGGAACAATTACTGTTTCATACACAGCCATGCGGGACTCTCTAGAGAACCCATCATTCCTGTGAAAACCTCCCAGAGCAGCTATGACTTTCAAAGAAGAATTCACTCGCCTACCGATTTCACCATCCAACTTGTTCTCTCTGTCAAACATGCTTCCTAAATACGCAAACTCACTCACCTGGTAAATCACAGTGCCATTTATATTTACATTACATTCAGTGGTACCCATTCCTCTCTCAAACACCATAACTTTGGTTTTCCCCTTATTTATACTCAGTTTGAATTTCATGCAAACCTCGTGCGTCCGAGTCAACATACTCTGCAACTCACTTTTGCTCTCTGCCAACAGGACAGTGTCAGCATACAGCAATCTGCACACACGGATATCACCAAGACATAAACCACTATTATCTATTTTGGCCTCGTGCATGCATGCGTCCATAAATATATTAAACAGCCATGGTGACATTACACAACCTTGTCTAACTCCTGCACCAATGGAAAACCATTTTGATAAAACACCATTCACTCATACACAAGCTCTACTACCAGCATACATGGCTTTTACACTATTAAGTAGATTCCCAGTAACACCATATTCATTCAATACCTTCCACAAAAGTGTCCTATTAACTCGGTCGTAAGCTTTCTCTAAATCTATGAAGGCAGTAAAAACTTTCTTCCCAACAGCCAGATACTTTTCAATCATCATGTGTAATGCAAAAATCTGGTTCGTGCAGCCTTTACCAGGCATAAAACCACTCTGAACATCCCACACTTTCAATGATGTAAGATCCCGTACTTTTTCAATAACAACCTTACCAAACCCTTTCCCTGGCACACTCAGTCGGCTAATACCACGATAGTTCTTGCTTTCAGTCTGATCACCTTTTCCCTTATACAAGGGAACAATGATAGCATCCTTCCAATCCCGAGGGACCATTCCTAACTCCCAGCACAACTGGCAAATTTCAGTTAACCAGTCAATTATAGAGTCACCACCATACTTCAACATCTCTGCAGTTATGCCATCAACTCCTGGAGTCTTACCATTCTGAAGAGATTTTAGAGCTTTGCACACTTCTTCTCTTGAGATCCCTCCTGTGCTTTCATCCCTCATTGTGACATCATCTGCATCTGTCTCAGAATCATTTTTGCTCTCCTGATCTAATAACTCACAGAAGTATTCGCCCCATCTGTCACTTAACTCATTGGGCTCCCATATCATTTCCCCAATCTCATTCTTCACACAACTTACAACTTTGTTTACCCTATTTTTCCTGATTCTCATGTACCTCCAGAAGGACTTTCTATCTTTCCAAAAAGCCAGTTCATGCCTTTCCACTTTCTCTTTCCTATCTTTTGCCTTACTGTGGCGAACCAGCTTAGCAGCTTCACGCTTCTTACAGCGATATTCATCCACAGAGACTCTACCTTGCAACATCCCCAAATAGGCTTCCTTCTTTTTCTTTACTGCCTCATCAATCTCACTATTCCACCAAGCATCACCTCTATTGTTACCCACTATTGTGGTGCCACAGACCTCTTTAGCAGCAGTAACAACACAGTTCTTAAAACATTCCCACTTCTTTTCTACATCCCTCTCACAAGATTTCAGATCCTTCAGTCGTTCGTTCTCTGAGTAAGTCAGAATACCGCTGATGATCTTCAAGGAGCCTATCAACCTTTATTCTTTCTATCCTGGGTCTCTTCCTATTCCTTTTCCTCCAACCAACATAAAGTTTCACTCGTGACACTACCAAGTAATGATCAGAACCAACATCTGCACCTCTCATCACACGGGTGTCAACAACTAAGTGTTTGAGACGCTGATCGTAGACAACAAAATCTATCACACTCTTTTGACCAAGAGTACAATTTTCCCAAGTATATGTGTGGATATATTTGCAGTTGAAAAATGTATTAGATACACACAAACCATTCTCAATGCAGAGTTCAATTAATCTTTTACCATTATCATTCACACAAGGATCATTAAACTTACCCAGAACATTGTCAGAAATTGCATTCTGCACACCTACTCTAGCATTGAAATCCCCTGCTATTATAACTTTTTCTTTAGCACCAAACTGGCTCAAAACAGCTTTTAGCTCACTCCAGAAATCTTCTTTCTTATCAGAAGGTTCGAGTCACAAGTAGCATACACTACAACAATTACAATTCTCTGAAGTTTCACTTTCAAACGAATCCAGAGAATTCTCTCACTTATGCAACTATAGTGAATCAAGTTGTTCTTCATCTTTTCACTTAAAATCACACCTACACCAGCCTGTCCTCTCATACTATCCAATACTCCAGACCACACACTCACCGTGCCATTCACTTCTTCTACCCCAATTTCCTTCTTTTTGGTTTCAGTTACACACAGCACATCCAGTCTATACTTATTCATCTCCTCAATCACCTCACTCATCTTGCCATTTATACCTCTAGTATTCCATACACCAATCTTACATTCACTCAGCCAAGATCTCTTTCTCATACGCCGTTTAGAAAGTCCAGGTCGATTCCATGGTGGACCGTCCTTCTCAAGTGTGGTAGGTCCACCACATCCCACACTTGAGTCATTCTTTAATATTTCTTTTTGTCTTTTTAATCAGGTAAGTACATCAGTGTGGGGGATTAGCCCACAGCCGAGGGTTCCAGTTGGTCATTCAACCTAAGGATTCGGGAACAAAACCCAGTGAGTTGGGGTCTTTTTGCCAATGTCACACAGAACTAGCTTGCACCTCTCCAAGATTCACAGAGGCCCTAGTTGCTGTTGTGTGTGCCATTGTTACCACGGAGCGCCCCGAGGAGGCAAACCCATCGCTCACTACGACCGCCCGCTAATATTTGAGTGTGCATTGCAATGAACGATAAACACAAAGTTCGAAGATGACATATAGTATGTGTCGTTATGCATTGCAATAAAAGACACATTGTAATCTGTTAAATCTAGTAATAACCTTGACTGAAAATGTCTTTTTTATTTCCTATGGTGCTCCGTCAGAGCACAGCTCAGCTACCCATGGCTTCAGCTACCCTACCCAGTTCTGAGAGCCAGCACAGCTACATGTCATCAGCCTGAGCTGCATGTCTCAGGGGGTGAAGCTCTAAGGACCTAGCCCTGAGCTCCAAAGCCCTGGTAACCGTACAGGATATAACACTTCAAGCAGGTCTAATTTTAATAAATGTAATTTACTATTTGAATCACCTGATACCTGATTACATAGCATGCTCACAAACATAGGCACATTTTTCCAAATTTTTTAAACAATATCCACAATTTTATTCTACCTTGTGGTTTAACGAGTTTTTGAAATGTGTTGCTATAGATAAGTAACAAAAATATATTGCCATCACTAACAACAATAACTTGTAAAATTACATTACATAAATTACAATTACCTGTGTATAATGGAGGCCATCGGTATGTAAATTGCTTGCCTTTTATTTGCTTCTGTGAATTGCATTATTCACTGGCAACAACTATCTTATTTATATGCCATGACAACCTTTTATGCAGTCATTATTTTTCATCTGATGAAGGACTCCAGGTGAGTCTGAAAGATCTTATGAGTGTCATTTTAATTTTTGTACATAATTAAGTGTGATTAAATGTAATTTTACGAAGTACATACTATATGTCATCTTCGAACTTTGTTTTTATTGTGCATAACACAGCATTTTACCTAATCATTGGATTTATTCGGCATGCACCATCATAATCATTACCAATAACTTGTCTGAATGAACTTATGTCTGGAGATTTGTCTTCAGAGAGAATTTCAGAATAATGCTTGATCTTGTTATTGCTGAGCTTTTGCAGTCATTCTTTATAGCACCTTATGATTTCAGTTTCTGGTTGGTCTTCCAAATTTTGCTTTGAGTGCAAGTAATTATTTCTAACAGTAATAAGTTCATAATGTCTTCTTGAGTTCTTTCTTATGCAACGAAGAGCCAAAACATTATGACCAGTGTGTCTTTATGCAAATAGAAGCAGATGCATGTAACTGAAAGCCCATGTGAAGGTCCTGAAATGGCATAAATAATGCCTGATACTGAGCTCTGTTAATCAGTGTCATTCTTGTTCTTCAGATGAGAAAGACAATGGACTTGAGTAAGTTTGATAAAGGCCAAATGGTAATGGCCAGATGACTTGGTCAGACCATTTTTGAGACAGCAAGGCTTGTAGAATACTCATGGTCAGCTGTGGTTAGTACCTTCAAAAAGTGTTCCGAGGAGGGAAAAAACCACAAGCCACCAGTAACGTGTAGGCATACCATGGTTCATCAATGCTACAGTGAACGAAGGCTATCCTGTATGGCACAAGCCAACAAAAGGGATACTGTGGCAGAACTTGCCAATAATTCGAATGCTAGTGATGAGGGTAATGTATCACAAAACACAGTACACAAACCCTGATGAAAATGGAGCTGCATTGCAACAGGGTGCTCAGAAGCGTCCATGCTAACCCCAATTCACCATCGAAAGAACCTTCAGTGGTCACACGAGCATCAAAACAGGTTCTTGAATGATTGGAAGAAGGTCATCTGGTCCAATGAATCTCATTTTGTGTTGCACGATGTAGATGGCCAGGTACGTAGGAAAACGTGCCAGTGGAGAAAGTGTAATGCTTTGGGCAATGTTCTGCTGGGAAAGCCTGAGTCCAGTCATTCATGTGCATTAAAATATGATGTCTACCACCTACCTTAACATCATTTCAGACCAGGTACACCCTTTCATGGCCGTGGTATTCCCTTCTAGTAGTGCCTTCTTTCAGAAGGATAATGCACCATGCCACACTGCCCAGATTGTTCGAGATTGGTTCGCAGAACATGAAGAAGACTTCCAGGTATTGTAATGCCCTCCAAATTACCCAGATGTCAATCCAATTGAGCATCTGTGATTTGTGTTAAAACAACAAATCTGATCAGTGGCAGGCCAACCACATAAATTACAAGAGTTAAAGGATCTTCTGGTAATATGTTGGTACCAGGTACAACAAGATAGCTTTAGAAATCTTGTAGCATCCATGCCATGCCATGTAAGAGCTGTTATGGCGGCATGTGGTGGACCAATTAGAAAGGTGGTCATTATACACTGGCGTGCAAAAATTAAGGACGAGGCAAATAGACCACCTTTGTGCAGCCTCCTGGCCACGGTAAAACGCGATAACGGACGTCCAGTTGTATGTTGCATGTGCCTTGCGATTTCTCCCACTGTCTGCCGTCTGTCTCTTCTTGCCTGTAGGACAATATACCGGTTGTCCGCCACTGTGGTTGCTCGTGGACGACCACTGCTAAACTCTCGGACAGCTGTTCCTGTCATTTGAAATGCTCTCCAATGATGCTGTGAGCGATCCCGAACTCCTCGGCCACACTAGTCACACTTCGACCTTCTTCCAACTTCCCAATGACGCAACCTCGGGTAAAGTCATCCAGATGTCGTCTACTGGATTGCCTGTTGGCCATATCACATGGTGGCAGCAACTCGACGTCGTTCAAACTGATGTACACTGTGCAATAGCTTTCACCGAATTGCTGAGCGTACACTGCCCGTGTGCTTTATACCCTTCTGACTCTCCCCCACCTACGTCATGCTGTATATATGTGCATGGCCTACCGTACCGGACCCTAGTCTATCTCCTGAGTGGTCTTTCAGTCCGTTCTGTCTGCTCGTTCCATTTTTATGCTAATTTCTCCTCTTCGCCCTTAATTTTTGCACACCAGTGTAGATGCAAACTGGAATTTTAGCTAAGTGGCCAGTGGCCGGTAAGTCGAAAAAAAAATTAATGGCCAAAATAAATAAAAAATAAAAAAAACTGGCTGGTAAGTTAACAAATCTTAGTGGCCAAAAAGAAGTCTCCAGCATAAAATGGGGGGGGGGGGGGGGTTAATATAAATTTTCATGTAACTGACACTATTATTTACATGGATGGCTTTATCTGAACATAAAAGAAGCCACTCTGTACAAAATAAAAACCATTTTGTTAATTTGTTTTTCCCCTCTGGGTTTACTCATTCCCAAAACATTGATAGTATTGGTGGAAATTTACCATGTATCAGTGAAAACCTCGATGTTTCAATGTTTTTGCTAGTGAGCTGACGAATTCATACTTTTCCATCTACAGCAGTTAATGGTCTGTCAATGGGTAAAATCGCCGCTCAATGTAATGGTGATTACTCCAATTCAAATCAAGTAACCAATAATATCATTTGATGTATCGGTGGAAACTTCAATGTTTTTTTAATGTATTGGTTCCTGTAGCATTGAGGAAAAGAACTCGATTTTGTTGATGAAACATCAACCAAAATAGCCAATTCATGATATAAAAATATGATATTCCCTTCCTCTTTACAAGAATGCAACATAAAGAAATTCATTTTCTTTATGCAGAAAATATTCTTTACCAGTTTCAAACCTTGGTAATGAAACCTCGATGTTTTTTCGATGTATTGGCTTCTGAAAGATTGAGGTTTAAGCCCTTTTAGTGCTACATGTAATAATGTGTGCATGCCAGAAATGCTAAGCCGTTTTCTTAGAAATTGCAAGCTTCAAGAAAAAAAAGCTGTACTTTCCATAAATTTTAATATTTTGGGCCAAAATTTTCCCCAAACTTTATAAGATTTTTTTTAACATTTCTATACATATAATGCTGTATATATATACACACATCTACCAACAAGTAATTGGACACCTGTGATAGCATAGGAAAACGAAGTTTATTCACCTTCAATAGTTGGTGGAGCTTCCACGAGCGGCGATTACAGCTGTGACCCTCCGGGGCATACTCTCAACCAGGCGTTGTACGACGGCTAGCGGTATTTTCTTCCACTCTGCTTGGAGAAGGCAGGTCAGTTCCTTCACTGATTTCGGACGGTGGGGTCACCCCTTAAGTCGACGCTCCAACTCGTCCCAGAGGTTCTCGATAGGGTTAAGGTCCGGGCTCTGCACAGGCCAGTCCAATCGATTAACCCCATTGTCACCATACCAAGCCATGGTGGACCTCGCAACATGACAGGTGGCATTGTAATCCTGAAAGTAGCATGGGTCCACCCCGTAAAACTGCCACAACATAGGAAGCGCATGGTCATCCAAAATGGTGCAGTAGGTCTCGGCGTTGAGTCTACCAGGAATTGCAACCAAGGACCCCTTGCTATACCAGGAGAAACACCCCCATAGCATAATTCCACCGCCGCCGAACTTCACAGTTGGCACAATACATTCCGGCAGGAGGCGTTCTCCAGGTAGACGTCAAACCCAGACCTAGCCATCCGAACGGTAGAGGGTGAACTTTGATTCGTCGCTCCAGAGAACCTGTTTCCCCTGTCGACGTTCTTTGCACCACGTTAGCCGAGCAGCGCTATTGGACTTTGTGATCAAAGGCTTGTGGGCAGCAGCACGTCCATGATAACCGAGCAGATGGGCGGGCTTCCTTACAGATGGTATTCATCGAAAGAACACTCCCGGATGCCTGTTGAAACTCCTCGCGGATGTGGCCCATCGATTTGGTGCAGTTCTTCCGAATTTCTCTGGCCAGCACCCGTCGGTCTCTAACTCCCAGTTTTGTGGGTCTGCCGGGTCGGGGCACATTCCGACAGCCACCTCTCATCTTCCACTTGCCAATCACGTAGGCCACTGTCGATTTTGGGTACTTCAACTCGCTGGATATGTCACATATAGATCGGCCATTTCTGTGATACCCGATGATTACACCTTTCTCGAAATCAGAGAGCTCCGAACTGCGTGGCATCTTGCATGCGACTGGTTGTGTTGTTGTTTCCCACACGATATTTAACTGTGGCGGCCATGACGTGTATCAGGATCGCAGATATCGTCGATTGCAGGGGTGTCCAATTACTTGTTGGTAGTATATATATATTTTTAAATATATTACATTTCAGATAACTGAATTTTGTTTAAAAAATAACTTTACGTGAAATATTTTTTTTTAAATAGAAATTGCAAATTCAAAGCAAATTTTTAAAGACTGTTCTTTCTTCTGCAAAAAAAAAAAAAAAAAATGAGGAAATATAATGATAGCTCCCTTAATTTTGAATATTTACAGATTGATGTTATTAACAAAGAAAGGTGACTTGATCACGCTAGTTACGTTAACTAAAACTTTTACAAAAAGTTCGTAAGTTGGAAGCTTTCGACCTTATCTTAGGTCTTCATCACGCCAATGGAGGACTAAGATTGTTGCCAGATTCTACATTTGAATTTTTCCTATTTTTGTTGCCAAAACTTAGAATTGATCTCCAGATCAACGGAATGTAGAGAGGAGATTCGGAGTTGCAAGTCATTGAGTTGAAAATAATTTCTATGCTTTCACGGTAACGGAGGGCAAAACGATTGTCAAACGAAGCAATTCGTTTTGCTTCGTTCCAGTGGGGAACTGCAGATGTGTCTTCCATTGTCAAAATAGACAAGGCAGTGTTGGGATTGCCTTTCGAAACATCTTTTCTATGTTCTAAAATTCTATGGCTAATGCTCCTGTATGTGCTTCCAATGTATAAGTTATCCCCAGTAGAAGAAGAGATAGGAATGCAGTAAACTCCTGGGAGGTTCAGGCTTTCAACTTTGTCCCTATCCCTTTGTAGAAGTTTCAAGATGTTGATCTGGAGATCAACAGTTTTGGCAACAAAAATAGGAAAAATTCAAATGTAGAATCTGGCAACAATCTTAGTCCTCCATTGGCGTGATGAAGACCTAAGATAAGGTCGAAAGCTTCCAACTTACGAACTTTTTGTAAAAGTTTTAGTTAGCGTGATCAAGTCACCTTTCTTTGTTAATATTGTTACGTGTTTTGCCCATAATCGTCATTGATGTTATTCTAAAGTGATTCAAAATTATCATCATAACTAGGCAAACTTTCACTCTCACTACAACTAGCCATTTCAAGATTTCCTTATAGGCTGATGTTATTCGAAGGTGATTCAAAGCACACGTCTGCAAATACTGAGGAACAAGCTGTCAATAAAGTTCATCCTAAGCTAACACACGAATTTGGAAAAAGATGTGGGGGATTTGTAGTTCACTGAGTTTTGCGTTTGTGTTGGTTTGTTTGGGAAAAAAGAAATGAATAATGTGAAGAGTTTCTAATAATAAAACATGTTTTGTTCTCCTGCACGGCAAAGTCGTCAAGAAAAATAAACATGCCGTTGTCACTGGACCACAAGTGGCACATTAGTGCACTTTGGACAGGGCTCGAAAAAGTGATTTCTGACAGTGTAACATTTTATAATTCACCCACAAACCCCTGTGAACAGCCCTGCCTCAACTGTAGTAAGAAAAGTTTTGGCTAAAATTAGCCTTCCTCCCGTCACGCGGCGAAAGTGCGTGGGCAGCCGCAAACACGAACTTACATTACGATTCTTATTGTATATTCTCATGATAATTTCAATAACATTGCTGTTTGACTGTATGATTCGTGGAGATTTCATTTCAAAACAATATGATTAATAAATGATATGGTCATTCACGCTGATATCTGCTGTCTGATTCGGGAACTACTCGGGTCAAAATTGAGGGCTGATCATTTTGACCCGAGTAGCATTTGATTATCGTGGACAAGACTTCAGTGTACAGGTGAGTCAAAATTGAGGGCTGATCCACCGCGTTCTAACTAGGGATGGCAAAAACATCAAGTTTTTTGCCGTCCCTAGTTAGAACTGGATTTACTTTCTTTTACCTTTACTTCTGAATTTTTATACTTTTGTAAATTAGCACTTAAAATTACAAATGGCCAAACTGGCGACCACTAAAATGAACTTAATCGCCGTCTGGCGAGTGCTAATTTGCACCTATAGTGGTCGTAATGTTTTGGCTCTTTGGTGTAATGCAACCCGCCACTTTCAGCTAGGAAATGCCCCAGCTAACTGTTCTATACATAGCTGACTCTTCAGAAAGCTTAAAAATTATGTATCAGCCTGAAGCAAAAATCAAACCTTTGTATTGGAATCAAGAGATGCATTACAAACTGTTTTCTAGGTGAATAGAACTTTTTAACCTTTCTGAGGAATTGGTTGGTTACATGGAAAAAACTAATCAATTTTAGCTTTTCTGCGCAGACACTGATGTATTTAAAAAATAATGTCATGTGTTTGACATACACTATATTGACAAAAGTCACCGGACACTCCTTCAAAAGCAAATGAATGGATCCACTGCATTGTTAAGATGCATGGTACAGCTGCAAACGGTATAAAAACAAACCTGTAGCTGACTGCAATCATATCGCACTGTGAGGTTGAGTGAAAATGTCGTGGGGTGGGGGGAGAACTGACTTTAAGAAAGGAAAGATTGTTGGGTGTTATATTAGTGGGTTATCTATAACTGAACCCGAGAGGCGTTACATACCCAAGTCAACTGTTTTGGATGTACTGAATAAGTAGAAGACACATGGCATGCCTGAAGCAGCAAAACGTACCGGCAGACCATAGAAAATCAATGATGGAGGATGTCGAAGCTTCAGGAGAGTCGTTACAGCTAATTGACGGAGTACTGCACAAGATCTCAGTGTACAGGTGAGTAACAGTACTGGAACCTCAATATGTACATGTACCATTCACAGAGAACTTCATTCCATGGGTTATGGTCATTCAGCTGCTCATAAGCCTTTCATCTCCACTCGGAATGCTACTCGTCGTTTAGCATGGTGTAAAAAACATTTATCATGGACCGTAGATCAATGGAAATGGGTCCTATGGACTGATGAATCCAGATACATGATCCATCAGTCTGACGGCCATGTGTGGGTATAGAAGCATCTGGGGGAATGCTATTTACCACAGTGTACTGCTCCTTCAGTCAAGTTTGGAGCTGTCAGTGTACTCGTGTGGGGGTGCTTTTTTATGGTATGGTCCCAGCCCATTGGTTTATCGTGGACAAGCCTGTTAACCAGCACTTTTACGTCGATATTCTGGACAATTTTGCCCTACCAACTCTGTGGCAATACTACGAAACTGAGCCTTATTGGTACCAGCAGGATAGTGCATCGAGCCATAAAGCAAGGACTGTTACGGCGTGGTTTGACAATAATTCTGTATCGTGTGGTCTGGTCAGCACAGAGCCCGACCTTAATCCCATAGAGCACCTATGGGATGAATTAGAGCGTTGCATAAGAAGTTTGGAACCAAGGCCTACTACTAAGCAACAGTTAGCAGCAGCATTATGTACTGAATGGAAGTGCATACCTATTGCTGTGTTCCAAAATCTTGTCGAAAACATGTCTCGAAGGGTTAGTACATGCATTAAGGCGAAAGGTGGACCTACACCGTACTAATGTATGTCAATAAATGCTATGTTGTGTTTCTCTTCTAGGTGTCTGGTGACTTTTGTCATTATAGTTTATATGTGAAGCTTTTTGCTTCATTGCCTTCTATGATATTTAGTTTTTTGTTGTAAGAACATTATTAAATCATCATAACATGATTCTTTTTCTTTATGTTCTTTATATTTCAAAACCCCTAGAGTACTGTAAATTATTTCCTGATTTGGCATTTTTTCTAAAATTCTTTACGGTTAAATGATTATTTTTTCAAATCATACTACTTTATTTGGAGGTTTTTCACTGATCCTAAAATGATTAATGGTAGAATTGGGCAGATATTTTTGTTAAAATTATTTTTTTTTCTCATTGGTTATGTTTTAAATGTTCATTAAATTCAGTTTATTATTATTATTATTAGGGCTAGGATTTTTATGACCTAAAAATTGCTAGAAAATGCCCTATAAAAAATGCATTTATGACCCAAAAAACTAAAAAAAAAAGCCCTATAGAAAAAAGTTCCAATAAATGTACATTTATTTCCCTGCAAAACTAATTAATTAAAAAAGAAGAGATGCATAAAACAAAACAAAATGAATCTAAAAAACATAATTTAATTTGTTGGCTTGCTGTGTCAGTCAACTGAAATTCTTAATTTTACTAACCAACACAGGACCTATGTAAAAACTTGATTGTTTTACAGTTTCTGTGCCAAACTAAAAATTTATTGCTCAAAAACATACCTTGTAAAACAAAAAAGAAAAATAACAAACTTAAAAGTACAGTTTAACTTTTTACAGTTTCTGTGCAAATTGTTTTTTTTTTTTTTTTTTTTTTTTGTTAACAAAAATATGCTCTATGAAAGAAAACAAGAAAAAGACAAAAATGCAACTTATATTTTCTGACAGTTCCTGTGGAAAATTGAAGGTTTTAATATTACAAACAAAGAAACTTATTTGAATATTTTAGTTTGCCATGGGAAACACAGTTTTTATTTCAGCAGTCCAGAATTGCAATGCACAACTAAAACCATGTGCAGATTTTCAAAAGAGAATGATTTTCTATTGTCTGCCAACAAAGCTTTAAACATTGAAAAGCTCCTTTCTACTTCTACTGACACCACAGGAGCATACTTGAAATAACATACGTCACTTTGTTTAAAGTCTTCTGAAATTTCATCAAGGGAAAAGTCTCCATGATAGCACATCTGCAATTGCACAGCTGTTCATATCCTACATTTTTTTTAAACTTGCTCAATTTTTTTTTTTTTTTTTGCACAGTCTTTCCCACTTTTCCAGTCACAATATCTATGACATTCACAACTTTCTTCATCAAATCTATTTGATCCACTAATAGCACTGCTGTCTTCTCAAAGGAAGTAATGGAACCAAGTAGAAATCCAAAATTTGAGTTTATGTAGGAAAATTCACCTGCAATTTCAGGATCAGAAAGTAGGCTCTACACAACTTTAATTGAGGCCACTTCATTGCTGTCAAACGAGTAGATGATCTTCTTCACCACTTGAAGTTGTCACAGTAATAGCTGCATACTTCAATCCAAGTCCCGCATCTGGTTAAAATGGTAGTAGGTGGTAAAGGAATGTTTGGGGCCTCCGACTTGAATGATGCCACTCAAGACAGTGCCTTTATGAAGACTTTCTTCACGCACACAATCAGCTGGTCAACTTTAATGAACTGTCTTCTTATCTCTTCAGCAACTCTATGACAGGCATGTGCTAGACATGTCAGATGCACCATTTTTGAGTACAGGGCTTTCAGAGCATTAACAGCCTTTATCATGTAAGGTGCAGCATCAGTCATGAAGAGCAGGAAATTGTCATGTTGGATGCCATTGGGCCATATTAAGCTCAAGGACCTATCAAAGAGTTTGCTTATTGTAGAAAAATTCTCTTTTTATCAGATGTTCACAATTGATCAGAAAATGTTCAACAGGGCCATTTTCTTCCATCGTACCTACCACTACATTATCAACACATCATCCAAGAGAGTCAGTTGTCTCATCCTTTGACACCCAGATTTTCTTGTCAGCTACTTTTTTACTTATCTTCTGCAAGACATAATTTTTGCTTAGTGTGAAGGAGTCTGGCAGACTTCCCAGTGTGCTTTTCTAAAAGGACATGCAATTTCATATTGTGAACTTTGTTCAAGGGCATATCGGCACAAATGAAGGATTCGCACAATTTTTCGTTATATGCAGAATGTTTTCAAGACACGCGGGTTTAGCCAAAGAGAGTTTGCTGTAAATGTTTATCATCCTGGAGTCGCTGCAGACCTCATTTGTGTTTTCCGCTGTTGACATGCTGCTACACAGTAAATTTCTTTTCCGTGGCAACTCTCACGTCACAGAGTTTGCAATATAGTATCAGTCCATCGGTAGAGAATACATTTTTGCCATATTCAGAAATTAAGTGTTTTAATTTCTGTGAGGTGCTTTCTTTCACTTTAGGTACACATTGGGTGTTGAAATTCATAATTACTACGCAAAAATTATTCACAGCTAACAACTAATGCATGCAGCTTCTGAAAAATGTCGAGAGACAGTGAGCTCCTGTTTGTTATCTATAGAACTTGCGCAGACTGGTTTGGATGAGTTCATTTACAGCCACACTACACTAGAGGGAAGGGGAGAGGAAGGCAGGGTTATACAGTGAAACCTGTATTGGAAGTTTGACTCTCTCTGCCCTAACTGAGAGCTTGAAGCCTGCGGTGTTCATTATCCACTCTCTCTGGCACCAGACCTTGCATTCCAACAAAATGGCAATTATTGTACTCTAAATGGGAGAACAGCTCATCAATGGCTTGAAGGAAGAGACAGAGGAGGGGATGAAGTGATTTTACTGCCATCGTGGCACTACCGTTTGCTACCCCGCGAGTACAGATGTTTTGAACACCAGCACTGCCCCCCCCATTTTCTCAGTCTAGCTTCTGGCTTTCAGGGGAAAATATGAGGTTTCAGGGAAATTCATCCAAAAATGCCATTTAAAAAAAATTGCCAAAATATGCAAAATAATGACTGAAAAATACCAAAAAAATTACTTAAAATGACCGAAAAACCTGAAAAAATGCCATATCGCATCAAAATTACAAAAAAATGCAAAAAATGCCCTTGACAAAGGTACTTAAATCAGCTTAGTTTTGTATGAAACATACTTGTATGCACTTGAAAAACGTTTTAGTGTTGCCAAAAAAAATATGCAAAATCATAAAAATCCTAGCTCTAATTATTATTATTATTATTATTATTATTATTATTATTATTATTATAGAGATGATTCCACCTCTTCCTGAGATTTTTCTCTTCCTTCTGGGACGGGTATGATGTACCAAGTCTGGGAAGTGATATTTCTTTTCTCACAATTGTCCAGGAACTTCCTTACTAGCCTACAAGTGTTCAGAATAGCTGCCTTCTGTAGTTCGATGTAGGTGTTAGGTTGAAGGTATAGTGTCTGTCTGTATAGAGCTGTGAATGGTTTTAGGTACAACTCCTGTGGCTGATATTACTATGGGGGCAGTGATGATATTCTCCATATGCCACATTCCCTTGACTTCGAATTGTAGGCCATTATACTTTGACAGTTTCTCTCTGTGCATCTTCTGGATGTTGCTTGTGTTGGGCATGGCTATGTCAATGAGGTATGTTGACTTCTCCTTGTTGACCAGGACAATGTCGGGCCGATTGTGGGGGTTGGTCTTATCTGTTCTGATCGATCTGTCCCAGTACATCTTGTGGGTGTTGTTCTCTAGAAGCGCTGTTGGCTCATACTTGTAGTAGGGGACAGGCTCAGTTGTAATGGGGTGGTGCTTTCTTGCCAATTTCTGATGGAGGATCTTGGTGACCTGATTGTGTCTGTTTCTGTACTCTGTTCGTGTGAGGACTCTGCACCCTGCAGTGATATGTTGGATGGTCTTTGGTGCTTGATGGCATTGCTGACGTGTTGCTTTCCACTTATGTATCCTTCAGGATATGCTTCCGATAGTTTCTAGTGTTTACAACTTAGTCTTGTATAGCCATCAGGAACTCTTTGATCTCAGGGAAGAGTGATCCGTTTGTTAGCCATGCATTGGACGTAGTTTTATCCACATGGTCAGATTGCAGATCGTTGTCGTGCCTTCTGTGTAGAACTTTCTTCCCTCATGCTTTTTCTTTTTGCTCCCTCGTTCCAATCTCGATGTTCTGAGAAGAGAGGTCTAGAGCTGTGTATTTCTTGTCCAGGGTTCGTACGGTCCTTAAAAGTCCTTAAGAACTCCTTAATTTCCATTTACCTTTTTTAAGGGCCCTTAAGAACTCCTTAATTTCCATTTACCTTTTTTAAGGGCTCTTGAAAAGTCCTTGAAAACGCCGTAATTATATTATATTCGGTCATTAAAAAGGTCGTAATTTTTTTTTTCTTAACCAAAGAAATGCATGCGTTACGCAGGCCAGCTGGTTTCATTAGCGTACTGATGATGGTTTTACGTCACTAGATCCACTAGATCGCATGTCACAAAAGTTTACCCATGTTCTGTATTGCTTTTGGCAGTTTGCCAACCAGCTACCTTAAAATCCCTTTGGTTTAGATTAGATTTATTGCTGGCTTCTTGATTTCTTTGTGCGGGGTCAGTGCAGTTCAGATCGTCATCTTCTGTTATTTATTAGAGAATGTGGTACTAAGTAAAGAGCTTAGAGCTTCTGTCTTTTCAGCTAGACAGAAATATGTTCAATATTTAGAAGCTGAAAAAAAAACATGTGCCAAGCAACATCTGGGAGGAAACGTAAATTGATTCAGGAGGAATTGCAAATGCTTAGTACGAAAAAACTGAACGTAGAAAAAAATA
Organism: Macrothele yani; assembly: GCA_039090855.1. Taxonomy (NCBI): domain Eukaryota; kingdom Metazoa; phylum Arthropoda; class Arachnida; order Araneae; family Macrothelidae; genus Macrothele; species Macrothele yani. The sequence continues at coordinate 64,910,697 of CM077006.1, forward strand.
TTGCCGAATTAGAGGAAATGTGCAGATGACCTTGCTGCCCAAGAAGAATTGATGAGAGATATGAACTGCTTCCTTCAATCAAATAGTTTTCGAAAATTAATTAAGGAAAACAAATGAAGAATTGGCAGAAATTACCATGTCAGTAGTTACAAAAAAGGAGCTGAAAAATTGATTTCATTGTAGGCCTACATCCTTTGTTTGACCTCAAAAAAGTAAATATATAAATAATATAATTTCTTTTCAGTCATTGTTAAATTGCATTACTGTTTTTAGCACGTCTTTTGTAAAAAAAGATTGTGCTTATGTTATCGGTTTGTCTGTCTGTCAGTCCATCCGTCTGTACCCACGAAATCTCTGCAACTATTAGTCCGATTTGAAAAATTACTTTTGCATTGGAAAGCTTGAAATATGCGCATGATGATCCTTTATTTCGTTTTTTTTTTTTTAACGATGTGCAATTTCGCCACTAGAGGGCATAAATGCAGATGATGTCGAATTCAAAAATACGTTTTATTCCACATATTTGCTTCTAGACATCCGATTGAAAAAATTATTTTATCTTTCGATTCCATTTATGTCGAAGAGTGTTTTAGATATAGTAACATTTTTAAATTGCGCATAGATTTCCCGCTAGGGGGCGTAAAAGTAAATTACATTTTTCCCTATAATTCTTCTTCCAAAACTCTGATTTGAAATTTTTTTCTTCAGCGAATACACCTCCGGATGGAAAATCTTTTGTATATAATTTCTAATTTTTTGTAAAGCATACTTTGGCCACCAGGGGGTGTAAGGGTTAATTTTTGCTTCTGATGTATTTGCCATAAAATCTGAGCTTCTAAAATATTGTTTGAAAAAATTCTTTTGTGGACTGATGCCACTCACATCGATAAACCTTTTTGGAACATTTTTTTCCTAAAATATCCCACAGTTTCTCCGCCAGGGGCGTAGATGTATATCTTATTTTTGTGAATATCTCTACTTCTAGGAGTCCGATTTGAAAAATTCCTTCTTTGTTGAATAGTGTTTTCAGTGTGACATGTTTTTTATATAATTTCAAAATTTTCAAGTAATTCATAGACTTTCTGCTAGGGGTTGTAAAGGTAAATTGCTTTCCCCCTATATCTCTGCTCCTAAATCTCCGATTTGAAAAATTCTTTCTGCACTGAATACAGCTCCTGATGGAAAATCCTTTTCACATAATTTCTAATTTTTGTAAAAAATGGTTTGGCCACCAGGTGGCATATGTCTTAATTTCCGCTTCTGATATATTTGCAGCAAAATATGAGCTTCTAAAATCTCGATTGCAAAAAAGTCGTTTGTTGACTGATACTACTCATGTCGACAAACCTTTTAAGAACATTTTCTTCTTGAAATAATGCATGGTTTCTACGTCAGGGGGCGTAGATGTACATCTTATTTTTGTCAATATCTCTACTTCTAGTAGTCCGATTTGAAAATTCCTTTTTGTGGGATAGTGTTTCCGATGCGAAATGTTTTCCCTATAAATTCAAAATTTTCAAGTAAATCATAAACTTTCTTTCCGCTAGCGGGCACAAAGGTAAATTGCGTTTTCTGCATTATTTCTGCTCTAAAACTCCTTTTTGAAAAATTCTTTCTGTATCGCATACAAGACCTGATGGTAAATATTTTTCACATAATTTCTAATGTTTGGTAAAGAATGATTTGGCCCCAGGGATCATAAGTGTTAATTTCTCCTTCTGATGTATTTGAATTAAAATCTGGGCTTCTGAAAACTCGACTAATTTTTTTTTTCTTGGACCGATACCGCTCATATGGATAAACCTTTTAAGAGTACTTTCTTCCTAAAATAATGCATGGTTTTCCCACCAGGGGACGTAAAGTCACATCTTATTTTTGTCGATATCTCTGTTTCGAAGAGTTCATAAGCTCATGATTCCGTTTACAGCAATATCTGAGGGATTAAAAACCAGATTGAAAAACTTCTTTCTTCCGTCAGATACTATTGTTTTCCATACCGGTTCCACTGACTTTGAATAGCTTTGATAAATTTAATTTGAGTCAGAACGGATTGAAAAAGACGTGCTTATTACACCTGAAAATTCGGTGTCATCTTTCTTGTTTAAGTTTAAGAGCAAAAAAAGATGTATAATAGAAGTAAAAATTCTGAAGGAAATTTCATAGGTGTCTTGTTGTTACTGCAGTTTGTTTTAGCTTTTACACCTATACACTAATGCCAAATGTTGAAAATCAACCTGCATTAAGTGTATGGAAGAAAGTGCTACAGCTGTAGAATTAAAAAAAAATGCAACCGTTACACAAGCAAAAATGTGCTATTCATCCAAATCTACGAAAACCAAATTTTTCTCCAGATTTGGGAATTCGGAAGCTGTGTAGTAAATAAAAAAATAAATAAATAAATACTTAAAAGAAAGTGATGCTTCACTGTTCAGTTTTGATTCTTTGAATTCTGCCAATGTAGTTTTGAAATTTATGCAAGCATTTTTATTGAACTTAGGGCTTTCAATTCCAATGAAATGATTTAAGTTACGATGAACTTGTGTGTTTCGATTTTATTTAGATAGTGTGTTTACTTGCTTCATTAACCTAAAACAGGTCTAACAAGCTGTGCTGCATTTTTATAAAAGTGTTATTTTTCCAGCTGTAGCACTTGCTTGTAGTGATGCCACCCACAGAATTAATGCATTTAGTTTCTTAGCCTGTGTCCGTACATATTTGTAAAAGTAATTCTAATGGAAGGAATTAAGTTATTGAATGGAAAGGTAAAGATACCAAAAATTTTAAAGACTGACAATCACAGCCATATGAAATTCTAAGCTGTATTTGTAATACTGTTTTTGTTAAGATGAATTTGTAAATTAATAAAAAAATATAAATTCGGATAAACTTTGAAGGAAAAACAAATGCGAATTAAAAAAGTTTCCAAAACCACAAAAATGGGCCTATAATCACAATTAATGGGTGAAAATTTGTTGAAAATTGAAATTCCAAAGTAAATAAATTTTATGCTTCACACCACCATACGAAGAAGCAGAGTGTTAGTTCTGTAGATGCAAAGATATACTTCAGGACAAATAATGGATCCAGTATTACCAGTAAGTAATGTATATAAGGAACTTCTAAGTTAGTTGGTTTTTCTGTTGGAGTATTAGGTTTATTTTAGTAGAACTAATTTTAATTCATATATTTGTGCAATGGAATATTCATTAGTTTCAACAAAATTGATTTATTGTGTTAAAATGACTTATGTTGTAATAGTTAACTCACATTTTGTATATTGTGTATATTTGCATGCAGTGATTATGAAGTCCTTAAAAAATATTTAAAGGTCCTTAAAAATAGCCTGAAGGTCCTTAAGAACTCTTTAATTTCCATTTTCAAAGAAGAGTGTGAACCCTGTTGTCACTCTGGTTTATCACTTGGTGAAGGGGACCCTTGCTCTGATGGAAGTATTTTCTGAGGCTGCTGATTTCTTTGTCTTGGTGTTTCAGGAGATCAAGCATAGCCCGTCCAATGGTCAGCCTTTCTACTGCTGACTTCGGGTGGTGCTGGTGATGTTTAGTGAGGGTTGACCTGGTATTGCGCATTATTTCCTTGAGCTCTGTGGTGGTCCACTTGATGATTCCGAAGGAATACGTAAGGACTGGAACTGCATATGTGTTGATAGCCCTAGTGATGTTGCAAGTGTTGAGCTTGGTCTTCATTAGTCTCCTCATCCTCAGCCTTTTGCTGTATTTGGCGGCTAGATTTGTTTTTGATTTCTTTGTGCTCTAGGCATTGAGCCTGAAGCATACCAAAGTACTTACAGGCTTCTCCTTCCTCCATAGCTGTGATCTGTTCTCTGGTCTTCAATTGGTAGCTACGTGCATCATGCTTTTCTTGGTTTGGTCTTGCGTTTCTCCAGACCGAATTTCATCCCAATGTTATTGCTGAAGCCCTCATTGATCAAGATTAGCTGCTGGAGTTTGGTTCTGTGCTGATGTGTACAGCTTGATGCAATCCATGTATAAGGGTGGGGAATTCTGGGAAAATCTTAACAGCCAGGGATTTTTACTACTAGCCAAGAAGACGCGATATAGGCACATTATGACAACTGTGTACAGGGATGGGATATGGCACAAATTTTGAATTTCTGCCCTTATGTAATACAAATACATACATATATACGCTATACCAGATTAAAAAAAAATCCCAATGAAACCTTTGATTTATAACAGAAATGCACAACACCAATTTATTATTATTTTATAATTAAATATTTCATACCTAATTAATAATGATTGTTCAGTTTTGTTTCTTTTCAATTTTTACATCAATTATTCAGCATCACAAAATTTTCTTTTATGTCCTTGTACATGCTTTGTTCCACCTCCAAAGTAGCACGTATCTATAGAGTCTGCTGGATCATAATTTTCCAATGATGTCTCATTAATGCGTATATTTAGGAGACTGTTCATACTTCTGTTGACTAATGAGGTCCTCAAGTGATTTTTGATAAGATTCATCTGGTTGAAGCCCCGTTCGCAGGTTGATGTTGATGCTGGTATTACACAAAGAAGCAAAAACAATGGCTTATGTAAAAAAAAGTCTCCTTATGTTCAGTCATCTTTAAACGTAGTTCATCAACTTTTAAGTTCTGGCTACTTATTTTGAAGTCGAACCATTCGTCTACCACACTTTTTTCGATATCTTTCTCATTATTTTTATGTTTGATTACTTCCTCAAAATGATGCAAGATAATTTTGATTTCATTGTCTCCAAAGTCACTCAAATCTTTTCTAGTGGGCCAAGTGAATGTGTCAAAAACATATGTTGAAGTGATTACAGTGGAATTAATGTCACAAAATCTTCTTCCCAATAAATATTTTTTTGCAAAGTCTATCATAGTATTTCTGTCAGATTTGAAGAACTTCTTTCCCATTTGCAACATTAGTCAGAACTACTTCTTTGTAAGTTTCTCCATTATAGGAGCTAAAAAATTTTTCTTCATATTTTCCTCTTTCCTTCTGCAAATTTTCTAATTTCTTTTTGCTTTGAAAACTTCGTTGTTGACTTGACATAAAAGCAAATGCTGTTTTTGGAAAACAAGGGACAAATCTTTAAAGATTTTAAGAAAATCTAGGAGAAAACTGAGGGTTGCCAGAAATTGGAAATCTTTTCTTTTCTTTACTATGCCTTTTGCATTTTTGCTACCTTGTTTTTCATTAGCATCATTTTCAGAATGCAACACAGCTGGCTGGTAGTTATGAAAAATTGCTCTCAAAAATCCTGCTCTAGATGCCACCCATCTAATTTGGTGCAAATTCTGATTTTTTTTTATTTTTTGTGCTAATAAGTTGGCTATTTTTTCCAGGTGCTTGATTGTTTTACTGGAATGTCGATAAAATTTATAAATTAAAATAAGAATAGAGTCAAACGTTACTAAATACAATACATTCTTCAGAGTATAAAGTATGCTTAACTGCAATCGGTGAGCAACACAATGCACAGACAATATATGTTGTAAAAATTCTTTAAATTTGGCACATAAACCAGATACTTCACCAACCATGTTGGCTGCCCCATCTGTTGCTATACCAATAATACAATAATTTTTCTTCAAATCTAAACCATGAGAAGCAAACTGTTTCTCAATAGCAGAAAAATAGGACTCAGATGTGCTATTTTCTAATTTTAGAAGCCCCATAAACCATTTTTCAATTTTACCACTTTTCAAATACCTTGCATACATAATCAATTCCTCTATTGTGCCCTTGTCTGTAGAGGCATCTAAAATAATGCTAAAGAACTGGGACTGCTTTAGTTCCTTCAATACTGACTCTGATATGCAGGAAATAAATTCCCTGCAAGCATTTCTGTTTGCATACTGGTTTTGTACATCAACCTCTAACTTTCTGGATAACATAACGAGTCTTTCAATGTCAGAAAATGGATTATTGTTTTTTGCAATTTAGTAACTCAGATAGAATAATACTTTGAGCTGCTTAAGTATTTTTTTCATCCATCTTTTTAATGCATTTGGCCAATGGGGTGCTAACAAGAAGCTGTGATGAATTTTCAGTAAAATCAACATTTTTCTATGCTGCACAGATTTATCATGGAATTTGAAAGTTTCATGTTTGAAAGAGCCACTAAATCCCTGTGAAAACTTACGCGAAGTATTTGACTTTCACATCTGCTTTGCAGAAAAATCCACATTTTGCAAGACCATCTTCATAAACAATCCAGGGGAATTCTTCTATCCATTTCTCCTGAAATTTCCTGTTCTGTAACTTTTCACAATTTTTTGCATCATTTCTATCTTTAAGTAAAGCATTTTCAGAATCAGAATTGAGTTGTATCACATTGCTATCAACCAAAACATGCGGCACTGCTACATTGCTACTGGATAAATTACGTTGGAAAAATGTAAGTAAATTTGATAGTTTGGAATTAAACATATTGAGATTGCACACTGATCTTCAATGATACTGCAATTTTTTACGTTGCAGATGCCCTTTGTCCACCAAAACTTTGTTGTTTATGTTTCCATCGCGCATTCAAGCAAAACGACAGAGTGAAGACAACTTGGTTGGCACTTCAAGAAGAGAGCCGTAGGTACCCCGCTTCCCATGCGCACTTGCCGGTGGTTACACATAGGGCTTTAGTTACACAGCGTTCCCCAGTGGGGGAAACCGGTTTATTCCACCAGTAGTAGGAGTGACTCAGCTTGGCCCGGAGTGACTGTTAAGCATCCGTCATGTCATCTCCGCTTTTACGTGCGATAAAAAAATTAAAATGTCATCTCCGCTCTTTTGGTCTAAAAAAAATAGAATGCTTTTCTGCCTAGCGAGGTATGACTTCAGAGTTCGGGCGTTCGGGTTTTGGATTAAATATACTTGCCCATCTTATAAATGAAGAAGCTTAAGGTGTGTAAAAAAATTATTGAAAGTCTACAATATCATTATTTTATATACACTTCAGGCCACCCAAAATGCAACACCAAGAAGGAAGCATCTGATTGGCCCGAAATTCACAGCATGCATCGCCCACGAGAGGGCATGCAAATGATTAGCATTGCAGGGCATAAGCAAATCATGTGCACCCGGCACGCCACCGAGAAGCACTATAAGAAGGGTGCACAGAAGGGTAAGTAGTGGAAGTGTGTTGCGCTGCCGGACCTGTGCTTGGGAAGCTTCCTGATGCCTCATCGCAGAATACGGCAGTCATTCCAGCACGTTTCGGAGTTCGACAGAGGACGAATAGTGGCTTATCGCAACAGCGGTTTATCCTACCGAGACATTGGCACCCGTGTGAGACGACATCTAGCCACAGTGAGGCAAGTATGGATTCGGTAAGTGCAGGAGGGATGGACGGACCGACGTGAGCAATTGCCATGCCGCTGCACACCATCGAACGAGAGGACCGGAATGTTGTGCGATGGGCATTGACGGCTCGCACCGCCACATCACGAACGTTAGCGCAAGAATTAGGGTGTGTTGCACAACAACCTGTGTCAGCACGTACCGTTCGATGTCGTCTGCAGGAGCGGGGACTTGTCGTACGGCGCTCATTGCTCCGATTACCACTGACGTTACACCACCGGCGAGTGCGGCGGCAGTGGGCCGTTGAACGCCGCACCTGGACTATGTAATGGCACGACATTGTCTTCTCTGACGAATCCCGCTTCTGCCTGCAACACCACGATGGTCGAATCCGCGTGTGGCGGCACCGTGGCGGCACCGTGGCGAGAGACTGTATGACGCTTGCATTATGCATTGCCATACCGGTCCGTCGCCTGGCGTTATGGTTTGGGGCGCAATTGGATATGACACCCGCACCCCTCTGGTACGCATCGCCGGTGCACTCAACAGCCACCACAACATCTCCGACGTTTTGGAGCCCCTTACCTGTCAGTGGCCACGTTTCAATAGGACAATGTGCGCCCACACGTGACACACATCGTGCAACAATTCTTCACGGCCCACCAGGTGTCACTGCTGCTGTGGCCCGCCTGTTCTCCTGATATATCGCCCATTGAACACGTCTGGTCGCTGATCGGCAACCGAGTGGCCCGGCATGCACCACCCGCAGCTACGCCTGATGAACTGTGGCAACGTGTGGAAGCAGCCTGGACTGATATACCCCAAGCCCACATCCAAAGCCTCTTTCGTTTGATGCCGCGGCGTGTAGAGGCCGTTATTGCCAGCCATGGGGGCCACACGAACTATTGATGTCTGCGTGTTCTGCAAGTCGCACGGGCCTGTAAGCTCAATCATTTCATCTTTGTATCTGTTGTTATGTGTCCAGTAAATCTTGCTTTGCTATCTCGTGTCCTTCTTGGTTTTGCATTTTGGGTGGCCAGCAGTGTATTTTATACGCTGCAATTTTTAAGAGGTCTAAAATCCTGGAAATCCACTTGCCACGCCAGAAAATCCACTTGCCATTGGCGAGTGGGCGAGCGTAATTCCCCACCCCTGTCCATGTATATGAGGTGGAAGAGCTTATACTTGTTGGTTTTGTTGCACATGATGTTAAACCCATACTTGCTTTCATTGAGCATGGTTGACAGCAGGTTGAGTGATAGACAGAACCATAGTGGGCTAAGTGAGTCTCACTGGAAGGTGCCTCTCCTTATGTGAATAGGCTTGGTCGTTATATTCTTGACTTAGATTTTTGTCTTCCACCCTGTCATGGCCACCTTAAGGAAGTTCATGACTACAGGACTTACTCTGTATATTTCAAGAACTTCTATCACCCAGCTATAGGGTACGGAATCGTAGGCCTTGTGGTAATCAATGTATGCTTTGAACATGTTGCAGTGCATCTTGAAAGTGTGCTCCATTACAACAGCATCGATGATAAGCTGTTCCTTGCATCTTCTACAGTCCAGTTGGTATCCCTTTTGCTGTTCTGCCACAATTGCTTGTCCTTCTTTGTGCCTCATTATCTGATTGGCAATGCATGCTGTTAGGATCTTATACAGCATAGGTAGACATGCTATTGGTCGATAGTTGGCTGGATTTCTTCTGTCTTTAGCCTTTAGTATATATTATTATTATTATTATTATTATTTTCTTTATTCGAAATATACGAATCACAGCCTATGACAAACAAAATAAAAAGCACATTATCATTGACTGGTATTGTTGAACTGTGACGAGTTTCCGCCGGAGACCTAGGTATCAGTCAAGAATTGGCATAAAATATATGATGTCTCAAGTAAAGCTGTCTTCTGCAGTTCTGTAGGTGGCATATCAAAAAGCTGCAATTTTTCAAAATGATTCATAAAATTTTTTGACATATTCCAAGTGCCCCGATGACAATGGGGACTACTGTTGTGTGTTTAGTCCATAACGGGGTAACTTCTATGGCTAGGTCTCTATATTTAGTCATTTTTTCCAATTCTTTTTCATTGACTCTGGCATCTCCAGGGATCGCTATATCAATTAGCCAGACTTTCAGATTTTCTATGACTGTTATGTCTGGTGTATTATGTTCTATGTGTTAATTGGTTTGAATTCTGAAATCCCGCAAGATCTTGACTTCATTATTTTCTATGACTTTCTCAGCTTTGTGTTACCATGAGTTTTTCAATGCTGGCAAACTGTGCTTTCTGCACAATGACCAGTGAATCAATTTTGTAACCCTGTCATGTCTAACTTTGTAATCTGTCTGTGAAATTTTGCTACATTCACATACTAGATGCGACACAGTTTCGTCTTTTTCTTGACAAAGTCGACACTTTGGATTATCACTGACTTTCTGGATTTTAGCCTTCATAACATTTGTTTGCAATGCCTGTTCTTGTGCAGCAAAAATCAGACCTTCTGTTTTTTTCTTGATGGAATCCGATTTCAGCCATGCCCAAGTCAAGTTGTTGTCACTTTTTCCATCAATAATCTTTAGAAATTGTCCATACAGTGGCTTGTTCTTCCAGCCGTCTAATCTGCTTTCAAACTGTTTCCTCTTGTATTCAGTCTTGTTTTCTGTTGTTTTTAAGATATTTTCATTATTTACTGCCTGAAGTAGCTTTTCTCTGCTTCTGTTGACATAATCATTCAGGCTTCTTTTTTCTTCCTGTACTACTTGTTGATTGTATTTACCTCGGAAGATTGGAGGCAGAGGACAACTCTGCCTCCAATCTTCCGAGGTAAATACAATCTGTCAACATCTCTTTTTGGATGGAGTGCATGATGCATGTTCAATAACTTTTGAGTTTTCTGATCCACTATTTCTAATTCACTTTGGGTCCAATCAATTATTCCAGCTGGGGATCTAATTACTGGAATGGCCCATGTATTTACGGCTTTGATTGTATTTCCATCATTTAGTTTTGATTTCAATATTTTTCTTACTCTCTTGATATACTCACTCTGAGTATATATATATACTCCTTTGACTTTTGTATGTAAGATGTAATCTGATTCAAGAATTCCAAGGTATTTATAATTTTCATTATCTGACAATGATTTCATTATATTACCATTTTCTAGTTCTATTCCATCTATATTCTGGACTTTTCCCCAGCGCATGGATAGTACTGCACATTTTTCCAGTCCAAATTCCATCTGTATATCATCACTAAATATTTGCACTGTATGCAGCAATGTTTCAAGTTCAGCGGAACTTTTTGCATACAATTTAAGGTCATCCATGTACAGCAGATGGTTTATTTTTCCAAAATGTGGTAACCCATTTTTGTTTTGTTCAAAATCATTGGCATTGGAATTAAAGAGATATTAAACAATAAAGGCGACAAAGAATCCCCTTGAAATATGCCTCTCTTGATATTAACTTCTCAGAGTTCTTCACCATATGCATGTAACATTGTTTTCCAGTTTTTCATATTTTCTTAGAGGAATTGGCAGATGTTCTTGCTAACTCCAAATAGTTCCAAACAAGTGTTAATCCAGCTGTGAGGCAATGAGTCAAAGGCCTTCTTATAATCTATCCATGCCATATTCAAATTCGTTTTTCTTCTTTTGGAGTTTTTTAGTACCATTTTCTCAATTAGCAGCTGGTCTTTTGTGCCTCTTGACCTTTTGAAGTTCCCCTTCTGTTCTGTTGGGTACAAATTGTTTCCCCATAAGTAGTCATATATTGATCTTGCTAGTACTCTTGTGAAAAGTTTGATTGTTGTTGGGAGGCATGTAATTGGACGATAGTTAATAGGTTCGTTGCCTTTTTCTTGATCTTTGTTTTAATTCTTCCACAATTTCAACAATTCTTTTTATTTCCAGGTCGTATTTTTTGCATAGTCCATCTTTTAATTTTCTACTTTTAAGCTTTCCAACTTTCAGGCATTTTAAGTTACTAATGTCACTACGGAGTTTATTTCTTCTTCGGCATCTTGTAACCAAGTTCCATGGTTACTATGGCAGCTGTAATGTACATGAGCTCGTTTGTTTCCTTTAAAGTATGAGTTGGAATTTTGTCCACGACATCATTTGCAGTTTTTAACAAATGTTTCACTTGTTTGCTTCGTATTTGGCGAATTACAGGAAGTCGTTGTCGTTCCTCACCTTGTATCATATGGTTTAAAATTTTCTCTTTCAGAAGACTTTGCTGCTGTGTCAATTCATGGTTGTCATGTTGTTTCACAGATTGTTCTTCGGGGAAAAAATCTTCTGCTACTTGATCTTCAGGCTTTTTACCAGCACAAAGTTTATTATTATTATTTTTATCTTCAGGCTTTACCAGCACAAATTATTATTATTATTTTTTTTTATTATTTGTATAATTTGCTTTGCAGCATTTGTGCAAGCAACATGACAAAACTTAGCTGACAGAAGGTGCATGAGATGCAACAAATTAGGAATTCTTAAAAATAATTTTTGTAGTCTGCAGACCAAGAATATGAAAGTAACAAAGTACTTATTCCCATGTTATGACCACATATTGTAGTTTAATGCTTGAGATTTATTGTTGTGTATTATTATATATTTCTGTTCTTCTTGTTTGTTGTAGTAATGTGTGTGTGTTTTTTTTTTTTTTTACTTTATTTCAGGTAAAGGAAATGGTGACATTTTTCTGTGATTACATTATGAATGACCAAATAGGGATATTTGCCAATGCACACTTGGCTTGGGCTGATCTTCACCCTCAGGGAGTATTTTCTGATAAATGCATGAAAATAGCTCACATTTATCCATTTGTTTTAGATTTTGCAAAAACAGGTTACAGTGCAGAACCTGGATCAATCCAAAGACCGCCAAGGTACCCGGACTTTATGGAAAAAGCTGCAGTCAGTGACAGCTATCGTTCAGAGAAAGTTCTTGGCTCATTGTACCGTATCAACAGGCATCTTCAAGCGTGTGTCGACAAAATTAATCTAAGTGATAAATTTACAATATCTTCATATGATCCTGACTTTGAATACCCTGAGTGGAGAAAATATGAAACTTGGGCTGAGGAGCTGAAAGCAGAATATGTGGAAACTGTGGAGGCTGTGTTAAACAGATGTGGAGCTCAGAGTGTTGCTGCTGCTTTAACTGGGAATGTTAAAGAAAATTTGTATGATAGAAACCGTTATGACATTGGAGAAATGAAACGCATTATTATTACTTATTTCAGACACATCATGATTAAATTTAAACTAAAATTTATTAATGCTGTTGAAAGTGAATTCATGAATTCCAGCTACACAGAAGAGGAGAAAAAAACAGGTAGATACCAAAGAGCATCTGCACTATACATGGTTATTTATCAAAAAGGTGAATCAAATGCCATTGCACTTCCATGGGCAGTCAGTGATGTTTTAGTAGAAATGAAGCAGAAAAGACACAAGTCTGAATGCGTGGAGTTGTTACGAAGTAAATATTCGCTTGTGAATGATTGTGATGCTGTGATCAGAAAAATGTTTCCCATTGCAAGCACAACACACGAGGCAGAAAGTATTTGTAGATGTGTCATTGACGGTGAAATTATTCTTCGTGAATGGATGACATTTTCTGGTTTGAATTTATCGAAAACAGAATTTTGCCATGTGTGCTTTAAACGCATTTTCTGCAGCTTTCGTGAGAATTGTAAAAACTGTTGTAGTCATTCAAAGTGTAACTCTTGTATTTGTGGTACCTCATGCTCCACAATGACTCTGATACTTCGTTTTTTAAGATTTTGTATTACTGATACCTCTGATCCGCTTGGTACCTGCAGTATGCCAGAATGTAATGGTTTCAATGAGGGTAATTTAAAAATTGTAGCTTTGCAAACCTTTGCTAACTTAGCTATTACAAGGAATGTGATTCACTTAGGTCTGAAAACTGATGATGATAAGACTGTCACTGATGATGAAGACATTGCGGAGGGAAAGTTAGTTAAACTTCCTGTGATTGATGATAAACTTCGAGAAATAGTTTCCAAGCACAGGAACAAGATCATAGATTTCCTCAAGAAGGAGACTGGGGTTAAAACAGTGAGCATTGACACAGAAGAAGATAAGCGTGGCAAGTGGCACCTTCTTATTAGTTCTGTTGGTCGAAGCTGGCAGAGATGCAAACTAGAAGAATTGGTTTTGAATCAGAACTTAGTTGAAATTCTTAATGAAGCAGTTTGCTAATGTACATAAGCAAATGTTTTCACTTTTGCATATGAAGTGCCTGTAATGTTAATTCTTGTCTGACATTCAGACACTGTTGACAGGTGCAGCAGTTTTCTTTCTGATTTATCATGGAAAGGTCCACACACCCCCACACACACAATTTGTTCCATCTAATGACTGTATTATTCTTAATTTGTCATAATGTATATATATACGATCAATGTTATATGTATCTGTAATATTCACTGGCCCTTTTCAACATGGTGCTATTTCATTTACTGTAAGGGTATTTCAAACATTAGTGCCATTTCTTATGTCACTCCAAAGAACAATGAAGTATTGGGAGATTTTTATGGTCCCAGAATATAATTCTAAATGCCTATTGGAAGATGATCTGTTTCTGTGGGAAACAGTGTTTGTCTTTTCAGATGATAATTGTTGGTATTTGCAGCTCAAAAATGAATGAATATGTTGATCTATCTGTTTCTGTACAATTACCATGAATTTTTTCTGTACAATTCCATGATATCAGGGATCATTTGTCAATAAAGGTCATTTCATATGATATTCTTGGACTGTGAAAATTGTGCAACACAGTTGTCTCTCTTGGGTGGATATAGAAGGAGAAATGCAGCATTTAAGATGCTGCCAATATTGCCTCATGCTGAAACAGTTAAAATTATGTATGTTACAAAATTTTCTTAAAAATGCAACATGGGTGTTGACAAGGGTTTTTTATGTGGTGAAGTACCAAATGGCTATTCTCTAGTAGCTCAGTTATTTTTTTTAGAATTTATGGGAGGTTCTTTTAATGTAAAAAAGAACATTTTAAAAAACCTATGCAAATTTTTGGAGTATATCCTGTCCCATTTTTATATTTGGGTTACCTGCAGTTACCCTTAACTAATGTTTCTTATATTTTTTTGTTTGTACTCCATCTGTTATAAAATTTGTAATAGCTGCATTTGTGTAATGAACTTACTCAAAATATGTCTGAATTTTGTTGTTAGTAAGATTTGTATACAAATCTTACTAAAGAATATCTCTGAATTTCTAAATTGTTGAGTAAGGTCTTTGTACAGATCTTGATATGTCTGTAACTGTTTTTATCAGTATGTATATTTTTAAGAACCCTAATTTTATTCTAAAATTTTAATTTCTTGTATGAGTTCTGAGACAACAGCAGATAGACATTTACTTTTAAAAAAGATCACTGATATGTATTTTAATGTAGACATGGCATTTTACCTCTGATTTCAAAGGCAACTGACTTTCAAGAAGGAATTTCATTCTGTCATAAATTGTTCTTGTTATTGAGAAATATATGTAAAATTGTAGTGGTTGCTTGTGTACAAGTTTAACTAAATCAGTTCATATCTCTTATTTTCAAGTTTGATAAAAATTTGAAAAGATGTTCAGTCTCAGTCTGTCTGTGGATGCAAAAAAAAAGCTATACAACTGCTGGGTTAAGCTGAAAACTAAGATTGCATTTATATTGCTTGTGGCAAAACCATTATTGATAAGGTTTGGGGTATGTAAATTACCTGGTATATAAAGTGTTCACAGTCAGTATTTGAAATGTGTGTATGTACAACATAATGTTTTCCTTGATACATTTACATCATTGTTGTTGCTTTGACCTTGTGTGTCATCTAAACCTATGTTTAGGGTTGGTTCTGTACTATTGCATAAACTTGTCCCTGTATTTTTTTATTTCAATAAATCCAACAAAATCTTCATGCATAACACCTGAATTTTTATACACAAGACAAATATGCTATTATGGGCATCAATCTGATGTATAAGCTAAGGTAAAAAAAATGGTATTTTATACTTTAAAGCATATTTGTGGTTTCTGATTGAATGAAAAGTGGTACTAAGGAAATCACTCTGTCTTTTGCTTATTTCATGCCACTCTCAGGCATTATCTGACATGCAGAACACATAGATGGCTCTGGTCCTAGTATCCAAAAGCTTGGAAGGTAAATGAGAGCAAGGAAATATGAGTGAGTCCAATTCTATTCAGAACAGAAATACATAGAATTACCTTAGCTAATCATATAAGAAATAAGGAAAAAAACAATAAAAAAAAGCATACACAAAGCATTGAATTAATATTTCCAGATTTTGGCTGTGTATAACTATTCCACCTGACTGACTGTATGTATTCCACCAACAGAAAAGTCAAAAACAGAGGCATAGCCAAGGTGGGGTGCTTGGGTCCAGACCTCCCTCTTTGAGGGTAGATTGCATACAAATTTAAAGTGCTATGTATGTATATATGAGACTTTCACTAATGGACCCCCTCCCCCACCTTAAGAAATTTCTGCCTATGCCACTGATCAAAGGCAAATAAAAAACAATGGAAACTGTACTCATACTATGAACTGAAATATTAACACTACATAACATTCCATACGAATGAAAATTAATGCCGAATAAGATAGGGGGGGGGCGTCTGCAGTAGATGGTACCATCAGCACTGACATTGAACTCAGAAGCATCATGGGATAGTACACTAAAATAACAACCTACTAATACTTGCTGTGCTAGTATTCCTTTTTGAACAGGGAATACCTACTTATACCTGCTGTGCCAAAAATCTTACTGGGGATGGAATTTATAAAGATCTTAAATCTGCATTGAAGACTTGCGTGTGAAAACTGAATATTTTACAGACATCTTCAAGATTGTACATTTCTAACCCATGACTTTCCATAAAGACCGTTAATCTTCAACACCTCCATAATTGTGATTTCACCTAATTTGAAGAAAGCCCCAGTGTTTTTGCAATGGATTTTAATATCATGTTTAAGGGGTCATTCCATGTTAAGTCAAAAAAATGTACCTCATCATTTTTGATTTTGATAACATTTGGTAGGGGATATGTACCAATCGTGTGGACCACAAAACAATTTTTTTATACTTAAAAAACAAATTCTCTCCTGAGATATAGGAAGTTGTTTACTACACAGACAGGTGAAAAATGCAATTTTAGACTCATTTTCTGAAGGCTATAGAATTTTTATTTGAAATAGCAGGAAGGTTAGGTAGAGCTCATTGCAAAGCATGAAAAATACACTTTTATTTGTGCAGTCTGAATTACATTTAAGTTAAGGCTTAAACAGAGATTTTGAGACTTAAATTTTCATTCATGAACTGTCGATTTTTGTGTTTTTTAAACTTAAAAAGATACAATGAAGTAATTTGAGCAGCAGGCCAATTATTTTTCTGTGTTACATTTGTGTATGAGGTGTGTGTGCAGGAAAAAACTTGAGCTGTTACTGGTTGTCCTTCAACATAAAAACAATTCTTAACATTTGAAAAATTTCAAAAATGTGGTTTTTCAGAGCTCTAAAAAGTCATGTTGGACAGGTGATAAAAATTTGAAAATGCCAGGATGAAAAACCCTTATAGTGTACTTTAAAACAAAACAAAAATCATCTCTTTTTGAAGTTGTGAATCCGTTTATTGGTGTAAAATGACATGAATGGTAAGTCAGAAAACATCCAAAAACTTAGATATTTTGTCATCCTTTTTGTCTCCAGGCTAACGCTCAAGTATGCTAACAACTACACCACCCAGAACAACCAAGTCTCAATTTCAGATTAATTTGAATATAACCATCACAGGATTTGCTAGTCGAAGTAATCTGCATTCATATATAGTGAATCTGGACGTTTAGAATTTGTTCCTGTGATTGCCAGGAGGAGCAGAATATCAATGAATGAAATGCAGGATTACACCATTGTGCAACACAATTTTTGAACTTATGAATCCATTTATTGGTGTAAATATGACATGAATGGTAAGTCAGATAATATCCAAAAACTTAAAAATTTCGCCGTCCTGGAGCGGGAATCGAACCTGCGTCTCTCGGTCAATGCTCGAGTATGCTGCCCACTACACCACCCAGAATGACCAAGTCTCAAGTTTCCAATTAATTTGAATATAATCATCACAGGATTCACTACTTCAAAAATTGTATTGTACAGTGGTGTAGTGTAATCCCGTATTTCATTCATTGATATTCTGTTCCTCCGGGTGATCATGGAAACAAATTCTAAACGTCCAGATTCGCTATATATGAATGCAAGTTGCTTCGACTAGCTAATCCTGTGATGGTTATATTCAAATTAAACGGAAACTTGAGACTTGGTGATTCTGGGCGGTATAGTGATTAGCATACTCAGGCTAGCGCTAGCCAGGAGACGCGGGTTCGATTCCCGCTCCAGGATGATGAAATTTTAAGTTTTCGGATATTATGACTTACCATTCATGTCATTTTACACCAATAAACGGATTCACAACGTGAAAAATTGTATTGTACAATGATGTAATCCCGTATTGCATTTATTGAAAATCATCTTGTTACTCAAAATGGTACCGGAGTAACAAGAAAACAACACTCGATCACTGCTGAAAATAAGGCTAAGCAGACAGGATAATTGCCAGAAGAAATTTTATGTCAGGTTAATAAATTTAATTTGTAGTCAAATAATTTATGAAAATATAATAAGATCAAAAAGTAAGTTTTAAGTTAAGCTTCTAGTATCTGGAGTATTACTTTACTAATTTGCTACTAGATAAAATGTTGACTTTATCTTGAGTAGATGAAACAGCTTTCATTTTCCACCTTATCAGTTGATATATTCAACTCAAAAGACTTACTAAAGTTTTCTGTTACAGATTTAGTCACCGTATTTTTCGGCATATAATCTGCAGATGGTAAAATTCAGCATGAGAGAAAAAAGGTGTATAATCTGCAGACAAAATTCATAGTAAAAATTAAAAAACAGATGCATAATCCACAACAGAATTTTATAATACAAAAAGGTAATAATAGCCAATATTTTCGCCAAAACTTTTTTCCATGGGCAAAACAATTTTTTTTTAGCAAATTGCGAAGAATGCGATTGACAGCGAGATTCCTGCATATTTATAAGGCGTAGATGCACAAATTTTCGTTAAAGTGACCTGTTACGTGTAAGTACGTGCTTTACGTAATGCCTGTTACACAATTTTTGGATAGCTTCAGCAATCCGAAAATTGCATAAATCCGGCACTCATCCGGTCCCGTCGATGACGGATTTTTGAGGTTTTACTGTATATATATGTATTCTTACATTCTGTTTATTTAATGAGTTTAAAAAAATATAAAATCGCTGAATTTTTTTTTGAAAATTTAAAAAAGTTACTCTTACAATACCCCACAACTTTCAAAAGTTGTGATAAATATTTTTAATTTATGTGGCAATCGTGCTGTAACTCTGAGTAATGCTTAAATTAATTATTATTCATCAACAACTGAAACACTGGGCTTCAAATTGTAAATAATTTGTGATTGTATCAAAGTTCTCTCCCTTCAGTCTTGGAGTTGTAGTGCCAGAGGCATTCTCTTTGAAGTAGAGCAAAATAAACGAGTGGGGGTCACGCGTCAGAGCAGCATGGAATGGATGGAAACAGCTCTCCCCTATTCAAGGTCAACACGCTTTGCTGCAGGCTATGTTTTCTCCTGTAACTTTTACAAAGCAAGAATCTGCAGAAAGGAAATGTCTACACACACATACCCACAGACTTTTTTTCAAAGCCGGGAGGGGGGACGCTTTGCATTTTTTGCGCATTATCATCGAACATGTGGTGTTCTTAAAGCTTTGACGTAATACAGATTTCTTTCACGAAGAGCAAAACTGCTTCATTTTTTAAGTTTATGGGTGGAAAAAAAAAAAAGCTCCGTATTATCTGCACTGTCGTATAATTTGCAGTGGTTAGAATTTAAACTTTTAGGAACAGATAATCTGTGGATTATGTGCCAGAAAATACAGTATTTTTCTAACTTTCTTCTTTTACACTGAGGGTCTAGATTCACCGGAGCATTTCTGTACCTTGACAGGAGAAATGCGAAGGGCCGAGCAAGCTTCATTAACTGACACGACAAGAACAGTTGTAGGTTCATAAATGCCTGAACATTCATCTTAACTGTCAGCTTGTGTGTCTTGTTTTGGGTTTTGAATTTTGTTTAAACATTTTGTGCACACTACTTTTCCTGGGATTAATATCAGTGCAGGATTGTAGGTTGCAAGTGTCATTGATATTTCCTGGAGAGATATTTTAACAGTTTTTGGATGTATGCTGTAGGGGTCAGAGCAAGATTTTCCATAAATATGAATTACCTTTCTAAAAATTCTGCATTATTAAAAATTAAAACATTTTTTATATTAGTACACCCAGTTCTAAATGAAAATAACGTTTTTTGTTCTTCAGTGAACTCAGAAATAGTATGGAGCACTGAAGATTTAGAGTACGATAATTTATTATGTACCTCTCCTTTAAAGATGCCAATAGAACAAGAACACTGCATTGTATTAGTATCACTAGGATGGGTTTTTTCACATTTTCACACTTAACTGTATAAACAGAATTTAACTCCTTTCCCGTCCACTTAAAAGTAATAAAAAAAAATCTATAACACACCATGGTAAAAAGACAATAATGCAGCACCAACACAACCTATGTGCTCTGAGTCAACTCAGTAACTGAACAGAGATGCTGGGCTACTAAAGCCATGCCTGTTCAAATGGCCACTGGTGCATGCAAACATGCCTGGACATGCACTGTTCAATCCAGTGGACAGTGAATGTCCAGACAAGCTTAGACCAGAACTTTAAAATCATTTCCTTTACCTCATATTTTGTTGCCATTGCTACCTACCTAAAAATATAATGAATAAAGAATAAATAAAATTATGTAACTGGAATGCTATTTAAAAATACTTTAAATTTAAGACAATGTATTATGTGTATTGAATATTAAATATATATGTGTTGTACCAGATTTAATATAAAATATTTATAAATTACGTTATGCATTAACAATAAACATGTAATTTTAATGTATAATGTAATGTTTTAAGCAGTATCTGATTAACACTTTGTACTTTCCAGTAAATTTTGTTGGCAATTATCCTGTCTGCCTAGCCTCATTTTCAATAGTGATCGAGTGTTGCTTTCTTGTTACTTCAAAGGCTTGTTGCTCTGGTACCCCTTGAGTAAATAGATGATTTTTGTTTTGTTTTGAAGTGAACTGACTATAAGGGTTTTTCATCCTGGCATTTTCAAATTTTTTCCCCTGTCCCACATGACTTTAAAACTCAAGAAAAGCACAATTTTGAAAATTATCAAAGTTTAAAACATTTTTTCATGGTGAAGAATTGCCAGTAATAGCTCAAATTACTCATACACAAGTGTAACAGGAGAAAAATTGGCCTGTTACACAAAATCCTTTGCTGATTTTTTTTTTTTTTTGCGTGAAAATACAAAAATTGACAGTTCGCCAATGAAAATTTATGCCCCAAAATCTCTGTTTAAGCCTTAACTTAAATGAGACTGCATAAATAAAAGTGCATTATTTTTAAACTTTCCAATGAACATTTCCTGGCCTTCCTTCTATTTCAAATAAAAATTCTACAGGTTTCAGAAAATAAGTCTAAAACTGCACTTTTTTGCCTGTCTATGTAGTAAACAACTGCCAGGAGAGAATTTTTTTTAAATATAAAAAATTTGTTTTGTGGTCCAGAAGATTGGTACATATCACCTACCAAATATCATCAAAATCAAAAATGGTGAGGTAAAGCCCATTTGTTGATTTAACATGGAATAACTTTAAGATGAACCACCCAAGTGGCAATTACACATGTATTGCTGTAGAAGATAATGGACTGAAATGCATTTATGGTTTGAAAGGTATTGTGCACCATGACTCAAGGGCATAGTTTTAAAAGGTACTGTGCTCCATTATTTAAGTTCATAGTTTAAAAAGGTATTATGAATTTGCATGTACAAGGAATTTCAGGGATTCTGTCTGTTGGTAACATCACTTGAAAAGGATGAAGTAGGATAAATACTTCACCATATATATGTAATATGTTCTTATTTTCATATTTTGATCTGAATCTTAGTTTTGTAATTTAAATTGTAAATGAAAAAGTTGTGTCACTTAGATTGAACCAAAATCTTTCAAAATTATCCAATATTTGTTGGTATAAAATCTTACTGTGATTATTTACTAAGTTTTCATTCAGGATATCACTTTTTTTTTTTTTTTTTTTTTTTTTTTGGTATTAAAACAAAACAATGGAGAAAGAGAATTTTGGCAAAGGTAAATATTTTTCTTAAAGGAACAACTAAATGTTGTTTCTTTGTGAAAAATATTACATGTCTAAATGGAAGTATATTTATAATCATAGTTCTTGTCTTTACTATAAAGTAATTGTATTTTGGTGATGTAAAAACAGAAATTATACAAATTGTGTTCTATCTCATCATAAAATAATATGTTCATAACTCAGAAATGTGTATTTGTGTAATATTTTGGGTCAGGAAAATTTGTTAAGATACCTTCTTGACAAAGATTGGTTATGAATTTTTATATACTTCTTAATGACAATCTCTTGCTGTTTTCCTGTTTTTTCTTATGAGCTTCATTTTTCATTGTATATCACAATATATTTTATTACATAACCAGCAAGCTTTAGTGGCAGCTGATGATCTTTGTTTATAAATAGGACTAGGATTTATATGTAAAAAATTTCAAAACGTGCACGTAATATACAAACGCTATTCCATAAAAACTGAGAGTATTTTTTTGAGTTGGCAACAGTTTGAATGGGGAAAATAATCACGCAGACAACTAACAGAATTAAGGAAGTATCTATGGCAGCAGTTATTAGCCGTGGCAGATGATTCTGGTTTTATTAATGCACAGTTGTTTAAGGTATGTCTGTATTTCCCCATATGGCTATGGAGGTGAATGATTCAGAGTTAAGAAGTGAAATGCATTGTGCAATAAAATTTGGGTATTGATTGGGCAAAACGGCTCCAGAAACAGTTGATTTGAAAAAAGCTTACAAAGATAAATGTTTGGGTGAGTCAACGATTTTTTGGTGGCACCATGATTTCAAAAAAGAGTGTTTGTCGGCAGAACTCGCTCCTAGGCGTGGTCGACCTGAAAGTGTTGTTACGCAGCGTTAACACTGTTTTGGCAATCCTGCAAAAAGATCAACAAATGATGTGTGAAAACGTAGCGGTGTCAACTAATATTTAAAAAACGTCGGCATTCTTCATTCTACATGACAAATTACTGCTGCATTGTGTGTGTTCCAGATGGGTACCTCATCACCTGACAAGAGAACAGTTGTTAGCCAGAGTTTAGGTGTGTCATGAGTGGAAACAAATAATTGCAAAGGATCCAAACTTTCTAAACACACTAATAACTGCTGATAAAACATAGGTCCACTGTTTCGACTGCCTCATGTAGTGCGCAATGAGTGTCTGGAAACACACAGGCTCGCCTCTTCCAAAAAAAGTCCGCCAAGCCAAATCGGTTCGGAAGGCGATGATGATAATTTTCTTTTATTATAAAGGTGTAGTCTACCAGCATGCCATTCCTCCACAAATTACTGTCAATGCTGAGTATTGCATTTCAGTCTTGAAGTGTCTACAACGGCACATATTGATTAAGCGACTGGAACTGGTGGGCAAGTGGACCCTACACCATGATAACGTCTGTCCACATGTGGCTGCTTGTGTTCACCAGTTTCATACGAAATGCAGTGTTAAAATCATGCCACAGCCTTCCTGCAGTCCTGACCTTGCCCCGTGTGATTTCTGGTTGTTTCCAACAATGAAGGCGAAGTTCCCTGGCGCAACATTCAACACAGATGCTGACATTATTCAACTGTACAGGGGTCACTAAAGCAGTTTCCACAAAATGCCTCCGCCGCATGCTTTGAAAAGTAGACTGAATGATGGGATCATTGCATGTCATCCAAGGGAAGAAACTTTGAGAAAGAATAACATATATTTTGCTGTACCTATATTTCTTCATATTGTGGGATTTTACTCTCAGTTTTTATGGAACGGCCATTGTATTTATTAAAAATGAGGAAATATGTAGGGAAAAAACGAAAATCACGAAAATAGGTGATATATTTCTTATATTTTTAAGAACTTTCTGTAATTACATATATAGTCAGAAGAAATTAAAAAATTACTTTACAAATTTTAAATTCTTTACTCAAAACCAGTGTTTTCAGCTAACTTACTGCTATAACAACTAGCAACAACGTAGCACTTCAGGTTGTTCTCCTCCTGTTTTCTTTCAAAATACCTTTAAATTGGCTGAATGACCTCTCGACATTATATGAAGTGATGGACAAAAACTTAAACCCTGCTATATCAGATGGTGAGAATTCCTTATCTTTTAAAATGGCACAATTGCCATTTGAAGTTCCCTGGAGAATATATATATATATATATATATCATCATCATCATCATCATTGTCAACCATTATCAATCCACTGCTGGACGAAGGTCTCCCCAAGTTTCCTCCACAACGGTCTGTCTTGTGCCAGTCTCCTCCATGTCACTCCCGCATACTTTCGAATTTCATCCACCCATCTTCCATGTGGTCTTCTTCTGGGTCTTTTCCTGTCCCTTGGAATCCAATCTAAAATTGTGGCTGTCCATCGATGGTCTGTCCTTCTGGCAGTATGTCCAGCCCATTGCCATTTCAGGGATTTAACTCTGATCATGATGTCTTCCACTCTTGTCATTTTTCGGATCCACGTGATCCTCTTCTTATCTCTCCTGGTTACACCAAGCATGCACCTTTCCATGCTACTTTGAGTTGTCTGCAGCCTTTGTATGTCTCTTTTAGTTAAGGTCCACGTCTCTGCACCATACGTAAGCACTGGAAGGATGCATTGATCAAACACTTTTCTTTTAAGACATGATGGCATATTGCTCTTGAAAATTATGCTGTTTCTTCCAAAAGCTCTCCAGGCAAGTTTTGTACGCCGATTAATTTCTTCACCAATGTGACCCTCACTTGATATCTGCTGTCCAAGATAAACGTACGTGTCTGTTATCTCCAGCTTTTCTCCATCAATCGATAAATCTTCATTTCTTGTAAAAGCATTGAACATCACTTTTGTCTTCTGAAAGTTCATTTTTAATCCCACTTCTTTACTCTTGTCAGCAAATTCCTGCATCATACTCTGTAGCTCTGATGGGGTAGTTGCAAAAATGACTATGTCATCAGCAAAACGAAGGTGGGTTAGATAATCTCCATTAATCTTTATGCCTTTGTTTTCCCAGTTCAGTGATTGAAAGACATTTTCCAATGTGGCATTAAAGAGCTTCGGAGATATGGTGTCACCTTGTCTCACTCCTTTTCCAATTTTTATGTGTGTTGTATTTTCAAATAGCAGAATCTTTGCACTTGCATCTTCATAGATGTTATTAATAATATTAATGTATGCATCTTCAATACCGCAGGATTTCAGAGCCATTGCAACTGCTGATGGTTTCACCGAATCAAAGGCTTTTTCATAATCGATAAAAGCCACGCACAATGTAAGTTCATATTCCCTCGCTCTTTCAATTAGTTCTCTCAGTACGTGGATATGATCTATTGTGCTGTAGCCACTCCTGAATCCAGCTTGTTCTCTCGGTTGAGCCATGTCCAGTGTTAACCTTCAAGCGGTGTGAAAGAACTTTAGTGAAGATTTTATAAACCACTGATGGGATATATATATATATATATATATATATATTTTTTTTTTTATAGTCGCAATGGTTTCTGGGACTAGATTTTTTTTTTTTTTTTTTTTTACAACACTATTCAACTTGTGTTTTATAATTTCTCCAATGTGGTTGTGCACGTGGTTACCTTTCCTGATACTTCAATTGTCTCTCCAAATTTATTCAAATTATTTATCAAAGAAGTGCTTGAAGTTTCAAGTTCTGTGATGGCCCAATCCAATCCTCTAATAAAGTATCACAGTCCAGCAAAACTTGTCATTTTCTAATGGAAGCAGAATCATATGAGTCAGATTGAGAGATTACTTCCTTGATTTTGTTGAAGTTGTCTCCATAATGTCCTGCAGCTAATAAACAAGTGACTCAACATGTAATCACAGGTTCAGGTGGGAGCACTAAGCCTGGGAACATTTCTTTCAACTTTTCAGTTCTGCTAGGAGCTTTAAATAAAATCTTTTTACCTGTTGCAATCTACGAATCGGTCTGTGGAAAATTGCAGCGGATTGTTCCAGCAGTTCTGTGGAGCTTATGTGCAAGACAATTCAAATGAATCATCTTGGGGAACAGCACACAAAGTGCTGTAGCTGCTTTCATAATGTAAGGGGCAGCATTAGTTACCAATAGGTGTGCTTTATCGTATTTTACTCTCTCTGGCCATAAAATCCACAACGATTCATTGATAAATTTGGCGATCATATGGTGATTACATTTTGCTAGTTCTTTGCAAGTAATGAAATACGGGATCAATCAACCTTGTTGATTCCAAATGTCCAACAATAACGTTTCCTATATATGTCCCACTCGCATCTGTTGTTTCATCAACTGAGATCCAAATAGGAAATTCTTCGATTTTCTCAATGATCTTTTAGTACACTTATGTCATAACATAATTTGCAAGTAGATTCGTCTGGAATTATTGGACTGCTGTATTTTTCTAGGAAACTTTTAAACACTGGATTGTTTACTTTCGACAACAGGATATTTGAACTCAATAGTGCATGTCATAAATCCAAACTGAAATTTGAACTGACCTGTTTACTGTGCCCTGGAATTTCTGCAGGAAGCCTTTGTTTCTACGAAGTGGTTTTTTTTTTTTTTAGCACATCTTTTGTAAAGAAATATCATGCTTATGTTATTGGTTTATCCATCTGTAGACACGATATCTCTGCAACTAATAGTCAGATTTGAAAAATTCTTTTTACATTAGGAAGCTTTAAATATGCGAATGATGATCCTTTATTTCTTTTTTTTTTTTTATGATGCACAATTTTGCCGCTAGAGTGCGCAAGTGCAGATGATATTGAATTCAAAATACATTTTATTCCATATATTTGCTTCTAACCATCCAATTAAAAAAATTCTTTAACCTTTCAATTCCATTCATGTCGAATACTGTTTGAGGTATAGTCACTTTTTCAGGTTATGCATAGATTCTCCACTTGTAGGCGTAAAAGTAAATTGTGTTTCCCCCGATATCTTTGCTTCTAAAGCTCCAATCTGAACAACAAATTTTTGCAGCGGATACAGCACCTCATGGGAAATATTTTCCATGTAAATTTTAATTCTTGTTGATTTCTGCTTCTGATATATTTGCAGCAAAATCTGAGTTTCTAAAATCTCGATTGAAAATTTTTTCTGTATACCGATTCTACTCACGTCAGCAAACCTTTTCGGAATATTTTCTTCTTGAAATAATGTATGGTTTCTCCACCAGGGGCATAGATATATATATCATATTTTTATCAATATCTCTGCTTCTAATGATCAGATTTGAAAATTTTCTTCTTTGTTGAATAGAGTTTCCAGTGTGACATGTTTTTCATATAATTTCAAAATTTTCAAGTAATTCATTGACTTTTCGTTAGGGGGAGTATAGCTAAAATTGCACTTTCCCCGGTACCTCTGCTTCTAAATTAGCTCCGATTTGAAAAATTCTTCTTGCACCAAATATAGCTCCTGGTGGGAAATATTTTGATTGTAATTTCTAATTTTTTGTAAAATATGGTTTGGCTACCAGGGGCGGTGTAAGCGTTAATTTCTGCTTCGTAGGTACTTGCAGCAAAATGTGAGCTTCTAAAAGCTCGATTGTGAAAATTATTTCATGGACCGACACCACTCATGTCGATAAACATTTGAGAATATTTTTTTCTTAAAATAATGCATGGTTTCTCCGCCAGGGGCATAGACCTTTATCTTATTTCTGTCAATATCTCTGCTTCTAAAAGCTGGATTTGAAAAGTTCCTTCTTTGTTAGTTTCCTGTGTAAAATGTTTCTCATATAATTTCAAAATTTTCAAGTAATGCATAAACTTTCCTCTAGGGAGCGTAAAGGTAAATTGTGTTTTCCTTGATATCTCTGCTTCTAAAACTCTGATTTGAAAAAAACATTTTCTGCACCAGATACAGCTCCTGATTAGGAGAAATGTTTTGCATATATTTCCTGATATTTGATAAAGAATGGTTTGGCTACCAGGGGGCGTAAGGATTCATTTCTGCGTCTGATGTGTTTACAGCAAAATCTGATCTCCTGAAAACTTGATTGGAAAAATTCTTTCATGGACCAATACCGCTCACATCGAAAAACCTTTTGATAGTACTTTCTTCTTAAAATAATGCATAGTTTTTTCACCATGGGGTGTAAAGTCATATCTTATTTTTGTCAATATATGAGCTCCTAAGAGTCCGATTTGAAAAATTATTTCTTTGTTAGAGAGCGTTTCCATGGGGAACTGTTTCTCATATAATTTAAAACTTTTCTTAGCACACAAGTCTTTCACCATAGAACATAAGTTCCCGTTTCCGTTTACAGCAATATCTGCGGGACTAAAAACCCGATTGAAAAACTTCTTTCTTCGGTCAGATACCACTAATTACGCAAACTCTGTGTGTGTATTTTCTTTCCAAAACAGTGCACACTTTCGCCGCTAGGGGCACAAATGCGTATTCTGTTTTTCTCAATATCACTGCTGTTACATTTACGATTTAAAAAATTCTTTCAACACTGGATGTCATTTCCCTTGTAGAACACTTTAGGCTAGTATATGAGGAATTTTGTAGTTTGCAGTTATGTCGGTAGGTGGTGTTTCGGCAATTTGCAGCTGTATCGCCGCTTCTGAAAACGCTATCGAAACATTTCCTCTTTACTGTATGGCGTTCGCTACAACAGAGATGTGACGCATTATCCGCTAGCTGTGTAAAGGTTGTAACCTTTTTTTTCTTCGCTATATATATATCCGTCTGAAAAGGAGTAGAGTTCCCTGAATGCAACAAAATCAAAACTTTACTTTTAAAAAGTAAATTTATGAATTATATGACACTGGCATTTATAAAAAATCACACTTAATATTTTAAGATTAAAACGATAAAATGATATCTCTTTATTTTACGGGCTCCAACCGTAGGTTGAAGAAACGTATTTGCTGCAGCTTTGTCCGTCCGTCCGTCCGTCTGTCTGTTCGCACAATAACTCGCGTAACAATGGTTCGATTTCGATGAAATTTTGGTATGTGGTAGGGGACCACCTGGGGACGAATCCTATTGAAAATTGGGCAAATAGGGTCAAAGGTCACGACATAGGAGCGGGATCCGTTCTATCGCCCCTATGCTTCATTACTTGCATAAAAATCGCTCGATTTCGATGAAATTTTAGATTTGGTAGAGGACTACCTGGGGACGAAACCTTTTGAAAATGGGACAAACGGGGTCAAACTGCCCTTATGCGTCATAACTTGCAAAAATATAGTTTGATTTTAAAGAAATTTTGGTATGTGGTAGAAGACCGCCTGGGGACGAACCCTATTTGCTGGGGGACGTACTTGAGAAGTTCTTTTCCCTTAGCATAGCTTTTCCCCTGACGAATATTTTTTGCCTATTTTCAACTTTTCTGTTAAGCAAAATTTTTCTGCTAGCATGTTTCCTTTTATATTTCTCCTGTCTGATTTGAAGATCTCTTTGTCTATGGTGCCATCCATGTAGTACGTGAAACTTTTTGCTCGCCATTTGTTAGTAGGTGTCTCTATTTCTGGATGTTTAATCGTTTGTTGGAACCAGATGTTTGTTTTCAAAACCGATTCCGTTGACTTTGAATAGCTTTGATAAGTTTAATTTGCCCTTGAACAGATTCAAAAGATGTGCTCACTACATCCGAAAATTCAGTGTCATCTTTCTTGGGGTTTTTCTTGTTTCCCAGTTTTAATGTGTTCAGAAATTAGGAAACACTAGTCACAAGAAACAGCCGACATGCACACACCACAAAACAAAATATTTCTGTCAGTTCTCAGTGCTTCATTGGGAAACTCATTAGTAATGCCTTTAATTTGGATGGGTATGTCAATTTACTTAACAACTTTAACAGGGAAAACAAACTTCTAACAATGACGTGAACAAAATGATTTAGGAAGAAACTTGACACGAAACTATGCATTAAATAACAGATGACTCGGGAAGCAGACTGGTGCCAGCGTGGTTCTGCCATCTGTCAACTAAGCTGTGTTGCGAAACTTGAAAACACAAAACATGCCATCTCTCCACTCACAGGTTGCGACAACAGAAAATACTGGCCAGTTTTGCCTAAAAACTAGTGATTTATGTAAAAATGTTTTTAAAAATATCAAACTATGTAGTAAAACACAGTAAATATGTAAGAATAATGGCAAAAATGTCAAATATGTAAAAATACTTCATTACATATTAATCCTAGCCCTAGTTATAAGCACAAATAGTACTGTGTTTTGTTTTGTAGATACCCCACTGAGCAAATGGTAAGGCCGCCCCGGTGGCGCAGTGGTCTAAGGCGTTGGCCTCTGATCATTCGTCCTAAAGGGGTCCGGGTTCGAATCCCGGTGAGGCATGGATGTCGTGTTTGTCTTACGGCAGTGGCTCTCTCCCTTCCCTGGAACCAGTGACCCTAAATTAGGGACGGGTGACTGCTTATAGCCCATTGAGTTGCTCACGGTGGTCGTTAAACCTCCAAACAAAAAAAAAAAATGGTAAGACGTACTTGCTTGTGGCTAGTTGTCCAAGCTGGGGGCCAGGTTTGAGTTTCAGTTGATGGTGTGTTTGCCCTACAATGCTGTCTCTCTCCCTTCCCTGGAACCAGTAACCCTAAATTGGGAGCAATCAACTGATTATTGTAAGTTTCATACTGTAGAATTTAAAACCCAAAACAATACAAAAGAAAAATGATACTAAACAATATTTTTCATAAGGTCAGCATGCAATTTAGTGCCATCATTTGAGACCATAACACTTCACCAAGTGTACTTTCTTAACCCATTTCTCTAAGTTAGATTTCTTATTGAAAGGTTTACTTTAATGACTGTAATGAAGTTGCTTCATCATCTTTATAATTTTATGGGGAAGTTGTGGAACTAATGTATTAGTGTTTCTGTGATAATGCATTTTAATATTGTTCTTTTTGCACCTTCCAAACCTTACTTGTCCATAATTCTCTGTTGCAAATGTTTTACAATATCCTACATATTAATACAAATTTGATTTTTATACTGTTATTTATACATACCCCAAAATATAACCTTTTGTATCTTCTCTATGAATTTGAAATTATTTCTTCATGGACTTATTGAACAGAGAAATAAGCCTGTCAAAAACTTGACATACATATTCAAGAATTTTACATTTTGCAGTTTTTGTTGTAGTTGTGTTAGTGTATATTCATATTTCATAGTAGCACAATTTTAAAAAGAAAGATTGCAAAACAGTAATTTTTAGCAGTGAGGATTACCAAGAATTCCCAGTTTTTCTTATTATATAATATCCTGTCAAGTTAGATGTAACATATTATGTAGGCTAGTAGCATCACACAATTTTTAATTTTATTTTATTTTTGTTACAGAATATTCCCTTGAGTGAGTGACATCTAGTAGTAATAAGTAACTACCAAGATTTCCCAATTTTTCTTTTCACATAATATCCTGTCAAGTTAGATGTAACATATTATTTAGGGTAGTAACATAACGTTTTTTTTTTTTGTGTGTGTGTTTTTTTTTATTTGTTATGTTATGTCCCTTTGAGTGACATCTTGTAATAAGTAACTACCAAGATTTCCCAATTTTTCTTTTAACATGATATCCTGTCAAGTCAGATGTAACATGTTATTTGGGTTAGCAACATCACACAAGTTTTAATTTTTTTTTTTTTTTTTTTTTTTTTTTTTTGTTACAGAATTTTCCTTTTAGTGTCATCTTGTAACTACCAAGATTTTCCAAATTTTCATATTATAGAATTTTCTGTCAAGTTAATAAATTGTTTGATGTTGGGCTTATGTGATGAAAACATTAGAATAATTCTCGATGTCGACATATCACGCTTAAGTTACGTAAAAATTACAAGCGGTGGGACATTTCGGTAGTGACTTCTACCTTCATCAGCCATGGAATGAAACACGTGGCATTAGCATCAGTTGTTGCCAGATTTCAAAATCGCTTTCCAAATGATAGGCATGTTAAAAGGTGCATCTGTATTACAAGTGTTAGGAGTAAGGAATATTTCAATTGTTTCGCGGTACCTGAGGGCTTTCCGATTGCTGAACAGAGCGATGCGTTTAACATTTTGCCAATCGGAAATCACGGACATAATCGCTGATGGTTAAAATTGAAAGGGAGGTGGAAGGGTTTCCTTTCTTAACATCAGCGACATGCTCCACCAATCGCCGGTTGATGCTTCGGTAAGTACTACCAATATAGTGAGTAATGCCTGTAGAAGTGTTGACAGGAATAGAGTAGACCGCTTGTAACTCTAGGGGTTTATTGGGATCTCTGTCTTGAAGGATAAGGTTAAGAAGATGTGGAGATGGTTTAACAGCAATCCTGTAGCCAAAAGACTTTAAAATGGAGTCAAGTTTGTGAGTGAAGGCCAGGCTAAAGAGCAAAGTGCCTACAAACTGATGAGTGGTGTAAAGTTCAGGCAATAAACTGGTAGAACTATTCTGTGATTCAAACTTCTTAATTAGCCTATGTACTAAGAGGGGTGGAAAGCCATGCAATTTACCAATGTTGATGATATTCTGATACTCGTTTTGAAGAGCATTTGCAAATAAGGTTAGCTCTGTGGATGTACACCTTTAAAGCAGCCAATTTGTATTTACCAAAGGTGCAGGAATGGTAAGGGATGATATTATAGGTGGCAGAAGGTTTCCTGTAAACAGAGCGACCAGGTGAGAAGTCGGGTAATGTTGATGTTTAACATCCAGAAAACTGATATTGTTGTCCACCTGTTCTTGAGACGAGAATCTTATATGACGGAATTTGGAAGTTATGGAGGACATGAGTTCTATTTGTGTTTCTGGTGTGGCCATCAACATACCGTAACCAAATGGAGGATTTTAAGAGGGATGGGGCAATGATTAATTTTTCAATATTCTGCAAATAAAATTCAGCAAGTAAGGTTGGAAAGAGGAGAGCCCATTGGTATGCCTTGTTTTTGTTGGTAGTAGATACCATTGTATACAAAATTTTCTCTTCAAACCTAATATCAGAACATCATCACCATTGACAAATTGCATGGCTTTCCACCCCTCTTAGTACATAGGCTAATTAAGAAATTTGAGTCACAGAATAGTTCTACCAGTTAACTGCCTGAACTTTCCACCACTCATCAGTTAGCGGGCACTTTGCCCTTTATCGTGGCCTTCACTCTCAAACTTGGCTCCATTTTAAAGTCTTTTGGCTACAGGATTGCTGTTAAACCCTCCACATCTTCTTAACCTTATCCTTCAAGACAGAGATCCCAATTAAACCCCAGAGTTACATGGGGTCTACTCTATCCCTGTCAACACTTCCACGAGCATTACCCACTATATTGGTAGTACTTACCGAAGCATCAACTGGCGATTGGCGGAACATATCGCTGATGTAAAGAATGGCAACCCTTCCACCTCCCTTTCAATTTTAACCATCAGCGATTACGTCCGCTATTCCCCATTGGCAAAATGTTAAACGCATCGCTCCGTTCAGCAATCGGAAAGCCCTCAGGTACCGCGAAACAATTGAAATATTCCTTACTCCTAACACTTGTAATACAGATGCACCTTTTAACATGCCTATCATTTGGATAGTGATTTTGAAATCTGGCAACAACTGATGCTAATACCACGTGTTTCATTCCATGGCTGATGAAAGTAGAAGCCGCTACCCAAACGTCCCACCCACCACTTGTAAGTTTTACGGAACTTAAGCGTGATATGTCAACATCAAGAATTATTCTAATGTTTTGTGTGTTACGTGTTTCCCTACCAATTATTCTCACTATGTGATTAAAATTTATCATTTAAAGCTTATGTAAAAGGATAAACTAAACTGTCTTCACAAATAAGTGAAAGTTCATACGTGGTCAGAGTGAAACGTAAATGTAGTGTGTAAAAGTCTTAAAAACACATGAGATATTTTTGTACACAATTTTGTTAGCTAGTGATTGTGAAATTTACCAGATGAAAATGAGCAAGGTCCTGGTTTTTAATTAATCTCATTCACACAAGTTTTATGTATTTATTTTGATGATTAAATTGATTGTAATAAGAATTTGAAGTATGTTCAAGTGTTTTGTTTTTTAACTTTTCAATTTTATGTAAAATTTCGTGTAACAAAAATGACAGCTTTTTCAGTATTTGAATAAAATAAAAAAAGATGCTATGGGGAACTTATGACTTTGTTTGTATTCTTAAATTATATGAAGTGGCTCTTAGTAGTGTTTTAAACACACCTCTCAATTTTCTGATTTTGCGTAAAATGTAAATCTTTTTCAACCAAGTTGTGAGTGGGGTCATATATCTTTAAATGATTGGAAGCTGTCTGGATATTTGTGTAATTGTTCTTTTGCAGCTATCTTCACAAAGTTATCATTGTTTAAGAGCAACTCATGCAGCGTTTTTAAAAAGTAGAAATATGTAAGTTGTTCTACTCTGAACACAACATGTTTGAGAGTCGCAGTGTCATTCTAAACTGCTTTCCGGTCAGTGTTCTGTTTCTGTTTTGTTTTTCACTGTTTCCTTAAATTCGTAATCCTTTCAAACAGAAGTTATCACTCATTTATAATCTGTGGTAAGTACAATTATGAAAACCAAGGGTAAACATTCATTTGTGTGGTTCTTACTTTGTTAAGTGTCAGTTCTTGACGAGTGTCAGCTCTTATGTTGTTCTGGCCTAATCATGAATTTTACTTAAATAATCATATGTATTTATATCAGGTGGTCTGAAATAGTCACAGTTGTCACCAGACGCATAGCTGATCTTATGTGCCTGTATTATTTTTCTCGCACACTCTTTCCTCAATGCGTTATTTTCATTACATCAATACATGTATCTATACTGTACATTGCTTTTGAAAGAGAAGTACCATAATTCACAATTCATCCATTCAGTCAACTCAAAAAACTCCAAAATTAGATCATGCTAGAACAGGAACTAAATCCTATCTCCCAATTTTAATTCAAATAAGTAACCATTACGGCAACACAATATTTAAATTTCCTGAAGTGTAAAAAAGACACCCTTGTTTTAACATTTAATTAAGGCATTTTATTCCAAAAGTAATTGGTTCTTTAACCTGAGAAGTGATTTGGAGATTTATTTTTTTGTTAATTTGTACTTATGTGAAGCTTTCAATAATGTTTTAATTCAACAGTAATTAATTTCATGCATCAGAGATCCTAGTTATATTTATTACCGTCTATACACGATGAAGATTTTGAATCTAAATATTCAAATCCGAAAAAAGATCTTAAAACCACCTGCAACCAGATAAATATCTTTATTTGATCATTCACACACTACTAGATCTTTCGAAACGCCAACCGTTTCATCTTCAGGTATTAGCTGATCAACAAAGATTAGAAACATTATGTTTATATTACAGCAGTTCAAAAAATGGGTAACGTATTTTATAATCATTCGCGTGATGTCAATAGCGCGTGAGTTGTTACTGAGTATCATACAACTGCAAGTGTTATTGGCTCGTACTTTAACAAGTCAAAAGAAAGTCTTAGCGAGTATTATTATTGGGTTTGACTTCGCCGAAATAATGTTGTCCATGGAGTCGGGATCGTGATGGGTTGATCCTCGTTGCAACACTTTTTATCATATTCGTAAATAAAGAGACTTTCCATCAGCAGCAGGGATCTTCTAGTGTTAGTTGTTGCCAATATTTTAGATTCATTCCATACGGGGGTGTGCGTTCCTTTGTTTACTGTTCTAGATAACGCAGATTCTTCAGAGTGAATTTTAACGGCATACTTATGTTCAGAGAGTCTTGTGTGCAAGGTTCGCAGTGTAGATCCTATATATGCTGTTTCTTCATGCTCATCATTCGGCTTCATTGGTATGAGGTAAACGCCATGTCGATGTTGTATTGCAATGGGGTCTCTATCGTTTTTGACTATTGAAAAGATGTTTTTGGTGTGTTCACCAAATTTTATATGGTTCATTTTACAAGCATTGAGAAGCCTTGTTGTTATGCCGGGAATATAGTCCATTGTACCGACAAACCTGTTTGATAATGTGGTTCTGATTAAGGTTGTGCTGGAGGAGCGTTGTAGTTTGTTGACTATACGGTAGATGGTTTCTTTAGATTATCCATTTTTTACGGCTATATTTAAGATGTGATCCAATTCTTTATTGCATGCATCTATGCTTGATGAATGTGAGAACGCCCTTTTAACCAAAAATTGAAAACTGGACAGCTTATGGCTCATGGGGCGAGCTGAATTACTTGGAATGATAATCGTTTGGGAGGTTGGTTTTCGGTACACAGAGAATGTTATGTTATGAGTATCTTGATTACTTTGTAACATAAAATCTAGATACGGCAGCTTATGGTTCTGTTCATACTCAGTAGTGAAACTGATGGATGGATATTGTGAAGAAAATGCATCAACAAACTGTGTTAACAGGTCTCGTCCATGTGTCCAGAAAATTAAAATATCGATGTACCTAATATATAAGCTTGGTTTGTGTGGTGCCGATAGCAAAACAACATTTTCCAGCTCTTGCATCAGTATTTCGGCTAGAATACATGATAAAGGGGAACCCATTGGAGCTCCTTCTGTTTGGCGATATGTGATACCTTCGTATTGGAAATACGTGCGCTTTTGGATCAGTCTAAGGGCTTTGAGCACTGATTGGGTTTCTTGTGCCGAAATGTTTGTCATATTTTTGAGTCGTGATTCAATAATAGAGTGCACCACTGTGACTGGAA
The DNA here is from genome assembly GCA_039090855.1 of Macrothele yani. NCBI lineage: Eukaryota > Metazoa > Arthropoda > Arachnida > Araneae > Macrothelidae > Macrothele > Macrothele yani. The sequence goes on from CM077006.1 coordinate 64,947,028, forward strand.
CGTTCGGGTATAAGGAGATGACGTCTAATGACACCATTAGAAAAGGTAGGTTGCCAGATCTGTATGATTTGATGTAGTCCAAGGCTTGGTTAGTACTGGAGATTGAGTACTATGAACCTCTGATTAGAGGGGATAGGAATTGTGTTAACGCCTTCTCCAGATGTCTCGTTGGGTTGGAGTGCGCAGAAACGAGTGGTCGGAGAGGGTGTCCATCTTTATGTATTTTAAGCTTGCCAAACAACTCAGGTATTCTTGGTCCAGTGATTGTATACATGGCATTCTTTATTGAACTTGGTAGAGAGCTATGATTCTGTAATTGAGCTACTGCAGTTAAGGTAGCTGCTGTAGGATCTGAATTTAGAATAGTGTGCGGGATTTTATGGATCGCTTCAAGCATTTTTGCTACGTAATCGTTTTTGTTCATGATGACTATTTTTTGAGCTTTGTCTGCTGTAGTAATAGCTAAGGCTTTATTATCATGTAGTAATTTCAGTTCACGAATTTCATTCCTGTAATGTTGTTGCTCTGAAGAAAGATGCTGCGTGGCAAGATCTTTGATGGCCCTAGCTATATTATGCCGAACGTAGTTACGCTCACCCTCTGGGAGCTGGACGATGATATTGTGACGACCCCCACCCCCCCTCGCATAATTAACTGGCGAGAGGCGTGGTTAATTAACGGTAATTGAAACTTGATTGGGGGTTTTAATTAACAGAGTTATAATTTTAAACACTTGCGAGGGGCGGTATATTGAGAAAAGATCTTCTAGCACTTTGAATTCAAGTGGCGAGTTGCAGGTGTTTGCCACCAGAACAATGGGACGGTCAGAGTTTAAAAGCTATTTCCCATGACTCAAAAGTGTTTGGACGGCAAAAGCGTTTGAAGCTTTTGTCTGTGCCGCGCGCGAAACAATGGGAGGGCTCTTGGACTTGAAGAGCGGTTTATAATAAAAATGTCGCGGTTTCAAGTGTTGGAATTCACCGCTTACCAATTTCTTGGAGAGGGGAGATTGTTGTTGAGGACAGATCCCGTTTGATATCCGAGAGAGCTGGGCCTCCTCGCCGCCCCGGTGGTGCAGTGGTCTAAGGCAATGGCCTCTGATCATTCGTCCGAAAGGGGTCCGGGTTCGAATCCCGGTGAGGCATGGATGTTGTGTTTGTCTTACGGCACTGGCTCTTTCCCTTCCCTGGAGCCAGTGACCCTAAATTAGGGACGGGCGACTGCTTATAGCCCATTGAGTTGCTCACGGTGGTCGTTAAACCTCCAATAAAAAAAAAAAAACTGGGCCTCGCTTTTTCCTTGTGCTAGAAACTGCTTGCCGTCCGTCTGCGTGCTTTTACAATTTTGAGCATAAGAAGGGAATCCAGCTGAAAGCATAAGCTGATGAATAAAAAGCACCAGATCTGCCTGGAAACTTTCTGATCCTCGCCGGACTACGGATGCCTGTCTTAAAGAGCGATTTCAGGTGGATAATTACGGAATATCGCCTCACAGAGCGGAGAAGAGAAACTCCAACATCGGAAGGGGGACCACGGAGGAGGACCCCCCCCCGGCAGAGCCTCTTCGTAAAGAAAGCGGGGAGAGAACTTTTGTGCGTGTGTCTGATTACGTAAATCCAGTGACCTGGGAACGACATCGCTTTATCCACAGCTAAGCAGGAGCGGTGATGGAAGTTAAAAAGGGCTACCCGTAGTGCCGACATATTAGTGAATGTGAGTGAGTGTTGTGTTGTTTTCTGGGTGTCACCATACTGAGGATACTCAAGGACCTATGTAAGTACTTTTTACGAATACTTTTATTTGCGGCTCATTGTGAACGAACAGACTTTTCGTTAGGACATATTTTCTGAAACACCGAAGAGGGCCAAAGCTGGCCGGAAATTATAGCTTTGTAATTAGATGAAGAATCCGGTGTAATTTATGCATGTATCCATTAAATCCCTGTTTTAATTGTTATACTGTGCCTCCATTGGTTTATTGGTGTACTGTGTCGGCTAATTGGCTAACGAGGTATTGGCGGATCCAGTGATTCGAATCGCCGTCCGGAAGTAATTAGGCATCCTGACAACTAAGACCCAAAGGACGCAACAATATTTTCAATTTGTGGAATGTTTCGGAATTTATTGATGGATTGGGTTGGGTAAGCAAATTTCGGTCCACGTTTTAGCGCTTTCTGTTGTGTATCTTTTAATATTACATTACTATAATTGACGTAAGGTAAATCATCATTTGTGGTTTTCACCGTCGTTGTATCATAAGCTTTTGAATCTATTTTCTTTGCCACCAGCATTCTTAGTTTTTTAATATGTCTGGCTGTTATACGCTCAGCAATGGTGTTCATTGTGGACTCGTAGGTGATGAGCGTTCGGTCTAAAATTATAGGGTGTGCTTGGTCAGCAAGCTCCAAGTATGCTGCGTAAGTCCTTTGCTGCAGGTAATTGATGAAACAGCGTTTACTGCGTATTTGTGTGCCGAGCCTTTTGGTTTCTGCTTTCCTCAAAATCCCAGAGTCTCGCTTTGATATAGGATGTCAACGCAGTTGAAGGAACTTCGGTATTACGTCCAAATCCCTGCAGTTTATGAGGAATGCCAGATGTACGTTCTCAGTAATCAGTTTACGTTTCCATTTGAAAAGAACTGCTTAGTTATCCGTTCCATTGTTTGTTGATGGTGTGTATCAACGACCACTCAGGTAGGATATATAAAAGTCAGCGGTATAAATTCAACAGTAATTAATTTCGCTAACTTTCTTTTGACTTGTTAAAGTACGAGCCAATAGCACTTGCAGTTGTATGATACTCAGTAACAACTCACGCGCTATTGACATCACGCGAATGATTATAAAATACGTTACCCATTTTTTGAACTGCTGTAATATAAACATAATGTTTCTAATCTTTGTTGATCACCTAATACCTGAAGATGAAACGCTTGGCGTTTCGAAAGATCTATAGTAGTGTGTGAATGATTAAATAAAGATATTTATCTGGTTGCAGGTGGTTTTAAGATATTTTTTCGGATTTGAATATTTAGATTCAAAATCTTCATCGTGTATAGACGGTAATAAATATAACTAGGAATGTTTTAATTTTTGATGTAAATTGATTGAGTTATTTTTGTCCTGATGCTATTTATTGTATGTTGAAACTTGACTGAAATTTTCAAACATACTGGAGATCATTTACTTCTTTTATTCAAGAGTTAGTTAAATTTTTTAAATAAAAATGTTTTAATAGTCAGGGCTGTATCTAGCAGGGGGCTCAGCCCCCCCCCCCTGGAAGATGGATGTTGTAAATTCTCTTCTGAATTTTTATTTTTAGTGGTTTATAAAAACTCAGCTTGTGTTTCATTATAAGCATAAATACCTTATTTATTTGTATATTGAACCTTTCCTTAAAAAACCGTAATTAAAATGATACAGTACGAATGATGAATTACTCAAAAAAAAAAAAAAAAAAAAAAAAAAAAAGCAGGGGCGGATTTACAGGGACACCAACATACCACCGTCGTTACCATGTAGCATAGGAAACATTCTAACCAGCCAAGTACAAAACAGATACACTCAGTTACGAGTGAGCATTGGCAATGTATTGAGAGACAAAAAAATGATTGAATGACTATGATTTTGGAGTCAGTTGATCGTATAAAGAGTACCTTCATTTCAAAGGATATGCAGCATCACATACTGTTGTAGAAAGGTTTGTGGTTCCAGTCGCTGATTCATCTTTTGGTCTCGTTCAAATTGTAGCTGACAATTTTGACACCAATATATCTTCCCAAAACGGACTAGTTTCTACACATTCTCTTGCCATGATACTTGTCTGGAAACAAGCAACAACCAAAAATTGTTCTTCTGATGTCAACTGGATGAAGATTAACGAATCAAAATCTCTTTCACTAATTGCTATACCAACAGGAACTGCCATAGCACCAAATGAACTTTTAAAGGTAATAAGTTGCAAGTGTGACAGTGAAAGGAATTGTAATAGACGTTGTAAATGCCAAATGAGTAATCTATCATGTATACCATTTTGCACTTCCACAGGAAGTGAAAAATTTGAAAATTCATATACTAAAACGATTATGTAGGCTGAAGATGATAGTGATGATTCGACAACCTAATTGACTAACCCATCAAAGTAGGTAGGTTGGGATGGGTAAGGTAGGTCTCTTTGCAGCCACCTCCCCGTGGTGAGACCTAGTTACTGATTGTCAAACAAGACTACAATTTGCTGAGAGCTGCACATAAGGACATACATTTCTACATTTTCATTTCAAATTAATGCTCAAGGTTAATGCTTATTACTGCTAACTCTGCCGCTGTTACAAGATGGCCATATTGATAACGTCATAAAAGTAATTTTATAAAAATACTTGCATATATAGTTTCTACATAAATAGAACTTTATTTGCTACCAAACACGATAGCACTACATGAGTTATTGTAATATAACAGTAAACTGATGAATTTAGAAGGCGGCCATTTTGATGACGTAGTAATTCAAAATGCTCAATAAATACCGAGTTGAACCCATCAAATTCGGATTCAGGACATACTGTTCATATAGAAACCGTCGAAAAACATCTTATATACCGAAAATGTAGGTATTCTTGCTTCGGCACCAGACTATGAGGTACAACATGCCAAATAGTGTCGAAATTGCGAGTCAGTTTACCGACATAAATTGGTGAGAAGCTGGGCGATCGGGTGGGTGGCCTTGGAATAATGTCGACATTATAACAGCATACTGGGAGAGCCATGCCATGTGTGACCGGGCATTATCCTTTTAAAAAATTGCTCGGTAATGCGACAGATCGTAGAATGTCGTCGACGCACTGTTGAGCCGTGAATGTGTCCGGCTATCGTAGGAAATGGCTCTCCAGACTGTCACTCAGTGTGCGAGCTGTGTGCCATACCATGGTAAAGGCAGGATCTGTGCACTGGCCGGCACGTATGCGCTGATCGCCTCCATGTACAAACCGTGACTCATTACGGAAGACGACACTGTCGCACGTTAATCGGGCCCGACATCACTGCAACCAGTGCCGGCAATGCTCGTTTGTCAATGGTAGTCGGCGTAGTGTCCTCCAATGTAGCCCCGTGGCGCAAGTCATCTGGCAACTGTCCGGATGGCCACTTCCATACCTGTAGACGAACCAACATGACCCGATGGTCTAGAACGATTAAATCGGTTCGGCTCACGTTCTGTTGTTACCGTCCACTGCCCGCGTTCTGCTGGGTTGTGCCCTCCTCGGCCCATTAGCGCCAACGTCGTCCTATTGTCGCATAACTTCGACCCAAATGCCTGGCGGCGACTTGACCAACCGGCCTCTCTCAGCCCAATTATACGTCATCTCTCAAGCTCGCTCAGCTGCTCGTATTGTGCACGAATCTGATGGCGAGGCATCCTCATTGTTCATGGAGGTTAATGCAACCGCAATCCACTGTCAAAATTGTCCTTGCGTGCGAGATTTGCTCTTGATATACCCTCCTCGATGCGCGGTTTCTATGTGCTGTGGTAGGCTGTTATTTCGTTATTGGTCACTATTTTTTAATTATTTGCGTATTCGACCCTGAGCTTGCATGCGGAGTTTCATCAAGATCAAACGACTTTCTGGGAGTGCTTTTTTTTTTTTTTTTTTTACAAAGAGTGTATTTCAAGAGAGTTCAGTTTTCTTTCAGACCCTCATTTTTAATATTTTGTTTTGTTTTTCATTTTTACTCTTTTGTGTGGAAACATTGTTCGTTAGTCAAGTAAATTAACAAAGGCAGCGAAAAAGACAAACTTGCGTCTGTATTCCTGAGAAAGGTTAGTTTGTGATGTGACACCGAGCTTCCCCCTCCCCGATGAACCTTCAGCCCGCCTGGGTCTGGCACCTAACTACGGCCCTGATATAGTACATTCTTTTAACTTAAAAATCTTTATGTACACCGCCTCCAAAAAAAAAAGAATCACCCCGAGGAAGTTGTTTGATCCTGATGAAACTCTGCATGAGTACCGCAGGGCCGCATATGCTGCTGATTAAAAAATAACGAACAATGACTAAATAGTAGCTCACCACAGTGCATGGGAACCGCGCATCGAGTAGAGAATCAGAGCGAATTTGAAGAGGCCGGGGGCTGGACAGTATTTTTGGGTCCCAGTATTAGTAGCACGCAGGGGCGGATTTTCCGCTAGGCGTACTAGGCGCGCGTCTAGGGCCTCAGTGTTTGTGGGACCCCAAAAACATATAATTGTATTTTCAGTTTTGGTTTGGTTTTCAAGGACTGAATAAATCAATCCCTAAAGCGACTACTTTGTACTGTCAATTGATATTTTACTTTCTCATATTAATAACATATTTTTTATTGTTGTTATTCCGAATTTTCGAGTTCTTATCGATATACGTATTTTGAAAGGAATGGTTGAAATAATTTTGATTCCCTTTTAGTGGTAGGTAAAGGAGGTATTCACGCTTCCCACAGTTTTCATTGTTTAAGGCGAATTCTTAACTGGCCTGCTGTGCTATGAATTGCTTTCATGCTACTTCCAGCCAAGGAAACATATCTGTGTTGAAACTTCCACACCCCTCCCCCACACACCCGCCCCCACCGAGTTGCGATAAGGAGTGCTTGTAAAAACTTTCCTGTTAATCGGGGGTGTTTGCTGTTAATTGTTTTTTTCCTTCGTGGTCGGATAATGAATGAAGAAATAAATATTCTTCATAGGATAATTCTTTTTAGGTTAATCAAGTTCTTGCTTGGCCCTAATCCCTCTAAGCCATCCTAAACCAAAAGACTTATTAATATTTAGGTTGAAAATGTAAAGAAATTCGAGAATATCACACTATCTTTTTCTTATTTAATAGTGTTAAAAGTAATTTATATTGTATTGCAACAACATTTTCTCATTACTTTCTGCTCCCCTGGTTTAATACTGATAATTATCAAGTATTCTCACCTTTTCTATTCCTTAAATCTACATAAAACTAGCTATTGAAAAAGCAATAAAAAGTTTCAATGATACTCTTACTCAAAAACCTGCAGTACCTACTTTTCCATTTTCAAACCAGATCTTTTGCATTTAATTCGTATGCTTCTGTTTCTGATAACTGCAGCGCAGATATAAATGGGATACAGGCATTTAAAGTGCCAAACTTAATATCCATTGGTTTCATATTAGCCTCAAAATTCTGCTTCTGATAACTGCAGTGCATGAAGCACATGGCATATTAAAAGTGCCAAACTTAATATCCATTGATTTCCTATTAGCCGCAAAAATAATTTTTGAAATATCTCTAAAATCGAAAAGTTTGATGTGCATGGAGCCATGGACAGACCAAATTATTACGCCAGCACTCTTTGTTACAGAACGTTCTAATAATAGGAAGACATAATAGCATTTTAAAAAGCGTAAAAACCTTTTTCTTGACTCCCTCCCCCCACCCTTTATTTTGTTAATCTGAAGGATGAAAGTTTCTGGGGCGATAAGAAGGGGAGGGGGGCCCCTGAACCTTTTAGCGCCTAGGGCCCCAAAAGATCTAAAGTCACCTCTGGTGGCACGTCTAGGATTTAACTGTGGGTGGCTGAACAAAAATACCTAGGAGAAAACATTCCCAAAATATGATGAGGGAGCCTTAAAAATATTCCCACCATATTGAAGTGTATATCCCATGAATAAATACTGCTTTAATATCCCCCACCCCCTTACAGTTTGTTGAAATTATATCGAAGTAGTGGACAAAAATGTTATGAGCCAAATATTATGATTCAAACGAATTCTTAATGTACGAAAATTTTCCCTAATTACAGATGTGTACACTTGTACAAAGACATTATAATGAATATAGCTTTTAACTAAGCTAATTATAATGAATTCAATGCTTCTGCTAAGCTAATAAGCTTCTTCTAATGCTTGTTGTTTGTTAATTATATCATGAATAAACTTTCCTGCTAGTAGTGTAGTAATAATAATGAACAAGCTTTTCACTGCTAGTAATGTTGTAGTAGTAATTAAGATGAATAAAGTCTTATGCTGGTTGTTAATAATAATCACCTAATGAAATAAACCTAACAGCCAGACAGGGATCTGACAAAACTATGAACTGAGAAAAACGTACTTACAACAAATTCTTTATTAGTGAAACTTCTGGCTCTCACATAAACGAAGATCTCTTTATACAACAACAGCTTTCTGACACATAAACTACAGCTCACATCGTACAACAAACGCTCTCTCTATACAACAACAAACGCTCACCCTCGGTATCGTTGAACGCGCCTATTTATACTGGTTACCACCACGTCATGACTTACACTCATTGCCAGATCTCATTCAGCTGGTGAAATAACATCTCGTTCAGTAAGAAGATAATTTACATAGTAAAATAAAATAACCAGAGATAATAAAAATCAAAAGGAAAGTGAATCTAGAGTATACGTTACAACATTTGTAATGCTTTCGAAAGATTTGAGGATGGACTGAGGGCGACTTTACTTTTTCAGACTCCTTCTAAGAAAGGGGAAAGAAATTAAAAATATTTCACAAGGCAGTTTCTTACAGTTTTTGCTGTGCTACCTGCAAGAAAAACAACAACTGTAGAACCACGGTCGGATTGGCGGTCGCAAAAGAGCCCGGAAAAATTTTCGCAAATGAGCTCGTTCAGTTGTAGTTCTGCGGTATTATTGTATCATAACTAAAAATCACTTTTTTTATTTGAGAAATAAAACAAAAAGTACAGTTGCTCTGGAAACAGGGGCAAGCATAGCACTGGGGAAGGAGGTAAAAAGTAAACCCGTCATCCTAAAATTGAAGTGGGTGTTTCAGAAAAATTTTCATCGGCCCATGCCAAGATTTTACTGCAGAAAAATTTTACTGCAATTTTTTCTGTTGTGGACAATCACAGTTAGAAATTTCAAGATATTTAAATATCGTGGAAAACTCAATCGACGTGGAATGAGCGAATAACCAGGTTTAAATCAGTAGTTTAGTTAGTTATGTATGTAATTGCGCTGGAGAAGCTTCTAATTTTGTACACACTCAATATTTTTATTGTTTAAATTTTCTCTTAAGAATGCTGAAGTAAGAACATTAAAATTAAAAAAAAAATGCTTATATAGCCTTCTCATGTTTGACAGATCGTAAAATAATCTTGATTTTCATACCTTTGAGCTTCCAGTTCTTAAATTTTCAACTAAGTGGGCTGAAATTCCAGCAAATATTTCAGAGAGCGAGAACTGCTACTACCAAAATTATGTTGCAGTTGTACCAAAAATCCTTTCGCAAAAGACATAATTTTTAAATTTAAATAAACGCAAAAAAAAAAAAAAATTCAGAACTTTTACACTGAAATTTTCTATTTGTACTGCCATTTTTTTATTGTGGACAATCACAGTTAGAAATTTCAAGATCTTTAAATATCGTGGTGAACAGATTCTTCATTTAGTGATGATATATTCGTATGTGTTTCTATTACAAAACGTGCTTTTATGCTGCGGTTATGTATTGTAAATCATCATCATCATTGTCAACCATTATCAATCCACTGCTGGACGAAGGTCTCCCCAAGTTTCCTCCACAACGGTCTGTCTTGTGCCAGTCTCCTCCATGTCACTCCCGCATATTTACGAATTTCATCCACCCATCTCCCATGTGGTCTTTTTCTGGGTCTTTTCCTGTCCCTTGGAATCCAATCTAAAATTTCGGCTGTCCATCTATGGTCTGTCCTTCTGGCAGTATGTCCAGCCCATTGCCATTTCAGGGATTTAACTCTGATCATGATGTCTTCCACTCTCGTCATTTTTCGGATCCACGAGTTCCTCTTCTTATCTCTCCTGGTTATACCAAGCATGCACCTCTCCATGGTTCTTTGAGTTGTCTGCAGCCTTTGTATGTCTCTTTTAGTTAAGGTCCACGTCTCTGCACCATACGTAAGCACTGGAAGGATGCATTGATCAAACACTTTTCTTTTAAGACATAACGGCATATTGCTCTTGAAAATTATGCTGTTTCTTCCAAAAGCTCTCCAGGCAAGTTTTGTACGCCGATTAATTTCTTCATCAATGTGACCCTCACTTGATATCTGCTGTCCAAGATAAACATACGTATCTGTTATCTCCAGTTTTTCTCCATCAATCGATAAATCTTCATTTCTTGTAAAAGCATTGAACATCACTTTTGTCTTCTGAAAGTTCATTTTTAATCCCACTTCTTTACTCTTGTCAGCAAGTTCCTGGATCATACTCTGCAGCTCTGATGGGGTAGTTGCAAAAATGACTACGTCATCAGCAAAACGAAGGTGGGTTAGATAATCTCCATTAATCTTTATCCCTTTGTTTTCCCAGTTCAGTGATTGAAAGACATTTTCCAATGTGGCATTAAAGAGCTTCGGAGATATGGTGTCACCTTGTCTCACTCCCTTTCCAATTTTTATGTGTGTTGTATTTTCAAACAGCCGAATCTTTGCACTTGCATTTTCATAGATGTTATTAATAATATTAATGTATGCATCTTCAATACCGCAGGATTTCAGAGCCGTGGTAACTGCTGATGGTTTCACCGAATCAAAGGCTTTTTCATAATCGATAAAAGCCATGCACAATGGAAGTTCATATTCCCTCGCTCTTTCAATTAGTTCTCTCAGTACGTGGATATGATCTATTGTGCTGTAGCCACTCCTGAATCCAGCTTGTTCTCTCGGTTGAGCCATGTCCAGTGTTACCTTCAAGCGGTGTGAAAGAACTTTAGTGAAGATTTTATAAACCACTGATAGGAGGCTGATAGGTCTGTAGTTCCTGAGATCCTCAATGTCACCTTTTTTATGTAGCAGGATCATTGTAGCATTGTTCCAATCCTCAGGAATCTTCCCTTCATTAAGGCATCGAGTGAAAATTTGGGCGAGTACTGTTTCAATTTCTCCACTTGCTTCTTGTATGATGTCTATAGTAATTCCATCTTCTCCTGGAGCTTTCCCCCGCTTCATGTTCTTGATTGCATGAGCAACTTCTGCTGGGAGGACTGGAAGAACTCTGGTACCTTTCATGATGTCTGGAGTACATGTATCATCCCTTTCATATAGTTTGGAGTAGAAATTTTTCACTCTTGTCAAAATTTTGCCTCTATTTCTTGTTATAGAACCATCTTCTTTTCTCAGAGCCATAATCTGTTTTCTTCCCTTACTGAGATGTCCCTTTGCTATCTTTAGGCTTTGGTTGTTTTCAATTGCTTTCCTTACTAGTTCACAGTTGAATTTTCTTACGTCTTCAGTGATACTTTTTCTTACTGTCTTGCATAGCTCTATATATTCCACTTTGGAAGTCACATCTTCTTTAGTTGTATTGTAAATACACCTTATTAAATAACGTACACAAAACATTTTGCAACTCCATGTTGAAATGATATCTCCGTAAATGCCTTCATCTGCAGCATTAGTCCGTTAGCACAAGGAGCATAGGCTACGTAGGTAGAACATTTCGGGGGAAAGTGATCGTATATGAGAACTCCCGGAAATAATCTTGCAGTTATTTCAAAATAAGTTCTTGATATTATTACCTTTCACTCTGAATTCTGTGTTGCCATATAGTGGATAGATAGTACATCTCATAATAACCATTATCTAGCATTGTTCTGTAACTTTATCAAACACGGGTGAGTATTTTCACTACTTTAACTAAAGTAATGAAAAAAAATTTAGTCCTGTTCAGCCCCCGCTCCAATGTTGTTAACATACGTACATTATTGTGCCTCCCGATTTTTCCTGATGCCGGGCCCCTCGAAACATTTCAGGATGTTTTGAATGGTCAAAGAAACTATAGAAATACAGTAGATGGACATCCCTTCCCCACTCCGCTGTTGAGAAAGACATCGGTAAATTGGAAGGAGTGGAAGTTTGGAAGAGAAGATTTTTTTTAATGCCTAAACAGATTAATCATAGTTTTCGGGGCTGGGTGGGCTCGGAATGACATACTTCGGGCTCGGGCTCTTAAAATTGAGTCCGAACTTAGCTCTTATGAGCACAGCACTAATGTTTCCTATACAACCAGCGTGAGTAAAATCAACTACCCTTCTTTGGGGAATATATAGAACATGTACACACCCCCACCATACCACAGCATACGGTACATACATTCTCGTTCCTCAGCTACTGAGCGAACCCACATGACCCATCTATTGTAGTTGAGATTCTAGCAGTTGCCTGGTGAGGGGATTTTTTTCCCCCGCTTGTTATAAATTGCATTATGTGTATTTCGTTTATGAAAAAAAAGTGTGGTTCAGTTGTGTGTTTAAAACAACTGAACTGAAAACATTTTTAAGAAAGAAAGGGACAAAATATACGGAAGGCGCCCACCGGGAAATGTCCCGGTGGGCCAATCCGCCCCTGTGTAGAACTCTGTCAACTTTTCAAGCATCCTCCATAAGTGTGGGGCCCGGGGCTGTAGCCCCCTCTTAAATGGGCCCTGAGATTATATCAAGAGCAAAGCTTGCACACAGGAATAATTTGTTAGCTGATTGCGGTTGCATTAACCTCCACGGGCTTTAAGATTGCCTCGACGTCGGATCCGTGCACACTACGAGCAGCTGAGCGAGTTTGACAAAAGACATAATTGTGCCGAGGAGGCCGGTTAGTCATGTCACCGTATCGCCAGGCATTTGGGTCGGACGACATAGGCGCCAATGGGTAGAGAAGTGCGAGGATCGATCGATCGTGAGAGCCACGCGAACAGAACTGAATTCGTGGTTCTCAACCATCCATGTCCATGATGCGTCGTCTACAGGCACGGAAGTGGGCATCCGGACCGTTGACAGACGACTTGCGGCACTGGGACTATATTCGAGGATGCCATTCTGTAGCCTACCAATACCAGAGAGCATTGCTTGCAGTGGTGGTGTAAGATTCGCTAGCCTCCAAGTCACAAAAAATAATTGTAAATATGTATGTGTACATTCATTCCCCACGTGGAATTTCTTTGTTCGCACCATTTTTGGACAGAGCAGAAACTAAATCAGTACGTTTAAGGCTGTTGCTGTGAGATACGCGCTATTAGCCGTATTGCAATCGGCGTAGTATGTAAGTATTTGAAGTGTATTGTACCTGTCTTGTGTGGCAATGGGATTAGTTCGAGCACCCTTAATCTTGTGAGTGAAGCACAAGATTAAGGGTAGGTGAGATTAACTTGGAATGACTTTGATAGTGGAGCTTTTCTGAAGTTTTAAGGGAGGGGTCACTTTTGAAGTGGAAGCGAGACGCCAGTGAGCGGAAAACACGAAGTTCAGGTCTAGTGTCGGCAGCATGAACGGAGACCAAGCAAAATGAAGCATTCCATTAACCTACCTTCGACACGTCCCAAGCCACAGTTTTAGCGAAATAAACTGTTTTCGTAATTGCGAAAATTCCCGATTTTATAATTTTCTTTCAAGCAGTGATTCTTTTGGGAACGAACCAACAAAATTATGTAACGGCTCCCTCTGGATCGGTACGATGATGTTGAGTAAGAGCCAGAAAGGAGCAAGGCCTTTACAGGTGTCGGGCCCGATCAACATGGGATAGTGTCCAGAGGCGTCGTGTTGTCTTCAGTGATGAGTTACGGTTTGTATTTAGCGCCGTGACTAGCGTATATGTGTCTAGAGACGAAACGGCCAGCGCATGTCATAGGAGAGCCATTTCCTACAATAGCCGAACACTTTTGGTAGTCTTCCGTACCACCCTCACTGCTCAACGGTACGTCGACGACATTCACCAACCTGTTGTGTTGCGATTCCTGTCGCAGCAGCATCCAGCAGTTTTTCAACAGGATAATGCCAGACCACACACGGCAGGGGCGGATTGGGACACCCGGATATTTCCCGGTGGGCCCCTTCCGTATATTTTGTCTCTTTCGTTCTTACTTTCTTAAAAATGTTTTCAGTTCAGTTGTTTTAAACACACAACTTAACCACACTTTCTTTATAAACGAAATACACATAATGTAATTATAACAAGTGGGGGAAAACAACAACTTCTATTTTGAATTAGGAAAAAAATCCCCTCACCAGACAACTGCTATAGAATCCCAACTACAATTGATGGACCATGTGTGTTTGCAAACTTCTGGGTTCACTTAGTAGCTGAGGAACGAGACTGTATGTACTATATGTTGCGGGAGGGCGGGTGTGTGTACAAGATGTTCTATGTATTCCCCAAGGAAGGGGGTGGGGTAGTTTATTTGACTCCCATTGGTTGTAGAAGGCATTAGTGCTGTGCTAAAAGAGCTGAGTTCGGGCTCAATTTCAAGAGCCCGAGCGCGAATTTTATAATGCAAGATAGAGCCCGGACCCGAACAAGCCCGAAAACTATGGTTAATCTGTTTAGGCATTAAAAAATATCTTCCAAACCTCCACTCCTTCCTCCCCATGCAATTAACCGATGTCTTTCTCAACTGCGTAGTGGGGAAGTTGTCTATTTATTTCTATAGTTTCTTTGACCATTCATTTCACCCTGAAATGTTTCGAAGGGCTCGACATCAGGAAAAATCGGAAGGCACAACAATCTACGTATGTTAATAGCATTGGGATGGGAGCTGAACTGGGCTAAAGAAATTTCAATACTTTAGTTAAAGTAGTGAAAATACTCAACCATGTTTGATAAAGTTGCCGAACAATGCTAGATAATGGTCATTATGGGATGTACTATCCACTATATGACAACACAGAATTCAGAGTGAAAGCTAAGAATATCAAGAACTTATTTTGAAATAACTGTAAGATTATTTGCGGGGGTGTTCATATACGATCCCTTTCCCCCGAAATGTTCTACCTACGTAGCCTACGCTCCTTGTGATAACTGACAAATGCTGCAGATAAAGGCATTTACGGAGATATTATTTCAACATGAAGTTGCAAAATGTTTTGTTTACGTTATTTAATAAGGTGTCTTTTACAATACATAACCACAGCATAAAAGCACGTTTTGTTATTGAAAAACATGCGAATATATGATCCCTAAACGAAAAATCTGTTCACCACGATATTTAAAAACCTTTAAATTTCTAACTGTGGTTGTCCACAATAGAAAAATTGCAGTACAAATAGAAAATTTTACAGTGTAAAAGTTCTGTATTTTTTTTTATTTATTTAAATTTAAAAATCATGTCTTATGCGGAAGGATTTTTGGTACAACTCCAACATAATTTTGGTAGTAGCAGTTCTCTCTCTCTCTCTCTCTCTATCAAATATTTGCTGGAATTTCAGCCCACTTCGTTGAAAATTTAAGAACTGGAAGCTCAAAGTTATGAAAATCAAAATTATTTTATGATCTGCCAAACATGAAAAGGCTATATAAGCAATTAAACAAAAAATAATGTTCTTACTTCAGCGTTCTTAAGTGAAAATTTTAAACAAATATAAATATTGAGTGTGTCCAAAATAGAAGCTTCTCCAGCGCAATTACATACTGTACTTAACTAACTAAACTACTGATTTATACCTGGTTATTCGCTTTTTCCACGTCGATTAAGTGCGTTTGCCACGATATTTAAATATCTTGAAATTTCTAATTGTGATTGCCCACAACAGAAAAATTGCAGCACAATTTTTCTACACTAAAATCTTGGCATGGGCCGATGAAAATTTTTCCGCAACACCCACTTCAATTTTAGGATGACGGGTTTACTTTTTACCCCCTCCCCAGTACTATGTTTGCCACAGTTTCCAGAGCAACTGTACTTTTTGTTTTGCTTCTTGAATAAAAAAGTGATTTTCAGTTGTGACACAATAGTACCGCAGAACTACAACTGAACGGGCCCATTTGCAAAAATTTTCCCGGGCCCTTTTGTGACCGCCAGTTCTGTCAGCGTAATACATGGCCAGCCCGATCGCCCGACCTTTCTTGAATCGAACATGACGAGAACCCACCTACGTCCGTCCGGAATGTCGGTGACCTGGCCCGCAATTTGGACACCATCTGGCATGCTGTATATACCTCAGTACAGTATCCATGAAATGTATGCGCCTATGCAACGCACCACGCCGGGTAACCTCTTGTATCCGAGCCAGAGATGGCGCTACAACTACTGAGTTGTTCTACTCATGTAGCTGTTTTATCTGAATAAATGGCCCAAATGCTCTGGAAATGCGATCATTTCCTTTCCTACACATGTATATCACACATACAATTTTCATTTCGATTGGATGATTCCTTCTGGGTGCTCGTTTTATTTTTATTTTTATTTATTTTTCGAATTTTTGCAAAGAATGTATGTTCTGTTATTCTCCATTTTTCTGTGTTATCTGATTTCTTCAATATATATAAATGTATGTAGTGTACTAAAAAAGACATGTATTCTTTTACTGTAAGAAAACGAGTTTTCTATTCAACAATGTGGTATATCTGGATATTTCCATTTCATGTTCTGTATTCTAGTCTTGGAATCATATTGGAAAACGTGTTTCATCTCAAGTGATGATTCTGTTAAACCTTTCTTTGTTCTCGTACGTGCACTGCAAGAAGACGACACAAATCTCTCTCCACCATTGCAGTTGTTATGTCCGTGAGGTTCTTGGGAACCATTTTGCACACACTTTTCTCGTTCCCAAGCTTTGCATGAGAACCGGATCCAGAAGTTTAAGGGCCCCTGGCAAGAACCATGTTATTGGGTCCCTGTTCCTCTTAACCAGTCTTTTCAAGAAATTCGGAAAATATTGCTCAAGGAAATATTTAGCTCTGAAGTTAAAGAAGAAATTAGTTATAAGTAAGGTGACGAGATATTGGAACACTGATTTGTAGACAAAATGGCGCAGTGTCCCCAAATCAGCAGCTCATTTGGGGACACATACATACTCAAAATAAATATGTAAATCCTTTTGTCACAAAACTCTATCGTTTCTATATGTGTGATATTACATATGAAAATTTATGTCTTAAAAGAATACATCTTGTAGAATTTGGTAATTTGTACTGACAAAGCAGAGTTGTGATGGCGAGAACATATTAGCAAAAGTGAAATGCTTTATCTTAGGTATATGTGCTGAATTAAAATCAAGCTGCATACTAATGAAAGAACTGCATGGCAAAATGAAATTTTTTTCACAATTTTTGGAGAATCTCAAAACAAGTAGGCGGAATTTGGCTGCCCCAGTGGCGCAGTGCTCTTAGTGCTGGTCAGTGACCATTCATACAGGTTGGTACGGGTTCTAGTCCCGAATGAGGCAGGAGTACTCTCTTGGTCTTACAGCCCTTGCTCTCTTTTTTTCCTAGAACGAATGTCCCTAAATTAGGGACACGTGACTGCTTATAGTCTTTAGAGTTCCTCATGGTGGTCGTTAAACTCGGATTTGTTTTCACAAGAATCATGTTGGAAAAATAGTACAACGAAAACTATTTTTGAAAACATTGTTCATTAGAAATCTAACGGGCTAATGAGGAAATATAAATTCAAGGACACTTGAGGACAAACATCAAAATTTGAGG
Organism: Macrothele yani; assembly: GCA_039090855.1. Classification (NCBI taxonomy): domain Eukaryota; kingdom Metazoa; phylum Arthropoda; class Arachnida; order Araneae; family Macrothelidae; genus Macrothele; species Macrothele yani. The sequence continues at coordinate 64,964,451 of CM077006.1, forward strand.
ACAATTTGCGTCCCCGAAGGCATCAGACGTTTTTGGGAACAGTAAACTAAATTCGAGGACTGTCCTCAAGAGTTCGATACTTCTGATCTGCTTAGTTATAAGATAGTTGAAAATTAGAACGAAATGTAAAACCGGGGAGAGTAGTGTATTTGCATTTTTGTACCTTTAAAAAGAATTTCCCCACAACCAGATAGAAAAATAACCATCAAGTGCCTGAAAATGTTGTGCGTATATCGTGAGCAGTATTTATCCTATACGAGGGGCTTCCGGTAAGTCATATTGCAATTAAAGAAAAGAGCAAAAAAAAAAAAAAAAAATGAAGCCGGTAAATCAATTGATTTCATTGACAAAGAGAGAAACTGAATCTCGTGGATGCTGCCACGACAGCTCTGGGTAAGGTACACTGGCGTGCAAACCTTAAGGACGGACACTAGTACCGCAGATTATTGCCGCTCAGTGAAACACACAAGCTCGATGCGATTTACATAATGCAAGCGGATCAGTAGAAAGACGATGTGTATGCAAATTTCCGAAATGTGATGTCGCAGGTCACATGACAGCGCTGAAATGGATATAAGGAGCAGGGACGGCGCTAGCCAAAGTTCCGTCCTGTGTGACTTTCCCTTTGCCGCCTTTTCCCCTCGCAACATTGTCACGAATTCGTTCTTCTTATTCTCCTTATAGCAAATATTTCTTAGCTCATAATCAACCATAGGTTTCACTCTTTTTCCTTCTCTCTCTACTTCACATTTCAATACAAAATTTGTTAAATATTTTTCCTTCATAAATAAAGTTTACATTCCCCAAAATATTATAATTTTTACATCAAGCACACGAAGTTCAAATATTGGAGAAACACATTGTCACAACCCAAAACGATATTGTATGTACACTGATGCGCCATTGCATTGTGACCACTTACCTAATAAACTGTAGGACCCCCTTAGGCAGCAAAACAGCGGCTAATCGGTGAGGCGTCGATTCGATGAGGTGACGATAGACATCCTGGTGTATCTGGTACCATAATGTCAACAGCAGGTCCTCCAGTTCCAGCACATTTTGGTGTGGTGGTGATTTCGCGCGAACCCACTTTTCCAAGTCGAACCACAAATATTGGATTGGGTTCATGTCTGGTGAATTTGGAGGCCAGGGCATTAACAGAAAGTCGCCAGCATGTTCTTCGAACCACTCCTTGACGATTCTGGCAGTGTGGCATGGCGCATTATTCTTCTGGTGATGGCCATCACCAGCAGGGAACACAGTTGCCATGAATGGGTGAACTTGGTCCGCAACGATGTTCAGATACTTTACAGCTGTCAGGGATTGTGCAATTGGGATAATGGGGCCTAAAGTGTCCCAAGGAAACATCGCCCACAGCATAACATCGCCGCCTCCCAGCTGTTTCCGCCCAACAGTGCATCCAGGTGTCATAGCCTCCGTTGGTAATTGGCGTATCCTGCCTGGGCCATCTACGTGATGCACCAGGAATCTTGATTCGCCAGACCAGGTAACTTTCTTCCAATTATCCACGGTCCAATCTCGATGGTCTTAGGCCCATTTCATGCGTTGTTAGCGATGACGTGCAATGAGCATGGGGACCCCGCTGGGTACGCAGGCTCATGCACAGAAGGCTGCGAAGATCTGTGTGCTGTGACACATAGCTCTTGTCACCACTGTTGTATACGCGGGTGATTCGTCGTTCTGTGGCCCTGCGGTCGCCGTGAATAATGCGCGACTCTCTCCGCTCCCCTCTGGCATCAATGAGATGCGGGAGACACTCGGCTGTACTATGGTTCGTCGCCTGGTCACTGTGCACCACTTTTGATAGGTACTCACTACAGCAGCACGTGAACAACCCACAAGACGCGCCGTTTCCGAGATCGTAGTTCTGAGGAGCTGTGCTATCATAATTTGTCCTTTATCAAACTCCGATAAATCGGCAGCTTTTTTTGTTGTTGTTGTTGATTGAAGGTTTAATGACCACCGTGAGTAACTCAGTGGGCTATAAGCAGTCGTCCGTCCCTAATTTAGGGTCACTGTCCAGTGCCGTAAGACAAACACAACATCCATGCCTCACCAGGATTCGAACCAGGGCCCCTTTCGGACGAATGATCAGAAGCCATTGCTTAGACCACTGCGCCATCGGCACGGCATCGGCAGCTTTTACCAATCTAACTCGGAACACTGTACTAACCGAAAGCCGGTCCTCGGGTTGTATATATACTGCTCTGTGAACTTCACCTGGGCCACCGTTCGGTCTCCAGGTGCGCTCATTTCTAAATCGGTGTAAAGATATACTCTTGGATTAATAAGGAAGCCAATTAAACTTTTTTATTTCCATATTTATTCCTTTAGCTGCGAAAAGCCTGCTTGTGGTCGAGTACTAAGTATTCTAAATGAGAAACTTAGTACTCGACAGGAAGCTTTAGTACTTGACAAAAGTTGGAATTGTCAAGTACTAAGCTTCCTGTCGAGTACAAAACACTGGTTAAGGTGGTCCACCTAAAATCTCTGCCTTATGTTTCCAATGGTAAAACTTCTTTACATATTTTCTTCGCAATTAATGTATTCCCAAGGATGAAAATTTGCACATCGATAAAACTAACTTTAAGTTATAGCAGGGGATACTTAATACTTGCTGAAACATAACCATAATTATATTAAAAATCAATCTTTTTTTCTTTGAGTAATGTTCAGACCTTTTAATAGATGGCGCGACCTGTACGGTGATGACGGCAGTAGACAAACAAATGTTGGATTGCTGAATTATTGTTATATTTTAGCAAGTATTAAGTGTCCGATGCTATAATTTAAAGTCAGTTCTATCAATGCGCAAATTTTCATCCTCGGGAATACATTAACTGCGAAGAAAATATGTAAAGAAGTTTAACCATTGAAAACATAAGGCAGAGATTTTAGGTGGAACCACCTTAATAAACGGATTTATTGAATTTTTAATACGTTACAACTTAAGTGAAATACGGGTTTTTCGTGCTGAAGGTAATCCAAAATTAAATGAAGCAATGCCGTCTTACGCACGAGTTTTATAAAGCTTTACGTTAAAAAGCATGTATACAGATAAAAAGCCATATATACAAGTTGTAAATGAATTTATGGTTGTCAAATTTTCGAACTAAAGCCTAGTTCATCATCAGGACTACGTCACTGGAGTAGTTGCTGCCACTAGTTGGAAGAGTCCAACCACAATTATCGTTAATTGTGGTACTTCTTCTTGCTATTTCGGTCCCTTCTTCTAGTTTCCTCTTTACTAAGTTTGACTGGTGGGCGATTATTTTTACTGAGTCCCAATTTATGGAGTGTCCACTTGCTTGTATATGTCTGTCTGGCCCTGTTTTGTTACTAATGTCCCTAATAGCTGCTTGGTGTTCTTTCATTCGGACTTTAATACTTCTCCCTGTTTCTCCTATATAGCTGAGTCCGCAGTTACAGTCGATGAAATTTGCGGACTAAGCTATATGGGAGAAACAGGGAGAAGTATTAAAGTCCGAATGAAAGAACACCAAGCAGCTATTAGGGACATTAGTAACAAAACAGGGCCAGACAGACATATACAAGCAAGTGGACACTCCATAAATTGGGACTCAGTAAGAATAATCGCCCACCAGTCAGACTTAGTAAAGAGGAAACTAGAAGAAGGGATCGAAATAGCAAGAAGAAGAAGTACCACAATTAACGATAATTGCGGTTGGACTCTTCCAACTGAGTGGCAGCAACTACTCCAGTGACATAGTCCTGATGACGAACTAGGCTTTAGTTAGAAAATTTGACCACCAACGTTTTTGAATAATAACCTCTATAAGACCCGTAAAAACGTTTATTCCACAGTACATATATAGAAGTTAAAATACACGCATGAGACCTTTCGAGCTTACTTGAAGCTCATCCTCAGATGTTTGACAATGCACTATTCACAAATGGTTCGATGTTGGTTATATACCATAAGAGCATTCGCTAGGACTCAGTGCCGAGATAAAGTTGACTCATGCGCCGAAACAATTGGTCGAATTCGTCCTCTGGATTGTCTAGGTGGTTCTCACGATCCATTATTTGTTTCCATGGCAGGGGGATGGTGTATGGATATTCTTTGTATCCATACACCATCCCCCTGCCATGGAAAAGGTGACTTTATTTATATATCACCAAACTCTCTGCAAAGAGAATACATGTAGTTGAACGTTACCTCGGAGTGTTAATATGTCTTCCCATATTGGGGTATGCCTGCCTTCCAAGTAGAGTCGGGAAAGGGCTGTTCGAATATTGTATTTATGTTCCGAGGCTTTACAGCTCAAAGGGTGAGTGGTCGAACCCACGTGTATCCTGTTTTGAGACCCTTCACACGAAGCCTTAAGAGGTATGGCATAAATGCCATGTTGTTTTACTGGTTCCACTGTATCTCTGTCATTTTTTATAGTTGCCATTATATTATTTGTCTTGATTACTAATCCAATTTTGTGTTTTTTACAAATTGTTTTTAAATGGTTGGTGACACTAGGTAAGAAACGTACAGAACCAGCATATTTAACAGGTTGGGTGGCTCTAGTTAAATATGAGAATGGTGTCGAGGAAATGCGTCGTAGCAGTTTTTGAAAAATTTGTTCTGGGTATCCGTATTCTATAGCCAGTCTCCTAATTTTTTCGAACTCCACGTTACGGAAGGTAATGTTCGACGAATGAGTTATGGCCCGCCTTATCAAGAAGTGCAGAGATGATAAATTTTGACACCTGAGGTGAAATGAATGAAATGGGATCAAAGTGGTATTTGAACCAGGTTTCCTGTAGACAGAGTAGGAGATAGCGTTGGTAGCCACCCAACCTGTTAAATATGCTGGTTCTGTACGTTTCCTACCTAGTGTCACCAACCATTTAAAAACAATTTGTAAAAAACACAAAATTGGATTAGTAATCAAGACAAATAATTTAATGGCAACTATAAAAAATGACAGAGATACAGTGGAACCAGTAAAACAACATGGCATTTATGCCATGCCTCTTAAGGCCTCGTGTGAAGGGTCTCAAAACAGGATACACGTGGATTCGACCACTCGCCCTTTGAGCTGTAGAGCCTCGGAACATAAATACAATATTCGAACAGCCTCTACGTCAACAGCCCTTTCCCGACTCTACTTGGAAGGCATGCATACCCCAATATGGGAAGACATAACCATATTGAACACTCCGAGGTCATGTTCAACTATTCTCTTTGCAGAGAGTTTGGTGATATATAAATACAGTCACTTTTGCTGTAACGAAGAATATCCATACACCATCCCCCTGCCATGGAAACAAATAATGGATCGTGAGAAACACCCAGACAATTCAGAGGACGAATATGACCAATTGTTTCGGCGCATGCGTCAACCTTATCTCGGAACTGAGTCCTAGCGAATGCTCTCATGGTATATAACCAACATCAATCCACTTGTGATTAGTGCATTGTCGAACATCTCAGACGAGCCTAAAGTAAGCTCGAAAGCTCTCATGCGTGTATTTTTACTAATATATATGGTTTGTAATCTGTATATATGCTTTTTAACGTAAAGTTTTATAAAAATCGTGCGTAAGACGGTATTGCTTCATTTAATTTTGGGTTACAAATTAAACCTACCAATAAAATTCTGTGATATATAATGAAAAAAAAAAACTACATTTTTAATACATCATAGAATTTCGTAATCAATAAATTACACCAAAATAATTGATAATTTTGTTTAAACAAGAAAATAAAATAATGTAAAGATAGTTCAAATACAAGGAACTTTTTTGACTTTAGATCTTGCAAATTATTTGACTGCTTCTACGTAGTCTAATTTTTTAGATTATTGATGTTCAATTGAAATCATTGCCAGTCCACTCAAACGGCTCTGTGACATAGTTGACCGCAAGTATGTCTTGATAAGCTTAAGTTTGGAGAAAATTATCTCCCCACTAGCTACAGTTACAGGTAGAGTTAGTAGGATACGGAGTGCCGCACTTACATTTGGGACAAAATTGTGTGAGTTAGTGAATTTTAAATTTCTATCGGACCAATACCAGGCTCCACTAAAGTCGAGAGCACTTTCAGTTCATCTTAACTCACCAGAATTTATGTCTTTCGAATTTTTGTCCTGTAAAATTTCTTGGAGATTACTTACATTATAAAGAAAAGCAAAGGTATCACAGTGAGATTTCAATTGTATGAATCTTTCTTCCAAAGAAGTAATTATAATGTCTAAAAGGTGGAGAATGGCGCATCAAAGATGTAATTATGTCTAAAATGTGGAAGTAAAATTCAACTTTATAACGCATCGTTAGATCTTCAATAGGTTCATCATCTCCTTCATAAGTGAACTGCTTGCTCCCCCTTTCCCTTTCATCGCGCCCGCAAGGTCGCGAACGCACCTGCGTTTGCTGTGGATAAGAGCGCATGATCCTATCGCTTCTTTTCATGTAGGCAACTCTAAAAGGATAAACAACCCAAATATTTTCTTCTAGCATATTTTTAATATTGGATGAAAGAAGTCCTTTGCAAATAGGATAGGTTGCTTTCTCATTTCTACGCTTCTCCGCTGTTGGCAAACAAAAAAAAAAGATAATTTTCCCGCCCCCTCAGAGCGCCGCACTGTGCGGTGGCACACTTCGTACATGCCTTACGCCGGCCCTGTAAGAAGCATCTCGCAGCAAGGCAGGAAACGTAAAGCGAAACTGTGTGGCGTTGTAGAGAGGTTCGAGTGGTTTGTTAGTGTGTCGCAGAAGAGAAAATGCCCACGCGGAGACATTTAGATGACTTCACGTGTGGTCGAATAATCGGAAAGCTGGAAGAGGGGTGAACCGCAACGAGCGTCGCCGATGAGGTCGGCGTGACCCATAGCATTGTTTCACGTGCGTGGAAGACCTTCCAAACGACAGGAACAGCTGTTAGAAAGGTCAGTGGTGGTCGGACACGGAAAACAACAGAAAGAGATAACCGATATGTGGTCCTACAGACCAAACGTGATCCACGCCAGACAGCGGGTAATAACGCGAAGCAACTGCAGATGACCACAGGACGCGCGTTATCGCCGTTCACCGTTGCCAGACGTCTACATAAAGGTGGACTATTTGCCCGACGACCTGAACTTTGCATTCCATTAAAGCCTACCCATCTGAGACATCGATTACAATGGTGTAAAGACCACAAGGATTGGAGCATAGAGCAATGGGGCACGGTACTCTTCACAGATGAGAGTCGTTTCAGTACTACAAGCTGTTCTGGACGTCAGCTGATCTGGAGAGAGGGGGAACACGTTATCGACCGGCTAACATTACCGAAAGAGATCAGTATGGCGGAGTTGATGTGCTCGTCTGGGTAGGCATTACGCTGAATGGTCGTACTGAGCTCCACGTTTTCAAAGGAGGTTCCGTAACCGCAAACTGCTACTGCGATGGGGTGCTCCTTTTCAATGTACGCCTATTCCGAGGTGCCATTGGTTCCGGGTTTGTGTTTATGGACATATAACGCAAGACCCCATCGTACACGTGCAGTAGATCAGATGTTGGAAAGTGAGGATATCACTCGTACGGATTGGCCTGCGTACTCCTCGGATCTAAATCTCATAGAACATGTGTATGACGCTCTGGGGAGACATCTTACGGCACGACCGCATCCGCTGGAAAATGTCCACCAGTTCAAACGTTCACTAGGAGAGAAATCGGCAAAGTTGCCCCAAGAACTCATCGACAGCAGGGCCGGCTGGACCATAGGGGCAATCGCCCAGGGCCCCGCGTCTTCAAGAGGCCCGCAGTTTTGGGGAAAAATCATTTTCTGCAGATTTTTTTACAATTATTTTTTTTTATGTAAGTTTTGGGAATCGAGGCCTTTAAAAAGTAATTTTTTTAATTTTTTTTTTAGTTTCCAGCCCCACCCCCCTTTTGAATAGGTTATCGCTCTTTGCCGTACAGATACTAATATCTGGTGTATTGTAACCACCTTAATATTTTCCGTATTCATGAAATAACAAATTAAATTTCATCACTTTGTGGCCCTTGTTCATTCAACAGCATGTGTTCAAAACAGACACTAAAATTTAAAGAAATAAAAATAACAAAATCAAAGTTGATTTAGGGCTACACGTGAAGCCCAATTATTCAGTGACTTTAAAAACATTACTAAAAATAAAAAAAATATATTAATATATGAGCGACGAGCGTGTATAAAAGTTTAAATCACTAATTTATCAGGGACTCCACTTTGCATTAAAAATCAATCACAAAAAAATATAACAGGGTGGAAAATTATTTATACGAATTTATTTTAGAGGGATCCTGATATTATTTCCTACACAAAAATATTCGCTCGCAAGTATATTTTTTATCAATTTGTGAAGAATTTTTTATAAGAGTCACACAGAAAAGAAAAATTTTCTTCCCTCTCCCCGGAAAGAAAATCTTAGATTTCAACACTTTTTACTCTCTCCCGGAAATTTAAGTCCATATTATGGTCTTTTTCTTAAGCTTAAAACAAATATTTCTTCAGAGAAAATAATTTTTTCTGCAAGATAGTTTTCGTGCGTGTTCTTTACAGACGATATGCTTCACGTAACGACTTTATTAAAATATGAGATTTATTTCCTAGTGCCAGCAATGAAATTTCGCCCCGGGTCCCTCAAAAGCTCCATCCGGCCCTGATCGATAGCCTCGCGTTAAGTATGGCCAGACACTGCAACGTAGCCATTGCTGTTAGGGGACATCATATTCCTTACAGACGACCACCTCTTTTCTGTAATCCATCTGTGGAAACGATGGCTATGTACCATGGCGTGTACTGCTTTACGGTCATTTCTTAATAAAGTTCCAGTGTACACTTTTGTATTCATTTTTGCATATGTGTTTGTTCATTCCGTCGTTTGGTACATATTGAGGTCTCTGTCGTATGACATTAATCTACACTGTAAAAAAATTCTGTAGATTTTACGGTTTTAAACCGTTTTCCAGGGTGCCAACACAAAACCGTAAAATCTACAGTTTTATGCCGTGTTGGAGCAAAGCTATAGCTTTGCTCCAACACAATCAACACATTCGTTCCAGCCAAATTTTTGTGTTTCCGTGATTACTTGGACTGTGACTCGCTCCAGCCAAATTCTGTGCTGTTTTCTTCATTAAATGCGGTGTTGGAGCAAAGCTATAGCGTTGCTCCAACACGGCATAAAACTGTAGATTTTACGGTTTTGTGTTGGCACCCTGGAAAACGGTTTAAAACCGTAAAATCTACAATTTTTTTTTACAGTGTATCCAGGCTCCTTCATTGCGAAGCTACGCCGAAAAAACCGAACGGTCCTTAAGTTTTGCACGCCAGTGTAAATTGAGATATCTGAGGAGAAAAGGGACTACAAAATTATGCACTTTATTCATATTTTGAATCTGATTTTCAAAATGACAATCAGTAATGGAAGAAAACAAATTAATTTATATGCAACGGAAAATTAAAAAAAAAAAGAAAGCTTGGGGGCCTTTGATGAACCGGGGCCCCGAACTGCCTGTACCTGGATTCAGCTCTGCTTAGCATCGCCATCTATCAGACAGTTTCTCTGTCAATGTCTGATATGTTGCATATGTTTTCTGCTCTTTTCTTGTTTTTCATGGCTCTTTAGTACCGGCACAACTGTGTATTTCCATTTGCAACGGTACTTCCGCTTCTAAAAATTAGACTGATGAAATCCTTCATTGATCCTTGATCCTAGGATTGACTGTGAGGAGCATTTTGTGCACATTTCCTTCAAAGAATTCGAAGATTTTCCACTAGGGGACATAAAGGTATGCTGTGATTCCCCAGACATCTTTGCTCCTAAAAGTCCAATATAAAATATCTTTTCTGTGTCAGATATTTTTCATTAAGAAGAATATTTTTTATATGTTCTCTAATTTTTCATGATACACAGTTCTATTGCTAGTGAGCTAAGTGTATATTTCTTGTTAATATCTTTCCACTTCTAAAACATCGGTTGAAAAAATTCTGTTTGTGCCTCGTATAATTTATTACAAAGAACAATGCACACATTATGCATTTTAAAATAATGCAGTTTTTTCACTGGGAAGTGTAAAAATGCATTTTCTTTTTCTCTTATTATCTCTTGAAAATCTAATGTAATATGAAATGCTTTCCGTAATTGGTGTTTTACTACATAAAGGTAATTTGTTATTTAAACTGTAGATTAAAGAAAAGTAAACGTTTTCGTAATGGTAGTTATGCTGCTAAGGGTCCGAAAAGTATGTTTGTATCCAAAATCATAACTTTGCTCCAGGGGCGGCTCCTGCTGGGGGCTGCGGGGCTGCAGCCCCCCAGACATTACGAAGCACATGTTATAATTTTTTCTCTCCTTCCTGCCGTTCATAGTTCCCTGACGGCCTAACCTTATTTAGTTTCCGTGTACATTGTACAACTGCAATATACGCAATGCGCGAGACTGCAAAATTCGCAGCTCTTTATCTAAAGAGCGTGGCGAGGGGCTGAAATTCCCGTATGTAACATCTGTGTGTTTAAACTTAAGGTGGGGATACAACTTCACCGGGACTGGTATATCTGCAGCCCTCGCTTCGAAATATCTTTTCATTGGCTGCCGTTAAAACAAACTTCGTGGCTCGTGATGTCGATCGCCTAGGGGTGGGGATAACTTGTGCAGGGATCAGAAAATCTAATGAAGGGAAGCGTCCCTCTCTGAACCCCCACTGCAATTCCCGTTCCCCAAAAGCTTTGGAAGACTGAACGGTGTGTGTGTGTGGGGGGAGGTTCAGTCGAATGCATTTCTTGTTTTTCATCGGAGACTGCAGTTCCTGCAGCCCTTAATACTAAATCCGTTTTCACTTGCTGCCGTAAAAACAGTCCTCGTGGTGACGATCGCCTAGGGGTAAGCTGGACGGGTAGGGCCTAGGGCGCATAGGGCGAGGGTGGTGAATAGAGAAGTTTCCCGCTCAGAACCCGTTCTGCGATTCGTCTTAAGCTTTGGGAACATGAAAGAGAAGGGAAGGGGGGTCACTCCAATATATTCCTTTCCGTGTTTCTCCGGAGAAGAAATGTTGATTATTTGACATTCGCATTAGCGGTCAGTTTGCTTTTGCTGTTCGAGAGTTCAGTTCGAAACGTTATTGTACCTTGCGTGTCATCAAATTCTGTAGTTAGTATGGCGCAAACTGTGGAATATCTGAAGCGGATTCAGTTCAGCAATTTGACATTTCAAGAAAAATTAGACTTGAAAAACTTTGTTAGACCGATGCCTGATTTGAAAATAACGCAGATAGCACATAGCCGAAATAAAAGTTATCAGCGTAATTTTAACACTAAGATGTACATGGAAAACGACTGGATTTGTGGATGCGAAGTCTCAAACTCCCTGTTTTGCTTTCTATGTCTGTTGTATGGTGGGGACTCTGTGTGGACCCAAACAGGTGTGAACGACTTAAGAAAACTCCGTGAAAAAATGAAAAAGCATGAAAATTCTACGAAGCACATAGAAAGTTCAGTGGATTTCGCGATGTTGGGGAGTGTCAATATTGCTACGCAAATGGATAGTGCGTACAAATTGAGCACTGAACGCCACAATAAGGAAGTCGAGAAAAACAGGTCAGTGTTTTCAAAAATTATTGATTGCATCAAATTTTGTGGAAATCACGAGCTTGCACTAAGGAGGCATGATGAAACATCGGAATCCTCTAATTCCGGAATATTTCGAGGTTTACTCGATTTTGCTAGTCAGTTAGACCCAACAGTCAGGGAACATTTGGAGAATTGAACAGTCTTCAAGGGCACATCAAAAACAATCCAAAATGAGCTCTTGGATTGTATGTTAGAAATTTCACGCCAAAAAATAAAACAGGAAATTGATTCTGCACAGTTTTTGTCCATTATGGCAGATGAAACCACAGATGTATCGGAAATAACACAAATAGCAATTGTATTCCGATATGAGTTAGAAGGTTGCGCTGTCGAGCGTTTCTGGGGCTTTTATAATCCTTCTGGGCAGGATGCTGCTTCCATTTCAGGATGTCTTCCAAAAGTGTTGGAAGAAATAATTCCCAATGAATCTCAGAAATTAATAGCACAGAGCTATGATGGTGCAGTTGTGATGAGCGGTGCAACTTCAGGTGTCCAGGCCAGGGTGAGACAGATATATCCTAATGCTTTTTATATTCATTGCTATGCCCATCAGCTAAATTTAGTGATGGAGAAAGCCGCATCACAAAACACTAAAGCCAGGATTTTTTTTTCAAACTTATCTGGAATACCTACATTTTTTTCACGTTCACCACAAAGATTAGCAGCTCTTAACACCGTAGTTGGAAAGAAAATTCCACACTCGGTGACGACCCGTTGGAATTTTAATATTCGTACTGTGAATTCTGTTTTCGAACAACAAGTCAATCTATTGGAATGTTTTCGATCACTCAAGGAAAGTAGTACATCTCCAGCAGTTACAATAAATGCTGCAAGTGGGCTTGAACGGCTATTGAAAGATCCGGAATTTAAATTCTGGTTGACATTTTTTCATAATCTTATGCCTCACGTAGACATATTATACCACCAATTGCAGAATCGTCAAACGGATGCAGTGAAGACAAAACATTGTGTTTCAGCTTTCATTAACGCTGTGCAGAACATAAGGGCTCATATGCCGACTGACAATACAGACTGTTCTGAGGACGAAACTCCGGATCAGCCTCCCTCCAAAAAAGAGACGGGTCGAGCAGAACAACAATAATAGAATAGTTGCCGCAAAAGAAGTATGTGATCTAATTACCACTCAAGCCACTGAACGGTTTCATTTCACAGATCATCTTAAAGCTGCCAAACTTTTTTTACCTGAAAATTTTGCCAGTTACGCTAAGCAGTTTCCAAACCATGAGATGGACATTGCAGAAAAACGTTTTGGAGTGCTAGAAAAGGAAAAGCTGTATTCGGAGCTCAGCGTGTTGTATGACCGAAGCGATTTCCCCAATATTACAAGTGCGACTCAGCTGTTACAGTTCATGCTGAAAAATAATTTGGAAGCATCCTTTTCGGAAACAGTGAAACTTCTTCGCATCTTAGTTACTATCCCAATGACCACATTAGAGCCAGAACGTTGTTTCTCGTCCCTCAAGAGAATCAAGAATTTTTTAAGGAACAGTATGGGACAAGATCGACTGACAGCACTTGCAATGTTGTCAATAGAAAAAAACATTATTGCTAGCACCAAGAAATTCAACGAACAGTTATTGATATGTTTGCTACTCGTCGAGATCGGCGTATGGAATTTATTTACAAGTGACAGGTATGTATGTTATCACTGCTAAAAAAATTTGCACGCTTTGCTAAAAACTGCTAACATTTTTATTTTGTGTGTATTTTTTGATCCTATGTGGTGCCCTGTTTGGTGTTGATCACTATGAAATACTTTTAATATCTTATATCTCAAACAGAATAACTTTTTTTTTTTCCAAAATTTAAAAACATTCTTTTGTGACCGATAACATTTAAAAATCGTAATGTTTAGGTACAATTAAATTTGCAACATATTTCATAAAGGAAATTAGAAAATTTTTAAGTCACATTGGAACAGGTATTTTAGGTGAAGCCAAAATTATCGGTATGATTGATCCTGAAGCACAATAACAGTTTGTTTGATACGGTAACATTTCAAGTAGTTCTTAAGTGCCCCCTAGGAGTGATGAAAGTCCTGCATACTCGTATCTTTAAACTTACCTTTCTAAACAGTCTTCGCTGCTTTAAAAGTTCGTTAACATCTAACATGCACTTCGTAAAACATAAATTTACTAATTTAAGCAGTACTGAAGTTTTAATTACGGTGAAATTCCTTTGCATCATATTTATTAATCAATTTAAAAAAATATTTTGACCTCCCTATCACTGCAAGTCATTTCTCAATTTTAACGCTAGGAAGTAAATTTTTTATTACTTTAATTAAAATTAAGAACCGTTTAAAAATTCTTAAAGCGCTTGAAGGAAGTCAGAAACTGTTAAATTTGACATTATTGACATTTCCCGCTTGCACTGCAAATTTTCCGCGGCTTCCGCTAAATATCAGTAAATTACGCAAACCATGTGTTTTTGTTACAAAATGTATTCTTGATATTGCTTGAGCAGTGGAAAGTTACATAACTACCAGTATTCCAATACGGAGTGCGCTGGGCCGAGGTAGCTCAGTGGCAGCATGCTCGCCTCCCGACTTGAAGGGTTCGAGTCTCGTTGCCGCTGAAGACCCGTCGTGGTTCGGAAGTGATGTTAAGCCGGCGGTACCGGGGTAATGACTCCTCGTTATAAATAAACCTAACCCCCATCCTCCGATGTTTGGCCCGGGCCATTTAGCCCTCAGTGTAGCATAAATAATCACTGGTGGGGGTCAGCTAATAATGTTTTATATATATAATGGAAAATAAACCAGCAGGCAACCGGTGAAAGAAAACATCAAAGTGATTTACTTGCATTTGGAAAATAAGTGTATAAGTGTAAACTGGATACCTTTTGCTTGTTAAACTTTTAATTGATCATCTCTGTTAATGTAAGTATCGGGAGGGAAAAAAGCTGAAGTATATCTGTGAAATTAAGCTCTAAGCATATAATATTTTTTATTCATTTCAACTGTATCACACAAAAAAATTTAGCTGTATGTGTACACAACACAGCAATAAATAACCCTTACCAAAGCACGAACAGACGCAGAAAAATTTATCTTTGAGAAAGATATCCATAAAATTCGGATGCAGCCCCCCCCCCCCTTATCAACTAGGCACGAGCCGCCACTGCTTTGCTCCTAAAATACCGATTGAAAGAATTTCTTCTGCATAGGATACCAGTCAACATGACAGATATTTACATATGTTCCCTGCTTCTTATGATGTTCCTAGGAGGTTGAAATGTTGATTTCTATTTGCGATGGCATCCACATTTCTGAAAGTTTGACTGATATATTTTTGTCTCAATTTTGCTTAGCTTTCTTTGTAAACACGTTTTTACGTGAATTTCTTCTGCTGTAATTAAAATTTTTGTAACGGTGGAGGTAGGTATTTCTGTTTTCACCCATTTCTCTGCTTTTAAAAGAATGAAAAAATATTTTGAATTTTTTTTCTCGAGTCAACGAACAAGTCATCCATCCTAAAGTTTTAGTGCTAAAGATTTTATATGCCAATGTTTGATGATTTCATTTTATATTATCACATGATCTTTTGAGTGAAAAATGCACTCATTACACTAGTCAATTGAGTGCTATCCTTTTTCTTGATACTTCCAGTCAGGTCTAGTTTCCCAACATCAGTTCTGGTGGTGGGTATGCCTCTGGAAAAACCTGCTTCTCGTTAAGCATTCCACAGATAACATTCCTTCTGGCAGTGTATTCCATGTCGGCATCCTTTGTACTACAAAGCAAAACTCGTAATGAATTTGTTT
Source organism: Macrothele yani (assembly GCA_039090855.1). Taxonomy (NCBI): domain Eukaryota; kingdom Metazoa; phylum Arthropoda; class Arachnida; order Araneae; family Macrothelidae; genus Macrothele; species Macrothele yani. The sequence goes on from CM077006.1 coordinate 64,979,863, forward strand.
GGAAATTTAACATTCCCACTGTTCTGCATTAGACTGACTTAATGTGGTTCAATTTTTGCTAAAAATCCAGATTTCACCTAAGATTTCCAATTGCACAGAAAAACTGCAAGAATGTTACTTGATAAAAACTTCAAATGGTTTTCAGTCAAGTAGTTGCGTGAATTGAAAAAAAATATATTTAAATATTACAAGCCACATGAAGCCATTGAATTTAAAATCTAAATGTGTCACATCAGGAATTGAAAACATACAGGGATCCAGCGAGGGCAACTTCATACAAACCAATAAAGTGATACATTTATCTGAGATAGCAATTTTTGTAGGTTATATACTTATTTTTTAAATGTAACACTTTTATTTAGTATTTTTTAAAGTACACCACCTTATGCTTTGCTTCATGGAAATAGATTAATTACTTCCAGTTAGTATCAGGAGTTCGTTTCTGAACTACAATGCGTTTTACAGCCATATCTAAAATTTTGATCACGTGTTTCAAACATAATTCGTTGCATTCAAACATTTGCACATGTTGAATATCTATTAGCCGCTGAAACTCCATTGATTCACTTATTAGTTTTTACCTGTATGCATGTATATACATGAGAAATATTTTAAGAAGTGTTTTTGAGAAGTAGTTTAATGCAGAGGCGTAACTAGGCATTTCTGCGCCCGGGGCAAACCACAAACTATTGCGCCTCCATCTGTCTTTCTACCTTATACATATTATTAATTTAATAGTTGAATGTATACATAAGTATACACCGCTCCAGAAAACAAAATTGACGTCATGCCCTGACGTTATCTGTACGCTGGAGGCACAATCAAACTGTGACTGTTTCTGCAGCTTTTCGCAAATGCTTCGGAGTTCGGACTTTTGGTGCCACATCAAACGCACCGAGTTTAGCTGGCAGTCGTGGCTTGCAGGCACAGTAATGGTCAAATATCCCCCAAAAATCTTCAACAATGTGAACGAAATCCTTATCTTGCAAAATATGCTAGCATAGCTAGTTCAATTAAAGAAACCCCGCAGGCCCGATTGTTGTCGACAAAGGCTGCGGTTCTTCTTCAGTTGCACCGACTATAAATCCACGTCTTCATTGGTTAATGTGAGAAACTATCAGTGGCGGCTCGTGGTAGGAAAAATAGGTGAAGAGCTACAAGAGCAATATGAAAAGATATCTACTGTCTTCAATGAAAATCAGTTAATGAGAACTTACCTATTTTTTTATATATTAGCTCAATTCTTCTTCCCTTTAAAGCTGGAAATTTGTCGATTATGTCGTCAGAAAATGGGTGTTTCTTCGTGACATCAAGAAAATGTCTTTCTGAATAGAAAGATTTGCCAAAGAAGCAAGTTTATCTGGAGAAATAGTGTTTCTAGAGTACGTATGTATTCTTTTAAGGCAAGAAAAACTTCTTTCCACTGAAACACTTGCAGATGCAATTGTTAAAATCAGGGAAACCAATTTATAAGCTTCTGTAAAAATGCCTTTATCTCCATGAAGCACTCGAAGAAGTTCATGAGTCGATATATTCCTTAATTTTTCATCAGCATATAAGAGACTCAGTTCATCTTTAAGGCCCTGGTGTTTAGTAAAAAATTTTCCGTAAAAATGTTGTAAATTTTCAAAAGCGTGAGAGGGAAAGCATGAATTAAATTGGTCGAATTTGGTTGTGTCAGCAAGACAGGCAAATTGAAGTTTAAGTTTCTCACAGTCTTGAAATCTTATATCCATTTCCATAAGAATGTGGTACAAAATTTCAAAATACAATTGTTTATAATTTTGAAAAATTGTTTCTGGTATAAGAGCAGCAATTCCCGTTTAGATCTGCTTATTTCTGTGATTTTGCTAGCTTTTCCAAACAGTGTTCCAAATACCTCATCGTTCCTTTTATGGCTCAAAATTTCATAAGTTGTTTTTAATTTGAGTAACACAGTACTTTATGTCTATTGATTTTTTCTGCGAAATTTCGAATAATAGATCGGTGAAGTCAAATATTTCATTAAATACTATTCCCAAAAATGTAAATTCAAGAGTGTTCATATCATTTAAAAACCCTTGGGCAAGTTGAATTGATTTTTTTTTCTGATTGGTCACTATTTGTGAGAAATTCGAATACTTCCTTCAATTTATCCCAATCTTCAACTATTACACATACTAACTTCGAAGTGGAGGACCATCGAGTTTCCGTTATGGTTTGCATGCATCTCCCGGTTGTTGATGTGAGTGTATTGCTTTTTCACAACTCAGCGAAGCGATCTCTTCGCTGAGTGGTGAAAAAACGAAGGAATTACACTGAGGCTTGCAAAAAATATTCGAAACTTAGAAATTTTAGAAAAACTCCGCTGTAATACAAGGTTCAAACGATGTACTAAGCAATAACAAAAACAACTTGAGAAGCTTTATGCTTCATTTTTTTTGGAGCCCAGTCCAGTGTCCAGACATTACGTTTGCCCCATCGTAACATTGTCCTATTGACTTGTGTTGATAATCAAACTGTTCCAAAACTTTGTCTAGCATTTTGTATAAAGCTTCTGACGTTTTATCTCCACTCACACCACGGAAACCCAAAAATCGCTCAACCAATACACCTTCCGAATCAACAGATCGTATTATTAAAGAGCACTCGGAAGTCTGGTTATGGCTTCCTATCTACTTGAATATAAAAGCATTGAACTTCATTTATTTCATTTTTGACGTGATCGTTTATATATTTAGAAATACATTCAATTAATTCGTTTTGAATAGTTTTTGAGTCACCTGTGAAGACATTTTTTATCGTTTCGTATTGATTTTGAATTTTTAAAGGAGTTCTTGATATCAACAGTGAAAGCAATTTCTTGAATTTCTACGATTTATCGAGTCAATGCCTTCGTCATGGTCACGGAATGCTATTTCTTGTTTACTCAAGAACAGTACTGCATTAATCATTGTCTGCAGGAAAAGTCTATTTAAACGAACGCTTTCGCTGAAATGCATTTTCAAAAGCCTAGTATTCTCCCTCGGGGCATCAGCAATGGTATTATGATTCTTTTCAAAATTATTTAGCATTAATTCGCATTTCAGGTGTTCGCTAGAATCACCAGGTTTGTGAAGTGACCGTTTTATATTTAAGAAATCTGGAAATTGTCTTTATTCCACGCCGAATTTTATTACCAAAAAATAAGCAGGGCCAACAAAATAGTTTTTGTAACACAGAAGGGCTACAAAGCCATTTATATTCAGCAAACCAACAATTTTTAAAATTAATATTGTATGATTTACCGCTCTTCTTGATTTCTTTCTTGGCTACAATTGTCAGTGAATCCGTCGGTCGTCGTTGAAGTAAAATATCTCTTTTATTTTCATCTTTCCACCGATTGAACGGAGTTTGCAATAAATTACAGGATACGTTCACAGGATACATACTGAAAACTAATACTATCACTGTCAGTTAAACTGTACAGGAAAACTAAAGTAACTAATGAAGTTTTTAACAAACAATCAGAAAACACGAAAAAACAAATCTCTTTCTGAAAGTATGTACCGAAACACCGCAAAGCCCTAGTGGATTGCCAAGGATTCCCGTTCCACTGCGATCTCTTCGGAAGGTCACGACTTCAGGTGCAGAGGCTTGGCGTCTCAAGCTAAAACACTTCACTTGCCCGGCAGATAGGGGAGGGTGACGTCACAGTTACCATGGCAACTCGGACGAAAACTGCAGACCTCCAAGCATTCTCATTTCAGCTCTTCACTTGAACTGTTTTGCGTATAAGGACTTGTTATCCGTATTGGACGCGCATTGCGAATTGATACCTAATAAAAATTTTGGGTATTTTAGCACGCAATAAAGGCAAAAAAAGAATATATTATACGAAATTATTAAATGAAACTTTATTTCAAATAAAATAGGTGAAGAGGCACTTCACCTACTTCACCTGAAAAGCCGCCACTGGAAACTATCATTCTTTGAACATTTTGAGGAATTAGTGAGAACTTTGAGCTACCAAAACTTGAAATGGACAAATTACAAAGCATGATGTACCGGTACTAGAAACTGGAGCAAGTGTTTTAATTTTAATCAGTTGGTAAGCAGTGGTTTTTGCGCCCTCTATTGAGCTGCGTCGGGGCAGCCGCCCCGCCCTAGTTGCGCCTCTGGTTATGTGCATTAACTACATGAAAGAAAGCTAGATTCGTTTATAGTGAACTGCTTTTACGAAAAAGGAATTCTGTTTAGCTGGCAGTCGTGGCATGAGTCCAAATCGGCGTTTACTGTCCGGCGTCATTTCAGAAAAGATATATATATATATATGTAGAACTCGTTGCGTCAAGGGGAATTCAATCTTGCACTACTAATAAAATCAGCCATCATATCCATAACATCTTTATTACAACACACAACACAAGTAACACAAGACGATAATTAATAACTTAAAACGCATTCATTCCATAACGAACAACTGCGACCAACGACCTTCTTCTACGTTGCTCTACACGCGCGTCGTCTCATCTGTGAAGCGCTAGTTAGACGGTCCTCTGCTCGTGCGTCGTCTCATCTGTGAGGTAGAATTATCGTTACAAGTAGTTAGTCCATTTGAATAAGCAGACCCTGCCATTCTGGAAGGTTATGGCCCCCAAGGACATGTCGGATAAAAAATTAAAATCACAAAACATATTATATAGCACAAAAATACAAAATGAACATAAGTTATGACCATACCATGCCTTATTGCATGATTCCACATAACAAAAAGAAGTATTGCACAAAATATAAATTCAGTAAAAAGGATCGAAGAAGTGCACAGGAATGCATTATGAATAATGAAAACATATACATAGATTGTGGGACGCTAACACCAGAAAAACTAATTATAAATATAATGATCCGATTTATTGTTGTCAAAGTAAGAAATCACACGAATTTCACTCAGCAAGCTTTGTCCGTCAACGGACGGCTTCATCATGCGGTTACATAGAGAATACAGAATCAAAATTGTAGACAGACGTAAATTCTAATATGACAAATGAAATCATGCGTGAAGACCGCGCGCATAAATAATCACGGAACGTGGTGGATACAATATCTTAAAAGTTAAAGCAGAAGCAAAAAATGTAAACTTTAGGAAGAAACTAGAATCATGGAGTCCATCTTGTGATGCCTAGCAGATGGTTCCAAGCTACCGGTAGTTCGAAAGAGACATCTGTGTTGCATACATCCTGCCTCGTTAATATCTCAACTGTTTCCCTTATGGCAGCTGTTCTTGCGTCTCCATATGGTGCGATCTTCAAGATATTCTGCCATTGGCGTTGAGCCTGATGGTTAGCTACTTCTTTGGCAAGGGATGTAGAAAGCTTCTTTTGTGCAACGTCCCTCTTGTGCTCATTCATTCTCTCTTCAAATGACCTTTTTGTGAGACCTACGTAGATGAGTCTGGGTATAACAATGGGAGGCAATAGATGCCCGCATCTGTGAGCTTCAAAGTACCATTACCTCTTGCTGTGCTGAGGACGGTTGCCATTGGTTTAGAGGCTTTTAGGCCGACATCCAATCCTTTCTTCTGAAAGTAATTTTTAATAAAATAAGATATTTTGGGAATGTACGGGATCGAACCAACAAATTTTAAAGGTTCTCTTCTGTTCAGTGTAGCAAGTGCGTTGACTTCAACTTTCGCTATTGTGTCCTCTACGCGGGAGACGTCAAACCCTCCTGCAAAGGCAAGATCTTTCAAAGACTTAATTTCGGCATCATAGTCAGATTTCAAGGTGCAAAGATCTTTGGCTCTTTCAGCCCGGGATTTGAATAGAGCATACTTGTGTGTTGTTGGGTTGGCTGATCCTGGTGGAACAGGGTTAGGTACGTGCATGGGTTTATAGTAGACTTTGGTAGAGAGTGCACCTGAAGTCGATTTCGTCACAAGAACATCTAAATAAGGTAACTCTCCTTGATTTTCCATTTCTATCGCAAATGTAATGTCTTCATGTATGTTGTTTATGTCTACTATAAAGTCTTGCAAGTAGGCTTCTCCGTGCTCCCAGACAAAAAAGATATCATCTGCATAGCGTAGCCGTACTCTTGGTGTTCTGGAAAGAGTGGTGAGTACGATATCTTCAATAGGTCTCATGATGGCTTCAGCGAGTATAGGAGACAAGGCTGAAATGTCCCTCTTGTGCTCATTCATTCTCTCTTCAAATGACCTTTTTGTGAGACCTACGTAGAGGAGTATAGACCTACGTAGCGAGTATAGGAGACAAGGCTGAACCCATCGGGACTCCTTTTGATTGCTTGTAGACGTGGGAGCCATACGCAAAGAAGTTGGATTCTACAGCTAAGTCAATAACAGCAAAGATATCTTTCAGAGCTTCTTTATCATAAAGGTTAGCTCCAGTCAGGGTTCGTTTGATGTTTTGCGTAGCCTCCGGTATTGGAACAGATGGGTAGAGGGAGATAACATCAAAGCTGCCAATAAGTTCATGTTGTGCAATAAGTTCATGTTGTGCAATAAGTTCATGATGTGTCATGTATGTTGTTGGTTATTTATGTGGTTATTTATGCGCGCGGTCTTCACGCATGATTTCATTTGTCATATTAGAATTTACGTTCTGTCTACAATTTTGATTCTGTATTCTCTATGTAACCGCCTGATGAAGCCGTCCGTCGACGGAGAAAGCTTGCGGAGTGAAATTCGTGTGATTTCTTATTTTGACAACAATAAATCGAATCATTATATTTATATTTATAAATAATAATGAAAACATTTCGTATTATATATAAAAAAATCACAGCATTAAACTGTTACACCTTTATAAAAAGGTTTCGTTAGATCAGCTTGCATGTTTCTTGGCACTACAATCACGATCATTGGCAAACTTAGAGAGAACGGGCAAACTTAGAGAGAATGCCATTCCGCACGAAATACTCTTGAGACTCATTATTAGATAAGAGTGCTTTGAGGGCACAAACATATTCGTATTCCAACTGGGCGTTTCTCAGCTTTGCAGTCAGAGTATCGTTTCCTATAATCATGACCGGGTGCCTACTCAAGGCATCGACATGCTACATCCTCTGACTCGGTCTATGTACTATCTCGTAGTCGAATTCCTCCAGTAACAGAGCCCATCTTGCGATTCGTGTGACAAGGTCTCTCTTGTCCATGGTCTTCTAGAATGCCGAACAGTCAGTGACGATTTTGAATCGATTGCCCAACAGATAAACACGGAACTTCTTCAGGGCTCCGACGATTGCCAGGACCTCTAACTCGTAGCTGCTGTACTTTTCTTCAGCTAAACTCGTTTTCTTCGACATATAATTAACAGGGTGCATTAATTAGTATAACTATACTAGTGATACGAAATTTCTTGGCGTATTCTACGCTAAGAAATTTCGGATCACTAGTATAGTTATACTATTTAAGTACAGTTGGTGTATTGTTTATTGTTATTAAACAGGGTGCAATTTTCCATCTTCAGCTTCCTGCAGCAGCATAGCTCCATAGCCGTGTTTGCTCGCATTTGTATGTAGTTCCGTCCTCCGTCCTTGTTTGAAAATGCTCAACACAGGACTCTCAGCTAGTAATTTATTAAGCTCTTCCATGCTTCTCTCTGCTCGTGACTAAAAACAAACTTCCCACTTTTTCTCAGTAATTCACTCAATGGTTTTGCAACTTTGGAATATTCTGGAATAAATTTCCTAAAATAGCCTGTTAGTCCCAAAACGCTTTGCACATGTTTCACGTTTGTTAGGACAGGAAACTTCTTAACTGCCAGTGTCTTCGCCGGGGATGGACGAATAGTGCCGTTTTCTACCACGTGACCCAGAAACTCTACTTTTGTCTTCAAGAACTGGCACTTTTTCATCTTTATTTCGAGTCCATATTTAGATGCGACTTCAAGCACAGTTTCTAATTTCTTTAAACCTTCCTCTTCATCTACCGTCGGGATGATTAAGTCGTCCATATAAATGATCACAATACATTTGGACATGAGGTCTCTAAAAATAATATAGACATACCTCTGAAAGACACTAGGGCTAGTGCTTAACCCAAAAAGAACTTTTGTGAATTCGAATTGCCCATCTGGAACGATAAAGGAAGTATACTTTCAACTGCCTTCATGGACATTTACATGAAAAAAAAACATTCTTCAAGTCCAGTACACTTTGGCTCCTTGTAGTCTGTCCAAAACATCTTCTATTAAAGGCAGATGGAACCTATCTTTGATTAGCTTTCTATTTATATTTCTGTAATCTATACATAACCTGGTTATGTTATCTTTTTTTCCCCAACACCCCAGGGCTGGCATAGTTAGAAGAGCTAGGCTTAACTATACCCTGCTCCAACCATTCGTGGATCTGTCTGTCAACCTCTTGCTTCTGCAGGAACGACAGGCGACGGGCTCTTTGGTATATCGGCGTTTCATCATTTAATATGATTCTCATAGAGACGTCGGTTGCTTGGGTTTTCTCTGGCTTGTGTGCCGAAACCATCTTTCTCAACCTTGCCTTCACCTGTGTGTCACGAACGTGACTCAGTTCGATTTCATCCTTTTGAGGCAATTTGGATATCTGCATTAGCCACGTCTTCGTCTCGTACTTACAAAACTCAGTGTTACACTTGCTGAAATTTATCGAAGCTTGGTCCAGAATGTCGGCACAAATTTCTGCCTGAAAACTTAGCTGCGGTGTGAGCACAACATGCCACGTAAGTAAAAAATCACGTCCATTTCTGGCAACCTCCCGAATCCCGATCAAAGGATCCCCTAGTCCAAACCTACGACGCTCCAATTCCGGATAAAAGCAAGTGTTTATTCGCCAGCTTCGTTAGCCCAGCAACTTGTCTATATACATGTTCACGTAGAAGGGATACTGAACTATCTGTGTCGACAAGTGCAACAACAGTCAAATTATTCAATGTCATCTCTTTGGTTCGAACCTTCTCATTCACAATCTCCTTACGCGCTCGTGTGATGCGTCCAATGCCTTCTCCTTCTCACTGCCTCGTTTCGCTGACGGATCACTGTTGTTTCTGGTGAGTTCAGGGCATTGAGACCTCAAATGCCTGCTGCTCCTACACTCAAAGCATGTTATTGGACCTCGTCTCTGGAAGTTCTCCGCCGACCTGCCTCCAGACATCCCTCTTTCAACAACTTTGTTTTTGTTGAACATCTCTGGAAAACCATGAAAGGGAATCGTTTATGCTCGACACCAAATGATGTTTTCGCGGGTCTTTTAACACTTTCATAATCATCGAGCTACGGGAGAGACAATGTTGCTCCATTCATCCAAATAATATTCTCTCACATCCACTGAAGTTGGGTTTTTTTTAATTTGATCAGTGATGATCAAATCCCTCAATTGTTCAAAAGTTGTTATTTTTAAGGCCGGAATCCAACCATCAAACTACGTAAAAACTTCATGATAAAAGTCCCGCCAGGTACCTGTCTGTTTCTTCTGATGCGAAGCAAATAACTGACCTGACGGAACCTTTCAGGAGTTAAATTGAACCTCTTTAGTAACAACTCTTTCACATGGTCATAACTCTCGACTTTTTCCTCTGGCTCACAAGCAATCAGCTGATTTATTTCGTGGGGGAGGAGTCCCAAAAGATGAGGGACCCATTCCTCCTGTGGTAACGACACATGACGGGCTTGCCGCTCAAAAAGCACTAGGTACAGGCTTATATCGTTTCCCATATTAAATTTCTGAATTAAGTTTTTAAACTCTTTACCTGGAGTTCTGGTATTTTCTACCTGAACCCTCTCATCTTATCTAAATTCAACCTTAACTCTTATTTTTGCAAGTTCCATTTCGTCTCTCCTTCGTTTTTCTTCAATGGCATCTTTCCTTGCATTTATGATCGTGCTCAACATCTCCCTGCAAAACTCTTCATTATAATTTTCGCTTTCAAGAACGACTCTCTTGAAATGAATAATTCTGCACTCTGCTGGCGTTTCTAACCCCAACTAATAAGCCAGTAATTTTAAGTCTCCTTTAACACCTTTCGCTAAATACGCCATCCTTAGTTATGTACCGAGCTTAAAAATCACCGGAGGTCTTGAACGAAGATCGAAAGTATCCACGCACAACACTAGTGTACCGGGCAAGATTGCCCCACCAAAACTTCAAAAATGCCTCACTAAAATATTATATTAGCACTCCAGCAGAACGCTCGTTATAACCGACGAGCCTGGGTGGTTCTTCGGAATACGAGAACGGATTCACACAACCAGGGTGACACTCAGTGACACTGTCGAGGAAATGACTCCTTAAACAACAGGAACAAGTCAAAATATCTGCACTCGAGCAGGACGCTCACTATCATTGTCGAGCCTGGGCGACTCCTCGGGAAAAAAAGAACGAATTCATACGTGCCAAGGTGCCACTCAGCAACACTTCGAACCAAGATGACTCGTCAAAAAAAAAGCACCTAAGATAATAATAAGTCCGTACGTGCCAGGGTGACTCAGAGCAACATGGCTGCCTTAGAACTATACACGTGTCAGGGCGTCACAGGACAGCATAGCCGACTCAGAACTTTTCATTTCTCCTTTGAATCAAATCCCGGACGAGCCTCCACTTCTTCTTGTAGAACACGTTGCGTCTAAGGGAATTCAATCTTTCGCTCCTAATACAATCAGCCATCATATCCATAACATCCTTATTAGAACACACAACACAAGTACACAAGACGATAATTTATAACTTAAAACGAATTCATTCCATAACGAACAACTGCGAACAACAACATTCTTCTGCGTTGCTCTAAAAGCGCGTCGTCTCATCTGGAAGTACTCGTTAGACGGAGCTCTGAGCGTATATATATATATAATACCTTCAAGTTGGAACTGAAGAACAGGTTCTCTGCTTTAGAAGGCCTAACATCGGAAGAAGTGGACATCTCTGAAGTTAACAGAAAAGTAACAAAAGCTCTTATGGAAACAGCAACAAAATTAGCTGGGTCTAAGAACAAGTTGCATGTAAACAAATTATCAGGAAAAACGAAAATGTTGATGCAAAAAAGAAGAGAGATGAGGACAACTAAAGATGTGACTTCCAAAGTGGAATATATAGAGCTATGCAAGACAGTAAGAAAAAGTATCACTGAAGACGTAAGAAAATTCAACTGTGAACTAGTGAGGAAAGCAATTGAAAACAAACAAAGCCTAAAGATAGCAAAGGGACATCTCAGTAAGGGAAGAAAACAGATTATGGCACTGAGAAAAGAAGATGGTTCTGTAACAAGAAATAGAGGCGAAATTTTGACAAGAGTGAAAGATTTCTACTCCAAATTATATGAAAGGGATGATACATGCACTCCAGACATCATGAAAGATACCAGTACCAGAGTTCCTCCAGTCCTTCCAGCAGAAGTTGCACATGCAATCAAGAACATGAAGCGGGGAAAAGCTCCAGGAGAAGATGGAATTACTGTAGACATCATACAAGAAGCAAGTGGAGAAATCGAAACAGTACTCGCCCAAATTTTCACTCGATGCCTTTAATGAAGGAAAGATTCCTGAGGATTGGAACAACGCTACAATGATCTTGCTACATAAGAAAGGTGACATTGAGGATCTCGGAAACTACAGACCTATCAGCCTCCTATCAGTAGTTTATAAAATCTTCACTAAAGTTCTTTCACACCGCTTGAAGGTAACACTGGACATGGCTCAACCGAGAGAACAAGCTGGATTCAGGAGTGGCTACAGCACAATAGATCATATCCACGTACTGAGAGAACTAATTGAAAGAGCGAGGGAATATGAACTTCCATTGTGCATGGCTTTTATCGATTATGAAAAAGCCTTTGCTTCGGTGAAACCATCAGCAGTTACAATGGCTCTGAAAACCTGCGGTATTGAAGATGCATACATTAATATTATTAATAACATCTATGAAAATGCAAGTGCAAAGATTCGGCTGTTTGAAAATACAACACACATAAAAATTGGGAAGGGAGTGAGACAAGGTGACACCATATCTCCGAAGCTCTTTAATGCCACATTGGAGGGTGTTTTTCAGTCGCTGAGCTGGGAAAACAAAGGGATAAAGATTAATGGAGATTATCTAACCCACCTTAGTTTTGCTGATGACGTAGTCATTTTTGCAACTACCCCATCAGAGCTGCAGAGTATGATCCAGGAACTTGCTGACAAGAGTAAAGAAGTGGGATTAAAAATGAACTTTCAGAAGACAAAAGTGATGTTCAATGCTTTTACAAGAAATGAAGATTCATCGATTGATGGAGAAAAACTGGAGATAACAGATACGTATGTTTATCTTGGACAGCAGATATCAAGTGAGGGTCACATTGATGAGGAAATTAATCGGCGTACAAAACTTGCCTGGAGAGCTTTTGGAAGAAACAGCATAATTTTCAAGAGCAATATGCCATTATGTCTTAAAAGAAAAGTGTTTGATCAATGCATCCTTCCAGTGCTTACGTATGGTGCAGAGACGTGGACCTTAACTAAAAGAGACATACAAAGGCTGCAGACAACTCAAAGCAGCATGGAGAGGTGCATGCTTGGTATAACCAGGAGAGATAAGAAGAGGAACTCGTGGATCCGAAAAATGACAAGAGTGGAAGACATCATGATCAGAGTTAAATCCCTGAAATGGCAATGGGCTGGACATACTGCCAGAAGGACAGATCATCGATGGACAGCCGAAATTTTAGATTGGATTCCAAGGGACAGGAAAAGACCCAGAAGAAGACCACATGGGAGATGGGTGGATGAAATTCGAAAGTATGCAGGGGTGACATGGAGGAGACTGGCACAAGACAGACCGTTGTAGAGGAAACTTGGGGAGACCTTCGTCCAGCAGTGGATTGATAATGGTTGACAATGATGATATATATATATATATATATATATATATATATATATATATATACTATCTACCAACAAGTAATTGGACACCTGTGATAGCAAAGGAAAACAAAGTTTATTCACCTACAATAGTTGGTGGAGCCTCCATGAGCGGCGATTACAGCTGCGACCCTCCGGAGCATACTCTCAACCAGGCGTTGTACGACGGCTAGCGGTATTTTCTTCCACTCGGCTTGGAGAAGACAGGTCAGTTTCTATACCGATTTCGGATGGTGGGGGCACCCCTTAAGTCGACGCTCCAACTCGTCCTAGAGGTGCTCGATAGGGTTAAGGTCCGGACTCTGCGCATGCCAGTCCATTCGATTAACCCCATTGTCACCATACCAAGCCATGGTGGACCTCGCAACATGGCAGATGGCATTGTCATCCTGAAAGTAACATGGGTCCACCCCGTAAAACTGCCACAACGTAGGAAGCGCATGGTCATCCAAAATGGTGCAGCAGGTCTCGGCATTGAGTCTACCAGGAATTGTGACCAAGGGTCCCGTGCCATACCAGGAGAAACACTCCCATAGCATAATTCCACCGCCGCCGAACTTCACAGTTGGCACAATACATTCCAGCAGGAGGCGTTCTGCAGGCAGACGCTAAGCCCAGATCCTGCCATCCGAACGGTAGAGGGTGAACCTTGATTCGTCGCTCCAGAGAACCTGTTTCCACTGTTCAACGGTCCACTGTCGACGCTCTTTGCACCACGTTAGCCTAGCAGCGCTATTGGACTTGGTGATCAAAGGCTTGTGGACGGCAGCACATCCATGATAACCGAGCAGATGGGTTTCCTTATGGATGTCATTCATCGAAAGAACACTCCCGGATGCCTGTTGAAACTCCTCGCGGATGTGGCCCATCGATTTGGTGCGGTTCTTCCGAATTTCTCTGGCCAGCACCCGTTGGTCTCTAACTCCCAGTTTAGTGGGTCTGCCGGGTCGGGGCACATTCCGACAGTCACCCCTCATCTTCCACTTGCCAATCACGTAGGCCACTGTCGATTTTGGGTACTTCAACTCGCTGGATATGTCACGTATGGATCGTCCATTTCTGTGATACCTGACGATTATACCTTTCTCGAAATCAGAGAGCTCCGAACTGTGTGGCATCTTGCATGCGACTGGTTGTGTTGTTGTTTCCCACACGATATTTAACGGCGGCAGCCGTGACGTGTATCAGGACCGCAGATATCGTCGATTGCAGGGGTGTCCAATTACTTGTTGGTAGATAGTGTATATTCTTTAGGTGAGCAAAGAAGAAGAGCATTTTATCATTAATGGCTTCCATTCAAGAAAAAGAAGCATGCGTGTTGTGGTTCCATGAGTCTAAATCGGCGGGTACTGTGCAGCGTCATTTTGGAAAAGAGTAGAGACGATTACCAACGGATCAAAAAAGCATAAAAGCTTGGTATGAAAAGTTTAAAGCCATGGGTAATGTTGGCGATCTCTCCGAGCAGGCCGACCACCGGTTACACAAAAGACAACTGCAGCTGTTCAGGAGACATTTCTGCGGAACTCAAGGAATTCCATTCGTCGTGTTTAACTGAAAACTGGGATTCCCCGTGCCACGGTTCACAAAATTTTACACAAACGCCATCATCTGTATGCTTATAAGGTACAGATGGTGCAAGCTCTTCTGGCCTCGCCGTGCTGCATTTACGTCGGAGATGTTGCAGCGCATAGCTCATGATAGTGATTATCTGCACGGTATCTGTTTCTCAGATGAAGCCGTATTCCACATCTTTGGTACAGTAAATAGGCACAATGTACGAATCTGGAGATCAGAAAATCCCCATTATGCCATCGAACAGCAGAGGGCTAGCCCGAAAGTGAACGTATGGTGCGGCCTGATGCATGTCAGAATCATCGGACACTTCTCTTTTACAGAGACCACGGTAACGTGTACCTGCACATGCTGGAACTTTTTGTAGCACCTCAATTGCATGCACTCCAACCTTCGGTTATTTTCCATCAAGACGGTGCCCAGCCGCATTGGTCAATAATGGTTCGTGAGTTTCTGAATGCCACATTTCTGGGCAGATGGATTGGCCACGACGGTCCCAATCCATTGATCGCCCGACATTACCCCTCCAGACTTTTTCCTGTGAAAGATCAAGTTTACTCTAACAGTGTTCCGGATGTCGAGACGTTGAAGAGAAAACTAACGGACGTCATTGGTTCTGTCTCTGCTGATATGTTAAACAAAACAGCGTGAAATCGAATATTGCTTAGATGCCCTCCGGGACACAAATGACGCTCATGTGGAGGTACACTGACACTGGAAAAAAACTTTACATGTGCCCCATCATTGTCATGCAATCCCTTTTTTGTACCTGTAATCCTTTTTTTGTAATGTGGGAAAGACTTTATAGGCACTCTGTATATATTTATATAATACACTGCGGGACAAAGAAAATGCCACACCATGAAGGAGTGGACTAAAACATACAAAACTAGGTACGGAACAAATGAACAAAGTAGGTAAGGAACAAATGAACAAATAATTTCATTGTCACGTACAGACTAGGCTCCAGTGGCCGAATATACAGGATGATCAATAAGCAGTGTGGCCCCCACTTTGGGCGTTACAGCTTTGAATCCGACGTGATAATGAGTGTCTGAATAGAGTCCATCCAGGGGTAACGTGGGCCATGTGGTGTTGATCCCAGTCCACAGTTCACCTTCTTTTTGCGAGAGTGGGAGGGTAATCAACCGACGTCCAATCGTGTCCCACAGGTGCTCGAAGGGAGAGAGCTCGGGGGATCGTTTTGGCCACGGAAGCATCCGCCAACCGTGTAAAGCATTCAAGCTGATCCGAGCGGTATGCGGCTGGGCGTTACCCTGTAGAAAAATGGCGTTTTGAATGCCCTGCATATACGGTAGTGCCACGGGCCGCAGCACCTCGTCGACATAGCGGCATGTCGTCAATGTGCCAGTAATGCGTACAAGCGGTGAGCGGCTGTTGGCGCTGATAGTACTCCATACCACGATTCCACGTTGCTGGGCCGTGGCGGAGGAATCCGCCTTGAGGAATCCAAAATGGTTGAAGAATCCGCCCGTTGGCCACGTCGCATCCAGACTCTCACACGCCGATCATCCATGGTGAGACAGAACCGCGAGTCGTCTCTGAACACCACGCTGTTCTATTCGGCACCCCACGCAGCTCTGGAGCGACACCACCCCAAGTGGCGAGCACGATGGCTCGTTGTTAAGGATAGCCTTCGCAACGGATGGCTGGACAGCAAACCACACGCAGCCAATCTGCGAGACACTGCCTGTGTTAATATAGGTGGATCTGAGCCTCCCCGTATACTCCGCAAAATGTCGCCCTTTGTCGCCTGTCGGTCCGCTACGATCGGTGCGCTCGGACGTCCGTTCTCTGGTCCTGTACGACGTTGCACAGATCCTTCCTCGGACCATTGTCTCCAAACCGACGTTGCGGCATCACGTTGCGTTTCTTCCGCAATATACAACGCAAGGACTACCCGGCGGTACGAAGGCCTACGATGACACTTCTCGTGAACTCGTCCGTTTGACGAAATCGCTTAAGACGGCGTCTTAACGACATTGGCAACCCTTGTTCGTTCTCAGGACACCTTTGCAGCTGAACTCGAGCGAGCTGATCCCAGCGGTACGCGGCTGGGCGTTACCCTGTTGAAAAATGGCGTTTGGAATGCCCTGCAGGTACAGTAGTGCAACGGGCCTCAGCACCTAGTCAACATAGCGGCATGCCGTCTATGTGCCAGTAATGCATATCAGTGGTGAGCGGGTGTTGGCGCTGATAGCACCCCATACCATGATTCCACGTTGCTGGGCCGTGGCGGAATAATCCCCCTTGAGGAATCCACAATGACGGAAAAATTCTCCCGTTGGCTACTTCGCATCCAGACTCTCACACGCCGATCATCCGTGGTGAGACAGAACCGCGAATCGTCTCTGAGCACCACGCTGTTCCATTCGGCACCCCTCGAAGCTCTGGAGCAACAATGCCCCAAGTGGTGACCACGATGGCTCGATAGAAAAGTGACACGGAAGCGAAGTAGAAAGGGGGAGAAAGACGCCCTTATTTATTACCGGGGGGCCAGTAACCGGGGTCCGACGGCTTAACGTGCCCATCCGACGCACGGCGGATATTTAGTGGATCGAGCGTTCGTACCTGCTGGGAACGAACCTGAGGTCCCTACCGCGACAGTCACGAACGTTGCCCACTAGGCTACCCGCGGCCCAACCAATTGCTGAGCGTACACCACCCGTGTGCTTTATACCCTTCCGACACTCCCCCCCCACGTCATGCTGCATATATGCGCATGCCCTGCCGTACCGGACCCTAGTCTATCTCCTGAGTGGTCTTTGTGTCAGTTCTGCCTGTTCGTTCCTCTGTTATGCTAATTTCTCCTCTTAGTCCTGAATTTTTGCACACCAGTGTCATCATCATCATCATTGTCAACCATTATCAATCCACTGCTGGACGAAGGTCTCCCCAAGTTTCCTCCACAACGGTCTGTCTTGTGCCAGTCTCCTCCATGTCACCCCTGCATACTTTCGAATTTCATCCACCCATCTCCCATGTGGTCTTCCTCTGGGTCTTTTCCTGTCCCTTGGAATCCAATCTAAAATTTCGGCTGTCCATCGATGATCTGTCCTTCTGGCAGTATGTCCAGCCCATTGCCATTTCAGGGATTTAACTCTGATCATGATGTCTTCCACTCTTGTCATTTTTCGGATCCACGAGTTCCTCTTCTTATCTCTCCTGGTTACACCAAGTATGCACCTCTCCATGCTGCTTTGAGTTGTCTGCAGCCTTTGTATGTCTCTTTTAGCTAAGGTCCACGTCTCTGCACCATACGTAAGCACTGGAAGGATGCATTGATCAAACACTTTTCTTTTAAGACATAATGGCATATTGCTCTTGAAAATTATGCTGTTTCTTCCAAAAGCTCTCCAGGCAAGTTTTGTACGCCGATTAATTTCTTCATCAATGTGACCCTCACTTGATATCTGCTGTCCAAGATAAACGTACGTATCTGTTATCTCCAGCTTTTCTCCATCAATCGATAAATCTTCATTTCTTGTAAAAGCATTGAACATCGCTTTTGTCTTCTGAAAGTTCATTTTTAATCCCACTTCTTTACTCTTGTCAGCAAGTTCCTGGATCATACTCTGCAGCTCTGATGGGGTAGTTGCAAAAATGACTACGACATCAGCAAAACGAAGGTGGGTTAGATAATCTCCATTAATCTTTATCCCCTTGTTTTCCCAGCTCAGTGACTGAAAAACACCCTCCAATGTGGCATTAAAGAGCTTCGGAGATATGGTGTCACCTTGTCTCACTCCCTTTCCAATTTTTATGTGTGTTGTATTTTCAAACAGCCTAATCTTTGCACTTGCATTTTCATAGATGTTATTAATAATATTAATGTATGCATCTTCAATACCACAGGTTTTCAAAGCCATTGTAACTGCTGATGGTTTCACCGAATCAAAGGCTTTTTCATAATCGATAAAAGCCATGCACAATGGAAGTTCATATTCCCTCGCTCTTTCAATTAGTTCTCTCAGCACATGGATATGATCTATTGTGCTGTAGCCACTCCTGAATCCAGCTTGTTCTCTCGGTTGAGCCATGTCCAGTGTTACCTTCAAGCGCTGTGAAAGAACTTTAGTGAAGATTTTATAAACTACTGATAGGAGGCTGATAGGTCTGTAGTTTCCGAGATCCTCAATGTCACCTTTCTTATGTAGCAGGATCATTGTAGCGGTGTTCCAATCCTCAGGAATCTTTCCTTCATTAAGGCATCGAGTGAAAATTTGGGCTAGTACTGTTTCGATTTCTCCACTTGCTTCTTGTATGATGTCTACAGTAATTCCATCTTCTCCTGGAGCTTTTGCCCGCTTCATGTTCTTGATTGCATGTGCAACTTCTGCTGGAAGGACTGGAGGAACTCTGGTACTGGTATCTTTCATGATGTCTGGAGTGCATGTATCATCCCTTTCATATAATTTGGAGTAGAAATCTTTCACTCTTGTCAAAATTTCGCCTCTATTTCTTGTTACAGAACCATCTTCTTTTCTCAGTGCCATAATCTGTTTTCTTCCCTTACTGAGATGTCCCTTTGCTATCTTTAGGCTTTGGTTGTTTTCAATTGCTTTCCTCACTAGTTCACAGTTGAATTTTCTTACGTCTTCAGTGATACTTTTTCGTACTGTCTTGCATAGCTCTATATATTCCACTTTGGAAGTCACATCTTCTTTAGTTGTCCTCATCACTCTACTTTTTGCATCAACATTTTCGTTTTTCCTGATAATTTATTTACATGCAACTTGTTCGTGTATATATATATATATATATATATATATATATATATATATATATATATATACTGAATAAGCTTGAATAATCTGAGCCTGGTATCTTCCTGAAGAAGAAATTGAAGAATTTTATGAGGAAATTCGTCATCAAAATAATAAAGGCAAGCAGCACTTGAAGATCATTATGGGAGATTTCAATGCGAAAATAGGGCAACAGAATGAAACTTCCGTAAGTAAATTCGGTCCCGGCAACAGAAACCAGCGTGGAAATACTCTCGTAGAGTTTGCAGCGCTAGAAGGGGTTTTGATCATGAACACCTTTTTCAAGAAAAAAAAACCGCAAAGGAAATGGACATGGAGGCATTACAATGGATTGACATGTGAAATTGATTTTATTATGTGTAACAAGAAATTTGTCATGGAAGACTGCTAAACAAGTTCAACGCAGGTAGTGACCACAGAATGGTCAGATGTAAAATGCACCTCAATGCTAAACTCGAGCGCGGCAAGCTCATAAAACAAACAAAGTGTATTACACGACCAACCTTAAAAATCATCATAATACCTTCAAGTTGGAACTGAAGAACAGATTCTCTGCTCTAGAAGGTCTAACGTCGGAAGAAGTGGACATCTCTGAAGTTAACAGAAAACTAACCAAGGCTGTTATGGAAACAGCAACAAAAATAGCTGGTACTAAGAACAAGTTGGATATGAACAAATTATCAGGAAAAACAAAAATTCTGATGCAAAAAAGAAAAGAGATAAGGACAACTAAAGGAAATGTGACTTAAAAAGTGGAATGTATAGAGCTATGCAAACCGGTACGAAAAAGTATCACTGAAGACGTAAGAAAAGCCAACTGTGAACTAGTGAGGAAAGCAATTGAAAGCAACCAAAGCCTGAAGACAGCAAAGAGACATCTGAGAAAGGGTAAAAAAAAAAGATTATGGCTTTGAGAAAACAAGATGGTTCTGTAACAAGAAATAGAGGCGTAATTGTGACAGGAGTGAAATACTTCTGCTTAAAACTATATGAAAGGGATGATACATGTACTCTAGACATTACGAAAGGTACCAGTACCAGAATTTTCCAGTCCTCCCAGCAGAAGTGCAATCAAGAACATGAAAAGAGGAAAAACTTCAGGAGAAGATGGAATTACCGTAGACATACAAGAAGCAAGTGGAGAAATTGAAACAGTACTCGTCCAAGTTTTCACTCGACAGCTTAATGAAGGGAAGGTTCCTGAGGATTGGAACAACGCTACAATGATTCTGCTACATAAAAAAGGTGATATTGAGGATCTCAGGAACTACAGACCTATCAGCCTCCTATCAGTGGTTTATAAAATCTTCACTAAAGTTCTTTCACACCGCTTGAAGGTAACACACTGCACATGGCTCAACCGATAGAACAAGTTGGATTCAGGAGTGGCTACAGCACAATAGATCATATCCACGTACTGAGAGAATTAATTGAAAGAGCGAGGGAATATGAACTTCCATTATGCATGGCTTTTATCGATTATGAAAAAGTCTTTGATTCGGTGAAACCATCAGCAGTTACAATGGCCCTGAAACGCTGCGGTATTGAAGATGCATACATTAATATTATTAATAACATCTATGAAAATGCAAGTGCGAATATTCGGCTGTTTGAAAGTACAACACACATAAAACTTGGGAAGGGAGTGAGACAAGGGGACACCATATCTCCGAAGCTCTTTAACGCCACATTGGAAAATGTCTTTCAATCACTAAACTGGGAAAACAAAGGAATAAAGATTAATGGAGATTATTTAACTTACCTTCGTTTTGCTGATGACATAATCGTTTTTGCAACTACCCCATCAGAGCTGCAGAGTATGATCCAGGAACTTGCTGATAAGAGTAAAGAAGTGGGATTAAAAATGAACTTTCAGAAGACAAAAGTGATGTACAATGCTTTTACAAGAAATGAAGATTTATCGATTGTTGGAGAAAAGCTGGAGATAACAGACACGTACGTTTATCTTGGACAGCAGATATCAAGTGAGGGTCACATTGGTGAAAAAATTAATTAGCGTATAGTTCAGTTCATTGATGTGACAAGTAATGTCGACATTCTTTGTCAACATTAAAGAATATAAAGCCACTTAACAAACACTTTTCATCATGAATGTAAAGCCATTAAGGAATGTAAAGCAACACTGCTCATCATGGGCCTCGCGAATGGGGTTTCCTTTGTACTTCATAAATTGTTGAACTTCGTCCTTCAAAAAAGAAAAGAAAATGGCGCTTAAGCATATTCCCGCAGCTCAACCAACGTACTTCCGCTTAATAGGCAACGTCACCTTGTTCAACTTCCAAATCGCTCAAGAACTTTTGAAATTGCCTGTGGTTAAGACCTTTCGACCAGATAAAATTCATTACTTTGAGAACAACGGTCATCATATTGCAGGAACCATGACCAACCATTGGTACATCACGGAAGTCGTGCAGGCTGAAGTGCTGCCACATTGCAGACAGTCCCCAATGGCATCTTACAACAGGACAATGCCCGACATGTGCCACTGCTTTCCTGGCCAGCGCGTTCGCCTGATTTCTCAATCATTGAGCAAATGTGGGATATAGTCGTTCGACGCCTGGTCGTCAGGCTGCGCCGCGAGTTACCCAAGACAAGGTTGAACTGGATCACTTATAAGGCGACAGAGCGTCATCTACTGACGTTTGACTTAGAAACAAGCACGTCGTTTCTGTATCATTATACACTGACGGAAAAAAATCCCAACACCACGAAAAAATAGTTGTAGAGGAATGAAATGGCGGCAATACATAGGTAACATATTTAATCGATTAAGGTTTCAAGATCACAGCTTATTGTAAGCGCCAGAAGAGCCATTTTAAATGTGAAATGCTGGTACAAGCACGCAAACGTTCATGCATTATGTCGTACAGATGCTGAGTGTCAGTTTGTGGGATGGTGTTCCATGCCTGTTGCACTTGTTCGGTCAATACATGGACGGTTAATGCTGGTTGGGGGTGACGCTGGAATTTTCGTCCAATGATGTCAAATACGTGCTCGATTGGTGAAAGATCTGGTGATCTAGAAGGTCACGGCAACATGTCGACACTCTGTAGAGCATGTTGGGTTACAACAGCGGCATGCGGGCGAGCGTTATCCTGTTGGAAAACACCCCCTGGAATGCTGTTCATGAATGGTAGCACAACAGGTTGAATCACCAGACCGACGTACAACTGTGCCGTGAGGGTGCGTGGGATAACCACGAGAGTGCTCCGGCTGTCTTAGGAAATTGCTCCCCAGACCATAACTCCAGGTGTAGGTCCAGTGTGTCTCGGCCGCAGACAGGTTGGTTGCAGGCGCTCACCTGGCCCCCTTCTAACCAACACACGGCCATCACTGGCACCCAGGCAGAACCAGCTTTCATCAGAAAACACAACAAATCTCCACTCCGTCCTCCAATGAGCTCTAGCTTGACACCACTGACGTCGCAAACGGCGGTGGTTTGGAGTAAGTGTAATACACGCTACATGGCGTCTGGCTCGGAGCTGTCCTTCAAGTAACCGATTCGTAACAGTCGTTGTGTCACTGTGGTGGCGACTGCAGCTCCAATTGCTGCCGCAGACGCGGTACGATGAGCCACGGCCATACGCCGTACAAGGCGGTCTTCCCTCTCAGTAGTGCCACGTGGCCTGCCGGAACCCGGTCTTCTTGAGGCAGTACCTTCCCTTGACCACCGCTGCCAACAATCATGCACAGTGGCTACATTCCTGCCAAGTCGTTCTGCAATATTGCGGAACAAAAATCCACCTTCTCGTATCCCTATTACACGACCTCGTTCAAACTCCGTGAGCTGTTGATAATGGCTTCTTCGTCTTCTTAAAGACATTCTTGACTAACATCAACACACTACGTCGAATCTAAACGATAACTAACGCTCACGAACGTTACAGCGCGTATTTACAGCAAACCTGCTTTGCATGTTCCGATGGGCGCTACTAGCGCTACACGTATGCGCCGAGCGCGAAATTTGCATAGACGTCATCTCACAGATGTACTCTCACCGCCTACCAACTGTCGTTTATCTAACACAACCCCTTCTTGGTGTCGGGATTTTTTTTCCGTTAGTGTATGTACATCATTCGAACAGACGGAATTTATTAAAATTCTGAACTCGTATCATTTGGGCGAGGGTAAAATCTGTCCTCGTTTGACAGGTCATAAAATTATTACATAGTTTGCATAATGAAACACACGAATTCGCTACTTTTTTCTAAAAAATGCATTATCATGGCTAGCTAAGCCTAATGGATACTAATGAAGAAATACACTCACGGACAATAAAATTTGCGCACCAAGAAGGAAGCATCGAATTGAACTGAAATTTTATAGACGTAATGATACAGATGGATGATACACATGATGGCAAAAACAGAACTGCATGACAATTACAGAGGGATTTGTGGCACGCGGTCAGGTCATCTTCAATAGCGTGTCGCACCGCCTCGTGCAGCGATACATGCTGATGTTGTCCTGCGACAGACTGGCCCACACGTGTTGGACGGCGTGCTCCAAATCGCGGATACTGCGGCACGGCGGCAGGCGATGTTTCAACTGGTCGCACGCATGCTCCGTAGGGGACATGTCCGGGGAGCGGACGGGCTATGGAAGTGTCTGGACATGACGGAAGCAGTCTTGGAAAAACCGAGCCGTGTTCGGGCGGGAACTATCCTGCTGGTACAGCTCACCTAGAAACCCGGACAGGAATGGGAGCACGTGGGGCGGTAGGATCTCATCCACATACCGCTGGCCCGTCAATGATCCACGTGCCACTACTACATCGGTTATCGTAGGTAATGGCTCCCCAGAGCAGAATGCTTGCAGTGGGGGAGGTGTGGCGCTCGATAGCGAGGTCGGGATTGTGCCGTTGACGCGGGGACCTTCACACCCGGACACGATGTTCATATGTCCCCAAAACGAAGCGGCACTCATCGTTACACACCACACGACTCCAGTCTGTGGCGTTTCACTTACCTCTGGCCTGGCACCACTGCACACGGAGCCGTCGATGCTTCGGTGTTAATGGCAGCACACGTAAGTGGCACTGGGATCGTAGATCCGCTTCCGCGAGGCGTCGGGAAATGGTCCGTAAGCACACAGGAGCCGCTACATCTGCCTGTACAGTGGACCGTGTCGCCGTGGGATCCGTTCGTGCCTCCAGCACGATCCGTCTATCCTCTCTACCGGTGGTCCTCCTGGTCCGTCCAGAGCAGCTCCCCCGTGTGGCAGTGCCGTTACGTGTCCACAGCTCCCAACACATATAATGAATAAAGTTCTCCGCTGGACGTGTAGTGCAGGGAAGCTTACGTTAAGTCACGTTTGGGTTATTGGAAGGTTACTTGACGTAGCTAAAGTGTGCCTAATCTTCAAAGTGCCAGAGTTTGTTTAGGTAAGACACGCACGTGCAATAAGTTCATTGAATATGGAACTTCTTTTTACTCAGCGTTCCTCATTATCTTGAATATCAGTACTATAACTTCGGTTTTAGTACCTTAGTACCTTGAAGGCTCCTTATTAGAGCGGTAAACACAATATACCCTGGACTTAACGTAGACACTCAATGAAATAGACTTAACGGCCAGACAGAGGTCTGACAATAAAATGAACTAAGTAAACGTACTCACTTTTAACCTTTTATTGGGGAACTCCTGGTATTACTCAAACACACTCCAACAACACAAAAACTACTGATATTCCGAACTTTCGTACTATCGTAGATAAATCACATAACAATAATAATGGAAGAACCTATCACATATAAAACGAAGCTACTTGGTATAGTTGAACGCGCCTATATATACTGCATACCACCACGTCATGACTTACACTCGTTGCCACATATAATTCAGCGGGAGAAACAATATCTCGTTAAGTGAGAAGATAATTTGCATAGGAAAATGAAATAACAAGAGATAGCAAAATCAAAAGGAAACTGAATCTAGAGTATACGTTACACACAGTCGGACGGTATGGTCAGAACGATCCACATGGCGGGATATACGACGCGCCGAACACCCTGCGTTTTTCAACCCGATGATCCAGCCTCTCTCAAAGTCCGTAAATTGCGTAAATTGATGTCTCTGGCGTCTACCTGGCATTCTTGTCACTCTGTACTATTGCTTGCGTCAGCCGCTGCTTTTCGCTCTCATAGGGCATCGATTATACACGCCGTTTATAAGGCTCCCCGTTCGTGCTTGTAGCGCCACCACAGGGTGCGCGGTCATGCGCACTTGCACCAAACGTGGATCATTTGCATACCAGCACGCACTCTAGCAATTTGGAAAGTTTCGCTGTTGTAGCATGTTTTTTTCTAGGTGCGCAAACTTCATTGTCCGTGAATGTAAGTACCTCATTGTCAATGGATTTTACTTGTAGTATAGTTATATACTAGCACTGTATTTATTCTGTTTCATAAAGTACAAAGTACAGTCAGCTCTGGGTATAGTGAACTGTGCTGTAGTTAACATTCGGCTATAGTGAACCTAAACCATAAATCCCGACCCGCAACATCAGAAATGTACATTAAAATTTCGTTTATAATGAACCCTCAGCTCAACTTCTGTTGTAGTGAACCTAAGAAATAAAACTTCAAAGAAAAGAATGTACTCGTAACATGAAATTTTTTTTGATTGGAGGTTTAACGACCACTGTGAGCAACTCAATGGGCTATAAGCAGTCGCCCGTCCCTAATTTAGGGTCACTGGTTCCAGGGAAGGGAGAGAGCCAGTGCCTAAGACAAACACAACATCCATGCCTGACCGGGATTCGAACCCGGACCCCTTACGGACGAATGATCAGAGGCCAGCGCCTTAGACCACTGCGCCACCGGGGCGGCACATGAAATTGTAAGTTATTTGAAAACAAACCTTCTTGTAAAAACTTGAAAGAATGTGTTGAGAAATATTGTAGGCCTACTACTCCTTAAATGCATTGAAGCACAAAGGGCCGCCCCGGTGGCGCAGTGGTCTAAGCGATGGCCTCTGATCATTTGTCCGTAAGGGGTCCGGGTTCGAATCCCGGTGAGGCATGGATGTTGTGTTTGTCTTACGGCCCTGGCTCTCTCCCTTCCCTGGAACCAGTGACCCTAAATTAGGGACGGGCGCCTGCTTATAGCCCATTGAGTTGCTCACGGTGGTCGTTAAACCTCCAGTTAAAAAAAAAAAGCACAAAGGTAGGATTAGTTCTGATTCTTTTGAAAGAGGCTATTGAGTCCAGTTTAGATGAAGAGGGGTGAGTGTTATTTCCTGGAACTGAGGTCGTTAAGTCTTGACCATTTAAGCATCAAAAGAGAAGAGGAAGAGAAAGGGAACAGGGTGATTCTCAGAGGGTAAATGCCGGTAAAATTTCAACGGCTGCCACACCCCACACACCCCCACCTCCAGTTTAGATGAAGAGGGGTGAGTGTCATTTCCTGGAACTGAGGTCGTTGAGTCTTGACCATTTAAGCATCAAAAGAGAAGAGGAAGAGAAAGGGAACAGGAGTGATTCTCAGAGGGTAAATGCCGGTAAAATTTCAACGGCTGTCATGCTCCCCCCCCCCACCTCCAGTTTAGATGAAGAGGGGTGCGTGTCATTTCCTGGAACTGAGGTCGTTAAGTCAGCATCAAAAGAAAAGAGGAAGAGAAAGGGAACAGGGGTGATTCTCAGAGGGTAAATGCTGGTAAAATTTTAACGGCTGTCAAATCCACCAGCCACCCCACCTCCAGTTTTTGTAAAAGTGAACCCGGGGAATTTCCAAGGCTGAGCCACAACTCCCTAATCACTCTGCAGTTGGACCCTGATCAGTTTGTTCCAAATTTTGAACAGTGAATACGTACGAGATGTCAAAGCGTAAAGTGTTTTCTTTACAAGGCGAACATTATCGGTGACATTGAACGTGGTCAGACGTGGTTCGGAAATACAGTTTAAGTCAATCAACCGTGAGTAGTGTCTTGAAAAACTAGGTTAAAAATCTGAGGGCTTTGAATACAAACAAGTCTTATGTAACAATTATGTCGGTTGTCTAAGCCTGATATATAAAAAAACTTCATTAGACGAAGCATTGCGTCAATGGTTTACTCTTCAGAGGTCTTCAGGAGTCGCTCCCAGCGGGCCTGTGCTGAAGACCAAAGCTGAGCAGCTAGCCAAGTTACTCTATAAGAATGAAGAGTTCGTGTGTTCGGAGGGCGGCTGGACAGGTAGAAGAAATGGCATACATTACATTACGGTTGGGACGATTAGCAGGAAAGCGAAATCTGAGGATCGAGAAATGACGTCAGAGTGACTGAGTTTGGAGTGGCCAAGAATTTGTACCGGCTATTCGCCTGACGATATTTTCAACGGTGACGAGACCGGACTGTTCATCAATTAACGCCGAGCAAAAATTGATAACCATAGGTAGCGATCAGTTGACCTCTCTACCATGGTCATTTAAAGAATGAATTTACTACTTTACTTCAAATGATGTTGACCTGTTGCATCTGTGTTGTGGCCAAGTGATTTTGATCGGTTATTCTGAAAATGACCTTTTCTTTTTTTTTTTTTTTCTTAGTTTTATAGTACTTCCCTTTCGGTTTTTTTTTTACTGTTCTGAATATTGTGTTTCAAGTAAATACAGGCAGTAGCCTTTCAAAAACCTATTTAACATAATTTGGCATTCAGTTAGTGTATGTGTCTGTCACAATTTCTGACCACAGTACCCTACCCTTCACCCACACCTCCGACTGCGCTCCTGAAGACGTTCCCTGGGGTCTGTGACGTGCCTGCCCAGCAGGACGCACACGACATAAAAGCAGATAGCAGCGACACGAACGTTATAATGGTGCCCGAACTTCCCGGATGACCCGGCCGTTCAAAATCTCGCAATGGTGTGATGTTCTTTCCACACCGCGAGGTAGGAAAAATAAGAGAATCCCTTCTTCAGCGCTCGACGAATCATGGTCACGGCTGACACGTGGGCCATGCCCCCGCCCCTCTTTCGGGGGGGGAGATGTAACGTACCTGCTCAGGAGGACGCACATGACACAAAGGCAGATAGCAACGACAACGGACGTCCGCGTAGCTCAATTGGTAGAGCGACGTATTCCGGAATGAGGGGATCAGGGTTCGAGCCCCGGCGTGGACAAAAATGACGGAGAAATTTACTTCGTTATCGTTCTCATTTGCAGGGGCGAAGCGTCGGAGTAGACTTTGAGACTAAGTCTACCCAAGAGTAAAATGCCAAAACTGATTTTGTTATTACATTATTATATTTAGTTTTTCACAAATACAGTGGAAAGAAATATCTAATTAATGTAATGCTGGACAATTAATTTGCAAAATTACGTTATGTCCAATATTTCCTTTCAATTGTATTATCTTGGAATGAAAAGTGAGACTCGAAATCGTGAGTCTCACAGATCAACATACAAGTACAGCTGCTTCTGCGGGAAAGTTATTTTAGCGTTCTGTGCCGGTCTGTGGGAGCGAAAAGACTAGTTTCAAACGAAAGCGGATGCTGCTGATTGGCTGCTCCTTGCTCGGTGCATTGTGGTCGGGAATATCCACTCTTGGCCATAGAGCAGAGAAAACCAATAATTACTGTTCACGGGTTTGTTTTTCTTATAAAGTGGAACTTATGACTGACTAATGAGCGTGTTGTCAGTGTTGTGTGTTTAATTTTTATTTTTTAAGCGAGCAATGTGCGAACAAGAAGTTCATGATTCTTCTGCTTTAGTTAAGTATCTGCTGGAAAATCCGCTGTCTACCTTACTATTTCTATTAGGGGGCAGGTGTGTGTGTTTAGACGATGTTTAGTGTCTAAATATTTAGAAGTTTGGGTAAGCGCTTAACAAAATTTTCATTGCGCATGCGTGAAATCAAATCCTGCAGTTATCGGTTTCAGAGCAGTAGTTCATATGTTTTTAAAAGTTCTACTGTATTTTGGAAAGGTAAAGCATTACAGCTGACACGTCGAGAAACCTCAAAGCTGTTTTTACTCGTCTCTTCCTCACAAAAATATTAGCATTCAGCAAGGCTTTCTTTCCTTACGGACACAGATATGGGAACAAATCATTTAAACTTAAAACAAAAATAACGCGCAAAAGTACTGTTTGTTTATTTGGAATGAAGGTTTGACGACCACCGTGAGCAACTCAATGGGCTAAGAGCAGTCGCCCGTCTCTAATTTATGGCCACTGGTTCCAGGGAATTGAGAAAGCCAGTGCCGCAAGATAAACAATATCCATGCCGCACAGGGATTCGAACCCCAACCCATGTTCAGAAGCCACCGCTTATTTGATTTTTTTTTTGTTTGAGGTTTAACGACCACCGTGAGCAACTCAATGGGCTGTAAGCAGTCGCCCGTCCCTAATTTAGGGTCACTGGTTCCAGGGAAGGGGGAGAGCCAGTGCCGTAAGACAATCACAACATCTACGCCTCACCGGGATTCGAACCCGGACCCCTTTCGGACGAATAATCAGAGGCCATCGCTTAGACCACCGCGCCACCGGGGCCGGCAAGCCATCGCTTATACCACTGCGCAACCGTGGCGGCAAAGTGCTGCTTACCCTTGTTAAATCTGCATAGTATTAGTTTGTCTAAATAAGTAAATGTAAAAATATACCAAAATATATCACATCCCGCAGTAAAAAAAAAAATACCAATCTTAGTGGGTCTAAATTTAAGTTGTATGAAATGAAAATCATTACCCCTTTTTTTTTCGTTTTCAGGATCGGTTTGGCAATAGTTTAATTTGCTAACAGTCTGATCTGGGATTTAGTTTCGCAAGTTGTAAAAAAAAATTGCATTTATGTAGCAGATTTTTAAAGATACAGTACAGCAAGCAATGGCAATGCAAACAATATGTTGATACTAAAATATTCGCATGAATATAATATGCATCTTTGTTAGCATGCTATCTACACTGACGGAAAATAAAATCCCAACACCAAGAAGGGGTTGTGTTAGATAAACGACATTTGGTAGGCGGTGAGAGTACATCTGTAAGATGACGTCTATGCAAATTTCGCGCTCGGCGCATACGTGTGGCGCTAGTAGCGCCCATCGGAACATGCAAAGCAGGTTTGCTGTAAATACGCGCTGTAACGTTCGTGAGCGTTAGTTATCGTTGAGATTCAACGTAGTGTGTTGATGTTAGTCAAGAATGCCTTTAAGAAGACGAAGAAGCCATTATCAACAGCTCACGGAGTTTGAACGAGGTCGTGTAATAGGGCTACGAGAAGGTGGATTTTCGTTCCGCAATATTGCAGAACGACTTGGCAGGAATGTAGCCACTGTGCATGATTGTTGGCAGCGGTGGTCAAGGAAAGGTACTGCCTCAAGAAGACCGGGTTCCGGCCGGCCACGTGGCACTACTGAGAGGGAAGACCGCCGTGTACGGCGTATGGCCGTGGCGCATCGTACCGCGTCTGCGGCAGCAATTCGAGCTGCAGTTGCCACCACAGTGACAGAACGAACTGTTACAAATCGGTTACTTGAAGGACAGCTCCGAGCCAGACGCCCTGTCGCGTGCATTCCACTTACACCAAACCACCGCCGTTTGCGACGTCAGTGGTGTCAAGCTAGAGCTCATTGGAGGACGGAGTGGAGATCTGTTGTGTTTTCTGATGAAAGCCGGTTCTGCCTGGGTGCCAGTGATGGCCGTGTGTTGGTTAGAAGGAGGCCAGGTGAGCGCCTGCAACCAACCTGTCTGCGGCCGAGACACACTGAACCTACACCTGGAGTTATGGTTTGGAGAGCAATTTCCTTTGACAGCAGGAGCACTCTCGTGGTTATTCCACGCACCCTGACGGCACAGTTGTACGTCGGTCTGGTGATTCAACCTGTTGTGCTGCCATTCATGAACAGCATCCCAGGGGGTGTTTTGCAACAGGATAAAGCTCGCCCGCATACCGCTGTTGTAACCCAACATGCTCCACAGAGTGTCGACATGTTGCCGTGGCCTGCTAGATCACCAGATCTTTCACCAATCGAGCACGTATGGGACATCATTGGACGACAACTCCAGCGTCACCCCCAACCAGCATTAACCGTCCCTGTATTGACCGACCAAGTGCAACAGGCATCCCACAAACTGACATCCAGCACCTGTACGACACAATGCGTGAACGTTTGCGTGCTTGCATTCAACATTCTGGCGGTTACACCGGTTATTAATGTACCAGAATTTCACATTTAAAATCGCTCTTCTCGCGCTTACAATAAGCTGTGATCTTGAAACCTTAATCGATTAAATATGTTACCTATACAAATGTGTTGCCGCCATTTCATTCCTCTACAACTATTTTGTCGTGGTGTTGGGATTTTTTCCGTCAGTGTATATATGCATTAGTTTAACTGAAAAAAAATATAAACAAAATTCTTTAGTCTCCCCAACACAGAGCAGCACGCTTCGCCACTTTGGCAACAAATGTTAATGTGCTCATGATTACTTATCACTAGACAAGTTTTATTTACACGTGTACGATAACCACTTTTCCTTATGTAACACATTGTGTACACGTTATAACGAAGTAAATTTCTCCGTCAGTTTTGTCCACACCGGGCATCGAACCCAAGTCCCCTTATTCCTGAATAAGCGCTCTACCAACTGAGCTACGCAGACGTATGTCGTTGCTGCTATCTGCCTTTATCTCATGTGCGTCCTACGATGTAGGCACGCCATGCATCATGATGATGCATGGCGTTTGTTAAAGGTCGCGACCGTGGGTAGAAATATTAATGGCAAGAGCGAGACTTCGCCGGAAGGAGGCATGGTCATAGAACTCTAATATAAATTCGCTAGTAATGTTCAGGCTATTGTTAGATCACTTTGTCAGATGTTGCGTAAACACTGGATTTCTTGTCTCTGTTTTGTACTGTGAGCGTTTTCGTTTAGTTTTTTATTTTACTTATTTTTTTTTCGCGATTTAACGATCCCATTGACATCTAAAAATATGAGAGTCGGATTGTGAAAGCGGGCATGTTATTTCAGTTGAACTTAATTTCCGATTCTTGATGCCTATATATTTCGTCATTCATTTGTTACGAATCGGTTCTGAAACAACTTCCCAGTATTTATGTAATACGCCTGGTAGCACAGCTACGTAAATTCAATGTTGAAATTGGGTAAAAAGGTTGAAAAAACGAGAAAACGTTTAAATAAATTTTTCACGGAAATTCGATGTAAAATTTTCCTGGACAGAAAAACTGGCGTTAACGCTGAAAATTAAAGCATAAATTCAATGTACATTTTAAGCTTCAAAATTTCAACTAAACGTGTGCATACTGGGAAGCACTGAATCGACATCGAATTTACGTTCCAATTTCAACCATCGTCGATCGTACTGGAAACCGCGCAACGCCGATATCAGTCGTCTTTATATTTTTTCAAAATACATTTACATTTATAGCTTTATACAGTTCCACAATTGGCTGAAACATGTACTATTTTTAGTATTGTATTTTACTGAGAAATTAAAAGTAACTAATACGAATATTTAATATCTGGACGTCTTCCTCCTTTTTCATTTTATGAATTATAAATAAAACCGTTCTAGGACTGCATATAACGCTAACAGCGTCTATCGATATTGGTGGATTTTACAATAATCGGGTTTACTGAAGAATATCGATGAGGATATATATCAAGACGTCGGACATTTTGTTGTTTTGTTTGTCACCTCCGTCATGGTTGGTGTGGCTTCTGGAAATATTACAAGATATGGAGGTAATAAGTGTGGAAGTTATTTTTCTTTGTACATATGAGTAGTATGCAGCATATTATATCGGTACTAGAAGTAAATGTTGCCGCCATTTGTTTTCATTCATTTGTGCCGTGTTTGTCATGCCACATTTCACCCACATGAGATCAATTAAGCTCGCGGTAATTTTTAAACGCCAGAAATATGGCCTTCAGTAAGTCTGTCCTAACTGGCAGACTTACTGAGGGCTATATTTCTCATCAGCTAAAGCGAACTATAGAGAAAAAATTTACAATTAAATTGTGTAGCATATTATATAAATACACGCACACCTTAGTGGCATAATTTGCATTAAGATGTACAGAAGCTCTTAAGGTTAGGCTGTGGCCCTCTTTAGCTAAAACCTTTTGTGGTTGAGGTTGATCTAGAATTTCGGTGGAAAAATAGCTGAAATGTGGTGGAGTTAACGTAGAAATAAAACACGCTGAGATAAGATTGAAAAATGGTTGACATTTGGTAGTTGAAATGAAGTGGAAATGCAGTTGAAACCATACGGCTGAATTTGCGTGGATGGTTTGGACATTTCCAACGTAATTAAGTTTTACCACACTTTTCGCCGTGAATTCAACCTTATGCGGAATGAAACTTCAACGTAAATTCTACGTGCTTGTGCTACCAGGGACATTTCTTAATATTTATGATCTACCAGTGGCGCCATATGAATACTTTTAGGGAGGGGGGGGCTAAGAAAAATCCTTACCTCCTACAAGGCTGTCAAACATTTTAGTAAATGTAAGGGGTACTAAAATACAACACAAATAATTGATACAATCAATCTTTAATATCTTATTGTTTTTAAAAATGCTTTAAAAAAGGTTTCGTCTATTTTAGTGTTTTAACTTTCTCAAAAATTTGACTATACCAACGGCTAGGAGGCTCGAGCCCCCCCCTATGGGCGCTTTTGTGATCTACGTGTGTATATGCACAGATTTATCCATTTATATTTGTTTCATGAGCATTATTTCAATCTCTGTGTTCTAAAATCCTCTTGCTGTTTTTAAAAACACGTGTGAATGTTCATTTTTAACGGAGCCGATACTTCCCTGTAATTGATGCAACATTCATTATAACTGACGTTATTAACATCAGCCTTCACAATTTATATTGGCGATTTCTGATAAAAGGTTATTTTTGTAGAGATGTGTGCATTGACATACCCAGGATTTCTTTTTAGGGTTGACCCCAAATATTGAATATGCAAATACAAATTCCCCGAAAAAAACATCTTCTAAAATATTAGGAAGCGGTAAAAATATCTCCGCCGTATGAAAGCCCATTTCCGATTATTCATAAATTGTATTCAAATATTTGAAAACAGCAGCAGTCAATAACAAAAACTGAAGGACCAAGCGATGCCTCACGGCGTGGAGCCAGGCACCATGGCTACCCCCACTGGATATATATATATTTTTTTTTGATTGGAGGTTTAACGACCACCGTGAACAACTCAATGGGCTATAAGCAGTCGCCCGTCCCTAATTTAGGGTCACTGGCTCCAGGGAAGGGAGAGAGCCAGTGCCGTAAGACAAACACAACATCCATGCCTGACCGGGATTCGAACCCGGACCCCTTCTTTCGGACGAATGATCAGAGGCCATCGCTTTGACCACTGCGCCACCGGGGCGGCCCACTGGATATGTGTGTGTGTGTGTGTGTGTGTGTGTGTGTGTGTGTGTGTGTGTGTGTGTGTGTGTGTGTGTGTGTGTGTGTGTGTGTGTGTGTGTGTGTGTGTGTGTGTGTGTGTGTGTGTGTGTGTGTGTGTGTGTGTGTGTGTGTGTGTGTGTGTGTGTGTGTGTGTGTGTGTGTGTGTGTGTGTGTGTGTGTGTGTGTGTGTGTGTGTGTGTGTGTGTGTGTGTGTGTGCATCCCTCTGTCTGGAGTGTGGCGCAAGTTTCTTCTTTTTCATGTTTCCTTCATTAACAGTTGACCGAATGTAAAACTAAACATTTGACCTTGTCCATCAGTTTCCCTAAAAACATCTATCGAAAAGCCGAAAAGAGAGAAAAAAACAACAACTCATGTACGCATGATCAAGATGTTCAGCAAAAGTATATAGGTGGTAAAGTACACTATATATATATTTAAATATTGAAATACACTAGAGGTGTGCATGGGCCAGGCCGGGCTTTTTTCCCATCAGTTAAGTGTTAAATTCCGGGCAAGGGTTGCATAGGAAGGTTTAGCAGTTTACTCCTAGATTAAAGAAAAGCGTTTCGACCCGGAAAAGGAAGATTGATTTGTTAAATAATCCAAAGGCAAAGATCATTGAGTGTAACGACAGATATGGAAGTGCATCACCACCAGATGCGTTAATTAATTACTGCTGAAATCGCGGGCTGTTAGGTAAGTGTCTGAAATCTTCCGGTTTAATTCTTCAAAGGTTGAAATGAAATTCCGTTTCCACTTCCTTGGCTTTTATTTCCTTGAACACTGTGACCGGTTAGGATTTAAATAACTACCGTACGAACTATTTTAGCACGCGATGCAGTTTCTTCATGACTTTGTGGAGTGTCTGTGAAATTCATATTTGGAAAGGAAATTCAGTTATGATCACATACCTTGTACTTCGAACTGCGGCAGGGGTCAGCTTGGTTGCTACAAGGATTTCATGTAAAATGTGATAATTACTAAGGATTTCATATTAGTCAGGGTCTTTGGAAGTAATTCAACACCTAACTGTCGTTTCCGGTTCCGAAAGATGTTCATGTACGCAGAGTTAGCGACTAAAACACGCGGTATGGTTATATCCGTAGAGTTGGTGACAAAAAGACGTGTTTTTTTTTCTCTTCCGAGAAATGTGTACATAAACGGACTGTTCAGTTTCACGAAACCAGATGACGGAGTTTTTTGGTCCTATTCGTTGCTACAACGGTGATGAGGGAGTTCGAAGTATTTGTTAACATATTTGGGGATTGAGACTATTTTGTTTACCGTCAACATAAGTGTTAAAGAGGAAATTCGAAACGGAACGATGAAATCCTAAAAGGTTCCGAGTACTTCTGGCTGCAATACACTGTATCTCTTGGAAGGACTGAAAAATAAAATATATGGAACAGAGTGCACTAATGGAAAAGATTCATAGAAAAAAGTTCGGAAAAATTAAGAGTTTTTGAAGTATACGGTTTCTCGTTAAGTGGATGAATTTTTATAGGCTGCCTTGCATACTATGTCTGTTGTCTCACACCGAAGAGCACCCACGTTCCATGACACAGAAAAGGGCAACAAAGAGCAGAAAAGGGGAAAGGGGGATCTTTAAAAAAAGCAACACCAAAAAGAGTCCCACGAAAAATCACAGTTTTTCTCTGAGTTCCCCTGAAAAGGGCCCTTATGTATTTTGCAGTTACGTGTGAAATTCATGTTGCGAACGTAATGGACACCGGAAGTTTTCATGTTTTTGGATTTAGCAAAATTTTTGCCAACTTTGCACATTTCGAAAACCCTTATTATTTTTATCCTCCCCCTCCCCATAAAGGTTTGAATTTTTATTCCCAGTTGGTTGCTGAGTTTCTTAATCTAATTCTTAAGGTATTTTTTCTGGTACACTTTCCAGAATTGATTTTGGCCTTTTATATTTTACAACGTCATAGTTAAGGGCCTTCCTTACTAATGGATTCGGATGATCCATAGCCTTGTCTTCGTACCTCTTTGCTAATTCATAAATAGTGTAATGAATTGAGTTTATTTTTAACATGTTGCGAATTTCGTGATTAGAGGTACACCCATCGAGACCTGTCATCATTCTCAGGAAATTCTTCTAACTTGACCGTATTTCAGTAAACGGAATGTAACTGAAATACGTGCTTAGGTCTAAACCTCATCTGTGGGAGGAATTCCTACGAGAAATGACACATTTCTTTGTGTTACATTCCGTTTACCACTGGGGTAGCTAAGTCAGTAGATCAGCTTTGTTTCTCCAAAGGAAGCCTTACGTTATTTAAATGCGCAGAAGACAGGTTGAAATTTGGAAACGGCCGGGCTTTCCAAAATGAAAGCCCGTGCAGACTTCAAATATACACTACAAAGAGAATGAACACACTTTTGTTATGAGTTTAGTAATGAAAATTGGCTGTGTTAAGTGCAGTTGTATACGAAATAAAAATATTTTTTTCCCATTGTTCATAGGTAAAAGAAAAATCAATAAATAGTATTCTTAACGCAGAATTTGCAAAACTTTCAGTGCCTGCCACGATTTTGCTTTCAAAGAGTACAAGTAAATTTTGCCTAAACGAGTGGTTTGTACCCTAGAGGAGATGATGCAGCAGTTCCATTATTCGCAGTCATTTTCTTTTCGGGCGCACTGATCACTGATGATGCAGAAATTGATTGATTATGTATGGGAGAAAATATGCATACGCGTAAATTGGGAGAAACAAGAGGCGAAAACTACGACTCTGTTAGTTTTTTGTTTTGCAAATAATTGAATTTCGATTCCGTTCAGTAATGTGTTAAAATAAATTAAAATTCTGACGAAAATTCGTTGTCGAATCATTAAAAAAAATGAGAGCTATTTTTTTAACTTCATTATATGGCTTTGTACATTGAACAGCATTCACAAACATTTCTCCTCAGAATTTCTTCTTATTTGACATTATAAAATGCAGGTCTGCTGGAATATGTGGATTTGCTCTTTGCCCTCTCCCCCAGATGGTTTTATAATTCTCTCCCAGAAAAGGTTTTGTAATTTCTCCCGCAAAAAGTTTTCTTAACTTGTTTCCCCAACCTGTAGTTTTCTTTCTTTCTTTTTATTTATTTTTCATTTCGTCAAAATACAGAAGTCTAAGTCAGGACTATGAAAATATGCATTCTTCCTTTCTTACTGACAAATTTCTTGGCAGTGCTGGTAAAAATTACACTAGTCAACATTTTTAAACTTTGTTTTCATAACATCGGTGAAAAAAGGTGTTTTTAACTAAATTCGGGGTGCAGAATTTAAATATGACTGTAACAACTTTTCATCACGTACAGCTTTTAATGTATGAACATTTGCTGTGTTTCCAGATATATATATATACAATGCAAGGTGTACACATTACAGCTTCGCACTGTAATGTATTACAGCTTCGCACTGTAATGTATTACAGCATTTATGTGTCTTGTTAGCTATAGAATTAGTATTACAAGGTATAAATACCATCTCCATATGGTATTTGCATATGAGACAGCAAAAGAAAAAGAAATAGAGTAAACGATATTAATACAAATGTAAATGTATACACATATACTCGCATACCCGTACAAGTAGTTCATTTTTTTCTCTTATGCGTTGTGTTGTCCTCCTTCTACAAAAACCAGCAGAAATAAGAGGTCTGCACGGGCCTCATTTGGTTAGCCCGGCCCTGCCCGTTTCAAATATTAGATACTCAGCCCGGACCCGTATTTTCAGGTCTTATTTAGGCCCGGCCCGTGATGAGCCATTTGGTATTATTTTGTCTTTTTATTGTATTTTATTAAATTGTGAAAATTAAATAATGAAATATAATTGAAAATATTTAGTTGAATGAAGCCTAAAAATATGAACTGAACTTTAACAATTATCGAAGAATATAACCTTTAAAGGGAGACAAAAAAGAAGACTAAGTGGTTAAATCTTTTCTCTGAACTAGCAAGTGG
Organism: Macrothele yani; assembly: GCA_039090855.1. Taxonomy (NCBI): domain Eukaryota; kingdom Metazoa; phylum Arthropoda; class Arachnida; order Araneae; family Macrothelidae; genus Macrothele; species Macrothele yani. Next base: position 65,018,414 of record CM077006.1, read on the forward strand.
TAACACTACGAAAGTCAATCCCCATACAGATTAAGGATAGGAGAAACAATCGATGTCTTTCCACTCTCTCATACCAACACACACACGGACACCCCACATCATTGCAGACCCCACTCCACGCAACACACACACTCGCTCGCGGTCGAATCTTTTTGTTGTCTACAAGCCCCAAAGTGGTTTTACCATCTTAATACCTACAGACGGTAGAAACACTGTAAGTGCTTTCCCTTGCCTTTGTGATTACGCCCTGTGTATGTCATAGAAGTAAGTAAAGCCAGGAAAACAGTTAAACAGACCAGGAAATCGGGAAACACGACTTTTTTTGTTTGTTTATCATTGAGATAACACGAATGGGTCGACTTGGCCCGGCCCGGTCGTAAGTGTCTGGTAAAAAGCCCGGTCAGGCCCGTTGCTTTGTTCTCTAAACCAAAAAAGCCCGACCCGGCGCGTGCAGACCTCTAGAAGTAATCACGTATCATTGACGGATCCCACTTGCCTTGATACCTCTCCTCCATCTTTCGGATACCTTGGTGGAACCTTTCTCCTTGTTCATCGCTGACTGCTCCTAGGTTGCTAGGAAAGCAGTTCAGATGCGAATGGAGGAAATGTATTTTTAAGAACATCCGGCACCCAAGGTTTTTATAGTTCTTGAGAAGGTTGTGAATCAGCTGTTTGTAGTTGCCTTTTTTGTGGTTACCCAGAAATCCCTTGACCACAGATGTGAAAGATTGTCCGAGAGAGCATGCGGCGAGCTCCATGCTGTTTAGCTTTTCAGTAAGAACAGAATCACGAAGTACTTTCCGTATCTGAAGACCAACAAAGATGCCATATTTGAGTTTTGCATCACTTAATTGCGGGAATGTTTGCTTTAAGAGCAAGAAACCTGGGCCAGATTTGTCCATAGGCTTTACAAAGTTTTCATCAGCCCCAGTTTGATATGAAGTGGTGGGAGTAGCACATCAGAAGTATTAACTAAGGGCTTGTGACGAAAGTTAATCTTTCTAGGAATGAAAGCATCTCGTTTAGACCAGTCTGTTTGTTCATAGTATTCTTCTGTGGCCCTACTGTCACGCATACAAAGAAAACAACAAAATTTGGTGAAGTCACTTTGAAGCCCAAGCAAGAGGGATGTCACTTTCAGATCACCGCATAGTGACCACCTAAACTGGTCATATTGTATTGTAGTGAGAATTTTGTCGATGCTTTCATACGTCATTCCTACAGCATGTATTACTGAAATAGAAGGCTTCTGGTTTCCGTCGGACAAAAGGACAGCTTTTAAACTAACCTTGGATGAGTCAATAAATAGACGCCATTCCGTAGCATCGTGCGATATTCCTAATTCTGCCATTGGCCCCGAAATATCTGAAGAAAAACACATTCCATCCTGCATTTCATAGAAATAACGTAAACCCAAATTTCTGTTTCTGAACACAGTCACTCGTGTACTATTTGCTAGCAGGTTCCACTCTTGCAGTCGGGAATCTAAAAGTTCAGCTTCTTGTTTGGAAAGACGTAGGTCTCAAACGAAATCATTCAGTTCATTTTGCTCAATCAAGTGGGGCTCGTCTAAGTGTTTAGGAGTGTATGTAGGATCTGGATCTTCATGCGCGTCCATAACGTCATTGGATGACGTTATGGACATATCTCTTCACAGTTTATCGGAGGTTTTGGTGTAGGAAGATCTTCCCCATGCGGAACAGGCTGATGGCAAATTTGGATACTGTATTTTACTTTTATTCTTCTTTGAAAATCCACTCACTTTGGTTAAACAAAATTAACAATATTCCACGTGATCAGTTGGCTCACACCAAATCATCGGAACAGCGAAAGGCATGGATTTCAGCTTGCCTTTCAACCATTCACTCAGACCAACAAAGCAGGAAATGCAGCAGACATATGGAGCCCACGATTTATTTGATCTCCAACATGACGTCCAAAGTACAAATAGTAGGCTTTCCTTACAATCTTCGGCAATGGACGACTCTGCTATTTTATAATGTGCTGTCTGCACACATAGCAAAACTTATCCGGAACATTAATACATCCACGACGATCCCTTTTCTCCATTTCGCCAACTTTTGCTCATAAACATGCAGCACGTGTTTGTCCTTCAAGGTAAAAAACCGCAGTGGATGTTCGGCTGCGGTTACGTATTCTCTACCTGCGAAAAAATCAGTGTTGCCACCCATAACATGTCTGGTGGCGAAATATGACAATAAAAATATCTCTTAGTGTCCTTTTACATGAATACAAGCGCTAATGTGGAACGATAGTACATATTTAAAGCTCCATAATAAAAAAAGGGGCGTGGTGGCCATATTTTAAGCTCAGATCCGCATCAGCAGCCAAAAATCAGTTACAAACAGCTACATTTGTTCATGTTGTAAAAATCTTGTAGACCAGTGTTATTATTCTTTTTCGTTGGGCAAGAAATTGTGCTTTTACTGTCTTTTGAACACTTCAATTTCTCTTTCATAAAAAATAACTTATCCTAGGCATGTGCATCTTGGCTGCTCGTTCTTTTGTATGAGCACAATGGCACTTATGACCAGTAAGTTTAATTATTTTTTCATATATTTGCTTTATATATCTGTAACCAGAAAAATGAAGATCTACGCATTTTTCACTTTTTCTGAAGGACACTCTTCATTTTGTGACCAATTGAGTATTTTCACGGGTATCGCTAGACCATTTCAGGAAGGATGGTGGATGAAACCCCCAATAAACTTACAATAATGTCGAAATAACATTTTGGTTTAAGTTAAAAAAAATTATAAACCTTTGCTAAGTTCGGATTATTATTATTATAAATTATTATATGAGATTCCACATCTTCCTGAGGTCTTTCTTCTCTTCCTTCTGGGACGGGTACGACGTACCAAGTCTGGGAAGTGGTATTTCTTTCTCTCAGTTGTCCAGGAACTTTCTTACTATCCTTCAAGTGTTCAAGATAGCTGCCTTCTGTAGTTCAACGCAGTTGTTAGGTTGAAGGTTAGTGTCCGTATAGAGGTGTGAATGGTCTTAGGTACAACTCATGTAGCTGATATTACTATAGGAACAGTGGTGACGTTCTCCATATGCCACATTTCCTTGACTTCGTACCGTAGGTCGTTATGCTTTGACTGCTTCTCTCCGTGCGTCTTCTGGATGTTGCACGTGTTAGGCACGGCTATCTCAATGAGGTATGTATGTTGACTTCTCTTTGGCGACCAGGACGACGTCGGGACGATTGTGGGGGATGGTCTTACCTGTTCTGATCGATCTGTCCCAGTACATCTTGTGGGTGTTGTTCTGTAGAGGTGTTTTTTGCTCATTCTTGTAGTAGGGGACCGGATCAGTTGCAATGAGGTGGTGTTTTCTTGCAAATTTCTGATGGACAATCTTGGCGACTTGATTGTGCCTGTTCGTGTACTCTGTGTGTGAGAACTCTGCACCCTGCGGTGATATGCTGGATGGTCTCTGGCTCTTGATGGCATTGCCGATATGTGTCGCGTTCCACTGACGAGTCCTTCAGGATTGGCTTCTGGTAGTTTCTGGTGTTTACAACTTGGTCTTGTATAGCCATCAGGAACCCTTCTACCTCGGGGAGGAGTTATCCGTTTGTTAGCCATGCATTGGAGGCAGTCTTATCCACATGGTCCTATTGCAGATCGTTGTAGTGCCTTCCGTGTAGGACTTTCTTGCCCCAAGCTTCTTCTTTTGGTTCCCTCGTTCCAATCTCGATGTTCTGAGTAGAGAGGTCTAGGGCTGTGTACTTCTTGTCATTCTGGTTTATTGCTTGGTGAAGGGGTCCCTTGCTCTGATGGAGGTATTTTCTGAGGCTGTTGATTTCTTTGTCTCGGTGTTCCAGGAGATCAATCATTCTCCGTCCTCCTTCTGCCCGTCCAACGGTCAGCCTTTCTATTGCTGACTTCGGGTGGTGCTGACAATGTTTAATCAGAGTTGTCCTGGTATTGTGCATTATTTCCTCAAGCTCTGTTGTGGTCCACTTGATGATTCCGAAGGAATACGTGAGGACTGGAACTGCGTATGTGTTGATAGCCCGAGTGATGTTGCGAGCGTTGAGCTTGGTCTTCATTAGTCTCCTCATCCTCAGCCTTTTGCTGTATTTGGCGGCTAGATTGTTTTTGATTTCTCTGTGTTCTAGGCGTTGTACTTAAAGCATACCAAGGTACTTATAGACTTGTCCTTCCTCCATAGCTGCGATCTGTTGTCCGGTCTTCAATTGGTAGCTATGTGCATCATACTTTCCTTGGTTCATACCTTGTGTCTTGCATTTCTATAGGCCGTATTCCATCCCGATGTCATTGCTGAAGCCCTCGGTGATCCGGATTAATTGCTGGAGTTCGTCCTGCGGCAATGCGTACAGTTTGATGCCATCAATGTACATGAGGAGGGAGAGTTTGTACTTGTTGGTTTTGTTGCACTTGATGGTAAACCCATACTTGCTTTCGTTGAGCATGGTTGACGATGGGTTGAGTGCTAAACAGAAGCATAGTGAGCTAAGTGAATCTCCCTGGAAGATGCCCCTCCTTGTGTGGATGAGCTTCCATCTTGTCATTGCCGCTTTAAGGATGTTGTTGATTACAGGACTTACTCTGTAGATCTCAAGGACCTCTATCAGCCAGCTATGGGACACGGAATTGTAGGCTTTATGGTTATCGATGTATGCTGTGTACATGTTGCGGTGCATCTTGAAAGCTTGCTCCATTACTACAGCGTCGATGGCAAGCTGTTTCTTGCACCCTCTACAGTCCAGTTGGTATCCCTTTTGCTCTTCTGCCATTAGTGCTTGTCCTTCTATGTGCCTCATTATCTGATTGGCGATGAACGCTGTTAGGATCTTATACAGCGTAGGTAGACACGCTATTTGCCGATAGTTGGCTGGATTTCTTGTGTCTTTATCTTTAGCCTCTAGTATCGTAACTCCCTGGGTGAGGAAATTCGGGATTAGCGCTGGATTTTGGATCATGTTGGTCAGTTGATCTGCCAGATATTTGTATGTATAGATGAACCTCTTGCACCAGTAGTTGTGGATGTTATCAACACCTGGTGGTTTCCAGCTGTGTGTCTTAGCTATGGCTTGCTGAAGGTGCTCTGCTATGATCTTCCAGTCGGCCATTTTCTGATATTGGCTCACTGTCGTTTTTTCTCGCAGTTGCCATGCGGCTTTGCTGTTATGGTTCGTATTTCTTGCCCAGAGGTTACTCCAGAATTTGTCTACCGCTTTGCATTCTGATTGTCTTTCGCCTTTGATGTCTTTCTTGATAATGTTACGATAGAAGCTTTTCTCATTGTTTTCGAATGTGTTATTGTCCATATGTCGCTGTGTGTTCTCTTTGTATCGTCTTCGTTTCTTGCTGATAGCTAGTAGACTTTGTTTTAGCGTGTCTAAGTATTCTTCCATTTGCTGGTTTTCTTTGAACCTGGTGTGAACTTTGGCGCTTTTCAGCATGAGCTTTACTTTTCCTACCAGTTTCTTAGACCTATTTCCCTTTATGTACTGTGTGAGTTGGCCGATTTTCTTCCGGAATTCATCATCTCGGCCCTGCAGTCTTCTTTGCTATGCGGGTAGGATGGGTTTCTTGGTTCTTTGTTCCTTCTGATGGATGGTGTTTTTCCGGTTTAGTCTTGTGGCGGCAACTGCTGCACAGTACACAGCAGTCTGGATGGATTCTAACGTGGTGCGGTTTTCATCTAGGTAGCTGGTAGCACAGACTTATTGAGATGTTCTGTTATTTGCCATAGATGTCTGTTAGGTCTTTGCCTCGGTATTCTATGTCTCATGGTAGGGTCCATTCCTTTGAAAAGACAAAGAAAGGAAGAAGAAAAACAAATCAATGATGGATTTACACACATTTGACTATTCTGTGCTAATGAAAGATGAGTAAGGAACCAACCCTTGCTTAACGACACACCCCGAAGGTCTTCGGGTATTAATGCGGTTCTTTTTTTCTTTTACATTTTAGCCATAAGTTCTTTCCAAGAGTATACAATACCATATGCACATGCTGGTGAACGTGGACATCAATTGGACGCTCAAAGATTTTAGGGCTGTTATGCTGAATTTGATACTACACCGGTGGTTTTCTTCCCCTGCTGGGAGTCTGTCAACCTCTCTCTTTATGGCTCTTATTTTACGTTTACTTAGAATGCAGGGTCTCTGAAGCCTATCATTCCGCCACCCCAGTGCACGTAGATAACTCATAGGATCCACTATTCAGTCTGTCCCTTGTTTGAATTGCAGGACTATAAGACTGAAAGTTTCGCTTCCATACCCTCCGTTGGTCTTGTAACAAAGGCCACAAATAAAAAACCTCCTCAACAGAAGAAAGGTAAGCCCACAACAGCACTGCACAATACTCCTAACCGAAGCAAAACAATTGGGGACCATCTCCATATCCTCAAAAACACACCAAAAATGGAGAAAAGATCAACACTTTAAAAAAAATTAATGCTGGGCTAAAGTTTATTCTAAAACAAAAGATCTCGGAGTTACAGTGGTTGTAAGTGAAATTAAATTAATTAATTTAATTATTTGAATTCAAAACGCAATTGCTTTACAAGTGGAAACTATCATTTAAAATTCTGCAGTTTTATTATTTTGTCATTACGAAAGAGGGGAATGGGGTGAGTAAAAGATAATGAAAAAATTATGTCATGTTCAGCCACCTCCCAATGTTAAAAATTAATCCCTGTTCAGTCCATTTCTCCCATCCTAATGTTCTTAGTCTAGCGACAGCCATGTGTATATTTATTTACCACATAATCCCCTCTTCCAAAGACGAAATAAAATTATTTCTTTTGCCAACGTACAGTGGAACATTTTCATTCATTTTTAACTTTTCATAATGTCCAGCTTTCCCATTAATTGATGTAATTTTTTATGCTACTAGATTTCAAGTTAGAAAATTTGCTTTGCATCTTATAACTTCAGGCGTGCGGACTTTCCAGAGTACATGCCTTGAAGATTTCCCCAGCTCGGATTGTTCGCCTGGACCTTCGTCTCTGATGACTCGGCACCGGGCTGCTCTTTTTGTATTTTAGTTTGTTTTACATTGTTCTTCATAAGGACCAGCGCCAAATGTTGTCGTGTGAGACAAAGGCTACTCTATTTAATAATGCTCTAACTTAACCTTAACAAGTACTGCCCGGCCTTAGTACTTCAGCGACCCTACACAAAGATTGACTTGGCTGTCCCTAATACCATTTTCGACTCTAAAACGTGCACGGTTCATAATAATAGCTAAAAATCAATTTTCAACTAGATTGGAGCAACATATTTTTTCATCAAGATAAAAACACGTGTATATAAATTATTCAACACTAAGTGAGAGCCTATCAATATCGAAGGGGGAAATAAGATATGTAGAATAATTTTTTAATAATTATAACCTTTTTTTTTTGTGATGCCCGAAAGTGAAAGTACGTTTCATGAACAATACAACCATAGAAAACAAAAAAAGGATGTTGGTTGATGCAGGGATTCGACAATTAAAACAGGCAAGCGCTATTTCCACTGCGCCACCAAAGTGGGACAAACGTTTAGACAAAGGAAATTATATTGTTCGTGATTTGAACTTTGGCTCAGTTGTAATCTAAACTTATTTGCAAATGTCATTGTACATTTCATTCGTGATTACGATCGCATAACTAATACGAAGTGCTTTGTTTCTACTGAAAAACATGCTGGAGCGCTTAAACATAGGTTACTTTTAAAAAGCGCGGGGGTTAAGCTTTGTTATTGATGTACTGTGCAAAGTGCAAAACATGTTTAACATACACATATTCAGTGGTGGATCACCGCACAAGTTGTGACGTATTACAGAGGTGAAAACAGGTGTCAAGTCGACAAATCTGCAGCGAAACATCAGTTGGAAGAGCGACTTACTCCGGAGTGAGGGAACACGCCCGTCAGGGAAAAACTTGTGTTTTCACAAGGTGCAAGAAGCAATACTACTGATTAAAGCTTAAGTGGACTTAAATACACTATGCGGACAAAAGTGATTGGACACTTCAATGCAGGTGCAATGGTCAGGCACGTGGTCCATAAGGTATAAAAACGGCAACAGGAGTACGCTCAGGTTAATCGCTGATAAAATGGCTTGCAGGAGAGAGCTCTCCGAGTTTGAAAAGGGCTTTGCAATAGGCTGCTCAGTTGGAGGTATGAGCATAAGAAGCATTGCTGATGTCAGAGAGGTCACTAAATCGACTGTGGCCTTTGTCATCAACAAATGGAAGAAGACGAGGCATTGCAGGAATTCACCTCACCCATCAAGACCCACGAAACTGCAACATAGGGACCAGAGGGTGCTGCAGAGGAAGATCAGGGAAACCAGGTCCCGACTGATGCACGCCATAGCACATGAGTTGAAGATGGCCCCAGATGTTATGGTCTCGACCAAGACACTTCGCAGAGAGGTCCATGCACTCGGGGTATCACGGCCGAGCAGCTGTCCATAAAGCTCTCATCAAAAAGACCAGTAGAGACACGTGGCTACAATTGTCAACCACAAAAATTGGACATCGGAGCAATGGCGGCAGGTGTTGTGGAGCGACGAATCCCACTTCACATTATTCCGATCGGATGGACGTGTCTGGACGGGTTTGGCGGTTACCCGGAGAACATATGCTTCCTGAGTGTACAGTGCCGACTGTGAAATACGGAGGCGGTGAAGTTATGGTATGGGGCTGTTTTAGCTGGTACGGTATGGGTCCACTGGTTGTTATCTATCGCAATATGAACTCTGTGCTGTATAGAGATGTCCTGGATAGCTCAATGCTTCCAACGTTGGGCAGTTCTGCGGACACGACTATTGTTTCTTCCAGGACGACAATGCCACTTGTTATGTTTTCAGAGCTACAATAGAGTGGTTTCAGGAAACTCAGGTCTCGCAGGTGGACTGGCCTGTTCAAATCCGGGACCTTAATCCCATTGAACACCTATGGGATGATGAAAGACGTTATGAAGAAGGTCAACACAACCTTCTTCACTGACAGAATTGGTCGATGTACTCAAGGGGGAATCCCTCTCTCCGTACTCCAAGGACTTGAGGATAGTTTATCTCGACGGGTAGCTGCTGTAATATCTGCAAATGGAGAACATACACGCTATTGATGTGAATACAATACTGTTTTTCTATTTCCCTGCGCCTTTCCTCCAACTCAGGATGGCTTTTATCAACGGAACCCATATATCCTCTTCCTTTTTCTCGCTGAGCCAATAAAAATTCCATGTCCTCAGGCAACACTATTAGGGACATGGCGTCAGAATGAGCTACATGAAACAAATAATCAAACGTGTCAACAAAAGCGACTTCTTTTTTCTGCTGTGTCTCTGTCCTCTTGGAAGTATTCTTTTCCAGGCCTTTCCACTGGGAATGTAAGAGCTTAACTTTATTGATCATATGACACACATGTCTGGTTGCGATTCGTGCTTTCTTCCAGAAAGTTAGACAGTTTCTGTAGCACTGTCTTGAATGGTTCGCTTCTCATTAAGGTGTAAATGAAAAAATCGGCTTAAAACTTGATGGTTTGAGGGTAACTTGTTTCCGGTTATAGATTCATTAGCCTCGCCAACCAACCAGAGGCCTCAGACTTTCTTTGATTTATCAGTACTTGTAGTAGTTGCCAGTTTTACCAGATACTGTATTTAATTTATTCCAAGAAATAATAAATTATTAGAGCTCACCTGGCTTTTTTTTTAATTGGAGGTTTAACGACCACCGTGTGCAACTCAATGGGCTATAAGCAGTCGCCCATCCCTAATTTAGGGTCACTAACTCCAGGGAAGGGAGAGAGCCAGGGCCGTAAGACAAACACAACATCCATGCCACACCGGGATTCGAACCCGGATCCCTTTCGGACAAATGATCAGAAGCCATCGCTTAGACCACTGCGCCACTGGGGCGGCTCACCTGACTCTCGACGGACTTACTGAAGAACACGACGTTAGTTTGACAATGCGACCAACGACCGGCGATGTTAACTTAACAGGCGCTTACGCTAAACTGAACTGAATTCGAAAGGGAAGACGAAAGAGGATTAAAGAATTGTTTTGTGTCTGGACAAGCTGCGTCATCTGTTGCACTGCAGGAGAATTACACCGATGAGTCATTACTTCATGACCACCCCTATCCTAGAGAAATGAGCGCCTGGAGACCGAACGGTGGCGCAGGTGAAGTTCATAGAGCAGTATATATACGAACCGAGGACCGGCTTTCGGTTAGTGCAGTGTTCGGAGTCAGAATGGGAAAAGCTGCCAATTTATCGGAGTTTGGTAAAGGACAAATTCTGATGACACGGCGCCTGGCTACTACGATCTCGGAAACGGCGCGGCTTGTGGGTTGTTAACGTGCCGCTGTAGTGAGTACGTATAAAAAATGGTGCGCAGATGGCCAAACTACGAGCAGTCGTCCAGTCGTGTGTCGTCCGCAACTCATTGATGTCAAAGAGGAACGGAGACTGTCGAGCATTGTTCACAGCGGCCGCAGGGCCACAGTGCTACAAATCACCCGCAGCTACAACAATGGTGATCATGGCAATGTGTCACAGCACACAGTTCATCGCAGCTTTCTGCGGATGGGCTTGCGTAGCCGAAGACCCAGCCGGGTCCCCATGCTCACTGCACGTCATCACCAACAACGCATGAAATGGGCCCAAGACCATTGAGATTGTACGGTGGATGATTGGAAGAAAGTGGCTTCGTCTGACGAATCAATATTCCTGGTCATCACGTAGACGGTCTAGCGCGGATACGCCGATTACCAACGGAGGCTATGGCAACTGGATTCACTGTTGGGCGGAAACAGGCCGGCGGCGGCGATGTTATGCTGTGGACGATGTTTTCTTGGGACACTTTAGGCCCCATTATCCCAATAGCACAATCCCTGACAGCTGCCAGGTATCTGAATATCGTAGCGGACCAAGTTCACCCATTCATGGCAACTGTGTTCCCTGCTGGTGATGGCCATCAATCACCAGAAGAATAACGCGCCATGCCACACTGCCAGAATCGTCAAGGAGTGGTTCGAAGAACATGCTGGCGACTTTCTGTTACTGCCCTGGCCTCCAAATTCATTAGACACGAACCCATCCCAACATTTGTGATTCGACTTGGAAAAGTGGGTTCGCGCGAAATCACCACCACCCCGAAATGTACGGGAACTGGAGGACCTGCTGTTGACATTATGGTACCAGATACCCCAGGATACCTATCGCGAACTCATCGAATCGATGCCTCGTCCAGAATGGCTGCTGTTTTGCGGGCTAAAGGGGGTCCTACAGCTTTCTCAGTAAGTGGTCATAATGTAACGGCTCATCGGTATATATGGCGACCAATGTTGACCGCTAATATGCCACGCTGCAACGCCTGCGCAGGACAATCAAGAACCAGCGCCGTAGTTTATTTTTGAGGAGTATCATCTAGTAGCAGGACAATGCGCGACCTCATATGGCTGTTACCATGAAAACGCTGTGGAAGTTCAAGTGGGAAACTCTTGCACACCTACCCTAAAGACCGAACCTTTCGCCTTCTGACTTTCACATTTTCAGTGAGTTGAAGAAGAAGCTAAAAGGTCGGAGATTTGCGTCGGACGCTGAATTGCATAAAGTAGTTATACCAATTCACTGTTACTATAAGTGTGGACTCACCAGGCTCGTTAATCGTGGGACAAATGCCTTAATGCTGGTGGTGACTTTTTTGACATAAAGATAACGCTTTCTTAGATAAATAATGGCCTTGGCTCACTTTCATTGGTTTTATATATTTGTGGCTGTATTTCATTAGATTGGCGCAGCCCGCCGCTACGATCTTTTTTCACCTGTGGCTGCGCCTGGCCTGAAAGTGGACTTTTCAGTTGTTTTTTTTTTTAATAAGTGACCAATGTTAAACAACAGCATACAGTTTTATATGTATTTCCAGTTACATTTGATATTTACATCCGCGATTTCTATATTTGTGCTTTCCAAATATTTGAAAAAAAAAACCACTGTTTTGCCAGGAATTGACACATGGAAACGTCATTGACAACAGCTACGTCATGTAACTACAGAACTCAACAAACGAACTCAAGGAACGTTGATTATGGTCAATGTCCACGCCAGTAATACTGCAATACCCCTCCCTCACTTCCTAAAAAACAAATTATTCCCATAATCATCATGAATATATCACTAACCCACACAACCAGCGACGTCTAGTGGACGTCTATATTACATCCACCTGGTTCAGTAGACGTCCCGGATGAAATATAGACGTCCAGTGGACGTCTATGTATAGACATCCATTAGATAGTAGACGAGTCCTTTATAGTGGCCGCCCCGGTGGCGCAGTGGTCTAAGGCGCTGGCCTCTGATCATTCGTCCGTAAGGGGTCCGGGTTCGAATCCCGGTGAGGCATGGATGTTGTGTTTGTCTTACGGCACTGGCGCTCTCCCTTCTCTGGAACCAATGACCCTAAATTAAGGACGGGCGACTGCTTATAGCCCATTGAGTTGCTCACGGTGGTCGTTAAACTTCCAATCAAAAAAAAGTCCTTTATAGATGAATTATAGAGCTATTCGCGCATGCGCAGCTTAAATATCAATAAAGTACGAGACAACTGAGTCAAGCCGAATTGAAGTTAATTAATAGTTTGAAGTTGTTCACTTATTAGCAGTAAGTCAGCTATTATAATTTTTTTGTTTATTTTTTGTTTTTCTAAATGTATTTGTAGTCGTGTGTGTGTATGCAGCATGCTTTCTAAAAAAATGAAAGTTCGCAGCAAGCCGTTCTGTACAACTTTCCAAGTGCTCTGATTATAGATTTCTAATGAATTCAAATCTTATAAAGGTTGTACACTGCACAATTGGCTGCAGCCTTGGTGGTGTAGTCTATAAATGTCAAGTTTTTTAATACTCATGTACATGTACAATGTAAAAATTTTCTGAAATTCACGAACCATTTTCCGTGATTCCTTTCTTGAATTAACGAAGCATATTTCTGATGCCGGTGTCCTACCCAGGAATTCCTGTTGGGGGGGGGAGCTGGATGTATGTGTAGGTATGTGTGTATACGCACGTAGTATATATATATATATATATATATATATATATACATATATAGGGATGTAAGGTCAGGTGATGCGTAACATCACAGCCTCTCCTTGACAAATGTCAACCCCGCCTTCTCGTGGTGCATCCTGTTCCCACTAAAGGGGCTCTGACGACCGCCAATAGCGGTATAACTATACCATCGGGATTAGAGGAAATTCTATCCCACACTCACCAACCCGCTTGGCCAGCGTGGTGAGTTATGGCCAAACCCCTCCAAAATGACTCCACAACTTAAATCTTGGCCCTCGGTCTCCGGCAGCTGGAATGTACCTGGCCAAGGCAGGGGCCAGTGCGACATGAAGGCAGAGGGTGCTAAGAATCCCCGGAGGACCGGACTAGTCTTCCATCTGATGCTGACCTTGGCAACGTACAATGGACGCTCCCTGTCTTCTGATTCAAGGCTTCTTGAATTGGAAGAGGAACTACAAAGGATCAAGTGGGACATCGTGGGGCTAAGTGAGGTAAGGAGAAAAGGAGAAGATCTCATCGAACTGAAAAGTGGATATCTCTTCTACTATCGTGGGGCAGATACTGGCAGAACTAGTGGTGTTGGATTTATAATAAACAAGAAACTGAAGGATAAAGTGGTAGAAGTTGAAAGTTCCTCTGACAGAGCTGCACGACTCGTTATCCAACTATCGAGAAGATACCAGGATCAGATTATTCAAACTTATGCACCCACCACAAGTCATCCTGAAGAAGAAATTGAAGAATTTTATGAGGAAATTTGTCATCTAAATAATAAAGGTAAGCAGCACTTGAAAATAATTATGGGAGATTTCAATGCAAAAATAGGGCAACGGCAACAGAATGAAACTTCAGTAGGTAAATTCGGTCACGGCAACAGAAACCAGCGTGGAAATACTCTCGTTGAGTTTGCAGAGGCAGAAGGGTTTTTCATCTTGAACTCCTTCTTCAAGAAAAAGCCACACAGGAAATGGACATGGAGACATCCAAATGGGACGACAAGTGAAATTGATTTTATTATGTGTAACAAAAAATTCGTCATTGAAGACTGCAGTGTGCTAAACAAGTTCAACACAGGTAGTGATAATAGATTGGTGAGATGTAAGATGCACCTCAACACTAAACTTGAACTTGGCAAGCTCATAAGACAAACAAAATCTATTGACATAACCAACCTTAAAAAACACCATAATACCTTCAAGTTGGAACTGAAGAACAGGTTCTCTGCTTTAGAAGGCCTAACATCGGAAGAAGTGGACATCTCTGAAGTTAACAGAAAAATAACCAAAGCTCTTATGGAAACAGCAACAAAATTAGCTGGGTCTAAGAACAAGTTGCATGTAAATAAATTATCAGGAAAAACGAAAATGTTGATGCAAAAAAGAAGAGAGATGAGGACAACTAAAGAAGATGTGACTTCCAAAGTGGAATATATAGAGCTATGCAAGACAGTAAGAAAAAGTATCACTGAAGACGTAAGAAAAATTCAACTGTGAACTAGTGAGGAAAGCAATTGAAAACAACCAAAGCCTAAAGATAGAAAAGGGACATCTCAGTAAGGGAAGAAAACAGATTATGGCACTGAGAAAAGAAGATGGTTCTGTAACAAGAAATAGAGGCGAAATTTTGACAAGAGTGAAAGATTTCTATTCCAAATTATATGAAAGGGATGATACATGTACTCCAGACATCATGAAAGATACCAGTACCAGAGTTCCTCCAGTCCTTCCAGCAGAAGTTGCATATGCAATCAAGAACATGAAGCGGGGAAAAACTCCAGGAGAAGATGGAATTACTGTAGACATCATACAAGAAGCAAGTGGAGAAATCGAAACAGTACTCGCCCAAATTTTCACTCGATGCCTTAATGAAGGAAAGATTCCTGAGGATTGGAATACCGCTACAATGATCCTGCTACATAAGAAAGGTGACATTGAGGATCTCGGAAACTACAGACCTATCAGCCTCCTATCAGTAGTTTATAAAATCTTCACTAAAGTTCTTTCACACCGCTTGAAGGTAACACTGGACATGGCTCAACCGAGAGAACAAGCTGGATTCAGGAGTGGCTACAGCACAATAGATCATATCCATGTGCTGAGAGAACTAATTGAAAGAGCGAGGGAATATGAACTTCCATTGTGCATGGCTTTTATCGATTATGAAAAAGCCTTTGATTCGGTGAAACCATCAGCAGTTACAATGGCTCTGAAAACCTGCAGTATTGAAGATGCATACATTAATATTATTAATAACATCTATGAAAATGCAAGTGCAAAGATTAGGCTGTTTGAAAATACAACACACATAAAAATTGGAAAGGGAGTGAGACAAGGTGACACCATATCTCCGAAGCTCTTTAATGCCACATTGGAGGGTGTTTTTCAGTCACTGAGCTGGGAAAACAAGGGGATAAAGATTAATGGAGATTATCTAACCCACCTTCGTTTTGCTGATGACGTAGTCATTTTTGCAACTAGCCCATCAGAGCTGCAGAGTATGATCCAGGAACTTGCTGACAAGAGTAAAGAAGTGGGATTAAAAATGAACTTTCAGAAGACAAAAGTGATGTTCAATGCTTTTACAAGAAATGAAGATTTATCGATTGATGGAGAAAAGCTGGAGATAACAGATACGTATGTTTATCTTGGACAGCAGATATCAAGTGAGGGTCACATTGATGAAGAAATTAATCGTCGTACAAAACTTGCCTGGAGAGCTTTTGGAAGAAACAGCATAATTTTCAAGAGCAATATGCCGTTATGTCTTAAAAGAAAAGTGTTTGATCAATGCATCCTTCCAGTGCTTACGTATGGTGCACAGACGTGGACCTTAACTAAAAGAGACATACAAAGGCTGCAGACAACTCAAAGATGCATGGAGAGGTGCATACTTGGTGTAACCAGGAGAGATAAGAAGAGGAACTCGTGGATCCGAAAAATGACAAGAGTGGAAGACATCATGATCAGAGTTAAATCCCTGAAATGGCAATGGGCTGGACATACTGCCAGAAGGACAGATCATCGATGGACAGCCGAAATTTTAGATTGGATTCCAAGGAACAGGAAAAGACCCAGAAGAAGACCACATGGGAGATGGGTGGATGAAATTCGAAAGTATGCAGGGGTGACATGGAGGAGACTGGCACAAGACAGACCGTTGTGGAGGAAACTTGGGGAGACCTTCGTCCAGCAGTGGATTGATAATGGTTGACAATGATGATGATGATGATACAGTATATACACTGCTGGCCACCCAAAATGCAATATATATATATATATATATATATATATATATATATATATATATATATATATATATATATACAGTATATACACTGCTGGCCACCCAAAATGCAACACCAAGAAGGACACGAGATAGCAAGGCCAGATTTACTGGACACATAACAACATAAACAAAGATGAGACGATTGAACTTACAGGCCCGTATATACAGTATATACACTGCTGGCCACCCAAAATGCAACACCAAGAAGGACACGAGATAGCAATTCCAGATTTACTGGACACATAACAACATATACAAAGATGAAACGATTGAGCTTACAGGCCCGTGCAACTTGCAGAACACGCAGACACGAAAAGTTCGTGTGCCCCCCATGGCTGGCAATAACGGCCGCCACACGCCGCGGCATCGAACGAAAAAGGCTTTGGATGTGGGCTTGGGGTATGTCGGTCCAGGCTGCTTCCACACGTTGCCACAGTTCATCAGACGTAGCCGCGGGTGGTGCTTGCCAGGTCACTCGGTTGCCGATCAGCGACCAGACGTGTTCGATGGGCGGCATATGGGGAGAACAGGCGGGCCACGGCAGCAGCGACACCTGGTGGGCCGTGAAGAATTGTTGCACGATGCGTGCCACATGCGGGCGCGCATTGTCCTTTTGAAACGTGGTCGCTGGCAGGTCCTGCAGGTAAGGGAGAACTACAGGCTCCAAAACGTCGGAGATGTGGCGGTGGCTGTTGAGTTTACCGGCGATGCGTACCAGATGGGTACGGGTGTCATATCCAATTGCGTCCCAAACCATAACGCCAGGCGACGGACCGGTATGGCGATGCATAATGCAGGCGTCATACAGTCTCTCGCCGCGGTGCCACCACACGCGAATCCGACCATCGTGGTGTTGCAGGCAGAAGCTGGATTTGTCGGTCAAGACAATGTCGTGCCATTCCGTAGTTCAGGTGCGGCGTTCAACGGCCCTCTGCCGCCGAACTCGCCGGTGGTGTAACGTCAATGGTAATCGGAGCAATGGGCGTCGTGCGACAAGTCCCCGCTCCAGCAGACGACGTCGAACGATACGTGCTGGCACAGGTTGTTGCGCAACACACCCTAATTCCTGCGCTAACGTTCGTGATGTGGCGATGCGAGCCGTCAACGCCCGCCGCACAACATGCCGGTCCTCTTGTTCATTGGTGTGCCACGGCTGCGGCAATCGCTCACGTCGGTCCGTCCGTCCCTCCTGCCCCCACCGAATCCACACTCGCCTCACTGTGGCTGGATGTCGTTCCACACGGGCGCCGATGTCTCGGTACGATAAACGGCTGTCGCGATAATCTACTATTCGTCCTCTGCCGAACTCCGAAACGTGTTGGAATGACTGCCGTATTCTGCAACGAGGCATCAGGAAATTTCCCACGCACATGTCTGGAAGCACAACACACGTCCACTACTTACACCCCGCCTTCTGTGCACCCTTCTTATAGTACTTCTTGGTGGCGTGCCGGGCGCACGTGATTTTCATATGCCCTGCAATACTAATCGTTTGCATGTCCTCTCGCGGGCAACGCATGGTGCGATTTTCAGGCCAATTGGATGCTTCCTTCTCAGTGTTGAATTTTGGGTGACCAGCAGTGTTTATACACTATCTACCAACAAGTAATTGGACACCTGTGATAGCAAAAGAAAACGAAGTTTATTCACCATCAATAGTTGGTAGATCCTCCACGAGCGGCGATTACAGCTGCGACCCTGCGGGGCATACTCTCATCCAGTCGTTGTACGACGGCAAGCGGTATTTTCTTCCACTAGGCTTGGAGAAGACAGGCCAGTTCCTTCACCGATTTCGGACGGTGGGGGCACCCCTTAAGTCGACGCTCCAACTCGTCCCAGATGTGCTCGATAGGGTTAAGGTAGGGGCTCTGCGCAGGCCAGTTCATTCGTTCAACCCTATTGTCACCATACCAAGTCATGGTGGACCTCGCAACATGACAGGTGGCATTGTCATCCTGAAAGTAACATGGGTCCACCCCGTAAAACTGCCACAACGTAGGAAGCGCATGGTCATCCAAAATGGTGCAGCAGGTCTCGGCATTGAGTCTACCAGGAATTGTGACCAAGGGTCCCGTGCCATACCAGGAGAAACACTCCCACAGCATAATTCCACCGCCGCTGAACTTCACAGTTGGCACAATACATTCCAGCAGGAGGCGTTCTGCAGGCAGACGCCAAACCCAGACCCTGCCATCCGAACGGTAGAGGGTGAACCTTGATTCGTCGTTCCAGAGAACCTGTTTCCACTGTTCAACGGTCCACTGTCGACGTTCTTTGCACCACGTTAGCCAAGCAGCACTATTGGACTTGGTGATCAAAGGCTTGTGGGAGGCAGCACGTCCATGATAACCGAGCAGATGGGCTTCCTTACGGATGATATTCATCGAAAGAACACTCCCGGATGCCTGTTGAAATTCCTCGCGGATGTGGCCCATCGATTTGGTGCGGTTCTTCCGAATTTCTCTGGCCAGCACCCGTCGGTCTCTAACTCCCAGTTTTGTGGTTCTGCCGGGTCGGGGCACATTCCGACAGTCACCTCTCATCTTCCACTTGCCAATCACGTAGGCCGCTGTCGATTTTGGGTACTTCTACTCGCTGGATATGCCACGTATGGATCGGCCATTTCTGTGATACCCGACGATTACACCTTTCTCGAAATCAGAGAGCTCCGAACTGCATGGCATCTTGCATGCGACTGGTTGCGTTGTTGTTTTCCACACGATATTTAACGGCGGCGGCCGTGACGTGTATCAGGACAGCAGATATCGATTTCAGGGGTGTCCAATTACTTGTTGGTAGATAGTGTATATATATATAGTGCATAAGACAGACAGATATACATTAAGTAGACAGATAAAAGAGTTGGCGTGCGGGGATTTGGGGGAGGGGCTGAAGCCCCGACGCCCCGCTCCCTGGGTGCGCTAGTGTCTGATGCAACCTTTTCCGTTAAATGAGGGGGAAAAACCTGAATTTCTCGGATTTTTCGTACGCCAGGAAAATTCTGAATTTTCAGAAAACTTTGTGCAATCCGGCAAATTGCCGTTTCTAAGAGGTGTTAATGGACAACTCTGAAATTTCAGAAACTTCGGCAATTTCTTTCGTATATTAACAGAAAATTCTTTTATCACTTTTTCCGCATCACATGACGTAAAAATTCCGGTAATAGGAAGGACTCGCGGGAATACTTGAGGCTTCATTAACTACTAAATTAGTTGTATGATGTTTATGTATCAGTCTGTAGGTCCCTTAAGACAAAAGTTATTTTAGCTATCAAGAGTAAATTTTATACGTAGGAGTTCTGTGAAATATTATAAACAGTGCATTCGCCCTTTTCTTAAAGATAATGGAAATCATTGTCAGTTTAAAAAGATCTCGAGTTCCAAAGCATTCTACTACTTCGAAAAAATACGTAATTTGTAATAAATGCTCCTACAGAAAAAATAAAAGTATTACAAACGTATTCAGAAAAATAATAAGGTCCAACGGAAAATAAAATGACTAACTCACCCACATTAATAACAAAAAAACAAAAAAAACTAAGCTTAGTGCCAACTAAGCTTAGTGTTGGACCTTGCACGCGAGGGGTGTTAACGAGAATTTCTGGTTCAAGGGTAAGACACCCTTTGCACGATCCCGAGGTTGCTGGTTCGAATCTCGACAGGAGTGAGTGAGGAAGGTTTTGTTGTGTCAGACTGGTACGCTGGAAGGAGGAATTTTCAGTGGATTCCCGCCACTTATTTCTTACAATGCAGCACACATCTATAAGACTTGGGGGGGGGGGGGGTTAATTGTGAATCTAGGCTTACACAAACGTTTGCACGTAGCATGGTGAACGACCAACGGACGACTATTACACATGATGCGGAGGGACATTGGACCGCCATTAAATGTCCCGATGACGTGTGATGAATGTAATCTAGACGTGATCTGGAGAGACACTGAATGTCTATTAGACGTGATCTGGAGGGACATTGGACCGCCATTAGATGTCCCGATAACGTGTGATGGATGTAATCTAGACGTGATCTGGAGAGACCCTGAACACCTATTAGACGTAATCTGGAGGGACATTGACCGCCATTAGATGTCCCAATGACGCGTGAAGGACGTAATCTGGGCTTCGATGGATATCCATTTAGCTTCTATACGTAACATGGTGGACGTCTGTTAGATGTGATGTGGGAATCTCTTTAACAGTAGACTCAACAATTCCTTATCCGCTTATTTTGTTTATTTACCAGATTTGTTTTCAAACCTACATGGCGAGATGTGTTTTGTGTTTATATTTATCTACTTAAATTTATTATATTTTTCGGATTTTTTGGAATCTGATTCAATCCGAAAAAATCTGATTTTCGTGGTTCTACTTCAATTTTCTATTGGAAAACATCTTTTCAGTGATACGCGAACACTTATTGCTTTGACAAAATATAATGATAGGAAACAAAAATTTTCAAAGCAAATTTCAGCTTGTACAGATTCGGCTTTTCCATTGTTAGAAAATGCAAATTCGTTATTCTAACACTAATTCAAGTCATTAGCACGAATAAGTGCAATTGTTATAAAGGAAACTGCAAGAGTAAATGAAGCACGTCCCTGAATGAGTTTCATTTACTGACCGTGATCAGGGCCATGAGCAAAGGCGCTGAACACGGTCAGGGCCTTTGCTCATCTGTGCTCTGCATGCAATTTAGTGATCGACAACTCGCATTGAATGTTGAAAAAGCGATGCAGACTTTCCAGTGCCACCGTTATTCTTGCAGGAAAAAAAAAAACATTCCAGGTGTTTAAAAAAAAAAAAAAAAAAAAAAAAAAAAAAAGATTCCAAACATGGATGCTCCCTCTAACTTTGCAAATATCTTCGCTATCGATCATCCGATTTGGACGACATTTGGGATTTAGGGTGTTTTTCATGTGCTAAATAAAATGCGCATAAATAGAAAATATATTATATGGAAACATTCGTAGATGGAGAGCTCATTAGCATGTTTCTCCGCATCACGTGATAGTTCCCTTTAAGAGCTTTTCAACGGTACCTTACTTGTGTACCTAACCGGAAATGGTTCCAAAGTTAAGGGGGATAGCTCAATTAAATTTTGAGGTATGTACATATGTTTATTACTTACTACGTATGTTGTTACATGTTACAGATATTAAGTTATTTTAATTAATTGCCTATTACAAAACTCAAAACCCAAAATTTTGTGTTAAGGAAAGTGCCAGAATGCCGTTCCGAGACGTTCCACCAGAAAAAATAAAAAGTCTTGTGTTTACGCAGTTCTCTAATAAGGAACTCAACGCCTTTAGATTTGTATTAGTCAAACGATCTTCCGTAGCCTGTTGTCAAAAGTGTAGGAACTGTAATCCTGTTAAGTTAGCAAATTATGATGTACTACAGAGGTGAAGCACGTGTCAAGACGACAAATCTGCATCGATACATTCCGTTGGTGTAGCTTAGTCGGTTAGAACAAATCACTCCGGAGAGAGAAGACGCGGTTTCGTTCATCGACAAATTCCTGTTTTCACAAAATCTGAGAAATTCTATGTTTAGATCAACCCAGGGAACTTTTATCTGCCGTTTTGCCTATTGACTACACATTCTTCCTTTGATATTGTCCTTTTACATGCAAAGCGAGCGGAAAAGACACTAACCTTTGCTGCAAAGCAGAAAGAAGGTGAAAAGCTGTTTACATATAGTTTCACTTTACGGCATCTTTAAAAAGATAGTGGGAGAAGGAAAAATGTAAAAGTGTAATTTGGCTGTCTATCTTTTCAGTGATTCGATTTCTTTTCATTTTTTTTTTTTTTTTTTTTTGAAAGACAATACAAATAAAAAATTGGGCGATGAAAAAAAGATCAACATATTAAAATCCGCAGTCCTAGGGAGCCGCCTTGCTCGCCTTTCTTAAAGGCTTTCCCTGAATGCGAGCTAGTAGCATATGGCGAAAATATGCCTAGACTACGAATGCAAGTTAAAGGTATTCATTAACTGGCTCGCGACGTATTAAGAACAAAGAAATTCGTGACGTATTTAATACTCATTCAGTGCCCGATGAACCATAACATGCATCTGAAACAAGATGATACATACTTTTAGTTTTTTTTGTATAAACAGCTGCTTTATTTCAGCTCCAGCATTATTTTTTCACTTTTGCCACTCTATTTTTGACAGCGGTAGGCGCATTTTTCCTAATCCTGGGTTCGACGAGTTTCGATTTTTCTGACGAACAGATTGGGCTTTTGTCGCTGATCATATCTGCACTGCTTAGTTTGATGATGGCTGGATTTTTGAGTAAATAGAAACTTTTATTTCTGATAAAAAAAGTTTTTCTTTTTAACAAGAACTGGATTTTTTTTTATTATTATTATTTTCTTTTTATTTTATGTGCTGCTGAAATTGAGCCCCACGCTCTTTTCTGTGTCGTCAAACCAAATTGCACGATTTTTAACGAATGCAAGACTATTATTTACAAGGAAAGTTGTTAGTTGAGTAACTCCTTGCAGCAGTTACTCTGAACCGCAACTAAATTTAAATGTTGAGATATGCGCCAAGGCATGCCATCGAAGTTGGAGTGTGGTGGAGGTTTCAGTCCTGCATGAACCTTTCTCCTCTCCGACTGTAATATAAATGCGCCGCCAAATAACACGAGATGCACCCCGTTCGTTGTTGAAAACGTATCGGCACACCAAATATTTAATAGGAAATACAATTTCTCAAGTAAAGCGTCTCCACATAATGTTCATATACTGCGTGGCCAAAAAATAATGAACCCTTCAATGCAAAATCTACGGAAGGCTCCATGATGGATGCATTGCGACGTATACTTCTAATTTAATCTTCCTTTTGAGTTTCTGTTTTCTTATGTAAATTTCATTACTTCTTGGTTAAACATTTTCTCGCAGAACGGGACATTAATTCCCTGAACAGGTTGTACATTTTTTGGCAACGGTCACACTGAGTCAGAGCAAAATAAATGACGACCATAGGCGCATTTAAACAATGCAGCGCCCTGGGGAAAGAAAAATCAGGTGCCTCTGCGTGAACGTATTTCAGTGTAAAAAGATTATTTCCAATTTAAATTTCGCATTCAAATTACATATAGATTTTTTTTATCACAAAATGAATCATCATATTCTCAAGATCAACTCCGTGGATTTTTTACTACTCATTGTTTAAAACTGGGCATTGAAATAAAAAATATATATTTTCTTGCAAGTTTTATCTGCACAATTTTGAAATTTTATTTCTCTGTCAATTTTTATATTTGCAAGTGAAATTGCTTGACTGCCCCACTGGCGCAGTGGTCTGAGCGCAAGGCCTCTGATCATTCGTCCGAAAGGGGTCCGGGTTCGAATCCCGGTCAGGCATGGATGTTGTGTTTGTCTTACGGCACTGGCTCTCTCCCTTCCCTGGAACCAGTGGCCCTAAATTAGGGACGGGCGACTGCTTATAGTCAGTGTTTCTTTCAGGGCTTTTTAGCCGGGGGGGGAAATGGAACTTTACAGGGGGCAAGTTTTCCATTTGCTATATATATATATATATAATTTTAACTACTATATTTACGTATATAGAAGTAATTACTATATATCTAGCACAGGGGCGCATTTAGAGGGGCCCTTGTCCCCCTCCCCGGAAAATGTTTCATTTTTTTTTTGTGTGTGTGTTTTGGCTAAAATGCGACTTACATTAGAAAAAAATGCCTTAATTTTATAAAAATGTATCAATTTACATTAGAAAAAAAAGTGCTTTAATTTTTCTTCAATATTTCATTAACTTTAATTTTGTTTCAGATGGTGGATTTCAAAAACTTCCTTTTTTCGCCCCCCTCCGAAGAAAAATTCTATATACATCCCTGATATAGTAATTACTTCTTCAAACATTTCAGGAATAACAAACTTTTTCCAGTAAAGGAGGAGGGGGACGCAGGCTTGAAATTTTTATCTATTAAAATGTATTCAACGCACTCTTGATCCTGAATCACGATTCCCAGACAATTAGGTATGATTAGTCTACTTATTATATTTTGAAGAATACCATGCGTCGTAATACACTTTTAATAAAATAAACTATAACTAGTACCATTTGAACAAATATTAAAAAAAATATAATTGGAGAAATATTTGTAGCATAGAAAGAAACGAAACTTCCTTTTTCATCATAGCCTGAATTTATTAAAATTTGGTTCGGTAGCCTAAAATGTCGGGGGGGCGAATGGTAGTTTCCGGGAGGGCTTCGCCCCCTGGATGTATGCCTGAAAGAAACACTGCTTATACGTAGTCCATTGAGTTGCTCACGGTGGTCGTTAAACCTCCAATAAAAAAAAGGTATTACTTGATTTTAACATATTCATGGAAAATTTGCATTTAAATTTTCAATGTAAGAAACACTATTTTTAGGAAACCAACGTTTACAGTTGCAAACGGTTTACAGTTGCCGGTCAACTACACGAAGGTGGACTGTTGCCCGATGATCAGCACGCTGTGTTACATTACCAACTGCTCACCAGAGGCACTGTTTACAGTGGTTCAGAGGACATAAGGACTGGACAGCGGAACAGTGGGGTACGGTACTCTTTATTGGTGGGAGTAGTCTCTAGCGATTCTGAACGTCAGCTAATCTAGCATGAGGTAGGAACTCGGTATCGCCCCGAAAACACCAGTGAAAGGGGTTGATAGAGCGGCAGTGGTGTGTTCTCGTATGGTTATGCATTCTGATCGATGGATGTGCGGAGCACCAGAACTGGAAGGAGGTATTGTAACCAATAATAAGGTAATCCTTCCCCATGTTCGTCTGTTCCGAGATGCTATTGGACCACAGTTCGTGTTAAAACGAACTACGGTCCAAAATAATTATACTTTATAATATAATAAATAATAATCATCATCATCATCATTGTCAACCATTATCAATCCACTGCAGGACGAAGGTCTCCCCAAGTTTCCTCCACAACGGTCTGTCTTGTGCCAGTCTCCTCCATGTCACTCCCGCATACTTTCGAATTTCATCCACCCATCTTCTATGTGGTCTTCTTCTGGGTCTTTTCCTGTCCCTTGGAATCCAATCTAAAATTTCTGCTGTCCATCGATGGTCTGTTCTTCTGGCAGTATGTCCAGCCCATTGCCATTTCAGGGATTTAACTCTGATCATGATGTCTTCCACTCTTGTCATTTTTCGGATCCACGTGTTCCTCTTCTTATCTCTCCTGGTTACACCAAGCATGCATCTCCATACTACTTTGAGTTGTCTGCAGCCTTTGTATGTCTCTTTTAGCTAAGGTCCACGTCTCTGCACCATACGTAAGCACTGGAAGGATGCATTGATCAAACACTTTTCTTTTAAGACATAATGGCATATTGCTCTTGAAAATTATGCTGTTTCTTCCAAAAGCTCTCCAGGCAAGTTTTGTACGCCGATTAATTTCTTCACCAATGTGACCCTCACTTGATATCTGCTGTCCAAGATAAACGTACGTGTCTGTTATCTCCAGCTTTTCTCCATCAATCGATAAATCTTCATTTCTTGTAAAAGCATTGTACATCACTTTTGTCTTCTGAAAGTTCATTTTTAATCCCACTTCTTTACTCTTGTCAGCAAGTTCCTGGATCATACTCTGTAGCTCTGATGGGGTAGTTGCAAAAATGACTATGTCATCAGCAAAACGAAGGTGGGTTAGATAATCTCCATTAATCTTTATCCCTTTGTTTTCCCAGTTCAGTGATTGAAAGACATTTTCCAATGTGGCATTAAAGAGCTTCGGAGATATGGTGTCACCTTGTCTCACCTCCTTTTCCAATTTTTATGTGTGTTGTATTTTCAAACATCCGAATCTTTGCACTTGCATTTTCATAGATGTTATCAATAATATTAATGTATGCATCTTCAATACCGCAGGATTTCAGAGCCATTGCAACTGCTGATGGTTTCACCGAATCAAAGGCTTTTTCATAATCGATAAAAGCCATGCACAATGGAAGCTCATATTCCCTCGCTCTTTCAATTAGTTTTCTCAGTACGTGGATATGATCTATTGTGCTGTAGCCACTCCTGAATCCAGCTTGTTCTCTCGGTTGAGCCATGTCCAGTGTCACCTTCAAGCGGTGTGAAAGAACTTTAGTGAAGATTTTATAAACCACTGATAGGAGGCTGATAGGTCTGTAGTTCCTGAGATCCTCAATGTCACCTTTTTTATGTAGCAAGATCATTGTAGCGTTGTTCCAATCCTCAGGAATTTTCCCTTCATTAAGGCATGGAGTGAAAATTTGGGAGAGTACTGTTTCGATTTCTCCACTTGCTTCTTGTATGATGTCTACAGTAATTCCATCTTCTCCTGGAGCTTTTCCCGGCTTCATGTTCTTGATTGCATGTGCAACTTCTGCTGGAAGGACTGGAAGAACTCTGGTACTGGTACCTTTCATGATGTCTTTAGTACATGTATCATCCCTTTCATATAATTTGGAGTAGAAATCTTTCACTCTTGTCAAAATTTCGTCTCTATTTCTTGTTACAGAACCATCTTCTTTTTTTCAGTGCCATAATCTGTTTTTTTCCCTTACTGAGATGTCCCTTTGCTATCTTTAGGCTTTGGTTGTT
Organism: Macrothele yani; assembly: GCA_039090855.1. Taxonomy (NCBI): domain Eukaryota; kingdom Metazoa; phylum Arthropoda; class Arachnida; order Araneae; family Macrothelidae; genus Macrothele; species Macrothele yani. The sequence continues at coordinate 65,045,357 of CM077006.1, forward strand.
TTCAATTGCTTTCCTTACTAGTTCACAGTTGAATTTCCTTACGTCTTCAGTGATACTTTTTCGTACTGTCTTGCATAGCTCTATATATTCCACTTTGGAAGTCACATCTTCTTTAGTTGTCCTCATCCCTCTTCTTTTTTGCATCAACATTTTGGTTTTTCCTGATAATTTGTTCACATGCAATTTGTTCTTAGACCCAGCTAATTTTGTAGCTGTTTCCATAAGAGCTTTGGTTACTTTTCTGTTAACTTCAGAAATATCCACTTCTTCCGATGTTAGGCCTTCTAAAGCAGAGAATCTGTTCTTCAGTTCCAATTTGAAGGTATTATGGTGTTTTTTAAGGTTGGTGATGTCAGTACATTTTGTTTGTCTTATGAGCTTGCTACGTTCGAGTTTAGTGTTGAGGTGCATCTTACATCTCACCAATCTATGGTCACTGCCTGTGTTGAACTTGTTTAGCACACTGCAGTCTTCTATGACGAATTTTTTGTTACACATAATAAAATCAATTTCACTTGTCGTCCCATTTGGATGTCTCCATGTCCATTTCCTGTGTGGCTTTTTCTTGAAAAAGGAGTTCAAGATGAAAAACCCTTCTGCCTCTGCAAACTCTACGAAAGTATTTCCACGCTGGTTTCTGTTGCCGTGACCGAATTTACCTACTGAAGTTTCATTCTGTTGCCGTTGCCCTATTTTTGCATTGAAATATCCCATAATTATCTTCAAGTGCTACTTACCTTTATTATTTAGATCACGAATTTCCTCATAAAATTCTTCAATTTCTTCTTCAGGATGACTTGTGGTGGGTGCATAAGTTTGAATAATCTGAGCCTGGTATCTTTTCGAGAGTTGGATAACGAGTCGTGCAGCTCTGTCAGAGGAACTTTCAACTTCTACAACTTTATCCTTCAGTTTCTTGTTTATTATAAATCCAACACCACTAGTTCTGCTAGTATATGTCCCACGATAGTAGAAGAGATGTCCACTTTTCAGTTCAATGAGATCTTCTCCTTTTCTCCTTACCTCACTTAGCCCGACAATGTCCCGCTTGATCCTTTGTAGTTCCTCTTCCAATTCAAGAACCCTTGAATCAGAAGATAGGAGCGTCCGTTGTACGTAGCCAAGGTCAGCATCAGATGGCAGCCTAGTCCCGTCCTCCGGGGATTCTTAGCACCCTCTGCCTTCATGTCGCACTGGCCGCTGCCTTGGCCAGGTGCATTCCAGCTGCTGGAGACTGAGGGCCAAGATTTAAGTTGTGGAGTCGTTTTGGGGGGTTTGGCCATAACTCATCACCCTGGCCAAGCGGGTTATGAGTGTGGGATAGCATTTCCTCTAATCCCGATGGTATAGTTATACCGGCTATTGGCGGTCGTCAGAGCCCCTTTAGTGGGAACAGGATGTACCACGAGAAGGCGGGGTTGACATTTGTCAAAGAGAGGCTGTGATGTTACGCATCACCTGACCTTACATCCCATAATAAATAATATATATGTATATATATATATATAATAATTATATTATTATTATAGAAGTATAATTTTTTAATAATGGTTAAAATAATAGCGCCACACCCTATCTTCGAGTGCTTCTCGGGGGTGATTTCAACTGCACTCTTAACCCGTCGCTTGATCGCCTGCCAGTGTCTCCTGAGCGCCGCACGGATCTAGTCGCCCTCCTCCAAGACCTTTTCTCGGACTTTTCTCTAGTTGACGTCCACCAGCATTTTCATCCTGCGGACACCTCCCACACCTAGCGTTCGTCTGGGACGCTAGCTCCCATGACCGCTCGCTTGGATCGCTATTATGCTTCGCCATCGCTCCTTCAGGCCGTGACAGATTCTCTCCATCACCCCACAGCGTCCTCCGACCACTGCGTGGTGAGTCTGACCGTGTTCCCCGCGTCGCCGCCTTCTCGAACAGTCCGCCCATGGACCTTTGATACTACCCTGCTTGGTGATTCCGAGTTCTGTTCTTCCATCCATGCCTTCCTCGATGCCAGTCGGGAGGAGATGCAGTCTGCTCTCTGTGCGCTTTTGTATTGGTTGGAGACCAAACAACAGTTAATTCTCCACATCGGCCGGCTTTCTTTTATAGCGAAGACCCTTCGATTGATGCAACTCGATCATCCTCGACAGATGCTTTCCCTCATCAGTTTAGATGATCTGCTCTTCCCTGTATACCAAGCTGAGCTCAAGGTGCTACTGGAACCCCTCGCACAGCAAGCCCTCATCCGCCTTCGTGTACAACATCTCAACCCAGCGGATTGCTCATACGACTTCCTCACACCTATGGAGTCAGATCGCCGTACCTCTACTTTGCTCCGTCACCTTCGTCTTCCGTCTGGCACCATCACCTCGATCCAGATGTCATTTGCTCTCAGGTACGCCAGTTCTTTGCCGACAAATTCTGTGAAACTCCTCCTCTTCCCTCCTCTGCGTCTGTTCATCTTCTCTCCAATCTACCACAGGTACCCCCTCATCTTTCTGTCTCTCTTCTTCTCCCTCCTACTTCTTGTGAGCTCTCCGATTCTTTTTCTTCTCTTAACCCTCACGCTGTTCCGGGTCCGGACGACATCTCTTTGCTCTTCTACCGTACTTTCTTCTCCGCGCTCTTGCCTTTTCTCCTTTGTGCTCTAACTGCTGCTTTTCACTGTTCTACTCTCCCGAGGAGTTTCACAAATTCACATATTGTTTTTTTTTTTTTCAAGAAAGGAGATCCTCTTGACTTGGGGAATTGGCGTCCTATCTCATTCCTTAACCTTGACTACAAGCTCTATACTAAACTTCTCTCCAGCAGGCTTAACTCTATTCTCTCGTACATTCTTTCTCCCAATCAAACTTTCACTGTTCCCGGCCGTTCTGTCTCTCATAATGTTCTGCTTCTCCGCGACCTTCTTCACCTTGTTAATGCACGCTCTGAGCCTCTCGCCCTTTTCTCTCTTGATCTTCGCTCTGCTTTTGATAATATTTCCCATACTTATCTTTCTAACACTCTTCAGAGCTTTGGTTTTCCACCCTCCTTTGTTTCTCTCCTTCTCTCTCTCTCTAGCGGGACGCCGTTTTCCACATTAAGACGGCCTCCTTTCTCACTGCACCCATCACCTTCTGCCGTGGTGTACGACAAGGCTGCCCGTTATCAGGGCCACTCTTCTCCATCGCAGTGGAGCCGTTCCTCAGCTCCGTGGAGCACTCTCTCCAGGCATCTTTACCACCACTAGTTACAAGCACTCGGCACCACTCTATCTGCTGCGCCGCTTACGCTAATGATACCACCGTGTGCATCCGTGCTGATTCTCAGTTCTCTCAGCTCTGTCATCTTTTTGATACCTATGCCTCTTGCTCTGCTGCAGAACTCAATGCCGCCAAATGCACTGGACTGTGGTGCGGTGCTTGGTCTGGTCGCACAGACTCCCGTGGGGGCCACCTGGTCCTCGTCGGCTCAGCGCTTTCTCGGGGTATTTTTCGGCTCGCCTCATGCTTCTTCAACAGCCACCAGTGGTGCCCTTCGTTCACGTCTCATTCGAGCAGCTGCCTATTGGCGCCGTGCCCAATTCTGCACGTCGTTTTATCAACGAGCCAACCTTGCACGCACCCATCTTATTTCTCTGTGTCAGTACTCCTGGATTATCTCATCTCCTCCACTTTACTGCCTCCGAAAAACCACCAGTTGCCTCACCCGTGTCGCGTGGTCCGGTCATCACTGGGTTGCTGTCACCAAGCTCTGTATTCCTCCAGCTCATGGTGGAATTGGGCTCATTGATGTTCAGCTCTACTGTCGAGCCAGCCGCATCGTCATGTTCTTCCGTCTTTTCACTGCTGCTGTTCCATCGGCGGTCGTTGTGCACGACGTCCTCACCTCCCCGCACAACCCTCATTTTGCTCTCTCCTTTCTCTTACTAATGGATTGCTTTCCTTCTCTTCCCTCCAAACTACCTCCTGCCTTTTCTGAGGCCCTCACTTTCTTGCGTTCTCTCCCTCTTATTCGCTCCCCTCCCTCTTTTACTCTCGACCTTCTCTCTGAACCTCTCTTCTTCTCCTCTTTACTTCGTCCCCCTCATCTTCCCTGCTTCGCTTTCTTCTCCTGGCTTCGTGCTGGGGTAGTAACGGTCCGCGACCATACTAACCCTGACCTCTAATAGCGCTCCTTTTCTAGCCTTCCGCCTGCTATTCTCTCCTCTCCTTCAGCTCGCTACGTCTACGACTCTCTCTGCTCTGCTGTCGTTTCTCAGTTTCCTGATCTCGCAACTCCTCTTGGCCTTGTCTCTGTACTTTCTGCTCCGCAACCACTCTCCTTCTTTCTGCGTACCTTTGACCTGTCTCTTCCTCTGTTCTCGTTCTCAACTAAATTCCTCTATCGGTTTCTCTCCTTCTCTGCTTCTCCTTCACCTCTCCCTATCCACGGTGTCCCTCCTGCTGCTGTTTTTATTGTCTGGGCTGCTGCCCGCTCCCCTCTTTTGTCCCCGCTTGAACTCAATACCCACTGGCTCTTCCTTCATAACCGGCTTCCCGATGCATCCTTTCTCCACCGCATGACACTTCTCTCTTCCCTCTTTGCACTTTCTGCGCGCAGGAGGCGGACGTTCCGCACGTCTACCTTTACTGCTCTGTGGTACTACCTCTGCTACATCTGGCGTTCTCCATCGCTCTTCGCTCCTGCATCGTCGACCTCACTTTTGCAGCATACCAGCATCTTCTCCTCTGTGCTCATCCGCCTGTGCTCCTTCCTCCAGTGTGTTCTTACGTGTTTGTGTTAGTGAAACACGTCATCTAGGTGTATTATCAGCAACTTCGAGCATACCTCCTCCTGCGTCTTCCATTCAAGCCAGTGCTGCCCTATTCGGACATTTCCGCAATCGCCTCCTCTCCCACTTACAGCAGGAGTATCAGTCTGCCATCTCCGCATGCCGTGAAAGCTCCCTCTGTGCTAGGTGGTCGTCAGTGACCTCGTGTTTCGCTGTCACAACAACAGGTCCGTTACATCTCACGGTGAGTTAAGACACTGCAATAACTTTTTGATGTTCTTTCGCACGGCGGTGCCTCGCCTGCGATCATTTTGTTCTTCCTCAAGCATTGCTCTGTTTGCATCACGTTGTAAATTTGCCATTACTCATTCAATGTATATATCATCGCTTTTATCAGTTTGTATCATTCCTGTTCTTTTTCTTTTTTTTTTTTTTTTTTTGAGACGATTTCATGTTGCTCGTCTCCTCTGTTTTGTTATTTTAAAACGATTCTGAAACACCATATCTTACGATGGCTGTTGATGAGCTGTTGGAAAGTGAAGACATTCAGGGGATAGATTGGCCAACACGTCCCACCGACCTAAATCCCATAGAATGCATGTGGGACGCTCTGGGAAGACGCGTTGCGGCACGTCAACTTACATCGGAAACTGTCCAACAGCTGAAGACGCCGCTGACGGAAGAATGGGATATGTTATCGCAAGAACTCGTCAACAACCTTCTGAGAAATATAGACAGATGTGGCAAATCATGCGTCGACATTAGGGGTGATCATATCCCCAACTGAGGACCCCCTTTTCCCTTCGTACCGTCTTTGGCAGTGATGCATCTGTATCACGGCACCCAGTGTTACGTAGCCGATTCTAAATAAAGTTCCACTTTCAGTGTCTGCTGTCGTGTTAGTGTTGTTTCCGTCATCATTTCGGTAAGTAATGGAGTTCCTATGGTTTTAATTTTACATAACCAGGCCGCTCTTGCAGCGTGCTTAAATTTTGCACACCAGTGTAACACGGAAATATATGGAGTGAAAATTTTTAACAGTAACTTAATTCACTGATGTGGCTGAATGCTAGAAACTTATTTCTTTTAACTGAGAAAATAGCACAGATGCCCAAATAGCACTCACACTTTTCAGGACATGTGTTCCGGAGGTAAAACAAATTACGGTTAAATTTTGTGCTTTGATTTTATTTTGAAAATTGTGCGCTTCTGTTTTTTCGCAGAATTTCCATGAAATTACAATTTATCCAGCTACTAAGTTTGTTACTGAGACTTCTCCATCTGGTGGGCATTAACGGCACTAGCTATATATATTATAGCAGATAAATTCAAAGGGCGAGACCCAAGGTACCGTGGATTGTTGGCCACCGTGGCGTAAATGAAACGCAATGGGCGCGATATCGAGAGTTCTGTTGGTTCAATTCCACAGCGGCGGCTGAAAAACAATTTTTCGGATGCTGTGTGTTTCTGGAACGTGGAAAGAGCGATGTATTTATTTATTAACTGTCGCCACGTATTTGGAGTATTTTCACCTTGGGTCCCTTTGAATTTATCTGCGCCGCCCCGGTGGCGCAGTGGTCTAAGCGATGGCCTCTGATCATTCGTCCGAAAGGGGTCCGGGTTCGAATTCCGTTGAGGCATGGATGTTGTGTTTGTCTTACGGCACTGGCTCTCTCCCTTCCCTGGAACCAGTGACCCTAAATTAGGGACGGGCGACTGCTTATAGCCCATTGAGTTGCTCACGGTGGTCGTTAAACCTCCAATCAAAAAAAAAAAAAAAAAAAAGAATTTATCTGCTATAATATATATAGCTAGTGCCGTTAATGCCCACCAGATGGGGACGTCTCAGTAGCTGAGCCCATCTTACGGATTTATGATATCAGATACTAAGTTTGTAATGGCGTTTCAACATTCTAAAGACGTAACTTATGAATCTACCGATGTTCAAAAAGTTTCGGCATTGGAAGATGCATTAGTTCTGTCTCGCGAGTGTAAAATATTTGAGTGACAGAACGAAGTATCAATTACAATAACTTTTTCTAACAAAAACTATTTTAAACGAAAAATTGTTTCCATGGATTATTAGCAGAGGTCAAACGATATATATATATGTTCACCAGTCATCAGAAAATGTCATTGTTTCTAAATTTTGGCATTTGCGATGTCAAAGCAAATGAACATTGTGGCTCGCATTTTGTCCTAGAGTGTATGCTCTTTTTCCTAACAATGTTTGTGAGATCTGTGAGTTCATTTTTTGCAATTTTCTTGGGTGACAGAGTTTTATAAAAATTTTGTTTCATTGGTGGGCTACTGCCTTCTGACACATTTGAATATTATAAAATTAAAGGTCTCAAAAAAGAAAAAAAAACAGACACTTAAAAACTTATTTTGACTTTTCCTTCGTATTTTTTAATTAATTATTATCAACAATTTATGAAGAGGATTTGATGTAACACTGATCTTTTGCTCTCACGGAAATCATTTCATAACAAGTCCCCCACCTTTATCAGCATCAATCTTAAAGTAATATGTTATTTGTTTGTCAGTACCATTTAGTAAGTCCATAGGTTGCGTGGGTCGGTGCCAAAAATTTGGTTCTATTAGTGCGAGCCAAAGTTATAGAAAACAAGAAAGATGACACTGAATTTTCGGGTGTAATGAGCACGTCTTTTGAATCAGTTCTGACGCGAATTAAATTTATCAAAGGTATTCGAAGTCAATGGAACCGCTACGGAAAACAGTAGTATCTGACTGAAGAAAGATGCTTTTCAATCGGATTTTAATCCTGCAGATATTGCTGTAAACGGAATCCTGAACTTACGCCCTCTGGTTTCAGACTTGTGCGGCAAGAGAAATTTGAAGTTATATGAGAAACACTTTGCAGCGAAAACGCTCTCCAACAAAGAAAGAATTTTTCGAAACGGACTCTTAGATGCAGTGATATCGACAAATAAAAGATATGCATCTACACATCCAATGTTCTTTTCACAGATGAATCGTGATTCAGCGGCTGGAAAAACATGTATTATTTTTAAAAAGTTTTTCGATGAAAGCGGTATCGGTTCAGGAAAGAGCTCAGATCTTACTGCACATCACAAGTAGAAATTAACACTTTACGCCCCTTGGTGGCCAAATCATTCTTTGCCAAATATTAGAAATTATACGAAAAACGTTTCCCATCAGGAGCTGTATGCGATACAGGAAGAATTTTTAAATCGGAGTTTTAGAAGCGGATTATTCATGTTACTCTAAATTCTGCTACCCAGCGAGGACGCTTCACGTGGAGCCGTAAACAACACACTTGGAGTCTAGACCAGTAGGCAACTGTTATTTTCACAGAGAAATCGCGAATCAGCTTAAGTACGGATTCGCGACATATTTTCATCTAGAGACAACCAGGCGCCCGCAGAAGTCCCTCTAATATCAGAGAAAGGGACTACTCCGGTGGCGGTGGCTGATGGACTGGACAGAAATTATGACGAACGGGCGCACACACCTTCACATCTTCCCGAGTCGCTCTGTTACTTTCCTGAGTACGGAGACGAGATCCTGAACCCATATGTAAGGCCTTTCAGCTGAGCCGTGGGTCCAGATTTTATTCTTATGGATAACAATGCCCAACGTCATCGAACTTATTTGGTCGAGGATTTTCTCTAACAGTAAGATATTCGCCGAACAGGATGCGCTCCTACTCCCATATCCCCTGACCTGAATTCCATTTAGCATGTATGAGATACTTTAACAAGACGTGTTGGAGCTCTTCAGCTCCGTTCCAGAACACTTCAGAAACTCAGAACAGCTTTTGTTGTGTGAGGAATGGTGATTAATCTCTTAATACCTTATCAATACCCTCATAAACAGTATGAGGAGTCGTTTGAGTTGCGTGGATAACAGGTGATCATACTTCGTATTAAGACGTCACATGTCTTATATCAACAAAAGAATTTAACTAACTCCTCTTTCAAAAAAACTACAAGATGTTTATGTTAACACAGGCAAATAATATAATTACACTCACGGACAATGAAATTTGAGCACCTAGAAAAAAGCAAGCTACAACCGCGAAACTTCGCAAATAGCTAGAGTGCGTGCTGGTGTGCAAATGATCCACGTTTGGTGCTATTGCGCAGGACCGCACACCCTGTGGTGGAGCGGCAAGCACGAACCTGCAGCCTTACAAACCGGCGTGTAGACGATGCCTCATGAAATCGAAAAGCACCGGCCGACACAAGCAAGAGTACAGAGTGACAAGAATGCCGGTTAGACGCCAGAGACGTCGATTTACGCAACGTACGGACTTTGAGAGCGTCCTGATCATCGGGCTGAAAACCGCAGGGTGGTCGGCGCTCCCTTAATCCCGCCATGTTGATCGTTCTGACCATACCGTCCTAATGTGTTGGGAGCAGTGGGCACGTGACGGCACTACCGCATTGCGAAGCGGTTCCGAACGAACCAGGAGGATCACCGGTGAAGAGAATCGACGGATCGTGCTCCAGACACGATCAGAGACCCGGTCCACTATACAGGCAGATGTAGAGGTTCTTGTGTGCCAGCGAACCATTCCCCGATGCCTCGCAAAAGCTAATCTGCGATCTCAGTGCCACTTAAGTGTGCTGCCATTAACACCGGAACATCGCCGGCTCCGTGTGCAGTGGTGCCAGGCCAAAGCAACGTGGAACACCACCGACTGGCGACGTGTGGTGTTTAGCGATGTGAGTGTCACTTCGTTTTGGGGACAAATGATGATCGTGTCCGGGTTTCGAGGTCCTCGCGTCAACGATACAATCCCAACTTCGTTCGAGCGCCACACCTTCTCCACTGCAGGCATTATGGTCTGGGGGAGCAATTGCCTGCGATAGTTGATCAGTACGTGCATCATTGACAGGCCAGCAGTATGTGGATGAGATCCTACGGTCCCATGTGCTCCCAATCCTTGAGGGGATTTCAGGTGCGCTATAACAGCAGGATAATACCCACCCGCACACGGCTGGAGTTTCACAGGACTGCCTACGTCATGTCCAGACACTTCCATGGCTTTCCCGCTCCCCAGACATATTCCTTATCGAGCATGTGTGAGACCAGTTGAAACGCCGGCTACCGCCGTGCTGCGCTATCCTGGATTTGGAGCACACCGTCCAACACGTGTGGGCCAGTCTTCCGCAGGACAACATCAGGTGCCTGTTCGCCTCCATGCTGGATCGTATTGCAGCATGTATCGCCGCAGGAGGCGGTGCGATGCGCTATTGAAGATGACCGTACTGCGTGACACAAATCCTATGTAATTGTCCTGCAGCTCTGCTTTTGCCATCATCTGTATCATTCATCGGTATCATTACGTCCATAAAATTTCAGTTCAATCCGACGCTTCCTTCTTGGTGCGCAAATTTCATTGTTCGTGAGTGTATAATTTTCTTCTGCATGAGTTACACAAGTAATGTAATAATAAACCGCTTTACCAAATTTCATTGAGTTCACTCATAAATATTTGAATTATGTGCTATTTTATAAATTATTATTCTTTAATTTTGAGCAGCAGTGTATTTTGTGTTACAAATGGACAATTCATTTTTCTTTAAAGGTGGCATCCATACCGCAGGTCTCCCTCACCCGCCGCCTATGGATGCAGTTTGAGATGAGAAGGAAGAAAAGAGAGATGTGCTCTTTGCAGCATTTCGTTAAAGTCATCCCAATGTGGTCTTTAAAATATAAGTTCATCCACACTTCGTAAATTTGCTTGAAAAATATAATCACGCGGTAATTTAGATATTGTGACATAACTCCCTAAGACATATTTAAATTTTAGTTAACGAAAGGTCAATTGGACTATTCATGAGTACACAAAATGTAGATAAACTAGGTTTTTGGAGAGCGAAGGTAAAAGATGCCTACAGAAATGTACAAATGTGTGCGTACGTGCGTTTACTAAAATGAATTTAAAAAAATGTACTATATGAAAAACTCCCAAGACGTTTTTCTTTTCCGGGAAACTAAGCAGATATTAATTTCTTCTTGGTTGAGGAACTAATTTCTACCACTCCGCAAAGTGGCAATGTAAATAAAGTTGACATATACGGAACCTAAACAAGAAAACCATAGCACACAGAAATGCGCATGTCTATAATGATCATCCGCCTAGAAAACCCTAGAAGCATGGTCTTGTTCGGAGGTACGCACAGTGATTAGGTTTCTGTGGGCACGGAAAATGTCAGCTGCGGAGATCCATCGACAACCGCAGGAAATTTATGGTCTTCAAGTCATGACGTGTCAGAATGGTGCTCAAATTCTTGCACGGCAACAATGTGCTGACAAATGAGAAAAATCAAAAACTGACAGCCGTGTGGCGTGTGTGGATGCTCTGGTGCAAGAAGGAAGACGGGTGACTGCCTCATGTTGCTGGAAATGCCAGTGTTGTTTTAGGTATTGCGCATGATATCTTTCAACCTAATTACCGCTCCTGATGTATTCACACGTGTCGTCATCTTCATTTGAATCTATTCTCCAGTACGAGGCCTTGTTGTTCAATTTTCATGTTAGTTATCAAGCAACGCAATTCTCAGGAGAGACTTTGGAAGATACCGATTTACCTTTCACTAATCCGCCGCCAAAGGTCATTGAGAGGTACATATTGATCAGTCCTCGTAATTTAATAGGACAACGGCAATTTTCAGTGCCTAATACTTTTTCTTTTTCAAAAGGAATTTGTCATTGATATCGATAAAATAGGCAAAAATCCACAGAAGAAGTAAAGAGACAGCATTTAATAAGGATCAAAACTAAAAAGAGAGAAAGAATATAATTTTACAAGAAAAATCTGGAGAAATGAATGTACTCGTAATAGGTGGGAGTGGGGAAATTTCTCTCTGCAAAATACTCAAACCACTGAAATCACATCAAAAACCCACATGCTACTCAAGCATGAACAGACACCATCCTTTGCGTAAAGTAAGAAATTTCAGTGTAAATCAAGAATACGACAGAAAAATTTACTGATATTATTTTTTTGGAATGCACAAGGAATTAATCAACAACACCGTTTACTGTAACCTACAGCACCTAGAGGAAAAACAAATCAACATTGCGTTAATTAATGAAACGTAATAAAAACACAACAAAACCTGGAAAATACAAAACAGAAATATCTAAAGATTGAATAGACCTATCTGCGTAATGAAATATAAATTGTGGTCAAAAATGGACGAAGTCCAGATAATTTAACTGGATCAAAAGCTCAGGCGATGCTAACAATTACCAAAATCAGGACCAATTAATTTCATATTCTTAGTACCAAACTATCTAGTTCCTGCTGCTGAAACAAGGCTTCATCCTTCTTACTTTGACTTCATGCCCTCCAGTTCTTTTTTCTTTCTACCTTTTCTACCTTTTCTACTCTACTTTCCGGCACTTCCACTTCCATCGCATTCAGACATCTCCCGTCCGTCTGAATTATTCGCTATTTTTTCTGAACTGAATCTCTTTCTTTATGTCTTCATCTCTTTTATATTCTACCATGATGTACTGGATGATCCAAAAGTCGCACAAAACTTTAAAAATCAATAATTTGCTCAGTTTTGACAGAAGCGGTTTGTACAGAATGACATGGCATTTTTTTGGGGGGGGGGATTAAAACATTTATTTGACATTTTAGTTTTATGCATGGTCGCCAGATGGCGCTACAGCCGAATTATTAATTGTGGGCCATACAAGATAAATTAACGTAACCTCCACAAGTTACTTACGTTAATAAGTGCTCAGTGTGGTGCTCATCATTCGCAAGCACTGCCTGCAGAGCAGAGATTACTCCATGGACAGCATTAAGCAGCATATCCGTTGGTATTGCTGACACATGATGTCGGATAGAGAATTTCAATATGACCAATCAGGATTTTTTTTTCCAATACCAATTTCCAACTGTTTAAGCAAAAGCTCATTTTCTGTTCTGAAAAGAACTGAGCATAGACTTAGAGCAAGTTTAAAAGAAGTGTCAACTGATGCTCTTGGTATACTGTCCATTAAGTTTTGACGATATAATAAGATTTAAGTTTTGACGATACAATTGATGATTTTGCAGCCAGGAAAGTTAGAAAAAAGCCATTTTTTGATGTCCTGCTGCCAAATCAACAGTTAAAAATTATCAAGTATTGTTTTAGACATTTTTTATTCATACATTTCTAATGGTTTGTTTAAAAACGGGGTGTGACTTATAATCATGCTCCTGTAATAACATGTAGGTATGGTTTGCTTTCTCTTGAGATCTCATATCACGGGTGAAGTCTATATTCGGAGCAATACGGTTTATTATACATGAAAAGCATTACAGTAAAATGTAGAATTTCCAAAAAATATTTTTGTTATTAATATTAGTTTTGTAAGAGCAAGATTTGTGAATCAATAATCATAATTATGTAGGGTTTACTTTTACATAAATAAAAATACGAATAAAGTTCAATTGACACCATAATTAAAGACTGTTGTAATAGTTTATTCCACAATAAATGTAGTCAGCTGTAACCATAGGTTCATCATTTCCATTTAAATTTATGGTAAACAAGAAGATTTAAATTATATCTCTGGGAGGATAGTTATTTGTTTCGTAAATGATACTATAAATAACAAAAATAGAATTCCAGAGTAACTAATGTTACAGCTGTAAGCTCTGCGGTGCGGGGAAGTACAAGTGGTGTGAATGCTCGTCTATTACAAGCCACATTGGCTATAAAGTTGACTAGCATGTGTGATGTGTTTTAATGTTTTGCTACTAAAAAAAACTGCTTGCAAAAAAAATATTTACCAGCAAATATTCTTTTCAACTGTTGACCGAAAATTTTAACTGAGGGGGCCCCAGACATAGGAAGTGCACAGGGCCTCGACTGACCTAAGTCGGGTCCTGCACGGCAGTGCTGGCTCGTGCCACAGGACTGTAGAGCAGAAGTCCTCCCTTCCGTTTCATTCCGTTCTGAAGTTTCGAGCGTTTGTTTAAACCGTCCACTCTACTGCTGTGATACTATAAATAACAATATAGTATTACATCATCATCATCATCATTGTCAACCATTATCAATCCACTGCTGGACGAAGGTCTCCCCAAGTTTCCTCCACAACGGTCTGTCTTGTGCCAGTCTCCTCCATGTCACTCCCGCATATTTACGAATTTCATCCACCCATCTCCCATGTGGTCTTTTTCTGGGTCTTTTCCTGTCCCTTGGAATCCAATCTAAAATTTCGGCTGTCCATCTATGGTCTGTCCTTCTGGCAGTATGTCCAGCCCATTGCCATTTCAGGGATTTAACTCTGATCATGATGTCTTCCACTCTCGTCATTTTTCGGATCCACGAGTTCCTCTTCTTATCTCTCCTGGTTATACCAAGCATGCACCTCTCCATGGTTCTTTGAGTTGTCTGCAGCCTTTGTATGTCTCTTTTAGTTAAGGTCCACGTCTCTGCACCATACGTAAGCACTGGAAGGATGCATTGATCAAACACTTTTCTTTTAAGACATAATGGCATATTGCTCTTGAAAATTATGCTGTTTCTTCCAAAAGCTCTCCAGGCAAGTTTTGTACGCCGATTAATTTCTTCATCAATGTGACCCTCACTTGATATCTGCTGTCCAAGATAAACATACGTATCTGTTATCTCCAGTTTTTCTCCATCAATCGATAAATCTTCATTTCTTGTAAAAGCATTGAACATCACTTTTGTCTTCTGAAAGTTCATTTTTAATCCCACTTCTTTACTCTTGTCAGCAAGTTCCTGGATCATACTCTGCAGCTCTGATGGGGTAGTTGCAAAAATGACTACGTCATCAGCAAAACGAAGGTGGGTTAGATAATCTCCATTAATCTTTATGCCTTTGTTTTCCCAGTTCAGTGATTGAAAGACATTTTCCAATGTGGCATTAAAGAGCTTCGGAGATATGGTGTCACCTTGTCTCACTCCCTTTCCAATTTTTATGTGTGTTGTATTTTCAAACAGCCGAATCTTTGCACTTGCATTTTCATAGATGTTATTAATAATATTAATGTATGCATCTTCAATACCGCAGGAATTGAAGATGCATACATTAATATTATTAATAACAATTCGGTGAAACCATCAGCCGTGGCAACTGCTGATGGTTTCACCGAATCAAAGGCTTTTTCATAATCGATAAAAGCCATGCACAATGGAAGTTCATATTCCCTCGCTCTTTCAATTAGTTCTCTCAGTACGTGGATATGATCTATTGTGCTGTAGCCACTCCTGAATCCAGCTTGTTCTCTCGGTTGAGCCATGTCCAGTGTTACCTTCAAGCGGTGTGAAAGAACTTTAGTGAAGATTTTATAAACCACTGATAGGAGGCTGATAGGTCTGTAGTTCCTGAGATCCTCAATGTCACCTTTTTTATGTAGCAGGATCATTGTAGCATTGTTCCAATCCTCAGGAATCTTCCCTTCATTAAGGCATCGAGTGAAAATTTGGGCGAGTACTGTTTCAATTTCTCCACTTGCTTCTTGTATGATGTCTATAGTAATTCCATCTTCTCCTGGAGCTTTCCCCCGCTTCATGTTCTTGATTGCATGAGCAACTTCTGCTGGGAGGACTGGAAGAACTCTGGTACCTTTCATGATGTCTGGAGTACATGTATCATCCCTTTCATATAGTTTGGAGTAGAAATCTTTCACTCTTGTCAAAATTTCGCCTCTATTTCTTGTTATAGAACCATCTTCTTTTCTCAGAGCCATAATCTGTTTTCTTCCCTTACTGAGATGTCCCTTTGCTATCTTTAGGCTTTGGTTGTTTTCAATTGCTTTCCTCACTAGCTCACAGTTGAATTTCCTTACGTCTTCAGTGATACTTTTTCGTGCTGTCTTGCATAGCTCTATATATTCCACTTTGGAAGTCACATCTTCTTTAGTTGTCCTCATCTCTCTTCTTTTTTGCATCAACATTTTGGTTTTTCCTGATAATTTGTTTACATGCAACTTGTTCTTAGACCCAGCTAATTTTGTTGCTGTTTCCATAAGAGCTTTGGTTACTTTTCTGTTAACTTCCGAAATATCCACTTCTTCCGATGTTAGGCCTTCTAAAGCAGAGAATCTGTTCTTCAGTTCCAACTTGAAAGTATTATGGTGTTTTTTAAGGTTGGTTATGTCAATAAATTTTGTTTGTCTTATGAGCTTGCCACGTTCCAGTTTAGTGTTGAGGTGCATCTTACATCTCACCAATCTATGGTCACTACCTGTGTTGAACTTGTTTAGCACACTGCAGTCTTCGATGACGAATTTTTTGTTACACATAATAAAATCAATTTCACTTGTCGTCCCAATTGGATGTCTCCATGTCCATTTCCTGTGTGGCTTTTTCTTGAAAAAGGAATTCAAGATGAAAAATCCTTCTGCCTCTGCAAACTCAACGAGAGTATTTCCACGCTGGTTTCTGTTGCCGTGACCGAATTTACCTACTGAAGTTTCATTCTGTTGCCGGTGCCCTATTTTTCATTGAAATCTCCCATAATTATCTTCAAGTGCTGCTTACCTTTATTATTTAGATGACGAATTTCCTCATAAAATTCTTCAATTTCTCCTTCAGGATGACTTGTGGTGGGTGCATAAGTTTGAATAATCTGAGCCTGGTATCTTCTCGATAGTTGGATAACGAGTCGTGCAGCTCTGTCAGAGGAACTTTCAACTTCTACCACTTTATCCTTCAGTTTCTTGTTTATTATAAATCCAACACCACTAGTTCTGCCACTATCTGTCCCACGATAATAGAAGAGATGTCCACTTTTCAGTTCAATGAGAGTATTACATATATATATTATATATATATACTTATTTTCTTATACTTACATATTATTAATGTATTCCCAAGGATGAAAATTTGCACATCGACAAACTAACTTCTAAAACTAATTTCACCATTGAGATATTTGAACATCATTTGCAGAGAGCTGTTTAAGTTCCAACCCCAAGTCTGCGGGAAACGACCCATGACGGAATGCTAGTCTAAAGAACTTTCTCCCATATCAGCTGGCTCTCAGTTTTCACTTTAAAGGCTCGTTTTTGGTCACTCCTCCGGGTTGTGTGGGCCACAGTACGTTACAAGCAAATCTAATTAATTGGTTGGATTAAAGGGAATGACGCAGCTTGACAATAACAGGGGAAACTAAGGTATTTTAAACCCCCTACGTTACTTACCCTTGTGTTTTACCGTCCCAAAATTCTAACGGACTATCCGCACACTATTTTCTGACTCACCTTCTCATTTCCCTCCGTGAACCCCCTTCGTTGGTAAAGCTTCACGAAGTGTGGATGGGGCTTAGGTCTATTGTTCTTCCTGTAGGCTTCCCTTATATAAAAAGAAAACCGCTGATGTTCACTTTTAGCATTTCTACACCGGGTTGCTTTCGTCCCACGGCGCATCCTTATACCAACACTTCCCCAAGTAAACGACATGCACATACCTAGCCGTCTACATAGTGCAGCAGGAAACGAGATTCATCAGACCAAGTGACCGTCTTCCAATCATTCAAGGTCCAGTTTTGATGCTCGCGTGCCCATTGTAGTAGCTTTCGATGATGAACCGAGGTTAGCATGGCCACTCGGAGCGTCGTGCGGCTACGCAGACCTATTTCCCGCTAAATTCGATGTACCCTGCGTTGTGACACATTACACCCGTGACCACCATTTACATTACTGGTGAGTTGCGCCACAGTATCCCTTCTGTTGGCTTATACTTTACGGGATAGATTTCGCTCACCTCTAGCACCAATGAGCCGTGGTCGGCCTACACATTGCCGGCTGTTCGTGGTTTTTTCCACCTCGGACCACTTTTTGAAGGTACTAGCCACGGTTGACTGTGAGCATCCCACAATCCTTGCTGTATCGGAAATGTTGTGATCCATCTGGCAACAAAATCCACAGCCGTTCCAGTGGCGCAGTGTCTAAGCCCTGGCTTGTGACCATTCGTCCGAGATGAGTTTGGATTCGAATCCCGGTGAGGTATGGATGTTGTGTTTGTCTTACGCACTGGCTTTCTCTCTTCCCTGGAACCCGTGGCCCCAAGCTTATAGCCTACTGAATTTCTTACAGTGGCCGTTAAACCTCTAACAAAAAAAGTCAACATCTCAAACAAAGGCCTTTAAGATACATAGAGTGGAAAAGCGTAAGTTAACTGTGCGGCATTTGAAGTTCAGCGTTGTACGGCAATAATTTGTCACATCTCGTTGTTTACTAAAGGCGTTCGCGTGTTTATATCAGTTACATCCATTTTTTGTATATATAACCAGTAAGATTTATTAATTTTTGCTTTTACCAATAATATGTATATATTGTAAAGTATTTCAGAAAATAATATAACCAGATTTAATGAACTAAAAAATTTTTTTAAATAGTTATAGCTTGCGTAGCGTACGGATGTATAAACAGACAAACAACTGGCCAGCGGACACTTTCATTTCATTGGTTTCCTCATAATAATTGTGATACTTTGGGGAAGTTGGTAAATGCTGTAAAACGTGTTAACTGGAAACGTAGCTAAGCCCCGGTGGCGCAGTGGTCTAAGCGACAGCCTCTGATTATTCATCCAAAGGGGTCCAGGTTCGAATCTCGGTGAGGCATGGATGTTGTGTTTGTCTTACGGCACTGCCTCTTTCCCTTCCCTTGAACAAATTACCCTAAATTAGAGACGGGCGACTGCTTATAGCCCATTGAGTTGCTCACGGTGGTCGTTAAACCTCCAATCCCCCAAACAAAAAAATCTGACGATTACCATTTAGTAAGATCTTTGCGGTTTCACTATACCGGTAACGCCTGTCTCGGAAAAGAAAAGAGAAGTGCGATGGCCAAGTTGTCCCCAAGGAAAAACAGTGTGAGAAAAAGAAAAAAAAAAGAAACATATTCACATTTCCATCCGAATTTAAGCGCTAGTCACAGCAATGTTGCCGTGACTTGCAGTTTCGATATAGCCTTCTCACCTCCTTTTCTAATCTTTCCCTGGAAATAATAGAGTTGTTTTAGAATTTTAAGTGCAGGATAGTTAGCTAGTAACCTTTTATACTTATTTAATATCTAAATATTAAGTTGAGGACTCAGTTTTTACTAGAGCTTTGTGTCATTCATCGTGACTTGCAGTTTCAATCTAGGCTTCCCACCTAATTTTCTAATCTTTCCCGTGAAATAATAGAGGGTGGCGCAGTGGTCTAAGCGATGGCCTCTGATCATTCGTCCGAACGGGGTCCGGGTTCGAATCCCGGTGAGGCATGGATGTTGTGTTTGTCTTACGGCATTGGCTCTCTCCCTTCCCTGGAACCAGTGACCCTAAATTAGGGACGGGCGACTGCTTATAGCCCATTGCGTTGCTCACGGTGGTCGTTAAACCTCCAATCAAAAAAAAAAAAAGAAATAATAGAGGTGTTTTAATATTTTAGATGCAGGATAGTTAGCCAGTAACCTTTTACACTTTCTTTATTATTAAATATTAAATTGAGGGACTCAGTTTTTACTAGAGCCTTGTGTCATTCCCCAGATTATGTATGGCATTTTTTTCTATCATATTTAATTTTATTTATTTATTTTTTCTCCCCTTCAGTGGTATTACGAACTTTAAATACTTCGGGTAAAACTTCCAAAACTAAACCTTTTGTTCTCGGTAACTTCTGTTAAGAATAAACAAATATGGTCACATTAAAATGATTTCTGACATTACTTGGAGTGTGAAATACGAACATATGCAACTACATGTAGATCACGCAATTGGCAAGCAATTGAAGTCGAAATATATTTTACACGTAGGACAAGCGACGTTTCTCTTTAGTTGTTTCATATTTCCCAAAATTACGATAATGATGTTTCCTTTAATCGTAAGTTAAAGTGTGACGTACCTGCCAGCAGGACGCACACGACATAAAGGCAGATAGGAATCAGAATAAATGTCCGCGTAGCTCAGTTGGTAGAGAAATTCGAATCCCGGCGTAAACCAAAAATGACGGAGAAATTTACTTCGTTATAATGGCGCCCGAACTATCCGGATGACCCGGCCGTTCAAAATCTCGCATTGGTGTGATGTTATTTCCACACCGCGAGACAGGAAAAATCAGAGAATTCCTTCTCCAGCGCTTCGAAAAATAAAAATGTGTGATGCTGCATTCCACACAGCAGATTGACTGGGAGTTCTCAAGTGCACGTTCTACAGTGGATGGCTGCCTGCAACGATTCATGGTCACGGCTGACCCGTGGGCCATGCCCCCGGCCCTCTTTCGGGGGGAGATGTGACGTACTTGCCAGCAGGACGCACACGACATAAAGGCAGATAGGAATCAGAATAAATGTCTGCGTAGCTCAGTTGGTAGAGCGACTTGTTCCGGAATAAGCGGCTCGGGTTCGAATCCCGGCGTAGACCAAAAATGACGGCGAAATTTACTTCGTTATAAAAGGTGTGTTAAAAAGGTCTGATTTATCACCCACTGAAAAAAAAATTAATACGCAGGATTATAACAATGTAAAATTCCTTCTTTTGCCCAGGTAAAAGAGTTTAATTAACGTTGTTTACACAGGACACGTACCGTTTTGTCGTACAAGCTCTGCGATCATAATATCGCCAGCTGCTTCCACTCCATTACACACGAACTTCCAGTCTATGCATCTTAAGGCGGTTCCACCATCCAGCTTATATTAGATGGAGACACCACTCACATCCACGCAGCATTGGCCGCCATAAATCACCACCCGCGCTGCGTGTGACGTCTCAAGCAGGCAAAAAAGCTGCTTTGAAACTACGGAAACCACAGCAGCTACGAGGCGTTTAGACAAATAAAGTGAGGGATTTAATGATTATCAATTATACAACTTTACTGTTTAATCAACTGTGTAAATAAGAATGTTTTTTTCTTCTTAATTTCACAAGATTTCTAAAAAAAGAAAAAAAAACAGCATTTCGGGAATCTAAACTCGGAGACGTTACGAAACAAAAATAATCGGAATGCAATTTTTTTACAGAAGGTTAGGTGCTGAAAGAATAGAATTACTTGCCTGATATGTGCAGATAATTTAAAATTTTCAGTAGTCTCACTAATTTAAGTTTCTGAAGTCGAATATTTTCCTTAATTCAACTTTTTCAGTAAGTAAAGGGTCGCTATTAAGAGGTCATATTTTTTAAATCTCGCTGCTGTATTAAATCATTCAAACTTTATTCAACCAGAATAAGGAGAAAATAAAGAAATGCAAAACAAATAATAAACATGCATGCACATATATTCTCCATAAGGTCATTCTTATGCTCACATCACATCAGCTTGATAGGTGTCATAGCAGGTCACTTATTTTTCATTACGTTTAAAATTTCATTCAGTATCTACGAACATAGAATCAAATCTGTTTATGTCCATTGCTGTACTTACAATAAATAATAAATATAAATAAGGAAAACAGCTTTAAAAAAAAACGATTCAACACTTTTGTGTGTACATATGTGACATAAATATAAACTCCACGTTTTCACTAAAGAAAACAAGAAACAAAAACATTCAGAACACAGCTCCTAATATAAAAAAATTATACATATCACTCCAGAGTGGACCCACAATGCGTAATGGGCATATGTACCCATACAGGATATAGTTATTGTATATCCGAAAAACATAACATTAAATTCCACCACAGTTCAACTACAATAAAAAAAAAAAAAAATAACATAGCCAGAATTACCCTTTACAAGAAAACCAAATAATAATAATTATTTTACAAAACAACTAAATAAAATAATCAATAAAATGTACAATAATAAATTAATGATAGGTCATTTGACATTAAGTTCATTGTTAGTTCACTTAGCATTTGGACGTTTTTGATCAGGGGCGCGCCAAGGGCATTTGCCGCACTGGTGCAAGCTCAGATTTGCCGCCCCCTTGTACGAGAATATTTTTTAATTTTTATTCATTTTTACATGAAATAAATACCTTTAGCAACATTATTTTCTATTTCCGGTAAATTGCGATGTTCCATAAAACACTACTGTCTCACATAAAACTGAAGAAAAAAAACCTGCGAAACTCTAGTTCATATGACGCTACGAATAATTCAAGAAGTCAGCTTCCTCTCTCTCTGTCAATTTACACAAACATCTGCATTACCGGTAAAAAAAGTTACGTCATGTACGATGATAAACATATTACAGCTTCTCGATGGACACACACACACATATACAGTATATATAACCAAGCAAGATAAGATGAGGAACCCGTGGGTAAGGAAAATGATAAGAGTGGAAGACATTATAATCAGAGTAAAATCCCTGGACATATTGCCAAGAGAACGGACCATCGATGGACAACCGAAATTTTAGACTGGATTCCAAGGGACAGGAAATGACCCAAAAGAAGACCACGTGGGAGATGGGTGGATGAAATTCGAAAGCATGTGGTAGTAAGATGGAGGAGACTGGTCCAAGACAGACTGTTGTGAAAGAAATTTGGGGAGACCTTCATCCAGCACAAAATTGATAATGGTTGAGGAGGATGATGATATATATACATGTAATATTAAACATGAAGGGCGTCTCTTTAACTATTCTAATCAAAATATCTAATATCGTGGAATACATCTAAATTGTACCCCAGTGCTCGTTACCTGTATTGCATCGATCCTATAATATTTTCCCACCCTGTTTTACGGTCAACGCTGGAAGCTCTTTCTTAAGCTCTTTTATTCAGAAAAGTAAGCATATATTTCCTGAACAATGCTGAAAATGTTCACAATCTGTAGGGAAATGTTTTCGTCGGCATTTACAACCAGATTTAAAGTATGAGCCGCTCAAAGTACATAAAATGCGTAAGGGTCTTAAGTCGACAAATTATGCTTTTTGAAGTACATTGTGTTTTTTCTATATATTGGCCCCATTTGTCATAGCGCTGGCCACGCATTCATGAATGCTGAAATCTTCAAGATTAAAAAGAAAAATTAGAAAAAGAATTTTCAATCCTTTGCCCGCGGTATCTGTTACTGAACAAAACAGTAAAAAATTTTCTTTGATTTCAAGACGTTTTCTGTTGAATTATAAACGAGTTATTTTTACTAAAAAAAGTAAACGTTCCACTTAGCTTTACGATTTCTCACAGTATAACGTTTTCATAACCTCTCCCACGTCACTGATATTAATTTATCAACCGAAAAAATTGATTGTGGATCCTTCGCCCCCGGAATCTGGGGCCCGGGTGCTTAGCACCCATTGAACTCTTGTTAGGCACGTCCCTGTTTTTGATGATCAACAGAGATTTTCTGAAATTTAATACAGCTTGCTATCATGGTATTTACAGCATTAGCAAAAAAGTCACTGCCGTATAAATGAGCATTACTGGTGACTATTTTGTTAAGGAATTTCTCCCGCCACCTGTGGATAAGTCGATTTCTACGAAGTATACACCCCGAGTATACAAAGAACCAGTATTCTCAGGTCATGTTGCCATGGTCTTCCCACAAATGTAGCAGTTTAGAATCCACTGAAAGACCCATTGGTTTTAACACAGTGTGTAGGGAAAAGTTGTTCCAATTAAAAAAAAATCGCATGCAAAAGAACTGACTAGCCCCACTAGGAAATTACCGTTTTTAGTGACAATGTAAAGGCCCTAGATTACAATGATGCATTTGTCAAAGAACATATTTTTGAAATTTTACTTCTCTATTAGTCAAAGATTTGTCACATTAATGCAGAGTCCCTAGACAGTGCACGATCTAGAGGGGGGGGGGGGCAGCCCCGAGCCCAAGCCCATGCTGCTGCATTGAAAGGGGCGCCAAATTGGCTCTGCGGAAAGAAATGAATTTTCGAGAGGAACGAAAAGAAAAGCGGAAAAGAATTTTTTTATTATTCCAAAAAAAAAAAAAAATTAAAGAAAGAAAGTGTTTTTGCTTAAAGAAAGATAGATTTTTTTGCTTAATGGAAAAAATCTGAGATAAGAAAATACCTCAGAGAAGGAGAACAAACGTTGTCCCTTTTGTGTGAAACGATGTCAGGTCAAATCGGGAACAAAAGTAGCATTATCGGAAAATTACGTGAGAACTGTTGGCAACACTGGCGCTGGCCAATCCAGTTCAGCCTTGCGCTGGCTAAGCAAGGTCTTTTTCTTGCGTCTTCTTTTTTTGCACGTGTGCGGTAACATAGGAGGTAACAGCCTAGTGCTCTCTCCACACGTGCAGTGCTAAACTAAACAAAAAAATTTATTCCCCGCAATTCCTAACGAAGAAGTAAGATGCTGTCAATGAAAAGAAAGTTGTCAGGAAGTCAAAATGCTAAAAGAGCTCAGAAGAAGAAAATGGAAATTCAACAATCAGAAGAAATGTTTCCAACGTGGATGAAGTCGTCTGATCGTACTGACCAGGTCAGTGAAGAAGGTAAGGAGAGAAATTGTTATCGTCTTATATTGAAAACGTTAAAAATAGCCCATTGTATTTTAAATAGAGACCCGTGTAACCCCTCTGCCGGGGCCATAGTAATGGTTTTTAACCCTTATTAATATAATTGCCTTGCTGTTGATTTTTTGTTTTAAAATAACTTTTATTTTGTTTAATGTGATCGGAAAATATGTTTAACTGTGTAAATTTTCGAAATTTTTATTAACTGCCGAGTTGTCGTGTGGTAACTTTGTCGCTGATTTTAACCCTTTATTTGCACTGTATCCGTATGAAACGGACAATGGAAAACTGTGGACGTGATCAATGCGTAATCTGGGTTAATATTGTAAAAACAAAAGTGGCCTGACAATTGATTAAATCCGGGTTTGTGATGGGGGATGGCAGGTTTCTAAAGACGTTTAATCGAACAAAGTGTTTCGCAAGGTATTTTTATTTAAATATTTGTGTGTGTGTTTTAAACGGCGTAACTGAAAGTGATGAACGAGCTTTTTTCAATGGCCGCTTGCGTGTATGAAACAGTTGTATTTGCAGGCTGAAATTTTTTTATGTGGTGCTTGTGTTTAGTTTATGGATGATTCCTTGATGCGTGTTTTAAATATTCAGTGTTTTTATTAATGTGCGTGTTTGAAATGTTCAGTTATTACGGTGTATTCAAAATTATGTTTATTAATACTCGTAATCAGTGATCGCGTTAACGCCTGGACAGGCGTAATTTACGCATCAAAAACGGAAATGAATTCCTAAAAAAAAAGCTGGGACGAATTTTTACTTCTCCAAAAATTTTAAAAACCGAATCTAGGTTGTTGTTTTTTATTATCATCATTAGTCATTACTATATATATATATATATACCCCCCCCCCCTGAGTTGACTGTTGAACACAGAAGTTGCGCCATCGATAATGTAATTCCTTCCTCGTTCCCCACCCCAAGCTCTGCCACTGTTCTCGGTTTCGTATATCTCGGGCTGCGGGAAGACACGACCCCGAGAGGCCAAGGGATGTGTGAACAAACGACTATCTCTGTCACCACTTGGGAAGAGAAATTCCAGTGACCTTGATCTCTGCTGCCGTGCCCGGTGAACAACAGAGCTACAAAAACGCCGTAAATAGAGGGAGGAAGGCAAATGTTTTTTCGAGAGTTCTGAAGGAAAAAAATAGCTGTTCTGTATAAAAAAAAAGCTTGGAGGTGGGGGCAGATTCCCGCTATTTACAACTGAAATGTTTTCTGTTGTACTTCTTTGGGGGGGTCTAAAAATATGAGCTAGTAAGCGTGGTATATGATGTTTTACATATATTCTGCGTATTTTTATAATTTAAATTTAATAGAATTCATGTTTCTTACGATTGCCACAATACTTCCTTCATATAATTATCGTTATGATTTACATGCTGCATTTGTAGGAATCCTACAATAGAACTTTATTTCATTTGTAGAAAAACTTCCTACTGTCCTACATAATGGTATTTTATTTCATATCTTCCCACAGATATTCCCAGAGAGCTGATGCAAATTGAAAATGAAGGAAGGCACAGTGAGCACCACGAGGAAGATCAGATAGTCGTAGTTAAAGAAGATCAGAATAAGGTCCAACTCCAAGAAAATGACATGAAGGAAAACGAGAAGCGTTCTGATCAAATGCAAGATGACGAAGAGGGTATAAATGTAGATTTACGTATTGGTGGTACAGGAAAAAATATTCCGTCAACTTCTGGTGAATTAGATTTAGATTATCATGATCCAGGAAGTTGGCCTGAAAAGTTTTGTGACGCCCAAAGATGCTATTTGATAAGGATGAGAGCTTAAATTCGAGATGTCCATGAGCATAATGATCTTGCTAACAGTCTAAGGTATGGTAGGAAGCTTACCGAAGAATGGTTTTACAAACAGCTTCCAAACAATTTCAGAGTTCGGAGATTATGGTTAGCGTACAGTAAGTCGAAAAAGGCACTTTTCTGTATCCCCTGCAGATTATTTTCAGATTCCATTCCCGATCAAAAGTTATCAACTCTAGCTAAAAAAGATGGGTTCACTCAGAGGAAGAAATTAAGTGATCGAATTCCAGAGCACGAAAACTCGTTAAATCACAAAATGTGTTTTTGTTCATGGAAGACGCTGGATTCATCATTGGTAACAAGAAAAGGCATAGATAAAGAGCTACAAGAGCAAATCAGAGAAGAGGAAAACCATTGGAAAGCTGTGTTGCTATCTATTGTTGATGTCATTGTGCATTTGGCAAAACAGGGTAGCCCGTTTAGAGGATCAGAAGAAACCAGTGACTTTGGTGACCTAGCAGTGGAAAGTTTCTCAATACCATAGAGCACGTTCCACATTACCATGCCCCTTTACGAGAACATATTGAACGTCACAAAAAAGGTCAGCTTACTTATTTTTCTCACGCAATACAAGATGAATTTTTGAAAATAATTTCAAGAAAAATTAGGGAAAAAATACTGAACAACATTAAGGCTGTCTTTGAATGAGTGTAACGGAAATTCTGGCGTATATCTGTAATGCAAATTCTTTTGTACACATTTTCTCGAAAACTATTACTTTAAAAAGTTTGAAATTTTGAGCACAAATAAAAACGACCCATATCTAATACGCGTGGCAGTTATTTTTCCGAAAAATTTGTTAGAATTTTTTTTTTAAAATTCAATTTATCTGACTCGAAAGTATTCCAAATTGGCGGTAGATCGCTCCAAAAGCTAGCTTGGCAGTGTTTCTGTATGGAAGAAACGAAATCTCTCATTTTTGTGTGATTTTTTTTAATTATCTAGGCCAAATAGAAACAAAAGAATAGGCACTGAAGTGAGATTGGAATCTCGTCTTCTATAGATCATCTTGAATTCTACTGTACGTTCATGTTTTGAAGAGAAAATGTGTACATTACCAGAAAACACTTCAATTTGAGACAGAAACTACGCTCACCTACTAAGCTCCACCCCCAAACAATGTCATTGGTTAAAACGTAAAAGCGTGTATTTTGTCTTTTCATTGTGAAGCCAACGACAGGCCGCTTCCATTCTGAATATGGATAGGTCTTTTAGTCATTCGCTAACGCTAACTTCTGGAACAATCCTTCAAGACGTAAAAGACACGCCCAAGGAGAGATATTTTGCGCCTTCTATCGCAGGAGATGAAGTTTAACACTCATTCAAAGACAGCCTTAAGGAAGCAAAGTATTTCCCCATGATGTTTGCCTGCACTCCCGACGTAAGCCATCAGGAGCAAATGTCTCAGATTATAAGGTACATACGGGTTGATTAGAATGGTCCAGAAGTTGTTGAGAGCTTCATTGATTTCTTCACTGTGACGGATAAAACTGGTTCAGGCCTGTCAGAAGCCATCATAGATAAACTGAAAAGGGATGGGTTGGATATCAGCAACTGCGTGGGCCAGTCGTATGATAATGGTGCTAATATGGCTGGAAAGAACAAGGGTGTTCAGAAACGTATCTTGGATAAGAATCCCTTAACCTTTTTTATACCATGTGCAGCTCATTCACACAATTTAGTGGGTTTTCACGCTGCTTGTGTGGTGGTAGAGGCAGAAATATACTTCGGTACACTTCACCGCCTCTATTTATTCTTTGCTGCATCAACTTCGAGGTGGGAAGTTCTTCATGCTCATGTGATAACCACACTGAAATCGCAGACACAAACCAGATCGTCAGCCAAAATTGAAGCCGTTCGAGTTGTTTTTTTCCAACTGGAAAAAATTATGAAGGCCTTAGATGAACTTAAGAACTACAGTGACTCAAACTTGGAAACGAAAGATGGGGCCAAAAATCTTTTGAAAGACCTATCAAAATATGAATTCATTGTGATGACTTGTTTCTAGTTCAAAGTTTTGAGTCATATTCACCGGGTCAATAAACTTCTTCAAACAGAGAATATAACAATTGATATGTCTGCAAAGCACATCCGTGGACTCATCAAACTTCTGGAATCGTCTCGAGATACTTGTGCAAATGATGCAATCACTGAAGCCAGAGAAAAGGCAGAGGAACTTGGGTTGACCCCCAATTTCCGTAAAGTTAGAATGAGGGAAAGGAAGACATTTTTGGATGAAGAAGATGAAGATGAAGAGGTTCAAATGTCTACAGAAAAAAATTCAAGATCCTTCTTTTGTAAGTAATGGACAGGGTGCTTTCAGAACTGAGAAGGAGATTTGAGGCAATCGAGGAACTAGATAAAAAATTCAGCTTCCTTCATGGCTTCAAGTTCCAGTCATTTTCTGCAGAAGAACTAAGGTCGAAGACAGCTCAACTTGGGGAGACGTATTCAGATAATATCTGTAAAGCTGAGTTTGAACTAGAAGTAGAGAGCTTTAAGCATCACGCTCTGAGCCTGGACAGTAATTTGAAAACTACATCTCCTAAAGCTCTCCTAAATTTCATTTTCAAATGTAGACTTGAAGATGCGTACCCAAACATTTCAACAGCACTTAAGATTTTGTTGACACTTCCAGTGACTGCTGCATCAAACAAACGAAGTTTCAGCAAACTAAAGCTAATTAAAACGTACGTACGGAACACTACGAGAAAGGAACGTCTCTCAAACCTAAGTATAATTAACATTAAACACAAAGGGGCATCACAAATATCATATGATGAAGTCATTAAAACCTTTGCAGCCAAGAAAGCTCGCAAGATAAAGTTGTAGGAATTTTTTTGCAATCATTTTTGTACACTTTTAGTAGATTTTTTTGTGTTCACACCATAAGTGTAATTAAATAATACCTTCATTTTGATAATCTGGTAAAAGGCCTCCAGTATACACTTTTTTAAATAATTGGTAAAAAGCCTCGTGTGGAGGGGGGGGTTGGCGCCAGTCTGAGGTTTTGCCCCACCAAAGAAAATTTCTAGTTCCGGCACTGCCCTAGATTTATATGCTTCTAAAAAAACACACAACACATTAATTAAAAACAGCAAGGTTTTTTTTATTATCATGAATTTTCATTATTATGGACAAAATTATACCAGAATGGACAGTTAATATATAATCCTTAAAACAATCAGGGACGCTCCAAGCGGCGTTTCAACGGGTGCGAAGCACCCTGGTGCCAGATTCCGGGGTCGGCAGCACGCCTCAATCAAATTTTAAGATTAATAAATTAATGTCAGTGACGTGGGAGAAGATAAGAAAACGTTTTACTATGAGAAATCGTAATGCTACGTGGCACGTTTATTTTTTAGTAAAAATAATTCACTGTATAATTCAACAGAAAACGTCTTGAAATCAGACAATAACTTTTACTGTTTTGTTCAATAACGGATACCGCGGTCAAACGATTAAAAATTATTTTTCTAATTTTTTTTTAAATCTTGAAGATTTTAGCATTCATGAAATGCATGGCCAGCTCTATGACAATGGGGCCAATATGAAGGAAACACACAATGGACTTCAAAAAACAAAATTTTTCAACCTAAAACCATTATGCATTTTATATACTTTGAGCGGCTGATACTTTAAATCTTGTCGTAAATAACGATGAAAAAATTTTCTTTACAGATTGTGAACATTTTCAGCGTTGTTCAAAAAATATATGTTTTCTTTTTTTGAATTACCTTACTGTTGGTAAATTTTAAAGAAAGAGCTTCGAGCGTTGACCGTAAAACCGTGCTCTGAAACAAGGTGGGGAAAATAGGATCGATGCAATAAGGCTAACGAGGACTGGGGTACAATTTCAATGTAATCCTTGATATAATATATTGGTCTCTCCATCTCACTTTCGAATTTCATCCACTCATATCCCATGTGGTCTTCTCTTGGGTCTTTTTCTGTCCCTTGGAATCCAGACTACTATTATACTTATGGGAAATAGAAAATAATGTTACTAAAGATATTTATTTCATATAAAAATAAATAACAATTGAAAAATATTCTCGTGCAACGGGGCAGCAAATCTAAGCTTGCAACCGGGCGGCAAATGCCCTTAGCACGCCGCTGAAAACGATGACCAGCTTTTTTAACAATTTTACATTTGTTTTACCATTAATAATGGTGCAGCTCATGTGTTTGGAGTGTAATTTATTCTGTATATTTCCCCATTGTAGTATTTCATTAAAAATATACATATTATACCAATGTGTACCTCGTCTACATTTACCAGTGCCCAACAAACAAAAGGTTACCACACAAACAAATAATAGTAATAATACACACGATACACGGTATAAATGTGTTTCACGTTAATTTAAAGCACGTGAACCTTGGGAGGGGAAAAAAGAACTGATCCTAAGATTTAATGAAATATTGTTGTTTTCTCAAGTTTAGTCTAAAACTATAACTGAAACACTATTAAATATAAATATACAACAGGTAATGTATCCTGAAAATCATAATAAACTATGAATTTTAACAGTATGTGCACTCCATATAAAACCAACCTATATATCAGTTACTAAAGAAGGTCAGTATGAATGTATTAATTTACTACAAATTTTCACTTTCATACCATACAATATTTCAAACACAGAATTTACATTTATCTGTTCCATATCAATATGCACTGAATCAATATGTACCAGTACTATATATGTTATTCCATGAATAGGCTCTTGATTAGTAAAAAAAAATCCCAAATTTGTCAAACTGACTTTTTCCTGAAGTTATTCTTCACATTAAAAAAAAAAAAGGATTAAGTACAGTATACAGCAATTTTCCATTAAGTCTTAAAATAATGTTTAATAAATGCTCCTTCTAGTTCTTACTTGTGGACCAAAGACATGGACCTTAAATAAAAAGAACATACAGATGCTGTGAATGACTCAAAGAAGCATGGAGAGCTGCATGCTTGGCATAACCAGGAATTCATGAATCCAAAACATGAAGATCAAAGCAAAGTCTATAAAGTGACAATGGATGGGACACATTTCTAGAACTGACCACCACTCGACAACTGAAATATTAGACTGGATGCCAAGGGACAGAAAAAGACCAAGAAGAAGACCGTTTGGGAGTTGAGTGGATGAAATTTGAAAAGTTGCTTAAGTAACATGGAGGAGACTAGCTTATGACTGAAAATTGTGGTAGAAACTTGGGGAGAGCTTCATCCAGCAGGGGATTGGTAATGGTTGATAATGATATACATACCCGTATAGGGGAAGAAGCATTTAGAAAACAAAAAATGTCATATAAATCAACATGTCCATCATGCCTGCATTTACTGATTTTTGTGCAATATAAGTTTTGTTAGGTTTGAGCGTACATTAATTCATATCATTTTCTGTAAAGCTTGTTTAGCTGCATGGTGCAATCTAATAGTTGCATATTATCTTACAATTAGTTTTTTTTATGTCGTGACGTGATTAGAAATTTTTTTTTAATGTTGTGACATTAATACACCTTTCGCACTTCCCCACTTGTAAATTTATTGTTTTTGTGGTATCAGAAATGGGAAAAATGTTCTCCCCCACCCACCTCACAGTTTCATTACCAGCTGGAGAACGGGTTGGCGAGACAACTCACTATATAAGATGCTCATAAGATATGCAGAGGTGCAGCGGTGTTCTTCTCGTCTCCTCATCCTCTTTACTGAATAAATGTCTCACCTATTTACTTCACTAAAGCAATGACAGTGATTATGGGTACCCTAGCAAATTTGATACCAGTGTGGACTACAATGACTTTATATATAGCCCCAAGTACAGCAAAAAATATGCAGTTTTGGGATTAAATGCCAACACCCATGTCATGCAACCTGTGTCATCTAGTGCTTTAAAAATAAACTGATGCATGGCTATAATTAAAAATTGAAAGAGTAAGTTTCAGTAATAACTAGCCTGTTAGGTAACATGAACAATTCAGTTAAGAGTGTTGTGAGTATTGCTCAAAAACATGTAAAACCAAATGCAATTTTAAATGTTTTCCCTCTTGGTAGCACAGCCTAAAAGTAAAATAAATTATGTGTTGTAACTTTCAATATGCAACTGGTTACTGGTGTATACATTTGATTTCAATTTAATGTGTTTTTTAACGTCTGGTTTGGTTTCAGACAACTAAATTAAGAAATGAAACTATTAACATTTTACACAAGTTCTGAAAGTGTACGATTTCAAAAACTTTAAAATCAACCTTTTATATGGCGAAGTGCTTTTGAAGAGAAGTCGCAATGAGCGATTATCGTGCTAAATATTTATATATATATTACACAATATCTTATTTTTATTTCAATGACAGCAGTTTCGTGTCTTTTACATACATATGGAATTTAGTGTAATCCTTATTTTATATTGCGATTGCACAACACGAATGTAGCACACTCACATGTATCTTCTCAACCAGAGAGTTTGGTTTTGCCTGCTTGTGGCGTCAAACCACAGATTAGCTGTGAATTATGGCGGCAGAGCCAATGGTGTCTCCACCTAAAATCTCTGCCTTGTTTCCAATGGTAAAACTTCTTTACATATTTCCTTCGCAATTAATGTATTCCCAAAAATTAAAATTTGCACATCGATAAAACTAACTTTAAGTTATAGCATGGCATACTTAATACTTGCTAAAAAATAACCATAATTATATTAAAAATCAATCCTTTTTCTTTGAGCAATGTTCAAAGCTGTTAATAGATGTCGCGACCTGTACATTGGTGACGCCAGTAGACAAACAAATGTTGGATTGCTTAATTATTATTATGTTTTGGCAAGTATTAAGTATCCCATGCTATAGCTGAAAGTTAGTTTTATGGATGTGCAAATTTTCATCCTAGCCATAGGGAATACGAAGAAAATACAGGGTGATCCATTTAAACCAGTACCATGTGATTTACTTATAACTTTTTTAAAAATATCAACAAAATCATACAGGAAGTTGAGAATTATACATGTGGTATTGGAGAATAATATTATCAAAGCAAATGTTGAAACTGTCCTCCATTTTCTTGTAAACACAGTTGAACACGCCGCATTATATTCAATGATGTCTCATGTAGAATACGAGCAGTAACATTACCAATTTCAGTCGTGATTGTTTCACGCAATGCATCCAATGTTTTTGGATGGGTTTTGTAAACTCTATCCTTTAAGTAGCCCCATAAAAAAAAGTCAGGGGAAGTTAAGTCCGAAGATCGGGGAGGCCATATGTTTTTTGAAATTAATCTGTCATCAAAGAAGCTGGTTATGAGTTCCATTGAGACTTTCGATGTGTGACACGTAGCCCCATCCTGCTGAAAGTAGCCCTCTGTCAATTCAATGTCATCAAGTTGTTCCCCAAATTCATTGAATATGCGGCAATAAACGTTAGTGTTGACAGTTTCAGAAAAAAATGGGGCCAATAATTTTCGTAGACGAAACCGTAGACCATACACCAACCTTTTATGAATGCATCGGTGTTTCACATATAACGTGTGGGTTTTCGGCAGCCCAGTATCTGCTGTTTTGCGAATTGACGTAGCCTGACAGATGAAGCCAGGCTTCATCCGCAAACCATGTGATGTAGAGAATATCAGATCGCAAATTAAGAAAGTTTTTAAACCATTTGCAGTAACTTAATCACTTTCCCTTGTCCGGTTCCTGCAGCTGATGGATTACGTGCACTTTAAATGGTCGAATATTCGCTTTTTTGCTGCCCTTTGACAAGTTCCGTATGAATATCCTGTCTGTTGGCTTAATCTGAGCAACGATTTCGTCGGAGATTGAAGTAAACGTTGCCGAATATCGTTCACACGCATTTGGGGCATCGGAGGGTGATGTCTACCGCTACCGCCGAGAAGAGAATCAGTTTGCTCCAGTTTTTTTGCCATCGACAGAATTGTTGACTTGCTTGGTGCTTTTCGAACTCCAAACTCTCTTCGAAATGCTCTTTGCGTTTTGATGACAGAATTGGTTACCCAATACGATTTCACTAAAAAAACACGCTCTGGAACAGAGTACTGAATGTTTCCGAATGCACGTAAGTGAATGACAACGCAACAACAAACAAAATCACAAGCTGAGTTACAGTTACGCTTAACAATCTTCTTCACGATGGCGGTTTTCATTCTCCAGGAGTTGCTGCTTCTATTGAAAAAAAGTTCCTTGCGCGATACCTTGCAAAAAATGTAAGGTTTTTACAGGGTACTGCTTTAAATGGATCACCCTGTATGTAAATAAGTTTTACCATTGGAAACATAAGGCAAAGATTTTAGGTGGAACCACCTTAACGGTCTTTGATCTCAAAGAATCTATCAAGTTTTAAGCATTTATAGTTGTAAACATGGTGAAATCATAATCCTCTCACGTTCAGAACTACAGTTGTAATTTCGAAAGCACAAGAAAGATCCACAGATAGACCACGCATATTCACATGACTATCATTGGCAGCTCGTGGTAGGAAAAATAGGTGAAGAGCTACAAGAACAATATGAAAAGATATCTACTGTCTTAAATGAAAATCAGTTAATGAGAACTTACCTATTTTTTTATATATTAGATCAATTCTTCTTCTCTTTAAAGCTGGTAATTTATTGGTTATGTCGTCATAAAATGGCTGTTTCTTCGTGACATCAAGAAAATGTCTTTCCGAATAGAAATCTTTGCCAAAGAAGCAAGTTTATCTGGAGAAATAGTGTTTCTTGAGTAAGTCTGTATTCTTTTAAGGCAAGCAAAACTTCTTTTCCACTGGAACACTTGCAGATGCAATTGTTAAAATCAGGGAAACCAATTTATAAGCTTCTGTAAAAATGCCTTTATCTCCATGAAGCAGTCGAAGAAGTTCATGAGTCAATATTTTCCTTAAATTTTCGACAGCATGTACAAGACTCAGTTCATTTTTAAGGCTCTGGTGTTTAGTAAATATTTTTCCGTAAAAATGTTGTAAATTTTCAAAAGCGTGAGAGGGAAAGCATGAATTAAATTGATCGAATTTGGTTGTGTCAGCAAGACAGGCAAATTGAAGTTTCAGTTTCTCACAGTCTTGAAATCTTATATCCATTTCCATAAGAATGTGATACAAAATTTCAAAATACAATTGTTTATAAGTTTGAAAAATTGTTTCTTGTGTAAGAGCAGCATATTCCCGTTTAGATCTGCTTAATTCTGTGATTTTGCTAGCTTTACCAAACAGTGTTTCAAATACCTCATCGTTCCTTTTATGGCTCAAAATTTCATAAGTGTTTTTTAATTTGAGTAACACAGTAGTTTATGTCTAGTGATTTTTTCTGCAAAATTTCGAATCATAGATCGGTGAATCCAAATATTTCATTAAACACTATTGCCGAAAATGTAAATTCAAAAGTGTTCATATCATTTAAAAACCCTTGGGCAAGTTGAATTGATTTTTTGTCTGACTGGTCAATATTTGTGAGAAATTCGAATACTTCCTTCAATTTATCCCAATCCTGTATTACACATACTAACTTCGAAGTGGAGGACCATCGAGTTTCTGCTATGGTTGGCATGCATCTTGCGGTTGTTGATGTGAGTGTAATGTTTCACCACTCAGCGAAGCGATCGCTTCGCTGAGTGGTAAAAAAACAAAGCAATTACACTGAGGCTTGCAAAAAATATTCGACACTTAGAAATTTTAGAAAGACTCTGCTGTAATACAAGGTTCAAACGATGTACCGAGCAATAACAAAAAAAGCTTGAGAAGCTTTTTTCTGGAGCCCAGTCAAGTGTCCAGACATTACGCTTGCCTCATCGTAACATTGTCCTATGGACTTGTGTTGATAACCAAACTGTTCCAAATTTTTGTCTAGCATTTTGTATAAAGCTTCTGATGTTCACTTACATCATGGAAACCCAAAAATCGCTCAACCAATACACCTTCCTAATCAACAGATCTTATTATTAAAGAGCACTCCGAAGTCTGGTTATGTCTTCCCATCTACTTGAATAGAAAAACATTGAACTTCATTTATTTCATTTTTGACGTGATCGTTTATATATTCAGAAATACATTCAATTAATTCGTTTTGTATAGTTTTTGAGTCACCTGTGAAGATATTTTTTTATCGTTTCGTATTGATTTTGAATTTTTAAAGGATTTATTGATATCAACAGTGAAAGCAATTCCTGGAATTTATACGATTTATCGAGTCAGTGCTTTCGTCATGGTTGCAGAATGCTAGTTATTGTTTGCTCAAATACAGTACTGCATCAATCATTGTCTGCAGGAAATGTCTATTTAAACGAACGCTTTCGTCGAAATGCATTTTCAAAAGCTTAGCATTCTCCCTCAGTGCATCGGCAATGGTGTTCTGATTCTTTTCAAAATTATTTAGCATTAATTCGCATTTCAGGTGTTCGCTAGAATCACCACGTTTGTGAAGTGACCGTTTTATATTTAAGAAATCTGAAAATTGTTTTTATTCCACGCCGAATTTTATTACTAAAAAATAAGCAGGGCCAACAAAATAATTTTCGTAACACAGAAGGGCTACAAAGTCATTTATATTCAGTAAACCAATAATTTTTAAAATTAATATTGTAAGATTTACCGCTCTTCTTGATTTCTTTCTAGGCGACAATTGTCAGTGAATCCGTCGGTCGTCCTTGAAGTAAAATGTTTCTTTTATTTTCATCTTTCCACCGATTGAACGGAGTTTGCAATAAATTATACACAATGTCGTTTTTTTTTTTTTTTTTTGATTGGAGGTTTAACGACCACCGTGAGCAACTCAATGGGCTATAAGCAGTCGCCCGTCCCTAATTTAGGGTCACTGGTTCCAGGGAAGGGAGAGAGCCAGTGCCGTAAGACAAACACAACATCCATGCCTGACCGGGATTCGAACCCGGACCCCTTACGGACGAATGATCAGAGGCCAACGCCTTAGACCACTGCGCCACCGGGGCGGCCCAATGTCGTTCACATAATACATACTGAAAACTAAAACTATCACTATCAGTTAAACTTTACACGAAACTAAAGTAACTAATGAAGTTTTTAAAAAACAATCACAAAACACAGAAAAACAAATCTCTTGTGGAAAGTATGTACCAAAACACCGCAAGGAAAACGCCCTAGTGAATTGTAAAGAACCCTTGGCAATCCGTCCCGTTCCACTGCGATCTCTTCGGAAGCTCGCGAATGCAGGTGCAGAGCCTTGGCGTCTCAAGCTAAAACAATTCACTTGCCCGACATATAGAGGAGGATGACGTCACAGTTACCATGGCAACTCGGACGAAAACTGCAGACTTCTAAACATTCTCATTTCAGCACCCCACTTGAACTGTTTTGCGTATAAGGACTTGTTTTCCGTATTGAACGCGCATTGTGAATTGAAATCTAATCAAAATTCTTGGTATTTTGGCACTCAATAAAGGCAAAAAGAGAATATATTATACGAAATTATTAAATAAAACCTTATTTCAAATGAAATAGGTGAAGATGCACTTCACCTACTTCACCTGAAATGCCGCTTCTGATGACTATTGATAATTAAAGTGCAAAATGGTGTGGTTTTGCTCTTTGTAGCCGTAGTGGAAAGGCGCAAACTCAACTGATATACCTGAAAAGTACTTTTGTCACTTTCCTCCTGCGCCTTGAATTCTAACCAGAACCGTCGCTTTTCGCTAACTTTATACTCTGGAGCACGCCGCTCTTTTCTAATTTTGACAGGCTGTCGAAGCAGACGCCGGTTTTGTGGTAGGCAGTTCGGACTGTCAGCGCGATGGCAAACAATGATGATACCGATCATGAGTTTATGCCACTAAATGAAGAGTGGATAGAGATGGATGGACAGGCGCATCGAGGTGATCAGAAACATTCTAGATTTCAAGTCGCGAAAGTAGATTTCGCTGCCGATGCGACTTCAAAGCGGAAATATTCGGCAGATCCAGAATCTGCCGAAAGTCAGCCCCTTACAGATGGTGACCAACCTTCTCCAACCATGCATTCGTCAGGTTACGATACACATAATATTCGGAGCTTGAGACATTATACCAGAGAAGCTTTACCACGAGTAGATCACTACCGTAACATCATGTCGGTCCATGGGCACTTAAATCGACCCACTCTCGATGAATTACACGACCCATCCTTGACTTTGTCACCAGAACAAAAAGTAAGTACAATTGTTTTGATCATTTTCAAATACAAAAGTGTACTGTTGGAATAATACGCTTCGTTATCTAGCAATATGGGTGCCCAACATACCGTAACATTGTAATATTATGAGCCGTTGGCATGCATGTTTACTTAGTATGTTGTGTAAGAATTGCTTGGTGTTGAAGGGAGAAATTCATAGAAATCAGAATGAAAGCTGAAGTTTTGCCGCTCTTCACGTAAGTATTGCAGGAGTGTTTACCAACTGATTTGTTCACCAAGCAGTTCCACAAAGTATCCGTTGTAAAAATTCGGATCTGAGCAGTGGCTGTAAAAATAGAAGTCAAAATTGAACAAAAGGCATCAATAAGAATTACCTGATACTGATGCAGAAATACTTGCACATCATAAATAATAAATGTACATGTGGGGCTGACTAAGTTAACCAGAACTGCAATGCCTGAAAAATGCATACTTTTTTAGCACATAAACATCTTGTTTATGCAACACACTGGCATTTGGAAGGTATTTTAGGCATTGGAAATGAATTAAAACGCACTCATTGGTTTATCCCTTTTGACTGCAGAAAATGTGTGTGTGCAGGCTGCTTTATGTGTACAGCCATTTTCTCATAATATATTTGAGACATATTTAGAATACAACACATGTGTCCCTTTCCTCATAATCAGCTACTTGTCAAATTTTTATTCTTTTTTTAAGAAAATATGGCTTCAATTATGTCTTAAGTTAATTATATACTTTAGGTAAATTCCCATATATGAAAAGTATGGGAAATTGTTTATGCACTTAAAAAATGCTATCATCTATTACTGTAATAATAACATAATGGTAGATATCACCAAATTTCTGAACTACATAATGGGGTACAAGAAAAAGTATAAGAATGTTTTGTGTTCAAAAAGTAGTAGGACTACAGCTTTAGTTATGGTTTTGAGTGTGCAGCATTGGAAGGGTTACAAACAGTGTTTCTTTCAGGATTTTTTGGGGGGGGGGGGGTATTTTTGGCAGGGGGGTAAATGGAACCTTAGAGGGGGCAAGTTTTCCATTTGCTATATATATATATATAATTTTAACTACTATATTTATATCATCATCATCATCGTCAACCATTATCAATCCACTGCTGGATGAAGGTCTCCCCAAGTTTCCTCCACAACGGTCTGTCTTGTGCCAGTCTCCTCCATGTCACCCCTGCATACTTTCGAATTTCATCCACCCATCTCCCACGTGGTCTTCTTCTGGGTCTTTTCCTGTCCCTTGGAATCCAATCTAAAATTTCGGCTGTCCATCGATGATCTGTCCTTCTGGCAGTTTGTCCAGCCCATTGCCATTTCAGGGATTTAACTCTGATCATGATGTCTTCCAATCTTGTCATTTTTCGGATCCACGAGTTCCTCTTCTTATCTCTCCTGGTTACACCAAGTATGTACCTCTCCATGCTTCTTTGAGTTGTCTGCAGCCTTTGTATGTCTCTTTTAGTTAAGGTCCACGTCTCTGCACCATACGTAAGCAGTGGAAGGATGCATTGATCAAACACTTTTCTTTTAAGACATAATGGCATATTGCTCTTGAAAATTATGCTGTTTCTTCCAAAAGCTCTCCAGGCAAGTTTTGTACACCGATTAATTTCTTCATCAATGTGACCCTCACTTGATATCTGCTGTCCAAGATAAACGTACGTGTCTGTTATCTCCAGCTTTTCTCCATCAATCGATAAATCTTCATTTCTTGTAAAAGCATTGAACATCACTTTTGTCTTCTGAATGTTCATTTTTAATCCCATTTCTTTACTCTTGTCAGCAAGTTCCTGGATCATACTCTGCAGCTCTGATGGGGTAGTTGCAAAAATGACTACGTCATCAGCAAAACGAAGGTGGGTTAGATAATCTCCATTAATCTTTATCCCTTTGTTTTCCCAGCTCAGCGACTGAAAAACACCCTCCAATGTGGCATTAAAGAGCTTCGGAGATATGGTGTCACCTTGTCTCACTCCCTTTCCAATTTTTATGTGTGTTGTATTTTCAAACAGCCGAATCTTTGCACTTGTATTTTCATAGATGTTATTAATAATATTAATGTATGCATCTTCAATACCGCAGGTTTTCAGAGCCATTGTAACTGCTGATGGTTTCACCGAATCAAAGGCTTTTTCATAATCGATAAAAGCCATGCACAATGGAAGTTCATATTCCCTCGCTTTTTCAATTAGTTCTCTCAGTACGTGGATATGATCTATTGTGCTGTAGCCACTCCTGAATCCAGCTTGTTCTCTCGGTTGAGCCATGTCCAGTGTTACCTTCAAGCGGTGTGAAAGAACTTTAGTGAAGATTTTATAAACTACTGATAGGAGGGTGATAGGTCTGTAGTTTCCGAGATCCTCAATGTCACCTTTCTTATGTAGCAGGATCATTGTAGCGGTGTTCCAATCCTCAGGAATCTTTCCTTCATTAAGGCATCGAGTGAAAATTTGGGCGAGTACTGTTCGATTTCTCCACTTGCTTCTTGTGTGATGTCTACAGTAATTCCATCTTCTCCTGGAGCTTTTCCCCGCTTCATGTTCTTGATTGCATGTGCAACTTCTGCTGGAAGGACTGGAGGAACTCTGGTACTGGTATCTTTCATGATGTCTGGAGTGCATGTATCATCCCTTTCATATAATTTGGAGTAGAAATCTTTCACTCTTGTCAAAATTTCGCCTCTATTTCTTGTTACAGAACCATCTTCTTTTCTCAGTGCCATAATCTGTTTTCTTCCCTTACTGAGATGTCCCTTTGCTATCTTTAGGCTTTGGTTGTTTTCAATTGCTTTCCTCACTAGTTCACAGTCGAATTTTCTTACGTCTTCAGTGATACTTTTTCTTACTGTCTTGCATAGCTCTAAATATTCCACTTTGGAAGTCACATCTTCTTTAGTTGTCCTCATCTCTCTTCTTTTTTGCATCAACATTTTCGTTTTTCCTGATAATTTGTTTACATGCAACTTGTTCTTAGACCCAGCTAATTTTGTTGCTGTTTCCATAAGAGCTTTGGTTACTTTTCTGTTAACTTCAGAGATGTCCACTTCTTTCGATGTTAGGCCTTCTAAAGCAGAGAACCTGTTCTTCAGTTCCAACTTGAAGGTATTATGGTGTTTTTTAAGGTTGGTTATGTCAATAGATTTTGTTTGTCTTATGAGCTTGCCACGTTCAAGTTTAGTGTTGAGGTGCATCTTACATCTCACCAATCTATGGTCACTACCTGTGTTGAACTTGTTTAGCACACTGCAGTCTTCTATGACGAATTTTTTGTTACACATAATAAAATCAATTTCACTTGTCGTCCCATTTGGATGTCTCCATGTCCATTTCCTGTGTGGCTTTTTCTTGAAGAAGGAATTCAAGATGAAAAACCCTTCTGCCTCTGCAAACTCAACGAGAGTATTTCCACGCTGGTTTCTGTTGCAGTGACCGAATTTACCTACTGAAGTTTCATTCTGTTGCCGTTGCCCTATTTTTGCATTGAAATCTCCCATAATTATTTTCAAGTGCTGCTTACTTTTATTATTTAGATGACAAATTTCCTCATAAAATTATTCAATTTCTTCTTCAGGATGACTTGTGGTGGGTGCATAAGTTTGAATAATCTGAGCCTGGTATCTTTTCGAGAGTTGGATAACAAGTCGTGCAGCTCTGTCAGAGGAACTTTCAACTTCTACAACTTTATCCTTCAGTTTCTTGTTTATTATAAATCCAACACCACTAGTTCTGCCAGTATCTGGCCCACGATAGTAGAAGAGATGTCCACTTTTCAGTTCGATGAGATCTTCCTTTTCTCCTTTACCTCACTTAGCCCCACGATGTCCCACTTGATCCTTTGTAGTTCCTCTTCCAATTCAAGAAGCCTTGAATCAGAAGATAGGGAGCGTCCATTATACGTTGCCAAGGTCAGCATCAGATGGCAGCCTAGTCCGGTCCTCCGGGGATTCTTAGCACCCTCTGCCTTCATGTCGCACTGGCCGCTGCCTTGGCCAGGTACGTTCCAGCTGCCGGAGACTGAGGGCCAAGATTTAAGTTGTGGAATCATTTTGGAGGGGTTTGGCCATAACTCACCACACTGGCCAAGCGGGTTGGTGAGTGTGGGATAGAATTTCCTCTAATCCCGATGGTATAGTTATACCGCTATTGGCGGTCGTCAGAGCCCCTTTAGTGGGAACAGGATGCACCACAAGAAGGCGGGGTTGACATTTGTCAAGGAGAGGCTGTGATGTTACGCATCACCTGACCTTACATCCCACTATATTTATATATATATATATATAAGTAATTACTATACCTAGCGCAGGGACGCATTTAGAGGGGAATGAAAATGCTTCATTTGTTTGTTTTTGGTTAAACTGCGACTTACATTAGAAAAAATGCCTTAATTTAATAAAAATGCATCAATTTATATTAGAAAAAAAATGCTTTAATTTTTCTTCAATTTTTCATTAATTTTAATTTGGTTCCAGACTGGATTTCAAAAACTCTTTTTCGCCCCCCCCCCCGTCCCCGAAAATAATTTCTCTATACATACCTGATATAGTAATTACTTCTTCAAACATTTCAGGAATAACAAACTGTTTTCAGCTAAAGGATAGAAGGGAGAGGTTTTCGCACTCTTGTTCCTGAATCACGATTCCCAGACAATTAGGTATGATTCGTCTACTTATTATATTTTGAAGAATACCATGTGTCGTAATACACTTTTTAATAAAATAAACTATAATTAGTACCATTTGAACAGATATTTAAAAAAATAAAATTGAAGAAATATTTGTATCATAAAAAAAAAAAAAAACTTCCTTTTTCATCATAGCCTGAATTTATTCAAATTTGGCTCAGTAACCTAAAATGTCTCGGGGTGTTTCCCGGAGGGCTTCGCCCCTTGGATGTATGCCTGAAAGAAACACTGGTTACAAAAGGTCATGCAGTTTCAGGTCAGCACCTATTTTCATTGTCATGCTGAGTGTTGTGTTTTATTGGTCTGGTGGATTTCACAATGGCTGTTGTTGCTCAGCAGTGAATTGAGTGTTGTGTTTTATTGGTCTGGTGGATTTCACAATGGCTGTTGTTGCTCAGCAGTGAATTAAGTTTTAACTAAAATTTGGAAAGAGCACTGTGGCAATATTTTGAAATTTTGCAAACATTTAGAGAAGCTCTGCCATTAAAAAACTTGTTTGTGCTCAAAATTTTGAAGACCAGAATGTGATAGTCTTTCAGAAAGTTTGTATAGAACTAATTAACATTGCACAGGTATAGGACAGATTTTTCCTGGAGGTTCAAGGGATAGATTTTCCCTTTAGGATGAAGATTTGATAGTGTAGATTTTCTCTTGAGCATACAACACAGGAACTGAACACTGTCACAAAAGACTCTCAAACATGCTTTATAAAGTGAAAGAAATATAGGGATAACTGCATTTACCTAAGAGGAAGAATATTTTGAAGGAGATGCATTTGATTAACTTGTAAGTGTTTCGAATTATAAATACAGCATGGACACTTTTTGGACACATTTTGTGTAATTTTTTTTAAGAACTAGATGTATGTTTAAACTGTAACACTTTATTCATGTTTTTTTTTGTCAAAGCAAGACTGAAAAATGATATTTAGGGGAATGAGAACATAACATTACATCTTATTAGTTGATATTTATCTTTAATCAGCCAATATTTTACCTTTTATGGGCTGACATTTACCTTTAGGGAACTACTAAAAAGACAAATACTTACAAAATGTTTTCATCAAAATATAAAGCAGGCTCCTCAAAGGCTATTTCTCTTATTTTTAATACTTTTGAACATTAAATATAACTTTTAAACCATAACAAGGACACTTTTAAACATTGGTGCAAAAAAGGAAGTGAGGGTTTTTCCTGGTTAATGAAATAAGAAAAGTGTAATTGTTTTATAAAATATAACTGCATCCATGTTTCTGTCAATTGCAGTATTACCCAAAATATAGTAGTGAAAAGACTGTGTATGCAATAGCATGGCATAATGCCATAGAATACAGGTAGAAGAGGAATCAGTTGAGTTAAACTATAGAAAGTCAAGAACAGGTTATTCTAGTTCGATTTTCTATAGATCAATTTAAGTGTTTTCAGAGCATCTGGTTGGTTAAGATGTATCTTTATTACAATTATCAGTGCTGGAAATATAAAATGATTACCTGAACATGGATAATATACACTATATATATGCAGGGGTCATGCTGCCATCACGTTCTTACTAGTAAAAAAACCTGTATTAACATCCCCAATTAAAAGTAAACAGAAAGGCTCTTCTAAAAAAAATAGAAGCACAAGGCATAGAAAACAGCAGCCAAAAGTAGAAAATCCTACGGCCTC
Organism: Macrothele yani; assembly: GCA_039090855.1. Lineage (NCBI taxonomy): Eukaryota > Metazoa > Arthropoda > Arachnida > Araneae > Macrothelidae > Macrothele > Macrothele yani. The sequence continues at coordinate 65,089,831 of CM077006.1, forward strand.
TTTTACGTCCGATAGACAAGTTAAAGGTGCTACGACCTCTCGCGGGTCCGGAACGCCAGAAACTGAAAAGTTCAGAAATAAAAAAAGGCCTTTTAAGGGCCAAAAAAATTTTTGTTCCTCCTGACTTTGAAAAACCACTACCCATCAGTGAAAGGGAAGTTAGGTTTCATATTAATAACCTTAAAAATAGAAAGGCACCAGGAAATGATGGCATAAATAATAAAATTATGAAAACATTACCGGAAGAGTATGTGCAAACCCTTACTAAAATATACAATTGTGCCATTAAATTAAATTATTTCCCTGATGTTTGGAAGACAGCAGAGGTAATACTATTACCCAAGCCAGGTAAAAACCCGGCAATTCCTGAAAATCACAGACCGATTTCGTTGCTCCCAACCATGGGAAAAATCTTTGAAAAAATTATACTTGTTAGAATGCAACAGTTCTGTGAAGAATACCCAGTTATTCCATTTATTCAAGGAGGTTTTCGTGACAAACACTCCACGGTGCACCAGCTCTCGAGAGTTACCGAAAAATGTGCAGAAGGAATTATGAATAAAAAGCACACAGCGGCTATTTTCCTGGATGTAGCTAAGGCTTTTGATAAATGTCCACACGAGGCAATTATCTACAAACTAATAGCACATGACTTCCCACCATGGATTATTCATATAATCAAATCCTATCTTAAAAACAGAACATTTTGTGCAAAAATTAATGGGAAGATATCTTCAAAAAAATTATTGAAGCCGGTGTTCCACAAGGCAGTGTACTTGCTCCTACGCTATACTCTATTTTTACTTCAGATTTTCCGAATTTTAGCAACAGGAATCTGACTACAGCACTTTATGCTGACGACACTGCACTGGCCTATACTTCCATGAATAAAAATCAAGCAACATTTATGTTGCAATACTATGTGGAAAAACTGGAGAATTACTTCCTAGACTGGAAAATTAAAATTAATACTGACAAGACACAAGCGATTCTGTTCTCCCGTAAAACATACAATTACAATCCTGACTTTAAAATTGAATTGTATGGTAAAAAAATACCTTGGGTAAAGGATGTCAAATATTTAGGCCTCATTATGGATCATAATTTGAATTGGAACAAGCATATTAAGGAAACCCTGGCTAAAGCTCTTAAATTAAGAGGATGTCTCCAACCCATAATTAAAAATAAAAGGCTTAGCAAAAAAAATAAAACCTTGTTATGGAAAGCATGCTTCAGCCCGGTGATTACCTATGGCTGTCCTATCTGGGGTAACTGCAGAAAGCAGCAAAAAATAATATTACCTCGTTTCAAAATAAAACTCTTCGTATGATGGTAGGACTAGATGGAAAAACATCCAATAATGATATCCGTAGTATACTAAATATCAGCTCTATACATTACACTATGTATGATCTAGCGCAAAGGTATTACGAGAAAGCCAAGAAACATTCCAATCCTCTTGTCAGGGAGGCGCTTAACTATGTTGTCAATGATACTGACAAATTTAAAAGACCGAAGGCTATTTTAAATAAAATTCCTGAAAAGAATCCAGTTCACAGTTATACTTCCAAAAAAGTAAAAAATAACTGGGACTAAATTGAAGTTATTCCTCACACGTAGGACCAAAGCAAAAAATTTAATAGCAGTTTTGGGTACAAAAAAAAAAAAAAAAAAAAAAAAAAAAAAGGGCCATTTTAGGGGCCGAGCAAAATGTTGCATAAAAGACATCTCTTTTGTACTGAATATTCTGCTCCTAACCAAACAAGGTGTTGTTGGTCTTGTCCTGTATATTAAAATTTGTTGTTGTTGTTTACAGATTAAAGAAAAACAAAACAACAACAACAATAAACGGAAAAAAACAACAAAAAAAAAACAACGGCTCGTTTAGGGGCCGAGCAAAGTTTTGCGTAACAGACATCTCTTTACGCATTAGTTCTGAAAAAAATAAATAATATTATTATTTAAACAAAACAGGACTAAATTTTTTCCGAAAAAAAAATTTATGAATGATTGGCCCATAAACTACCGGCTTCCTAAATAAGGAATAAAAAGAATCCTGGTTGTGGCTTTTTTTTTATTTCTCGGTTTACTCAAAATGAGTATCTTAAACCTCGATCGGTGTAATTTTGTGATCACACCACCTCAGCTATGGTTAATCTGACATGCCTGTCAAGAATCAACAAAAGTAAACCTGTGTAAAAATTCTGTAAAGCAATGGGGAAAAATCTTTTCTCTCATTGGCTGGCGAGAAACACTGAGCAAATAGACAGTTTTGTCTAACCCGGTGTTCAAAGACGATTTTTCTCTGGGAAAGATGTTCTGTGTGTGATGTTTTTTTTTTTCCAGGTTCCCCTCTCCCGTGTCCTTTCCTTCCTTTCCCCTGTGCTCTTCTGTGGCACAGGTGTACCGGGCATTTTTCTGCGGAGAGAAATATCACTTGAAATGGCTGGTTGTTACAGGTAAGTATGTAGGGCAGCTTACAACTTCACTTCTTAACGGGTAACCGTCTACTCCCTCTCCTCTAATATTTCCATACTTTTCTTTCGTACTATTCTATCAGGGAAATCTGTTCCCAAACATCTAATATTTCTCTTTTTCACCTGACAAAAGGCGCAGAGCGCTGAGGGTTCGGGTCTCTCAACCTCAGATAGGAAATATCTCTCTCTGCCATCACGTTCTTCGCAATTTGCGAAAAAAAAATTGTTTTGGCGACGGGGAAAAAAAGTCTGGGCAAAAATATTGGCGATTACCTTTTTGTACTTTCTTAATACTTTAGTGAAATAAAATTGAATTTAGCAAATGGGTTGGCAAAAACTTAAAAATCCAGAGCAGCCACTTTGTTATGTATATACACTTAAGTAGCAAATTATTAGAAACATCTACCTAATAAGTGGTAGACCACCCTTGGCTTTCAATACAGCCTTGGTTTGATTAGCATGAATTTAGCAAGATCAGGGCTTGAAAAATACCATGCCTGGGGCATGTAATTTATTGGCCTGGGCAGTAAAAATAGCAATCTATACTCTGGGCAAGGCTAACCTGACTATGGAGTTTAAGTTACAGAGTGTGTACTTCCACTGCATAATATATAGTTCCAGTTTAAAAGCCGTGTTCGAGCTTGAACTCAGACCTAAGGACGCACATGGATATATAGATGTTCTAAATGTCGTACATATGCACATTAAAAAAATGATGATCCCAGTTTCGGTTGCGTTTCTAAAAAATACAAATATTCTCATTTTGGCGGTGTCATTGTCACTGCTGTTTTGCTTCACAGAGGCTATACAGTTAACACGAGGATATTTACTGCAACTGGGAGGCAGAGAGATAATGGCTTGGCGGCCATTGTAATGTGCTTACTCCTTTCTTTTTGGTTGCTGTTTTAAAATACTCATTCAGAAATCGTTTGTCTGGTTGTCAGCAAGGTTGAGAAGGTGTGTGGGGAGGATGGGTGCGGTGGAGGGAGACATCGTGATGAAACACGAGAAGTTTCCTTTTGTCCCGCCTTCAGTCACCCTTAAGGGAAAGGGTCCGTGATACATGGCACCCTATTAGTGCGTGGAGAAATACTGATAAACAAAAGATTTCATGTCGGTGAATCGGTTTCACAACCTTAACTGTGTAATCAGGTTAGCTTTGCCCCAAGTATAGTTGCCTGGACAGAGCAACTAAATTTAAAATTGAAAAAGTTTCGAATAGAATTTTCTGCTACAAGAAAAAAAGACAGTCGTCTCATGTCCTGTTTCATTTCACTGCTAATCACCGGAAGTTGTATTATTTTTATGGAGTGCCAAGGACAGAAAAATATCACTTCTTTAATTACATTATGCTCCAGGCAGGGCAAGATTAAATTTTTTTGCTCACTAGCAAATTTTGCTAGTGACCAAATAGTTTGCTAGCAAAACATTTGCATGACTAGCAAGTAAAACTGAATCACATCGTAACTTATTTTCTAATAACGTTACACAGAAATTTAAATATGTGTATAAATATTTTGACTTACCTTTTTGAATAATGAATAGAATCTTAGATAAGTTTAGTGACTATCTTTATTATTAATTTCTAACAAATTCTCATACCACATGAATATATTTCACTGACATTCTAATTCAGATTTCTTCCCATATGGTTTACGCTCAGGGTGTCTGACTTTGTCATCATATCACTTTATAACTGCTGACCGTGGATTAAAAATCTCTTCTTGTGGCCCTTCTATTTCAATTGTCATCAGAGCATTTAAAGTTTCAACAGACAAATTGTTCCTCCAATCCCCTTGTATTCTTTTTAAAAAACTGAATCCCACCTCACAACATGCAGTAGTACTAAGTGGAAGTATCGCACAAATTTCTGCTAAACTTCTACACACTTCATATCTGCCAACTAACACACAATGCCGTAGTTTCTACGGAATTAGTTGTCTGACTACGGAACTCACTATCAAAACTATGGATTCTACAAATTTTCATTTTGTTTCAAATTTTTCTTTTGCTATTATTTTATTTTTATGATATACACGAGATTCTTACATGGATTCGCAGAATACCGCTTTTTTTTTTTTGTCATCAGTTAGATCATTCTGAAGATCAATATTTGGGAGGGGGGGGGTCGTTTTCCATCTGGAGACGAAATTTCGTGCTTCAAAACTTTCGAACACAGTAGTGAAACGGAGTAAGAAAATTTTGCCGTAATCGCAAATTGTTCTCCCAATGTTGTCTTTGTGTCCGCTTTTCTTGTTAAATATCATTTTATTGCATAAATGTTTGCATTTTAGCTTGAAACGGTGGAGTACAATTTGCAAAAACGAAGTTGGCTGCTGCAAAATTTTTCTGTAATCTTCAGGCATGAGATTCTTCCGCGAATTCAAGGAATTCCGGCTTTTTCGTTATTATTGGAATTCCATCTTTACGGAACTAGAAAACGAAAGGTCGACGGAATTCGGATTTTTTCCGTAATCATAATTTTTTTTTCTCACGATGTTGCCTCTGTCAAGTATTATTGCTCATTAACATTTTACTGGATAGATATTTGTATTCAGCTTGAAAATACAAGGAAAATTTCCAAAACCAGAAGTTAGACGAAGCAAAAGTTTCTTCCGTAATCGTTTACCCCTCACGAACATGTTTCGTAAAAAAGCGTCTATCTATGCCACGCAATAAGGCTAGTTACTATAGATAAGAAAGACTTTTGCCAGTATTGGCAGGCTATTTTCCAGTAACATTTTGGTTTGCTTCTTTCAGTTTTGTCTACCATCCGAATAAGTGGAATTATTCTTGCTTATTCATCACTGATCATTAGAGCGCAGTATTTGATGTATGCACGACTATCAAGACTTGTGGAAGTAGGCGATCGCTTGGCTTAGGGTACGACAGGAGTTGAGGACAAAGTTCATGGGGCAAAAGAAGGGAGGGTGGCAGAGCAGGTGGTCAAACAACCAATCCATCCCAGAGCTCTTGGTTGCCACAGCAACCATTGCCGACGTCACGTTCAGTTTCTGTAATAGACCAATGAGGGCACGATGGAGAGGAGTTTCCATGCTCCTCTCCATCGTGGATTAATAATTCCATGCTCCTCTCCATCCTACGACAGTTTCCACTGGAAGGGATGAAAGATATGGGGAGGATGGGTATTAAGTGTCGAAAGGAAATTGGTGAAAGAGAATCGCTGATCGTCGCTGTTTTAACAAGTGATAATAGAAACTGTTATGTAAACTTCGTGGATTAATAATGATTTTTGGTTACTTTAAATAAAGAAATTACTTTACTAGCAATATTTGCTACTGCGATTTTTTTTCACTAGCAAATTTGATTTTTCACTAGCTATTTGCTAGTTGCTAATTGGTGAAATCGCACCCTGGCTCCAGGTCCAGATATTGGAACCATATGTAATTTTACTCTAAATGTTGTTTATAGTCAGTGACGAGATGCATGACTCTGATGGAACTAGCCTCCCAGTGTTTGGTGACAAAGGGTGAAAATTTCAACAAAAAAAAAAAACATGTCAGAATCACTAAATTTCTCAAATACCAATTTCATCATCATTTCATTTCACACTAATTTCATCATCATCTTAAAACTTGAGATACATGCATCTGTGCATTGAACATTTTGAATAGACTCTTAAAATGGAAATGCAAAATATGTAAATAAAGTTCATAATGATTTTTAACTGAAGAAAGGAATTCTGATTTGTTATCTGAAATGATAAATTTTCCTGGGCATCTAGCTTTTACTACCTGGGCAGGTAAATAATTTTTGCACATGCCCAGATGGTCATGTAACTTTTCAAATTTTTTCAAGCCCTGGAGTTGCTAATATCATTCTACAGGTATGTTAAACCAAGTGGATATGAGAGGGCCAGTCATTTGCTTTGTTTGCTGGAGGAGAATCTCTGTTATGAATGATTCTCTCACTCTTATCTTATAGGTGTTCAATTGTGTTAAGATCTGGGGACTGTAGGGATCATTTTAGCACTTTAAAGTCACTGTCATTTTTGTGGAACCATTGAGTGACGATTTGAACCTCGTGACATGAAGTAGCCTTCACCATTGAAAAACACTGTGCACATGTCTGGTTGTGCCTGGTCTGCAAATATGTCAAGATACCTTGTGTCATCCAAATGCTGTTCTAGAGGTACACTGGCTTGCAAAAATTAAGGACGAGACGGTTTTTCGAATGTAATGTTGTGCAGAAGTGCTCCACATCGATTCAAATCATACCATAAGATCCCCAAGATGTAAGAATATGGGACAAGTGAGCAAAACCGTCCAAACAAGGAATCCAAAGGATACAAAGGCACTTTATTGAAAAGGTAGCTTCGAGCACAACTGGACAGAAGACAGAAACGTCCATGTGACAGGCGGCTGCCAAGAAAAATCCAGTCTTTAGTAGGGAATATGATCACCCCTGACTGCGTTGCAGGATTTACAACGTCTGTCCATGCTGAGGACGAGGTTGTCAAGGAGCTGTTGAGGCATCGCGGCCCATTCCTCTTGTAGCGCCAATCGCAGCTGCGGAATCGTTGCTGGCGGCTGGTGACGTGCTGTCAAGCATCTCCCGAGAAGGTCCCACGCGTGTTTGATTGGATTTAGGTCCTGTAACTTTATGGGCCAATCCATGCGTTGAATATCTTCACTCTCCAACAGCTCGGCGGCAGCCACTGCATGATGAGGTGTAGCGTTGTCGTCCATGAAAAGGAACTCAGAACCCACAGCACCTCTTTTAACAGACGCACGTGAGGCAGGAGAACCTCGGTACAATAGCAGTAACCAGTGACTGAACCTCCTTGGAAGATGTGGAGGTCAGTACGGCTACCAAGCATGATACTGCCCCAAATGAGAACTCCGCCACCTCCAAACCAGTCCCTTTCGATGATGTTGGAGGTGTGATTGTGTATTCCCTGCTCTCTCCAGATGTGTATATGTCCAGAATCGCTCGTCAGACTAAATCGGCTCTCATCCGTAAAGAGAATTCGACCCCATTGCTGATGTGTCCAGTTCTTGTGTTCCTGGCACCACAGAAACCGCCGTCTCCGATGAGCAGGCGTTAATGGCACACACCATACTGGTCGTCGTGCAAATAGACCACCTTTGTGCAGCCTCCTGGCCCCAGTAAAACGCGATAAACGGATGTCCAGTTGTCTGTTGCACGTGCCTTGTGATTTCTCCCGCTGTCTGCTGTCTGTCTCTTCTTACCTGTAGAACAATACACCGGTCATCCACCACCGTGGTTGCTCGTGGACGACCACTGCTAAACTCTCGGACAGCTGTTCCTGTCATTTGAAATGCTCTCCAAGCTCGTGAAACGATGCTGTGAGCGATCCCGAACTCTTCGGCCACACTATTCACACTTCGACCTGACCTTCTTCCAACTTCCCAATGACACAACCTCGGGTAAAGTCATCCAGATGTCATCTACTGGATTGCCTGTTGGCCATATCACACGGTGGCAGCAACTCGACGTCGTTCAAACCGATGTACACCGTGCAATAGCTTTCACCGAATTGCTGAGCGTACACCGCCCGTGTGCTTTATACCCTTCCGACGCTCCCCCTCCATGTCATGCTGCATATATGCGCATGCCCTACTGTACCGGACCCTAGTCTATCTCCTGAGTGGTCTTTCGGTCCGTTCTGCCTGCTCGTTCCGCTGTTATGCTAATTTCTTCTCTTCGTCCTTAATTTTTGCACACCAGTGTATTAAGGAACCCAGTCCCATCATGAAAACAGACCCCCAGACTGCTACATTATCTCCACCAGCTTATACAGTTACTGTTGGACAGTAGATATCTATTGATTTGTGCTATGGATGCCATATTTTAGCCCATCTGTTATTGTGTATTAATTGAAAACATGATTTATGGGACCAAGCAACCTTTTTCTAGTCTTTAAGTGCCTCCTTTTGGTGTTCATGTGCCTACTGCAGAAGAATTTCTCAGTTTTTAGCAGAGGTGAGTGGTCATGAAAGAGATACATGCTGCTATGGCCCATTCATGCCAATGTGCAGCAGGGTGTGTGTACTGAAATTCTCCTCTTGATATCACAGTTGTATTGCTTGGTTATTTGAGTAATGGAGCTAGTCTGTTACCTCGTACATTCCTGTTCAGCTGTCATTGCCCATGAACATTGACCAGATGTTTCTGCCCACAGGAAGACTGCTGACTGCTTGGTTTGTTATTTTCGTGCACTACTCATTGTACACCCTAGATACAATTGTCCTCGTATAAATGAAAAGATTTTCCTTTTCTGAGATGCTTGCACCTGCCTGCCTAGCGCCCTTTCTCATGCCTCTTTCAAAGTCCCATAAATTACAAGTCTTTTCCATAACGTTGGTATCTATAACTCATATGCATCTCAATCCGTTCCAGCTAGCTGTTTATGAAGCCATCTCGACATCCTAGTTGTGTATGTAAGTAAAGATGGTACGTGCCTGATTGCTGTTGTATGTTTTTAATAATTTGGTACTTCAGTGTGTGTGTGTGTGTGTGCGCAATGAGTTAGCTTTGCATTAGGAACACCAACCTAAAATTAGGAACATTCACATTTCTTTGCAATCATGGCTTGCAGATGCCTAGGAACAGATTCTACAAGTTGTCAAACATCTTTTATGTGTAACTTGATCCATGTTCTCTGCAGCAGTTCCATCAGTTCACTCTCATTCAGTGTAGAAGAATTCACAATTCTCACACCCCGTTCTAGCATATCCCACAAATGTTAAATTGGATTACGGTCAGGGGAGTTGTGGGGCAATGTTGCAAATTCTTTGTCGTGTTTCTCCAGCCACTCAGTAGTTGTACGAGACCGATAACACGGTGCGTTGTCCTGTTGAATGATGGCATTGTGGTGAAGGTAAACCTCCTGCAGATATAAATGGAAACGATTGGCTAAGAGATCCCTGTAGTGCCCACCATTCAGTGTTCATGGGATGATAACCAACGAACCTAGGGCTTGCCAGGAAAAGCTACCCAGAACAGAACATCACCTCCACCGTTCTGTTGAAGCTCAACTGTGCAACAAGAGGATAGGGCTTCATGCTGTTTATGCCATATATTTGAACCCGGCTATCAGCATGGTGCAGCAGGAAACGGGACTCATCACTCCAGACAACCTTCTACCATCTGTCAAGGGTCTACTGCTGATGTTCCTTGGCCCATGTGAAGCATTGTTTGCGATGACTGGGCGTCATCATGGGTACCCTAGTTGGTTTCCTGCTGTGGAAGCCCAGGCAAACCAAGGTATGGCACATGGTGTATGTGGAAATAGGGGAAATAGGTTGAACTGAACCTCTGTTGTACTGATAGGTGAGCTAGGTTACATTTGCACAGCATTGCTGAGATACCAGTCGTGACTACGGCGCTCACCTCTAGGATCAACAGCGCATGGATGACTGGTGTGATTTCTTCTACTGAATGTCTGTGTATGGTTAATCCAGTCCTTATACACACTTCATACAGTGGTGGGGGAGAACCAACAAGTACAGCTGTTTCCTAAATACTGGCACCTGCCCTCAGGGCACCAACTATCTGGCTGCAGTCAAATTGGCTTAAGTCGACATGTTTCCCCATTACTGTAAGTACATAGGATAGATGTGCACAATTTATAGCAGCCTCACATGATGTTGATATTACATGGTACTTCATTATTGATCCAAATTTGTAAAATGGGGATGTTGCCTCTATCTAGTATTGTTGTTAAGTATCATTTTATTCTATAAGTGTTTCTTTTTCAGCTTGAAACCATAGGCAACAATTTGCAAAAGTGGAAGTTTGATGCCACGGAAATTTCCCTGTATTGTAATCTTGTCATGAGATTCTTCCAGAAATTTGAGGAATTCTGCGTTTTCCTTTATCATTTTGGTCATACATGTGAGCAATGCACAACTGAACATATATTTGGGGAGGGGGATTGGTGGTGATTGGGAGAGGCGTTTTTTGTCAGATGACAGAATTCCATTTTTACGGAACTTTCGAAAACGGAAGGTCGCTTGAGTAAAGATCTTTTCCGTAATCGTGATTTAATTTTCCTGTGATGTTTCTTATGCTCCTATTGTTGTTAAATATAATTTTATTCCATAAATATTTGTATTTCAACTTGAAAATGGAGGGGGAAGGGGGGTCAAAAAATGGAAATTGGACAAAGGTAAGATTTCTCCCCTAATTGCAACCCCCTCCCCCAATGTTCCCACTATCTTGTGTTGTTGTTAAATCTTATTCCCCCATTAATGTTTTCATTTAAATTTGATAAGAGCGGAAATTTTTTCCAAAAACAGTAGTGATGAAGTTGAAAGATTTGTAAGAATTGATTTTCAAAAGTATTCATATTCTCAAAGTTATGCCATTTATCTAAAATAGTGAAATATTTGATATCATGCACTCATGTTCCTCAAGCTGAAAGTTCTTGCAGCATGACTGTTTGAAATTATTAGCATGACTGTTTGAAATTATTAGCATGACTGTTGAAATTATTTTCATCACAGGGTATTCAAAAAAAAGTGACAATGAAGAAATGGAGAGAGAAAGATATAAGCAGAAAAAAATAAATAAATTAAGCAGTGAAAGCTGGGCAGCTGCAGAGTCAACAAGAAACAAACGGAAAGTAGTCCGCATTCTTTCTTTCTTTTGGCGCGTTTTGGTTTTTCACCCTGTAAGAAAGTTCCGCTATTTTTTTTTTTTTTTTGGTCTCATGTATGATATCCAGTGACTGGAAAGCTAGTTTCTAAAAGTAGCTAGAGACTGCTATAACTACTTTCTTGAAAAAGTAATTTGTTACAGCTACAACTACTTTTTTGAAAAAGTTTAGGTTTAAGTTAAAAGCTCATATGGCAGTCAGAGCTAAATACAAAGCAAATCATACAAACAACTTATGTTTGCATTTATCTCTTCGCTCTGATCATTATTTGGAATGCATTTTTAAATATTAAATCCCAAACAGTAAATTTCTGAGGCTTAAAATATGTAAAAATATTGATGGGAATATTTTGGTTAAATCCAAGCATAATTCATTGTTGACACAGGTAAGTCATTCTTTTTAAGCTTCAGTGTAGAACCCTGCATGGGCCGGGCCTGCCTGTCATTTAAAACTTACGGGCTGGGCCTACAATTTTGTAGGTGGGCTTGCACTTGCATGTGTACCGTGTAGTCAGGTTGTTGATAAATTTAGGTCCTTCTGTTTTTGAAGTCTCTGTCTTTCTCTTCCCGTGATCATATTTCTTATTTCTCGCAATCATTCTTCTCTCCCGCCTTGTGCTATGTTTTTTTTTTTTTTTTTTTCATTTATTTTGCGCATATCTTTTCGTCTTTGATCTTTGGCAATCGCACTCTCCTTTGAATCCATATTCCATTTATTTCAGAATTTTACACCAGAAAAACACTTGCTCCGTACGATGATTTGCATTTTCAGGAATTAGGAAGCAATTAAATTTTTAGGAATTAGGAATCAATATGCGCTAGTAAACTATTCTCTCTGTCTTTATAATTTTGATTTGCTACTTGCCTTGTTTTAAATATGGATGAATATTGGGTTGAGTAAATTAGAGGTTCGAGGAGCAAAACAATCGGAAAATTGTGTTACATTTGGATTTTGGGAGTTATATCGTAAACCTGAAGTATTAAAACCAAAGACGTTGGGCCAACAGAACGGAATCATATTCTGCGTACGAGAGTTTGTTGTATGAATTATTTACCATTAAGCATGTTTGTGTGCATAACTGAGCATCAATTTATATTATGTTCTGGGCAAAAGTGTTGAAGAAGACAGTACTTGACTCGTATAAACAGTGATCTGACCCAAGGAAGGGTTCGATTATGTAATGACAATGATTTACTTAAGTTAACTGAATACTATTTATTGCATTTGCCGTGTTTCTGGTTACTGGTGGGTTAGTTAACTTACTTATGCCCTCTTTTTACACGAGTTTCGAGTTAGTCCAAAAAGTTACAGTACAAATACCGTCTGTGTTAAAGCAAGTGACAGTTACGCAAATAAAACCTATGCTGGACCTGAATGGCTGGACCGGGCCTTGAAAAAAAAAAAAACTGGGCTGGGCCGGGTCGGGTCTGACATTAATTGGGTGGAAACGGGCTGGGCCAGGTCGGGCCTGGCATTAATTTGGTGGGCTCAGGTCTAAAAATATTGCCTCTGCATTGCTCTACTTCAGTGTCATCAGATTGTCCATATTTGGTTATTTTGGGAAGGACCTAGTTTCTAATCTTAGTGTACTATATACAGAATGGAAGTACCTTAATGACTGCAATTTGTTCATGTTTTATATTATCCCGGTTTTTGTAGTGAAAGTGGGTTGAAGGATGTTGTTAAAGTGATGGGTGGGTATGACACTGGATGCAGCACAACATATAAACTGGAATTACACTTCTTGACATAGGAAATGCCTCACTATGAAGCAACACACAAAGTCAAATGAAACTTTTCATGTAATCAAGCAGGTGGGAAAGAACTGATGTAATTTCTGAGGGATTATGTGAGTGCTATGGGTAAGCAGACACTATAATATGGCCTGGGACATTAAGTTGTATGACCGCCATGCTGGGCTCTACATTCAGCAACACAGTGTGGCATCAAGTGGAAAAGTTCTTGGATGCTGTCCTGAAGTTTCATTGATGTGCATGCACAATTCTTCAACACTGCAAAGGGATTCTGCAGAGGTGTTAAGTTGTCTGCAACTGATGTCCCACATTGGGGAGTAGTCTGGAGATCGTGCTGGCCAGGGCAGCACCTGGGCACCTTGTAGACGTTGTCTTCTGATGTTGACAGCGTACAGGTGGGCATTATCTTGTTAAAAGTGAGCATGAGGGATAACATGGTGATATAGCAACAAAATGGGCTGCATCTCCTTATCGATGTATTTGCTGTACCCACTGTACTTATGGCTGTTGAAACTGATAGTGCCCCAAACTATGACACCAGGCTGAGAAACTGCATGATGCTTACAGGCGGCAACATGATCAGCGTGGTGACCACATCATCTCCAAACTCTGAACTGGTGATCTTTTGTACTCTGACAGAAGCAAGGCTTGTCACTGAATACAATATAGCTCCATTTGTACTGCCATACATGTCACCACTGCAACTTTGTGGTACGATGAGTTGCAGTGGGTGGCAGTCATTGTAATGGTTGGCAAGAGGGCAAACCTGCCTCAGCTAATCTGTGATTCATTAGCTGTATCGATATCGGGATGTCCATAGCTGCCAGTACACCTCTTGTTTTTTCTGTTTTTTGTAATTGAGTGTTTAACAACCACCGTGAGCAACTCAATAGGCTGTAAGCAATCGCCTGTCCCTAATTTAGAGCCACTGATTCCAGGGAAGTGAGATAGCAAGGGCCATAAGACAAACAAAACATCCATGCCTCACCAGGTTCATCCTTACCTGGGCCCACTTGGACGAACAGCCATAAGCGAGGGTTTAGACCACTGCACCACCAGGGTGGTGTACACATGTTCGAATGTCATCCACTGAAAAGTGTGGAGCCATTATGGCTTGTTGAATGCACTGATCATGGTGTTCAGATGACTGCATACTTGCATCAGTTCCACTATGGCGACACATGTTACCATCCTTGAACCACCACTGCCACATTCGACTGATAGTTGTTGCATCCTGATGCATTTCCACCATGCTGCAATGCAGGGACTAACCAGTTGTACACCCTATGATGAAGCCTTTGATAAAAGTGTCCGCGTAATATCAGAATTCCCTAGACATCGCACAGGCATTCTCACTCCTTACATGTAGTTTTGCTATCAAGGTGACTGCGATACAGTGGTCTACCTGCCCAGATGAGGATGACCAGACTTAGTTATGTTCAGCCATTTTGCCCCTTTTATCTCCCTTACTTTTCACATAATTGATTCACAATTGCAGTTATTACATAATCCAATTGTGGAGACATACCCACCAATTTTTATGGTGCTCTGACAAATACTTTCTGGTATGGCATTTTTTATGTCAAGCAGTATACTTGTCTTCAGCATATGTACAAGAGATTGATTACCAGCTGCTGCAAGCTGATTTTGCAGCCCATGCATTGGTACCTGATGGAGTGAAGATTTTACCATGTTGTGGAGTGCTGAAGACTGTTTATGTTAAAGCTGTGCCTGTGAAAGTGAATGGCTCTGCCATTCACTTTGTGTCAGTGTTGTTTGGCTGATAGTGATGGATAATGTCCCTGTGTTGGAGTTCTCTTTTTGAAATTGAAGCTTGTTTTGCTAAGCTCGATATAATAAAGGAAGTGTCCAACTTTTTATGGATAGTGAGTTATGAAGCAAGCATTGCGTATTCCTGAGTTCTGAACTTAAGTAGAAAGTGTGCCAAACCCAGTTATGCGGCAATGGCTTTTCTGTAGCCCTAAATAGCACACATGGCTGAAGAACATTTTCATAGCCACGAGAAACTGTGCAATAGAGAGTGAGCATCAGTGTCTGATCATAGCGAAGGATAATGTGCTCCTGATAGTGACACGTTCCTGTGTCAAATGTGTGTGTGTGTGTGTGTGGGGGGGGGGGGGGGTGAAAATACTTTGAAGTACTTATATGCTTCATATTTTTAGGAGCAAGGAAAAGGACAATTCTGGCTATTTGGGTGAAAGATGATGATAAAACTTACTATAGTATTTAGTGGAGGAGTTCTTCCAGTTCTATGATCCACTTCTTGTCACTTGAAGTCTAACTTCTCATTCACTATGCAAACTTATTAGCTAAGTATAAAACAGAGCTGGGTTGTTCCATGCTAAATAAAAAAAAAATAGGATTTTTTTTTATGCTTACCTCATAGTCATGACTTTTGATGAAACTTGAACCCCACTGATAGTATGTATAGAGAAAATGCCAAACCCACAATTAAATTTTTTTTTCAGTGAGTGGTGAAGGGGGAAGGGGGGATTTGCACTCAGAATTTTCATTCAAGGTCTTATTTTTGAAACGAGTGGTGTTCATTGTTTTATTAATAAAATTACTTGTATTTTTCCTAAACTAATCGTTCAGGTGTCATTTTAAAGGTAAGGTTGCCATCTTTCCAAAAACAGCAAATAAGTTGAAAATTTTAAATTTGCAAAAAGTTTTAAGTGGGTAAAATTATTTTTTTTAAGTTCAAAAATTTGTACTTTTGATGTGTAAATGAAACCAGCCATAAACTTTGGTGTATTTGAAGAGTTAGAAGTACTTTGTCTCCACAATAAATTTCAAGTTGATATTTTAGTGTTTATTTGGCTTTTAGGGCTGTCAGACTTCAAAAAAACTAAAAAATTCCTATTTTTACCCCTCAAAAATTTGATGAGGGCAAGGCTATAAAAAATTGAAAATGTTTCTATAAAGAGATTAATGTGTATATATTTATACCTCAAATTATCATTTTGCATCTGTGACTTTTTCTATTTTAAAAATAAATGTGAGGGACATTTCTGCTAAATATTTGTGATTTAGGAAGTCCAGTCATTGCCCCTGCACACCTCCCCATTGCTTTTTTGTTCTAATGTTTACCCTATTTGTACATGAGTGTTTTACTGTGAGTATTAATTTCATTAAGATATTTTAATATATACACATTGATTTAATAATATTTGTAAGCATAAGATTATGTTAATAAACATACACATACCTTACTCTTTTTTGTAGGAAGACCACTATATGCAGCATGTTTTTGTCAACTCATGACATGAATGTCACGTTTCTCATTTGTTAAAAACTATGTATATATAATTATTATATATTCTTTAGAAGGATTGTGATTTAACAAGTTATTATACTGTAATTAACTAATTTACATGCTTATGGAAAATAATGCTGTTATTGAAAAAAAAATCCTTTTTTGTCAATAATAGCATTATTTTCCATAAGCATATAAATTAGTTAGTTGCAGTCCAAAAATCCATGCACTAAAAGAACTGGAGGCTTGTATTTTATCAAAGATGAAGTTCATATTATCTTGCAGGGGTTTCGGCAAAATATACTGCCTGCCAGTAACTGTGTCAGATAAAATGTTTACGATTAAGTGTTTGATCCAGTTTCACTCAGCTCTTTTGTCCAATAAAAGCATGCAGCTGGATAGTGTTGTTTGAGGAAAGTCACATGAACATCTCTCATTTTAGGAGAAACATTACTAACAAATTCTAAGCATCACTTATTATTAATACAGACATTTGACGTAGACCAGGAACATCAAACAGAGGTCATGGCTCTTTCCACGTTTATAAGTGATAATTTTTTTTACACAAATCTCGTAATCTCTTTATGCAACTTCTGATACTCGTTTATGGTTTGGTTTTTAACAAATGACGACGTCGATAAGGGCTAAAGATTTTATTGATACGGTAAATAGTCTTTTTATCTGTTTAATCCTTTTGAACTTCACCTTCTTTTTTTCATAATCTGGACTGTGGTTGTATGTTTTCAAATAAACCGGTGAATGTTTTTAGTTCAACGAACCAACTCCTCACAAACTTGTCAACTTGGACGTCGGCAATTTGTACCTGAAGAATAAATCAACCAACAATAACCTTCCAAATTGTGCTACAATATTGGGTAAGTGCAACATTCTCAGGACAATTTAATAATTGTTGAAATGTTTTATATTTCTTGAAAATTTATATAATAGCAAAAGTAATGAAGCATAGAGCACTCAACTTGAAGATACTTTATAACGTGTGTAACAGTAGTGATAATAGTTATACAACTATTGACTTCATCATTGTCAACCATTATCAATCCACTGCTGGACGAAGGTCTCCCCAAGTTTCCTCCACAACGGTCTGTCTTGTGCCAGTCTCCTCCATGTCACTCCCGCATATTTACGAATTTCATCCACCCATCTCCCATGTGGTCTTTTTCTGGGTCTTTTCCTGTCCCTTGGAATCCAATCTAAAATTTCGGCTGTCCATCTATGGTCTGTCCTTCTGGCAGTATGTCCAGCCCATTGCCATTTCAGGGATTTAACCCTGATCATGATGTCTTCCACTCTCGTCATTTTTCGGATCCACGAGTTTCTCTTCTTATCTCTCCTGGTTATACCAAGCATGCACCTCTCCATGCTGCTTTGAGTTGTCTGCAGCCTTTGTATGTCTCTTTTAGTTAAGGTCCACGTCTCTGCACCATACGTAAGCACTGGAAGGATGCATTGATCAAACACTTTTCTTTTAAGACATAATGGCATATTGCTCTTGAAAATTATGCTGTTTCTTCCAAAAGCTCTCCAGGCAAGTTTTGTACGCCGATTAATTTCTTCATCAATGTGACCCTCACTTGATATCTGCTGTCCAAGATAAACATATGTATCTGTTATCTCCAGTTTTTCTCCATCAATCGATAAATCTTCATTTCTTGTAAAAGCATTGAACATCACTTTTGTCTTTTGAAAGTTCATTTTTAATCCCACTTCTTTACTCTTGTCAGCAAGTTCCTGGATCATACTCTGCAGCTCTGATGGGGTAGTTGCAAAAATGACTACGTCATCAGCAAAACGAAGGTGGGTTAGATAATCTCCATTAATCTTTATCCCTTTGTTTTCCCAGTTCAGTGATTGAAAGACATTTTCCAATGTGGCATTAAAGAGCTTCGGAGATATGGTGTCACCTTGTCTCACTCCCTTTCCAATTTTTATGTGTGTTGTATTTTCAAACAGCCGAATCTTTGCACTTGCATTTTCATAGATGTTATTAATAATATTAATGTATGCATCTTCAATACCACAGGATTTCAGAGCCGTGGTAACTGCTGATGGTTTCACCGAATCAAAGGCTTTTTCATAATCGATAAAAGCCATGCACAATGGAAGTTCATATTCCCTCGCTCTTTCAATTAGTTCTCTCAGTACGTGGATATGATCTATTGTGCTGTAGCCACTCCTGAATCCAGCTTGTTCTCTCGGTTGAGCCATGTCCAGTGTTACCTTCAAGCGGTGTGAAAGAACTTTAGTGAAGATTTTATAAACCACTGATAGGAGGCTGATAGGTCTGTAGTTCCTGAGATCCTCAATGTCACCTTTTTTATGTAGCAGGATCATTGTAGCATTGTTCCAATCCTCAGGAATCTTCCCTTCATTAAGGCATAGAGTGAAAATTTGGGCGAGTACTGTTTCGATTTCTCCACTTGCTTCTTGTATGATGTCTATAGTAATTCCATCTTCTCCTGGAGCTTTCCCCCGCTTCATGTTCTTGATTGCATGAGCAACTGCTGCTGGGAGGACTGGAAGAACTCTGCTACTGGTACCTTTCATGATGTCTGGAGTACATGTATCATCCCTTTCATATAATTTGGAGTAGAAATCTTTCACTCTTGTCAAAATTTCGCCTCTATTTCTTGTTATAGAACCATCTTCTTTTCTCAGAGCCATAATCTGTTTTCTTCCCTTACTGAGATGTCCCTTTGCTATCTTAAGGCTTTGGTTGTTTTCAATTGCTTTCCTCACTAGCTCACAGTTGAATTTCCTTACGTCTTCAGTGATACTTTTTCGTGTTGTCTTGCATAGCTCTATATATTCCACTTTGGAAGTCACATCTTCTTTAGTTGTCCTCATCTCTCTTCTTTTTTGCATCAACATTTTGGTTTTTCCTGATAATTTGTTCACATGCAACTTGTTCTTAGACCCAGCTAATTTTGTTGCTGTTTCCATTAGAGCTTTGGTTACTTTTCTGTTAACTTCCGAAATATCCACTTCTTCCGATGTTAGGCCTTCTAAAGCAGAGAATCTGTTCTTCAGTTCTAACTTGAAAGTATTATGGTGTTTTTTAAGGTTGGTTATGTCAATACATTTTGTTTGTCTTATGAGCTTGCCACGTTCCAGTTTAGTGTTGAGGTGCATCTTACATCTCACCAATCTATGGTCACTACCTGTGTTGAACTTGTTCAGCACACTGCAGTCTTCGATGACGAATTTTTTGTTACACATAATAAAATCAATTTCACTTGTCGTTCCAATTGGATGTCTCCATGTCCATTTCCTGTGTGGCTTTTTCTTGAAAAAGGAGTTCAAGATGAAAAATCCTTCTGCCTCTGCAAACTCAACGAGAGTATTTCCACGCTGGTTTCTGTTGCCGTGACCGAATTTACCTACTGAAGTTTCATTCTGTTGCCGTTGCCCTATTTTTGCATTGAAATCTCCCATAATTATCTTCAAGTGCTGCTTACCTTTATTATTTAGATGACGAATTTCCTCATAAAATTCTTCGATTTCTTCTTCAGGATGACTTGTGGTGGGTGCATAAGTTTGAATAATCTGAGCCTGGTATCTTCTCGATAGTTGGATAACGAGTCGTGCAGCTCTGTCAGAGGAACTTTCAACTTCTACCACTTTATCCTTCAGTTTCTTGTTTATTATAAATCCAACACCACTAGTTCTGCCAGTATCTGTCCCACGATAATAGAAGAGATGTCCACTTTTCAGTTCAATGAGATCTTCTCCTTTTCTCCTTACCTCACTTAGCCCGACGATGTCCCACTTGATCCTTTGTAGTTCCTCTTCCAATTCAAGAAGCCTTGAATCAGAAGATAGGGAGCGTCCGTTATAGGTAGCCAAGGTCATCATCAAATGGCAGCCTAGTCCGGTCCTCCGGGGATTCTTAGCACCCTCTGCCTTCATGTCGCACTGGCCGCTGCCTTGGCCAGGTACATTCCAGCTGCCGGAGACTGAGGGCCAAGATTTAAGTTGTAGAGTCATTTTGGAGGTGTTTGGCCATAACTCACCACGCTGGCCAAGCGGGTTGGTGAGTGTGGGATAGCATTTCCTCTGATCCCGATGGTATAGTTATACCGCTATTGGCGGTCGTCAGAGCCCCTTTAGTGGGAACAGGATGCACCACGAGAAGGCGGGGTTGACATTTGTGAAGGAGAGGCTGTGATGTTACGCATCACCTGACCTTACATCCCACTATTGACTTATCACTTATTATATTAAACATGTGTAAGAAATGATGACTTGTTTCTGTCATCAAGCAATAAACATTTTGTTTCTTTGTAGTTCTGTAGAACACATATTTCTAGGCTTTCAGAAGATCATGAAATCTGAAAGAATCTTAGTTTTCCATTTGCTGTAGGTACAAATTTATGGTACTTTCGAGTTTGTGGTATGATAATTTCACTTTGAAATCTCATTTTCATCTGTTTTTCAGTAGTAGTAATATCTTCTAAAGGTACAAAAAATAATTTAATCCCTTTAATTTCTTAATTTTTAAATTCATATGACTGCACTGGAGTTAAAATTTGATTATTTACTAGTTGTTCCAAGCTAGCTTTACCTGAAAGTCCTTTCACAGTCCTACCAATACCATCACATGGATTTCTACCACTACTGGTCATGAAAAAAATGTCATTCTGCAGTTATTCTAAAATCTTGAAGGTTACAAGACAGATTGGCAAAGTTTTTTCTGTTCTTGTACTTGGCTATTAGCAACATCAGAAAAATATATAATTTCTCTGATACATGCATGTTCTTAATAAAGGTAAAGTTTTTTTTTTTTTTTTTTGAAATTTATAGACACTTGCCATTGTGTGTTGTAGATGATTGCTGCCTATACATGAACTTCAGTGGTGGACTGGCGATCCATAAGCGGCCGTGGAAGTTATTTTGTGTGGCCCACTTTTGGGAAAAGTTATCAAGGTATCCCAACCCTAAAAAAACAGTATGGCAGTTAAACATCTTTTCAACACAAGTCTACGAATCATTGCAGTTTCTTGTGTTGAGGCAATAATTAACAACATTTCACACATTTTCCTGTATTGCAGGTCCTTAGTAGAATTTAATGTAAGAACAAAATTTCTTCCATTATTGAGAAGCAATAGACAAGGTACATTCTCCGAGAGTGATTGTAGGAGTCATTTTTTCTATTCTAAATTTTATTGCGATAACTGAATTCAGAATTTGTAATATCTTTGCTTTTAGTGAGAATGGGAATCCAAATCTGCCAAAAATTAATTTCTTTTTCAAGACTTGCCTACCAATTAATACAATAATTATGAAAAAATCTCTTGGAAAAAACTGAAAACATCTAAAATTGCAAGTATTTCAGTGCAGATTTGAAAAGTGAAAGAAATTAAAGAGTGCAAAAATAAAATTTTTTTATTTATTTACTTTCAAACTGAAAAAGTAGTTTTATTGTAGCTGAAATAGAATTTCCAAAACTGCAGCTCAAGAACTCGTGTAAACATAATGCCCAAAAAGTAGTAAACTGCAAGCAGATTTCATAAAAAAAAAAAAAAAAAAAAAAACAAAAAAAAAAAACAAAAAAAAAAACATGCACACATAAAAAGCATCAACCCCCAAATTTTTACCATAGGTGAACTTCATGTATTAATGTACAAAATAAATTTCAGGTTTCTATCCATACTATTGATAGCATATTTGATTAAATCGTATTGATTAACTGCAATTAGCAAAAGCGTACTGAGGTATAGGATATTAGCCCAAAAGGATGGAGCTTAAATTTGAAAGTTGATGTATCCAAAGACAGTGTTTGGCTCAACAGAACATTTGCTATGTAGAGTTGTCCCCCCTTTTTGAAGCTGTCAAAGTGGTAAATAAACTTTGCCATTTTAGTATACCTTGGTTTTCTTCTACAAGAATATTGAACTATGAGTATACAGGGTGTTTAAAAAATATCTGGCCAAATTGGAAAATTGGAAAGGGTGGTAGAGGGGCCCAAAATAAAATTTTTTTGTCAAAGAATGTGTGTCCAGAAATGCTGTGTTTAAGTGCTGGCACCTAGAGCAAGATTTGAAATACAAAATGAAAGACAGATAAAATCAAGAAACCTTTTAGTTTTTACAGTAGATGCTCAAAAGAGCGACCACCAACACTTACACAAGCTTCACATCGTCAGCGCATGGATTGATGTACATTTGCAAAGATTTTAGGCATTTCCAGCAGCAACAGACAGTCTGGTGATGAGATCTTCCTCGGAGTTAATAGGGGTATTGTACATGATGCTCTTCATGTGGCCCCAGAAGAAGAAATCCATACATGACAAATTTGGTGATCGTGGTGGCCAAGGAACAGGTCCACACCAACGAATCCAGTGGTTTCCATAAGTTGCATCCATGTAATTCCTCACATCAGTGCTAAAGTGTGCAGGCACACCATCATGCTGGAACCAGATTATTCTTCGAACAGATGGAGGAACAGCGGTGAGAAGTTTCAGCAAGGTCTCTTGCAGGAAGATGCGGTACATGCGGCCAGTCAAGCGACTAGGTAGGATGTATGATCCAATAAAAAAATTGTGCACCATACCCACCCAAACATTGATGGAGAATCTTTGCTGGTAGGCATGTGGTCTTGTCGCATGTGGATTTGCATGTGCTCAAACGTGAGCATTGTGGCTGTTAAACAGTCCTTCTAGTGTAAACAAAGCTTCATCCGTGAATAACACGTTTGAAGGGAAGCCAGGCTGTGCTGAGCTACCGTTGGGCAAAATCTACACGGACAGGATAATCCTCCGGTTTCAATGCCTGCACTCTCTGTAAATGGAATGGATGCATTTCTTCGTCATGCAAAATCCTCCATACGATTGAATGGCTCAAACCCAGGCAATGTCCACCATCTCTCGTGCTTGTGGCAGAATTTAACTCAACTGCATGTAAGACAGCTTCTTCCACTGTAGGAGTTCTGCAACTTCTTGTCCAGCCCACATGACGCCTGCTAGCTTTGAAAGATTCACTGTCGCAAAGCTGCCAGTGCATATGCTCGAACGTTTGGCGTTCAGCAGGTGTCTCGTTGGGAATCGTGCACTGTACAAACTTTGAGCAGCTCGTCTGTTTCTGTTCGCAGCCCCATACATCAGATGCATATCTGCAAGCTCTGAATTTGTGTAGCGATGCATGCCGTTGAAAATCTGAACAGGGAATGACTCCTTACGCCTCAGAAACAATGTTATCAACTGACCTAAACAGTGCCCTCTACCCCCTAGGCCCCTAAATGTGGCATTTCCTGACACATGTTCTTTGACAAATTTTTTTTATTTTGGGCCCCTCTACTACCCTTTACAATTTGGCCAGATATTTTCGAAACACCCTGTATACACATAGGTTTATACTTTTTTTTTCTTGAGCTTTAGTATAAGGTCTACCTGCCCAGAATATGGTGGCCTAGTAGAAATTCTCCTGGTGGCCCAGTCCGTACCTCCTGAACTTATAGCTCTTGGCTTCCCCGGGATTTCAGATATAGCATGGGCAAAATCTACCAAAAGTATGCAAAGTCCAGGTTGGATTGTTCTCTTAGCATGTTTTAAGTCATTTGGCACAATGGATACATTGTTTTTTTACAAAATACATTTGCAAAGTATTTGGTGTAGAAACCAGTCTTTCATAAACAGTTTCTCTAATTAATAATGAGGAATTGTATAGCAATTATATTATACACCAACTACAGTAAAGAGCAATTTAATTAGAGATACCTGTCTAGTAACGTGTAGCACCACCTTTTGCCCTGATGGCGGCGGCGATTCGTCTCGACAAGACACCGGAAGCGTTGGGAAGCCATACGGATCCATGACCCCTGAACAAGCTCCCACATTTCACGAAGATTTGATGGAGGGGGTTAGAGCCTCGAACATCTCTCTCGATTGCATCCCAGATGTGCTTGATGGGATTGAGGTCAGGGGACCTAGCTAATTAAGGAAGCGAGGTCACGTCAGTGGAGTGTTCATCCAACCATTCGGATACAATTCTGGAGTGATGGCAGGGTGCATTGTCTTGTTGCAGGATGAGGTCCCCAGTGGGATGTTGAAGACGGAGAAACGGGAACAAATGATCATCCAGGATATTCCGGTAACGTTGATCTGTGAGGGACGATGTCACACGTACCAGGGGTACCATTTCAGTCTACGTAAACAGTCCCCAGACGAGAATGCCACCCCCACCAGCTTGAAGATTACCCTGCTGGCAAGAAGGATCCATCACTTCATGTGGTTTGCGCTGTACTTGTATCCTGCCATCCGCATGTACCAACGTGAAATTTGACTCATCAGTCCAGGCAACATTTTCCCACATGTCTAGGGTCCAGTGGCGATGTTCCTGCACCCATGCTAATCTTCACCCTGTGATGTGCGGTCAGCAGCGGTACTCTCGTGGGACGATGGCTTCTGTACCCCATAGCGAGGAGATGGTTCTGGATGGTGTGGCTGCTTACACGTTTTTGTGCACCAGTGTTAAATTGCCGAGTGATTTCTTGCACTGTCTATCCGCTGTTACAATGCGAGCTAGCCGACGATGACCCCGCTCATCCACACGCTGTTGTCCATGGCAGTTGGCCCTTGCAGGGATGTATTACCGGATTTGATGTACTCACAGTGCACCTGTGACAAAGTGGCTTGTGAAAATCCCAGTTCCTGCACGACTTCCGAGATGGAGTTACCCATTCGTCGGGCCCCTACAATTTGCCCACGATCAAATGGGCTTAGATCCTTCATCTTACCCATACTGCGTCCGACTCTTACTGATTCCCGTCGCATCATTCCTTGTATTGTCGGATCGCTGCATATATGTAAAATATAAAAACTACTAGTAAGTTATGTAAGTAATTTATTGGCATTGGACTAACTAGTATAGTTTTACTATTTTATGTACAGTTCCTCTACTTGTTTATAATTATAGATCACTTTTTAGCTCTTATTTTCATTTTTTAACCTTAATTTTTTCCTCAGAAAAATTATTATGCATATATTTTGAAAATCAGTAGTTGAAATGCTTCTATTGTAAAGCTTATGGGTATTATTTAAGACATAATCTGATACCCAGAGCAGCATCAAAATACATGGGGCTTTTTTGGACAATAATTAAATGATTTTTTCCAGCATTAGTAGTACATGAAGCAATTCCAAGTTTGCCCTTGTGGGGAGTTAGTAATAATGCATTTTTTATAAATTTGGTACCAGTAACACAATGTATGTGCTAAAATATCTCAATGAAATTAATACTCATGGTAAAGCATTTCCCGATGTATAAAACAGGATGAAAATGATTAAAATAGAAAAACGGGGTGGTGTGCAGGGACAATGACAGGATTTCCTAAATCACAGAAATTCAGTGGAAGTGTTCCTGGCATTTATTTATTTATAAAATAGGAAAAGTCAGAGATGCAAAATAATACTTTCAGGTATGGGTCTATACATTGGTCCCTTTATTGAAACAGTTTTTTAATTTTTATAGCTTTACTCACACCAAGTTTTTGAGGGGTAAAAATAGGAAATTTTTAATTTTTTTGAAGTCTGACAACCCTAAAAGCTAAGTAAACATTGGAATATGAACTTGAAATTTTCTGTGGAGACAAAGTATTTTTAACTCTTCAAATGTGCCAAAGGTTATGTCTAGTTTCATTTACATATCAAAGATATGAATTTCTGAACTTAAAAAATAAAAATAAAAATTAGCTACTCAAAACTGTTTGCAAATTTAATTTTTTCAACTTACTTGCTGTTGTGTAGGGATCAGCTGGATTATCAGTTTCTTGGAGGCCAAGCCTACCTTTTTATGTAAATATGCTATGTGTTTCTGTGCTCTTTTGTCAAATATGGCCCTTGTGCCAAGAAGTTCTAATAAACAAATGAATAAATATGTGATGCCTTTGTTTCATGAGAGCAGTCAGAAAGCTCTACTTGTGAATATAAATTGTGTCTCCAGGATTCACAATATCAGTCCTTCTACCAACAGCCCAGGAATCTTTCATTGTAAATAAAGTTAGATTTAAATTTGTGCATTTGCTAGTTAAAGAGCTGAAAGTCAATAAATGCAAAAATGTTATATGTGAAGATTTCCATTTTGAAAGGGAAAGTCCTTTTATCATTCAAGAGGAAACTATTAAATTTATAAATGAGAATGACAGTAGTTTGGAATTTGCATTGCAGATTCACATAAATTAAAAGCATAGTATGTGCATGTTGTTGAAAGAACATGGTATCACATTTCTTATGTTGTTGAAATTTTTGGTTGCTTTGCAATTTTTGAAGCTTTTTAACTTAATCTATTGCAACAAAGAACAGATAGCATACTTGAGAGGATATACTAGTAATGAACGTTTCATCAGTTTTACATTTTCTGTTATTTCTTTGTATATCTTGAATCCAGTCACATTATGTTATAGTGTTTAATTTTAATTTCTTTTCACAATTCAAACTCAGGTTCTAATATTGGTAAATTAAAATATTAGTTTCTTAAAAATAACTTTTAAAGGGAATTTGTATTGAAAGTAGTTTTAGTAGAAAGTAGTTTTTATTTGTAGCAAACTACTTTTTTCAGAAGAAGTTGTTACTGTAGTTTTAACTACTTAAGAGTAGTTTCTTTAACTATTGTTATAGCACAACTACTATTCAGGATTAACTTCTTAGCCAAAAATCAGTGAGAGTGACTTTGTTTCAGAACACATGATGACCTGAACTGTACATTGTTTACCAGTCAACTTTCCTGGTGTCATGCTGTTGACTGGATTTTGTAAGTGAAATCAATGAACCCATTTTTCATCTTCTGTTCATATGTGATTGAGGATGGAACCTTATTTTGTTACTATTTTTGACAATTATAAATGGGCTGTCATCTTTCATCCTGTGGTAGGACATTTAAAGCATCACAAGAAGCTCAAATGTTACATCTTTATTCAATATGTGCTGTGTCTAGATTTTAAAATCACAAGGAAAAATAGAGACATTGCCTTTCAGGAGGCAGTCTAAATTGATGGCTTTCTGCAAGACTTCAGAAATTACTTCTGTTAGATTGTAAAACAACAGCAAGAACAACAAACACGTCAAGTTGTATATTTATAATGTTTGATGCTGTTCTGACTTGCTTAGTAACTTCGCTTTTTTGTTTTTGTTTTAGTGTATGTTTTGTAACAGTTTTTTTTTGTATGTTTGTAAAGTTAATTGTGGAGTGTTGTTCACCAAAGAATTTCCATGAAAAAGGAATTCCTTTTTATTGTAGTCGTTCCTGTGCAGCGATGTCGGTGACATCATGTGGTGGTGAGCTGTAGGCCTATTCAGAGGTTTTTTTTTTTTTTTTTCTTGGTTCCACATATTCTGTGTTTCACATACAACAGAAAACGATGTCATTGAGACATCGTTTTCTGACAAATTGCAGAGCACCCTCTTCAATTTGTCATTCAAAAGTTTTGTAATATTTGCACATAAATGCATTGCTTTGGGTATGTAACGTGTTTAAACTACGTAGTTCAAGTCACGAACTACAGTCAGTCAAAAGGGATATAAAGCGGTAGTCATTGCTGTGAACAGCATTGCATGTCGTCGTTCTGTCTGTGGTTGGGACCAGCCGTTGCGAAACTGCTGAAATTTCTACTAGCCAATGTGGCTAGTGGAATAAAAATTTTACTAGCCAAATGACAAAATCAAAGTGGAA
Organism: Macrothele yani; assembly: GCA_039090855.1. Lineage (NCBI taxonomy): Eukaryota > Metazoa > Arthropoda > Arachnida > Araneae > Macrothelidae > Macrothele > Macrothele yani. Next base: position 65,117,664 of record CM077006.1, read on the forward strand.
TACAAATTTTACAGAATACAAATTTTACGAACTAGCTGAATGGCCATGCAAAGTTAAAAAAAAAAAATCAGTAACTTCAGTAACTTCTCTACTTATGCTTCTATGAAATTAAATGGGTGAATGTTTTTCTTTCTTTCTAATGAGAGACCCCTCGCCCATTAACTTCATAAAAACAGATGCAGAGCAGTTACTGCATAGGATCATTAGATTGATTGGTAATACATATGCTTTTGTTCCAAAATGATTGATTTTTTGATAATTATTTTCAGTGCTGTAATATCATTACTCTTACTATCTTAATTTACACATACATAATTTATTTTCGAGAGGCCATTGAAGTTAGTTGTCTACTTTCTTTAATAATATTTAAAACAGAGGGACAAAAGCTAGGATATACAGTATATACATAAAGTGTCACTAATAATGATAGTTTACCACTGATATGTGCTATGTCTGATCTTCCCATCAGAGATACCTGCCCACCACAATTGAATAGCCTTTTGAGGATCGAAATCTTCAGTTGAAAGGCCTTTGCATCTGATCATCATTAAGTCATTTAAAGTGTCATTATTCAGACATGCGTGATTACTCGTTTTTATGAGGTCCATTGCTGAAAAGCCACGCTCACAAGGAGCAGTATACTGCATGACATTGGATGTAGCAGCTGCATCATCTTAAAAACATTCCCATAACAGTTTGTTTATTTTTATTCAACATATATGCAGCTAAACAGAGATTCAAAGATAATTCTTTTACCTGTAGATGACATTATACTTGTGCATGGTATACCATGACAAAGGTACCTATATCATGGCAAAGGTTGCTTCAGTAACCTTGACCCTTTGGTCACTCCAGACTGATCCATCAACAGATTGTCTCTGGAAGCCCACCTTCACTTCCATTCATTTTCGAAGCAGCTGAAGGAACACGAACAAGAAAACTGAACTCGATATTCATTCACAAGTGGATGAAAAGTTGGACAAAATAGCTGCTCACATGGGGGGAAAAAAAATCTATTCTCTGTCGTTGGCTACTACACTCATCGTTAAAAAAATAATTGCACACAGAAGGACATGTCGAATTGCAATGCTATTCGGGAGGAATGTAAAGTTTACCAGGAACAATAAATTATTAAACATTGAGACTGATATGGGTGATATTTATTGAGCTACATGCCAATAAATAATGTCTCTCAGTATGGCGTCCAGTCGCCATGTTTGCTCACACAGCATGGCAGACGTCTCGGCATGGAGTTGTACAGGTTCCTAATGGTGTCCTGCGATAAGCCATTCCATGCAGCTTGAATACTCTCTCGTAGTTCCTGCAGATTGTGCGAGTAGGGTGGAATGTGTATAGCGCGTCCAGTAGCATACCATACTGACACAGTTTCAATCGGCGATAGGGCTGGCCATAGCGGAGTGTCAGTGCCTTGAAGGCAAGCTCTCGAAACAGTAGCAGTATGCGGACGAGCGTTGTCCTGTTGGAAAATCGCACTGGAGTGAGCGTTCAAAAAAGGTAGGACTACTGGTTGCAGGACCTGATTAACGTAACGTTGGGCTGTCAAAAGTGCCTGTAATGAACACCAAAGGTGATCTGACATCATAAGCAGTTGCACCCCACACCAGGTCTTCTGGGGTTATAGTTTGTTTGTCTTGTGTCTGGCGCTCTTTGGCCAAACATGGCCCTTGCACCATAAAAATCAACCAACCAACCAGGTCTTCTGGACGTGTAACGCTCGACAACAAGCCGTTCATCTGGGCGCTGACCACGGTGCCTCTACACACGGATTCGTTCGTTGTCTCCTCCAAGACAAAAGCGGGACTCGTCACTGAAGATCACCCGCTGTCATTCTGAGTGGCTCCTTGACAGTCTAGCACGACACCATTGTAGTCTTTGGCGACGATGCAATGGTGTTAAGGGCAGTCGTCGTAACGGCCTGTGTGCGTGTAGTCCTACGTCGTGCAGCCGTCTGCCAATGGTGCTGGCACTAATCGGACGATGCATGGAGAGCACCACTGCTCGCTGAATATCCGCAATCGTGGCTGTTGGGTCTCTCCGCGCATGTCGGAGAACCATTCGGTCATCTCTCTCCGTGGTTCGTTTAGGTCTCCCAGACCCTTCCGGTCGCTGCTGCGTGCCTTGTTCTATCCACTGCCGCCTGGTTTTATCCGCACCACCGGTATTGCGCGCAATACGGCTATAAGACCATCCCTCTTCCCGGAGACCGGCGACGCGGCCCCTCTTGAACTCCTCCAACTGCTCCAATTGCTTCCGAACTTTTCTCCGCGGCATACTTCACTTGCAAAGGATGCAACCAACACAACAGCACGAGTCAGAATGGTAAGCACGCGCAACGCGACGTCCTTATACAGCCGGTCAGGCACAGCGCTACGACCTTATACAGCCGGTCAGGCACAGCGCTACGACCTTATACAGCTGGTCAGGCACAGCGCTACGACCCCTCCTTGCTGGAGTCACATGCGCGGCCGAGCGTGATACTTAAATCATTTGCATGTCTCACGATGTCAAACCTGCCCACCAAAGTTTCATTCCTGTCGGTTGCTTCCTTCTGGGTGCAACTTTTTTTTTCACAATGAGTGTATATTACAAAAATTACTAGCCGCTACAAAATATCTGCGACTGGCGACCGACATTCGCAATGGCTGGTTGGGACGCCTAAAAGATGAACAGCAACAACCGGCTAATTAGGGAACTTTTGCTTTACGAGTTTGAACTCGGCCATAACGTTGCGCAAGCAACACGAAACATTTGTAAAGCGAAGGGGGAAGGTTCCGTGGACCACAGCACCGCAACCAGATGTTTCAAGAAATTTCGCTCAGGTGACAGAAACCTCGACGATCAGCCAAGGTCAGGTAGGCCGCGAACCGTTGGTTCGGAGGCCGTGCGCCAGACCGTAGAGCCAAATTCGATAATTAGCACTCGGAGATTATCAGACGAGCTGGGAATATCACAGACCACCGCGGTTCGTCACCTTCAGTACCTCGGCAAGGTCTACAGGAGCTACCGCATTGTCCCTCACGAACTGACGACAGCTGAAGGAAACCGCCGAGTGGAAGTTTGCATATAACCCCTAGAAAACTCGCGCGATGTACGTTTCATCAAGAACATGCGATGAAAAGTGGGTCTATTTCAGTAATCGTAACACATAACTGCAGTGGTTGAGCCTGGGCCAGCTTCCAGAACCTGTTGCCAAACGTGGGCGTTTCGATTACAAGGTGATGATCTGCGTCTGATGGAATTTCGAGGGGATAATCCATTAGGAATTTGTTCCAGACGGTCGGACCATCAACGCCAACCTCTACTCTGAACAGCTGGAGCGGATGTATGCCGTTTTGGAGGAAAAGTACCCAGCACTGGTGAACAGAAAGCGCACTCTCCTACAGCAGGATAACGCTCGGCCTTGCCGCCCCGGTGGCGCAGTGGTCTAAGCGATGGCCTCTGATCATTCGTCCGAAAGGGGTCTGGGTTCGAATCCCGGTGAAGCATGGATGTTGTGTTTGTCTTACGGCACTGGCTCTCTCCCTTCCCTGGAACCAGTGACCCTAAATTAGGGACGGGCGACTGCTTATAGCCCATTGAGTTGCTCACGGTGGTCGTTAAACCTCCAAATAAAAAAAACAAAACAAAACGCTCGGCCTTATGCCGCGCAAACGATCCGGCCAAAACTCCAGGAATTTGAGGGCATCGAACTGATGCCACACTCAGCATATAGTCCGGACCTTGCCCTGTCGGATTATCTGTTCCGGTCCATGTCTCACTTCCTTCGCAGGCGGCACTTCAACAACCAAGAGGAGGTGGCAGCTGGGGTGAAGGAGTTCTTCGCCTCGAAGGACAAGAACTGGTACCGCCGCGGAATCGAAGAAGTGACAGACAGATGACTAAGGACGTTGCAACACGATGGCCTATACTTTGAATGTCAGCTTTCGTCTTAAAGGTGAGCCGAAAGTTTGGCAATATGATCCAAATATTTCCAAACTTTCGACTCACCTTCTGTATTTCCTTCTGATATTGGTGACTCAATGGACATGTTGATGGCATTGATAACTTTTGACTTTGATTCATGATCAGAGGTAGCCAGGTTTTATTTACTTCTAAATTCTAATTTGCTGATAATTTTAAGGTTATTGAGGTAGGTTAGCAAATTTCTAACAGGTTGTTTAGAATACAAAAATATCTCTGTGTATGTGTGTGCATTTGTTATAGACTACATTTTTTTTTGTTTATTTCTTTGACCCACTTTAGCATTTCGTAGGCAGTTTGCTGACTCTCAATTTAGTTTACAGGGTGCAGTAATGGTTCAGTGTTTTGCCAGTATTCAGATCCGTACCTTCTGATGGAACAACATAACACAAAGGAATTCTATGCAGTCATCAATGATGTAGCCACTGTTGTATGTTACTTTCAGTAACCAGCATAATTTGTTTTCCCACCTGTAGTTTTCTGAAACCAGCGCATGGTGTGAAACCATTCCTTTCCCCTGTTGTTTCAGGGTCTAATCAGCAATGTGAAACTGTCTATAAACAGTTGCTTGTCCCTAAGAAAGAACAGACTGATTTTTTTCCAGACATCCCGATATATCGTCGCCACTCGGCAGGCTGTGGAGCCATTAGGATGTTTTCCTTTCAAAGGACCTGGGCGGGGTTCGAGAGTCGTGACGGAAATACGTGTGTGTGTGTGTGTGTGTGTGTGTGTGTGTGTGTGTGTGTGTTCTGTTTCATCTCCTTTCCCCTCTTTTATATATCTCCGTCAGCAGTGATAAAGATCGTAATGAATAAGTCAACAATATGAATTAAAACTTCTTTTTCAGTTCACTTTTTATTTTTATTTTATTTATTTATTTATTTATTATTTTTGTTTTGACGGTTCACACACGTTTCACGCAAAAGGAGTTACAATTTTCAAAGTACTGAAAAATGTGCGAGCATCAAAACAAAAAATAAGTAAAATAAATAAATAAATCCTGTTGGGGTTTAACAAAATAAAAGAAACGCAATGTATCTTGCATGACAGGAGAAGGTCCCGCTAAATATCTTACAATTAGTGTGATTATCGTTCAAGAAAACTCGAGAGTCATGTGAAGAATTACTGACATACTTAACAATATTTGAATTACACTTTATTTTTGATTTGCCGTCGTTGTTGTTGCTATCGTGTGTGTAGCAAACATGACATTTTATTCTTTTTCTTCCGCTTACAGTCACAAATTGAAAGAAAGATCAAGCAATTTTTCATTGCACTCTTTGATTATAAGGGAAAGCAGCTAATGAATGTTAAATAACCTTGAGAACTATTTATCTCACTTCTCGCGCAAGTCTCATTAATTTCTTATTTCTTAGCTTTTCATGGTATACGTCTACAGTGAACAGAAAACAGTGTATTATGTCCGTACTTCCGTCCTTCTTGTTTCAGTGACATAAAGTGTCGACAGCCAGCGTTAATGCCTCTTATTGTGGGTTCCGCATGTTAAATCTTCGATTTCGTTCTTCGGATGCGCTCCCCTTTGAATCTGAAAGAAGGTGGGGGACGTAACATGTGCAGTAATGAACAATTGATATTCTCGTTGCCTATATATAATTTATGATTACAAACTAGTGGTGTTGAATAAAGTAAAAATATCAACGCTTACCACAATCAAAGGTTTATTATATATCGACTATAGTTTCGCAGAGCTTCTGGCTCGGCTTCATCAGGACGAATGGAGCGTAAACATTCAAATCATGTGACATCATCAGAATTCTGACGGTCACGGTTTTTGGTAAGTTGTTTCCACGCGCTTGAAAGAAATGGAGTCGACGTCATGTCGTTGACAAGAAGTGAAGAGTTCCGGTATATGTGAAAAGCTTGTAATACATTAAACTTCATCGTTGAATCAGGTTTATCAATGAGCATAGCGTTTCCGAACAGAAATTTATGGTTGTTTTCGTGACAATGCTGGGTTATAGACGACTTCTTCAGTTCACAATTCCGTGCGTAGGTCTGGTGTTCCTTCACACGGAAAGTTAAAGCCCTGCGGGTCTGCCCTATATACGAAAGTCCACATTCACAAGGTATCTGATAAATTCCCCAGGAATTTATATCTTCGACGTAATCTTTGGATCCGAAAAAAATTATCTTGTTTATGGGTTTGAAAATAACTTTAAAATTAAAATTGTTGAGAATTTTTGAAATTCCGAAGCAAATCTGTGGAGCAAATGGGATAACCGGCGAATTCTGTCGTATTGGGTGGTCTACCGGCGTGAGTGAGCAGACAGGCTTTGGTTTCCTAAATTTGTGGACAGCTTTATCTACGACGGAACGTGTATATCCTCTGTGTACTGCAATTCGTTTAATAAAATCTAGCTCTTTCTGCAAGGAATCCTCAGCTGAGCATATATGTATTGCACGATATACGTATGTGTAGAAGGCAGAGATTTTTTGTTTCCATGGGTGATTTGATTTTGCATGTGGGGGTAAGGATTCCTGGGGAATTTATCAGATACCTTGTGAATGTGGACTTTCGTATATAGGGCAGACCCGCAGGGCTTTAACTTTCCGTGTGAAGGAACACCAGACCTACGTACGGAATCGTGAACTGAAGAAGTCGTCTATAGCCCAGCATTGTCACGAAAACAACCATAAATTTCTGTTCGGAAACGCTATGCTCATTGATAAACCTGATTCAACGATGAAGCTTAATTTCACATATACCGGAACTCTTCACTTTGATTTGAATGTGTACGCTCCATTCGTCCTGATGAAGCCGAGCCAGAAGCTCTGCGAAACTATAGTCGATATATAATAAACCTTTGATTGTGGTAAACGTTGATATTTTTACTTTATTCTCGTTGCCTGTTTCCTAAATCGACAAAACTAGCACGTAAGGCTTATTTGTGAACCGTACGCAAAAGACCGAGACCCAAATCTCAACAACCATGTTTTACACTTGAGAAGCTATGAATGAATGTGGAGAAGCACCTCAAAATTTCACTACCGACTGTTATACACTAGTACTTCTTAACTCTGTTTTCTGTGACTGCAAATTGAAATTTCTCCACCCAGAAACAGTAAGCCAAATGAACCAAAATGATCAGAGACATAGTATATGAGGCGGAAAGACTGTACACTGAGTTAGCTTTGCATTAGGAACACCCCGCGTGCTACATATTCGGAGCAATAACGAAGTACCACGTGATATCAACGTCACGTGCGGCTGCTATAAATTATGCACACCTATCCTCTGCAGGCAATCAGTAAACGTTGCCAGTAATGGGGAAATGTGGCGACTAAAGCCAATTTGACCTTGGCCAGATAGTTGGGGCCCGGAGGGCTGGTGCCACTATTTCGGAAGCAGCCTCACTTGTTGGCTGCTCCCGTACTACTGTATCAGGGGTACTGCACCAGGACTGGATTAACCATACACAGACATCTAGCAGAATGGCTCACATTAGTTCGGGACATCGGCCACGCTCGGTTAATCCTAGAGGTGAGCGTCAGGTGTAACGACTGGCATCTTAGCAACGACGTACAACAGTCACCCAGCTCATCCATCAGTACAATAACGGTTCAGTTCCACATACTCCACGCGCCGTACCTTGCTTCACCTGGGGTTCCACAACAGGAAACCAACTAGGGTACTCACGATGACGCGCAGTTATCGCAAACAACGCCTCGCATGAGCTAAGGAACGTCGTCAATGGACCCTCGACAGATGATAAGAGGTCGTCTGGAGTGATGAGTCCCGTTTTCTGTTGCACCATGCTGATAGCGGTGTTCACATATGGCGTAAACACCATGAAGCCCTATCCTCTTGTTGCACAGTTGGGGTTCATCAGAACGGTGGAGGTGATGTTCTGTTGTGGGTTGCTTTTCCTGGCAAGTCCCTAAGTTTGTTGGTTATCATCCCACGAGCATTGAATGGTGAACACTACAGGGACCTACCTCTTAGCCGACCGTTTCTATTCTCGATCTGCAGGAAGTTTACCCGGCCTACAGTTTCTATCCATATCTGCAGGAAGTTTACCCGGCCCACAGTTTCTATCCATATCTGCAGGAAGTTTACCCGGCCCACAGTTTCTATCCATATCTGTAGGAAGTTTACCCGGCCCACAGTTTCTATCCATATCTGCAGGAAGTTTACCCGGCCCACAGTTTCTATCCATATCTGCAGGAAGTTTACCCGGCCCACAGTTTCTATCCATATCTGCAGGAAGTTTACCCGGCCCACAGTTTCTATCCATATCTGCAGGAAGTTTACCCGGCCCACAGTTTCTATCCATATCTGCAGGAAGTTTACCCGGCCCACAGTTTCTATCCATATCTGCAGGAAGTTTAACCGGCCCACAGTTTCTATCCATATCTGCAGGAAGTTTACCCGGCCCACAGTTTCTATCCATATCTGCAGGAAGTTTACCCGGCCCACAGTTTCTATCCATATCTGCAGGAAGTTTACCCGGCCCACAGTTTCTATCCATATCTGCAGGAAGTTTACCCGGCCCACAGTTTCTATCCATATCTGCAGGAAGTTTACCCGGCCCACAGTTTCTATCCATATCTGCAGGAAGTTTACCCGGCCCACAGTTTCTATCCATATCTGCAGGAAGTTTACCCGGCCCACAGTTTCTATCCATATCTGCAGGAAGTTTACCCGGCCCACAGTTTCTATCCATATCTGCAGGAAGTTTACCCGGCCCACAGTTTCTATCCATATCTGTAGGAAGTTTACCCGGCCCACAGTTTCTATCCATATCTGCAGGAAGTTTACCCGGCCCACAGTTTCTATCCATATCTGCAGGAAGTTTACCCGGCCCACAGTTTCTATCCATATCTGCAGGAAGTTTACCCGGCCCACAGTTTCTATCCATATCTGCAGGAAGTTTACCCGGCCCACAGTTTCTATCCATATCTGCAGGAAGTTTACCCGGCCCACAGTTTCTATCCATATCTGCAGGAAGTTTACCCGGCCCACAGTTTCTATCCATATCTGCAGGAAGTTTACCCGGCCCACAGTTTCTATCCATATCTGCAGGAAGTTTACCCGGCCCACAGTTTCTATCCATATCTGCAGGAAGTTTACCCGGCCCACAGTTTCTATCCATATCTGTAGGAAGTTTACCCGGCCCACAGTTTCTATCCATATCTGCAGGAAGTTTACCCGGCCCACAGTTTCTATCCATATCTGCAGGAAGTTTACCCAGCCCACAGTTTCTATCCATATCTGCAGGAAGTTTACCCGGCCCACAGTTTCTATCCATATCTGCAGGAAGTTTACCCGGCCCACAGTTTCTATCCATATCTGTAGGAAGTTTACCCGGCCCACAGTTTCTATCCATATCTGCAGGAAGTTTACCCGGCCCACAGTTTCTATCCATATCTGCAGGAAATTTACCCGGCCCACAGTTTCTATCCATATCTGCAGGAAGTTTACCCGGCCCACAGTTTCTATCCATATCTGCAGGAAGTTTACCCGGCCCACAGTGCCGTCTTTCAGCAGGACAACGCACCGTGTCACCGGCCTCGTATAACTACTAAGTGGTTGGAGGAACACGACAAGGAATTTGCCACTTGCCCCACAACTCCCCTGAACGTAATCCAATTGAACATCTGTGGGATATGCTAGAACGGGGTGTGAGAACTGCGAATTCTCCTCCACGGAATGACCGTGAACTGACGGAATTGCTGCAGCGAACATGGGTCAAGTTACGTATGGAGGATGTTTGACAATTGGTAGAATCTGTTTTATAGGCATCTGCCAGCTGTCATTGCAAGAAAGGTGGACCAACTGTGACGATCCACAATTTTTCCACGTTTCAGTCGTGAAATTCTGCTTCGATTGCCGTTTAGAGAGGAACTGACCTAGAATGTTTAGACGGCCCCTTTATAGTGTTACGAATAATATTTGAGAAAGAAAGCGATTTTGGATCGATAATTAAAAGCGAGAAATTGTAACGCAGAAAAGGCAACCACTGCAGGAAAAATCCCATACCAAGTCCCTTCGACCCAGAGCGTCGGGAATTCCGTCAAGGAGCCAGAGCAGCGTCCCAAACAAACACGTGATCGCCAGATGATTATCATTTAAATCTTACGTGTTTTGTTGCCACAGACCAGGCCAGGAACAAAAAGGGGAGATTGCAAAGAAAGGGTTGTTGTTGCTAGGGACTCTGAGGGAAGTCGTTGAGCTGGAAGGCCACGAGCTCATACGGGACCGAATTTGAGCTGGATAGTGAAATTTCCCCTGATGAGAACAAAGAAAGAATTCGGGTAGCCTGCTACAGGGAAACGAAAAGCCTGAAAATCACAGGGTGCATTTCTGTCCTGAAAAACATTAAGTTATGGACTTACCATATGACCATGACGAGTGTCTGGGTACCATAGCAGCTACGCCTGACAACAGGAGATTTCCTAGTACGATCTGAACATTGGATGACATACAGCAGAACCAGCCGTTACTGCAAGGCATTTGTAAACATTGACGAGGTGAGAGCGATGTCACTTGACACTCTAGAACCGAGACCTAGGAGAGAAGGAAGAAAAAGCTCCCGTGAACTTCATATGCATAAAAACAAACCATCGCAGTGAATATGAGCCTGGGATGAGAGACTGTGTTGACTTTCCCTCAAGCTGGACTCTGAGGAAGCTGCCACCAGCTCAGCGGCCGCATCTGAAGAGAGGAAACGCCAGCCGAACTCTACAACGAGCGTCGTCAGAAAGTGGTGTTCACCCAATGTGTGTGTGTGTGTGTGTGTGAGACAGAGAGAGATTGTGCGTTAACTAAGCTTCAGCGCTGTCTTCCTATTTAGGTTCTTGAACCATCCAAAGTGCGACAAAAAACAAAACGTATTACCGACGATCACATGAAAAGTGTGTCTGCTTGCGAACCATAGATCGCAAATTCTATTCCGTAAGTACTTTTGCATGACATTTCGTTAGCTCAACCCCAATAAAAGAGAACTTTTTAGGAACGCCCATTTCTTATCGGGAATTTTAATTTGCTTGAAATAGTTATTGGCTGGTGATTTAGAAGAAATGTCAATAGCTCCACAAGTCCAGCCCATATTCTTTTTATCAGAGATCCATGCTAAGCAATAATAGTGCACGTGAATATCTTCATGTTAATTGCCTATAACTTTTGAATGAAATCTGTGTTGTATAGTCTAAATTTATGATACCAGTCTTCATTTGGCGTTTTGTTGATTGTGACACCTGATTGGTAAAGTCCTCAGAAGTCAAGATCTCTCTCGCCTGCAATATCTTAAAGAACCCGCTGTGCAATCAATCTGCGACCTCGGTCCTAACAGTATTCTCAGCTTCCTTCGGCGTTATGTTGATCGCTTGCATATTCGGTGTTCGCTTGGCTTTTGCAGGGTGTAGTGTCGCAATTCGTTTGGCAGTGTACATTCAGATATAAATTTGTTAGTCACGAACTCCCATCCCCGCGGATAATAATTCTTTCGAGGTATTTCACAGAATCCTTGTTTCCTCTTCGTTTTCTCTATTCCAATTAAGAATGTACATACACATATGCATATGTCTCGGCATGCCCTACCAGTTCTCACCAATCGCTTGGAGGCTTGGACTCTAAGCAAGGTTTACATAAACTTGAAACAACATGGAAAAGGGTAGAGCCATGAATGATTGGCGTGATCTGAAATTGTGGGAAAATGAACACTTGAATAAGTGAAAATACAAGGGTTACAGACGTCAAAATAGATGAAAAGTTCGTGCTCAGTTAGTCATGAAATAAAAGATCGTCGTCATTCGTATAACGGCATTCAATCGTCAACAGGCTGCAGTTGTTGCTAAGTGTGCCAGCCAGGGGGAGACAATTCAGCAGTGGGTGGTTGATAATATTGTTTATCTTATTGGTACACGTAGATACAGACGCTCCTGGGGTTCTGGGTCCTTTAACAGCCGATTTCTTTCATTTCACGGATCATAAAATGCTCTTGTAGTTTCCAAACAGGTGATGGCTTCAGCTGTGGTGATGTAATACTCTTGCCTTTGTTTTCTGTTGTAACAATCTGAATGGTGAAACGCTGTCCGATGCGCCACCGAATGGAACTTGATTCTAATGTTTTCATTCGGAGAATTGAACTGCCATCAAGTGCGAGCCACTGTTCTGTTGTCGAAGGAACGTCATAAATGAATGTGAACTAAGTAGTAGTTAGAGGGCTCGCATTGCTTTGCAATGCCTTTTCATATTCGTGAGCACTTCTGAGTCTGAATTCTGCTTTTAGAAGCCTTTCCTTTTTAGATCTGTTTTGAGGGTATGGTTTAATTTGCGCCAATTTTAGTTTCTGTCTGCAGATTAAAAGCGAACAGCTTTTTTATTTCCCCATGAAATCTTTCTTCTCAGTGACAGACTTGCAAGATTTGTAGTATTTTTCATTTTCTGTGAATTGCACTCTAAATCTCACGATCTTATTCGTTGAACGAATCAGAATACTGCATTCTTTACATCCCTCATTTGTTCAGACTAAGATGCCCTCATCTGCTGAGCTCTAAAACTTAGCGCTGTTGGCAATGGGTTTCCACATGTCATGAGTCTAGATATGTTATGTGACGTATACCTCTAATTTAACCTTCCTTTTGAGTTTCTGTATTCTTATGTAAATTTGGCTTTTCTCGTTAAACGCTTCCTGACTTAACGACACATTATTTTCCAGACGAGTTTGCTCAGTTGGCAACACTGGCAGTGAGTCAAAGGTCAATAAACGATGTGTAAGTGCATTTTTAGGTGGGGAGAGGCAGATTCTTGTTAACGATAGGTGTGCAGATTGGAGATTGATTGTTAATTACAAGACGTGCAGAGTTCCGATGTTATTGATTTCTAAACGAGTAGCTTGGAGAAGTGAACGAATAGAATTGAGATAACGATTTGGTAGTTTGAAGTTCATGCTGATATCAACATTTGTTATTGCGAAGTGAATTACATTCAACGTTGTTCGACTATGATGTGCCATAAGCGGAATAAAAGCTAGAACATTGAAATTATAAGTACTTTGTTGATTCATTGACAGTAGACCATTTAATCTAATTCTTTCAAGTGTTTAGTTAGAGACATTTGTAAGTGCTTAGTTAAAGCTTGATACTTTAAAGTATGCAAAACTAGTACGAACAATGAGTTAAACTAAACCTTTAAGGTTCAAGAAGTTAAATAATCAGAAACCAAAACAACATATTTTTGCAGTTTTTCATCGCTGTTTTAACCGAATGTCAGGAATGTTTCAATGAACAGTTTTCGTGTTAATGTCCACGGCGTCTGACTTCATAGTAGTGCTGACTAGTGGTTTGGGAAGAATATAAAAGATCCATTAGGGTTTTAGACTTTTCACAGTGGCTTTGATGATGTTTTTAGTAGATTTTTCTACTTTTCTTTTTTTCAGGTACTCTTCATAAAGGTTCATAGGCTCCCTTACACGATCTCTTTCTTGCTGTTCAGCGTACAATCTTTTACATCCGTTACAAGTTGAAAGACCCTTTCTAGAATCAAGACTTTTTCTTCCTTTTAAATGCTCTTGTTTTTGGTATCTTGTATTTTTTCTTTCTGTGAGAAAGAAGATCTCAATGACATTATCAGGATCTCAGTCCACGAGCTTTCTTTCTTTGTTTTTTCGTTTTTAATCTCTTGTCGTACACTGCATTCGTGTGTTATTTCTTCTCAACTTCCTGGAATTGTTTCCGTGGCACTACTAGGTTACTGACGTGGTCACTGTTTATAGTCGTATAATGAACTGTTTTCCCGTAGAGGAGTGTCTGCAATATCCGTGAATTGGAACTTCTCTTTTGCTTCATTTCTTTAAGTTCAGTGACGAATGCTTCCATTCAGGGAAGTCTGTTATCGTTTCCTGTCTTCTTTGCAGAAAGGAGGACATACGGTTACGCTCCTAATGATAAATAAATGCTCTTCTACTCATAGAGGTGGGAACTGACGGAAGATGGCCCTGAGCTAGAACTTTTGAAGCCGATCCCATGCGATATCCATCCGCGCTTGACTATTTTCTGCGCGTTTGTGCCATTGAAAAACATTTAAAAATTGTAATTTTTAGAAGCTAATGTTTCTTTTTAAAATAGTTAGCCAGCGTGGATTTATTTCTTGTGTTTCAGAATTTACTTCAGTGTGTTCATATTTACTTCTATGCAAATTTCCTTTATGTTTATTTTTTTTAAATTTAAGTTTTATACTTCCCACGTAAGTTTTATCTTACATTTGCCAGGTTAAAACTCTTATGCCATGGAGAAATTTCTAACAGCTGTGTAGCATTTCTAACATTCTTTCCTCACACCAGGTACTACTTTCAACGTGGAAGCGTACATATCCGGCTTCAGGTCGTCGGTATGGGAGGAATAGGGTACAGCCCTTGGCTTAATTCTTGTCTTTGTGATTCTATTTGTGAGATGCTCAACACTCGTTGTTATAAATCGGTCCTTTCCTTAGCGTTTATTTCTCGGATGGTAATTAATAATTTATCATTTCTTCTAAATTCAGCGTTTATACACGAGCCACTCATTACTTGCAGCTATGCAGTTTTATTTATGTTGATTTCTTTATCATTTCCTCGAAGCAACTTTTTGCCGTTGGTTTACCGCTAGGCAACGCAGTGCTTTTCCGAAAGCGGGCACGTCTTTACTTGACCCAGTTTGGATCTTAACGAAGAACAACGAAAATGGGATAAATTGAAGTAACTAAAGAGAAGAAAAAACAAAACGAAGAATTACTGAAATCATTTTCTCTCTCTCCGGTTTGTGTGTCATCTGTTTTAAAGATGCGTTTTTAAGATGTCACTGTAAAATTGAAATTCTTATCCGGACGTTGCGATAACGGAGCTAGCTCACCTTTGGTAATTAAGAAATAATATCCAATGTTTTCAGTTTATTTTATCAATGTTTGTTTATTCACTTTTGGTCTGCAGAAAAATATTTCAGTTTTCCAAAGAACCATTGAATAAATAGGCTTCATCCATCGTAGGGGGAAGGTGAGCTTGGCTCTCTGGTGGCGCAGTGGTCTGTCAAAGTGCTGGGTTGCCCATTCGTCCGTGATGAGTCAGGGTTCGAATCCCGTGAGGCATGGATGCTGTGTTTGTTTACGGCACTGACTCTCTCTTCCTTCACTGGAGCCACTGGCTGTTAATTTGGAACGGGGGACTGCCTATAGCTCATCGAGTTACTCAAGGTGGTCCTTTTAAAGCCCCAGTAAAAAAAAGAAAAGTGAGCTTGGCTGGCTGAGAAGGGGAGCTGCGTTTTACTCCCCACGCCAACGCAAAATACCTGGTTTGTTTGTGTTAGGCAATCTTACTCCAAAGGGAATTCCCCCTCCCCCTCCTTTTTTTTACTTTTCTAAAGTTCTAATGCTTGTTACTCGGTGGTGGCTTGTCCATGCCAACCTTTGTTTGTATTCCAGTCCATGAGGATCTTGGTACTAGTAAAATTTCTCTGCTAGTATTTTATTTCTTTTCTCTCTTCATCAGTGCCAGTAATCTTTTTCCTAGTAGCTGATTTTTCTTGCGACAGTGTGTGCAATTGCTTCCTTATTTGAAAGTTTGTAATAAACAATTTAATTACTGTTTCTGAACACTGTTACGATGGGGTTCAACGTATGTGAGTTTTCTTTCCTTTTGTAAAATTAATTTTACAGTTTCAACAAGTTTAGATTTTCTGATCTATTTCTCAAAGGTAATAACCAGCAAAATGCGCGGTATCACAGCAATCACAACACGAACGTTCTTTTATCTACGGCTTTCCGGTTTTTTTATGACTTCTAATTTTTTGCCTAACTTGGGCGATTAACGTACACTGAGCTTTGAAATCAGAGCATTGCTAACGGCAGCCCTAAAACTGTTCAAATCACAGTAGGCCTACTCGAAGGCTGCCTGAGGTACACAAATGATTGAAGTTTCTCAGATAACGGTCTCATATGTGACGGCAGAAAGAGCCTACATAACTGACCAGAAGAAATTTCGTTTTTTTTTTTTTTTTTTTTAATTGGATACGATAACGTGATACGGGAGGGAAAGGAATGCGCGAAGTGGGACTACTTATGGAAACCAATTTCTGCCGCGATGTCAGTACGGTGCAGAGCTACATATAGAGAACACCAAATCACACGACTGATAGGAAGAATGGAGGAAAACGCCGGATGATGTGCTAGGTGATAGTCTCCTCCGGGGAATGGATTTAGGTTTTGGCGATCTTATTCGACATGGGAATTTTCCTTTTTTTAGCACGTCTTTTGTAAAAAAAGATCGTGCTTATGTTATCGGTTTGTTCGTCAGTCCGTCCGTCTGTACCCACGATATCTCTGCAACTATTAGTCGGATTTGAAAAATTCTTTTTGCATTGGGAAGCTTGAAATATGAGAATGATGACCCTTTATTTCGTTTTTTTTTACGGTGTACAATTTCGCCGCTAGAGGGCGTAAATGTAGATGATATCGAATTCAATTATACGTTTTATTGCACATATTTGCTTCTAAACATCCGATTAAAATTTTTTTTATCTTTGGATTCCATTTATGTCGAAGATTATTTTAGATATAGTTACTTTTTCAAATTACGCATATATTTTCCGCTAGGGGGCGTAAATTACATTTTTCCTGATAACTCTTCTTCTAAAGCTCCGATTTGAAAATTTTTTTCTTCAGCGGATACACCTCCTGGTGGAAATTCTTTTGCATATAATTTCAAATTTTTGGTAAAGAATACTTTGGCCACCAGGGGGCGTAAGTGTTAATTTTTGCTTCTGGTGTATTTGCCATAAAATCTGAGCTTCTAAAATATCGATTTGAAAAAATTATTTCGTGAACTGATGCCACTCGCATCGATAAACCTTTTCCGAATATTTTCTTCTTAAAATATTCCACAGTTTCTCCGCCAGGGGGCGTAGATGTATATCTTATTTTTGTCAATATCTCTACTTCTAGGAGTCCTATTTGAAAAATTATTTCTTTGTTAGCACGTCTTATGTTAAAAAAGATCGTCCTTACGTTATATCGGTTTGTCCGTCCGTCCCCACGATATCTCTGCAACTATTAGTCCGATTTGAAAAATTCTTTTTGCATTGGGAAGCTTGAAATATGCGAATGATGATTCTTCATTTGGTTTTTTTTTACGATGTACAATTTTGCCGCTAGAGGGCATAAATGCAATGATGTCGAATTCAAAAATACGTTTTATTCCACATATTTGCTTCTAAACATCCGATTGAAAAAATCATTTTATCTTTCGATTCCTTTTATGTCGAAGAGTATTTTAGATAGTTATCTTTTCAAATTACGCATAGATTTTCCGCTAGGGGCGTAAAAGTAAATTACATTTTCCCCGATAACTCTTCTTCTAAAACTCCGATTTGAAAAAAAAATTCTTCAGCGGTACATCTCCTGATGGAAAATTTTTGCATATAATTTCAAATTTTTGGTAAAGAATACCAATTTCTGCCGCGATTCAGTACGGGGCCGTAAGTGTTAATATTTGCTTCTAATGTATTTGCCATAAAATCTGAGCTTCTAAAATATCGATTGAAAACACTCTTTCGTGGACTGATGCCTCTCACATCGATAAACCTATTTGAAATATTTTATTCCTAAAATATTCCACAGTTTCTCCGCCAGGGGGCGCAGATGTATATCTTATTTTTGTCAATATCTCTACTCCTAGGAGTCCGATTTGAAAAAATTCCTTCTTTGTTGGATAGTGTTTCCGATGCGAAATGGTTTTCCTATAAATTCAAAATTTACAAGTAAATCATAGACTTTCCGCTAGGGGGCACAAAGGTAAATTGCGTTTCCCCCTATATCTCTGCTTCTAAATCTCCGATTTGAAAAATTCTTTCTGCACCGCATACAGCTCCTGATGGGAAATTGTTTGCACATAATTTCTAATTTTTGAGAAAATGGTTTGGCCACCCGGGGGCGTAAATCTTAATTTCCGCGTCTGATGTATTTGCAGCAAAATATGAGCTTCTAAAATCTCGATTGAGAAAAAAGTCGTTTGTTGACCGATACTACTTATGTCGACAAACATTTTAGAAACATTTTCTTCTTGAAATAGTGCATGGTTTCTATGCCAGGGGGCGTAGATGTATATCTTATTTTTGTCAATATCTTTACTTCTAAGAGTCCGATTTGAAAAATTCCGTCTTTGTTGGATGGTGTTTCCGATGCGAAGTGGTTTTCCTATAAATTCAAAATTTACAAGTCAATCATAGACTTTCCGCTAGTGGTCACAAAGGTAAATTGCGTTTTCTGCGTTATTTTTGCTCCTAAAGCTCCGATTTGAAAAATTCTTCCTGTATCACATACAAGACCTGATGGAAAACATTTTTCACATAATTTCTAATGTTTGGTAAAGAATGGTTTGG
Source organism: Macrothele yani (assembly GCA_039090855.1). Classification (NCBI taxonomy): domain Eukaryota; kingdom Metazoa; phylum Arthropoda; class Arachnida; order Araneae; family Macrothelidae; genus Macrothele; species Macrothele yani. Next base: position 65,136,015 of record CM077006.1, read on the forward strand.
CCACCAGGGGTCATAAGTGTTAATTTTTTCTTCTGATGTATTTGTAGCAAAATCTGGGCTCCTGAAAACTCGATTAATTTTTTTTTCTTGGACCGATACCACTTATATGGATAAACCTTTTGAGAATACTTTCTTCCTAAATTAATGCATGGTTTTCCCACCAGGGGACGTAAAGTCACATCTTATTTTGGTCGATATCTCTGTTTCTAAGAGTTCGTAAGCTCACGATTCCGTTTACAGCAATATCTGAGGGATTAAAAACCCCGATTGAAAATCTTCTTTCTTTCGTCAGATCTATTGTTTTCCATACCGGTTCCATTGACTTTGAATAGCTTTGATAAATTTAATTTGCATCAGAACGGAGTCAAAAGACGTGCTTATTACACCCGAAAATTCGGTGTCATCTTTCTTGTTTCTTGTTGAATCGCGCCACCTTTTCGGCTGTGCGACCTCATACTGAAGTATAACCTTTGAGGAGTTATACAAACATCTGCGTACTGTACCGCATTGTTTGCCTGAATTGGTGCGTCACTGTTTGGAAGTGTCCTGACTAGCCACAAGCGGAAGCCTCACAAAGCGCAAAATTTTGTGCAATAATGTACAACATGCGTAGTGCGGACTATTTCCAATTACTTCTGGCATTCTTACAACTTGCAGCAGGAGAATGTCCGTTTCTGTAATGATTGACAGTCTTCGTGCTGTCAATGTCTTGCTAGGAATTATTGCGTGACTAGATTACTGGATGCCCCATGAAGCACCATACTGAAGAAAAACATGTTGTATCTTGTCGCCGATGTGAATCATCGTCAGTAGGCATGTTTCGCTGCCTAAGGTTGACATACTTGCTTTTAAATAAAGTCCAATAACACAATAGCTTACTGTGTGTATTTCAGTCTCGGACATAATTATTAATTTTTCTCAAACATTCCAGAGAATCTTGTAATTGGTGTAGTATTTCGACATCTTATTCTCGGTGTATCAGGGCTGAGCAGTGTATCTTTATTTAATTATGTACCATACATTTCATTCCGACTTCCAAGATTTCATGTCATCCATGCTGGAAGTTTTCCAGGTATATGTCCTTCAAAACAAAGATGCTGTGCTAAGGAAATTCGAGGGGTGTGTGTGAATGTGAATGTGGTTAGAATAATGTATGCGGTAAATTCATGCAGTTTTGACTGTTTCCGAGAACATTTAAATGGATCATGTGTCTTATAGAGAACTGTGCTTGTAAACATTTATTTTTCAATGATAGCAATTCTCCTGAAGTAGTTGTGTGGTATTATATGGATACTTTTGAGTACCGTTGATATCATCATATAGTGACTTACGCAACTGGGAAAAGTACAGAGCATTTTGGCTTCTTTCAGAAAAAACTGGTTTTTTCACTGACCAGCCCACACATCATTAGAAGAAAGAGACGATCACATCCCTAACCCCCACCCCCAGGGAAGGGACAAGCTTGCACGCAGAAGCTATTGCCAGCGAAGGATAACATTTATGGGTTGGCAGTCACGTGTGAATTTATGGCAGATGCCCGTGTGAGAATTTCCTTCAGTATGTGAAAACGATCCCTACCGCCACCAATTAAGGAACTCCTTGCGCCGTGGATCACACAGTGTACCCATTTTGCTCCAAAGTGCAGAGAAAATAGAATTCACAGTTCAAGTTACGTAAGAGAGCTCGGTTTTGGTGAGACGATTTTTCTCCGGGATATAAACTTGAAGGGAAAAAAGTGGCCGAATTTAACGCGGGCATTAAACATAAAAGGATCCTACACTGTTGTGCAAAAGTATTGAATCACCTGCAAAAACTGTGAATTCTTAAGTTTAGCTCTTTTTAACTGACTAATTTTCATAGTTATTTCATCGTTTGTATGTCATTAGATGCGAAATTTAATGGAAATTTGAACAATGTGTTAGTTTTCCCTGTAGCTACTTCTGTTCTGTTCTTAAGGTATAACATGAAATACGGGGTTTCAAAAACACATTGAAATTCACGTTAGCTGCGTATCAGTTGTTACAGCCAATCATAGACATTCTTTTACCTGATTGACTGCTTCCTAATGCTATCCTAATCCTGCTCCAGCCTTTATAAGAGTTGACGCAGAGATACTAGAACATTTGTAGTGGTCGCTTCTCGTTGTTATTAGGGTTATAATTTAGGTACTTTCTCAAAAATGGTTTAAACTACGGAATTGTCCACAGCGGACATAGTAAAAATAGTTGTTCTGCATGAAGAACGATATTTTTCAAGCCAAACCGCTGAAAGAGTGGGCTGTGATCAATCTACAGTTATTAGGCTACTGAAGAAAGTAAAAGACACTGCTGATATAAAAAATATGCGTCGCAGTGGGAGGCCCAGATCCACTACAACTAGGCAGGACAAGAGTGCTCAGAAAGCTAAGCTTGGCAGACAGGAGGCCCAATTCATCTGAATTGCTTCAAAGATGGTCTGAAGTGACTGATGGTACTGTTGGTACATCTACTGTTAGGAGGAGGCTGCTTCACTATGACTTACGTGGCTGCAAAGGCAGAAGTTAACTGCAAATCAAAGACAGCCTAGATTTCAGTGGGCAAAACAGCATGTCTCATGGACAACTAAGCAATCGGAAAATGTTCTTTTCAATGATAAATCAGAATTTTGCCTTAATGGGAATCAGAGTAGTGCCTATGTAAGGAGATTCAAGCATGAAGAATTCCATCTAAGTTGGTTAGTGACTACTGTTAAGCATCCGGTGAAGGTCATGACGGTTTGGAGCTTCATGTGTGCACATGGCGTTGGGAACACCCATATTGTCGATGGTACGGTAAATGCCCAGAAATACATCTGGATACTAGAAAACAAGATGCTACCATCATCTAGAAGACTATGACGACAATTTTATTTTTCAAGATCACAATGCTCCCTATTATCGTGCTAAAGTAGTGAAAATGAGGTTTCAGGAAAAACATGTTCAGCATCTTGAATGGCCACCACAGTCACCGAACTTAAACCTGATCGAAAATTTGTGGTTCAATGTGTCGTATGAACTATCAAAAAAGAAGCCAACAACCAAAATTCAACTCATTGAAGATGTAATTGAAATTTGAAATCGTATTGTTCAGTCCAATGTTTTACAAAACCTTGTTCACTATATGCCATCAAGATGGAAAGCTGTGATTAAAGCTGAAGGCTGAACAACAAAATATTAGGTATATTTTGTACATTTGCTTGATTATATTTCTATATTTAAATGTTATTTCATTCCTTATGAATTACAAAAACGATTTATTTCTGTCAACCTAAGTATTGGATAAATGATCCTTTTTATAATAATTTCGACTTGGTCATGATTTTTGTAATGTATCTTAAGAACAGAAGTAGCTACTGGGAAAACTAAGACATTTTTGAAATCTCCGTTAAATTTGGCATCTAATGATATATAAATGATGAAATAACTATGAAAATTAGTTGGTTAAACGAAGAGTTAAACTTAAAAATTCACACTTTTTGCAGGTGATGCAATACTTTTGCGCATGCACTGTATATACCACACTCACCGATGGAGGTAGTAAATGTTTTAGCATATCAATATATTCCCCCATTAAGAGAAATAAAGGTTTTTAAGTGCGAATTAAATAAAAAAGAATTCTTCCCTAATCTAGTGACAGAACCTGCGATCCTTCTGATATTTCCTGGCGTCCATACAATCTGTGTTCAATCTCTTAGCATCCGCTCCAAGTTGGCTATCCCGCCAACAATGTTTTAGTCTAATAATTTTCTCAGTAAAACATTTCATGCTACGTCAAACGTGTTTGCGAATTGATAAACTGATTTGTCCAAACACAATGTTTTACTCTATTAGAGATGTATTTTTTAATTTGGTATTTTAATTAGAAATTTTTGAGTGATACATATTAATTATGTTTCCTAAAGTCAGTATGAGGCACTTTTAATTGACATCGGATGTTCGTAAGGTTATATGCTCTCGAATTTACTTGACGGTTCTCTACCCCCGGAGAAGTTGTGATTGTAGAAGAAAGGGTAAACTTTTGATATAATAGATTTTACGAGACTTTTCATTTCGGTAGACCTTAATGCATAGCTCCTTATAATGATGAAGCGTTTGACATAAACTTCCTTTGTGCTTGTGCAAGATGCTGAAAGACGATAAATTCTGAGTTAATCGTATTTGAGTGACAGTTCCGAGAAACCTACTGTTACATATTTCAATGAAGGGGGCGGCCCATGGAATTTGAAGTGGCACGCACATATGCACGCTGTATTCAAACTTGGGAGGTTGATTTTTTTTTTTTTTCTCATTCATACTTACCTGTTATTTATTTGAGAAGTTGGGCCACGCTCAATGCTTGACATGGAAAAAACTCGTTACGTACGTCATTTGGTTTCCCTGTTATGGTTTCCTTGTGTTGTCTTAAGTAATTTTCCGCATGCATGCTCTTTAACGTGCATCTCTCCTAAAGACTAAGTTAACAAGCTAACAATTTCATTCTGTCGTCATACATGTTGACACCTCTCTTTTCGTCCTTAATTTTAGGGGAGGGGTGGGGACTTGCGCAATTTGTTGTACTTCATTGTTCTTGATAGTCAAATAGATGTTACAGGCAGATGGATGCCAAATTAATCAAGTAAGTAGATATGCTTCAGAAATCTTGAAAACCACAACGTCCCGCAACGGGAATCTAACCCGCATCTCCCGATTTACGTTCGAGTATGTTACCGCTACACCACCCACAACAAGGAATCTCCAAGCAACTGAGGTTGTGTTTTGGGACTCAGATGAAACACTCTGCCGTGCGCAAATCGAAGCATATATGATCCTTCATCTTTAGCGGCACGCTAGCAGAAAGTGAATCCCCTGAATAAATAACTTTTCAGAAATAAATGTTAGTCAAATTTGCGCACGGCGGAGCGTTTCATCTTAGTTCCAAAACACATCCTAAGTTGCTTGGGGGTTCCTTGTTCTGGGTGGTGTAGCGGTAACATACTCGAACGTAAATCAGGAGATGCGGGTTCGATTCCCGTTGCGGGACGCTGTGGTTTTCAAGTTTTTTGAGGAATGTACTTGCTTCATTGTTGTTATTTAAATTTGTTCGTAGTTTGGGGTAGGGAATAATTTCTATAATTCTGTTGCACTCTGTACTGCTACGGAAAATGTTTCCGTGAAAAAAAAAAAGTTCTATTAATAGGGTAGGTTCATGTGAAATGAGGATCATCAAGTTTTGACTGCTTCTATGAAATTAGCTTATTGGAGCCCCGATCTTTTTGTGTCGCTTCGTTACCCCCCCCCCCCGTTTTCTCTTTAAACTTTAGAAATATTATACAATGTGACGTGTGTGCATGCATGTTCTTGTGTTTGTATTTCTTGTTTTGTCTCTTGTTTATTCAAAGGTTAGTCATACTTCTCACCTCAGGAACCATTTCGGAATTGTACGAGAACCCCACGAATGTACTCAGGTTTAGGGCTATGGAAATTTTGAATTTCGACCACAACTTAAGCTCAGTTTAGAATTTGACATTACTGCCAGTTTTCCAAAGGTGTTAATCAGTCTCTTTTAACTATTACTGTCGTAGTAATTGTTTGATCTCTACGAAACTTAAGGACGTCTCTGAGAAATTACCAGGTTTAAAATGAATGATTTTTTCTTCTAAATCTTCTTTTGGTGTATCTAATTTTCGTTCTACTTTGATGACTAACCTATGACAAATAAGCTCAATGCAGTTTAGTGGACGGAAACAGAAAGAAATGTGGTACTTAGGTTAAGCCACAGGAGTTAACCGTAGATGGTATAGTCACGTCCTTGAGTCATTTTTTCTACGTAAAGCAGCAGCTCCTTTTGTTAGTAAGCCAGAGTTTGATTTGCGTGTGCTTAGCTAGTTTTATAATAGGTTTCATTCCTCCATTTCGTTTAGTCGAGCTTAAAATGTAAGATGCAACCTACCCCATCCCCATCATCAATTTACCTAATTTGGATTGGACGAAACAAAACCTTTCTTCACCTTGAGTGTTGAAGTTTAAAAAAGGCTGTCTCATTTTTGCGCATTTGAAATAATGCTGCGGTATGAAAACGTATACAAAGAATTATTTCTTGAAAGATTGTCATCTTCAAAATTTGTAAGAATTACTTTTTACGCAAAACTTGAAATAAGGCAAATCCCCCAAAATAAAAAACAATCGTCGAGAATCGCATAATTTCCAAGTTGACTGAATTGTAAACTCTCTTCACTTTATCGCCACAGAGTTGCTCCATTGTACTGTGTCCGGTAAACAGAAATTCCAGCCATCCTTTGTCAGTTCGTATCTTGTGAACCACGCTGATATACGCGCAGTGATTTTGATGACTTTTGTGTTGTTCTTTTATCATTCATAGTTATAATTTTAAATTCTTTATGTGGTATAATAATGTTGTATAAGCGCTCATTAAATGGATCTGATGCTACTGTAACCGCTTAAAATCCTATCCGGAAATCAGTGACTTGACATAGGTATCACACCTAATTTCAGTACCAAAGTCACCGTTTGACATTTCTTTACGCTAAGTAAATGTCAAACAATAGTCATGATATGCCGTGTTTTTAATTTGGGAGAGAGCACTCTGCGGAATATTAGAGATTATGCTGGGAAAATAAAACAGTTTGAAAAAAGTTATTATACGCGTATTACCAGGCGAACGATGGGGGGGGGGGTGCTGGCGACAATGCAGCAAGATTAACACACCGATGTAATGTGTCGTTAAGCGAAGATAAAGCACAAAATATTTTTGATGTTTAAATGGAGTGATACAAAAAAAAAAAAAAAACTAAAATTTTGCAGCAAGTCATGGCCGGCTTTTCAGTTGTAAAATCTATCACGTTTCTTACAATGTAAACATGAGGTAAAATCTATCACGTTTCTTACAATGTAAACATGAGTGCGAAGCTGCATTGCACATTTCGAAGTTGGCGAAAGATTCCGAAAAATGAGGGATATCATAGAAGAGGATGGATATTAAATACTTCATTTATCAATTAAACACTTGCTTAAGTGTTTAATTTTATGAGAGTGTGCTGTACTGGAAAACAATGACTTGCAGGACATATACTTATCAACAAAAATACGCAACAGTGGTTGTAGATTTCTGTATTCAGAGAGAGAGAGAGAGAGAGAAAACGCGAACACAATCTCCCTTCCTTACATTTGTTTCTATGCAGGGCCGCCTTTACCGACGGTGCAGCTTGTGCAATTTCCACGGGGCGGCAAAAATGCAGGAAATTAAAAAATAATGTAAAAATAATTTACCAAAAAAAAAAAAAAAAAAAAAAAGAAAAAAAAAGCACATTTTTATTTATTTCTGCCCTGTCAGAGTCACAATTTGGGATGTTAGCCGTATTTTCACATCAAACACTTCATTTGTGCATTAAATTATTCATAAATCATAACTAATCATTTAAAATAATGTACAGTGAAATCTCGTTATAACGAATTTGAAGGGACCGCAGATTTTATTCGTTATTCTGAAATATTAGCTAAACTAAAATTCTAAGATGACGGCGCCAAATCGAAATTTAAACAAATTTTGCATTTTGTATTAGTAAATGTAAGCACTAATTAATAAAATGCATCATAAATATAAGAAATAATATGACAGGTAAATAGAATATTTAACAATGAAAAAATGATTAAATTACATTGCACTTCATATTTTCTTAACCTCATCTATGAATGAAAATAAAAGAAAAAATAACTTTTAGGTGAATGCTAGAACATTGAAAAATATAGTTGAGTGCAAATAATTATTTGTTATAGAAAAGTCTGAAATTTTAGATTGATAAAGTAGTTTTTGTTATAAAGTCCTCAATATGATTCACATAGAGCATAAATTTTTGGGCACTGTTTTCTGTTGTGATAAATACACTGCTGGCCACCCAAAATGCAACACCAAGAAGGACACGAGATAGCAAAGCCAGATTTACTGAACACATAACAACAGATACAAAGATGAAACGATTGAGCTTAGAGGCCCGTGTGACTTGCGGAACACGCAGACATCAATAGTTCGTGTGGCCCCCATGGCTGGCAATAACGGACGCTACACGCCGCCGCATCGAACGAAAGAGGCTTTGGATGTGGGCTTGGGGTATGTCGGTCCAGACTGCTTCCACACATTGCCACAGTTCATCAGGCGTAGCCGCGGGTGGTGCTTGCCGGGCCACTCGGTTGCCGATCAGCGACCAGACGTGTTCGATGGGCGACATGTCGGGAGAACAGGCAGGCCACGGCAGCATTGACACCTGGTGGGCCGTGAAGAATTGTTGCACGATGCGTGCCACGTGCGGGTGCGCATTGGCCTGTTGAAACGTGGCAGCTGGCAGCTCCTACAGGTAAGGGAGGACTACAGGCTGCAAAACGTCGGAGATGTAGCGGTGACTGTTGAGTGTACCGGCGATGCATACCAGAGGGGTGCGGGTGTCATATCCAATTGCGCCCCAAACCATAACGCCAGACGGCGAACCGGTATAGCGATGCATAATGCAGGCGTCATACAGTCTCTCGCCGCGGTGCCGCCACACGCGGATCCGACCATCGTGGTGTTGCAGGCAGAAGCGGGATTCGTCGGAGAACACAATGTCGTGCCATTTCGTAGTCCAGGTGCGGCGTTCAACGGCCCACTGCTCCCGCACTCGCCGGTGGTGTAACGTCAATGGTAATCGGAGCAAGGGCGCCGTGCGACAAGTCCCCGCTCCTGCAGACGACGTCGAACGGTACGTGCTGACACAGGTTGTTGCGCAACACACCCTAATTCCCGCGCTAACGTTCGTGATGTGGCGGTGCGATCCGTCAATGCCCGCCGCACAACACGCCGGTCCTCTCGTTCGGCGGTGTGCCGCGGCTGCAGCAGTCGGTCCGTCCGTCCCTCTTGCACCCACCGAATCCATACTCGCCTCACTGTGGCTGAATGTCGTCTCACACGGGTGCCGATGTCTCGGTACGATAAACCGCTGTCGCGATAAGCCACTATTCGTCCTCTGTCGATCTCCGAAACATGCTGGAATGACTGCCGTATTCTGCGACGAGGCATCAGGAAGCTTCCCGTGCACAGGTCCGGCAGCACAACACACTTCCACTACTTACACCCCGCCTTCTGTGCATCCTTCTTATAGTGCTTCTCGGTGGCGTGCCGGGCGCACATGATTTACACATGGCCTGCAATGCTAATCGTTTGCATATCCTCTCGCGGGCGACGCATGCTGCGAATTTCAGGCCAATCGGGTGCTTCCTTCTTAGTGTTGCATTTTGGGTGGCCAGTAGTATTTCCGCACATTTTCAATACTTGTTAGAGCTACAGTAGCTGCGATGTGACAGGATGATCCTCTGTGCAGGGCTCATCATCTCCACTTTCCTCATTTTCCAAAGAGGTAGAAGAGGAAATGACACTTTCTGCTATTGCTTCCGTTGTTAATTCAGCACATGTTACAACTTCATTGTGATATTCGACGTAGTCGGTAATAGGTAAAGTGAAATCAAAATTAAGTTCCTCAGATGCATATATCCATAAATCTGGAGGAAATTAATCACTGCTGTCTTCAGTGTCTGCTGACTGCAGTGGTTTTGTAGAAGGAAAAACACCAGATTTACGCCAGCAATTCTGTATTGTAGTAAACAATGCATTATTCCAAGCTGCAGAAATCATCTCTATGGCTTGTCTAATATCAACTGAATCTTGATTCAACTCGATGTGCTGAAAAGTTATCGATCAATAAAACAATGCTTCTTTTCATTTTCTTCATATTATTATTCAGTTCCTTTATCCATTTTGTAAAGATAGTTTGAGTCATCCACGATCGGCTGTAGTTTTCGTACAGGCATGAAAGTGACGCAACGTTCTTAAAGCACCGAGACTTGTCAGACGTTCCTATAACTGAAGATTTTAGTTTTTTCGTTCCAGTTGCAGTGCAGCAAAACATGATAGCAATGCGAACTTTTGATTTTTCCCGCCTTTACACTATTCACTTTTCATGACCATCGTGCGATACAGAAGAACTGCGTAGAAAAATGCCGTCTCATCTGCTTTGTAAATGTTCTCAAGTTCATGTTTCTGTAATATATACTGCAACTTATTTCCTTTCCATGTACGAGCAGCTACAACATCGGCATCCTTTTCATCACACATCTGCTTCCACTTTATTCCGTACCGTTCTTGAAAACGAAATAACCAGCCATTGCTTCCTTCAAACTTTTCGATTTTCAGGATTTCTGTAAACTCTTAACTTGAAACATAAGACTGTACACTGGAACATTTTTTGATCGAACATCTTTAAACCACTTGTACTCTTGATTGAAAATTTCCCCAACGCAGACGTTTTCTTTCCGGACAAAAGGTTGATTGTTCAGAAAGTTTTTATATTTTCTCTTTATCTTTTAAAACGGTGGCTGCACTAGACGGGGTTATACCACATTCCTTTCCAACATCACTGTTTCCTTCCACATTATATAGCTTCTGTAATCTGAAGTTTGCTTAAACGAAAACTGCTTCTGTTTTGTTTTTTCAGCCATATCGAGAATGAAATGGAGATGGGGAAAGAACAACCTGTTCTTTCTTACCAGTTCCTTCTACTGAACAGCAGCAGCGTGTTCTTCAGTTGACGAGAAACCTGCTCTTTGTCTCTGCGCACTTCTCCTGCGCAGCCAAAAGAGCTTCAGCTTATCTGTCAATCACGCAGTTCATATTCATTTCATTTGGAGAGAAAGAAAGTTAAAGGAGACGGGTCCACTGAGAACGCGACTTCGTAGCCACCTGTTCTGTGACTTAGCTGTTCTGTTCTGCTCCGAACGCGCGGGAAGAACTGCAGGTGGTTACGTTGTTCATGTTCTCTTTCTTGCTCATCTAGGAGGAAAAACCTTGTTGGCATTGTAGGACGAAAAACTTATCAACCAGAACACATTTTGAAAGATAAGACGTATTTCCGGTTTGACTGAAAGAAATATTTCTTCGTTAATCTGCGGTAATGCGTTCTTTTACCATTATCTCAAGTTCGTTATTTTGAAAAATTCATTAATCTGAAATTTATTAAATTGAACAATTTTAACCTGAAAATAGTAGATAATTTCTTGGATTTCCCCCAGATTCGTTAATTTGAAAATTCGTTCTATCGACATTCGTTCTAACGAGATTTCATTGTAGAACATTTTCGCAGCGTAGAAGTTGTTCTTTGCTTGCGGGGTAATCGTCTTTCTTCGAAGCACACACCAGCTCTGAGTCTCTATAGGTCACGATCTTTTTGCTCCTGCGCGCAGCTACCCCTCCAAGGAAAGAGGGAGAGCTGCGCGCAGGAGCATAAAGATCGTGACCTATAGACTCAGAGCTGGTGCGTGCTTCGAAGAGTCGAGGTGTTCCTTCCTGCATCAAAAGGGCATCTCGAGTTCCCTGCGAGCTTTGAAGCTTTGCACCGTGTGTCGCTTAGCGTAAATGTTTGTATTGTACGTGACGACAGCTCCTAACTAGTTGTCAGAAGGTGTGTGCAAGTTCATTATCGGCTCTTGTTTTGCTTGTTTTACAGAAATACAATGCTCTAGTGATTATGAAATGATACATTTAATTGTTTTGTTTTAATCATGGGACTTTAAAACCAGTTTTAACACGCAAACATATGTCCGATAAAAGAAAAAACTATCAGGCGCCGAGTATCTCAAACGGAAACTGGAAAAAGAACGTGATATTCAAAAACAAAGCGGGGCGCTTTGCACAAACATCTAAAACCTGAAATAGCTGATGTAAGATCTAAAACCTCAAATAGCTGACGCGAGCATCTAAAACCTGAAATATCTGACAAGAGAAAATAAGCGAATGTACCGAAACCAATGAGTTTGAGCCTGAGCTTCTGACAAGTACTTCTGATTGAGTCCCAGTACCGTCGAAATTGCCAACAAGGGCGAAAGTAAAACTGATTTAACCTTTTCTTTTTCAAAAGATTTAAGTGATGAACTTGAAATGCACACTGATCCGGCAAGATGGAATCCCTCTTTAAGTGATGCCAAAAAACTGAAAATCGGGAAAAAAAAAAAAAAAAAAAAGGCCCGCCAGAGACGAAAAAGTGCTTTCATTTTCCCGCGCAGCTCTAATGGTAGGAAAATTTCATTAAATTATTACACCAGAGAACTAAGTAATGGAGAACATATTAACCGATCGTGGTTAGTGTATGGTGACAAAAAAGATTCGGTATTTTGTTTCTGCTGTAAGTTGTTTTCCAGTAATAAAATTGTAACTCACTGCTGGCTGTATGTGTACCTTAATGTTACCTTAATGAACACGAAAAATCTAAAAACCACTTGAAGTCCCATAAAAAGTGGATTTTCAGTTTTAGAACAGACAAGTAATTCAGTGCGACAAAAATATGAAATGCAAAAGTTCGGCAGTGGAGGAACATGATAGACCCACCAGAGTGCATTTGTTATTTTTTTTTTTTTTTTTTTGATTGGAGGTTTAACGACCACCGTGAGCAACTCAATGGGCTATAAGCAGTCGCCCGTCCCTAATTTAGGGTCACTGGTTCCAGGGAAGGGAGAGAGCCAGTGCCGTAAGACAAACACAACACCCATGCCTCACCGGGATTCGAACCCGGACCCCAGACGGACGAATGATCAGAGGCCAGCGCCTTAGACCACTGCGCCACCGGGGCGGCGTGTATTTGTTAACACCACGACATTGGACACAGCACCTCACCTGGGCTCTTGAACTGAGTAATTGGACTCTGGAAAGACCGGCAACATGTCGCGCTACTAGTTGTTACGAGCTGATAGTAGGGTTCGGGTGTGGCGCAAACACCATGAGGCGATGTATCCAAGCTGTCAACAACGCACTGTGCAAGCGGGTGGTGGTTCCATACATGTCTGAGGTGTCTTTACGTGGCACTGTTTGGGGTCTTCTGGTCCTCGTGAACACGCCATTTACGGGTAATCGCTTTGTTGCTCTTCTGGGTGACCATTTGCAGCAGCCCTTCATGGACTTCACGTACCACAACAACAATTGGATTTTCTAGGCAGACAACGCACCATGTCTTCGGGCCCAAGTTGTCCAAAATGGGTTCGAGGAGCATTCTGGACAGTTCCGTTGGTGTAGCCACCACGTTCGCCCGACATGAACCCAATAAAGCACTTATGGGACGTGGTGGAAAGGTCCATTCGCACCCAAGATCCTGCACCTACAAATACCAGGGAACTGTGGGCGGCTATTCAGACCGCATGGCTCAACATCTCTGCAGAAGTCTTCCGGCCACTCGTGGAATCGATGCCACGTCGAGTTGCTACAGTTCGCCGGCCTAATGGAGGTCCTACACGATATTAGATACATATCCCATGACTTTGGGCACTTCAGTGTATATAATACGTGGGTCGGAGCTCTTTCAGTCAGTATGTCGTTTCATTTCGTTTCGTCTCAACATGGAAAAGCAAAGGATTTATCTGATTTCGACAAATGCCAGATCGTTATGGAGCGTCTCCGAAACAGCGACGCCAGTAAGCTGCTCACGGTGTGCTTTAGTTAGTACCTGTCAAAGATGTCCGAAACAGGTGATACTTCGAGCCGTCGACAAGGCGTGGGCAGGCAATACCTCATTGATGCCAGAAGTCAGCGCAGGCTATCTCATCTTGTCCGAAGCAACACGAGAGCTACGGTGGCTGATATTACCCATAATTTCAATTGTGGTGAAGTGTCCGATGTGTCCAGACACACAGTTCATCGTACGCTCTTGGATATGGGTCACCGCAGCCGATGACCCATTCGTGCGCATATGCTCACAGCTGTTCACCCTCCTCAACGTTTTCAGTGGACACGTAATCATCGAAATTGGACCATAAAAGACTGGAAGAGGGTCTCATGGTCAGGCGAATCCCGTTTTCTATTACACATGTCGATGGGCGAGCTTGTGTGCGACGTTTATCCAAGGAAGCCTTCTCACCTAGATGAACTGTGCGACGGATCCAGGCGGCTGGAAGAGAGTGTGATGTTCTGGGCAATATTTTCTTGGAGAACACTTGGACCCATTATCCCTGTAGAGCGAACTCTGACAGCTGTCACGTACCTGAACATTGTGGCTGATCAAGTACACCTTTATGACGACCGTATCATATGGCGAAGCGTCTTTCAACAAGACATGCCACATTGCGAAGAAGGTTCAGGAATGGTTCCAAGAACATGAAGAGCAATTCCATTTATTGCCGTGGCCCCCAAATTCACCGGGCATGAGTCCTATCGAGCATTTGAGGTTTGAGTTGGAGAAACCGGTCGAGCAGCAACACTCCAACCACGTAATTTACGGGAACTGCGGGATCATTTGTTGCAGTCATGGTACTAAATATCAAGAGACACCTACCTACCAACATCTCGCTGAATCTGTGCTTCATCGGGTGAGAGCTCCTTTGGCGGCGAGAGGAAGATCTACATCATATCAGGTAAGTAGTTTTAATGTTTTGCCTGATCGGTGTATATCGTGTGTGCAAGAAATCTGAGGAGAAATTAGTTTTAATATCTTTTTGCGATGGGAATATTTGTAGAGAAAAAGGTATACTTATGTAGAAAATAAGATATGTATAGTAAATAACAGTGAAAAATTTAGTAGCCCACTAAAATTCTAGCGACCCACAAAACTGAAAATTACCACATACTGAAAAAAATATTTCCTTCCTGCAATTGTTTTATTCTTTAATGTACCTTCAAAATTTGAACAGTACTCCCTAATTAATCCAAAATTAAAATCCAAAGAACGTACTTCAGCGCGTCGCTTTGTTAAGCCATGCCAAGGAACATCCCTTGAGTGCGTGAAACAGGGTTAGACCAAGGTCATCTAGAGCAGTGGTTCTCAAACTTTCCTTTACCACGGACCACTAGGTGTAGACTGTCAACCTAACACGGACTACCTACCTCGGCACCTCTTCCATTCAAGTACAAAAATGTAGGAATAATAGTTTAACAACTCATTAAAATGCATTATCATCATAAAAACTTGATATTAAAGTTATTTCATTGTAGAAAAGTTAAAAATAAATTAATAAAAAAGTATTGTTTTTCATTATATTTTAAAACACAAAACAACATGGCAAATCAGTGAACACAAAATTAAACAGAACAGAACAAACCGCATTATCAAGATTTAGAACTAGGCATCTCAAATCAATGAAAATACTTGATGGCACAAAAGTCTGTACAAAATGTAATGCAAACGAATCAACACTAAACTACATCTTTCAATATATAGGCGTCAGTAAGAAAATAATTCAAGATGGTGAACAAAAATTAATAAGTGAATTAAAATATAACCTCATAGAACTGCTTAAAACCAAGGGATAAAAACAATAAGAGCATAATTATTTTTAGAATTAAAATGGATTAGCACATTTCAAGAAAGTAAATAAGCGAATAAATTTTTTATTCTCTATTTCAATGTGAAGAATGGTGCTGCTTGCAGTCTTTAACCAGTTTGGTGACATAAGATGCAATGGAAGATAATTTCAGTCTTAAGTCAGGCTCAAAATTAATCCTGTTCCTTTTCACACTTTTAGTCTAACCAGGGTAGAAAAATGGAAAACGGTAGCAGGTGCTTGATAACTGTTGTTGAGTTCAGGGTACTCTGAGTTCACATGGATCCAGAAGTTTGTGACGGATTTCTCATTAAATGTGATTTTTAGTGCTCCATCAGACGCTAATTCAATAAGCTGATCACACATACGAGCTGAAAGACCGAAGGACTCCATCACAGATGTAGGTAGCACTGAAAGGATTCTTAATCCATTCATTACTTATAATTGGCTCTGGAAAATATCTTTTATGCTATCTTGCAGAATTGTTATATGGTTCTGTAATAGTTGCAGTAATTCATCATCGATTAGTTCTTCTGAAGACTGCAAAAAATAATCAAGAGCAGAAAATGAATCATACTTTCCACGACCAAGCCGTTTACTCCAAAGTTCACATTTCTGTAGAAATGTTTTTATTTTATCTTGCACTTCAAAAATCGTTACATCGCGCCTCTGAAATAACAGATTTAGGGTGTTTAGGATGCTGGAAATATCGCTGAGATATGCCCCCTGCTCCAGCCATTTGAAATCGCGGAAAAGAGATTTACTTACTTCATCAGTGTCATGAAGGAATATATTGATCTCATCCCTCAGCTCAAAAACCCTTGGAAGCACTTTCCCCCATGACAACCACCACACTTCGATGTGGAAAAGTAAATTTTTGTGCACACTTCCCATTTCTTCGCACAATACACTAAAAAAGCGAGAGTTCAGTGACCGTGATTTAATTAAATTAACCACTTTAACTACTTGTTTCAGTACAAGATCCAGTTCAGAAGGTATTCCTTTTACCTCTGGAGCAATTGTTCCTCCACATTATATGCCAAAGATGTTATGCGACACCGAATTGTATCATTCGACAAAGGAATCTTGTCTATTGCTCGCCCTGCCTTTTTCCCAAGCATAATATTCGCCATCAATTTAGCCTCTGTCTTTACAAGTGTTTCAGCGACGGTATGCCCTTGAGTAGTTTTTGCCACAAGTAAAGCCACTTGGAATGACGCCTCTGTAGTTTTACTCTCTTCCACACCCGTTACAACAGAAGTCGTTGATTTCTGTAGTGACGGCATCACTTGCGTTTGTTTCTGCATGTTTTGTTTAAAAATGCTGTGAAAGTTTTGAAGGTTTCATCGCGTCTTTACACAAAGTGTCGTAGCACACAACACAGAGAGGGTTGGGTGCAAGTTGTACACTGGTCCAATAAAATCTCATTTTCAGGTAATCATCACATTTCTTGTTTACACATTTCTTTTGTTTTTTGGAGATAACAGAGCAACTGGTTTAAAAACGATCGTCAATGATTTTAGTTTTAGCAGGCCCATGTGGAGTCGTATCGAATTCACTTATATTCCGTTTCAATAAACCACTGTTAAGCCACCGATCCATTCTGAATATAAATTACAAATAACACGATAATAATGTCAGTGGTATACAATATTTAGGTAAACCCCCACACACAATACACATAAGAATAACTAACTGCCGAAAGCAAAGGGCTCTTCAGTACTACAGATGGGTCGGGAATCACGTCACTGATATTTTGTCACTGATACGAGTACGTCACCGGCTGTGATTTGTTTGCTGAAATATCAGTGGCAGAATCACTGTCAGCGCCACCTGTCGCTGTCACCGGCCGAAACCTCAAGCTCCGCAGTTCCTGCTCTTTGGAGACTGGCTTGGCGCCACTGAGCTGTGACAGTGATTTCCACGGAGTATCCTTGTTTGAGTCACCGTAACTTTGTTCTGTAGCTACTGGGATTACAACATTATGGTAAGATAGCGACGTTGACGGTGCATTTGACCTTAATGACCTGAGCCGCTTGGCTGTGGAGTAGATACACTCCCATCTTAGTGCGATAGACCACTGCACACGCCGCTTAACTTAAAGTTGCATTACTTGCGTGTTAAAAATATAGGTTTTCCATAGAAAATTTCGCGGACCAGCTAGGACTTAGCCACGGATCACAGTTTGAGAACCACTGGTCTAGAGTGATGAGTTTCCTCTTCTAGTGACGTTACGCGATAACTAAGGATTTCAATTGGTTTCCAACGCTGTCGTATATGACATCAAACTCGAAACCGACGTTTCAGGCCATGTAACATGAAATTGACGTGACGAACGGAGGGAACTGATCTCTCTAATTTCACGGCCTTGTGCTTTCTAAACGGCCTTGGCGAGATCCAGTAGCGTCTAACTTCAGTGTTTTGTGTGAGGGCATATGCTTCTAATCTTTCTAACAAATACAGTATATGCATATATATTCATTTCTTTTGTACTTTCAATTTTTCTTGATCGAAAACTATACTGTTTTATCAAAAAAATATATGAATATTTTTAATTCCTATACTTCTTACCTGTATTAAAAGAATAAAAGTATCTTACCTGAATTATACAATGATTTAATGATTTTCATTGTACTTTTTATTTAGCATTATTAGTACTTTGAAAACTTTTATGGCAGGATGTTGCTGGTACAAGTGCTTGTGCTATTAAAGTGGCTTTAGTTAATACTTTACCAAGGTAAAGGGAAAGGCACAAATCAAGTATTCTAAAATGCGACAATTACGTGTAGCACTTACCAAATGGATGTTATGAACAGAATATTAGAATTTTCCGAAAACACTTTTCCTAGGAACAGCTTGTGGCACAAGGTCCTAGCTACATCAGCCAGTTCCATTTTATCTGTTCTGTCTTGTATGTACTGCAAATTTTCAGATTTGCAGCATAACACATGGAACCCAAAATAAATACGCAAAATGCTTTCGGTTTCTGTTTAGTGATTCGAGTGACTGCGAAAATCTCCACTAGATTGATGCAGCATCCTAATATACGTATCCCGCCCCTCGATAAATTTTCGGACTTCGGAATCTCATCCCTAGAGAGAGAGAGAGAGAGAGAGGGGGTGGGGTGGGGAAGCAAGCATTATGGTTGTAATAATCTGTGACATTCGGAATCCGTACACTGCCTTTTATTTGTGGGTATATGTACCCGCACGGGTTAGGTGCCACTGGTCAAACCACCACCATCATTCAGGCGATATCAAGGTGAAAGACACTGTTTCGACAACTCCGTAGTCTGCTCTCCTTGGATATTGTGCACAGTGACGATCGCTTAAGGCGTTTAATAGATAGATTCGTTGTTTCTCGTACCAGAATATTCCACAGAATAGTCCCTCCTTCTTGGAAGAAAGCACTTGCAAGTTACCTCTTTATGTATTTTAAGTAAGATCTCAGACTGTTAGTGGGCTGCCCAGTAAGACCGCAGTTTGGCACTTCTGCGAATTTTCAATGTTCCGATCTCTCGGGGATTAGAGTTTGCGCTTTTCTTTTTTCTTTTTAGGAAAAAAGAACGGAGTCTATGGGATAAAAACAGGAAAGTTTCAGTCGCCGGGTGCGCAGGCAATGTGCTATTTACAAGTCTTGTATGATACTAAAATCTAACAAATAATGAGAAGTGGGAAGGCTCTGTCATTCCAAGACATAATTCCTGTGGCTTGATCACAATGACTGTTATTCTACTGCCATGCAAGTTATTGGATTGCCTTCTTATAAAATTCTTTAGCTTCTGATGGAGCAAGTTCGAATTGCTTGCCTGTTTCTGTCCATTGTCGTGCTGCTTTGACTAACAAATTAGTTCCTATGTGATAACTATCACGCTTCTCTACACATACCGGCAACTGAATTAGAAACTTTTATTCAATAACGGGTGGGGCCTTCTTTAGCCCGAATTATAGCATGTATGCTGTTTGGCATAGACTCCACAAGGTGTTTGTAGTGCATCTACGTCTACAGCATACCAGACATACCAGACTTTACCAGACAGTCTTTTTAACTGGCTCAGATTTGACGGAAGAGGACTTTGCTCTCCTATCTGTTTTCTTAACATTTCTCACACATTTTCAATAGGGATCATATCCGGGCTTTGTGGGCAGGTCAGGAAAGATGGTGGAAGTCGTTATTATGCTCGATGAACCAATGATGAACACATTTTGCGCGATGGATAGTAGCATTGTCGTCCAGGAAACAGCCGTCACCTGTTGGATAAAAATCATCACTGTAGGATAGACGTGATCGGCAACAATGGTCAGATAGTTCTCGAAGGACACCCGACCTTCCAGCAATATCAGGGGGACCAGTTCCGCACCAACAGAATGCGCCCTATAACAGGACACCGCCTCTACAACCTTGAGTTGTGTATACAAGGCAATCTGGATCCATTGCTTCATGGGACTCCCGCCAAACTCTCTGCCTACCGTCGGTACAGAAGAAGGTGTATCGCGACTCTTCGGGGCCACATGACTTTTTTCCAGTTACGGTGTTCCTGGCGCCGCTGTAGACCAATTTTCCAGTTTTTCGCGAAATCAAATTCCAATCCTCTTCAATTCCTTGAGCATAGTACGCTGAGATATAGGTCGGGAACAGCTTTCATTGAAATGCTTCGGTCAATTGTTGTATACTGGAAGTCCTGTTTCTTGTACAAGCCTTCTCAGATGACGGCGATCTCGTTCCTTTCAGATCGTCGCCCGCACGTGGCACGCATCGTGCAACAATTCTTCACGGCCCGCCTGTTCTCCCGATATGTCGCCCATCGAACACGTCTGGTCGCTGATCGGCAACTGAGTGGCCCGGCAAGCACCACCCACAGCCACGCCTGATGAACTGTGGCAACGCATTGGTCTAAGGCGTTGGCCTCTGATCATTCGTCCATAAGGGGTCCGGGTTCGAATCCCGGTCAGGCATGGATGTTGTGTTTGTCTTACGGCACTGGCTCTCTCCCTTCCCTGGAACCAGTGACCCTAAATTAGGGACGGGCGACTGCTTGTAGCCCATTGAGTTGCTCACGGTGGTCGTTAAACCTCCAATCAAAAAAAAAAAAAAAAAAAGAACTGTGGCAACGTGCGGAAGCAGCCTGGACCGACATACCCCAAGCCCACATCCAAAGCCTCTTTCGTTCGATGCTGCGGCGTGTAGCGGCTGTTATTGCCAGTCATGGGGGCCACACGAACTATTGATGTCTGCGTGTTCCGCAAGTCGTACGGGCCTCTTAGCTCAATCGTTTCATCTTTGTATCTGTTGTTATGTGTTCAGTAAATCTGGCTTTGCTATCTCGTGTCCTTCTTGGTGTTGCAGTTTGGGTGGCTAGCAATGTATGAACTATTTAGACGGAATAATACACGAGCAATATTTCCTGGGACTTTCTAACAGCGTACGTAAAGGTATTTCAGTAGCTGATGTTTTACAGTGAAGCGTTTTAAATGCCGCGGAGAAACCAGCTGATCTAGGACTGAAAGCGGTATTTTATATTGGACAGCGATGTTTTGTAATAAACAGTTCTGTTTTAGTTTCATCAGCGACAAAATATTTTTTGCAGAAAGGCAATACGGCAACTTCGAGAAATAGTGGTTAAATGTCCAAAAATATATGCGCATTGCATTTTGGTGAACTGATTAGTTTGTACCTTTTTTTCTGTGGTATCTACGTTGTTGCGTAAAAGGTAGACTGGGGGGGGGGCAATATTCTATGTATGAAAGCGCGTGAAGTGAAACAATAGGCAGCTGTGTACAAGAAAGAAGTGCTTTTCAGAAGAAAAGAACAATATGCGAAAGAGACTCCGTGAGACACGTGTATTTGCCGGCATATAGATGTAGCGGAACAATAAACTCAGAAATCAGTGGAAAAACTCGCTTCTAAGGAAGGATGTTAGTTGCCATCGCATGAACAAATGACAAGAGAATGGCACAGTCGTCATAATATGCTTATACTGAAGCCGAATGACGAAGGTCGTGCTAAGAGAGAGATGGAGAGGAAAGACTGAATGCAATATCTGTGTTGTCAACTAACAGTGGAGGAACATGACAGCTCTTATCCCAGTTTACACATGATAAACCACAAAAGCCAGAATGTTCAGACTATGTTGTATATCATTCTCCTTTTAGTTTTTGTTTCTCCATCGTAAAGCATTTCGTTTGAAATGCATAAATTATCTTCCTTTATGCTTAAAAGTGCCGCTAAGATTTAAACTATTTTTTTTTAATCATTATATCCAGAAGGTGCGTTGTATTCACCAAATACTTTAGATGTGATAAATAATTAAAATTAGGTAAAAAGCAACACGAACTGTTTTTGCATGCATCTGCCCTGTTGCCATTTCGTTAAACAAGTTCTAAATCTTTAAAACGTTTTAAATTGATTTTAAATCGGAAAACCTTGTAAGCGTCATTGTTGCATGCGAAATTGTTAACATGATGGAATTTTTCTTATAAAAAATAAAAAAAATAAATAAATAAATTAGCTCCGAAGTATGTAAAGATTAACAAAAGTTGCTTGTCGAAGATCGAGAGCAAATCTTTTGTTATGCAAATCAATAGTAAATGTTTTGTTATGAACTTGATAGCGAAAGTTAAGTCAAAAATGTTTCGAAGTGACTTCTGTTTTCTCTGCATTTTTACCTAAAATTCCAACCACCAGTTAGATTCATTCTAGGCTTTTGTTTTGCGAAACTAACTCCCCTTCTCATCCACTAGTATTTTTACCAAAACAATCATTTCTTGTTGTCGGGATACGAAACAAAAGAAAACAACAACGAAAAGGATACCTGAGATTCCGCCACTTTACTGTACATGAAATTTGCGTTATTGCTTCGTCACCTGGATGAAGACACACTTCGACCCCCACGTCTCTGCTCCGCGAAGCATCAAGCGAACGTAGAACGTTTTCAGCTTATATCTGTTGATTCGCTGAACAGGATAGACAGTATTTTTAATTAATTGCATTTTTAAAGCACTGAAAATTTTTCATTATTTTTATTCGTTCCATATTATATAGAAGACCGCGAGCTTAATGTTTCCTCATTATAGAACAATTCGGTTTTACAAATGTTACTGCACAAGATAAACACAAACGAAATACAACAATTTCTCAACAGTTTGGAACAACTGAATGCTCTCCTGCTATTGTACGGAGCACTTGACGAAAATGAAACGTGTCTTATTTCATCATTTGCATGCTTCAACGAACGAACTCAGGGGTTGCAACGCAGTGTTCCCTGCTTTTGTAAATACTGGTTTATATTCACACGGAAGCTAGTAAAAATAACACCAGGAGTTTTTAAGTGGATCAAGTGTATCAACAGCACAGATAACATGTCTGAATTCTTTACATTACGTAAAACATAGTAATGTTGTTCGCTTTTAAAATATACCTTCCCGCACAGTGGCGGCCCGTCAGATGAGGCAAGTGAGGCGCCGCCTCACCTGAAATTCCGCAGAATGAGAAGTGAAAGAAAAAAAAAACCTTTCTGTCAGTAACAAAGATATAAGAACTTTGCAGGATAAATGAAACACTGAAATTCACATTGTGATTCATGAATGGTTAAAGAAAGGCTTTCGAGAAGAGGAATGAATCATTATTTTTGCAAAGCAGCTGCATGTTTTAAGCGCTTAGAGGCGACCGGCTGAATCGTCTCGATGAGAAGCCGGTTTTGGGAAACTGGGGATCAGAGAAGAGCCCTACAGACTGAACCCCCCCCACCCCCACGGTCCGAGGTCTACCTAAAGAGGTGCCGGACTTCCAGTAAGAGAAAGGAAATTTCTGAGGCGACCCTCCATTTCGCTTAAACTGGAATCGCATCTCCGCTGTTATTGGAGAACCCAAGGATTGTGTATCCAATGGGCGCGGGAAAATGAGCAGATGACCCTTGTGAAAAGTGGTTTCACAGGCGATGACGCCGTTCGCCTCTATAGGCTTTGGAGTACGAAGATTTCTACGTAGCTTTAACTATTCGTCAGAGTGTATTTGAATCTAACTTTTTGTAGTGTGTTTTCAATCCTCTCTTCTGCGGGTGTTTGCTAGTTCATAGTAATGTTGAGTTTTTCTTTTTTCATTTTGTTATTGTTACTAAACAGCATATTTTGATTTTGGTTGGAAAATATGAATGGCCCAACAAGCGACATGATTTGTGTTCTGGAAGAAATTCCTTTTAAACACTGGAAAGATTATGATAACAAGGATGTTCTCATATCTGGAAGACCGACACCTATAATAAGTTCAATATCTAAAGATAAGAAGTGCGGCAAATCGTTTTTTAGGTCTTTCAATAAATCATAGTACGAGATTTTCCCCTGGCTTTCTGATGCTTATTACAAGCAAACTCTCTTTTGCTGGTCATGTTTACTTTTGAGCAATAAGAAAAATGTGTGGAATACAACGGGTTATTTTGATCTAAAAAACTTTTCTCGTAGTGCAAAATTGCACGAAAGCTCTAAAGAGCATAGAACTAACCACGTAGGTCTAAAACGAATGGGAAAAAACAAACACTATTTCTGATATGCTCAAAGAAAATGCTGCTCTTCATAAAGTCAAGTTTAATGAAAAGGTCAGACTAAATAGGCTTTTTATGGAACATATAATTGATTTAGTTGTCGTTCTAAGCAAGCAAGAACTGCCTTTTCGAGGACATGATGAAACTATTTCCTCATTAAATAAAGGTAATTTCAAGGAAATGTTCCAAATGTTACTTCGTAGGAGCACCCCAGAATTAAAAGCACATTTTGAAGAAATACGAAGCTTATTTTCTGGACAATCTAAAACGATACAGAATGATTTAATTGAGTGTATTCATGAATATATAAAAGTCCAAATAAATACCAGATTTGAAGATATGGGAAAGCTCGAGTTTCTGCAGCTAGTTGACAGCTCAAAATACCATAGTTATTCAGAGTCATTTCCATCCAGTGCCCTTAACACTCTCAAAAAAATTTATCCAAACATTTTTACAGACACACAACGACTAAAAAACGAATTAGATTTTTTATATAATGATCACAACTTCAGGGAACTCAGTTTTCAGAAAACCTTGAAAACAATGAAAGAAAACGAGCTGAAAGAGGTGTTACCAGAAGCCTACAAATTATTTTCTCTTGTATTGACACTGGCGTCAACAAGTTCTTCTGCTGAAAGGAATTTTTTCTTGTTTGAAGAGAATTAAGACTTACCTCCGTAATACAACGGCACAAGATCGTTTGTCTTCACTCGGTAAAATTTCAATCGAGAAAGAATTGCTGAACCATCTAATGTCCATTCAACCATTTTATGATCTGATCATAGACAAATTTGCAGCCAAAAAGGATCGCAGAATTGAACTTATTTATAAAAAATAAACTGAAAGCATTCTGTTCGAGACCAAAGCAAATTAATATCGTATTCCCCTGTTTTTAATTCCAGGTTTAAATTATTTTATACTTTTTTTATATAGAAATGTGCTTCCTTAGCTTGACTTCTCCTGTACATAGTTATCACGAGCCTGGACTTCAGTTTGTGACCCGTGCTAAATGCACCTTCACTAATAGGCCAATCGAACTGTGACTTTTATTCAAGCTCAAGAAACACTTCGTGAGAAAAAAATTATATTCAAATGATTTACTTTGAATTTTTTAAGAAGTGGATCTCCGATTGGCGTTGGGATGTGAGTGACGCATTGACTCGCTAAAGAAACCGCGCAAATTGCGTATTTTCGCTCAAGTGTATTACATAAAAGAATACTGGTGAAATATTTCTTTCTTTGTTGTAAAATTATCGAATAATTGTTTTCATAAAAATATTGTTGCAAAAGTAGCGTATATTACACACACACATATATAGAGAGGTATATGTACATTTTTCCTCTAAAATTTTTGGATTTTTTCGTGAAGAAAGACTCCCACGCCGTGTTTCATATATTTCTATAATTTTATTCCATTACTGTTTAATAATATTTGTATATAAGGGCTAAATGACATGGGATGGAGCCCTAAGGGATGGGGTTTACAGCTGTTAATAACAAGGCGCCGCTTACCCTGGACCAATGGCTTAACGAGACTTCCGAATCTCAGCGGATTTTAATGATTCAGCCGACTCGAACCCAGGACTTCAAAGATATCCAATGGGGGATACTGCCTTTGACATGAAACTTTTTTGAAGGGGGGGTGTTCTGCACTTCTGCTGTATAACTGTGTATAAGTACATATAACAATTGGGGGGGGGGTGCTTCGACAAATATTTTCCTATTGGTACGTACGCACATCTTGAATATTAATACAAAATGAAGCTAATTTAATAAAATGAAGAAAATGCAATAAATTATAGTTGTTTTAATAAAAATTTAATAAAGCAACTTCTTTGGCCGCTTTGCTTTACTTTCTCTTCTATTATCAAGAAATTACATTGCTTTCCGAGTTATATAAAAATCAAAGAATTTAAATAGGGAAATTATCTATAAAACGTACTTAGAAAAGCTAACTGTCTCGCCTAATAAGGGTGTGCAAACCACGACCCCCCCCCTGCTACGCCACTGATATATATATATATATATATATATATATATATATATTCTATAAAGAAGATACCTAAGCAAAAAAATGCTGTATAATTTTTGATTTTCAGGTTATTTTGCACTCCTTCGTTTTAAATTCTAAAATTTTTTCTTAGTCTTCAGTTTTGCTCTTAAGTATATATATATATACTTAAGAGCAAAACTGAAGACTAAGGAAAAACTTTAGAATTTAAAACGAAGGTTGCAAAATAACCTTCGAAAATCAAAACGCGCAACGCAGCAGTTTTGAAAATTCAGAATTCACATTTTATAAAGAAGATACCTAAGCAAAAAAATACAAATATAATTTTGACTCACACCTAGTACAACATAGAAAAGGTTATGTATCTACCTGTGTGAGTAAAAGGAGAAAAGATAAAAAATAAAATAAAACAACTGAATGTAGAAGGTGTCGAGAATACTGAGCCTTGGTTTTATCAAGGACCAGCAAAACTCTGCATTTTCTCACTTCCACAAAGACCTAGTTGGAAATGGGTTTCTGCAAGGCCATAGATGCAAGTAACATTCCCACCTAAAATAGTTTAAAAAATATATATATGTCATGTCCTCCGTAGAGTTGCATGACCTTAGCACTAGTTAACAATTTCGCTTGCATCCATTAACCTTCCTGGCCCGACCCATGCTCTTCATCTGTTACTATTAAACAGAGAGAAGAAGATTAAAGAGAACTCAAGCTGTGAGAGTGACATAATAATTAGAAATGATTTTCAGCCATAACGAAATTCCAAGTTCGTTTGAGAGAGAATTTAAACCTGAAAATCAATGCAAAGAAATCCAAATTTTTACATTGCAATTAAAAAAGGAAATATTAATTTTTAACGAACAGAATTTTGAAAGAAAACTTGAGTCTAAAACCCCCTACTCTACAACTTATGACAGCACGAAAACGAGAATAAGTTAAAGATAATAATTAACTAAAGAAAACTTTGTGAAAGTTATATACCTTAAACAGTTAGTTGCAATATGTACAAAGTATTTCAGCAGTGCTTTTAAGTGCATAATTAATTAGTTATTAAGAACTTAACTACTTTGAAAAAACAGCGCATAGAAAATGAACAAGCTTAGCCATCTTCTGTTCCTAGGTACCCCTGACGCTCAAAGTTACAAAGAAAAGAAAGAGTTAAAACCCGCAAAAATGTTAACAGACAAACCAATGCCTAAAAGCTGAAAAGCTAAAAACGACAGAGAAAAGTACATGAAGTACAAACATTGAACTTATAAAACCTAGAACCCAAAAACAAGGAAGAGAGCTTTCTCTTGTGTGACAAAAACTTTTCTCCTCACAAGAGAAGAACATGGCTGACCTCTTCCGCCACTCCCCTAGACGCTGGGGGCAGTGAGGTGGGGCTGATGACCTCATACAGCAAGAAACCAACGCGCGGAGATTTTAACCAGAGAAAAAATATATAAACTTAAGCCTGTGGATCTGTATGATCAGAAAGAGCAGAATTAACTCTCCAGAATACATGAGAAATATTATAAAATACACGAGCAGTGTATTTAATAATCTTTGCATGTATTAAATCACCTTTAGTGAGCTTCTATAGATTAATCAGAATCTTATTAATTTTAATGTTGGTTTTACTATTTTTAGTATAGCTATCCTAGTGATGAATAACTAGTTTTCTTTTTTTATTTGTTTTTATTTTCTTTTTATAAACAGATTTTTAAGCTTTTTTTTGTGATTTTGTTTATATTATTTAATTTTTTGTTTTAATAGACCGTCATATCCATAGCACTAAGGTTCCTTTAGGTAGTTAATAGGCATCCTCTAGCCAACTTCCTTACGGCTTTGATTGGTCAGAATCATATTATTAACTGTGTAGAAAATTAAAGCAGATCTGCCAACCTTACTCTATTATTCAGAATAATTTTTCTTAAAGTTCTTTTGATGAAAGAAGAAGGAATTTCGTTCTCTAGAAAACTTTCTAATAGTATATTAATGTGGTAATTGAAGTCAAAATCTATTAGCCTCTTTGATAAAAGAGTTAATTTTCCTTTCAAAGTAATTAAATATCTACACTGGAATAATAACATTTCAACCAAAGTAATTGAGAATGTACTAATTTCTCAGGTCCTAAGAATTTCAAGAATTTGCAGCAACAATTTAGACTTCAATTACCACATTAATATACTATTAGAAAGTTTTCTAGAGAACGAAATTCCTTCTTCTTTCATCAAAAGAACTTTAAGAAAAATTATTCTGAATAATAGAGTAAGGTTGGCAGATCTGCTTTAATTTTCTACACAATTAATAATATGATTCTGACCAATCAAAGCCGTAAGGAAGTTGGCTAGAGGATGCCTATTAACTACCTAAAGGAACCTTAGTGCTATGGATATGACGGTCCTATTAAAACAAAAAATTAAATAATATAAAAACAAAATCACAAAAAAAAGCTTAAAAATCTGTTTATAAAAAAGAAAATAAAAACAAATAAAAAGAAAACTAGTTATTCATCACTAGGATAGCTATACTAAAAATAGTAAAACCAACATTAAAATTAATAAGATTCTGATTAATCTATAGAAGCTCACTAAGGTGATTTAATACATGCAAAGATTATTAAATACACTGCTCGTGTATTTTATAATATTTCTCATGTATTCTGGAGAGTTAATTCTGCTCTTTCTGATCATACAGAAACACAGGCTTAAGTTTATATATTTTTTCTCTGGTTAAAATCTCCGCGCGTTGGTTTCTTGCTGTATGAGGAGGCCATCAGCCCCACCCTCACTGCCCCCCAGCGTCTAGGGAGTGGCGGAAGAGGTCAGCCATGTTCTTCTCTTGTGAGGAGAAAAGTTTTTGTCACACAAGAGGTAAGCTCTCTTCCTTGTTTTTGGGTTCTAGGTTTTATAAGTTCAATGTTTGTACTTCATGTACTTTTTCTCTGTCGTTTTTTAGCTTTTCAGCTTTTAGGCATTGGTTTGTCTGTTAACATTTTTGCGTGGTTTTAACTCTTTCTTTTCTTTGTAACTTTGAGCGTCTTTTGGGGTACCTAGGAACAGAAGATGGCTAAGCTTGTTCATTTTCTATGCGCTGTTTTTTCAAAGTAGTTAAGTTCTTAATAACTAATTAATTATGCACTTAAAGCACTGCTGAAATACTTTGTACATATTGCAACTAACTGTTTAAGGTATATAACTTTCACAAAGTTTTCTTTAGTTAATTATTATCTTTAACTTATTCTCGTTTTCGTGCTGTCATAAGTTGTAGAGTAGGGGGTTTTAGACTCAAGTTTTCTTTCAAAATTCTGTTCGTTAAAAATTAATATTTCCTTTTTAATTGCAATGTAAAAATTTGGATTTCTTTTGCATTGATTTTCAGGTTTAAATTTCTCTCAAACGAACTTGGAATTTCGTTATGGCTGAAAATCATTTCTAATTATTATGTCACTCTCACAGCTTGAGTTCTCTTTTAATCTTCTTCTCTCTGTTTAATAGTAACAGATGAAGGGCATGGGTCGGGCCAGGAAGGTTAATGGATGCAAGCGAAATTGTTAACTAGTGCTAGGTCATGCAACTCTACGGAGGACATGACATATATATATTTTTTAAACTATTTTAGGTGGGAATGTTACTTGCATCTATGGCCTTGCAGAAACCCATTTCCAACTAGGTCTTTGTGGAAGTGAGAAAATGCAGAGTTTTTGCTGGTCCTTGATAAAGCCAAGGCTCAGTATTCTCGACACCTTCTACATTCAGTTGTTTTATTTTATTTTTTTATCTTTTCTCCTTTTACTCACACAGGTAGATACATAACCTTTTCTATGTTGTACTAGGTGTGAGTCAAAATTATATTTGTATTTTTTTGCTTAGGTATCTTCTTTATAGAATATATATATATATATATATATTCGTATAACGTTATACGAATTTATATATTTTTCAATAACATACGTTTTACTGTTTTACATTTACATCAAGACCGTTCGCCTCACCAGCATTTTACACCACGAGCCGCCACTGTTCCCGCATCATGTTTAACTATCTTCGACAGGACGTCTGTAAGACAGGCTTTCCTTCACCATGGCTTTCGAAACAACGTCTTTTGATAAAGTCCACAAAACTAACGCTAAAAAACAATTCTTAATATTTTAAAGTGTGAAATGAATAGTTTTCTGAAAACTGAAGACTTTCTAGTCATCGTGTAAATAAAGTTGGTCATGTTTCATTTTGCCATTCGATGATAAAATATCATTGAATCGGACTTGCGGTAGCAAAGACATAATGGAAAATGAACGGCAAACCTTGGTAAGTTTACAGGTGTGAGATGAAGAGAGAGAGAGAGAGAGAGAGAGAGAGAGAGAGAGAGAGAGAGAGAGAGAGAGCTGGCAAATAGGAGCTGAGATATCGTGCCTACAGCCGGATAGAGGACGTCATAACAGTTTTAATGTTTTTTTAACCATACCTGTCTAATTAAAATCTAAATTTATCACATCTAGAGTGATATCTTGTCTAAAAAAAGCTGGAAAAATATTAAAAAAAATGGTATGCTTACATTTATAAGATGAAAAAAAAAAAAAAAAAAATTCCCATGAGAATTCTGGAAGTCGAGACGTAGTTCCAAAACGCAAATATGCATTTCCACCCCAAACTGGAAACTTGCGCATCCGGAAAACCCCAGAAAGTCAACGATCAACATTGATCATGGTTAGCGGTAGCCGTCATTTACAGAATTTTTGAAATTCAACTTTATAGGAACTGAAATAATGTTGAATTGAAAAATCAAAATTGTGCTATATAATAGTAGCGAGAAAGTTTTGTATAAGAGAAGTCGGAAAAATGCCTGTAAAGTTTTATACTTATCCGATGTACAAAGAATTTTTCGAAACTCATAGTACATATATAATCGCGCTAATATTACACGAGTGCGTCACCTAATGGCAGAACAGTGAATTATATAGCAATTCCGAAATGGGTGATTCGTCATTCGCATAGGTAAGTAACATTTTCCGATTTGAAAGGAATTTTTCGAATCTGAAATAGATGTGTAGTTTTGCTTACAGACCAGCGTACGAAGTGATACAGAAACAAAGTGATTCCACGTATAATTATTTACTAGACTACTTTATTATTCTTTATTTATTTAGTTTCAAAGATGTTTTAGTTTCAAGTTCAATCGTTGTTCAGCTACTTACTGCGGTATTGATTGAGCTTTGGCAAATAAATGCTCTGAAGAATACGAAACGAAAAAATATGTTATTGTGCAGCACTTTAAATAGAGAAAACAGCAGTAAAAAAGCCCTTAAGTAGTTTTGCTTCAACTGATTCATTTGTTGTTGTTGACTTGTCATTCAACATATACGTTAGTCCATGAAGTGCACTACTTGTTTCTTGATCTCAGTATTAATATGTATTATTGAAACCTAAAAAAAAAAAAAAAAAAAATCTTCCTCTTAAAGGTATCTTTCGAGTTTACATTTCCAGTTAGTTAGAACCTGATCTTGCGCATCCACCTGAACCTGTCGTGATAAGACAGGAAATGCTGATATTTATGGTATTTACACAATATCAACTGATATTTATTCTGCAGATTACTTCAGCGCGATTGTCAAAATTGGTAACCATTTTGATGGGGAAGTAGCCTGTTTAGTACAGATAGTGAAAAAATTATTAGCTAGAAAATCTACTCGAAATCAGTTATCTATTAATGCTTACTTTTCGAAATTGACTGCTCTTATTCTTCCTCTTGAGAAGAGAAATGTTTCAATAACCAGTGCATTAAAAACATTCTGTGATGTGAAGAAAGAAACTAATGTGTTCATGGACTTACGGGACGCACCACAAGCAAAAAAAAAAAAAAACGGAAACGATTCTTTTCAGCTAATGTTGATTCGCCAAAAACAAGAACTATTCTCAAAGCAACTCTTTCATTTATACGGGTTTGTCAGTTGTTAGCCACTCCCTATCACCTCCGTTGAAGTTGCAATATGTTTTTTAGTGCTGAAGTATATTAGTAAGGAGAAGAGGCTTTTGGGACCTTCTAAAAAGCATTTGGTAAGAATGTGCAACCAAGAAAAGATAACTAATAAATGGGTTTAAATATGTTTTTCGAATTTGCGGTGGCAGGCATAAGCTAAAGGACGAAAACATTTTTTAGATTATGTTGGCCACCTTCATTCTTGAATACCACTTACGTCTCTAGCCATAGAGCAATCAAATCCCACATTTTCAGGGGAACGCGAAAATTCAGAATTTATGTTTTCCCCTAGTTTTGTTATACGTGCCCAAATATAGTTGTTAACATCACATACTTCTCAAAGCGAAGTCATTATCCACAAATTGGTGCGTAGCAACGTGTAAACTTCATTCCTTAAGGGAGTTTCCCACTTCATTTGTTATTGTACCACCAAACTTATGCAACAGTTCGTATATCTGTATAAACAAACTGCACATGTGAAACTTTGAAATGTAGTCCGGTGAGGTAGCCATCTTTTCCTGTAACTATAAAAGATTGCGCTACTTTACCAAAGTATTTTCCTTCCATGATGACAAAAGTACGCATCTTCCGTGCCGAGTTTCCTACAAGCTTTGAGCATCTTTCTCTTCACAGGTATGTTCGCTTCTGTGTTCTGCAATTAAGAAATTTTCGGTATTCATTAAAGTCGGTTTGCTTGCTGCAGACACTTCCCCCTGTCGGATAAGCCAACTGTATAGTTCCAGTTGAATACGTATGCTTCAATATCCCTTTTCACTTCATGCACTTTTTTTTAAATTAGTGTCTAATTCAATTATTTCTTGGAAGTACATATTTCTAAACATCTGGTCTTCCGAGTTTATTTGGCACAACCACATATTCGCCTGCATCAGTGTTCCGTGTTTTCCTTTCTGGCTCACTGTGACTGATTATTGTGATCCCGAAGCTGAAATACAATACATTTCTATATTAGTTCTTCGTACGTAACGAAAACAAAGAGTTAAACCGCGGCGCTGTGAACTCTCCGTCTGCTGCCCTTCACTCTGTTAATTACTCATATCAACAGGGAGCAAAGCGAAGCGGAGATCTGGTAGCAACTGTTGTATCCTTTCATCACTCTCCTCTCCACCTGCGATCCTCGGCTCGCGTTAAGGATTCACCGATGTTCATTGTCCACATTGTAGTTAATGGGACGTTAAATTTTTGACTCCAAAATTTTTGATACTGTTAAATTTTGCTATGTTAGGGATGTTCACAACCGTTATATAAAACATTGAAATACTTTTTTTTTTTTTTTTTTGAGTGGCGAAATCCTGGTCCAAACTTATCGCGATAGTCGACACCACGTGTATAGATGGGTTTGTATAAGATTTTTTTTTTTAGTTGTTCTTTTATAGAAGGGAAGTCATTGCATTTCGGGGGAAAATAACCGAAATCGAGCCACGTATTCACTTTACGGGTATTATTTTGATCAACGGCGCAATATCATGGCGTCACAACAACTAATGGTTCCCCGTGCCATTGTTTCCATCAGGCTGTGCTCTCCCCATAATGCAAAATGACTTCATTGCTGTATTTGTGATTTTTGCCACATATTGTGCGTACTGTCGGCTAAAGTGGGAATCGCATCTCGGTTATCAGCTGTTCGCTTTCAAGCTTCTTGGCACATGCGGTTTATGCTGCGGGCTTAGGCGAGAGTATTTGTTGTCACTCAAATGCTTTGATGGATCCGCCATGTTGTCCTACCAGAGGTAAGGCGTCATCTCCACACTGAATAGGGCGCAATTTGCAGTATATTTGTGTGAGGTGCACTCATTTGTTTTATTTCTACATTATCGGTAGATGCCAACTTTAGCTGATGAACCCCAAAACATTCCATTGCATTGATAGTGGGAATTTACTCTCGCGCTTTGAGTTCAGTTTT
This sequence comes from Macrothele yani, assembly GCA_039090855.1. Classification (NCBI taxonomy): domain Eukaryota; kingdom Metazoa; phylum Arthropoda; class Arachnida; order Araneae; family Macrothelidae; genus Macrothele; species Macrothele yani. The sequence goes on from CM077006.1 coordinate 65,169,781, forward strand.
TATTGCAACTCATATATGAAACGAAAATGGCAATAGACACTTCAAGTTTTACTTTAGTGTTTATTATAAGCTAAGGCTTATTATTATATTAGCTAGGGTTTGTCCTGAAATTGTCGTAGTTATGTAATTAATTTACAATTAGATTACTTTCTATCTTCAACCGATATTATTCCTTCATGGTTTCTTCTTTTCTGGACTTCCGATGCTTTCACGCATCCCATCTTGGGAGCCATCTTAATATTACATTCCTCTTTCTCGTAACCGTTTTCGGTCTCCTGCAGATTCACTCTTGTGGACCTTTCGCTTCTTGCTCCTGTCAAACTCTGCCCACCGTGCATCGGTACAGAACGAGGTAGGTATACCGCGACTCATCGGATCATATGACTTTTTTCCAATCCTCTAGTGTCCAGTCATGGTGTTCCTGACACCACTGTAGACCAACTTTCCGGTTCTTTTTAGCAGTCAGTGGTTTCCATATAGGCATGTCACCACGCCAAGTCCCGGTGGGAACTTGAGGGGCATAAATTTTGTTAACGTTATTCGGTCATCTAGATTGGCAACAATGACATTGGGTTTCCTAGTATAGGCGACCCAGTCTCATCGTTGGGACTTAAAAGCGTTGTGTTTCATATGAGCTCGTACAAGGTTGTCGCAAGAACTCATTCTTACCCTAAATAGAACTTCTGCTGGGCTGCACCGATCCGGCGGTTGAGTGGTTGTCTGGTGGCCGTAGGCTTTGACTGGTATCCTTCGTGGATAAAACACAGCCGGTAGATTTCTAAGATTTTCCCTCTAAATTTCCGGAGTGTCTAAGCGTCCGACCTCCCTTATGGCTGACTTCTGGAACCCCGCATAGTTAGGCATTTCTTGCCTACCGCTGACTCTTCCGACCAAAATTTCCACACACCACTCTGACCAAAATTACTGTGACTGCCCCACGTTCGAAAAAAAACCTTCGAAGCTTATCCTTTTATTTTAGCTTTCGCTTTCCATTACCGCCCTGCGGCGAGGCGTGTCCTTACCTCGAGAAGACGTCCCTTGCACCTCCATTGGTTTCTGGATCCCCCCCCCCTCGTACGCAAGTGGACCGCTTGTCCAGTTGCTGCTGGCCAGTGGCTACTTTGGGCAGATGTTTCTCTGGGCCTGCTGACCATCTGTTGAGCTAAGCCCTTTAAAAATTTATTTGGCCGTAACTGTCACCCCGTTGTTGGGTTTTATTGTCGTAGTGTCCGAGCAAACCCTTTTTAAAACTTAAAGACTGCTCGAAGGCACGTATGCCCGACTGAAATATGTTCTCCGACAACGCTCTTGGGTGACATTTATTGCCTAGCCTTATCTTCTTACCAGCTTGAAGATTTCTTTCTTAAATTTCCGCCGTATAGCCGCCCTGCGCTATTGTTGTTACGGAAGCATTATGCAATTCGCAATGCTGTTGCTTCTCACATGCCGGGAATGGAAGAAAATACTTTTCGCCTTGTTTACGAAATTTTTGCCCCTGGCCTGGCGCTTGCAAATTAGATCTCCTTTTCCCCGCGGAAGGGAAAATGGAGAAAAGAGAAGAAAAGAACCCAGCGACTCCCTATGCGGCCTGGGTTGGGATAATAGTTAGTGCACCTAATTACAAATTACTCCAATTAAGCAGTTGCGTAATTAATTACGTTAATTAATTAACATAATTAAAACAATTAATTTGGTATTTTAATCCCGAATTAGAGCATTTCTATACCGAAAGCAATGTGCCCGAAATTTGAAGAATTTTTCGCGGCAACAGGCATGCAAATACCAATACTGATCCTCTACAATTTCCTGCGCATAGTTCCCTGAGATATGAGTCGGGAACAGCCTTCATTGAATGCTTCGATCAATTACTGCACACAGGAAGTCTTGTTTCTCCGTACAAGCCTTCTCAAACGACGGCGATCTCGGTTTTGACTGATTGTCGTTGCGCCACAGTTGCGCCTCTTAAACGAGCAATGTGGGTTATTTTGCCACTGATTAAAGACCTGGGATATCCCATCTTTTGAGAAACCAATCAGCTCTGCTGTCTTCAAAAGCGTTGCTCCAGCCTCACGCGCATCCACTATAAGCCCTTTATCGAACTCTCAAAGATCCCGTCTTTTGTAAAAAAGATCGTGCTTATGTTACCGGGTTGTCCGTCCGTCCGTCTGTACCCACGATATCTCTGCAACTATTAGTCTGATTTGAAAAATTCTTTTTGCATTGGGAAGCTTGAAATATGCGAATGACGAACGTTCATTTCGTTTTTTTTTTACGATGTACAATTTCGCCGCTAGAGGGCGTAAATGCAGATGATGTCGAATTCAAAAATATGTTTTATTCCACATATTTGCTTCTAAACATCCGATTGAAAAAATTATTTTATCTTTCGATTCCATTTATGTCGAAGAGTATTTTAGATATAGTTACTTTTTTCAAATTACGCATAGATTTTCCGCTAAGGGGGCGTAAAGGTAAATTACATTTTTCCCGATAACTCTTTTGCTAAGACTCAGATTTCAAAGTTTTTTTCTTCAGCGGATACACCTCTGATGGAAAATCTTTCCCATATAATTTCTAATTTTTGGTAAAGAATACTTTGGCCACCAGGGGGCGTAAGTGTTCATTTTTGCTTCTGATGTATTTGCCATAAAATCTGAGCTACTTAAATATCGATTGAAAAAATTCTTTCGTGCACTGATGCCACTCACATCGATAAATCTTTTCGGAATATTTTCTTAAAATATACCAGAGTTTCTCCGCCAGCGGGCGTAGATGTATATCTTATTTTTGTCAATATATCTACTTCTAGGAGTCCGATTTGAAAAATTCCTTCTTTGTTGGATAGTGCTTTCAGTGTGACATGTTTTTCATATAATTTCAAAATTTTTAAGTAATTCATAGACTTTCTGCTAGGGGGCGTAGAGGTAAATTGCGGTTCCCCCTATATCTCTGCTTCTAAATCTCCGATTTGAAAAATTCTTTCTGAATCGTATACAGCTCCTGATGGGAAATCGTTTGCACACAATTTCTAATTTTTGTAAAAAAATGGTTTGGCCACCAGGGGGCGTAAATCTTAATTTCCGCTTCTGATGTATTTGCAGCAAAATATGAGTTTCTAAATTCACGATTGAAAAAAAAGCGTCGTTTGTAGACCGATACTACTCATGTCGGCAAACCTTTTAGAAACATTTTATTTTTAAAATAATACATGGTTTCTACGCCAGGGGGCGTAGATGTATATTTTATTTTTGTCAATATCTCTACTTCTAGGACTCCAATTTGAAAAATTCCCTTTTTGTTGGATCCAGGGTGACATGCTTTTCATAGAATTTCAAAATTTTCAAGTAATTCATAGACTTTCCGCTAGGGGACGTACAGGGAAATTGCCCCCCCCCCCCTATATCTCTGCTTCTAAATCTCCGATTTTAAAAAAATCTGTCTGCACTGTCTACAGCTCCTGATGGGAAATCATTTGCACGTAATTTCTAGTTTTTGTAAAAAATGGTTTGGCCACCAGGTGGCGTAAGTCTTAATTTCCGCTTCTGATGTACTTGCAGCAAAATCTGAGCTCCTAAAATCTGGACTGAAAAAAATTTGTTTGTGGATCGATACTACTCACGTCGATAAACATTTTAGGAACATTTTCTTCTTAAAATAATGCATGGTTTCTACGCCAAGAGGCGTAGATGTATATCTTATTTTTGTCAATATCTCTACTTCTACTAGTCCGATTTGAAAAATTCCTTCTTTGTTGGATAGTGTTTCCGATGCGAAATGTTTTTCTTATAAATTCAAAATTTTCAAGGAAATCATAGATTTTCCGCTAGGGGGCGCAAAGGTAAATTGCGTTTTCTGCGTTATTTCTGCTGCTAAAGCTCCGATTTGAAGAATTCTTCCTGTATCGCGTACAAGACCAGATGGAAAATATTTTTCATGTAATTTCTAATGTTTGGTAAAGAATGGTTTGGCCACCAAGGGGCATAAGTGTTAATTTCGGCTTCTGATGTATTTGTAGCAAAATCTGGGCTACTAAAAACTCGACTAAATTTTTTTTTCTTGGACCGATACCGCTCGTATGGAAAAACCTTTTGAGAATACTAGCTTCCTAAAATAATGCATGGTTTTTCCACAAGGGGACGTAAAGTCACATCTTATTTTTGTCGATATATCTGTTTCAAAGAGTCCGATTTGAAAAATTCTTTCTGTGTTGGAGAGCGTTTCCGGTGCGAAATGTTTCTTATATAAATTCATGTTTTTCTTAACGGACAAGTCTGCAACCAGAGGCCTTAAGCTTACGATTCCGTTAACAGCAATGTCTGAGAGATTAAAAACCCGATTGAAAGACTTCTTTCTTCCGTCAGATACTATTGTTTTCCATACCGGTTCCACTGACTTTGAATAGCTTTGATAAATTTAATTTGCGTCAGAACGGATTCAAAAGACGTGCTTATTACACCCGAAAATTCTGTGTCATCTTTCTTGTTCCTATTGTGATCAACACTACCGACGAGCAGCAGTCATACATAGTTGCCTAGATCACGTGGTGACGTATGCGGCCACATATTTTGCACATACGCTGCGTAAGAGACGTTTAATTGTATTTGCATGAAGGTCTAATTCATTGGCCGGGGTGTATGTACATACACTCTACGTCAAAAAATAGTTGCATCCAGAAGGACTTCTCGGATTGCAATGCTATTCTGGAGGAAGGTAAAGGTTACCAGGAACAATAAATGATTAATCATTGAGACGGATATAGGCAATATTTATTGAGCTGCACGCCAATAAGTATTGTCTCTCAGTATGTCGTCGTGCCGCCATGTTTGCTCACACAGCATGCCAGACGTCTCGGTATGGAGTTGTACAGGTTCCAAATTTCTTAATGGTGTCCTGCGATAAGCCATCCCATGCAGCTTGAACTTTCTCACGCAGTTCCTACAGATTGTGCGGTAGGGGTGGAGTGTGGATAGCGCGTCCAATAGCATTCTACACATTTTCAATCGGCGATAGGTCTGGCGATGTGGCTGGCCATGGCAGGGTGTCAGGGCCTTGAAAGCAAGCTCTAGAGACAGCAGCAGTATGCGGACGAGCGTTGTCCTGTTGGAAAATCACACCGCTGTGAGAGTTTAGAAAAGGTAGGGCCACTGATTTCAGGACCTCATTAACGTAACGTTAGGCTGTCAAAATGCCTGTAATGAACACCGGAGTTAATCTGGCATCGTAGGCAATTGCACCCCACACCAAGACACCAGGCCTTCTGGACGTGTGACGCTCGACAACAAACCGTTCATCTTGGCGCTGACCACGGTGCCTCCACACACGGTTTCGTTCGTCGTCTCCTCCAAGGCAAAGCGGGGCTCGTCACTGAAGATCACCCGCTGCCATTCTGAGTTGCTCATTCACAGTCTTGCACGATACCATTGCAGTCTTCGGCGACGATGCAATGGTGTCAAGGGCAGTCGTCGTAACTGTCTGCGTGCGTGTAGTCCTACGTCGTGCAGCCGTCTGCCAATGATGCTGGCACTAATCGAACGATGCATGGAGAGCACCACTGCTCTCTGAATATCCGCAATCGTGGCTGTTAGGTCACTCCGCGCATGTCGGAGAACCATTCGGTCATCTCTCTCCGTGGTTCGTCTAGGTCTCGTAGACCCTTCCTGTCGCTGCTGCGTCCCTTGTTTTATCCACTGCCGCCAACAGCGTGTTATGGTATTATCCGCACGACCGGTATGGCGCGCAATACAGCGATAAGACCATCCCGCTTCCCGGAACCCTACGATGCGGTCCCTCTTGAACCCCTCCAACTGCTCGTATTGCTTCCGAACTTTTCTCCGAGGCATGCTTCACTTGCAAAGGATGCAACCAACACAACAACACGAGTCAGAATGGCAAGCACGCGCAACAGGACGACCTTATATAGCCGATCAGGCACAGCGATACGACTCCTCCTTGCTTGCGTCACATGCGCGGCCGAGCGTGACGCTTGAATCATTTGCATGTCTCACGATGTCAAACCTACCCACCAAGTTTCATTCCTGTCGGCTGCTTCCCTCTGGGTGCAACAAATTTTTTGACATAGAGTGTATGTAAAACTCTTAGTTGAAAGAGCTCTTACATTCAGCGCTCGATTGCTCTAGGAAACGCTTTTAGACGGTTAGTAATGATTAGCATTGCTGATGTGCTCTTGATGGTTGTCGTAACATTCCCTTCTTGCCTTACGCCATTGGTCGGGCAGCTGACGGATTCCAGCCTTGAAGAATACTTCGTCGTGTGACGCGATGAAGTCGTCAACCCATTTTTGCACTTCGTCACATGTCCGGAACCGTACAGCAGACATGCCATGTTGCATCGATCGGAACAAATGATAGTCTGAAGGGCTATGTCGGGACTATACGCCGGGTGCTTCAAAACTTCCCAGCCAAGCGTCAATAACGTTTCCTTGACCTATTTCGCGACATGCGACCTAACGTTGTGCCTGTGAATGGAGGTTTCCGAAAGATTTCCTGGTTTAATCGCAGCAATTGTTGCTTGTAGCGGCGATCACCAGTAACAGGTGGACCCTATTCCAATAGTTCATAATAGAGCACACCCTTCATATCCCACCAGATGCAGAGCAGAACTTTCTTGGAGTGAATATTGCGTTTAGATGTCGAAGTCGTTGCTAAACCGGGGTCTACCCAGTGATTTTTGCGTTTGGGTTTGTCGTACCATATCCACTTTTCACCACCCGTAACGATTTTTTATAGAAAAGACTTTCTGTATTGTTTATTCAACAGATTCAAACACTTCATGAAACGCTCATCCTTGTTCCTCTGGCTCAGGTCATATGGTACCCATTTCTCTGAGGTCTAAATCTTTCCCATTGCGCGTAAACGATTGGAAATGGGTTGTTGAGTTACTCCCAGTTGTTCAGCTAGTTCTTTTTGCGTTTGAGACGAATCTTCATCCTGCAGTGCTTGCAGTTCCTCATGTGCAACTTTCTGCGGGGCGCCGCTACGTTCTCCATCGCTTACATAAAAATCACCTGCTTTAAATAGTCTAAACCAAAACTCACACGTGCTTTTCGATACTATATTCTCCCCCAGAACAGAACAGATCGATGCACATGCTTTTGCAGAACTTTTTCCTTGATGAAATTCCTAACGAATGCAGTATCGCTTGCTATCTTTCACCTACCGATGTGCAAGTGCATTTCACTGTTGGGCAAATTTCTGTGTCACATTTTATACTCTGGATTAGTTACGATCACATGACAACAACGCGGGAGAATATCGGATATGTAAATTAGCGGTTTAAGTCACACAAAAAAAAAAAAAAAAAAACGTTTTAAAACTTATTTGTACACCTAATATATACCATCAACCATTATCAATCCACTTCTGGATGAAGGCCTCCCCAAGTTTCTTCCACAAAGATCTGTCTTGCGTCAGTCTCCTCCATGTCACTCCCGCATGCTTTCGAATTTCATCCACTCATCTCCCACCTTGTCTTCTTTTAGGTTTCTTCCTGTCCCTTGGAATCCAGTCAAAAATTTCGGTTGTCCATCGGTGGTCCGTTCTCCTGGCAAAAGATGTCCAGCCCATTGCCATTCCAAGGATTTTACTCTGATCATGATGTCTTTCCACTCTTGTCATTTTCCTTATCCACGAGTTCCTTTTTTTATCTTTTTTGGTTACACCAAGCATGTATCTCACCATGCTTCTTTCAGTTGCCTGCAGTCTTTGTATATCTTTTTTACTTAAGGTCCATGTCTCTGCTCCATACGCAAGCACTGGAAGGATCCATTGATTAAACACTTTCCTTTTAAGGCATAATGGCATACTGCTCTTAAAAATTGTACTGTTTCTTCCAAAAGCTCTCCATCCAAGTTTTATACGCCGATTAATTTCTTCATGAGTGTGACCCTCACTTGATATCTGCTGCCCAAGACAAATGTAGGTATCTGATGTTTCAAGCTTTTCACCGTCTATCAATAAATCTTCTTTTCTTGTAAAAGCATTGTGCATCAGTTTTGTCTTCTGAAAGTTCATTTTTAATTCCACTTCTCTATTCTTGTCAGCAAGTTCGTGGATTATAATCTGCAGCTCTGAAGGGGCAGTTGCAAAAATGTTTATGTCATCAGCAAAACAAAGGTGAGTTAAATGATCTCCACTAATCATTATCCTTTTGTTTTCCCAGTTAAATGATTGAAAGACATTTTGCAATGTGGCATTAAAGAGTTTGTGAGATATGGTGTCACCTCTTCTCACTCCCTTTCTAATTTTTATTGATGCTGTATCCTCAAATAACCAAACCTTTGCACGGATGTCTCTAATAATACTCGTGCTTAATGTATGCATTTTCAGTACCTCAGGATTTTAAAGCCATTGTAACTGCTGATGGTTACACGGAATTAAAGGCCTTTTCATAATCGATGAAAGCCATACATAACGGAAGTTCATATCCCCCCGTTTTTTCAATTAGTTCTCTCAGCACATGGATATGATCTGCGTATAGTGCTGTAGCCATTCCTGAATCTAGCTTGTCCTCTCCGTTGAGCCATGTCCAGTGTTACCTTCAAGCGATGTGAAAGGACCTTAGTAAAGATTTTATAAACCACTGATAGGAGACTGATGGGCGTGTAGTTCCTGAGATCCTGAACAACACCTTTTTTATGTAGCAGGATCATTGTAGCATTGTTCCAATCCTCAGGAATCTTCCCTTCATTGAGACATCTAGTGAAACTTGGGCGAGTGTAGTTTCAATTTCTCCACTTGCTTCTTGTATGATGTCCACCGTAATTCTGTCTTCTCCTGGAGCTTTCCCCTGTTTCATGTTCTTTACTGCATGAGTAACTTCTGCCGGGAAGACTGGAGGGACTTTGGTATTATTTATTACCTTTTGTAATGCCTAGAGTAGATGTATAATCTCTTTCATATAGTTTTCAGTAGAAATCTTTCACTCTTGTGAACATTTCGCTTCTATTTCTAGTTATAGTGCCATCTTCTTCGATAAACATGTATATATTGAATTATGTTTTGTAGTTTGAATAAATTCATGATTTTTTAATTTAATGTTTATTTTGTTTTCACTTAATATTTCGTTTCCAGGCTGGGAGTGAGCTGCTTCGTGTAAGAATATATGTATTTATTTTGTTTCTGCTACATCGCGAAATATTTAAAGCTGTCGTTTTTTTTTTTTATATGTACCCTTTGATAGGAATAGTGTGTAAAATAATTTCACACCCTTGCCACTATTTCACCGCGATTTTCGCTTTCTTGTTCACGATCATATCAGACGAACGTGGCGAAGTCTGTGGGACCAACAGGTGGAGAATAAACTGCACCGTATAAAACCTAACCTTGGAATCTGGAAATCATCGTGTCGCCGGAACCGTAGGGAAGAAGTTGTTCTTGCGCGTCTCCGCATTGGGCATTGTCACTTCACGCATAGCTATTTGCTGTGTGGCGACGCTGCCCCAATGTGTGAGGCGTGCGACTGTTTACTCACCATCTCTCATGTTTTATGTAGTTGTGTTCGTTTTTGTAATCATCGGTTTCACTATTTTCAGTCTCATCTACTGGATGACGGCGCAGCTACACTGCAGAAGCTTTTGGGCGACCACTGCGACACTTTCGCAGTGTTTTCGTTCTTAAAGCAGATAGACTTTTTAAAACTTATTTAAAAAAAAAAAAATAGTAATAATAATAATAATTTATAATGATTATAATGTGAATTGGTGAATTTATTTATTTATTTATAAACTTAATTGACTAACTAGTCTTCACAGCTTTTATCATTCTCTATTTTAACTTTTGCCAAGCCTGTCTGCTCTTAATCATTTCACCCCGCTTTTAAATATCTTTAACTGATTGTTCTGTGTCTGGCGCTCTTTGGCCAAACCTGGCCCTTGCGCCACTAAAATCAATTAACTAACTAACTAACTAACTAACGAACTTGGTCTATACGTAATTATTATATCTTCCGTGTGATAATAGTGTTTTCTGAGGCTCTGTTTATCCCGCATGCTCATTTATGTTTGTGTTTCCACTTAATGACCCCGCCTCCCGTTTTCATTCGTTCTTGCAAGCCTTGCAATTGTTCTTTCGTTTCTGGTTCCAGCTGGAATGTGGCGTCGCCTTTTCAGTCTATCAAAATACGAAAAAAAAAAAAACTAATCTGCTAGCAGCTGAAGTTTGACAACTGATTGCTCCGACGAGCATCACGCTTTGTTAGTTCACATATAACACTCCAAGGAGCAGCTGCGTCATTCTTAAAGTTCGCATCAGGTTCGTCTAATGATCTTATTGTGATTTTTTACGTATTTGCACCTTTTTTGGACATCATTGATCGAAACGTGATCGAAAAGTTATTTTCATGTTAGTGAAACCTCGGGAAGTACAAATGCTAACAGTGCCTCGAGATGTGGGCGTGTTAGCAAGACTGGACAATGGCGTTTCATTTTTTTTCTCTCTTTCTTCCATGCTTATTATGTTGATAACATACAAGGTTTGCGATGTGTATACATTTCAGATCTTAGCTGTCAGTTACAGAGCAAAGGCACAAATTTATTTCAAGGAACGGATTACATGGTGACAGTCAATACCTTGCAAATTTCGCATTGTTCCCAACATATGCGGCTTCACGTCACTGTATGGAGCGGTAAAGGCATCAAATAGTGTTGTTCTGTACGTAATTAAAGCGCCACCAGCCATGCCTATTTCAGGTGGTCCCTTCTGCAGACAGCTACAGTCTGTGCCAGTCGGGGATGGGTCTCTCTACCTAGCTCCAAGAAAATTCGATGGCTGCCGCCGTAAACTCTGGGACCTGGCTCCCCACGCAGAATTGTAAAATGATATTGGTAGCATGTGGCCTAGCATTATTGATGGAAATCGGTCCATGCTTCACCGTAAAGGTGTCTGTGCTAGACACCTTTACGATGAAGCATGGACCAGTGAATTCTAGGATATCAATAATATTTTGTTTTCCCTTCTGCAGACAGCTACAGTCTGTGCCAGTCGGGGATGGGTCTCTCTACCTAGCTCCAAGCAAATTCGATGGCTGTCGTAAACTCTGGGACCTGGATCCCCACCCAGAATTGTAAAATGACATTGGTAGCATATGGCCTAGCATTATTGATGGAAATCGGTCCATGCTTCATCGTAAAGGTATCTGTGCCAGACACCTTTACGATGAAGCATGGACCGGTGAATTCTAGGATATCACTGACGTACCGTAGCGCTGCGTGGAATACTCACAGGAGACGATCGGTCATCATATGATAAATTTCCTCATCCTAGACCAAAATGTCTGCTGCTGGGTGGCAACTGGATGGTTTTCACTAGATGCCTCAACCAAGGTAAGACTCTTGATGACTACACTGATCTTGCCACATAAAAGACGGGATCCCAGGATCTCAAAAGTTAGACTCATCAGCCTTCTACTAGTTGTTTACAGAATATTCTCGGAGGAAATGTCATGTTGCTTAAAGGAAACACTGGGCATGTCACAACCAGTCTGGATTCAGGAGCAGCTACTGCATTGTAGATCATATTCATGTATTAAGAGAACTATTTCAAATATAGAATGAATATGAACTCCCTCTGTCGATAGCTTTCATTGATTATGGAAAGGCTTTTGATACCGTGCAGCCGTCACCGGTTATACCTTTGAAATCCTGCGGTATTGAAGATGCATACATTAATATTAACAATACCTATGAAAATGCAAGTGCAAAGGTCCGTGTTTTTCGAAAATACACCAAGTATAAAAATTGGAAAAACCATATTTCCCAAGCTCTTCAGGGCCATATTACAGAATGCCTTTCAAACATTGAATTTGAAGACAAGGACATAAAGATTAGTGAAGGTTATTTAACCCACCTTTGTTTTGTTGACAACATAGTCACTTTTAACCTCCCCTACCCCCAATCAGAGCTGCAGAATATAATCCAGGAACTTGCTGACAAAAATAAAGAAGTGGGATTAAAAATTAACTTACAGGAAACCAAATTGATGTACAATATTTTTCAAGAATTGAAGGCCTAGAAGTTGATTGGGGCAAATCTAGAAGTAACGGATGTCTATATTTCCAGTGGACAACAGATATCAAGCGAAGGTCACATCGAAAAAGAAATTAATAGTGGTATAAGACTTGGCTGTAGAACCTTTGAAGAAAGATGGTAAAATTTTCAAGCACAATTTACGATTATGTTGTAAAAGAAAGTATTAAATCCGCGCATCCTTCCGGTTCTTACTTATGGCTTAGGGACGTTAAAAAAGTGATATACAGAAGCTACTGGCAACTCGAAGTATGGAGATGCTTCGTGTAACCAAGAAAGATAGAAAAAGGATTTCGTGAATCAGGAAAACGACAAAAACGGATGACATCGTGATCAAAGTAAACACCCTTAAAGTGGCAATGAGCTGGATGTATTTTCTAGAACAACTGACCACCGTTAGATAACTGAAATACTAGATCCCTGATCTACTAGAAAGAGTTGATACCAAGCAACAGGAAATGACCTAAAAGAAACCCACAAGGGAGATATGCAGATGAAATTCGAAAGCATGCCGTAGTGGCATAGAACAGAATTGCTCATGACAGAGAATTGTGGAAGAGACTTGAGGAGACCTTCATCCAACAGTGGATTGAGAATGGTTGTTGTTGTTGATGATATATATACGTATATGTCATCGCTGGGATCCCAAAAAGTGATTATTGTTCCGTTGTTGGTAGACTTAAGTTATTTGTCAGTTTTCTTTACGTAGAAGTAAAATGGACAGATGAAACTTGTGCGCATAGAAAACACATTACGTTTCCAGAATGATGAACGAAACTGAACTTACTGCAGTACGTACACATTATATTGGAGCTCGTAAAATTATACATTGCAAAAACACAGGGATGCTCTTTCTGTAGAGTCTTTGCATCCTTAAATGTTATAAGTTCCTGCAATTTGTACTCTGTTGCCATAGAGCACATGCGGTCTGGCGTTATCATGATGGTAAACACCTTTCCAATTCACCAAACTGGGGCGATTCAAGGCCTCGTTTACTCTGAGAGTAAAGACTCGCAGTGATTGTTTGGTTAGGTGCCAACTGCTGGTGATGGATAATTCCCTAGCAATCACACCAAACGCAGTGCATGACCATCTTTTTGTGGATATCACCTTTGGAGTGATTCCTCAAGCTTCCCCTTGTTTTGCAAAAAGATTTGGTTCGTTTAAATATTTTTGTATTGCATCTATTTTTCGTCTCCGCTCACCGTTAGACCCTAGATACGATTGGTTTTGCACCGGGCTTGCACTAATCGTCACTCTTTCCATTTGGTTTTTAGCTGATCATTAATGAAGTGCTCATTGATCCAGTTTTGGTTCGTTTAGTATTCTTGTATAGTAGGACCTATTTTTCGTCTTTTTCATCATTCGATCGTTGATAGGATTGGTTTTTATCGAGGTTGCACTAAACTCCACTCTCTCCATTCGGTTTTTTAACTGGTGGCACCCATTGATTCAGTTTTGGCACCATTCCGTTAGCCTAGATTCTCCTCATACCAGTTGTTCGATGAACTGAAACTCTTTCGGAAATATCCTCGTAGGTTTGGTGAGGGTGGGATTCGGAAATTTTTGCAAATATTTCTGCATCACACACTTAAGAAGGAGTCCAGAACGGGGCTTATCTTTAAGCATCGTATCACCCGGGTACCGATCTCAGCCATCGTATCTTCGCGTACCGATCTCGGCAGCCCAGGTGGTGCTAGATTTTGATCATTCGTCCGAGATGAGCCCTGGTTCGATTCTCGGGGAGGCATAGATGTTGCTTTGTCTGACGGCGCTGGCTTTCTCTCCTTCCCTGGAACCAGTTGCTCAAAATTAGGGACGTGCGACTGCTTATGGCCCATCGAGTTGCTCACGGGGTCGTTAAACCCTCCAAACAAAAAAACAACAACAAAAAAGAACCAATCTCGGCATGTTTGTGCACTTACGCTGTGTGTTCCGTGTATAGCGTGTGTCTCCCTATATGTCCCTGAGGACGTATATGGAACGTAAAAAGCAAGTAGTGATGAATATGCATTTTATGTTATTTATCGCAGTGCTACTGTTTATATTTCGTATTGTCGAGCTGCCGTGTGGCATTATGAGCCATTATCACCACTTCATGTCTTAGTTTTTCTTCCCATGCCTTTCGGCTGACTTTGTACTTTTTTTCGTTTAACAAACTAGATACTTAGTTGGTACCTACAGATTCTTAAAAGTCAAACCTAATTTAAAGTTTCTATGCTGGACAGTGAGAACTTACGTACATACCCAGTTTTAAGACATTTTTTCAGCTCATAAGTATCAATATTGTTATGAGTTCTTTCCGAACTGCAATGTGGGCAGTCAAAAAGAAAATGCTTCACTTCTGTCTCTTCACCTCCGCAGCGACAAGCGTCCCCTCTCGCTTTGAAATGACTAGGGGAAAGACTCGTTATTTGTCAGAGTTTGAATTTTATAAAAATTGTACAAAACATTTAGTAGGTGTAACGTCTTGTAGTTTCTTCACACTCCATCGCGCCTAACATTCTTTACAGGCTTTATTTTGAAGTAGTCTTTATAGTCATGATTGTTTGACATTAATGTTAAGACTTGATTTGTTCATGGTTCTTTTTTTCAATTCTGTTTGTTTCATTTCCAACAGCACGATTGTGCCGTTTTATTCAGTGCAGTAAAAAAGCCCCACCCTCTTTTTTTAAGTTTTGTGTAGGTGTTACAAATGAGGTTATTGTCAGACGCAGTTTCGAAAGTTTTCAGTGTACTTTGGCTGTCAGAATAATGATGTGCATTCCACCCAGGAAATTGATCTGTTTTCCGTTGCGCAAATTTTAATATTGCTATTTGTTCCGCTTGATACACAGAGCCTTTGTTAGGAATGGAAAATGTCAGTTTCATATTTCTTTACTCCTTCATAGAAAACTGATGTTCAGTTTAGAACCGTTGATGTATATTTCTTGTCCCTGTAATTATGGGTTAGCTATATTCCATTTAGTGGGGTGTTGATCCCCGAAATGGAAATCCCGTATGTAGATCTCTTTCAATCGACTGAGCTTTGAGCTCGAAATTTCTAAAAGTTTGTCATTTACCCTGGTACCTCAAGAGGAAACTGTTACTATATATTTCAACCATAATATCGGTTGGTATGATGCCAAAACTTGTAGCGCAGGCGTTTAAGCAGTTCTACAATTCTCTGTAATCCACTGCAGAGCAGCCCGCTGTATCTGCAGAAGTTTGTTTTTAAGTGTCACTGTTGGCCACCAACCTCCCTAAGCATATAGCAGAATACTTTCAATGGCCCTTTTATAAATCGACTTCAATGTCTCTCTTAACGCTACAAGAAAAAAGAAAAAAACTATGCATTCTCAAATAATTAATCTTTAAAAATCTACTTTTGATGCAGTTCGCGTGCGGAATCTATGATAATTTATAATCTAATAATGACGCCCGGTATTTGAATTCTGTTAGCATTTTTTGATAACATGCCCCTTGGACACAACTTTGGGGAAAAAAAAGTAATCTACTATTTGCACCTTCGTGAGACGTTTAAAGAGACGTCTTACCTAAAGCAAAATCTATCTTCATAAATTTGCTCCACTCTTCAGTTTTATTCAAAGCTCTACCTATTTCCCGCTTTGCAATTCATTTTTTAAATACACTGATGGAATCAATGTAAAATCATCGGCATATGTCTGAATCTCTACATCCGATTCAAAGTCTGTAGAGAAAGAGAGAGAGCCGAGTCTGTGCTACAATGTTCCTCTTTAATAACCCTGAAACAGGTCCGTGTAGTAGACTTTTTTCATACTTTATTATAACAGATTGGTCTACGTTCAAGATAGCCCTTTTTCTGTAGGAACCTGTTTTCCTGGGCATTCTAACGTTCGTTATTGAAACAAATCCTCTGCCCCACAATGCTTTATTGAAAACACTTTTAAGGTCCGCGGACGAAACTGCTGTGATCTTAATCCAGTCTTCTATTATCCCTCAACCCATTTCGTAACTCTAATACGGCTTCTGTCGTACGTACTTTCGCCAGCTGTGATCCAAATTGTTTATTTGCCAAAGACTTTTTTTTTTTGCATGTATGTAAGAATATCCGTTGGCCATGTATAAAGTATACGTATATCAGAAACTTTTTCCCAAAAAGAAAGACAGCATATGGGCATGTATTAATTTAGATTCGAAGAGTTCCTGCCCTCTTTTTTAAACAGCACCAAGTTTACCTTTTTCCATGTAGTAGTCCTTCTCTCTTCAGGCAGAGATTCATGTCGTATGCGAAAAGCCACGGATTAGCTTCAAATATATCATTCAAAATTTCTAGAGTTAGTCCATTTGAACCGGGATCTTTCCCTTGTTTCATACTGACTATCTTTGTACCTATCTCACATGTAAAGAAAGTAATCATCCTGAGTTGCAGGAACTTTCTCATATCAGAAAACTTTATGATACGTAGAAACGAATCGTCTTGAGTTGCAGGAACTTTCTCATATTTACTTCTAATTTTACTGTGCTTATTACAGTAGAATCCGCTTATAACGAGGAGCTCGGGACCGACGAAAATCCTCACTAAATCCGGACGCTCGTGCAAAAACCGTTTTGGGTAGAAAAATTCCACAATGTAAAAATATGCATAAGCGATAATCATGCATGTGCGTTTATATTATTGGGTTGATGCATAAGTTCGTGCGTTTTTATTTTCACCACTTTGCAGGAATGTATTACATCAGAAGGAAAAACGGAATTAATCAACTATGTATCCCCCCTCCCATTGTTTACGATGGGGTCCCAACGTCTCGATAGGTCTGCTATGCCATTCTTGAAAAAACGTGCAGGTTTTGCTTCGAAGAAATCATCAAGAAAATTCTGGAGATCAACATCATTGTTGGACGTTCTGCTACGGAATGCATTCGACAGAGATCGGAACAGGTGATAGTCTGAAGGGGCGGCATCTGGGGAATAGGCCAGATATTTGAAGGATCTCCCATTTCACGTCCTGAACGGCCATTTTGGTCATGTTTGCACTGTGAGGGCGTGCGTTATCATGTTGGAGAAGAACACTATGGCGCCGATGTGGACGTTTCTGCTGAATTGCTCCCTCCACACGGCGGAGTTGCTCACAATAGAGTTCAGCGTTGATGATCCGATTCCTCGGCAGTATTTCCCAGTGAATAATAATGTCTTCCATGTCCCACCAGACACACAACATGATCTTCGCAGGATGAAGGTCATGTTTTGGACGTGGTGTAGGCATCTTGTTTGGGCTTAACCATTCCCTCCGATGCCTGAAATTCACGTACAGGCACCACTTTTCATCTCCAGTAACAATACGTGACAGAAAGGGATTGTGCTGCTGAAAACATTTGCGATAGCGGGCGAGCAAGGAACCACATATGGCAACATGCTGATTCTTGTTGTCCTTGGTGACAGTGTGAGGCACTCAAGACCCCGATTTCTGGACCTTTTCCATACGTTCCAGGTGTCGCACCACTGTGGCCTGATCACAGTCCATCTCAGTGGCCAATTCGCGTGTGGTTTGACGCCGATCCAAGTAGATGAGATGGTTCAAACGATCCTCATCAAAGTGAGATGTACGACCTGAGCGTGGAGAGTCTTTGAGACCAAAATTGCCACCTCGGAACGGCTCAAACCATTTGCGGGCTGTCCTCGGAGCAGTAGCATCCTCCCCATACACAGCACAAATTTGTCGCGTAGCCTCAGCGGCTGTGGATTCCTTGTTAAACTCAGAGGAGCAGATGTCGGAAATGTTCATTCATCTCTACTTTACACTCCATACTTCCAGACCTGAAAACTAAAAAAACATTTGCCGCAATCATACGACCCAATATGATTTTGATACACGATATTACTGGCTACATTTTCATGTACAACTGGCCATCTGCACCGTCACCGTCACTCGTAAAATGAAACGGGATGAACTTATGCATCAACCCAATATATTGTATTAACTATAATACAGTCCGCCCTCGATTTACCGCCACCCTTGCATAATGCCACCTCTTGGGTCTGAACAAACGTGGTCTATGTAAAACATCTCTTGATCCCGTATTATACTGCGACACACTTCCGCCAACGTATATTACTCCACCAAACACAAAACATTCTTAATGTATCTCCACTTGCAAGATGTGTGTAAATTACCTTCCCGTTTTTTCGGACCATGATTCAGTTGTGGTGAACCTTTTTAGAGGAGAAAGTGGCAGACGTTGCCTGGGGCAGAAGTCAGCTGCTCCTTCTGAAAACATGCCACAGTGAAGGAGTCCATCTGGACTGCTCTAGCTTTCAGTGGCACAGCAGTCAAAAGAAGAGGAATATGCCACAAGTTTTATCTGGGATACTACGGCCTGGATTTATTGCGATTTTTTGGGCGTTAAACTGTTTCTATTTACACTGCTGGCCACCCAAAATGCAACACCAAGAAGGAAGCACCCGATTGGCTTGAAATTCGCAGCATGCGTCGTCCGCGAGAGGACAGCAAACGATTAGCATTGCTGGGCATATGCAAATTATGTGCGCCAGGCACGCCACCGAGAAGCACTATAAGAAGGGTGCACAGAAGGCGGGGTGTAAGTAGTGAAAGTGTGTTGTGCTGCCGGACCTGTGCGTGGGAAACTTCCTGATGCCTCGTCGCAGAATATGGCAGTCATTCCAGCACGTTTCGGAGATCGACAGAGGACGAATAGTGGCTTATCGCGACAGCGGTTTATCATACCGAGACATCGGCGCCCGTGTGGGACGACATCCAGCCACAGTGAGGCGAGTATGGATTCAGTGGGTGCAGGAGGGACGGACGGACCGACGTGAGCGGTTGCCGCAGCCGCTGCACACCACCGAACGAGAGAACCGGCATGTTGTGCGGCGGGCATTGACGGCTCGCACCGCCACATCACGAACGTTAGCGCAGGAATTAGGGTATGTTGCGCAACAACCTGTGTCAGCACGTACCGTTCAACGTGGTCTGCAGGAGCTGGGACTTGTCGCACGGCGCCCATTGCTCCGACTTACACCGGCGAGTGCAGTGGCAATGGGCAGTTGAACGACATTGTCTTCATGACATTGTTTTCTCCGACGAATCCCGATTCTGCCTGCAACACCACGATGGTCGGATACGCGAGTGGCGGAACCGCGGCGAGAGACTATGACGCCATACCGGTCCGTCGCCTGGCGTTATGGTTTGGGGCGCAATTGGATATGACACCCGCACCCCCTCTGGTACGCATCGCCGGTACACTCAACAGCCACCGCTACATCTCCGACGTTTTGGAGGCTGTAGTCCTCCCTTACCTGTAGGACCTGCCAGCGCCCACGTTTCAACAGCACAATGCGCGCCCACACGTGACACGCATCGTGCAACAATTCTTCACGGCCCACCAGGAGTCACTGCTGCCGTCGCCAGCCTGTTCTCCCGATATGTCACCCATCGAACACGTCTGGTCGCTGATCGGCAACCGAGTGGCCCGGCAAGCACCACCCACAGCCACGCCTGATGAACTGTGGCAACGCATTGGTCTAAGGCGTTGGCCTCTGATCATTCGTCCATAAGGGGTCCGGGTTCGAATCCCGGTCAGGCATGGATGTTGTGTTTGTCTTACGGCACTGGCTCTCTCCCTTCCCTGGAACCAGTGACCCTAAATTAGGGACGGGCGACTGCTTGTAGCCCATTGAGCTGCTCACGGTGGTCGTTAAACCTCCAATCAAAAAAAAAAAAAAAAAAAAAAAAAAAAAGAACTGTGGCAACGTGCGGAAGCAGCCTGGACCGACATACCCCAAGCCCACATCCAAAGCTTGTTTCGTTCGATGCCGCGGCGAGTAGTGGCCGTTATTGCCAGCCAGGGTGGCCACACGAACTATTGATGTCTGCGTGTTCCGCAAGTTGCACGGGCCTGTAAGCTCAATCGTTTCATCCTTGTATCTGTTGTTATGTGTCCAGTAAATCTGGCTTTGCTATCTCGTGTCCTTCTTGGTGTTGCATTTTGGGTGGCCAGCAGTGTATTAGGACTTAATGGATTTCTCGCGATTCTTTACCCCTTGACCATGTCCTTTACAAGGCTCGACGCAAACTGGCTGTTGAACAGATACACCTTGCCTTTTTGTTGAATTGCCGGGACTTGAACTTAGAACCGAAATACTTACCACTAACTTGTCAACCAAGGTCTCGAAAAGATGGTTAGGTTCTACGACATGCGGAAAGAAGTCGTCTTCTGACGGAAATGAGGCTGAAACGGGGCTTTATTGACCAGTTATATAGACTAGTTTATAAGGCATACTCAACCTTGTCAGCAATTTCTCATCGGATTATATTAGATAGGCTTTTAACTGTCAACCTCGCTGTAATTGCTGCGGAAGTTCTGAAATGTCATGAAAGACAAATCAATAAACTGAGAGGGCTAGTTGCACTATATACTGAAAGACAATATTCCCACACTTACCCCAGAGGGAGGAAGTATGGTAACTCTATATGTGATCAACACTGGTGCCTCAACTTCACTGCTGTTCAAATTAATGAGGCACAGATTGGTGAATTAAGTAGGGGTGTCAAGTTCGCATACCCAGTTCACAGAGTTAACAACTTCAAGCTCGTTCCACAAGTAGAGAGTATTGTCAGATCTCTTCCCTCTGAGGTACAAAACAGTACTCGTCACAAGATTACTAAGGCTCTTAAACGGACTGCTCCTGTTAAACCCCACATAGTTTGCATGTACAAAGAGGAAGTCAAATCACTTACACAGCTCCAAGACAACCCCCTTTAGCCATTCTTAAGGTGGACAAGTCACACCAGATTGCTATTATTGATAAAGACAACTACCATGAGAAAATGCAGGAAGCAATCAGTAGCATTCCACATGTCGTTGTTGGCTCAGACCCCACCTCGGCTACCATCACTGCCATTAGCAAACTCAGAAGTCACAGTGTACTTCCCAAGGTTATTGCCGATAACCTATATCAGACTTGTGGACCTAGAGTCCCTGAGTTTTTTGGGACGTTAAAAACCCATAAAGAAGAGCATCCAGTTAGGCCCTTAGTTTCAGGGTATGCCAGCGCCTCTTTGGAAAAAAAGTTTAGCAAGGTTTTTCACACGTTTCACTAACAGTTCCCAATTTTCAATCTCAAGCTGTACCCAGGCTCTTGATCGAATCCGGGTTTACCAACACCATAAGACGCCTTTCATTATGGCATCCCTGGATGTCGTATCATTCTTCCCCAGTATCCCTGTTGATTCTGTTCATAAAATCATTGAGTCCAAGTTAAGTGATTCAAATGAATTCTCACCGGAGGAGGTACACGGTACCTTGTAACTTATTCATAAACGTTCTTACTTCAAGTTTGATGGCGTAATTTATCGACAATGCAGTGGGGCACCTATGGGTTCCCCACTGTCTCCAATTTTAGCTGAAGTGGTTTTACAATTTTTAGAGGAGAAAGTGATGTCGGAACTCACCAAGGTTCCGAGCCTTTACGTGAGGTATGTCGATGACATTTTGTTATTTTGGACTTATAGCATAGAAGACCTGCACTAGTTTACTTCTTACATGTCGTCGCAGTTCCCCTCCATAAATTTCACTTTGGAGTGCGAAAAAGAGGGCAGTTTGTCTTTCCTCGACTTCACTTTAAAAAGAAATTCACTTACACAGTCTTTGCAGTATTCAGTTTATCGAAAACCCACGGCTACTAATGAAATCATCCCAGCACAGTCCTCCCACCCGATGACACAAACAAATTGGCTGTCATTCGATTCCTTGTGAATAGAGCGGTCACTCATTCTTCAAATAATAAACCCAGAAGACTGGAAATCAAGCGAATTTGTGATATAGCCAGATGTCATGGGTAAGTGTCTTACTTGCTCACAGTGTCTTCCGCAAGATTAGGACTGCGCGTGATACCTTTTTGAGTAGAGAATGTACACGGATCAGGTATGTTGGGTCTGTTGAATATGTCCCACGGATGGTGAACATTTTGAACAATGTGTGTAAACCATGTAGACTTGGCTTTGGTGTAAAAACACGTAACATCCTTTCCAGAGTTAAAAAGGACCGAGACCTGGGGAAATGGGTAACAGACATGGTATTTATCGTATTCCACTGAAAGCGTCCTACCCAGGAGATGTGAATCAAGAATACATAGGGTATACCTCACGCACATTGAACACCCGAATCAAGGAACATATGTACAGCGTTCGTGTTGGAGGTATGACAACTGCACTCGCTAGATTGGTTCACTCGGGAACACACTTTCCCATCTGGAAGGAAGCGACAATCCTCCTTATACCAGGTAAGAGGTCGCATTTAACTTTTGCCGAAAGTTTATTCATTATTTGGAGGGGACATTTATGCTGCAACGACTATGTTCCGTATGTTGTACCGAGACCTTGGACATTCTTGTTTTCGGACAATGCTTTTCACAATTCGACAGGTCAACCTAATACAGTTTAACCATTCATCGGTATTTTAATCGTGTGTTTTGTCAGTTTGCTGCGTTTCCACACTAGATGGCATTTTGTAATTACGTCATATACATCATCATATATATGTTTGGGGCTAACCCATCTTTCTCTTTTTTAGTGTATCTGATGATGTGTCTATCCGATTTTAGTGTATCTGGATCCCGATGCGGGTGTCCGAAAGGTCTTATGATTTTAACCTTTTACTTTTGTGTTTTAATAAAACCTATCTGGGTGTTCCAGTATGGACCCGGACTATACCGTGCACAGACGGCATTTTCTCATTATTGTACATGTCCTCCATTTGCGTACAGAGAAGCATCAGCGAAGAGTGCTTGCGGAGGGCCTTGTTACCTTTGACTCAAGTGGCAGTTGTGAGTTGTGGTGTCTTCTCACCTCCGCCATGGCCTCTTTGGCAGAAGAGAAGTGTTTGCGTTCTTTACCCTCTACCTACTGCCAATTAACATGACAAAGGAGTCGACGACTTTCTCCAGGGGCAAAACGCTTCTCTTACGGCACATCATGCTTACTGTTTATCGTCTTGGCTCCGCAAATCAGTCTGCAACTGTTTACGAGCATCGAAATCAGAAACGTAATTTTTTTTTTCGTTGTTGTTGTTTGGTATTCGGGAAAATGATGTAGAAAAGAACCGTCTTTACCGTAAAGCAGAAGACTGAGATTTTTGAATATCGCAATGAAAATACTGAAATCTAAAACACAAATGAAAAGAGACGATTTTTAAAAAAAGAAACTAAGGTACGTAAAACAATTTTGTGTAATGCTATTAATTTCTACTTTAAAGTTTTAGCAACGTAGCATGATTTTTTATTCATTGCTTTATAATTGCAATTTGATTGTCTTTCTAATATGCAAAGTAAACTTTCGCATTTAATGCGTACTAGAAGCTACCGAGATCAAAACGGACACTCCGAACTACAGTACGCATTAGATACACAACATATAACTGCATTTTTCCTAACATATTTGTAATTGAATGCTAGTTATTATTTTCGAGGAATCATAATAAAATTTGGGTTACTCAAAAACGATTTACAATTTTGATATAACGCCACCCTTGATATAACGCCTCAATGTAATGGAAGAAACTATGGCGGTACATCAAGGGTTGGCTGTTGTACAAATTAATAAGAACTTACATGAATACATACAGCAGTGAATCCTGAAGCAGACATCACGTGGAAACATTAAAAAAAAAAAAAGAATCTAATGTTGTTTTGCGTTTTATATTTATGTCCCCTTAACTTTCTCCGAACAGCACTTAGTGTATTAAATACTTCGTGATTACCGCAGCTTGTTGCTTGAAGTAAACGTTAAAGATTATTTGCACAATCAGTGTCCGGGTGCGCAGCAGATTTTTTCTGCCTCGCTAAACAGGGAATTTCATTCAATTTTGTTACTTTGCTTGTTAAAAGTGATCATTTTAGCTTTTATCTCTCTCGTTAAATCCGTTAATTTCTTTAAATTTTGTTCGTTAAAAACGATGAAATTAGCTTTGAATTAACACAATAGCAAATAAAAATTCCCGTGTTGCTCATTAAATCCGGGATTTATGTATAAGGTTCATTCAAATGAAAACGTGCCAAATGGCATATGAGAAAGATATTGTGACTTTCCTTAGAAATAATCCCCTTGGATATTAAGGCACTTGACGTCCGATTCCTCGCATAGAAATAATCCCCTTGGTTATTGTGACACTTGACGTTCGATTCCTCGCGTGTAGAAGGCTGTGGGTTGCTGGCGGAACCATTCCCAAACAGCGCCTTGCGCTCTTTTGTCCGAGTGAAATCTGGACCCCGCAGATGCTTCTTCAGCTCCCCGAAAATGTGAAAGTCACAGGGAGGACAAATCGAAGCTGGATGCTGGAGTGTGTCCCACCTGAATTTGGACATGATGCTGGGAGGTTTTCGCTGTGTGTCATGAAGAAGAATGACTCGTGCTGTGAGCAGCCCGGGCCGCTTGAACTTGAGTGTGTCTCCATACCGGGCAGCATTTACGGTGTTTCCGGTGGCAAGAAACTCGATCAACAGGGGGCCCTTGGGGTCGGAAAAGGTCACACGACCTTTCATGCATTTGCCTGAATTCCCTTTGACTTCTTTGGTCGTGGAGACGACGTGTGCTTCCATTGGCTGCTTTGTCTTTTGCTTTCAAGTTGATAATGAAATCAACACGTTTCATCTCCCGCAATGATTCTGTCAGTGAAGGACACACCCATGCGAATGTCTTTCTGCACGGATTGCAATTTGTGTGGCACCCACTGCGCGCTAATCTTCCGGTACTGCAGATGATCCCGGATAATGGTGTGCACATTCTCTATACACTGATTTCAACTTTGTCACTGTAACTCGTCTGTCTTCCCAAATGAGACTGTCCACCTCAGCAATAGAAACATCGGTGATCACACGGTGTGCTTGCTCTGGCCTCGAATCATCAGTCAATGATGACCGCCCCTCTCAGAACCGCTTACCCCAGTCTTTAACACGTGGCAAAGACATGCAGTTTCCGTAGAAGTTACGCATGCGGCTATGAATATTTGTACTCTCGACGCCTTCCACGGTTAAAAACTAGATAATCGCTCTCTGTTCAACGTTCGCTGCTTCAATCATGACTGGTTGGATCGAACACTTGCACGAGGTCCTGTACAAAGGCCAACTGCTTCCGTCGTCGCGTGATCACAGCGCTACAGTGGTGCCACCTACGTTTTATGTCGACCCTTCCGTCACTTTTGCTGTCACAGAGAGAATTTGTCATTTTCATGTAGGACTTCCGTCCACAGGTAGTAGAGTTTAGGTCCCAGCCACCTACAGCGAGATCGCCTTTTGGGCAGGGCACAGAAACGTAAGGAATGAGAGCAAGTCTAGCGACTTTTGACAGAACAGTTTGTAGTGAGATTAGAGTACAGTAGATGGCGCCACCGTACAAGTACGATATTGCACATAGATGGGTGAGAGAATTTCAGGGAGGACATAGGAAAGGATACCCATTTAACCAGTGGGTCCAGCCTGGGGGCCGTCACTTTACGTGCTCGTCCGATGCACGGCGGATATTCAGCGATTGTTAGTAAATCACACCATTTCTGAAAGATCAGCCCAGGCTAGAACCTGGGGACCCAGCATCGATAGTCTGAAACACTAACCACTAAGCCATCCGCGGCTTTCACTTTTGCTGTGTCCGTTGGCTCATTTTCATTTGAATGACCCTTATAAATGCGGACTCGTTGTAAGCGGATTTCACTGTATTTTTTCTTGTAAATTATCTTTTGGGAAGTAGTCTCCATAAGTTTGTCCATATCTTTTGGGAAGTAGTCTCCATAAGTTTGTCCATATCTTTTGGGAAGTACTATCCATAAGTTTGTTCACAATTTTCTCGTAATCCATATAAGTAAAGCCCGGAAGTTGAGGCAGTAAAAATGCTAAAAATAGGCAGGCAAATAAGCGAAATAAAGCGTCAAAATAGGCATCAAAAATAGGCATTTATAGAAGTGGTCGAAAAATTCTGAATCATACACAGGTGTTAAGCTGAATTGGCAAAATCATTTATCAGATTATTACTTACTTATTTTTGCGGTTACACATAAGTACTAGGTGGTTTTTTTTTTAATGTTCGAACGTGAAACTCTGCCTTTTGTCACTTGGGATATGTTTTAGAAGCGAAAATGATCTTTCAACTTCTACGGAGGTAATGGGAGCGTATTTGAAACATGAGGCAGTTGCAGGATCCATTTCAATAGAAATTGAACCTTCACATTGGAGTATTTCAGCGATGACTTTGATTTTCTCCAAGTCATTATTTGCTGAAAGAACTCGTTGACATTTTTCACTCACGGTTTGACTCTTTCTCCCGGGAACACATTTAATTGTACTAACTACATTATTTAATATTTTCAAGGCATTCACTAACGTTTCGTTCCTTTTTTCCAGCAAAGTAATCATATCGGGC
The DNA here is from genome assembly GCA_039090855.1 of Macrothele yani. Taxonomy (NCBI): domain Eukaryota; kingdom Metazoa; phylum Arthropoda; class Arachnida; order Araneae; family Macrothelidae; genus Macrothele; species Macrothele yani. The sequence goes on from CM077006.1 coordinate 65,196,210, forward strand.
AACTGTGAAAAGTGTGCTTGAATAAAAGTTAAATCGTTACGAATGGAATCTTTAGCTAGTATCTGTTGAGCATTGCGTATTGCGCAGAATTCATCCTCTTGAAAACTGTTAACAATTTCAGCAATCTTGTTCAAATTATTTGCGTAATATACAGCGGCTGATATCCATGTTCCCCATCTAGTCAAAATCGGTTTAGGCGGTAAAGCAAGATTTGGTTCCATCTCTTTGAATAAGTGAACTCGATGAGGAGCTTAAAGGAAAATTTTCTTCACATTACTCACTAACGCATCAATATCCGGAAATAACGCCCGTACTTCCTCCGCTACTCTGTGGAGAGCATGAACCAAACAAGTTAAATGAAGCATTTTTGGAAAGAGAACTTTCAGGCTTTGGGCAGCCTTTTTCATATAAGGAGCTGCGTCTGTTAAAAGCAATAGTACATTTTCATACTTTATTCCGCCAGGCCAAAGAAGAGCTAGTGAAGAGGCAAAAAGCTGAGAAATCGTGCTACTATTTGTTTTTGAAAGTTGTTCTGATGTAAGTAAGTAGATAGTTGAGGGCTGAGCAGGTTCCATTGTACCTATAACAACATTTGCCACATACCTTCCCGTGGCGTCTGTTGTCTCATCGATACTGATCCAGATAATTTTATCCCCGACATCATCTCGTATTTCTTTCATTATACCGACGTAGCAGGAATGTAAGTATGTTTTCCGCAAAGTTGCTTCTCACGGAATATTTTCCTTTGTATATTTCTCCAAAAAATTCTTCAGTGAATTATTTTCCAGCTTCCACAAAGGTATTCCAGCATCTATAAAAGCATGGCACAAATCACTTGCAAACTGTGACTGTTTGCTTAGAAGTAGAAGAGAATGACGAAATCAAACATGTCTTTTTTTCACCAATCTTCCGAATAACAGCAGCTTTATGTTTAGCTGTTGCCAAATGTTGTGAAATGAAGAATTTCTTTTCGTAATTCAGTTTCGTATCGCATATTTTACAAAATAACACCATTCCATCAGTGGACAAGATATCACTTCCATACTCTTGAACATACCGACTTAATTTAGCACTGGCTGAAAAAGCAGTTTTCGGCATTATTGTTTCACTTGGACGCAAGGCGAGATCTATTAGGGGTAGCGAACTAACAGAATCTTCCTCCCTTGTTTTGCACTTACGTTCAGGGTCTTATGTGTGTACGTGCATTCTCGGCTTTCACTGTAGCTTGATTGGTTACGATGTTATCTGACTGGATTCGTCTACTTCCGCCATGCGCAGAAACTATAATCTAGGATTCTAGGGAGAGCAAAACACAAAATGAAATGCCGACTATCGCAGACTGCGCATCCGTCTGCCACCGCTGCTTAAATTGGAGCACCTCGTTTTGAATGTACCGATTGTACTCGTGTTTACTTTCAGATGTCTGCCGACTGTGATTTCGTTTTAGAGAAAATGCCACCTACCTTATGGTTTGTACAGCTATACCCTAAAAAAAGAGTTTTTTAAAAGAAATGAGTAACTTAAAAAAAAATTACGTGTTTACCCGGAAACACTACGTACTGCATGCTAGATTGTTATCAAAACTTTGATTTTATCGCATTCTTAAGAAGAAATCATTTTTTAATAGTGCATTTGTTGAGTATAGGCAAAAAAAGGCATTAAAAGCATTTTCTTCAAATATGAACCGAAAAGGCAAAAAAAGCATTTTAAGGCATTTTGCCTCAACTTCCGGGCTTTACATATAAGTGACCCATTTTTTTTTTTTCTGTGATAACCTATAACTGTAGGGACTGTTGTATTGCAGCTTTAGCTGTCCTGAAGCAAACACCTAACGGGTCCTTTTGACCAACTTTGTTAAATAGACGCCTCCTGTTCTGGATTTTTTTATTATTAATCATTTTTTCAAGTGTGGCGGTTTCTTTGCTGTGTAATTTTCTCCAGGTATTAGTTGAGTCATTGTCCCAGCAGCATCTTTGATATCTTCGCCTTAACTGGCGGCCTTTGTATCGCAGTCTCTGTCGTCCATGAAGAAATAATCTACTTGTTGACCTTTTTTTTAACCTTCGTGCTTTGTAAGCCTTTTACAAATGTCAATTACTTTCGCCGTTATTTGACATGTGTATTCATTTATGTTTGCATGTCTTTCAGATTAACATTTTGTAGCAGTTCTCGCAACTGAAATCTAAGTTCTTTTCAGTCGATATCACTGAGAGTTATTCTTTCTCTTTTTTTTTTTTTTATTCTTTCTGTAGCTTCATTGATTGTGAGACTGCAGTGATATGCGCTTTTTCTTTGACATTCCAGTTTTCTATTCATGTAACACCGTAGTAAAGTTATATCAATGCGGCTTTCTCGCCAAATGCACGAAAATATCGCTGATCTTCTTCAAACACTCTGGAATCGAGGACTTCAAATTGGACCTCTGAATTGAAATCGCCAGAAGTGACCATGCCCGTCCCTCTGTATTGTTCTAACATATTTTGGAGTTTTTCTGGAGCTGAATACCGTAAATCCTCTGAAGATGAGCAATGACCGGAAAGCGATATTGCTTTATTATCCTTGTGACTATACTAATTGCCACTATGTCATTGCCTTCACGTGACTCAACGACTGTCAAGTCTGTTTCTTATTATTACTTCATCGTGGATTGTCATTTGTCTGATATATTTTTAAAGACACCGGGAAGAACCCTAATATCTTGTTCTTTACACAGTAAGGTTCTTTGAATTAATATCATCGCCGCCCCGGTGGCGCAGTGGTCTAAGGCGTTGGCCTCTGATCATTCGTCCGTAAGGGGTCCGGGTTCGAATCCCGGTCAGGCATGGATGTTGTGTTTGTCTTACGGCACTGGCTCTCTCCCTTCCCTGGAACCAGTGACCCTAAATTAGGGACGGGCGACTGCTTATAGCCCATTGAGTTGCTCACGGCGGTCGTTAAACCTCCAATAAAAAAAAAAAAATAATATCATCATCATCATTGTCAACCATTATCAATCCACTGCTGGACGAAGGTCTCCCCAAGTTTCCTCCACAACGGTCTGTCTTGTGCCAGTCTCCTCCATGTCACTCCCGCATACTTTCGATTTTCATCTACCCATCTCCCATGTGGTCTTTTTCTGGGTCTTTTCCTGTCCCTTGGAATCCAATCTAAAATTTCGGCTGTCCATCGATGGTCTGTTCTTCTGGCAGTATGTCCAGCCCATTGCCATTTCAGGGATTTAACTCTGATCATGATGTCTTCCACTCTTGTCATTTTTCGGATCCACGAGTTCATCTTCTTATCTCTCCTGGTTACACCAAGCATGCACCTCTGCATGCTCCTTTGAGTTGTCTGCTGCCTTTGTATATCTCTTTTAGTCAAGGTCCACGTCTCTGCACCATACGTAAGCACTGGAAGGATGCATTGATCAAACACTTTTCTTTTAAGACATAATGGCATATTGCTCTTGAAAATTATGCTGTTTCTTCCAAAAGCTCTCCAGGCAAGTTTTGTACGCCGATTAATTTCTTCATCAATGTGACCCTCACTTGATATCTGCTGTCCAAGATAAACGTACGTGTCTGTTATTTCCAGCTTTTCTCCATCAACCGATAAATCTTCATTTCTTGTAAAAGCATTGAACATCACTTTTGTCTTCTGAAAGTTCATTTTTAATCCCACTTCTTTACTCTTGTCAGCAAGTTCCTGGATCATACTCTGCAGCTCTGATGAGGAAGTTGCAAAAATGACTACGTCATCAGCAAAACGAAGGTGGGTTAGATATCCTCATTAATCTTTATCCCTTTGTTTTAATAGTTCAGTGATTGAAATCCAATGTGGCATTAAGAGCTTCGGAGATATGGTGTCACCTTGTCTCACTCCCTTTCCAATTTTTATGTGTGTTGTATTTTCAAACAGCCGAATCTTTGCACTTGCATTTTCATAGATGTTATTAATAATAATAATGTATGCATCTTCAATACCGCAGGATTTCAGAGCCATTGTAACTGCTGCTGGTTTCACCGAATCAAAGGCTTTTTCATAATCGATAAAAGCCATGCACAATGGAAGTTCATATTCCCTCGCTCTTTCAATTAGTTCTCTCAGTACGTGGATATGATCTATTGTGCTGTAGCCACTCCTGAATCCAACTTGTTCTCTCGGTTGAGCCATGTCCAGTGTTACCTTCAAGCGGTGTGAAAGAACTTTAGTGAAGATTTTATAAACCACTGATAGGAGGCTGATAGGTCTGTAGTTCCTGAGATCCTCAATGTCACCTTTTTTATGTAGCAGGATCATTGTAGCATTGTTCCAATCCTCAGAAATCTTCTCTTCATTAAGTCATCGAGTGAAAATCTGGGCGAGTACTGTTTCGATTTCTCCACTTGCTTCTTGTATGATGTCTACAGTAATTCCATCTTCTCCTGGAGCTTTTCCCCGCTTCACGTTCTTGATTGCATGTGCAACTTCTGCTGGGAGGACTGGAATAATTCTGGTACTGGTACCTTTCCTGATGTCTGGAGTACATGTATCATCCCTTTCATATAATTTGGAGTAGAAATCTTTCACTCTTGTCAAGATTTCGCCTCTATTTCTTGTTACAGAACCATCTTCTTTTCTCAGTGCCATAATCTGTTTTATTCCCTTACTGAGATGTCCTTTTTTGCTATTTTAGGCTTTGGTTGTTTTCAATTGCTTTCCTCACTAGTTCACAGTTGAATTTCCTTACGTCTTCAGTGATACTTTTTCGTACTGTCTTGCATAGCTCTGTATATTCCACTTTAGAAGTCACATCTTCTTTAGTTGTCCTCATCTCTCTTCTTTTTTGCATCAACATTTTGGTTTTTCCTGATAATTTGTTCACATGCAACTTGTTCTTAGACCCAGCTAATTTTGTTGCTGTTTCCATAAGAGCTTTGGTTACTTTTCTGTTAACTTCAGAAATATCCACTTCTTCCGATGTTAGGCCTTCTAAAGCAGAGAATCTGTTCTTCAGTTCCAACTTGAAGGTATTATGGTGTTTTTTAAAGGTTGGTTATGTAAATATATTTTCTTTGTCTTATGAGCTTGCCACGTTCGAGTTTAGTGTTGAGGTGCATCTTATATCTCACCAATCTATGGTCACTACCTGTGTTGAACTAGTTTAGCACACTGCAATCTTCTATGACGATTTTTTTGTTACACATAATAAAGTCAATTTCACTTGTTGTCCCATTTGGATGTCTCCATGTCCATTTCCTGTGTGGTTTTTTCTTGAAAAAGGAGTTCAAGATGAAAAACCCTTCTGCCTCTGCAAACTCAACGAGAGTATTTCCACGCTGGTTTCTGTTGCCGTGACCGAATTTACCTACTGAAGTTTCATTCTGTTGGTGTTGCCCTATTTTTGCATTGAAATCTCCCATGATTATCTTCAAGTGCTACTTACCTTTATTATTTAGATGGCGAATTTTCTCATAAAATTCTTCATTTTGTTCTTAAGGATGACTTGTGGTGGGTGCATAAGTTTGAATAATCTGAGCCTTGTATCTTCTCGAGAGTTGGATAACGAGTCGTGCAGCTCTGTCAGAGGAACTTTCAACTTCTACAACTTTATCCTTCAGTTTCTTGTTTATTATAAATCCAACACCACTAGTTCTGCCAGTATCTGCCCCACGATAGTAGAAGAGATGTCCAATTTTCAGTTCAATGAGATCTTCTCCTTTTCTCCTTACCTCACTTAGCCCGACGATGTCCCACTTGATCCTTTGTAGTTCCTCTTCCAATTCAAGAAGCCTTGAATCAGAAGATAGGGAGCGTCCATTATACGTAGCCAAGGTCAGCATCAGATGGCAGCCTAGGCCGGTCCTCCGAGGATTCTTAGCACCCTCTGCCTTCATGTCGCACTGGCCGCTGCCTTGGCCAGGTACATTCCAGTTGCCGGAGACTGAGGGCCAAGATTTAAGTTGTGGAGTCATTTTGGAGGTGTTTGGCCATAACTCACCACGCTGGCCAAGCGGGTTGGTGAGTGTGGGATAGCATTTCCTCTAATCCCGATGGTATAATTATACCGCTATTGGCGGTCGTCAGAGCCCCTTTAGTGGGAACAGGATGCACCACGAGAAGGCGGGGTTGACATTTGTCAAGGAGAGGCTGTGAGGTTACGCATTACCTGACCTTACATCCCGATAATATAGTGTCATATAATTCATTTTCCATGCTTGAACTATAGAAACCCACAGTCGCTGTTCCTTTGTTGGCATTTGATTTCACTCTCTTGAGATTATTAGTTGCAGTACTACCCATAATTTGTTTTCTTTAATAGCTCAGCATGTTTAAAATTGAACTGGCGTGGTATATCTGCAGCCAAATGTCAAGCTCGGAACACTCTTCTTAACTATGTAAGGACTTAAACATCTTGGATGTTCATGACTGATTTTTTTTTTTTTTTATGATTTTCCTCACTACGTTTACGTTTTGTACAAACTGGCTTAACATTTGGAACAAAAATACCCATGTTTATAATATTTAAAGCACTGAATAACATTAAAATACTCTTTAGTACTCAGTTGCTCAAGGCTCCAAAGCTCAACGTTTTAGTCTTCACAAATGTTTTAAAACTGTCTTCTTTTTATCTGCACCGTCTTTGTGTCTTGCACTTTTTTCTTTAAAAGAGAATAGGGGTTCTAATCTGCTTTCTTGTAAGAAGTCATTTTGCTTCAACAGCGTTTTCTTCAGTTCGTTCTTTTCTGTTAAATTATCGACATCATTGACAATAAAACGCAGATCTTTTGTAATAGGTTGCTTTTTAATGATTTTTAAAATCTTTATTTAATCAATAAGTTTTATATCCCCTTACTTGAAGCACCCATTTAGTATTCCATTACGTTTTTATTTATTTTTTAACCTCTTTGATCCCACTTTTCACTTTGGTTGGATCTAGAACTGTCGGGTATTCCTCAAAATGTGTTTAGTTTTGTCGGAAGATCCTCAGTCTTTCCTGACTGAGGATCTTCCACAAAACTTTGATGACATTTTTCGAAACATCTTCAGCAAATGATAGATAGCGTAAGTGCTCGTTGCTCTTCTAGCGTTTTTAGAATATCAGCTCACTTCATTTAATCTGCCTTTCTGTTCTTCATATAGGAAGTGTTCCTGCCAACTCTATCATTACCACCCATTCCATCATTTTGATGAAAGCCCTTCTTGTACTTTCGTTATTTGCTTTTGATCGTTTAAACAGAGAGCTTTTCTGTTGGATCGTCAATTTTTCTATGTATTTGCAACGCTTTAAAATAAAATAAGTCATCATTTTGGATATCTGAAGGGAAAGGATTTTTTTCGGTCGGCTTTTTAGAAGCAATGATATAGAATAAAATATATTTTGAGTTCAACAGCAACTGCGTTCGTGTCGTCTAGCCGCTATGTCATTCATTCGTTGAAGACAAAAACATCTGGACCTTCGCACCATTAGTTCAAACTTCCCAATACAAGAAGAATTCAGATCTTATTAGTAAGTGCAGACGTATCGAGCTTACAGACAGAGAGATAGACTCAGTGATGCTGTAAGTTTTCCACGTACGTTTTTTTTCAAAGACATACACATCTCTTCAGTTTGGCAGAAAAAAAAGAGAAAAAAAAAAAGCACGGGATTTATTTCAGTACCATCTATTTGAAGTCTGCTTTTCGAAAAACATATCAGCCCGATCCATTAACTTTAACTTTGCTAAGTACAACACTACTAAGCATCGAATAATGCAGTTTTCGGATTTAGTAAGGAACCCCCCCCCCCCCATGCAAGTATGCACACGCCCACATCCACGCGTGGCAGTACGAAACACAAAGTGATGGTGTTCATTTCAATAGATAAGCTCTGCGATTCCGGAGGAATTCTCAATTCTTTTTTTTAAATCAATATTTGAACAATTGGACGCAAAAGGAATTACTTTCAAATCGGACTTTCACACACACACAAAAAAAAAAAAAAAACTGTTATTGTTTTATATTGTCTTAAGTGCAGCCTATAGTGAATGTATAGTAAAATAATGTACGATGGTTGTACCGAAAGTAATGCAAAAGTGGGCATAACAGCAACAAATATTGAAGACTCGTGCGACATTAATCACTGAAGCGATGAAAGATTTCCGTCTTTAGCACGATTTAATGATTAAAAGATGAGAAATATATACAAATAAAAACAATTAAAACCATGAGCAGTTTCGAGGCAGCGGCTGCCTCTTCTTCAGATGTAATAAATAGATACACATTTAATCTATATATAATATAGATCATTGAATTGTGGGAAGCATGGTAAGTTAGCCAATAGTAATCTACATGCGTCAAAAATGTTGCGTATACTGTTGGCCCAATGGTCTGAAGAAGAAAACATGGAAATATATAATAGAAATAAATGGTGTAGGGTGAACATTCAATTTTAAGTTTATATTACAATTTATAATTTACATTTTTAATAAGGGATTTCCAAACGTTATGTAACTCATAGGGGGCATGTTCATTACAACATTGCTCACCGGAGGCCTCTATATACACACTTTCAGCAATTAAAAGATCACCAGGTTTACTAGGAGTATGAATTATTCTAACATTGCTCCAGTAGGGATTAAGATCATCTTGTGTAACAGATTTGGCTAGTGATGTACAATACATGCCTGTTTTAATATTGTATTTGTGTTCTTTAATTCGTAATGCAATATTGCGTTTTGTAGAACCCACATAATTAGAAGCTGCTTGTCCTGTAGTTGCCTTAACCAGAGGGATATTGTAAATACCTCACTGTCCCATTTTGCTATTCCGTTCACGATCCTTACGGACTACTGAAAATAAGTTTCGTGTGCGTGAACCAAACTTCAAGTCATATGGTTTACATAGTTGTGTTAAGGCTCTCGTTAAATGTGGATTGTATTGCATAGAGCCAACATATATGGAATTGCAGTTGGAGTTTCTTAACAGGGTAGTATGTAGGGCATATTTGACCTTGCCAAACACTTGCCTAATCAGATATTTAGGGAACTCATATTGCTCAGCCAAACCAAAAATGTAGTTAACTTCTTGCTGAAATAATTCAGTAGTTGATGAATGTGAGTGAACTCTTCTAAACATATATACTGATTTCATTGTCCCGTTCCGCCAATCTGTCTTGGCTCCACGGGGACTTATTGAGCACCTTGGATGTTATTTTGACATGTTGCGACAATTATCCTGCCTTGAGACGCCGGTTCGGACCCTGGCCACCCCAATGGCCCAGAGACCAGCCCGTGGTGACGTGCTGGCAGGCGACCTAGTATACCTTGTCTGGGTTCCCGCTCTGTCTGGCGGGATAGGTCGTTTCTTACTTTATCGTTGACTGGAAGATTCCTTGCCCTCGAACTTTTTTGGGGAATAATTTCCCTTTATTTTCTTTTTCAAAACATCTACACACATGTATACACTGTCCTCATGCTTAGGACTTACAACATCAAGAGATAGCAAAAAATTTATTTACAGAATATTTACATTGGTGGTCTCTTCGTCTGCTTTCCCACAGACTTCTACCCTCATTCATCTTCCGAATCGCTTTCGGTGTGCACGTTCACCTCCTGCGTTTCGGTCCCCGTTTGATTGGGGAAGATGGTATGTTGCTGGAGGGTTAGCCTTTCTACAAAGGCTATTATCCCCTCCTGTTAACGGAAGATTGGATGAGCAGATCCAATCTTCGCGTTCTTTGCACACCTGGGATCAGTGTGTTTCTCCATTCGGCGAAGCCACTGCATTCAAGTACGCAGTGTTCTATGCTTGCCGTTCTCTTTCCACAGGGACAAGTGCAGTTCCTGATGGCAAATCTGCCTAGGTATTCAGGGCTGATGCCATGGCCACTGAGTACTTGATTCAGGAACTTATTTGTCTGTGCTCGTTTGGTCGAGACCTTCGGAAACACTCTGTGTGTCTTCCGCCCTGTCTCTCCCGTGTCCCATCTGACCTGCCATTCGGTCATGGTCCGACGTGCTAATGCTGCGCGAGTACACCTTCGCGGCGTTCTGCATTGCACGTCGACCGTCTCTTTCAGCGTGGCTGCCTTCGCCAGCTGATCTGCCCTTTCGTTTCCTAGGATTCCGACATGGCTTCGTACCCAGTGGAAACTAACTGCCCCATCTCCCTCTGCCCTCAAGAGGGTTTTGATCCTCTGGACGATGGGGTTTCTTCCCCTGAATCTACTCAGAGCCTGCAGTGCTGCCTCACTGTCCGAGTAGAGTTTTATTCTTTTCTTCACTACGCCTGGGGAGTGCCCAGGTGAGTGCCATCTCTATCGCCAGAAGTTCTGCCTGAAAGACAGAAGCGTTCTGCGATAATTTCACGCTTCCTGCAGTGGCTTCGTTCCCGTCCGAGAACGCACAGAAGCCTGCCCCCACTTGTCCCTTCAACTTTGAGCCGTCCGTGAACAGCTCATGCCCAACTCCCGTGGGTTTCTCCTTGTCCCACGGTGGATCTGCCTCGGCAGATCCACCTCGGCAGGGTGGATTCCTCGGCAGGGTGGATCTGCCAGTCCACGCTTTCCATCTCCATGTCGGAGGCTCGATGCGGCGCACCGAGAAGGTAGGCGTCCTCGCCTGACCTTAGGCAGTGCATTGCTGCCTCCCTTTCCACTACTAGGTCTGCCGGCTCGCACCCCGCCAGCACTTGGAGTGCTAGGGTCGACGTTGTGCGAAAACAACCGGTTATCCCTAGTAGGGCCAACCTTTGGATTTGGTTTATCCCCTTCTTCATTCTGACTGTGGGATTCCACCATGCCCCACTTGCATACGTCAGAATTCTTTCAATTCCTCTCTGATAGATGGCCTTCTTGGTTTTGCCCGTTAACCTCATGCCATTCAATCTATTGAGAATCATCGTGCACCTTGTTCTAAGGTGCCTCAGGTGTGGCAGCCCTGATAGACTCTGATCCAGGACCACACCCAAGTATTTCATTTCACGCACCGCCTTGATAGTGCACCCTTGGAATCTGCACTGGGGTGGTGTTTTCATTACTCCTCTCTTAGCTATTGCTAGCAGAGTGGTTTTCTCAGGAGCGAAGCACAGTTTGCTTTCTCTGCTCCAATTTTCTAGCACATCCAAGGCCCTATGTGCTTCTCTTTCGATCACGTGTCTCCCTGAGGCGGAGACCACGAGAACGAAATCGTCCGCATAGGCTTGAATCTCCACTGCGGGCCCCAGGTCTAGGTTCAGTGCTGAATCAGCAACTATATTCCACCAGAGCGGCCCGGAGTTGGATCCCTGCGGACACCCTCTATGGTACGAACGCGAGGATTGCCCATTCCCCGCTTCGAACTCGACTCTTCTATCAGACAGGTAGCTGCTGATCAGTTTGAACAGGTTCCTTGGACAGCCAAGTTCTTTAAGTCTGGTTAAAACCATTGGCCACCAGACACTGTTGAATGCCCCCTCACGTCTAGTGAGATGAAGCAGGTATGGAGCCCCTCCGCTTTGTTCCTCTCTGCCCTCTCTCGGAGGCTGCGAATTGCCTGCGTTGCGCAACGCCCCGGAAGGAAACCAAATTGGTTCCTGTTTAGCTTTCCCTGCTCCATGAGAAAGCCAAGCGCTCTGTTCGTTATGAGCTTATCCAGCACCTTGCTCCACGCCGAGAGGAGGCAGATGGGCCTATAGGCTGCGGGATCATTTTGTTCTTTCCGGTCTTGTTGAAAAGAACTAGCACCGCTGTTTTCCACAAGTCTGGGAAGATTCCCCTCCCGAGGCATTCGTTTAGGAGCGCCACAAAATACCCGGGATTTGCATAGTAGATTTCTCTGACTATGCTGAGGTCGAACCCATCCTTGCCTGGTGCTTTGCCCGTGTTTAGACTGGAGAGGGCATTCTCCACTTCGTCTCTCGTGAAGGGGGGGGGGGGTCCTCACCAGTGTCCGGCGGGATCCGACTTTCTTCCCTTATTTCTTTTTGTTGAGGGGAGTCCCCTTCTCCCTCGTCTCCTTGGAAGTGGTAATCCAAGAGACTTTCCGGCTCGCACCCCGCCAGCACTTGATAGGCTACCGTCTGCCCTTTCTACCGCTGCCAGTTTTAGCGGTTCGGTTATGGATCCCCTCGAGATCTTATAGGGGATCCCGAAAGGGTCAGCCGGAGTTTGAAACTCACACAGTTTTCTCCAGTAGGAGATTTTCGAGAGATTCAGTTCTCTCCTGTATGCTGAACGAGCCTTTTTATGCACTTCTGTGCACTCCCTGTCTTGCGGAGTAGCTTTTGCTCTTTGCAGAGCTTTCCTACTCCGCCTAGCTCTCGCCCTTAGAGCTTTTAGTTTCTCCGACCACCAGGGGTGGGGGTCCTTGGCTCCCCTTTTATTTCCCCTACTACTCTCGCATAGCGTTGTTATTTGACTGGTAAGTTCTTCAAAGAGGGAGTTGAGGTCCGACACTTCTGCGGCCTCTTCTTCCCTCCTACCCCCCAACAAGGTAGTTAACTTGGCTTTAAAAGCCCACCAGTCTAGATTCTTCATTAAGAACCTTTTGCGCTTGGGTCGGATGGGCTTTTCCGATCCCAAAACGAAAGATAGCGCTAGGTGGTCACTGCAGCTCTCGTCGTCCAGTACTTGCCAATCCTGGACAAGGCTGCGCTTAGAGACTCTGACGAGAGTCACGTCGATCCAAGAGGAGCCCCTCGCCCCTTGGAAGGTCGGGGTGCTCTCTGGATCGTTCAAGAAACTCAGGTCTGCCGCGTTGGCAAAGTCCACTAGTAGCTGGCCGCGTTCGTCCTCGTTCTGATTTCCCCAGAGAGGACTCTTCGCGTTGAAGTCGCCTGCTATTATTATCTCATGACTGGGGAATTCCCCTAATAGAGCCATTAGCTCATTCAGCGTTTCTCTCAAATTGCCTGCTGGAGAACTGTATACGTTCACCATTAAAAATTTCGCATCACCACATTCCACGCCCAGGGCGACCACGTTCTCGGAGCATTTTATCTCGAGAACCGCTAGGGACGGGTCTTTCACGACCGTGGCCACCCTGGGCTTTGTCACCCTAGGGTGGTAGATCCGGTAGGAGTTAGGGAAGCCCACCACTCTTCCCCCCTGTTCGAATGGTTCCTGCAATAGCAGAATATGAGCTTTTTGCTCAGTGGCTGTCACCAGGGCCTGTGTTGTTGCTGCCCGTGCGTGGTGCAGATTGATTTGAAGCACCTTAACGCCTCTCTTTGGTTTATTATCCATAATGAGTGCGTTCTTTTAGCAGAGCCAGTTCTCTGACAAGGCTTGGGCATTCCTTGTCTAGACTCGAGTGGCCTACATGCACTCGACGCCTGAATCTCTTGTTGTTTGCCAAGCAGTTAGTGCAGACCGGGCTATTGCTGCACTCCTGGCGCTTGTGCCCGGTTTCCCCACACCGAGCACACCTATCCTGCTCTTCGGTGCACCTTGACCTAAAGTGCCCGAACCCGTTACACCTGTAGCAACGGACCTCCCTCAGATATTCCCTTACTGAGTGGACGGTCCATTCCACTCCGAGCTTGCCTCGCTTCATCACTTTTTTGAAGGTCAGTGGGTCCGCCTCTGCTACCCAGTGGCGTTTCCCACCCTTCACCTTCAATGAGAACTTGAGCTGGAGGCTGCTCTCCTCCAACTCTGGGTTCTGTTCCGCGAGACATTGCTCGACCTCTTCCCTTGACAGGTTTCCGTCTATCCCGTAGACGATAAACCTTGGATTCCTTTTAGCTGGCAATCTGGACCGAAGGTTCTCCTTCGTCACTGCATTGCTCTTTAGCTCCGAATCCAGTTTCTCTATTTCTTTGGCGGAGGAGCATTCCACCATTACTCCTCCCCCATTGACCTTTCTAACTCCCTTAACCCCAATCTGGAGTTTGGCGGGGCAAATCTGAGTTTGCAGAACCGCCTTAACTTCTTCTGACGAGGGAGAACCCTTGTCTGTTGCGGGGTAAACGAGAAGCACGTGCCTCTTCTCGACCCTCTTGGCTACCACCTTCTTGGCTACTTCCTTCTTAGCCGTTTTTTGCTTAGGGGCCGTGTTCCCCTTGCCGGGCTTCGCTCGAGCCGCTTCGGCATATGTTTTTGGAGCCGCGTTAGCGTGCTCACTTCTTTCCTGTAGTCTCCCTTGGACGAGACTCATTTCTATCACTTGCTTGGTGCAAGCTGCCTGTAGCGAGTTCGCTACCTTTCTTATCTTGGTTCTGGTGCTAACCAGAACCTTATTTGATGGATTCTCTAGAATCCTCTCCAACTCTTGAAAGAAGGAGTTGACTGCGCTTGCGAATTCCGACGGAATTTCTAAGCCGCAGTCTGCCTCAACGGGCTCACTGGGACCGGGGGTTGAAGTCCCCGCGTCCTCTGCCATCTCTCTACTCGGGTTGCTAACCGAGTGTAAGCCCTGGGACCTGTGTCCCTGGTCGGTCAGACTTAGTACGTTCGACAGTCAAGTGCTCAGCGGTACCCAAGGGTTCTTCCGCTGTAACCTGCACTTGACCCTGGTTGAGTGCGGGATTTGGCCTGATCCGTAGATCAGGGGGACCAGCACGACGACGACGTACCCGCTCGTGTGTCAGAGTTGCGCACCGTGCTTTGACCGCAGCTCGGACTTTGCCCTGACAAGGACAGTTTTTCTAAGTCCGAACTGACTGCACCAAAACACTTTTTTCAAATTAATGAAAAAAAATTTTCTTCCCTTCGTTTTGAAAAACGAAAGAGAAGAAAAATCAAGTTTTTGAGGGGAGAAACAACTCCCCTCGCTCTGCTAACAGTCTTATTGGAACAGCAGTCGATTTGATTCGCAATCAATCACACAGTACTCACTCAACCAGCCTCTGACAACGGCCGGTCTTCTAAACATATAGAATAATGCTGTCAACTTATGTTGTTTAGGGTGTGATGAATGATAAGGTATTAAAACAGGTGTATGACTGGGTTTTCTATATACACAATCTGTTACACAAGATGATCTTAATCCCGACTGGAGCAATGTTAGAATAATTCATACTCCTAGTAAACCTGGCGATCTTTTAATTGCTGAAAGTGTGTATATAGAGGCCTCCGGTGAGCAATGCTGTAATGAACATGCTCCCTATGAGTTGCATAACGTTTGGAAATCCCTTATTAAAAATGTAAATTATAAATTGTAATATAAACTTAAAATTGAATGTTCACCCTACACCATTTATTTCTATTATATATTTCCATGTTTTCTTCTTCAGACCATTGGGCCAACAGTATACGCAACATTTTTGACGCATGTAGATTACTATTGGCAAACTTACCATGCTTCCCACAATGCAATGATCTATATTATATATAGATTAAATGTGTATCTATTTATTACATCTGAAGAAGAGGCAGCCGCTGCCTCGAAAGTGCCCATGGTTTTAATTGTTTTTATTTGTATATATTTCTCATCTTTTAATCATTAAATCGTGCTAAAGACGGAAATCTTTCATCGCTTCAGTGGGCATAACTTTTTTGGTAACGGACAGAGGTCGTTCAACTTGCACATGTTGGTAAAGTAACTAACTCTTCCTCTATAGTAACCCTTCTTCTTAATTGCAGGTAATTAATGGATTCCAAGCAGAAGCAACGTCCGTCATTAAGTTCTTGACGAAGAAAAAGTGCAAGCTGTCCGACATCTACAGAAGGCTACATAATGTTTACGGAGATGACACATTGACAAGAGCAATGTGCACAGGTGGATGAAGTAGTTTAAACAAGGGGAAGCTAGCAGTGAGGACAAACCACGCAGTGGGAGACCATTATCTGCGACCACTGACACGAATCGTCAGCGAGTGGATGAATCGATTCGCTCGGAGAGACGAGTCACAATCCGTAAGCTTGTTGCACAACTGGGCTGTGGTCACAATGCCATACAAAAGATGGTGGAAAACGTAGGGTTTCGGAAAGTGTGTGCAAAGTGGGCACCTTGACAGTTGACACCTTATTTGAAGGAGAGAAGGGTGGAAGTCTGCTCTGATCTGCTGGAAGCGTTTGAAGCCAATGGTGACATGTTTTTTCCGATCTGGTGACAGGGGATGGAACGTGGGCGTATCTTTACGATCCGGAATCGAAGAATCAATCCATGGAATGGCGTCATACCTCTTCATCAAGGCCTAAGAAGTTCAAGAGCCAGCGATCAGCACAGAAAGTCATGGTGACTGTTTTTTGGTATGTCAGGGGTGTCATTCTCCTTGATTTTCTGGAACGTGGCCATACCGTGACCAGCGAGCGGTACATTGAGAAACTGAAGAAGCTTAGAGAAGCCATAAGAGGAAGAGACCGAACAAGAATCTGAAAGGATCTACATTCACCACACTCATTTTTGGCAACAAATCTGGCGATCAGCAAATTAGGCCGGTCGGTGGTCCCCCACCACCGTACAGCCCAGATCTAGCGCCCTCCGATTTCCACCTGTTCGGTCCAATGAAGAACGGTCTCCGGTGACAACGATTTGATGACCACAGAAAAGGGGAAAGTGGTTTTGAAGAAGTGGGTACAACAGTCCACACCTGAATTCTTTCAAAGATGATTCGACAGTTGGGTTCAACGATGGCGCGAATGCATCGCTTTTGATGGAGACTATGTTGAGTTTGTACCTTTGTATAGGCGAAGAGTTGCTGTACCAACATGAGCAATTTGAACGACCTCTGTGAGTTAATAGAAAAGTGATGCTCACTTTTGCATTACTTTCGGTACAACCCTCGTAATATAATATATACAGCGATTAAAGAAACTTAGATTATAAATTTAATGCGAAAAGAAAAATTTAATAAAATATAAGCAAAAATTGGGCGTGGCGGCTTTTATCTTCCGCCCTGTTTTCAAAGTTGCTTTCCTACCTCCCAAGCTCACAGACTATTCCTTGGTACAGTGCCGCTCTCGGTGCAAAAAATGAGAATGAAATTAACATATAAATGAAATAAGTGAGTGAAATTCTTTTTCATGCTTCATTATGTATACATCCACAATAAGTATCGTTTTCCAAGTGATTACTTTTTTTTTTTTTCAATTTTTCACATATTAGCTAGTTTTGAATTTGGCCTTTATTATAAAGAACGCTTTTTATATCCTCGAGCAAACTTAAGGAGTAGTACAACCGTCGTTATTCATGCTGGTGTTGTCTGATTAAAAACGTCAGTGGCAGGTGTGTCGTCTCACCGCATTAAGACTTTTCAATTGGAGATTATTAGTTGATTGATGCAGCACCGCTGCTTTACTAAGACTCCATTTCCTTAATAACACACTTAATGTATGGACTTCTCTAAACGGTTACACAACGTCATTGATATGTATGTATGTATGTATGTCAGGAGGAACTTTATAAAATAATAAACATAAAACAATCGATACTTCTATGTGATTGAAACATACGTTATGATAAGTATGAAAACGAATGCGTTTAAACTGCATTAACTTCCAACGTGGAATTTCATGCAGAACGCACTTACACATAAATGAATAGCAAGAAAATGAGTTTTGAAACTTATTGTACTCCCTTTTGGAGACCCGCCACCCCCGTCGTCGTAATGAGGATTGAGTTTCGTATGTAAGTTGTTCGGAAGTTTGGGTGTAGTGACACTTTCGAACATGTCAAATTTGGTGGCACTTGCGTACATATCAAGGCGTTCCCGAATCTAACAGGTGCAGCATAGGAAAAGAGGTGGCACTTGCGTACAACCTTAGATTTCCCCTGTAATGTTCGGGGATAATTATATGCTTTTGTGATTATCCCCGAACACCACTGTCTCTGTGACCCATATTTTGAATAATTTTAACTTTCCTTCACACTTCATCCAGGCTTAGGACTGGCAGCATCTATGCTAGCGTGTTTAAAAGTTTTTTGTTTTGTTTTTTTAGGCGATATTCGCCCCCCCCTTTAATTTTTTATTTTTTTCTTCATAGATATTTCAATTCACTTTTTCAAAATGTACGCTAATTTACTCTAGTTTAGCAATATGAGCTAAAGACTTCAAACACTTCTTTACATCTTGCGTACTTTCGTAATGTCGCAGAGTTCTAGAAATTCGCTAATCCAGTTTGATGTACTTTTTAGATCGTTTCTTTCCTTCAAGATTAAGGTCTGTTCGATTTATAATTAAATGGTTCGATTTATATTTTATTTTATCGTGCAATAGTCTGGCAATAGGCGTTCTGGAACGTTATGGTTATCGGTCAACCTTTTCCCTTCAGGACAGGGCCGTTGAAGAGAAGGGCTGGGTTATTCCTTTGTTTGAGGACAACTATGGAAGCGATTTATGGCCGCTGTGACGTCATGGCGAGGACAGGCGCGTTTCCCCACCAGTCTGTCTCTTTCGACAGAGAGAAAGAGAGTTGTACGCAAGTGCCACCTCTTTTCCTATGCTGCACCTGTTAGATTCGGTAACGCCTTGACATGTACGCAAGTGCCACCAAATTTGACATGTACGCAAGGGCCACCAATTCGGAAGTTTGTAAGAAGCCTTATATCACCATCGTACCCTCATCACTGTTATATACATGTTTTACTAACAACTCAGCACCTGTTTGATTTTCCGCGGTCAGCTTTATGTAATTTGGCGTGAATAAAACGATATGTGCGAACCAGATTTCCCCAGTTTTTCCTCCTTTGCGGCTTTTGCATGTGTCTTTTGCGAATAAAGTTTTCACTTTTTGTGGCGTTGCCGTTTTGAGAATCATTTGTTATGGATTTTCATCAAAGGGAAGTGACTGTGTGTGTGAATGTGAGAAAAGGTTAGTAGTGCGAGAGAGATACAACTAAAATACGTTTCTTGACGTAACTCATTTTCCTTCTTTTGAGATGCAGCAAGTCTTATTAACAGTTTTCTCGCAATGTCAGTTCTCCCTCGCCTTCTGTTCGATTGTCACGGAAGCAGCAAACTTTCAGCAATGAGATTTCACATATTAAAACTGTGCTTCAATTCCGGTGTCGTTAACGACTGATTGACTATCTATCGCCATTAAAAAAATATTTTCGTAACGTTTTTCGCGTATGTATGCGTGGGGATAGCCTACTCTCGCCGTTCAAAGGCTTCTCTCCTCCCCCTTCCAATGGCTCTAGGTGCACGTGAGGCAGTTTATTCTTCTTCTTCTTATTATTATAAATATATTGTGTGATAAAATTGTGCGCTTATACCTGGTAACACTGTATTGTGTTGTATTAAAATGCCTATGAATTTCCGGCCAGTTCGGATTGCACGTAATAGTGTTAAAACAGATCAGGTCAACCAAGGGACAAGCAGTACTCATGTACTTTTTGGATTTCTTCGATTGTCGAGTGTAGGGCAGTACGATCTATCCATAATGTAGTAATAAGAGAGGACCAGATTCACCTGTGAACAGATTTTCGTTTAATACTGGTATTTAACATTACTAAAAAAAGTATTGTTTCAGTACTTATCTCAAGAATTCACTGGCGATGCAGTAACTATATAATGGTACGTACATGCTTACTTATACTAGTATACATTTAATTCAGTAAAAACACAGTTTTTTTTGTCACTCAGACTGTATAAGGATTATGTGTTCGTCCCAACCTCTGGATTATCTTTCTTACGTTTTAGAGCAGTTCATATAAATTGACTGCAAAACTTGTTGGTGCTGTGCGAACAAGCTCGGTTCGCCTTAGCAACAACTATGCACAGAATGGTGTTTCTGTTACGAAAGTATAATCAATATTGTCCTCAGGAGTTGTCAACCATTGTTTGTCCATTTCCTGAAACCCTCAAGGGCGTCTCTCAACACACATTTTGTGTTCAGGTGAATAACTAGAGCACCAATCGTTTTGGGAATTTTTTCGCTTCTGTTTTGTAGGAACTTTAGAGTTCCTTAGCTTATTACATTATGTTTGGAAGCTTCAACTTCCATTATTTAATTCAGGGGTATTCCACATTTTAAAGTAGAAAGATAAAAATACAAAAAACAAACAAACAACAACTTGTTTTTCGTATACGTAAGCAATCACGGTGCAGCGAACTACAGGTTTTGCGTTTGTTAAACAATTTTCCACTAAAAAACTAAATAATTACATAAAAATCCAAAAATTTACGTTGCCATTTTCAGATGTGGAAACTTTCTATCTTCAGTGATTATTTCTCAACGTACTTGGCGACGCAAACTTCGAATTTCTGCGAAACGTAGACGTCACTTACGGAACGTTTGCAGACGTATGCAAAACCTTTTAGAAACTGATCAAGAATGACAACAATGTCTTTGTGAAACAGCAACTTTTCGTATATCTGCACAACTTCGACAAATATATATAACTTCATTTGCGCATTTTGCTAATTGAAAAAATGGCCTTTAATTGTTGGCAAGTTTCAATTATGAAATGATTGCAGATAATTTGAGAGCTGGTTCGGGCACTGTTACAGACCTGAAAGCATTACGTATTTTACAATAAGTGCATCCTTCCTTGTTACTGGCCTGGATTTAATTTCATTCATCACTTGTTGTTTACGTAGAACACAAGATGCCTTTAGAAAATGCCTGTTCTAGGAACTAGCAATTAATTATTATGATCTTTATAAGATATACGTAAAACTCAATATTCTGACAGTAAATGCAGTTTTGATGCTGATCGTGTTAGATGATTTTAACGAGATCACTGGTATGTCCACGACTAACGTTTTGAGTCATGCAAAAATTAGGAATGTCATTGTATGTGCTTGTGGTCAGAACGCACAGCCAACTTTGATTACCTCATGAAGTTTTACATTTGAAAGGATAAGCTAACATTAGTAAATCGCATTAGTTAGTCTAGAAGATAATTTTAGTTAACTAAATGAATAGTATAATAATAATAATAATTTGAGTTAATTAAGTGAATAGTATAATTAGAGACGCTATCTTGGAGTAAACTAATTTTTTGTAGAACTTGACTTCTATGATATAGCATATTATATATTATTTAGAGAAGAAAAATGAAGGTATTATCATGAAGGTATCATTTTGAAGAGTGCGTGAAGATTGTAATCATCTATAAGAAGAAAATGATTGAACTTCAGTGTGACGAAACTTGTAAACTTTATCGTGCAGTAGTTTTTTCAGAACTGTAACATTTTGATATTCCGGGTCAATCGGATGGTACTGAAGGAAATTGAAAAGGTGAAGAAAAACGTAGAGTTACATGTGTATAGTTTTCTTTTCGTCTGGGATGAGCAGTCACCAATGAAGTGTTTTTTCCCCAGTTTATATAGAAGTCATTTTGTTTGTTATTATTGTCCTTGGCGTGTTGTGTAAGCTCTACCAAAGAGGCCACCACCATAGTTGCTTCGTCACTACAAGTGCGTAATCACTTTTCCGATTATCACGAACTTGATTATCATCAGTTTTTGAATGAATCCACGCACGACTGAAGTCATTTGCAGGAGGGTAGGTATTCGTTCTTTTGAAATCAAAGAGTGGTATTCTCTTTATTTCCTCGGATTTAAAAGATCTTTCCTGTACAAGTCTTCCATGATCAGTGAAATCGTGAGACGACGAGACCGTTTCCAAAGAAACTTTCGCATCTATAGAACAAAAGCTTAAGAAAAGATGTATGGAACCCAGAAATCGTGAACATAAATAGTTGCGAGTATTGTGTATTTCTCGTGATGTTCGGTTTTACGAAAGCTTTGTTTCATAATTTTTTTGGGTCGTTTCTTTGACGTTGAAATTGCTTTGAAGTTTGTTGTTATAAGTGTTGGACAAAAATAAAATAATGATGAAATAGCAAATATATGCGATGTTGCGATATGAAGAGTGCAAATTTATTTAAATTCCGTCCTGGTCCTCACAGCGCAAGAAGAAACGACAAGCAAGCGGTTTTGTGAATTCGGCTTGTGAGATAAGAAGGGAGTCATATTAAGGGTGAGGTAGACATAAAGAAAAAGAAAAAAAAATCTTAAAACGTGTGCTCACCTTTGTACACACCTAACTTTTTCTACTTATACAAAAATTAATAACGAAGAATGTACTGCACTTAAATACAACGATGGATTCCCTAATATTGATCGTAGTAGAGATACACTGTAAAATGTGACATTCTGTGATTCACCTGAACACCCCCTCAAATTGTGCATTAAGGTGTCAGGTTTCACGGGGCGTCAAGCAAAATAGTGAGCGGAATTGTGCGTTTTCCGTCTTGCGTTTAAGATGTACAGTGTTTTTGCTGACAACTTGGGTATTTCTTAAGATAGGATGATGATTTTGGTGTCTTTGCCTAGGTTTCGGGGTTCTACAAATGCACAGGATCACTCAAATTGAGCTTATACTAAAAGATGCGGAATATTTCATTGGATCCTACAGTTATATGTATATCTGTTTTCCCATCTCGAATTACATATTTGTGCCATAAAATATGGTTTGAGTTTAGATATATCCCGTGCAACATTTTTTAAAAATAGAAAGCAACATTTTCTTACAACAGAAAGAGCCTACATTACGCTCGGTTGCTGAATCAGTTATGCAAACAAGCAAGTGCAGATTTAGCACTATAGAAAGGTCATGATACGGATATAGTTTACCAACTACTAGTTGCCAGAGCCACAAAAGGTCAAGCACTAAACCCGAATCAGCTCAATGGCCTACCCAACAAATAACCTTAATTGTGAACGGAATTTACCCAAGTTCGATAAATTAGCAATATGATCTGCTTCATACTCAAACAGAAAGTTCACTGCTGAAGGTATTAGGGATGGTATGACATTGTACAAGTCAGAAGTTAAGTCCATAATAAAAACCACACAGAATATTGCACGAGTGTTAGATATTAGAGAAAAGGGATGGATATCTAAACAAACCATTGTAACAACAGAAAAGCTACGAAAGTGGTCAGAAAGCAATGGAGAAGAAATTCTATTTTTAATTGTTAACTCTGGAACTCAATAATAGAGTAACCTATGAGCCCGTAAGTTATTCTACCAAGCAGTTAGAAAACCGTTTTAAGGCTTTCTTCAAGAAACTTAAAATTCCACAAATGAGAAGATATGAGCCTGAATTTCCCATTCTTTTTGCAACCGTTAAGTTTCAAAAAGATCCAGTGAAGTTCAGATTCATAGCTAGTGGAGTCAGGAGTCATAAAAAGAAAATTGATCTAGCTTTTGAAGACATCTTGAAGAAGGTCTTGAAACACATTAGTAACTGTACTAATTTGAAGTACAGAGATTTTTGGATAATTAATAATAATGCAGAAGTAATTTCGACTATACTCGAAGTAAATCCCTTAGATATTAATAGTTATGATTTTGAGAACCTATATACTAATCTGCCTCTATCAGATATCATCACTACCTTTAAAGAGCTGTATGCAGAATTTAAACTTAACCAATTTGTTAATGTAGGTGCCTGGAACTCTTATCTCAATTGCTGCATAAAAAATAACCATATCCTATTTAATAATACTCTCTATAAGCAAGTAAACGGGATCCCAATGGGAACGTCAACATCCACAAGTATTGCAAATCTATTCCTGTTCTTCAAGGAATATAAATTCATTAAAAATCACTCCACTTGCTCCGATAACTACCTTTACACATTTAGATATATTGACGATCTGCTGTGTATAAATAATTCTGAAGTTATAGAGAGTGATTTTGATAATATCTATCCTAGCTCTCTTAACTTATGTAAGACCAACCACAGTAATCAGGAACTAGAGTTCCTAGACTTAAGCATTAAACTTAACAGAGGTAACCCATCTATTAGCCTCTTTGATAAAAGAGTTAATTTTCCTTTCAAAGTAATTAAATATCTACACTGGAATAATAACATATCAACCAAAGTAATTGAGAATGTACTAATTTCTCAGGTGCTTAGAATTTCAAGAATTTGCAGCAACAATTTGGACTTCAATTACCACATTAATATTCTATTAGACAGTTTTATAGAGAACAAAATTCCTGCTTCTTTCATCAAAAGAACTTTAAGAAAAATTATTCTGGATAATAGAGTAAGGTTGGCAGATCTGCTTTAATTTTCTACACAGTTAATAATATGATTCTGACCAATGAAAGCCTTTTGGAAGTTGGTCTAGAGGATGTCTATTAACTACAAAAAGGAACCTTAGTGCTGTGGATAAGATGGTCCTATTAAAAATAAAAAATTAAATTATAAAGACAAAATTACAAAAAACAAACAAAAAAAAACTTTAAAATTCTGTTTATAAAAGAAAAAAAGTAATTATAAAAGAAAACTAGTTATTCTCTCACTAGAATAGCTATACTAAAAATAGTAAAACTAACTTTAAAATTAATAGGATTCTGACTAGTCTACAGAAGCTCACTAAGGTGATTAAATGCATGCAAAGTTTATTAAATACACTACTTGTGTATTTCATAATATTTCTCATGTATTCTGGAGAGTTAATTCTGCTATTTCTGATCAAACAGGTCCACAATCTTAATTATTTTTTTCTCTAGTTAAAATCTCCGCGAGAAGGATTTTTTAGTGTGTGGAGGCCTTCAGCCCCACCCACACTGCCCCCCAGCTACTAGGGAATGGCAGGGGTGTTTAGAAGTTTAGGGAAAAGGTCGGCCATGTTTCCTCAAGAGTGGAAGAAGTTAAGTTGCATAAGAGGTAAGCTCTCTTCATTGTCTTTGGGTTTTTGGCTTTCCAAGTTCAATGTTTGAACTTCTTGAACATTTTTTCTATTTTTTGCTTTAAGCATTTAGGCGCTAGCAAGTCTATTAACTTTTTTGCGGATTTTAAATCTTTCTTTTCCTGGTTTCTTTGCGCGTTTTTTAGGGCACTAAGGCTAAGCAGCCGGCCGTTCCATTGTTCTTGTAGTCTACGATGTGTTTTCAATGTAGTTAAGGTCTTAATAACTACTTGATCATGCACTTAAAGCACTTCTGAAATACTTTGTACATATTGCAACTAATTGTTTATGTCATATTACCTTCACAAAGCATTTCTTTAGTTTATTATTGTCTTTATTTTATTCTCGTTCTTGTGTTGTCAGAAGTTGTGGAGTAGGGGTTTTTTATAATCCAGTTTTCTTTCAAGAATCTATGCTTTAGAAAAAAATTAATATTTCCTTTTTTATTGTAATGTTTAAGAATTTGTAGTACTTTAGTATTGCTATTCAGGTTTAAATTCTCCCTTAGGCGACTAGGTAACTTGGCAATTTGTTATTGCTGAACATTATTTCTGATTCATTATGTCACTCTTACAACTTGAGTTTTCTATAATCATCTTCTTTCTGTTTATTAGTAACAGATGAAGAGCATGGGTCGGGCCAGGAAAGTTATGGATGCAAGCTAAATTGTTAACTAATGCTTGGTCATACAACTCTAAGGAGGTTATGACATATATATATTTTTTTAATTTTTTTTTTGGTGGGCTTATTACTTGCATCTATGACTTTGCAGAAACCCATTTCCAAATAGGTCTTTGTGGAAGTGAGAAAATGCAGAGTTTTTGCTGGTCCTTGATAAAGCCAAGGCTCAGTATTCTCGACACTTTCTACATTCAGTTTTTCTTTTTACTCACACCGGTCAATACAAAACCTTTTCTATGTTGTACTTGGTATGAGTCAAAAAATTTTTTTGCTTCAGTCTCTTCTTAATAGAATGTGAATTCTGAATTTTCATAACTGCTGCGTCGCGCGTTTTGATCTTCAGGTTATTTTGCAACTTTCGTTTTAAATTCTTAAGTTTTTCTTATGTTTTCGGCTCTGCTCTGAAGTATATATATATATCCAACCCGCTTGGCCAGCGTGGTGAGTTATGGCCAAACCCTCCAAAATGACTCCACAACTTAAATCTTGGCCCTCAGTCTCCGGCAGCTGGAATGTACCTGGCCAAGGCAGCGGCCAGTGCGACATGAAGGCAGAGGGTGCTAAGAATTTCCGGAGGACCGGACTAGGCTGCCATCTGATGCTGACCTTGGCGACGTACAATGGACGCTCCCTATCTTCTGATTCAAGGCTTCTTGAATTGGAAGAGGAACTACAAAGGATCAAGTGGGACATCGTCGGGCTAAGTAAGGTAAGGAGAAAAGGAGAAGATCTCATTGAACTGAAAAGTGGACATCTCTTCTACTATCGTGGGACAGATACTGGCAGAACTAGTGGTGTTGGATTTATAATAAACAAGAAACTGAAGGATAAAGTTGTAGAAGTTGAAAGTTCCTCTGACAGAGCTGCACGACTCGTTATCCAACTTTCGAGAAGATACCAGGCTCAGATTATTCAAACTTATGCACCCACCACAAGTCATGCTGAAGAAGAAATTGAAGAATTTTATGAGGAAATTCGTGATCTAAATAATAAAGGTAAGCAGCACTTGAAGATAATTATGGGAGATTTCAATGCAAAAATAGGGCAACGGCAACAGAATGAAACTTCAGTAGGTAAATTCGGTCACGGCAACAGAAACCAGCGTGGAAATACTCTCGTAGAGTTTGCAGAGGCAGAAGGGTTTTTCATCTTGAACACCTTTTACAAGAAAAAGCCACACAGGAAATGGACATGGAGACATCCAAATGGGACAAGTGAAATTGATTTTATTATGTGTAACAAAAAAATCGTCATAGAAGACTGCAGTGTGCTAAACAAGTTCAACACAGGCAGTGACCATAGATTGGTGAGATGTAAGATGCACCTCAACACTAAACTCGAACGTAGCAAGCTCATAAGACAAACAAAATGTATTGACATAACCAACCTTTAAAAACACCATAATACCTTCAAATTGGAACTGAAGAACAGATTCTCTGCTTTAGAAGGTCTAACATCGGAAGAAGTGGATATTTCTGAAGTTAACAGAAAAGTAACCAAAGCTCTTATGGAAACAGCAACAAAATTAGCTGGGTCTAAGAACAAATTGCATGTGAACAAATTATCAGGAAAAACCAAAATGTTGATGCAAAAAAGAAGAGTGATGAGGACAACTAAAGAAGATGTGACTTCCAAAGTGGAATATATAGAGCTATGCAAGACAGTACGAAAAAGTATCACTGAAGACGTAAGGAAATTCAACTATGAACTAGTAAGGAAAGCAATTGAAAACAACCAAAGCCTAAAGATAGCAAAGGGACATCTCAGTAAGGGGAAAAAACAGATTATGGCACTGAGAAAAGAAGATGGTTCTGTAACAAGAAATAGAGGCGAAATTTTGACAAGAGTGAAAGATTTCTACTCCAAATTACATGAAAGGAATGATACATGTACTCCAGACATCATGAAAGGTACCAGTACCAGAGTTCCTCCAGTCCTTCCAGCAGAAGTTGCACATGCAATCAAGAACATGAAGCGGGGAAAAGCTCCAGGAGAAGATGGAATTACTGTAGACATCATACAAGAAGCAAGTGGAGAAATCGAAACAGTACTCGCCCAAATTTTCACTCGATGCCTTAATGAAGGGAAAATTCCTGAGGATTGGAACAACGCTACAATGATCTTGCTACATAAAAAAGGTGACATTGAGGATCTCAGGAACTACAGACCTATCAACCTCTTATCAGTGGTTTATAAAATCTTCACTAAAGTTCTTTCACACCGCTTGAAGGTGACCCTGGACATGGCTCAACCGAGAGAACAAGCTGGATTCAGGAGTGGCTACAGCACAATAGATCATATCCACGTACTGAGAGAACTAATTGAAAGAGCGAGGGAATATGAACTTCCATTGTGCATGGCTTTTATCGATTATGAAAAAGCCTTTGATTCGGTGAAACCATCAGCAGTTACAATGACTCTGAAATCCTGCGGTATTGAAGATGCATACATTAATATTATTAATAACATCTATGAAAATGCAAGTGCAAAGATTCTGCTGTTTGAAAATACAAGAAACATAAAAATTGGAAAAGGAGTAAGACAAGGTGACACCATATCTCCGAAGCTCTTTAATGCCACATTGGAAAATGTCTTTCAATCACTGAACTGGGAAAACAAAGGGATAAAGATTAATGGAGATTATCTAACCCACCTTCGTTTTGCTGATGACATAGTCATTTTTGCAACTACCCCATCAGAGCTGCAGAGTATGATCCAGGAACTTGCTGACAAGAGTAAAGAAGTGGGAGTAAAAATGAACTTTCAGAAGACAAAAGTGATGTACAATGCTTTTACAAGAAATGAAGATTTATCGATTGATGGAGAAAAGCTGGAGATAACTGACACGTATGTTTATCTTGGACAGCAGATATCAAGTGAGGATCACATTGGTGAAGAAATTAATCGGCGTACAAAACTTGCCTGGAGTGCTTTTGGAAGAAACAGCATAATTTTCAAGAGCAATATGCCATTATGTCTTAAAAGAAAAGTGTTTGATCAATGCATCCTTCCAGTGCTTACGTATGGTGCAGAGACGTGGACCTTAGCTAAAAGAGACATACAAAAGCTGCAGACAACTAAAAGAAGCATGGAGAGGTGCATGCTTGGTGTAACCAGGAGAGATAAGAAGAGGAACACGTGGATCCGAAAAATGCCAAGAGTGGAAGGCATCATGATCAGAGTTAAATCCCTGAAATGGCAATGGGCTGGACATACTGCCAGAAGGACAGACCATCGATGGACAGCCGAAATTTTAGATTGGATTCCAAGGGACAGGAAAAGACCCAGAAGAAGCCCACATGGAAGATGGGTGGATGAAATTCGAAAGTATGCGGGAGTGACATGGAGGAGACTGGCACAAGACAGACCGTTGTGGAGGAAACTTGGGGAGAACTTCGTCCAGCAGTGGATTGATAATGGTTGACAATGATGATGATGATGATGATATATATATATAGAGAGAGAGTATATATATATATATAGAGAGAGAGAGAGAGAGAGAGAGAGGGAGAGAGAGAGAGAGAGAGAGAGAGAGAGCGAGCGCCTTTCTCTCTTTCGCAGATTGTGAAACTTCTTAGTATCTTCGGAGCCTTCACGGGCCTCTCCGCTGGATGATAGTAAACACTGGTAGAGTTACTCGTAAATACGTATTTCTCTAAAACACTTAACAATCAGTTTTTTTTTTTTTCATTCAGCGCCTTTCTTTGCATGAAACTCACTTTTGAAAAGTTCATCTAAAATCTCGCATACGTCGGAGATATTTGATGAAAAGTTCACCTAACATTATTAATTGCGGGATTTAAAAGATTTTGTATTTTTTTTTTTTTTTGGGACTTGGCTTTTTAAGTCTCCAAATATGAACTACACATTATCCGTAATGTCAAAAAATCAGTACAGATGACTCCTTAGAAACTGCCGTTAGCAATAATGCTTAACAACACTGATTGTAACTCTGTTGTAAAAATGGCAACTTCGGTTTTTGTCTTCCATCAATTTAATTTTAATTTGTCTTTAAGTTCAAATAGTTTGTGCCGTAAATCCTGGAAAACGAACTTAAAATACCACCGGTTGCTCTTTCCGCTGCTAGTTTTGTGTTTCTAAAATTCCGCGAGAAAAGACGTAAATCCAGAAGAGCGCCACGTCAGTTTTTAAGTGGATTTGGATTTCCTTGTACACGACGAGGATTCGACGAGTTTTTCAGATTCGGAAGATAGGAGGAAAATTTCTTTGTCCCTTTATAGGTGCATGAGGAAGTGACATGGTTCTATGCTGTTGAAATGTTTCAGGTACCACTTGAAGTATAGTACGTAAACTAATCGTTTTCTTTAACATATTTCAGATATCCAGAATGATGTTCATTTGCTAACAAGTAGTTTAGATTTTCTGCTCAAATTTACATTGATAAATCATGAAAGAAGTACGGGATTACGCCATATAATAAAAATTTTGAAGATGACAAACCGATTTTTGGCGTAAATGTGACAAGGATGAGTCAGATAATATCCGAAAACTTGAAAATTTTCATCGTCCTGGAGCGGGACTCGAACCCGCGGCTCCCAGAAAACGCCCGGGTATTACTAATCTGCGAAATACCGATTTAATTTTCTTATACCAAAAATCAAGTGAAGGTGCTATGATTTAGCACCTTCACTTGATTTACGACGCACGATCAGAATCCGATCATTTCCAGCTCATCCGGCAACTTCAAAAAGTAGATGGTTTTTGTTAAGACTAATATCGAGCTGCGGAATTATATTCATTGTAGCTTTCTTGTTTAGGATTTTTCTGTATTTTATATTTCTTTTCTTTTTTTTTTTTTTTCATCAGTATTCCAATAACAAAACAAAAACTTTAGTTTCGGAACTTAAAAGACCATCATGAGCAATTCGTAGGGCTGCAATTGCGCATCCCTAATTTAGGGCCACTAGTTCCAGAAAAGAGACAGAGCCAGCGTAATCAGACAAATACACCACGCATCCCTCATCCAGGACTCGAACCCGAGCCCATCTTGGTCGAATAGTAAAAAGCCAGCGCCTCAGACAACTCTACCACCGAAGCGGCGTATTCTGATTGAAGCTGCTGAGTCTTGTTATGGTTGTTGAAAAGAAAATCCCCGCCCACCATTCCCGCCTCCCGGAGATTTCTGCGATCCTGGAAAGGAATTCATTTTCTTTGCACTTATCTTTTTGTCACTGCACTTGTGTTTCCTTTTTTTTTTCTAAGTCATATTAACATTTACTCAGAGCTTTCATCAGTTTTTCTATGTTCCGATTCTAATTTATGTTGTTATTGTCCTAGGGTTTCCGCTCCGAATTCTGTGTTTGCCATTTTTCCCACGTTTGTGTGTGTGTGTGTGTGTGTGTGTGTGAAAGAGAGAGGGCAGATATGTGCCTTACACTATTCAAAGTTTATGCTACAAAAGAAGTGAGCAAATCTGAATACATACTCTTTTACTTTTTTTTCTGGATTTTTCGGGCTTTGAATTTGTTTCATAGATTTTGATTGAAATTTATGCTTTTCACAGCTAAGAATGAAGATTTGGAGCTTTTCCTTTGGTAGATCTTGTTGATCTTTGAAAGTATTTGTGTGTTCCTTCTGACGCAGCTCCGCATTTCTTCCAACAATACATCTGGAGATAATAATATTTCTGTACCAAGAATTACCTCTTATTCTTCTTCTTTCTTTTCAGAACGTTTGCATTCATTTAGAAATGCTTTAAAATTTTACGCCCGTACTAATCATGTCACCATTTGAAGGAAGGAATGTTTTGCATCCTTTACTTCTTTCTCTGCAACCTAGAAACAGACGTTCTATTGCATTTATATCAAGTTTTGTTCTTGTTTGTCTTGGCATGTAGAGATAAGCTTTTCATAGAAATCTCGCCCACTTTCACCACTGGCTCTAGATTTTGGCAGTAAGTAACCAGAGTGCAAGGACAGAAAAATATCCCAACTTATTGGTTCAACGACAGGAAAACTCTCATCGATAGCAAGGCAACTTGGCAGTACTCTGACGAATTAATAAACGCCCGTATGAAATGATAATTTGTGAAATGACTGTTTCCATATTTGTAGTTTGCTGGTTATGTAATTTAGAGGACTTCCTGGCCGGTCGTTAATATTCAAAAGTGACGATGATTGACAACTGCGAGAAAAGCCTGCTGAGTGTTGTTGCCTTGGCTGAGCGGATGTCGTGACCCTCTTCAAGCGAAGTGAATCTAATGCGGTCTGCTGGAAATTGCATACAATGGAACAGGATGCCTTCCTTACCTTAACATTTACTTCACAGCTCGAAGAAATTTACTAGAGGAAGGGGGACAGTACTTTCGTCATGCAGTAAGACCACCCAATGTGGTTTCGAAGCATTAAAAGCATTTTTCTTTTTCCTAATGTGTTGCCCCCATGTGCGCAAAAAACCATGTAATGGCTTTTTTTAAAAGAATGAATTATTATTCAGTAAAATATGTTTTGACGAATCATCAGTAGCAGCACCAGTTTTATATTCTTTAAAGTTAGTAGCGCAGTTTTCTAGTTTAACATGACCGAGTGCTGTAACAGTAGATGCAGATAAATTCTTTCATGTTGCTTGGCATTTTTCTTCCAGATATCTTCCGCGTTTTTTAAGGTAGATAAAAAGAATTAGATAAAATAAATCGCCATTTTGGCTGCTCCATTAAACCTTGGACGCAATCCGATTTCGTTTTTAGCGGTATTCATTTATTTAATTACTGAAAAATTTCTGGCGTTGGGGCCATATTTGGCAAAAGAGCGCCGTAATACATTCTGTGTTTACAAAAGTCGGCTTGGACCATGTGCTTAGTCGCATTTGTCGATGTTCTCCTTGTGGCATGACCCATATGTGATGATGCTTAATGCACTCCTGTTTTTTTTTCACAAATGTGTGGTTTTCGTAGTATGAGCCGGGCGTGCTGTCTTTTTTTTTTTTTTTATCTAGTATTTCGAATCCTAGGTAAGGTAAGGCATGGATAATATTGCATTTGTTTCTTTGGTTGAAGTCATTTTCTTTTCATAGAAACCTGAAACGATGGATAGTCAAGAGTGTTATAGAACTGCCTAAGGAAGCTGGTGAGACCAACGAGCTCTACATTGTTGTGGTAGTTGGTCTTACTGCACTATTCGCTATTACAAGCGCGAATAGCTGCTGCGCCATTTTGATATTATAGTAGATTCCTCTTAATTGGGACACGTTAACACTTTGGCCAAATTAAGCGGCTGCCCCAGTTATGCAAAACTTTATTATCCCAAAGAGCTAATTTGGGATGTTCTTTAAGAATTGTTCCAAATAAACGGCTGCCCCGGTTAACTGATGGCCCAATTAACCGGAATCTACTGTACTTCGTCCGTGGTAATTATCAGAGTTTCTACGGTGTCCTTATAAATCCTCGAAGTGCTTATTTTTTAGGGTGCTTAGAAAACCTGATTTTTTTCCAATATTCTAAAAAGTGCTTCAAAAATATTTATTTTTCCTAACTGGCTGCGCGAAATGAAGTTACGATGCAGTGCGTAGAACTTCTGCTGCTGGTTTTCTTTGTTGATGATGACGTCAGCTGAAAGCTCATGGCAGAACACTGGGCCCTGTGAGATCAGTAATTTGCTGAAAACAGTGGACCATTTTTATTAACACATGCAGCAGATTCCGCTCGGCAAGCACCGTCACAATCTCTTGGTATTGATATTTGTCACTTTTGTATTTCCCCATTTTCTGTGTGCAAATAGCAGTTATTCAGTTACGCCACGAAAAAATTAAGTGCAGTATTGAAATCTGAACACATAATTTTGACTTTGGTTTTGCAATTGCAATTTAAATCGTAAGGTGATTATGTGCAAAATTCAAATCGTGAAACCGTAACTTCAACTACAGTTGTACAATTTATATTGTGTTTATTGTATGCTTGATTATTCTCTTAGATATAAAAGCTGACTTGACCAGCAGAACTGTCTTTTATTTTAAACTACATAAATTTTACTCATAATTACTTAAAATAATCCAAAAACTTAAATTACAGTGAAACCTGTGTTGGCGGTCACTCGCATTCCGCGGTCACCTGCCAAAGCGTGCAATTTCTTGCGACACGGATGTTGTCATCAATAGAAACAATGCATAACAGACCTTTATTTGGCGGGCAACCGCAGGACGCGGCCACGAGCAGCCATTTTTGAAACACGAAAAAGAATATACCTGCATTTCGCGGTCATCAATAAGCGGAACTTATAGAAAAATTTTGCTTAGGGAGTTTTAGAAAGATAACGAAAACGCCATGAGCTTAAAAACATGAAACATATATTTCTTTTGCTTTCTCTGGCACCACCTTTCACGAGATTGTACATGGGGATTGTCAAGTTCTTAGAATTTTAGATGTAGATGGTATTGTTTTCTGTTAACTGGGGTTTGCATGTTCAATCTTTAATTGTCGTAAATGAAAGCGTGAAACCGACGTAGAGTTGTTCCCTCAAATAGCGGCCGTGTTGCTTGAGCGGGCTTCCTGGTCTGCTTCTGATGGCAAAAGAACACATCGTTGACTTTAAGATAGAGAAAGGCGTCAGAGATCAACCGTAATAGTGCCACTATTGCGCACGGCATCTCCTTACATTCCATTTCCCGCGGCAGAACATGTGGTAGGAGTGCCCGATTTGCGGCAAACTACGTGTGAACACCTTACTCATTCTCACAAGGAAACGTTACCTGCTGTAAGTTGAGTAGTCCAATGAAACATTACACGCGGAGGGCATGCACATGGTTGATTCGACAAGCGAAGTTAGCCGCGGCTGAGCTACAAAACTTACGAGGCATTGCCTTCCAAAGTTGCCCATTGCAGCGACAGGAACACTTCCTTTACGATAGCATTTCCCAGTATTAGTAGTTATAGTATAGATAATAGCATATCTATCTTCTATCGGTCACATGGAGCCGGCTTCCGCGCAGAACCGAACAACCAATGGCAAGGCAGAACCCTGCTATAAAGCCGAGCGCCAGGTCGGAGAATGCGAGTGGAGCCGCGGATGGCTTAGTGGTTAGCGAGTCAGACTGTCAATGCAAGGTCCTCAGGTTCGATCCTGGGCTGATCTTTCAGAGATGATGTGTTTTACTAACAATCGCTGAATATCCGCCGTGCATCGGACGAGTACGTTAAATGACGACCCCCGGGTTGGACCCACCGGTTAAATGGGTATCCTTTCCTATGCCTCCCCCCTGAAATTCTCTCACCCCTCTATGTGCAACATCGTACTTGTACGGTGGCACCATCTACTGTACTCTAATCTCACTACAAACTGTTCTGTCAGTCGCTAGACTTGCTCTCATTCCTTCCGTTTCTGTGTCCTGCCCAAAAGGCGAACTCGCTGTAGGTGGCTGGGACCTAAACTCTACTCACTGTGGGTGGAAGTCCTAAAAGAAAATGACAACTACTTGAGAATGCGAGTGTAATATACCGACTGCTACCGTGTAAAGTGAAATGTAATGTCAACAAGTGCGAACTCTGCTTGTGTCCAGACTTTTCTTCTGGTGTATCGGAATAACGCAATACGACCTCGGACATGGTGGAAAGGCTGACCCGGCATCAACGACTACGACAATTCTCACAGGCGACGGCTAGGTTTACAGTTCTGCTGTAGTGGAACTGAGAATTTTATGTTGTGTGATTAACACACTTTTGTTCATTAAATTATACTCTTGTTTCGAGAAACAACAGGATAAGATCTGCAAATCCCAAAGCAGTCATCTGTTATTGCAGCATTATGGTGCTTTCAACGGTATTCTAACGAGGGAAGACAGAGAAATGTTCAACCAAATCAAAGATACGTTTGATAACCAAGAAGTCGCCATGGAAGAAATCCGAACTCTTGGTTTCAGAAGATGAACCTGAGGATTTTGGTGATACTGACGACGATTCTGGTGAAGAACACATGTCTCCGCAAGAAGAACTACCTTCAAAGAAACAGCGCCTCTGCCGACCCAAGATTGACTGATGAGTATCTGGAGAAGGCGTGGCTGTACTGGACATTTGATCGTACAAGACTGAAAAAAGGCGCTCGTCGGTCTTGGTCTTCTGTTATCAGTCGCTTTAAAGAGCTGAAAGGTCATCAAATGAATATTCTAACTCGACATACCTTGTGTTGGTCCGTTTGGAAAAGCACGGGAAGCGCACCGCGAAATTTTTTTTTTTTTTTTTTTTTTTTTTTTTTTGATTGGAGGTTTAACGACCACCGTGAGCAACTCAATGGGCTATAAGCAGTCGCCCGTCCCTAATTTAGGGTCACTGGTTCCAGGGAAGGGAGAGAGCCAGTGCCGTAAGACAAACACAACATCCATGTCTGACCGGGATTCGAACCCGGACCTCTTACGGACGAATGATCAGAGGCCAACGCCTTAGACCACTGCGCCACCGGGGCGGCGCACCGCGAAATCAACAGACTCACTTTGGCAGATTTTAAGGGTCTCGTAGCCGCTAATGACATCAACATCATTCATTACGTGCAATTGCCTTGGAACATAAAAAAGTTGTTAATCCAAATACATTCTTGTAAGCATCGCCATCGTGAGTAACGAAGTTCAAGTGACGGAATAATATTGTCTGCAGAAAAGTAACGCACTCTGTCGGGCGCAACTACGCAGCTTGTCAAATCGACCTCCAACATACTGCTGATTCCTTTGTTGAAAAAGTAAGGGATCTTGTTATTTCCAAAGCAGTTCAACGTCACCAGTTGTTTAACACAGATCAGAGTCGATTTGACAAAGAAGCCCATAGATTACATACACTTCGCGGTAAAGGAGACAAAGTTATTCTCGCTTCCATGGATTCGATTGCAGCTAGTACCTACTCCTACATGATTATGCCAATAATCTGTACAGATGGCATGCTTTATTTTTTATTGTACATGCTTGTTGCAGGGCAAGCGGAAGGTTTCCTAACAACTTTCCAAATCCATCTGAAAATATAATGTCCTGGACGCATATGCAAATGCAAATATAACGAAGAGGCACCTTCACAAATTCCTTACTGATGTCTTCTTTCACACCGCGAACGGAGATAAGCACCTCCTTATTGTAGACTACTGGAGTGGGTATAGCAACAGAGATAGTACTTTAACACCTCTTATTCCAGATAATGTAGACTTTTCAATGGAACAGGTCCCTGCAAAAGCACTGGTCTTGTTCAACCTCTTGATGTTTCATGAAATAAATACGGGATTACACTCAGGATAATATCCGAAAACTTGAAAATTTCGGGTCCCGCTCCAGGACGATGAAATTTTCAAGTTTTCGGATATTATCCGACTTAATATCCTTGTCACATTTACACCAAAAATCGGATTGTCATCTTCAAAATCTTGATGTTTTTTCTTCCGTCCATATAAGAATGTTGTAAAGCATATTACAGACATCTGTCTTATCCTGGCACCAGATTGCAATATATGGCATAGGGATAACTTTATAAAAGTGCAAGCATGGTCCACTTTCAATTTTCAGCTCCTCGCTTCAGGGAGCTGATCAAGTACTCATTTTATAAGTGTGGATATGTACAGGAGCTGGACAGAATAACGTGAACACCACGCTCCGAGACGTGACTTTTAATGCAGCTGCGTACGTCACAATACGCAAAGGTATCCACCATTTTTTTTTTTTTTTTTTGTAATGGCTTTGTTTAGAACCTCAAGGTCCTGCTTAAGCGTATTAAAAATGTTTTGTTGCAAAATTTGTTTTAAGGTAATGACGAAATGAACCACCTAACGAACTTCGGAAGAGGGCTAATTGTTAGTGGTCGGCTAGTTAGTGCCTTTGTGATAACAGTCGCCAGGGTAGTGCGTGTATCGAGAGCTACTGTGTCTACAAGACAGCATACCGTGTTCGTGGCGAAACCTCGTCTACGGAACACGAGCCGTCAGGAAACGCCCCTGACTGATAGAGACAGGAGATCATTAAAGAGGATTGTTACCCGTAATGAGAAGGCCACGGCGCCGAAAATTAGTGCGGAGCCCAATCTGCATCTCCAGACCTCAGTATCAACGAAAATAGTGCGCAGGGAACTGCTTAAACAAGATATTCACGGCAGAGTTGCTATTGCAAAACTTCTGGTGACCCGGGCGAATGCACGACGACGACGGCAGTGGTGCCAGAAGCATACAACGTGGACTGCCGATGCATGGTAGCGGCAGTCCACTATTCCCCACTGCGAGACGTGTTTGCGTGTTAAGAACACCGTCAGAAGCGTACAACCCAGATTGTCTGCACCCAACAGTGCAGCATGGTGGTGGGGAAGTCATATCGTGGTTTTCAGCATGTTCCCTGATCACCTTGGAAGGACGGATGATTGGCAGGGCATATGAAAACATTTTAGTCGACTAAGTCCATCAAATGGCTCAGGCATTGTTTTCTGCAGGGGATGTCATTTATCAAGATGATAACGCCCCAATTCACAGAGCTCGGAATGTCCAATCATGGTTTGAGGAACATGAGGTTGAACTTTCGGACCTTCCTTGGCCTCTCTAATTACCAGACTTAAACATCATCGAGTCACTGTGGTCTGTGTTGGAAAACAGAGGAAGATCCTGTTATCATCCTCCTGCATCTCTTGACTTGGAGCAGTTTATGCGTGACGAATGGCGTAACATCCCACCAACCACCATCCAGGATTTGTATGCGTCCATTCCAAGGAGGATTCAGGCGGTTTTGAATGCCACCAAAGATGATCCCACACTCTACTAAGTACGCAAAACCTTCTTTTCCTAGGTGTTCACATTATTCTGTACAACCCCGGTAGATGAAGAACCTATTCCTTTAATGATGCCTATAGAGTATTATTTTATAGGGTTCGTGAGAACTGCAACTCTTGTGTGAACCAAAGGCTTTCATGCGATGTGCTCATTGTACAAATTATTATTGCTTTAACCTTGCTGCTATTGCTGTTTACAATTGCTTATTGTAAATACGTGAATAACAAACGTGCAAAATGCATTAACTAGGTCGCATCTACAGTATGTTATTTTCTTGTATTCCTGTATTACTTTTCAATCTTCATTACTATTGCACCAATAAATATCAACCACAACTGATTGCATATTTGGCCATGTCTTGAGGTTAGGTCTCGTTGTAACCATATGCCGTTGGATGATGCAACTTCCGTGCCGTACACCTCCCATAGATATTCAAAACTACTAATTAATATGGGATATAATACCACCACAAAGGCAACGCTCATGTCAGCTGCAGTAGGTAACTCTAGAAGCCAATATCTCGTAAAGTTTTGTAACTCAGCCGCGGCGGACTTCGCTTGTCGAATCAACCATGTGCGTGCCAGGTCTCATTGGGCTACTCATTTTACAGCAGGTAAGGTTTCCATGTCAGTCTTACTTCTGGCTCGTAGTGAGAGATTTATTGAACAACATTCGTAAATAACAAAATCGCAGAGAAGAAAGAACAAACACTTAGCATCAGTCTGCATTAAAAAAACCATTCTTTTTTATTTAATTTTCAAGAAGGGAGGGGATTATATTTTGCCAAAGTGAACCACTCTGGCGATCACTTGTCAATACGGTCATTTTTTTACAGAACAGTAGATGACCTCGCTACATAGGTTTCACTATATATGGAAAAAATATTGCCAACTACATCAGCGTATTTCAACTGCATAGTTAAGTCGCGTGTAAAAGTATATTTGGGCATATGTCAGTGTTGCGTATGCAATCGGTAAGGTTTTTAAATAAAATTGTGGTGGGGGATGCTTAAAACGTACGTGTATTGGTTTCCGGCGGGTAGCAGCCTGTTCAGCTGTGTTGGGAATTAAGGTGGTTATTAAATGAAAGAAGCCGTGTGTGTGTGTGTGTGTGTCTGTGTGTGTGTGTGTCTGGTTGGTTGGAAGCTACTTAGTGAGAATCATGTTGCAGAGGAGGCGGGAATCATCCAAGAGAACCTACCTTCCCGACGTACACTTAGGTAGAATGGTTCAATCCTCTCTCGAACGACGATAATGCGCAGTATCGGCGTATTATGTTCATAATATATATATATCATTATCATCATCATTGTCAACCATTATCAATCCACAGCTGGACGAAGGTCTCCCCAAGTTTCCTCCACAACGGTCTGTCTTGTGCCAGTCTCCTCCATGTCACTCCCGCATACTTTCGAATTTCATCCACCCATCTCCCACGTGTGGTCTTTTTCTGGGTATTTTCCTGTCCCTTGGAATCCAATCTAAAATTTCGGCTGTCCATCGATGATCTGTACTTCTGGCAGTATGTCCAGCCCATTGCCATTTCAGGGATTTAACTCTGATCATGATATCTTCCACTCTTGTCATTTTTCGGATCCATGAGTTCCTCTTCTTATCTCTCCTGGTTACACCAAACATGCACCTCACCATGCT
This sequence comes from Macrothele yani, assembly GCA_039090855.1. NCBI lineage: Eukaryota > Metazoa > Arthropoda > Arachnida > Araneae > Macrothelidae > Macrothele > Macrothele yani. Next base: position 65,235,792 of record CM077006.1, read on the forward strand.
ACTTTGAGTTGTCTGCAGCCTTTGTATGTCTCTTTTAGTCAAGGTCCACGTCTCTGCACCATACGTAAGCACTGGAAGGATGCATTGATCAAACACTTTTCTTTTAAGACATAATGGCATATTGCTCTTGAAAATTATGCTGTTTCTTCCAAAAGCTCTCCAGGCAAGTTTTGTACGCCGATTAATTTCTTCATCAATGTGACCCTCACTTGATACTGCTGTCCAAGATAAACGTACGTGTCTGTTATCTCCAGCTTTTCTCCATCAATCGATAAATCTTCATTTCTTGTAAAAGCATTGAACATCACTTTTGTCTTCTGAAAGTTCATTTTTAATCCCACTTCTTTACTCTTGTCAGCAAGTTCCTGGATCATACTCTACAGCTCTGATGAGGTAGTTGCAAAAATGACTACGTCATCAGCAAAACGAAGGTGGGTTAGATAATCTCCTTTAATCATTATCCCTTTGTTTTCCCAGTTCAGTGATTGAAAGACATTTTCCAATGTGGCATTAAAGAGCTTCGGAGATATGGTGTCACCTTGTCTTACTCCTTTTCCAATTTATATGTTTCTTGTATTTTCAAACAGCAGAATCTTTGCACTTGCATTTTCATAGATGTTATTAATAATATTAATGTATGCATCTTCAATACCGCAGGATTTCAGAGCCATTGTAACTGCTGATGGTTTCACCGAATCAAAGGCTTTTTCATAATCGATAAAAGCCATGCACAATGGAAGTTCATATTCCCTCGCTCTTTCAATTAGTTCTCTCAGTACGTGGATATGATCGATTGTGCTGTAGCCACTCCTGAATCCAGCTTGCTCTCTCGGTTGAGCCATGTCCAGTGTTACCTTCAAGCGGTGTGAAAGAACTTTAGTGAAGATTTTATAAACCACTGATAGGAGGCTGATAGGTCTGTAGTTCCTGAGATCCTCAATGTCACCTTTTTTATGTAGCAGGATCATTGTAGCGTTGTTCCAATCCTCAGGAATCTTCCCTTCATTAAGGCATCGAGTGAAAATTTGGGCGAGTAGTGTTTCGATTTCTCCACTTGCTTCTTGTATGATGTCTACAGTAATTCCCTCTTCTCCTGGAGCTTTTTCTTGCTTCATGTTCTTGATTGCATGTGCAACTTCTGCTGGGAGGACTGGAAGAACTGTGGTACTGGTACCTTTCATGATGTCTGGAGTACATGTATCACCCCTTTCATATAATTTGGAGTAGAAATCTTCCACTCTTGTCAAAATTTCGCCTCTATTTCTTGTTACAGAACCATCTTCTTTTCTCAGTGCCATAATCTGTTTTCTTCCTTTACTGAGATGTCCCTTTGCTATCTTTAGGCTTTGGTTGTTTTCAATTGCTTTCCTTACTAGTTCACAGTTGAATTTCCTTACGTCTTCAGTGATACTTTTTCGTGCTGTCTTGCATAGCTCTATATATTCCACTTTGGAAGTCACATCTTATTTAGTTGTCCTCATCTCTCTTCTTTTTTGCATCAACATTTTGGTTTTTCCTGATAATTTGTTCACATGCAACTTGTTCTTAGACCCAGCTAATTTTGTTGCTGTTTCCATAAGAGCTTTGGTTACTATTCTGTTAACTTCAGAAATATCCACTTCCTCCGATGTTAGGCCTTTTAAAGCACAGAATCTGTTCTTCGGTTCCAACTTGAAGGTATTATGGTGTTTTTTAAGGTTGGTTATGTCAATACATTTTGTTTGTCTTATGAGCTTGCTACGTTCGAGTTTAGTGTTGAGGTGCATCTTACATCTCACCAATCTATGGTCACTGCCTGTGTTGAACTTGTTTAGCACACTGCAGTCTTCTATGACGAATTTTTTGTTACACATAATAAAATCAATTTAACTTGTCGTCCCATTTGGATGTCTCCATGTCCATTTCCTGTGTGGCTTTTTCTTGAAAAAGGAGTTCAAGATGAAAAACCCTTGTGCCTCTGCAAACTCTACGAGAGTATTTCCACGCTGGTGTCTGTTGCCGTGACCGAATTTACCTACTGAAGTTTCATTCTGCTGCCGTTGCCCTATTTTTGCATTGAAATCCCTCATAATTATCTTCAAGTGCTGCTTACCTTTATTATTTAGATGACGAATTTCCTAATAAAATTCTTCAATTTGTTCTTCAGGATGACTTGTGGTGGGTGCATAAGTTTGAATAATCTGAGCCTGGTATCTTCTCGAGAGTTGGATAACGAGTCGTGCAGCTCTGTCAGAGGAACTTTCAACTTCTACAACTTTATCCTTCAGTTTCTTTTTTATTATAAATCCAACACCACTAGTTCTGCCAGTATCAATCTCACGATAGTAGAAGAGATGTCCACTTTTCAGTTCAATGAGGTCTTCTCCTTTTCTCCTTACCTTACTTAGCCCGACGATGTCCCACTTGATCCTTTGTAGTTCCTCTTCCAATTCAAGAAGCCTTGAATCAGAAAATAGGGAGCGTCCATTGTACGTAGCCAAGGTCAGCATCAGATGGCAGCCTAGTCCGGTCCTTCGGGGATTCTTAGCACCCTCTGCCTTCATGTCGCACAGGGCGCTGCCTTGGCCAGGTACATTCTAGCTGCCGGAGACCGAGGGCCAAGATTTAAGTTGTGGAGTCATTTTGGAGGGGTTTGGCCATAACTCACCATGCTGGCCAAGCGGGTTGGTGAGTGTGGGATAGCATTTCCTGTAATCCCGATGGTATAGTTATATCATAATATATCTTTAGCATATTATGTCTTTGCGTAATATATTAAATATATATTTATTAATATATTGGTAAGCGGTCTAAAGGCATGTTCACGAAGTTCGAGCAGCATTGTTGGCTAAAAATAGAATTTACTAGAGGTCGTACCGTGGAGGACTGTTATGAAGGACTACAGCAAGCTTGTGCAGCATCTGGTTTACCGTATAGTACGGTAGCAAGGTGCTTGGCAGCCTTCAGAAAAGAACGGAGAGATGTCTTGTGCTTTTGGCTCTGACGTCCCCGGCTGAGTGAGACTAAAGTGCTCGCTTTGTCTGCATTGTTGGAGAATGGCCGGCTGTGGACAATTCGTGAACTCGCCCACAACAGTAACCTTTCGCATACGACTCTGCTGTGCATTTTGGAAAAACGGCTAAACATGCGAAAAATTGCATCACGTTGGGTGCCTCATGCTTTAAGCGATGTTGAGAAATGGCAACGTTACGAAGCAGCTAGACTCCATTTGGAACGGTGTGAGTGTGAAGGGGACATATTTCTACGGCGTATCCTTACGTTGGATGAAACATGGGCGAGGTGTAATGAACCGGAACTCAAACACCAGTCTAATGAATGGAGGCATATTACGGCTCACAGCACTGAACAAAGGTCCGACAGAGCCCCAGTAACGTTAAGGTAATGATCATCGTCGTCTATGGCTGGGAGGGCGTCGTTGTATCATCTGCATTACTTTCAGGACAGATGGTAAATGCAGCGTATTATGCGCATGCCCTCGAACATAACCCGGGTCCAGTTCTCCGGAAGAAGCAGCGTCTTTTGTCGTAGCATACATACTCCGATAATTTTGCATGACAACGCTCGCTGTCATGTTGCTGGCGTTGTTACCGACCTGTTTTGGGAGCCATCCTCCCTATTGGCCCGACTTAAGTTCCGGTGACTTCGATTGTTTCCGAAGAGGAAAGCACCGCTTTCCTCTTCGTTTCAAGACCACCGACGACATTGTTAAGAGACGTAGTCCTGTCCATGGCGAAGATCAACTCGTCTCGCCTTGCTGACGGCGTACAGAGACTTCCACACAGATTGCAGCGGGTTTTGGATAATGCTGGCGACTGTATCGAAAGCATATAGCCAACTAGAGTCGGATCCAATGTTATATTCTGATGTAATTAAATAAATTTCTAACCGTTGAATATTTCCCTTCTACAGTGATCACGATGGAGATTTAATACTTGTGCAGCTACAGTCCTAGCGCGTTTTGTAATAGAACACTCTTGACCTCATGGGGCGAACAACAAATGGTGCCAGCACGCGTTTTGTAATAGAACACTTTCGACCTCATGGGTCTTCCTTACTTAAATGGTGCCAGCAACTCAGCCACTACATTTTCTAGTGCGGAAACCCGGGAAGAAAGAGCTATCTTGTCTCCAAACTTGATCGAGAGCTTAGGAAGCGAACTTTTCTGGTGCGCGTACAGGAATTAAAAATCGCCTACTCTCCTTCATGGAAATTGACAGGAACACTCCACAAATTCTACGGGAACAATTTGTCTGCATTCATGTCAAAACTAAAATTTGTCAACAAAAAAAAAATTCATGGAAATTGACAGGAACACTCCACAAATTCTACGGGAACAATTTGTCTGCATTCACGTCAAAACTAAAATTTGTCAAAAAAAAAAAAAAAAAAAAATCATTTACAAGAGTAACCCCCCCCCCCCCCCAAAAAAAAAAAAAAGAAGGCGAAACTTTGATTTTGTTTGTTTTGATGATAAATCGGATGAAAATATAAAGCTGGCCGCAGACGCCTTCCATAGATTAGTTACGTGAAGTGAAGATAAATGCTTATGCGTCATATCTTGCGTCATTTGTTGTTTACTGTGCACCTGAATATGAAGTGACGAAATGAAGTCTCTTCAAAATTTGAATTAGTGGGCAGTGATTCTGAGTTTTGCCCTTCTCTTACTTTTTCTTTACACTGTGTTATGGAAGACAGAATTCTGACGTTACCTTGCCTGTTTGTTGTTTCATTTTCTTAAACACACACGCATACAAAAGCAGCATTTTTCTCCGGCGGCGTCGATTGAGAGCTCCGCAGCCCTCCACTCAGGTACTTCATTATTATTGAAAGGTAGAACCTTTGTCAAGGGTGTTCACCTCCTCGATGTCATAGGGTAGTTATCCCGTCCTTCCGTAGGTTATGCTCACGGGAATGGAGCGAACACCAGTTATGCAATTGAGTACCGGTTCCTCTCTTTCTCTCTCTCTCTCTCTCTCTCTCTCTCTCTCTCTCTCTCTCTCTCTCTCTCTCTCTCTCTCTCTCTCTTTCTCCGTCACTTCGGAATGGCTGGCTTCGTTCGATTGTGGAGGAGACTCACCGTGTTTTTTTTTTTTTTTTTTCATTTACTGATGTCTGTCTGTGCATGTGACAATCGAATTCTGCTGTAAGGGTTCACGTTCTACTTTTTGCGGTAAAGATATACCATACCTTTCAGATTTCTTTTGACCTTTTTTCTGCCATGTTGCGAACCTTGTAATTTATGTTTCTGTGTAATGAAAGGTCTGTGAGATTTCGAGGTGTGTTTTTTGCCTATAGATTGAGGACCCGTGCTCAAACGACGTCCGTTAACATGCGTGTCTGCCTGTCGAAAGAAAATGCTGTAGTTTTCCGAAAACCCATAACATTCTTTTCTGCTACTGCCGTGCATATACAAAGTAGACTTAAGTGCTGTGGTTTTTCCGTGCTGTATAAACCTGTTTGATCGTCATTCAGGCATTTGAATTAAAGGTTGTCACAACTAGACTACGCTATTTCTGGACGTGCAAGTAAAAACTGCAATTTGTTGTTTGTCTTCAGTACATGTTTAAAGATAGGATATCAGCCCTGTGGTGATCTATCACTATCTTAAGTACAGTGCGTGCATTTGATGCATAGTTGCTTTTTGCGATTGCTGTAATGGATTTTGATATTTAATGGGGAAAAGAAATATTTCAAGGGTTACTTTAAATTATTAAACCAGATTAGTAGTTATTCCATAACTCACTGTTCCTTTTAATTCGAAGATCGAATAACTAAGGCCCTGCTGTCGGACATTTCAATTCCGTTCTTTCTTTCTTTCGTCAGAATTTATCGTTAGCCGTTAAAATTAAGCCGCACACAGAAAGAATATTTTTAAGTAAAAATATTTTCGATTAAGTCTAATTAGTGCAATGGTAAAATTCTGCCTGACAAACGGTATTGTATCAGAAGCTTTTCTCAATTGTAGAAAACCTTCAGAAAAAAACAAGTTGAAAAACAAAACAAAAAACATTGGGGGACAAATTTAAATTTACACACTCCTCGGTATGGGTGTAAGATGCATGGGCAATCAACCCTGTGGTGATCTATCACTATCTTTAAGTACAGTTGGTGTAAAGTTCCTTACGTTATTATTTATTTTATTTCAATCTGTTGCTATGTTCACACTAAATTCTCTCGTTGAAGTTTAAATCATGAGGTGGAAAATGCAGAGTCTTTGTTAATGTTCGACTCAACTTCAGTTTGTTTTATACCCCCAGTTTGAAATTCATATATTCTTACAATTTTGTGTTGGTAAATCCTGCTTCTGGTACTATTATTTGCTTGGTTTACCATATTACGGAGTGTTTTGAATTTGCAGCAAAGTTGTTTATGAAAATGGAGGCATGTGTTTATGTAGGTTGTAGCGAATATTGGAAGTAGCATATATTATAAGAAATAACTGGATGTGTATTCTCAACTGAACCTGATTAAAACCATGTCCAGTAATATTATATCATGGGGATAGTTGTATAATTTTGAACCTTGTTGGTACTCACGCAAAACTATCAGGTAACCTGTCGGCATGGGGAAATTTCGTGGTTAAAAAGGAAATTTCAGCAAAGTATGAGGGTGTCTTCATTTTGAATTGTTGGTATCACACACTTGTCGTCGTGAACCTTTGCGCAGCGCGATTTCCCACGCAGACGAACGATTTCTTTAAAGAAGAGTTGGGATTATTCTCATGTAACAATACTGATGTCCTATCTTTGGTAAAACACTTTTCTTTCATTTTACTGTCCTAAACCGATTTGCTTATTTTCCTTCACGTTTTCAAACGTTTGTGACCTTCCTTATCGGAAACAAAATGCTGGCCCTGTGTTAGAAGCTGTAAGTCCTAGACTGAAGTGCCACACTGAGATCTTCAGGAGTTAAGTGGTTAACCGGTCAGGTGGTTTTTTTTTCAGACAAAGAGAGCAGTTTTTTTAGTCGAAAATTGTTTCGCCCCAGAATTTTTGTATGGTTTGGTTTTCGACCAATGCGCAGTTCAGGACGGTGACAACTACCACTCTAGAAATCTTTGACATGAGTTTATAGTTAGTATTCGTGAATCTGAAATTTGGTCACATGTTCTGCATGTACATTAATCCAATCGGAATAAATTAAAACTCTGAGGGTAGCAAAATAGGAAAGCGGAAATTGGGAACTGAAGAATCAACGATATTCTGAATTGATACTTACTAAGCATACACAGACCAGGCAGGCTCTTCGCTTCTTCCACGGAACACAAGGCGTAATGGAGGTTTCGTAGCTGTGGTACACCAGACTGGGTGGCTTGTTCAGAGCTAGGGAAACCAGGGGCAACGTATGTCCGAGTCAGACTGTATATGGAAACATCCACGCATTCGTGTCACCAAGCGCAGGGTGTCTGCAGTAAATCCCGGCAAAACAGCAGACTGGATGCCCTGCCTGTAACCCAGGGTTCGACTTCCAAACTGCACACGCCGCGTTAGCCAACTGCGCCATGTTGGTGGTTCTCAGTTCATACGAAAACAAAAACTGCGAACTGAAAAAAGTCAACGATATTCTGAATCAGGGTTGGCAAGTTTCTTCCAAAGCGGAAAAAACCCCACGGAAAACACAGTCCGGAAGAAATAGGTTTCTTCCACATTTCCGGAAGAAATGGAAGAAACTCATTCATAAAAAAATGCAACTCTCTAATGAGAAACATACTACACTCACAGAGTAAATAGTACTACACTGCAAAAATAAAATGTTCAGATTTCTAATTAAATATCTTTACTTTGAGATGTAGTTATCCATTTGATTGTACCAAGATATTGAAATTAAATGATTTTAATATGATTTTAATATGATTTTAATCTATTATTTTATTTATTTTCATGGCTTTTGGTGATTACATTTCATTGAAAACAAATTAGCGTACTTATTCATTGTTGCAGAACAACATCTACCTCCTTTATTCATATTTTTTATCACTAGGCAGAATTTTTATTTTAAACTATTGAAATGAAATACAAGATTGTACTGTCTACTCACAACTGACTAAATCATGCAACTAATGAGATGAAACAAAGAAAACCCCTTCCCCTTGGTGGTTCTCTTTCAAACAAACACTAGATTACAAAATCCAAACTGGCTGACAGTGTTGCCACTTGCAAGGTGATCTAGTTGAAAATTCCCCAAAATGTAAGGCAAATTTCCCCAGAATGGCCAGAACCCACAATTTGTAACAAAAAATTCCTCAATAAAGACCCAAAATACCCAATTACATTTACATAATTAGTACTAATTTATTATCTGGTTTAAAATTTAAATTGATTAATACAAAAGAAATTGTTACTGTTCCTTCACAGGTACCTTCCATTTCTTCCTGTATTTTTCAGTTTCTTCCGGCTTTTTCCTGTTTCTTCCACTGTCCGGGAAGAAACCCAACCCTGTTCTGAATTCATAAAATCTTGGGTGTATTCGATTGACGAACACTAAATCGAATAAGAAATGACGAACAAAAACAAAGCACCTTTTCGTTTGTTCCAATCGTCAGAGAAAACAAACAAAAAACAACAACAACGGGATATTGGTTAAGTTCAAATCGAATCATTTGTCATTAATTAATAAACCTTGATAAGAACATTGGAGAGAAAATGAAATTAAATCATTTATTTTTTGAAGTCGATTAACTTATCGGATTTAAATGTAGTATTAGTGAGCATACTATTGAAGTTCGTATACCAAATTTTGGAACTGAAGCAGTCAACGGCAGTGCATTAATTGAAGTTGAAGTAGTTCGAGCAGAGTGTGAATGTAAATTTCTCACATAGCAAAAGAGGACTTTCTTAGTCAGGAATTATTTTTAGTAGACTCAAAAACAGAGAGTGATTTTGCACTCCTGGTTGAGAATTTTATGAAATAACAACGACAATCAGCGCACGCATAAGACCATCATCGAGCGCAGTTCTTTTTATTCTACGGAAAACTAAATAAAACAAAGAAACTTTTGTAGGAGAAATAGGCTTTGTTTTTAAACGGAAGACAGAATGAACAAAAAAAAAAAAAGAAGTTGAGACTCTTATGAAAACCGTTTTATTATACTACATTAAACAAAGAAAGAAAGAAGCCCATAAGAGGAAGCATCGAAACTTTCGTCAAATAGACAAACGGAGTCTAGGCCGGAAGAACTTTCTAAGCGAATATAACTTCATTTTGAAGCATCATATAATTGCACACTAAACGAAACATAGAACTCGTACATATCTATCATACTTTCTGTGGAACGAAATGCTCATCTCGATTGCTGAAGAAATTCTATCGAAGAAAATCAACGACACGTTGAAATGAAATCAAAATAGAATTGGAATATTGTATTGTGTCACACTAGATCTCATAAGGAAATAGTGAATTAACAAGGTTTATCTATACTGATAATGTGAATAAAGTTTGAACTGAAAAATGCTTTAGAGACTTCAATAATATTTGAGAAAAAATTCGGATGAAATCATTTCCAACATCACAGAGATCGACCCGAACTATATGCAAATTCAAGACTGCTGAAAGGCAAGGGTACGAGAGAGAGAGAGAGAGAGAGAGAGAGAGAGAGAGAGAGAGAGAGAGAGAGAGAATTATTTTATGTATAGAAATGCCGTGGAAAATCATCAACCACATGGGGAATTCCTGCGAAAATTCGAAAAGTATAATTACATTAATCATTGCATCACCCAGGAGAACACGTTTCTAAAGAGCTGAAGCAATTTAAGCTGATTCATGAACTGGAATGCGCGCGTGAAGGCATCCGTTCTCATAAACAGGCATGCAAGTTGGAAGTCTTTGCTTAGCTCACGTGTATCATAACCATTGGAAATTAACGAGTGTTTAAGTTCTCACGTGCCAGTAAGGGCGCGTGCGCACACACATGTGCCGAATCATAAAAAGGAGTCCTCGTCATTTACTGCACGGAAAAGCCGTCATCAACTGTCGTCTATTTACAGAATTCCTCAGAGCGGTTGAAAATTATTTTGTTGTGGTGTCTGCCCGGTGCGCATTTCTGATCGGCTGATGCGGATATGCATGCGTTATCATGAGCTCCAGAAAGGAAGCATTAACTGATTTGCAGTGATATCTTTCTCTTGAAAATTTCTGCTTTCCATAACATTAATTAATACTGATTTCTTAACACGTAACTGCTTTCTCGGTTAAACATAAACGTGACTACTTATTAACAAACAGGTGATGGTGACAGACTCTCCTCCGCACGTGAGTTACACACAGACAGTCCTCATGTTTAACGCCAGTATCAGCGACAATTAATTAAAACGAGTTAACAAACTTGATTTTAGTGAAGTGAAACATGGTGAATCAACTAAATAAGTTCAACTTGGGTAACGTTATGATCTCGTCGATTTAACTTTCCCCTGGTAGATAACACAAAATGTAAGTGATTAAATTTTACACCAACTATATTTAAGATAGTAAAACCTATAGTGGTAATCCGAATTTATTAGCGTAAAATAAAGAAAAAGTTTCCAAACTTTTGCACATCAGCCAGATGGCTTTTTCAAGGAAGGTAGTTTGCTGTCTGCCTTTCTTGAAAAAGCCATCTGGTTGATGTGCAAAAGTTTGGAAACTTTTATTTCCATTTTACGCCAAAAAAAAAAAAAAAAATTCGGATTACTACTATAGTTTTACTATCTCAAACAAAAGGTGAGACAAACCAAACATTATCGTCTTCTGTCTCTAGTTGTTTATCGTAAGATCTCATACATACATACATATCACTAAGCTGTTCTCTGAGGTTCAGAGGTTAGCTCCACAAAGAAATACAAACTACCAGATAATTTTTACTTACTGTTGCCGCATCAAACTTCTCCATTTACAGCGATCTTGACATACAGTTCGAGCTTCACTGGCATCCATCACACGCCGTACACAAGATCTTCTATACTTCATACTCAATCTTTTTCTCATGCAGACACTCTTGAATCTGATCCTCCCATGACTTCCTTGGCCGTCCTCTGCCTTTCCTTCCTGCCACTTGGGCTAAAAAGATTTTCTTAGTAAGCATCTCATCACTCATTCTTTCAACATGCCCAAACCACTGAAGCATATTAGTCTCCATCTTGCTAACAACATTTTGTTTCACATTACACAACTGCAACACACCTTCATTCCTCACACAATCAGAACGTGTCTTGCCACAAACCCCACGTAAATAACGCGTTTCTCCAACACACAAACGACTCTTATGTTTCTTCTGTAGTACCCAGGTTTCAGTGCATTACACCAGAGTAGGAACAATTAAACTTTCATACACAGCCATGCGGGACTCTCTTGGGAACCCATCATTCCTGTGAAAACCTCCCAAAGCAGCTATGACGTTCAATGAAGAATTCACTCGCATACTAATTTCACCATCTAATTTGTTCTCTCTGTCAAACATGCTTCCTAAATACACAAACTCATTCACCTGGTCAATCACTGTGCCATTTAGACTTATATTACATTCAGTGCTACCAGTTCCTCTCTCAAAGACCATAAGTTTGGTTTTTCCCTTATTTATACTCAGTTTGAATTTCATGCTAACTTCGTACATCCAGGACAACATACTCTGCAACTCACTTTTGCTCTCTGCCAACAGCAATCTGCACACATGAATATAACCAGGACATAAACCAGTATTATCTATTTTGGCATCGCGCATGCACGCTTCCATAAGTATATTAAACGGCCATGGTGACAGTACACACCCTTGTCTGACTCCTGCACCAACAGAAAACCACTAGACGAAACCCGTCGGAATCGAAGGTTAGTTTTTTTTTTGAAAACAATAAACTCATATGAAACAACAAATGTGAACTTTATTTAATTGACAAATTCATTAAACCACTTCAGTAAAGACAATAGTCCAGGTTCATGACTTTTTCTTCTTTTTTTTTTTTTTTTTGACTGAAGGTTTAACGGCCACCGTGAGCAACTCAATGGGCTATAAGCAGTCACCGGTCCCTAATGTAGAATCAGTGGTTCCAAGGAAGGGAGAGAGCCAGCGCCGTAAGACAAAAACAACATCCATGCTTCACGGGATTCCAACCCGGACTCTTCACGAACGAATCATCATAAGCAAGCGCTTAGACCACTGCGCCACCGGAGCGGCCAGGTTCGTGATGAGCATCACGACTGCACCCTTTTTCAGTCGTAAAATGTGAGGCGAAAGTCCACTCATCTCGATTGTGTGCAAAAATTCAACTGGATAGCGCACTCTTTCACTCTCATTTTCAGTCATAACAGTGTATGTAAATGTTGTTGGAATGAGATTCGCGTTGCGAATACTCTTCACCCGTCAGAATCGACGGTTAGTTTTTTTTTTTTTTTTTAGAATAAATTATGAAACAACTAATGTAAACTTTATTTGATTGACAAACTCATTCAACCACTTCAGTTAAGACAACAGTCCAGGTTCGTGATTTTTTTTTTAACGAAGCAGTGTATGGAATCCACAGAGATCAAAATTCTCCTAGAAGTCGATATTGCTGGGAAATCTTTGACAGGTAATGTTCATCCTTTGAAGTGGGGTCATGTAGCTTTGGAAACATACCTGGGTTGGACTCTTATGGGGGAAATCTCTGTTTATCCGCATAGGCGTAAAGATAGCACATTGCTAGTAACAAGTCTACTTATAAAAGATGCGGAAATAGCCAAATTATGAAAATTAGATGTCATCGGCATAACGGACCCCATCGAGAGCAAAAGCCGAGATAAAATTAAGAGAGAAGCTATATGTCATTTCCTTCATACTGTGACGAGGTATTCCGAAGGGAAGTATGAAGTATGTTTACCATGGATTGAGGAACATGCTTCACTATACGACAACAGACAGCTGACGGAAAAAAGATTGAAATCGATTCTAAATAAAATGACCAAAGAGGGTATATAGTTGAAGCCTACCAAGAAGTTTTTGATGACTGGGTAAGTAACGGTGTAATCGAAGAAGTCGCACCCGAGAGTCGCCATTCTTTCGAGCTAATTCATTCCATTCTCAATCGATTTCGTTTGGAACCAATTAGAGTTTTATCTGATATAGAAAAGGCATTTCTTCAAATCAGTGTGACAGAGAAAGATAGAGATTTTCTGCGATTTTGTGGTACGACGCAGGAAATGAAAGTTCACCGAAAGTGTACAGACATTGTAGAGTAGTTTTTGGAGTAGCTTCTAGTCCTTATTTACTAAATGCTACATTAGCCTACCACTTGGAAAAAACTCAGTTCCTCTCCAGAAGGCAGCTAAGAATCTGAAGAATCCCTTCTACGTCGACAACTGCGTCACTAGTTTGGATAACATGGAAGATATGAAGCAGTTTATAAGGAATTCTGAACTCTTGCTATCATCTGCCCAGTTTAATTTGAGAGGTTGGAAATTCAACCAGAAGGGGAGCAATTCTGATCTGACAACCGTGGAGCACCTACCTGTTCTTGGGCTATCTTGGAACTTGGAACATAATGAGCTGTGTTGTAAAGTTCGTGAAATGAAGGACGTTGACGTCGAGAATGTCACCAAAAAGAAATTTCTGTCAGCCGCTCAAAAAATATTTGATCTAATAGGTTTTAGTTGTCCAGTGACTATAGTTCCTAAGATCCTACTGCAAGAAGCCTGGAAGCTAGGAGTAACTTGGGACGACAGTTTACCTGAAGAAATGACTAGGTGATTTGTATCGTGGATCTCCCAGTTCAAAACAATATACTCTATAAAGGTACCAAGGTGGTTGAAATTTAACTCGAATAAACGGCAGAGCATAGCATGCACGTCTAACTTTTGCAACGCTAGCAAGAACGCATACGCCACTTGTATTTACCTACGTTTAGAAACTGACTATAATACATCAATACAATTAATACAAGTCCGTTCTCATGTGGCACCGTTAAAAGGGATGACAGTTCCTCGTTTGGAGTTAATGACCTGTTGCGTCGGTTGAAGATTAGCAGAGACAGTTAAAAGGGATATGGAAATACCTAACTTGAAGTCATATTATTGGTCTGAAAAATCCTGCGGACCTTCAGTCACGAGGCTGCACCACCAAGCGCCTTGTTGAAATAAGATGGTGGGAGGGACTGCCTTAGCTGAAGCTTCCTGAAGAGCAATGGCCAAAATCTGAAGAAGTCTCGAATGAAGAAATAGTTTTAACCGAAAAACAGAACACTATTGTCTCGGCACCATGTATAAAAAGGCAGAACAGGTGCTACTATAAACGATTTTCATCGTACCTCAAGATGGTCAGGGTAATCGCATGGATGAAGCGTTTCTGCTGTAATGCACTAAAAAATTTATCGGAGCGAAGTTAAGGAGAACTGATTGCACCTGAAATCGAAAAAGCTGAGAACGTGGTATTTCAGCTGGTGCAGCAGGAGTCGCTTTAAGGCCAGGAGGATAAATGAATTAAAAAACTCAGGCCTTTAAGAGATCCACGTGGTATTTTAAGTTTGCAAAGCCGCCCCGGTGGCGCAGTGGTCTAAGCGATGGCTTCTGACCATTCGTCTGAGATAAGTCCCGGTTCGAATCCCGGTAAGACATGGATGTTGTGTTTATCTTAAGGCGCTGGCTCTCTCCCTTCCCTGGAACCAGTGGCCCTAAATAAGGGACGGGCGACTGCTTATAGCCGACTGAGTTGCTCACGGTAGTCGTTAAACCCTCAAATAAAAAAAAAAGAAAAAGAAAAAGGTTGCAAACCAGTTTGAATCACCAGAAATACACTGAGGATTTCCGGTATCCCATTATCTTACCATCTAACCATCCTGTTGTTGAGCCACTAATACTGCACGAACACAAAACTCATTCTCATGCAGGAGTATCAGTACTAATGTCTGTCCTCAGAGAGAGATTTTGGATTTTGAGAAGCAGAAAAAACATACAGAAGGCACTGAGTGGATGTGGAAGATGTCGTAGATTCCAAGCTGAGAAGGCTGAAGTGGATGCTGCACCGCTGCCAGAAAGTCGCACTCGAGATGCAAGAGGTGGTGGTAAGGCTTGGATAGTTCTGTTCATGTGTGCCGTATATCGAACCATACATTTGGAGCTGGTGACATCGTTGACAACAGAAGCTTTCCTTCAATCAATGCGAAGAGGTAGACCCTTAATTATTTACACAGACAATGGCACAAATTTTACTGGAGCTAATAGTGCATTCTCCAGTTTAGACTGGAATTCTATAAAAGGCGAGACCGCGCTGCAGAGAATAGATTGGAAGTTTAACCCTCCAACCGCTGCTTCGTTGGGTGGCTGGTAGAAGCGTCTCTTTCGAATTGTGAAAGACATTCTACTAAAAGTTTTAGGACGAGCTATACTGAGCTATGAAGAACTAGTTACTTTATCATGTGATTGTGAACAAGTCATCAACTCACGACCCCTAACGCACGTGTCGGAAGATGAAAAAGACCTAATACCGCTTTCGCCTATGATGTTTCTTCGAGAAACGCCAACATCCGGTGCTGCCGACATTGATAAACTAGATCATACAGCCCTGAGTAAGAGAACAAGGTATTAACAAAAGGTACGAAAAAAATCTTCGGTTGAGATTCCGATCTGATTGTCTGGGACAGTTACGACAGCCAAGAACTCGTGCAGAAAGTCATGTGTCGATACGTAAGGGAGATTTGTTAATGGAAGTTGACGGTCCAAAATCAAAACGTATTGATTGGCCGCTGACAAGAGTTCTTGATCTATATCCTGGAAAAGACGGGCTTGCTAGAGTTGCCAAAATAAAAACAAAATCTGGAGAACTTGTTCGACCGATACAGCGTTTGTTTCTACTCGAGATAAGGGAAAAGAAGAGGCTCAATTGTATAGAAGCTATACGTTTAACAAGAGAGAGCTACCAAAGTGCATTGAGAGTTACTAAACCTCCCGGAAGAACATGGAGCGGACGAAGAGTGTTACCCCCTCTCCCCACCTACGACAGACTGTCTTACTAATATCAGTAACTAGGATTTTGAGGGGTTTTTTTTTTTTAAGTTTTTTTTTATTTATTTTTTTATTTTTTTTATTGGAGGTTTAACGACCACCGTGAGCAACTCAATGGACTATAAGCAGTCGCTCGTCCCTAATTTAGGGTCACTGGCTCCAGGGAAGGGAGAGAACCAGTGCCGTAAGACAAACACAGCATCCATGCCTCACCGGGATTCGAACCCGGACCCCTTTCGGACGAATGATAAGAAACAATCGCTTAGACCACTGCGCCACTGGGGCGGCGATTTTGAGTTCCTCCTCGAAAGATGCGGAACTCAAAGGTGGAAGGATGTTGCAAGCAAAGAAATTTAGTTCCAGCAGATGACGTTGTGAAACGTGAGCTCTGCGCTGCACGAGAGAGAGCGAGAGCGAGAGAGACCTCGTGGGTTTTGTTATTAACTTTAAAAAAAGAGAAGCTCGAACGTCGTTGAGAGAGAAGGATCTGTTCTTTTTTGTTCGTGCCTAATGAGAGAGCTATCAAGTGGCTGGTGCAATTTAATATGGTTTGTACGCTTTTCAAGTTTGCCTTATTAAATATTCGTTGCGTTTGACGAAGTGCTGTGGTCCTTTTTGATACGGGCATAAACACGAGTAGTGATTCTGCCTGGGATAATGGTGATCCGTGAGTAACAGATCGACGTGTCTTTCCGAGTAACAGTGCCACAAATTGTTAAAACATGACTCCTGGAAGACAACCACCACAAGTAGATGCCGTGAACCCGTCATCACCTCGATTATAATAAAGTAACGGACTTCAAAAGAGGGCCTGTATAAAGCCAGTTAGCTGGTCGATTCGTCTTATTCTGTCACATGTTGACCAGCACAATGCCATAGAATATAGTTCCTGTACACGGTAGATGAGAGAAGGTGCACAGCCGTCGGTTTGAAAGCAGTCGGCCTAGAGCTACTACAGGACGAGAAAACTTTTCGATCCGGCAGTAGACTTACAGAGCAGAAAGCCTCGATCTAAGCCGTGAGAACAGAGGTGTACCGGGCATTTGTCACCCAATTAAGCTGTAAAATATTTCACACTTTTTATGTGAATAAGGCTTACACGCACGACGTCTATCGCGTTGCCTGCCACTGACCCACAATGTACATTTTGTTTCATGAAGATTGGTTTTCAGTTTATTTTTGTAATAAGAACAGCGCTGAATTGAAAAAGAAGTCGTAGAGGGGGACTTCTTGCACATCTCATCATTGCAGTAAACTTTCATATTCATAAACATTAATTTTCAACTTCAAATCAGTTTAATCTTTGATCTTTGACTCAAATAGCGTATCTCTGTCTAGTATAACCCATTTCTTTTAGAGTTCATGTGACTTACGAAATTGTTGAAATTGGCTGTGGTTTATAATACCTTTAATCTACGCTTCTGTTTGTGAAACTTGCAATACCGAGAAAGAATCTCTCTATTCAAATGAACTTTATATCACAGGTTCCTTCCTCATGTTACAGGAGATAAGTGAGTACATTTGTACAGCCATAAACGATTTTTCACTTCTAAACCCAGTATCGTGTGAAGCTGCCTGGAGCAACAACAGCCTCTACATGGCATGGCATTGAATGGAAGATAATTTTGATATCATCTTGAGGAATAGGCTACCAGGCTGCTTTTATGCGAGACCAGAATTCATTTGTGGTGACTGGTGAAGGCGCTTGACGGGTCAGTCGTTTAGGTACCATGTCCCAGACATGTTCAATCGAAGACATATCCGCCGAACGTGCGGGCCAGGGAAGAAGCGGTATCAACTGTGCATGGAAGAGGTTTTGGACATTCAGGGCCACATATGGCTGAGCATTGTCCTGCTGAAATATAACCCCAGGACAACTCTGAAGGTAGGGTATCACCTCTGCCTCTAAAACATCCCTGATGTATCACTAGCCGTTCAGGGTTTCATCAATTCTTATCAGGCGAGATCGCGAATCGAACCCAGTGGCGCCCTAAACCACGACCCTTGGCGTTGGCCCGCTATGACGCAGCATGGTGCCGTTCACCTCGATTTCTTCGTACACGTATGCGGCCATCATGGCGCATCAAATCGAATCGCGACTCGTCAGAAAACATGACCTGTTGCCTATCAGCGCACCAATGTCTGTGTTCGAGACTACATTCTAGCCTGAGGGATCTGTGGTTGAGGGTCAAAGAAATGCGCAGCAACAGGCTGTTAGCGACCAGTCGTCTGTTAGGCAGACGACGTCGAATTGTGCTGGAGGACAAAGCCTGACCTGTGACTGTGCTCTACTGCTGCGTAATACCGTAGATGTCGTTGTGCGATTGGTCATTGCCGTTTGGTAGAGGTCTGTCATCCCATGCAATCGTGCAATTTTCTGTCCATTTCCCGGATTTCTGTGTGTCCGAACCTCATGTGTCCACTGACGCTACGTTCGTATCGCTTGACTGGCGTTTGGTCCCGTACGAGTGGGCAATTTCGCGGTAGGAAAACCCAGCTTCTCTCATCCCAACAATCCTTCCTCGCTCAAAGTCTGTCAGGTGTTCATAACGCGACCTTCTTCGGCGACGGGGCATAGTGAAACATACGAAACACCCTTTCGACACAATGTCGGCTCTTCACTGATTGCAACATCTCGTTTGAGCAGCTCTTTATACACAAGATCGGACAGTTCGGAGGGCTCTGCACCGAAACTGCGTGCGCATTTTCACTGAGAGTTTAATTATTTACATGTCTCAACCTGTTGTACATATCCTGTGAGTTTCAAGCTAATGCCAGCAGTCCTTCATGGTGTTGCAATTTTTACAAACAGTAGTGCAATTAAGAGTTTTTCAACAGCCGAAACAAGAAATATTAGTTTTGTGGATTTCACCTAGATCTGCGTTTTTGTGTCGAGCAGTGTTCTATTCTGTCAACTGAAAATGGAGGGCTGATGTCCATGTTCGCCGTTCTGTGAAGAGAGGTAGTTGTATAAACTAAAAAAATGCCACACTTCTTCGCTCTCCCAACTTCCCCTAAAGATAAGCTGACCAAAAGTCCGGAATTCTTCAGGACAGTCCTCGAATTTAGCTTACGGTCTCCAAACACGTCTGATGCCTTTGGTGACGCAAATTGTCTGCAAATTTTGATTTTTGTCATTAAGTGTCCTCGAATTTACACTTCCTCATTAGCCCGTTAGATTTGTAATGAAAAGTGTTCTTTAAAATACTTTTCGTTTTACTAATTTTCCAACATGCTTCATTTGAAAACAAATTTTGACTCCCACTCCCATTTCCGAGTTTAACGACCACCGTGAACAATTCTAAATATTATAAGCAGCTACCTATCCCCAATTTGCGGACATTCGTTCTAGGGAAGGGAGAGAGAAAGTGCTGCAAGACAAACACATCACCCATGTTCATTCGGGACTCAAACCCGTACCAACTTGTACGAATGGTCAGTGGCCAGCACCTAGAGAACTGCACCACTGGGGTGACCAAATTTCGACTGTACTTGTTCTTTCCTCCAAACACTTTGGTAAAATAAAACATTTACGCTGCAATTCGTTCATTAGTATGCAGCTTGATTTTAATTCAGCACATATACCTAAGGCATTTCACTTTTGTTAATATGTTCTCGCCATCGTAGCTCTACTTTGTCAGTACAAATTACCAACATTCTACAAGATATATCCTTTTAAGACATAAATTTTTGGTCGAAAAGAATGGCGGCAGTCTGGTGCAAGAGGAACAGCTGTTCCGAAGACAGTACATCCCACCCATCAAGTATCCCTCTGACAATCCCAGTGGATAAGAGCCAGACGTGAAAGTGTTGCGTTCTTTAATTCGAGAAATTACGTCTTCCATCGGAACCAGAAACATGGACGAGAACCGTGGTTCGTTAAGTGCCTGGATTAAGAACAAAAAAACAAAAAAAACAAAAAAGAAAAATTGCGGAGCGTCGTATTTTTTACGATTTCTTTAATAAGCTAAGACAAGCCAGTGTTTTCGCGCCATAGACGGTGCTCTAATTAGTTTCTGAATTGGAATATTCAATCTTTGCAGCACTTTCTGAATTTCATCAGGAAAATCTTCCCTTCGAGGAAGTTTTTTTCTTCCTCGAATATAAACTGCAAGTTGCACTATATAACAGTTATCTGTGCTTTCATCTATTGCAGAGGAAGCCATCGAATTTTAAAGGCCTTTCTTTCAACTTTTCTTCCGTGTCTCCTGTTAGAAAGCTAATCTAAAATATCTTCTACTAGTGAGAATCGTGATAAATTGATTTTAGAATCGCATCTTTTTTTGTTTCTCTCTTTCCTTTCAATTTAATCTGAAAATGCAGTATTTGAAATTGCCGTTAATCGTTTTTCTTACACCTCTTTCGTCACTGAAGAGTAATACCGTTTCGTTTAGCATTTCAGAAATTGCATAACTAACACACATTGCAGTATCTCATTGCAATGCTACTACTTGGAGCAATTTCTTTTGCTAGGCAACGCACTTTTGAAGATGGTCTTTCCTTAACTGTGAAATGTGATTTATCTCGTTTTCGGCGTTCATGATTGGAATAACGATTTCATTGGCTTTCAAAAGCAGTCTGTAGAGCGTTATTTTAATCTGTTCTACTGCGATGTCAGTAATTAATTTTAGAGGTGTTGACATTTCTGCGGGTTCATAAAAACTTGCTTTATAGCAAAATGCTGATGTTAAAAAAAACTGTACTTAGTGTACTGCTGGTTTCTGTACATTTTGGTGAATGTTGAAATTTTTTTGAAAGTGGCTTCTATTCTTGGCAGTGGCGCACCCACGGTCGCGGGGGGGGGGGTCCCTCTTGGGCTGACAGAGCAAAAAATTATTACGTCGAAGTTTGTAACAAAAAATCACGATACGCGATCTACATATACTTCTTAATCATGAACCGTATAATTATAGCATACAATAATTATGAGAGAGTTGTTCTGTTAAATAAATTTAGGAAAATCTAACCAGAAAAAGAATTTCTTCTACTGATTCTTCAAATCATTTAATTTTCTTGTACTGTAATTTTAATATTAACTGGATAAGAATAAATATTATACAAAAGTCAACCTCCTTAATTGTTGTGGCACCTGATTATTTCCCTCTATAAATTTAGGGGGATTATCCCCTCCTTGGGAAAATTTCCCCCTCACCCTTGGGAAATTTCTGGGTGCGCTACTGAACATTTTACTGCTATTAATGATGAGCATATGATGACAAAGTATGTCGTCATGAAAATTCCAAGCAGGTTTCCAAGAAAAAAAAAAGTTAAGAGACCATTTCCAACAAAGCTAGCAATAATTAACTAAGAAAGAAAATTGTTCAGCTGATAGTGTGAAGAACATATCACGGTTTGGGCGACCTTTGTATGAGGAAGTGTGTCATGAAGTTCTGACATGTGTGCTACTCCTAACAAAGCAAAAAAAGTCTTTGCAAATGATCCTCCAACTCGAGATACCTGAAGCGACGACATGTCAAATACGACCTCGGTTATACGCTTCGTAAAGCGTGTCGAAACTCATTGAGACATGCAGGAGAGATGAGAGAAGCGTTTCTCTCTCTTTTTGTTTTCTGTTAATACTGAAAAGTTCACCAAGGTAGACGAAATCTCCACTGCATAGAACAAAGATCAGTTTACATTACGTGGTTAAAACATGAACTACGCATAAGCAGTTTATTTTATTTATTTACTCTTCGTGTGTTTTTGTTTATTTTGTTTCGAGGTTTAACGACCACCATGAGCAACTTTGAGTGCTGTAAGACGTCTCCCGTTCCTAATTTAGGGCCATTGGTTCCAGGGAAGGGAGAGAGCCAACGCCGTAAGACAAACACACCACACATGATTAATCCGGGTCTCGAACCCGAGCCCAACTTAGACGATTAGCCAGAAATCAGAGCCTTTGGCCACCTGGGTGGCAGTCTATTTACTATGGATTTAAATAATCGAACGCTGACGAATTATGTACTCAGTAAAGGATATCAAAAATTTTGACGTAGAGTGGAATGTGTCGTATCCAGTGCCCCATCATAGTAATTTAAACGATGCATTGTCTTCCCACGAAAAAGGGATTGAAGGGAATTGGGAGTGCATTGCTGAAAATCAGGCGAATTTCTTTTTTTGTACAGCATCAAGAAGTTCTGGGGTGGCCATGGTATTTGTATAATAGCATCAAACGTTGCTCAGATGATAAAATATCATCTAGCTTGAAAGAAATCCCGTACCTTAAGCAAGAGAAGAAATATTAATGCGCCATGTCCCTGATGTGATGGACTACCGCAAATTGTACGTTTTGTAGTTCCGTGTGCATTATAAATCATTCTGGATGCCACCCTCCTGTTTCTGGGTTTATAAAGGGGTCGTTTGAAGACTTCATGTCCTCGTTTTTTTCCTCGGGTGTGAAGACGTCATCCTTTGTGCGTGGGCTTAAATTAAAGGTACATTGTTTTTTCGAAAAAAATTATGTTATAGCTAAAAAGATAAATTATATTATTATTCTTACAAAGGCAATATGAAAAACCAATAGACAGTAATATTCAAGGATGTTATTACCTCATTTTGAACGTTTTTCTTCCACTTATTTTGTTAAAAAACCGTCGCTTCTGTTAATTAATCATTGTTTCCTATTTTCTAATGTTTTTTTTTTTTTGTATTATCCATTCGTTGCCCCACTAATGTGCTTACTTTATTTTTAAATTTTAAATTTTACGGTGCACCTTCTCCTTTTCTTTTCATGCCATGTGGGAGGCCCAGTTCTTTCTCACAACGTTTTTCATTTCTTCCTCCCAAAAAACGTTTTTTCGTAGATGCCCACGTACTTATTGAGCTGAAACATTGTCGTGATTTGTTTGGTTGTTATTAATGCAGGTGTGCCTAGGTATTCAATTGAAGTGCGAGTTTCCGATGCTTAATTTACCAAATTATGAAATATACAGATTTAAAGAAATTTTAAAATGTTTCATACGTGTTCATACGTATTTCCACAGAAAATGCATATTTACCATGTCATTGCGGTTAACTTTTACCAGAATCCGAATAGTTCGGATATCCTGATTTCAAAACCTAGTATTCGAATTTCAAAGTCTGAATATCCAGATATCTAAAACTCCAGTACGCCGAATCCGAATATCCAGGTATTCGGAAATCCGAATATACGAACATTGTAAAATATTTTTTTTTCCGTTATGGCTCGCAAAGGACTGAACAGAGCTGCGCGCGTGCCGACGGGTTTTATTGACTTACTAAACGCATTCCGTGGAATAAATGAATTAAATTGATCAAATTTAAAAAAACTGTCATGCTGATTCAAAATTACTTACCTTCAATTTTTAAAATACCGACATATTTCTGTTCCCTAGACAATTTTCCAAACCTTGTAAGAGGCGAAAATGTCTCTGTTATTGAAGAAATTATGAGCCACATTAAAAGAACAAACATAGAATCCAAATTTATTAGGCGAATTATTCTTTTTTTCTTCTTAAAGCAATTACTCGATAGTGATTCTGATTCACCATGGTCGCAACTTGGACCTTTATGAGTTATTAATTTTGATTTATTTCCTGTGTTCGGCGGAAGGCATCAAAATGTAGAGGGCACTGATTGGCAGATTTTATGGGGGTAAGGTTAATTTTCTGAGGGTAAATTATTGTGTGCTAAAAAGTTCCAGAACCAGCAGTTTCTTAACGATACTCCAACGACTTCCCCCAAAATAGAAAATTTATAAAAACATTTATATTGCATGTGAAATTACTGATGAAAGCTACACCAACAGGTGCTTTATTTGATGGCTTGACACATCCAAAAGCACATTATTATCCCGTTTTAAAAGAAATATAATTTTTTTTTTTGACAAAAAAAAAAAAAAAAGTACTATTTGCTATTACTACAATGGTGAAAGGATACTCCGAACGTCTCACTGGCCACCTCGTGACGCAGTGGTTTAAGCGCTGGGTTCTGACCATTCGTTCGATAGATGGGTCCGGCTACGAATTCCAGTAAAACATGAATGTTGTGTTGGTCGAATGGCACTGGCTCTCTCCCTTCTCTGAAACCAGTGGACCTAAATAAGAGACGTGTGACTGCTGCCCAACGAGTTGCTCACGGTGATCGTTAAACTAACAGTAATAATAATAATAAAAGACTTACTGGCCAGTGCAATCAACTCAGCGTCGTCTGCTTAAAGAGCTTCACGTATGTGACGTCATACTTACGCCTTCTATTCGAGGCCATCTTATGAACAATAGCGCGATGAAATAATATGACGTAATATTGAAATAAACTGTATTGTTAAGTGAGTCTGTAGCATAGAGTGCCGCAAGATCAGATTTCAACAACAGTGGAATGATTTAAAAACTAATTAAATTAATTAGAAAATCGGCAAATTCGAATTTCGAAAAAAGGGCTCCGAGGTGCACACCGTCATGATGTTGTGCACTAGTCTCTTCGTTCAATAGTTTTCTCTGGCGACTGACAGACAGGTATTATTATATCATAGATAATCGTCTTGCCTATTTGTAAGCATCACCACTGTTTCGCAACACAGTGAAGAACGTGTCGGTGGCAGTGGCTCATACAAAATTTCTTCAAGGGGGTTGGTGGTCCAACAAGAAATCTGAAAAACGAAGTGCGTCATGTTATACACACACACTCTCTCTCTCTCTCTCTCTCTCTGTGAAAGTTCCATTGAATTACAGATTGCAGAAACTATGCAGTTACTTAGTTGCTGCTCCTGCATTATTTCGCATACCCAGCTGAAACTGTGATTAAAAGGAGCCATCGCCCACTGCTTCTCCTAAAGTGATCGATTACAGTGGTGATGGTTAAGAAGCGTGATTTGGATGCTTTTGTCACAGGACAGGTTGTAGATGCCCGTATGATGGGTGACTCCATCTCGGAAGTCGTCAACACACTAGGGTTTTCCCGTGCTACAGAGTTCAGACTGTTTCGGGAATACGAAAATTCTGGCAAAAGAACAAGCTCCCATATTAATTGATGAGGTGCACCAGCCTTGACAACTCGTGGTTTGAGCCGCATTATTCGAACTGATAGACGTAAGACAATACCACAAATCACTACAGATTTGAACAGTGGATTAAGTCGACCTGACAGTGCAAGGACAGGACAACGTGCTGTTAAACGTTTATAGTTCTGGAGCCACATGCCCACAAGGGTCCCACTGCCAACTGCATGACACCGATTCAACGCCTTGCCTGGGCAAAAGCACACCGACACTGGACCACAGAGAACGGGAAGCAGATAGCCTAGAGCAGTGCTTTCCAAAGTTGTCCCATGGCGACACCTTTTGTGTGACACTCTACCCCCCCCCCCCCCAAATGAAAATATTCCACACATTAATAGGCTTTTTATGTAGCCTTCATAACATGAATAAAAACAAACACACATATTTACATTTTATATGAGGTGAAAGAAACATATTTACATACTGTTCTAACAGGAGAAAAATAAGCACACATAGTTTTACCCTTCGTTTTAGAGGCTCACATGTGCTTGGCGAGTCTTACAAATTTCTTTTATGTTGGGACGAATGTGGGATACGTTCATTCGCATTTCTCCATTCAGCATTTTTAAACAGCCACGTTGCCGCCCCGGTGGCGCAGTGGTCTAAGGCAATGGCCTCTGATCATTCTTCCGAAAGGGGTCCGGGTTCGAATCCCGGCGAGGCATGGATGTTGTGTTTGTCTTACGGCACTGGCTCTCTCCCTTCCCTGGAACCAGTGACCCTAAATTAGGGACGGGCAACTGCTTATAGCCCATTGAGTTGCTCACGGTAGTCGTTAAACCTCCAATAAAAAAAAAAAAATAAAAACAGCCACGTTTTACTGTTTTAATATTTTTCATCACAGAAAATACTGTTTCGCAAGAATATGTAGTCAGAAACTGCAACAAAACCACAAGAGCCCGTTTAACCAGATGCGGAAAGTCTTCTTGCAGTGAAATCCAGAAAGTGTCCAATTCATCACGGTGTTTTATCTTCAAGCTCCTATCATTCTTTAGCTCTACCAATTCCTCTTCTTTTTAGTGCAGTCAGGGCATTTGCATGGCACATTATTTATGTGTACGAATGTGATTGGTTTTGATTATTTAAGCGTGTTCCCATAAATTATAGTCTTCGTGCCAAGGACAACGTCGAATAACCGTGGATAAAAAATTTTAATAATTGCTCGGCCACGGTCGTTACATTGGTGGCCCTCTGTGGGACCACGGTTACAACAATATATAGAAAGGCAACATATACTCCACAGAACTTGCAAAACCAAGAAAATCTATCCGCGCAAAAGCAGCCGATAAGAATAATGAGGTTGAATAGCAAAAAAACAGCAAGTATAGTAACCTAAAGTAACAAAAAAAAAAAAAAAAAAAAAAAAACCCGCTCGAGCTAGTAGGAAAATAAGCAGGAAAAGAATACAGAAATTTCGAGAATGCTACTACGGCTTTATCAAGAGACAGCATAGATAACATTCTCTCGTTTCTACAAAGACCTAGAAAAATTGGGTTTCTGCTACGACATGCTTGTATTAGAGAAATTAAAACAATTAAAAGTAACCCAACAAACACCCAACTTTTGAAATAACGTCAAACTCTTAGAAACTTTAAAAATCAAAATAATTAAAACAATAAAACATCTTTTATTTTATGTTATATTTGGGTCGGGCCAGCGATCAGCATGTTTGGATTATTGTTTTAATTATTTTAATTTTTAAGGTCTCTAAGAGTTTTAAGTTATTTCAAAAGTGGGGTGTTTATTGAGTTACTTTTAATTGTTTTAATTTCTGTAATACAAGCATGCCGTAGTAGAAACCCAATTTTTCTAGGTCTTAGAACATCTAGGTCTAGGTCTAATTGATATCATTGATAACAATGAATAAAACCATGGCTAGCATTCTTGAAATTTCTGCATTCCTTTCCTGCTTATTTTCCTACTAGCTCGTGTTTTTTTTTTTCTTGGTTATTTAGGTTATTACACCTGCTCTTTTTTGCCTATATATATATACACTGCCGGACAATTGGTAAGGACGGATGACAATAGCAACCATAAAATGGAAGGCAGGAAAATGTGGAAATTAGCATAAGTGCGGGATACAGTAAGACGTGTTGTGCGTATGCAAATTTTGGATTGCCGAACTTGTTCGTGACGTCATAGCGCTGATAAGAGGTATAAAGGATTTGACGTGTATTGACCGTTGTTGTTCAAACGCAAAGTTGAAAGGGAAATTGACGAACTTGCAATTTTCAGTATGTCTTCCCGACATCACCTAGATGATTTTACGCGTGGCCCTATTATTGGCAAGATTGAAGAAGGGCGAAAAATAACACATGTTGCCAGGGAGTTCGACGTCAGCCACAGTGTTGTTTCAAGCCTTTGGAAATCATTTCAAACAAATGGAGAGTGTAGCAAACGTCACGGGGAGGTCGTGTTTGCAGTACGACACCTGCAGAAGATCGGTACATAGTGCTATCAACAAAAAGACACCGGCGCAGCACAGTTAGTGAGGTAGCAAATCAGTTTATGGCTGCTACTGGCAAGCGGATCTCCCGAAAAACTGTCGCCAGACGTTTGCATGAAGGAGGACTATACGCCCGCCGTCCTGTTGTGTGCATCCCATTGTCCAGACGTCACCGTACCGCCCGTTTGCAATGGGGTCATCAACATCGCAATTGAACTGATAACGACTGGTCTGCTGTCCTCTTCTCAGATGAAAGTAGATACAGTCTATCGTCTGATTTTGGACGACAACTGATCTGGCGTGATAGTGGTACTGCATATTGTCCAGCAAACATACAGGAAAGGGACCGATATCCGACATGTAGTGTCATGGTATGGGCTGGCATCATGATCAATGGCCGTACGTCCCTCTATGTGCTTCCAACTGGGACTATGACCGGCCAACGATACATTAATGATGTTCTGCTACCTCGTGTTCGCATGTTCCGTGGTGCTGTCGGTGATAGATTCATTTTCATGGACGACAACGCAACATGTCATCGAACAGTCGCTGTCCAGGAGTGTCTTGAGAGCGAGGATATTCAACGCCTCGTATGGCCAGCGCGTTCTCCAGATCTGAATCCCATTGAAAATGTGTGGGATGCTTTGGGGAGGAGTCTTGCTGGTCGCCAATGTCCTCCAATAAACAAGGACACCCTCATCCGTGTATTGACAGAGGAATGGGATAAATTACCCCAACAGCTGCTTGATAATGTTGTGCAAAGCATGACACGACGCGTGAAATCTTGCATCGCCCTCCATGGTGGCCATATCCCGTATTGACATCTTACGCCGGAACGCCTGCGGACGGTAATTGCATTTTTTTTCACGTTTACGTATTCTGCACAAAATGGCCTGTTTGTCCCTTGAACACGTTCCAAAGCCTTCTGGATTTCAGAGCACAATAAATTGTCTTTCTTGTAATGTTCTGGCATTCTGACATTATTTTATTTAACTTGGCATCCAACCACACTTACTTTTTTATGCGCTATATAGCCGTTTATGATCCGTACTTAGCAATTGTCCAGCAGTGTATATATGGATCGCCCAAATGAAAGTGAGACTCGTGTAATAGCGTAGTTGTGTGATTACACAGAGCCGTTCATTTCCGCCAGTAAATGGCGTGTTATGTCAGGAAGCACGCTGCTATCGGCAACACGTGTCAGTGTGCTGTTTGCACGTACGGCGGCAAGTTGACTACGTAGGGTCCTGACATGGATTCGTCCAAACAGGCCCAGCGTGCAGTTATGCATTTTTTGACGGCAGGAGGTGTTAGTGGAGACGAAATTTATCGTCGTATGAAGGATGTGTTTGGAAATAAGTGTCAGTCACGGTGCACAGTATTCCGCTGGTGTAGTGAATTTCGTAAAGGACGTGTGAGAGCTGAGGACATACCGAGACCTGGGCAAGAACACGTGGCCATCACCATGGAATTGATTGCTGCCGTGGACAACCTTGTGAAGGAGAATCGCTGAATCACCACCCGTGAGCTTGTGGCAACATTGTCCGTAAGTAAGGGAACTGTTAACATCATTCTCCGTAGCAGATTGGGATACAGCAAGGTTTACGCACAATGTGTACCCCAGCATCTCTAGGAGGAACAAAAGACTCGGCGAATGGGTGCTTGCCTGGAGAATCTGCATCGTTACCATGCAGAGGAGGGCAGTTTCTTTCCAAGATTGTGACCGCAGATGAAACTTGGTGCCACCACTTCGATCCGGCCACAAAACGGATGATTATGGAATGGCGGCATCCCAACTCTCCACGCCCAGAAGAAGCTCAGTCCGCCTTAAGAGCTGGAAAAGTGATGCTCACTGTTTTCTTCGATGAGAATGGCCCATTACTGTTTCGCTGGATGCAGACGGGGCAACCACATACTGGGCAACCACATACTGCGATACGTTACGCAACCTCAAACGGCCATCAAGCATATGCGACCCGATATGTTGTCAAATGGGGTTATTCTGCTGCACGACAACGCCCGCCAGCATGTGGCGACAGTGTGCCAAGATTTGCTGCGGAGCTTCCGCTGGGAGGTCTTCGACCATCCCCCCTATAGCCTCGATATGTCGCCCTGCAACTACCACATCTTCGGACCACTGAAAAAAGCTCTCAAGGGCCGCCAGTTTGCTAACGACGCTGAGGTCCGGGATGCCGTTGAAGACTGGTTCCACATCCAACCACGGACGTTCTTCGCTCACGGTTTCCACAATCTCGTGCCGCGCTGGGAAACTTGCTTGAACCGACAAGGCGACTATGTGTAGCGGGGTATGTAGCCCATGTATCACTCTTACTTCCTGTATGTTCACATATTCCAACCTATAAACCCTTACAGCAAAAAACCGACAGTCTCACTTTCATTTGGGCCATCCTTAAATATATATATATATATATAAATGCCTCCTTTCGGTGGTTGATAACTTTTTACAAAGCTTCTTTCACATCGCTTGAAGAGAACACTGTACATGGCTCAACCAAGAGAACAAGCTGGATTCAGGAGTGGCTACAGCACTATAGATCATATCCATGTACTGAGAGAACTAATTGAAAGAACGAAAGAATATGAACTCCCATTATGCATGGCTTTTATTGATTATGAAAAGGCCTTTGATTCGATGAAACCATCAGCAGTTACAGTGGCTTTGAAATCCTATGGTATTGAAGATGCATACATTAATATTATTAATAACATCTATGAACATTCAAGTGCAAAGGTTCCGCTATTTGAGGATACAGCACAAATAAGAATTGAAAAGAGAGTGAGACAAGGTGGCACCATATCTTCCAAACTCTTTAATGCCACATTGCAAAATGTCTTTCAATCATTAAACTGGGAAAACAAAGGGATAAACATTAATGGAGATTATTTAACTCACCTTCGTTTTGCTGATGACGTTGTGATTTTTGCAACTACCCCTTCAGAGCTGCAGAGTATGATCCAGGAACTTGCTGAAAAGAGTAAAGAACTGAGATTAAAACTGAATTCTCAGAAGACAAAACTGATGTGCAATGCTTTTGCAAGAAATGAAGATTTATTGATTGACAGGGGAAAAGCTGGAGATAACCGATACCTACATTTACCTTGGACATCATCATCATCATTGCCATCCTTTATCAATCCACTGCTGGACGAAGGTCTTAACTAAAAGAGACATACAAAGTTTAAAAGAGTCTCCCCAAGTTTCTTCCAGAACGGTCTGTCTTGTGCCAGTCTCCTCCATGTCACTCCCGCATATTTTCGAATTTCATCCACCCATCTCCCATGTGGTCTTTTTCTGGGTCTTTTCCTGTCCCTTGGAATCCAATCTAAAATTTCGGCTGTCCATCGATGATCTGTCCTTCTGTCAGTATGTCCAGCCCATTGCCATTTCAGGGATTTAACTCTGATCATGATGTCTTCCACTCTCGTCATTTTTCGGATCCACGAGTTCCTCTTCTTATCTCTCCTGGTTATACCAAGCATGCACCTCTCCATGCTATTTTGAGTTGTCTGCAGCCTTTGTATGTCTCTTTTAGTTAAGGTCCACGTCTCTGCACCATACGTAAGCACTGGAAGGATGCATTGATCAAACACTTTTCTTTTAAGACATAATGGCATATTGCTCTTGAAAATTATGCTGTTTCTTCCAAAAGCTCTCCAGGCAAGTTTTGTACGCCGATTAATTTCTTCATCAATGTGACCCTCACTTGATATCTGCTGTCCAAGATAAACGTACGTGCCTGTTATCTCCAGTTTTTCTCCATCAATCGATAAATCTTTATTTCTTGTAAAAGCATTGAACATCACTTTTGTCTTCTGAAAGTTCATTTTTAATCCCACTTCTTTACTCTTGTCAGCAAGTTCCTGGATCATACTCTGCAGCTCTGATGGGGTAGTTGCAAAAATGACTACGTCATCAGCAAAACGAAGGTGGGTTAGATAATCTCCATTAATCTTTATCCCTTTGTTTTCCCAGTTCAGTGTTTGAAAGACATTTTCCAATGTGGCATTAAAGAGCTTCGGAGATATGGTGTCACCTTGTCTCACTCCCTTTCCAATTTTTATGTGTGTTGTATTTTCAAACAGCCGAATCTTTGCACTTGCATTTTCATAGATGTTATTAATAATATTAGTGTATGCATCTTCAATACCGCAGGATTTCAGAACCATTGTAACTGCGCATGGTTTCACGGAATCAAAGCCTTTTTCATAATCGATAAAAGCCATGCATAATGGAAGTCCTTTTTTTTTTTTTTTATTGGAGGTTTAACGACCACCGTGAGCAACTCAATGGGCTATAAGCAGTCGCCCGTCCCTAATTTAGGGTCACTGGTTCCAGGGAAGGGAGAGAGCCAGTGCCGTAAGACAAACACAACATCCATGCCTCACCGGGATTCAAACCCGGACCCCGATCGGACGAATTATCAGAGGCTATCGCCTAGACCACTGCGCCACTGGGGCGGCTAATGGAAGTTCATATTCCCTCGCTCTTTCAATTAGTTCTCTCAGTACGTGGAAATGATCTATTGTGCTGTAGCCACTCCTGAATCCAGCTTGTTCTCTAGGTTGAGCCATGTCCAGTGTTACCTTCAAGCGGTGTGAAAGAACTTTAGTGAAGATTTTATAAACCACTGAGAGGAGGCTGATAGGTCTGTAGTTCCTGAGATCCTCAATGTCACCTTTTTTATGTAGCAGGATCATTGTAGCGTTGTTCCAATCCTCAGGAATCTTCCCTTCATTAAGGCATCGAGTGAAAATTTGGGCGAGTACTGTTTCGATTTCTCCACTTGCTTCTTGTATGATGTCTACAGTAATTCCATCTTCTCCTGGAGCTTTCTCGGACAGCATATATATATATATATATATATATATATATATATATATATATCAAGTGTGGGTCACATTGAGGAAGAAATCAATCGGCGTATAAAACTTGGTTGGAGAGCTTTTGGAAGAAACAGTACAATTTTTAAGAGTAATATGTAATTAACTCTTTAAAGAACAGTGTTTAATCCGCGCATCCTTCCAGTGCTTACATATGGAGCAGAGACATGAACCTTAACTAAAAAAGACACACAAAGACTGCAGACAACTGAAAGAAGCATGGAGGGATGCATGCTTGGTGTAACCATGAAAGATAAGAAGAGGGACTCATGGGTAAGGAAAATTACAAGCGTGGAAGACATCATGATCAGAGTAAAATCCCTGAAATTGCAATGGGCTGGACATATTACCATAAGAACAGACCACCGATGGACAACCGAAATTTTAGACTGGATTCCAAGGTATAGAAAAAGACCCAGAAGAGGACCACATGGAAGATGGATGAAATTCGAAAGCATGCAGGAATGACATTGAGGAAACTGACTCAAGGCAGACCGTTGTGAAAGAGACTTGTGGAGACCCTCATCCAGCAGTGGTTTGATTTTGTTTTTACTTCATGAGCTTGGTTAGGGATGAGGTTTGTGTGTTTTGTGGTCAGTGGTTTTTCTTACCGGTCCATTGTACCTGTTGGAAGCCGAACACTCCAGTCTTCAGTAGCGGTTCCGTTCTGCCGATTTCCATTGTGGCTTTAGAAATTGTGTTGTAAGAGTATGTGGTTTTTATTTTCTGAAGATGTTTGTACTTTGTGGGTTATGCTGGCCTCATGACATGAACAGTCAGTTATTTCCAATTCCGAGACTGCTTGCATTCTAAAATCAATTATTATATTTTTGAATGTGGTTTGTCCATACTTTTCAGGCCTTAATTCCTTGAACTCCAATTTCTGTGAGGTGGAATTAAGGTTTGTGGTTTTTTTGCCCAGCCGTTTCCCTCGTATGAATGCATGTATTATACATTTTGTAACTAAAACAAATCTTCACTACTCAGTGCTGGTACATTTGTAAAACGCACCAGAAATTTATGTATTGGTGAGAATTACGTCAGTCGGACGCAAGAATTCTAATTTTGTTTATAAAAAAGATACTGTGACAAATGAAATTTATTTGTATGATTTAGTGGAATGAATATTTCTAATTATCAAGTTTGCTGAATTCATCGGTGAAAGAATAGAAAACATAAAAAAAAAGTTTGTCGTGCTTATGTACTTGTGTATCCGATCGAAAAATATTTCATTATTACTTAAAAGAAAAATTATGGTGTGTTACAGATATACGGACTAAGCGTAAGTATGAGCTCAATTTTGGATCAAATGTATGATGCATGTATCTGTGTATTTATCGAAAGACTTCTTGTAAAACAGCTAAAAAAAAAAAAAAACACATTCGAAAGCTTTATGCTGTTGTCCGCCAGTGCTCCGTCGTTTGTTAAATAGTTCCGTACCAGTACTTGTCTTCAGATGCGGATTTGTAAATGATCTTCTAAAATGTCTTCTAAAATGACGTCGCTGAATCCATGCTGCATACATATAGACCTGATAAGCCTGTGAAGTACTTGTTGCCTTTTATCTCAGCTTATGTTTGTGGAGGTGGATTTTCCACATTTGTTACGCTGAAATCAAAGTACCGCCGCAAAAAGGCGGATGCGAGATCAGATTTCAGATTAAAACTTATTGTCCCTTTAACCTGACAGGTATCGTCTTAACTTAGGAAGCATTGAAACTGCTCGCGTCATTTCTTTGAACGGAAGTTGTTCGCTCAGACTGCAGGCATATTTAGCTAAAACGAGGATCACTTGTATTCTGGACATGGATGTAGTATTATGTAAAATTCCCTATTTTCTAAGCGAAAATTCAACTTCATTTTACCCGACAAAATTCTTGCTTGTGTAATTTTACTTTCACATTCAGCCGTGCTAATGAATGAAATGTGGACTGCTGCTTGGAAAGTCTCAGTGGTTGCATGCTTCGCATGACGTTTTTTTTTTTTTAAATTACTTTACTGTTTCGTTTGAGGTTTCCGTAATTAATGGAATGTACGGTGTGTAGATCTCCAAAATTTTGGAATTCCATATACTAAAAATTATACTTTCGAAAATGCATTTTTTGTGGGAAAATTTTGTGAAAAATACAAAACAAATGGGAGAAGTAGAGAAAAAGCAAAAAAAGAAATCGCCAAAACCAGGCGAAGCATCCAGATGTTATGTCTGCTTTTAATCAAATTTGTACAAACACGAAAAGTTCAAAACAGGCTATTTAAATTTTTCTTACTGTAGGATTTTTCCGTCTGAGTAAATCCAGAATACTTTTCCACGTGCATTTGAACATGAACAAAATCGTTTAACCCAGTAATTTCCAAATTGTTGTTTTTTCTTAAATTCAGCTCCAATTTTATTTTTTATTAAACCCACCAGCTCACCTCGCACCTTTTCCTACGTCACTAAAATAGGTTTAAACCTTTGCTCGCGCATTTACATTACTACTCACCCAACTGTCTGAATTATTTTACACTTCCATCTGGTGCAAAGAACGATTGAAAAATACGCATAAAAACATGAAATGTTCTTTCACTGAAAATTTTTAAAGTATTTCGGAATTTATATTCTGCTGAGGATTTGAATTCAAAAACTCGGAATTTGAGCAGTTGTGAAGCTAGAACTTTGAGTGATGTGCGGTATGGGGAGAATTAGGTAGCAGCTTTATCGAGGGTAACCATTAATCCGAATGACACTTATTTTCCAATCATTTGCTTTTCAAAAGTAAATTTAGATTCCTGTCGATTTTGTTTAACAACATAGATATTTTCTCACAGTGAAAACTCAGATATTCTATTAATAGTTTTAAGGGATGAAGAAATCGAACCGATTTAAGTTTATTTCTTCCCTTTCGGCCGATTGCGTGGCCCCGTTTCAAGTGAAAAAAAAATCCTTAATGTCACTGTCTAAAAGTTAGTTCTCCATATGTTAGGTTTCCACATGTCTTTTCGTGATCTGGTGGTAAGTGAAAAAAAAAAAAAAAAAATTGCAATTTTTGGTAAATATGAAGTTACTTTTTTCCCCAGACTGTCTAAAAAAGTTAGTTTTCCGCATGTCTTTATCAAGCTTGAATTCGATAGCTCATTCTTAAAAAAGAAAGCGGTATGGCTACGATTTCATGTTATAAACTATGTAAATTTAACTCTACCTTTTGAAAATGCATAAGGCTACCCCTGCCTGCATGTGCATGATATTTTTGGCAAGACAGTACCTTTGTAACACTTTAGGTAATGATACTTCTGATGAGTACGATATGTATGTATACCCTTTCAGTCGGTACTTTGTTAAGATGAGGTAACAATGAAAAGTTTCGAGTCCTCATTTTCCGTACGTAAGCTCTGATTGTGTCGTAACAGGCAATAACGCATGCGTTTCTATTAATACTTAGTTTGCAGCGTGAAACTGAGGCTGTTGATACATCCAAAGCATGCGCGAGTCTGCCCAACACGTGACCTTTAAAAAGAGAGTGGATTTCATTGCTTTGAGAGAGAAAGAGAGAGAGAGTTTTACGTTCAGCTGTTTAAATCTCTTCAAATAGCTTCAATCCTTCTGTTAGAAAACTGGCAATCGCGATTGTCGAATCCAGAGAATAACACAGCTTGTCCAAAAGACCTTAACAACAAAGACTTGTCAGTGGGTGAAGCAGCAAAGAAGGCTCAATTCTGTGTGGATTCTTTTCGTTGCCGATGTACAGAATCCAGAACAAAACTTATGCATCGGTGAAAATCCGTTCATGTAAACACCAACTGGTGTTCAACAATAAAAGCTATTGTGCAAAAAGAAAAAAAAAGAGGTTTTGGGGATTAAATAGGTACCCTAAATATTAGAAGCTCTTGATGTACTGTGCAGCGCTGTTCAGAAAAAAGTATTTATTTTTTTATCACAACTTCACCATTATCCAGAAATCAAGAACTGAGATGATCTGGTAGCATTGAATCTATTGATCATCTTCAGCCGTACTAGTACGCACTTAGTCTGAAGAGGAAAAGAGAAAACGAGACAGAGTAGGGAGGGAAAACTTTGTTTTGCATAATTTATCTTTTTATGACCTAGTACAACGTTTCAGCCAACGTGTCATGATATTATCTGTCAGTGCAACGAACGTGTCATGATGTTATCTGTCAGTGCAACGGACGTGTCATAATGTTATCTGTCAGTGCAACGAACGTGTCATAATGTTATCTATCAGTGTAACGAACGTATCGTGATGTTATCCGATAGAAAATGCTGTAGACTTTGCTACACTGTAAAACAATTTTTGTAATTCACGAGCTGTGAACACTTTCGCTGCCAGCGGGCGCACGCGCCTTTTGTAGAAATCGCCCTGGGGAGGGGGGGGGGCAGATAAACAGAAGTAATATCTGAAGTTCCAGTAATGGGATTCCCAAAATATTTATACCACCTACTAGTTGGTTGACCACAAGTCCATTTATTGGAAAACACGCAGAAGTTGCGTGCGAACAACGTGGCCCAAAAGTTAAACGTGATGTCGTATAGGCCATACAGGCGGAGGCAACTTCATACAAGCTTATGTAAACAAGTTAGTAAAATCATGCCATGCATTGATTATGATACACTTTCCAACATAACAGAAATCATTACTCAAGTTATGAAGATAATGGCTGTAGAATAAATCTCTCTCCTATGACCTGACTTTTGACCCCATTTCGATGATATTCAACAGAACCGGTAAAGTATACTTCCGGAACAACATGATAAAGTTTCGTCTTACTCGAAGCATTTTTACGTAAGTTATAACGCATAAGGGCGATGGAATGGATCTCACTCCTATGTCCTGACCTTTGACCGCATTTCGCACATTTTCAATAGGGTTCGTCCCCAGTAGTCCCCTACCACATACTAAAATTTCATCGAAATCGAACCATTTTTACGCAAGTTATGACGCATAAGGGCAATGAAATGCATCCCGCTCTTATGTCCTGACCTTCCCATTTCGCACACTTTCAATAGGATTCGTCCCCAGGTGGTCCCCTACCACATACTAAAATTTCATCGAAATCGAACCATTTTTACGTGAGTTATCGTGCGGACGGACAGGACAGACAGACGAACAAAGCTGGAGGATATACGCTTCTTCACCCTACGGGTTGGAAAACGTAAAAAAGGAATTGTAGAAAGTCTATAAATAATGAGTGCTGCTCCCTCTTTCCTTTCTTTGTGTAGTGTGTTGTGTCTAGCGGAGGTTGAGCTGGGACACCGCGTCAGAGACAATGGAAATATAATACCCTACTGGGGAAAGGCAATTCCCACTTAGGTGGTTCCACACAACACACTGATTCCTTAGCACAGTGTGGCTGGTGGAAGCAAAATGAGAGAGAACTGGGTGAACACTTTTCTCTTACTAACAATATTCCTCTGCTCGGATGCAGTTTATACACTGAGTGGCCACTTTATTATGACCACCTGACAGTTTTAAGCAAATGAGCTATGGCTGCACGCTGTTGCCGCCAAAGGGCGAGGCTAGTATAAAAAGGGAAAGCTTAGTGCTTGCGACAGTAGTAGAAGTGATTTTTGGGTGACGAGATGGGTAAAAAATGCGATTGGACGGACTTTCAACGTGGGATGATTGTAGGAGCTCGGAGCCATGGAGCGAGTATCACCGAAACCGCCGCATTCGTGAAATGTTCCAGAGCAGCTGTTGTTAAAGTGTTTAAAGACTGGACTCAGCCAAAAAACTGGGTCTTTACGTGCAACGTGTGGTCGTCATCGACTAGTGACTGCTCGGGCGGAACGGAGAGTGTCCAGACTGGTAACAGACAACAGAAGGGCAACAGTGCAGCAAATTACAGACCACCTTAATCAAGGATCCCCTCAAATAATCTCTGCACGCACTGTTCGCCGTACACTATGGCAGCCGAAGGCCTGTTCGAACACCTTTGCTGTCTGCAGTTAACAAGAGAAAACGTCTCCAGTTCGCACAGGAGTACAAGGAGTGGACAGTCGATAATTGGAAACAAATTATGTGGTCCTATGAATCACGTTTTCAGTTGCACCATGCCGATGGCCGAGTGAGAATTTGGCGGAAACAGCACGAAAGCATGGAGCCCAAATGCATTGCTGCAACCCTTCAAGCTGGTAGAGGCAACGTTATGATTTGGAGAATGTTTTCCTGGCATGCTTTGGGCCCTTTAATTCGTGTTGATCAACGTCTGACTGGCACATCATATCTATACATCGTTGCGGACCAAGTGTATCCTGTCATGTGGATGGTTTATCCCAATGGCGACGGCTACTTTCAACAAGATAATGTGTCCTGCCATAATGCTCGTATTGTACAGGATTGGTTTCAGGAACATGCCGGTAAGTTTACTTTGCTTAGATGGTCCCCACAATCTCCAGACCTCAACCCCATTGAGAATTTGTGAAGTTGAACGAGCCATCAGACAGCTGGATCCACAACTCT
This sequence comes from Macrothele yani, assembly GCA_039090855.1. NCBI lineage: Eukaryota > Metazoa > Arthropoda > Arachnida > Araneae > Macrothelidae > Macrothele > Macrothele yani. Next base: position 65,274,549 of record CM077006.1, read on the forward strand.
GCAATCTCACACGCCTGGAAAGTGCTATTCATCAAGCATGGTCTCAGATTCCACAAACCACCTATCAACATCTCGTGGAGTTCATGCCACGAAGAATCGACGCAGTATTAAAGACAAAAGGTGGCCCAACGAAGTACTGAGGGGGTGGTCATAATAAAGTGGCCACTCAGTGTATAAACAAATGCTGCAGAAAAAGTAGCCTCCTTCCTTCCCTTTTGGGCTATAAATTTCTTTTTTCCCATCAGACAGCATTTACTTCACTTGAGCATAATAGATTTCGGGATGTTAACAGACATGCACCTTTTCTTTCTTTTTTTTTTTTTTTTTTCGTTTTTGTCCCCAACCACACAAATTTGTAGTTCCACGAAAATCCCATAACTGATCTTGTAATCAAAGCGTGAGGATGGCCGACCCCATAAATATCAAAAATTTTTACTCCAAAAGGCGAAAATTAGAATCCGTTGTCAGGCTTCCTTCTCCATGGATACCTGATCCCACTGCTGGTCCATCTGGAATTATTAACTCCGCTACAGATCTTTCTGCTATAGATGATCCAACTGTTGGTCCTACAACTACAGATCTTTCTGCAATAGATGATCCAACTGTTGCTCCTACAACTACAGATCTTTCTGCTATAGATGATCCAACTATTGGTCCTACAACAACCGATTCTGTTGAATCGGACGCAAGTGACCACGAATCAAGTCTTTCCGGTTTTGAAATTTCTTCTGCATCTGATCCAGATTATGAAATCAGTACTGAAGAATATGATGATAATTGTGATTTCTTGCAAACAATGGAAGAACATCGGTGTTTAGATATGAATCCCGTACATCACGAACAGCAGCAGATAATTTGGGGGCCAGTTGATTCGTCAAAGCGAAAGGAAATTTCATTGAGAATAGTATATGTCCCGATGTAATGAATTTAGACCCCCTTACAGCTATTGACATTTTCCATTATCTAGTGACTGATGATATTTATCTTCTAATAGTTACTGAAACAAATAATAATGCACAGGAAGTCATTCAAGGCGGTATCCTATCACCACATTCGAGGATGAAACAATGGCTGCCAACATCTGTAAGTGAAATGAAACAAATTCTTGGTCTGCTTATTTGGATGGGCCTGGTTAGATTTCCGAAGATTACAGATTATTGGTCCACTCATGTGTTGTTCCAAAACCGAATTGCACCTAACACTTTCAGCAGAAACAGGTTTGAACTCCTACTGCAGTTATGGCACTTCGCTGACAATTCTCAAGATCCAGGAAACGTTCGCGCTTATAAGGTCAAAAGGTTCGCACTTATAAGGTCAACCGGGAAAAGAAATTTCTGTGGATGAAAGTCTTGTGCTATTTAGAGAAAGACTTGGTTTTTGGCAATACATTCCCGGAAAGGCCCACAAATATGGTATAACATTTTATAAGTTATGCGATTTATAATTTATGAGTAGCCCCACATCAAATTTGTACTTCATATTTTACTTTAACAAAAAAAAAAAGCTATTTGTAATATATCATGAAAATTTCGAAAATATACACAAAAATCTACGGAATCTATGAAAAAAATAATAGTATACCCGTGGGCCATAGAAGTCGCGAGCGACTTCTATAGCCCATGAATATATTATTATACGACTTATGCGACTCTCGAGACTTCTATGACCCATGGGTATAGATTATGCGACTCTCGAGACTTCTATGACCCATGGGTATAGATTATGCGACTTCTATGGCCCATGGGTATACTATCAGGTGACCATAGAAGTCGTGAGCGACTTCTATGGCCATCTGATTTACCATGTATTTCTTCAGTATGTTGCGTAGTAGTCTAATGCTTCAAAATATGGGTAAATGTAGTTAAAGGAATACAAAATAAAAACCAAATTAATTGAAATCTTCAAGGCGCCTGCACCCAGTGCAGCTTTGCTTTTATTAATTTTACTTATTTTTTCCAAACGGGATAGCATTTATGCTTCCAATTTTTTTATCACATGCTACTTGCCATAAAAACAACATCCACTGACGGAAAAAAATCCCAACACCACGAAAAAATAGTTGTAAAGGAGTGAAATGGCGGCAATACATTTGTATAGGTAACATATTTAATCAATTAAGGTTTCAAGATCACAGCTTATTGTAAGCGCGAGAAGAGCCATTTTAAATGTGAAATGCTGGTACATTAATAACCGGTGTGAGCGCCAGAATGTTTAATGCAAGCACGCACACGTTCATGCATAGTGTCGTATGGGTGCTGGATGTTAGTTTGTGGGATGGAGTTCCATGCCTGTTGCTCTTGGTCTGTCAATACAGGGACGGTTAATGCTGGTTGGGGGTGACGCTGGAGTTGTCGTCCAATGATGTCCCATACGTGCTCGATTGGTGAAAGATCTGGTGATCTAGCAGGCCACGGCAACATGTCGACACTCTGTAGAGCATGTTGGGTTACAACAGCGGTATGCGGGCGAGCGTTATCCTGTTGGAAAACACCCCCTGGAATGCTGTTCATGAATGGCAGCACAGCAGGTTGAATCACCAGACCGACGTACAACTGTACCGTCAGGGTGCGTGGGATAACCACGAGAGTGCTCCTGCTGTCATAGGAAATTGCTCCCCAGACCATAACTCCAGGTGTAGGTCCCGTGTGTCTCGGCCGCAGACAGGTTGGTTGCAGGCGCTCACCTGGCCTCCTTCTAACCAACACACGGCCATCACTGGCACCCAGGCAGAACCGGCTTTCATCAGAAAACACAACAGATCTCCACTCCGTCCTCCAATGAGCTCTAGCTTGACACCACTGACGTCGCAAACGGCAGTGGTTTGGAGTAAGTGGAATGCACGCTACATGCACGCTACAGGGCGTCTGGCTAGGAGCTGTCCTTCAAGTAACCGATTTGTAACAGTTCGTTGTATCACTGTGGTAGCAACTGCAGCTCGAATTGCTGCCGCAGACGCGGTACGTTGCGCCACGGCCATTCGCCGTACACGGCGGTTTTCCCTCTCAGTAGTGCCACGTGGCCGGCCGGAACCCGGTCTTCTTGAGGCAGTACCTTCCCTTGACCACCGCTGCCAACAATCATGCACAGTGGCTACATTCCTGCCAAGTCGTTCTGCAATATTGCGGAAAGAAAATCCACCTTCTCGTAGCCCTATTACACGACCTCGTTCAAACTCCGTGAGCTGTTGATAATGGCTTCTTCGTCTTCTTAAAGGCATTCTTGACTAACATCAACACCCTACGTCGAATCTCAACGATAACTAACGCTCACGAACGTTACAGCGCGTATTTACAGCAAACCTGCTTTGCATGTTCCGAGGGGCGCTACTAGCGCCACACGTATGCGCCGAGCGCGAAATCTGCATAGACGTTATCTTACAGATGTACTCTGACCGCTTACCAACTGTCGTTTATCTAATACAACCCCTTCTTGGTGTTGGGATTTTTTTCCGTCAGTGTATAATACAAACATACATATGTATATATCATCATCATCATCCATTATCAGTCCACTGCTGGATGAAGGTCTCCCCAAGTTTCCTCCACAACGGTCTGTCTTGTGCCAGTCTCCTCCATGTCACTCCTGCATACTTTCGAATTTCATCCACCCATCTCCCATGTGGTCTTCTTCGGGGTCTTTTCCTGTCCCTCGGAATCCAATCTAAAATTTCGGCTGTCCATCGATGGTCTGTCCTTCTGGCAGTATGCCCAGCCCATTGCCATTTCAGGGATTTAACTCTGATCATGATGTCTTCCACTCTTGTCATTTTTCGGATCCACGAGTTCCTCTTCTTATCTCTCCTGGTTACACCAAGCATGCACCTCTGCATGCTACTTTGAGTTGTCTGCAGCCTTTGTATGTCTCTTTTAGTTAAGGTCCACGTCTCTGCACCATACGTAAGCACTGGAAGGATGCATTGATCAAACACTTTTCTTTTAAGACATAATGGTATGTTGCTCTTGAAAATTATGCTGTTTCTTCCAAAAGCTTTCCAGGCAAGTTTTGTACGCCGATTAATTTCTTCATCAATGTGACTCTCCCTTGATATCTGCTGTCCAAGATAAACGTACATGTCTGTTATCTGCAGCTTTTCTCCATCAATCGATAAATCTTCATTTCTTGTAAGCGCCCCGGTGGCGCAGTGGTCTAAGGCGCTGGCCTCTGATCATTCGTCCGTAAGGGGTCCGGGTTCGAATCCTGGTCGGGCATGGATGTTGTGTTTGTCTTACGGCACTGGCTCTCTCCCTTCCCTGGAACCAGTGACCCTAAATTAGGGACGGGCGACTGCTTATAGCCCATTGAGTTGCTCACGGTGGTCGTTAAACCTCCAATCAAAAAAAAAAAAAAAATTTCTTGTAAAAGCATTGAACATCACTTTTGTCTTCTGAAAGTTCATTTTTAATCCCACTTCTTTACTCTTGTCAGCAAGTTCCTGGATCATACTCTGCAGCTCTGCCTAATATTTTACGAAATGTATATAAAAAAATAAATAACAGCACATTTCCAGGCCACGGAAGTCGCGCGCAACTTCTTATCCCCAGGCCATCTGCGTTATAAAACACGAAGAAGTTGCGTCACTTAGCGGATGTAATACAAAACAAATACCGAAACCCATTAACAATTTGAAGTCGCTGGCAGCATGGCCCCTTACAACGATTTTTTTTTGCTGGCGCCTGCACCCGCTGGCAGCGAAAGTGTTAACGAAGCATATTCCTGATTCCACTTTTACTGTGATATGACGAAACCCTCCCCCCCAACCTGAATTTCACGGATTTTTTTTTCGTTACTTGACAGAAATGCTTTTGTTAATCTTTCTTTCTTCGGTTAATAACGAAAAAATTGCCGTTTTTAAAGAAGTGTTAATCGAAAATTCTGAAATTTCAGAGAGCCTTTAATGATTTCATTCGTGCAATAATGGGAACATACTGTCTGTCCCCACTTTTATCCGTATCATATGGCGGAAACCTTCTAGTAATAACAGCGGTTCGTGGGGTTACTTGAAGTTTGATTAACTATTAAATTTCAGTATAAAAATTGTCAATATAAAAAATCTTGAGTTCCGAAACATTTTGTTGCTTTGAAAAATCATGATGAGAAAAATGTTTTTTCTGATAAGGCCTTGTACAAATAAAATAAAATTATTATGAACATATTCAGAAAAATTATAAGCTCCTACAGATGACAAAATGACTAATTTACTCCCATTCATAGCGAAAACCATTTCATCATTGAGCTAATCTAGTCCTCTTCATTTCAGGGTGATCTGGTTATTATTGTCGTGCTAGCTTAGTCGACTATTTATTGGCGTTCAAGCCATCGTGGGATCAATCAAGTCGGCCTTGGCTCCCCACAGTTAGCAAAGGGAAGGGTTTCTGTAAGAAAAAAAAGTAGAAAAGGAAGTTTTCTACTGTAAAACGACTGAAAAAGTTGAAATCGAAGTTTCGGGCAACTCGGGAAATTTCTGTATACAAAAGGAAAACCCCGAAACTGACATTTCTTAAAAAACTGTAATCAGTGACAACGGAAAATCTGTCAAAATACTGAAGCTTCCGCGGGAATTGTTCAAAACGGAAATTTTATTAAAAGTCGGGACCTACCGGCAACTTTGCTGCACTTTATTTTCATGAATTTTCCACGAATTAACACCAATTGTTATTTACACTGTAGCTTTTGGCAAATATCTACGTTTAGTAGTAATAGCGTCTTCAAAAGAGTTCTTTCAGTGTGTGTGTGTGTGTGTGTGCGTGTGTGTGCTTTAATAGTTGGTAGTAACACTTTGTACACTGTTAAAAATTTTGTGGTAGGTTGCACCGAAAAGTGGTGCTACACCAGCTGCACCATTCTCTGAGAAAAGATATACCATTGTGTGGTGCAAACAAAACCCAGTAACATGGTGAAACCTTGCAGAATAATATGGTGCAACCTTGTATTCTAACTTGGTGCAAAGTTGCACCATCTTGTTGTGTTTTGTTAGCCCCCACACAATGGTCTATATTTTTTCAGAAAGTGGTGCAGCTGGTGTAGCACCACGTTTTGGTGCAACTTACCACACAATTTTTAAACAGTGTAGAATGGTTCCACCAGTTTGGTCGTTTCTGAAATGAAAGTTCCCGGGGAAATGTTCAGTATACAACTTCAGGCATTTTGGACATTTAGGTAGAGGGCAGTTATTAATTCTTATGTCTCCCCTCTCAGTTTTTCGTGGTCTGACTTCAAATGCGTGTCTTTATTGCAGTGTCACATGACAGCGGTACTACTAAGAACGCGCACGAGATTCACCGGCAATGGGCAGTCCATTCAGTGCAGCGTTTTTTCATCGCCGAAGACAAATTTGATTTGCTTTTAACCTTACACTGCCTTTCCTTTGTTACTTTCATTAGAGAGAGAGAGAGAGAGAGAGAGAGTCTTTGGGAAATACAGTACGCTAGAAAAAAAAAAAAAAAAAGTATCCCAGCTTATATTTAGGCGAGTAGCTGTATGACAGTCAGTTTACATAATATGGAGAACCATCACGTTTAGTTATACCACCGAACACACAAACAAAATACTCAAATCAGAAGTAGAAAACTCGAAACTACAACAATTCATTTAAATTGACAAACGACTGTCTCAGTTCTTGGCCTCACTAAATCATTTAATGTCCGGAGCATTTCACGAGATACGCCCGTCCGAGGAGTCCGAAGCATCTCAAGTCGATTTTAGTTAACTAAAAGTTCTTTCTGACATCACCATACCCAGTTTTAATTCGAGTCGGAAAACGCCATTTTCTGTCAAGAATTCAAAGCAGTTTTTGTCTTCATTTCTTTGTAATTTTTGGTTTTCAAAGAAAACTTTCTTCTATACATTTTACAGAAAAGAAAATATTCAGGGTTGTTCCGGTGGTTATCATAACGTAGTAAGAGTCAGTTCGTTCCTATTGCAATCTACGGAAATGCACCATTAATTGTAGGTTGAGAAATCCATTTCGTTGAGAAACTTCACTGAGAATTTGTTCTACATTTTGACCTTAACGGATTCATTTGTCCTGAGAATCTCTCAAAGTTTTTTTAGAGTAGTTGAAGTTCAATGTTGCTGCCGCTTATTTTAATTTTCTTACCCGAATGGTTTTTGCGCAGAAAATTCCTTCATACATTTTTTCATCTGTCGAGCATTGGTCACCATAAGCATTTCGTCTGTTTTTCCGCAATTCCGTGTAACCTCACCGAGTCACGTGTGCGAATGCCGTCACGACGTGGAGTTACCTGATATCGTGAGTTCCGGCGGATTGGAGACCGACGGATACAAGAGAGAGAGAGAGAGATCCTAGTTTCCAGAAGCAACTCAGCCGCTACATGCTTTGTCGGCCGGCTGGCTGGCTGGGTAATGAGTGAATGAGGGAATAAATGAATGGAGGGATACATACATACAAGACATTATGTCAGACAGGTCAAGGTTCAATATGTTTGGACTTCTGCCATATAAAAAAAAAAAGAAAAGAAAGGAAAAGTTAAATCCTCATTTCAACTGTCGGGTGTGCTGAAGTTGAATGTGTTTACGTCAAATGTAGTGATTTCACAGTAACTGCTTTAGCTGTGTTTCAGAGCAAAAATTTGTTGATGTGCTTGCCTAATCAGACAAATGTGATTAACTTAGTAACGTTGGAGGTTTCGTTGCACGTAGTGTTTGTGGTGAAGGGTACAGAAGAGGGGGAGGGGGTCAAGATACCATCATATTATCACATTATCACCCGACACGACATGGGAAATAATTTTCTAAACTTGAAGGGAAGATGTTGTGCTCAAGAAAGTCTCTTGTGCCCCTTAGCGAGAAAACAGAAAGCCCGAAAAAGTTTGGAAATTCTGGTTGCAATTGTCCGATGAAAAGAATATTTTCCCAATCCGACTTCTACCAGGTCGGGGTACGCATTTATTTACGCCATGAAAATGGTTCATTTGTCGATAAACATGCCCTTTAGATTAGTATGCAGCAAATAGAATTTCTTGCAATTGGACTTTTAGATGCGCAGATGAAATGTGAAATACACATATCGTGTCACTCCACCTTTGCAGAAAAATAGTTCTTCAGGGGAATAAAAATAATAACGTGGGTAATATTGGTGCTGATAACAGCAATCAGATGATAAAATAATTTTCTACAATCCGACATGTAAAAGTTTCAAGGAACACAAAAAGATAAAATAAATTCTGAATTTTCGCTGTCCAGCATGGCAAAGTTTGCATCGGAAAAGCTGGGAAATGCTTTGAAAATTGGGATCTTAGTTCCAGCAATCGAATGCAAAAAGAATCTTTTAAATAGGAATTTTAGAAGATGTAAATACCTTTCGAAAATCAGTTATGTGTTTACTCCCCCAGCGTGAAATTTATGTATTTGGACATTAGAAAAAATGTCGTTAATATTGAGCGTCATTTTTCCAGTTGACGTTGGACCTGATCTTTTTACCAGTTGACATGTAGAAGCTGAAAAAATGCCGTTAATATTGAGCGTATTTTTCCAGTTGACGTTGGAGCTGATCTTTTTCCAGTTGACATGTAGAAGCTGAAAAAATGCCGTTAATATTGAGCATCATTTTTCCGGTTGACGTTGGAGCTGATCTTTTTTCTAATGACATGTAGAAGTCGAAAAATGAAAAAATTATCAATATTAATATTGAGCATCATTTTTCTATTTGACATGTGGAAGCTAAAATTTTTTTAATATTGAGCATCATTTTTCCACTTGACATGTACAAGCCGACGCTTTTTCCAGTTGACCTTGGAGCTGATTTTCTTTTTCCTACTCGATATTTGACAGGAGCTCAGCTCAACTAAGATTTATAAATTGCGCTGCTACCGATAAGCAGTTTTCCCACTAGGTGACGTAAATGTACGTCTTATTTTATGAAGGAAATGGTATTTAACAAACCGGATATGAATTATTTTTCTTGAACAGGATATTAGTAGCCTTGTCTAAAATTCTGTCATTTTATTTATTATTTCTTTATTCTGCTACACAATTTTTCTGTTAGGTGGTGTAAAGTTCACCTTTATATGCAGATGCCGGGTAGAAAAAATAATTTTTCGGAAAGGGCAGAAGTAAAACTGATCAAGATTTTTTCAGTTTTTCTTACCATGTATACACTTTTTTTTTTTTTTACGGTCGCCGAAACATATAGTAACTTGAAAAACACGCAGAAGAATAAAATAGAAAGTGGCAGTTTCTTTTACGGCGCAGTGTAATGCGTTAGTTAATCATCCATATATGATGCAATTCATTAGACAAAAAGGCCGTCTTATGCACGATAAAATCTTGACTAGTTAAAAACACACAATGAACATTAGATCTTTCGAATTGGCCACCAATTCGTCTCAGATGTAATTACATGTGACGGAAGGGCGAGAAACCCACAAGTATATATACAAAACTAAACACAGCGTGACGTAAGCAGTGTGTGAAATAGACTGACCAATGAATTTTCAAAGATCCACAAACGGTGACACAAAATTAAAAGAAGTTGACCCTAATAATAATCAATGTTCGGATTGTCACTCCCTTTCTTCCACCAAACCCTTCCAGGGGAGGGGGATTACCGAAGAGTAATCGTCATTACAGCATATGGGTTTGAATCTATGTATCATAAGGCTCTCCGCAAACAACAAACACGATTTAAGTCTAGGTGCACAAAGGATCTTGGCCTCATTCCAAAGCGGAAAATGAGTGCCGCTTAGGCATAATCTTGACAAAGTTGTAGTAGCAGAACACGACTTCACGTTATGCTTATGTTCAGTAATCCTGCAACCAAGATTGCGGGATGCCGAGCCCACATAAATCAAATCGTTTTTGCCTGGTTCAAGGGCCTTTAGAGGAATGGAATACACCCCATAACAGGATCCCAAAGGCGTTGTATCCCTCTCGGTTTTGATAATAGATAAAATATTGTTAGCCTTAACACCAAAACCAACTCCGTGTGTTTTACAGATATTCTTTAAAACATTGTTAACACATGGGATGTACTCTAAAGAAGTGACATACATAGTAGAACTGCAATCCCTAACTAAGGTTGAACTACACTGCGTTCCCTAACTAAGGTTGCATTCAAAAACAAAACAAAACAAACAAAGGAAAAAAAGGCGGAGGGACTTCTTAACAAGGGTTATAACCCTTGTAAGCGGTGTGTGTATAACCCTTGTTAAGAAGTCCCCCGCCTTTTTTTCCTTAGCATTAGCTGGCAGCCAATGGATTTTATCTTTGTTCCCGTACTGAGATGGAATGTTTTAACGCTGCGCAGACGGAAACAGATCTTATCACTAAAGACAAGTTACCTGTCTTCCTCCGCACGTCTTTCTATACCTGTCTTCCTCCGCACGTCTTTCTATACCTGTCTTTCTCCGCACGTCTTTCTATACCTGTCTTTCTCCGCACCACGTAAAGCTGTGCTGAACGATGGCGTGATGTCAGTAACAATCGGCGCGAATCAGTACAGGGTGCTTAGTCCCACAGCCGCTTGGTAATTACCCGGGTGTGATGTCAATTTCTATGGAAAAAGAACTGCATTTCGGAAAATAGCCAAATGCAGCTAGTAGGCCTGTCGCCTGACGAAGAATCACCTTGTTGTTATCTGTCCAGTCGCTCAGTGACCATTGCAATGCTGTTTTTTCATTTTTTAAACAAATTGACTATTTTAAACGTATCTAGATTTTAGCCCTATCATCATCCTCATTTCTCAGTTTTACTGAATCAGCTAGATTTTAATCATTGTATCATGTTTTTAATACTGTATGTTTCATTATCTTTTTAGCCCTTCCATTATTCTCATTTTTCAGTTTTACATGATCAGTCAGATTTTAAGCTTTTTACCACGTTTTTATTACTGTTTGCTTGTCTGTCTTGTCTCTGGCACTCTTTGGCCAATCATGGCCCTTGCGCCATAAAAATCAAACAACCAACCAACCAACCAGTCGCTCAGTTATGACTAGCTTCCTCGGCCCATTGGCGCGACATTGTAAATTTGTCCCGGTTTTGCAGCTTTCGTGTACGTGTTTCCCAAAGTTTCGACATCTGTTCTGTGTACCCCTTCTAAAATTTTCGTAAGACTGAGTAACTGCCCCCCCCCCTCCCCCCAATTCCTGTTTGTTCGTTACTACTACAAACACTGCTTTCTTTCGGTTTAAAAGACCCAGTTTTTAACCAGAGATCCATATTCTTGAACTTTAAAGACAAAAAAAAAATATTGAATATTAATTGTCAAAATCCATGGGGCTTATTTATTAACACAAATTAATAACAAACCTTTTGCATTAACAATTAACGGTATAACACTTTAACTAACAGGCGTGTATGTGCCCTGCAATAGTCAACAGTAGACTGCTTGTGTTGCACCAGACGCCGGCCTGTCGTGGCGCCGGCTATCCCGGTAAAGTGTGAGTAAATCAACACTTGCTTGTCACTCATTCGCAGTGTACCCCCTACAAACTCTACCCGTACCCCCGGGGGCAAGCGTACCACACTTTGGGAAACAGTGTTGTTGTTGATGCCATCGCAATTGATATCCAGTTCGTTTCGTCCTCACTATCAGCGCATTTCGGTGTTCTGCAACTTTCTGCTTTTGGCAGCAGCAAATAAAATGCACCTCAGCCTAAGAAAAATATAAATACCGCCTGCTCACCTCGCAGATCTTGAGTTTGCATGTTTCGGTATGCTGCTTTTGTATGCTAAATCGCAGGCATGTTCATTTATTGTTTTTATCTGGTGTGCATGTAGTTTTAAGCGTCACATGCCGTATGTAAATGTGCTAATTGAAGTCAGTAACTAAACTGGTGTACAAAATTAGTGTGACAAGTACAAATTCGAGAATATTTCCAAAACGAAATGACCGATTGTAAAGCTTTTTCAGAGATATGTGCAAACGGAAACGCAAAGTCGACGTACCCAAGCAACATTGTGCTTGCTCCTACAGAAATATGCAAATGCAGCCTACGTCATCGAGCTATCAAACACGCGACCTTGATTAAACGTTCTGAGCTTGGCGCGACAATTAAAGCTGGAGTTGGACTGTTCGAATGACCCCGCACCATCGCTTAGAACTCTCTACGGTAGAGAGCGATGTGTAGATTGAAAGCTGAGGTAGCAAGATGGTTGAATGTGTCGAGGCAAGTGGTCTCCAGGCGGGGACAAGAACGTCCACCATCCATAATAAGTCAAGACGACTGGCATTTGTCTCTAACATCTAGCAGCCATAGGGAGTCGACAGCCGGGCAACTACCTTACTTCTCATCTGCTACGGGAACCGCGATATCGTGGCAAACAGCTTACAGTGCAGAAGATTCCACGAGTGAGGTCTGTATGCAAGAAAGCTAGTGGTCTGCAGCCCACTCGCCGCATCGCACAGAAGAGTCCGTCTGAATTTGGTCCGACAACATCACCCCTGATCGATGAGACTGTTCTCTTCAGTGACAAGTCACGGTGCATTCTGAATACGGATTGTCGAAGTGTGTACATTTCGAGAAAGGCGAGAAACCGAAATCTTCCTTCCAACATTAAGAAAATTGACCAGTACTGTGGTGGAGGACTCCTGGTTTGGGCTAGCATCATGTCGGATGGACGCACGCCACTGCACGTGTTCCCAAGAGCCACCCTGGCTACTGCACGGTACAGGGATGACATCCTTGAGCCCTATGTACGGCTTCTCTGGGGAACTGTTGGCTCCCAGTTCCTTTTTATGGACGATAACGCCTAACCCCATAGGTCTTGGCTAGTCGACGAATACCTGGAGAGCGAGGATATTCACAGAAAGTAGTGGGCCGCGAGATCTCAGGAATATAATCCGATAAAGCATGTCTAGGATGCCATGGAAAGAGAAATTACAAGTCAGCAACCTCTTCCCAGAACCCTCTCGGGACTACGACACGCTTTGGTGGAGGAGTTGCCCCTATTGTCCCAAAGTCTCATTCACAGCCTTATAAACACCATGAGGGCTCATTGTGCGAGATGTATCGCTGTTCAGGTAACCACACTCTCTATTAGCACCTCAAAATCCGCGCGCGCGTGCTTCCTCCTTATAAGGTGACGGCATTCCTTTCCTGTTGTGTATTGTTACGTTATCAATATTGTATGTCAGTTCGTACCAACTGTCATTAAACTATGTCTTGTAGATTTTGCGTTTTTCTTGATTTGGTGTTTGACACGTTTATTTTGGACACCAGTGTATTTCTTTTTTTGCTGAAAAGTAAAGAACAATTAGACGAGTTCAAGTCAGTTATTCGCTAATAATTGTTCTTACGGACATTGGTATCGAGTTGGCCCGTTCCGGCGCAGCTGTGGTTGGAAGATGGCGGCCGTACTACGTGTATGTGTATATGAAGACTGAGGTTCGATGAGGTACTAATTTACTGTGGAGTAAATACACCGCTGCATCAGTGGGAGCTTTTGCTGCTCCGATGTCTTCTTGCCTGTAATGAAGAAGCTGGTGTAGCAGCGCCAGTTTGAGCAAACAAACAAGTTTTGTACACTGACACAAGACTGAATATCGTTGTCCAAAACTCCGCCGGAGACGTCGGTCAAGAATCCGTGGATCTGATGTTCTGCTCCACGGCATCATAGAGAGCTTCCACAGGGCTTAAATTCGGGAACTTTGGGAGCCACTGGATGGTCCCCAACTCAGATGAGTGTTCCTTGAGCTATGCCTGGGTGGTTGCGGCCCAGTGGAACGGCGCATTATCTTGCTAGAACAGAGCATCGGCCGCAGGATGCGCGATGGCCATGAAAGCGTGCCGGTGATCAGCCAGCACATATGATGGTAACGCGTAGCAGTTAAGGACCTCTCCAGATAAACTAAGAGACCTAATGTGTCCCATGAGAAAGCTCCCCGAACCATCACAGAGCCACGGCCGTCTTGAATAGAGCCGACCTGGCACGACAGGGCCACGGCCTCATGCTGTCCACGCCACAACCATACCCTCTCGTCAGCTGAAAACGGGATTCATCTAGCCACACGATGCGTCGTCACTCTGCAGGGATCCAATTTTGATGTTCCCGGCACCAGGCGAGGCGTGTGATGTCCGATGACGAGCAGTCAACAGTGGCACGCGAGTAGGGCGTCGGCTCCCATAGCCCATGGTATGCATTGTGTGCCATACCGTTCACTCACTGACGCTGCTTGTGCCTCCGACACTTAATCTGGATGTGATTTGTGCTGCCGTTGCCAGGCGGTTGTTCTGTACGAGCCTGGATAATCTACGTCGAACCCGGTTATCAGTGGAGTGTGATCGACCACAATTTGCTTTGTGGGCGCTGGTACGTCCTTCGATGGTATACTCGCGGTACACCCTTAATTGATACGGTTACCCTCGGGAACCCAAGAGTTCGTACCACTTGCGCGGTAGAATGACCCATCTGTCTTAAGGCCAACAATGCTCCCACGATCATAGTTGCTCAAATTACCCCGTTTACCCGTGTTCGTCGATCGCTGTACACTGTTGGAAAGCTATGCTGTACACCTATTTATCGCCTGCGATCAGTTTGGATCTGTTCTACTCTGCGCGGGGGATGCTTCAGTCGAACTGCACATCACCCCTATCTGTAATGTTTTGTTTACTGAGTGTATATTAGGCAGCCCTGTGGTGACAAATCTCTATTACAAAGGGCGAGTCGAATGTTTTTTCAATATTTGCATAAACGCATGTGCTGCGGCGGGTATGTTACATGTTTAAACTAGTTCAAGTCGCGCACTGCTGTCAGTCGAAAAGGATATAAAGTGATAGTCGTTGCCGTGAACAGGATTGCATGTCGTTCTGTGGTTGGGGCGCCTAAAAGATGAACAGCCACGACCGGCTAATTAGGGAACTTTTGCTTTACGAGTTTGAACTTCGCCATAACCCTGCTCAAGCAACACGAAACATTTGTCATGCGAAAGGGGAAGGTTCCGTGGACGACAGCACGTTACCCAGATGGTTCAAGAAATGTCGCTTAGGTGACAAAAACCTCGACGATCAGCCAAGGTCAGGTAGGTCGCGAACCGTGGATTCGCAGGCCGTGCGCCAGGCCGTGGAGGCAAATCCGGCAACCAGCACTCGGAGATTATGAGGCGAGCTGGGCATATATCACAGACTACTGTGGTTCGTCACCTTCAGAACCTCGGCAAGGTTAACAGGAGCTGCCGCATTGTCCCTCACGAACTGACGCCAGCGAAAGCAAACCGCCGAGTGGAAGTGTGCACGAAACTCCTAGAAAATCCGCGCGATGTATGTTTCACCAGGAAAATTGTTACATGTGATGAAAAGTGGGTCTATTTCAGTAATCGTAACACACAACTGCAGTGGTTTAGCCCGGGCCAGCTTCCAGAACCTGTTGCCAAACTTGGGCGCTTCGATCACAAGGTGATGCTCTGCGTCTGGTGGAATTTCGAGGGGATAATCCATTGCGAATTTATTTTAGACGGTCGGACCATCAACGCTAATCTCTACTCTGAACAGCTGGAGCGGATGTATGCCGTTTTGGAGAAGTATCCGGCATTGGTGAACATAAAGCGCGCTCTACTACAGCAGGACAAGGCTCTGCCTCATAACGTGCGAACGCCTCCAGGAACTTGATTGCATCGAACTGATGCCGCACCCAGCATATAGTCCGGGCCTTGCCCCGCGGAATTATTACCTGTTCCGGTCCATGCCCCACTTCTTTCGCGGGCGGCACTTCAACAACCAGGAGGAGGTGGCAGCTGGGGTGAAGGAGTTCTTCGCCTCGAAGGAGAAGAACTGATACCGCGGCGGAATCGAAGAGCTGGCAAACACATCGCTAAAGAAGGTGCAACACGATGGCCTATATTTTGAATGCTAGTCAGCTTTCGTCGTAAAGGTACATATGAAGACATAAAGTGATCCAGATATTGCGACACTTTCGACTCACCCTCTGTAGAATCGAAGAACTGGCAGACAGATGGCTGAAGACGGTGCAACACGATGGCCTATAGTTTAAATGCTAGTCAACTTTCGTGATAAAGGTACGTATGAAGACATAAAGTGATCCAAATATCGCAAAACGTTCTACTCACCCTCTGTAGAATCGAAGAACTGGCAGACAGATGGCTGAAGACAGTGCAACACGATGGCCTATATTTTGAATTTTTTTTTTTTATTGGAGGTTTAACGACCACCGTGAGCAACTCAATGGGCTATAAGCAGTCGACCGTCCCTAATTTAGGGTCACTGGTTCCAGGGAAGGGAGAGAGCCAGTGCCGTAAGACAAACACAACATCCATGCCTCACCGGGATTCGAACCTGGACCCCGTTCGGACGAATGATCAGAGGCCATCGCTTAGACCACTGCGCCACCGGGGCGACCTATATTTTGAATGCTAGTAGCTTTCGTCGTAAAGTACGCGTGAAGACATAAAGTGACCCAAATATTGCAAAATTTTGACTCACCCTCTGTATTATGTAAATAATACTATGATACGGACTGTAAAGGTGTCCATGTGAAAGTATTATACCTGATGACGTCGCCCACGCAGTCTCACTCTTTACACTTGCTTTCGCCACCGAGATCACTGGGATGCAGTGGCCCACACGCCCGGGGAGGACAACCAAACTTAACTACACCGAGCCGTTTTGGCCTTTGATCTTCCTCACCTGCCACGTGATTGGTTCGCAAATGCATTCATTTATATAACCCAACTGTCGACACACACACACACACACACCAAATTTCATAGCGCACCTATAAATTCTTCGTGCTGTGGTATTTTCTACGTCGAGCCATGTAGTTTAGGAATACACCTTACTTATGCGACCATGTAATGTACTGTGACTCGCAATTAAACATAGGAAAACTTATGTCCCCTCGTAATGCGAATTTTTTTCTAGAGTAGTGCATTAAAAACAGCTGAGTCTCTTCATGTGAGCATAAATGAAGTTGGACTTAATGCACCTGTTTTGGTTTTGGCCTTGAAAAATGCCCTGATATTCTCTTTCATATAGTTTTTCATCAAACATATATCAGCAATTTTAACGATCTCCCTACCGCATTAAGTTATGGTTCTTCATTTCACGTACGGTAATCTGGTTTCCTTTTTTCTTTAAGTTATTATTATTATTATTTTTTTGGGGGGATTGGAGGTTTAACGACCACCGTGAGCAACTCAATGGGCCATAAGCAGTCGCCCGTCCCCAATTTAGGGTCACTGGTTCCAGGGAAGGGAGAGAACTAGTATCGTAAGACAAACACAACATCCATGTCTCACCGGGATTCGAACCCGGACCCCTTTCGGACGAATGATCAGAAGCCATCGCTTAGGCCGGGGCGGCCTTAAGTTATTAATGACTACTTTATCTTCAGAACGCCCTCGTTCTTGTTCCTAATGAATTTTCATTTTAGCAATTCACAACATAATCTTCCGTTTCGCAGGTGGAGTTTCTTTCGCTTGGGCATTTTCATTTTCATGTTTTTTATTTTCAGTGTCACCGATTTGTGTCACTGCCTCCGTAATGAATTCTCTAGTCACTGTTGTATTAAAAAGAGAAATGCCTGCTTCTTCTGTTGTATCTGCCTTGCCCATTCCAACGCGGAGAAGCCAGTTTTCTGGTCTGACATAAATATTCCCTCTTGTTCGCCATTTGCTTTATATGTATTTACTTGTCCGCTTCATAGTTATACGTAGTGCGAAGCATTGTACATGTTACTCATGTCGTACAATTTGGTGGTCGTTGTTTCCATTGAACTTCAGAAGTGCAGTGCACTCTTCGACATATTTTTTGTTTGACGTAATGTGACCTTTGTGACTCGTTTTGTCCTTCAGGTGTTTCCGTCACGTGGTTTTCTTGTTCAGCGTCTTTATATAAATAATAAATGAATTAAAATAATAAGGTACGATGGAAAGCTATTACAGCTCATGCGTCCATTAAAAATATTTCTTCTGTGTCTTTTCTTACCTTCACTAAATCAAATCTTTAGAGTTTCATTTTGTTTGTGCTCGTTCTCTAACATTTCTACCTTGTTGTTAAATTTTGGATTTGAAAATTTCTCACTTTGTTTGTCTATTGCTGTTTATTACTTACATGTCACAATTTAAACAACTAGGAATGGCTGATGGTGGAAATGTAAACATGGAGATCTGGATGCCGTGTTCAGTTTTTCATTGATTTTTAAGTCTTAACACCACTAATTCTACTCGTGTCATGTCTGTTTAGTGTCTGAGGTAGCTCCTCGTCATTTCTAGATGAAGATCTCCATTTCATTTCGCACAAATTAGTCAGACTACATCAATTAGATTTTGTCGCGTGTTCTCGGTCAGCGTTATACGAAAAGTTGCTGCGCAATCACGTAAGAAGTCAACAAACGGACGAATCGAGAAGTTCCAGTGGCTAATTATGCTAGATCGTTGCAGACGTCGAATTTCCGTTGGCAAACTTCCATGAACAGATCTGACAAGAGTTTATACTCATCAACGGTTGATTGCAATAGTGCTTTAGTTAGATTTTCTTCAACGGGAAAGCTTGTTCTTGCGGCATCCCGGCAAAAGTTACAAGAATGACTGCATTGTCCTAGTTGTTTTGGTCATGTGATGAGATTTTACGTGGTACGGAATTGGTCGGTTCGTTTTCATTGACGCTAATTGTGAACAAAGAGGTTTTCTCTGACGGTCCTGTATAACCCTGCACTCACTACACGTACGGGACTCTAAGGTGAAGAGCCATAACTGTTCCAGAAGGGTAGTCGCCCCTTTAAGGCAGACAAATCTACTGTGGTTTTACAGTGAGTTCCTAATGGCTGCTTAACGAGCTATAAACATTGATCTGAATGCGATTGGACACTTGTATGATAACCTGGGTCCACGAATGAGGAAACTTCAAAACATCAATGACGAAACCATTGCAATTATGTACGAAATAATTTAGAAAGTAGACTAAGTGTCATAATACAGAGAGAGAGAGAGAGAGAGAGAGAGAGAGAGAGAGAGAGAGAGAGAGAGACTGACTGACTGACTGACTGACTGACTAAAGATTGTACTATATCCCATTAAAAAAAAGAAAACTTAGCATTTTGTTCTGTGTGTGCATTTCTCGGGTGTCCCAGGATCAGCATGACAGAGAGTTTGCTTCTCTGTAAATCCTACTCTTTTTACCATCACTTGGCCAAGAAGATTCCACCATGCAAAGAATAAAATTTGTGTGTATTTTATTCTATAAAGTCTTTCCAGGAATGGGCTGTGATGATCACGTGCCACTGCTACTTTTGATGTGTGTGAGATAGCATATCTTCTTAGTTTCATGATATAGCTACGCCATTAGTGATAGGTATTCTATTGCCCGTTCGTTTGAAGCGTTGCTTTACTCAAAAGATATTATCCTATTTAGCATGAAATTGTTTTCTTTCGATGTTTTTTTATTTTAATAACTTTTCAAAGCGAACTAATTTATGGAGTATTATTACATGTACTCATTAATCCAGTTATTGTTGGCTTTTATCGCAGTGATGCGGTAAGCGATTCATTTACAGTTCAATAGCTGCGTTCTGTTCCTCATATCTACGGGGAAAATGGTAAAAATTTTCGGTTATTTTAGTTATGCAGTGATGTTTCAAGCGTGATATCAGAGGATACAATTGTAATAAGGGTTGTCATCGTGATAGTTAGTGTGTCAGACGGTTTTGCCTGAACAAAGATTTACATTTGCATGAATGGCTGGTAAAAGTATTTTGCATGAAACAGTAGAAAGGCAAAATAAAGAAAAGAAAAGGACATGCTGCGCGGGGCGTTTTATGGGGACATTCCTTTTCACCATCTGTTGTTATTATTATTATTTTTTTTTCGTCGATGTAGCATTGCATCTACATGAGGAATTCGTCATCATCATTCCGAGACCGACCTTCACATTTCAGAACAATCGGACTTTGTGTCTCTCGTGGGATTCCATTGTTTCCATAGTTCCCACTTTCCCCCGTTTTCCGCGTATGATTTTTGTGAGGAGGGGGTAGGTTAATGTGCTATTTCATTGCTCCTGTAGAGTCATCACTTTTTATGTCACAAATGGTATGCGGTGCAGTTTCAAAAATTTGCTTTCTGTCACTGTAACAAAAGCGATGCATGTCTCTGTACATTGCCGGTTAAATTTAAAAAAAAATTGCCTTTGAATTGTATACAATCCCTGGAATTTTGGCCGTTTGATATTTTTTTGGAAAGTATTACAGAAAAATGAAACGTGTTTGGTTAGTTAATGTAAGCTGATCATTAAAACTTGTGATATTCCCGAAGAAAAGTTTGCTGTGTCAGTTTCTTATACCAGTTTTTTCGTTTTACTGTATCAAGTTAAATTTTATTCATGTAGCAGCAGCAACAACAAAAGTGCAATAACACCGAAGCAACGTACATGACATATGAAATATAATGTCAAACGCGTACCTACCAAAACTTACACATATCGCAGTTTAAGCGTAAACGTAACGACACTACTGTCCAAAGCTTCAGGACGGGGTACATTTTTAACAATCAAAATTGACAAAAGCGGTTTTACAGCTGTAAGTGCTATCAATGGTAATAACAACGGTAAAATGAAACGCACGATATCAAAAAGCATGAATAATATGTAATAGAGATCGAAACAGAAGAAAATGTTACGAAGGAGGTACAGGCTCACCTGCTGTCAAGCAACACTCTTTCATCAGCTGTAAGTGGTATCGATGGTAATCGCAACAGTAAAATAAAAATCACGACATAAACAATCATGAGTAATATGTAGTAGAGATCAAAATAGAACAACATGACGAAGAAGGAACAGGCTCACCTGTCGTCTACTGACACTCTTTCATCAGCACTGCATAAACATTCTACAGGGTGAAGTCCTCAGTTAGGGATATGTCCACCCCGCACTATAAGGCATGTTTGGCATTGGTGGATCATGCTCAACACCAAGTGGTTTAGGAGCTCTTGGAGTAAATTGCCCTACTCCTACTGGAGAACTATGATCAGTGCTGGAATGGTTTCTGGTGAGGAATTCCTTTACGCAACACGTCTCCCCTGAATATCCCATGCATGTTCGATTGTGTTGAGATCAAGGGAGCGGGCTAGTCACTCCATCCGGCGGATATCCTCACTAGCCAATACTTCATCTACAGCTGCTGTGCGGTGAGGACGGGCGGTATCATCCATAAAAACGAAACCTGATCCCACAGTACCACGGAACAGGCTAACGGGGCGAAGAATCACATCATTGCAGTGCTACTGCCCGGCGATTTTTCCTTAATCCATCGGTCTTCTTCGATCTTGCCGATAATTTGGCGTCGGGTAAAATCATCCATATGATGTCTGCGAGACATCCTTTTATTTCCTCAGACTCTCAGTTTCTGGCTTCGTCGTTGAAATACGTGAAAACTTCCGGAATGAACTCTTATGAAATACGACTGGACCTCCTGCCTAAGTTTACACCCTCGTCATCTGTCACATGCTCACAGTAAATTCGCACACGGTCAGCGCATCATGGAATATCTTCATACGTCACACCGCACTCGTGTGCATATGTTGGCAAGCCCTTTTAGCCCCATGACGTTTGGTAATCATTAGATTTCATATTCGTCCTTAAGTTTTACCAAGCATATTGTATTGTTTATTCACATACTACTTCCAGCCGCGCAGCTGTTCCTGAAATAACTCCGTGACCCAAGTAAATGTTAACTTTTAATTTGTATGTTTTTGTCAGCGAAATTTTATAAAACGCTCCTTTAGTGATCATAATTTTTTTCGCTTTTGATTATGCACAGTTTTCCCGCTAGGGGCGTATATGTATGTTCTGTTTACCATGCTGTCTGTGCTTTCAAATGTTTGAAAAAAAAAAAAAAAAAACATCTCTTAGTATCTGCGCTTCTGCAGATCGATTGCAAAAATCCTTGTTTGTTCGGATAACTTGACTGTGAAGAGTATTTTACGCATATCTTCTATAAATAACGCGCAGCTTCCCGCTAGGGCGCTGTACACGTATATGTGTGTGTGTGCTTTCCTAGATGGCATTGCTTGTTAGCAAAAATTCGATTTGAGAATCCCTTTTTTGCATCGGATATCTTTCACACTGAGGAACATTTTGTGTGTATTTTACCGATTTTTCTTACCGCACAGTTTGACCGCTAAGAGCGTAAATGCATGTTTTTACTAGCAAATGTACAGTACTTGAGCTTCTAAAAGTACGATTAAAAAAAATTTCTTTTTGTACCGGATACCATTCTCAGTATGAAAAACACTGCACACACACTTTTTTTAAATGTTAAATAATGTAGAATTTTCCCGCTTGAGGCGTATATGGATGTTGTTTGTTCCGATTATATCCTCTTCTAAAAATCCAATTTTAAAAATTCTTTTTATGCTAGAAAATTTGCAATAATGCATAATGAATAAAAATTCTAATGCATAAAAATAATGCGTACAAATTCTTTTATGCTCTTGAAAATTTGCATAATACGAAGATTTGTTGCTAAGAGAAAGAAATACATATTTGCGTCTGAAGTCAGCTTGGTTTCTGAAATATGTATTAAAATTCCTTGTACAGTTACTGTGACAAAGATTTACGTGCATTTCTTACTTCTAACAATGCAGTTTCTCGCAAGTGTTCATATCTCTTTGCGACCACATCTGGTAGGGGCACAAATTAATATTTGTAACCGTTTCTGGATTCCTAAAAATAACTTTACCTTCTTGCATCAAATTGCATTCTGTATGGCAAACATTTTGTTAGTTACCATAAACCATCACGAATGAGATCTGATATGCCAATAAGTTTTCAATGATTATGGCACTTTATATTATCGAACATTCTTTTCAGTTGAAAGACGAGCTCCTCATTATTCCTGATAATTCTATATTTTAATGGTGGTGTGCGAACATCATGTTTGAACACCGTTCAGATACACAGATGCGAGTCAATGATGATGTAGCTATACAGCCATCATCAACAACAACCATTTTCAATCCACTGTTGGATAAAGGCTTCCCCAAGTCTTTTCCACAACTCTGTCTTGAGCAATTCTTTTCCATCACATTTCGGCATGCATGCCTTTGAATTTCATCCGCCCGTCTCCTACGTGGCCTTCATCTTTGTATTTTTCTGTCCCTTGGTATCTAGTCTAATATTTCAGCTGTCCAACGGCGGGCAGATCTGCTAGCAATATGTCCAATTCATCATCATTCGAGGGTCTTTACTTTGATATCATCCACTGTTGTCATTTTCCTGATCCATGAGTTTGTTTCCCCCCTTTCTTGGTTACAGCAAGCATCCATCTCTTCATTTTTCTTTCAGTTGTCTGGAGCCTCTGTGTATCATTTTTAGTTAAGGTCCATGTCTCCGATCGATAAGTAAGAACTATGAGGATGCATTGATTAAATACTTTTAAGACATATTATCTTCCAAATGTACTCCAGTTTAGTTTTATACGCCTATTAATTTCTTCTTCAATGTGTTCTTTGCTTGATATGTCCTGCGGGATTCTCTCCTTTTCTTCTTACTTCACTTCTATACGCTTTTCTAAATGTCCTGTTGAAAAAATTCATTTCCATCGCTGTGAGAATATATTTTCCATGAATTAAAATTTTCCCGTTAAGTGAGTAGAATTTGGTTTTTGTTAACGAATTAGTTATTACTTCTAACACGTTGAACTGTACCTGTGGTACACTAGGTTTAAGATGTCTGTTAATCGTGCTCATTACTCTTGATAATTCGGTGCCATCCTCCTTTTTTTTTGTTTATAACAAAGTGTTGGGTTTTATAATAGGTGCACTGAAAGATTTCCTTCATTTGAAAAGCAATGGTGTCTTTGCAGTTCAAGGAGTTGTAGCACAATCCATGACGATTTTTAGCACCCATAGTGTAAGATACATGAAGGGGCGTGTAATCAGCAAAAATATGAACTTGATTAGGTGCTATCGAAAAAGTAAAATGATATGTAAATTAAAAGGTAGGCCATAGATGACAAAACCTGCCTCTGAAGTACCTTTGTGTTAACGGACGTAAGGCATTTCTACTACTACCGGAAAAGTAGCCAATTCAGCCAGTGCGATGCAAAGCATGATGAGGTCCTTTATGACTGAAGTTTATAATTAGAAGTCATCGACGCCAAATTTTGTCAAAGGATTTCGATATCTGAAAGGCCACATCTTGAGCTTCACCAAACTTTTCTGTGGTCATATTCCGAAGTTCGTAAACATGCCAGTAACAAACTGACGAGGCTTCAGATTGCTCAACAGTTGCTTATTACTTTTTGCATTACTCAAGACAAAACAAGTATAAAAAAAAATCGAGCGAGTACCATAATTTATGCTGTGCTTTTTTCGTATGCGAAGATCTTTGTAGGTGTGAAATAAAACGAGAGATTCGACAGTATACATTTATTTACGCATTTATTCGCGTCACTCACGACCACACCGAGCCACAGTCCGGTATATATTAAGTGGAATTAAATCATAGCAACAAACAATAAGGTTTACTAGTTCCTCACTTAGGTAGGTGGATTAATGAATGTTATTGTCGTAAAGCCAGAGAAAGCAGATATGTGGGTCACAAAAGTAAATACAGTTACGGAAAAATTAATAGCAACTCTGGAAATTTCAAACGTTTTTGGGCTTTCAGTGTTGGTACAAAAGTAAATATGCAGATAATACTCACAATATGTATATATATACACTAACGGAAAAAAATTTCCAACACCACGAAAAAATAGTTGTAGAGGAATGAAATGGGGGCAATACATTTGTATAGGTAACATATTTAATCGATTAAGGTTTCAAGTTCACAGAGTATTGTAAGCGCGAGAAGAGCCATTTTAAATGTGAAATGCTGGTACATTAATAACCGGTGTAACCGCCAGAATGTTGAATGCAAGCACGCAAACGTTCATGCATTGTGTCGTACAGGTGCTGCATGTCAGTTTGTGGGATGGAGTTCCATGCCTGTTGCTCTTGGTCGGTCAATACAGGGACGGTTAATGCTGGTTGGGGGGACGCTGGAGTTGTCCAATGATGTCCCATACGTGCTCGATTAGTGAAAGATCTGGTGATCTAGCAGGCCACGGCAACATGTCGACACTCTGTAGAGCATGTTGGGTTACAACAGCGGTATGCGGGCGAGCGTTATCATGTTGGAAAACACCCCCTGGAATGCTGTTCATGAATGGCAGCACAACAGGTTGAATCACCAGACCGACGCACAGCTGTGCCGTCAGGGTGCGTGGGATAACCACGAGAGTGCTCCTGCTGTCATAGGAAATTGCTCCCCAGACCATAACACCAGGTGTAGGTCCAGTGTGTCTCGGCCGCAGACAGGTTGGTTGCAAGCGCTCACCTGGCCTCCTTCTAACCAACACACGGCCATCACTGGCACCCAGGCAGAACCGGCTTTCATCAGAAAACACAACAGATCTCCACTCCGTCCTCCAATGATCTCCAGCTTGACACCACTGATGTCGCAAACGGCAGTGGTTTCGAGTAAGTGGAATGCACGCTACAGGGCGTCTGGCTCGGAGCTGTCTTTCAAGTAACCGATTTGTAACAGTTCGTTGTGTCACTGTGGTGGCAACTGCAGCTCGAATTGCTGCCGCAGACGCGGTACGATGGGCCACGGCCATACGCCGTACACGGCGGTTTTCCCTCTCAGTAGTGCCACGTGGCCGGCCGGAACCCGGTCTTCTTGAGGCAGTACCTTCCCTTGAACACCGCTGCCAACAATCATGCACAGTGGCTACATTCTTGCCAAGTCGTTCTGCAATATTGCGGAAAGAAAATCCACCTTCTCGTAGCCCTATTACACGACCTCGTTCAAACTCTGTGAGCTTTTGATAATGGCTTCTTCGTTTTCTTAAAGGCATTCTTGACTAACATCAACACCCTACGTCGAATCTCAACGATAACTAACGCTCACGAACGTTACAGCGCGTATTTACAGCAAACCTGCTTTGCATGTTCCGAGGGGCAATACTAGCGCCACACGTATGTGCCGAGCGCGAAATTTGCATAGATGTCATCTTACAGATGCACTCTCACCGCCTACCAACTGTCGTTTATCTAACACAACCCCTTCTTGGTGTTGGGATTTTTTTTCCCGTCAGTGTATATATATATATCATCATCATCATCATCATTGTCAACCATTATCAATCCACTGCTGGACGAAGGTCTCCCCAAGTTTCCTCCACAACGGTCTGTCTTGTGCCAGTCTCCTCCATGTCACCCCTGCATACTTTCGAATTTCATCCACCCATCTCCCATGTGGTCTTCTTCTGGGTCTTTTCCTGTCTCTTGGAATCCAATCTAAAATTTCGGCTGTCCATCGATGATCTGTCCTTCTGGCAGTATGTCCAGCCCATTGCCATTTCAGGGATTTAACTCTGATCATGATGTCTTCCACTCTTGTCATTTTTCGGATCCACGAGTTCCTCTTCTTATCTCTCCTGGTTACACCAAGCATGCACCTCTGCATGCTACTTTGAGTTGTCTGCAGCCTTTGTATGTCTCTTTTAGTTAAGGTCCACGTCTCTGCACCATACGTAAGCACTGTAAGGATGCATTGATCAAACACTTTTCTTTTAAGACACAATGGCATATTGCTCTTGAAAATTATGCTGTTTCTTCCAAAAGCTCTCCAGGCAAGTTTTGTACGCCGATTAATTTCTTCATCAATGTGACGCTCACTTGATATCTGCTGTCCAAGATAAACGTACGTGTCTGTTATCTCCAGCTTTTTTCCATCAATCGATAAATCTTCATTTCTTGTAAAAGCATTGAACATCACTTTTGTCTTCTGAAAGTTCATTTTTAATCCCACTTCTTTACTCTTGTCAGCAAGTTCCTGGATCATACTCTGCAGCTCTGATGGGCTAGTTGCAAAAATGACTACGTCATCAGCAAAACGAAGGTGGGTTAGATAATCTCCATTAATCTTTATCCCCTTGCTTTCCCAGCTCAGTGACTGAAAAACACCCTCCAATGTGGCATTAAAAAGCTTCGGAGATATGGTGTCACCTTGTCTCACTCCCTTTCCAATTTTTATGTGTGTTGTATTTTCAAACAGCCTAATCTTTGCACTTGCATTTTCATAGATGTTATTAATAATATTAATGTATGCATCTTCAATACCGCAGGTTTTCAGAGCCATTGTAACTGCTGATGGTTTCACCGAATCAAAGGCTGTTTCATAATCGATAAAAGCCATGCACAATGGAAGTTCATATTCCCTCGCTCTTTCAATTAGTTCTCTCAGCACATGGATATGATCTATTGTGCTGTAGCCACTCCTGAATCCAGCTTGTTCTCTCGGTTGAGCCATGTCCAGTGTTACCTTCAAGCGGTGTGAAAGAACTTTAGTGAAGATTTTATAAACTACTGATAGGAGGCTGATAGGTCTGTAGTTTCCGAGATCCTCAATGTCACCTTTCTTATGTAGCAGGATCATTGTAGCGGTGTTCCAATCCTCAGGAATCTTTCCTTCATTAAGGCATCGAGTGAAAATTTGGGCGAGTACTGTTTCGATTTCTCCACTTGCTTCTTGTATGATGTCTACAGTAATTCCATCTTCTCCTGGAGCTTTACCCCGCTTCATGTTCTTGATTGCATATGCAACTTCTGCTGGAAGGACTGGAGGAACTCTGGTACTGGTGTCTTTCATGATGTCTGGAGTGCATGTATCATCCCTTTCATATAATTTGGAGTAGAAATCTTTCACTCTTGTCAAAATTTCGCCTCTATTTCTTGTTACGGAACCATCTTCTTTTCTCAGTGCCATAATCTGTTTTCTTCCCTTACTGAGATGTCCCTTTGCTATCTTTAGGCTTTGGTTGTTTTCAATTGCTTTCCTCACTAGTTCACAGTTGAATTTTCTTACGTCTTCAGTGATACTTTTTCGTACTGTCTTGCATAGCTCTATATATTCCACTTTGGAAGTCACATCTTCTTTAGTTGTCCTCATCTCTCTTCTTTTTGCATCAACATTTTCGTTTTTCCTGATAATTTATTTACATGCAACTTGTTCTTAGACCCAGCTAATTTTGTTGCTGTTTCCATAAGAGCTTTGGTTACTTTTCTGTTAACTTCAGAGATGTCCACTTCTTCCGATGTTAGGCCTTCTAAAGCAGAGAACCTGTTCTTCAGTTCCAACTTGAAGGTATTATGGTGTTTTTTAAGGTTGGTTATGTCAATAGATTTTGTTTGTCTTATGAGCTTGCCACGTTCAAGTTTAGTGTTGAGGTGCATCTTACATCTCACCAATCTATGGTCACTACCTGTGTTGAACTTGTTTAGCACACTGCAGTCTTCTATGACAAATTTTTTGTTACACATAATAAAATCAATTTCACTTGTCGTCCCATTTGGATGTCTCCATGTCCATTTCCTGTGTGGCTTTTTCTTGAAGGAGTTCAAGATGAAAAACCCTTCTGCCTCTGCAAACTCAACGAGAGTATTTCCACGCTGGTTTCTGTTGCCGTGACCGAATTTACCTACTGAAGTTTCATTCTGTTGCCGTTGCCCTATTTTTGCATTGAAATCTCCCATAATTATTTTCAAGTGCTACTTACCTTTATTATTTAGATGACAAATTTTCTCATAAAATTCTTCAATTTCTTCTTCAGGATGACTTGTGGTGGGTGCATAAGTTTGAATAATCTGAGCCTGGTATCTTTTCGAGAGTTGGATAACAAGCCGTGCAGCTCTGTCAGAGGAACTTTCAACTTCTACAACTTTATCCTTCAGTTTCTTGTTTATTATAAATCCAACACCACTAGTTCTGCCAGTATCTGTCCCACGGTAGTAGAAGAGATGTCCACTTTTCAGTTCGATGAGATCTTCTCCTTTTCTCCTTACCTCACTTAGCCCCACGATGTCCCACTTGATCCTTTGTAGTTCCTCTTCCAATTCAAGAAGCCTTGAATCAGAAGATAGGGAGCGTCCATTGTAAGTTGCCAAGGTCAGCATCAGATGGCAGCCTAGTCCGGTCCTCCGGGGATTCTTAGCACCCTCTGCCTTCATGTCGCACTGGCCGCTGCCTTGGCCAGGTACATTCCAGCTGCCGGAGACTGAGGGCCAAGATTTAAGTTGTGGAGTCATTTTGGAGGGGTTTGGCCATAACTCACCACGCTGGCCAAGCGGGTTGGTGAGTGTGGGATAGAATTTCCTCTAATCCCGATGGTATAGTTATACCGCTATTGGCGGTCGTCAGAGCCCCTTTAGTAGGAACAGGATGCACCACGAGAAGGCGGGGTTGACATTTGTCAAGGAGAGGCTGTGATGGTACGCATCACCTGACCTTACATCCCTATATATATATATATATATATATATATATATATATCAAAAACATTATGGCAAAATACAGCTGTATTGGCTGGTAAACTGAAAAATAACATTTCCATGTAACATGGTTAGTACAAGGTTGAACCGTGCAATTCTGGCATGGAGTCTGTCGTACAGATGTTGGATGTAAGTTTGGGGTATTGAGTTCCAAGCATCCTCAACCTGGACGCGAAAATCGGGGATGGTCGTGTCTGGCCGTGGAGACCGGATAAGTCGTTGTCCCATAAAATCCCACACGTGCTCAATGGGGGAGAAATCCGGTGAACGTGCAGGCCATGAAAGTTGTCTCACACCCTCAAGTGCATGTTGCGTTGCACGGCCTTGTGTGGGCGTGCGTTATCTTGCTGGAACACTCCACGTTGGACCGACCTTACAAATGGCACAACAACGGGCTGAATTATGTTGTTGATGTAGGAGGTGCTGTTTAACGTACCCGGTACAAACACTAGTTGTGTACGGGAGTGATAGCTGATCGCTCCCCACACCAGGAGACCAGGTGTAGGCCCTGTGTGTCGCTGGCGGATGCAAGAAGGGTGGAGACGCTCCCCTGTGCGTCTGGGAACACGCATTCGGCCATCGGAGGCTCCCAAGCAGAATCTGCTTTCATCGCTGAACACCATAGATCGCCATTGCGTTCTCCAGACAGACGTTGGCGACACCACTGCAGCCGTTCCTGACGGTGGGCTGGTGTCAGAGGTACACATGTCAGAGGTGCACATGCCAGAGGCACACGTGCACGTAGTCCTGCATCCAGTAGACGGTTGCGGATTGTTCGCACAGTCATCTCAGGTGCAACGGCAGCTCGGATTTGCGTCGCAGTGGATGTTCTGCTTGACAACGCCGCTCTTCTTATGCGTCGATCGGTCAGCTCATCAGTCCGTCTGTGACTCCCGGTTCCACGTCTTCTCGTGTGGGAATGTTCCTCGGACCATCTACGCCACCATCGTACCACCACCGATACTTCCCGTCCAATTCGCTCCGCAATACGACGATACGACCCCCCGTCCTCGCGGAGTCCGACTAGACGACCTCGCTCAAAGTCTGATAACTGCTGAAATCATACACGTCTTCCATGTCCAGGAATTGCAGCTTTTTAGGGTCTTCGCACGTGTCCGTACGCCGACGACTGATTACATTCGCTTCGCCGTACTCCTTAAATACCACCGACGATAATTTGCATATTATGCCGTGCTGTGGCGTAAGCGTTCACCAGTAGGTCCCGAAATTAACATCACACCTATTTAAACTCGACCCCATTAACATATGTAAATATCATGATCGTCCGCCAATTCCTTCTTGGTGTTCTTTTTTCACTTTCTGGAAGTGTATATATCATTTTGAAGCACATTTCATGCAGAAGCCAAATCAGTTTACAGAATGGGAATATCTTCAACAGAACTCAAGATTTGGACAGAAATGTGCTGCGAAACAGAAACCATGGCAAAGTATCATGTTCAAATTCAAACACACAATTACGTACCTAATATTTCGTTGGGTGACCTTTTGATTTAACAACGGATGCACACCTGTTGGGCATGGAGTCAACAAACTTACGCAACATATCGAATGAAATACAGTTGTGTCAAACGTCAGTAATTGTGTTGATCAGTTCCACTATATTTGTGGGGTGACGTTCGTGCACTTTTCTTTTCAGAATGCGCCGCAAATTTTCAATTGGGTTCAAGTCTGGCGAATTACCTGGCCAAGGAAGAGGCACAACATTGGCTAAAGACGTCACATAAGCATTAATGGTTTTTGCACGGTGGCATGGGGCCGAATCGCCCTGGAAAATGTATGGCTGACCCTGGAACAAATCACGTTTTGAAGGCACCATCTTGTCCTGGAGAATACTTTTGTACACCTGTGCATTAACAGTACTCTCCAACACATGGATTCTGCCCACTCTAGCAGCAGCAAAACGTCCCCAAATCACAACATTGCATGGATACTTTCTTGTCTTAAGTGTGCAACAGGGATGCAACGCTTCGTTATTTCGTCGAAACACTCGGCACCCCGCGTCGTTACCGTCGATGCTCAATTTTGTCTCATCGCTAAATAACACTTGATGCCACCTATCAGTGTTCCACTCCTTATGTTCCTTTACCCATTCTAAATGTTTCTTGCATTGTACATTGGTTAGCAATGGCTTCTTTACCGCCCTATGAGACGTCAGACCCATACAACGTAATCTGTTCCTTACTGTTCGAGGACAAACAACAGTACTACAGCTCTCTCGTAATTCTTTGGCAAAAACTGTTAACGTGACGAACACTGTTCCGCAGACATAATGGTTTTAACCGTTTCAACGCATTTTTATTTCTAGGAGTTATTTTCAATTTTCGGCCACATTTCCCCAGCCTGCCGTTCTTGATTCCACCCATATCACGGATCTTCGCCAGCTGCCGTCCAACTGTACTCTTCTGTACCCCAGTTATCCGGGTAATTTCTGCATTGCTTTTGCCGAATTCACTTAAAGTCACCATTCGCGAAACTTTTCGTGGTGAAATATCATCTAATCTTCCCATAACTGCAACACAGTTTAGTTTGCACAGAATAAACGAAATGCACCCTAAACTTCAGAATTGCACTGCAGTCCACAAGAGTAACGACTACACACTCACCAATGCAAACGAACTACCTACGCGCACTGCAGAAACGTCTGGAATAACCCCACGAGAGAGAGAGATTTCCTATCTGAGGTTCAGAGACCCGAACCCTCAGCGCTCTGCGCCTTTTGTCAGGTGAAAAAGAAGATAAGATAATTGGGAACAGATTTCCCTGATAGAATAGTACGAAAGGAAAGTATGGAAATATTAGAGGAGAAGGAGTAGACGGTTACCCGTTAAGTATTGAAGTTGCAAGCTACCCTACATACTTACCTGCAGCAAATCAGTCAAAGCAGGCTATCCCGCAGACAACGCCAGGCCCCAGGGAAACGGCGGAAAGGCCAGGGAAAAGGGGTGCCTAAAAAAAAGAGTAGAACCACAAGAAAAATCCTACAGATAAACACCCAGTTTTCTCACAAAACCCTGTGTTGCAAGGCACCTTAAGTCACACAGTTATCGTTTGCTCAGTTCCCGTGTAGGAGTCGGCTTTTCACCTCGCTTTTCAGGAATTTTTCGTTTTTTTTTTTGTTGTTGTTTTTTTTTTTCACTGGCTGGAGGGGAGTTTGGTACTTTAATAATTATTTTAAACCATAGTGCCGTGTTTCTGGGCCAGTCTCATATATGTGGACTGCAATATTTCTCTTTGCAAAACAAGTTCGGCTCCTAAAAGAGCCGTTTTTTTTTGTTTTTTTTTCATTTAACAAGGTTTCTTCACATGTGTGAAGTATGTTTGCAAAACAGAGTACGGCTCTTAAAAGAGCCCCCCCCCCTTTTTATTTATTTAACAAGATTTTTTCACATGTGTGAAGTATATTTGCAAATCAGAGTACGGCCCTTAAAAGTGCCCTTTTTTTTTTTTTTTTTTTTTCATTTAACAAGGTTTCTTCACATGTGTGAAGTATGTTTGCAAAACAGAGTACGGCTCTTAAAAGAGCCCCCCTTTTTTTTTTATTTAACAAGATTTTTTCACATGTGTGAAGTATATTTGCAAATCAGAGTACGGCCCTTAAAAGTGCCCCCCTTTTTTTTTAACAGAAATTCTTCTTAGGTGAGAAATACCCTCTAAACACTAGTCCCAATTATTGTTATTTTTTTTGCTAGGGTAGCTGTGAATTGGGTTCATTTCTGGAACTTTATTCAAGATAGTTTTTGGCCTTTTATAACTGTCAGTTTCATTGACAGTGTAGTTAATGGCCTCTCTGACTAGAGGATTAGGATGAATCTTAGCTTTTTCGTAGTATCTATTAGCTAAGTCATACATCGTGTAATGGATAGAATTAATATTTAGCATGCTTCGGATAGCATGGTTTGAAGTTCTTCCATCAAGTCCAACCATATATCGTAGGGTTTTATTTTGAAATGAGGTAATCTTATTTTTCTGCTGTTTGTTACAGTTACCCCAGATAGGACAGGCATAAGCAATAACAGGGCTGATACAGGCTTTCCATATCAAAGTTTTGTTTTTCCTGCTAAGCTTTTTATTTTTTATTATTTGCTGGAGACTTCCTCTGATCTTAAGAGATTTGGACAGAGTTTCTTTAATATGCTTGTTCCAGTTTAGGTTGTGGTCCATAAAAAGTCTTAAATATTTAACATCATTTACCCAAGGTATTTTTTTTTTTTATACATTTCTATTTCAAAGTCTGGATTGTGATTGCATTTAATCCTAGAAAATAGAATTGCTTGAGTTTTTCGGTATTGATTTTGATTTTCCAATCTAAGAAATATTTCTCAAGTTGTTCAACATAATGTTGCAACATGAAAGTTGCTTGATTTTTATTTTTGGAAGTATAAGCGAGTGCAGTGTCATCAGCATAGAGAGCTGTAGTCAGATTCCTGTTATTATAGTTGGGAAAGTCTGACGTAAAGATAGAGTACAGCGTTGGTGCGAGTACACTGCCTTGCGGTACACCAGCTTCGATTTTTTTTTAACGATTTTTTCCCACTGATTTTTACACAGAATGTTCTGTTAGTGAGGTATGATTTGATTATATGTATAATCCAGGGTGGGAAATTATGTGCTATTAGCTTGTAGATAATTGCCTCATGTGGGCATTTATCGAATGCTTTTGCCACATCCAGAAATATGGCTGCTGTGTGTTCTTTTGCACATCGCCTGCCCTTTATATCGCCTGTACGCGGACGTACAAGCAAGCTCCGTCAGCTTGTAGCAACGACGATGACATTTCACATAACGAAGTGTGCTTTCTTCGCAGCACATTTCTGGTCATAACTTGAGTTCTGTTAAAGACATTCCTATTCAGATTCTGTAAACTGAGTTGGCTTCTGCATGAAATGTGCTTTGAAATGGTATATATATATTTATATATATTGTAAGTATTATCTGCATATTTACTTTTGTAGCAACACTGAAAACCCGAAAACGTTATAAATTTCCAGAGTTGCTATTAATTTTTCCGTAACTGTATTTACTAAACTACGGTGGCGGCAATAATAAGTATTCCGACTGTTTAATTTTTTAAAAACAATATTTATTTTTATTATTTTATATTCGGATTTAGACAAAAACGTAAGAAACAACCTTGACACCACTAAAATGTTATGTAGCTGTGAAAGTTCATCGGCGCACGCGCAAGCTAAAATCGGACCTCAAGGTAGAAAGAAAAGCTGAATCGCAAAATCTCAAGTGTGGTAGTGAGAGGATTGGTAACTTTTCGTCTAGGATATCTATAGGTTACACCATTATTAAATGCTGTACATCATTTAAAGCTCTCGTCAATAGTGGGTAATCCCCCCTCATCTTGGAGGGGTCGAGAGGAAACCAAATTTCCCTACGACGCACCGTTTTCATAGCATCAAAAATTCATTTTTGTAATGGTCTTTTATCACATTTAGCATCAGGTTCTCGTAATTTACGCAGATTGCAATGAGATATTGTTACATTTAAATGAAATAATGTTCGGCGATAGTTTAGTAAAATACTCCAATGAGCCATTACATTATGACCACCTACCTAATAAACTGTTTAGGACCCCCTTTAGCCCGCAATACAGCGGCCACTCTGCGAGGCATCTATTCGATAATGTGGCGATATGTATCATAGGGTATCTGGTACCATAATGTCGACAGCAGGTCCTCCAGTTCCCGTACATTTCGGGGTGGTGGTGATTTAGCGCGAACCCGCTTTCCCAAGTCGAACCACAAATGTTTCATTGGGTTCATATCAGGTGAATTTGGAGGCCAGAGCATTAACACAAAGTCACCAGCATGTTCCTGGAACCACCCCTTGACGATTCTGGCAGTGTAGCATGGCGTATTATCCTGTTGATAATGGCCACCACTAGCGGGGAACACAGTTGCCATGAATGGGTGAACTTGGTGCGCAACGATATGTTCAGATACCTGACAATTGTCAGGGATTGTGCTATTGGGATAATGGGGCCTAAAATGTGATAGAAAAACATCGCCCACAGCATAATACCGCCGCCGGGGGCCTGTGTCCACCCAACAGTGCATCCAGGTGCCATAGCCTCCGTTGGTAATCGGCGAATCCGCGTTCGGCCGTCTACGTGATGCACCAGGAATCTTGATTCGTCAGACCAGGCCACTTTCTTCCAATCATTGACGGTCCAATCGTGATGGTCTTAGGCCCATTGCGTGCAGTGTTGGCGATGACGTGCAGTGAGCATGCCCATGCGCAGAAGGCTGCAATGAACTGTGTGCTGTGGCACATTGCCCTGATCACCGCTGTTTTAGCTGCGGGTGATTTGTGGCTCTGCGGTCGCTGTGAACAATGCGCGACAGTCTCCGCTCCCCTCTAACATCAGTGAGCTGCAGACGACAGTTCGTCGTTTGGCCATCTGTGCACCACTACGTACTCACTACAGCGGCACGCGAACAACCCACAGGCAGCGCTGTTTCCGAGATCGTAGTATCCAGGCGTCTTGCAATCACGATTTGCCCTTTATCAAACTCCGATAAACCGGCAGCTTTTCCCATTCTGACTCCGAACACTCTACTAACCGAAAGCCGGTTCTCGGGTTGTATGTATACTGCTCTGTGAACTCCACCTCCGCCACTCTTCGGTTCCCAGACGCGGTCACTTCTCTAGGCTGGGGGTGGTCATAATGTAATGGATCATCGGTGTATATTGTTGAGTAACTGTGAAGTTAACTGTTTCTGCGTCACTTCATGGGACAGCATTCAATAAACAGTTTCCTACAATGGTGTTTTGATTACTTCCTTTACTCATTTTCGTTACATCGAAATTTTTTACTTAGGATTTACTTTACTTCTGTCAGGAAAGTTGCATAGCATCAAAAGTATTTTACAACAGTCAGAAGGATGGGATGAGTTACTTTTTCCTTCATGTTCATTTAGCTATTGATAATTCAATCTCTAAGATTGGTTTCCGAAGCAGCAAAACAAGATAATCAGGTTGATTTCTTTCCCGATTGCAAATATGTACGAAATTGGATTTTCATTAATTAGGAAGTAATATTGCCTTCTGTTGACTACTGAACCGATGTTGTCTGTGGGAATCTGTTTCAGTATATAGTGACACACACTTTGACAAAATAAGCAAGCTTAGAAATACCACTTGAATATAAGGGCTGTCTTATAAGACGATTTTCCTTGACCGAACATATGCTTACTTGCATTTTTGTGAGGCAGAACTGATGGAAGTACAGTGTTAATACATTTACGACGCAATCTCAAATTTGGCTCCTTGAAAGGTTAAGTGTGTTTTTCATTCTAAGTAAAATATGTAATTTTCCTGTTGAAAGTTCTTGAGCACTACGGTGTATATGTATCTGTAAATTATAAATAGAGAAAAAAAAAGCTGAAGAAATAATTTCTGTAGCAATTTTCAGTTTTGTGGCATTGTGCGGTGCAGTCCTTTTAAATTTTTTTTTTTTGGGGGGGATAAGGAGCTCAGCTGTTGACTTGTGGGCATGTGTGTTCAGACGGTATTTATTGTTCCTTTCTTGGTGATAACTTTCTAACATTGCTCCTGGGTGTAGGACACGTTTAGGTCTTGTTCATTTCCGTGAATGCGAGTGTGTGTACCTGAGGGATATTATGGTAATGCAATGCAAGTTCTGCTCTGGTTTTCTCTTTTCTACTTTAGCTACTTTTAATTTTTATAGCCACTTTCAGTATTACGTAGCCACTCATATTTAACTGCATGAATAATTTATCTCAAGGTGTGGCTCATTAATTAATAAAACAGCCCTTTTATCAGAAAATGAATGTAGGTCGTAGTTTGTAACTCGGTTGTTTCACATTTATGTAGCTATGAAAATAGCTAAGTAAATATGTTTCATATTTACTTAGATGGATTTTCACTGCCACTCATTCCCATTACCGGGATATTGTATGTAAACGGAAATAAATTCACGAGAAATGCTATACTTAGTAGTAGCACTCCTCGTTAATTTGTTTCCGTTAACAGTTTTCCCGTAGCAGGGTAAGCCATTTTGGTGGCTCAGTAGTAAGAACTACGGGTCTTTGACTAATTGTCCATGTTGATCCCGAATTTGCTGCTCCGGTGGCGCATTCGTCCGGGAGGGGTCCGGGTTAAAATCCCGGTGAGTCGTGGATGTTGTTTTTGTCTTACGGCACTGGCTCTCTCCCTTCCGTGGAACCAGTGGCCCTAACTTAGGGACGGGCGACTGCTTATAGCCCACTGAGTTGTTCACGGTGGTCGTTAAACCTTCAATCAAACAATCAAAAAAAAAAAAAAATACCGGATTTTAATTCCAAATGAGGCATGGGTCGTGTGTTTGTCCTAGGGTGCTGCTTTTGTCCCTTCCCTAAATTAAGATCATGCTCACGGAAGTCACTGAACTCTGGAAAAGAAAAAAACAAAAAAAAACAAAAAAGAAATGACCTGTTTTTAAGGTGCCTGTAGTATTTAACGAGAAAACCAGGAACTTGTGTTTGGTGTAACGCTAATTCAAAGCTAATTTGATCGTTTGTAACGCACGTAATTTTATGGAGTCCCCGGATTTAACGAGTGAGAGAAAATGATCACTTTTAACAAGCTTTAAAAAGAACACACCTGAATGAAATTCTATGTTTAACGTGGCAAAGAAAATCTGCTGCGCACTGTCTTGGAGTAGAGGGATGAAAATGGCTGCATACAAGACGCGAAATTCCAACACCACAGGAGAATCTTTGTGTGCTGGTGGAAGAATGTTGATAGAAAAGCAGTGGGAAAGGAGTTCATGAAATGCTCAACAGGCGAGTTGTGCGAGAGACTCTTTTAGGGGAGTCTGTTTTCGAAAATGTTTCTACATGATGTCTGCCCCAAGATTCGCTGCAACTATGTATTATAAGTGCTTATGGTATTTTAATTTGTACTGCTGTAGTTAATAATTTTTCCAAGCATATCTATTATACATATTTTTTTATCATATACATAATTTTACATGGTAGAATTTTTCACCCCAAATAGGATTTTAGTGATTATTTCCGTCAGTTCCGAGCTCCTTATTATAAGCCGGTTCTAGTGTAGTACGCAATTTAAAATTGTGTTAGTTCCTCTGCTTTCCTTTATATTTCGTCTAAATTATTCTTTCATAAATTTGAAAAGTCACTATCTCATTCTATGTTTATCTGCACTAAAGAATCCAAATGATTTGCTGATGATTACCTATATTCTGATTACAGTAATCTTATAGAATTCTGGTGCATTCGATTTTGGGGAATTTTGCTGATGGATTTCGTCCTACCCGTGATTCGTGCTTAGTGACTCTGTTGTAGCCATTGGAAAAGGGTCTTCACTGCCACTCATTCCCATTACCGGGATAACTCAGTGCTTCAGCAGAGCCACGCAAAACTGTTGTCCGTCAGAGACATGATCTGCTGTTCCGTTATTCGTCGATACTCTCTATTACAAAGAGCCATGTTAGTTTTATGTCACACCTCGGGTTAAATTGTTAGAAACTGACATATTAGCCGCACAACAATAACCGTGTGTTGAATAGGAGTGTACGGATCACAGAACATCGTTATCTGGCTTCGCTGAAGTGTCGCTGCATTCTGATTTCGGGACTGAGTGCCAACGCAAATGAAACCATTTTTGAGTCGCTACAAAATTAATTTCGCAGTCTCCGATACAACAAATACCGGATACCTAAAATTGTCAAAAAAGAAATTAACTGGTTTCTTTTTTACTTGTGAACCTCATCGTATTTTCACGATAATGATGAAATTTGTGGACTATTCCACAGATGACTTTTGTCATGACTGGAACCTTCATGTTAGCATTTAAAGCAGCTAAGCGACAAATATATTAGATATTGCTTTCAGAAGCTTGTCTCAAAAAATTTCGAAACTTCAAGGCTAGTTTACCGGTTTCAAAATGCAGTTATTCACATTTTCTGTGTGCTGGAGATGAATTCGTCAGGACATTGATTGAAACAGATACGCATTTCTTCCTTGCTGCACATTTTATGTGATAAAAATTCTTTGTTCCACCTAGAAATCGCGATTTAGTTGGGAATATCTGGGATGAGAAAACGAAACGAAAATTAAATACTGAATTTGCTAAAGTTGAACCTTGAGTTCTGATACATGCTAAAGTCGTTTGACAATTTCCCAGAATTATCAAAATTTTGGTAGAGGTAATAGCATCCAATAAAGTATTTTTTCGTGAGAAATCATTTTCAAGCAGCTGTGTTCTTCCGCGCGGTTTCGGTCTCTGATCTTTATATCTGTACTGATTTCTTCCTTGCTGCACATGAGGGAGATTTGGGTGTTTGAAGTTGTAGTTCTGAAACTTCGCGAAACCGATACCCACCAACAATGATAACTGAAATTGTGTGACCCCCGTGAATAGAACTAATGATTTCACTGTGATTAGATTAGTAAGTAATAAATGTACCGCTTCTTTTTAATTAAATATTAATCTATACGGCTGCAGACAACTGAAAGAAGCATGGAGAGGTGCATGCTTGGTGTAACCAGGAGAGATAAGAAGAGGAACTCGTGGATCCGAAAAATGACAAGAGTGGAAGACATCATGATCAGAGTTAAATCCCTGAAATGGCAATGGGCTGGACATACTGCCAGAAGAACAGACCATCGATGGACAGCCGAAATTTTAGATTGGATTCCAAGGGACAGGAAAAGACCCAGAAGAAGACCACATGGAAGATGGGTGGATGAAATTCGAAAGTATGCGGGAGTGACATGGAGAATACTGGCACAAGACAGACCGTTGTGGAGGAAACTTGGGGAGACCTTCGTCCAGCAGTGGATTGATAATGGTTGACAATGATGATGATGATGATGATGATACGAGTATCAAAAATTACTGCAATTATATAAAACAAAACGGCTTCATTGGAAATAAAGAAATATCCGAATTTAAAAACTATAATATTTAGTAAAAAAAAGATGACATTGTTTATTTTTGCATGATATCTGAAGTACAGGTTTAATTTTTCATGCAGCCATTCTGCTTTCTTTATCCACTATATTTGATTTTTTTTTTATCGATGTTTGTTATTCATATCAGCAACTGTAGAAAACTTTTACTCACACAAACAGGATGTTTTAACAGAATCTCCTGTCTTTCCATGCATTAATTTTGAATATTTATCCATAATTGACATTCTCGATAATTTTTTTTTTTTTTTCTAAGAAATGTCAGCAAAGGTATGAAAGAATTGTGTCTCCTCTGTGGTTGTGAACAATGGCAGCTATCATTTTAGCGTGTTATTCAGTCGAATATTTCTGTTTCTTCATCTGAGAAATGGTTTTGAGAATGAAATTTCGCAGGAGAAATGTCACTTAAAATACAAAATTTTGCGTCTTCATTAATTTGCACCGCAATGGCTAAATCGTTTTAAAGAAGGAAACATCTGTAAATTTGAATTTTCCATATTCTCTGCAACAGTTCAGCCATTTTCTAATAAAAGATTTTTACATATTTTAACGAAGAAGAAATATTAAATACATTGAAGTTACATCTGCACATAATTTTTTTGTCGTAGAGGTGTCTTATTTGGCTGTTTTCATGTAGCCGACTCCTGAGAAAATTAGAAAATTGCATCTCCCTGATAGAGAATCGAACCTGCGTTTACCGATTTCCATTCGAGCATTTTACCTGCACACTACCCACGACAACGGATCTCTAAACGACTGTAGCGTCGAAATCTGAACAAGCATCATTATGGCGCTAGTCGAAAAACCTCATACCCCTTCTGAATGTCGCTCGTGCATTGAAGACATATCAGCAACATTATTTTTTTGCCGTGGAAGTGCTGTGTTTGATTGATTCCATGTAACTGTCTCCTCAGAAAACTAGAAAAATTACGTCGCCTTAGAGAGCGGTAATAGAACTCGCTTCTCCCGATTTCTGTTCGAATGTGACAGTACAACATCAGTTTTCTGAGGAGACGGCTACATGGAAACAGATACGGCACCTCTGCGTCGAAAATATTATCCCGAAAGATTTGCTTTTGCTTTAAATAATAGTACTACCACCGTGCAGTGAGGTATTAAGAATAGCGTACGAGATAAGTTATCTAAACATGCTAGCTGCATATGGAAACCGCAGTAGATGAACGGTTATCCTATACCCTGAGTCGAATACTGATAAATTTAATTTTTCAGTTCGAAAATGCCGTCCCGGTGGCAGATTGGTCAGAATGCTGTTTTCCTGGATAATCGTTCCAGATGGGCCCGAGTTCGAGTCTCGGATGATGCATGGATACTGTGTTTGTCTTACGGTGCTGGCTGTCTCTCTTACCTGGAACCAGTTGTCCTAAATTAGGGGCTGATGAACTTCTTATAATAGCCCAACGGGTTTCTCACGGTGGTCGATAAACAGTGATATTTAAAAAAAAAAAAAAAAAAAAGGTTGAAAATACGTTTTAAAACGTTTTTTCCCAGGCAACAATCTTAAATCGCACTAAAACAATAAAGAAATGTACTTAGTAAAACACCCGTTCACACAACTTATTAAGCATTTTTGCACCTTTGCATGTCTGGTTTTTAAATGCAGTAAAACCTTCCTAACAGACACTCCCGAATAGCGGACACCTCCATTTAGCTGATAATTTTGTGATCTCCAGACCTAAGGTATATACGGTTCTGTATATATACAGTAGCGGCCAAAATTGTGGAAACCTTTTGGAAATAGTGTATTTTTAAGGTTTGATGGCTCACAACACGACTTTGTTTTGGAGTAATACCATAAAATTATATATCAATGGAGAGATAATTTCATCAAGAATGTAATGCAATAACTTTTATGAATGATTTTGCATTAGAACAGCAGTTATAAAGAAGAAAAGTGAAACGCAGAAAAAATGAGATATACAAAAATTCTCACCATGTCAGTTAATACTTAGTTGGGTAACCTTTAGCGTTAATTACGGCCTTACAACGCCTTCCCATGGAGTGAACCAAGTTTTTTAGTTCTGCAGCTGTTATAATGTGAAACCAAGCTTGAATTATTGCTTCTGTTAATTGGGTTTTATTGCTGGGTTGCTTCTGACTAACAAGTTTCTTTAGTCGGCTCCATAGACTTTCAATGGGTTTAAGGTCTGGGCTATTATTCCCAGGCCATTTCAGAAGTGGAATATGATTATCTTGAAACCACTTTTTGCACACAGCAGCAACATGGTATGGAGCTGAATCCTGCTGAAATATAAATGCTTCATTATCTTGGAAAAGATCACGTGCGGAAGGCTTCAGTTTGGCCTCAAGTATTTCATTAAAGTATTTTTGGTCATTTATATTCTCATTAATCACGCAAATTCTGCCCACACCTTTTGATGTCATACAACCCCAGATCATAACACTAACTGGGTGTTTCACGGTACATGTAATGCAATCAGGATGCAAATCTTCTCCTTACGTATTTTATGCCATCACTACCAAACAGGGAGATTTTGGTCTCATCACTCCAAATAACACTGTCCCATTGTTCCGCTGTCCAGTTAACATGGGTTTTAGCCTAGTTTAATCTTTTCAACCTTTTGTTTGAGAGACAGAAATGGCGTTTTTCGTGGAATTCTAGCTTTTAGACCAAATTCCTGCAGTCTGCACCGAACAGTCCTTGCACTCAACTTTACATTGCGCCATTTCATTTTATATACACTCAGATGATTTTCTTCTGTCACCTAGGCACAATCTCTTAATTCTTCTATCATCACTTGCTGTTGTGCACCTTTTCCTGCCTTTACCAATCTGGTTTTGTAGTGACTGAGTCTTCTTATACCTCTTCAAAAATTTAGAAATGCCACCTTTAGTTAAGTTTCCACCAATTTTTCTTCTAATTTCTTCATAACTGAAGCCTTGTTCACTTAATAGTACTATTTTACATCGCTTTCTGGGTGACCAGTCAACTCTTTGCGCCATTTCTTTAATTGTATTACGTTTTACAAGCTCACTAAATGAAAGAACACACACACACACACACACACACAAACAAAACAAACTTGATAGCAATCACTAAACACACACTGACAAATGTCCTCCTCTCAGCTCCAATACATGTCATCAACAGCTGAATCCTACTGTGACCTGATTGGCTCATTGCCAAAACAAGATGACACCTGATTGGCTCTCTAAACATTCATGCTCATTGACTACATTCAAATGAAGGAAAGCTACTTCATATCAACCTAAGCAAGTTGTGCTTCCTTTTTCTGGTTATTTGGCTAGAACTTTTCATAGAATACAGATAATTGAACAAACTTTGTTGCATTACATTCTTGATGAAATTATTTTTCCATTGATATATAATTTTATGGTATTACTCCAAAAACAAGTGGTGTTATGAGCCATCAGGCCTCAAAAATACACTTTTCCCAAAAGGTTTCCACAATTTTGGCCACTACTGTAGTTCCAAATAGCGGACTCTCCGAATAACGGACAGTGATCTTGGTTAAAACCGGAAGATTTAAAAGAAAAATTTGTAAATTTTTGCCGCAAAAAATTTCTGTAGTGTTTTTGAACGAAAGCAGAGTGACTTTTTGTCCTCACGATCAGCACTGGAAATCTACCGATCTGTGGCCTCCATAGAATTGACCTTTTCTTAGAATTGGACAAAGCTGCTCCCTTTGATTCTCACATTGACCTAAATGCCTAGGAAGCATATCCTGAACCCCCTTCGCTGCATTCCGAAGTGGATTGGAACCACTGCCCAAACCCAATGTCAGCAAGCTGCTCTCAACAGGGTCCACAGTTCATTTTATCGAACGCTTCAAAGTAGGCAAAACGGAAATAAGTGAACTTTTGAGAAAGGAGGAGGAGGATATCAGCAAACTGGATCATTAACGCTAATGAAAACAGCAAGAATGTTAAACTTCGCAGAACTGAAGAGAGTGGCGCAATTGATTCTGTAGTTTTCAATTGGTTTAATTAAGTCCGGTCAAAGAAGATTCGTGTTAACGGCCATCTGATGCAAGAAAAGGAATTAAAGTCAGGATGTAACACAATTAGCCGATATGTACGCATTTTGCAGCGTGCACGAAACACACACATTCTATACAGATGCTTTTTTTTTTTTTGTACTCGTATTGTTTTTCACTGTTAAACCATGGGGGGGGGGGATGAAACACTTAATCGAAAAACATCATTTTAATTGTACGTATGTGTTTAGTATGTAGTTTTTTTATTGTACGTAGGTGTCTAGTATGCAGGGTTTTTTTTATTATACATAGGTATTCAGTATGAAGTTTTTGATGCAGTTAGTCTAGGTGAGCTCAGCAATCAAACTCCCAAGTTGCGGACACCTCCAAGTAGCGGACAAATGTTGAGGTGTCAGGATGTCTGCTATTGAGAGGTTTCACTGTAATTCACAATTCTTCAGTGCTTTGGTCAAATATTTTGAAGGAAGAACTTGTCTGTAAATCATGCA
The DNA here is from genome assembly GCA_039090855.1 of Macrothele yani. Lineage (NCBI taxonomy): Eukaryota > Metazoa > Arthropoda > Arachnida > Araneae > Macrothelidae > Macrothele > Macrothele yani. Next base: position 65,319,283 of record CM077006.1, read on the forward strand.
GCGCGTTCAAACAGAATCACTCATACAGTATGTCCAGTGCCCCGAGGAAAGATAAAAAACAGTCGTGAGAGACTCGCAACCCTGGGGTTGCAACTCACAATTTCAGGACTCTTGGTGTAAGGCAATGCAATTTTGACGCCTTAAACTTTAGGAAAAAATGTACTCTGGTTGTAAACTTCTGTAAAATCATTTTGACGCAAAACTTCACTTGTTGCTTATTTTAAACGAAAAATTAAAATGATATCCAGATTTTATATTTGCTCTATTTCTCATGTCTCCTGACTTTCAGTTTACTACTAACTGTGCTGTTTTATGTTTAATTGACGAAGCAGCAGAAGAACTAAGTCGTGTCGAATACATTATTGATCGTCGACAGTTTGTTTATGATTGTTTTGAACATAATTAAAGTTCGTTTTTGTCGCCATAGCTATTTCAAAAAAAAAAAAAAAAACCTGTTGAAAATGCTCTGTAAAAATCTTGATTTGTTGACATCGGGAAAAACTTTTCTAAGAAAGCTTTTATGAGGTGTTACTGAATATTTTTAATTCCTTGCATATCTCTCTGGGTTTAAACTTTTGCAAAACGCTCTTTGATGGCTTCAATATAAAAAAAGAAAAGCTGCGTTAGAAGATTAATGTTGTCTGGACTTAAATTATTATGAGTTTACGGAACGGTTTCGTTTCATCATTTGAAATCAGTAGTGGCTTCTCATCGAAATACTCCGACAGCACTTCAGTTCTGTTGAAATATTTAAATCTGAGAATTTTGTTGGCATTTAAAAAGTATTTATTTGTCCATTTCGATTTCATTGTAATCAAAGGGTAACTGCCTTTTATAAATTGCAAGTTGTAGACTGTGGCATCATTGTTACTTTTTAATTTGTTACAAGTTATGTCCCGAACAATAACAAGGGTTTTCCAGTTCACGAATGATGACGATACGACTTTCAACGTAACTTTCAAACGTTCGCTCAAAGCTTGTGGAATTTTCTTGGGTTGGTGTCTAGTAGCTTGCATAGCACCCCCCCCCCCCTTTTTTTTTTATTTGGAACTCCAAATTGTTGAGCAATGTTTTTTATTCGGTTCATCTCATTTGTAAGTTGATAATTCTATACTCTATTGCTGCAACACGAATCGACTTTGTGAATCATAAACATTCTTTTTTACTTAAACTCTTCAAAAGTATGAACACCTGAAAAATCAATGAATGAAATACGGGATTACACCATTGTACAATACAAATTTGGAAGATGTGAATCCGTTTATTGGTGTAAATATGACATGAATGGTAAGTCAGATAATATTAAAAATGTTAACCGTTTTTACAACGTGATATATGTATATGAACGTTTGCAGGTGTATTAAGTGCACTAGTGATTTTAATTATTGCCATAGTATTGAAGGCGCGTCAATCCAAACCTTCATCCTCACGTTTCACCGAAACTTCAGTCTTGATGATTCATTCTCCGATTTCCCTTAAATGTTTTGAAACCTGCGAAACATTTTTTAGTACAAACGTTGTTTTGTTTACCGATTAGAACTGAGTAAAACTATTTCTCTGAGTATTTTTTTTTTCTGGTTTCTCGATTATGATTTGAGTAGATGTTTTTTTTATAATGGCAACAGCCCCAAATATTTTGCATCTTTATATTTCATCGATTTTGTTCGTTTGCAATCTGTAACGTGTCGCCGTTCAAATCAATCAGGAATGCACAGTATTGAAGAAAAAGTACTTCTTACCTTACATTCAATTTTTGAACGACGGTTCTTGGGTGCCGTGTGTTGAGGTCGTTAAATCAATTAATAATAGCAAATTAATCCACATTCCTCCGAAGTTGACACGAATCACTCAAGAGGCAGTAATAAACATCAAACCTACATTTAATACATGACAAAGATGGCCGACCGCACACATACTAAAGATACATAACATAAAACACCGGCGTTTTTTTCATCGAGTTCCATCGTGTTCAAAACACTCGAGTTCTCTTTTCCCACGGGGCGACAGCGCCCTCTATCAGAAACAGTTTTGACAGCTGCTCGGATTTTATTTATTTTTTTCTTCGGGAGCTGTTCCTCTTCCGACATCCTCTCACCTTTGAGCTTCGGGATCAGTCACGAAACTCAAACACATAAATCGTTATAAGTTCATTCGCCGCACTGGCTTTAAGATCCGTCCATAACGGGATCGCACGTCTCCACTACCCGTCGCTTCTTCTTGCTTTTCTGACAACACTGGGTCATGTAAAATGTCTCTGGAAGTAGGTCCCCTTTCGACGTCTCTCGATACTGCAGGAGCTCAGGGACTTGAAGGGACGAGCCCTCGCTCTCTCGAATCTCAAGAGGATAAAGTCTCTTCACTGGTCGCAATAAGGACCCTGTTTTTGTCTTAACTTCCGCAACACGGACTTCGCCGTCCTTGCCCGGAATAAGTTTTTGCACCTTGGCCAAAAGCCAATTGAGTCTCTTAGTCTTGTCGTCACCCACTAAGACCACGTCCCCTTCCGCAATGTTGGATCTCCTTTTAGCCTTTGAAAATTCTCTGAGATGCCCCAGATATTCGACTCTGAAGCGTTTTCTGAGATCCTGCCGAATCCTCTGCCTAAAGCTAAATCGCTTGTTCAGTCTTTCAGTGTCAATCAAATTCAGATCGGGGACTCCTATCTCTTTGATCTCTTGCAAAAACATAGCCGGTGTGAGGGCAACGAGGTCATCACTGTCCTCAGAAAGGTATGTTAGCGGTTTCGAATTAATCACACCTTCCGCATCGCAGATAATCGTGTACAGTTCTTCATACTGTAGACTGGCTTTACCCAGTACCTTTCTGAGCGCAGTCTTCACCATGCCTATCATCCTTTCCCAGAATCCTCCCCACCAAGGGGCAGAAAGTGGATTGAACTTCCATTGAATTTTTTTCGCCGTAGCAATCCTTTGTACTCTATCCCAATGAATAGATTTCAAGTTCTTAGCTGCTCCCACTAAGTGTGTTCCATTGTCGGAATAAATGGTTGTTGGACGTCCTCTGCGTGCAATAAATCTTCTAAGTGCCAGAAGAAATCCATCGGTCGACACAGAAGTTACCAGCTCTAGATTAACCGCTCGGTAAACTGCACAGGTGAACAGTACTATCCAACTCTTTTCATTATTTTTCAAAAACAACGGTCCACATAAATCGATGCCAACCACTTCGAAGACAAGGGCATCTCTAACTCTATCTTCAGGAAGAGGCAAACTAAGTGGTTCCAAAGGAAGAACAGTATACCTTTTGCATCTGACACATTCTTTAATAACTTGCCGTATCGTCTTTCTGCACTTTATTATCCAATAACGTTCACGCAGAGTCGAAATTAGGACCTGCAGACCAGCATGGCCTAGTTCAACATGTTTTTCCCAAATGAATTTTTTCACTATGTGATGTTTAGAAGGCAATGCTACTGGATGACGAAACGCCTCCGAGTCCTTTCTCATGGTGATTCTCGTATTGACTCGAAGCAGCCCTTCTACGTCGATAAAGGTTTTCAGAGAAGTTTCTCTATTTTCACCAAAACTCTGTCTTTGGACTTCTTTCAACATGACCATTTCGGCCTTTTCGACTTGCTCTACACTTAACTCACCGAAACATCTTTAGTTCGTTTGGCCTTTGCATTCCTGTAAAAATGAAAAATCCACGCCATGACTCTGATTATTCTGCTGTACGAATAGATCTTCGTAGAATATTCAAAAACCTTCTCAATTTCTGAGTTAGTAGCAGACACAATAGTTTTTCGCCTTTCTGAATTCACAACCTCCAAATCTGGAAGCGCTTCTGAGGCTGGCCATTCATCACACGGTAATTTTAGCCACTCCGGACCTTCCCACCAACGAGAATTTTTCAACTCTTTCACTGTACATCCTCTCGAAGGGAGATCCGCAGGATTCATAGACCCGGCAATATGCCTCCAGTCTTCTGGGTCTGTTAGCCGCCGAATTTCCTGAACACGATTGTAAACGAAGGTTGCCCAATTTTCATTTCTTTTTATCCAGTATAACACATTCACAGAATCAGACCAATACTACGTAGGCACGTTCCCGAGCCCCAAGTCTGATTTCGTTGTTTCTGCTAACCTAGCTCCAATAGTGCAGGCCAAGAGTTCCATCCTGGGTATGGAAGGTAATTTCAAAGGGGCGACTCTACAACGTGCTTGTATTAGCTGACACGCCGTGGACCGATCATTTTGACATCGGACAAAAATACAAGTAGCAAATGCAATCTTGCTTGCATCACAGAACACATGAAGAGATGCCTCCGAAATGGCTGAAGCATCCTTTAGTATGCATCGTGGAATCAACACACCACTCAAGCCTTCCAATTGCGTCTTCCAACGTTCAAATTTCCTAGATATAGTCGGAGGCAGCTTAGAGTCCCAAGTGATCCCGTTCTTCCAACATTCTTGCAGCAAAACCTTTGGCCCCAGTGTGACCTCGCACGTGAATCCAAGGGGGTCGAATACTCGATGGACGACTGAGAGGATCTCTCGTTTTGTCAATAGGAACTTTTCATCGCTAGAGAGCCCCTTCATGTCAATAGACAGCTCATCTGAACTCAGTGTCCAACTTAATCCCAGCACTGGGACCTTCCTTTCATCTCCATCTTCATCCTCCACTTCTGTCGACGCAGGAGCATGCTCCCACCCTCGCAAATCGAACTTGGCTGCACTAAGGATACTTCGTGACTCAAAAATGAACTTTTCAAGCTCCTCTCGGCTATTCACACTAGAAACACAATCGTCAACATAAAACGACCTCAGGAGTTTTTTCGCCGTTTCTTGCAGATGATCCGGCGCGTTCTTCAGGTGAAATTCCATTGTTGCTCCCAGCAGGAAAGGGCTCGAAGAAATTCCGAAAACAACTCTTCGGTGCTGGAAGGTTTTAAGATTTTCTTCCTTACCGTTCTCCCCCCCCCCCAGGAACCTCAAAAATGGTCTATCATGCTCCTGAAGTCCAATCTGTAAGAAAGCTTTCTTTATGTCTGCAGTTACCCCAATTTTTCCCATCAGAAATCTGTTTATAATTGAGGGTATAAGTTCTGCAACATTCGGTCCCTTTTTCAGACAATCGTTAATGGAGGGAGAATTCTTCCCTCTCGCCGAGCCATCAAAGACAGGTCTCTCTTTGGTCGGTGAGTTCTCCTTGAAAACAGGATGATGTGGTAAAAAATGCTCAGTTTTCACATTCTTCTCAGGAGATTTAACTTCTTCTATAATGCCCTCCTTCAGCCACTCCCGGAAAACATCTTCATAAGCATCTAACTTCTCAGTCCGTTCTAAGGATCTAACACAGCTCTTCAATCTTTTAACTGCTATCTCCCTGCAGTCTAACAGAGGAGGGTGATCTTGAATCCATGGCAAACAAACCATATATCTTCCTTCTTGGTCTCTTGAAACATTACGAATAAAATGATCTTTCGCAGCGTCTTCGAGCTCCGTTCTCGCGATCTTTTCGCCTGGATCGAGAATCCCCAAAGTATCAAGTCTCCACAAATCAGAAAGGTTTAATTCGCCAACGTGGAGAGAGATAAGGACATTAGATTTACTGGCTTCTTTTTCTTCTGTTTTTCCCATAAACGTCCATCACCAATCCATTGGAAAGGTGCTCAATTTCACCTGTAAATAACTTCCCTGCGAAGTCGGCTCCTATCAGAAAATGAATTTCCTTCGGATCTTTCTCATACAGACAGTCATGTTCATTTATGAAAATATCGCTAATGAAAACTCCACGATTTGTCAGTTCTTTTATGCATGGAGAGTCCTCTAACTTCGGAATGAAAGCACAGATTCTTTTTTGATCCATCATCTCTAATTCGCAAATATAATCGCCGTCAAGATTGCTTAATTGAATCGAATATCTTTTGTGCTTTTCACTTTTTTCTATTCCTCCAAAAAGTCCATGAACGACTTTTTCTTCCCCTTTGCATTTCAACTTCACTGCTTTAGCGACAAATTCACTTACATATGATCTTGAGCTACCTGTATCAATAATCCCTCGTACATAACGACTGATGTCATTCTCCTTAATACAAACAATTAAAGTCTGTAAATACACCTCCTTGTAACAGGAATTGTTAGTCAAAACACTGGCTTCCAGAGCTCTATCATTTTCTTTATTAATTTCTGGTTTCTTATCTTTCTCCTCGTGTTTATGAAAACACATAATACATAGATGTCTATTACCACAGTGTGAGCAGGTAATTTTTGCCTTACAAGAACGTGAAACGTGTCCTGGTTTAAGACACCTAAAACAGCATCCCCTTTTTAACAGAATAGATTTTCTTTCCTCCAGAGACAGATTTCGAGTTTCTTTGCACTCAGAGTTTGCGTGAGGTTTATCACAAAAAACACAAACGAGTTTTTTCTTTTCTTTCAGTTCAGTACTAAATAGCTCAGCTGCTGTCGGTGTATTTCCCTTTTCTCTCGAGTAAAGTGAGAGCTTTCTGCCACAGCCACCTGACCGAGGAGCAAAAGTGGCTGGAAAACTGTTGTGCCAGTCTCTGGTGACCGAAACACTAGCAGAAGTGCGCTCCCTGGAGGTCAGTTCCTTCCTCAAAAATTCAATCAAATCTTTGATGTCATAACTGACATTGGTACTTTGTTTATTGAATTCTAAGATCAGATCAGCGGGGAGCACTTTCAACAGCATCGGACACATAAGATTTCCATACGTGTCTGACAAAACTCCCAGCGACTCTAAACTTCTTATTTGCGTTTGAACATTATCAAACAGCTTTCGAAATGTTCCGATATCACTGGAATTCTTGAGAGGGGAAAGATCAAGCAAGTTACTCATATGTGCATTTATTAACAAATCCTTTCTCCCAAATCGCTCTTCTAACATGTTTACAGCAATGTCGTAATTTTGCAGTGTGATAGCAAATCCTTGTACAGCGTTTATAGCAGTACCTCCTAAGTGAGCTTTAAGATAATTAAATTTATTTACTATCTTAAAGCTCACTTAGGATCGAACCTTCTTTACGTTAGTTATGACGCATAAGAGCAGTCGAATGGATCCCGCTCCTATGTCCTGACCTTTGACCCCATTTCGTTCACTTTCAATACGGTTCCTTCCCGGGTGTTCCCCTACCACATACTAAGGGAACATACTAAAATTTCATTGAAATCGAACGATTGTTACGCGAGTTATCGTGCTGACGGACATACGCACATAACGCGTGACGTAATGAGGCAGATGAGAATCGCGACCATCTGCTCGCAAGAGTGTGACGAAATAACACTTTAATAGGACCCACACACAACGTGTGACGTAATGAGACAGATGGCGTGATCGCGCGCCAACATCTCAATCTCGAAAGAGTGACGTCATAAGATTTCTAAGCATGGGTTACATTAATAGGACGACGCCATGACACTAAAAACGTGGTAATTCGGGGGTGGTTATTTAACCCACTAAACGAATTTTCCTATAGTCGAGATCAACCTAAATCTATTTCTAGTACCAGAAAACGGTAGGTTAACGACTTTCATCAAAATCCTGAGAGCCGTTTTCAAAATAAAATTTACATAGATACAAGAATTGCTACTTTAAGGTGGACGTCAAGTAATTTTGCTTCCTGTACTTCCAACATAATTTCTAATTTTTGTAAAAAATGGTTTCGCCACCAGCTGGCGTAGGCCTTAATTTCCGCTTCTGATGTATTTGCAGCAAATATATGAGCTTCTAAAATCTCGATTGAAAAATAAGTCGTTTGTTGACCGATACTACTCATGTCGACAAACCTTTTAGGAAAATTTTCTTCTTGAAATAATGCATGGTTTCTACGCCAGGGGGCGTAGATGTATATCTTATTTTTGTCAATATCTCTACTTCTAAGAGTCTGATTTGAAAAATTCCCTGTTTGTTGGATAGTGTTTCCAATGCGAAATGCTTTTCCTATAAATTCAAAATTTACAAGTAAATCATAGACTTTCCGCTAGGGCGCACAAAGGTAAATTGCTTTTTTTGCGTTATTTCTGCTCCTAAAGCTCCGATTTGAAAAATTCTTCCCGTATCGCATACAAAACCTGATGGAAAATATTTTTCACATAATTTCTAATGTTTGGTAAAGAACAATTTGGCCACCAGGGGTCATAAGTCTTAATTCCTGCTTCTCATATATTTGTAGCAAAATCTGGGCTCCTGAAATCTCGACTTATTTTTTTTAATGGACCGATACCGCTATATGGATAAACCTTTTGAGAATACTTTCTTCCTAAAATAATGCATAGTTTTCCCACCAGGGGACGTAAAGTCACATCTTATTTTTGTCGATATCTTTGTTTCTAAGAGTTCGTAAGCTCACGATTCCGTTTACAGCAATATCTGAGGGATGAAAAACCCGATTGAAAATCTTTCTTTCGTCAGATCTGTTGTTTTCCATACCGGTTCCATTGACTTTGAATAGCTTTGATAAATTTAATTTGCGTCAGAACGGATTCAAAAGACGTGCTTATTACACCCGAAAATTCGGTGTCATCTTTCTTGTTTCTTTTTGTTAAGGTCCATAAGTAAGTCTGCTCTATAAGTAAGAAGTGGATGGATGCATTAAATTAAATGCTGTTGTTTTAAAACATAGTGCAATTTACCATTACCTCTTCTAAAAGTTCTCCACCCAAGTATTATACGCCTATCAATTTCTTCTTTGACGTAGCCCTATCTTGTTAATTTTTCGTGCTGCTCATCAGAAAAATAGTGCCTCATTGAATCATGGAGAACTTCCAAATGCTGGGTGATTTCATCACATCGTTTGTTTTATAATTATGAGCCATTGTTTGTTTTATATTTATCACCGGGTTGCGAACCCGGATCCCTCTTGGACAAATGATCAGAAGCCATCGCTTTGACCACTGCGCCTTCGGGGCTGTGCTATTTCCGTCACTTGGAGAGACACTGTATCGCTTGATAACGGAATTTTCGCTTTTTCTTTGGCCGATTTTTCACCAAGCATGCACTTAACCATGTCAATAGCACATGGCTTGATAAGATTCTTGGCTATTGTATAAGGTTCACCCACTTGTGCTATTTGATAGCTTACTAATAGGGAAACCCAGGTAGCTTTTTCATTCAATGTATAGTATGTGCTGCATGAAAAAAACTTTTTCACTTTTAAAAGTTCATCATGCTTGCGTACGAAAAAAATCACCATTTTTATCTTTGAGCTCTAGATGTTTACTCCCTAAATGGCGCCGCAGTTTAGCAGGGGCCATTGAGCTATTATGATAAACTTTGCTACATATGACACACTGCGGATTATCATCAGCGTTCATAAATTCGAAACTGATACAGCTCTGGTGGTACTTTCTTCTTTTCGCAAATTTGACATCTTGATCGCACCTTCCAGAACGTGTATTATTTTTTTGAACTGTTTTTTATTGGCTGGGGAAATTGCCTAGTTAAGGCTGTCATCGGGAAAAATATGGAATTCACAGATTTTCTTGAAAATTTCGGAGCTGTTTTACGAATTGCTTGCGGAACCCCTGGAGAACCGTCGTGGAACCCCGGGGTTCCACGGAACACACTTTGAGAAACATTGACTTAAGGTATAGTTGATGACTGAATTATATCTGTTTGATTTCGAAGATAGGGCGCACCGACAGTCACACCAGCGAGCAATTCATGCTGTTTTAGTCAGATTCTGGGCCGTACCACAGAAAAAGTGGAGCCCTAATCATGACGAGAGAAATGTGCCTGATAAACATATCAGTAGGCATGACCCGGATATAGTAGCCACATGACGGCGTAATAAATCGGCCATTAAAAGTGTGCTTTCGACGTTCTTTTAGCGAACAGTCGCAGAAAACACACTGTATGACGTCGGTTAGTCGCCTTAAAAGGGCCACGCTAACGGAAATGTGGCAGTGGGCTCTTGTAGCCTGGCGATCTATTTCGGAAGATGTGATGGTGAAAAACCTTTAGAATTATTGGAACCGTTAACAAGAGCGACGTACGGACGATTTCCGCTGCTATCGGTTCGACGAAGAAAACTGTAAAGAGTTGTTGATTGCGAGGTTGAACTAGATAGTGACATAACGAATTCAAGTATAACATCATTACCATTTTTTCCCTGATATTATTTTTGGTTTTGTGCGCACATGATTTATTGTTAACTAATTAGTAAAAAAATTCTTGAGAGATTCATTTCAGCATTTAAATGTTTCTGAAAACACCAACGGTCTTGTTTTTCTCGGAGAGTATAGTCACTCTTCCTCTTCCCCAAAAGAAATGCGTAATAACATTTCGTGTGCTAATCGTACTTTGAAGGATACATGTTGTTAAAAATGTGACTTATACGTGCACAGTCATAGGTACGGCATGCACTAGTAATTCTAATTTACTTTTGTATGACTAACATTATCACGACGGACAACTTTGTACTTGAAAGTTCTTTTTTTTTTCTTTTTTTTTTTTTGTGGCAGTAGATTCACTAGCCAGAGAAACACTTAAAAAGAAAAAATCGCTTTTTGTCAATATTTTTGTGAAGTGTTTATACGGAGTCGTAGTGTTATCTAAACTAGTAGTAGTAATAACGTAAAATTTGTGTTGAAAACAAAAAAAGGAAGGAATAAAATAAATTGTTCTAATGTGAAAATTTTGGTTATGGCTGGAAGAATCTCAGATCTTTATTCACTATGTGATTCGGAGACGTTCACAAGCTCTATCATCATGATTGACATTGCTTGCCATCCATTTACCAGATCTTTTTTCCTAGTCCGAAAAAAGAAATTCCAAGTGTAGTAAGGAAAAAAAAATCAATAATTTTACGTTACGCGGATTCACGGAGCAACATTGCTTAGTGTAGGTGTTAATTACTTCGTACTTCCCCAGCTAACGCTCTTTTTCATTTTATTTGAGTGCGGGGGAGCGAAATAGTGAGTAAAAAGCAAGTCTCCAGTAAAATCAAGGAAATGAAGTATAGGTAGCTTTTTTCAAAATAGAACGTTGGCGTTTTTCCAGATTTGTCCGACATCCATATTCGAGTTTTGTGCCAAAATACTACTGCAACATACGTTGCAATGAAATGATCAATGAACATTTTCCAGGCCATCTGTGGCGTGATTTTTTGAAAGAAAGGAAGATGAAGGGAAAAAGGACCTGAGTGATCTCTTGCTCTTGCGTTACGGAAATGCTGTGTGATCTATCGTGTTCTTTCTCTATCTTTCACGATTATTCGCCGTTGCGTTTTCAAGGAAACATGTGCAGGAGTAATTACTGTAATATTTTTTTTTTCTCAAGTGCTCAGTTTCCGAATGTTTATGCTTAAACCTGATGAAGAGGCGGAACACAATTTCTTTATTAACGGATCAGTTTGTTTTAAACAATGAATTAAAATTCTTTTCACAAAATATTGTAAATTTATGATTGGATGATTCGATTTAACATCTTTCTCAAGTGTGTGTGCGTGTGCGTGCGTGTGCAATGAGAAGCACAAAGGTATTAAAAATGCTAGTTGATCAGTATACTTTGTATCGGTTTGAATCTGTGCATTGACATTTTATAAACTTACTGAATCCCGTATATACACTGGTGTCCAAAATTAACGTGACAAAATCATGAATAACGCAAAATTCACACGACAGAGTTTAATGACAGTTGGTACGGAACATACGTACATATATCGTGTTGATACATATATCATACACTGAAGTGCCCGAAAAACTGGTACAGGCGAGCTTATGCAAAATACATAGTAACGTCACCTATGCGCGTACTCGGTTGCGTCCGCCAGTGCGTATATAAAGCGATAGACATCCTTGCCAGCTGTCAGAGCTGTTTTCGCATTGAGAATGACAAGTAATAACAATTTAAGCGATTTTCAACGCAGTGTCATAGTTGGCACTGGTGAAATGGGCCATAGTATTTCGGAGGTAGAAACGAAGTTCGGATTTTCACGGACGACCATTGCAAGGGTGTACCGTGACTACAAGAATTCCGGCAAAACCTCCAACCTACGATACCAGTGTGGCCGTAAAAACACATTGGGTGAACGTGACCATCGTCGGCTGTCAAGAATCGTTTCACGCGATAGGCGTGCAACACTCTCGCAGGTATCATCGGAATTCAATGCTGGAGCCTCAACAAGCATCAGCGTCCGGACTGTGCATCGTACCCTGCACGATATGGGCTTTGGGAGCCGACGCCCAACTCGAGTCCCCTTGATGGGTGCACGACACAGAGCTATGCGTCTCGTTTGGGCACGGCAACACCGCCACTGGACACTTGATGACTGGAAACAAGTAGCCTGGTCTGACGAGTCGCGTTTCCAACTGTATCGGGCAGATGGAAGGATTCGTGTGTGGCGCAAGCCCCCATGAAGCCATGGATCCCGCCTGTCAACAGGGAACTGTACCGGCTGGTGGGGGGGGTCCGTAATGGTATGGGGTGTGTTTAGCTGGACTTCACTGGGACCTCTGGTACGTCTACAAACGTCTGTGACCGGCCAACACTATGTGCGCATATTTTCTGACGAGGTACACCCGTTCATGATGGGTTGGGCCTGTTCCAACAGGACAATGCACCTCCACACAAGTGTCGGGACGCCACATTATGGTTAGAGGAGCATTCATCTGAGTTTGGGGTGTTGCCATTCCCACCCAAGTCCCCAGATATGAACGTGATAGAACACATTTGGGATGCCATGCAACGCGCTATCGAACACAGGAATCCGAGACCTCGGAATACACCCGAATTGTGGAACGCTCTGCAGGAAGTATGGTGTGCATTGCCTGCTTACAGCATATTTCCAGAAGCTAGTGGAGTCCATGCCCCGTCGTATTTCTGCAGTCCTGCGTTCCCGTGGGGGACCTACCAAGTATTAGACTGGTGTACCAGTTTTTCTGGCTCTTCAAGGTACATGTGTAGTAAGAAAAAAAAATCAATAATTTTACGTTACGCGGATTCACGGAGCAACATTGCTAGTGTAGGTGTTGGTGTTTTCATTCCTTTTCTGTTGTGTATTGCGTTATCTGTATGTCGATAACGCAGCAATACAGAACAGAAAAGGAATGCCACCACCTCATTAGGAGAAAGCATGCGCATGACAGCACGGCAGTCCAAAAGTGATGCAGCAAGTGGCGGCGCGGATTTCGTGGGGCTAATGGAAAGTGTGATAACCCCGAACAGAGCCCGCATGCTGTTTATAAGGCTGCGAATGATAGTTTGAGACAATAAGGGCCACTCCACCAAGGCGCGTCGGAGTCCCTAGAAAGTTTTGGGAGAGGGCTACCGGCTTGCAATTACTCTTCGTAGGGCATCCGGACATGTCCTATCGGACTGAAGCCCGGAGATCCTTCCTATGAATATCCTGACTCCACTCCTTCCTATGAATATCCTCACTCTCCAGGTATTCGTCGACTAGCCAAGCATTATAGGGACGGGCGTTATGGTCTACAAAAACAAACAAAAAAACTGGGAGCCAACCGCTTTCTTGGAAAGCCATACATAGGGCTTTAGCTTTAGGATGTCATCCCTGTCGGGTGCAGTAGTCAGGGTGCCTCCTGGGAACACATGCAGCGGCGTGCGTCTATCCAACATAATGCAAGCCCAAAACAGGAGTTCCCCACCACCGTAGGGGTCAGCTTTCTTAATGTTGAAGGGAATATTTCGGCTTCCCGCATCTCTTCAAATGTACACACGTTGCGAATGCGAGCTTAGATTGCACCGCGAGTGCGCGACTCGTCACTGAAAAGAACACCAGGGGCTCAGGGGGGCCCAATTCAGACGGACCCTTCTGTGCAATGCGAAGAGTGTGATACAGACCATTGGCCTTCTTGCATACAGAACTCTCCCGTGAAGTCTTCTGTAAACTGTTTGCCTCGATATCGCGATTCCCGCAGCAGAGGACACCTCCCGCGGGAGTTGCCTGACTGTCCACTTCCTAGTGTGGCTAGTTGTTAGAAACAAATATCAGCCGTCTTGACTTGTTGTGGCTCGTGGGCGTCCTTGTCCCGGCGTTCTTATTGTTTCGGTTTCCCGGGACTTCTCCAGATATTGCAGACCACTTGCCTCGACACATTCAGCCATCTTGTTATCTTAGCCTGAGATTGCCTTGCTTCCAATCTGCCGATCGCTCTGCACCGTAAAAATCTTGTAAGCAATGGTGCGGAGCCATTCTTCCACTAACAATCCATCTCAAACTTCAGTTGCCTGCACCCCACTCAGAACAACGTCCATCAAGGTATCGTACCTGCCAGCTCGATGGCGTACGGTCGACATTTGCATATTTCCATAGAAGGTTGCACAATGTTGCTTGGATACATATACTTAGCGTATCCCCTTGCACATGTCTATGAAAAATCTTTATAATCAGTCGTCTTGTTTTGGACGTATTCTCGAATTTGTATTTGTCACGTTTATTTTGGACACCAATTTATTTTTAAAGACTTTTCATTCATCACAAAAGCAAGGTACGGCAAGTGGTAAAATACTAGTGTTGTGTGCGTTCCTTGGTTTTGATTCGGTTCTTTCTGTGTGATCAGTCTTTTATCCTTAGTAGCCTGAGATGATCGTGGCATCATAGAGCAATAGGGAGGAAACACAGACCGACGGACAGACTCTGTTACTTTACATTAGTGACTGCGGGTTTATCTTTACAGAGAACTTCTATAAATCGTGAAAACAATCAAGTTCAATAAGAAAAATAAACTTCAATACAAGTTGCACTGTACCGCTAGAGAAATTAATGAACAGGAACCCTACACCAACTATACTGAAAGTAGTATAACTACACTAGTAATCCGAATTTCTTGGCGTAGAATAGAAAATCAAAGTTTCCAAGCTTTCGCACATTAACCAGATAGATGGCTTTTTCAAGGAAGGTAGACGGCAAGGATTACTAGTATAGTTATCCTGTTTTGATATCTCTAGAGAAACAACGAGCGTAGCTCATAAACCAAGCGAAGAAATGAGCTCTGACACGTGTTGCATGTATTGAAGGGTAACTACATTAATTCGCCGGTGTCCCACTGGCTTTCTATGCACTTGTGGTGATGTATGTTTCATCGCTGTCTTACGAAATGTCAGGAATGTTCCACCGATAGACAGTTTTTGGGATGATGTCGGCAGCATCAAAGTTTATGGCGTCTTGAGCAGATCTTTTACTCTGTTTTTTTTTTTTTTTTTGAGTCCCCAAATTTCATAAATTTTGTTGCATTTGCTTCCTTGCTGTTCAACGTGCACTTTCTTTTACATGCCTTCGAAGTTGAAAGTCCCCCAACAGAACCAAGATTTGCTTTTTCCGTCTAAGTCTCATGTTTTTATTGGAGATGTCCTGTGTTCGTATATTGTTTTTTCTGTGTTGTTGCTCTGAGGTCTGACTGACGTCATCAGAATCTCAGTCCGCGTGCTGTCATTTGTACTTTTTTTTTCTTTGTAATTTTTTTTAAACTCTCATCGGATAGGTGTGTCATTTTCTTCTTGATTTCCTTGAATTGTTTCAGCGTCAATATGAATTTGCTCAGCGGTATATATAGACCTATCTAGTGTAGAGGAACTGCTTCCAGTATAGACTGGTGTGGTAGGGAAACTGCTTCCTGCAGAGCTCAATTTTCCCCATTTCGTCTAGTAACATGAGGTATTTTACACGTCCGTTATTATTTTCTTTCTTTGTTTTAATGTACCTGTGCTTACGCACAATTTCCTATAATTTTCCGTCTTCTTGTGCAGAAAGAACTGAAGAAAGCGCTATAAATGATCAAATAACTCCTCCCATCGAGGGAGGTTAAGCAGCGGAGAGTACGTGTCTGGGTTAAGATCACAATTGTTCGTAGTCATTCATTCATCTTCTGCTGTCATTAATTACCTCAGTAGTAACTAGGCCGCCTGATGTGATACGTATTCCAGTGAACTCGTCTAAGTATGTCGAAAAATATCTACCGAGCTGAACAACCAAAGTATCTGCTTTACGACCTTAGATTAACGAGAACACATTAGCACGATTGAGCGACAGTTGGAATCCCAAAGGAAGGAAGGACAGGAACTGATGACTGAAATAATTCAACCTCAAATTGCTTCTGCTGGCAGAGACTTTTAATTGGTTCACATACAGTTACTTAAATTGTACAACGCAGCCAAACTAACTACGTATTTACAGGCCGAGCATATGTATGCTCTTTCTGAATACTTTTCATATGGCGGGATGAAAGAAATAAAGGGAGTAATTAAATTTTAATATCTGCTGTATTGATTATAGTAAAGGATAAATCTGTGTATTTTATTAACAATAGTATAACTATATACTAAAAATCCGAAAATTTATTGGCGTAGAATAAATAATCAAAATTTCCAAGCTTTCGCACATCAACCAGATGGCTTTCTCAAGGAAGGTAGACAGCTAACTGCAAACAGGATAATAGAACGTTTCAACACTTTGTATTTTATACTAGTTTTATTATATTGATGATAGTAAAGGATAAATTTGTGTGTTTTATTCTAGTTTTAATTATATTGATGATAATAAAGGATAAATCAGTGTGTTTTATACTAATTTTAATTATGTTGGTGATAGTAAAGGATGATAGTAATATACGTATGTTTTATATTAGCTTTAATTATGTTGGTGATAGTAAAGGATGATAGTAATATCCGTATGTTTTATACTAGCTTTAATTATGTTGGTGATAGTAAAGGATGATAGTAATATCCGTGTGTTTTATACTAGCTTTAATTATGTTGGTCATAGTAAAGGATGATAGTAATATCTGTATGTTTTATACTAATTATAATTGGCACTGCATATATATATATATATATGCTTTCTTTGTTCAGAACGTTTAAAATACTCCGCTGATGTTGCTTATCTTAATAAAGTTAAGCAAGCATTTTCCGTTTTTTCCCCTTCGTTTGACGAATGTATAACACCGAGGAATTAAAACCTGTGAATTCTATTCGTTATTAAAAACCACGTGGTTTTAAAAAAAATCGCGAACGTAAAATATCATTTTATAGTCGTAACGCAAACATAAAATTGAAGTGGGCACAACTAATGTTTCACTGTACAAATCTTGTAGAAACTCTACTTTCGTGATTGTATTAATAAAACATAATTGCTTCATGACCACATACTTGATTCAAATCTCCATATTGGAGTGTTGTTACTGAACAGAAGTTTTCCGTGTGGATGTTCTATAATGAATCGTTAACAGTTACCTGAGTAAGAAAGAGACAGTTACTTCAAGGAACGCCGATAAGAAAGTTACTTGAAGGAAAGCAGATAAGAAAGTTACTTCAAGGAAGGCAGATAGATACTTTTCTAGTAAAGAGAAAAAAAAAGAAGCAACGAATTGTTTAGTATCATTTTTGTGCGCGGATGTGGCATTTCTAGGTGTAACTGAAAAAGATAATGAGTCGTGTCTCTGTTTGCTGATCTTCTGCCTGTGTCAGCGTAACTATTTATTTATTATATCTAGCGCAGGTGGCCGGATTACTGAATTTACTATGTTTTCCGTGGCAGTAAATATTTCAGTCGTTCGGTAAACCAACTGACTGTCTATTGATTTCGTCTGGTTCCCCAAATAACACGTAAATTTCAACACAGCTATTTCTCTCTCTCTCTCTGTTTCGTTGCGTGCTCTGATTTCTGCTATGTGGCTTCGGCCTGTTCTACTAGCAATGCGTCCATCCGTTGATACGTGTGTGTGTGTGTGTGTGTGTGTACTGTCTGTAACTTATATATGTTACCGTCAATGTCTAAAATTAGGCATTGTGTAGAATGCCTAAGAAATCTGTAGAATGCTGAAAATGAGACGTCAAAGTATGAAACGCTCAACATTTCACATATTTCCTAGGCATTCTGTGCAATGCCAAAAGGCAAATCGGCAAAGTATAAAATATTCCCGCCAGTGACTTTTTTTTTTTTTAACGTTTTAACGTGGCAAGGCACATGCCTTTCAGTGCTCAAAAAATTAAATCTGGAAATACAGGCCAAAAAGAAAAGAAAAAAAATGAAAATGGACGCTGACAAAAAAAAAAAAAAAAAAAAATCCTCCTGCATCTTTGGGGGCCACTGTCTGAGTTCTTATTCCTGACGTCGATAAGGGACGGATTGACTCGCGCAAGCTGTTGGCAATTTAATACGAGTGTGACAGAAGAGGGTTTTTACCGACTTGGAACTTCTCGAGGAATTTTGAACCATCTCTTTGCTACTTTATGTCCAAAGGACTTACTCAGAGTTGAAGACGTTCCCGACCACGAAATTCCTCTTAGTTCAGCTGCTATCGCTCAGTCCATAGGAAGTGGTCAAGGACTCGTGCAGGGTTCCCACTCAACCTGGAAAACAGGGAAAACCTGGAATTCTTAGGGAATTCGAAAATGGTTCCAAAAATCAGGGAAACCTCAGGGGGAAAATTACTTTTTTTTTTTTTTTTTGTAAAAATCAATGGTTACTTTATTTTTCCAAAAAAAAAAAAAACTTATTTTTTCAAGATTTCAAACTTTTGCTTGCAATTACTGCCTGCCTAGAATTTGGTTGATCTACTTTCAGTTATATTAAGTATTTCCTTTATTCTCTAAAAAAAGATGCAAAATTGAATTTTTTAAATTGCCAGTTATTAAGCTTTTGTTCAATTTATGCAGGCAGTTGTTATAACATGGAACAATTAGGCACAATGGCTCCTGCTTGAAGAAAATGTTTCTTTGAACAGAGCCATTCCATCATTAAGCTTAGCTGCATTGTGTTATAGAAAAACTGAAACTATTCAACTGACAGATTTTTTCTTACATATGACCTGTTTCTACGGGAATGTATTTACAAATTCCGTGTGGGTATTATTCACAAAAGTTCACAGAACTTTGGTACAGGAAATAATGTGCACAGTTAGTTGTTATTAATAAAAAGCCGGTAATTTTATAAAGACAAATTACGTAAAGAATTTACAAGTGTGTGCTTTGGTGAGAAAAATGAATGGAATGGAATGAAATGTAACAATTCTTTGCAACATGCCACTCTGGAAAACTTTAAAAACCACCTGGAGAACCTGGATAAGTCAGGGAATTTTTTTTTCATTACTTTTGAGTGGAAACCCTGTTGTGAGATGTATGTGCAAGACCAAATGCCAAAATGTGAAGTGCTCTTGTGTGAAAAAGATAATTAAATGTAATTCAAAATGCCGTTCTAGCCTTCTTTGTTGCAATAAGTAAGTCAGTGCTAGTCTTTTTCTCTTGTTCTTTCAGAAGAAAGTCGTATACTTTACTTTGTATTTCTTCCTTGACTTTCATATACGTCTCTTCAATAAACACCTTTTCATGATTCTATTTTCATACTTTGTTTAACTACATAGTCCTTGTCGTTTAATATGTATAATGCCTAGGATTTATATACAATGCCTAGGAAGAGCATATATAATATTAAAATAACATAAATATTTCATGCTTTGCCTAAAAAAAGTCACGCATTCTATAGATTTCTTAGGCATTCTGTACAATGCCTGTTTTTCACACATTGCCGGTAACATATACACTCAGTAGATAAAACATTAGAAACAGGGGTGATGGGCAGTTGACATGGGCATCCCCCATGCAGAGTGGAACAGACCCAAAGCGAACACAAGCGATAAATAGGCTGACCGCAGGGCTTCCCAACAGTGTGTCGCAATCGACGAACATGGGTAAACGTGGTAACCTCAGCGACTTTGATCGTGGACGCATTGTCGGCGCAAGACCGATGGGTCGTTCTGTCGCCCTAGTGGTAAGAACCCGAAGACAACCGTGTCAAGAGGGTACCGCGGTTTTCAATCGACAGACGTACCAGCGCCTAGAGAGCAAGCGGTGGCCAACCACACGCCATTGATGACCGGGGTTGACATAGATTATCCAGGCTCGTACAGACCTGCCTCTTGGCAAGGCCCCCGCAAATCACATCCAGGTTAAATGTCGGAGGCCCAAGCAGCGTCAGCGAGCGAACGGGACGACGCACGCTGCATAGCCTGGACTACGGGGCCGACGCCCTACCCGCGCCACTCTGTTGACCGCTCGTCATCGGAAATTACACCTCTCCTGGTGCCGGGAACATCAAAACTGGACTTCTGTCGTGTGGTCAGATGAATCTCATTTTCAGCTATTTTAAGCTGACGGAAGGGTGCGGGGAAGGCGTTGAGGCGTCCGAATTAATCGACGCATAAAACTTGGTTGGAAAGCTTCTGGAAGAAGCAGTACAGTTTTTAAGAGCATTATGTCTGAAAAGAAAAGTGTTTAATCAATGTATTCTTCCAGTGCTTACGTACAGAGCAGAGACGTGGACCTTAACTAAAAAAACCGATGGAGCCGAAGTGGATTCGCTCGTTGTGTTTAAACGTAGAACTACGTATACCCTGTCTTGTGTTTATAATAAGATCGTGAATAAACTACACAGTGGGTGTTGATAATGTTTGTTTAGTCGGTGGTATTACATGTGTAGGTCGGGTTATCGTTAGAATCTCTATCCGTAATGCTTATGTTATTACCTGCAGTTGCTGCTGTGCCTGAAGTCGATGTTGCTGTGCCTGAAGTCGATGTTGCTGAGCTTGAAGTCGATAGGCTGTGAGTTATGGCAAACAGTGGTCGATGATATGAGAAGTAAGAGACATAGTTGACTATACAGAACAGTTGTATGCGGCCTGTGCATATCGCATCGATAGTGGTGCTCCCCAGCGTTGTGTGTTGAGCCGGATCAGTCGCTAGGTTCATCTGGAAGTCTTGAGTGCATAAACTCGAGAAACCAATGGTTGTCCGATTTGCTGATGTGTATATTGAAATCTCCGGTAAGAATGATCGGTAGGTCCCACAAACGTGACTCGTCTAAGTCACTGAACATCTGTACAAACTTGCATGTGTACCGAGCCAAGTTTTGCAGCATGAACACTGTCGTGCTCTCTTAGATGTGATCTGTGGCGACAAGTAGAGATTGACGATCAAGCATTCCTTCCTTGCCCTTAATGTTCGCTCTTATCGCACAGATATCGCCGTAGTCGTCGACGTCTATCTTCATCGAAGTGTTGCCGTTATCCCACTTGATCAGCATGTGCGGCGAAGCAGCGGTGACAGCGTCCTCTTTCTCGTAAATCGCGACGCCGCCGTCTGCCTTCTTCGTTCCACGCTTATACATGCAGCGACACGCATTTCAAACCCTCGATATTTGTAATCATTCCGCCGATCTCAAGACAGTGTCAGCCTCGATGTCTTTACCGTGCGCCATTAGACTCTGCACATTGTGATTCATTAAGCGTAAATCCTTCGGCGCCGTTGAATTGAGGACTTCGAGCACTTAATCGCCTAACGTTTGCAAGCGATGGCATTCTAGTCTTTGTAGTTCTGATCGTAAATCCCGTAGTCTAGGATTGTTATTCTCCACCGTGTATTAGAGTGTCAAGTCATCGTTGACGTTGGTTAAGAAGAGACCCTCAGTCGATGTGACTCTCGTTAATACTACAAAAATCAGCTTCTGGTCTTGGCGTAGTGAAATACCACTTGAGAGAACGTTCCGCCCTGCGATTTATGTATCGTCATCGCGCATGCTGGCACGCACGGGAACTGAAACCATCTGCATTTCACTTTTCTCTTTAGTTGAATGTTAGCCGCTTACTTGGTAATCGGCATCCAGCTACGAGACAGCACATCGGGTTTGCTCACAACGATTGGTTTAGCTTTTAGGCGTAGCGCTGCACCAATTTTGTCGTTCTCGAATTGAAACCACAATCGGCATACGCCAGTCGATCGCGGCACACCTGCCGCTATCTGGTCCGTATTGTCGTCCTCACTGTCTAACCAAATCTCTACGAGCTTCGATGTTTTTCAGTTTGCCAATCGCACCGTTAATAATCCCTTTGGCAACATCTACGTTTGCTGTTATCATGTACGGCATACCAATGCATAATCGCAGCAAGTATGGCAAATTGCCAGTCTCCAACACAGTCTTCTTGAACAGATTGTTGCGGCAGTTCGTCAACTCTTGTTGAGTCTTGTGTCCCGAGAATGTATCCTCGGAGATGCAATCGGTTGTAGATTCGAAGGCATCGGCGTTGTAGCCATCAGCATCTCGGTTTGCATTAAAGAATCTGATCGCGCTTGGCACATTCGGGTCACTTGTCAGTTCGAAAGCGAGTCTCAAAAAAATGTTTCTCTTCGGGCAGCAAAGATTGGCCGTTGCCGATCATGGCTAGGATTGTCGAGAACATCACATTGCTTTGCCGCATAACTTGTCGCAATGGATAATAAATACACTCACGGACAATGAAATTTGCGCACCTAGAAGAAAACATGCTACAGCCGCGAAACTTTGCAAATAGCTAGAGTGCGTACTGGTATGCAAATGATCCACGTTTGGTGCGAGTGCGCATGACCACACACCCTGTGGTGGCGCTGCAAGCACGAACCGGTAGCCTTATAAACCGGCGTGTAGTCGATGCCCCATGAAAGCGAAAAGCACCGGCCGACGCAAGCTAGAGTACAGAGTGACAAGAATGCCGGATAGACGCCAGAGACGTCGATTTACACAACTTCCGAACTTTGAGAGAGGCCTGATCATCGGGCTGAAAACCGCAGGGTGGTCGGCGCGCCGTATAGCCAGCCACGTGGATCGTTCTGACCATACCGTCCGACTGTGTTGGGAGCAGTGGACACGTGACGGCACTGCCACACGGCAGAGCTGCTCCAGACGGAGCAGGAGGACCACCAGTAGAGAAGACCGACGGATCGTGGTCCAGACACTAACGGATTCCACGGGGACCCGGTCCACTATACGGTCAGATGTAGCGGCTCCTGTGTGTCCACGAACCATTTCCCGACACCTCGCGGAAGCGAATCTGCGATCCCAGCGCCCCTTACTTGTGCTGCCATTAACACTGGAACATAGTCAGCTCCGTTTGCAGTGGCGCTAGGCCAGAGCGACGTGGAACGCCACACAGACTGGCGACGTGTGGTGTTTAGCGATGAGTGCCGCTTCGTTTTGCGGACAGATGATGATCGTGTCCGGGTGTGGAGATCCCCGGGTCAATGGCACAATCCCAACCTTGCTATCGACCGCCACACCTCCCCCACTGCAGGCATTATGGTATGGGGAGCCATTGCTTATGATAGTCGATCTGCTCTAGTAGTGGTATGTTTATCATTGGGGCCAGCGGTATCTGAATGAGATCCTACGGCCCCATGTGCTCTCATTCCTGGCCGGGATTCCAGGTGCGCTATACCAGCAAGACAATGCCCACCCACACACGGCTTGGGTTTCCCAGGACTGCCTACGTCGTGTCCAGACCCTTCCATGGCCTGCCCGCTCCCCGTACATGTCCCCTATCGAGCATGTGTGGGACTATTTGAAACGCCGGCTGCCGCAGTGTCGCACTATCCGGGATTTGGCACACCGTCCAACACGTGTGGGCCAGTCTACCGTAGGACAACATCAGGCGTCTGTTCGCCTCCATGCCGGTCCGTATTGTAGCATGTATCGCCGCACGAGGCCGTGTGACGTGCTATTGAAGACCAAACTGCGTGTCACAGATCCCTCTGTAATTGTCTTGCAGCTCTGTTTTTGCCATCATGTGTAGTATTCATCTGTATCATTACGTACACAAAATTTAAGTTCAATCCGATGCTTCCTTCTTGGTGCGCAAATTTCATCGCCCGTGAGTGTACTCTAGTGAATGCCACAGCGATGCGCCGATGAGTGCTTGCTTGTGCGTCTTGTAGATCGGGGTAGCGTTGAGTGTTGGCAGTTGTCACAGATCACCACAGAAGATTATGTGCATCTCACCGAACGTTTTGTCAAAGTTATCTGTGATGTCAGTGAGGTGTACATGCATAGTATTCAACAGATCTGCGCTCATCATACTAACCTCGTTGACGATTATTACTTTTACATTAGCGAAGGCGTTGCGGTACGCTTGCCGTGTTTCATATCTCAAGCCACCGTTCTGGCTCCTAGACATGGTTATCTCAAATGTAGAATGTACTGTCGTTCCGCTGATCGCCACTGCAGCTTCCCGTGGATGCACAAGCGATATACGCGTTGTGCGCAGAGTTGTGAATCTGTGCGAACTGGTTGTATGCTTCCATTAGTATTCGCAGTGTGAAAGTCTTGCATCAACCAGCAGACCCGGTGTAGAAGATCTGAATTCTTAGACGTTCACCGTTGCCATTATGCAAGGCGTGGATTACCTGCAGAACCAACTTGCGCTGCTCATCGTTTGTCAGTTTCATCTACTCGCAGTATTCTGGTTTCGGCATAACGTTCGATCGCTGTCGAACAACCGCCGAAAGTGCACTGTGTACTCTCGGTATCATTGTTGTTGGTTTCCTCGAAACCAACTGTCTTTAGAAAGTTCTTGGTATTTCTGCTCGGCTTGCTCTACCTCGTCATCAATCTCACTGCACAACTTGCGATACTCCTCGACGGCGTGTTCGATATTCATTCCAACCTCGTATTCCTTACGTTTCGACATGATCGAGTCTAAGTATTCATCGTACGCCTGCAGAAACTTGTTTCTGTCTAGCAAGTAACACAACTAGTTCCGGAATGGAACGTACAATGTCACTATCTCTCGTTTCCAGTTAACCAGGTCGGTAATGTCATACTGCCGAGATTTTACAGCACGGCAACTTGTCTCGTTTACAGTATCGTCCATTGGCAGCACTCTCATCGTCAGCGTTATCGTCGCCGTCGTTGCCTTCATTGTCATCGCCGTCGTTATCTTCATTGTCATCAACGCCAGTCGTTGTGGCACTGGTCGTTGCTCGGCGAGTTGTCGTGTACCATGCTGCGAAATCTGCTAGACAAACGTCGTTCATGCCGTCTCGCAATTTGTACTTTTGTACAAGATTTGTCTACACATCGATGGAGTCTTCGGCAATCCCTCCGTCGTTCATATGCTTGAATGATTTGCGGGATTTAGTTCGCTCGTGGGGCCACATCGTCGGCACAAAGACAACTTCATGACTTGCTTCAGACATTGGTTTGCGCAGCAGATACCAAGCCGCTTCCTGAGTACTCATATCCACACTGTTCAACATCTTAATGCTCATTTTCTTAATAAGCGCTGTGTAATCGTGATCCGGGTTCTCTCGCTCTGCAACTCGTTCAGTTAGCGGTGAAGATTCAATATGCCACGATTGGTTTTGTTTACATACTCGACAACGTACGCGCAAGAGTACTTTTCTAATATGAATTTTTTTTTTTGATTGGAGGTTTAACGACCACCGTGAGCAACTCAATGGGCTATAAGCAGTCGCCCGTCCCTAATTTAGGGTCACTGGTTCCAGGGAAGGGAGAGAGCCAGTGCCGTAAGACAAACACAACATCCATGCCTGACCGGGATTCGAACCCGGACCCCTTACGGACGAATGATCATAGGCCAGCGCCTTAGACCACTGCGCCACCGGGGCGGCCCTAATATGAATTGTAAATCTATGTTAGAGTTCAGCATGCCAGCGGTCCATGGATTAAAAGAATTAGTCCAGAGCTGTGTCATTCCTCGCTTCAACATAATAGACGGCCCACACACAGTCCAAGTAGTATTGTAACGTCACGTTGCCGTCAACCAAGAATTCTACCAATGTATCATAAGATTTATGCTCCAGTTACTTCCGCAGTTTCCGCGCGCGTTTAACTAACTTTTCACGCTGGCCATCACCTTTGGTGATAGACAATAAAATTCTTGTCTTATCTAATTTTGAAGATGACAATCCGATACCATCCTTGTCAAATTTACACCAAAAATCGGATTGTCATCTTCAAAATTTGTATTATATGGTGTATAGTCCCGTATTTCTTTCATGACTTGTCTTATCTATTGGCCAGTACGGAATGTTAAATCGACAGGGCTTGTCGCTTTTCTTGTAACACGTCAACGTGAACGCGTGCTTATGTATCTGTCGCGCGTACTGTGCCTCGCTGACCACGCTATTGTCACTGGACACGGAGCAGAGATCGGTGATTAGTTTTACTGTCTCAGGTATCTGCTCACTGACCGTTTCCCGGGGATCGTTTTCCATCCAAATACGTATGTGAGCGTGTGGACTACCTCGATGTTGGAATTCGATGCGCTTCAAAATAATCGACGACTCGGTATCAACCTAATGGATTGAAGCTTTTAGCCGATGACAAGATACGCATGATGATTAAACTATATGCAACAAGTCACTAGGTCTTCATTGACAAGATTCGTACGTTGCAGCACATTCAATTGTTGCAACGGATCCGTGAGCTCGTCTTGGTGCCAGGTGTTGCCGCCCGCACCAGTCGCAGTTTTTTCTTTTAATCTATGTAACTTTTTCAACAAATGTGGCCATCGGATTTCATTAGCGCTGAGCGTAAGAAATATCGTCGGTTTGCCTAACTACCTAATTATAGCAAACACGTCTTTCTTACGCTGAGCCCATTATTGTACAGAGTTAGGTATCGATTTCAAGAACGACAAGTTTTTTTCAACGCAGTTCTCTAAGAATTGTCAGTCTTCGAGCATCTTGCGCCTAATGTTGCTGGTCAAGCCGTAGCACTTGAACGTGTTGTACAGTCCTTCCGTTACACGTAACCTCAAGATCTTCATCGCCATGTACAGTAAATGTTGCGGTGTGACTACGACGATCAAGTCGGCGCAGTTGACTTGTTGCCATCATAAACGGCGTCATGCACACACCTTGCCGAAATACTTGCGCGCTCCCCAAGTAAATCGCCGGGAAAAGCAATTCAGATCAGATCACATGTAGAGGATTTCAGGAAAGGAGTGTCTGACCCCAGGTCTTAAACAACCCTTAAAAATACGAAGCTACGAAATTTGGGCTGGAATGCCCGATAGGAAAGTCACACGGAAGCGAGGTAGAAAGAGGGAGGAAGACGCAATTGTTTATTACCGGGGGCCAGTACCCCGTGTCCGACGGCTTAACGTGCCCATCCGACGCACGGCGGATATTTAGCGGTTCAAGCTTTCGTACCTGCCTGGGATCGAACCTAAGGTTTCTCCGTGGCAGTAACAAACGTTGGCCGCTAGACCATCCGCGGCGGAAAGACAATTCTGCGTAATCATCGTATATAATGGACAACGGCTGTTCATTCATGCCGGGAGCGATATCCAAGCACTGAGCTTCGTTCCATAGCATTGTGTGTTGTTGGCCAATCAACAGCTCGGCATCGTTATCGTGTTCTTTCTCTTCCAAGACTTCCAGATCGCTGTGTAACATGTTGGGAATCGTGGATAAGTATTTACCCCATCCCATCTAAGACTTCGGCTTAGAGGCTGTGCGTACATTCCAAAAACAGCAGCCTGAATCGGAAGAACGCATTATCGTAGCTGTCCAAGTTAGAATTTTACATGTATCGCGGACCATATCAGATTGATTTAAATTATAAATGCCGTGTGTTTATTTGTTTATCTCAAGTAATGTTCTGAAGGGTAAAGAAACTGTGATTCCCTCTTGTAGTCTTACTTAAATAATAGGATCGTTTTCATTTTTTAAAATGTTTTTTGTTTAAAATTTTACGTTTCAAAGTTGTTCAGGAGAGAGCCGTCATGTATTGCTATCTATCATAAGAAATCATAGTTTATCGTTAAGTGACTTAAAAAGTTACGCAAGAAGAAACTGTTGGCTGCCAAAGAAAATTCTTTGGAGAAGTGAAGTCACATTTTTTTTTTTTTTTTTTTTTTTGAACCATCTGCCCTCTCATGAAGTAACCTGTAAAAAAAATACATGACGGCTCGTGTGGCAGATTAGAAATCTACTTTGGCCCTCTGGCCATAATTTCGAAAGCACACAGCACATACCGGAACTGAAAATCAAATTCAATTTTTCTTACAAAATCAAATTTCATTTTTTTGCTTATTTAAATCAACAGTAATGTAGAGGTGATAAGGTTTTTGTCGCAAATCACTCTACGTTTTGCTTGTTGAAATGTGTTTTAATAGTTTTTTTTTTAGTATTTTAGTACTACTTACCCTCTAGCCCAGGTCTCTCGGGTCTGGGTTCGGACATTTCCTCTTATCTGACAAAAAAAAACAAAGCAGGTCAGGCCGGGTTCTGCCTTTGCAGACCCCTGGAAGGTTTTGGTAATCCAAGAAATTGTGGGACAAACATGAAAATAGCATGACACAATTCTCATAATTGAACGGCCGCCCCGGTGGCGCAGTGGTCTAAGCGATGGCCTCTGATCATTCGTCCGAAAGGGATCCGGGTTCGAATCCCGGTCAGGCATGGATGTTGTGTTTGTCTTACGGCACTGACTCTCTCCCTTCCCTGGAACCAGTGACCCTAAATTAGGGATGGGCGACTGCTTACAGCCCATTGAGTTGCTCACCTCCAATAAAAAAAAAAATGAACGCTATAGAACAAGTAGAATAGGAATGTCTTTCCTCAACGCATTCGCGGACACAAGGAAAACATTTATCAATTTAGTGTTGTCTTAAATATACGACAACACTCAATGGATAAGAAATCCATGATGCCATAGGTTACTTTCGCAATGTGCCATCCTCTAGAATAGCAACTTTCCTTGCAGTTTACGTGCTGCTGCTCACTGTATGCAAATTTGCTAATTCATGATCATCGTATAGTAAAACTCCGTAATGTAGGAAAGTACAAAAGCTAACTGGAGGAAACACAGCTATTTAGTCGTTGATTTTCCTTAGAGCGATTGGTTCGAAATCGTAAAGTCATTTACAACTAAAGACATTGAAGGCGGAAGGATCATGCGCTTTGCCGGTCTATTGACATGCAAAGCGCATAATCCTTCCGGCATGCATAGAAAGTCGCCATTGTGTTGACGTATTTGCCTGAATATTTCAGTTCTAAATCTCTAATATTTTGCTATATCTTTAAGATTTAAATGTATGTGACGCGAAATTTTTCTGTTTTGTAGTTTTCTTTCTTTTCTTTTTTTTTTTTTTAATTTCTCTGCTCTGTGTATATATGGCTGGCCGCGACATAGCCTCGTATTTTCCTGCATACTAGTCTCTTTTGTTTTTTCTCGAATATGAGTATTTGCTAATTAGTTTGATGTAGAAAGTTCTCGGGTCGTACACGAATATTCTTTCTACGTAATTTCTGCAGTACATTATGAATTGAATCAAACATTCTTGATTTCCACAATAGGCATCTGTTCACTGCCACCTTCCCCCATTCATAGATGGCGCTGCACGTTCAGTTGGTCATCGTTTCAGAACCTCTAGCATTACATTTGCTAGTCTATTCTCCAATGTCTTTGTTCACAACTGTGTATGGCTGTGTGGGCTGTGTGAGCGTGACTTATTTCCTGCCAAGAACTATCGATAATGTATAAATCTATCGACGCAGTTGCTGACCAAAACGAAGCGACAATGTGCCCAGTTGAATTTATATTCGATAGCTTATTAAACGCTTATAATCTATATTAATTCTAAAAGGTTTTTTACTGTGAGCTATTTTGAGAGAACGGTTGAACGTAAAGATATGGTTCAGGTATCAAAATAAAGGTCTTACCATGTAGATGTGCCAGTCGAAGAGAAAAATGAGATTGGGGCAACGGTTCGGGAGCTGTGGGGCGGCAAATTTCCCATGTTAAAGTCTATGGGCGAAGCGTGCGATTGACATTCGATCGCCTGCGGTTGACTCACGCGCTGCTGAAGGCGAAAGCATGGTGGGACTGAGATAGTCCAAAGTCCGAAGTCTTTTCTGAGCCAACCGTTGCGCTAAACAACGCTAGCATGCATTAGTATTCAAGTTCTTCTAATCGGAACAACGAACACTCTCGAAGACTAAGACCTGATTGCGTTATGCCGTTGGACTGTGTAATGTATGTATACAATTTAATATTCATTCGATCCAGTTTATTCACGTAGGTAAGACGTCTCCCATTATGTAAAGATGTAAATAAACATTCCGTTGACCATTGTTAGCGAAAATATTACGGGCGACTGCTTATAGCCCATTGAGTTGCTCACGGTGGTCGTTAAACTTCAGTCAACAAACAAACAAACAAACAAACAAAAAAATCACGAACCTGGATTATTGTCTTTACTGAAGTGGTTGAATGAATTTGTCAATCAAATAAAGTTTACATTTGTTGTTTCATATGAGTTTATTCTTTTCAAAAAAAAAAAAAAAAAAATACTAACCGTTGATTCCGACGGGTGAACAGTACTCGCAACGCGAATCTCATTCCAACAACATTTACAAACACAGTTGTGACTGAAGATGAGAGTGAAAGAGTGCGCTATCCAGTTGAATTTTTGCACACGATCGAGATGAGTAGACTTCCGCCTCACATTGTACGACTGAAAAAGGTTGCAGTCGTGATGCTCATCACGAACCTGGGCGCAATGGTCTAAGCGCTGGCTTGTGAAGAGTCCGGGTTCGAATCCTGGTGAGGTATGGATGTTGTGTTTGTCTTACGGCGCTGGCTGTCTCCCTTACCTGCAACCAGTGACCCTAAATTAGGGTCGGGTGACTGCTTATAGCCCATTGAGTTGCTCACGGCGGTCGTTAAACCTTCAGTCAAAAAAAAAAAAAAAAATCACGAACTTGGACTATTGTCTTTACTGAAGTGGTGGAATGAATTTGCCATTCTAAAAAAGTTTGCATTTGTTGTTTCCTACGAGGTTATCCTTTTCGTCTAGTTTGTTGTCAAAGGTTTGATCCTGAATCGTACTTTTGAGAAACCCAGATGCATCCACAGGTGGTTTAATTTTCTTAATACCAAGTGATATTTTTCATTTCAAAGGATTACAGTCTTCCATTCTCTTTGCATTCGCCATTCAGTCAATAAAGTACAAGAGCAAACTGGAGTGGATTTATGCTGCGATTGCCTCAACCGTGGCCAGCAGAACATTGTCCCATCAGGGGTTTGGACAAGGAGCAGTGAAAAACGGACAGAACAGGAAAGAAAACCAATCAGCCCCACGTGTGGCACAGTGGTCTAAGCGATGGCTTCTGATGGTTCCAGGTTCGAACCTCGGTGAGGCATAAATGTTGTGTTTGTCTTACGGCGCTGGCTCTCTCTCCCTTCCTTGGAACCAGTAACCCTAAATTAGGGACGGGCTTACAGCCCACTGAGTTGCTCACGGTGGTCATTAAACCTCCAACAACAACAACAACAAAATCAACGTTTTTCTACACAAACACAGATTTATTTCAGAATCGTGGGCAGCAGTATGAGGAATAGGTATTATCATGCAACAACAAAACACCTTCCGACAGTAATCCTCACAGTTTGCTTTGAATTGCGGCGCCCATCTTGACAGACTTAAGTAAAACTAAGTCTGTTACGGATGATTCCTGAGGTAGGACCATGACTAATTTGCATATGATGTGCCACTTCATCAGTAGTCACCTGTCAGTTTGCCAGCACCATGCCACATACTTGTTCAGTGTTGTCTTCATCAGTGAACGTGGGTGGACGTCCAGCTCCTTTTCCACGAGTTACAGCTGTGACCGTTTTTGAACATGGAAATCCATTCGTAGACACTCAGCTGTGGCAAAACATTGTTCCCATACTGTGATGAAAGCCTTCGATTAATTTCAATCTCTGGCACACAACAACGAGTAAAAAATAAATAATAAAAAGAAAAATACGGATCACTACTGCTGTTCTACCTTAGTGTATACGGAAAGCGGATTGGCCATGTTAAGGGCACGACAACAACACAAGAGCTGACCGATCAAGTTCAAACGTCTACCACAGTAACTACAGCTACAACCCCTGTACTCATGCGTTCACAACCAGAAGCACAGTCAACAAAACAGCAATTAAAACTGCCTTGTGTACCTTCAATTTTCTCAACCGTAAGTGATTGGTTTTTCGAAAGGGAATTGTTAAAGCCCACGTATCGTTCTATTAATCCCATCAACAGCGACAAATAGCCGCTTTGGTGGCCGAGTGGTCAGAGGTGCAGGTTTCTGACTAGTCCGAGTTGGACCTAGGTTCGAGTCCTTTATGAGGTATAGGTAGTGTGTTTGTCTTACCGTGCTGACTCTAGCCCTTTCCAGGAATTAGGGATGGACCAGTGCGTGTAGCCCTCAGAACTGCTCGTGCTGGTCTTTAAACCCCGAAACAATCCGCCCCCCACCCGAAAAAGATGACAAATCTTATCGTTTTAATAAATTGAACATGATGAATCAACGGCTCCAGGTTTTTTAGTAAAGAATTCACGTAACTGTACCCATATTGTTTCAGTGGTAACACTGTATTTATCCATGTAACACTTGCCTCCTCATAAGACCTCACCCCTCGTTTTTTGGGAAGCACATGGGGGAAAAGAACAATTCATGTCACTCACATTTAGAGAACATCAACAACCTCCTCGCTCACCCCCCCCCCCCGCCCATTTTTTTCACCGAAAATTCTCTTATTGCAAACGTTTGTTTACAATAAATAAAGCCATACTTTATCAGTGCTATCATTACCGGACAATGTTGCCTTGGTCGGAGTGTTGTCCTGGTGCAACGAGTCATCTTCACCTACATTCAAGATCTCTGTTCTAATTCCCACACCTTTTAAAGCTCATGACTAAGAGTTCGTCAGGCATGCATTCCCACGCGCTTTTCACCTGCTCAGAGATGAGTTTCTTTATACGGCCTTTATTGGGCCTCGAAATTCAGTCACGTGTGTAGGACCCGTACCCCTAACTTTCTAATGAGATTTTCGCAAAAAAAAAAAAAAAAGAAAAAAGCGGGGATTACATGCGTAAGTACGGTATCCTAGCTCACACATTATATTACCCTCTTAATTTTTGACACTTTTAATTGTATAAAATGTGTCATTTGATGCATTATATTGGGCCAGCCGTTCTGCGTTTGAATTATTGAAGTATGTAAACACATGCACATTGAAATACCACTTTACTAGGTACACTGTTATGCTTGTGGAAGAAAGGACAATACCCGGGGGCTGTAATTATTAACATTTCAATTAAGAACTGTACAGCTGTACTTTATGCTGAACCAGGAAAACCCTATGTAAAACAATAAAAAAGAACAGATAATGCGAATACATCACATTTCGCGAATGTGGAATGTTCTAAATCAGTATCTTGTACCACAGATTGTATCCGTAAATTTGATATGTGGAAAAGGCAGTGACGTCATTGCTGTATGAATTCAGTTTAGGCGAAATAGTCAGCCAGTATAATTTTTCTGATGTTTCAATCAGCTTTAGGGCCAGCATTTTCCGAGTTTTCCCAGACGATGATTAGGATATATTGCACGTAAACATTTAATTCAAATATGTTCCAGTAATGAAAAGAAAGAAATTTGAAACCAGCAGTCTTTGCTGATTGTGAACACAGGAAATTTAAAATATTCGAAACACCTACATTTTTCTGTTGTGTTGTGATCAGTGCAATGTACAGTTCTTCCCAAGAGCAAAAGTTTGTCTTTGAAGATCCCCTGGATAAACGACGTTGAGCGTTCTTCCATTTGGAGCCAAAATAAAGAGGTTTTAATATTTGCCAACTCTGGAGCAACCAATATAGAGCTCTAGCCATGGGAAAAGCACATGTTTTGCAGGTTGAACGCAATAACTTTTAACGGTTGACCTTGTGCTTGTTGATACTCATGGCGAAACTGAGACGAACGGGAAACTGTAGGCGTTTAAACTGAAATGGAAGATCAGGTGGAACGATTGGAATGCGTGAAATAAAAACATGGTCGCCTGCATCATGATAAAATTTGGCATAAATTTCTTAACAGTCAGTCGTGTTCCATTACAAATTATTGGTGGATCCAAATTGCG
Organism: Macrothele yani; assembly: GCA_039090855.1. NCBI lineage: Eukaryota > Metazoa > Arthropoda > Arachnida > Araneae > Macrothelidae > Macrothele > Macrothele yani. The sequence continues at coordinate 65,352,967 of CM077006.1, forward strand.
TCAAGGTAAAATAAGTAGTTAAGGTGAGGTGGGTGAATACGATTGACCTTATGCTTGTTGATACTCATACTCATGGCGAAACTGAGACAAACAGGAAACTGTAGGCGTTTAAACTGAAATGGAAGATCAGATGGAACGATTGGAATGCGTGAAATATAAACATAGTCGCCTGCATCATGATAAAATTTGGCATAAATTTCTTAACAGTCAGTCGTGTTCCATTACAAATTGTTGGTGGATCCAAATTGCGTCAAGGTAAAATAAATAGTCAAGATGAGGTGGGTTGGGTGAATACACGAACGGAGGTATAACTATGTTAAGCTTTGAAGAAATGAAATGCGAGAAAATTTACATTTTTCTCATATTTCATTTCGTGTGTTCTATTAGCATTTCATTGAAATATATTTCCTCTCTAAAAAAGTGAGGAACCTCTTTAAAAAAAACCACAATAGTGGAACTATTTATAGTGCGTAGTAGCACACAGAGAGCTGTGGTCTGAAGTGTAAAAAAACCCTCTGGCACTGCGGTGGAAGGATACAGGTAACTACTTTGGAAGTCAAACGCAGTAAACAGCAAGATGAAAATCCTCCAAATATGTGGCGTCAGTGAATAAACAAAGACATCGCTCTTTCCACGTTTTATCAACACATAGCAACCGAAAAATTGTTATCCGGTCACCGCTGGGGATCTGAGTCCCAGATCTCTTGGCCACCGTAGCGTAAGGCTAATGGGCTTGACTAGATATCGAGATATCTGGGCTTCAGATCCCAAGCGGTGACCGGATAACAATTTTTCGGTTGCTATGTGTTGATAAAACGTGGAAAGAGCGATGTCTTTTTTATTTAGCAAGATGAGATTCCTAATTTTAAATCACGCGCGTTATTCCAAATTCGAAACAATGATTGACGAAAATTAGTCAAAACCTTCCCTTAAAAACAGTTTGGAACCATAGATATATAGTGCATAGCAAAACAATGAGAGTCGCGATCTGAAACGTAAACAAACGGACATCTGCATCGAAAAGATACGCGTAAAACTTCGGAAGTACACCCCACAAACTTTGTCACAACTCACAACCTATTAATATTGTCGCCTCTGTTCTCGCGTATTGATGTTCTCCTGCATAGATTTGCAGTATAAGTCTGACACGATCAAGCCATCCGTAGATGTGTGAAAGATTGACAAAAAATGAATATTCGTAATAGCTTCTATCACGTTTGGTGTGAGGTTATTGCAGTTTACACAGCAGTGTAATTAAATATTGTTGCGTTATGCAGAGTGTAATGAAATACTGTTGTGATAGAGTGTAATGAAGTATTTTACGCAAAAATGGAATGAGCTATTTTTGCTTGAGTTTATGGCACAGCCAACAAGATAGCGTATCGCAAGATCAAATTCCAATAATGGTTTCTTCGACAATGGTTGAAAACTTTAAAAACTGAATTAGTTAATTAAAAATTTGCAAATTCGAATTCCAAAAAAAAAAAAAAAAAAAAAAAAAAAAAAAAAGATCGGCGAGGTGCACATTATCATGTTTTCCTGCATGTTTCTGCCAAATTTCAGGTCTTTAAGTTCAGTAGTTTCTTCTGTTGCGTCTGACAGACAGAGAGATTTATGTAGAGGATTTTAGGAAGGGGGTGTCTGACCCCAGGTCTTTAACAACCCTTAGAAGTTGGAAGCTAGGAGATTTCGGCTGGAGTGCCCGACAGGAAAGTCACACGGAAGCGAAGTGGAAAGAGGGAAGAACACGCCCTTATTTATAACCTGGGAGCCCGTACCCGGGGTCTGGCGGCTTAACGTGCCCTACCGACGCACGGCGGATGTTTAGTGGTTCGAGTGTTCGTACCTGCCCGGGATTGAACCTGAGGTTCCTCCGTGGCAGTCACGAACGCTGACCATTAGGCCATCCGTGGCCCACAGACAGGCAGACATGCTAATTTTATTATTATACCGTAGAATGCCAAATATGTATGGATGTTTGCCGAAAATTATTCTGTTCATTGTCCATACGCGGCAGTCGCAAAATGTAGGTACAGAAAGTATTGCATGAGAGTGACTTTGGTGTAACTGCGCCAGGGAACGTAAATGCATATTCTGTTTCCCTTGCTAGCTCTGTTTTTTAAATGTTCGGTCTGAAAAATAATTTTTGCATCCGATAATTTTCTTTTATAGGGAACACTTTGTGTATATATTTTATGTTTTTTCATATTAAACAGTTTTGCTGGTAGGGGGCGTAAGTGTAGTTTCTATTTACATCCTCATCCCGCCTTCAATAAACGGAAAAACAAAGTTAAAAGAAAAAAAGTTATTGAAAATGTTTTTTTGCACCTAACACTATTAATTCACTATGAAAAACATTGTGCGCACATTTTGTGTTTTAAATTATAATGCCCTTTTTCCGCGCTGCAGGCATAGCCGTATATTTGATTTCCCAGATTATAAGTTCAATTGTGTCGGATTGCTTCAAATAGGAGAAACATTTCTCATGCATTTTCCATTTTACTGTAATATACAGTACTGCTGCGTAAATGAATATTTCTATTTGAATCCACATCCCTACTTTAGGAATTCTGATTCAAAGCATTATTCTCGCATCGGATGCCTGTCATTGTAACAAGCATATGCATACATTTGCTGCTTCTAATAATGCACAGTTTTTTCGCTAGGGGCGTGAATGCACAGATATATCTGTAATTCTGTCCTCGCTTCTAGAAGTCCGAACGATTTATTATTATTATTATTATTTCTTTTTTTTTTTTTTTGTCGAAAGACGAAGTTCTTATCCCGAAAATTTTGCATGATTCGAAGTGAAAGGTATATTCTATTTGCAATCGTATCTCTGCTTCTGAAAAACCGATTGGGAAAATTCTTGCATTGGAATTCATTATCTGTGAGGAACATTTTGCCAATATTTCGTGTTAGTGACTCTTTTTGAGGAGCAAGGACGAAAGAGAAGAGACCACGTGATTATTGTTTCACTGTGTCGTGTCTGTCTGTCTGTCCGTCCATCCATCACGACACAAAGACGGACACAGATTTTTCTTGAAAGATGTACTTCGGATTTGGAAAATTCTTTTTGCACCGGATAGCTCTCTCTCTACCCATGAGAACAAAGATTCGCGCATTTTCGAATTTCTGTTATGTGTAATTTTCCACATAGATGGTGTAAATTATATTTATGTTTGACATGAAATCTAAATTTGTAAAAATCGGATTGGAAAAATTCCTTTTGCATTAACATCGAAAACTGTATATGAAACTTTTCATGCATTTCTCGCTTCACATGATTCTAAGTTGTACCGCTGCTACGCACAGACCAGTATTTTCTGCGAGGTGATGTAAATAGGTATTTACATGTAAATCTATATCTTCACTTGTAACTATCCGATGTGAAAAATTACTTTTGAATCCTATACAATTTTCATGCATTCCTGAGCCTTTTCTGATGGCGTGAATTTATGTTTTTAGTTCGACTATTCGTGTCGGATTGAAAACATTATTCTTGCATTGACTAGCTTTAATAGCGATCGATATCAGCAGCATACCTTCTGATTCTTCAGATGCACTGCTTTCTTTTTGTTGTGTGGCGCAATATATTCGTGTTCCTAAAAGTCCTATTTAAAAAAAAATCGTCCGATTTCTCTAAACATGACAAGATTCCTGATGCACTTTTCAGCTTTCCGGGCGCAAATCGTTTACTAAGGGTGAGGCATTTTTTTTTTTTTTTGTTAGAATGCCATTGATTGTACAATTTTTACCGAGGGGTGAGGCAGAAATACTTTTAAATATCTTCAGCATATCAAGTTTGAGAGTTTTGTCAAAAGGCTGCTGTGCTCATTATACTCGAGAATTCGTTGTCACCCCTTCTTGTTTGTTTTCCGTAAATGCACATTTTTTAGCTTCAATGTCTTTTCCAGTCTTTTAATATCCATATATTCCTTTTTCCAGTCTTTTAATATTCATTTTATTCTTTTTTAGTCCTTTAGTAACACCACATGCACCTAACTGTGGTACGTCACGAAATCTACGTGAAGAAACCATGGCGTTTTTCTATATTTTTATGAACTTTCCTTGCCGCTGTCATTCTACCACTAATGTGAAACGCAGCATGCGTCAAAACTGTATGAGTCCTCAGAAGCTGAAAGACATCAGATATATGCCTCGCCTGATAAATACGCAGGCACCTCCGATAGAACAAGTCGACGGTGTTGGTTGTAATGTGAAAAGAGTTTTTCTTTGTATACCTTTGCGCGAGAGAGATAGAACAGTATTGTACAAAAAAAATAATACAGAGATTTATTGTTTTCCTTTGTAGGGAGTTTATTCATTTAGAAAACAATGTCAATGAACAGGTTAAAACCGGGTCAGAAGCCCTTTACTCGATCTGTTTGAACCCCAAAAGAAATAACTAATTGAATTGGACCTCAGGAAAAGTCGTTGTTCTCGCAAAAGGTTAATTGAACATTAGTTTATGTTGGACCACACTCGAGGTACCATAAATTTATCTTATTTTTTCGTTAATGACGCGCAATATTTATGATTTTAACAGTTTCGTTTACTTTCGGAGGAGTATAATTCATTTACTCCTGTTTAAAACAAGAAAGATGACGCCGAATTTTCGGTTGTAATGAGTACATCTTTTGATTGAAGTAAGTAGCTGTTTCTATTGCTGCGTGTTTTTCTCCGATGCTAATAAAATTTATCAAAGCTTTAAAGGAACCGAAACTATTAATGGTCACTGGAACCGGTTAGAAAAAATCAACCGGATTTCTACAATCGACAAAACATCCAGAAATAGAAACAGCTACTTACTTCTACCAGCGGCTAAGGTATGTTACGAAAATTATCAAATGGCGTACAAAAAGTTTCTCATAGCAGAAGGAAGGTATCAGAGACAAAAAGATTTTCAAATCTTTAACAGTTTTTTGAAAGAAGAAATATAGAAGGAAACACATGATATAACTCTACGCGTTCTACCGGAAGAATTTTGCATTATGAAAAGGTTGAAAATAAGCGAAAAATATTCTTCATGGAAAAAGATATTTTACGGAAAAATAACTTTTCAAATACGTCTCGCGGAAGCATAGATAGCGAGTGTAAGGGCGAAAATTAATAATTCCACGAATGTTAAATACTGTATACATTTATGTTAATTTAGGCATGTTCAAAAAGAAAAAAGAAGGAGAAAAACTAGGGCACGTGTTCAGATGAGAACGAAATTTCACCTCGGAAAGGACTTTTCTTGCCCTGAGGGAATAACTTTCTTTCTTTAACAGTGTGGTTGAATATCGCAGATGTCTGGCGTGCTACTAACGGCACCAAAGGAATTCAAGGTGAACTTTCACCAACGGAAACATAGTATTCCTGAGAGACATTAACGCACACAGGAAATATTTACGTTTAGAGGATTTCAAAAGTAAAGCTAGACTGCTCTATGTCTAAGGGCGCCAGTAGGCCTGGCAATTTTTTTTTTTTTTTTTTTTTTTGATTGGAGGTTTAACGACCACCGTGAGCAACTCAATGGGCTATAAGTAGTCGCCATCCCTAATTTAGGGTCACTGGTTCCTGGGAAGGGAGAGATCCAGTGCCGTAAGACAAACACAACATCCATGCCTCACCGGGATTCGAACCCGGACCCCTTTCAGACGAATGATCAGAGGCCATCAAGGAGGTTATATTACTGGAGACACCACTCCTATCCACGCAGCATTGGCCGCCATAAGTCTCCGTCCGTGCTGCAAATGACGTCATGAGCAGGCACGACGTAGCCGCAGTAAAGAAGCTGCTTTGAAACCAATGGAACAAAAGCATCTAAGCGTATAAACAGATAAAAAGAGCAATTCAATAATCTTTACCAATTATACACAAGCTTACTGTTTCATCAACGGTGTAATTTAGTTCGGTTTTTGCCTGCTTGTGACGTCACACCACAGATTAGCTGTGACCTATGGCGGCAGAGCCAGTGGTGTCTCCAGTAATATAACCTCCTTGGAGGCCATCGCTTAGACCACTGCGCCACCGGGGCGGCTCTGGCAATTTTTAACCTACCTTATGCTGCTATTGTTTGAATGGTATTCATGTATCTGTAGAGAGTCTGGTTTCAAGCGGTGGCGGCGGTAGAGCGGCGAGGGAGTTGGAAGTCGTTTTCGGAAGCGTCAAGACGTGGGAGTAGGAGCTCCCGAGAAATTATGTTGAGCGTAGAAGTGAAGCCTAGTACTAGCGTAGAAGTGAAGCCTAGTACTTCCTGAGGGAATTTCGGAGTTGAGGAAACTCGAGTGCGGTAGATGCGTATATGCACCGATATTTTTCCGACCGGAGCAGGGTTGGAGTACGGAAATACTTAGTCGAGGAATCTAATAGCTTCTAGAGACTGATAACTGTTAGAGATAGAGGTATTATCCGAATAACAGACTCGGGTTATATCGAGTCGGGTCAGAAAGACCGTAGGCAATCTTGCTACACGCCGTTTAGCGAGGAATCAGACTCTCAGACAATAATCTGTGTTTATTAAATTTCTTTATCTTCTACTACGGAGTAATTACTACGACAAGGATCTTGTGATTTATTTTAAAACCTTTCCTCTCAGACAATAATCTGTGTTTATTAAATTTCTTTATCTACTACTACAGAGTAATTACTACGACAAGGATCTTGTGATTTATTTTAAAACCTTTCCTCCCTTCATCGATCAGCAGATCACCCCAAGTAAAGCTGAGGAAGAAGGCGCCTGGGCCTTAAATTTACTTTAGTAAATTATGTATGGAAGAACCTAAGTAGATTTGCTGTGTGAGGGTGGTGGCTAATTAATTCAACGGACGACCTCCATAACGGAGACGGTACTTAGCACAAGGGCCATAGGCTCACCCCTACAGCGAGAAAAAAGTTTTGACCTTTACACCCATTAGCGGGAAATCTGTGCATTATTTAAAGAGGATAATGTCCCCTATATTTATTGCAGCAAATGGCATACAGTAAAAAAGAAATTTATCAATAGGGTTTTTAGAAGCGGAGATACAGCTGCAAACAAAAATACACAAACATCACTTAGCGACAGAACTGTGAACTAAAAAAAATCCTCAAATACAAACACAAGGTAAACTGCATCCGGTGTTGGAAATTTTTTTCAATCGCTCATTTTGAAGCAGAGAAATTCAGAAAAACATTAAACATGGCGCCTCTAGTAGCGAAACTACATTATTCTGGGAAGAAAATACACACAACGAGTTTTCATAGTTAATAGTATCTGACCATAAAATATTTTTTTGTCAGGTTTTAGACCCGCGCGCATTGCTGTAAATGGAAACTTAAACTTGCGCCCCCTTGTGGCACACTTGTGCATTAAGAAAAATTTGAAATTATATCAGAAACATTTCACACTGGAAGCGCTCTCCAACAAAGAATATTTCAAATCGGACCCTTAGAAACAGATATACAGACAAAAATGAGATGTACATCTACGCCACCTAGCGCAAAAGCCATGCGTTGTTTTAAGAAGAAAGTGTTCTGAAAAGGTTTTTCGAGATGAGCGGTAACGGTCCACGAAAGATTTTTTCAATCGAGTTTCAAAAGCTCAGATTTTGCTGCAAATGCATCAGAAGCAGAAATAAGCGCTTACGGCTCCAGGTGGCCAAACCATTCTTTACCAAATATTAGAAATTATATGCAAAATATTTCCCATCAGGAGCTGTAATCCCATGCAGGAAGAATTTTTCAAATCGGAGCTTTGGAGGTGGAGATATCGGAGAAAACACAATTTACCTTTACGCCCCCTAGTGAAAAATCTATGCATCACTTGAAAATTTTGAAATTATATGAGAAACATTTCGCACCGGAAATGCTCTCCAAAAAAGAATGAAGTTTTCGAATCGGACTCTTAGAAGCAGAGATATCGACAGAAATGAGCTATACGTCTACGCCTTCTAGCGGAAAAACCATACATTTTTTAAGAAGAAAATATTCTGATTTCTGAAAAGGTTTTTCGAGGTTGGCGTATCGGTCCACGAAATAATTTTTTTAATCGAGTTTTCAAAAGCTCATGTTTTGGTGCAAATACCTCAGAAGCGAAAAAAAAACACGTTCCCGGTGTCCAAACTATTCTTCACCAAAATAAGAAATTATATGTAATCAGGAGTTGTATTGATGCAGGAAGAATTCTTCAAATCGAAGCTTTAGAAGCAGAGATATCGGGTGAAACGCAATTTACTTTTGCGCCCCCTAGCGGAAAATCTATACATTACTTGAAAAAGAGACTGTACCTAAAATAATATTCAATATAAATGGCATCGAAAGGAAAAATAATTTTTTCAATCGGATATTTAGGAGCAAAATGTATGGAATAAAATGTATTTTGAATTCGATATCATCTGCATTCACGCCGTCTAGCGGCGAAATTGTGCAATTGTGCATCGTAAAAAAAAAAAAAAAATCGAAATGCAAGGATCATCATTCTCGCATTTCAAGCTTCCTAATGCAAAAAGAATTTTTCAAATCGGACTAGTAGTTGCAAAGACATGGTGTCCACAGGCAGACGGATGGACAAAGTGATAACATAAGCATGATCTTTTTTTACAAAAGACGGGTAAAAAAAATATTTTGAGTGAATTTTTAATATTACCCTGAAGTTGTAAAAGTTTGAAAAATATTGTCGATATTATTAATTGTTCAATTTATTATTTTTGTGGCTTCTCTTTTGAAAAAAAAATTAAAAAAATCCACGACACGTCATGAATTTTTGTCGCTGACAGCCATAACATAGCGTTAGTCACTATGGGTAGGCTGACTAGTGCTTTACAGTGACACATAATAAAAATTTGAAAACGTCGCTACTGTATAGAATGTAGTGGTTGCTCAAAGTGATCCTTTTGTTTCATCATATAATGGCTTGTAAGTGCAGGTTCTTTTTGTATCACGCTCTGTTAATAAACTTTTAGCGCTATAAATAAATTACTTTTGTTTCTGCAATTTATGCTGTTGGATCTTTAAATTCACAGAACGAAGTGGGAATTCACTTTTGTAATGAATTGTCGAAAGAAATGGAAAACTCGTTGTGATGGATAATTTTTTTTGTTTTACTGATCTGTAACAGCTCCTCTCCCTCTTTTGCTCTAATGTTTTTTTGCCACTGTAAGGTACAGACCTGATTTCCGACGTTTTTTCTATTTCGGTTGCGCTTGGTGTTTTAACTTTCTACGCCGTATTTATGCATGATTCGAATTTCAAATTTGCGATTTGTTGTTGTTGAGCTGCAATGCGGTTTTTATTTGATGAAAGTTTTAATTAAACCTTTCGTGGAATCGCTCTTCTCCGAAATAGCAGTAACAAAAAATCCCGCTAATCCGGATTGGTAAGAGGCAGAAGTGAAGGTAAAAGGTATTGTGTTGCGTTGTTAAAGCAGTTTCTTTAGTAACTCGACATACCTTGCGCTGCTCAAAAAAGCTGCTTCATCTCAAATGTAGTACGCAGTTTCTTCCCATTTTTTTCTGTTCCGTGTTTTTTCTGCCTGTAAAACATTGTCGATCCACCTCATTTCTATGTATTCTGAACCAGTTCAAAGCTCTTTCTTCTGAGAATCTTATTAGAGGAATTCTTTTTGTGTGCGAACAGTGATCTCTTACTAATTAATATTTTGAGATCACTAGGATAGGAGTATTTTTATTTTATTTTCATTTTCCAAGATATTTGTGGTTATGTATTGTTATCTAGTTTTGCATCAGTTATAGAAGGCTGAGTGTATGCTTTTAGCTCTTCCTGAGGAATAGTTTTTGGGCTTACGACAACCAGCCAATGCGACTCTGGTTTGCTGACTGGATAATCTTTGTGTCGTTATTTACACCGATGAAGACTTGCGTCTTAGGTTGGGGTTTTTTTTTGGGGGGGGGGGGTCCTATGTTGTTACCCGCCCGTAGCACTTAGAGTGCCGCAAAAGAAAAATAATAATGAATAGAGTATTTATGAGGAACCGTATATTTATATTTTTAGCAAGATTTTTTCATAAAAGTTTTCGATGGAAATTAATGAGTTTAAATTTGCTTCTTATCATGCCTAGGAAGTAGAAGAGCATTCTTTTTCTGATTTCTAAATTGTTTGCGAAAATCGTTGGTCGTTAGTTTTCACCTCTTTCCACTTCAACAGCGTGCGAGAGTGCGGATCTTAAAACTCACGTTGCCGGTAATCTCGCCTAAAAGAATGCTGATAAAATGCACAACTAGTTCATCCATCAAATAAATGTTTCTCATTTGAATCCATAGCATTTCTAACAATTACGTATGCACCTGTCACGATTACTTTCTCCTTTTCTTTGTATTTGGACGGCTTTAAAATAGACAGAAATATCATCTATGTTCTATAGCTTTAAATTTTGGTGTTTTCTTACAGCTTTTGCTCACTATTACCTTCCCCTCCCCTCGTCGCCCCCTTTAGAGTTTAGCTGAAGAACGTTTCAGACTTGAGATGTTAAGATCAGTTTTGTAATCAAAACGCAATGCAACTCCATCCTTGTGAATATAGTTTCTTTTCATTTTAAAAAACAGATAAGTAGCGCTTTTTGTTTGCCCTAATTTTCACGCCAGCATTAGCCTTTCTTCAATTGTAAAAGAAACCTTACACACACACACACACACACACACACACACACACACACACATGGAGAAAAAAAAAGTACGCAAAGAACACATGTGTTCTGCTAAAGCTCAATAGTAGCATACATTTTACGTCAACATTACTCTTTCCTGATGCTTGGAGAATACACGTTCTAGTGCTAGTATGGTCTCATATCGAACCTTTCATCATGCACATCCACAGCCTGTATTAATACTATCGTATATTATTCGTAAATGTTTATACTATTGGTTTCCCCAAAATGAAAACGTAAAAGCGAATTATGAAGTAAATGTACGTTAGTAAGGTAATTACCGTCAAGAAATATCCCTCTTACTGCATGACGTGATGGGTAGCAGATTGATCCTTGTAAAGGAGTTATTGCTAATTTGTGGTTCTTGAAGGAAGAAATAAGCGTTTTAATTATCTTATCGCGCGAATTAGAAAGAAATGTTTTAGACACAGCGATCAAATTGGATCCACCAAGTTAATTGTGCAAAAATCAAAATGACTCCTGTTAGCAAACGACATCAGAAACAGTCGTTGTGTCAGCATTTTCTACAGAAGACACAAGAAGGTTAGTTACTGGCACCCTGCAAGCAAATAAATGCACAATACAAGAGTGCAGGCGGCTCGGTTGTGACTATGCTCCAAATAAAAGTATACAAATGAAGTTGACGACAGAATGTTTAAATGTGACTGTAAAATGTAAACGAATGCATCTATTTTTTTAGATGTAGGTGGAATGAAATTTGCAAATGCTATTGTAGCAGTACAGCATTTAGAGCTAAAACAAGTTTCACCTTTATTCATGACACACGTTACGAACACAATTTATTGTACCCACTGCTCACATCCACAAGTCTGCCCTAACCAGCGACAATAATGCGCCCAGCCGAAACTCTTTGCTGGGTACCTACTGTATAACGTATTTACGACTGTGATGATGGGTGACTACAGCGACCTGAGCGAATTAATTCGATTGTTTGCAGATAGCTGATGCGAGGATGACGGTGCGCTTTCATCTCCGCGACTGCACAGCGTCTGAGATCTCCGCGTTCGAACGTGTGTATTTAGATTATATCAAAACCGGCAATAGCCGGGGAAATCTGACCGTGAACAGGCCGTTCATGTTCGAGGCGAGTGCCTCTCATTCCGTATCGTTACCTCGGAACGGAGGTCTACAGTGGCGAGTGTAACATTAGCATTCAACGACGGGGCACCTTCGAATGTTTGTAGTAAGACTATTTGACGTACAGTGGCACCACTGGACTATGGTAGTTGATGCCCACATCGAGTATCCTTGTTGACAGTACATCACCGGGCTATGAGACTGCAGTGATTGAAGGAATATCGCCACTGGACCTGAACCGTGGAAGAACTGAAACGAGTACCCTAGTCCGACGAATCGAGGTTTCAACTATAACGCAACGGCAGTAGGGTGCTTGGTGGCATACACCGCACCAGGCCATGAATCCCCAACTGTCAGGTCGGGATGTTAATATTCTGGAGCGTGTTTACATGGGCCACACTTTGTGCTCACGTAACTTTTGAGATCGCTAGCACCGCACAAGGCTATGCTAACATGGTTGCCGATCACATACACTCTTTCAGGGCTGTACATTTCCCACAGCAAAACGCCTTTAAATGTGACAAGACTACGTCACATCTCATCGCTCCCGTTTCGCGAAGGACTGTTTGGAGGAGCATTTTAGTGAGTTCGCAACCCTCGAATTATCCTCTCATTCTCCAAAATTGACCCCAATGTCGCATCTGTAGGACGAAGTGAAGGGATGTATTCGAGCTCGAAGCCCACCACCTGCGCTTTACGAATGGCTGTCCTGGAATCATGGATCGCAATAATCCCGAAGGTTTACAATTTCAACACCTGGTTAGAGTCCATGTTACGACATTGCTGCTGCTGTTAGGTAGGAAGATGTGCTCTCACATTATTAGATGGATGGATGTAATAAATTGGCCTTTCAGTGGACGTGCGACGTAATCCTTGTGTTAGGAACTTGCAATGGAGTCATACTGACTAATATAAATAACTTGCCATATTTCTGACAAGTTAAATGACGTACGCCGGTCTCTTGCCTTTAGCATCCTTCTGCGGAAGTTCATTTGTAAGGTAACTAACTGCCATGAAGATATATACCCCACTACCAGGGGTGTGATTGGGGCCTGGGAAGCAGCAGTTACTGGAGAGACGTGCAGCACCGATAGCAAATACGAGAAGTACGTGTTTCTGTAACTGTGAATCATCACTAAATGCAAATGTTGGGGAGGAAAAATATGAAGATAACTGTAGACCCTCAAAATGGTGAGACCTGAAACCTCCTTACTATTTTAAGGGTTTGCGTTAAAAATAAAATGCACTTCGATTTACATGACTGAATAACGGACATGTATCGCAGAGCAATATTCAAGATGTGAATGGAAGATGGTAGGGGAGGGGTATCTGTCAATATGAAGTGATGCCACGGTTGGTTCCAAAACCTCAGGTCTTGGTGACTCAAGCCATACAGGCCTATTTGTTGAAGTTGTTGGCAGCAGCAGTCTGCTGGAAACCACTCTGAAGGTAGTCCTGCCAGTGACAGAGAACTCATTCATCGAATCAGTGCGACGTAAAATCCGTCATCAGTGCGACTAAAATCATCGAAGCAGTGCGACTTAAAATCCGTCAACTCGGAAAAGGAATTCCATATGACTAGGTTTTCAACAACAAGTATCCTGGATTCCCGTCAGTTTGAAGCAAGTCTTTAAATTCACCGCATTTTCCTTGGAGGCCAGAAAATAATGCTTCATCGTTACCTCAAATTACGTCGACAATAGCTTATCCTTCGAGTAATTGGCAGCACCGCAACCAAGAGAGAAAAAATGGTTTCGCATTGTGACGGTTTGAGCTCGGCGTACAAGATGTAGTCTGTTTTGAAGTGTGAAATCGCAAAGAAATGAAGTTTGCAGCCATCAGTTTCAACGTTTTAGTGCTACGCTGCGACAAAAACGCACCGTTCTGGTCCTTAGAACGCATGCCTGTTTGTACGTTCGTATGTATGTGGGTGGGTGAGGGAGAAGCCCATATGCACATGTCGGCATAACGTGTTCCCTGGTACCAGTCGAATTATGAGTGTCAAAATCGATGAATTTGATCGAAAAAAAAAAAAAAAAAACGCAGCGTCCGCCGTATTATGCGTTGTAACTCAACTGTATAATATTCCGAAGTTTAGGGCATCATTTGGACAAAGAAAACGTTTCAAGCGCAAAGGTTGTGAAAACTGAGCTTCCTGCTTTCTTGAATCAAAATCAAGGCAACTGTGTGAGAAATGGAAATTTTTGTGAAAACGTGAAGGGGAGGGTGGAAGGGGTCATACAGAAGAATGAAATGCATGTTTGATTAAAATTTAGTGGTTTGATGGAAATGTGATGCAGGCTTTGTGATGCAGGCAGTTTGAAGCAAGGCTTTCAACAAGCAAAATGGAACTTTACTTGTGGAGCAACAGGATGCTGTATATTTAAAGTACCCTACGCATTTTTGGGCTTTAGTCCTATAGACCCAATGCACCAAGCTGGATTATGAGAGTCTGAGGAATTATACCAGTATTCGATATAATTAGGGAACGTATACGAACTATTTTCAGCTTCCATATCTGTTTAATCTCTGCAGTCAGTTCCATACACTTGTTGATTTTTGTCGCATAAGTAGTCTGAATATTACGATCTAACGTTACCGATATGTCAGTTATGACTACTTCTTTCTGCCTTTTGTTATAGAGCAGTATGTCTCGACGATTAGCAAAGATGGCTATGTCTGTTTTGATCGCACGATCCCAATATAATTTTGTATTGTGTGTTATCTAGAACCTCAATAGGTTAATACTTATATGATACTTCTGACATTTATAGTCCTGTATTCTGAGCTAATTGTTTATGTATCATCTGAGCAAAGTCATTGTGTCGCTGTGTATAATCAACTCTCGCTGGCGTGGTGCATCCACCGCGGGATGTGTTCGATGGTCTCACTCAACCTACCACATCTTCTGCATTTGTCATATGTTATTATTGTTTTGTCTTTCATTTAATGTTGTGGTGCATTTGCTCGAAGAGTCGTTCAACAGGATATGATGTTAACATTAAATAAAAAGAAATTTGTGATCAATTCAAACAGGATGGCACAAAAGCTGATCGCTGCCTCTGTGGCCGAGTGGACAGAGGCTTAAACTTCTGGCTAACAGTCCAGAGCGAATAACACTGAGAAATTTCTAGCAGAGTTTACACCCTCAGGTAAAGTTTAGACGCAGCTACCTAGATGTCCTTTGGGTCCTTAATGCTGCCCATCGGAAATGAAGTTACGTTAGATTGAATCTACGACAGAGGGTAGGCAGGTAAGAGAAACAGCGGTGATAGATTAAAAGTGCGAGTCGACATGGTGGAGAGTGTAAGACTATGACGTCACAACAAGCACTTCCAGGGAGAGAGAACAATGGGGGGGGGGGGGAAGAGATGTCCTTATTTGTAACGCGGGCCCAATACCACGGGGCCGTCGGTTTAATGTGCCATTGGACGCATGTTGAGTAGTCAGAGATAACTCAACCTACCTGGAATCAATTCCGTGACCATCTGGTCGGAAAGCGGTTGCTCTAACTACCAGACCATTCACCACCCCCCTACCCGCGCTAAACGTCCCAGTTGGGTCTGGGTAAATTAGGAATGGATTACTCAGATTTATTTATTTTTCCTCATAGGGGTTGATAAGCATGATATACACGTATTAGTTTTGCAAACTGAAACTAATATATCACACTACAGAAGTCGAAGCGCGTTTTCAAAATCGCAAAATAATCTATTTATTATACTGGCTTTGGATGACGTGAAAGAACGCTATCTAAATTGAAAATTTTATTCTGTGAAAATTGTACCACCATCGCTCTTTGGAAGTAGTCTGCTTGGTAAAAGAAATACGAAGTGGAACATATATATAAACTGCGTGTAATCACTGATGTTAAGAGAAATGAGGCGGCGATGTGATTAGTTCCTTCCATCGTCCCTAATACTCATTGTGAAACTCATCAAGATTTCCGACCAAAGAAGAGTTTTGCAAGGAAATTGCTTCCACATGATCCGTGAACTAATTAAGTCATTGAATCCGCTGTTGGAACCGACGTCTCTAATACGCACGACGTCAATGAATGGGTTGGTGCATTTCACGAGCGGGTAAACATGCACTGTATTGTGGTACGTAGCTCATGCCATTTTGCTTTAGTTACCTTCAAATGAGACAAGATCCATCATGCAGGAAGCGCTTTTCTCCAAAATCGCTTATTGTTCTAGTTTAAACCTTGTCTGCTCGTACATAAGAATTCCATTTTTCTGTAACTGCTGCATCTTTATTTTTTTTGGTAATTAAAAATGAATTTAATAAATTTTATCTTTGCTAAATTATGCCATGGAGATTTGGTAAAAAAAAAAAATCGAATCCTTCACCAATCGCCGAAAAAGTTTACATTGGAACTATTTATTTGACGTCAAAAATACGTACAATTTATTAAATTCTTTTATTAAAATTATTTTAATTATTAAGTTTATAGCTTTATTTTATACTTGAAAAAAATTCTACTGTGTAACGGAAAGATTATACACGGGTTGTCCAGAATAATGGAAACACGTCGCTGAAACAGTGACTTTGGTATGTGCTGCTTTTTGAGTAAAACGAACATGTAGCTACAATTGTTTTTTTTTTTTTTTTTTGTTAAAAAGTGTTGCTTATAGTCTCAAGGGTCTGTGTGATTGCATTGTAAATCGGTGTTTGCATAATTTCGTTCCAGGTGAAGGCACAATGCGTGACCTGTCGGAGTTCCAAAGAGGGCAGATTGTATGAGCTCGTTTGGTTGGTGCGTCGGTAGCCACAGTGGCATAGGTATTGGGGGTTTCGAGAGGTATCGTGTCGAAGGTCATGACAGCATACAATGTTCACGGCACAACATCATCTGCGAAACACAACTATGGAAGGAAAACCAAATTCACTGCGAAAGACAGGAGGACGTTAAAGAGGATTGTGACCACAAGGGGGAAGACCACGGCGACGAAAGTGACTGCTGAGCACATCTCCAAAACCCAGTTTCGACACATACCGTGCGAAGAGAACTGCATAAGCACAATATTTACGGCACAGCTGCGATTGCAAAAGCCCTGGTGTCACAGGTGAATATGAAACGGAGACTACAGTGTTGCCAGGAACATAAAACGTGGACTGCGGATCAATTGAAACAAGTATTGTTTTCCGATGTATCAAGTTTCTCACTATTCCCCACCACAGGACGGGGTTACGTGTGGAGAACCCCTGCAGAAGCCTACGACCCAGACTGTCTCCTTCCTACAGTGAAACATGGAGGTGGTTCCGTAATGGTTTGGGCCATGATCTCGTGGTTTGCAGCAGGTACCATTATCACCTTACGCGGACGCATCACTAGCGGTGACTACGTCACTCTTTTGGCCGACCGTGTGCATTCAATGGCGCAGACATTGCTTCCATCAGGGGATTGCATCTTTCAAGATGATAATGCCCCGATTCACAGAAGTCGAACTGTTCAATCATGGTTTGAGGAACATGAGGATGAAGTTGCACACCTCCCCTGGCCTGCACAATCACCGGACTTAAACATCATTGAGCCCCTATGGTCTGTGTTGGAAAACAGAGTGCGATCCCGTTATCCTCCTCCGGCGTCTCTCAAGGAATTGGAGCAGTTTCTGCAGGAAGAATGGTACAACATACCATTTACCACCATTCAGAACTTGTATGCGTCCATTCCAAGGAAGATTCAAGCAGTTTTAAATGCCAAGGGTGCTTCCGCACCTTATTAGGTGCGGAACACTTATTGTTTCAAGGTGTTACCATTATTTTGGACAACCCCTGTATATATACACTGGTTTTCATATATTAGCAACAAATGGAAAAAAATGGAAAAATCGTGATAACTCAGAAAATATGCAACCGATTCAGATGAAATTTGGTGGTAAGCTTATCAGACCAAATACAACAACAACAACAGAAACGTAAGAACATGTGATACAAAGCATCTACATTTTTTATGAGTGATGCAAATATGAAAATACAGAAATATGAGTATCCAGGTGAAATAGAAAAAGATTCTTCAATACGGAGTGTGGTTACCCCTGTTCGGGGTAACCACACTCCGTATTGACGGCGATGTTACATGCTGTTAATTATGGTGCCGAGCAGTTCCGTGGGTAGCTGCGTCCATTGTTCGAGCAAAGCAGTGCGAAGACCCTGCAGGGTTCGGGGAGGGGGATGCAGGCCAGTAACACGCCTTCCGAGAGCACCCCAGACATGCTCAACGGTATTCAGATCAGGAGAGCGTGTTCGCCACTCCATATAGACTATAGTCTCCTGTCCCAGGTACTGGCGCATGAAGCGAGCTGTGTGAGGGCGGATGTTATCCGCCTGTAGTACAAATGTATCGCCAATTGCGGCGGCATACGGGCGAACAATAGGGTCCGGGATGTCGTCTGTATACCTCTGAACATTGAGGTTTCCATGTGGCAACACATAGATGTTGGTACGGCCGCCTAACGATATGCCTGCCCACACCAAAACACTACCACCACCATAGATGTCCCTTTCCTGGATATTAGAGGGAAGATAGCGAGTACTAGCCTTTCTCCAGATGCAAACTCGGCGAGAATCACTCTGTAAACAGTATCGCGACTCATCAGTGAACTGAACGAACCTCCACTGATTTAGAGTCCAGTTCACATGCTTTCGTGCCCAATTGAAACGTTCCCCCGGTGGCGAGGGGCACGTATAATACTGGTCGCCCAGCTTACAGTCCTCCTGTATGTAACCTTCTGCGCACTATCGAAGCTCATACCGTCCGGTCCGGTGGCTGCCGCAATCACAGATCTGAGATGAGTTGGTGTAGCCGTCCTGTTCAGCCGTGCCGAAAGCCTCAAATACCGGTCATCCGCGGAGGCCGTCGCCCTTGGCCTACCTTCGCTGTACCTTTGGGAAGCTGCACTCGTGGCTTGGAACTGCTGCCGCATCCTGCTGACTACAGAACGATGGACGTTGAGCCATCTTGCGACGCCC
The DNA here is from genome assembly GCA_039090855.1 of Macrothele yani. NCBI lineage: Eukaryota > Metazoa > Arthropoda > Arachnida > Araneae > Macrothelidae > Macrothele > Macrothele yani. The sequence goes on from CM077006.1 coordinate 65,371,670, forward strand.
GCTTGCCGTTGCTCTGCTTCGAGTAGGCCTATCGCTCTGTAACGTAACTCCGCTGATAAATGACGTCTCAAAGCCATGTTAACAAAATCGCAATCTCGAAATCATGTCATTCACTACCGCACATGAATTGGCGAATCTCTTCGAAACAGCTGGTTTCATGCTCTTGCACATTTGCATAAGGCACTGCCAGCGCCACTCATTTGGCTTCCTTACACCGATGCTGTGTGTATTCGCCCGTAATGCAAATTTCGTGCAATTTGAACTATATTTCGCCCAATTATCGCGATTTTTCGGTTTGTTGTTTAATTTATGGAAACCAGTGTATAAAAGCAACAGCTTGCTTATGGCAGTTTGTATAAGTGGTGACGTTGGTTCGGTAGAAAGCCGGTGCACGTGCAAAATGTCGAATCGTGCTGACAGGGATCACGTGCTGTCACTTAAACGGGTAAAAGAGAAACTGGCACGGTAGGCGACGTGTGTTTGAAGGAAAATCTGGACATGAAGGCATGAAGTTGCGAACGTGTAGTTTACATTATTTCACGCGGTGAAGAATTATCGGGATGCTGGAAGAAGGCCGCCGAGTGAGTGATGTTGCCAGGGAGTTTGGAATCGCGATTAGTGTGGTATCTAGGCTCTGGGCAGCGTTTCAAACCAGTGGAATGTGTTCCAGACGCATGCTAGGAGGTCGCCTTCGCTCTAATACGACGCACGAAGACAAATTTTTAGTTGTAACAACAAAACGTAATCGCCGCACCTCTACAAACTGGAGCAAGACGTCTGCGACATATAGGGCTATATGTCGTCCCTCTACCAGTAATGCACTCAGAAATTTCCCAAGGGAGAGGGGCGTGGGCAATAGCGCACAGAAATTTTCCCAAGGTGGGGTGACCCCCCTCCTAAATTTACCTGGTAAAGGCCGGTGCCGTAACAATTAAGAAGGAGGTTGACGTTTGTACGTTTATTCTTATCCAGTAATAGATGAAATTATTTTCCTGGTTAGATTTTTCTATATTTATTTAACAGAACTACCCCCTTATAATTTATGTATGTTATAATTATACGGTACATGCTTAAAAAGTAAAAGATCGCGTATCGTAATTTTTTGCTTCAAACTTCGACGTAATAATTTCCCCGCTCTGTCAGTCCGGGGGTGGCATAGCCCTCCCCCATGGTTGCACCACTGCTCTCTACCCAGAGCTATCCAGAGCCTGAGCACTGGTATGCGTCCTCTGTCCAGAGCTCAACATAGCACACGTTTTCAGTAGTGTCGTTTCCACAGAAATTGGACATATCATCAATGGGCCAATGTACCCTTCACAGATGAGTTGTTTCAGTTTGTTCTCGGATTCTAGACGTCAATTATTAATCTGGGGTAAAAGTGGTACGGCAGTACCGTTGTCATGGTGTGGGGCGGCGTCATGATTAATGGACGCACCGAGTTACAGGTGCTGGAAAATGGATATTGTAACAAAGTTCGTTTATGTCATATTTGATTATTCCATGGTACTGCAGGCAAAGACTTTCTTTTCTGTTCATGGATGACAACGCGACACCTCATCATACAAAATAGTGCTTCATATACCTTGTCACATCTTGGTTGGTGAGTTTTCCATTCTCCTATACTAGAACGTATAACCTTTTTTTCTGATCGATCCTCGTAGGTAGCTTCTGCATCAAGTTGCTATGTGAACTCCAGAGCAAGTGTTTTGTGTGCTGTCGCTTGCGGAATTCAAGTCCGTGACTCTTGTACAGCGCCGTTTTCGTCACGAGTGCAACCTTGGAGTGACAGCAGACGTCTCGACTTACGTCTCCATTATGAAATGGGGCAAGCAACTCGGAGAAATGGAAAGTTTGTTACCGATGACTGGTAAACAGGCTAAACATACGGTGTCTAAGGAAAACGTTGAACGGATTCGAAAGTCGTTTCCGAGAAGCTAGTGTGCAGTTCGACATCCCACCAACAGCAGTGCATCTGGTACTCCATAAAAGGTTGCGTTTACATGCGTACAAGATTCAACTGCATCAAGAAGTCAAGCTGCCTGGCAGGACAGCACGGAAAGAATTTACGGAGACAATGATGAATAAAATTGATGCAGACGATACATTCCTAGACCACGTATACTTTTCAGACAAGTCAACATTCCACATTTCTGGAAAAGTAAAAATAAAAAAAAAATAAAAAAACATAACTTCCACATGTGAGAGTCCGAAAGTCTGTACGTTGAACATGAACAGGATTCTTCAAATTGCAGTGTCTGGTATAGGATCATGAAAGACAAAATCATTGGTCCCTTTATTTTTGCGGAGGTCATGGTAGCTGGACTAACATACCTGGACATGTTACAGGAATACACTGTGTCTCATCTGCCTGAAGGAACAATTTTCCAATAAGATGGGGCTCCCCTGCACTTTGCCAATGATGTCCACTTCACTACAGGATGGATTGGGAGAGGATCAACGTTCATTGCGTGCCCCCTCCCCCAGATCACCAGACCCAACTCTACCTGACATTTTCCTGCAGTGGTTTGTTGAGGTGTGTTCTACATCGTACCATAATCCGGAAGACTTCTGCGACAGAATTTGTGCTGCAATCAACAGTGTGACACCACAAAGACTTCTCAGCTCATGGACTGAGAGGTAGAATAGCGATTGGACGTGTAAAATGACTCCTCTGTTTGTGTATCTGGAACAATATGTGTCAGTAATAAATTATGGTCAGCTTAGAAATAATACATCCTTTTTTATTGGTCCAAGCGGAACACTGTATATATTGTTGTTGTTTTTTATCATGGGGGTTTTCAGTTCCATGAATATATTCCATCTCTTATTGCAAGCAATATAATTTCCTTTGTTTGAATCTTTAAACGTTTGTTCCGCTTTCGTGGTGGAATTAAAAGAGTGTTTGCCTGTTTTTAATTGTTTAATCCTTGCCTCAACCAATATACTTTTTTTTTAGCACGTCTTTTGTGAAAAAGATCGTGCTTATGTTACCAATTTGTCTGTCTATGAACATATCTCTGCAACTATTAGTCCGATTTGAAAAATTCTTTTTGCATTGGGAAGCTTAAAATGTGCGAATGATGTTCCTTCATTTCATTTCGTTTTTTGATATTTTTTTTTCTTCTTTTACAATGCACAATTTTACTGCTGGAGGACGTAAATGCAGATGATATCGAATTCAAAATACGTTTTATTCCATATATTTGCTTCTAAACATCCGATCGAAAAAATTATTCTACCATTCGATTCCATTTATGTCGAACACTATTTTAGGTATAGTCACTTTTTCAAGTTACGCATAGATTTTGCGCTAGGTGACATAAAAGTACATTGCGTTTTCCCCAAGATCTCTGCTCCTAAAACTCCGACTTAAAACATTCTTTCTGAAGTATTCTTTCCGTAGATAGTACTAACTATGCAAACTCTGTGTGCTTATTTTCTTTCCAAAATAATATGCAATTTCGCCGCTAGGGGGCGCAAATGCTTAATCTGTTTTTCTCAATATCTCTGCTTCTATAGGTGCGATTTAAAAAAATTCTTTCAACACCGAATGCCATTTGCCTTGTAGAACACTTTAGCTTAGAATATGAGGATTTTTTTTCGCAGTTCTGTTGGTAGGTGGTGTTGTGTACTTCAGTTTGTAGCTGTATGTCTGCTTCTAAAAACACTATTTAGAAATTTCTTTTTACTGTTTGCCATTCACTACAGTAGAGATGTGGAGTATTATCCTCTTTCGAGAGATGTATTTGGAAAGTTCTTGTTCTTTAGCCGAGATATTTCCATGAAGAATATTTTTCGCCTATTTTCAAGTTTTCCATTACGCAAAATTCTTCCACTAGCAGACGTAAAGTTATATCATGTTTCCTTCTATATTTCTTCTTCTAACTGTTTGATTTAAAAATCTATCTGTGTGTGATACCTTCTTTGTGCTATGAGAAACGTTTTGTGCACCATATGTTAATTTCTTTACATGCTGTTTAGCTACTGGAAGAACTAAGTTGTTGTTTCTATTTCTGGATGTTTTGTCGATTGTAGAAACTGGTTGATTGTTTTTCTAATCGGTTTCATTGAGTTTGAATAGCTTCGATAAATTTAATTTGCCGCAGAAATGATTCAAAAGATGTGCTCATTACAACCGAAAATTCGGTGTCATCTTTCGTGTTGTAATGTTCATGAAACATACTTTCACATTTGGACATCACAAACAAAAAGAATACCTGGTTATTAAGAAATTACTTATCTTATTTTGCCCCGTCATTATTGACGACTTTCACCTAGTAACTTAATAAAACAGAATATCTATTTAATAGAATAAAAGAAAAAAGAGCAAAAGAAGATGCAATGATTGTTGAAATAAAAAAATAAAAGGATTACTTATGGATAAACAACATTGTACAGAAGTCGATGTCAGAGCTGGTGCACGAGCTAAATGTAGCTATCAACACACAAAGAGATGTGGAATTGCAGTGTCATTCACCTTGCAGGTGTTGGAAAAGGCAAATTGATAGTACAACTACAAGAAAAGCAACAAGCAGGGTTCAGTTGCTTTTTAAGCACCAAGTGGATTGTTTATTAGCAGTTGCATAGCTTATATGCTCTTGCAGCCTTTACGGTTCAAAGACATGCAGAGACAGGGGCTTCAATTTCCTTCTAACTTCAAGATCCCTTAACACTCGCCTGGCACTATATTCCAGCAGGACAATGCTTGGCCACATGTGACCTGGAATGTCTAAGACTTCTTCCATGCATTGCAGATACCTCTTCTTCGCTGACCTGTACATTCGCCGCATATGTTGCCGATCGAACGTGTCTGGAACACAGTAGCAAAGCACCTCCACCAGTCACCACAACTGAGTGAACTCTGGTCTCGCATAGAAGCAGCCTGGCAGGTTGTTCTCTAAGTCGATATCAAAACCTCTTTCATTCAGTGCCAAGCCATGTAGAGACTGTTATTGTTGCTCAAGGTGGCTTCACACGATATTGAGTTTTGCAGTGAAAAAATTGTGTATAGCTCCACAAATGTAATCAATTATCTCCTGTAACACGAGGAATCTGTGATATAAATTTCATTTGAATAGTGCTATTCTTTGTTGGGGTTGCAATTTTCACAAACAGTAGTGTACGAGGTCCGATCAAAAAGTTCCGAGACTAGGCCGATATACAACAAAGTACTTACGTTACTTAAGTCTGTCTATGATCTCCCTCAAAGTAGTCTCCTTGGCAGCGACGCACCGTTGCCAGCGTTTTTGCCACTGTTGGAACGCTCTCTGGAAGTCCTGTTCGCGAATTGTTTCAAGCACCGTCTGCGATTCGCGTTGGATCTCATCCACGGTTTCAAAACGGCGACCCTTGAGCTTCAGCTTCATCTTCGGGAACAAAAAGAAGTCGCAGGGGGCCAAATCCGCCGAGTAAGGCGGGCGAGGAAGAGTAGTCATGATGTTGCGGTTGCAAAACTGGCGTGTTGCTAACGCTTTGTGAGTTGCTGTATTGTCGTGATGGAGCAGGAAGTCGCCCCTGCGCCACCGTTCAAGTCGTTTGCGGTGAGTGTGCTCCCTAACACGCCGCAGAACATCGCTGTAAAAAATAGCGGTGACGGTCTGGGCCTGCGGGACGAATTCTTGGTGCACAACCCCACGAATGTCGAAGAAGACGATGAGCATGCTTTTGGTTGCGCTCCGGACCTGTCGGGCCTTCTTCGATCGTGGAGATGCCGGGCTCTTCTACTGCGACGACTGTTGTTTGGTCCCCGGGTCATAACCGTAGACCCAAGTCTCGTCCCTAGTGATGACCTGCGACAGGAACATTGTGTCGAACTTTGTCAAGATGTTCATCAGCAGGTGGTGAATGAACCATCTGCTGATGAACATCTTGACAAAGTTCGACACGGAGCGCCTTCTGTTAGGGGTTCAGAATCTTTGGCACAAACTTTGCAGCAATGCGGTGCATGTTGAAAACCGACGTCAGAATTTCTTGCACTGTTCCGTATGATACATTGACGATGGTAGCAATGTCTTGAATGGTTCTCCGATGATCCTCATGCACCAGTTCCTTAATTTTGTCCCATTTTCGGGGGTTTTGCTCGCATACGGTCGGCCTGACCTCTCGTCATCTTCCAGTGCCGTTGGGCCGCTCTTGAAGCTCGAGTGCCACTCAAAACACCTCGCACGACTCATTGCTTCATTGCCATAAGCCTGCCGCAACATTTCATGCATCTCCGTTCCCGATTTGCCGAGTTTGACGCAGAATTTGATGTTCGCTCGCTGCTTTAGTTTGCAGTCCATACCGAAATCGCAGCTGTGTTCTGCACGTGGTCACCAAAGATGGTGTACCACAGCTCTCGATGTTCACAGAACGACGCCACTCGGCACAATGACTCGTGAAGGTCACTGCCCTTGACTGCTGCTCGCGCATCCGCGTACTGCCATCTGTTGGCGCGCTACGTACCTAGTCTCGGAATTTTTTTATCGCACTACATATAATTTATCAAAGACAAGTTTAAAAAATGCACAGATATAGGTTTTATCTACTTAAGGATTAATTCAATCAATTAGTACTATAATTTATTTAAGACAAGTTAAAAAGATGCACTGAAGGGGGCCCACTGTACAACTCTCCAAAATTTATGTAAATGTTTAGACATAAATAATGTCTGAGATAATTACTAAACATATTAATATATGATTAGTAATTTCTTATCTGCAGAGATGCCAAATGCTACGGATCTTCCGTTGTTCCTACGGATATCATGTTCAAACTACGGATTTACGGAAAAGGTGTAAAAAGCTACAGAATTTTTCCAAAAGTCTCACTCAGGTACTTCCGGAAAACTTAAAAAAAAGAAACTTATGATTTTTTTATTTTTATTTTTTTGAAAAATTCTAGCGTATATACTCGTGTATAGGTCGACCCCCTCCCCGTTTTTTATGTGAATATCTGATTTATTTGTGCATCTTGTGTATAAATAGACCTTCCTGCCTCGTTATTTTCCATTGGCATATTTAAAGCATAAACCTTTTTGTATTATGTTTAAGAGCGGAAAGTCACGTGGTCACTGTGTTTGAAGAACACCCAATTATACTCCAGGCAAACTTAACCTGGTTATGTATAATTTTTTATCCCATAGTTAAAGGATCTATACATTAATTCTATAAGGTTTCTTACTGTAAGACCAGTTGTGAGAGAACGGCTGAATGTAAACATATGGTTGAGGTATCAAAATAAAGGTCTTACCATGTAGATGCGCCAGTCCAAGAGAAAAATGAGATTGGAACAATGGCTCGGGCATTGTGGGGCAGCAAAGTTCCCATGTAAAGTCTATGGGAGAAGCGTGCGGTTGACCCACGCGCAGTTGAAGGTGGAAGCATGGAGGAACTAAGATAGTCCAAAGTCCGAAGTCTTCTCTTTTCTGAGCAAACCGTTGCGCAAAGCAACGCTAGCGCGCATTCGTATCAAAGTTCTTCTCATCGGAAAAGCAACACTCTTGAAGACCTGCTTGCAATTATGCCTTGTGAGAGAAATACAAAGGGTCAGTGATGTAAGGACTTCTTATTAATATTATCTGTTAATACTGTACATTGTCACCACATGTGAGGGTGGGCGGCAGCAAATCTGTTCCCACTGCCTACAACCCCAAGAAGCACAAACACATAAAAAATAAAATATTTTTTCTGCTAGTGTTCTGTCTTTATTATATTGTTTTGGTTTTGGTAATAAGACAGAACCAGGGTAAAATGGGACCTTTATTCAAAAACTCAATGCAAGAATGCATGATGATTATGATGATGTGTGTATGTGTTGACTTTTATCTAATATATATAATGTTATATATAATACAATGGGATGTAAGGTCAGGTGATGCGTAACGTCACAGCCTCTCCTTGACAAATGTCAACCCCGCCTTCTCGTGGTACATCCTGTTCCCACTAAAGGGGCTCTGACGACCGCCAATAGCGGTATAACTATACTATCGGGATTAGCGGAAAGGCTATCCCACACTCACCAACCCGCTTGGCCAGCGTGGTGAGTTATGGCCAAACCCCTCCAAAATGACTCCACAACTTAAATCTTGGCCCTCAGTCTCCGGCAGCTGGAATGTACCTGGCCAAGGCAGCGGCTAGTGCGACATGAAGGCAGAGGGTGCTAAGAATTCCTGGAGGACCGGACTAGGCTGCCATCTGATGCTGACCTTGGCTACGTATAATGGACGCTCCCTATCTTCTGATTCAAGGCTTCTTGAATTGGAAGAGGAACTACAAAGGATCAAGTGGGACATCGTCGGGCTAAGTGAGGTAAGGAGAAAAAGAGAAGATCTCATTGAACTGAAAAGTGGACATCTCTTCTACTATCGTGGGACAGATACTGGCAGAACTAGTGGTGTTGGATTTATAATAAACAAGAAACTGAAGGATAAAGTTGTAGAAGTTCCTCTGACAGAGCTGCACGGCTTGTTATCCAACTCTCGAAAAGATACCAGGCTCAGATTATTCAAACTTATGCACCCACCACAAGTCATCCTGAAGAAGAAATTGAAGAATTTTATGAGGAAATTTGTCATCTAAATAATAAAGGTAAGCACCACTTGAAGATAATTATGGGAGATTTCAATGCAAAAATAGTGCAACGGCAACAGAATGAAACTTCAGTAGGTAATTCGGTCATGGCAACAGAAACCAGCATGGAAATACTCTCGTTGAGTTTGCAGAGGCAGAAGGGTTTTTCATCTTGAACTCCTTTTTCAAGAACAAGCCACACAGGAAATGGACATGGAGACATCCAAATGGGACGACAAGTGAAATTGATTTTATTATGTGTAACAAAAAATTCGTCATAGAAGACTGCAGTGTGCTAAACAAGTTCCACACAGGTAGTGACCATAGATTGGTGAGATGTAAAATGCACCTCAACACTAAACTTGAACAAAGCAAGCTCATAAGACAAACAAAACATATTGACATAACCAACCTTTAAAAACACCATAATACCTTCAAATTGGAACTGAAGAACAGATTCTCTGCTTAGAAGGCCTAACATCGGAAGAAGTGGATATTTCTGAAGTTAACAGAAAAATAACCAAAGCTCTTATGGAAACAGCAACAAAATTAGCTGGATCTAAGAACAAGTTGCATGTAAACAAATTATCAGGAAAAACCAAAATGTTGATGCAAAAAAGAAAAGAGAAGAGGACAACTAAAGAAGATGGGACTTCCAAAGTGGAATATATAGAGCTATGCAAGACAGTACAAAAAAGTATCACTGAAGACGTAAGGAAATTCAACTGTGAACTAGTAAGGAAAGCAATTGAAAACAACCAAAGCCTAAAGATAGCAAACGGACATCTCAGTAAGGGAAGAAAACAAATTATGGCACTGAGAAAAGAAGATGGTTCTGTAACAAGAAATAGAGGTAAAATTTTGACAAGAGTGAAAGATTTCTACTCCAAATTACATGAAAGGAATGATACATGTACTCCAGATATCATGAAAGGTACCAGTACCAGAGTTCATCCAGTCCTCCCAGCAGAAGTTGCACATGCAATCAAGAACATGAAGAGGGGAAAAACTCCAGGAGAAGAGGGAATTACTGTAGACATCATACAAGAAGCAAGTGGAGAAATCGAAACAGTAATCGCCCAAATTTTCACTCGATGCCTTAATGAAGGGAAGGTTCCTGAGGATTGGAATAACGCTACAATGATCTTGCTACATAAAAAAGGTGACATTGAGGAGCTCAGGAACTACAGACCTATCAGCCTCCTATCAGTGGTTTATAAAATCTTCACTAAAGTTCTTTCACACAGCTTGAAGGTGACACTGGACATGACTCGACCGAGAGAACAAGCTGGATTCTGGAGTGGCTACAGCACAATAGATCATATCCACGTACTGAGAGAACTAATTGAAAGAGCGAGGGAATATGAACTTCCATTGTGCATGGCTTTTATCGGTTATGAAAAAGCCTTTGATTCGGTGAAACCATGAGCAGTTACAATGGCTCTGAAGTCCTACAGTATTGAAGATGAGTACATTAATATTATTAATAACATCTATGAAAATGCAAGTGCAAAGATTCGGCTGTTTGAAAATACAACACACATAAAAATTGGAAAAGGAGTGAGGCAAGGTGACTCCATATCTCCGAAGCTCTTTAATGCCACATTGGAAAATGTCTTTCAATCACTGAACTGGGAAAACAAAGGGATAAAGATTAATGGAGATTATCTAACCCACCTTTATTTTGCTGATGACATAGTCATTTTTGCAACTACCCCATCAGAGCTGCAGAGTATGATCCAGGAACTTGCTGACAAGAGTAAAGAAGTGGGATTAAAAATGAACTTTCAGAAGACAAAAGTGATGTTCAATGCTTTTACAAGAAATGTAAAATTTATCGATTGATGGAGAAAAGCTGGAGATAACAGACACGTACGTTTATCTTGGACAGCAGATATCAAGTGAGGGTCACATTGATGAAGAAATTAATCGGCGTACAAAACTTGCTTGGAGAGCTTTTGGAAGAAACAGCACAATTTTCAAGAGCAATATGCCATTATGTCTTAAAAGAAAAGTGTTTGATCAATGCATCCTTCCAGTGCTTACGTATGGTGCAGGCAGAGACGTGGACCTTAACTAAAAGAGACATACAAAGGCTGCAGACAACTCAAAGCAGCATGGAGAGGTGCATGCTTGGTATAACCAGGAGAGATAAGAAGAGGAACTCATAGATCCGAAAAATGACGAGAGTGGAAGACATCATGATCAGAGTTAAATCCCTGAAATGGCAATGGGCTGGACATACTGCCAGAAGAACAGACCATCGATGGACAGCCGAAATTTTAGATTGGATTCCAAGGGACAGGAAAAGACCCAGAAGAAGACCACATGGGAGATGGGTGGATGAAATTCGAAAGTATGCGGGAGTGACATGGAGGAGACTGGCACAAGACAGACCGTTGTGGAGGAAACTTGGGGAGACCTTCGTCCAGCAGTGGGTTGATAATGGTTGACAATGATGATGATGATATAATACAATTTATATATATATTTTTTGCAGAAATACTCATTGCTTGTGTGTCATTAAAAGTTGTTGTAATCTATTCAAAATCATGTAAAGTGTGCAAAAACAATTTGTTTGGGACCCTAAATTTTTCATGCAGGGTTCCTTTGTTTTGAGACCCTGCATCTATGATACTCACATTGCAAGTCAATGTCCTTATTTATGGTATTTTTTTATGCATTCATGGTACTGGAGAGGTAGGACATACTAAATTTGCTAATATGTTTTCATTTGCTGCATTTTCCTAAATGCTAATGTTTCAGAGTACAACATTTTCAATTTACAGATGAAAATTTCCCAAACTGTATGACTACAAATGCACATTTTACTTTTGTCATTTAGTGAAAGCTGGGAAGTCATATTTATTACGTGACACGCAAAAGCATGACACAAAGTAAAAATGCAATAATCTTTATTCGTCTTTTTAGAAAATGATGCCGTTAACAGTATGGTTTCAGAAGTGCTATACTGACAAAGGTATGCCCATGATGTTCTTATTGAATGAAAAATGAGTAATCATTTAAAAGCTGGGCACCCTCAATTTTGAAGTTTTCTGATAAATATAATTTGTTTTGGTTTTGGTAATTTTTGAATTCCTGTACTGGTGATTGTAAGGAATTGATTTTGTAGCTCCTGGAAAAGGGTTTTATTTTGCCCTGATACTTCCTTCTCATTGTCAGTATGTTTGATGCTTTCACAGCATCACATACTGCTGTTCTCTGTGACAGGCCTGCCCAGCCTTTTTCCCATCTTGAATTTAAAGGGACCAATTTATTTAGCATGATATCAGTTTGATATATCCCCCCAGGATGTATTTTTAGAATCACTGCTAATTGATTGCACAGCATCTTACAGAATGCACCATGAAATGATAGCTGTGAGCCTGAAGTTGAGTGCTCTTACACAAACCAACACCAAACTGATTGAACAGATTTCATTGAAGACAGAATAGTGTTGTGTGGCTTTGCAGAATTAACACGGCATCCTGATACTGGGAATGTGTGTCAATGCAAAATAAAACCTTTTCTGAATGGATACAAAATTCATTTGCTTGGAGTCACCGATGCAATAGAAGTACCAAAAATCACCAGCAAGAACAAAAGTCATCAGAAAATTTCTTCAAAATCAACTGCATCCAACTTCTAAAAGATAGTGTTGGAGAAAAATAAGGTCAAATCTTGTTTTTTATTTAGCTAATTGCGGAGGTGTTCTTTTTCTTTTTTTTTTTTTTAATTTTGAATGCAAAAATGAAAATGATATACCAAATGCTAAATTTTTGATGATCAAACAATATTTTGAATGCAGTTTTCTTTCTATGAGTGGGAAGTGTGGCATGATTTTCTCTTAGCCCATCTAGCAGTTAATTTAATGACTAGCCTTAGTGAGGATAATGCTCATCATATACTCACATCGGATGACTAGCCAGGGCTTCATTCAACAAGGGAAGGGAGTTGGAATACCCTTGCACACATTTTGGATTTTGGATTTTTATGGTGCAAGAGCTGGGAAGGCTAAATTGTGCTGTATAAGCGTGTATAAAGCTCTGGGTTACATGCATACTATCTTATTAAAATTCTTTTTGAACTGCAATGAAGTTTAAAGTTGTTTTAAAATGATGAGATATATTACTATGTAAAAGAAAGAAATATTTCTTTATGTAAGAAAATCACCTAGTTTGCAGTTGTGTAAAGTTATTATGGCAGAGTGTTATTATTCACAATATTCATAATCTGGTTGTGGTTTTCACTCATATATTTTTACTGCTAGTTTGCTTCCTTCATTAATATCTTCTTTTTGCACTGTTGTCTTTGATATTTGACAATCATTGGAATGGTGTATAAGTGTTGTGGTATTGTGATAAGACACTCTTAAGTATAGTGCAGCAAATTCTGTAATACTGCGAACATTTTCATAAATTCTTGCACTGAATAGAAGGGTTAAAAGTAAAGTTAACAAAAGCTACTTAAAAATCATCAATTTTAATATGTTTATTTTCAAGTCATATGAAAAGGAAGTCAGAGTGATATGACTATTTCTTAGACAGTCAGTTTTAGTGAAGATGTTAAAAGTATGTATAAATATAGTAATTCTAAATTTTTATTGAAGTTCATAACATTTTTTACTAATGTTTATCACACATTTTATTGCTCTGAGATCAAACAGTGAAATATCACCAAACTATGTGTAACAAACAGGGAGTGATTGTTGTATTTGTCACACAGACAGGAAAAGGAGACATAATTCCCACATATTGAAGTACAATGATCTATGAAGAGAAATGTTTTGTGTATAACAAAGCATATTATTTAAATTTGTTCATAAAATTACATATAAGGACATTAATCCAACAAACTGGATGAGAGAAATGGTGTACAAATGATTTACTTATTATAAAAATAGAAAGTTTGTAATATACAGTATGCACAATATAATATACAGTATGATAAATGATTATATAGAAACAATCTGAAGGAACTGTTAAAACAAAATCTTCCCATTTCCTCTCCAAAATGCATCGTTGAAGTTAAGACATGTGCTTTTGTTCTCTTGCTGAATTCACAACCATAATGATCCACTGTGCTTTTGGAAAGTTCTATTTCTAGTCTTTGAACATTTTATCTTTCTTTTTCCCATTGTGTCTAACATTAATGAGCTGTAGAATTTCTTGGTCAATTAATTTACAAATCAGCATGGGAAAATGTTATGCTGTCCGTTAACTCTGTGCTTTTTGATGAAGGCTGTTAACTGGAGATATTTAGCAGCTCATCTGCTTTATATAAGTTTTCAAACAAAATAAATTTTAATTTAAAGTTTTGAAAACTTTCAAAATTTTGTATTTCAACTCTGATTTTTACAGACAGTGATGCACAGAGAGTGGATAAAATAATGAAGACACTATTTGTTTTTTAAGATATTGGCAAATCATGTGTATAATTGGCAGTTTTATGTAGTTGTACCCACATTTTTTTTTTCCAGTTTATGCTGTGTACTGCCAGGTGTTTCACCATAATTTAGAGAGTGAATTTTCTAGACTTACAATAAATTATACAAAGACTGCTAAGGGACTTGTCTGGTTTCAAAAGAGGATAATTTCTTTTGCCCATTTAGCAGTGACATTAGTGACTAAAACTGCTAATTTTTTCAATGTCTTTAGTGGATGTTTTGCAAAGCCATGGTAGTATTTACAAAACATGGATGATCAGTGGGAAAAAATTACCCCCCCCCCCCCAAGAAAAAAAAGTGTGAATTTCCAATTTACAATAAATGTGAATATAAAGATATTATCCCTGAACCAAAAGGCGTAATGCTAATTTACAACTAAATTTCATCTAGAGGTGATTTCAGAGCAGAAGTCTGAATAATAACATGTGAAATTTGAATGGTGTCAGAAATTTCTTTTAACTTGCACTTTTCAAACTTTTTTCCGATGAAATGTGGACACAGCATTGAAAAACTATCTGTTCATGGAATATTTCAGAATATGAGCATCATAAAATTTGGGAATCGTGAAATATATTGAAGTGTCATATTTTGTGGTGTGACAACATTTTTGTTATTGTGATATGGTGAAAATTTTAGAATTTCAAAGCTCTTGTAGCTTAAAGTCAGTAATTTTTTCATGATTGTCTTTGTTAGATATGTGACAAGGTTGCAATAAAGTCAGAAAAGGTTTTGTGTAAGTTGGGTTTCATAATTGAAACACAGTGGATCAGACTGTGGTATTATTAGATTTAAGCTTCTTACTTTTACAGTGTGGAATTTTAGTGTTCAAAGAAAATTGTTGAATGCAATTTGTTTGATTGTAATATTTTTTAGTTTTGAACATGTTTACATTTCCTGAATGTCAGTAATTTATGTAAAACTCGTGTGAATTATTTCTGTTTTAACAATAATTTCACATATTAAATGGATTCATGAGTTGGTGAAACATACAATTCTGCATTGAAAGTTTTGAGATGTATCTGGTGATTATTATTTGGTAATGCATCACGTTAAGAGCTGCCAACCTATTTGGTAATGCACCACGTTAAGAGCTGCCAACCTATTTAATCTAAATTCTAAAATTATCTGATGACTTAAAATTCTTTCATGTCATAAATCGCATGGATCTTTGGTGTAGAATATTAAAACATTTAGTTATATATATGATGTGCGATTGTCACATATTTTTTTCTTTGAAATGTGATATAAGTGTGTGAAAAGGTAATTCATTTGTTAATAAATTTATTTTGCTTTATATCAAAGTATTTTGATTTCTTTCTTTTACAGTACTCTAAACGTGGAAAAGTTTCAGATGAAGTACAAATAACTCAAGGTGCAGTAAAATTAGGATGGATTCAAGGTGTTTTAGTAAGTTAAATATTTAAATTAATGTGATTAAAATGTGCTCTGTTTCACACTTATTTTATATAGACTAGCAGAGATACCCAGTGTTTAAAAAATGTGTGAATTAGCTTCTGCGCCAGTTTTTCAAGCTTTCCTGAATTTATGAATGGGATATATTACATGGTAACATTTAACTAAAGTGTGTTCCAGTAATGAAAAGAAAATGATTTTTTTTTTAAAAAGAACAAAATCTGTACTTGTGCTAATACAGTTGGCTTAAATCAGCAGTCTTTATTGACTTCAAGTACAGGAGATTTGAATTATCTGAAACATTTACATTTTTGTATCATGTTGTGATCAGCTTAATGTACAGTTGCAAGCAAGGTTATCCTTGAAGAGCCTCTGTGTCAACAGTGTTGAGTGTTTTTTTTTTATTTTTTTATTTGGAACCAAAAAGAAGAGTTTTTATTTTTACCAACTCGGGAGCAACCAACATTGAGCTGGCCATGGGAAAAGCATGAATTTTGTAGGTTGAGCCCAACAAAATTTAATGATTGAAATTGTGCCTTGTTGGTACTGATGGCAAAACTGAGAAGAGGATACTCAGTTGTATTCTATTGCAGAGTGCAGTGGGATCCAGATTTCATCAAGATAAAATAAATAAAACATTTAAGATGATGTGGGAGAATGCACAAATGGGGGAATAGCAATATTAAGCTTTGAACAAATGAATTAAAAGAAAATTCACATTTTCCTCCCATTTCATTTTACATATTCAATTTACATTTCATTGAAATATATTTTCTCTCAAAAAACTGTGGAGCTGCTGTTTTTTAAATAGTGGAACTGTTCATAGTGCATAATAACACAGAGACAGCCATGGTGTGAAACGTAAGCAAACCTGCCAGCAGCTGTGGCGGAAGGATGCATGCAACATTTTGGAAGTCTTAACATTTACATAGCAGACAATAAAATTTTAAATTGCAAATTGTGTATGTTATGTCGAATTTGAAACAATGATTGAAGAAACTTAGTCAAAATGTTCCGTCGAAATAACTTGTAACTATTTATAGCAAGTAGTAACACATGGAGATCTGTAGTCAGAAACATAAACAAACTCAGGGACCACTTTGGCGGAAGGATACACTTCAGATGTGTGACACAGTAAACAGCAAGACCAAGTTTCATATTGTTTAATTGCCCACATTCTGCCAAATTTTAAACAATGGTTTCAAAAACCTTGTCAAAATTTTCTATCAGAAATGGCTTGGAATTTCTTATAGTGTGTGGTAACACATGAAGAGCTGTGGTCTAAAACATAAACAAAGTCACAGTCTGCAACTGTGGAGAAATCATACACATCAGATATCAGAAGTGCATCCCAAAATAATTTGGCGCAACATATTAAATATTATCGCTTCCATTCTGTCGTAGACTGTGTTCTCCCACATAGGTTTGCAGTATTAGTTTGCCTCAATAAAGCCACCAGTAAGATGTGAAAGTTTGGCACATATAAGCTGCTTTGCCAATAAACAATGCATTTTTGTAATGGCTTCTATCATGTTTAACATCAGGTTCTTGTAATTTTTACAAGATTGCAATGAGGTATTGTCATGTTTATGGGAAATGTGATGAAATACTGTTCAGTGATAGTTTAATAAAATATATTACTGCATAACAAATGAAATGAACTAATTTTACATCACTTCATGGGACAGCATATTTCACAATCAGATTTCAAACAATAGTTAAGTGCTTTAGAAACTAATAAGGTAATTAAAAACCAGCAAATTGGAATATATATATATATATATATTATAAAAGGCTCTGAGGTCCATTATCCCCCCTTAACCATTATGTGCATACCAAATTTCAAGCCTCTGCATTCAGTAGTTTCCTCTGTAGGTGGGGGATAGACAGACATTGTAATTTTTTTAATGTAGATAAAAGGGCTGTGTTTTTCATGGATGCAGTGTATTTTTAATCAATTGTGTGGTCCAGCAGTTATAAAACTAATATGTCCTCAATTTGTAAGAGGGTGGGGGAGTTCTTTGCTAAGACAATTGGATTTACAAATGTTGAACCTTTATGGTTGGTCCTGTCAATCACCTAGTATAGAAAATCTCCTAAATTTTGAATTGTACATATTTAAAAATACACTGCTGGCCACCCAAAATGCAACACCAAGAAGGACACGAGATAGCAAAGCCAGATTTACTGGACACATAACAACAGATACAAAGATGAAACGATTGAGCTTACAGGCCCGTGTGACTTGCGGAACACGCAGACATCAATTGTTCGTGTGGCCCCCATGGCTGGTAATAACGTCCACTACACGCCGCGGCATTGAACGAAAGAGGCTTTGGATATGGGCTTGGGGTATGTCGGTCCAGGCTGCTTCCACACGTTGCCACAGTTCATCAGGCGTAGCCGCGGGTGGTGCTTGCCGGGCCACTCGGTTGCCGATCAGCAACCAGACGTGTTCGATGGGCGACATATCGGGAGAACAGGTGGGCCACGGCAGCAGTGACACCTGGTGGGCCGTGAAGAATTGTTGCACGATGCGTGCCTTGTGCAGGTGCGCATTGTCCTGTTGAAATGTGACCGCTGGCAGGTCCTGCAGGTAAGGGAGGACTACAGGCTCCAAAACGTCGGAGATGTAGCAGTGGCTGTTGAGTGTACCGGCGATGCGTACCAGAGGGGTGCAGGTGTCATATCCAATTGCGCCCCAAACCATAACGCCAGTTGATGGACCGGTATGCGATGCATAATGCAAGCATCATACAGTCTCCCGCATTGGTGCCGCCACACGCAGATCCGACCATCATGGTGTTGCAGGCAGAAGTGGGATTCATCGGAGAAGACAATGTCGTGCCATTCCGTAGTCCAGGTGCGGCATTCAACGGCCCACTGCAGCTGCACTCGCCGGTGGTGTAACGTCAATGGTAATCGGAGCAATGGGCGCGGTGCGACAAGTCCCCGTTACTGCAGACGACGTCGAACAATACGTGCTGACATAGGTTGTTGCACAATACACCCTAATTCCGGTGCTAACGTTCGTGATGTGGCTGTGCGAGCCGTCAATGCCCGCCGCACAACATGCCGGTCCTCTCATTCGGTGGTGTGCCGCGGCTGCTCGCAATCATTCACATCGGTCCATCCTGCACCCACCAAATCCATACTCGCCTAACTGTGGCTGGATGTCGTTCCATACGAGCACCGATGTCTCGGTACGATAAACCGCTGTCGCGATAAGCCACTATTCGTCCTCTGTCGAACTCCGAAACGTGTTGGAACGACTGCCGTATTCTGCGACAAGGCATCAGGAAGCTTCCCACGCACAGGTCCGGCAGCAAAACACACTTCCACTATTTACACCCCGCCCTCTGTGCACCCTTCTTATAGTGTTTCTTGGTGGCGTGCCGGGCGCACATGATTTGCATATGCCCTGCAATGCTAATAGTTTGCATGTCCTCTCGTAGGCAACGCATGCTGTGAATTTCAGGCCAATCGGATGCTTCCTTCTTGGTGTTGCATTTTGGGTGGCCAGCAGTGTATAATATAAATTTCATGCCTATCTGAAACAAGTGCATCTGCTGTCAAAGGCCCTAACAAGTTATTGTTTAAATTAATTTTATCCAATGGGGAAATATGTTAAACAATATTTATTTTAAAGTACATGTTAACAAAGCATGCAGCCTTTGTATTTCTCGCAGAGATATAAAAGAAGTGAGCAATGTTGTGATGCAGCTGTATCAACCCCCCCACACACACACACACACACACGCATCCTGCTCATCACTGTGGGTACAAATGACTTCTTCTGAACACATGACATGTAACTTCTTAGAGAGATAATTCTCAACACTGGAAATGGAATGCATTTGCTAAAAGCCATAGCTCCATACCAGAGGAAATGAATCATTTGGTACTTATGATGCTATAAACTGTGACACATTGTAAACAATGTATTGGGTGTGTGCAAAAGTTCTACCCGTTTTTGTAATAGATGCAAATTGTGATCAGAGTAGTTACGTCACAGACGACACTGCGATGCCGAATTTTTGGCCAATAAAGCGTGGAGCAGTAGAGCATATAGTGGCACTAGGTTTGTTCAAGTAAGTCATTTGTAACAGAAATCACGGACGGTGTAACATGGCATGCGACAAGGAGCACATTAGACTTTGTTTACTGTACGAGTTCGATAAAGGCAATACTGCAGTCGTGGCTTGCCGCAACATCTGCCAAGTGTATGGGGAGGATGCAGTTGATGATAGCACATGTCGCCGTTGGTTTTGGAAATTCCGGGATGGAGACAAGCTGTAAAGATCGACCACATCCTGGACAAAGCCATAACAAATGACCCACATCCAACCGTTCAGGAATTAGCAGAAACATTGTCGGTACACAGAACGCAGCCTGCCCAGAACTGTTTGCTAAGAAGGGTATTCAAGAAAGGAAGTTTGTGCGCAAAGTACCGGTACAGGAAGGTGGGAGGTGCCGGCGCAGTCAAAAAACAGTCGAAAGACTGATGCATGCAATTGGGTTTATCACCAAGTTCGATAACTGGGTTTCGCACCAGCTTTCTGCAAAGCAACGAGAGGAGAGAATCAGTACCTGTGTTTCATTGCTTTCTCGTGACAGAAATGAATCGTTTGATGGACGATTTGCAATGGGTGATAAGAAATAGGTACAGTACCATAATGTAAAGTGTTGACGAACTGTGTGCCAAGGTGTAGAGCCTGCTCCATCAACCTCAAAAGGAGGACTGCATCCCAAAAAGGTTTTGTTGAGTGTTTGGTGGGATGTCTAGGAAATAATCCACTGGGAGGTGTTGGCACCTAACCGAACGATAAATGCTGACCTCTACTGCCAACAGTTGGACAGATTGCGAGAACAACTGACATCGAAGAGGCCAGCACTCGTCAATCACCAAGGTGTGATCCTTCGTGATAACGCCAGACCTTATGCTGCTTTAATCACTCAGCAAAAATTACTGGACTTTGGTTACGAAGTGTTACCTCACCTGGCGTATTCCTCTGACCTGGCACCTACGGACTACCTCCTTTTTCGATCATTACAGAACGCCTTCGCTCTCCAAACCTTCGATGATGTGGACGATGTGAAAACAGCATTACATGACTTTTTTTATTCTAAAACACAGGATCTTTTCTGGTAATGGGATTCACCTACTCATAGACAGATGGCAAGAGGACATACAGAATGATGGCAACTATGTGAAATCTTAGGTATGTTATTTGTTGTGTTCTCCTCCTTTCTTTGTAGCCTACAAAAACGGGCAGAACTTATGCACACACCCAATACATAGAATTAAAATAAGGAACAGATGCTTGAGAATCCTTCTAGTGGACAAATGATTGTAAAATGAAAAGGAAATTTAGCTTAATGGAACATTGCCAATAGCGACAAAGGAAAAAAAAAGCATTTGCATTGACTTCATACAATAAGTCATCCTAGAGCTTATAAAGGTGTGAAAGCCAGGTCACTAATATAGCTCAAGGAAATGCCTCAGCCTCCTGGAAGAAGTAACTATATACGAGTATGTACCAATGAAGAAAAAATGTTGCATCTCTTTGGTTGAACATAATGGCAACAAGTTGACTTTGAAAGAGATCAAGTAATAACAAAGACAAGCCCTTTAAGTAAGCATTCTCTTGTTGGGATAGTGCAGTGTGATGCTTAAAGTAAAATATTTATCTTTTTTTCTTCTAGATATAAGTGTGATGGAAGATACTCTCTTTAGTAAAGAAAAATAGGGAGGGAGGGAGAGGGGGGGGAGAGAGAGAGAGAGAGAGAGAGAGAGAGAGAGAGAGAGAGAGCTTTGTATGTGGCAGCTCTGTTCAGGAAATTAAATTAATAAACTAGAAGGTGCCACAAAGCTGTGGTTAGCTGCCCGGAGTGAGCAATGATGATCTGCATGAACAGATCCAAAATATCCAGTGAGTACGTGAACATTTATTCTTAGTAACAGAACTGTTGGTACACCAAGAATATAAATCTAACATACACTGGCGGAAAGTGAAAAAAGAACACCAAGAAGGAATTGGCGGACGATCATGAAATTTACATATGTTAATGGGGTCGAGTTTACGTAGGCGTGATGTTAATTTCGTGGCCAACCAGTGAGCGCTTACGCCACAGCATGGCATAATATGCAAATTATCGTCGGTGGTATTTAAGGAGTACGGCGAAGTGAATGTAATCAGTCGTCGGCGTACGGACATGTGCGAAGAACCTGAAGAAGCTGCAATGCTTGGACATGGAAGACGTGTACGATTTCAGCGGTTATCGGACTTTCAGCGAGGTCGTCTAGTTGGACTCCGCGAGGCCGGATGGTCATATCATCGTATTGCGAAGCGAATTGGATGGGAAGTATCGGTGGTGTGGTACTATGGTGCATAGATGGTCCGAGGAACATTCCCACACGAGAAGACGTGGAACCGGGAGTCACAGAGGGACTGATGAGCGGACCAATCGACGCATAAGAAGATCGACGTTGTCAAGCAGAACATCCACTGCGACGCAAATCCGAGCTGCCGTTGCACCTGAGGTGACTGTGCGAACAATCCGCAACCATCTACTGGATGCAGGACTACGTGCACGTGTGCCTCTGGCATGTGTACCTCTGACTCCAGCCCACCATCAGGAACTGCTGCAGTGGTGTCGCCAACGTCTGCACTGGAGAACGCAATGGCGATCTGTCATGTTCAGCGATGAAAGCAGATTCTACTTGGAAGCCTCCGATGGCCGTATGTGTGTTCGCAGACGCACAGGAGAGCATCTCCACCCTTCTTGCATCCGCCAGCGACACACAGGGCCTGGTGTGGGGAGCGATCAGCTATCACTCCCGTACACAACTAGTGTTTGTACCGGGTACGTTAAACAGCACCTCCTACATCAACAACATCATTCAGGCCGTTGTTGTGCCATTTGTAAGGTCGGTCCATTGTGGTGTTTTCCAGCAAGATAATGCATGCCCACACACGGCATGTGCAACGCAACATGCACTTCAGGGTGTGAGACAACTTCCATGGCCTGTACGTTCACCGGATTTATCCCCTATTGAGGACGTGTGGGATTTTATGGGACAACGACTTATTTGGTCTCCACGGCCAGCCACGACCATCCCCGATTTACGCGTCCAGGTTGAGGATGCTTGGAACTCAATACCCCAAACTTACATACAACATCTGTACGACAGACTCCATGCCAGAATTGCCCAGTGTGACGCAGTTCATGGCGGTTCAACCTCGTACTAACCATGTTACATGGAAATGTTATTTTTCAGTTTACCAGCAAATACAGCTGTATTTTGCCATAATGTTTTGATCACGTTATCCTCTGTATTCCGTTATTCTGCTGTATAAATTTCGTTGGTATCAGACGTCTCCTTCTTGGTGTTCTTTTTTCACTTTCCGCCAGTGTAACTATCTGTTTATTGGCATAAGGAATTAATCATACATTTTGCCAAGCTTTTATTCATCGATGGATTGCTTTTTTAAGGCTAACAGCATAAAATAAATTGAAAAACTAGAACATTACAATTTAAATTTGAGTATGATTAAGTGAGACAGATAAAGAATGATTAAATACACAACATGTTCTAAATTTGAAGGACATGTGATGTGTTGGTCACATGGCGATTGGGGGGAGGGATTATTTAGGCATTGGTTCCAAACTTTTGGTAATTCCAGGGAGACACTGTCTTTGCACGCGACATGGCTGGTGATGATTTCCAGAGTTTTCCTGAAATTGAGAAACTCTGGATATTATTCCGAGAAACTCTGAAAATCATCACTAACTGTGATGCATTCGAATGGACTGAGTAAATCGCCACTAACAGTGTGCCACTTGAATGCAAAAAATGTCTATAGAGCTTTTCTCATTCTGAAGGAGAGAATTATATCAAGGCCTCCAACATATGTATGTATTAATAGTATTGTATGATAGTTAATCTAACAGGTAGTCAATTGAATTGCAATGCATAACTCACGCTCATAGCTTCATACTTGTGTTTATGTTTTCTTAATGCTTACAAGTGTTTTCCATGTGTGTATGTGCATGTGTGCTCGCTCGTGTGTGTTTAGTGTTGAAGTGCATTATGGTTTTGGTGTAGGACACAGTACTTTCAGGTTTATTATATTAGGTCAATGTACATCAAGATGCTGTCAAGAATGCAGCCAGCCACAATAAGTTTTGAGTGGATTATTGTTTAAATCCAAGGATGGAAGCTGTGAAGTACATATTTACAATATTAAATGTCTGTGTGTGCATTTAAGAGCATGTCAGAGTTATTTTCATTTGTGTGTTCATTGCTGTGACTTTTAGATAGATTGTAGTGTTATCCCTAGAGTTTTTTTACAGCTGGGTGGCAGGAAATTTCAGCTGGATGGTACTTTAAATGACCCCTTACTCAATCGAAAAAAAGAAAGGATGTTTTGCTTAACATGACTGTACTTAATAAATACTTACTGATAAATCATGTTCAACACAGATTTCAGTCATTTTCACCAATATTTATGGTGTATGTAGGAGTAAGTTTTCCACTCTTACTATTATGTGAGTTGTGAAAACATTCATTACAGGAAATTTAGCTGGGTGGCAGAGGAAATTAGCTGGGTCGGCCGCCCAGTAAAAAGGCTCTAGGGAGAACACTAGATTGGGATGTGGTAGAATTAAATTCAAGTGCCTACCACCAATCAATATACAGTTTTGCAGAAAGCCTTCTCACTAGCTGCAAACAGCAGATGACTTTAATTAAAATTATTATAGTTTTTTTTTTACTTTTGTGTGTGTGTGTGTGTGTTGCTATATATAAGCAAGGGACAGAAAATGAACACATGGGAAATGTGTGGATGAAATTCGAAAGCATGCTGAAAGGACATGGAACAGAATTTCTCAAGACTAATAGTCGAGGGAAAGACTTGGGTTGACCTTCATCATCAGTGGATTGAGAATGGCTCGTGTTGACGATTTTACCTCACATACCAGCTGCCCTGGTGGCCAAGTGCTTTGAAGCATTTGCTTCTAATCATTCATTTGGTATGGGCCCAAGTTTGAATCACAGGTGAGGCATGGATGGTACGTGTTTGTCTTATAACACTGGCTCTCTCCCTTCCCTGTACCAGTGGCCCTAAATTAGGGTTGAACGACTGCTTATAGCCCATTAAATTACTCACAGTGTTCGTTAAACCCCCAAATAAAACACGCGCACACACACACAGACATACACAAACACGCACGCACGCACACTCGCACAGTTATCTGTTGTTTTATCGATTTGTTATACAGTGGATCCCACTTAAGAAGTTCCCGCTTAAAAAGTTTTCCTGTTTATGAAGTTTTATTTTTAGAGTTCCGATTTTTTTTCCATAGTGCTAATGTTAATTTTTCCCATTTAAAAAATAATGATGTTTCAAGTTATCCCACTTAAGAAGTTGTAAGTGTCACAAGTTTCTAAGTAAAAGCATACGATTTTGGAACTCGCCCAGCAAATAAGTACATGTCAAAGAAGTTGGGAGGAAATGTTTCTTTGTTCTCCCCGTACATGTAGCAAGCGAAGCCTCTGCTGGCTTCCCACGGTCAATGCAGGGGGGGGTTAAGTTTACTCTCCCCACTTCTTCTGCGTCTGCCCTTTGTGTATCACAATTGCCTTATCTTTGGGGCTGAGGAAAGGCTGGGAAAGGAAACACCTGCTGAAAGTTAGTCATTCTATCAGAGTTACACTCAGATGTTGTACCTCGCATATGTGGAGTTAAATGTTTAGTTTTATTGTTGAAATGTGTAGCTAGAAATATGGTGTCTAAAGGCATCAAAAGAAAAGCTTTATCTGTGGTTGAGAAACAAAACATTATTACAAAAGTTGATGAAAACCCACATTTAACTAGGGTGCAGATAGCAAAAGAACTAAATTTACGTGTTACAACCCTCAACGGTATAGTGGCAAAACGGGACACTGTGCTTGCAAATGCTTCCCATTCATTAAAAATCAAAAAGATTAAGAAGGGTAAATACGAGGATGTCAAAGAAAAACTTCTTGTGTGGTCTAAACAAGCAAGAAATGCTAACATTCCGATCAACGGGACAATTCTTCGTGAGAAAGCAGAAGAGATTTCCAAGAAATTAAATGTTGAATTTAATCCTTCCAATAGATGGATCAACCGTTGTAGGAAAAGAGCAGAACTGACTTTTAAAACTGTTTGTGGAGAATCAAAAAGTGTTAACGTCGAAGAAGTGGATGATTGAAAATCTAATGTTTTACCAGAACTGTTATCAGCATACGAAGCAAAAGATGTTTTCAATGCTGGCGAGTATGCTTTGTTTTACAACCTTATTCCTGACAAGACCTACTCTTTCACAGGAGATAGCAGCCACGGAGTCAAAATAAATAAATAAAGATTGACAGTTCTGGTAGCAGCTAATATGGATGGAACAGAAAAGTTGCCTTTAATAATTAATACAGACATTTAACGTGGACCAGGAAATTCAAACAAAGGTCTTCGCTCTTTCCACATTAATAAGTGAGTCACAGAAAAATTCTCATTGGCCGCCACCGGGAGTCGAACCCAGGGTCTTCCAGTTACGCGCCGGATATGCTTCCGCTACACCACAGCGGCCTCGAATTCCTCCAGACTCACACGCGCTAACTGCCAAGCCAAGTTGACAGGTTGCTTCTTGGAGCCCCACACAATGCTGGGGGATTCACCAAAGATGGTAAGCAGCAACTGAAGAAATAATTAGAAGGCGAATGAATAATTAATACAGACATTTAACGTGGACCATGAAATTCAAACAAAGGTCTTCGCTCTTTCCACGTTAATAAGTGAGTCACGGAAAAATTCTCATTGGCCGCCACCGGGAGTCGAACCCAGGGTCTTCCAGTTACTCGCTGGATATGCTTCCGCTACACCAGTTAGCGTGTGTGAGTCTGGAGGAATTCGAGGCCGCTGTGGTGTAGCGGAAGCATATCCGGCACGTAACTGGAAGACCCTGGGTTCGACTCCCGGTGGCGGCCAATGAGAATTTTTCCGTGACTCACTTATTAACGTGGAAAGAGCGAAGACCTTTGTTTGAAAAGTTGCCTTTATTGGTCATTGGGAAATCGAAGAATCCGAGGTGCTTCAAAAATGTGAAAACTTTTCCATGCAATTACAGAAATAGCAAAAATGCATGGATGACAGTTCACAACTTTTTAATGGAGTTTCAGAAGAAAATGGCCAAAGAAAATGGAAAGGTTTTATTATTTTTAGATAATTACACAGCCCATCCAAAGAACATGGATCATCTGGAAAATGTAAAAGTAGTTTTCCTGCCACCTAACTTGACTTCAATGTTACAACCAATGGACCAAGGAATAATTAAAACCATGAAACAATTCTACAGGAAACATTTAGTTTATTGGCTACTGCAAACGCTTGAATCAGACTCAAGTTACACCAGATGTACACTGAAATTGATTTTATTAGATGCTATGCATTTTATTGTTTCTCCGTGGGAAAAGGTATCATCTTCAATGATCACAAATTGCTTCAGGAAAGCTGGTTTCAACGCTGAAGAGCTTAGTTTTTCTGATGAAGAAAAGTCATGACAACAATGAAGCTTGGGAAAGTTTGCAAAAAAAAAAACTAAACTTCAAATCTTGCTTTGAAGAGTTTGTAAACGTTGACAAAGATGTTTCCATTTTTGAAATGCAAAATATTGACAATATTTGCGACATCGAAACGCAAGAGGACAATGAACCAGAAATGCAAGAAGATGAGTGCAGGCCAATTCCAGCTTCAGCTGAAGCTGGTAAAGCATTAGAAACTTTTCGACGCTTTATAGAAAGCCACGAACATGTTCCAGCAGACATAATGAGAAATTTGAGAGAAATGGACACGTACTTTGTAAATCTAGCAGAAAAAAAGAAGAAACAAGCGCTTTTTGATCAGTATTTTTGTAATCCTGTAGCATAATAACTGTAGCTTTCAATCCTCATATTCAAGTTTAAATGGGTAAGTTGTGAAATTTTTTATATAACTTTAAAATTAACTAAAATGTAATTTTTGGATTTCATCTATGCAACATTTTTAATCGCTAAAGTCTTACAAAACCCAATCGGACACTTTCCGTTTAAGAAGTTTTTCCGCTTAAGAAGTTTTCATCGCTTCGTCCCAACGAAAACTTTTTAAGCGGGATCCACTGTACCAGCATACCTCCATTAGTATTTCACTGAAAATTAGACAGTTATGTGATATGTCTTCTTTTATCATCTTTGTTCTTATTACATCATTTTTGTATATATTAGGTTCGATGTTTGTTAAACATATGGGGCGTTATGCTGTTCCTGAGGCTGTCCTGGGTAGTAGGACAAGCTGGAATAGGTAAGCTTTCCTTCTTCCTCCATTACCTAAAGCAATGCCAATTTTGTTTATTAAAATAAATAAACAAACATTTGTGTGTGTGTAAATGTTTTGTGTTCAGAATGCAACTGAACCAGATCTTCCTACATGTTTTGAAATGAGGGAATTTAAACTTATCATATTTTTTGGTATGCATGATTAAAAAACAATACAGTTTTCAAGAGCAATTTGCCATTATATATTAGAAAAAAAGTGTTTAGTCAATGCATCCTTACAATTCTTATGTATGGGTCAGAGACACAGACCTTAACTTAAAGACATAAAGAGGCTGCAGACAACTCAAAGAAGCATGGAGAGATGCATTCTTTGTGTAACCAAAAAAGATAGAAGGAACTTGTATATCAGGAAAAGGACAAGAGTTGATGATATCATGGTCAGTGTAAAGGCTCTCCGATGGCAATGTGCTGGACATATTGCTAGAAATGACCTACTAGATTCCAAACGATGGCAAAAGACCCAGAAGAAGACCACCTGGGAGATGGGGGGATAAAATTTGAAAGAATAGCAGAATGATACAGAACGGAATTGCTGAAAACAGAGTTGTGGAGGGAGGCTTTCATCCAGCAATAGGTTGAGAATGTTTGATGATGATTTAATGCTTATTGAATAATAATAGAGTGTCATCATGTAGTCATGTGCACAAAGCAAAATGTTAGATCAAATGAATGTGTGAATAATGTGCAGTGCAGTATGTATTTGGTGCAAAAAGTCACATGACACTGCTCCTAAACATTTCTTAAATGTATATCCTCCTCTTAGTTTGGAAGACATACAGTTATGTGGGCATATTTTTGTGTCTTTGTTAATTTTATTGCAAATGCTTTTTAAAATCTTTTCTTTATGTAAATTAACATGAAAATCATAATCTTATGTGACTTGGTTTAAACTGGAAATTTAATAACTGAACAGATGTCATGTTGGTGGTAGAGAATTAGTTTTGCAAAATTAATGAAAAATAAGTAAATTCTGATTCTTCTATATAGCTTTAAAAACTGATTTAGAAAAATGTGAAATTACTTTTGATTGGATTCAGAAGTCAGCTTATATGTGAGTTGAAAACAATAAAATATTATGGAAATGAAAGGTGAAGTGGGAGGAGGAGGAGGAGGAGGGAATCTATGCTTTACCATTAGGCCAAGTGCAACATAGGATATAGTGAGCCACCTCATAAATAACTTTACTTCAAGTATTTTCAGAACATATCTCGTATGTTTAAACATATCATAAAGGTCCAAATAGTTCTAAACCTCATGTTAAATATATGTTTTATAATTAATGAATAACCCAAAAATAAGTAAAACTTACCCGCAAATTCGCATACATATGTAATACATTCTAATCTCTGTCGATGTGCGCCCACGCTGACAGAGGATATCAACACATTGTTATTTAACACAAAAACTATATGTTTACAAGCTAAAAATGGGAAACTGTAAAGTACCATTGTTATACATCCTAGCTCTTCAAACTTAACATACTAACTTTTAAACTGTTAAAATAATTAGTACTAAAAGAAAGCAAAAATACCATGACGTCACATAGGGAGACGCTTCTTACAGTAACATTTTCAGCTGGCGCTTTCACCACCCCGTGGTCAGTATCCTTAGGCTTACAAGATGTCCTCTGAGGTTCAACCTTGCTTGTACAGCGATCTGAAGTCACTCTCCAGGGTGAAAGGAAAAGAGGTGTGTGTGTGTGTGTGTGTGTGTGTGTGTGTGTGTGTGTGTGTGTGTGTGTGTGTGTGTGTGTGTGTGTGTGTGTGTGTGACACTCTTTTACAACCTTATATTTGTAATATACAAACCCTACCATCTTATACAGCTTGGAAGTCATTTATCACGAGTGAAAAATTGCATAAGAAAAAGAAGGAAAAAATAAATTTATAAAAATTATAATGATAATTAAAATACAGTATTCCTGATTCTAAAGCTTAAATGATATTACTCTTTCAGTGGTGGGAAAGAAGATACTATATAGTTCAGCATTATTGTACCTAAAATCAAAATGATAATACAGATCTGCAATAAATGGCGACAGTCAGTTAGTCTAATGTTTCTTGACATGTGCAATTAAAGAGTGTCACACCCCTTTTCCTTTCACCCAGGAGAGTGACTTCAGATGGCTGCACAAGTGAGTTTGAATCTCAGAGGACGTCTTGTAAGCCTGATGACGCTGACCACAGGAAAGTAAAAGCGCTAGCTGCAAATGTTACTGTAAGTGGTGTCTCCCTATCTGACATGATCATATTTTTCCATGCTTTTAGTACTAATTATTTTAACAGTTTAAAAGTTAGTATGTTAATTTTGAAGACCTAGGATGTATAACATTAGTGCTTTATCGGTTCCCGTTTTACCTTGTAAATGTGTAGTTTTAGTGTTAAATAATGATGTGTTGATATGCCTCTGTTGGTGTGGAAGCAGGTTGGTGGAGATTAGAACATTCGAATTTGAGGGTAAGTTTTACTTACCTCTGGATTATTTATCAATTATTTTTTATGTGGCTGCATCTGGAACTAGTGTTATGTTCTGGAAGTACACAGCCAAAAATTTTGATTTGATTTTGTTTCATTTTCCCATAGTGTGATGCATTGCAAGCTATGCTGAAAGTAGAAAAAGAAAGAAGTCAGATACAATGTAGGATTTAAATTAAAAATTATTAAGTGTGCAAAAGAAAAATAATTGTGCTGCTGTGGCTTCTGCATCAGTGAGAAACGGGTTTTGGAATGGAGGACAAATATGTCATTGTCACAACATATGCCATAAATGAAAAAAAAAAAAGAAAATCTGGTAAAAGGGGATAGGTTTTCTTCCCACTGCTGGAAAAATTTGCAATAAATTGGGTGCTAAAATTCTGACAAAATAGGCTCTTACTGACATGAACAAGTATTCATCTTCCAGCTCTACTGTTGTTGAAAGATAACAGATTCAAGTTTGTAAAGCCAACAACAT
The DNA here is from genome assembly GCA_039090855.1 of Macrothele yani. Taxonomy (NCBI): domain Eukaryota; kingdom Metazoa; phylum Arthropoda; class Arachnida; order Araneae; family Macrothelidae; genus Macrothele; species Macrothele yani. The sequence goes on from CM077006.1 coordinate 65,402,420, forward strand.
TTGTTGCATTAGCTATTTCATGCAAAAGATTTATGAAAATAGCTTTATTTTCCTGTTTTAGCAAATGAAAATTTCTCAAACTATGCAGGCAGTTTGAATGGAAAATCAAATCTTTTCAGAAGCACATTATTGCACTTAAAATTAAAAAAGTTCAGTTTTGGTATGTCTCATACAGGGTACTGGACAAAACATGAATGACATTTGATCTTCCATGTAAAAGGACTGGCAATGAAATTTGAGAAAAAGTGTCCTAATTAAGATTTAACAGGAGATGAAAAACACATTTTCAGTAGTAGTATCATGCTTGCAAATGGAACCAAGCTACCTCCTGTTATTATTTTTAAGCGTAAAAGTATTCTAAAATGTATGATATTTGTGGCTGGAATGTTGTCTTTGCTCATTATGAGGGACGGATGAAAAGAGAGCAACTGAATGACTAGAAAAAGTTTGGGATAAAAGACAGAAATCTTTTGAAAGAAAGACTGTTAATACCTTTACAGCATATAAAACTGAAGATATTTTAAAAAAAGGGGGGGGGGAGAGAAAAGGCAAAGGAGGCCAATTTTTCATATGAATCATAAACTGAATCATCTTGATATAGTACACTCTCGTTATAAGAAACTCACTTTTGCAGCCATTTCATGTTAGTATGAACAAACCTTTCAAAGACAAACTGTGAATGAAATGAACTGAATCTGTTTTATTGTGAGATGTCTAAAAAACAAAGGGCGTAATAAAAAAGGAAGACATCATACTTGTCTGTTCTGGGATGGAGAGTGGAATGCCATTCTACCAAAAATTATTGTAAGATCTTTCAAAAAATGGTGCTTAAGTAATGCCATGAATGATACTCAAGATGATTCAGTTTATGATTCATATGAAAAAAAAATAGCTGTGACAACTTTGACAGTAATGTTTATATTGGTGATACAACTGTAGAGAAAACAGAACATCTCTAAAAGTTCCAATATTAATGTAGACTTTGAAAAAATTCTGATGTTAAGGTCTTCAAAGCAGGTTATTTAGAAATTTGCATAATTATTTTTCAATAAATGTCATGTTTTTCAGAGCTCTTGAAATATGGCTTTGGCTTATGCATTTTTTACCCGTTTTCAAGAGTTGAACTTGGCTGGTTGGTGTATATGTGAATGGACTTATTATGTGCATGCAAACATAGTGTGTTATAGAAGTGCAGCATATGCCAAACTTTTAAAATCTTGCCCACAAATTTTACCGATGCAGGAGAGAATGTGTGTGAGAGAGATTATGTATAAGTAAAGCACTAAGGTCTGAAAAGCAGCTTAGGTTTTAAAATTTATAAATATAGGATGTCATCGCTCTGTCCATGTTATTTTATAAACAACGAATAGCAACTGAAAAATTGTTCAACCGACACCGCTGGGAATTTATTTTATTTAGATGCGTACTACTCAATGATGATGATGCAAAAATTTCCCTCTGATTGAGAAAAAAAGTTCACAAAAAATTGCTCATGAAAGAAAATTGCATGGCCATTGCATTTCAAAAATGCAGATGATTTTATGGAAAGGTTTGGTTCTTTTGGTACCAGAATTATTAAAGGTAACAAAAGATATGTTTTTGTGACAGCAAGCCATAGGAAATTAGTTTTCACTTTTATGGTTTTTTGCCCCTGTGGATGGTTCAGAGTTTGCCCTTGGTAATTTTTTCAAGAAATATTGTGTTTTGAAGAGTTCTTTTCTGAACATTCTTGTTGCTGTTGTGAATAGAATAAGACTGGGCAAATCAAGATACAGTACACTCTCGTTATAAGAAACTCAGATATAAGAAATTTATGGTTATAAAAAAAAAATTATAACTGGTTGGTCCAATGTTAAAGTATAGGAATGTTTCACATTTATAAGAAAGCAAAAAAGTCAAATTTCAGTTATAAAGAAGTTCCAAAAAATTTATTTCCCAAAATAAAAAAAAATTCAACTTATATTGCAATGTTTCTTCTCTTTATCTCCCATGGAATTTCAAGGCCATTTTCGGAGCGATTTCCACCAGATAACGCACTTCGTTTTTTCCCCTTTGCCCCTCCCTACAATGCACGATAAACGTTTTCTTGGAAGGTGTAAATCCTGTTCTGACTTACCCCTTCCCAGAATTCTATGTCATCACCTGCACGTTCATAAATGAGCATCAGTACATTTCTACATACAGTAAGTTTGTATTCTTTGTTCTCATCTTTTGAATTTGCTCTGTTTTTGAGTTCTACTTCTTCCTGTTTGCATTAGCTAACGGACTAGCAGTCTGACTGTTTAATATGAAAGGATGTGCCTAAAATTGCTCGCCAAAGATTGGAACGACCTTGGAAGCCATGTTTGAATGACGTAGCTGGTGCGAGTGTAAGTGGAGAGAGCTCGTTGGGAACATTTACGAGTGTGCAGTTGCAGGGTTGATGGGCAGAAAGAAATCAGTGTGCAGTTAACGGGGCCTTGGATTGTCATGTTGTCCAGCCCAATCAGACATCACATGAAGTGTTATAGTTGTTACAGTTCTGAGTTAAATTTTTTCCAGTTGCTCATGTACAATGGCACCAAAGCATAAAGCTCTGTCAATCAGGCAAAAGATAAAGGTCATCAAAGTTGTTGACAGTGGAAGGAAGAAGTGTATTGCCACAGAATTCAAAATTCCAGCCTCCACACTTTCCAACATTCTAAACGCATAGGGGGAAATCCTGTCCAGCACCATAAAACAAGATTCGAAAAGATTTTAGCTCCCACATATCCTGACATCGAAAGTGCACTACTCTCGTGGTTCAAATAAATGAGGGGCCGCAATCTACCTATTAGCGGTGCTATTTTGGAAGAGAAGGCCAGAGTCTTTGCCATTGGATTTGGACATACCGATTTCAAGACCAGCAGTAATTGGATTAGCAGATTCAAAGATCGATACGATATTGTTTGCCATCAGCTATGTGGTGAGTCCAATTCAGTTTCCAAAACCACTAGGGAGGAATGGATGGGCAAGTTAATACCGATCATTGCTAAATATGATGCATGAGATGTCTACAATGCAGATTGGGCCAAATTATTTTTCTGAATGATGCCAGATGAAAGTTTTTCATTCAAAAACGAAAAATGTCATGGTGGTAAAAAAAGAAGGAGCACTTGACATTTCTTCTTGCATGCAATATGGATTGTTTCAGACAAGAGAAAAATCATTGTGATTGGTAAATCGAAAAAGCCTTGGTGTTTTGCAGGGATTCTGTATTTACCAGTGAAACATCTGTAATAAAAAAGCTTGGGTGATTTCTGTCTTTGAAGCCTGGTTAAAGGAATGAGACAGTGAAATGAAGACACAGTAGAGGAAAATTCTTCATGTTTTGGTCAAATGTTCTACCCATAGATGTTGCATAAAACTGGATTCAATTCAGGTGTTGCATCTCCATCCAAACACCACTTCTCCACTACAGCCCATTGATCAGGGGATTATCCAACACCTGGAAGCATATTATTGGAAGAGACCAGTAAGGCTGATGGTTTTAAACATGGAGGCAAGAAAGGAGACAAAAATTGATGTGAAAATTGCCTTTGATTTTGTAAACACCACTTGGATGTCAACAGTAATTAAGACCTGCTGTCAGAAAGCTGGATTTTATAATGAAGAAAATTTTTAACTGGAACAAGATATGATGTCCATCACGAGCAGGTCACAATATCAAGAAAACCACATAACATTAATGTATTTAAATCATACTCAGTTCCATTCTGCTAATAACATCTGAAGATGGGTCCATTGTGGGCCTGAAAGTTCTAATGTTTTCTATATGAATTTAATAATTAAATTCATCACATTAAATCATCTAAACAGTCAAATGTCTTATTTGAATCTGTTATTAGAATAATGATTGTGTAAAGACGGCAGAAATCAACATAGAAAGTCAAGACTTTGAGGATGAAGTTACCCTTGATGAGTGGGTTCAATTGGATGAGGAAGGTGTTTCTTTTGAGAATTTTGTCACCATAGATTGATTACCGTGTGCGAACATCGCCTGAGCTGATAGACGCCAAAATTTTGGCCCAAATGAATTATCTTGAAGAAACTGGAAACAGCAGTAAAGAAGAGGATGACAACTTTTCTGAGTCGCAGCTAATGACGCAGGTGGAAGTCATGGATATGATTCAATCGGTGAACTATGTGAGTAGGATTCCAAATGCTCAAGAAGCAGAGAAAGAACCACTGTTTGATTGGACTCAAAAATGTGAGACGATTGTAATGGTAAATGCAAAAAAGCAGCCTTCTATAACAGATTTTTTTAAATAAAAGGTATGTATTGATGTACACTTGTTTATTCATAAAATGCATGTACTGTATGTTATGTATCTGCTTTAATTTCAAAGTTTTAAGCATTTTAATCCAAATTCGGTTATAAGAAGTTTTCATTAAAAGAAACTGATTTTCAATCCCCTTGAACTTTCTTATAATGAGAGTTGACTATATTAAGAAAATCTATTTGGGAAACACATCAGGAGAAAAGGCAGTATTTTTCAATTGTAGTTTCGTGTTAATGATAGAATTACACCTTGCTGACAAAACAGCCCAGTAAAACACATTGTCAGCTGATATAGTTTAACTGTTGCTCCAGGGTGGCTAGCAATAATTATGCAAACTACCTGACTTCTCTCAATAAGTTATTTAAAGCACAGCTGTGGTAGATGGGATTACCAGATGATGGCTAGTGTTCATGATTAAAAATAAAGAATTAAAACCACATTAAAACCTCCATTCTGTGAAGAAATTTCCAAATAGAATGTCGATAATTGAGATATCACTGATGCCTGTTGTTGTGGAAAAGGTTATAGTAAGAGGCCATTGTACTGAAATCATGCATAATCTATATCAGAATGAGTGAGCTTAATGTGTGGCCAACTGAGTAGAAAAACTTTGCATTTTTGTTGTAAGATAAAAATTCATAAGAGAAATAAAGGATAGCATGCTATCTTTAGAAGTTATTGCTCTACAAACTGTAATTAATATTTTATGAATTAAAGGAAGTAAATGTAGTCTTAGAAGAATAGTTACCCTTCCATACAGAGAACAAATATTTTTAGTAAAAAATAAAAGAAAAATAAATAAAAAATAAATAGTCACTCAACTAGAAAAGTTACATACCATTAGGGGCTGTTCGAAAAACTTTGGAGGATCAGCAAATAATTCCAAGTAGGAATGGTTCCAGGATTACACAATAAAAAAAATATCCTCCAAACGTAAAGCAATAAGAAAGAAAAAAAAACATTTTATGTTATAGATGGCAAGAAATTGCCATCTACAATGTAACATGTGAATGTAGTCTCATAGCAGTGTAGGAGAAATGGGCCGGTAGTACAGTACGTAAAGCTGAGGTTAATAACATTTCAAACAAACAGACATGTAAAAAATGAAGTTAATAACATTTCAATAGGACATACATGTAAAAAATCAGGTTGTAAAGTGATTTGGGACTTTGGATGTACTGGCATGCCAAGAGCACTTTTGAAAAGGAAAATAACAGAATTCCTGAAAGGAGAGAGGAGAAGAGGGAACTTCATTAGATGATCAAAATGGTTGGATTTTATCACAGGTATGGTAGCACCTACTAAGTCCTTATGATAAGTACTCTATTTCCCCAAAGTTTGACAAGTGGAAAAAATCATTTATTTCTAGAAATCCCATAAAATACTTAGTCTGTAGGGCAAAAGGTTGGTGACCTACGAATTTTGAAAAGTTTTGCATCAGCATGACAAAGAGGCATGCATGTGTGTGTATTGATACATTCCTTAAATATATTGGTATTGCAAGTTGTCTAAAATGTCTTCTAAATGATAGTTATATTAAGTTCTCAGGTCTATTCAGCAGATCACAATGAGAATTAAAATTGTCTGTCATTTCTTAACTTTAAAAAAGCTTTACATAACTATTTAAAAGCATGTTGACTTTATGTTAAAATATCGTTAAACCCAAAGTCATATGACGAATATTTGAAGTCATAAAGATAGTAGATAGTAGCCAATCAAATGAAAAGAGTTACTTCTGATCATAGTTAGCAAAAACATACTGTGTGTATTTTTTTTTTTTTTTTTTTTTTTGTGATATTCATATACATTATACATCTGCTTTCTGATGGGAAAGTCTCCAATGGAGGAAGTGAAGTTTACTGGTAATTATGTTGATTTATGTGGGAATGGCTTTGGCATAAAAGGTATGGTATGTGTGTGGTTTATTTCTGATACTTGAGTATTGTTTTTTCATAACCTTTTTTGAAATGTCTTTGTTCATTGAAAAGGTATGTTTGTAATTTGCTGTCATGAGATTAATATGATTGATTCAGGTAACTGTAGAATATAAAAGTTCGTTTATTAAACTTTAAGTTACGGGATCTGTGTTGTGATGCTGTCTGGGTGAAGATCTTGGTGAATATTTATGCTTTTTGCAAACAATGGTTCACCAGGAATGTGTCCAAAGCTATTATTTTTTTAAAGTTGATACTTTGTTAATTTAATGCATAGAGTGCATGGAGATACCTAATCTGTGCTACACTATAGACAACTGTACTATCAGTTCTGCGCATTGGACTTAATGTTAAGTATATATTTCTGTGTGTGTGTGTGTGTGTGTGTGTGTGTGTGTGTGTGTGTGTGTGTGTGTGTGTGTGTGTGTGTGTGTGTGTACGTGTACATTTGGCTGCATTGTATTAATTGTGAATTTAAATGTTCAACTTGGTTGCATTATATAAATTGTGACACATGCAACTTACTTGGACTTTGAATGTTCTTTCCTTTTACACATAACATGAGCATGTTATTCTTAAATTCTGAAGCTAATTTTGGTAATATGTTAAGAAATAAAGTATTATTTCTGAAATGATATCCCAGTGTGTGTGTGCATAAATAAAGAGAACAGCCACAAATCTTCTTTATAATTCAAGAACATTAATATTTTCACTTTGACACTTACTGTTTACCAATCATTTGACCAGTAATGTCCTAATACAAGCAACTTTGAGATCCACCAGAAAATGCAGTGAAGTCTTGTGGTGTAGATCATAGTCAGACACTGTAGCTTTCTTCACTGACGGCCATCAACTCTTGGACCCACGAGAGGCCCATCTGTAAATTGCGTTTGTAAAAGTGATATAGGAAACTCAACCTGGATTTGAATTTTCAGGGGGTGGCATACAAATTCAAATATGACTTACTATGTCAACAGAAAAGCATATTCACTGTATTGTAGTGCAATAACATCTTTCGTCCATACCCTTGTACATGTACTCCTCTTTTCTCATTTTAACATGTTGCATTCTTTACAGCACATGGTATTCTTTATTAGGATTGGTTGGACCACCTTCTGCCATTCCTCCCTGGTAATGTTTTGGGCTGGTGCCCTGCTACTGTGGACTACACTATATAAAAGAGATGTTGACTTACATAAATTTAGATTTCTTTGTTTGTCTCCCCTACCACTGGGGTCTTAAGTGATATGCTCCCATAATTCTTAGTCTAAAGTATACAGATTCATTTATTTATGCAATTCAGAAAAGTGGATGTTATGCAAATTACTAAAATGGTTCCTGGTGCTTGAACTAGTACTTCCTTGTGTGCTACGAGCTCAGAGCTTCCATCTAAGTGCTGTTATTACATTACAAATATTTTAAGTTCAGAGATAGCTTTATTTTCACTTGTTGACTCTCTGTTTTACCTGCTGTCAGGGTAATAACATTTCATAACTTTTTTGTGTTAGCCTAGGGTCCATTTCAACAATGTATTTCAAATTGCTCTTGTTTTAAGCTTTAAAGTGCATGGTAGTAGATTTCTGCAATTCCCTTACTTTGGGAGATAGCCCCTAGGTGTCATCTCATTTGACCCCTTGTTTTTCTCATTTGGGCTCCTGCTCATTTTCCTGCTGCGCAACTCTTTGGAACAAGTTGCTTCAGTTTGCAACATGCATTTAATTGTACATGCTGCCTTTGTATTAGCTAGCAAAGCACCCCCCTCCCCCCAAAAAATAACAATACCAGGTAGGAAAGGCAAAAAGTGATCCACCGAATCCTAGATAATAGCACCACACATTGTAAAGAGGGCAACATGTTAATCAATATAAAACAAAAGAGAAGCATGTGTACAAGGGTATGGACGAAAGACGTCATCACAGTTGAATAGAGTACAGATTCTTTCCTGTCAATGTTGTAAGTCACATTTGAATTTGTATACCACCCCTTGACAATCCTGGTTGTGTTTCCTAGGTAACTGTTACAAACGCAATACGTAGACGGACCCCTTAGGGGTCCAGAGTCGACAGTCATCAGCGAAAAAAGCTGCCATCTTTGCCTGAGATGTACGCCACAAAACTTCCCTGTATGCCCCGGTGGATTTTAAAGTTGCCTGTATTAGGACATTACCATTTGACCTAAACAGAACTGAATTTTCCATTAGCTTTTTCCTCTTTGTGTTTTAAGGGAAAAGACTAAAATAGTCTTACACTATGTGAAAGGTTGAACACTGGAATCACTTTATTTTATCTACTCTATTTGTGGAGGAAATTAGTGTTTTTCGAGTCAAGTTAATGTAGATGGATGTTATCTGTGCAAACAAGTACTTTTATCGCTGTGTGAAATAAATTCTCCTTTTTCCCCCAGACTTTGGCATTACAATAATTTTTCTCTTGTTAAGCATTACAATTTGAAGTTTCATTATTTACATGTATGGTAATGGAACATATAAAACGAGCGAGACACAGAGTCACGTATGGTAAAAGGTTCGTTTAGCGGTAGCTTTCGGTCATCCTACGATCTTTATCACCCGCGATCGGCTGGATGGGCTGGTTGCCAAAACTACTATTTGAAGTTGGGCGTTGGAAATGTTGCCAGATTTTAGAAGAGAGATCAAAATAAATGGGATTTGGTGAGGGGTCTCAGAATTGCATTTTTTGGTGAAAAAATTTCAATGCTCTCTTGGAAATGCGGAGATGCCTTGTTGATGAATGGGACAACTTTTTTGGTTTCTTTCCAAAATGGAATTGCAGAGGTGTCTTCAAGGGTTAGTGCAGATAAAGCTGTCTTTGGAAGACCATTGGAAACATCTTTTTTGTGTTCACCAAGTCTTGTTTTGATGCTTTGGTATGTGCTTCCAATATACACTGAGAGACCAGAGGAAGTTAAAATGGGAATAGCATAAACTCCAGGGGTGTCAAATGGTGAGACAGGATCCCTGACTTTAAGCAGGCACATTATTGCAGAAGGGTTTGTTTTCACTGTGAGAGTGTAGCCCATAGTTTTGAAAAGTTTACACATCTTATAAGAGAAGGATCCATGGAAAGGGATGGAATCAATGAATGGTGGTTCTTCCATTATTATTGGTGAGAGAGCAGACAGATTTTTCAATTGGGAATTTTGGAGGAATTTTTGAATTGTAGAAAGTGGGAACTGATGGGCTTTGTCAATGTTCTTTATGTTGTCAATTTCTTTTGTTTCGCCCGTTTTATATGTTTATGTGTTATTGCCACGTGAAGCCTGAGTTTTAAACCATGGTAATAATGGAACTTTGAAGTAGCCACATGGACATGGTTGGGGCAAATTATACTAATTACACCTTTGCAAATATTCCTCATCAATGGTCTCACTGCTTTGGAAAATGGAACCAGTGTTGTTTCAATGATAAAAACACACTGTGATTCATAGGTATTGGGGAATAAATATGCAAGTATATCAGATTTATGCTCTTTATAAACAATTTAAGTTCTCAAAACCAAGTTTGTAAGTTTAGTTATGTGTATATCTGTGTTTCTTTGACTTTACTTCCCTTGTGATGGCTTGGATTTATCTGTTTAATTTTATTAATTCAGGTCTAGGTGCTCTTGTTATCCTTTTATCCACCTGTGTGACAGTGCTTACAACCCTATCTATGGCAGCAATATGCACAAATGGAGAAGTGAAAGGAGGTATGCCATTATTTGAATTTTATTTTCTTCATATCTTCAGCATATTGAAGGAATGTATGCATTCTTGCATGTGCACTGTCATTTAAAGAAAGAAAGAAAAGGAAAATGCAGAAGTATAATGAAAGGAAAGAATTTAGTAATAACACTAGTAAACACAGTTTTTGTTCCATGGCATTGATTCTGTTTCTAACATAACTTTTTGCACTGAATTAAAATATGTAATCAGAATTTTTCTATCACCCACAGTTCTTGTGTGACGTTTTTTTTTTTTTTTTTCAGTATTGGTTATTGAATTTTTAGGTATTACATCAACAGAAGAAACATACATAAAACGTGTCTTTAAATTATTGTTTGTTGTGTTTTATTTCGAATATAGTGTGCAGGAAAAAATCCGTCTTTTTGGAGGCACTAGTGTGTGTGCATAGCCACAGTCAGGAATGATTCATGCACCAGTGCCTTTCAACAGCATCTCAGAAGCCATTGTTCTACCAGTGTTGAGCTGGCCTTCACAGTGCACTGTGAGTGCTGCGTTATCTTTTCAAAGTGAATAATAACTTGTGCAATAGAACTGTGTTTCAGATCATACCATTAGGCCAAAGAAGTGTTTAAATCACCCTGACACTTTGTGTTACACATGTGGTGAACTAATATTCAAAGCGCAGAGATGAACCTTTACCCCTTTAATTAAAAAGTGTAATGAGCTTTATTTGGCTGTAAAGTAATTAATACATACAAGTGACGTGAATTAGGAACATCAAACAGAAGTCATCGCTCTTTCCGTGTTTATAAGTGAGTCACAGAAAAATTCTCATCTGCCACCACTGGGAATCGAACCCAGGGTCCTCCAGTTACGCGCCGGGCATGCTTCCACTGCAGCATGCCCGGCGCGTAACTGGGGGACCCTGGGTTCGATTCCCAGTGGTGGCAGATGAGAATTTTTCTGTGACTCACTTATAAACACGGAAAGAGCGATGACTTCTGTTTGATGTTCCTGGTCCACGTCATTTGTCTGTATTAACTATTCATTCTCCTCCTAGTTATTTGTTCAGTTGCTGCTTTTACCCTCTTTGGTGAATCCCCAGCATTGTGCGAGGCTCCAAGAAGCAACCTGCCATGTGGTTTGGCAGTTACTGTTTGTGAGTCTGGATGAATTCGAGGCCACTGTGGTGCAGTGGAAGCATGCCCGACGCGTAACTGGAAAACCCCGGGTTCGATTCCTGGTGGTGGCCAATGAGAATTTTTCTGTGACTCACTTATAAACGTAGAAAGAACTATGACTTCTGTTTGATGGTTGTAAAGTAGGTGACCAAGATAAGAGTTTGGCCCCTCTTATCTGTTGTGTAACATGTGCTTATAACATCTGTGGCAATTTGAAAGTCATTGCTCTTTTGCTTGGTTTGCAGGTTGGAAACACAAATATATATTTTTTCCTAAATGAGTGGCATAGTAGAAGAAGTCATTATATCAGAAAAAAACATGTCAGTAACTCCAGGGAAGGAAAATGCCGTACACCGTCCACTGGCCAACCCTGAAAATGTTCACTCTCCTCCCTCCAACACACACATTAAACTAGGACTTATAAAAACTTTGTCAAGACAATGGACCAAAATAGTGCTGGATTCACATATTTAAAAGAAAAGTTCCCCAGAATGAGTGACATCAAAATTAAGGAAGGGATTTCTGTAGGCTCTCAAATAAGGGAGTTAAAAGTTGAAAAAGCAGCTTAAAAATATTCCAAAAGTGTTAATAAAAACTTTTTGAGAAATTTTAAGGCAGAAAACTATCCCTGAAAACCCATTTTTTGGACTCCCACTTGGATTTCTTTCCTGAGAATCTAAGCACTGTCATCAACAAACATGGCAAGATATTTCATCAATATATTTTTATCATGGAAAAGTGGTTACCCCCTCTCCCCTAGAGTCCCAGTATGCTGGCTGACAACTGTTGGACGCTGAAGATGTTCAACAAGCGAAATAAACCAGGAAATCATCAACTGCTACATTTTAGGTAATTTATTAATGGTTTTATAAGTGTATGTAAATATGAGATTTATTCAAACTTAAAACTGTGTGTCACTAAAATAGCCTTGCATGAGATATATATATTTGAATGCATTTTTTCTCAATGTGGGTGCTCTTCAGGGATTAGTTCTATTTTTCTCCTATATATCAATTACTCCTTTTTCATTGCTGCTAATTTGGTTTCCAGTTTTGCTGATAAAAATGTTCATCGGGCTTTTTATGCCTTTTGTTATTTACACAGTGTTAATGAATATAGGGACTGCTTTTCAGCGTTGCTTTCCCCTTTTGTGTGTGTGTCTCCACTTGTCCTCGGGTCCAGTTGAGTTTCACCTCTCTAGAGCCCAGCAAAGGAGATAATTTTTTTCCCCTTCTCATTCAATATCAGGTAACCTTCTGATTGATGTCTGTTTGTATTTATGGGTCTAGATATTTCCCCCTTCCTCCAGTTTGTCTCAGTATGGCCAGATTTCTTCTGTAGCTAAATCTACTTCAAAATGTGTTTTTTTCTTTTCTTTTCTTTGAAACTGGATGATGTTTTCCTGCTGAACGCCTTCTAATGCTGTAAAGCATAATAAATTTGCCTGATTAATGGGCAAACATTCAATGATTCTGTATAGTGTCTTTCTGCAGGTGGGCTGTGAATTACCTTGCCAGTGCTTCTATGGACATTGTTCAGAATAGCTACCTATCATTCATATTTCATTTCTTACACTCTCATTGTGCTGCAAGATACATAGTCACTTGACAAAGATTTTGTGTCCACTTGATTGAATGCCACACAAATCAAATTGCCAAATCATTATTTCTGTTATGTCTAAAGTTTTAATAGTTACCTGGTTCTACCTGCAATGAATATTATGACTTTTAACTAATTAAAATAGGTAAAGGATTTCATTTGAGTAGTTTCACATTTTAAACAGGTAAACAAAATTAATTAAGATGCTAAGAACTGTAGGTTTTGCATTTTCATGATCAGTCATCCATAAAAAGAGAAAGGGATTTTAACACAGGAAATTTTTTGTTACAAAGAAAAGCATTTTGTAAGAATTTTATTACACCTATTTGACTTTTTTTAAAAAGAAGCTTTAACAAGTTTTAAATTTCACTGGATGGCATTAAAGCACAAACTTTTTTCAGCAGTTCATTGTTGTTTACAAAAAACCATAAGACTGTAATGTTTTTAGATAAATGTTCTTGTAAATACTGTCAGTTTTTATTCCTGTTAGTTCATCAGAAGATAATAAATTCATGTGCTTTTTTTTTTTTTTTTTTTTTTTTTTACCAGGTGGGACTTACTATATGATATCAAGAAGCTTAGGTCCTGAATTCGGTGGTTCCATAGGATTAATATTTTCTCTAGCTAATGCTGTAGCAGTTGCCATGTACGTTGTTGGTTTTGCTGAGCCCCTGCAGAAACTTTTAAAGGTGAGATGAGTAAAACACATTACTTAAATCTAGATCAGTTACACATTTCCACTTTTTGTAAACAAAAAACAAACAAACAAACAAAAAAAACCTTATTTGGTAACTTCTATTTGGTGTTCTAATTCTAGTCATTTCACTCAACCTTCCCTTTTCATACCAAATGATCTTTGTCAGAAATTAACTGTGGCCAAAAAAGTCTTGACACAATTAATCTCTGACAATAGACGTGGATATACATCCAGGAAAAAAATAATTCATCTAATAAAAAGAGTAAATTGTTGTTTTTCAATATAACATTTTTTTTTTTTTTTTTTTTTTTTGAAAAGGAACATTACAAAATTCACCATTCCATCTCCCCTTCTACAAAATTCATGCTGTTAATGTTCCTTTTCAAAGGTTTTCTCAGGTAACCTCCCTTTCTACCTTTCAATACGATACTGCTTGGCCTTGTCTCTTGTATCTGATTCAGGCATATATTCCTAGTGAACTGGTGAAAGAAACAATCATCAATCCACCACTCACCTGAACTAATCACCTTTACCACCCTCTACGTTACTGGAATTCTAGCAAATTAACTATATAGACTTTTGCTCATAACCCAGTCTATCTCTTCTCTGTCTATGGTTCTTTTCTCCCAAATAACCTAATTTTGTTAATGGCTGATGAGAAGCTTAAACATTATATCATACAATATTCTCAAAATCTTATATTGCATACCAACAAATTTATTAACTTTGCTTCATAACTGAGATGAAGAGTTCATGCATTCACATCTGCATTGCATGACATAAGTAATAGAGAGCCTTTTTGCTTAAATGTGTTTAATTTACTGAACTGCACCAATTGTGTTTAACCTAATTGCACTTTTTTTATAACTTAGTTTGGAAACATAATGTTGAAAATGTGTTAAGACATTTAAAAGCTTTAATTGATGTAAAAACTGTTGTACAAAGGAAAAGTAATAAAATTAACTCAGAAAAAAGGGAAATGAAATAAAATAAAAATAAATTAGATAGAGCGCTGTCTTGTGTTTGTAATCGATGGGATTAATGAAGTGATGGGTTACTAAACAATGTATATGTTCATAACTCAATTGATGCTGTTCTTACATCATGAGTGCCATGGTTCTGTTCTTTTGATCTTTGTGTTTGCACCAGTTTTTGGGGTGTTCTGCCTGCAACTCATTACCACATGACATTATTGGTAATAGCATCTTAATAATTTTCTTTGGTTCTTTTTGGAGCATATAGTGCCAGTTGTTTTCTTTTATTCCACTGCAATCTTGCATTTTCCTTCAAGAAGGAATGTTTTATTTTCAGATTGGGGATTATGTAAATGTGTTCTATTTGATGGATGCTGAATCTTCTTCTGGTAAAGTCTATATATAGTATTTTACACGCGTGCATGTTAGAATGAGAAAACTATAATGACACTGCATATACACCAACGTAGCATTTAATGATTTTTCTGTCTCTGTCTTTGCAGTTAATTTCCTTTGCGTAGGGTACATGCGATTTAATTCAGCATTATTAAAGCTTTTCAGTGTGTTCTTTACTTTGTAAGAGAGCCTGGAAATATGTGCTATGGAACATATTTCTTGTAGGCTTCATTTGGTTTTCTGGACTACTAATTTTAACTTTACTTACTGTATTTTTATTATATATGTATTTCAGTTCTTTCCTTCTATATGCTGGTGATGACCCCATTCTCAAAACTTTGTTGTCAAGTATGAGAGATGTTGATTAATATTTGAAACATTCATATGTAGCTAATATTTTACATTTGGTTACCAGTGGCGGCTTTTCAGGTAAAGTAGGTGAAGTGCCTCTTCACCTATTTTACTTAAAATAAAGTTTTATTCAGTAATTTGTATAATATATTCTTTCTTGCCTCTATTGAGTTACAAAATACTCAAAATTTTGATTAGTTATCAATTCACATAGCGCGTTCAATACGGAAAACAAGTCCTCATACACAAAACAGTGCAAGTGAAGAGCCGAAATGAGAACCCTTGGAAGTCTGCAGCTTTCAACCGAGTTGCTATGGTAACCGTGATGTCAACCTCCCCTATCTGGCGCTAGTGAAGTGTTTTAGCTTTAGCCGCCGAGGCTCTGCTGTTGGAGTCGTGATTTTCGAAGGAGATCACGGTGAAATGGAACAGATTACCCAGGGTACCTTGCAATCCACTAGGGCTTTTTCCTTGCGGTGTCCTGGTACATACTTTCCGAAAGGGATTTGGTTTTTCGTGATTTGTGATTATTTGTCAAACAGTTTAACTGTTAGTGATTGATAGTTTTAATTTTTAGTATGTATCCTGTGAACGACATTGTTTGTAATTTATTACAAACTTCATTTAATTGGAGGCAGTGGCGGCTCGTGGTAAGCTGAGATGGGGGGGGGCTGCATCTCAATTTTGTAGATATCACGATACCACTTCGAAAGTTAAGTTACTGTGCATGTGCTGACGCTGTCCATTTAATAATAATAATAATAATAACAATAACAATAATATATATATGTACTGATCGAAAGTGCTTTTTTTTACAAGAAATTAATATTTTGATTTTATATTTAGCGATTGATGGGGAAAATGTAAAGGTACCGAAACAGATATTAAGCGATGGCCACATTGTCACATTTATGAAGAAAATAATTGACCTATAAAACTTCGTCGGATACATTATTTCTTAAAAAGAAACTGATTAATCAGTGCATCCTTCCAGTTCTTAAGCATGGAGCACAGACATGGACCTCAACTAAAATAGACAGACAGACGTTGCAGACAACTGAAAGAAGCATGTAGAGATGCATGTTTGTTGTTACCTGGAATGATACAAATAGGAACTCGTGGATCGGGAAAATGACAAGAGTGGAAGACATGGTCAAAATTCCTGAAATTGCAATGGGATGGACATATTGCTAGAAGAAAGAACCACCGACGGAGAGTTGAAATATTGAACTGGATAGCAAGGGAAAAAACAATATCCAGAAGATGACAAGAGAGAGATGGGTACATGAAATTCGAAAGCATGAAAAAAACTGACTCAAGGCAAACTGTTGTGGAAGAAGAAACTTGGAGACTTTCATCCAGCAGTGGATTGATGGTGGTTGCAAATTATATATACATGCATATACTGTACGTAAATTCGGTCATGGCAACAGAAACCAGCGTGGAAATACTCTCGTTGAGTTTGCAGAGGCAGAAGGGTTTTTCATCTTGAACTCCTTCTTCAAGAAAAAGCCACACAGGAAATGGACATGGAGACATCCAAATGGGACGACAAGTGAAATGGATTTTATTATGTGTAACAAAAAATTCGTCATAGAAGACTGCAGTGTGCTAAACAAGTTCAACACAGGTAGTGACCATAGATTGGTGAGATGTAAGATGCACCTCAACACTAAACTTGAACGTGGCAAGCTCATAGGACAAACAAAATCTATTGACATAACCAACCTTAAAAAACACCATAATACCTTCAAGTTAGAACTGAAGAACAGGTTCTCTGCTTTAGAAGGCCTAACATCGGAAGAAGTGGACATCTCTGAAGTTAACAGAAAAGTAACCAAAGCTCTTATGGAAACAGCAACAAAATTAGCTGGGTCTAAGAACAAGTTGCATGTGAACAAATTATCAGGAAAAACCAAAATGTTGATGCAGAAAAGAAGAGAGATGAGGACAACTAAAGAAGATGTGACTTCCAAAGTGGAATATATAGAGCTATGCAAGACAGTAAGAAAAAGTATCACTGAAGACGTAAGGAAATTCAACTGTGAACTAGTGAGGAAAGCAATTGAAAACAACCAAAGCCTAAAGATAGCAAAGGGACATCTCAGTAAGGGAAGAAAACAGATTATGGCACTGAGAAAAGAAGATGGTTCTGTAACAAGAAATAGAGGCGAAATTTTGACAAGAGTGAAAGATTTCTACTCCAAATTATATGAAAGGGATGATATATGCACTCCAGACATCATGAAAGATACCAGTACCAGAGTTCCTCCAGTCCTTCCAGCAGAAGTTGCACATGCAATCAAGAACATGAAGCGAGGAAAAGCTCCAGGAGAAGATGGAATTACTGTAGACATCATACAAGAAGCAAGTGGAGAAATCGAAACAGTACTCGCCCAAATTTTCACTCGATGCCTTAATGAAGGAAAGATTCCTGAGGATTGGAACACCGCTACAATGATCCTGCTACATAAGAAAGGTGACATTGAGGATCTTGGAAACTACAGACCTATCAGCCTCCTATCAGTAGTTTATAAAATCTTCACTAAAGTTCTTTCACACTGCTTGAAGGTAACACTGGACATGGCTCAACCGAGAGAACAAGCTGGATTCAGGAGTGGCTACAGCACAATAGATCATATCCACGTGCTGAGAGAACTAATTGAAAGAGCGAGGGAATATGAACTTCCATTGTGCATGGCTTTTATCGATTATGAAAAAGCCTTTGATTCGGTGAAACCATCAGCAGTTACAATGGCTCTGAAAACCTGCGGTATTGAAGATGCATACATTAATATTATTAATAACATCTATGAAAATGCAAGTGCAAAGATTAGGCTGTTTGAAAATACAACACACGTAAAAATTGGAAAGGGAGTGAGACAAGGTGACACCATATCTCCGAAGCTCTTTAATGCCACATTGGAGGGTGTTTTTCAGTCACTGAGCTGGGAAAACAAGGGGATAAAGATTAATGGAGATTATCTAACCCACCTTCGTTTTGCTGATGACGTAGTCATTTTTGCAACTACCCCATCAGAGCTGCAGAGTATGATCCAGGAACTTGCTGACAAGAGTAAAGAAGTGGGATTAAAAATGAACTTTCAGAAGACAAAAGTGATGTTCAATGCTTTTACAAGAAATGAAGATTTATCGATTGATGGAGAAAAGCTGGAGATAACAGACACGTACGTTTATCTTGGACAGCAGATATCAAGTGAGGGTCACATTGATGAAGAAATTAATCGGCGTACAAAACTTGCCTGGAGAGCTTTTGGAAGAAACAGCATAATTTTCAAGAGCAATATGCCATTATGTCTTAAAAGAAAAGTGTTTGATCAATGCATCCTTCCAGTGCTTATGTATGGTGCAGAGACGTGGACCTTAACTAAAAGAGACATACAAAGGCTGCAGACAACTCAAAGCAGCATGGAGAGGTGCATACTTGGTGTAACCAGGAGAGATAAGAAGAGGAACTCGTGGATCCGAAAAATGACAAGAGTGGAAGACATTATGATCAGAGTTAAATCCCTGAAATGGCAATGGGCTGGACATACTGCCAGAAGGACAGATCATCGATGGACAGCCGAAATTTTAGATTGGATTCCAAGGGACAGGAAAAGACCCAGAAGAAGACCACATGGGAGATGGGTGGATGAAATTCGAAAGTATGCAGGGGTGACATGGAGGAGACTGGCACAAGACAGACCGTTGTGGAGGAAACTTGGGGAGACCTTCGTCCAGCAGTGGATTGATAATGGTTGACAATGATGATGATGATGATGATACTGTACGTATATATATAAAGGACAAAAAAATTAATGCGTGTGCCAGTGGTAGCGGAGACACACTCAAGGTCATGTACATGTTACGCGTTCTCAAGTGTCTCATTGTGACCCCTAGAAATATGACAATATATATTTTTTCTTTTGATACACTCCCTTTGAAACTTCAACTTGATACCGACCACTGCAACTTGGACGGCGATGAAAAACATTTTGTGGAATTTTGAAGGGTCTTCCAGAATTTTGTGACGAGTTGTTATTGCGATACTCACACACCGGCATTCTCTTTAATAAAAACGGATTGCAAACATATTCAGTCCAGTTTTAATTCTGAAGCCATCATGATAACAATTTAGTGTAGAAAAATTTGTTTTCCAAAATTTACCAACTTCATGAATTTTCTAAACAATGATATCAGATGATTAAATGTTCTTTTCAAAGTAAGTAAGTACACTACCTCAATTTAAATGCGCAGCTGATTTTTGGGAGGGAGGGGGATGCAGCAGAAAAATGAAATGTATCCAGTGGAGTGACTTCAATGATTTTTGGTGAATAAAAATTTACGTGAGTTTAAAAGCGAAAATTTCGCTGTGCTTGGTAAGTGAAGAAATCAATTTTGTGCAAGTATTTCGCTGCAGAAATTAGTATATCTCTCTCTCTCTTTTTTTTTTTTTTTTTTTTTCAATTTATCCAATACTGAACTCTATTTTTAATCGCAATTTGTTCACATGCCCATTTTGACCAGAAGAGAAAATATAAGTAAAACTTTTTTTGCAAGAGTCCCGGCATTCCGGCAACTGAGTATTTGTTATTAGATGGGAGTAACATTGTTGTTAGAATTATTACGTTAAATAAAAGCAGGAACAAACCAAAAATTGGAAGAAAAAAAAAAAACAGGTTGAGTAATACATTCAAACGTACTTTATTTAATACTTTATTTCAACATTCACCATTATTTTAAATTCATTCCCCTATTTTATGTCTTATTCGGAAACACAAGAACCGTATTAATCAACAAAGCACACAGGCCCGGCGATGCATTCCCACCCAACAATTCGCGAGCAACCCTGCTAGCGAGAGCTGCCATGAGTGCAGTCCCCGGGGAAGTTTTATTCAAAGGAAACGAACTGGTGTGGGAATAGGCAGAGTTTCCCACATGAGTTAGTTTCAATAGCCGTCAGGGCTGCAAGAAGCACAGTCCGTGACATTCTTCCCGCTCCAAGTGGTGTTATGCAGGGAAAACTTCCAGTTAAGTTCAGAAAACTGCAGTCGTGGCATTATGCTGGGAAAACTTACAGCGGTGTTCACAAAACTTCTCTTTCTTGGTACGGCATGAAAAAAAAAAAACTGCTTTGGGTAGGGGGGGGGCTGCAGCCCCACAGCCCCATAGCAGGAGCCGCATCTGATTGGTGGAAAGATAAAGATAAAAGAGACATTTTACTTCCAGGACGACCGACAGATTCACTGACAATTGTTGCCAAAAAAGAAATCAAGAAGAGCAGTAAAACTTACAATATTAATTTTAAAAATTGTTGGTTTACTGAATATAAACGGCTTTGTAGTACTTCTGTGTTACAAAATTATTTTGTTGGCCCTACTTACTTTTTAGTAATAAACATTCAGCATGGAATAAAGATGGATTCTCAGATTTATTAAATATAACACACTCACTTCATAAACATGGTGATTCTTACGAACACCTGAAATGTGAGTTAATGCTAAGGAATTTTGAAAAAAATCAGAACACCATTGCCGATGCCCTGAGGGAGAATGCTAGGCTTTTGAAAATGCGTTTCAACGAAAATGTTCGTTTAAATAGACTTTTCCAGCAGACAGTGATTGATGCAGTATTATATTTGAGCAAACAAGAATTAGCATTCTGTGGCCATGACGAAAACATGGACATGATAAATCATGGAAATTTCAAGAAATTACTTTCATTGTTGATATCAAGAAGTCCTTTAGAAATTCAAAATCAATACCAAAAGATAAAAAATGTCTTCCCAGGTGACTCAAAAACTATTCAAAATGATTGAATTGAATGTATTTCTGAATATATATAAACGGTCACGTTAAAAATGAAATAAATGAAGTTTAATGCTTTTCTATTTAAGTAGATGACACCACAGACATAAATCAGACTTCTCAGTGCTCTTTAATAATAAGATTTGTTGATTCGGAAGGTGTATTGGCTGAGCGTTTTTTGGGTTTCCACGGCGTGAGTGGAGATCGAACGTCAGAAGCTTTATACAAAATGCTAGACAAAATTTTGGAACAGTTTGATTATCAACACAAATTAATAGGACAATGTTACAATGGGGCAAGAGTAATGTCTGGACACTTGAATGAGCTCCAAAAAAAATCAAGGATAAAGCTTCTCAAGCTGTTTTTGTTCATTGCTTAGCACATCATTTGAACCTTGTATTACAGAAGAGTTTTTCTGAAATTTCTAAGTGTCGTATATTTTGGGCAAGCCTGAGTGGAATTCCTTCGTTTTTTCACCACTCAGTGAAGCGATCTTA
Organism: Macrothele yani; assembly: GCA_039090855.1. NCBI lineage: Eukaryota > Metazoa > Arthropoda > Arachnida > Araneae > Macrothelidae > Macrothele > Macrothele yani. The sequence goes on from CM077006.1 coordinate 65,423,841, forward strand.
TACACTCACATCTACAACCGCAAGAGGCATACCAACCATAGCAGAAACTCAATGGTCCTCCACTTTGAAGTTAGTAAGTGTAATTGTTGAAGTTTGGAATAAATTGAAGTAAGTATTCGAATTTTTGACAAATAGTGAACAATCAGACAAAAAATCAATTCAACTTGCCAAGGGGTTTTTAAATGATATGAACACTTTTGAATTTACATTTTTGGCAATAGAATTTAATGAAATTTTTGGCCCCACAATTCTATTATTCGAAATTTTGCAGAAAAAATCACTAGACATAAACTGTTGTGTAACTCAAATTAAAAAAAACTCCTGAAATTTTGAGTCATAAAAGGAACGATGAAGTATTTGAAGCACTGTTTGGAAAAGCTAGCAAAATCAAAGAAATAAGCAGATCTAAACGGGAATATGCTGCTCTTACATAAGAAACAATTTTTCAAAATTATAAACAATTGTGTAACAAATATATATACGATCGATGAAGAAACGGGTTTCTGTACACCCAATTAATGTGAAAGATGATAAAAACTTAACTCCGTTTATTAGGCGTATAAAATAAAGGGATCAAGAGATGCTAGCTTTCACTACCTCCAGGTAGCTTCGTCAGGCATTTAGTAGCTAAAGATCGCAGAAGCAACTGGAAAAAATATATTTCTAAGAATATAATTAAATTCAAAATAAGTAAAACACTTGCACGATGTCACAGGTTGTTTGATCCCAGGGCCGGGTTGTCACCTGTAACTTCAAGAAGCCGGTGCCATGTGAAAGGAAGGCTCGTGGTTACATCCTTGTTACACACATTCCGTCGCGTGATGATCTCGATGGTTTCGCGAAGCGCAGTAGCTCTTGCGCTGATGTAAGGTGCTAGTTTCTTAAAATCTCTCCATCTGGGAACTGCCCTTTCAGATGCAACATCACGGGCTAGTGCCGTCGTAAGCTTTCTGGCCTTAACGTCCCTTTGGTGTTCAGAAATCACGTAGGTTGGGTTGTCCATGCTGCCAAACAAAGAAAATATCATCAGCGTATCTCAACCATATTTTAGGAACGTGATATTTTCGCCAGAATGAACAATGCGCGCCCAGATATTAAATTCACAGCAGATTATGAATCCGAAGGTGCATTACCTTTTCTGGATGTACTAGTAAGAAGATTACCCTCTGGTGCTCTTAGCACAGGGGTCTACTACAAACCCACCCATGTGGACAACCCCATACTCCCTGACTCAGCAGGCCCGGCTGCACGCAAATATGCCCTTTTTAGGTACAGAGTAAAGCGAGCTTTCGAACTCTCATCGAACAAGACCAAATGTGAGGAGGAGATCCGTAGCCTTAGAAACCTAGCGGCTGCAGCGGGATACGACATGATCACAATAGACCAAATAGTCAGAAAGGCTGCAAAAACTGCTCTCGCACAGCCTCGTGCCAACCCCACGGCACAGCCAGCCCAGTTCGTGGGTTCGATTCCCTACATTCCTAGGCTAACGTACTGCCTGAAGAATGCTCTCCGAAGACTAGGTTATGATATCGGCGTGACAGCACCTAGACCTTTGTCGGATATCCTCGCAGTAGACCAGCGCGCATCACCTTCTACGCTCACTGAAGCCAGAGTCTATGCTATTCCTTCGGATTACCCTGACGTATCCATTAAATCCTAAATCGAGATGACAAAAAGATCGTTCCAGATCCGTATTTCTGAACACCAAAGGGACGTTAAGGCCGGAAAGCTTACGACGGCACTAGCCCGTGATGTTGCATCTGAAAGGGCAGTTCCCAGATGGAGAGATTTTAAGAAACTAGCACCTTACATCAGCGCAAGAGCTAATGCACTTCGCGAAACCATCGAGATCATCACGCGACGGAATGTGTGTAACAAGGATGTAACCACGAGCCTTCCTTTCATATGGCACCGGCTCCTAGAAGTTACACGTGACCACCCGGCCCTGGGATCAAACAACCCGTGACATCGTGCAAGTGTTTTACTTATTTTGAATTTAATTATATTCTCAGAAATACATTTGTTCCAGTTGCTTCTGCGATCTTTAACTACTAAATGCCTGATGAAGCTACCCGGAGGTAGTGAAAGCTAGCATCTTTTGTTTCCCTTATTTTTCTACGCCTAATAAACGGAGTTCACTTTTTATCGTCTTTCACAAACAATTGTGTTTTGAAATTTTAGACCACATTCTTATGGAAATGGATATAAGATTTCAAGATTGTGAAAAACTTCAATTTGTTTGTCTTGCTGACACAACCAAATTCAAACAATTTAATCTCTCACGCTTTTGAAAATCTACAGCATTTTTACGGAAAAATATTTACTAAACTCCAGCGCCTTGAAAATGAACTGAGTCTTGTCTATGCCAATGAAAAATTAAGGAATATATCGACTCAAGAACTTCCTCGAGTGCTTCATGAAGATAAAGACATTTTTACAGAAGCTTATAAATTGGTTGCCCTCATTTTAACTATTCCATTTACAAGTGTGTCAGTGGAAAGAAGTTTTTCTTGCCTTAAAAGAATACAAACTTACTCAAGAAACACTATTTCTCAAAATAGACTTGCTTCTTTGACAAATATTTCTATTCAGAATGATATTTTATTGATGCTTACGAAGAAACAACCATTCTATGACGATATAATTGACAAATTTGCAGCTTTAAAAGAAAGAAGAATTGATCTAATATACAAAAAATAGGTCAGTCCTCATATAGTGATTTTCATTGAAGACAGTAGATATCTTTTCATATTGCTCTTGTAACTCTTCACCTATTTTTCCAACCACGAGCCGCCACGGTTGGTTACTGAAATTACCTTATCACCATGGTAAGGAATATTTCCCAGAAAATTCAGTTCTATGAACAGCAAATTTATGATATAGGATCCATTTATCAGTGAACATCAGTGATTGATGAGTAAATATGAAGACTTATTGATAGATTTATTATAAAGTATTAAAACAAAATGCAATGGAAATTACACTTTTTAAATTCACATCATGGATCAATAATTCACATTTAGCACATGAGCTATTTATTTCTACACATTTGCATGAATCAATGTTTTCAGCTTTTGCAACTATAAAGTGATTTCATGAAACTCTTATGAGTACATGTACATGAGGTTATCACTGACACATTCACACCTATATTGGCAAACTTCAGTCTGAAAGCCAAGCATATTCTCATGAACAAAAAAAGGTCCACCTTCATAGTCACTGACTTTTACTAATGAGGATACAATAATATTACACTGATAAGAAGTATAAAACTTTAAAACACGCTAAGTTACGTAAAAAAAAATAAATAAATAAATAAATACATTTTCCTGGTTAACTTGAGCGCTTTTTAAAGTTTAATACTTCTTATTATTCACGGGGTTTCATGTTTCTGTCCTAATTTCATCATGGTATTCCACTGTCTCACTAATCAGCATCCTGTTATAAAAAAAGAGGTTATACTGAGAGAATTTGTTATTGATCTTCTTCATTCTTCCTTATGTATTTTAAAAAAATGTTATTTTTGTATTTTATTCTTAAACTTGAGATAACAAGATTTAAAATATCTTTAGAAAGGAATGATACCTTCTTCCAAATATGTGGAGACAATGTGAATAGACAAAGTCATCGCTGTTTCCACGTTTTTCTTTAATTAACACACAGCAACTGAAAAATTCTTATCCAGACACTGGTGGGATCGTACCCCAGATCTCTCGATAACTAGCCGAGTGTGTTGGCCATCGTAGTGTAAAGTGAACGCACTCGGCTAGTTATCAAGAGAGATCTGCGATACGATCCCAGTGGTGTCTTGTTCTTACTGGTAATTTTAATCAATCTAGTTAAAGTATTATTTCAGGGATTTTTTTTTTATATGAGGGTTGCTCAAAAAGTAACGAGACTGATTTTACATGGGGCAGAAGTGTAATGCAGTAAACATACTTCCACTTGCATACTTTCAAAGTATTTGACCTCTTCCTGAATGCACCAGTTCCGCCTGTCTATCCACTTCTGGAAGGCGTATTTGAAGCCCTTCCCATAAGGGAATAGGTGTAAGTCACACGACACCAGGTCCAATGAATACGGAGGGTGCACCATCATTTCGATGCCTAGATCTTGGATAACTTGATGGGTAAGCAAAGTGCAGGGGCATTATCTTGATGCAAAATTCAACCAGTTTGTGCATATACTGGGCATTCTAAGGATATTTTTTTCTTTAGAGGACCTTTGAGAATTTCAGAATAGGCACCAGTAACAATTTTTCCTTGTGGAACAACATGGTCATACACAATTCCCTTTTTTATGTTTTCCAACCGTAGGTTGAAGAAGCGTGTATGCTCCAGCTTTGTCCGTCTGTTTGTCCGTCTGTCCTCTGTCGGCACGATAATTCGCATAAAAATGGTTCGATTTCAATGAAATTTTAGTATGTGGTAGGGGACCACCTGGGGACGAACCCTATTGAAAATGCACGGAATGGGGTCAAAGATCATGGCATAGGAGCGGGATCCATTCCATTGCCCTTATGCGTCATAACTTGCGTAAATATGGTTCGATGTTGATGAAATTGTAGCATATTGTAGGGGACCACCTGGAGATGAACCATATTGAAAATGGGTGAAGTGGGGCCAAAGGTCGCGGCATAATAGCAGGATCCATTCCATTGCCCTTATGCGTCATAACTTGCGTAAATATGGTTCGATGTCGATGAAATTTTAGTATATTGCAGGAGACCACCTGGGAATGAACCTTATTGAAAATGGGGGAAGTGGGGTCAAAGGTCAGGACATAGGAGCGGAATGCATTCCATTGCCTTTATGCGTCATAACGTGCGTAAAAATGGTTCGATTTCGATGAAATTTTATTATGTGGTAGGGGACCACCTGGGGACAATCTTATGACGTCACAATCTCGCGCTTGAGATGTTAGCGCGCGGTCACGCCATCTGTCTCATTACGGCACGCATTGTGTGTGGATGCTATTAAAGTTTTATGACGTCACACTCTTGCGAGCAGATGGTCGCGATTCCCATCTGCCTCATTATGTCACGCGTTGTGTGTGTATGTCCGTCCGCACGATAACTCGCATAAAAATCATTTGATTTCGATGAACTTTTAGTATGTGGAAGGGGATCTCCTGGGAAGGAACCCTATTGAAAGTGAACGAAATGGGGTCAAAGGTTAGGACATAGAAGCGGGATCCATTCCACTGCTCCTATGCATCATAACTAACGTAAAAAAGGTTCGATTTCGATTAAACTTTAGTATGTGGTAGGGGACTACCCGGGAACAAACCCTATTGAAAATGGGCAAAATGGGGTCAAAGGTCAGGACATAGGAGCGGAATCACCTCCATCGCCATTATGCGCCATAACTTACATAAAAATTCTTCGATTTGGATGAAATGTTAGTATGTTGTAGGGGCCTGCCTGGGGACGAATCCTATTGAAAATGGGCGAAATGGGGTCAAAGGTTAGGACACAGGAGTGAAATCTATTCCATAGCCCTCATGCATCATAACTTATGTAAAAATGCTTCCATTGCGACAAAACTTTATCATGTTATTTTGGAGGTATACTGAACCGATTCTGTTAAATGTAATCGAAATGGTATCAAAGGTCAGGATCGAGATTTATTCCCCAGCCATTATCCTCATAACTTGAGTAATGATTTCTGGTATGTTGGAAAGCGTATTATAATCAATGCATTGCATGATTTTACTAACTTGTTATTGAAGAAAACCAGGTGCATGACCTTCCCTGCACTTGCTTGAACCTTTTGCTTTCTTGGATCTGTGGGTGTTTCCATTGGGTGCTCTGTTGCTAGATCAAAATAGTGAAAAAATGTTGCATCACATATGATGACTCGATCCAAAAAGTGTGGCTCACATTGTAGCCGGCACTTCCCTTGGCGACAAGTGATAACAGCATTTGCCTTATGTTCATCTCTGAGCCAATGGGGAATCTGCTTTGCAGTGACTTTTTGGTACCCTGACCAGTTTCTCACAGTGTCATCAACAGAACCGATGGACATCTAATCACATCAGCAACTTCCTCAATAGTCATTTGGCAGTCTTTGCACAGGAGTGTCTAAATGGTATTGACATTAACCTCTGTAGTTGTTGTCGAAGGCCTACCGGAGCATGGCTCGTTTTTCAGACACTCTTCACCATTCACAAATTTCTTGTGCCACTCAAACACTTGCATGAGACAAATAATCTTCCTTATAGGCTGTTTTAATAATTTTGTGTGTTTCTGTGATGGTTTTATTCAAATACACAAAAAAATGTATAGCTCCAGTTTTAAATCTGTACTGGGTTACAGAAACACATCTGAACTGTATGCCATTTACTACAAGAATGAACTAGTGGAGCACTGTAATGATGTGTCATCACATGACTAGCCTTGCAGGTGTTCCAACACAGGCAGCTGCATTTTTCTGTGTGGATTTGTTTTGGTGCTATGACATCAGTTTTGTTACTTTTTGAATAACCTTTGTATGTTACATATATGCATGCGTATAATGCTGAAAATCAAAATCAAACTATATATTTTTACTTATTTATTTAAACTGCTGGTCATGAAAAACATTATAAAATTAATAGACAGTTTTTCTAGATGTGGGACTGGGGTGCTTGCAGCTTCTCGGTAAAATTTGGGAGAGGTTTGTAACCAAAGAAATCTTGAAGCTGCTTTTCAGTGATAATCAACATCTAGAAGAGCTGTTGATTATCACTGAAAAATATCACTGACATAAATAAATCAAACCAGCTAATCATTTCAAATAAAAGACTACATAAAGGAAGAATGTAAGAAGGAATAAAAGAAATTGATAGAAAATTTACAGGAAGTCCCTACAGATAAACTTGTTAAATTTCTTACTGTTGTAAGGAAGCACTGTATGCTTTCAGATGATATAAAACAAACTGTTTCCACCCTGGAGCAAAAATACCAAATATTTCTTCAAAGTTTAAAACATATGAAAAAAATGACCCATTGTAATTATTGCAAAAGTAGTAGTATTACCATTAATAAATTTAGCAAAGAAGAATCTGAAGAGGTTTGCTCCAATTTTTATTGAGGAAAGTACATTAAGAATAGCCTCCAACTTACTGAAATATATATATAAACCTAAATAATGTTACTACAGTGATTTTAGATGTAACAAAACTGTATATACCTTTGTACAAACTCCTTTATGTGCTTGAATGTAAGCTGAAAGCTTTTTGAAGAAAAATTATTTTTAGAAAAAGAGGCTTGATTTATAAATCAGTCAGTTAAAATATAGAATTTCATGGAAATTAACAGTAGGGACAGAATAAAGAATATGGCATCAAAGGGCAAAGTGTGTACTTTACAAGTGGCTGAATAAGGTGTGGGACAGTCAGTTTGTCATGACCCAAATCATTTCACTGCTGGTAAGGGTCAGCGATTCAGTGCCCTGTGTGTTTTCAAATTTCATCTTTTTTGTGACTACATGTGACCCCATTCATGTATTTTGGCAGTGCACAAAGGTTTTTGTTTAGCTTCATATATTTTTGACATCATGATATAAGTTACCCTAAAGTGAGTGGTGCAAGTAATAAAAGGAAGAGGTGTGCTTATGATGCAGAATGTAATAAAAAAATTGAAAATTGAAAAAAAAAAAAAAAGAAAGAAAAAGGGTGTTTCTGCTTGTGATTGTGCATCAAAGAGCTGTAAGTAGTTTCAAGAATGGGAAAAAATAAGTCATCAGCACAACATTTGATTTTTTCAGCACATAGAAAAGTGTCTGAATGATTGGATCCCAGAATACACAAACAAATATTTGTCTCCAAGTTCACTTGCTGAAGTATCACAAGTTCAAGTCTAAAACCAATAATATTTGCAGCATCAGTTAGTTGAGGCATAGAATTTATAAGCAGGTGCAGACCTTGCCTCTGTCAGTGAACAAAAATTTATCAGCAACTGCCGAAGGAATTAGAATAGAAAATTCAATAATTCCAATGCACATTATTGGATTTTTTTAAAAATGCTAATTTGAATTGCCTCAGGTTGAAAACATGGATGAAATCTCAGTAATATTTATCTTTGACGTAAAAGGACAAAAATTGGAAAAATATAGCATCTTTATTAAGACAACAGGACATGACAAAACTACATTTTTCAGTTGTGTTGCCATGTTTGATGGATGGAACTAACCTTCTTCCTGTTGTCAGTTTTAAATGCAGATGCATTCCAGAACACATAAAATGTCCAGGTGGAGTCATTGTCTGTGCTCATCAAAAGGGATAGTGGACAAAAAGGGAGCAACTGAATACCTTGAAAAAGTTTAGAATAAAAAAGATTGGGATCCCAATTTAAATCATTATCTGTGTGAGATGGCTTTAATGCACATAAAATTGAAAGATTGAGGGGAGGGGGAGAGAATTCAATGTTACATTGGTCTTAATACTTGGTGTAACATCCCTTTTTCAGTCATTTGTTCTTAGTCGGAACAAACTTTTCAAAGACAAACTATGAAAGTAGATTAAAGTAGATCTGAGTAGATTTCATCATTAGATGTGAAAAACAAAATAGCCAGACTTTGGCTTTTTTTACCTCTGGGGGATGAGGGGTGGAGAGACAAGCATGGGATAGAATTCCACCAGAAATGGTTGTAAAAACTTCCAAAAAATGGTGCAGAAGTAATACCATAAAGGATTGATTTTGTTTATGATTCAGATGAAGAATAAAATAGCCATAAAAAGTTATGTAATGTTTTTATTGATGATGCAGTGATGGAAATGGTCTTACTGGAAGAACTCTTTTGAAATTCTGATAGTGAGTTGGACTTTGAAAGTTTTTAAAACAGAAATTAACACACATATAAAGAAGTAACATAATACAGATCCATAAAGCAAATAATAAATTAATTCATTTTGTGAAAAAAATAATGATGTGGAGCATTTACATTTAGCATTTTTCTAACGAAAAAACATTTTTTTTTAAGATGACTAGTGTACAGTGTTACTATAGAATCAAAAAGTAATAAGCAAATTAGTGAAAGCATTACCAATTCAAAATTTTATTTGAAATTTGGGGTAATAAACCAACATACTCAGTGAGAACAATATTTAGGAAGCGCATCATTAGTGCTGTATTCAAAAGACATAGCAAATCCCAGACATTGAAAATACTAAATTGCTGCACATTAAGAAATAGTAAGAACAGCAAAGAAGTGTTAAATACTCAGATGCACTTTTCATTGAAGAAACTGTAAAATATAAGTAACATAAAAATAACAGAACTGACATAATTATATGATGCAAAACTTGTAACTGGTATGGGGGGGTTACAAAAGATTTAAAAGAAATACCCCCCCCCCCCAAAGTAAAGAACAATTTAACCCAAAAGATAAAAAGTATAACTTATAGTGCCATAACACATGCATACATGGAAAATGATTGGACACCAGTGACCAGAAGTAAGTGATGATTTGAGAGACTGAGAATGGCCAGTTTTTGTCTGCTACAGCAGATAATTCTTCGGTATGAGCTCTTTCAGCATGATATTGTCATGCAGAGGAGACAGGCCAGCCTAACAACACCCAAATGAAAGTGGCATAGTTAAAAAAATACTGAAACTACAAATGGATTTTTTGAAAGGACCATGATTTGTTTGTGACATGCTTTACACACACACATGCACACGCACACACACATGCACACAGCTGTTCTCTGAGATTCAGATTTAGCTCCGCAAAGAAAAATAATCCACCAGATAAATGTATAACTGAATGATTATTTACTTATTTTTGCAATATGAAATGTCTCCATTTACAGCAATCTTGGCACACAGCTCGAGCTTCACTGACATACACAAGACCTTTTGTACTTCATACTCATAATCTTTTTCACATGCAGACACTCCTGAATCTGGTCCTTCCATGATTTCTTTGTCCTTCCTGTACTTTTCTTTCCTTGCACTTGGGAAAAACGTGACATGTTTTATGAAAAATGTTAATCAGAACAGCCATTTCCGAAAACACAATTTCTTTTGGTGATCCTCAAGGAGGGTTCACAGGAGAGAGAACACATAAAAAATGGACAATAGTTCTAACATTGAAACCAGGCAATGGAAAAGTGGCTGTGAGAGAGCTAAAGGAGAAGAAAGACATTGAGCTTGTTAATCTTTGACCTTTAATTGGTTTTTAAATAATACATGATATTTTTAAATCCTTTTAAGTTTTAAAATGTATTTCTTCAAAGATGGCTGATCTTGAATTCTCCAAAATAGTATTTTGATGAGATTTGAAAAAAAAACTGAAAACTAAACTGGTTTATTATGAACATTTTGTGAATTTGGTTTGAACTGATATAATTAAATAAACAGAATACTCTTAAAAAACAAGTAGTTTTTTCTGTCTTTCTTAGAATTAGAGCAAAAAGGATATACTGCTTGGGGGGGGCAAAAGTTTTATTAAAAAAGTAAGTAAAAAACAAGATATTCTTTGTGTCTTGATATCAAAAGTTTAAGGAGCTTTGGGGTGGGGTGGACAAAAAAAACTTCTAGCACGTGTATTCTTTTGTTGTAATGACGACAGGGGATTTTAGAAAGGTAGTATCTGACCCTAGTCTTAAAGAACCCTTAAAGGTAGGAAGCTAGAATATTTGAATTTGGGTACCTGGTAGCAAAGAGGCACAGAAATATGTTAGAGAAAGTTTGAGAAGTGATAACCTAACATCACATGCACGCACAGAGCCTAACATGGAAAAGCTGGAAATGGCCAACATTTTGTGAATTTGGTTTGAACTGATATAATTAAATAAACAGAATACTCTTAAAAAACAAGTAGTTTTTTTTTCTGTCTTTCTTAGAATTAGAGCAAAAACGATATACTGCTTGGGGGGGGGCATTAAAAGTTTTATTAAAAAAGTAAGTAAAAAACAAGATATTCTTTGTGTCTTGATATCAAAAGTTTAAGGAGCTTTGGGGTGGGGTGGACAAAAAAAAATTGTAGCACGTGTATCCTTTTGTTGTAATGACGACAGGGGATTTTAGAAAGGTAGTATCTGACCCTAGTCTTAAAGAACCCTTAAAGGTAGGAAGCTAGAATATTTGAATTTGGGTACCTGGTAGCAAAGAGGCACAGAAATATGTTAGAGAAAGTTTGAGAAGTGATAACCTAACATCACATGCACGCACAGAGTCTAACATGGAAAAGCTGGAAATGGCCAACAGGAATGGAACTAATACATGGCAAACCTCTAGGGCAACATCTCCCACTCCCCACTAAGTTTTGTTGTAAACCCACTCGTTTTCTTTTTGTGATGAGTAAATAATTATTTGTGATGGAGCATTTGTTGTGCCCTCTCCTCTATAATGTTACCATTCCTTTGAAATTGCTCAAGTTTAAATGAAGGATTTTAATGATTTTTATAATTCTTAATGTGGTAATATTTGCTCATACTAATTTTAAAAATTTATTGCAGAATAATGATCTTATTATTGTTGATGGTGATATGAATGATGTTCGAATCATAGGATGTATTACAGTCCTATTCCTGTTTGGAATTGCAATTATTGGCACAGAATGGGAGTCTAAGGTATGAATTTTGTAGAGTTTTACATTTTTGAATTCAGTACAGACTTGGTTATTATTTAATTAATGCCGCATGCGTTTGAGATCTGCAGAATGAGCATATATACCCACTTTTTTTTTCTTCTTTTTTTTTTTTTTTTTTCTTTCATTTTTTTTTTTTCTAATTTACTATACCCAAAAAGTGCAACCAGTTTGATTAATCTCTAAGGATTGGTCTATTAATACATACTCTCCTCAAAGTTGATTCTGTAATCTAGTACCATCTTGGCATAACATGAAAGATATGCCTACTATGATTTTTATCAATAAAAATAGACCCTATTCCAAAAGTAATATAAACATATATCTACCTGCTGTATTTGTGTTATTTTCATTAGCTTTTTTTATGCTGCTCTATTTGGCGTGATTGAATAGATTGTATCTGACTATGGTTGTATCTTGAAACTGCTCTTCTGTTTTCTGACAGGCTTATAACAGAAAGCTGACTGTTGAATTTTTACATTAGGTATTATAGACCTTAGATTCCTGACAAAGTAGTTCATTTTCAGTTTTCCATTTTTACCAAATATAGCATTGCAATGTGAAATGTATGGTGCATTAATAGTACTTGGTCCTTACTGTCTTGCTTTCCATGTGTCATTTGATTTTACTACATAACTGTGCTCAGCGCTTTAGTAGGAACCATTGTTAGCCCAAGTGATCACTGTTGTTTCTCCCTCATTGTGTGAAGATCTGCATTATTCTGTTGTCATTTTTCTTTGACCCCAGTTGCTTTATTATTTTTATTATGGGTTGTTTTAGTTCACTCTCTTGCCTTAGTTTTTGTTGAGATTTTACTTTTTTTTTTTCCAATGCTAATAACTTTGGCAGTGTAAATTTCACTTTTCTTAAGATGTTTAACAGTATGCAATATTTTTCTGGTAAAGTGTTGTATTTTCAAATCAGTATGCTACTATAAAACTTATTGTTTTATCTTGTTTATTTTTCCAATGTTTTTTATATTCTCTAGCAAGGTTGTTCCCTTTTTTTTTTTTTTTTTTTTTTCCGTTATTCTTATTTATTACAGGAATTTTTATGTACACCTTACAGATCTAAAATTCTGTGTGTGTGTATTGTCTGTCTTTTGTAGTGATTTGCTTTCCATTTTTTTCTTTTTTCATTAATCATTAGATTAGCTTTTCACTTTCAGTTTTTATTGTTTTCTGTGATGTATTTCATATACATACATATACCTGCTAAGCTTTACAGTTTATCCATAAAATTTACAGAAATTCTACTTGTTCTATGGCTGTTTTACAAAATGAGGTGTTTTATAGTTTTTCTTTTTTCTGCTGCAGCTAGATTTGTGCCATTTAGGTATCACCTAAAATATTTCAGAGACAGAATAAGTGGCCCAAAGTACAACCACGCCTCTATGTTCTGATTTACCTCATCCCAATTTCACCCACTTCTGTGTTCCTACCCTCTCTGCCTGCAGCATAGTGTGAAAGACCTTGTAAAAACACTGTAGGATTTGGGTTTGTAATAACTGCTAAAAGAGAGGTCCTCAAATTAGCTATTCACAGGTCCTTCAATTAGCTATGGGACTGAAATTCTCATTGCCTGACATTATTATGTAAAAAAAAAAAGAGAAAAGGAAATGGGTAAAATGCTTTAAGATAGTAAAATGAGAATTATTGGTGAAGTATATCACTTATCAATGTGTTGATTCGACTTTCCTTAAAATATTCTACTTAAAACACCAATATGGTTGGATTTGATTTCAGAAGCACAAGTTTTTTCTGTATTGTTCTTTTTTCTTATTCACAACAAATATATTCAAAAATTTAAAAAATAAAATAGAGTAGAAACACTTTTTTTTTTTTTTTACGTACTGCTCTTCTTTTAATTTTTTTTTTTTTTTTTTATTATTTGCACACAAAAAGGTTTCCTTTGCTCTCATGGGCTACATTTCCTTTTTAAATCATATGGATTATGTTAGTAAATGTCTTAGTTGCAATTTTAAAATATTAGTAAACTGGAATAAATTCCATCCAAAGGTAGCACTTTCATACTAGAAAATTTTCCTATGGTTTTTGTGTTTTCTATTAACAAGTAAGAAAATTCCATTCAGACTAAATATCAGGTTGCTCAGGAAATAATGGCCGATTTTCTGAGCTGATACATTCAACTCACCCACAATGCTTGCAGCACCATTTGTATGAGTTGAAGGGCTGCTCAGACACCACATGCATATCATAATTGGTTGAGCTGCAGTCATAGCTATTGTGGTTTGTACAACATGTTAGGAAGGAGTGAGTTGTGGTTGATTCTACTTCATGAGTTCAAATTGGGTTGTAATGTGTCCAACTCATGGGGGTGAGGTTGCAGCATCTGAGTGTACTGTTCCTCAGTGGTTTGAAAAGTTTCGTTCTGGTTACATGAGTCTATAATTTGAGGAGGGCTGATGACGACATTCGGTCATTGGTGTCAATGATGCTGTGAAAGCAAATGTGGAGGCAAATCCTCGTATTGGAGTCAACCATTTCCAAACGTCTCCACCAAATTGGTAAGGTTGAGGAGCTCAATGCGTGGGTCACACATGAACTGATGGAGCACCAGAAACAACAACAGTTTAAGATGTGCCGTAACCTTCTGATTCACAATGAAAAGGAGTCCCTACTTAATCGCATTGTAACCTGTGATGAAAAGTGAGTGCTATACAACAACCATAAGAGATCTGGACACTGGCTAAACCATGGTGAACCACCGAAACAACATCCTAAACCAAGGTTGACACCAAAGAAGGTTTTGTTGACAGTGTGGTGAACTGTTCACAATGTCATACACTACACGTTCTTGAATGTGCAGGTGAAATCATTACCTCAGTCACATACTGTGATGAAATTGACCAAATTTACCAGAAGTTGTGTTCCAAACAACCATCTTTGGTGAACAGGAAGAGTCCTATTCTCCATGATAATGTGAGACCACACATGTCACAAATCACAAAACAGGAACTACACAAACTGAGGTACAAAACTCTCCCAGTCTCACATCCAGCCTACTCGCCTGACTTGGTTCCTACCAATTTCTACCTACATTTTAGCAATTGCCTCAAGGACAGGACCCACAGAAACCGAGAGGAGGCCAAAATTGCACTCCAAGACTTTCTTGCATCCAGGGAACTAGATTTCTTCCAGACTGGCATTGAAGCACTTTTCACTCGTTGGTAGAAGTGTGTAGCTGCTGAAGGTGTCTGCCTCGAATAAAACGAGGTTGTGTGCTAAGAGATATGTTTCTTTCATTTTTACCCTCAAAATCGGCCATTCTTTTCTGAACAACCTAGTAGTACGTATAAAGGAGAAAAACAAAGAATTACTTTGAGTGATGAATGTAGTGACCAAAGCAGTTAGTATCTTCAGTAATCTTTAGTTGTTTCTCCTTATCAGATGTTTTTGGCTATAAGAAAAAACTTCCATGTCAAATATGTCTCTGACAGTCTTCATTCAAAATTGCCTTATTGCAAGCTAATCTGTTTCCATGGAAGATTGGGATGGAACAATAACTGGTCAGGAGCTAATTGTTGTTTCCTTTCTGGTAGGAGTGTCCAAGTACCAGGTAACGAGGTGTTTCACACTGAAAAGGGGTTTAGGGTGTCTGTGGAATTGGGACCGTGGCTATCAGGGATCTGGAGGTATCTCAGCCCCTTTTCTCCTGCAAGGCAGTCCCCTTCCCCAAAGAAGAATGTTGTTGTAAATTCTTGGAACTTGAATTTTTGGTGGTTTATGAAATGACCCTTGTATTCCATTATAAGCAGAAATACCTTATTTATTCATGTATTGAACTTTTTAAAGAAGCAAAATTGAAATGATACAGCACGAATGATGGATAGCTCAAAAGGAATTACTCCTCATAGTGAATCAGTAGGAACAGCTGTGCCAGTGATCCTCAGGGTTAAGGAAGAGAGACTTCCCCCTTCTTTTTGGAGAAACGAAATATGGAAGAATGTTACAAAAAAAAAAAAAAAGCAAAACAATCAAACAAACAAGCAAAAAAAAAAAGATATCAATGTTGATGTGTAGTTAAGCAGAAAGCTAAACCACTGTTTGGCACTTGTTAAGTGACAATGAGATGCTAAGTGCTGTTAGGAAATGTCCATGTAGTCAATTTTCTGCAAAAAAAATATTGTTGTGGTAGCTAAATGTTTATCCCGTAGACATTAGAAAATAGCGCTAAAGGAAAATAGTGCTGAGAAACTTCTTATGCAAAAGAGAAAGAGCTTTCGACTTCTTCCGATTTATTGCTTTGGGGTCAGCAGGAGTGGTTTTACGATTTATGGATGTGGGAGAAAATGAGTTTATTGGCATGAGTATGAGGGCTTCTGGTTTTTAAGTAGGGAAGTGGGGGGGGGGGGTTGGCTGTTGACCACAGTAAAGAGCCTATCACCAAGCACCAGGCAAGAAGAATGTGTGATTAAAGATGGAGAAAGAGGGGAGCCAAAGAAGTGACTACAAAGGGTCAAAATATGTCAATAACTCCTCAATGATATTGCTCAGATCCACAGAAAGGGACCAGAATGGTAAACTAAAAGATTAAAGTAGTTTATCCATCCGTAAGGAAGCAGCAACTCAACTGCAAGCAAGTAAATTCAGAGAATCTAATATATATGAGTATATATATATTTTTGAAGAAAGTTTAGTTTTCTTTCACCCCTCATTTTTCATATTTTGTATCTTATTTTATTGTTTTTACTTTTGCGTTGGAGAAATTATTCCCTAGTGAAGGAAGTTAACAAAAGGAGGAAAAAACAAAGAAACATGACTGCATTTATTAAAAAAATTTTTGTTTGTAGTTGAACCCTGAGCCTCTCCCAAATACCCCCCCCCTCCTCCTTCTGGTCTCAGACAGCTTTAGCCCATGTAAGCCTTAATATTAAAGTAAAGCTTACTTTCATGTAGTTTTCATGCCAGAAAATTTTACTTTTTATGTTGCAAAATTTGACTTTTTTTTTTGTTGTTGTTTCCATGTTGTGTTTTTTGTTTGTTTGTTTCTTTTGTATTTCTTTTTGTCTGCATCATAATGGAGAATTACTATATACACTGCTGGACAATTGCTAAGGACAGATCATAAACGGCTAAATAGCGCATAAAAAAGTAAGTATGGTTGGATGCCAAGTTAAATAAAATAATGTCAGAATGCCAGGACATTACAAGAAAGACACTTTATTGTGCTCTGAAATCCAGAAGGCTTTGGAACGTGTTCAAGGGACAAACAGGCCATTTTGTGCAGAATACGTAAACGTGAAAAAAATGCAATTACCGTCCGCAGGCGTTCCGGAGTAAGATGTCAATACGGGATATGGCCACCATGGAGGGCTATGCAAGATTCCACACGTCATGTCATGCTTTGCACAACATTATCAAGCAGCTGTTGGGGTAATTTATCCCATTCCTCTGTCAGTGCACGGATGAGGGTGTCCTTGTTTATTGGAGGGCATTGGCGACCAGCAAGACTTCTCCCCAAAGCATCCCACACATTTTCAATGGGATTCAGATCTGGAGAAAGTGCTGGCCATACGAGGCGTTGAATATCCTCGCTCTCAAGACACTCCTGAACAGCAACTGTTTGATGACATGTTGCGTTGTGGTCCATGAAAATTAATCAATCACCGACAGCACCACGGAACATGCGAACATGAGGTAGCAGAACATCATTAATGTATCGTTGGCCAATCATAGTCCCAGTTGGAAGCACATAGAGGGACGTACGGCCATTGATCATGATGCCAGCCCATACCATGACACTACATGTCGGATATCGGTTCCTTTCCTGTATGTTTGCTGGACAATATGCAGTACCACTATCACGCCAGATCAGTTGTCATCGACAATCAGACAATAGACTGTATCTACTCTCATCTGAGAAGAGGACAGCAGACCAGTCGTTATCAGTCCAATTGCGATGTTGATGGCACCATTGCAAACGGGCGGTACGGTGACGTCTGGACAATGGGATGCACACAACAGGACGGTGGGCGTATAGTCCTTCTTCATGCAAACGTCTGGCAACAGTTTTTCGGGAGATCCGCTTGCCAGTAGCAGCCATAAACTGATTTGCTACCTCACTAGCTGTGCTGCGCCGGTATCTTTTTGTTGATAGCACAATGTACCTATCTTCTGCTGGTGTCGTACTGCGAACACAACCTCCCCCGTGACGTTTGCTACACTCTCCATTTGTTTGAAATGATTTCCAAAGCCTTGAAACAACACTGTGGCTGACGTCGAACTCCCTGGCAACATCTGTTATTTTTCGCCCTTCTTCAATCTTGCCAATAATAGAGCCACGCATAAAATCATCTAGGTGATGTCGGGAAGACATACTGAAAATTGCAAGTTCGTCAATTCATTCTTTCCCTTTCAACTTTGCGTTTGAACAACAATGGTCAATACGTGTCAAATCCTTTATATCTCTTATCAGCGCTATGACGTCACGAACAAGTTCGGCAATCCAAAATTTTCATACGCACAACACGTCTTTCTGTATCCCGCACTTATGCTAATTTCCACATTTTCCTGCCTTCCATTTTATGGTTGCTATCGTTGCTATTGTCATCCGTCCTTAGCAATTGTCCGGCAGTGTATAAGATATCAATGGGAAATATGAATCCCCCTGAAGAAATAGTTCTTCACAAATACATGGAACAAAATACAAATGTCATTTTTGGCACAAAGGTACCACATTTTCACTATTTTCCATGTAGCTACCTCTTCAGAAAACTTGAGAATTTTATAGCCCTGGAGCAGGAATTGAACCCACATATTCCAATTTCCATTTGAGTATGCTAACATTACACCACTTGCTTAGACTAGCACTAATATGAATGACATTCAGATGTCTAGTCTACATCTGCTTACTTCAGTTGCTTGAAACTTTGTTGTCCTGGATGTTGCAATAATGGTCTCATGCTCAAACTGAAATTGGGAGGTACGAGTTCAGTTCTTGCTAGAGGGTGATTTAATTTTCAAGTTTTCCCAAGAGGTGGCTACATGTGGAAAACAGTGAAAATGCAGCACCTCTGTGCCATAATGACATTTCTACTGTATTTACTTTGCAGGAAATTTTCTTTCATAGCCACTGGCTGAACACTGTCAGCCAGGAAGAATAAGCATACAGAAAAATATCCTTTTCCACTATGCTTCTGTTTCATAAGAAATAGAATGATTACATGATAGAGGTGAAAATTTGACAGTCTTCTCACAGTTTGCCTTTTACAGGGATCGCATTCCTCCTAAAATTCCTAAAATTCCTAATATTTTGTGACCCTCCTTAAATTCCTAAAATTAGACCTAAAATTTGCTATTCATCCTAAAATTTTCGTAAGCTTATTTTTATTAAAAACACAACCGTTATTAACGCCAATAAATTTACCATTACGGTAAGGTAAAAAGACCTGTTATTGTAGAAACACAGCCTATATGCTGTGCTGCTGAAGGGAGGGAAAAATGACGCCATCGAGATGCACTTGCTTCGGGGCGGGCGTTCCATTTTTTTGCCTTTGAGCAGTTTTCGAGAGTAACAAGAGATCTAAGGGAAAAGGAGAGGGGTCATTTTCACCCCTGGTTTGCGCTTTGCAGACGAACTCCGTGGCACGCAGAAGATCGTACTTTATTTTTGTACATGCCTTGTGGAACCTCCTCTTTCTGCTGATGTTTTGTTATTGTAAACCGCAGGTGGGTGGAAGCAAAGAGGAAACATGTGGTCTCCTTCCGTAACCTCCGATAATGACGATGGGATGGTAGCTGAGTATTATCTTGGCAGGCAGTAGAGCACGTGATCATTGACCTTCGATCATGCGTCGGCGACAGCGACCTTCGATGCGCAATATATCTCGGCTCCGACTCGCTTTGACTGAACTTGCGTGAGATGCGTATGATAGTTTCTGGTTTTACGTCTTTTATGGTGTTCTCTGTGCTGTGTGCAGGTTCAGTTCTCTAGTGGTGACCTGCTTTTTTTTTTTTTTTTTTTTTTTCATATCTTCTGACATCCTCGCAGCCGAATTTCGGGAAGTTGTCTGGTTTTGCAATATTGGAACGTGTTTTTGTACTTCCCTTTCATTTTCTGGTTAGTAATACAAGTGTTTAAGATGCCTAAATCCAAAACGAAATTTCAAGATGCGTGGCTCGCCAAAGAATTGGACGGAGTGAAGTTGAAAGAATGGTGTTCT
The DNA here is from genome assembly GCA_039090855.1 of Macrothele yani. Classification (NCBI taxonomy): domain Eukaryota; kingdom Metazoa; phylum Arthropoda; class Arachnida; order Araneae; family Macrothelidae; genus Macrothele; species Macrothele yani. Next base: position 65,443,605 of record CM077006.1, read on the forward strand.
GCAACTGAAACAATATTTTCTGCTAAGTGTATATTGTGTTCAGAAATTTTCAACATTTCTAATAGTGGCTTTTCACAAGTAAAAGCGCATCATAAAGGAAAAAAACATTTGCAGAAATTTCCTGAAAACCATTGGAGGACGGGATCTTCAGCCAAAAACAAATATTAGTGAAGTACTGAGTCATGATTTACAGTTGGCTAAAGCCGAAGCATTATGGGCCATGAAAGTTGCTAAGGACAATATGTCTTTTGTTTCATGCACTGAAACAGTTGAACTTTTCAACGAAATGTTTCCTGATTCTGCTATTGCAGCCAAAATGCAACTTAAAGAAAAAAGTTGCTTATGTGATTTCACATGGATTGTCAAAATATTTTGAAGAGGATTTGAAAAAAGACATTGCATCTAGTAGCCCAGGAAAGGTTACTATAGCATTTGATGAAACTACAAATACACAAGTGAAACGGCAGTTGGATGTGTATCTCAGGTACTGGTCTTCAGAAATAAATTCAGTTTCTTGCCGATACCTAACAAGCGTTTTTCTGGGTCATGCAACAGCAGATATTTTGCTAAAAGAAATTCTTGATGTGTTATCATCCTTCAATATTTCGTTGAACAGAATTATTTGTGTATCCATGGACAGCCCAAATGTAAATAAGTGCTTTTTACGCAAATTCAATGAAGTTGTAAAACAAGAAACAGGCCAGAAATCTTTGGAACTAGGTTTTTGCAACCTGCATGTTGTTAGTAATGCATTTAAAATTTTTTTGACAAGCTTAAATATAGATTTTGACGAATTTGCTACTGATATGCATTAATGTGAAATCTGAAAACTTTACTGTGAAAATTGTGAATTGCTTCTGGTTCAACAGCATATTAATGTTCAAAGTGAAACTTGAATGTGGTAAATATACTTGAATATGATAATAACACGTGAAAAGATAAGAACTGAACATTAGAAGTAAATCATACTTAAACTTTAGACATTAGACGTTATGCAAAAAATTTGGGTGTTAACTTCGACCATATCATATATACTAATGGACTGCACATTGGCAATAGCTGCATCAAAGCCGCCATGGCTCAAACATTGGGCACGTCATCATCAGACTCCAAATTTCGTGTAAAAATGCTGTTATGATTACTAATTTACGCTGCAGAACTTCAGTGTTTTCGGTGTATTATGTGAATGCACCTCATATATAATGAAAACTCTTCAGGTAAGTTTACTTATGAGCTATATGCATGCATGATCGGGTTGTTTACATTTTGTGATTTATAATGTGATGAACATTTGCGAAGAATTTGGAACATGCATTCCATTTTTTTTTCTTAAGTTACTATATTTTTATATCAATAGCCGCAAGTTTCTGGTTAAGTAATTGAACTTTATTGACTTAGGTATTTAATTCGTTTCTTACCCATGAAAAATCATAGAACTTTCTTTACTATATCGCTCAGAGCAACCATAAGCACAGCAGGTGTAGCCCATCTTTTTGACTGTTGTCATGTGATTTTATGTTGGAGCCAGAAATTTTGATGTCATGCGCAGTCTATCAGTATATATGGTTGAAGGGTGTGAAGCAAACTCTTTACAATGTATACAAAGTTGTTTTACTAGATGTATACAAATATACATCTAGTTTTTATTGAAATACACTCCTAAAATTTTCCTAAAATTTTTCTAAAAATTCCTAAAATTCCTAAAATTCCTACCTAAAATTTTCCAGAAGTACGCTATGATCCCTGCTTTTATTTTAAGTAGTCAAAATGGTTACTACTGTACATGGTTAGGCTAAAACTAACAGATCCATCACTAGTTACCTGCTTTTAAAAGTAGCAGTAGAAATCAAAGCAATGAATAGCATAATGTCACCAAACTGTAGTGGATGTTTCAGATGTAATGTTCTTTCAAAAGAATTGCAGAGAGCAAGAGGGTGGCAGTACAAACTCAAGCAATATTGGATGTCAAGATGTTGAAAGGAAAGCCTGGAATTTAGGGTACATCTTAAGTTTGTAGGTTTGGGTTGGGCAGGGCAGAAGAGACTTGGGTGTTGATCAACTGAGATCAAAGGGTGAATAGGGTCAAAGGGTAAATAAAGCACTTTCCGTATATGGAGTTAAAAACTTTTGCTTTTATAATTGAGTTGCCTACAAAGAGGAGAAAGTGCTGCAATTTAATCCTGTGATTTGGTGGAGAATGGTTAGGGATCTCTATTTTGGGTGGTGGAAAAGATATCCAACTGTATCTTTGCTATTGATTGACTTCTCCATGGGATATCCTTTCCTCCAGGATTAGAGGAGATGCAAGATTGTCAGAATTAGAAATACCTAGTTGTATACCTTTAATCGGTTATTTCTAAGGCTGGGTACAGATAGGATGGAGGTTAAAAGAGATAGCATTTTAAGGGGGGGGGGGTAAGCATATTGAGATCAGATGTGCACCACTGCTAATGTTTTTTATGAATCCATCAATTGCTTTTATGGGGTATTCTCTATGAATCATTTTATGTTTACTGGCTGACATTTTTTCTTTAGCTGTCTCCTTTGGTGACTTCCTCACATAGTTTCTCTTTCCGTTGAAGTGGAGCGGCATGACATACTGCAATTCTATTTATATTTTTACTCTGTAGTGTTCCTAAAAACTTTTTTAAGCTGGTCATGGAGCCAATTATGTGGTAATTGGTGTGTATCTTGGATGTGGTGACAGTGGCAGCATTTGAAAATGATGCTGTTGACATAACATGGACATTGTTTTAGCTAGGAAAACAGTATGTGTTTTGGGCAGCCTTTTTTCTTAATATATGTGATGCTTCAATAACTTCTGTAGAAGTACGAACAGAAGAAGAATCTAGTGAGTTTACTAAACATTAACTCCTTGAAGAACATAACAAAATATAACTTGCTATAGAATTATCCCATGACAAAAAGATTTTGAACAAACTGATATCAAGAAAATGTAAATGAAGAAATTGAAATTAAAGATTGCTATTACTTATGAGGAGAATTGTTTGAAAAAAATTAGTTTTAGCATTACAAAAGAGAATAAGATAATAACAATGTCCAACATATGAAGTCCATGGGCATGCAGCTTCAGCTAACAACAATTTGTATAACATAAGATCAAAACTAACACTGCAAGTAAAAAAAGATATTGGACTTAAAATAAAAACAAGAAAAATTTGAACATAGCAACAAAAATATCTGACATTCAAACTGAGTTATAAGTCATATGACAAAAGACAAAACCTCCTTTACAGATAACTTTGCAAAGTAGGAATATACCAAAGCTAACAAAGCTTAAATGTATTCAGAAGTAATCAGAACAAAGAATCAGAACAAGAATCCATTTCAGCTAACAAAGCTGAAATGGATTCAGAAGTAATCTTATACAAAGTTGACAAAACAAAAAATTATGAAGTAAAATCAGATGTGCTTTTTTACATAGAAACCACTTTACTGTTAGAAAAGCAACCAATAAAGATTATGGTTATTATTAACTATATGTCAACAAAATAGTTTCCATATCATCTACTGTTTCGCACGTTATTAGAAATTCGAGCACGGGAAAAACGTCCATATAATAAGAAAATTTTTATTTCAACTTGTCACTAATATTCCTTTTTTTCTTTTTGATGTTCTTTATAATAGTTTAGAATTTTATTATGAAGATTACAAATTTATATGAAAAAATGTTTTTATATGTGCAGTCAAATGCATCATAAGTTGTCAAAGTCCTCCAATACGTAGAGACAATATGTATTAAAAGATTAATATTATTCCAGTTTTTTAAGTCATGATTTACGAAATTAATACAATAGAAAAGAACTTTCGAACCTTTTGATTATGATGCGTTGAATCAGTAATAAGCCATCTTGTTATCGAAGAAGGCATGATTTTCCTTTCCTGTGGTATCAGCTTCCAAGTTGAACTTCGATCTTATAATTTCTTATTATAGATGATGGTTGCATGTTTTATTTTCCGTGGCTCGATATCCCAAACTAGTTTCAATTCCTTCTTTTTGGAATCATCTTCAGTGGGTATTATGATCTTCTCATACATGTTGTGTTTCGGCCACTTACATCGATTCTACTGGCAGCGTCCGACTTTTCACGGCAGTTGTACTCTTGCGCATGCTATTTTTGGTATTAATGCACGTTCTTAGTCGTGTTTTGATATAACCGGATGACATGAATTCCGACTCCAAATTAATTGGTGTTGCCATTCGTTTGTTGAAAATAATTAATAAGGTCTTTTATTATATTTTTTATCGTTAATTTCTTTTTCGATAAAATATTTCCAAGCGTACGGTAGATTCATTGGATCATTATTATTACAATTTATTTCTTTAGTTTTTTCAATCATTATCGCTTCTGAGGTTAATATTTGGTTTTTAGTTTTATGTGAGGTTATTAATTTTGCATCATACCAAACAGGATAAGCTTCATTTTCAATACAATGATTTATTAATGATGTTTTGTTTTCTTTTTTATTCCAGTTCGATATATGTTCTTTTAATCTGGTCTTAAATCTTCTTTTTGTACTTCCTATGTATACTTTATTTCTTTCATTTCTTTCTATTTCTGTATAATATTTTGTTGGTATAGAATATACTCCGGCTTTATCAAGCATTGATCTTCTTTCATTTCCATTAGTTAATATAGTTTCGTTATCTATGACGGTTTCTGCCAATATCATTTTTTCTTTAATGCATTCCTTCTTTAAGATATCTGTTATTGGAGGAATGTAGGGAATTTTACCAGCAAATTTTATTTCATTTTTTTGTTTATTTTTATTTTCATTTAAAGATTTCTTTATATTTTCAAGTATATCATCTATGATCTTTTTCTTGTATCCAAATTTCATAGCAGTTCTTTTTATCCAGTTAATCTCAATCTTTTCTTTGTGTTTATTACAGGAATGGGTTAATGCTCTTCTTATGTAAAATTGAAGTGCTGCTCTTTTATATTTCCAAGGATGATTTGAATCAATCGGAATTATCGTTGGAGTATAAGTTGGTTTTCGATATACTTCGTATTCAATCATATTATTTCGCCTGAATAAAGAAATGTCTAAATAGTTTAGTTGTCTCTTAACTTCTTTTTCCATAGTAACTTGTATTGTAGGATAAAAACTATTGTATTTGTTTACAAATGTTTCAAGTTCTTTTTCAGATTGCTTCCAGAAGATAAGGATATCGTCAACGTATCTTACGTATAGTATTAGTTGTTTTTGATTGAATGAATCCAAAAGTTTATTTTCTATGTCTTGTAATATTATTTCAGCAAGAAGTCCCGAAATTGGTGATCCCATTGGTGCACCTTGTTTTTGTCGGTATATTTTTTTATTATATGTGAAGTAGTTATTATCAGCTACTAGTTTCAATGCCTGGATAATACTAATTCTTTGTGCTTCAGGTATTTTTTTTTCATCTTTTAACTTCTGATTTAACAATTGAATTGCTTCATAAACAGGTGTATTTGGATATAGGGAAACAATATCTAGACTGATCATCAGAAAATCGGTTGTTTTTAGTTCTTGAACTTTTTTAATCACTTCAATGGAGTTGTTAATTGTATAAATATGTTGAAAGTAATACTGTTTTAAATGTTTAAATAGTTCTTTTTCAAGGAGAATTGTTGGAGACGTTGTTTTATTTACTATTGGTCTTAATGGTTCTTCTTTTTTATGCGTTTTGATTTTGCTGAATATGCTTGGAATAGACGCTCCAACGGGCGGAATGGCTTTGTTTTTAATATTATCAGGTAAATGTCCATGGTTTTTTATATAAGCCATTTTTCTTAGAATTGTATCTGTTGGGTCAAGTGTAGTTTCTTCGATATCCAATTTTTCTATAGCCGTTTTCATTTTTATATCATAATCATCTTTGTCTAATATAATAATTTGTTTGGCTTTATCAGCGCTTATGCATTTAATTGCTGGGTTGTTCTTGAGGTTCATTAGCTCTTGTCTCTCATATTTTATAGCTGGTATTTGTTCTTCTTTTTCTTTGTTATTGATTGCTCTTAATATTTTAAATCTTGTAGGGTTTTGTCTTTTATTTGGTAGTTTCTTGATGACGTCTTCTATATATGGGATTATTATCTCGGCTTTCGGAATTTCTTGTTTATATGCATATCTCGTTCCTCTATTGAGTGCTTTAACTTGTAGATATGTCAATTCATTATTAGATTTGTTAATGAACAGTGGTTTGTCTTCTAATGTTGGTAGTTTTTCTTTTCCTTCTTTGTTATTATACTTTTCTCTTATGAGGTTTTCAATTTTATGAAAGTGTCTCCTTCTGTCTTTAAATTGTTGTCTTTCTATAATAGCAAATATTTTAATTAATGCTATTTTTATTTCTTCTTTATCTTTCTCTTGCATGCATTGATTATATAATCTGTAGTTTTTCTTACTCAATCTATCAATGTCTTTTCGTTTTTCTCTAATAGAGGCTCTTAATCTTTTAATTTCACAAGTTTGTAAAATGGTTTTATCTTTATAATTCATTGGTTTATTTCTAATTTGTAAAAATTTAGGTGTAATTCCATTGTTTTTACAAGTTGTCAAAAAGTTTAAATGTTCGACTTCTTTGCTCAACTGGATTCTATTCTTTTTAAAGTTCGTGATATTCATTTTGTTTAGTTCGTATATATTATGATTTCAGCCGCGAATTTCAGATTCTCTCCAATAAAATCAACATTATGAGCCTTTTAAATCTCCAGTTTCCATAAATTATATTAATTCAACATTTGTCGAAAACATTACGTGGTTTCAGAAATTATTAACTATATGTCAACAAAATAGTTTCCATATCATCTACTGTTTCGCACGTTATTAGAAATTCGAGCACGGGAAAAACGTCCATATAATAAGAAAATTTTTATTTCAACTTGTCACTAATATTCCTTTTTTTCTTTTTGATGTTCTTTATAATAGTTTAGAATTTTATTATGAAGATTACAAATTTATATGAAAAAATGTTTTTATATGTGCAGTCAAATGCATCATAAGTTGTCAAAGTCCTCCAATACGTAGAGACAATATGTATTAAAAGATTAATATTATTCCAGTTTTTTAAGTCATGATTTACGAAATTAATACAATAGAAAAGAACTTTCGAACCTTTTGATTATGATGCGTTGAATCAGTAATAAGCCATCTTGTTATCGAAGAAGGCATGATTTTCCTTTCCTGTGGTATCAGCTTCCAAGTTGAACTTCGATCTTATAATTTCTTATTATAGATGATGGTTGCATGTTTTATTTTCCGTGGCTCGATATCCCAAACTAGTTTCAATTCCTTCTTTTTGGAATCATCTTCAGTGGGTATTATGATCTTCTCATACATGTTGTGTTTCGGCCACTTACATCGATTCTACTGGCAGCGTCCGACTTTTCACGGCAGTTGTACTCTTGCGCATGCTATTTTTGGTATTAATGCACGTTCTTAGTCGTGTTTTGATATAACCGGATGACATGAATTCCGACTCCAAATTAATTGGTGTTGCCATTCGTTTGTTGAAAATAATTAATAAGGTCTTTTATTATATTTTTTATCGTTAATTTCTTTTTCGATAAAATATTTCCAAGCGTACGGTAGATTCATTGGATCATTATTATTACAATTTATTTCTTTAGTTTTTTCAATCATTATCGCTTCTGAGGTTAATATTTGGTTTTTAGTTTTATGTGAGGTTATTAATTTTGCATCATACCAAACAGGATAAGCTTCATTTTCAATACAATGATTTATTAATGATGTTTTGTTTTCTTTTTTATTCCAGTTCGATATATGTTCTTTTAATCTGGTCTTAAATCTTCTTTTTGTACTTCCTATGTATACTTTATTTCTTTCATTTCTTTCTATTTCTGTATAATATTTTGTTGGTATAGAATATACTCCGGCTTTATCAAGCATTGATCTTCTTTCATTTCCATTAGTTAATATAGTTTCGTTATCTATGACGGTTTCTGCCAATATCATTTTTTCTTTAATGCATTCCTTCTTTAAGATATCTGTTATTGGAGGAATGTAGGGAATTTTACCAGCAAATTTTATTTCATTTTTTTGTTTATTTTTATTTTCATTTAAAGATTTCTTTATATTTTCAAGTATATCATCTATGATCTTTTTCTTGTATCCAAATTTCATAGCAGTTCTTTTTATCCAGTTAATCTCAATCTTTTCTTTGTGTTTATTACAGGAATGGGTTAATGCTCTTCTTATGTAAAATTGAAGTGCTGCTCTTTTATATTTCCAAGGATGATTTGAATCAATCGGAATTATCGTTGGAGTATAAGTTGGTTTTCGATATACTTCGTATTCAATCATATTATTTCGCCTGAATAAAGAAATGTCTAAATAGTTTAGTTGTCTCTTAACTTCTTTTTCCATAGTAACTTGTATTGTAGGATAAAAACTATTGTATTTGTTTACAAATGTTTCAAGTTCTTTTTCAGATTGCTTCCAGAAGATAAGGATATCGTCAACGTATCTTACGTATAGTATTAGTTGTTTTTGATTGAATGAATCCAAAAGTTTATTTTCTATGTCTTGTAATATTATTTCAGCAAGAAGTCCCGAAATTGGTGATCCCATTGGTGCACCTTGTTTTTGTCGGTATATTTTTTATTATATGTGAAGTAGTTATTATCAGCTACTAGTTTCAATGCCTGGATAATACTAATTCTTTGTGCTTCAGGTATTTTTTTTTTTTTCATCTTTTAACTTCTGATTTAACAATTGAATTGCTTCATAAACAGGTGTATTTGGATATAGGGAAACAATATCTAGACTGATCATCAGAAAATCGGTTGTTTTTAGTTCTTGAACTTTTTAATCACTTCAATGGAGTTGTTAATTGTATAAATATGTTGAAAGTAATACTGTTTTAAATGTTTAAATAGTTCTTTTTCAAGGAGAATTGTTGGAGACGTTGTTTTATTTACTATTGGTCTTAATGGTTCTTCTTTTTTATGCGTTTTGATTTTGCTGAATATGCTTGGAATAGACGCTCCAACGGGCGGAATGGCTTTGTTTTTAATATTATCAGGTAAATGTCCATGGTTTTTTATATAAGCCATTTTTCTTAGAATTGTATCTGTTGGGTCAAGTGTAGTTTCTTCGATATCCAATTTTTCTATAGCCGTTTTCATTTTTATATCATAATCATCTTTGTCTAATATAATAATTTGTTTGGCTTTATCAGCGCTTATGCATTTAATTGCTGGGTTGTTCTTGAGGTTCATTAGCTCTTGTCTCTCATATTTTATAGCTGGTATTTGTTCTTCTTTTTCTTTGTTATTGATTGCTCTTAATATTTTAAATCTTGTAGGGTTTTGTCTTTTATTTGGTAGTTTCTTGATGACGTCTTCTATATATGGGATTATTATCTCGGCTTTCGGAATTTCTTGTTTATATGCATATCTCGTTCCTCTATTGAGTGCTTTAACTTGTAGATATGTCAATTCATTATTAGATTTGTTAATGAACAGTGGTTTGTCTTCTAATGTTGGTAGTTTTTCTTTTCCTTCTTTGTTATTATACTTTTCTCTTATGAGGTTTTCAATTTTATGAAAGTGTCTCCTTCTGTCTTTAAATTGTTGTCTTTCTATAATAGCAAATATTTTAATTAATGCTATTTTTATTTCTTCTTTATCTTTCTCTTGCATGCATTGATTATATAATCTGTAGTTTTTCTTACTCAATCTATCAATGTCTTTTCGTTTTTCTCTAATAGAGGCTCTTAATCTTTTAATTTCACAAGTTTGTAAAATGGTTTTATCTTTATAATTCATTGGTTTATTTCTAATTTGTAAAAATTTAGGTGTAATTCCATTGTTTTTACAAGTTGTCAAAAAGTTTAAATGTTCGACTTCTTTGCTCAACTGGATTCTATTCTTTTTAAAGTTCGTGATATTCATTTTGTTTAGTTCGTATATATTATGATTTCAGCCGCGAATTTCAGATTCTCTCCAATAAAATCAACATTATGAGCCTTTTAAATCTCCAGTTTCCATAAATTATATTAATTCAACATTTGTCGAAAACATTACGTGGTTTCAGAAATTATTAACTATATGTCAACAAAATAGTTTCCATATCATCTACTGTTTCGCACGTTATTAGAAATTCGAGCACGGGAAAAACGTCCATATAATAAGAAAATTTTTATTTCAACTTGTCACTAATATTCCTTTTTTTCTTTTTGATGTTCTTTATAATAGTTTAGAATTTTATTATGAAGATTACAAATTTATATGAAAAAATGTTTTTATATGTGCAGTCAAATGCATCATAAGTTGTCAAAGTCCTCCAATACGTAGAGACAATATGTATTAAAAGATTAATATTATTCCAGTTTTTTAAGTCATGATTTACGAAATTAATACAATAGAAAAGAACTTTCGAACCTTTTGATTATGATGCGTTGAATCAGTAATAAGCCATCTTGTTATCGAAGAAGGCATGATTTTCCTTTCCTGTGGTATCAGCTTCCAAGTTGAACTTCGATCTTATAATTTCTTATTATAGATGATGGTTGCATGTTTTATTTTCCGTGGCTCGATATCCCAAACTAGTTTCAATTCCTTCTTTTTGGAATCATCTTCAGTGGGTATTATGATCTTCTCATACATGTTGTGTTTCGGCCACTTACATCGATTCTACTGGCAGCGTCCGACTTTTCACGGCAGTTGTACTCTTGCGCATGCTATTTTTGGTATTAATGCACGTTCTTAGTCGTGTTTTGATATAACCGGATGACATGAATTCCGACTCCAAATTAATTGGTGTTGCCATTCGTTTGTTGAAAATAATTAATAAGGTCTTTTATTATATTTTTTATCGTTAATTTCTTTTTCGATAAAATATTTCCAAGCGTACGGTAGATTCATTGGATCATTATTATTACAATTTATTTCTTTAGTTTTTTCAATCATTATCGCTTCTGAGGTTAATATTTGGTTTTTAGTTTTATGTGAGGTTATTAATTTTGCATCATACCAAACAGGATAAGCTTCATTTTCAATACAATGATTTATTAATGATGTTTTGTTTTCTTTTTTATTCCAGTTCGATATATGTTCTTTTAATCTGGTCTTAAATCTTCTTTTTGTACTTCCTATGTATACTTTATTTCTTTCATTTCTTTCTATTTCTGTATAATATTTTGTTGGTATAGAATATACTCCGGCTTTATCAAGCATTGATCTTCTTTCATTTCCATTAGTTAATATAGTTTCGTTATCTATGACGGTTTCTGCCAATATCATTTTTTCTTTAATGCATTCCTTCTTTAAGATATCTGTTATTGGAGGAATGTAGGGAATTTTACCAGCAAATTTTATTTCATTTTTTTGTTTATTTTTATTTTCATTTAAAGATTTCTTTATATTTTCAAGTATATCATCTATGATCTTTTTCTTGTATCCAAATTTCATAGCAGTTCTTTTTATCCAGTTAATCTCAATCTTTTCTTTGTGTTTATTACAGGAATGGGTTAATGCTCTTCTTATGTAAAATTGAAGTGCTGCTCTTTTATATTTCCAAGGATGATTTGAATCAATCGGAATTATCGTTGGAGTATAAGTTGGTTTTCGATATACTTCGTATTCAATCATATTATTTCGCCTGAATAAAGAAATGTCTAAATAGTTTAGTTGTCTCTTAACTTCTTTTTCCATAGTAACTTGTATTGTAGGATAAAAACTATTGTATTTGTTTACAAATGTTTCAAGTTCTTTTTCAGATTGCTTCCAGAAGATAAGGATATCGTCAACGTATCTTACGTATAGTATTAGTTGTTTTTGATTGAATGAATCCAAAAGTTTATTTTCTATGTCTTGTAATATTATTTCAGCAAGAAGTCCCGAAATTGGTGATCCCATTGGTGCACCTTGTTTTTGTCGGTATATTTTTTTATTATATGTGAAGTAGTTATTATCAGCTACTAGTTTCAATGCCTGGATAATACTAATTCTTTGTGCTTCAGGTATTTTTTTTCATCTTTTAACTTCTGATTTAACAATTGAATTGCTTCATAAACAGGTGTATTTGGATATAGGGAAACAATATCTAGACTGATCATCAGAAAATCGGTTGTTTTTAGTTCTTGAACTTTTTTAATCACTTCAATGGAGTTGTTAATTGTATAAATATGTTGAAAGTAATACTGTTTTAAATGTTTAAATAGTTCTTTTTCAAGGAGAATTGTTGGAGACGTTGTTTTATTTACTATTGGTCTTAATGGTTCTTCTTTTTTATGCGTTTTGATTTTGCTGAATATGCTTGGAATAGACGCTCCAACGGGCGGAATGGCTTTGTTTTTAATATTATCAGGTAAATGTCCATGGTTTTTTATATAAGCCATTTTTCTTAGAATTGTATCTGTTGGGTCAAGTGTAGTTTCTTCGATATCCAATTTTTCTATAGCCGTTTTCATTTTTATATCATAATCATCTTTGTCTAATATAATAATTTGTTTGGCTTTATCAGCGCTTATGCATTTAATTGCTGGGTTGTTCTTGAGGTTCATTAGCTCTTGTCTCTCATATTTTATAGCTGGTATTTGTTCTTCTTTTTCTTTGTTATTGATTGCTCTTAATATTTTAAATCTTGTAGGGTTTTGTCTTTTATTTGGTAGTTTCTTGATGACGTCTTCTATATATGGGATTATTATCTCGGCTTTCGGAATTTCTTGTTTATATGCATATCTCGTTCCTCTATTGAGTGCTTTAACTTGTAGATATGTCAATTCATTATTAGATTTGTTAATGAACAGTGGTTTGTCTTCTAATGTTGGTAGTTTTTCTTTTCCTTCTTTGTTATTATACTTTTCTCTTATGAGGTTTTCAATTTTATGAAAGTGTCTCCTTCTGTCTTTAAATTGTTGTCTTTCTATAATAGCAAATATTTTAATTAATGCTATTTTTATTTCTTCTTTATCTTTCTCTTGCATGCATTGATTATATAATCTGTAGTTTTTCTTACTCAATCTATCAATGTCTTTTCGTTTTTCTCTAATAGAGGCTCTTAATCTTTTAATTTCACAAGTTTGTAAAATGGTTTTATCTTTATAATTCATTGGTTTATTTCTAATTTGTAAAAATTTAGGTGTTTTTTCCCGTGCTCGAATTTCTAATAACGTGCGAAACAGTAGATGATATGGAAACTATTTTGTTGACATATAGTTAATAATTTCTGAAACCACGTAATGTTTTCGACAAATGTTGAATTAATATAATTTATGGAAACTGGAGATTTAAAAGGCTCATAATGTTGATTTTATTGGAGAGAATCTGAAATTCGCGGCTGAAATCATAATATATACGAACTAAACAAAATGAATATCACGAACTTTAAAAAGAATAGAATCCAGTTGAGCAAAGAAGTCGAACATTTAAACTTTTTGACAACTTGTAAAAACAATGGAATTACACCTAAATTTTTACAAATTAGAAATAAACCAATGAATTATAAAGATAAAACCATTTTACAAACTTGTGAAATTAAAAGATTAAGAGCCTCTATTAGAGAAAAACGAAAAGACATTGATAGATTGAGTAAGAAAAACTACAGATTATATAATCAATGCATGCAAGAGAAAGATAAAGAAGAAATAAAAATAGCATTAATTAAAATATTTGCTATTATAGAAAGACAACAATTTAAAGACAGAAGGAGACACTTTCATAAAATTGAAAACCTCATAAGAGAAAAGTATAATAACAAAGAAGGAAAAGAAAAACTACCAACATTAGAAGACAAACCACTGTTCATTAACAAATCTAATAATGAATTGACATATCTACAAGTTAAAGCACTCAATAGAGGAACGAGATATGCATATAAACAAGAAATTCCGAAAGCCGAGATAATAATCCCATATATAGAAGACGTCATCAAGAAACTACCAAATAAAAGACAAAACCCTACAAGATTTAAAATATTAAGAGCAATCAATAACAAAGAAAAAGAAGAACAAATACCAGCTATAAAATATGAGAGACAAGAGCTAATGAACCTCAAGAACAACCCAGCAATTAAATGCATAAGCGCTGATAAAGCCAAACAAATTATTATATTAGACAAAGATGATTATGATATAAAAATGAAAACGGCTATAGAAAAATTGGATATCGAAGAAACTACACTTGACCCAACAGATACAATTCTAAGAAAAATGGCTTATATAAAAAACCATGGACATTTACCTGATAATATTAAAAACAAAGCCATTCCGCCCGTTGGAGCGTCTATTCCAAGCATATTCAGCAAAATCAAAACGCATAAAAAAGAAGAACCATTAAGACCAATAGTAAATAAAACAACGTCTCCAACAATTCTCCTTGAAAAAGAACTATTTAAACATTTAAAACAGTATTACTTTCAACATATTTATACAATTAACAACTCCATTGAAGTGATTAAAAAAGTTCAAGAACTAAAAACAACCGATTTTCTGATGATCAGTCTAGATATTGTTTCCCTATATCCAAATACACCTGTTTATGAAGCAATTCAATTGTTAAATCAGAAGTTAAAAGATGAAAAAAAAAAATACCTGAAGCACAAAGAATTAGTATTATCCAGGCATTGAAACTAGTAGCTGATAATAACTACTTCACATATAATAAAAAAATATACCGACAAAAACAAGGTGCACCAATGGGATCACCAATTTCGGGACTTCTTGCTGAAATAATATTACAAGACATAGAAAATAAACTTTTGGATTCATTCAATCAAAAACAACTAATACTATACGTAAGATACGTTGACGATATCCTTATCTTCTGGAAGCAATCTGAAAAAGAACTTGAAACATTTGTAAACAAATACAATAGTTTTTATCCTACAATACAAGTTACTATGGAAAAAGAAGTTAAGAGACAACTAAACTATTTAGACATTTCTTTATTCAGGCGAAATAATATGATTGAATACGAAGTATATCGAAAACCAACTTATACTCCAACGATAATTCCGATTGATTCAAATCATCCTTGGAAATATAAAAGAGCAGCACTTCAATTTTACATAAGAAGAGCATTAACCCATTCCTGTAATAAACACAAAGAAAAGATTGAGATTAACTGGATAAAAAGAACTGCTATGAAATTTGGATACAAGAAAAAGATCATAGATGATATACTTGAAAATATAAAGAAATCTTTAAATGAAAATAAAAATAAACAAAAAAATGAAATAAAATTTGCTGGTAAAATTCCCTACATTCCTCCAATAACAGATATCTTAAAGAAGGAATGCATTAAAGAAAAAATGATATTGGCAGAAACCGTCATAGATAACGAAACTATATTAACTAATGGAAATGAAAGAAGATCAATGCTTGATAAAGCCGGAGTATATTCTATACCAACAAAATATTATACAGAAATAGAAAGAAATGAAAGAAATAAAGTATACATAGGAAGTACAAAAAGAAGATTTAAGACCAGATTAAAAGAACATATATCGAACTGGAATAAAAAAGAAAACAAAACATCATTAATAAATCATTGTATTGAAAATGAAGCTTATCCTGTTTGGTATGATGCAAAATTAATAACCTCACATAAAACTAAAAACCAAATATTAACCTCAGAAGCGATAATGATTGAAAAAACTAAAGAAATAAATTGTAATAATAATGATCCAATGAATCTACCGTACGCTTGGAAATATTTTATCGAAAAAGAAATTAACGATAAAAAATATAATAAAAGACCTTATTAATTATTTTCAACAAACGAATGGCAACACCAATTAATTTGGAGTCGGAATTCATGTCATCCGGTTATATCAAAACACGACTAAGAACGTGCATTAATACCAAAAATAGCATGCGCAAGAGTACAACTGCCGTGAAAAGTCGGACGCTGCCAGTAGAATCGATGTAAGTGGCCGAAACACAACATGTATGAGAAGATCATAATACCCACTGAAGATGATTCCAAAAAGAAGGAATTGAAACTAGTTTGGGATATCGAGCCACGGAAAATAAAACATGCAACCATCATCTATAATAAGAAATTATAAGATCGAAGTTCAACTTGGAAGCTGATACCACAGGAAAGGAAAATCATGCCTTCTTCGATAACAAGATGGCTTATTACTGATTCAACGCATCATAATCAAAAGGTTCGAAAGTTCTTTTCTATTGTATTAATTTCGTAAATCATGACTTAAAAAACTGGAATAATATTAATCTTTTAATACATATTGTCTCTACGTATTGGAGGACTTTGACAACTTATGATGCATTTGACTGCACATATAAAAACATTTTTTCATATAAATTTGTAATCTTCATAATAAAATTCTAAACTATTATAAAGAACATCAAAAAGAAAAAAGGAATATTAGTGACAAGTTGAAATAAAAATTTTCTTATTATATGGACGTTTTTCCCGTGCTCGAATTTCTAATAACGTGCGAAACAGTAGATGATATGGAAACTATTTTGTTGACATATAGTTAATAATTTCTGAAACCACGTAATGTTTTCGACAAATGTTGAATTAATATAATTTATGGAAACTGGAGATTTAAAAGGCTCATAATGTTGATTTTATTGGAGAGAATCTGAAATTCGCGGCTGAAATCATAATATATACGAACTAAACAAAATGAATATCACGAACTTTAAAAAGAATAGAATCCAGTTGAGCAAAGAAGTCGAACATTTAAACTTTTTGACAACTTGTAAAAACAATGGAATTACACCTAAATTTTTACAAATTAGAAATAAACCAATGAATTATAAAGATAAAACCATTTTACAAACTTGTGAAATTAAAAGATTAAGAGCCTCTATTAGAGAAAAACGAAAAGACATTGATAGATTGAGTAAGAAAAACTACAGATTATATAATCAATGCATGCAAGAGAAAGATAAAGAAGAAATAAAAATAGCATTAATTAAAATATTTGCTATTATAGAAAGACAACAATTTAAAGACAGAAGGAGACACTTTCATAAAATTGAAAACCTCATAAGAGAAAAGTATAATAACAAAGAAGGAAAAGAAAAACTACCAACATTAGAAGACAAACCACTGTTCATTAACAAATCTAATAATGAATTGACATATCTACAAGTTAAAGCACTCAATAGAGGAACGAGATATGCATATAAACAAGAAATTCCGAAAGCCGAGATAATAATCCCATATATAGAAGACGTCATCAAGAAACTACCAAATAAAAGACAAAACCCTACAAGATTTAAAATATTAAGAGCAATCAATAACAAAGAAAAAGAAGAACAAATACCAGCTATAAAATATGAGAGACAAGAGCTAATGAACCTCAAGAACAACCCAGCAATTAAATGCATAAGTGCTGATAAAGCCAAACAAATTATTATATTAGACAAAGATGATTATGATATAAAAATGAAAACGGCTATAGAAAAATTGGATATCGAAGAAACTACACTTGACCCAACAGATACAATTCTAAGAAAAATGGCTTATATAAAAAACCATGGACATTTACCTGATAATATTAAAAACAAAGCCATTCCGCCCGTTGGAGCGTCTATTCCAAGCATATTCAGCAAAATCAAAACGCATAAAAAAGAAGAACCATTAAGACCAATAGTAAATAAAACAACGTCTCCAACAATTCTCCTTGAAAAAGAACTATTTAAACATTTAAAACAGTATTACTTTCAACATATTTATACAATTAACAACTCCATTGAAGTGATTAAAAAAGTTCAAAGAACTAAAAACAACCGATTTTCTGATGATCAGTCTAGATATTGTTTCCCTATATCCAAATACACCTGTTTATGAAGCAATTCAATTGTTAAATCAGAAGTTAAAAGATGAAAAAAAAAAATACCTGAAGCACAAAGAATTAGTATTATCCAGGCATTGAAACTAGTAGCTGATAATAACTACTTCACATATAATAAAAAAATATACCGACAAAAACAAGGTGCACCAATGGGATCACCAATTTCGGGACTTCTTGCTGAAATAATATTACAAGACATAGAAAATAAACTTTTGGATTCATTCAATCAAAAACAACTAATACTATACGTAAGATACGTTGACGATATCCTTATCTTCTGGAAGCAATCTGAAAAAGAACTTGAAACATTTGTAAACAAATACAATAGTTTTTATCCTACAATACAAGTTACTATGGAAAAAGAAGTTAAGAGACAACTAAACTATTTAGACATTTCTTTATTCAGGCGAAATAATATGATTGAATACGAAGTATATCGAAAACCAACTTATACTCCAACGATAATTCCGATTGATTCAAATCATCCTTGGAAATATAAAAGAGCAGCACTTCAATTTTACATAAGAAGAGCATTAACCCATTCCTGTAATAAACACAAAGAAAAGATTGAGATTAACTGGATAAAAAGAACTGCTATGAAATTTGGATACAAGAAAAAGATCATAGATGATATACTTGAAAATATAAAGAAATCTTTAAATGAAAATAAAAATAAACAAAAAAATGAAATAAAATTTGCTGGTAAAATTCCCTACATTCCTCCAATAACAGATATCTTAAAGAAGGAATGCATTAAAGAAAAAAATGATATTGGCAGAAACCGTCATAGATAACGAAACTATATTAACTAATGGAAATGAAAGAAGATCAATGCTTGATAAAGCCGGAGTATATTCTATACCAACAAAATATTATACAGAAATAGAAAGAAATGAAAGAAATAAAGTATACATAGGAAGTACAAAAAGAAGATTTAAGACCAGATTAAAAGAACATATATCGAACTGGAATAAAAAAGAAAACAAAACATCATTAATAAATCATTGTATTGAAAATGAAGCTTATCCTGTTTGGTATGATGCAAAATTAATAACCTCACATAAAACTAAAAACCAAATATTAACCTCAGAAGCGATAATGATTGAAAAAACTAAAGAAATAAATTGTAATAATAATGATCCAATGAATCTACCGTACGCTTGGAAATATTTTATCGAAAAAGAAATTAACGATAAAAAATATAATAAAAGACCTTATTAATTATTTTCAACAAACGAATGGCAACACCAATTAATTTGGAGTCGGAATTCATGTCATCCGGTTATATCAAAACACGACTAAGAACGTGCATTAATACCAAAAATAGCATGCGCAAGAGTACAACTGCCGTGAAAAGTCGGACGCTGCCAGTAGAATCGATGTAAGTGGCCGAAACACAACATGTATGAGAAGATCATAATACCCACTGAAGATGATTCCAAAAGAAGGAATTGAAACTAGTTTGGGATATCGAGCCACGGAAAATAAAACATGCAACCATCATCTATAATAAGAAATTATAAGATCGAAGTTCAACTTGGAAGCTGATACCACGCCACCCCCGGTGGCGCAGTGGTCTAAGCGATGGCCTCTGATCATTCGTCCGTAAGGGGTCCGGGTTCGAATCCTGGTGAGGCATGGATGTTGTGTTTGTCTTACGGCACTGGCTCTCTCCTTCCCTGGAACCAGTGACCCTAAATTAGGGACGGGCGACTGCTTATAGCCCATTGAGTTGCTCACGGTGGTCGTTAAACCTCCAATCAAAAAAAAAAAAAAAAAAAAAAAGAAGCTGATACCACAGGAAAGGAAAATCATGCCTTCTTCGATAACAAGATGGCTTATTACTGATTCAACGCATCATAATCAAAAGGTTCGAAAGTTCTTTTCTATTGTATTAATTTCGTAAATCATGACTTAAAAAACTGGAATAATATTAATCTTTTAATACATATTGTCTCTACGTATTGGAGGACTTTGACAACTTATGATGCATTTGACTGCACATATAAAAACATTTTTTCATATAAATTTGTAATCTTCATAATAAAATTCTAAACTATTATAAAGAACATCAAAAAGAAAAAAAGGAATATTAGTGACAAGTTGAAATAAAAATTTTCTTATTATATGGACGTTTTTCCCGTGCTCGAATTTCTAATAACGTGCGAAACAGTAGATGATATGGAAACTATTTTGTTGACATATAGTTAATAATTTCTGAAACCACGTAATGTTTTCGACAAATGTTGAATTAATATAATTTATGGAAACTGGAGGCTCATAATGTTGATTTTATTGGAGAGAATCTGAAATTCGCGGCTGAAATCATAATATATACGAACTAAACAAAATGAATATCACGAACTTTAAAAAGAATAGAATCCAGTTGAGCAAAGAAGTCGAACATTTAAACTTTTTGACAACTTGTAAAAACAATGGAATTACACCTAAATTTTTACAAATTAGAAATAAACCAATGAATTATAAAGATAAAACCATTTTACAAACTTGTGAAATTAAAAGATTAAGAGCCTCTATTAGAGAAAAACGAAAAGACATTGATAGATTGAGTAAGAAAAACTACAGATTATATAATCAATGCATGCAAGAGAAAGATAAAGAAGAAATAAAAATAGCATTAATTAAAATATTTGCTATTATAGAAAGACAACAATTTAAAGACAGAAGGAGACACTTTCATAAAATTGAAAACCTCATAAGAGAAAAGTATAATAACAAAGAAGGAAAAGAAAAACTACCAACATTAGAAGACAAACCACTGTTCATTAACAAATCTAATAATGAATTGACATATCTACAAGTTAAAGCACTCAATAGAGGAACGAGATATGCATATAAACAAGAAATTCCGAAAGCCGAGATAATAATCCCATATATAGAAGACGTCATCAAGAAACTACCAAATAAAAGACAAAACCCTACAAGATTTAAAATATTAAGAGCAATCAATAACAAAGAAAAAGAAGAACAAATACCAGCTATAAAATATGAGAGACAAGAGCTAATGAACCTCAAGAACAACCCAGCAATTAAATGCATAAGTGCTGATAAAGCCAAACAAATTATTATATTAGACAAAGATGATTATGATATAAAAATGAAAACGGCTATAGAAAAATTGGATATCGAAGAAACTACACTTGACCCAACAGATACAATTCTAAGAAAAATGGCTTATATAAAAAACCATGGACATTTACCTGATAATATTAAAAACAAAGCCATTCCGCCCGTTGGAGCGTCTATTCCAAGCATATTCAGCAAAATCAAAACGCATAAAAAAGAAGAACCATTAAGACCAATAGTAAATAAAACAACGTCTCCAACAATTCTCCTTGAAAAAGAACTATTTAAACATTTAAAACAGTATTACTTTCAACATATTTATACAATTAACAACTCCATTGAAGTGATTAAAAAAGTTAAAGAACTAAAAACAACCGATTTTCTGATGATCAGTCTAGATATTGTTTCCCTATATCCAAATACACCTGTTTATGAAGCAATTCAATTGTTAAATCAGAAGTTAAAAGATGAAAAAAAAATACCTGAAGCACAAAGAATTAGTATTATCCAGGCATTGAAACTAGTAGCTGATAATAACTACTTCACATATAATAAAAAAATATACCGACAAAAACAAGGTGCACCAATGGAATCACCAATTTCGGGACTTCTTGCTGAAATAATATTACAAGACATAGAAAATAAACTTTTGGATTCATTCAATCAAAAACAACTAATACTATACGTAAGATACGTTGACGATATCCTTATCTTCTGGAAGCAATCTGAAAAAGAACTTGAAACATTTGTAAACAAATACAATAGTTTTTATCCTACAATACAAGTTACTATGGAAAAAGAAGTTAAGAGACAACTAAACTATTTAGACATTTCTTTATTCAGGCGAAATAATATGATTGAATACGAAGTATATCGAAAACCAACTTATACTCCAACGATAATTCCGATTGATTCAAATCATCCTTGGAAATATAAAAGAGCAGCACTTCAATTTTACATAAGAAGAGCATTAACCCATTCCTGTAATAAACACAAAGAAAAGATTGAGATTAACTGGATAAAAAGAACTGCTATGAAATTTGGATACAAGAAAAAGATCATAGATGATATACTTGAAAATATAAAGAAATCTTTAAATGAAAATAAAAATAAACAAAAAAATGAAATAAAATTTGCTGGTAAAATTCCCTACATTCCTCCAATAACAGATATCTTAAAGAAGGAATGCATTAAAGAAAAAATGATATTGGCAGAAACCGTCATAGATAACGAAACTATATTAACTAATGGAAATGAAAGAAGATCAATGCTTGATAAAGCCGGAGTATATTCTATACCAACAAAATATTATACAGAAATAGAAAGAAATGAAAGAAATAAAGTATACATAGGAAGTACAAAAAGAAGATTTAAGACCAGATTAAAAGAACATATATCGAACTGGAATAAAAAAGAAAACAAAACATCATTAATAAATCATTGTATTGAAAATGAAGCTTATCCTGTTTGGTATGATGCAAAATTAATAACCTCACATAAAACTAAAAACCAAATATTAACCTCAGAAGCGATAATGATTGAAAAAACTAAAGAAATAAATTGTAATAATAATGATCCAATGAATCTACCGTACGCTTGGAAATATTTTATCGAAAAAGAAATTAACGATAAAAAATATAATAAAAGACCTTATTAATTATTTTCAACAAACGAATGGCAACACCAATTAATTTGGAGTCGGAATTCATGTCATCCGGTTATATCAAAACACGACTAAGAACGTGCATTAATACCAAAAATAGCATGCGCAAGAGTACAACTGCCGTGAAAAGTCGGACGCTGCCAGTAGAATCGATGTAAGTGGCCGAAACACAACATGTATGAGAAGATCATAATACCCACTGAAGATGATTCCAAAAAGAAGGAATTGAAACTAGTTTGGGATATCGAGCCACGGAAAATAAAACATGCAACCATCATCTATAATAAGAAATTATAAGATCGAAGTTCAACTTGGAAGCTGATACCACAGGAAAGGAAAATCATGCCTTCTTCGATAACAAGATGGCTTATTACTGATTCAACGCATCATAATCAAAAGGTTCGAAAGTTCTTTTCTATTGTATTAATTTCGTAAATCATGACTTAAAAAACTGGAATAATATTAATCTTTTAATACATATTGTCTCTACGTATTGGAGGACTTTGACAACTTATGATGCATTTGACTGCACATATAAAAACATTTTTTCATATAAATTTGTAATCTTCATAATAAAATTCTAAACTATTATAAAGAACATCAAAAAGAAAAAAAGGAATATTAGTGACAAGTTGAAATAAAAATTTTCTTATTATATGGACGTTTTTCCCGTGCTCGAATTTCTAATAACGTGCGAAACAGTAGATGATATGGAAACTATTTTGTTGACATATAGTTAATAATTTCTGAAACCACGTAATGTTTTCGACAAATGTTGAATTAATATAAAGATTATGGTATTTTGTTCAAAAACAACAATAATAAAAAAATTCCAGTAAAATCATCGTAGCTGGTGGCATGATAAACAGTGATATTTTATTCAAGTTATGAATAGTGGAGGAGATGGCAAAAATGGTACCAATGAGATATGAAAAGGGAAAATTGCATAAACTTACATCAGCAGAATACTGTGGTGATAAATATCATGATGTCATAAAGAAACTGAGAAAAATTAGCTATCATATGGATTGACTAATTATTATTATTTCATTTTGGGATCAAAATCATGTCATCCATATTTCAAGTTCCACAGAAAAAAGTATCATCCTGGTGATGGAATCAAACTTGCATTTCTACACTGCTATACAGTTTTCTGTTCTTGTAAGGATTTCAGTTCATGACAACATTTTTATGAAGAAATAGGGAAACAATCGCGTGATATTCTTCAGTGGCTGAATCTTAATTAATTTTCATATTTCTGGTTTCAGAAATTAGTGATATTTGATTGATTCCAGGTTGTAATGTTTGCTGCTATGAAAGACGATTTACCTTGACTGTTCCGTCTGGATATATATTCAGATCCAAGTACACTTCCTTGTTGGCTTACAAGTGAATAATATTCCAGAAACTCATTCGTAAGTTGACTGGTTCGTGATGTAAGCTAGTATTTAGCCTAAAAAATATATATATTCAGATCCAAGTACACTTCCTTGTTGGCTTACAAGTGAATAATATTCCAGAAACTCATTCGTAAGTTGACTGGTTCGTGATGTAAGCTAGTATTTAGCCTAAAAAAGTTATGTGAATTGCAGAATCTAAGCTTATGAACAAAACCAAGTGAACCTTTTAAATATTTTATTTTAAGTTGAAGATTTGTTAAACAACATATTAATATCTACAGACTAGACCAAGTTGTTAAAAACAAATCTCGGAAACAAAACAATGTAAAAGCAAATGTATTAACTAAATAAACTGGTCTGGAGTTTATGTGCAATGGCTGTTAATATCTTGCATTCTAGAGCTGTTAATACCTTGAATTACATATCCCACTTCTCTGAGTTTCATGGCAAGGAGAAATAAATTTAGTAGCTACTTAACTGGATAGGAAAATGAGGGGGAAATAGAGTTAGGAAGAGGTTGAAGATGAAGTTTAGGGTTATCTGATGCTGTCTCAACTTTGATAAGTTTGCTAATTAACATATTCAGCAGTAGAAGTGAATGCAAGCTTGTTTGTTTTCTGGACTTATGTCACAATCAAAGCCCAGAAATTCATTTTCTGTTGTTGTTTGGTTTGGTTTTTGAAGAATTTTGGAATATGCAGTCATGTCATTTGTGAAAATGCTATAAAATAGTAATTAACTGAAAGTGTCTTTCTAGTTTGCTTGGAAATTACAGTTGTTCAAAAACACCCATGAAATTCTGCAAGCATTGTACTGTATTATTTGTCATAATAAAGAAGGGTTATGATAAAAAACGTACCGTATCAACTTCATTGACATTCCACATGTTTTTGGAGTGACTGTCCCAGGGGTTCTTCTCAGTAGGTTCTTCAGCAAGCATTGTTTGTGAGGGAAGTGAGTGTCAAAAGGTCAGAGGGATGGCACAGAAGCTGATGCTGGCAGAAAGTGTGGGCAGTGAGGAACCTGATGAATTGTGGAGCTCATATCATAAAAGTAGCTGTTATTGGAGTGTCATGTAGTTAGCCCTTATCTAGTGGCAGGGCAAGGATGAGGTGCAGGGATGTGTATGATTGAGAAGGAGAAATGTACATCATTAGCAGAGAGGCAGGGCATTGTGGGATTCCTTAAATAAGAATTTTTTTTTTTAGTCCTTAACTGAAAACTTCATGAGATCTTCTTTCACAACACTTGTGCACGTTGAAAGCAATGCTTTTTTTTTTTTTCACTTTGGCAGCTGCATCTATTAGGCCATGTAAAAAGTTCCAGTGTTTTTGCACCATCATAAATAAACATGCATGGTGTTCACAGAGAAGCACTTTTATGTGTCAAAATAATCTCCAGCACATGCAATGACTTTACCACAATGTTGCTCTAGGTCAGAAATGCCCTCCTGATAAAATTTAAGTATTCTTATGGGTGAAACAGTTTTGTAGCAGCCTCTGCAAGGCATCCCAGTTGCAAAACTGTCCCTGCCTCATACAATTGTCCAGCACACATGATCGGTGGTAGTTCACTGGTAAAATATCAGGGAAATGGCAGATGTAGCAGAACCTCAGATCTGAGTTCAGCAATTGTGTTATGGGTCAGTACAGATGTGTGCAGCCTTGCACACATCTGTACTGTAACAGCAGTAACCCATAACTTCTTGCCCCCTTGTGTTTCGATTTTCATTCAATATGTCTTCAAAATATTCATTCCATTTATACAGTGTATCACCCTCTGATATAACATCAGTGGCTAATTCGACGATGCTTTTTAATTTGCCTTGTCTAGAATAGGCATCTGAGGAGACAGTGAAAGCTCTTCTAATTCAAGAACAGAAAATAGCTGTTTTATATTCTGCAGGCCTGAATGAACTGTAAAGCATCAGGTTCTGGATGGTGTTAGAATAAGGTCTCCTGCATCTTTATATGCCATGTTATAAAAAAATACTGACAAACCTGCTCTTTCCAATGAGGTAAGTGTTTATGCAATCCCCTTACAATATCTGCGTGGCTCCAGATGATACTACATCTGAATGACCAAACATTTGTTTAGAATTAGAATCAATGAGCATAAAAGAGACACAAACTATGGTAAAGTAACCATCATCCTATGCAGAGAAGTCAAGTCTGCTACTCCTATGTGGGATAATATAAAGAAATTAGCTCCCTACTCCACCCCTAAATCTACAGCCATTTGAGAAACCTTGGAGATCATTATCAACGGCAAAGCTTGCAATGATAGCATCTCTCTAGAGTTGCCACAAATTAGGAACTAGTTCTTCAAATAATGCTGCTTTCTCTCCAAGATACCTCATTCCCAACCAATGTTACGCCTCATGTCTTTGAATGAAAATTACATTTTGCATCTATTTGTTTATTGTCTAGTCAAGTCACTGTGTTTAAATTGTTGAAATGTTCTATTATTCAGATTGCAGTTTTCTGTCTATCTTCTGTGAAAAAGCCATGTGGTTGATGTGCGAAAGCTTGGAAACATATATTTATATTTTTATGCCAATAAATTGGATTACTAGTATAGACCATGAAATACAGGATTACACCAGTATACAATAAAAATTTGAAGTTATGATACCATTTATTGGTGCAAATTATGATGAGTGGTAAGTCAAATGATATTCAAAAACTTGAAATTTTTGTCGTCCTGGAGCGAGAATCGAACCCGTGTCTCCTGGTTTGCGCCCGAGTATGCTAACCACTACACCACCCAGAACAACCCAGTCTCAAGTTTCCGAGTAGTTTTGAATTTAACACATCACAGGAATCGCCAGTCAAATCATTCCTGTGATGTGTTAAATTCAATAGTACCCGGAAACTTGAGACTTTGTCGTTCTGAGAGATGTAGTGGTTAGCATACTTGGGCACAAACCAGGAAACGTGAGTTCGATTCTTGCTCCAGGAGGATGAAATTTTCAAGTTTTCAAATATTATTTGACTTACCATTCTTGCCACAATTTACACCAATAAACAGAATCGCAACTTCAAATTTGTACTAGTATAGTTTTACTCTTTCCTATGATCCCTTTTGTAGTCTTTTTCTTATTTGCTTGTGACAACATTTTATACACTTCCTAAAAGTATTTTTTCTTTTATCCGTCACCATTCTGCAGTGCATAAATGTTCTTCAATGACATACTTTTTTAAATCATGAATGAGGGAGTTTATTCACTTAATAAAGAAAAAATGTCACCAAAGATTCATTATGCTTTCACTTTGCCATTTTGCCTTCTAGCAGATAAAATTGGCATTTGCATAGGTACCACATAAAAAGAGCTTGCAAGTCTCTTATGTGGTCATGGTGGCTTCATCATTATCAGTTTGGCAGTGGTCAAAAGAAAAAAACCAGCTGTTTCATTGAAGGAATGTTTTATTTAAGTCCAAGTACTTAAATGAAAATGGCACAATAGAACTCACTTCAATGAGATCTAGGAAATTTTTCCATGTTTTTTTGTTTTTTTCTATATCAGTAAGTCAGAAAATATCTCTGTACTGAATAACTTAAAGAAAAAAGTAAAATTCATGAGTGATGGAACTCCAATGGCAAGTATTGTCTCTAGTAATGTTTAGTAATTTGCATTACTAACCCTGGTGTCGTTACATTATTGCAGGCTAAGGTGTAAAAAAAATGTTCTTAAACTGAAGAACTAAATTCTGTGATTAAGGGATTTGTGGGCATATACTGAAACTTCATATACACATGTTGTTAACTGAATTGCTGCATAGAAATGGGAGTGAAACTTTGCCCAGTCATGAGACCATTACAGTTTTTTTCCCAAATGGGGATCATCAAATGCTGTTATTGCTGCTATCTCCAAAATCAGTCACCTTTGAAACATCCCACATCTGAATGTGTCTGACCTCATTCAAACACAGTAACCCTCTTTAGAATATTTCATTAAATCATTCAAATACAATAATCCTCTTTAGAATCTTTCATTAAATCGTCAAAAACAGTAATCTTCTTTAGAATCTTTTATAAAATCATTCAAACTCAGTAACCTTCTTTTGAATCTTTTCTTTCATGACCAAGCATAAAATGCGCTGCTTTTGAGAAGGGTACATGTGCCATGAAAATATTGTAAATCAGATGAGTGAAAACTTGTGGCTTTTCACCTCTGATGTGGGAAAGTGATATATATATATATTTTTTTTTTTTTCTGTGTGTAATATTTTTCAATTTTAAGTTCACCTTATAAAGACTATGAACTGGTAATTTTTTCATGCAAACTGAAGTATTTAATTTGTTTTAAAGGCTCAGATCATTCTTCTGCTGATTTTGTTGGTGTCCATGTTTGATTTTGTTATTGGATCTTTCATCCCACCAAATGCTAGGCAGATGTCTGAAGGCTACATGGGTTGGAGTTGTAAGTACTTGCATTTTAATACAGGTGGATACAGAAAGTGTTATTTGTTACAATGTCCCACATATTATCTTTTTAATTTTGTCCTAATAATGAACATTGAATACTTATCAGTGTTTCCTCATTTTTCTGTTAATGCAAACACTTAATTTTTGGCTGTATTCAGATGTGTCTGTAGTCTAATGATTAAGAGTAGTAAGAACATTCCTAATTAACTCATCATTATCTAAAGAACTGAAGAATATTACTCATATAATAGAGAGCATATTAGAGACACCTTTCTGTATTTGCTTTTTATTTGTTTACTTTTCATTTATTAATAATGTTTACTCTTTTTGCTTCTTTAATGTACACATTGGTTTCGTGATGAAAGAGTTCAGTGTCTTGCATTTCTTTAATTCCTGGGTAGTTTACGAAATTACCAAAGGTTGTGTTTTTATTAAGTGTACTGAACTTGCTACAAACTGCATTCTTCCCTTGTACTAAATCTGCATACTGCTAGATTTCAGTGGTCTTAAAATCAAAAATTAATGCCCTAACACTGAAAGTTAAGATCTACAAAAGCAAGATTCCTGAATCTTCTTAGATAAATGGATGTTCTGTTCATAAAAACATGCTTTCACGTGGAAAGAGCGAAGATCTTTGTTTTGATGTTCCTGGTCCACGTTAAATGTCTGTATTAATTATTCATTCGCCTTCTAATTATTTCTTCAGTTGCTGCTTACCATCTTTGGTGAATCCCCAGCATTGTGTGGGGCTCCAAGAAGCAACCTGCCAAATTGGCTTGGCAGTTAGCGTGTGTGAGTCCGGAGGAATTCGAGGCCGCTGTGGTGTAGCGGAAGCATATCCGGCACGTAACTGGAAGACCCTGGGTTCCATTCCCGGTGGCGGCCAATGAGAATTTTTCCGTGACTCACTTATAAACGTGGAAAGAGCAAAGATCTTTGTTTGATGTTCCTGGTCCACGTTAAATGTCTGTATTAATGCTTTCATGGTTATGTCTTGAAAATTTCTGTCCAGTCATGATGTGCTAAATGCATGAGACAACCAAATTAGAACTCTTCTCACATTATTTTTCTGGTTATCAGCATTCCTGTAATGCTTTATGAATGAGATATGAGATTATTTTGTTTGATTAAATTGCTGTTTCCAAAATGTGTTGTAATAAAGATTCATTAAGATATTGGGTGTGTGCATAAGTTCTACCTGTTTTTGTAGGCTACAAAGAAAGGAGGAGAACACTACAAATAACGTACCTAGGATTTCACATAATTGCCATCATTCTGTTTGACCTCTTGCCATCTTTCCATGAGTAGGTGAATCCCACCCTGGAAAAACTCCTGTGTTTTAGAATAAAAAAGTCATGTAATGCCATTTCAGATCGTTTACATCATTGAAGGTTTGGAGAGGAAATGATGTGTCGCCATTTTCCAGCTTCTGAAAAAGAGACTGGCCATTTCATTTTCGGAAAAGAAAATAAGCTCCCATCACGCATCTTGATTCCTTTCGGGACAAGATGAAAAAAAAAAAGGAAAAAATGATGTGCAGTTCTTTTGGTTTCTTTTACCATCGACCCCCGAAAATTTTAGCAAGGAACTTGGACCAATTTTCTATATCTTCTGAAGTTTTCAGTTCATTTTACCTGAAAAGTCAAGAAAAAGTTATGAAATTCTTTAATTTCCATTCAATCTTCAAATTTTTTTTTTTTTTTTTCTATTCTTTCCTTACTTCCCCTTTGAGTGCTAGAATATTTTTGCCATGTGTGTATGTTGAGTGAAGTGTGGGAATGACATGTACGTGTATGCTCTTTGTTTATTGTTCTGGGATAAGAACGTTATTTTGGATGTGCCGAGATTAAAGCTTTAGAGGAGATTGTTTTAAATGTTGTCAATCCTAGTGAGGAGTTCATTTGTTTCATTCGGGAAAAAATTGTTCCGATAAAGGTTTCAGTGTTGCGGTTCTGATAAAAAATAAATAAAAAAAATAATGTTTTGTCTTTGCATTTGTTATCAGTCTTGCTTCATGGTAGTGTTTGA
Organism: Macrothele yani; assembly: GCA_039090855.1. Lineage (NCBI taxonomy): Eukaryota > Metazoa > Arthropoda > Arachnida > Araneae > Macrothelidae > Macrothele > Macrothele yani. The sequence goes on from CM077006.1 coordinate 65,474,019, forward strand.
TGCATATCTTTGTATATTTTTCTTTTCCTTTTTGTACACCACTCAAAGTGAGCTCAGCGTATGAGATAAGGATAGGAGATTTTCATTTGTTAATATGAGAGCGTAAAATTAAAGCTAAAAGTGGTAATCGTGAAATAAACTTTTTCAGCAGTAAAGCAACTTCAAAAAAAAAAAAAAAAAAGAAAGAAAGAAAAGGGCAAATGATTTTATAATTTTTTTTTTCTCTGTTCCGATCCATTTCTACTTGAAATGCTGGTTTTGTAAGATGATATTTTCATCTATCTCCCTGTATATCATCATCAACATCATTGTCAACCATTATCAATCCACTGCTGGACGAAGGTCTCCCCAAGTTTCCTCCACAACGGTCTGTCTTGTGCCAGTCTCCTCCATGTCACCCCTGCATACTTTCGAATTTCATCCACCCATCTCCCATGTGGTCTTCTTCTGGGTCTTTTCCTGTCCCTTGGAATCCAATCTAAAATTTCGGCTGTCCATCGATGATCTGTCCTTCTGGCAGTATGTCCAGCCCATTGCCATTTCAGGGATTTAACTCTGATCATAATGTCTTCCACTCTTGTCATTTTTCGGATCCACGAGTTCCTCTTCTTATCTCTCCTGGTTACACCAAGTATGCACCTCTCCATGCTGCTTTGAGTTGTCTGCAGCCTTTGTATGTCTCTTTTAGTTAAGGTCCACGTCTCTGCACCATACGTAAGCACTGGAAGGATGCATTGATCAAACACTTTTCTTTTAAGACATAATGGCATATTGCTCTTGAAAATTATGCTGTTTCTTCCAAAAGCTCTCCAGGCAAGTTTTGTACGCCGATTAATTTCTTCATCAATGTGACCCTCACTTGATATCTGCTGTCCAAGATAAACGTACGTGTCTGTTATCTCCAGCTTTTCTCCATCAATCGATAAATCTTCATTTCTTGTAAAAGCATTGAACATCACTTTTGTCTTCTGAAAGTTCATTTTTAATCCCACTTCTTTACTCTTGTCAGCAAGTTCCTGGATCATACTCTGCAGCTCTGATGGGCTAGTTGCAAAAATGACTACGTCATCAGCAAAACGAAGGTGGGTTAGATAATCTCCATTAATCTTTATCCCCTTGTTTTCCCAGCTCAGTGACTGAAAAACACCCTCCAATGTGGCATTAAAGAGCTTCGGAGATATGGTGTCACCTTGTCTCACTCCCTTTCCAATTTTTATGTGTGTTGTATTTTCAAACAGCCGAATCTTTGCACTTGCATTTTCATAGATGTTATTAATAATATTAATGTATGCATCTTCAATACCGCAGGTTTTCAGAGCCATTGTGACTGCTGATGGTTTCACCGAATCAAAGGCTTTTTCATAATCGATAAAAGCCATGCAAAATGGAAGTTCATATTCCCTCGCTCTTTCAATTAGTTCTCTCAGCACATGGATATGATCTATTGTGCTGTAGCCACTCCTGAATCCAGCTTGTTCTCTCGGTTGAGCCATGTCCAGTGTTACCTTCAAGCGGTGTGAAAGAACTTTAGTGAAGATTTTATAAACTACTGATAGGATGCTGATAGGTCTGTAGTTTCCGAGATCCTCAATGTCACCTTTCTTATGTAGCAGGATCATTGTAGCGGTGTTCCGATCCTCAGGAATCTTTCCTTCATTAAGGCATCGAGTGAAAATTTGGGCGAGTACTGTTTCGATGATTTCTCCACTTGCTTCTTGTATGATGTCTACAGTAATTCCATCTTCTCCTGGAGCTTTTCCCCGCTTCATGTTCTTGATTGCATGTGCAACTTCTGCTGGAAGGACTGGAGGAACTCTGGTACTGGTATCTTTCATGATGTCTGGAGTGCATGTATCATCCCTTTCATATAATTTGGAGTAGAAATCTTTCACTCTTGTCAAAATTTCGCCTCTATTTCTTGTTACAGAACCATCTTCTTTTCTCAGTGCCATAATCTGTTTTCTTCCCTTACTGAGATGTCCCTTTGCTATCTTTAGGCTTTGGTTGTTTTCAATTGCTTTCCTTACTAGTTCACAGTTGAATTTCCTTACGTCTTCAGTGATACTTTTTCGTACTGTCTTGCATAGCTCTATATATTCCACTTTGGAAGTCGCATCTTCTTTAGTTGTCCTCATCTCTCTTCTTTTTTGCATCAACATTTTCGTTTTTCCTGCTAATTTATTTACATGCAACTTGTTCTTAGACCCAGCTAATTTTGTTGCTGTTTCCATAAGAGCTTTGGTTACTTTTCTGTTAACTTCAGAGATGTCCACTTCTTCCGATGTTAGGCCTTCTAAAGCAGAGAACCTGTTCTTCAGTTCCAACTTGAAGGTATTATGGTGTTTTTTAAGGTTGGTTATGTCAATAGATTTTGTTTGTCTTATGAGCTTGCTACATTCGAGTTTAGTGTTGAGGTGCATCTTACATCTCACCAATCTATGGTCACTACCTGTGTTGAACTTGTTTAGCACACTGCAGTCTTCTATGACGAATTTTTTGTTACACATAATAAAATCAATTTCACTTGTCGTCCCATTTGGATGTCTCCATGTCCATTTCCTGTGTGGCTTTTTCTTGAAGAAGGAGTTCAAGATGAAGAACCCTTCTGCCTCTGCAAACTCAACGAGAGTATTTCCACGCTGGTTTCTGTTGCCGTGACCGAATTTACCTACTGAAGTTTCATTCTGTTGCTGTTGCCCTATTTTTGCATTGAAATCTCCCATAATTATTTTCAAGTGCTGCTTACCTTTATTATTTAGATGACAAATTTCCTTATAAAATTCTTCAATTTCTTCTTCAGGATGACTTGTGGTGGGTGCATAAGTTTGAATAATCTGAGCCTGGTATCTTCTCGATAGTTGGATAACGAGTCGTGCAGCTCTGTCAGAGGAACTTTCAACTTCTACCACTTTATCCTTCAGTTTCTTGTTTATTATAAATCCAACACCACTAGTTCTGCCAGTATCTGTCCCACGATAGTAGAAGAGATGTCCACTTTTCAGTTCGATGAGCTCTTCTCCTTTTCTCCTTACCTCGCTTAGCCCCACGATGTCCCACTTGATCCTTTGTAGTTCCTCTTCCAATTCAAGAAGCCTTGAATCAGAAGATAGGGAGCGTCCATTGTACGTTGCCAAGGTCAGCATCAGATGGCAGCCTAGTCCGGTCCTCCGGGGATTCTTAGCACCCTCTGCCTTCATGTCGCACTGGCCGCTGCCTTGGCCAGGTACATTCCAGCTGCCGGAGACTGAGGGCCAAGATTTAAGTTGTGGAGTCATTTTTGAGGGGTTTGGCCATAACTCACCACGCTGGCCAAGCGGGTTGGTGAGTGCTCCCTGTATATATATGTACATATATATATATATCCAAAAATCTGTAAAGTTTATAAGACAAGCCAGGCTGAAGATTCTTTTGTTAAGTAACTCGCCATTTTATTTTTTTTTACTTCCTTCACTGGAGAAAATGTTTCCGTTGGGAAAGCTCTGGTTCCCAAGAATTCTAAATTTAGAGAAAATCAACCAGCGGATGTTCCCTTTTGAGAAGAAAGGTCATGCCAACGTATTTTGCTGACCTTGTAGGTTCCGAGAAAAAAAGGAGTAGGGAGGAGGATCACGTGCAAGTTGCATGATCCCCTGTTATTCTTCATCCAATCAAAAAGCCTCAGAGCCGTGGGTCAGCAATTGAGCACGTGATTCCCCAGGCAGCGTTGAAGGAGGATCACTGGGGCAGTCACTTACTCTCTCGTGAAACTTGTTGCGATACAGAAAGAAAAAATTATCTGCTGCTCTGTGCGATCTGAACCGGAAGCCAGTCCCTTTCCCCGCCGAGACAAGAAAAAAGAAGGCTCAGGTCTGCTGTTTTGTGTCCTGGAAAGAGCTGACTGCACTTTCACCGACGATTACTTTTATGGAGCTCTCCAGAATATTTATCTCTAAAAGGAAGGAATGCCTTGCCTTTCTGGCGAGGACTGGCTTCTCGGCACACATCAACCAGTGCCCCAAAGAAATGGTGGCCATCCACCTCAGGCGTAGCTCACCCCGATGAAAAAAAACCCGCCGGTATAAAAAAAAAAAAAAAAAAAAAACTCTTCCCTTCCTCCTCGACAACTTCAAAACGGACTGTTTCTTTTTTTTTTTTTCTTCAGTCCACTGCAGCCACTCTTGGGAAATGAGAAAGCCTTCAAAACGGACCTTTTTTTTTTTTATCTTCATCAGTCCACTGCAGCCACTCTTTGGGAGGTGAGAAAGCCTTCAAAACGGACCTTTTTTTTAATCTTCTTCAGTCCACTGCAGCCACTCTGGGGAGGTGAGAAAGCCTTCAAAACTACCAAGAAGACAAGGTAACTCCTTTTTTTTTTTTTTTTTTGTTTGCTTCGACAAACCTGTGAGGAGCTGTCTACAAGAAAATGTTCAAATTCAATCCAGCTGAGGTAGTTAGTTAGCCTAGAAGTTGTGAGAGGAATTTTTTTTTTTTTTTTTTTTTTTTTGCCTTAACTGAACGTAATTTTGTGTTTTATCATTCGGCACTCGAAATTTTTTTACTATAAAGTAAACAAGGAAAGAGAAAAGTCTGTAGCGAGAAGTTTACGGGGAGAGTCAAAGGAGGAAGTAAAAATTTTTTTTTGATCAGCTATGTTAGGTATCAGTCATATAATACATTTTTTTTAAGCTTTAATTGACCATTTGAACCACAATATTTGTATCTTTTGGGTTGTGTAGAAAAAGGGGAATCCACAAATTCAAATTTTTGGAGTTAAAGAAAAAAGGAGAGGGGGAAGCCCTGAAACTCCTTCCTTTCTCCTCTTTTTTCCTAAATAATTGTGCAAGCCAGCTAGGCTAAAGTCATATGCAGTGTGTAAAATAAATGATGTATATCTAAGTGTTGAACCGTAATGTATATATAAAAGTAAATTTTTTTGCACAAATTAACCAAAGAGTGGGTAGTGATAGGATAGTGCTACTATGTATTAATGAAATGTACCGTGTGCTTTGAATCTCTGTACCTTTGGAAATGGTTAGTTCAGCCGAATGGGTACCTAGAAATTTATTTTACTGGCTTGGCCTTATATTCTAATTTTGCCAAAGATGTTGAAGTAGCGAAATAAGTGTTCTTGATATCCTGATTTTTTTCTTGCTAGTGTAGAAAACAAATTGTTCTGCTAGATTGTGATTTCCATGACGCCTCAGAAATTTTGTTGATATGATTTTGGCAGCTTGTGCATTTGTGTAATGTTTACATACCACCCACTGGTAGTCACAGTGCTTTGAGAAAAAACAAAAATATTAATGTTTGAAACAAAATATATGTTGTATATAATTGGTGCAATAAGTTGTATTCGAGGCAGTCTAAAATTATGAAACCTTATGTCATTTACCAGCAAAGGGCTGATATTTTGCTATTTCAATTTGTGAATAAAGGTGAACCCAATGGGGTTCTTCAAAAATGAAAAATTTGAGTGGCAGTAAATTTGTTGAGTAAAAAGGGTTATTTCTTAACAGTTTTCTTCAGAACTTGTATCCACCTCAGCCTAGCCTGAGGGTGGAAACGAACTAGGTTCTTATTGTGGCATAATTGCTGTGTCCTTCAATCACTGCCATAACGAGTACAAGGCCACTTTAATTTTTGGTGATACATATTTCTTACACATGTGACAATAACACCTTTTAACACTTTCAGGTTGTAAATTCTACAATCACAAACAACACACACAATAAATAAACTTTATTAAAGAAATTTCCTTTTTTTTTTTTTTTTGTGCCTAACCACATAATATTCTTATTGTGTTACCAATTTCATCTACTCATCTCCCAAATTTGAAATTAGCCCAAAATTGATTAACACCTGTTATGTTCACAATTTATAGTGTTAGAAAAACACCTACAAATCATGTGGAGCCTCTGTGCCCAGAAAATTTATGCTTAATATTTGTCTACAAGTCTGTGATTGATTGATTGGTGCAAAACCAACAATACAGGAAGGCGTTCTGGAAAGATTGAAAAAGGTGGGGGTCCATAGGTGCCAGATCAGGGGAATATGCCGGGTGAAATGACACTTCCCAACCAGAAGTCCAGTAATTTTTGCCTAGTGATTAAAGCACCATGATGTCTGGCACTATCATGATGAAGGATCATGCCTTTGTGATTGATGAGTGCTGACCGCTTCAATGTCAGTTGTTCTAGCAATCTGTCCAGCTGTTGGCAGTAGAGGTCAGTATTCATCGTCCGGTTAGGTGGATTATTCCCTAGACATCCCACCAAACACTCAACAAAACTTTTTGGGATGCAGTCCTCTTTTTGAGGTTGATGGAGCAGGCTCCACACCTTGACACACAGTCTGTCGGTGCTTTACATATGGTACAGTACCGATTTCTCATCACCCGTTACAAGTCGTCTCAAAAACGGTTCATTTCTGTGACAAGAAAACAAAGAAACACAGGTACGGATTCTCTCTTCTCGTTGCTTTGCAGAAAGCTAGTGTGGAACCCAGTTATCGAACTTTGTGAATGAACCCAAGCACATGCATCATTCTTTCAACTGTTGTTCTGTGTAACAACAATGCTTCCGTTAATTCCTGAATGGTTGGATGTGGATCATTTGTTATGGCTTGGTCCACATCCTCGTCAGAAACCACGGATGGACGTCCAGGATGTGGTTGATCTTTACAGCTTCTGTCTCCGTACCAGACTTTCCGAAACCAACGGCGACATGTGCTATCATCAACTGCATCCTCCCCACACGCTTGACAGATGTTTCGGCAAGCCGCTGCTGCAGTACTGCTTATATCGAACTCGTACAGTAAACAATGTCTAATGTGTTTGTTATCGCATGCCATGTTACACAGTCTGTGATTTCTTTATGACTGACTTACTCAGACAAACCTAGTGCCACTATATGCTCTATGCTTTATTGGCCGAAAATTTGCCATCACAATGTCACCTGTGACTTTTAACTACTCCGATCACAATTTGCATCTATTACAAAAACGGGTAGAACTTTTGCTCACACCCAATACTTACTTTTGGTTTTCTTCATTTGATTTAATCTTTGCTAAAATAAGTGATGTAGCACTTGTCCTGGATTCCTTTGTCAATAAAGCAAGCAAAAAACTTCAAGCCAGCAATTCATACTATTGCTTTCCAAACTAGACCTATTGGTCCAATGGTTGCATTGCAGTTTCATAGAAGGGGTTTTTACTGAACAATTAAATGAGAGAACCTCCTTAAAATAGCATATAAATGGAAGTTAAAAGTAGAAAGTTAAAAAGTTTCCAGCTAAAAATGAAAGTTAAAAGAACCCAACGAGGTAGGAATGTTGAAATGTATGATAGTAGAACTTAGCTTCTGCATTTTGAACAATTTCCATTTGTGTTTATCATCAGGGTTGTGTCAGATTTCACCAGTGGTATTTATTGTCAGGTTGAAGGTCTTCGTGTATCTCAATGTCTTCTAGTGACAGCATCTTCATCACATGCTTATGTTTCCCAATCAGTTATCAATGCCTCACATGTCATCATCTATAGTCTGTAAGTAAATTAATTTCATTTTCCATTTTTAGGTTGCTTTGTTCTACATTTCTCATGAGCTATTAATTGTTTCCATGGATTGGGGATCTCAAATGGGTTGTTACTGTTGCAGTTTTGTGTTTGATGTGCTCACTCTTAATCACTGACAATTTTAATCACAGGCAAAATTTGTTTTCCTGCTGGTTGATAATTTCAGAATCTTTAAAGCAGTTTCTTTTTGGTTGGCTGTACGGTGCTGAATTAAAGCTGTTCTCTCTTGTTTTCATTTTTCAAGAACTGATTTAGCCAATGTCTTAGTGGGTTTCTTGTATACCACTTTTGCACCTGGACGCAAGAAAAATAGCCTAATTTATTGAGTGTTATGCAGCAAACTAAACGGAACATGTATTTGGAGTTGTTGAAATCATTAACAATTTCTCAAAAATGGGTGCTTATTATCATACTTACTATGTGGTGCGATACTTCGTGTCACTGGCTTTAAACTGTGATGTTTTAATATATAAAATACCTATATTCACCAAATTTAATCATTTTCATTATTTTGGAAATAATACTGAAGGTATAATTTTCTGCATTTAAATGGTTTGCTCTTTGTGCTGTCTGTCAAATTCTATTGTGCCTTCTTTTTTTTTTTCTTTTTTTTTACTTCATTACAATATTTGCCATGCTAGTTGATCATTTTTATCTACCTCTTTGCATAAGTAATTGATTGTCAGTTTAATTAAGCAACATGCAACATATCTTCACACCTGTTGTATGTATTACAATCTTTGTTCATCTTTGGTATTCGACTGACTTAGAAGTGACTGCAGATTAATCAGCAAGGCCATGTGTCATATTATACAAGCTGTGTCTAAATCAGGTAGTATAAATTGTGGAAGGTATTTCTATAACCAGAATGCATGTGTATGAACTAAGGTGTTTCATGCATGCCCACTCATGCATGAGTTTCTTTCAGATTAATCTGCTCTGTCTGGTTTGCCGTCTCAATTCCTTGGATTTACATCATGTTATCTGCACTTGTGAAATGGTGCCACCAGCACACATATTTTTACCTTGAGAAAGTTTCAAGAACTTAGACTAATTTTTAGGAACAGAGCTATCCCAAAAATTAGTTGTAGGTTTTGTAATACTTTTCTAGGTAAAACCATATGTAATTAATTAAAATGTCTTAAATTGAAATAAAATAGAAAAGCCTTGTACTTTTTTCCACTGTTGTACTGCTAGCACTCTTGGTTGAAAACAAAAGCATGTAATGACAGCACAATCAGTAAATGTTTTGATGAACAGACATTTAAAGTTCCATTTTGTACTTCTGATCTGAAACATTTCTTTATCAACAATAAATGTGTGTTTTGATTAAGGTAATAAAAGTGACATTCTATATCAAAGCAACTCACACAGGGTTTAATTAATAATAATGCATTAAGAATGCTTCATGAATTTTCCTATGATCATCTTGTTATGTGGATTTCTGCCATTCCTTGTCATTATGTCATTCAATATGTTTATGGATGCATGCACGCATGATTCTGAAACAGACTATACCAATTTGTTTCATGGGAATTTACACGTGTGCAGGTTGTTGTATGTTTTATTTCAGGTTTTGAGGTTTAATAATTCCTCTTGTGTGAGTTCACATTGTTTTAAATTTAAGTACTGTGTGAATATTTTATTTTATTTGATGTTATGATTTACTGTATTATAAACCTTAATTCTTTATTTATTTATTTATTTTCAGTGGACATCATATCAGAAAATTTTACTCCAGATTTTAGGGGAGAAACTTTCATATCCATATTTTCTGTGTTCTTTCCTGCTGCTACAGGCATTTTAGCTGGAGCAAACATTTCAGGTGATCTTGCTGTAAGTAAATATTTTTCCTTTTATTCATCATTATTTAAAGTATCTATAACAATTATACATATGAGTGACACACAAAAAATTCATTTTAAAACAAAAGTGACAATTTATTTCGTATGTGGAACATTCCATATCAAATCAGCAGAGTTCATGACAGCTGTGCTGTACTAATTTGATACAAAATTACTATATGTCAAATCATGGTAAATATTTCTTTTTCTGTTAAAGGAACTTGCATCTTTTCGTAACAAATCCAAATATTCAATATTTGGAAAAATTCATTTTTCTAATTGTACGATTTCCCGACATTCAAATTTGTGAAAAATTGGAGAATCCTCTCATAGATCATAAGTTAGGTTGTGGTGATACTTTCATTTATCATAAAGCTTAAACAGTTGTCATTTTAAAGCTTCTGAAATCAGCTGTATATTGTGTGTCATATAACTCCAAGCCATGAAACAAATATTTTAGCATTATATCTCTTTAAAAGATGCTTGTTTTAAAATTTGAAGTTGGAACTTGCAAAACATTCCAATGTTAGACTACAGTATATATCAGACTCCAGAAACCTTTTTGAAAACATGTAACCATTACACCGATGTGTAATAAAATATCTGAAATACACTTTGGTTTGAATTCCTAAATAGGTAAAATTTGTTTCGTGTTTATGTAGTGACTTAAAATGAAACACTGAAGGCATTATTAGTTTTCTCTTAACACACAGATTAATGTGAACTAAAGTGCAGATGAAACTACATAATAGTTTTATTTTTCCTTTATTGTACAAAGGTGATGATTTGGTCCATTTTATGTCCGTATGCTAATTGTAATATAACTCATTGCATTTTTGCTTTGGTGTTGTACCACATAATCACCAGGTTTTTTTTGTTTTGTTTTTAATTGTTATTATTATTTTCAGTGATTCATGAAATATGTTAAGGAACACAGATTATCATTCATTGAGAGTTTGTTGCATATGGTTACTAAAGATTAAAAAAATGTCAGTTATTTCATTAGATTTTGAATCTTGTGAAGGTGTTTGGTGAATGGTGATTAGTTTGAAAAGCAAAATGGCCACCTATAATGCTCAGGATGAGAAAAGGATTACAGTATAGATCAAATATTTTGCACCCAGTGTTGAGGTGGGTATGGGAAGCTATTATTGTTTTGTTTAATAGTGTTTTAGTTATTATAAAAAATCAGATTCAAGAAAGTATTGAAGTGCAACTTTTGCCTTTGCAGTTACAGCTTGCCACTGTCTAGCAAATTCACCGAAGCACAGCTTATTCACCTACTTTTGAGTGTTTAATATCAAAGAATCAGCAAAGAGAGCCAATCTGAAATGGATGCTAGAAATTATATATAGTAATTTCTCAGTGTCATCTTGTGATAGTATTTCAATTGCTTTGGAAGTCATGTTTCTAGAAGCTGACCATGAACAGTTTTTGTTTGAATCAACATAAATGTAATTTGTTTTTCTTTTCTTTTTTAGCACGTCTTTTGTAAAATAGATCATGCTTATGTTATCAGTTTATTCGTCCGTTCGTCCTCACCTTCGTGTTATTTTTTCCAATGCAAAACTTTGCCACTAGAGGTGGTAAATGCAGATAGTATCTCAGATAGTATCACATTTTATTGCATATATTTGCTTCTAAACATCCAACTAAAAAAATTCTTCCATTCAGTACCATTTGTAATGAAGAAACTTTTAGGCGCTTAAGTTATTCACTGACAGTTTCTTTTTCAAGTAATGCATAGATTTTCCACTCGGGGGCATAAGGATAAATTGCGGTTTCCCCCATATCTCTTCTTCTAAAGCTCTGATTTGAAAAAATCTTCCTGTATCGGATACAGCTCCTGATTAGAAATGTTTTGCTTGTAATTTATACATACATACATACATACATACATACATACATACATACATACATACATACATACATACATACATACATACATACATATCACTAAGCTGTTCTCTGACATTCAGAGGTTAGCTCTTCACAGAAAGAACTCACTGTTTTTGTATCAGACGTCTCCAATTACAGCAATCTCAAAACACAGCTCCAGCTTCATTGACATCCATCACACGCCACACACAAGACCTTTTGTACTACATACTCATTATCTTTTTCTCATGCAGACATTCTTGAATCTGGTCCTCCCATGATTTCCTTGGCCTTCCTCTACCTTTCTTTCCTGCCACTTGAGCTGAATAAATTCTTTTAGTAAGCACCTCATCACTCATTCTTTCAACATGGCCAAACCACCTGAGAATATTAATCTCCACCTTACTAACAACATTTTGCCTCACATTACACATCTGCAACACATCTTCATTCCTCACATGATCAGAGTGTGTCTTTCCACAACCTTCCTGTAAGTAATGCATCTCCCTAGCACACAAACAACTCTTATGAATTTTCTGCAGAACCGAGATTTCGCTGCTATGCATCATAGTAGGAATAATTACACTTTCATATACAGCCATTTGGGACTTTTTTGAGAACCCATCATTCCTGTGAAATCCTCTTAAAGCAGCTATGACTTTTAATGAAGAGTTTACTCGCCTACTAATTTCACCATCTAATTTGTTCTCTCTGTCAAACATGCTTCCCAAATATACAAACTCATTTACCTGATCAGTAACTGTGCCATTTAGACTTACCCTTCATTCAGTACTAACAGTTCCTCACTCAAAAACCATAACTTTGGTTTTTCTTTTATTTATACTCAGTTTGAAATTCATACAAACTTCGTACATCTGGGCTAGGATACTCTGCAACTCGCTTCCACTCTCTGCCAACAGGACTTTGTCATCAGCATATAGCAATCTACACACACGGACATTACCAAGACATAAACCAGTATTGTCCGTTTTGGCATCGCACATGCACGCATCCATAAATATATTAAACAGCCGTGGTGACATTACACAACCTTGCCTTACTCCTGCTCCAATAGAAAACCATTTTGATACAACAGCATTTACTCGTACACATGCTCTACTGCCAGCATACATGGCTTTCACACTATTGAGTAGATTCCCAGTGATACCATATTTATTCAGTACCTTCCACAGAATTGTCCTATTTACTCAATCATAAGCTTTCTCTGAGTCAATGAAAGCAGCAAAAACTTTCTGAACAGAATAATGTGAAAATTTGGTTAGCTCATCCCTTACCAGGCATAAAGCCACTCTGCACATCCCACACTTTCTCTGATGTAAGACCCCATAACTCATCAATAACAACCTTACCAAACACTTACCCTGGCACACTCAGAAGGCTAATACCATGATAGTTCTTGCAGTCAGTCTGATCACCTTTTCCCTTATACAAGGGAACAATGATAGCATTCTTCCAATCCCAAGGGACCATTCCTATCTCCCAGCACAACCGGTAAATTTCAGTTAACCAGTCAATTACAGAGTCACTACCATATTTCAACATTTCAGCAGTTATGCCATCAACTCCTGGAGCCTTACCATTCTGAAGAGATTTCAGAGCTTTACACACATCTTCTCTTGATATCCTTCCTGTACTTCCATCTCCCACTGTGATATCATCTGCTTCTGCCTCAGAAACACCTTTGCTTTAATGCTCCAATAACTCACAAAAGTATTCACCCCATCTTTCACTTAACCCATTGGGCTCCCATATCATTTCTCCAATCCTATTCTTCACACAACTTAAGAGTTTTATTTTTCCTATGTCCTATGTACTTCCAGAAAGATTTTCTATCTTTCCAAAAAGCCAATTCACACCTTTCCACCTTCTCTTTCCTATCTTTTGCCTTACTCTGTCGAACCGGCTTGGCTGCTTCACGCTTCTTACATTGATATTCATCCTCAGAAACTCTACCTTGCAACATCCCCAAACGTGCTTCCTTCTTTCCCTTAACAGCTTCTTTAATCTCATTGGTCCACCAAGCATCACCTCCATTGTTACCTACCATTGCAGTACCACAGACCTCTTCAGCAGCAGTCACAACTCAGTTCTTAAAGTATACGCACTTCTGTTCTACATCCCTCTCACAAGACGTCAACTCATTCAGTCATTTTCTGAGTAATTCAGAGTAACTCTGACGTTCTTCATGGAGCCTTTCAACCTTTATTCTTTTCATCGCAGGTGTCTTCCTATTCCTCTTTCTCCAGCCAACATTCAATTTCACTCATGACACTAACAAGTAATGATCAGCGCCAACATCTGCACCTCTCATCACACGAGTATCAACAACTAAGTGCTTCAGACACTTGTCGTAAAAAACAAAATCTATTACACTCTTTTGTCCCAGAATACGATTTTCCCAAGTGTATGTGTGGATTTACTTGTGGTTGAAAAATGTATTGGATACCCACAATCCATTTTCAATGCAGAGCTAAACTAACTTTTCACAATTATCATTCACATCAGGATCACTAAACTTACCCAGAATATTATCAGAAATCCTATTCTGAACACCTACTCTAGCGTAAAAATCTCCTGCTATTTTAACTTTATCCTTAGCACCAAACTGGCTTAAATAGCCTTTAACTCATTCCAAAATTCTTCCTTCTTATCAGGAGGTTCCAAGTAATAAGGTTTCACTTTCAGACGTATCCAAAGAATTATCTCACTAATGCAGCTGTAATGGATCAAGTTGTTCTTCATCTTTTCACTTAAAATCACATCAATACCAACCTGTCCTCTCACATTTTCCAACACTCCAGACCATACACTCACCATTCCATTCATCTCTTCAATCCCAATATCTTTCTTTTTGGTTTCACTTACACACAGCACATCCAGTCTGTACTTATTCATTCTTCAATCACCTCATTTATCTTTCCATTTATACCTCTCGTATTCTATATACCAATCTTACACTCACTCAGCCGAGATCTCTTTCTTGTGCCTTTTGCCAGTTCTGTATCGTTTCCATGGTGGACCATCCTTCTCAAGTGTGGTAGCTCCACCATGAGTCCGTTTTATTCTTTCTGAGAGTCATAAAGGTACATCAGTGCAGGTGATCAGCCCACAGCTGATGGTTCCAGTTGGTCGTTCCACTTAAGGATCCTGGAACAAAACCTAGTGAGTTGGGGTATTTTTGCCAATGTCACACAGAACTAGCTGGTACCTCTCCAAGGTTCACAGAGACCCTCGTTGCTGTACTGTGTGTCATTGTTGCCCATGGAGCGTCCCGAGGAGGCAAACCCATCTCTCATTAATACCGCCCACAGCTTGTAATTTCTAATTGTTTATAAATAATGGTTTGGCCACCAGGGGGCAGAAGTGTTAATTTCTGCTTCTGATGTGTTTGCAGCAAAATCAAAGCTTTTAAAAACTTGACTGAAAAAATTATTTCATGGACTGATACAGCTTACCTCGAAAAACCTTTTGAGAATACCTCCTGCTTAAAATAGCGCATGGTTTTGCCGCCAGGGGCGTAAACATATATCTTATTTTTGTCAATATCTCTGCTTCTAAGAGTCCGATTTGAAAAATGTGTTCTTTGTTGGAAAGCTTTCCATGTGCGAAATATTTCTCATGTAGTTTCAAAATTTTCAAGTAGTGCATAGATTTTCTGCTTGGGGTGTAAAGGTAATTTGCCTTTTACTGATATCTCTGCTTCTAAAACTCCAATTTGAAATATCTTCCTGCAGCTGATACAGCACCTGATGGGAAATGTTTTGATTATAGAGTTTGTTTTTTGATAAAGTTTCCCCACCAGGAGGTGTAAGTGTTTATTTCCGCTTCGGATGTATTAGCAGCAAAACCTGAACTTCTGAAAACTCAATTGAAAAAATTGTTTTGTGGGCCGATTCCGCTCCCTTCAGAAAACCCTTTCAGAATGCTTTCTTCTTAAAATAATGCATAGTTTTTCTGTCAGGAGGCGTGGATGTATATCATATTTTTGTCCATATCTCTGCTTCTAAGGGTCCAATTTGAAAAATTCTTTCTTTGTTGGTGAGTATTTCCACATGCCGCCTCGGTGGCGCAGTGGTCTAAGGCGCTGGCCTCTGATCATTCGTCCGTAAGGGGTCCGGGTTCGAATCCCGGTCAGGCATGGATGTTGTTTGTCTTACGGCACTGGCTCTCTCCCTTCCCTGGAACCAGTGACCCTAAATTAGGGACGGGCGACTGCTTATAGCCCATTGAGTTGCTCACGGTGGTCGTTAAACCTCCAATCAAAAAAAAAAAAAAAAAGTATTTCCACTGCGAAATGTTTCTCATCAGTGGCGGCTTTTCAGGTGAAGTAGGTGAAGTGCCTCTTCGCCTATTTTATTTGAAATTAGATTTTATTTAATAGTTTCGTATAATATATTATTTTTTTGCCTTTGTTGAGTGCCAAAATACCCAAAATTTTGATTAGATTAGATATCACTTCACAATGCGCGTTCAATATGGAAAACAAGTCCTTATACGCAAAACAGTTCAAGTGAAGAGCTGAAATGACAATGCTTGGAAGTCTGCAGTTTTCGTCCGAGTTGCCATGGTAACTGTGACGTCACCCACCCCTATCTGCCGGGTAAGTGAAGTGTTTTATCATGAGACGTCAGGCTCTGCACCTGGAGTCATGACCTTACGAAGAGATCGCAGTGGAACGGGACGGATTGCCAAGGGTTCTTTCCAATCCACTAAGGATTTTTTTTTCTTGCGGTGTTTTGGTACATACTTTCTGAAAGAGATATGTTTTTTCATGTTTTGTGATTGTTTGTTAAAAACTTCATTAGTTACTTTAGTTTCGTGTACAGTTTAACTGATAGTGATAGTTTTAGTTTTCAGTGTGTATCCTGTGAACAACATTGTCTGTAATTTACTGCAAACTCCGTTCAATCGGCGGAAAGTTGAAAATAAGAGACATTTTACTTCAACGACGACCGACGGATTTACTAACAATTGCCGCCAAGAAAGAAATCAAGAAGAGCGGTACATCTTACAATATTAATTTTAAAAATTGTTGGTTTACTGAATATAAATGGCTTTGTAGCCCTTCTGTGTTACAAAAATTATTTTGTTGGCCCTGCTTATATTTTAGTAATAAAATTCGCCGTGGAATAAAGACAATTTTCAGATTTCTTAAATATAAAACGGTCACTTTACAAACGTGGTGATTCTAGCGAACACCTGAAATGCGAATTAATGCTAAATAATTTTGAAAAGAATCAGAACACCATTGCCGGTGCCCTGAGGGAGAATGCTAGGCTTTCGAAAATGCATTTCAGCGAAAGCGTTCGTTTAAATAGAGTTTTCCTGCAGACAATGATTGATGCAGTACTGTATTTGAGTAAACAAGAACTAGCATTCCGTGACCATGACGAAGGCATTGACTCGATAAATCGTAGAAATTCAAGGAATTGCTTTCACTGTTGATATCAAGAAGTTCTTTAAAATTCAAAATCAATACGAAACGATAAAAAATGTCTTCACAAGTGACTCAAAAACTATTCAAAACGAATTAATTGAATGTATTTCTGAATATATAAACGATCACGTCAAACATGAAATAAAAGAAGTTCAATGCTTTTATATTCAAGTAGATGGGAAGGCATAACCAGACTTCCTGGTGTGAGTGAAGATAGAACATCAGAAGCTTTATACAAAATGCTAGACAAAATTTTGGAACAGTTTGATTATCAACACAAGTCAATAGGACAATGTTACGATGGGGCAAGCATAATGTCTGGACACTTGACTGGGCTCCAGAAAAATTAAGCAAAAAGCTTCCCAATCTGTTTTTGTTATTGCTTAGTATATCGTTTGAACCTTGTATTACAGCGGAGTTTTTCTAAAATTTCTAAGTGTCGAATATTTTTGCAAGCCTCAGTGTAATTCCTTTGTTTTTTTCACCACTCAGCGAAGCGATCGCTTTACTGAGTGGTGAAAAAACAATACACTCACGTCAACAACCGCAAGAGGCATGCCAACCATAACAGAAACTCGATGGTCCTCCACTTCGAAGTTAATAAGTGTAATAGTTGAAGATTGGGATAAACTGAAGGAAGTATTCGAATTTCTCACAAATAGTGACCAATCAGACAACAAATCAATTCAACTTGCCCAAGGGTTTTTAAATGATATGTACACTTTTGAATTTACATTTTTGAGAATAGTATTTAATAAAATATTTGGTTCACCGATCTATTTTTCGAAATTTTGCAGAAAAAATCACTAGACATATACTGTGTTACTCAAATTAAAAAAAACTTATGAAATTTTGAGCCATGAAAGGAATGATGTGGTATTTGAAACACTGTTTGGAAAAGCTAGCAAAATCACAAAAATAAGCACATCTAAACGGGAATATGCTGCTCTTACACAAGAAACAATTTTTTAAAATTATAAACAATTGTATTTTGAAATTTTGTACCACATTCTTATGGAAATGGATATAATATTTCAAGACAGTGAGGAACTTAAACTTCAATTTGCCTGTCTTGCTGACACAACCAAATTCGACCAATTTAATTCATGCTTTCCCTCTCACGCTTTTGAAAATCTACAACATTTTTACGGAAAAATATTTACTAAACACCAGAGCCTTAAAAATGAACTGAGTCTTGTATATGCTGATAAAAAATTAAGGAATATATCGACTCATGAACTTTTTTGGGTGCTTCATGGAGATAAAGGCATTTTTACAGAAGCTTATAAATTGGTTTCCCTGATTTTAACAATTGCATCTGCAAGTGTTTCAGTGGAAAGAAGTTTTTCTTGCCTTAAAAGAATACAAACTTACTCAAGAAGCACTATTTCTCCAGATAAACTTGTTTCTTTGGCAAATATTTCTATTCAGAAAGACATTTTCTTGATGTCACGAAGAAACAGCCATTTTATGACGACATAATCGACAAATTTCCAGCTTTAAAGGGAAGAAGAATTGATCTAATATATATAAAAAATAGGAAAGTTCACATTAACTGATTTTCATTGAAGACAGTAGATATATTTTCATATTGCTCTTGTAGCTCTTCACCTATTTTTCCTACCACGAGCCGCCACTGTTTCTCATATAATTTAATATTTTTCTTAACACACAAGTTTGCCGCCAGAGGGTGTAATTTCATGTTTTCATTTATTACAGCGTCTGCGAGACTAAAAACCCGATTGAAAAATCCTTTTCCAGTCAGGTATTACTAACTATAAAAACCCTTTGTGTGTATTTTCTTCCCAAAATAATGCACAATTTCGCCACTAGAGGGGGCCAATGTTTAGCCTGTTTTTCTCAATATATCTGCTTCTGCATGTGTCATTTAAAAATTTCTTTCAACACCAGATGCCATTTAACTTGTGAAACACTTTAGGTTAATATTTGAGGAGCTTTGTAGTTAACGTTCTGTCGTTAGGTGGTGTTTGTGTACTTCTGTTTGCAGCTGTATCTCTGCTTATAAAAACCCTATTGAGAAATTTCTTTTTTACTGTATGCTGTTCGCTGCAATAGAGATGTGGAGCATTATCCTCTTTAAATAATGCACAGATTTCCTACTAGGTGGCGTAAAGGTCAAACCCTTTTTCTCGCTATCTCTGCTTCCTGAAGACACATTTGAAAAAAAAAAAATGCGGACATACATTCTTATAATGTCGTATCATTTTTGATGTTCTTCAAGAAATGATAAGTCTAAGTGAAAATGTTTCTGAACTAATGTTTTCTGTAAAGTTTCTATAGTAACCCACCTTTAAGGCTTGATGACTATTCCAATTCAAAAGGGATTTTCCACCCCCACCCCTCTCTTCTGTTGATTGTTTTATGAAGCATTAACTTTCAAGATGGTTGACTTTAAAACTTGCTGTGAAAAAATGCAGAAACAGTGAAATACTGTCTCAAAATATTTTTGTTTATTGCTTACCGAAGAAAAGGCCAAAGCAGGCAGAAGTGTTCACTGAAAGATTCTGGTTCTTATGCACAGAGCATTGTGAAATTCACTGACATCCCACACATTCATAGCTTAACAAATAACAGCCAAGAAGTGAGAAACAGTGAATCGCTTTATGAGAGAGGAAGGAGCTCTTAGAAACAGTTTTTGTCTTGTTAAGTGTAAACACTTATGAATTTGTGCATTTTGTATAATCTCTGGTCTTATGTGTAACCATGTGTTGATGCAGGAGTAGATTCAGGCTACAGATGAGTATAGCTGACTGCATTGAGGAAATTATACTTAAAGAGCCATTGCAGTAGGACATGTGAAACACATCAAGTAAATGAGCAGTCCCAAATTTATACAGACCTTTTAATTTCTTTTCTGTGCAGTAACCTCAGTCTAACGATTATGGATTGATGACTGGAGGGATTCTGTTCCTTCATTTTACTCCAATAACTTCCAAAGTAAATTGGCTTTCCAGAAACTTTCAGTGAAATCATATTTCTGTACAAGAACTTTAGCGTTCAATCTCCACTTCATGTGGAGCTTCAGAGACTAATGACTGTGACCAGAGCTTCAAAGACTAATGACAGTGACCAGAGCTTCAAAGACTAATGACAGTGACCAGAGCTTCAAAGACCAATGGTCACTGTCTGAATACTTCAACTGGGAGAAAGATCCAATATATATCTAGAAAGGCTATTGGAACAATCAGAGCTGCTTCCATTATTTCCAGTACTGAAATGCAATTAAATCTCATATTACTTTGCATTGTCTGAATTTAATACATTAGTATTAACCATTGAGCAAGTGTGCATAAAAACAAACAAGTTAAACTTGGTTAGTGTGCACTGTCTGCTAAAATCAGTAAAACACAATGGCAAGTCACCTAACATTACATACCATAAGATGCATATGCTTGAATCATATCTCTCACATTAAATTCTTTAATAAGTTCCTGTACTTTTTGCAGAGTTAGCTGCACATTATTGTTACTTTATAAACAGGGAGCAATATTTAAACTTGAGAGAGTGTATTTGCCATTGTTCTGAGGTTGAAGAAATGATGTAGAGTTCATTAATTCAACCTTCAAAAACGTTTTTCTTTGCCAGAAGTTTGCTTTTGGGTGTGTTCAACAGTTATCTAAAATGGCACTGTCTTTATTATGGTCTAGGTCTACAGAGGCACAGTAATTTCTCGCATCTTAAAAAAAAATCCAATAATAAATAAACCCAAACCAGTCCATTGTAATGTCAGTTGTAATCCATCCTTTCTTAGAACACAGGAAATTACTTCATACCTTTTAAAGCCCTGGGGTGTAAACTTTTGTTGATGACCAGCAACTTACACCTGTGGGTTCCTGCAACATTATAACAGGCTAACACTGATATAATCTTTCAGTGCTTTGTAATATGTTGGTAATTCTGCATTCTCAGTAGTTAACATTCCTCTTAGAGTATGACACCAATACAAGGCAGTCTCATCTGCATTATAGACCTGTTCAAAACATAAATTTTCAGCAGAAACTAACTTTGCAAGCGTATCTACAAATTGAATGGCTACTTTGTTGTCAGCCTAACATTTTTCACCACACGAAACTTTATGCCATATCCTTGAATCACTGCAGCTATCCTTCAGTGCAGACACACTCATAATCCAGTCTTAGTTCTTTATCAAAAATGTGATCAGTTGTTTCCTCACCATATCTCCTGAGAATTCTACACCTGTGACATTAGTATACCCATCAAAGCATTATTTAACTTAGCATTGGACTGGGAATGTCTACCCCAGAGACAATCCAAAAAGAAATTGCTGTGAACAAGAACCAGGAAATATGGTGGATAAAACCTAATTTCCACACCTAAATTGGGAATTGCTTGTTGCGCAATTTGAGAACGATGAGATGGAGCATTCATTGTCTTGATTGAGCACCCACCCTATATGCACGAAGTGTGGCCACTTTTTGGCGATTTTTTGTTTCAGGTTATTCTTGAGGACATGTGCATAATAGAAACCAGTGACAGTTTGTCCTTGTAGAATGCAGTGGTTTTAGATCTCACCTGTTTTGTATAAAAACAACAACAACAAAAAAAAAAAAAAAAAAAAAAAAAAAACAGGTGCATCACCTTTTCCACACTGGGCTGCACTTTGGCTTCTGTGGATTAGAAGCTTTGTTGGTGCTTCATTGCGATGATTCCCACTTCATCTCTGGGTTGAAATGACAAGACCCAGTCTCATTGTATGTGATTACCCTATCCAGGAAAGCAGGATCATTTCTCAGCTTGCTTCTCCAGTGCTGACAGGTCAGAACACAATGACTTTGCTGCTCTTCTGATAGCTGTTGTGGCATGCACTTGGTGAGGATTTTCCGATAACCTAATTTGTCGTGTATAATCTCGTGGCATGTGCCATACCAATTTCCATCTGCTGAGCAATGGCACAAATTATTAGACTGATCTTTTCATGTCATAACATGAATCATCACCTAGTTGATGTCTGCATTTAAGGTGGACAGTCTTCCAGTTCACAGGTATTTGCACCACTTGAAAAATGCCTATGCCACAGGAAAATACTATCATGTAACATAAGCAAGTCTCTAAAGGCCCATTTCATCAGATCAAACATTTCGGTTGGCTGTTCCCAGATGCACACAGAATTTCACATTAGCTCTCATTTCATGTTTCAAATCCATGTTGGGCACTGCTGACAGGTCTGTACTCAACAAGAGCTAGAGAAAGAGTAACATAACAGAAATAAAGGCAAACCTCTCCCTCAGCCATGCTGTCTGAGTTGTCAGGGAAACAAGTTTGAGTCATACTCTTTCCTGGGTCGCTATGTAGTTTAAGCACTCTCAAAACTTTTGGAATGCCTCTCGTACATTACATACAGTGTTTTTGATTTGCAACTAGAGAAATTTGTGCCATGAAATTGTTTCACTTGTATGCTACACATTATGGACAGTGCTGGATTCATTGTCATAAACTTGAAAATGCTTTAGTTTTTTCCTTTTATATATTTTTTCACTTCTTCATGAGCTATAAGAATCAGCTTGTTTTTGCCTGCTAATTCTTTGCTAGCTATCAAATAGTGCACCAGTTCTGTGATGTAATATTTAGTGTATAAAAATGTTTCCCTGCAACAGTTTCTGGCTACTTTTATCTTCTTTTAATAGGATCCACAATCAGCAATTCCTAAAGGAACCTTCCTTGCAATTTTTATTAGTACTCTGAGCTACCTGTGGTTTGCATTTACAGCTGGTGCCACAGTGTATAGAGATGCCAATGGCTTACAAGAAATAGTGCAAAATGGTACATATGATCAAATCAGGAACTGCAGTCTCACTGATAAAGGAAATTGTGGCTATGGCCTTATGAACCAATATGAGGTAATTCAATATTTTTATAAAGTCCTGCCTGAAGTTGTATTTTCAAATAGAAATTAAATGCTTAAAAAGTGAAATTCTATTGATAAAAAGATATTTAATTATGTAAAGCAGAAAAAAGCAGCCTTTTTTATTTATTCACATACAGTATTATAATTTATGAACAACATTCATTAATTTGAGTTTTTAGAATTGGGAAAGGACATGTGTTGTTTTCTTCTTTCTCCAAATAAACTTTAAAAGTATGATCATTTATATATTTTGATTAACAAAAAAGAGCAAACTGCTCTTTTATTAATCAGTTAAGTGTAGTAATTCAAAACTTATAAAACTGCAGTAGCAAATGTCACTATGTTTGGATAATATGTACAGATTTCACATTGCATACACTGCCATATTATGTTACATCTGTACCATGACAAGCATTCTCATGCTACGTTGCTTCAGTTTAAGAGTTCCAAAAAACAAAACATAAAATAGTGTAGAAACACGTGGATCACTTGCTTTACTCGTTGTAATTTTATTGGCAAATTCCACAAAAATTATAAAATTAAGTAAACATTAAAATCAGTGACAACAGATTGAAAATTCATATATGTGTGTGTGTGTGTGTGTGTGTGTGTGTGTGTGTGTGTGTGTGTGTGTGTGTGTGTGTGTGTGTGTGTGTGTGTGTGTGTGTGTGTGGATGGTAGAATAAAGTCAATGTATCTTGTAAGTGGCATCTGAAGCATTGATGATGCAGATAAGCTTTTCTCATGTATGCTTCATCTGTATATTTGTTTATATCCTTGATTGAACAGCATTTATACAGTATGCATGATCTGGACAGAATAGACAATTATCTGTCATTTTATATCCATAGGTGAAGTATACCTTGCCTTTGATTTATCAATTTATTTGTGCTTTTCTAAATCTGTATTAACCAGTTCTCTGTTACTTATAAGTTCTGGCATGTGTATGCTCATTTTAGACTGATAGCTCAGTACCTTCTTTACAAAACATAGCTGGTAAGTATTTCTCTCTCTCTCTTTTTTTAACTTGTTTATCAATCATTAATTTTCTTCCCATATTTTGGAGATAACCTTGAGATTTCATTATTTCGTATTTTGAATATAGTTGGCTTTCATCTGTGGTTAGAAAGTAATCATGATTGCTGTTTTTTAGTTTCTGTCATGTATTGATTCACAAGTGTTCATGATGGTGCGGAGACAGACATCTTCAGCATGTCAGCTATTCAACAGCACAACATGAAATGCCTAATACAGGGTGTTTCACTTGCTCTCGACCCCTGATTTTCCCTTATAACTTCCAAACTAATGGTCGTAATTCAGTGGAATTTGACACGGGCCTACCTTGGTGTATGAGAAGCATGGTCAGAGAACTGTCGAAGACAGTGAACACACAGCTGGCCTTCACTTTGTGCAGGCACGACACATAGTCTAGAGAGTAGCAGGTGGCAGTACTACTCTCTAGCTCGTGTGTTGCACCTGTGCAAAGTGAAGGCTGATTGCGTGTTTGCTGTCATCGGCAGTTGGTGTGATGCATCTCTGACTGTGCTGTTGTTACGGGATCATCAACAGTCAACATGCCTTTGTGTTACGAGCAATTATGATATGAACCAGTACACAGTGGAACAGCACGTGTTTATTGTCCGCAAGTACTGGAAAACTGCGTCAATAAAGGAGTGCCAAAGACAATTTATTACTCAGTTTGGGGTTCAGAAACCATTGGCAAAATCTTCCATTTTCAGTATCTGGTGAAGAAACTGGAAACCATGGGAACATTGTCGGATGTCCACAAAAGAGGACATCCAAAACTTCCAGAAGCCACTTTGAAGGAAGTGAAAAACAGACTGCTGGCCTCCTCACAGAAATCCTTGCATAAACTGTCACAGGAGATGGGGGGTTCCACAAGCACATGTCAAAGAGCTGCAAAAAAAAAAAACCAAAAAAAAAAAAAAAAAAAAAAACCGAAGCTGTATGCATATCAAGTTACTGCTGTGCAAGAATTAAAACTCTCAAAGAACAGAAGAGACTGAATTACTGTAATTGGTTCCAGCAGTTTGTCAATGCACATCCGGGAATACTGGACTACACATGGTCCCCTGATGAGGTGTGGTTCCACCTAAGTGGGCATATCAGTTCCCAGAATAGCCATATTTGGGCTAGTGAAAATCCTAACACCGTGTATGAGATGAGACACCTTGAAGATGAAAAAATTGGGGTGTGGTGTGCTCTGTCGCTGCGCCACATTATTGACCCAATCTTTTTCCATAAAACGGCGGATACCGCAGTCTACATGGAAATTTTCCACGAGTTTGTAAATTACTTGGACGATGTGGAACTTCATCCTGGCTATTTTCAGCAAGATGGTACCACCTGCCACACCTCCTATGTCAGCATGGCAATAATTGTTTCCTTCTTTGAAGATCATGTCCTTTCTAAGGGATTTTGGCCACCAAGGTCGCCTGACCTTACCCCACCGAATTTCTTCCTATGGGGCTTGCTGAAAGGGAAAGTGTATTGCATCAAACCACAGACTCTCATGGAACTGCAGGAAAATATTTGGCGGGAAATTGAAGCTGTGACTCCCAATGTGTTGGTGAATACCTTCTGTAACATGGAGAGAGGCGTGCCTTGATGCTAATGGTGACCACTTTCAACACTTTCTCTGAGATCATCATGCTTCTTGTACACCAAGGTAGGTCCGAGAACCCATCATTCCTGTGTCAAAGCAGCTATGACTTTCATTGAAGAATTCACTCACCTACTAATTTCACCATCCAGTTTGTTTTCTCTGTCAATCATGCTTCCTAAATACACAAACTCTTTCACCTGGTCAATCACTGTGCCATTTAGACTTATATTACATTCAGTGCTAACAGTTTCTTGCTCAAAAACCATAACTTTGGTTTTCCCATTATTTATACTCAGTTTGAATTTCATGCAAACTTCGTACATCCGGGACAACATACTCTGCAACTCAGTTTTACTCTTTGCCAATAGGACTGTGTCATCAGCATACAGCAATCTGCATACACGAATATTACCAGGACATAAATCAGTATTGTCCATCTTGGCATCACGCATGCATGCATCCATGAATATATTAAAAAGCCATGGTGGCATTACATAACCTTGTATGACTCCTGCACCAATAGAAAACCATTTTGATAAAACACCATTCACTCGTACACAAGCTCTACTGCCAGATTCCCAGAACCACCATATTTATTCAGTACCTTCCACAAAAGTATCCTATTTACTAGGTGGGTAAGTGTTCTCTAAATCTATGAAGGCAGCAAAAACTTTCTTACCAACAGCCATATACTTACTTTTCAATCGTCATGCGTAATGCAAAATTTTGGTTAGTGCAGCCTTTACCAGGCACAAAACCACTCTGAACATCCCACACTTGCTCTGATGTAAGACCCCATACTTTTTCAATAATGACCTTACCAAACACTTTCCCTGGCACACTTGGTAGGTTAATACCATGATAGTTCTTGCAGTCAGTTTGATCATCTTTTCCCTTATACAAGGGAACAATAATAGCATCCTTCCAATCCTGAGGGACTATTCTTAACTTCCAGCACATCTGGCAAATTTCAGTTAGCCAGTCAATTACAGAGTCAGCAGCTATGCCATCAACTCCCGGAGCCTTACCGTTCTGAAGAGATTTTAGAACTTTACACACCTCTTCTCTTGAGATCCCTTCTGTGCTTCCTCTTTCACTGGGACATCATATGTTTCTGCTCAGAATGACCTTTGCTTTCTTGATCTAATAACTCACTAAAGTATTCACCCCACCTTTCGCTTAACTTATTGGGCTCCCAACTCATTTCCCCAATCCTATTCTTCACACAACTTACAACTTTGTTTTCCCTATATTTCCTGAATCTTATGTACTTTCAAAAAGTTTTTCTATCTTTCCAAAAAGCCAATTCAAGCCTTTCCACCTTCTCCTGCATATCCTTTGCCTTACTCTGGCAAACCAGCTTAGTAGCTTCACGCTTCGTATAGCGATATTCATCCACAGAAACTTTACTTTGCAACATCCACAAATAGGCTTCCTTTTTTCTCTTTACCGCCTCTTCAATTTTGCTATTCCACCAAGCATCACCTCCATTGTTACCCACCATTGTGGTGTCACAGACCTCTTTAGCAGCAGTGACAACACTGTTCTTAAAACATTCCCACTTCTTTTCTACATCCCTCTCACTTGACTTCAGCCCTTTTAATCCATTCTCTGAGTAAGTTAGAATAATGCTGATGATCTTCAGTTAGCATTTCAACCTTTATTCTTTCCATCATAGGCCTCTTCCTATTTCTTTTTCTCCAACCAACATTCAGTTTCATTCATGACACTACCGAGTAATGATCAGAACCAACATCCGCACCTCTTATCACACGAGGGTCAACAACTGTTTCAGAAGCTGATCATAGACAACAAAATCTATAACACTCTTTTGACCGAGAGTACAATTTTCCTAAGTATACTTGTGGTTGAAAAATGTATTAGATACACACAAACCATTCTCAATGTAGAGTTCAATTAATCTTTCACCATTATCATTCACACAAGGATCATGAAACTTGCCCATAACATTGTCAGAAATTGCATTCTGCACACCTACCCTAGCATTAAAATCCCCTGCTATTATAACTTTCCCTTTAGCACCAAACTGGTTCAAAACAGCTTTTAGCTCATTCCAGAAATCTTCCTTCGTATCAGAAGGATCATACACTACAATAATTACTATCTGAAATTTCTCTTTCAAACAAATCCAAAGAATTCTCTCACTTATGCAGCTGTAGTGAATCAAGTTGTTCTTCATCTTTTCACTTAAAATCACACCTGCACCAGCCTGTTCTCTCACATTATCCAACACTCCAGACCACACACTCACCGTTCCATTCACTTCTTCGATCCCAATTTCCTTTTTGGTTTCACTTACACACAGCACATCCAATCTATACTTATCCATTTCTTCAATCACCTTATTCATCTTGCCATGTATACATCTAGTATTCCAAACACCAATCTTACACTCACTCAACCAAGATCTCTTTCTCGTATGTCGTTTGGAAATTCCAATTTGATTCCATGGTGGACCATCCTTCTCAACTGTGGTAGGTCCACCATATCTCACCCTAGAGTCCAGCGCATTGTATCTTTGTGTCTTTTTAATCAGGAAAGTACACCAGTGTGGGGGATTAGTCCACAGCTGATGGTTCCCGTTGGTCATTCAACTTATGGATTCTGGAACAAAACTCAGTGAGTTGGGGTCTTTTCGCTAATGTCACACAGAACTAGCTGGTACCCTTCCAAGATTGACAGAGGCCCTTGTTGCTGTTCTGTGTGCCATTGTTGCCCATGGAGCATCCCGAGGAGGCAAACCTATCTCTCACTAAGACCGCCCACAAAAAAATTGACAAATGAGCTCTTGACAATTAAAAAGCCAATATATTTTGTCAATGTTTAAATAGTCTTATAACATGCAAATGTTTCAAATCCAGCAATTAAAATTTCAAACCCATAGCTAACATTGAAGGTCTATTTTCACTAATTTCATGTATTTCTCCTACTTTTGTTGATTAAAGAAAGGTATTTGAAACATGATGATGATGGGCAAAACACATAACAATATTAACAAATAAAGGTAACTTGCTCGCGCTAGTTATGTTACATGAAAAAACTTTTACAAGAAAGTTTATAAGTTGGGAGCTTTGGACCTTATCTTAGGTCTTCATCACGCCAATGGAGAACTAAGATTGTTGCCAGATTCTACATTTGATTTTTTTCTATTTTTGTTGCCAAAACTTAAAATTGATCTCCATATCATCGGAATGTAGAGAGGAGATTCGGAATTGCAAGTCATTGAGTTGCACTGGAAATTATTTTCAACTCAATGACTTGCAATTCCGAATCTCCTCTCTACATTCCGATGATATGGAGATCAATTTTAAGTTTTGGCAACAAAAATAGAAAAATCAAATGTAGAATCTGGCAACAATCTTAGTTCTCCATTGGCGTGATGAAGACCTAAGATAAGGTCGAAAGCTCCCAACTTACAAAATTTCTTGTAAAAGTTTTTTCATGTAACATAACTAGCGTGATCAAGTTACCTTTATTTGTAGGTATTTGAAAACTTGCCAGATTGCTAACTTCATTGTTATCTATTTTGCACAAAAAGGTATCTACATTATAAATTGAAATCAGCCCATTGTTCAAAGTATTGCATATCATTATGATTGTCCATTTTTTGAATCAATACATTCAGGGCAACTTACCATTTCCTGGTCTTGCTTGCTTCCAGTTCAACATTTCCAGCACGTGAGTTTTGATCAAAATTTTGCATGTTTTAGATGCAGCTATTCACTTTTCATATCTGAAGTCATTCATTTTATTTTTTTCTGTTCCTGGTCGTGTAGGGTTTTTTGGAGGCGTCATGTAGTAATCCTCTATTACTCCTTCATTTTCACACAAAACGCAGTCCCACCATATATACTCACCAGAAACATCTGTGGTCCTTTTACATATCGACACTCAAAAAACATCGTTTTTCGTCAAACTTATACACAAACATACATACAAATATTCCCTATACAATATATATAATTTAAAATACACTATGAATTCGCTATATACCTATATACATCAGACATTTACACCTTGGTTAACTACATTGATGTTTTTTAACCATGCTGTCCGCTTGCATATATCCCATGTCCATTGTAAATTGGCTTTGTAAAGAAGCTCTCCCATGCGGCATGGGAGAGCTTCTTTACGAAGCCAATTACAATGGCATGGGAGAGCTCCTTTTACGACATGGGAGGGCTCCTTTTACGACATGGGAGGGCTCCTTTTACGACATGGGAGGGCTCCTTTTACGACATGGGAGGGCTCCTTTTACGACATGGGAGAGCTCCTTTTACGAAGCCAATTTACAATGGACGTGAGATATATGCAAGCGGAGAGCATGGTTAAGAAGCATCGATGTAGTTGACCAAGGTGTAAATGTCTGTTGTATATATGTATATAGTGAGTTCATAGTGTATTTTAAATTATATATATTGTATAGGGAATATTTGTATGTATGTTTAGTGTATATATTTTACGAAAAAAACAATGTTTTTTTTAGTGTCGATATGTTAAAGGTCTGCAGCTGTTTATGGTGAGTATATATGGTGTGACTGCCTTTTGTGTGAAAATAAAGGAGTAATAGAGGATTACTACTTGACGCCTCCGAAAACCCTACATGACCAGGAACAGAAGATAATAAAATTAATGACTTCAGATATGAAAAGTGAATAGCACCCATGCTGCCTCTAAAACATGCAACATTTTGATCAAAACTCACGTGCTGGAAATGTTGAACTGGGAGCAAGACCAGAAAATCGTAAGTTGCCCTGAATGTATTGATTACATAGCTGCACGTTAAACCTAAACCTTTAGATGTTGGGCATGTTCCAATGTATGAGGTATTTACCATTTTTTGAATGTAAAAACTTCCTGTCATTTTTTTTTTTAATTTCATTATCACTACATTATGATCCATGTTTTGGATTATCAAAGACTGTTCTATAATTCACTTAGAGGTCTGTAATGATCTCTAAGATATATATATACGCTGACGGAAAAAAAAATCCCAACACCAAGAAGGGGTTGTGTTAGATAAACGACAGTTGGTAGGCGGTGAGAGTGCATCTGTAAGATGACGTCTATGCAAATTTCTCGCTCGGCGCATACGTGTGGCGCTAGTAGCGCCCTCGGAACATGCAAAGCAGGTTTGCTGTAAATACGCGCTGTAACGTTTGTGAGCGTTAGTTATCGTTGAGATTCGATGTAGGGTATTGATGTTAGTCAAGAATGCTTTTAAGAAGACGAAGAAGCCATTATCAACAGCTCACGGAGTTTGAACAAGGTCGTGTAATAGGGCTACGAGAAGGTGGATTTTTTTTCCGCAATATTGCAGAATGACATGGCAGGAACGTAGCCACTGAGCATGATTGTTGGCAACGGTGGTCAAAGGAAGGTACTGCCTCAAGAAGACCGGGTTCCGGCTGGCCACGTGGCACGACTGAGAGGGAAGACCGCCATGTACGGCGTATGGGCATGGTGCATGGTACCGCGTCTGCGGCAGCAATTCGAGCTGCAGTTGCCACCACAATGACACAACGAACTGTTACAAATCGGTTACTTGAAGGACAGCTCCGAGCCAGACACCCTGTAGCGTGCATTCCACTTACTCCAAACCAATGCCATTTGCGACGTCAGAGGTGTCAAGCTAGAGCTCATTGGAGGACGGAGTGGAGATCTGTTGTGTTTTCTGATGAAAGCCGGTTCTGCCTGGGTGCCAGTGATGGCCATGTGTTGGTTAGAAGGAGGCCAGGTGAGCGCCTGCAACCAACCTGTCTGCGGCCGAGACACACTGAACCTACACCTGGAGTTATGGTCTGGGGAGCAATTTCCTATGACAGCAGGATCACTCTCGTGGTTATCCCACGCACCCTGACGGCACAGTTGTACGTCGGTCTGGTGATTCAACCTGTTGTGCTGCCATTCATGAACAGCATTCCAGGGGGTGTTTTCCAACAGGATAACGCTTGCCCGCATACCGCTGTTGTAACCCAACATGCTCTACAGAGTGTCAACATGTTGCCGTGGCCTGCTAGATCACCAGATCTTTCACAAATCAAGCACGTATGGGTCATCATTGGACGACAATTCCAGCGTCACCCCCAACCAGCATTAACCGTCGCTGTATTGACCAACCAAGAGTAACAGGCATGGAACTCCATCCCACAAACTGACATCCAGCACCTGTACGACACAATGCATGAACGTTTGCGTGCTTGCATACAACATTCTGGCGGTTACACCGGTTATTAATGTACCAGCATTTCACATTTAAAATGGCTCTTCTCGCACTTACAATAGGCTGTGATCTCGAAACCTTAATCGATTAAATATGTTACCTATACAGATGTATTGCCACCATTTCATTCCTCTACAACTATTTTTTCGTGGTGTTCGGATTTTTTTCCGTCAGTGTATATATATAAAAAAAAAAAAAAGACTGAGATTTTACCATTTCATGGATCATATTTCTGTCAGTGACTGTGTTGTTTTAGTGCTTATCCTTGATGCAAGCATTAAGTGTCCTTTCCATGTTTCCTATTCACTTTTCTCCCCCGATGTTGTCTCCTGATGTTGCGTTTGTGTCCAATATTCTTGCTATTAGTGTGCATACCTTCCAACTACTACGGAAGGTCCTTAGTTTCTACGGATTCAGTTGTTTGACTATGGAACTCACTGTCGAAACTACGGATTCTACAATTTTTATTTTTTTAGCTATTTCGTGTTTCAAATTTTTTGAAGATCGTAGTTAAACAGAGTAAAAGATTGTGCTGTACCAGTAATTTTTTCTCCTGATGTTGCGTTTGTGTCCAATATTCTTGCTAAATGTAATTTTAAATCGGCGTAAAACTGAAGAGAATTTGAGGATAGGGATTGTTTTCCGTCGGCTGACGGTATTTCGTGTTTCAACACTTCCGAAAATGGTAGTTACACGAAGTAAAAAATTTTGCCGTAATCGTAATTTTTTTCTCCCCGATGTTGTCTTTGTGTCCAGTAGTCTTGTCAAATCATTTTATTGCATAATTGTTTGTATTTCATCTTGAAACTGTAGGCAACAGTTTGCGAAAACTGAAGTTAGACGACGCGAAAATTTCCTCGTTATCTTCTTTCGCGAATTTGAGGAATTCCACCTTTTTTGTTATTATTTTGGTCATTTGCGAGATCGATGTACAAGTGAACAGAAATTTTTGGGGAGTTGGTGGCGATGGGGGAGGGGGTGTTCATCGGGAGACGGAATTCATTTTTACGAAACTTCTTTCGGAAACAGTCGGCGGAGTTCAGATTTTTTTCGTAATCATAATTTCTTTTTTCTCGCGATGTTGCCTCTTGCCTCTGTCTAGTATTATTGTTAAATAAAATTTTATTTCATATATATTTATATTTCAGCTTGAAAACGGGGGGGGGGGGATTTCAAAACTGGAAGTCGACGAACAGAGCAAAGAGTTCTTCCATAATCCCCAGCTCCCCACCCCTCGATGTTCCCGCTCTCCTGCGTTGTTAAATATCCCCCGTACCATAAGTTTTTGCATTCAAGCTTGATGAGGGAGGTGGAAATTCCCCAAAACGGAAGTAATGAAGTTGGAATATTTGTGAAAATTGATGCATGGTGTTCAAAAGTATTAATATTCTCAAAGTTACACCATTTATCTAAAATAGTTAAAATAAAGCTTTGATATCATGCACTCCTTCATGGTCCTCAGGCTGAAAGTTCTTTCAGCATGATGGATGAAATTATTATTATCAGAGGGCATAAAAAAAGGGGGGGGTTAGAAAAGCGACAATGGAGAAATAGGGAGAGAAAGATAGCAGAAAGAAAAATTAAGCAATGGATACTGTGCAGCTACAGAGTCAACAAAGACAAACTGACAGTAGTCTGCATTCTACTACTGTCAGTTTGTCTTTTGTTGACTTTGATTTTTCACCCAGTTAAAATGTTCAGCTTTTTTTCCCCCCTTCTTTGGTCTCATCTTGTCATAAACTGCAATGTCAGAGGCAGTATGGTAAGTGGAGGTTTGCGCACTGCATGTTCACTCACTTGGATTTCTTTCCCATCTGTCAAGTGTGAAATTCTGAATGCTGACTGATTTTTACTGGTGATAGTTTTGAAATTGAATCTCACAATATTACCTATCTTGCCCTCACCAGGGGAATCAACTTTGTGCTTCCCACATGTTAAGTTTGTTTCATTGCTGTCCTTGTTTGTTGTAGTGTTTTTTTGTGGTGTGTATTTCTTTTTCACAAAGCGATGAATCGTTTCGTAAAAAGCGTCTATGTATGCCGCACAATAATGCTACTTACTGCTGACAAGGCAATGTTGGCAGGTATGAGTGTGCACCACTTTAAGTTTTTAGGGTGGCTAGCTGTGACCAAATCATAGATAGACTTTTCATCATGTCTGATGAAAAAAAAAAAAAAAAAGAAGAAGAAGAAAAGAACATAAGAGAAAAATTGTGCACAGCATCAAAGTTCGCAAGTCCTTGCTTCCTCTATGATAAAGTGATTTTTCTTTATGATGATCAATAATATTACCATATTCCCGAAAGAATGGAATCGCATCCCATTAGGCTTTTTATTCCTGAAATCTAAAGAAAGTGCCTTCAAAACAGCAAACTTTTTATTTAAATTTTGCTACATTACCTCATTACAAGTAGACATCCCATCATCATACCTGCCCATTTTGTTTTTTTCTCTGCTCTGTATATACTTTTTATCTGAGGTGTACATCTGCTTTCGTTCAGTCTTTCGCTAGGCTGTCTACAGTGATAAAAGGAATTATGCTCACTCTCACCAAAACTTAGGAATATTTTCCTGTGAGGAAGTTCACTGCAGATTTAGCTGCAGCCTTCAAGGTATGCATGTAGACAGTGCCGGACAATTACCCTCTTTTATGTTGTGGTTGTTTTTTGTCAGTATTTTATTTTTATTTTTATTTTAACCAAGGTCATCAGTGAATAGTTGTATGAAACAGTTGTATATCTTAGGTATACTTCAAACTGGTGCAGTCTGTGAATTCAGAGAATATAATGTGTCTACATTACATTCTCAACTTTATAGCGTTAAACACTGAATATATTCTTTCTCTATAGTTTCTGCTGTGTAGAAACAAATAGGGAAAAATATGCTCAAAAGAAATTGATTCTTCACAAGAACATGAAAGGCATATACATATCATTGTTATCACGTAGATGCCTACATTTTTACTGCTTTATGGGGTTCAGTTCCCGTTCTAGGCAGATGCAATTTTCAATTTTTAAAGGATGGATATATGTAGAACAGTAAAAATGTGTGGCATCCATGTGCCAAAAATGATATGTATTCTACCCTGTAAGTAATACAGATACAGTATTTATTTTTTTCCCCTACCTGATAGTAGAAAAAATTGTCTGTGTGAAAAGAAGAGAGTGGAAGATTTAAGTGAAGATAAACAATTATTTTTGCTCAATAACATATTTTTTAAGATAAATTTAATTTCTAGTTGTTGAAAATAAGAGAATGTGTTTGTTTGTTTTTTAATCAAAGCTTAAAAAGATATAGTGCATATCACCACAATCAATTTTTTTTTTTTCACATTTGAACGTGCTGAACTATTCAAAAGTAGTTGATTAGCAATTGATTGAAATTCTGAAGGTGTAATTTTCAGGAAAAATTTAACCACCTGAAGAACCCCAAAGTTTTGATACATATCAGGAATGATATTATGTCCACTCTGATTTAGCTGAACACAGCATAAATGTTATTTATACATGTGTTGTCTAGCTGAATAAATGCCTTGGTTACTTTTTGATGCTCTTAACTTTGGATTTAGCAGTAAATGTGACTTCATGTTTTTGTGCATAACCTGGAAAAACAGGCATGATAAATTTTATATAATAAATTTAATTTTATATAATAATTTTTTCCCTAAGATATCTGATGTCAATATTTTTGTGTCTACCTTTCATTCCCATTTATGAGCTTTCAAGGTATTTGTATATTTATTGCATTTAGCATAACTATTATATCAAACATGCTATTGTCTCAGAACTGCATATGAAAACTGATGGATAGTTTTATTTTCTAAATCAACAGATTAGTTTCCTAAAATCAAAAACATTTTATTTACAGGTTATGGAAATGGTGGCAGCCTTTGGTCCTATTATTTATGCTGGAATATTTGCTGCCACATTATCATCTGCATTAGCCAGTCTTGTCAGTGCCCCTAAAGTCTTCCAGGTAATATGACTTCTTTATACACTGCTGGCCACCCAAAATGCAACACCAAGAAGGACACGAGATAGCAAAGCCAGATTTACTGGACACATAACAACAGATACAAAGATGAAACGATTGAGCTTACATGCCCGTGCGACTTGTGGAACACGCAGACATCAATAGTTCGTGTAGCCCCCATGGCTGGCAATAACGGCTGCTACACGCCACAGCATCGAACGAAAGAGGCTTTGGATGTGGGCTTGGGGTATGTCGGTCCAGGCTGCTTCCACACGTTGCCACAGTTTATCAGGCATAGCCGCGGGTGGTGCTTGCTGGGCCACTCAGTTGCCGATCAGCGACCAGACGTGTTTGGTGGGCGACATATCGGGAGAACAGGTGGGCTACGGCAGCAGTGACATCTGGTGTGCCGTGAAGAAATGTTGCACGATGCGTGCCACATACGGGCGCGCATTGTCCTGTTGAAACGTGGCCGCTGAGAGGTCCTGCAGGTAAGGGAGGACTACAGGCTCCAAAACGTTGTAGATGTTGCAGTGGCTATTGAGTGTACTGGCGATGCGTACTAGAGGGGTGCGGGTGTCATATCCAATTGTGCCCCAAACCATAACACCAGGCGACGGACCGGTATGGCGATGCAAAATGCAGGCGTCATACAGTCTCTCACTGCGGTGCAGCCACACGCGGATCCAACCATCGTGGTGTTGCAGGCAGAAGCGGGATTCATCGAAAAAGACAGTGTCGTGCCATTCCGTAGCCCAGGTGCGGCGTTCAACGGCTCGCTGCAGCCGCACTCGCTGGTGGTGTAACATCAATGGTAATCGGAGCAATGGCCGCCGTACGACAAGTCCCCGCTCCTGCAGACGACATCGAACGGTACGTGCTGACACAGGTTGTTGCGCAACACACCCTAATTCCTGCGCTAACGTTCGTGATGTGACGGTGCAAGCTGTCAATGCCCACCGAACAACATGCCGGTTCTCTCGTTCGATGGTGTGCCGTGGCTGAGACAATCGCTCACGTTGGTCTGTCCGTCCCTCCTGCACCCACCGAATCCATACTCGCCTCACTGTGGTTGGATGTCATCCCACACGGGCGCCAATGTCTCGGTACGATAAACTGCTGTCACAATAAGCCACCATTCGGCCTTCGTCAAACTCCGAAACATGATGGAATGACTGCCGTATTCTGCGACGAGGCATTAGGAAGCTTCCCACGCACAGGTCCATCAGCACAACACACTTCCACTACTTACACCCCGCCTTCTGTGCACCCTTTTATAGTGCTTCTCGGTGGCGTGCCGGGCGCATGTGATTTGCATATGCCCTGCAATGCTAATCGTGTGCATGTCCTCTCGCGGGCGACACATGCTGCGAATTTTGGGCTAATCGAATATCTTGGTGTTGCATTTTGGGTGGCCAGCAGTGGATTTGGTTACTTTATATCAGATATGACTTCTTTAAATTTGATTACTTTATTTTTTTAATGATTTCATGGTAACAGTTGGGGCATTCTTATATATTCTTTCTATTATGTAGCATGTAATAAGAAACCTAAAACTGCATCTAAATTTAAAAACTAACAGTTCTTTGTGTTATTTTATTGAAGTACATTTTTTCCAAAATTAATGAAATTTTACTATCTCAGTAATATTATTAGTGAGGATATTCAAATATCATTTATGATTACATTTCTTTTGAAATTATTTGAAGGATGGACCAAAGGAAAACAATATTTTGGGTGTGTGCATAAGTTCTACCCATGTTTGTAGGCTGCAAAGAAAGGAGGAGAACACAACAAATAACATATCTAGGATTTCATATAATTGCCATCATTCTGTATGACCTCTTGCCATCTGTCTATGAGTAGGTGAATCCCACGCCAGAAAAACTCCAGTGTTTTAGAGTAAAAAAAGTAATGTAATGCTGTTTTCACATCGTCCACATCATCGAAGGTTCAGACAGTGAAGGCGTTCTGTAACGATCGAAGAAGGTGGTAGTCCGTATGTGCCAGGTCAGGGGAATATGTCAGGTGAGGTGACACTTCCCAACCGTCCAGTAATTTTTGCCGAGTGATTAAAGCACCATGAGGTCTGACGTTATCATGATGAAGGATCACGCCTTTGCGATTGACAAGTGATGGCCGCTTCGATGTCAGTTGTTCTTGCAATCTGTCTAACTGTTGGCAGTAGAGGTCAGCATTTATCGTTCGGTTAGATGCCAACACCTCCCAGTGGATTATTTCCTGGACATCCCACCTAACAATCAACAAAACCTTTTTGGGATGCAGTCCTCCTTTTGAGGTCGATGAAGCAAGCTCTGCACCTTGGCACACAGTCCTCCGATGCTTTACATTATGGTAGAGTACTCATCACCTGTTACAGTTCGTCCCAAAAACAGTTTATTTCTGTGACGAAAAAGCAAAGAAACACAGGTACAGATTCTATCCTCTCGTTGCTTTGCAGAAAGCTGGTGCGGAAATCCAGTTAGCGAACTTGGCGATGAACCCAAGCGCATGCATTTGTCTTTCGACTGTTGTTCTGTGTACCGACAGTGTTTCTGCTAATTCCCGAATGGTTGGATGTGGGTCATTTGTTATGGCTTGGTCCACATCTTCGTCGAAATCCACGGATGGGCGTCCAGGATGTGGTTGATCTTTACAGCTTCTGTCTCCATCCCTGAATTTCTGAAAGCAATAACGACATGTGCTATATCAACTGCATCCTCCCCATAACTTGGCAGATGTTGCGGCAAGCCACATCTGTATCGAACTCGTACAGTAAACAATGTCTAATGTGCTCCTTATTTCATGCCATGTTACACCCTCCGTGATTTCCGTCACGAATAACTTACTCGGACAAACCTAGTGCCTCTATATGATCTACTGCTCCACGCTTTATTGGCCGAAAATTAAGCATCGCAACGTCATCTGTGACGTAACTACTCCGATCACAATTTCCATCTATTACAAAAACAGATAGAACTTTTATGCACGCACGCACACACACACACACACACACACACACACACACACCTGTAAAAGATTTTTCTAGGAATTGAAGTTTATTATGTAATATATTTATTTTCCATTTCATTATACTAAATTTTGTAAGTCACTTTATCAACTTATACAGCCATTTCCCCCCTTTAGATCGTGTTATCTATCTCTCTCTCTCTCTCTTTTTTCCCCCTGAATCTTTCCCCTCAATGTCCTGAAGTGCTTGTGTAATTAACTAGGACGTCTGAAGTGCATATCTATCCTTGTATATGTACTTTGATAGTGCATATGTACTGATGTAATTTCCAAGCTACTGATATCGTATGGCCTATTTCTGCACCTTTCAGTGAATATTTCTTGAAATTTTAGCCATATATCAAGAACTAATTCAGTCAGATCTTCTTCAGCCCAAATACCTCTATGACTATAAGTAAAATCTATAATTGCATCTTTTCCTTTTTCTTTTTGCCCATTTTGCTGTCAGTACTATAAATTTTCCATGTCAGAATGTATGCTTTGTCCTTACAGACCCTTGCAGGGATTTTTGTGCAGGGATTTTTTTTTTTTTAATGTAAGCATTCCCTACCTATTTTTCTCACTCATGTCATGTACTCTTTTTCAGTAGTTATTTTGCAATTGCTATCCTGTTTTTAACAATCAGCTGATATCTTCCTAGGCATTATGTAAAGATGAGTTATTTCCCCATATTCACATCTTCGCCAGAGGTTATGGGAAAGGTGGAGAACCACGACGAGCTTACTGCTTAGCATTTGTTATTGCCTTGGGATGCATTGCCATTGGTATGTTATCTATTACTTATGATCTAAAAAGTGTCTCATAATTGCCAAGTTCACTAGAAAAGGAACATTTTTTTTTCAATATTTAGTAATTATTTTGACACTTTATTATAAATTATCATACTCTAATTATTGAGTGGCAAAATATATTTTTGTGGCTTTCATGCAGAAATAATTGTTTCATGCAGTTAGCTTCTTCTTTCTCTCTCCTCACAGGATATTTCCAAGTCTCTGTGTCATATACTATCACATTGGTTCAGAATAGTTTTTGAAAACTGAAAAGTCATTCCCTTTGCTTTTCTGTTAAATATTTTGTCAACGAATTGTTATTGAGTTGGGTGTGCAGATAGCATCAAGTAAATTCTTAGGCGAAGAGTGATGTGGTGCTGCATTGACATTGAGAGTGTTTTTTAGCCTTGCATCATGCTTTGACAGTATAAAATTGCTAAGACAGCCCACTGAGTAACACATGTTGGAGTTCATAAGATTTATTTGTAATGTCAGTCAGCAATGTGGGAAAAATTGTAAATGTGAAGCACCAGTCAGTGGTTAAATTTCTGACAAAAAAAGTAACTGTGCTGGCCAATATTTACAAGTATATGGTTTCAGTCTATAAATATTCTGCACCACCCTTCAACTTTTGTCATCTCTGGAACTGTGGAACAAGCAATTCCACATGATCTGGAATCATCCCCAAATTTTGTATCATCTGTGAATTTTGGATTGCTTTCATACAGTTAGTTTATGCTCTGAACCTTTTCATTGCATAATTACACTATTTGTACACTTCTGTGTATTGTAAAATTAATGAGCTTAAGCTGTAATCTGTTAAATGGATTTATGCATATATTATGTTGTGCATGTTTCCATACTCTCATAGATCATTGAAATATGTTCTCTCTCTCTCTCTCTCTCTCTCTCTCTCTCTCTCTCTCTCTCTCTCTCTCTCTCTCTCTCTCTCTCTCTCTCTCTCTCTCTCTCTCTCTCTCTCTCTCTCTCTCTCTCTCTCTCTCTCTCTCTCTCTCTCTCTCTCTCTCTCTCTCTCTCTCTCTCTCTCTCTCTCTCTCTCTCTCTCTCTCTCTCTCTCTCTCTCTCTCTCTCTCTCTCTCTCTCTCTCTCTCTCTCTCTCTCTCTCTCTCTCTCTCTCTCTCTCTCTCTCTCTCTCTCTCTCTCTCTCTCTCTCTCTCTCTCTCTCTCTCTCTCTCTCTCTCTCTCTCTCTCTCTCTCTCTCTCTCTCTCTCTCTCTCTCTCTCTCTCTCTCTCTCTCTCTCTCTCTCTCTCTCTCTCTCTCTCTCTCTCTCTCTCTCCCCCCCCCCCCCGAGCGTATGATGGCCTTGAAGTAGTACAATGTGTAAAGGATGAAATATATGTTGTGCAACATAAAATACCAGAAAAACAGGCCAGTATATTAGCACAAATGTTAAAGTCGTCGTGAAAAATATATATCACACAATATGAACTTGGGATTATTTGCAAATTTTCAAGTCTCTGTAAATGATCATATTTGTTTGTGTCCATTTGTCTGAAACAAGATTGAACGTGTTTTTTCTTTTTCAGAAGGGGGGGGGCATCTCGTAAAAAAAATTTGCTGTAAATATGCCAGTTTTTCCACAGCTTGGAAACCCTGTTCTTTCTACAGCTTTTAAAAACATTGATAAACTTTTTATCAAATCAGTCTATGCTAAAATACCACAGTGTTTTATAAAAGTTATGGTATTTGTTGAATTTTGCTTTCTCTTGAACTTTCACTCAATTGTGACTGTTAGTAGTTGTAAGAAATTGTTGCTTCTTTTGCCATTTCTAAAAGTTAGAACTTGTGTTTTTTTATTTTACATCTCTAATTTATTAGTACTTCATAAATGATTTTCTTATTTGTGTGATCTAATATCACAACTTTTTTAGTTTTCTGCAATAACAAAATTTTGTTGGAACATTATCAGAGCTATTCTTTTAGAAATTTTTGTACTAGTGTGCATGATTAAAAAAAAGAGAAAATTTTACTGTGTAGCTTACAATTGGTACAACAAATTTTGAAATAAAAAAAACTACTACTTTGTAAAGCAGTCAACCAAAAACTTCATGTGATGTTATAATATGTATCCATGATTGTACTATGTAATGTAAGAGATATTTAAACAATATGGAATTTTTTTTCTTACAGGAGAGTTGAATGCAATTGCACCCATCATATCAAATTTCTTCTTAGCTGCATACTGCCTAATTAACTTCTCATGTTTCCATGCATCATTTGCTAGATCACCAGGTTTGTACATTTCTCATGTTCTAACAAAATTCAAATACTAGAAAGCTGTTAATCTATATGAAAAAATTTATAGTAAAAAATTTTAATAATTAGCTTTCAATGTAATTGTACACCAACAAAATAAGTTCGTAAGCATTCATTTTGAATCATTTCATAAAGTATGATCTGTTTTGATAACAAATGATTCCATGTGTTATTTGAATAGTGGGACTATAATTTTTATTTTTTAGTCTGAGGAGTTGCATTGTGTGATAAGAAATGCTGGTATGTTGGAAATTAATTTTGTTATGAACTGTATCCCAAAATATTTTTACAACAGACTGGTATAAGTGATTTAGCATATTTAACAAAAGACTGATAAAAGTTCTTTTGTATATTTAACAAAAGACTTTTATAAGTACTTCAGCATATAATGTCATTAAAACATATTCCAATCTGTTATCACTTACTGTCATCTAGTTATGTCTGTAAAATTATTTCATGCCATTTGACTAACTAATTAATATGAAAATATGAGTTAAAAGATTTAACTGAAGATGTAGATTTTAATCAACAGTTGAGGCTGATTATTTCATTTTACTTGTATAAAGATAATGATCAGACCCAGTACCAACATAACTCATCATAGGATTATGAACAACTAAATGTTGCCAAGAGGCACTAGCCATAAATGACAAAGTTCATTATACTTTTCTGTCCCAAAGTACAGCTCTTTCGTGTATACTTCTGGATGTATGTTTGGCTGAAACATGTTTTAAATATGACCATTATTATTCACACTAAGATCATTAAACTTACCCAGAACATTGTCAGATATCTCATTTTAAACACCTATTCCAGCATTGAAATCTTTTCTCTTGCACCAAACTAGCTCAAAAAAAAAAAAAAATCTAAACATGACACCACTGGTCAACAGCCACTTTTGTGTGACTACAAGTCATTTCTATTTTTATAATTTTTTTATTGTATAAGAAAAATTATATCTGCTTCACATGTTATGTGTGTTCAGCTTTTTTTTTTTAAACAACAGAAAGCCCTTTCCTGCCTGGAATACTGATGTAAAATAAGTGTAGTAATTTTAGTTTATAACATTGAAAAATCTCATAACAATACTCATGTAACATCATAGAAATTTTCTGTGGTGGGAGGCAGTTCCTGATGATGATTACTGTTAGACACCTTAGACAGTTAGCTGGTCTGTATATTAAATAAACCTCTGTGAACTTACTCTGTATCTTTATTCATCCATTTTAAATTAATTTGAAAACAAGTTATCATGAAGTTGTATTGTAACTCATTAATTTCACATCTGTGACAGTTTGTTTGTTTTTTTCCTTCCTTTTTTCTGTAGGATTCCGTCCTGCATTTAAGTATTACAACATGTGGATTAGTCTTATTGGTGCTATTCTATGCCTATCAGTGATGTTTGTTATGAACTATGCAACAGCCTTGTTCACCTTTGCCTTAATATTAGCTTTGTACATCTTCATTTTCTACAGAAAACCAGGTAAAACTTTTATGTGCACTCCCTTTCTGCTTTTTGTTTTAACTTGATATTTGTGACAATAAAAATAAACTTCTGTTGTAAACATGCCACTATGTGTGAAGCAATTCATGCCATCTTTATCAGCTTAAGCCTATGTGAAACAATACTGTATTAGCTATATATCTGTAGAGTTTGTAGTTTCCGTAATTTTTGTAATATAATTTGCGGGTTATCTTCTAAAATAGTTAAAAATATAGGTTCTGCAGATTATACGCCGATGTGGATAATACGCCGATTTAAAAAAAAAAATTACGACCCTTCAATTTAAAAAAAAAACTGCAGCTTAATTGTGTAGGGGAGGGGCTATAATTGGAAAAGGAACTCCCTCGGAAGAATTTTCCTCAGTTCAGGAGTTTGTACAGAGCGGCGAGGAGGAATGCCGTGATGAAAGATCGGGAAAGTTGTGGGGAGGGACGGCAAGGGTCATTTTGTGTCGTTGAGAAGAACAGCTCTGACTGTTGTGCTGTCTCTGTTTTGGGCAAAAAGCCAAAGTATGCACAGCGCTTGCTGCATGAATCTATGCTTTCCTTCTTTCGGATCTCATGTGCATTACCAATGTCATTGCTGCTATTTTCCTTCATTGCTATTCATGATGTCTTTGAAAAGGAAATGTTTCAGTTACACTGCCAAATTTAAACTTAAAAGTGGTGGACAGAATTGAGGATATGATCGTGTCA
Organism: Macrothele yani; assembly: GCA_039090855.1. Classification (NCBI taxonomy): domain Eukaryota; kingdom Metazoa; phylum Arthropoda; class Arachnida; order Araneae; family Macrothelidae; genus Macrothele; species Macrothele yani. Next base: position 65,517,752 of record CM077006.1, read on the forward strand.
CTGTGCGATAGTTTTGAGGTCAGAACACAATCATGCAGTAACATGCGGAAAGCCTCTGTGCCGCGGTCTAAAACGTCCAATTGTAAATTCCGCGGGAGAATTCACAGAAGTTTTTTATTGGCCCACATATAAGCCGATCCCCAAACTCTGAAAGCAAGATTTCCTCCAAAAACTTTTGACTTATATGTGAGTTCATACTGTATTTCTATGATTTTTTTCTGTATCAGCCTTTCATCATTGGCAAAATGTAATGCAATACTTTGGAGCTGTATTGGCGTGATCTATGGATGCCACACCCTGTATCTGTCCAGAGATAAAAAATATGAAGTAACCTTTAAAAATGAATTTCTTCATTTAATAAAATAGTTTTTTCTCTTACTTCTTCGGACTCATGGGTCATTATGTGACCGACTTTTCTGTCGGAAATTCCACTTCCGGTTCAACAAGTTGTTGAACCGGAATGTCTGCGGATTATATAAAGGATTTTTTTTTTTTTTATGTGAATTTCTTGGTCTGTGGATAATACCATGAAAATTACAGTACATCAAAAATAATTTTTTGGTGATTTGAGTATATAACTGTATAATTTGATGTCACGGAAAAATAGATTTCTTACAGATTTTCCCTTCAGTTTTATTAACTAGATAATTCTGGAATATGATATTGTATCAACATTGTTTGATTTGTTTAGTAATTTTTTCTTTTGCAGTGCTTCAACAATAACAACAAAAAATAAAAGGAAGATTTTATGATGCATTTAAAGAGTGGTAAAAAAGACATCCCACTTATATTGCATTCGTTATTTTATTACATAGCAATAGCATGGTAGTCACTTTTGTAGATGTGTGTAAAACACATATTTACTGCCATAAATTTACCCCATTACTCTGTTTTGTTAATGCATTACCATTACAGTCTTAAGTCAAAATAAACCTACACATCAAATTTTGATGATTCAGCTATTGTGCATAACTTTTGTTACCAAAATGATCACAGAAAGTGGCCCATAAACCCTTTCATTGTAGAAAACATGAAAAGTGTATGCCAAGGTGATTTATTTATCATTACTGGCTGAATATAAGAAATATCATGGTATCAGCCTGCTAATTGTGCCAGTGAAAATGTTTGGTAAGAATTTTCACAGGAATTCATCTCACCCTGCAAAACCCACGGAACTACAACCCAGGGACCGGAAGATGCTGCAGAGGGAGATCCGGAAAATCGGGTCCCGACCAATGCACGCCATAGCCCATGAGTTCCAAATAGCCACAGATGTTATGGTCTCCACCAAGACACTTCGAAGAGAAACCCATGCACTCAGGTATCATGACCAAGCAGCTGCCCATAAACCTCTCATCACAAAGACTAATAAAGCCACGTGGCTACTATAGTGTCAGTGGCACAAAAATTGAACATTGAAGCAATAGTGGCAATTATTATGGAGTGACAAATCCTGCTTTATATTATTCTGATTGAATGGACATGTCTAAGTTTGGTGGCTACCCAGAAAACATCTGCTTCTGGAGTATACAGTGCTGACTGTGAAGCATAGAGGCTGTAGAGTTATGGTATGTGACTGTTTCAGCTGGCACAGTGTGGGTCCACTCTCTGAACTCTGTCCTTTATAGAAATATCATGGATAACTCAATGCTTCCAACATTGTGGCAGTTCTACAGACACAACGATTGTTTCTTCGAGGATGACAATGCCACTTGTCATGTTCCCAGGGCTACAATGGAGTGGTATAAGGAAAATCAGGTCTCACAGATGGACTGGCCTGCTCAGAGCCCGGACCTCAATCTCGTTGAACACCTATGGGTTGAACTTCAACGAGTGAGGTCTAGAGCAACACAGCCTTCTTCACTGACAGGGTTAGTTGATGTACTCAAAGTGGAATGGAGGACCATCCCACTCTCTGTACTCCACGAACTTGTGGACAGTTTACCTTGACTGGTGGCTGCTGTAATTTTTGCAAATGGAGGACCTACCCGCTACTGATGTAAATACAATATTGACATACTGTTTTTCTATTTACTTACAGTGTCCAATCTCTTTTGTCCACATAGTGTAGTTGCCAATTAATTGCTTTTTCCACGATGACATGATAGATGTCAGAGTTATAAGATGTCATAATATGAAGAACAAAATGCATCATTTTTTGCTATACTTTGTATGTAAGAAAGTCTCCAACCTGCTGGAGAGATTCCTGTGTGAAAAATGGAAATTGAAACTGATGTTGTAAACCAAATTGTTACTTTAAGTGCACAGTGTTTCAAAATAAGAAATACACCATCTGGAGTAGAAGCTTTGTCAATTAGAAGAAAAAAAGCCTAGATTATTCAAGTGTCTTTATTATTATTATTATTATTATTATTATTATTATTATTATTATTATAAAAGATGGGTTTAGAGATTCCACCTCATCCTGAGGGTTTTCTTCTCTTTCTTTCGGGACGGGTACGACATACCAAGTCTGGGAAGTGGTATTTCTTTCTCTTAGTTGTCCAGGAACTTTCTTACTATCCTACAAGAGTTCAGGATAGCTGCCTTCTGTAGTTCCATGTAGGTGATAGGTTGAAGGTCTAGTGTCTGTATAGAGCTGTGAATGGTCTTAGGTACAACTCCTGTGGCTGATATTACTATCAGGACGATGGTGACGTTCTCCATATGCCACATTTTCTTGACTTCATATCATAGGTCGTATATGGTAAACCCATACTTGCTTTCATTGAGCATGGTTAACAGCGGGTTGAGTGCTAGACAGAACCATAGTGGGCTAAGTGAATCTCCCTGGAAGATGCCTCTCTTTATGTGGATGGGCTTGGTCATTATGTTCTCGACTTTGATTGTTGTCCTCCATCCTGTCATGGCCACTTTAAGGAAGATGATGATTACAGGAATTACTCTGTAGATCTCAAGGACCTCTATTAGCCAGCTGGGGGGTATGAAATCGTAGGCTTTAATGTAATTGATGTATGCTGCGTACATGTTGCAGTGCATCTTGAAAGCTTGCCTCATTACAACAACGCCGATGGTAAACTGTTCTTGCACCCTCTACAGTCCAGTTGGTATCCCTTTTGCTGTTCTGCCATAAGTGCTTCTCCTTCTGTGTGCCTCATTATCTGATTGGTGATGCACGCTGTAAGGATCTTATACGGTGTAGGTAGACACGCTATTGGTTGATAGTTAGCTGGATTTCTTGTATCTTCATCTTTAGCTTTTAGTATCATTACTCCCTGATGAGGAAATTCGGGATTAGCGCTGGATTTTGGATCATATTGGTCAGTTGATCTGCCAGATATTTGCATGTACTGGTGAACCTCTTGTACCAGTAGTTGTGGATGTTATCAACAACTGGTGCTTTCCAGCTGTGTGTCTTAGCTATGGCTTGCTGAAGGTCCTCTGCTGTGATCTTTCAGTCGGCCATTTCCTGATATTAGCTCACTGTCCTTTCTTCTCACGGTAGCCATGCGGCTTTGCTGTTGTGGTTCATATTCCTTGCCCAGAGGTTACTCCAGAATTTTTCTACCGCTTCACATTCTTGTGGTCCTTCATCTTTGATGTCTTTCTTGGTAATGTTACAATAGAAGATTTTCTCATTGATTTTTAATGTGTTATTGTCCATACGTCGATGTGTGTTCTCTTTTTGTATCGTCTTAGTCTCTTGCTGATAGCTAGTAGACTTTGTTTTAGCATGTCTATGTATTCTTCTATTTGATGGTTTTGTTCGAACCTGGTGTGGACTTCGACGCTTTTCAGGATGAGCTTTACTTTTCCTACCAGTTTCTTGGACCTATTTCCCTTTATGTACTGCGTGAGTTGGCTAATTTTCTTCCGGAGTTTATCAAGCCGGCCCTGCAGTTTTCCTTGCCATGCTGGTAGGATGGGTTTCTTGGTTCTTTGTTCCTTCTAATGGATGGTGTTTTTCCCGTTTAGTCTTGTGGCTGCAACTGCGGCACAGTACACAGTGGTGTGGATGGATTCTAATGTGGTGTCATTTTCGTCTAGGTAGGCTGGTAGCACAGACTTGTTGAGATGTTCTGTTATTTGCCATAGATCTCTGTTAGGTCTTTGCCTCGGTATTCTATGTCACACGGTAGGGTCCATTCCTTCGAACTTTTGGACGGCAGTCCTGAATTCATTGGCAACCGCTGATGGCACCTGCTGGCTTTGGCTTTGGTCAGTCCAGTCTTCTGACTCTGTCTCATGTTTGTCATCAGACATTGCATTCCCTTCTGCAGCATGCTGCTCGCTATTCTGTGGTTCATCACCTAGTTCTTGCTTGATGGCTTCCAGGATGGCAGATGGTATCATATTCTTCGCAACAATGGTTCGTCTCTGGTCTGCTAGTCGCTCTTCGCTGACTTGAATATCTGGGTATCGCTGTTGCCATTTGTCATACAGTCTCTTCCTGTGCATTGTCATCTCTGTCTCCATTTTAGTCACTTCGTAGTATGTTCGCATGATGTACATGTTCATTTCTGGACTTCATCTCATGCGTTGGCCTGCACTTTGGTCCGGGTTGGTCTTGGGCTTAGCAGCCCCAGAAGCATCTCCAGCCAGTCATTGACTATTTCTTGTGGTAGCCATGAGAGGGGCAACGGCACTTGCTTCATTGCTTCATTGCTTCCCTCTGGAGACTGTAACTTATTTGTCGAACAGGCCCCTCTACCTATGGCTCGAACACGAGTGACTTTATCCTGCACCACACTTTGCAGTATGTTCTAATCTTTTTCTTAGTATCATCCTGATGGAGTTGAGATTTTCCAGTATGCAGGTTTCTTAACTAGTGGATATTGTATCGTAACTGATGTAAGCACTAGATGGCGCCACATTCCTGCAACTGTTTTGACACCTTTTTAGGAAGGTAATCTCATGTCGAAATCCACGGCAGAACGCTGGTTCAAGGTAGAATCGAACCTGCGACCGCTTGGATGGTAGCTGCTTACGTTATTCACTAGGCCCTCCGTGGCCTATTATTATTATTATTATCATTATTATTTTCTTTATTCGAAATATATGAATCACAGCCTATGACAAACAAAATAAACAACAAAATTATCATTGACTGGCATTGTTGAGCTGATACGAGTTTCCACTGGAGACCTAGGTATCAGTTAAGAATAGACGTAAAATATATGATGTCCCAAGTAAAGCTGTTGTCTGCAGTTCTGTAGGTGGTATATCAGAAAGCTGCAATTTTTCAAAATGATTCATAAAATTTTTTGACAGTGTTCCAAGTGCCCCGATGACAATGGGGACTACTGTTGCGTGTTTACTCCATAATCGGGTAACTTCTATGGCCAGGTCTCTATATTTAGTTATTTTTTCCAGTTCTTTTTCATCGACTCAGGCATCTCCGGGGATCACTATATCAATTATCCAGACTTTCCGATTTTCAATGTCTGGTGTATTATGTTCTACGTGTCGATTGATTTGAATTCAGAAATCCCACAAGATCTTAACTTGATCATTTTCTATGACTTACTCAGCCTGATGTTCCCATGATTTTTTCGATGCTAGAAGATTGTGCTTTCTGCATAATGACCAGTGAATTGATTTTGCAACCCTGTCATGTGTAGCTTTGTAATCTGTCTGTACAATTTTGCTACATTTACATATAAGATGACACACAGTTTCATCTTTTTCTTGACAAAATCGACACTTTGAATTATCACTGACTTTCTGAATTTTAGCCTTCATAACATTTGTTTACAATGCCTGTTCTTGTGCTGCAAAAATCAGACCTTCTGTTTCTTTCTTGATGAAACCCAATTTCAGCCATGCCCAAGTCAATTTGTTGTCACTTTTTCCATCAATATTCTTTAAAAATTGTCCATGCAGTGGCTGCAGTGTTGCATTCAGAGAATTTTTCCAGGGGGGCAATTATGAATTTCGAGGGGGCTAAACTTTGTTGACTGATTATATACATATAATCATAATTTTGTTATATATATATATATATATATCATTATCATCATTGTTAACCATTATCAATCCACTGCTGGACTAAGGTCTCCCCAAGTTTCTTCCACAACGATCTGTCTTGCGCCAGTCTCCTCCATGTTACTCCCGCATACTTTCGAATTTCATCCACCCATCTCCCATGTGGTCTTCTTTTGGGTCTTTTCCTGCCCCTTGGAATCCAATCTAAAATTTTGGCTGTCCATCGATGGTCTGTCCTTCTGGCAGTATGTCCAGCCCATTGCCCTTTCAGGGATTTAACTCTGTATATATATATATATATATATATCATCATCAACATTGTCAACCATTATCAATCCACTGCTGGACGAAGGTCTCCCCAAGTTTCCTCCACAACGACCTGTCTTGTGCCAGTCTCCTCCATGTTACTCCCGCATACTTTCGAATTTCATCCACCCATCTCCCATGTGGTCTTCTGGGTCTTTTCCTGTCCCTTGGAATTCAATCTAAAATTTCGGCTGTCCATCGATGGTCTGTCCTTCTGGCAGTATGTCCAGCCCATTGCCATTTCAGGGATTTAACTCTGATCATGATGTCTTCCACTCTTGTCATTTTTTGGATCCACGAGTTCCTCTTCTTATCTCTCCTGGTTACACCAAGCATGCACCTCTCCATGCTCCTTTGAGTTGTCTGCAGCCTTTGTATGTCTCGTTTAGTTAAGGTCCACATCTCTGCACCATACGTGAGCACTGTAAGGATGCATTGATCAAACACTTTTCTTTTAAGACACAATGGCATATTGCTCTTGAAAATTATGCTGTTTCTTCCAAAAGCTCTCCAGGCAAGTTTTGTACGCCGATTAATTTCTTCATCAATGTGACCCTCACTTTTGATATCTCCTGTCCAAGATAAACGTACGTGTATGTTATCTCCAGCTTTTCTCCATCAATCAATAAATCTTCATTTCTTGAAAAAGCATTGAACATCACTTTTGTCTTCTGAAAGTTCATTTTTAATCCCACTTCTTTACTCTTGTCAGCAAGTTCCTGGATCATACTCTGCAGCTTTGATGGCGTAGTTGCAAAAATGACTACGTCATCAGCAAAACGAAGGTGAGTTAGATAATCTCCATTAATCTTTATCCCCTTGTTTTCCCAGCTCAGCGACTGAAAGACACCCTCCAATGTAGCATTAAAGAGCTTCAGAGATATGGTGTCACCTTGTCTCACTCCCTTTCCTACTTTTATGTGTGCTGTATTCTCAAACAGCCGAATCTTTGCACTTGCATTTTCATAGATATTATTATTAATATTAATGTATGCATCTTCAATACCACAGGATTTCAGAGCCATTGTAACTGCTGATGGTTTCACCGAATCAAAGGCTTTTTCATAATCGATAAAAGCCATGCACAATGGAAGTTCATATTCCCTCGCTCTTTCAATTGGTTCTCTCAGTACGTGGATATGATCTATTATGCTGTAGCCACTCTTGAATCCAGCTTGTTCTCTCGGTTGAGCCATGTCCAGTGTTATCTTCAAACGGTGTGAAAGAACTTAAGTGAAAATTTTATAAACCACTGATAGGAGGCTGATAGGTCTGTAGTTCCTGAGATCCTCAATGTCACCTTTTTTTATGTAGCAGGATCATTGTAGCATTGTTCCAATCCTCAGGAATCTTCCCTTCATTAAGGCATCGAGTGGAAATTTGAGCGAGTACTGTTGCAATTTCTCCACTTGCTTCTTGTATGATGTCTACAGTAATTCCATCTTCTCCTGCAGCTTTCCCCCGCTTCATGTTCTTGATTGCATGTGCAACTTCTGCTGGGAGGACTGGAAGAACTCTGGTACCTTTCATGATGTCTGGAGTACATGTATCATCCCTTTCATATAATTTGGAGTAGAAATCTTTCACTCTTGTCAAAATTTCGCCTCTATTTCTTGTTACAGAACAATCTTCTTTTCTCAGTGCCATAATCTGTTTTCTTCCCCTACTGAGATGTCCCTTTGCTATCTTTAGGAAATGGTTGTTTTCAATTGCTTTCCTCACTAGTTCACAGTTGAATTTCCTTACGTCTTCAGTGATACGTTTTCGTACTGTCTTGCATAGCTCTATATATTCCACTTTAGAAGTCACATCTTCTTTAGTTGTCCTCATCTCTCTTCTTTTTTGCATCAACATTTTGGTTTTTCCTGATAATTTGTTCACATGCAACTTGTTCTTAGACCCAGCTAATTTTGTTGCTGTTTCCATAAGAGCTTTGGATACTTTTCTGTTAGCTTCAGAAATATCCACTTCTTCCGATTTTAGGCCTTCTAAAAGCGGAGAATCTATTCTTCAGTTCCAACTTGAAGGTATTATGGTGTTTTTTAAGGTTGTTATTGTCAATACATTTTGTTTGTCTTATGAGCTGGCCACGTTCAAGTTTAGTGTTGAGATGCATCTTACATCTCACCAATCTATGGTCACTACCTGTGTTGAACTTGTTTAGCACACTGCAGTCTTCTATGACGAATTTTTTGTTACACATAATAAAATCAATTTCACTTGTCGTCCCATTTGGATGTCTCCATGTCCATTTCCTATGTGGCTTTTTCTGGAAAAAGGAGTTCAAGATGAAAAACCCTTCTGCCTCTGCAAACTCAACGAGAGTATTTCCACGCTGGTTTCTGTTGCCGTGACTGAATTTACCTACTGAAGTTTCATTCTGTTGCCGTTGTCCTATTTTGTCAATACATTTTTGTCAATACATTATGTCAATACATTATGTCAATACATTTTGTTTGTCTTATGAGCTTGCCACGTTCAAGTTTAGTGTTAAGATGCATCTTACATCTCACCAATCTATGGTCACTACCTGTGTTGAACTTGTTTAGCACACTGCAGTCTTCTATGACAAATTTTTTGTTACACATAATAAAATCAATTTCACTTGTCGTCCCATTTGGATGTCTCCATGTCCATTTCCTATGTGGCTTTTTCTGGAAAAAGGAGTTCAGGATGAAAAACCCTTCTGCCTCTGCAAACTCAACGAGAGTATTTCCACGCTGGTTTCTGTTGCCGTGACTGAATTTACCTACTGAAGTTTCATTCTGTTGCCGTTGTCCTATTTTTGCATTGAAATCTCCCATAATTATCTTCAAATGCTGCTTACCTTTATTATTTAGATGACGAATTTCCTCATAAAATTCTTCAATTTCTTCTTCAGGATGACTTGTGGTGGGTGCATAAGTTTGAATTATCTGAGCCTGGTATCTTCTCGAGAGTTGGATTATGAGCTGTACAGCTCTGTCAGAGGTTTCAACTTCTACAACTTTATCCTTCAGTTTCTTGTTTTTTATAAATCCAACACCACTAGTTCTGCCAGTATCTGTCCCACGATAGTAGAAGAGAGATGTCCACTTTTCAGTTCAATGAGATCTTCTCCTTTTCTCCTTACCTCACTTAGCCCGATGATATCCCGCTTGATCCTTTGTAGTAATATATATATATATCATCATCATCATCATTGTCAACCATTATCAATCCACTGCTGGACGAAGGTCTCCCCAAGTTTCCTCCACAACGGTCTGTCTTGTGCCAGTCTCCTCCATGTCACCCCTGCATACTTTCGAATTTCATCCACCCATCTTCCATGTGGTCTTCTTCTGGGTCTTTTCCTGTCCCTTGGAATCCAATCTAAAATTTCGGCTGTCCATCGATGGTCTGTTCTTCTGGCAGTATGTCCAGCCCATTGCCATTTCAGGGATTTAACTCTGATCATGATGTCTTCCACTCTTGTCATTTTTCGGATCCACGTGTTCCTCTTCTTATCTCTCCTGGTTACACCAAGCATGCACCTCTCCATGCTGCTTTGAGTTGTCTGCAGCCTTTGTATGTCTCTTTTAGCTAAGGTCCACGTCTCTGCACCATACGTAAGCACTGGAAGGATGCATTGATCAAACACTTTTCTTTTAAGACATAATGGCATATTGCTCTTGAAAATTATGCTGTTTCTTCCAAAAGCTCTCCAGGCAAGTTTTGTACGCCGATTAATTTCTTCACCAATGTGACCCTCACTTGATATCTGCTGTCCAAGATAAACGTACGTGTCTGTTATCTCCAGCTTTTCTCCATCAATCGATAAATCTTCATTTCTTGTAAAAGCATTGAACATCACTTTTGTCTTCTGAAAGTTCATTTTTAATCCCACTTCTTTACTCTTGTCAGCAAGTTCCTGGATCATACTCTGTAGCTCTGATGGGGTAGTTGCAAAAATGACTATGTCATCAGCAAAACGAAGGTGGGTTAGATAATCTCCATTAATCTTTATCCCTTTGTTTTCCCAGTTCAGTGATTGAAAGACATTTTCCAATGTGGCATTAAAGAGCTTCGGAGATATGGTGTCACCTTGTCTCACTCCTTTTCCAATTTTTATGTGTGTTGTATTTTCAAACAGCCGAATCTTTGCACTTGCATTTTCATAAATGTTATTAATAATATTAATGTATGCATCTTCAATACCGCAGGATTTCAGAGCCATTGCAACTGCTGATGGTTTCACCGAATCAAAGGCTTTTTCATAATCGATAAAAGCCATGCACAATGGAAGTTCATATTCCCTCGCTCTTTCAATTAGTTCTCTCAGTACGTGGATATGATCTATTGTGCTGTAGCCACTCCTGAATCCAGCTTGTTCTCTCGGTTGAGCCATGTCCAATGTCACCTTCAAGCGGTGTGAAAGAACTTTAGTGAAGATTTTATAAACCACTGATAGGAGGCTGATAGGTCTGTAGTTCCTGAGATCCTCAATGTCACCTTTTTTATGTAGCAAGATCATTGTAGCGTTGTTCCAATCCTCAGGAATTTTCCCTTCATTAAGGCATCGAGTGAAAATTTGGGCGAGTACTGTTTCGATTTCTCCACTTGCTTCTTGTATGATGTCTACAGTAATTCCATCTTCTCCTGGAGCTTTTTCCCTCTTCATGTTCTTGATTGCATGTGCAACTTCTGCTGGAAGGACTGCAAGAACTCTGGTACTGGTACCTTTCATGATGTCTGGAGTACATGTATCATCCCTTTCATATAATTTGAAGTAGAAATCTTTCACTCTTGTCAAAATTTCGCCTCTATTTCTTGTTACAGAACCATCTTCTTTTCTCAGTGCCATAATCTGTTTTTTTCCCTTACTGAGATGTCCCTTTGCTATCTTTAGGCTTTGGTTGTTTTCAATTGCTTTCCTTACTAGTTCACAGTTGAATTTCCTTACGTCTTCAGTGATACTTTTTCGTACTGTCTTGCATAGCTCTATATATTCCACTTTGGAAGTCACATCTTCTTTAGTTGTCTTCATCTCTCTTCTTTTTTGCATCAACATTTTGGTTTTTCCTGATAATTTGTTCACATACAATTTGTTCTTAGACCCCGCTAATTTTGTTGCTGTTTCCATAAGAGCTTTGGTTACTTTTCTGTTAACTTCAGAAATATCCACTTCTTCCAATGTTAGGCCTTCTAAAGCAGAGAATCTGTTCTTCAGTTCCAATTTGAAGGTATTATGGTGTTTTTTAAGGTTGGTTATGTCAATACATTTTGTTTGTCTTATGAGCTTGCTACGTTCGAGTTTAGTGTTGAGGTGCATCTTACATCTCACCAATCTATGGTCACTGCCTGTGTTGAACTTGTTTAGCACACTGCAGTCTTCTAGCGGTATAACTATACCATCGGGATTAGAGGAAATTCTATCCCACACTCACCAACCCGCTTGGCCAGCGTGGTGAGTTATGGCCAAACCCCTCCAAAATGATTCCACAACTTAAATCTTGGCCCTCAGTCTCCGGCAGCTGGAATGTACCTGGCCAAGGCAGCGGCCAGTGCGACATGAAGGCAGAGGGTGCTGAGAATCCCCGGAGGACCGGACTAGGCTGCCATCTGATGCTGACCTTGGCTACGTACAACGGACGCTCCCTATCTTCTGATTCAAGGCTTCTTGAATTGGAAGAGGAACTACAAAGGATCAAGTGGGACATCGTGGGGCTAAGTGAGGTAAGGAGAAAAGGAGAAGATCTCATCGAACTGAAAAGTGGACATCTCTTCTACTATCGTGGGACAGATACTGGCAGAACTAGTGGTGTTGGATTTATAATAAACAAGAAACTGAAGGATAAAGTTGTAGAAGTTGAAAGTTCCTCTGACAGAGCTGCACGACTTGTTATCCAACTCTCGAAAAGATACCAGGCTCAGATTATTCAAACTTATGCACCCACCACAAGTCATCCTGAAGAAGAAATTGAAGAATTTTATGAGGAAATTTGTCATCTAAATAATAAAGGTAAGCAGCACTTGAAAATAATTATGGGAGATTTCAATGCAAAAATAGGGCAACACCAACAGAATGAAACTTCAGTAGGTAAATTCGGTCACGGCAACAGAAACCAGCGTGGAAATGCTCTCGTTGAGTTTGCAGAGGCAGAAGGGTTTTTCATCTTGAACTCCTTCTTCAAGAAAAAGCCACACAGGAAATGGACATGGAGACATCCAAATGGGACGACAAGTGAAATTGATTTTATTATGTGTAACAAAAAATTCGTCATAGAAGACTGCAGTGTGCTAAACAAGTTCAACACAGGTAGTGACCATAGATTGGTGAGATGTAAGATGCACCTCAACACCAAACTTGAACGTGGCAAGCTCATAAGACAAACACAATCTATTGACATAACCAACCTTAAAAAACACCATAATACCTTCAAGTTGGAACTGAAGAACAGGTTCTCTGCTTTAGAAGGCCTAACATCGGAAGAAGTGGACATCTCTGAAGTTAACAGAAAAGTAACCAAAGCTCTTATGGAAACAGCAACAAAATTAGCTGGGTCTAAGAACAAGTTGCATGTAAACAAATTATCAGGAAAAACGAAAATGTTGATGCAAAAAAGAAGAGAGATGAGGACAACTAAAGAAGATGTGACTTCCAAAGTGGAATATATAGAGCTATGCAAGACAGTAAGAAAAAGTATCACTGAAGACGTAAGGAAATTCAACTGTGAACTAGTGAGGAAAGCAATTGAAAACAACCAAAGCCTAAAGATAGCAAAGGGACATCTCAGTAAGGGAAGAAAACAGATTATGGCACTGAGAAAAGAAGATGGTTCTGTAACAAGAAATAGAGGCGAAATTTTGACAAGAGTGAAAGATTTCTACTCCAAATTATATGAAAGGGATGATACATGCACTCCAGACATCATGAAAGATACCAGTACCAGAGTTCCTCCAGTCCTTCCAGCAGAAGTTGCACATGCAATCAAGAACATGAAGCGGAGAAAAGCTCCAGGAGAAGATGGAATTACTGTAGACATCATACAAGAAGCAAGTGGAGAAATTGAAACAGTACTCGCCCAAATTTTCACTCGATGCCTTAATGAAGGAAAGATTCCTGAGGATTGGAACACCGCTACAATGATACTGCTACATAAGAAAGGTGACATTGAGGATCTCGGAAACTACAGACCTATCAGCCTCCTATCAGTAGTTTATAAAATCTTCACTAAAGTTCTTTCACACCGCTTGAAGGTAACACTGGACATGGCTCAACCGAGAGAACAAGCTGGATTCAGGAGTGGCTACAGCACAATAGATCATATCCACGTACTGAGAGAACTAATTGAAAGAGCGAGGGAATATGAACTTCCATTGTGCATGGCTTTTATCGATTATGAAAAAGCCTTTGATTCGGTGAAACCATCAGCAGTTACAATGGCTCTGAAAACCTGCGGTATTGAAGATGCATACATTAATATTATTAATAACATCTATGAAAATGCAAGTGCAAAGATTCGGCTGTTTGAAAATACAACACACATAAAAATTGGAAAGGGAGTGAGACAAGGTGACACCATATCTCCGAAGCTCTTTAATGCCACATTGGAGGGTGTTTTTCAGTCACTGAGCTGGGAAAACAAGGGGATAAACATTAATGGAGATTATCTAACCCACCTTCGTTTTGCTGATGACGTAGTCATTTTTGCAACTAGCCCATCAGAGCTGCAGAGTATGATCCAGGAACTTGCTGACAAGAGTAAAGAAGTGGGATTAAAAATGAACTTTCAGAAGACAAAAGTGATGTTCAATGCTTTTACAAGAAATGAAGATTTATCGATTGATGGAGAAAAGCTGGAGATAACAGACACGTACGTTTATCTTGGACAGCAGATATCAAGTGAGGGTCACATTGATGAAGAAATTAATCGGCGTACAAAACTTGCCTGGAGAGCTTTTGGAAGAAACAGCATAATTTTCAAGAGCAATATGCCATTATGTCTTAAAAGAAAAGTGTTTGATCAATGCATCCTTCCAGTGCTTACGTATGGTGCAGAGACGTGGACCTTAACTAAAAGAGACATACAAAGGCTGCAGACAACTCAAAGAAGCATGGAGAGGTGCATGCTTCATGTAACCAGGAGAGATAAGAAGAGGAACTCGTGGATCCGAAAAATGACAAGAGTGGAAGACATCATGATCAGAGTTAAATCCCTGAAATGGCAATGGGCTGGACATACTGCCAGAAGGACAGATCATCGATGGACAGCCGAAATTTTAGATTGGATTCCAAGGGACAGGAAAAGACCCAGAAGAAGACCACATGGGAGATGGGTGGATGAAATTCGTAAGTATGTAGGGGTGACATGGAGGAGACTGGCACAAGACAGACCGTTGTGGAGGAAACTTGGGGAGACCTTCGTCCAGCAGTGGATTGATAATGTTTGACAATGATGATGATGATGATATATATATTCTATTAAGAAGATACCTAAGCAAAAAAATACATATATAATTTTGACTCACACCTAGTACAACATAGAAAAGGTTATGTATCTACCTGTGTGAGTAAAAGGAGAAAAGATAAAAAAATAAAATAAAACAATTGAATGTAGAAGGTGTCGAGAATACTGAGCCTTGGCTTTATCAAGGACCAGCAAAAACTCTGCATTTTCTCACTTCCACAAAGACCTAGTTGGAAATGGGTTTCTGCAAGGCCATAGATGCAAGTAACATTCCCACCTAAAATAGTTTAAAATATATATATATGTCATGTCCTCCGTAGAGTTGCATGACCTAGCACTAGTTAACAATTTCGCTTGCATCCATTAACCTTCCTGGCTCGACCCATGCTCTTCATCTGTTACTATTAAACAGAGAGAAGAAGATTAAAGAGAACTCAAGCTGTGAGAGTGACATAATAATTAGAAATGATTTTCAGCCATAACGAATTGCCAAGTTCGTTTGAGAGAGAATTTAAACCTGAAAATCAATGCAAAAGAAATCCAAATTTTTACATTGCAATTAAAAAAGGAAATATTAATTTTTAACTAACAGATTTTTGAAAGAAAACTTGAGTCTAAAACCCCCTACTCTACAACTTATGACAGCACGAAAACGAGAATAAGTTAAAGACAATAATTAACTAAAGAAAACTTTGTGAAAGTTATATACCTTAAACAGTTAGTTGCAATATGTACAAAGTATTTCAGCAGTGCTTTAAGTGCATAATTAATTAGTTATTAAGAACTTAACTTCTTTGAAAATACAGCGCATAGAAAAGGAACAAGCTTAGCCATCTTCTGTTCCTAGGTACCCCAAAAGATGCGCAAAGTTACAAAGAAAAGAAAGAGTTAAAACCCGCAAAAATGTTAACAGACAAGCCAGTGCCTAAAAGCTGAAAAGCTAAAAAACAACAGAGAAAAAGTACATGAAGTACAAACATTGAACTTATAAAACCTAGAACCCAAAAACAAGGAAGAGAGCTTACCTCTTGTGTGACAAAACCTTTCTCCTCACAAGAGTAGAACATGGCTGACCTCTTCCGCCACTCCCTAGTCGCGGGGGGCAGTGAGGGTGGGGCTGATGGCCTCCTCATACAGCAAGAAACCAACACGCGGAGATTTTAACCAGAGAAAAAAATATTTAAACCTTAGACTGTGGATCTGTATGATCAGAAAGAGCAGAATTAACTCTCCAGAATACATGAGAAATATTATAAAATACACGAGTAGTGTATTTAATAATCTTTGCATGTATTAAATCACCTTAGTGAGCTTCTATAGATTAATCAGAATCTTATTAATTTTAATGTTGGTTTTACTATTTTTAGTATAGCTATCCTAGTGATGAATAACTAGCTTTCTTTTTTATTTGTTTTTATTTTCTTTTATAAACAGATTTTTAAGCTTTTTTTGTGATTTTGTTTATATTATTTAATTTTTTGTTTTAATAGGACCGTCATATCCATAGCACTAAGGTTCCTTTAGGTAGTTAATAGGCATCCTCTAGCCAACTTCCTTACGGCTTTGATTGGTCAGAATCATATTATTAACTGTGTAGAAAATTAAAGCAGATCTGCCAACCTTACTCTATTATTCAGAATAATTTTTCTTAAAGTTCTTTTGATGAAAGAAAAAGGAATTTCGTTCTCTAGAAAACTTTCTAATAGTATATTAATGTGGTAATTGAAGTCCAAATTGTTGCTGCAAATTCTTGAAATTCTTAGGACCTGAGAAATTAGTACATTCTCAATTACTTTGGTTGAAATGTTATTATTCCAGTGTAGATATTTAATTACTTTGAAAGGAAAATTAACTCTTTTATCAAAGAGGCTAATAGATGGGTTACCTCTGTTGAGCTTAATGCTTAAGTCTAGGAACTCAAGTTCCTGATTACTGTGGTTGGTTTTACATAAGTTAAGAGAGCTAGGATAGATATTATCAAAATCACTCTCTATAACTTCTGAATTATTGATAAATTAAATAATATAAACAAAATCACAAAAAAGCTTAAAAATCTGTTTATAAAAGAAAATAAAAACAAATAAAAAAGAAAGCTAGTTATTCATCACTAGGATAGCTATACTAAAAATAGTAAAACCAACATTAAAATTAATAAGATTCTGATTAATCTATAGAAGCTCACTAAGGTGATTTAATACATGCAAAGATTATTAAATACACTACTCGTGTATTTTATAATATTTCTCATGTATTCTGGAGAGTTAATTCTGCTCTTTCTGATCATACAGATCCACAGTCTTAAGTTTAAATATTTTTTTCTCTGGTTAAAATCTCCGCGTGTTGGTTTCTTGCTGTATGAGGAGGCCATCAGCCCCACCCTCACTGCCCCCCAGCGACTAGGGAGTGGCGGAAGAGGTCAGCCATGTTCTACTCTTGTGAGGAGAAAGGTTTTGTCACACAAGAGGTAAGCTCTCTTCCTTGTTTTTGGGTTCTAGGTTTTATAAGTTCAATGTTTGTACTTCATGTACTTTTTCTCTGTTGTTTTTTAGCTTTTCAGCTTTTAGGCACTGGCTTGTCTGTTAACATTTTTGCGGGTTTTAACTCTTTCTTTTCTTTGTAACTTTGCGCATCTTTTGGGGTACCTAGGAACAGAAGATGGCTAAGCTTGTTCCTTTTCTATGCGCTGTATTTTCAAAGAAGTTAAGTTCTTAATAACTAATTAATTATGCACTTAAAGCACTGCTGAAATACTTTGTACATATTGCAACTAACTGTTTAAGGTATATAACTTTCACAAAGTTTTCTTTAGTTAATTATTGTCTTTAACTTATTCTCGTTTTCGTGCTGTCATAAGTTGTAGAGTAGGGGGGTTTTAGACTCAAGTTTTCTTTCAAAAATCTGTTTGTTAAAAATTAATATTTCCTTTTTTAATTGCAATGTAAAAATTTGGATTTCTTTTGCATTGATTTTCAGGTTTAAATTCTCTCTCAAACGAACTTGGCAATTCGTTATGGCTGAAAATCATTTCTAATTATTATGTCACTCTCACAGCTTGAGTTCTCTTTAATCTTCTTCTCTCTGTTTAATAGTAACAGATGAAGAGCATGGGTCGGGCCAGGAAGGTTAATGGATGCAAGTGAAATTGTTAACTAGTGCTAGGTCATGCAACTCTACGGAGGACATGACATATATATATTTTTTAAACTATTTTAGGTGGGAATGTTACTTGCATCTATGGCCTTGCAGAAACCCATTTCCAACTAGGTCTTTGTGGAAGTGAGAAAATGCAGAGTTTTTGCTGGTCCTTGATAAAGCCAAGGCTCAGTATTCTCGACACCTTCTACATTCAATTGTTTTATTTTATTTTTTTATCTTTTCTCCTTTTACTCACACAGGTAGATATATAACCTTTTCTATGTTGTACTAGGTGTGAGTCAAAATTATATATGTATTTTTTTGCTTAGGTATCTTCTTAATAGAATGTGAATTCTGAATTTTCAAAACTGCTGCGTTGCGCGTTTTGATCTTCAGGTTATTTTGCAACTTTCGTTTTAAATTCTAAAGTTTTTCCTTAGTCTTCAGTTTTGCTCTTAAGTATATATATATATATATATATATATACTATTAAGAAGAGACAGAAGCAAAAACAATTTTTTAGCTCATACCAAAAACAACATAGAAAAACCCATATACTGACAGGTATGAGTAAAAAGAGGATAAAATAATAGCAAACTGAATGTAGAAAGTGTCGAGACTGCCGAGCCTTGGCTTTATCAAGGACCAGCAAAACTCTGCATTTTCTCACTTCCACAAAGACCTAGTTGGAAATGGGTTTCTGCAAAGCCATAGATGCAAGTAATAAGCCCACCAAAAAAATTTTTTTTTTAAATATCATAACCTCCTCAGAGTTGCATGACGAAACACAAGATAATATTATTTTTGCTTGCATCTATATATATATTAACACACATAAATATTTTAAATAGAGTACAAAAAATTTCTTACGCTCTTGTATCGCAAAAGCAGATTCCAGATCTACACATACAAGTGATTAAAAATGTAAAAATGTTATACCTTTACTTTAATTCAGTAATGGACTATGGATTTCACCATGGGATGGTGTAAAATATTGAGGGCACTAATAAAGGTAAGGCTGTGCTAGATAAAATCCCCCCAAGACATTAGGAGTGGTAAAAATGTCCTCCCCTTACTACAAGCGTGTTTCTGATTATTAAGGAATAATTACCGTGTTACCTGAAAATGTATGGTGTAAGCCATTCCCCTGTCATTTGGTTTCAGCCCCTTTAGATTATTTAGATTAGCAAATAGTAGTAAAAAAAAAAAAAAACTAACTACCCGTTTCAATGCCAGTTTGAGGTGCCTCGATTTATTATTTTTATTTTTTGTCACAGGGTGTAAGCCACCACCGCCAGAAAAAAAAAATAACCTTATTATGGGAACAATTTCTAATAATTTGCTATTGTTAAAAATTAGGTAGCAAATATTTTGTTGTATTGGAAGCACTAGCTACATTGAGGTTGAGACTAAGTTTAGCCTCAGCTACAACGAGGCTTAACCGTATAATGGAAAGTCGGCATCCAGAGACTGAAATAAAACTGAATGCCAGCTTCCAAAATATGATAATGTATTGCAGTGCAGACATCTCTACTGTGTGGAATTAGGTTTTTAGTGAGGAAGTAGTCCTAGTTGTCAGTGCTTGAAAAATTGCCCCTTCAGCGAGGACTGTTTAATGTTTTGTTGAAGGATGATAGAAATTTCAGATTGGGATGTTTTGTTTTGTTTTGTTTTATTATTATTATATTTTCCTTCATTTTTTTATTTTTTTTTAATTAATTTCTCTAATTATTCTGTTATAAATGAGCACAATTAGACCAAATATAAGGGAAGATCGCTCAAAAATCTACGGGAGTGCATTCATAGATTGGGGGGTGGCTAAGCACCCCCAAGAAGATGCCTGAATACATCACTGAGTGGCTAGTTCTTCCAGCCATCTGATCTGCTTTCTCTTGTATTCAGCCTTGTTTTCTGTTGTTTTTAAGATATTTTCATTATTCACTGCCTGAAGTAGATTTTCTCATTATTATTATTATTATTATTATTATTATTATTTAACTACTAAAAGCATGTTCTCAGGAGTAACTGAAAATGTAGTCTTTATTGAGATGTAAAAAATACTAAGAAAGAAAGGGAAATGACTGAGACACACACATTGTGTAAGATAGCATTAAATCTGTAGTAACAATTCCATTCTTGTGAAAAACTGAAGTGATCAGCTAATTGAGCTGCCAGCACAGCTCTTGTTTGCATTTTGTTCATTTCATGTCAGTTCAGCTTTGGTGTTATAATGAATATGCTGACTAGTTATATTTTTTTCCCCTCCACTGTGTAGATGTCAACTGGGGTTCTTCTACACAAGCTCAAACATATAAAACTGCTTTGAGTTCTGTTATGAAATTAAATCAAGTTCAAGAGCATGTGAAGAACTACAGGTATTTTTTCCAACTTCTTGCTAACAAGTTCTTAGTAAAATCCTAATGTGTACATCATCTTGAAAATTTTCCAGTTGTAGTTAATAATATCTGATTTCCTTTCTCATTCCTTTTGCACTCTAAATGGAAAATTTAAGAAGTGTATTTCCTGATTACTCACTTTTCCCAGTTGAAGGGCATTGATAAGCTAGCAAAAAAGAAGTTGTGATAATGCATGCCTCATAAAAAATACTCTTATTTTAATAATGCATGTATTCCTTTGAATGTTGCTTTTTGTTTACTCCTCAAATTCCCATGCAGATTTATGATCTTAGAGTTTTTTTCTTTTTTTTTTTTTTTTTTTTTTTTGTAATTGAATTATACTAAATCCATTCATCCATCTATCCCGTCCGCCTACGACAGGTTGAGTCCCGCAAAGACGACTATGTGCCCTTGAAGGTTACTGGCAAATTAATGCTAGCCAGCTTGCCATTCCTCTGCTGCATATGGATAAGAAACAAAGTGTGTCCAGGGCCAACTTCACAGCGAACCATCTATGCATTCGCGTCCCCAACTGCAGGAAGCCTGTGGAAAAACTGCAGACTAGATGGTCAGCAGGATCGGAATTCGAACACCCGTCAGAAACATCCGTATCCCACACAGCGCATACCAAGTAAAAGAAAAGAAATATTTGTAAACTTGAACTGAAAAGTTATATGTAGTTTGTATATGCAAAGCTGCCAACCCTACTGTTTTTTAGCTGAAGACCACCAGTTTTTAAGGCAATCTTGCAATTTATTGCCAAAATGTCCTTAGTTTATGAAATTTTTATTAAGAGCATAAAATGTACTTTTTTTTAATTTTATGTCATAAAGCAAAAAAGAACTGTTTCTGGCCATTTCATAATCATATTGCACTAGCCAAATGACTGTTTTCACTATGGCAGCAGGTTTTGGGCATGCTGAGGAAGTATAGGAAGAATTGCAAGTAATGCCGAAGGTAATGCACAGAAGCACATGGGTCTATAGGAAATTACAAAGCAGCCCCTCTTCCCCTTATCAGCAAACTGTACCCCCCACAGGATACCCCATACCTGCCCACCCTCCTATGAGTCTCCCAATTTTAAGTCATTTTTTCCTCCCTCCTAACTGCTTCTGTGGATCTCCCACTTTTCTTTACGTGGAATTTATATGGTGAAATTTCTTTGGGTAATTTTGGAAAGCAGCAGAATTTTTTTAATCTCAGTTTTTTTGTTCAGCATATGTATATCTAAGGGTGGAAGTTTTCCACCCTACAAAACCTTATGAAAACATGAGTTAGGCAGAGCAAAGATTTCTCCATATACTTGTAATTTCATTTTCTCTCGATATTTTCTCTGTCCTAAAGTGTTGTTAAATGTCACTTTCCCATAAATATTTATGTATCAGCTTGTAAAGGGATACAAAAATTTCTAAAACATGGAATCTACACACAGCATAAATTTCTTCGTAATTTTTTTCTTGCAATATTCTCTTTATCTTATTTTGTAATTAAACATCATTCCCTTCCATAAATTCTATTCTTGTATTTCAGCTTAGAAAAGAAGGTAAGTTGAAAGACTTTTTGCTTCACATTTTGAGCTTTGAAAAGTGTACCAATGAACATATGTCCCATGCTTGGCTGCAGAAGTACTGCTCTTGATTCCATTGAAGCATGGCAGGAATGACTGACCTTGACTCTTGTGGAATGATGTGAAGTACACAGTGATAATAAATATATTCACAGAAAAAGTTTGGGAAATTTGATGGTGCTGTGAAACCTCTAAATTTTTTTTGATTGGGTTGAAATTTTAAGCAGTTTAGGTATGTTATGATGAGGAACAAATTTGGGGGTAAAACATGAAAATTTTTGAAATTTATCAAATGAAAACAACAAAAAAATGAATGCAAGCATAGTGCCTGATTTATTATGGTTTAAAGTGGAAATGTTCTGGAGGGAAATAATTTTTTTCAAGATCGGCAATGCTTCCTAAGCTTTCACTCTAGGCTTGCAGTGGTGAGTGTATGTATATCTACCAGTACGTTGATAATGGTGAGTTGCAAGTAGTGATGTACTGGTGTGATTGTTACAAGTACTTGATTTTTTTTTCATTATTCTGGAATTATTATTAATAACTATTGACAGGTGACCTGCTTTAGTGGAATTTAATACTACATATGTGTGTATTTTGCTATGTATGAATGTTCACAGGAACTTTTTATTTGCAATATGGGTTCATAAAACGTAGCTCATCATATTCTTCTTGAGTTTCAGAATTTGTCCTATTTTTAGGATTTCTAATTTGGCATGTCTGTATTCTGCCCTCGGGGGGGGTGTCAAGTATTTTTCCTGTGCTACCTTAATTTCGGCTCTGTATCTGGTGAACATTCCTCCCATGAGTGGCTGGCTATGTAGACAAAGGGGCAAGATGGCACTGATTGACAGCCATGATGATGGGATTAGACTAATAGTCCTGTGCCTCCAGTAAGAGCAGAGAGGGGTGCTTGTTTTTTCTTGTGTCGCACACCCATGGTAGGACACATCCAATGTTCCTAGGGTCACATCAATTGCACAATAAAAACTTTGAAATACTTATGTACAAAGTTAGTTTCATAGAGATTGTAATTGATTCCTCCATAGCATAAGCATACACAACCCAGAATCCCATCTATAATGTAAAAATAAGCGTTTATTCACTAACAATTACTGTAACATTTTTGGTCGATCGAGATTTGTCGTTTTTATTTAATTTCCCTTCTTTATATGACTTGGAAAAAAAAAACACATATCGTTCGCTGAGACTTAGTAGGCAGTACTTTTGCGAACATGAATATATTTCTATCTTCTAAAAATACAATCATCATCTAGCCTCCCCTTCGATAAAAAGGATACTTTTGTGTAATCTCATAGGACAAAAAAAAAAAAAAAAAAAGATTGTGGTGTAGACTTAAAATTCTAAATTCTTTGCATTGAATAGCTTCAGTGCCAGTTATTGCTATTTGTTCTGATCGGTACGATGTGCTCACATTTGTGATGTGTGTTATACGCCATACAGTCATCAGTAATTGAAATAAATGCCGAATATTCTGAATGTTTACCCTCTAGAAATCGTAAATTTATATGCATGCATTAGGTATAAAAATATGTGTTTATCTGGGAAACAAGAAATAAATAGAATCAAAAGCATAAAAATATGCCCTATGCAAATAAACAAAACTAATTGTTTTAATTAAATTATCGCAAATTGTGTGACCTTTGAAACAGTTGAGTAAGGGTTTATGTTATTTGCAGTGTAATTTGTATGAAACAGTACTCTTATCTAATGAGGTTTTTACCAGAAAATGCCGAAAATTACCACTTCCCCAAAAAGGGGAACAAATCATTGACATATCATTTTTTGAAAAGAAAAGAAAAATTCATATTCCCTCTCCTCCCCTTCTCTTTCATGCTATTTCTAAAATTTGAGTGCTTCAGAATTTTAAAGCATTGAAAAAAGTTCATGGTACTACTGTTTGAGAAACAATATTTTTATCCTGTTAACCCACCCCCAAAAATGAAATTCTGATCACACCACTATCAGCGATAATTCATTTCAGCAACACAGAACAGCTGAGCTGCGTAATTGTAGTATTAAACATTTTGCATATTAAATGAAACTTTGATAAAACTTTTCCTCAGAATGGAGCAAGTTCCCTGCAGGCCATCACAATTCTGTTCCCAGTGGCGTTATGCACAAAAAACTTCCAGTGGAGTTCACAAAACTTCTCTCTCTCTCTCTCTCTCTCTCTCTCTCTCTCTCTCTCACACACACACACACACACACACACACACACACACACACAGTACGGCATGAAAAAAAAACTGCTTTGGGTAGGGGGTCTGCAGCTCCACAGCCCCATAGCAGGAACCGCCTTTGCTCGAGATGTTGGGAAGCGCTATTTTTTTATTAAATTTTTCACCAGAAATAGGCTTTTCACGCACTTGCAAAATAATATCATTCCATTCATTGTAAATACATGTGGATCAAAATCCATAACAAACTTATTTGGTCTCGTACTGTTGCACGCTTTTACTTAGGCATATTAAACAGTATCATGTAGTTACTAGTCAACAATAACAGAAGTGTCAGAAATTGTCCTTGAGAGTCACAGCATAAAACTCTTTAATCTGAATTTGATACATCAGTGAGAGAGAGATACATCAGTGAATTTGATACATCAGTGAGAAAATCTAAAGCTGGATTACATGTACAGTAGTTCCAATTGCTTGTTCATGAAATGACAATGGGGTGGGGTGATTAGGTATGTGACCTTCACAGAGTGCTCCAATTGTCTGCTTACCCTATCACCATGCACTTGGGATGGGGAGAGCTCACTTCCATCATGTAAACAGTCGAGAACCTTGACATCTGCGTCATTTCAACAGCCAGTGGCAGGATGACTTCATAACAGACCCAACTTACCTTTGCCATGCACTGCTTGCTGTATCTCTTGCTAAGAGTTTGACACCACTTTCGGTAAACAATTCATCTGACACGTGGAGTGTGAAGTACAGAAAAGGTTCCATGGCCTTACCAGCATGGACCCTTTTGAATAGAAAGCTAAGATTTCAGTAAACATGGTCTTGCTACATAAAGAATCATTCACATTGCTGATGCAACTGTTTAGTGAAGAGTAGACTAAATATTTCTCTTTCGATTGGAATTGGATTCATTTGGGTATCATCATTCTGTGTGGAGGAGAATTTTGACATAGAACTACATCTCTACCCACACTGGGTAGGGGGTTACATTGGGAGCACAGATGCAACAAAAAATGTCACACTTTGAATGCTTATATCTTCGAAACTAATAATCGTAGAGCAATAAATAATACATCATTAGATAGTTTATGGAGTCTCATTTATAATAAAGTTTATTTTAAACTCTTCAATACAGTAGCATTAGAAAGTTAAGCTAAATTTTGTGTGATTTTGTTTCGCCACACATCGTTTTAAGGTTGATAACTAGTGAATAGACAATGATAATGATGACCTCAGCCCTGCATTCCATAGCTGACAATCAGAACTAATGGATGTATGGGATAAACCGAAATAAAGTGTATTATTTATTTTTTAGATGAAAAAAATCAAAGGGGCACGGTAGCAACTGTGCCACAACCTACAACATAGAGCTACACCAACTGTCCTGTGCTGAATACTTTAAGGACAGAGAACTAGTGATATAGTGCCATGAAATAGTGACAGCTGAAGTAGTTCTACGCTGTACATTGCGGCATAGTTGCTACGCCTTTGATCATTTTTTTAGCAAGTGGTTGTGCTATTGTACCATGATGCTGTTAAAAGTTATGTCTAAAAAATGATAATTTCATTTTCAAAAGTGCTTTCCTAGAAAATGTTCAGGGTATATGCAAAAATTTGCAGTAAATGTGGAAATATGCTTTTATTTCTCAAAGTGACCAAATATGCCAAAATAAGCATTTTGCTTGAACATCCAGACTGTAGTTAGAAGTGACTATAAATATCCCAAATAATAACTAATTCATAATTTGCATTTGTAATACAAATTACATTTGAATTGTGTCTTTTGAACCTCTGAATCTCAAAGATGTATGCTTAATGATATGTATGTATGTATGCATATTTTTCTTTATTCTTTTTTCTTTTTTTTTTGTAGACCACAAATACTCATCTTAACTGGTTGTCCAAGTAGTAGGCCACCTCTTGTGGATTTTGCATATAGTATTACTAAGAAATTAAGTCTTATGGTTTGTGGCCATGTTGTAAAGGTAAAATCATTTACATACTTCTCCCTTTAACACATCATCAGCTATGTATGGATTATTATGTTGTTGCAGATGAAGTATCAGAATATTGATCAAAATGTCAAACACCCAAAATGCAATGCAGAATTAATTTTATTATTCAAGGCAATCACTGCCAGCAACAACACACTTTTGCTAAAGAGATACAAGCTTCTGTGTGCTGTCGTGAAAAAAGTTAAGTTTCAGGTTGCAACAAATTCATGAAATGAGGTTTCAACTGATGTTTGATTGGGAAACTATTTACCCCGTAGAAAGACAACCAGGTACTTTAAAAAGTAACAGTCCATAGGGGACTGATCATGTGAATAAAGTGGATGTGGTAAGGTTTCATGACTCAGTTGGTTCAGCTTCTGGATCATCTGGCATGCAGCATGGGGTTTTGTGTTATTATGGAGAAGTATGGGCCCTTCGCAATTTCCAGTTGTTTGGTGTACAGTTTTCCATGCATTATGTCAAGTTCTTGACAACACGTGTCTGCCATGATAGTTTGACCAGATTGTAAGAAGAAAGAGTGGGTCACACTAGCTGTGGACCATCAAACGCTGACTATCATCTTCCTGGAATGGACTACCAACTTCAGGGTGTGTTTTGGGTTTTCACCGTGGTCAAGTCATTGCCCTGAATGACAGCAATTGTCATACAGCATCCATTTCTCGTGACACGTGACGGCAATCCTCAAAATGTTCATTTGGTTGTGGATAAGCAGAGAGGAGCAGACATGAAATAATCATGTTTTGTGTTGTTCTGTGAACTCATGTGGGACCCATTTCCCCATCTTCTTCATTTTACCAATGGCCATTAGTCAGGAAATGGTTGCACAGTGTGCTCTGAGTTTCTTGCCAAGTTCTCACACTGTTTGATGTGAATCAGACTTAATCAAGGCCAACAACTCAGCATCATTGACATTTCCTTCTGATCCACTGTGCAGTTCATTTTCGAAGTTCATACCTTCGGCCAGGAATTTAGCTAACCGACATTATGTCTTGCATTCACGAACAGTGCCATCTCCAAACGCTGTGATGATGTTGCAAATTGCCTCCAGTGCTTGGTGTTCAAGTTTAAACTCATATAAGAAAATGACACAAATTTGGCTCTCATCCTCTTGGCCGGACAAAATGACCACTGCTTTAAAGGCAGCAAGCAGCCTTGATGCTTTAAATTTACATATTGCAAGTCACATCATGTGATGTGCTACTTCCTAATTTACCTGCTAACTGCACGAGTGCACAAAATCGGGTATGTGTCTGCAACAATCTAATAAATACCTTAGTTAAACATTAATAGTTAACCACCTTGGAAACTAGAGAATTGCATTCTTCTGTTTGGCAGTTTCTCTTCAGACAGTTTGTAATAATGTTTGCAGATTTCTTTCCTGTTTGTTTGAAGAATGCATATTGGCATTTTTTCAGTACATATTCTAAAGTTTTCATGTTTAAGATAATCAAGACAGATTATCACACTCATGGAAAGAACCCCGTAAAACACTGATATTGTTCCCGAGACAAATTGTTTTGCTGAATAAGTTATCCGTATTGTTTCCTAAAATTAATACAGAATATTGTATCATTTTGCCAGCTTTGAATTATAAGAAATTTTTAGGCGAATTTACCATACGTAAATCTAAAAGCATGTGCTCAAAATAGTGTTTTCAGTTTCATTTTGAAGTGTTCCTTTAAAATTAATATTGTAATTCTGAATTTATTTCTACACATTAGTAAAAATATCACAGGATATTTTGAATGGTTTGTCAAAACTTACTGATTTTCTTTTGATATAAAAACAAGATACTTATATGGATTTAAAATAAATATCTTCTGTCGTCTTCTTCAGGGGCCTCCATAACTGAAAAATGTAGCAGTGTTCCCACTCTGCACTACCCCCATGTATCACTAAGAGTGGTGTTTTAACCTCTGAAATAAGAATTAAATAAATCTTTGGTCTGCATTTCAAAATTTAATGGGTCAAATATTTTCAGTGGACAAAAACGCATGAGTCATAGTCAAAAAGGTTTATTTTCTTCTTATTTCTAATACAGTTTAGCACAAGATCACTTAGGTTTTGATAGTTATAAGTTTTTATGTTTTCTTACCAATTGAATCTGTAAATATAAGCACACTTGCACTGAAATTTGTGAATCTGCCATTTTACTACACAGTATTTATGACTGTTACATGTTAATTAAATGATAAAATTAAAATAAATGTTGATTTAAGGGATTAAGGTTTATTCACCTTAAAACTTTGAGCAGAAGACTTACCAAATTGAACTATAGCAATCTGAATATCATAAATTGCCTTTACTGTTCAACAAGTGACATCTGATCACATCAGAAAACTTGAAAATTGCATTGCCCTGGAGTGAGGCACCTTATTATTATTTTTTTGTCTTTGAATGCAGTAGCAGGAAAATTACAACATTATTTAAATGCACTTTCCACAGGGTTTGTACGCCTCGTGGATTTCCTGGAAAACTCCTTGAATTGTATTTCTTTTTATGCTGAGCTAGTTTGGTTAAAAGATTTGGAAGCCAATATTGCATCAGAAACATGAACTGGAGTGAGAGTGTGTGTGGGGGGGGGGGACTTCCTTGTCTAAATGGGTGTGGGTGCACTTGGCAATTGACTGATAAGCATCTCCTGCACGCTACTGGGATAAAAAAATGTGATTTTCTATCTTTGTGAAATTTCGACAGAACTAGCTGAAAATTTAATGCCCTTAATAAATTGCTAAAAGAAATGAACCCACCAAATTTTGTGTGAATCGGATAAAAATTGTGAAAACTAGCCACTAAAATTTTTAATCATGTTTGCAATTACGGCAATGGCAGTGGCAGTACGCCATAATAAAAAAGTTATGCGCAATTCAAAAAGTTTTCATCTGATTGTAGTAAAATTTGCAGGGTAAATTTTAATTAAAAGATCTGAAAAATTCAGATCTAATTTTTCCACACTTCAAAGCACATCTTTTGTAAAAAAAAAAAAAAAAAGATAGCGCTTATGTTATGGGTCCATCCTCTGTGGACACCCTATCCACCCTATCTCAACACCTAATAGTCCGATTTGAAAAAAATCTTTTTGCATTGAGAAGCTGAAAATATGCGAATGAGATGATCCTCCATTTCGCTTTTTTTTTTTCACGATGCACAATTTTGCCGCTGGAGGGCGTGAATGTAGGTGATATCGAATTCAAAATACGTTTTATTATTTTATTCTACGTATTTGCTTCTAAACGCCAGATTGAAAAAATTCTACCTTTCAATTCCATTTTTTTCGAAGACTATTTTAGGTATAGTCACTTTTTCAAGTTACGCATAGATTTTCCGCTAGGGGGCACAAAAGTAAACTGTGTTTTCCCCGAAATCTCTGCTTTCAAAACTCCGATTTGAAAAATTCTTTCTTCAGCAGTTACAGCATCTGATAGGAAATCTTTTGCATATAATTTCTAATTTTTGGTGAAAAACGGTTTGGGGGCCAATGGGCGGAAGTGCTAATTTCTGCTTCTGTTGCATTTGCAGCAAAATTTGAGCTTCTAAAATCTCGATTGAAAAAATTTGTTCGTGGACTGATGCCGCTCATGTTGGTAAACCTTTTCTGAATATTTTCTTATTAAATAATGCAAATTTCAGATATTCTTTCTGAACAGCAGAATAGCTGTTGGAAATAAAGTTGGCTCTGTGTATGTACGACTTTAGAGCAGCCAATTTGCATTTTTCAAAGGTGCAAAAATGGTAAGGGATGATTGCACCTTTTGAAAAATACAAATTGGATGCTCTAAAGTCGTACATACACCAAGCCAACTTTATTTCCAACAGCCATTCTGCTCTTCAAAAAGAATATCAGAAGATCATCAACATTGGCAAATTGCATGGCTTTCCACCCGTCTTAGTACATAGACTAATTCAGATATTTGAATCACAGAATCAGTGCTGCCGCAAGCTTACATGAGGCCCTGTGCAAACTCTCCCTGCGAGGCCCTCTGACTAATTAATAATTTTTGCTAAATCAACCTGTCTAACGGTATTTTGCACACGTACGCAATAGAGTATTTTTATTTTCTGATAAGGTGATGATAAGCTTTTCACTCATTTATTTGTTATAGAAGAA
Source organism: Macrothele yani (assembly GCA_039090855.1). NCBI lineage: Eukaryota > Metazoa > Arthropoda > Arachnida > Araneae > Macrothelidae > Macrothele > Macrothele yani. The sequence continues at coordinate 65,547,864 of CM077006.1, forward strand.
ACTGATGTTTTTCTTAAACTTGTAACTGTAACTGCTATTATTATTAAGCTCAACCATTGTTCTTCTTTGCAAAATAAAAAAAAAAGAAGGTAAATATTAGTAATATGAATTAAAGGATGAATTTTTTTAAAATCTGTTTTACTATAGCTGTGTGTTTTAAAAATGAATCCTAACATGCCTCCATTAGTGTTTCCGAATAATTTACAGCAAAAACGGAAAACTTTTATCATTTTTCTTTGAGTAAATCAACCATCTCCTGTCTACTGTTTCTCCGTTGTGTAAAATACGCTTATAGTGTTCTGGCGAAAAGTGCTGCTTTTCGTCATCGCTTGGGTAATCATAGTTTACAACACAAATCGGGCCCTTTTGCAAGATTACATCAAACCGTGTGTTGTTTAAAACAGGCACCCACTCACCTGGATCTAACAGTGGAACAAATTCTTCACTTCTTTGAAATGATAAATCACATGCCTTCACATCAGATATTTGTGTAAGCTGGTCAGAGACACTCATACATACATACATACATACATACATACATACATACATACATACATACATACATACATACATACATACATACATACATACATACATACATATCACTAAGCTGTTCTCTGAGATTCAGAGGTTAGCTCCAAAAAGAAATACAAACTACCAGATATTTTTACTTACTCTTGTCGCATCAAACTTCTCCATTTACAGCGATCTTGAAATACAACTTGGGCTTCACTGATATCCATTACATGCCGTACACAAGATCTTTTATATTTCATACTCATAATCTTTTTCTCATGCAGACACTCCTGAATCTGAGCCACCCATGTCTTCCTTGGCCTTCCTCCTTCCTCTGCCTTTCCTGCCTGCTACTTGGGCTAAAAGATTTTCTTACTAAGCACCTGATCACTCATGCTTTCAACATGGCCAAACCACCGAAGCATATTGGTCTCCACCTTGCTAACAACATTTTGCTTCACATCACACAACTGCAACACATCTTCATTCCTCACACAATCGGACCGTATCTTGCCAGTAACGCATTTCTCCATCACACAAATGACTCCTATGTTTTTTCTGCAGTACCCAGATTTTACTGCCATACATCAGCTAAGGAACAATTGCACTTTCATACACAGCCATGCGGGACTCTCTAGAGAACCCATCATTCCAGTGAAAACCTCCCAGAGCAGCTATGACTTTCAAAGAAGAATTCACTCACCTACTGATTTCACCATCCAACTTGTTCTCTCTGTCAAACATGCTTCCTAAATACACAAACTCACTCACCTGGTCAATCACAGTGCCATTTATACTTACATTACATTCAGTGCTACCCGTTCCTCTCTCAAACACCATAACTTTGGGTTTTTCCCTTATTTATACTGTTTGAATTTCATGCAAACTTCGTGCATCTGCGTCAACATACTCTGCAACTCACTTTTGCTCTCTGCCAACAGGACAGTGTCATCAGCATACAGCAATCTGCACACACGGATATCACTAAGACATAAATCACTATTATCTATTTTGGCCTCACGCATGCATGCGTCCATAAATATATTAAACAGCCATGGTGACATTACACAACCTTGTCTAACTCCTGCACCAATGGAAAACCATTTTGATAAAACACCATTCACTCGTACACAAGCTCTACTACCAGCATACATGGCTTTTACACTATTAAGTAGCTTCCCAGTAACACCATACTCATTCAATACCTTCCACAAAAGTGTCCTATTCACTCGGTCTTAAGCTTTCTCTAAATCTATGAAGACAGTAAAAACTTTCTTCCCAACATCCAGATACTTTTCAATCATCATGCGTAATGCAAAAATCTGGTTAGTGCAGCCTTTACCAGGCATAAAACCACTCTGAACATCCCACACTTTCTCTGATGTAAGACCCCGTACTTTTTCAATAACAAGCTTACCAAACACTTACCATGGCACACTTAGTAGGCTAATACCACGATAGTTCTTGTATTCAGTCTGATCACCTTTTCCCTTATACAAGGGAACAATAATAGCATCCTTCCAATCCCAAGGGACCATTCCTAACTCCCAGCACAACTGGCAAATTTCAGTTAACCAGTCAATTAGAGAGTCACCACCATACTTCAACATCTCTGCAGTTATGCAATCAACTCCTGGAGCCTTACCATTCTGAAGAGATTTTAGAGCTTTACACACTTCTTATCTTGAGATCCCTCCTGTGTTTCCATCCCTCACTGTAACATCATCTGCATCTGTCTCAGAATCATCTTTGCTTTCCTGATCTAATAACTCACAGAAGTATTCACCCCATCTTTCACTTAACTCATTGGGCTCCCATATCATTTCCCCGATCTCATTCTTCACACAACCTACAACTTTGTTTCCCCTATTTTTCCTGAGTCTCATGTACTTCCAGAAAGACTTCCTATCTTCCCAAAAAGCCAGTTCATGCCTTTCTACTTTCTCCTTCCAATCTTTTGCCTTACTCTGGCAAACCAGCTTAGCAGCTTCACGCTTCTTTGAGCGATATTCATCCACAGAGACTCTACCTTGCAACATCCCCAAATAGGCTTCCTTCTTTCTCTTTACTGCCTCTTCAATCTCACTATTCCACCAAGCATCACCTCTATTGTTACCCACTATTGTGGTGCCACAGACCTCTTTAGCAGCAGTGACAACACAGTTCTTAAAGCATTCCCACTTCTTTTCTACATCCCTCTCACAAGATTTCAGATCCTTCAGTCGTTCTCTGAGTAAGTCAGAATACTGCTGATGATCTTCAAGGAGCCTATCAACCTTTATTCTTTCTATCCTGGGTCTCTTCCTATTCCTTTTCCTCCAACCAACATTAAGTTTCACTCGTGACACTACCAAGTAATGATCAAAACCAACATCCACACCTCTCACCACACAGGTGTCAACAACTAAATGTTTGAAACGCTGATCGCCGCCCGATGGCGCAGTGGTCTAAGGCAATGGCCTCTGATCATTCGTCCGAAAGGGGTCCGGGTTCGAATCCCGGTGAGGCATGGATGTTGTGTTTGTCTTACGGCACTGGCTCTTTCCCTTCCCTGGAACCAGTGACCCTAAATTAGGGACGGGCGACTGCTTATAGCCCATTGATTTGCTCACAGTGGTCGTTAAACCTCCAATCAAAAAAAAAAAAAAAAAAACGCTGATGGTAAACAACAAAATCTATCACACTCTTTTGACCAAGTGTGCGATTTTCCCAAGTCATCATCATCATCATCATCATCATTGTCAACCATTATCAATCCACTGCTGGACGAAGGTCTCCCCAAGTTTCCTCCACAACGGTCTTTCTTGTGCCAGTCTCCTCCATGTCACTCCCGCATACTTTCGAATTTCATCCACCCATCTTCCATGTGGTCTGTTCTTCTGGCAGTATGTCCAGCCCATTGCCATTTCAGGGATTTAACTCTGATCATGATGTCTTCCACTCTTGTCATTTTTCGGATCCACGAGTTCCTCTTCTTATCTCTCCTGGTTACACCAAGCATGCACCTCTCCATGCTTCTTTGAGTTGTTTGCAGCCTTTGTATGTCTCTTTTAGCTAAGGTCCACGTCTCTGCACCATACGTAAGCACTGGAAGGATGCATTGATCAAACACTTTTCTTTTAAGACATAATGGCATATTGCTCTTGAAAATTATGCTGTTTCTTCCAAAAGCTCTCCAGGCAAGTTTTGTACGCCGATTAATTTCTTCACCAATGTGACCCTCACTTGATATCTGCTGTCCAAGATAAACGTACGTGTCTGTTATCTCCAGCTTTTCTCCATCAATCGATAAATCTTCATTTCTTGTAAAAGCATTGAACATCACTTTTGTCTTCTGAAAGTTCATTTTTAATCCCACTTCTTTACTCTTGTCAGCAAGTTCCTGGATCATACTCTGCAGCTCTGATGGGGTAGTTGCAAAAATGGCTACGTCATCAGCAAAACGAAGGTGGGTTAGATAATCTCCATTAATCTTTATCCCCTTGTTTTCCCAGCTCAGCGACTGAAAAACACCCTCCAATGTGGCATTAAAGAGCTTCGGAGATATGGTGTCACCTTGTCTCACTCCCTTTCCAATTTTTACGTGTGTTGTATTTTCAAACAGCCTAATCTTTGCACTTGCATTTTCATAGATGTTATTAATAATATTAATGTATGCATCTTCAATACCGCAGGTTTTCAGAGCCATTGTAACTGCTGATGGTTTCACCGAATCAAAGGCTTTTTCATAATCGATAAAAGCCATGCACAATGGAAGTTCATATTCCCTCGCTCTTTCAATTAGTTCTCTCAGCACGTGGATATGATCTATTGTGCTGTAGCCACTCCTGAATCCAGCTTGTTCTCTCGGTTGAGCCATGTCTAGTGCTACCTTCAAGCGGTGTGAAAGAACTTTAGTGAAGATTTTATAAACTACTGATAGGAGGCTGATAGGTCTGTAGTTTCCGAGATCCTCAATGTCACCTTTCTTATGTAGCAGGATCATTGTAGCGGTGTTCCAATCCTCAGGAATCTTTCCTTCATTAAGGCATCGAGTGAAAATTTGGGCGAGTACTGTTTCGATTTCTCCACTTGCTTCTTGTATGATGTCTACAGTAATTCCATCTTCTCCTGGAGCTTTTCCTCGCTTCATGTTCTTGATTGCATGTGCAACTTCTGCTGGAAGGACTGGAGGAACTCTGGTACTGGTATCTTTCATGATGTCTGGAGTGCATATATCATCCCTTTCATATAATTTGGAGTAGAAATCTTTCACTCTTGTCAAAATTTCGCCTCTATTTCTTGTTACAGAACCATCTTCTTTTCTCAGTGCCATAATCTGTTTTCTTCCCTTACTGAGATGTCCCTTTGCTATCTTTAGGCTTTGGTTGTTTTCAATTGCTTTCCTCACTAGTTCACAGTTGAATTTCCTTACGTCTTCAGTGATACTTTTTCTTACTGTCTTGCATAGCTCTATATATTCCACTTTGGAAGTCACATCTTCTTTAGTTGTTCTCATCTCTCTTCTTTTTTGCATCAACATTTTGGTTTTTCCTGATAATTTGTTCACATGCAACTTGTTCTTAGACCCAGCTAATTTTGTTGCTGTTTCCATAAGAGCTTTGGTTACGTTTCTGTTAACTTCAGAGATGTCCACTTCTTCCGATGTTAGGCCTTCTAAAGCAGAGAACCTGTTCTTCAGTTCTAACTTGAAGGTATTATGGTGTTTTTTAAGGTTGGTTATGTCAATAGATTTTGTTTGTCTTATGAGCTTGCCACGTTCAACTTTAGTGTTGAGGTGCATCTTACATCTCACCAATCTATGGTCACTACCTGTGTTGAACTTGTTTAGCACACTGCAGTCTTCTATGACGAATTTTTTGTTACACATAATAAAATCAATTTCACTTGTCGTCCCATTTGGATGTCTCCATGTCCATTTCCTGTGTGGCTTTTTCTTGAAGAAGGAGTTCAAGATGAAAAACCCTTCTGCCTCTGCAAACTCAACGAGAGTATTTCCACGCTGGTTTCTGTTGCCATGACCGAATTTACCTACTGAAGTTTCATTCTGTTGCCGTTGCCCTATTTTTGCATTGAAATCTCCCATAATTATTTTCAAGTGCTGCTTACCTTTATTATTTAGATGACAAATTTCCTCATAAAATTCTTCAATTTCTTCTTCAGGATGACTTGTGGTGGGTGCATAAGTTTGAATAATCTGAGCCTGGTATCTTTTTGAGAGTTGGATAACAAGTCGTGCAGCTCTGTCAGAGGAACTTTCAACTTCTACAACTTTATCCTTCAGTTTCTTGTTTATTATAAATCCAACACCACTAGTTCTGCCAGCATCTGTCCCACGATAGTAGAAGAGATGTCCACTTTTCAGTTCAATGAGATCTTCTCCTTTTCTCCTTACCTCACTTAGCCCGACGATGTCCCACTTAATCCTTTGTAGTTCCTCTTCCAATTCAAGAAGCCTTGAATCAGAAGATAGGGAGCGTCCGTTGTACGTAGCCAAGGTCAGCATCAGATGGCAGCCTAGTCCGGTCCTCCGGGGATTCTTAGCACCCTCTGCCTTCATGTCGCACTGGCCGCTGCCTTGGCCAGGTACATTCCAGCTGCCGGAGACTGAGGGCCAAGATTTAAGTTGTGGAGTCATTTTGGAGGGGTTTGGCCATAACTCACCACGCTGGCCAAGCGGGTTGGTGAGTGTGGGATAGCATTTCCTCTAATCCCGATGGTATAGTTATACCGCTATTGGCAGTCGTCAGAGCCCCTTTAGTGGGAACAGGATGTACCACGAGAAGGCGGGGTTGACATTTGTCAAGGAGAGGCTGTGATGTTACGCATCACCTGACCTTACATCCCTTTACCAAGTATATGTGTGTATATACTTGTGGTTGAAAAATGTATTAGATACACACAAACCATTCTCAATGCAGAGTTCAATTAATCTTTCACCATTATCATTCACACAAGGATCATTAAACTTACCCAGAACATTGTCAGAAATTGCATTCTGCACACCTACTCTAGCATTGAAATCCCCTGCTATTATAACTTCCTCTGTAGCACCAACCTGGCTCAAAACAGTTTTTAGCTCATTCCAGAAATCTTTTTTCTTATCAGTAGGTTCAGAGTAACAAGGAGCATAACTACAACAATTACTATTCTCTGAAGTTTCACTTTCAAACGAATCCAGAGAATTCTCTCACTTATGCAACTATAGTGAATCAAGTTGTTCTTCATCTTTTCACTTAAAATCACACCTACACCAGCCTGTCCTCTCACATTATCCAATACTCCAGACCACACACTCACTGTGCCATTCACTTCTTCTTCCCCAATTTCCTTTTTTTTGGTTTCACTTACACACAGCACATCCAGTCTATACTTATTCATCTCCTCAATCACCTCACTCATCTTGCCATTTATACCTCTAGTATTCCATACACCAATCTTACATTCACTCAGTCGAGATCGCTTTCTCATACGCCGTTTAGAAAGTCCAGGTCGATTCCGTGGTGGACCGTCCTTCTCAAGTGTGGTAGGTCCACCATATCCCACACTTGAGTCATTCTTAATATTTCTTTTTGTCTTTTTAATCAGGTAAGTACATCAGTGTGGGGGATTAGCCCACAGCTGAGGGTTCCAGTTGGTCATTCAACCTAAGGATTCTGGAACCAAACCCAGTGAGTTGGGGTCTTTTCGCCAATGTCACACAGAACTAGCTGGCACTTCTCCAAGATTCACAGAGGCCCTAGTTGCTGTTGTGTGTGCCATTGTTACCATGAAGCGCCCCAAGAAGGCGAACCCATCACTCACTACGACCGCCCGCTGTCAGAGACACTCGCAACATTGTTATCACTTAATGTGTCTTGAACGACATCCACATTATTATCACTGGATTCTTTATCTTTGATGCAATTTGAAGCAAACGATGACCTGCTGGCCACAGGAACTGAAGCTAAAGGTAGTAAAAATTTATTGAGGGAACCTTCCTGACTTCGTAAAAACTTTTCTCTTCTTTCCCTTTTCTTTGCTTTTTGATAACCTGATTCGAATTTACAGAACTTATCCCATTCTCTAGAAATCTCAACTCAACTCACTTAATGCAAACTCTATTCTTAAAAAGTTAATTAGTTACATTTGAAGTAGAGAAGTGAACCTGGTTAAAACGTTAAAACAAGCACAAATGAGCAACCGAAGAAAGTTAATAGATCGCCAAACACAGCAGCCAGTTGACTTAACACACACACACACTAACACACACACTCACAACTGTTTTTGCTTGGGAAAATCCACAAAAAGTGGATCCCAAGGTAGGCGGTAATACTCCAAGAATGTCGCGACGTGATGTCCACTCACACCCGTCAATCACAGAGTTTCCAGCAGCGAGAAGAAAATATATTGATGTTGGCGCTGCTGCGTGTTTTGGACTGATCAAGATAACACCATTTGGCCGCGCCCACCAGATTCAGGGTCTCTCAGGGATACAGAAGCACCGATCTTAGTGTGCTGCACTTTGAATCAGGAAGGGGGAGCGTATGTACGACGTCACTGTACTTTACCAGTCATTATAAAATCTCAACTAAAACCACCAATTGGGCCTCGTGTACCGGAGATATTCGGTAAAATAAAACTACACAAAGATGGTCACCCTCTTCGACCTTTAGTCTCGGGTTATGCCAGCCCGACCAGGCCATTGGAACGTGCCTTAGCTAAATTTCTCACCCCACTACTCATAGCAAATACATTTTCAGTCTCCAGTTCTGTTGCAGCTTCACAACAGTTGAATGCTCTAACACTGGGAGATCAACCATTTATTTTGGCATCCTTAGATGTTATCTCAATGTACCCCAATATACTTATTGAACTAACCCATGATATTATCTTTAATAAACTGACTGATATTTTACCTTTATCTGAGACTCAAGATATTCTATCATCTCTTTGTCTGGTTTCAAATCGTTGCTATTTTAAATTTGATAATCTTATCTACAAACAAATGCAAGGTGCTCTCATGGGCTCTCCCCTGTCTCCTTTCCTTGGTGAGCTGATACTTCAAGAACTCGAATCTACTGTTCTTGGTAATTATCATCTACAACCATTATGTTATCTCAGGTATGTCGACGATATACTCGTTTTGTGGCGACATTCCGTTGAAGAACTGCACACATTCGTCTCTGTACTTTCCAGCCATTTCAACACTATTAAATTTTCAGTGGAACTAGAGTCAAATTATAGCCTTTCATTTCTAGACTTTACTATTTTCAGAGACCCTGTTACTAATGCCATCCAAACTACCGTTTATCAAAAACCAACCAGCTCTGTATGTATTATACCTAATGATTCATTTCATCCCAGGAATTATAAGTTGTTGGCATTACAATTTATGCTTCGCAGAGCTATTTCACATTGTTCAACCCTCAAATTACGACGTAATGAAATTGTTAATATTAAGAACATAGCAGCACAGTATGGTTACCCTGCATACATAGTAAATTCAGAGCTTAAAAAATTACTTAGAAGATCCTCTACAGCCCTCACATCTGGTCCATCAGAACTTAAGTATATTGGATCCATGGATTATATCCCTTGTCTTACTCCATTATTGCGCAACATTTGCCATAAATACAAATTAAACTTTGGAGTAAAAACTACAAACATCATGGCAATGCTTAAAAATGATAGAGACCCAGTGGATATCGCAAACAAAAGTGGTATATACAGTGTCCCGTTGATCTCCACAGATGAATACGGTGAAATACGCACTTATATCGGCTCCACAGTGCGTAACTTGTCAACACGCTTAAAGGAACACAAATACAACATAAAAATGGGTACTCAAAATACCTCATTAGCCATGTTAGTCCATACAGGAAACTTTCACCCAGACTGGGATAGTGTCACAATCCTTGCATCACCTCCTAATAAGTTTCTGACTTTAATCACCGAAAGTCTGTATATAATTCATCATGAAAAGTCTACATGCAACGATGATATTCCATACAATATCCCTCACCCCTGAAGACTACTTATAGAAAACAAACCTAATATATAGTTATTGTTGAATCTATTAAGCTTATTGTATTGTGTCGATTGTATTTCGCAGACTTTGCGCTTGCGCTATAACTCTAACTCCTACGTCACTGAACGTTGTAAATATATACTTCAGTACATGTCAAATTGCTTCAGTATTCACACATCCGATGATGGGTGTAGCTGGCGACCCCGAAAGCGCTCATGTGTCATTGTAATTCATATGTGTTTTTAACTTAATAAAGTTTTAAATATCATGTGTTTTGAGACCTGATGTTAAAGATCGTGCTACGACGGCTGTTTTTTAAAGAAGTTCCTATCAGCACGAAAACCTACATTTTATCACTGTGATGTTTGTGTATGCGGACTCGCGGGGAACTGGGATGGTAATTCCTATGTTTTGAACTGTTGATTTTTTTTTTGTCTGTGTACTTAATTTTATATTTTTCTTTCTTTCTCTTTTTTGTTTTATTTTATCTTATTTATCCACCAGCGCAAGGCCCCTCAAAGCGCAAGGCCCTGTGCGGTCGCACACACCACGGCGGCCAACCTTAACTGCTTGAGCCTTTCTCCACCCATCAGTTTGTTGGCACTTTGCCCTTTAGCCTGTCCTTTACTCATAAAGTTTGCTCTATTTTCAAGTCTTTTGGCTATAGGATTGCAGTCAAACCACCTCCACATCTTCTCAACCTTATCCTTAAAGACAGAGATCTCAATAAACTCTAGAGTTACAAGGTGCCTACTCTATCCCTATCAACACTTCCCCAGGTGTTACCCACTATATTGGTAGTACTTACCGCAGCATAAACCTGCAATTGATGGAACATATCGCTGATGTTAAGAAAGGTAGCCCTTTCACCTCCCTTTCAGTTTTAACAATCAGCGATACGTCCGCGATTCCCGATTGGCAAAATGCTAAGCGGATCGCCCCGTTCAGCAATCCTAAAGCCTTCAGGTACCGCGAAAGCACTGAAATCTACCTTACCCCTAACACCTGCAATACAGGCGCACCTTTTAACATCCCTATCATTTAGAAGGCGATTTTGAAATCTGACAACAACGGATGCTTTTACCACGTGTCTCATTCCATGGCTGATGAAGGTACAAGTTGCTACCGAAATGTCCCGCTTATAATTTTCAACGTAACTTATGTGTGATATGACGATATCAAGAATTCTTCTAATGCTTTGTGTGTTAGTGTTTCCCTGCCAATTCTTCTCACTATAATATTAAATATTCTAATATTTAAGAATATTTCAAGTTCCTTTGATTTTTGATCAAAATTTTATTATTTAATATAATAAATAATAAAATTTTGTACAACACGATGACTGACATCAATTCGCCCAAGGTGGGCCTGGTTTCAAGTTCCATATGAGGTATGGATGATATATTTGTCTGATAGCACTGGCTCTGTTCTTTCTCTGCAACAAATGGGTCTAAATTAGAGATGTGCAACTGCTTATAGCACCCAGAATTGCACATGGTAATAAACCCTCAAATAAGAAAAAAAAGAAGTAATAATTAGTAAACTTCCCCACAATTTACAATATAGGCAACAAAGCATTGTGATTCTAGCAAAAGTTTGGGCTACTGGAATTTTTATGGACTCCTGGAAAAGTCCTGGAATTTTTTTCTGTAAAAGTGTATGAACCCTGTTTCCAGCCGCACGAAGATTACAGCATTGTTTGAACCCAGTTCCCATTAGAATAAAGATTATATTGTTTTAGTGCAAGCTGCACTGGCATGTGAAAAATGCACTGTTCTTTGAATGCAGTTGCTAGTAAGTAGAAAGTTGGAGGTTTATACATAAGCATGATTTTCAGTGACATGAAATACTATGGAATTCTTTACACAATGTGGATAAGGTGATTGTTTTACATCAAAATGGTTCCAAGAGTAATTGCATTGTAAAACAATTTTGTACCACGGTGATTTACTTGAAAAAATTCTGTAATGACAAAATGCTTTCCATAGGCAGACTACTGTTCAACATTTATGAACTGGAATCCTTTTCTGTTTAAGCATTTTGCCATCATGTGTTGTTAACCAAGATCTTTATATTGTGATAATTCAGTATTACTAAATTGGCATGAGAAGTCTGTGACCATTTGTCAATGGGAAATTGTGTTTTTAGATGAAAAGGAAGTGATTTCGATGAAGTGTAACTTTATTTTAGCATTGCTAGCAATGTAATACTCATCAATGAAGTTGAAAAATCTGTTAAGGAAGTCCTGGAAAGAAAAGGTCTGTTACCTTATTTTATTTTTATTTTTTTAAGAGTAGAATTAAAATTGGTGGGAGACTTACTGCTGTAACAGCATTGATACAATAACTTATCACTTAGAGAAACATAGACTGTATTATGGTGGTAGTTGAGAGGGGTGTGTGCCTGGTACAACTACACAGTTCGCTTACATATATTTTTTTTATTTCCTTTTCCCCAAGAGAAAAAATAATTAGTAAAGGGAGGATTTTTCTACACTTTCTTAAAGTTAAACTATAAAAAAAGTATTTCATGCTGTTGAAATCTAGATAAAACTTCCAATTTATAAAACCTTCTGTTGTTTATTATGAAAAGTTAGGAGCTGTACATTGAAAAATTTATTTAGAAAGAATCAATTAGTGGCAAAGTTTTTGTTTTATCTCTGAAGTGCATAATTAAATTATTGTCATGAACCTCTTTGAAACTTTTCAGTGCAAATGTTATATTGTATTATATAACATTTGCACTGAAAAGTTTCAAAGAGGTTCATGACAATAATTTATCTTCATTTTTACAGATTGATCGTGAAAGTGTCCACACGCAAAAAAGCCCACCTGCAGTTAACACACCTGAAGTGTCATGAAGTGAAATTCCAATAATAAAACATGTGTATCAATCAGATTAGTTTAATTATGCACTTCAGAGATAAAAACAAAAACTTTGCCACTAATTGATTCTTTCTAAATCAATTTTGTTAAACTGAATGTGTTAAACTGAATGGTACAAAGTTATTTTTTAATTTCCTTTTTTCTTCTTTTGGATTTCGTAATATAAAGATGCGCTTAATAATTTTGTGCCGCTTGAGTGCTTTATTGTAGCCATAGCCTAATCTTTTCAGCAGCATTGGTGGCCATCTTCTGGGGAAAAAATCAAGCATAAAGACTAACAAAGTTGGTAGTCTTATGCAGTACAGCATAAAGACTAACAAAGTTGGTAGTCTTATGCAGTACAGCATAAAGACTAACATACTGAAGAAATGTGGCTATCTTTAGTGGCCATATTTCTTCAGTTTGTTAGTCTTTATGCTGTACTGCCTTTTTAGTTCCTCCTTAGTGACAAACCAGGAAGACACCACTAAAACAACACGATGACTGATATCAAGGCATTGTCCACTAAAGAAAGCTATTTTGGAAGATGGCTCCTAACATGGAGGAAATGCTTTGAGTAGTGTAGCGGTAATAAAATTTCAAAATAGTGCGGATAGGTTTATTATATCTTTCATGAGAAAGAAAAAGAAAAAAAATTACACTGTCAATTTCACTGACTGTTTTATAACACCTGTGCAGAGTTTAAGGGGTCCACAGTGTGATTTATCTTCACAGTTTTCAACTGATGACATCTCCAGGGAGGTCAGCTCCAGTCAGCATACAGAAGGCTTGATAAAGTGTCTTGATATAACAAACACATCTGCATTTTTTTTAATTAATTGTTTAAAAAAAGATAAAATAACAGTATTCAAAAGTAGTTTGGGGTTGAATACTTGATTGTCATTTTTTTAAACAGTGTTGTGATATATTATGTTCCATTTCACGTAAAGAAGTTATCTCACAAATATTGAAGTGTACTGTGCTCACATTTTTTTTAAATCAGGATTAACTGTTCAAGTATTCTTTAGTTGTTTCAGTATTGATAAGCTTCAAATTCCATGTTCTAGAGTAACCTTCCTCAGCGTGTAAGATTGGCATACTCAAGACAGGCATACCAGTGGCTGCATAAACGAAAAGTAAAAGCATTTTACAGTCTTGTAGAAGAGGAGGTGTTTTCCCATGCTGTACGATCATTAATCCAGGTAATTTAAATGCATTTATTAAGGTAATTAAATGAATACTCTCTTTTTTTTCAAATTAAAGCAAAGAAAATAATAATAACTTGTTGGTTATTTATTTACATTTTATTTCTAAGCTGAAGATAATCCATGTTGCATTGTTTTTGGCATGGAAATGCCATCAGTTTCAATTATCCTTGTGCAGAAGCTCTCAGAAAACATGAAAATTGCAGAAATTAAGTATAATATAATAACTATTTAAAGAATCATCACATCATGCCATATGAAGTACAGAACATAAATAGAAAAATTTAAAAACCTCTAGAAACCAAGTTTATATAGTGTCTTAGGTGTACCATGTGTAGCAATGGGAGTTACTGTGTGATGTGGCATGGAAGGGTCTGGAACTGAAACATTAGGATTTTACACTATTTCTGTGGTGAAAAGACTACCATTTCTTGCTTGGGTTAGTGAGGTGAAAAATAGGAAAATGAGCCATTGCAAAAAGTGTTAGCTGCCCTCATTGAGGGTTTGGTGGTTGGGCAGGCCAGGGAAGATGCATAGAAATATCTTAATATCCACTTGGTAACCAGTAGGAGCATGCATTGACACAAGGTACCAGTTGTTCAAAAAGGAAATTCAGCAGCATCAAGTCTGTATGATGTTCTCGGTGGTTCACATAAACAGAACCAGCTAGTTTACCTTCCAGAGGAATGAGTGTGTGAAGTTCCAGCTATAAAAATCAACACAAAGCATAGCAAATCCACAGAAACTGTACTGTGGTAGTAAGCAGAGACAGATTTGCAGGAAAGCCTATGAAGCCCAGGCACTAAGTCCCGCAATGCTGAAGATCCCCCCCCCCCCCCCCGCCATTTAATTTTCCTTCTAATTAAAAAAAAAAAAAAAAAAAGTCATTGAGTAGGGGTAATTTTGCTGTTCTGGGTTTTGAGAGCATCATGACACCAGATCTTGAAGTATGTCATCTACAAGTATTAATTTAATAGCTTAACTGGGATACGATTTCTGGCCGATTTTCTTGAAATGTAATGGACATTTTTCTCTTTAATTTGGCATTTAATATGACAAATTTATTTTTCTTCATTCAGTCCAGTTTAAGAAGAAATCACAAAGCTTTTACCATACAAGTATAATGGCACTGGGAAAGCTTGTTTTATGAGACAAACTACTTAGTTTCATCTGTATTCGGATCTTTATGTGAACTATCTCAGTGGGATGGGATCTGATACAGATCCCACATCATATATAGCATAAATTTTGTCAATTAATACAATGCTATGAACTAACCATGTGTAGAAGTGTATTGGAAATCTGTGTACCTTTTGTAAGTCCTAATTCACATTGTGAAATATTCCAGAATGCCATGTACAAAGAACTTATGCTGGCATCACCTATCTTTCTGAAGCCATAATGTTCTTCACTTACCTGATTTTTCACCACTTCTTTAAGATTGTTACTCAAATGCTTGAGTAAATTTTGCAAGGACAATTAATGAAAGGAAAGAACTGCCTTGTCAGTTAACTTTCCTGTTTTCTTTTCTATATATTGGCATTGTGACTGATTGTTGTCAGTTCTCAGGAAATAAACTAAGTTTGCCATGCCACCTTGAGGATACTATATAACCAGACTGCATCTGTAAATCCACTATTCAAAAGCAGTTTTGGGTTTATTTCATTATAACATGCAGGTGTCTGCTTTATGAGCACCTATTATCCCCCAGTCCTCCTAGTCTTCTTCATTAATAACATCGTCAATAGTTGCTTGCTAGTAATGAATCAATTTTCTTTCACAAGTTCAAAATTCCCACTCCATCTGTTCAGTATATTTTCCATTGATGTAAGAAGCCGATCATCTTTGTCAATTGGACACTATTTTTCTGTCTTTCTACTGCATTATAATCATTTACACTTCCACTGGCTCAAGCCTCCTTCCACCAAGTAAATATGTGAATGCTTTTGCACATAAAGACAGTGTTAGTAATTCAAAAAGTACATTGCCTAAGGCTAAGCTAATGATTCTTCTCCCATTCACATTTTTCAAGACGTTTCCTCCAAATTCACCCATTAGGTTTTCAAATTCCCAAGAACCACGACCCATTGCATTTTCAAATCCCCAAGAATTGCAACCCATTACAGAGCTGCCAAGTGTCCTGGTTTACCCGTATTCCGTCTGATTTCAAAAATATTTTCCAGAAATATGATTTTTCTACAAAAAATCCAGTTTTGTGGTTTTCTTATTATTTTTTTCTTTTATTTATTTATTATGCATGGTATTTTCCCCCTCATTAATAATATCAGCGAACATTTTTCTCCAGCATCAACACTGGTTGTAGGAGTTGGTAACAAATGAAAGCATTTTTTATTAATCCACAGCACTTCAAGCGCCACGGTATTAGCCCCGCAATAAGTAGTAATTGTTTATGGTGTCACATCCACGGTGCTTGTGCAGTGCCTCATGAAGGGATGGGAATTCTGTGCTAATGTGCGCCAAAACAAAAATCTTGCACCATTTTGGTACAAAAGACAGATTTTGCCCCATTGTGCACCAGACTGCTGTGCTCCATCGTCTTCATCGGACCTTTGGCACAGTAAATTCTCTGTGCATACCGTTCTATTTGATGCTGGGAAAAAAGATTAAGAGGCTCCAAGTCCTATGGATTTTACGTAGTTACTATGGAAATCGTCTGTCCACTACGGGCTACAGAAAACATCAAGTATGCTGTGGAAATTGAAAATCTCTGTGAAATAACATTATTAAACATCTGTGTAAAGTTTATTTTCATATTTTAAAGATGTTTCAATTGAAAACCCAGAAAAAAGTTGGTGAATCTCGCAAATGTTCGTAATCACACCAAAATGACTGCTGTAGCAGCAATGAGAATGTTATTTCATTTTCTGTTTCCGCATATTAAATTTTTCTGACTTTTTTTTCTGCCTGATTATATTTTTATTTTTTTATGTTTCCTGTGTGCGTGTGTGTATGATAACGTTCCTTGTTTTTTATATCTTTGGTAACAGTGAAAAGGAGCGATTTCATATTTTTTAAGAATTTTTTCTAATGAAATGCATGTTACCCTATTTCTGATACATACTTCTTCAAAGCTAATCAATAGACAGCAATCGTTTACATCCCTTTCCCTTTTATTAAATGAAATTAAATTTCTAAGTCGGTATTGCATCTGTCCGTGGTGGGATCCGCGCTGTTTCTGCACCCCGTAAAATTGTTTCACGGCAGAGTGAGCAACGCAGTATCGATTTTTTACAATAAATTTTCCATAGGATTAATATTTTTCAATTTCTTAGACATATCTTATTTTTCCATAGGATTAATATTTTTCAATTTCTTAGACATATCTTACTTTTCCATAGGATTAATATTTTTCAATTTCTTAGTCATATCTTACTCATACAGGATATTCTTTCGTGGATTCATGGAATTCCGCTTTTTCTGTCATCATTTAGGCCATTCTTGAGATCAATGCAAAACTGAATAGAAGCTGTTTTTTTTTTTTTTTTTTTATGGGGGGGTCTTAAACCTATAATATATAATTTTATTATTTATAAATTGTAAACATGCGCACTGCTAAACATGCATCGTTGTCCCGGTTTTTGATTTTGAAAAGTTGGCAACTCTGCCATTACATTTTCAAATCCTCAAGAACTGCAACCCATTCTCCATGTCTGGTTTTAAACAATGTATCATAATCTCTGAAAATGGAATCCAGTTCTTCAGAAAATGGGAAGTTAATGGTCTAGTGAGAGTCTGGTGTGTTTCATCATGAGAGAGGGCAAACTGGTGTAGGTGGGATTTAAGTGAAAAGATGAGGAATTGTATGACTCTGACTACAGTAGTGTAAGTGATAGAACTTTGTTGTAGAGCTTCGGTGAATAACAATTGTAATTATGTATGCTCTTTGTAATTCTGAATCCTGTGAAGAAAGGATGATTTCTGGGATGAGCTATTTTTTCTTAATCACTATGGTACTACATGGAACGTCTTCTAGCAGAGAAGTGATCTCACTGCTGGAGTAGGTATTGAAAATGATTTATCTGAGGTTGTTCTGGGTAAGTTTGGTTGCTTAGTGTGAATGATAATGGTGAAAGATTAGCTGAGGTTGTTATTGGTAATAGTTTATGTGTGAATCTAACACTTTTTTCTACCATAAGTATATCTGTACTTACTTGTATGAGAAGTATAACTTGCAGTAGAAAAGTGTAATAAATTTTGTCATTTAAGATTTCATGGAGGGCTGTAGGATTGTACATTATCATAATAGACATGTTGTAAACTCACTAGTCATCCTATATTTGGTAAATTATGAATAATTCAGGGCTTCAACATGATACGATAACATCCGAACTTATACTGGCTTCGTTACCAACATAGTTCTTGAAGTGTGTATGTTCCAGGTCTTGCAAGACTATTAGATCTGCCCCTAATGAAACATGTCAATAATACAATTAGTGGGTGTCCTACCTGAAATTCCTAACTGCCTTTTTGATCACACATTTGATAGATAAAGTGAAACAGGCTTGGAAAGACATGCATCAAGGTTGCATTTGACATCTTTTCAACTGTTTGTGTGCCTTAGTTGTCACTTATGTTGAATATGAAGTTGTGTTCCAATATTAATTTACAAAAATGTGAGAAGTTTTTCACTTGAAAATGTTGCTATTTATTATAACTGACTGTGGTAGAAAACAGGAGCATTTTACATTGTGCTCCAACTACCATTTTCTTTGGCATAAGAAATAAATTAATTTCCATGCAAGTTGGCTTAAGCTTTGTATACAACTGCCAAAAATGGAATGGATAACTGTGAGTGAACTTCAAGTTCATTGAGGCCAAAATGGGACCACCATATCTATAAATTTAGACTTGATGTTTCTACATAGTTTATTGAAAGATATCAGTAGGTTTTGACTGAATACCAAGAAAAAGGAGAAGATCATGTATGAGATAGGTGGATAAAATTTGAAAGCATGCCAGAATGACATGAGAAAGAATTGCTCAAAACAGAGTTGTGGAAAAGACTTGGGGAGGGCTTCATCTAGCAGTGAATTGATAATGGTTGATGATAATATAGCATTCAGCAATAAGAACCTAACTAAGATTGGTGTAATAATAAGACAAGCAACTGTAACAAATGCATACTCTTTTTACCAAAGAACACTATGTTTTGGGGTTTTGGCTCTACTTGGAGAAGTAGTGATAAGTTCCTTTAAAGACATTTTGGTTCTCAAATCTAGGGGTTCTCAATGTGCGATACGTAAAACTTTTGGGGGTATGCCGTGAGAGCTGCACAAGGGGCACTTTTGTGTTTATCAATATATGTAATGCACTTTTGTGTTTATCGATATAATTTAATGTATATCATCATCATCAACCGTTATCAATCCACTGCTGGACGAAGGTCTCCCCAAGTTTCCTTTACAACGGTCTGTCTTGTGCCAGTGTCCTCCATGTCACTCCCGCATACTTTCGAATTTCATCCACCCATCTCCCGTGTGGTCTTATTCTGGGTCTTTTCCTGTCCCTTGGAATCCAATCTAAAAATTCGGCTGTCCATCGATGGTCTGTCCTTCTGGCAGTATGTCCATCCCATTGCCATTTCAGGGATTTAACTCTAATCATGATGTCTTCCACTCTTGTCATTTTTCTGGTCCACGAGTTCCTCTTCTTATCTCTCCTGGTTACACCAAGCATGCACCTCTGCATGCTTTGAGTTGCCTGCAGCCTTTGTATGTCTCTTTTAATTAAGGTCCACGTCTCTGCACCATACGTAAGCACTGGAAGGATGCATTGATGAAACACTTTTCTTTTAAGACATAATGGCATATTGCTCTTGAAAATCACGCTGTTTCTTCCATTCCAAAAGCTCTCCAGGCACGCCGATTAATTTCTTCATCAATGTGACCCTCACTTGATATCTGCTGCCCAAGATGAACGTACATGTCTGTTATCTCCAGCTTTTCTCCATCAATCGATAAATCTTCATTTCTTGTAAAAGCATTGAACATCACTTTTGTCTTCTGAAAGTTCCTTTTTAATCCCACTTCTTTACTCTTGTCAGCAAGTTCCTGTATCATACTCTGCAGCTCTGATGGAGTAGTTGCAAAAATGACTATGTCATCAGCAAAATGAAGGTGGGTTAGATAATCTCCATTAATCTTTATCCCTTTGTTTTCCCAGTTCAGTGATTGAAAGACATTTTCCAATGTGGCATTAAAGAGCTTCGGAGATATGGTGTCACCTTGTCTCACTCCCTTTCCAATTTTTATGTTTGTATTTTCAAACAGCCGAATCTTTGCACTTGCATTTTCATAGATGTTATTAATAATATTAATGTATGCATCTTCAATACCACAAGATTTCAGAGCCATTGTAACTGCTGATGGTTTCACCGAATCAAAGTCTTTTTCATAATCGATAAAAGCCATGCACAATGCAAGTTCATATTCCCTCACTCTTTCAATTAGTTCTCTCAGTACGTGGATATGATCTATTGTGCTGTAGCCACTCCTGAATCCAGCTTGTTCTCTCGGTTGAGCCATGTCCAGTGTTACCTTCAAGCGGTGTGAAAGAACTTTAGTGAAGATTTTATAAACCACTGATAGGAGGCTGATAGGTCTGTAGTTCCTGAGATCCTCAATGTCACCTTTTTTATGTAGCAAGATCCTTGTAGCGTTGTTCCAATCCTCAGGGATCTTCCCTTCATTAAGGCATCGAGTGAAAATTTGGGCGAGTACTATTTCGATTTCTCCACTTGCTTCTTGTATGATGTTTACAGTAATTCCATCTTCTCCTGGAGCTTTTCCCCACTTCATGTTCTTGATTGCATGTGCAACTTCTGCTGGGAGGACTGGAAGAACTCTGGTACTGGTACCTTTCATGATGTCTGGAGTACATGTATCATCCCTTTCGTATAATTTGGAGTAGAAATCTTTCACTCTTGTCAAGATTTCGCCTCTATTTCTTGTTACAGAACCATCTTCTTTTCTCAGTGCCATAATCTGTTTTCTTCCCTTACTGAGATGTCTCTTTGCTATTTTTAGGCTTTGATTGTTTTCAGTTGCTTTCCTCACTAGTTCACAGTTGAATTTTCTTACGTCTTCAGTGATACTTTTTCGTACTGTCGTGCATAGCTCTATATATTCCACTTTGGAAGTCACATCTTCTTTAGTTGTCCTCATCTCTCTTCTTTTTTGTATCAACATTTTGGTTTTTCCTGATAATTTGTTCACATGCAACTTGTTCTTAGACCCAGCTAATTTTGTTGCTGTTTCCATAAAAGTTTTGGTTACTTTTCTGTTAACTTCAGAAATATCCACTTCTTCCAATGTTTGGCCTTCTAGAGCAGAGAATCTGTTCTTCAGTTCCAACTTGAAGGTATTATGGTGTTTTTTTAAGGTTGGTTATGTCAATACATTTTGTTTGTCTTATGAGCTTGCCACGCTCGAGTTTAGTGTTGAGGTGCATCTTGCATCTCACCAATCTATGGTCACTACCTGTGTTGAACTTGTTTAGCACACTGCAGTCTTCTATGATGAAATTTTTGTTACGCATAATAAAATCAATTTCACTTGTCCCATTTGGATGTCTCCATGACCATTTCCTGTGTGGCTTTTTCGTGGAAAAGGAGTTCAAGATGAAAAACCCTTCTGCCTCTGCAAACTCTACGAGAGTATTTCCACGCAGGTTTCTGTTGCTGTGACCTAATTTACCTAGTGAAGTTTCATTCTGTTGCCATTGCCCTATTTTTGCATTGAAATCTCCCATAATTATCTTCAAGTGCTGCTTACTTTTATTATTTAGATGACGAATTTCCTCATAAAATTCTTCAATTTCTTCTTCAGGATGACTGTGGTGGGTGCATAAGTTTGAATAATGTATCTTCTCGAGAGTTGGATAACGAGTCGTGCAGCTCTGTCAGAGGAACTTTCAGCTTCTATAACTTTATCCTTCAGTTTCTTGTTTATTATGTATCCAAACCACTAGTTCTGCCAGTATCTGTCCCACGATAGTAGAAGAGATATCCACTTTTCAGTTCAATGAGATCTTCTCCTTATCTTCTTAACTCACTTAGCCCAACGATGTCCCACTTGATCCTTTGTAGTTCCTCTTCCAATTCAAGAAGCCTTGAATTAGAAGATAGGGAGCGTCCATTATACATAGCCAAGGTCAGCATCAGATGGCAGCCTAGTCCGGTCCTCCTGGGATTCTCTATATGTATGTTTTATTTCATTCCCACTGTTATACTACAACTATAGTTTTATCTATCTATCTATACAAGAGATATGCCAGTTATATACACATTTCCAGAGGGTACATGGAGCATTATAGGTTGAGAGCCTCTGCTCTAATCACTTATAACGTGTTTTATAAAAAAATCAGTACTTATGCATTAGCAGAGGGCACCAGTACAAATGTCACAATTGTCAATAGATGGCAGCACATGAATAGAGAAAAAACTAAAATAGTGCTCTAAATAACTATCAAACATAATAATAATATTTTTCTTATAATAATAATAACAATTTTTTTCTTTATAATAAATAATAATGTAAAGCAAAACGTTTAAGAAATACTGACTGAATGTATATCG
Source organism: Macrothele yani (assembly GCA_039090855.1). Lineage (NCBI taxonomy): Eukaryota > Metazoa > Arthropoda > Arachnida > Araneae > Macrothelidae > Macrothele > Macrothele yani. Next base: position 65,570,055 of record CM077006.1, read on the forward strand.
TCTTTCCAATGATGCAAAAAATCTACACATTAATTTTTGGTGGCCAATAAGTTTTAATAGAATTTAAAATGGATTCAAATTGGTCTGAGGTAAGTGAATGATGTCTCCACATAAACTCAGCTAAATACGAATCAATATGCTGTCTAGCAGTTCCGCGATGATGTTTGTTTCTCCATTTAGCTGAGCTCCACAATCTTTCTTTCTATCGTTTGAGTGTGGGCTCCACTTTCTGGGTCAAGAAAATGATACCTATGATTAATTTTAAAATGGTGAAATCCTGCCTCTTCTAGCTCCTCAGTCTTATATGATTTCCATGAATCGGAATGTATTGTAGAATGTTCTGCAACATGATTTTTTATTTGTTTCATTGGTGTTTTTGCACTTCTGTCTGGCACTTTCACTAAAAAACAGTCGTTAGTAGAACAACAAATTCCTCCAAATATCCACTTTTCTGGTAAAATACGACCTGTATTAGACTTTCAAAAATAAGGTTTCATCCACTTCCACTATTAGTCCCGGGCCACCAATTTTTTTGTTCAACTGACCTTCCAGAACAGCTACACAAATTTCTCACAAATAGTTATTCCAATCAACAGCTGTGTGACTTGCCATATTCAGCTGGCATTTACACCATTTAAGAGAACTCAATTCCTCACTCCAACTATAAATAAATCGAACAGCAGTTACCAATGGAATCTGACTATTCCCAAACCAGTTTCCTGCACATAAGCCTACTTTATGTCTACATGTTCTGATGTTGCACAACCGCTGAATTCTTTCACCTCCAAAGTATAGCTTCATATTATGTCCTAATTTACATATCCTTCCCATCAGAAGAAATCCTTTATCTTGAAGAAATGAAACAGCACTTCTTTCATTTGCAGGTAATTCCCAAATTTTCATATTGTTCTACAGCACAGAAACTGATAACCAACTGAAAGCAGTATAACATTGACACTCATGATAATAACATGATGTTACAAGACATTATCATCTCTACTCATGTGCTGCCATATATTTTTTATTATTATTGTAATAAATAAATAATTGTTATTAGCCAGTGTTTGATCGTCATTTAGAGCACTATTTTAGTTTTTCCTCTACTCATGTGCTACCATCTATCGACAATTGCGACATTTGTACTGGGACCCCACTAATGCATATGAACCAAAAAATCATTTAAAATAATAGTTTGGTGATAGCATACTCTCCTCTCTTCCCCAACATTTTCAGGATCTTATCTGAATCCACATTTGAAGTATACATTTGAATGTTGTTAGCACTTGCATTTTCTTTTCAGTTTAATGAAAGTCAGTAGATAATAATTTTCTAAAACAGAACAAGATATTTAAGAAAATATGTGGAGCTTTCTTTATATAAGAATGGAACTTTAGTGCATATAAACTATTTGCATTCATTCCTATGGTTGTTAAACTTGAAGTTAAAGTGATGCAGAAAAGTAAAACAAAATTATGCCTACCCAGTTTGGCTGAAATTAAATATAAGGTCACATCCACTTGGCTCTGGGGAAAGCTGTGTTTTTAAAGCAATTATAGGTATTTCCTGCTAACTGCAGCATCCTTCTGCTGCAATGGTCTTTTGATTGCCATCAGTTGTTCAGATAATATTATAGAAATGAATGAGTAATCCTCCAATTTACATGGTAGGCAAGCAAGTTCATTATTTTTGACATAGATATGATGACATTGTTCATTGCTCATTTATTTGGCCAGCTCCCAGTAAACTTGAAAGTTCAATCACCCAGGCATGTGCTGAAATTAGCCTTACATTACCCAGGTTGTACTGGATGATGTAGAGCATTCTTACATCATCCAATACAATGCATTTCCAAGCAACTGAAGTATAGAATCTGAACAAACACCCAGGTTGTGCTAGCTGAGTCATCCAGACCTCCTCATAGCAGATACCATTTCAATCTAATAATGTCACCTAGGAAAGGAAACCCAAGTTCTTCAGATGATATAAAAATTAATGAAAAATGAACTTCCAAGTCACATGATAAGCAGATAGCCTTGTTCATTTTTGGCACAGAAATCTAAATCATTATTCATCCATATGGTAAACAACACAGAAAATTTGAAATAAAATTCATTGTAGAAATGATTTATCCTTGGTGTTATAATAATATCATACTGAATGGAAATCAGGAGATACTTTTATGATACCCAGTTCATGATGAAGTTTGCAAGCTTGGCCACATGAATGAGATTTCTCTATCCAAAATAGACCGAAAACATTTCAGATTACACCATCCATACGCCACACACTTCTTGTAATTAGAAATAAAGTTTTAACATCAATTTTTGTATGTACTCTTCACAGTAATAATAGGTTTGCCTTTTACTTGAGTTTTAAGAACCACAATTTGTCAATGGTAAAAATTAAGCAGGAAAGCACCAGTATAATAATGAAATTAAAAACATATATCTGCAAGAGCAGGAAGCAAAGAGGAGAAAGGGAAAATGTTTTTCAGTTCTTTGATAAGTTGCTTATGAAACAGTTTGATTAATTCTGAACTCTTATTTATTTACTCTTGACAGGAAACATATATACATACATGTGCTTATTTGTTCTAGCTTGTTGGCATTGGAAAACTGAAGCCAAATGTGTTGTTTATGGGTTATAAATCTAATTGGCAAGATTGTGATGTTCAGGAAGTAAACGAGTATTTCAACACGATACAGTAAGTGAAATGTACCTATTAATATATGTTTTTATAAATACATTTTTGTTTTGGTAAATGTGTACTTTAGCGTCCTAAATTATTTCGTCAGAAAAATTTTACTGTGTGAGAAAAGTGCGACGTACAATGTTTTAAGCATGCAAAATAATGGGGAAAGGTGAAAAAATATAGTACTTTTCCATGAAAGGAAAAATATTTTCCGAAGAATTTACCTTGGAGTACGAAGGTTCGAAAGAGTACGTGCGGTAGGCCTAAGATGTTGGAGCGGCGACGACGTGAAGGTGGAGGCCAGTGAACGGAAGCGTCCTTGAGAACGGCAAGTTACGTGCGGAAGAATACACAAGGAAGCGGTTCAGGAGTACGTACTCATCAAAGCGGGTTGTAGGAATACGCTGAAGGAAAGAAGTCAGTTTCATATTGTTGTAATATCATTTTTTCAAGGGTAGTTTTGCGAAATCATTAGTAGAAAATTGCCAAAAAGGCTTCAAATTTCATAATCCCCCACAATTCGACACGAAACTCTGGGCCTCCCTGCCATAGTACGATTCCTAAGTACAACAAAATCGTTTATTTTCAACAATATCCGTTTAAAGAGGGAAAAAAAGAACGAACGATGGACGGAATAACAGCAGAACTACAAATGAGGTGCTTGAAGAAATCACCGACCCCTTAACATCTCCGAAACCATAACCAAAACTTGGGGTTCCACCGGAACCAATACCTCTTACTCAGAACTTCTGCCGCACATTATGTCATTTACATTCCTTCATTTTATAACATTCTCAGACATTTTTACAATAAAAACAAAAACATTTAGCACATTTATTTATTAATAATTAATGAAACATTTCTGAACTACTTCTTTTTGCACACGATTACGCGACGCATCACGCTCCTGCGAGATATACACCCCACTCCTGTTGTATTCTTCCGCATATTCACTAGCAACTCGTACTCCGTTGCGACGCACGGAACCTTCACGTGGTGGCCGTCAGCATCGCTTCAGCCTCCCGCACCAACTGCTGCAAACCATCGTACTCGCAGGTTAATACTTCGGAAAAATTCTTTTCTTTTATCTAAAAATATTATATTTTTGCATCTTTCCCCATTATTTTGTATGCTTAAAAATGTGTACGTCGCACTTTTCTCACACAATAAAATTTTTCCGACGAAATAATTAGGACGCTAAAGTACACATTTACCTTTGTTTTAGCACATCTTTAAAATAAAAAGAATGTTCTTACGTTATAACTCTGTCCATGGACACAGTATCTCTCTGCATCTATCAGTCCTATCTAAGGAATTCTTTTCGTATTGGAATACCTGAACCATGACAATGATTATCCTTTCTTTTTGGTCTTTTTTCAATGCGTAACTTTGCTACTAGGGTACCTTAACCATGACAATGATTATCCTTTCTTTTTGGTCTTTTTTCAATGTGTAACTTTGCTGCTAGGGTATTATGTCTTTTTGGTCTTTTTTTTTCAATGTGTAACTTTGCTACTAGGATACCTGAACCATGACAATGATTATCCTTTCTTTTTGGTCTTTTTTCAATGCGTAACTTTGCTACTAGGGTATTATGTAAATATAAATGCTATTGATAACCAACTGAAAGCAGTATAACATTGACACTCATGATAATAACATGATGTTACAAGACATTATCATATCTACTCATGTGCTGTCATCTATTTTTTTATTATTATTGTAATAAAGAATTCTTCAATGAGCCTGAAATGATGAGCTATTTGGAGTAAAAAATATTTCAGAAACCCTGCTTTACAGAGGTTGTTAAAGTAAAAGACAGTTATTTTTGCACAGCAGTGGTAATATTAGGCGAATTTTCTTTCAAACATACGTAGAACTTGATGTATGTGTGCAATGTTCTTTAAAGTGTTTTTTTACGCTTTCCAACTGTACGTTGAAGAAGCGTATATGCTCCAGCTTTGTCCGTCCGTCTGTCGGCACGATAACGCGCGTAAAAATGGTTCGATTTCGATGAAATTTTTGTATGTGGTAGGGAACCACCTGGGGACGAATCCTATTGAAAATGGGTGAAGTGGGGTCAAAGGTCGGGACATAAGAGCGGGATGTATTTCATTGCCCTTATGCGTCATAACGTACGTAAAAATGGTTTGATTTCGATGAAATTTTAGTATGTTGTAGGAGACCACCTGGGGATGAAACCTATTGAAAATGGACGAAATGGGGTCAAAGGTCAGGACATAGGATCGGGATCCATTCCATCGCCCTTATCCCATACTATTAAAGGAGCAATTCTTGTATGTATGTAAATTTTATTTTGAAAACGGCTCTAAGGATTTTGATGAAAGTCGTTAACCTACCGTTTTCTGGTACTAGAAATCGATTTAGCTTGATCTCGATTTTAAGAACATTCGTTTAGTGCGTTAAATAACCGCCCCGAATTACCAGGTTTGTAGTGTCATGATGGCGGCCTATTAATGTTGCCCATGCTTAGAAATCTTATGACGTCACAATCTCGCGATTGAGATGTTGGCGCGCGGTCACACCATCTGTCTCATTACGTCACGCGTTGTGTGTGGATCCTATTAAAGTTTTATGACGTCACGCGTTGTGTGCATATGTCCGTCCGCACGATAACTCCCTTAAAAATTGTTCGATTTCAATGAACTTTTAGTATGTGGTAGGGGAACACCTGGGAAGGAACCCTATTGAAAGTGAACGAAATGGGATCAAAGGTCAGGACATAGGAGCGGGATCCATTCCACTGCTCTTATGAGTGATAACTAATGTAAAAAAGTTTCGATTAAATTTTAGTATGTGGTAGGGGACCACCTGGGGACAAACCTATTGAAAATGAGCAAAATTGGGCCAAAGGTCAGGACATAATAGCGGAATCACTTCCATCGCCATTATGTGTCATAACTTACGTAAGAATTCTTCGATTTGGATGAAATGTTAGTATGTTGTAGGGACCTTCCTGGGGACGAATCCTATTGAAAATGGGTGAAATGGGGTCACAGGTTAGGACACAGGAGCGGGATCTATTCCATAGCCCTTATGCATCATAACTTACGTAAAAATGCTTCCATTGCGACAAAACTTTATCATGTTATTTCGGAGGTACACTGAACCGGTTCTGTTGAATATCATTGAAAGGGGATCAAAGGTCAGGGCACAGGACCGAGATTTATTCCACAGCCATAACTTGAGTGATAACTTGAGTAATGATTTCTGGTATGTTTGAGAGCATATTATAAAATGCATTGCATGATTTTACTAACTTGTTAAATTAAGATCTGATGCAATGTTAAATCAGCTGTTCACATTCCTTGATGGTACATTGAAATGTTTTGCTGAAGCTGTAAATAGACTTCTCAGCCAACTATATCATCTTCATATTTTTCTCTTGTCTAACATATACTCCAATCTCTTTTGTACACAATGCAATTAAATAATGAAACTGAATTTTTAAGAAAGTGGAAAAGCAGGAAAGTTTAAGTGAATATATTTTATGTGGAAAATTTCTCTGGCATTAATACATGAAATGGCACAATCAGCCAATGAAAAGAAGGACCCACAGAGGTCATTTTTGGGATAGAGTGAAAAGTTGATGTCACAGTTCTTTGTATGTCTTCAATGTCGTGGGAAACTTTTCCTTTTAAAGACAGCTTTAATTTAGGGAATAGAAAGTAGTCGCACAGTGACAAAGGTGGAAAATAGGTAGGGGGGTAGTTAAGTACACGCACTTGTTTTCATGCCGGAAATTGCTGTACATTTACTGCTCTGTGTGTGAGTGCATTATCGTGAAGAAGGAACCATTGACCATTTTTGTACTCATGCCTGACATGAACAATCCTCTTTCACAATTGTTCCAAAATGGATGTGTAAGCTTTGCCAGTGACAGTTGTACCTTCAGGAGTGAACTTGGGATGCAGAATTATCTTGCTGTAGTAAAGGCCTGACACGAACAATCCTCTTGCACAATCCTTCCAAAATGGATGTGTAAGCTTTGCCAGTGGCAGTTGTACCTTCAGGAGTGAACTCGTGATGCAGAATTGCCTTGCTATAGTATAAGCCTGACACGAACAATCCTCTTCCACAATCGTTCCAAAATGGATGTGTAAGCTTTACCAGTGACAGTTGTACCTTCATGAATGAACTCATGGTGCAGAATTCCCATGCTGTTATAAAAGCACACATGCGTTGTCTTGATTTTGGACTTCTGTAACCTGATCTTCTTTTCTATGGGTTACTGTGGTGACTTCCACTGAGTTCTCTGAGGCTTCAATGCTTTGGAGGAAATTTTGCATTGTTTCTGTAGTCTCCAGGATCATAAAGTTGTCTAGTTTCGTGCAAATGCTGAAGAAGATTCATAAGAAACCCGTCGATGCATGACATTGAAGTCGTAAAAACACTAAAAGCTAAGATCAATTATAGCCTTTAATTACAAACATAGCATAGTTAAAAATATAATTTACACTAAACCGCGTGAGATCTTTTGAGCCGACTGGGCTCCTCCTCAGACACGATTACAATGGAAAAAAGTTCTGGGTTACATTGTCGTATATATAGCGATAATAGCAGGTGCACTATATATATTACACAGTCAACTCACATTATTGTGACCACCTTCTACTTTTGACGTCAACAGCGTGTAGCCAATGAAAGAACGGACGTGTCATGAGCTGGCTTGGAGGGTATATAAGGTGTGCTGTAGGCATTCTGAAAACATATCACTCATTGCTGTCACGGATAAAAGGAGTGATTTATCAGATTTGCAAAAAGGGATGATTATTGGCTTTCAGGCCAAGGGGGGACAGTATTTCTGAAACTGCACAGTTTTTGAACTGTTCACATGCTGCTGTGGTTAAAGTGTATCGTGATTGGAGAAATGGCACTATTGCGAATAAGCGATGTGGAAACTGCGGAGCACCACGTTCTATTGATGCGAGAGGTGAACGTCGGCTGCGAAGGTGTGTGAGGGCCGATTGACAGTGGAGAAACTCACTGGCCGAATGAACCAGGGGGCTCCCAGAAGTGTGTATAAAATGTCAGTTCAGTGAACCCTGCTGTGTATGGAGCTCCGATGCAGATGGATGCTCACTGCACCTATGCTGACAAAGGTACATCAGCAGAAAAGGCTTAAATTTGCATGGCAGTATCAGAATTGGATCTCCACTGATTGGCAAAGGATTGCCTCCTCTGTTGAGTCACATTTTCTGCTTCATCAAACGGATGGACATTGGTGTATAAGGCGAGAAACATCGGAGAACAAATACTCTTCAATTACTGCTGGAAGAACACAAGCTGGTGGGGGCAGCGTTATGGTCTGGGGAATGTTTTCGTGGCATTTTCTGGATCCACTGGATTCTGGAAGGCACTATGGACCGAATTCATTATGAATCCGTCCTTGCAGACCACGTACACCTATACATGCTGATTGTCTTCCCTGGAACGGATGGGATTTTCCAGCATGGCAATGCGACATGTGCCACAGCTAGAAATGTCCAAGAGTGGTTTGGAAGAGCACAATGAAGACTTCAACGCACTTCCATGGCACCCTAATTCCCCAGACTTAAACCCAATTGGACATCTGTGGAACCACCTCGATCGTGTTGTTCGTCCTATGGATCACCACCATGCACCCTCCAGCAGCTGTTAGATGCACTGCAGTGAGCATGGCTCCACATACCTGTGAACACCTTCCAGCACCTTTTTGTGTCAGTCCCAGCCCGTCTAGCTTCTGTCTGTTCTGTACACGGCGGTTACTCTGGATATTAGCTGGTGGTCACATTAATGTGACTCGACAGTGTATATATAGCATTCCTCCTTTAGTGATGAAGTACCGGTTATTAGTCCACAGCCCTGGTAACAAGTACTAAAAAGAATTGAACCTGATGAACATGAATAACTATTGTGGAATAACTTTTTTTACGGGTCTTTTAGAGGTTATTTTTAATGAAAGTTGGTTGTCAAATTTTCGAACTAAAGCCTAGTTCGTCATCAGGACTATGTCACTGGAGTAGTTGCTGCCACTCAATTGGAAGAGACCATCCGCAATTATCGTTAATTGTGGTACTTCTTCTTCTTGCTATTTCGATCCCTTCTTCTAGTTTTCTCTTTACTAAGTTTGACTGGTGGGCGATTATTTTCACTGAGTCCCAATTTATGGAGTGTCCACTTGCTTGTACATGTCTGTCTAGCCCTGTTTTGTTCCCAATGTTCCTAATAGCTGCTTGGTGTTCTTTCATTCGGACCTTAATACTTCTCCCTGTTTCTCCTATATAGCTGAGTCCGCAGTTACAGTCGATGCAGTAAATTACTCCTTCCTGCAATTGGATGTCCAATTCTTTCTGCTTTAAAGCTGGCAGGAATTTCTTTATTTTGTTATTAAGATCTGGAGCTAGCCTGATATTATATTTTGCTCCGATCCTTTTCAGTTTCTCGAAAAGTCCCTTGTGGTACGTAATTTTGCTGGTGAATTTGAAGTTGGTTTTCCTGCTTCTTTTTTGGCACTTGTTTAAATATTTTCTCAACATATGGGGAGGGGTAATTGTTTTCTGCCAACATTTTCCTTTAATTCTTCTTTGTGAAGATCTTTTTGAGAAGCTGAAGAGACCAGGATTTCAATTTTTTCCAAAAATTGTCTCGCTGTATTCGATTTAATATAATCAGGGTGGAATGAGCAGAAGTCTAACATCTTCCCTGTGTTGGTGGGTTTTCTAAAAAGCTGAGTGAATATTTTCCCTTCTCTTGAGGTCAAGGTTAAATCCAGGTAATTGATGCTATGGTCTTTTTCCTGTTCCAGGGTGTACTTCAAGGTATTCTCTAGTAAGTTAAATTCTTCCAGAATCTGAGAGGGTAGAGATTGGTCCACAGTATCTACTATAATTAGGACATCATCCATGTACCTTACATAGAGAGCAAACAAGGAGGGTTGAATAAGGATTTTTGCCTCTAGTTTACTTATATAATAATTTGCTAGCAGAGGTGCTAGTGGAGAACCCATTGCAAGTCCTGAAGTTTGCCTGTAATATTTCTTTCCAAACTGGAAGAAATTATTCTTGAAGGAAAATAGGAGCAGTTCATATATGCCAAGTAGTATTTCTCTATTGTGATTATGGAATACTATTTTTTCCGCAAGGAGTCATCTGCAATGAATTCCAGTAGGAGGTAATTAACCTGGACCTCCTACTGGAATTCATTGCAGATATTCTTGCGAAAAAATAGTATTCCATAATCACAATAGAGAAATACTACTTGGCATATATGAACTGCTATTTTCCTTCAAAATAATTTCTTCCAGTTTGGAAAGAATATTACAGGCAAACTTCAGGACTTGCAATGGGTTCTCCATACTAGCAAGTATTATATAAGTAAACTAGAGGCAAAAATCATACAACCCTCCTTGTTTTGCTCTACTATGTAAGGTACATGGATGATGTCCTAATTATAGTAGATACTGTGGACCAATCTCTACCCTCTCAGATTCTGGAAGAATTTAACTAGAATACTTGAAATGCACTGGAGACAGGAAAGGAGACCATAGCATCAATTACCTGGATTTACCTTGACCTCAAGGAGAAGGAAAATATTCACTCAGCTTTAGAAAACCCACCAACACAGGAAGATGTTAGACTTCTGCTCATTCCACCCTGATTATATTAAATCGAATACCTTGAGACAATTTTTGGAAAAATGAAATCCTGGTCTCTTCAGCTTCTCAAAAAGATCTTCACAAGGAATTAAAGGAAATGTTGGCAAAGAAAACAATTACCCCTCCCCATATGTTGAAAAATATTTAAACAGCAAGAAAGAAAAAAACCAACTCCAAATTCACCAACAAAATTACCACAAGGGACTTTCGAGAAACTGATCGAGACAAAATAATATCAGGCTAGCTCCAGATCTTAATAACAAAATAAAGAAATTCCTGCCAGCTTAAAGCAGAAAATTGGACATCCAATTGCAGGAAGTAAATCGACTGTAACTGCGGACTCAACTATATAGGAGAAACAGGGAAAATATTAAGGTCGAATGAAAGAACATAGCAACATTAGACAGAACAAACAGGGCTAGACAGACATACAAGCAAGTGGACACTCCATAAATTGGGACTCAGTGAAAATAATCGCCCTGTCAAACTAACAGAGAAAACTAGAAGAAAGGGATCGAAGAAGAAGTACCACAATTGCCGATAATTAGCGGATGGTCTCTTCCAATTGAGTGGCAGCAACTACTCCAGTGACATAGTCTGATGACAGACTAGGCTTTAGTTCGAAAATTTGACAATAACTTTTCATTAAAAATAACCTCTAAGACCCGTAAAAGTTATTCCACAATCACTATGAATAGAGGTGCCATAAATGCATTTAAAACATGAATAACTATTCAAGTACTGTTCATAATGAGGTATTTAAATGAGATGTAATTGTTGTGCCCCTCAGTTATTAATATAAAAAAAGGTTATTTTTGCTGTTATACTTTGTAATGAAATAATGCACTACACCTTTGGTACCTGTAATTTATGTAACAACAGGAACTCATGCAGCTCGCTATTGTGACGTCACTTATTATCACTATATATACGACGATGCAACCCGGAGCTTTTTTTCCCATTGTAATCGTGTCTGAGGATGAGCCCAGTCAGCTCGAAAGATCTCACATGTTTTAGTGTAAACTATATTTTTAACTATGCTAAGTTTTTAATTAAAGGTTTTAATTGATGTGTTTTTATGACTTTAATATCATGCATCAACGGGCTTCTTATGAATCTTCTTCAGTCTCCAGGATGTCTTTTGCGTACTCCACTCATGCATGTTTCTGGTTGTCTGACAAAACATAAGAACAAAACCAACACAAACTCTCTCTCCCCCCCCCCCCATCTTGCTCTAAAATTGAAGAATCATCTCCTTACTAACACTAAGCTCACCTTCCAGCATCCTCAAGGTCACACAATGATCACTTTTTATCCTTGCATGAACCTTCTCAATAAGTTCAGAAATGTTTACCGAAATTGGGCATCTGGGCCTTTCATCATTTTCCAGATTTTCCTTCCCATCCGTGAAATGTGCATACCATGGGAATATTTGTGCACAAGGTAGGCAATTAGCCCCATACATATCATGCAACAATTCAACTGTCTCAGATGCAGTTTTACCAATTTTCACACAGAACCGGATATTTGCTCTTTGCTCCATGATGGAGCAGTGACAGTGTTCTTCCACCAAATCACGTCATGCACAGCGTAAATGTCCACCCAATCATGTTATGCACAATGTAATTGTGTCACCATACTGCTATGGGTAGCCTAACTGATGCCAAAATTTTACTTTTCATTTGTGCTATTAATTTTTGGTCACGATGTAAATACAAGGTGGTACTGACCTGCAATAATTAATTGTAGTAATTGATCCTCTAATTTATTCATCCCTGCCATCTGAAAAAATGCACAATTCATGGCCTTCTGACAAATCAAAATTGAGAATGGCTTCATGGCTGCGACAGACTGCCTCTATTTTGGATTTACCGCAATCCTCATGTGCATTTTGCTCCAAAAAGGCTTTATGCTCACCCCAACATTTCCTCTCGAAACTTGAGAGAAGAGATATTCAAGCAGCAATATGCTGAGAATCAGTGGCGGCTTTTCAGGTAAAGTAGGTGAAGTGCCTTTTCACCTATTTTATTTGAAATAAGATTTTATTTAATAGTGTCGTATAATATATTCTTTTTTAGCCTTTATTGAGTGCCAAATTACCCAAAATTTTGATTAGATATCACTTCATAATGCGCGTTCAATACGGAAAACAAGTCCTTATACGCAAAACAGTTCAAGTTAAGAGCTGAAATGAGATTGCTTGGAAGTCTGCAGTTTCCGTTCGAGTTGCCATGGTAACTGTGACGTCACCCTTCCCTATCTGCCGGGCAAGTGAAGTGTTTTATCATGAGACGTCAAGGCTCTGCACCTGGAGTCGTGACCTTACAAAGAGATCGCAGTGGAACGGGGCGGATTGCCAAGGGTTCTTTGCAATCCACCAGGGATTTTTTCTTGTGGTGTTTTGGTACATACTTTCTGAAAGAGATATGTTTTTTCGTGTTTTGTGATTGTTTGTTAAAAACTTCATTAGTTACTTTAGTTTCGTGTACAGTTTAACTGATAGTGATAGTTTTAGTTTCTGCAAACACCGTTCAATCGGTGTAAAGTCGAAACTAAAAGAGACAATTTACTTTCAAGGACAACCGACGGATTCACTGACAATTGTCGCCAAGAAAGAAATCAAGAAGAGCGGTACATCTTACAATATTAATTTTAAAAAATTGTTGGTTTACTGAATGTAAAATGGCTTTGTAGCCCTTCTGTGTTACAAAAATTATTTTGTTGGCCCTGCTTATATTTTAGTAATAAAATTCGGCGTGAAATAAAGACAATTTTCAGATTTCTTAAATATAAAACAGTCACTTTACAAACATGGTGATTCTAGCGAACACCTGAAATGCGAATTAATGCTAAATAATTTTGAAAAAAATCAGAACACCATTGTTGATGCCCTGAGGGAGAATGCTAGGCTTTTGAAAATGCATTTCAACGAAAGCGTTCGTTTAAATAGACTTTTCCTGCAGACAATGATTGATGCAGTACTGTATTTGAGTAAACAAGAACTAGCATTTGTTGACCATGACGAAGGCATTGACTCGATAAATCGTAGAAATTCAAGGAATTGCTTTCACTGTTGATATCAAGAAGTCCTTTAAAATTCAAAATCAATACGAAACGATAAAAAATGTCTTCACAGGTGCCTCAAAAACTATTCAAAACGAATTAATTGAATGTATTTCTGAATATATAAACAATAACGTCAAAAATGAAATAAATGAAGTTCGATGCTTTTATATTCAAGTAGATGGGAAGACATAACCAGACTTCCAAGTGCTCTTTAATAATAAGATCTGTTGATTCGGAAGGTGTATTGGTTGAGTGATTTTTGGGTTTCCGTGGTGTGAGTGAAGATAGAACGTCAGAAGCTTTATACGAAATGCTAGATAAAATTTTGGAACAGTTTGATTATCAACACAAGTCAATAGGACAATGTTACGATGGGGCAAGCATAATGTCTGGACACTTGACTGGGCTCCAGAAAAAATTTAGCATAAAGCTTCTCAATCTGTTTTGTTATTGCTTAGTACATCGTTTGAACCTTGTATTACAGCAGAGTTTTTGTATTAAACCTCAGTGTAATTCCTTTGTTTTTTTTCACCACTCAGCGAAGCGATCACTTCACTGAGTGGTGAAAAAACAATACACTCACATCGACATCCGCAAGAGGCATGCCAACCATAACAGAAACTCGATGGTCCTCCACTTCGAAGTTAGTAAGTGTAATAGTTGAAGATTGGGATAAATTGAAGGAAGTATTCGAATTTCTCACAAATAGTCACCAATCAGACAAAAAATCAATTCAACTTGCCCAAGGGTTTTTAAATGATATGAACACTTTTGAATTTACATTTTTGGAAATAGTATTTAATGAAATATTTGGTTCACCGATCTGTTACTCGAAATTTTGCAGAAAAAATCACTAGACATATACTGTGTTACTCAAATTAAAAAAAACTTATGAAATTTTGAGCCATAAAAGGAACGATGAGTATTTGAAACACTGTTTGGAAAAGCTAGCAAAATCATAGAAATAAGCAGATCTAAACGGGAATATGCTGCTCTTACACAAGAAACAATTTTTAAAAATTATGAACAATTGCATTTTGAAATTTTGTACCACATTCTTATGGAAATGGATATAATATTTCAAGACAGTGAGAAACTTAAACTTCAATTTCCCTGTCTTGCTGACACAACCAAATTCAACCAATTTAATTCATGCTTTCCCGCTCACGCTTTTGAAAATCTACAACATTTTTACGGAAAAATATTTACTAACACCAAAGCCTTAAAAATGAACTGAGTCTTGTATATGCTGATGAAAAATTAAGGAATATGTTGACTCATGAACTTTTTGGGTGCTTCACGGAGATAAAGGCATTTTTACAGAAGCTTATAAATTGGTTTCCCATATTTTAACAATTGCGTCTGCAAGTGTTTCATTGGAAAGAAGTTTTTCTTGCCTTAAAAGAATACAAACTTACTCAAGAAACATTATTTCTCCAGATAAACTTGCTTCTTTGGCAAATCTTTCTATTCAGAAAGACATTTTCTTGATGTCACGAAGAAACAGCCATTTTCTGACGACATAATCGACAAATTTCCAGCTTTAAAGGGAAAAAGAATTTATCTAATATATAAAAAAATAAGTAAGTTCTCATTAACTGATTTTCATTGAAGACAGTAGATATCTTTTCATATTGCTCTTGTAGCTCTTCACCTATTTTTCCTTCCACGAGCCACCACTGCTGAGAACTGAACTGGATAAGGGAAAAAGGAGCACCACCCACAGTTAAAAACAAAGTAATAAATCCCTCTTCAAGTGGCCAAAGGAAGGTGATTTGACAGGACATAAGGGGGAGAGAGAACCAACAGAAGGAAGAAACAGGTGGCCAGGCATTTTCGGCATACGTACTCAATTGCTCAAACATGAGAGAATGAGCAGCAATTTGGGCAAAAGTGAAGAAGGCCTGCGAGGGACTGACCACAGAGAATAGAATACAAAGGAGAACTCACCCCAGAGTTAAGCAAGGCATCAAATGTACAGAAAGTAGGGAAGGCTATGATTCCCTCAAAAAAGTGGATGAAATCTTACAGTCCGTCGGTCATAGGGCTCCTCGACCAATGTTATATCAACAAGAGTGTGATATGCCATCTTCAGAGTAGAGTCACAAACTCTCCATCTACTTCGACTAAGGATAACCTAAATCATAACAAGGTATGTGGCATTCTTCGAATATTTGTCACAGACTGGGTGGTGATAACCAACAAGTGCCATTGGATGATAAAAGCTCATGTAGAGCTCTTTTCCCTGGTGAAAGGGAGCATGCACTTAGAGGCCTCCAACACACGACCATTCATTTGTTTTATTTTTTTACTGTGTTTATGGCCATTTTCATCTAGCTTTTCCCTGCTAATTTGGCCTCAAGCCTATGCAGGGTGTTTATAGATGCATGGATATAAATTGTAGCTATAGTTAAAGTGCTGGCAGTCAATTAAAATACACATGTAAACAGCAGTGGTACCCATGTTCGTACAATATTTGTATTTTTGGTGTGTATTTTAATGCTTTTTAAGTATCCTCTCATATATGTGTATATTTTTTTTATTGTGTATATGCAGTTTAAAGTGAAATATGATCTGGACTTTGAACATAGCACACATGTAAGTTGTTTAAATCCGTGTGCATAAATATTCAGCCGAAGAGCAGCCTGCCACATTTTCATGTGAATGGATTTTTGCACCACTCCACGAATAAAGAGGTGGCTGTGCATACTAGTGTATATTAAATGTCAAGAGTGCGTTTAAGTGAGCATTGAGTATTTCGTGTGTGTGTGTTTGCGCTTTGCTGTGACTTCTCAGTTATTGGGACATGCTGAAGTTAAATCCGGGCATCCACGCCCAATTGCGGTACAGGTTTTGGGGAAAGTCATCGTCAATTTTTTTTCTTTTTTTTTTAGTGTTCTTATTTGTTAACACGAGTAAGAAAGCTTCCTGCTAGCAAGCAGCAGAGGAGGGGTGAAATTCATACAAATTCTCTTTCTTCTCCCTTTTTTTTTTTTTTATGGTGGGAATATTGCATGCCTTTTTTCACATGATATCGAATCTGATGCAATGGCAT
Organism: Macrothele yani; assembly: GCA_039090855.1. Classification (NCBI taxonomy): domain Eukaryota; kingdom Metazoa; phylum Arthropoda; class Arachnida; order Araneae; family Macrothelidae; genus Macrothele; species Macrothele yani. The sequence continues at coordinate 65,586,525 of CM077006.1, forward strand.
TATCTGCCCGTAAAGTTAAGATCCAGCAATGCTCGCAAGTAATTTAAAGCCGACCTGGTTTGAGGTCGGTTTAAACGTATTTGTATTGCTCAAAATTAGTTGCATTTGTTTTTAACCATTCAAAGCATTTTAACCCTTCTTGTTCAAGATATTAAAATTTTAGTTTGATAGTATTTTTATTTAAGCTGGTAAATATCATCATTGTTGGTCTTAACTGTAAAGGCAGAAATTTACTGTTAGGGACTTGTGTCCAAAAGATTAAGAGAAATGCACAGAGACATATAACTTTTAGGAATAAAACAGTACAAAAAAACAACAACATTGGTATTGACAGCACACTACAGGATAAAAAAGTTAAATTGCTATTAATGGATTTACATAATTAAGCACATTAGTTCATCTAAAAGCGTCACATTTCTCAGTACTTCATGAAAAGTAGTAATAAAGAAGAAAAGAAGACAAAAATTCATCAAAGTTCATGAAGATACCACTCCCAAGTAGGCGTACAGGGGCAAATTTACCAGTGCACACACTGTGCCGCATGCATCCCAATCCTCACACATACCCCAGAAAGAAAGATGAAACTAAGGGGTATTGATTTTCCAAAACATCTACGCATACATGGAATACTTTTAAAACAAACCTAAAAAATAGTTTTAAGATTCTTACAGTGAGAAAGCTGTCTGACACAAAATGGTCTGTTAGGACTGATGCAGTTTTAGCTTTAAAAATGGGATATAATGAAGTGAAAAAAGTTTTCCCTGATGTAGCTAAAGCAGATTGGTAAAAACCTATAAACAGATTAGAAGCAAAATCATTAGCGAAAAAATTTGAAAAATATGAGAATGTCGTACTAAGCACTCTCTGGAATTGAATACTTCAGCAGATGCATTTAGTTAGTAAATCACTTCAAGCAAAAGATGTTGTGATCTTTGATAGTGTTAACCTTAGATATTGTTGCCAGACTGGTTAGATGTTTTGCCTATCTGGCTAAAGATGTTACCTTCTTCCCTGATCCATTAAATTATTTTCTCTGTAGAGAGAGTAAACGTAATGCCAATAGCAAACTTTAATTTTACTTTACAAAACAACTAATTGAGCATGGAAGGAATGAGAAAACTAAAACATGCATCTTATTAGGAAAATTTATTTAAAAAGTATAAAGAAATTGCATCAGATTCATAGTGGATGAGCCAGTATTTACTGAAGTTAATATTTCATCAACAATGGGCTGGATATCAAAATAAATTTCCCTAAAGTTGTTAAACACATTACGAACTACAAGTAAGATTCATGTACGTGATCTGATGCTACTATATCTTATGGATTTATGACATAAACATATGTGCATGGATTTATGACATAAAACTTGCACACATGCTCACTTACAGATGTAAAAAGAAGGAATTTTATATTTTACTGAACTTTAAAAGACTAAAACACAACTTTTGTGAGGGAATATCTTAATGAAAGTTCCTAGGTGAATGTATCATGTGTAGATGGACAATATGCAACTAACAGTATTTTTGTGTGCAGTTATATATGAATACTAACATTTTGAGGAGGAAGAAATTTTCTAAACATTACATCCTCTGTTATTTTAAATAATTTTTGGATTTCATGTTGCTGCCGATTCATGTGGAATCTGAAGATTCTGGTTCTTAAAATCAGCCGTACACAGCTGTTGCTAGGGCAATACATCTAGGAAAATGAAATGAGTGCATATTTTACCCAAAATCTTACTTTAATCCGACTTTTGAGGGATGTGGCCTCATATCCAGTGACCGAATTTACCTAAATTTTTTAGATGATTACTTCTTTCAAATGTACATATACAAAAGCTATTCAGATTTTGGAAGAAATTCAAGATCCTGAGGTTGATATGATATAACCTTAAATGACTTCTCTTGGAACAAGTTATTCAATGTTTAAAAAAATTTTGATCTGAAAAGCAAGTTTTACTGGCCTTTGTTCCAAAATCTTTGAGCAATCAGGCTCAACAAAAATACTTAACTGGTTTCAGATTTAGGCAGGAATGCAAATTTTCTCCACTTGTATGTTTGAGTCACATGAATGAGCTTGTTTTTTTTTTTTTTTTTTTTTTTTTTAAGTAACCTTAATGGATTTTGGAATAAGTACCTGCAGTAACAATAGATTTCTGCATGCGGTGAATTGGTGCTACAGAGGATGAGTTGGAAGTTTTGCAATATTTAGATCACTTTATGTCTTCATATGTACCTTTACAAGGAAAGCAGACTAGCATTCAAAGTATAGGCCATCGTGTTGCACCGTCTTTAGCCATCTGTCTGCCAGTTCCTCAATTCCGCGGCGGTACCAGTCCTCTTGTGAGGCAAAGAACTCCTTCACTCCATCTGCCACCCCTCCTGGTTGTTGAAGTGCTGCCCGTGAAGGAAGTGGACCATGGACCGGAACAAGTAATAATCCGACAGGGCAAGGTTCGGTCTATATGCTGCGTGTGGCACCAGTTCAATGCCCCTCAAGTTCCTGGAGTTTTGCCTGGGTCATTCGCGCGGTATGAGGCCGAGCGATGTCCTGCTGTAGGACAGCGCACTTTCTGTCCACCAATGCCGAATACTTCTCCTCAAAAATGGCATACATCCACTCCAGCTGTTGAGACTAGAGGTTGACATCGATGGCCAACCGTCTGGAACAAATTCATAATGGATTATTCCCTCAAAATTCCACCAGACTTAGAGCATCAGTTTGTGCTTGGAGTTGGCAACAGGTTCAGGAGGTTGGCCCGGACTCAACCACTGCTGTTGTGAATGTTAGGATTACAGAAATATACCCACTTTTCATTGCATGTAACAATTCTCTTGATGAAACATACATCACGCTGGTTTTCTAGGAGTTTCGTGTACACTTCCTGTTGGTGGTTTGTTTCAGCTGGCGTCAGTTCGTGAGGGACAATGCAGCAGCTCCTGTAGACCTTGCCGAGGTCCTGAAGGTGACGAACCATGGTGGTCTGTGATATACCCAGCTTACCTGATAATCTCCAAGTGCTGGTTGTCAGATTTGCCTCTACGGCCTGGCACATGGCCGAATCCACGGTTCGCGGCCTACCTGACCTTGGCTGATCAACAAAGTTTCTGTCACCTGAGCGAAATTTCTTGAACCATATGGGTGAGGTGCTGTGGTCCGCAGAACCTTCCCCTTTTGTGTGACAAATGTTTCGTGTTGCTTGGCAAGCATTATGGCCGAGTTCAAACTTGTAAAGCAAAAGTTCCCTAATTAGCCAGTTGTGGCTGTTCATCTTTTAGGCGTCCCAACCACAGACAGAACGATGACATGCAATGCAGTTCACAGCAAGGAACTCAATGCAGTATCCCTTTCAACTGACTGCAGTGCGCAACTTGAACTAGTTTAAATACATGACATACCCCACCCCACCCCGCAGCACATACGTTTATGCAAATATGGCAAAACTTTCGACTCATCTTCTGTATTATTCAAGAGTTAACAGCCTCATAACCCGTCCCTAGCACAAGCTTTACTCAGGTAATGCGATCTTAATTACCTGAGTAAAGCTTGTGAAGATAAACATTGAGTAATATAATTTCATATTTTTATGTACAGCTGCTAACAGGAGCAGATTGGGTCAACAAAACCACGCCAAGAATTTTAGTCTTGTGGTCCATAAAAAAAAAAAAAAAAACATGTACCCACAGGGGAGCATGTCATTAATGCCCTCATGAAAATTTTTTGTTAACTCCAGGGTGAAAGAGAACTGGTGAAATATACATTGTAAAACTAATTTAGTCATGAAAAAATTTTAACAGCAATTTAAGGGTGAAAGAATTTTAAAAATCCACTCATGATTGAATATAACATATCAAAAAACCATTCTCAAAACGAGGTGTTGTACCAGATAATTATACTTATTTTGTCACTGATCGTCTCCTGCACAATGGTGTTCGTACCACCTCCTCGAATAGATGCCTTTTTTAAGTCTACCCATTATTTTGATCCACCGGTAAAGTGTTGTTTCTTTTAAAATAAATGTGGCCGAGACACGGATTTCAGAACATCTCTGCTGGAGGTGTTCTGAAATCACTTAGTGCTCTATGTCCAGAGGTCTACAGGGGGGGGGGGGTTGAAAATAAATTTTCTCTGCACATTATACATACAGTGAATTTTTGCTCTGTTGCATTTTATTTGAACACAAAATTCTTCTATTTAATACTTCCCATTTTCTAAATGCGTACTTATATGCTATACTATTTACAAAAATTTTTAAAATTCATAAAACAATTATTTCACTTTTGAGACGTTTTGAACATTTTGGGGAGGGTTTAGACCCTCAAAACCCGTCCCTAGCTATGGCCCTGTCTATGTCTGTACGTGGATAAGTGTGTGGGAATGATAAACCATCAAAATGGTTACTGGTGCCTCCTTCGAGGTTACAAAAGAAGAGGGTAGGGCCTACCGATATCTCTTTGGCTCCAAGCTTAATTATTTGTAACAGCCTGCTGGTCTGGCAGGAAATTTTTCACTGAAGTAGAGAGAATTTTGCTGTGCAATTTTTCTTTGGTTCACTTCGGGGTTTAACGACCACCATGAGCAACTTGATGGGCTATAAGCAGTTGCTAGACCATAATTTAGGGACACTAGTTCCAGGGAAGGGAAAGTGCTAGTGCTGTATTACAAACACAGCATCCATGCCTCACTGAAGTTCAAACACAGACCCATCTTGGACAAATGATCACAAGCCAGTGCTTAGACGACTATGCCACCAGGTCAGTGCTTTGCCATTTTAGAGAAAACACCCAACATATATAATAGAGAGATAAAAAGAAATGCAAATTTCTTTTAAGACAATAATGTTTTAAACAGATAACATAAAACTTATATGAAGTTAATGATTGCTATTCTTAAGTACCAAAATAAAAATTTGTTCTTTCCAAACAATCCAAACAAAGAGGATACGAGAAAGTGAGCCATTTCTCTAGTGGTTCACTGGGAAATGTCCCTGTGGACCAATCAGGCCCTGGCTGCTAAAAATATGAATTGTGTAGTTCAGAGTAAGGTCTTTGAACAGGTAACTTTTAACTTTTTGAGTGTAGTAATATATGATGCAGATATTCTTGATAAGAAATATTAAAACATTTTCACAAAGTAGTCTCACATTAGCTGTATGAAATTACGTTTACTAATGAAGAGGCTGATCAAAAAAAAAAAAAAAAAAGCATGATGCATACCATGAAATATTTAGACTTACGCCATCCTTTCGCAGTGAGAGTTTGCTGTGAAGTAGGAGTCTCATTAAGTGGTTAACCTGCAAAATAAGGATTTCTTGAAGTGTGTGGGAGTGAATTATTTGTGATGGATAAGAAGAATATCAGGAAAAATCTATGACTTCAGTCACATAACAGGATTGTTAATGTGAATATTGGATCTAAGATGAGTACTTCTTTTCTGGAAGACAAAGTTAATGACAAAATACCTAGATGGTTTTGGCTTGTGTCTTTTGGAAGATGAACCATTGATTACCATTATAGGTGTTACATTTTAAAGTAGGTGGTCAAAGACCAAGGGAAAGACCTCAAACAAGACCAGTTGATGTAATAACTTTGGCTTTATTCAGAGACAAATATGTTACAAAATTTCAGTTCCAAAAAATAGAAGCAAGAGACTAAAAAATGTTTAATATACAAACTCATTTATACATTAATTTACACTTCCACTTTTAGAATGGGAATTTTGGAATAGATAGATGTCATAAAATGGACGATCAATGACAGAGGCAGTGATTTGTCAGGCAAGGAATCTTGCTATTTACTAAAAGTGACAGAAAAGTACATAAGATAATCAATATTAATTTATATTTTTTTAATAGTTAATGTTTTTGTCTGTTGATTTTTAAAACCTCTTGTGAAACAGGAGTGAAGAGATGAGGATGATAATGTAAATTTTGTTGGGACTTTATCAGTCGGACACACTTTGTGTATGCAAATTTGTGTTCCCTCTTTCTTTCTTTTTAACCCATGTGATAAAATAAGCCTTCACAAAATGCACAAAATTCATAAATGTGGAGTGATTTTCTTTTTCTTCATTTGTAATTTTCCTTTTTTAAATGTATTTTGATTTCAGTGAGGCATTTGATAGGCACCTGTCCCTAGGAATACTGCGTCTTCAAGAAGGTTTGGATTATTCTCAGTACAATGATATTGAAGAAATATCTCTCATACCTGCAGAGAATGGTAAGAAATCATTGTTAAAGTCTGAATTATCTGAATCCAGTTTTCCAAGGAACATCTCAAGTGCTCAGTTATCCCAAGGTTAGTATATCATAGACAGTTATGTTGGGTTTTTTTCATATGTATATATAAAGAATTTTGTTTTAGCACTCCACATGGCAGATTTTAGTTATCTTCCTCTAAATTTTGTAATGTAATAAATTTGAAGGACATTATTATTATGCAGAAGTGTAACTCTTTTTAAGAGTTTAATAATACATACTCAACATTGTCCAACTTTAGAAAAAAAAAAAAAAAAAGTTTAGTTTCTACTGTCTGAAATTTTTAAACACCAGAAATCATATTTTTGAGTATCAAAGAATTAATGTTAGATTTTGAAAGAACTTTTTCTGTATGTATAGTTAGCTGAACATGATCTTCCAATGTTAACTTTTTGTATTACCAAATTGTTATATATTTTTTCTGTAATGACATATAATAGCCATATGTGTTTGTGATCCCATTCTATCTCATGTACTATTAATTTAAATTATTTCTATCTGTATTTTCAATATAAAGCTATCGCTGTGCTTTATAGTTCACTTCCCCATTTTTATGTAGAGAGCTGTATTTTACCTTTGTTGCGTTTTCATTATTCACAGATACTCCTCAAGTTCTGAAACATTTGTCTTCCACAGATCCATAGATACAAGTTCCTGAAAAGAATGAAATAACTTCTTAAAAACTTAGAAGCAGAACATTTCTTCATTCATTATCTCTCTTTCCAAACTCATATGAATGCTTATGTAAGCAAGTCATTGTTAAACTACCATTGTATGAACTATGGGCTTTACCTTCTCAAATGCAGTCATACAGAGTAAAGAAAGAGATAATGAATGAAGAAATGTTCTGCTTCTACAGAAGAGATAGGAAGAAATTGTGGGAAAAAGACGAACAAATATTTTATTTTGCTAAAGCCTTGTTATAATATATATATAACTTATGAACCTAAATATACAGACTCAAGATGATAAAAAAAATACATAATTTATGGTAACCTAGAAGACAAATTATAAGTGATTTTGCATTTAAAGGCTTGTGCCTATCTGGGCGGGATGAAAATAAGCGGTCAGGCTTCCAATGCCATTGGAAAGGCAGCCAAACATTTTTGATGGGGGAGTATTTTCTGGAACAAGTGATTAATTTTGATGAAATTGCTTTATTCCAGTAAATGATGCAAATGGTACATCCATTGCTAGAGAGAAGATAATACCTACTTTTAGGTATCAAAGAACTCTGTTATACTTTTGGTTGGGGGCCGAGAACTTGGAACTAAATTGATGCTGCAGAGAACTTGGAACAGAGCCCTTTCCTCATGTATTATGATGAAAACCAGTAGCCCTTGAAGGGTATCAGCAAATTCTCTGTTTGCATAGCATAGCGAAAGTTGCCCAATCTTTGTCCAATCCAAGAACTTACAAGACTCTTGTCATGTTCAAAAATTGACTTTTGAACCATCTTGCCTCGTAGTTTGAGATTATTGTAGAGAAAAGTAAAATCTTCTGTAATTCTGCAGAGGGTGTTCAAAAAGTAATGCCTCAATATTTATATTCCAGATCAGTGGCAAGGTAACAAATTGAAACAAAACAAGGACAAAGCTCAGAATTTCTACTTTAACTCACATATACACTAAAGTGCCAGAAAACTTGGTACACCAGTCTAATACTTGGTAGGTTGGGGCATGGACTCCACTAGCTTCTGGAAATATGCTGTAGGCAATGCACACCATACTTCCTGCAGAGCATTCCACAATTCAGGTGTATTCCGAGGTCTCGGATTCCTGTGTTCGATAGCGTGTTGCATGGCATCCCGAATGTGTTCTATCACATTCAGATCTGGGGACTTGGGTGGGAATTACAACACCCCAAACTCAGATGAATGCTCCTCTAACCATAATGTGGCGTTCCGACACTTGTGTCGAAGTGCATTGTCCTGTTTGAATAGGCCCAACCCATCAGCATGAAGGCAGGACATGAACGGGTGTACCTCGTCAAAAAGGATGCACACATAGCGTTTGCCAATCACAGACGTTTGTAGACATACCAGGTGTCCCAGTGAAGTCCAGCTAAATATACCCCATACCATTGTGGACCCCCACCAGCCGGTACAGTTCCCTGTTGACAGGCGGGATTCATGGCTTCATGGGGTTTGCACCACACACGAATCCTTCCATCTGCCCGATACAGTTGGAAACGCGACTCGTCAGACCAGGCTACCTGTTTCCAGTTGTCAAGTGTCCAGTGGCTGTGTTGCCGTGCCCAAGCGAGGCGCATAGCTGTGTGTCGTGCACCCATCAAGGGGGCTCAAGTTGAGCATCGGCTCCCAAAGCCCATATCGTGCAGGGTACGTTGCACAGTACGGACGCTGATGCTTGTTGAGGCTCCAGCATTGAATTCCGATGATACCTGCGAGAGTGTTGCACGCCTATAATGTGAAACGATTCTTGACAGCCGACGACGGTCACGTTCATCCAATGTCTTTTTACGGCCACACTGGTATCATAGGTTGGAGGTTTTGCTGGAATTCTTGTAGTCACGGTGCACCCTTGCAATGGTCGTCCGTGAAAATCCGAACTTCGTTTCTACCTCCGAAATAGTATGGCCCATCTCACGAGCGCCAACTATGACACTGCGTTGAAAATTGCTTAAATCGTTATTACTTGTCATTCTCATGCCGAAAACAACTCTGACAGCTGGCAAGGATGTCTATTGTTTTATATACGCACTGACGGACACAACTGAGTATGTGCATAAATGATGTTGCTATGTATTTTGCATAAGCTCGTCTGTACCAGTTTTTCTGGCACTTCAGTGTATATTTTATTTTCTACATGGTCCTCCTCATGCTCGATACAGAAATGTCAGTGTTTAAAAAGTTCTGTAAAAATCTCCAGGTTGTTCTCGGAACCATTTCCTTCTAGCGGCTTGAACATCTTTGTCACAGGTGAACTGAATTCTTTTCAAATGTCTCTTGAGAGCAGGAAACAACCAAAAGTTGAACAGCACCAAATCTGGGCTGTATGTAGGGTGTTCAAGAACTTCAAACCCGATTTTCTGTATGGCCTCTGAACTGAAGCACTGGCATGGAGTTTGGCGTCGTTGTGTTGCAGAATCATTGGCTTTTTTTTCCCCTCATTCACCCAGTTTATTCTTTGCTTTAACTTTTTTAAAGTATGCATATAGCTCTCAGAGTTAATAGTCGTACCTTTGACCATGTACTCCTGATGAATAATGCCTCTGTAGTCCCAGAACACAGTGGGCATGCACTTACCGGCAGAAATTTGAGTTTTGAATTTTTTCGCTCTAGGAGAAGATGGGTGTCAGTATTCCAGTGATTGATTATTCATTTCTCCATCATAATGGTGAACCCCACTTTCGTCACCAGTCACAATACTTTGGAGAAAATCACTTCCATATTTTTCATAGCAAGCATATCTCAAGTCTTGATTTCTTCATTTCAGTCGTTAGGTGACGCAGTACCCAACGAGTCCACACTTTGTTGTTTTCTAAAACTTTAACAATGTCATTGACACTACCTAAACTAATGTTCAGCTTACCTGCTATGCAATTTTCACTGATAAGCTCATTGAATTTTTGCTTGTTCAAATCACAAGTTGTTCAAATCACTCCATGGCTGATCCTTTACAGCCAACATTCCTCCACTGTCTTTTGATTTTCTTACTCAGCGATGAACAGTGTTTATGTCAAAAGCTCCAGAACTATAAACAGCCACTAATCTAGCATGAATTTCTTTGGGAGGTACATTTTGATGAGTTGAAAACTCTATAACTGATTGTTATTTGACACCCATCAACACAATTGAAAAAGAATAATCCATTTTGAACGATTAAATACAAACAAATAGATGTGGAGAGTTCTCTTAGGCAATAAAATGGAACTAATAGCACAAAAAATCGTATGCCATCTGACTGTTTGCTAGGCAACAAGCAGTGGTAGAATCAGAAATAAATCTTCTATAGGCTCAGCGGACCACTAGAATTTCCAAATCATTTGTCCGGCAAAGTGTCTACTGGTACGTGAAAAAAAAAAAAATCTTATGCATTTACAGTATATGTAGAAAGTAACTAATCATTTCACTGGAGCTATATATCACAAATTTAGAACAGAACGTGCATATGTACTTATGCAAACAGTACTGATATGCTAAGTAGCAGTTGAAATTTGAAAATTAAAAAAAAAAAAAAAACTTCTGGTCTGCAGGACCAGTGAATACCAAAAGTTGGTAGTTCCCTCATTTTCACTGGTCCAATAATGGCACAAAGATTAATACATTTTGTATGCACTTGGTGCTAGTATGCGGGATGGTCCACTAGCTATAACAGCACTGATATGAAACACTATCAGTGCAGTTCATACAGTGCACTGATTATGAAGTGCTTTGCAACATACCAAAAGCCATCTTCATGGAATACCTTACTTCAGTGCAAAAGGCAGGAAGTTTTCCCATGTGGACAAAAAGACAGGTGGGCAAAGCCAGAACATAAATGGTTCTTCAAACGCTTATTGAAAAACATTATAAAAGATCCATCTTCTGTGCTAACTAATCATGCAAAAAAGTGACTCTGTCTTAATCCAAATATTTTGAGTTTGAGACCACAGTTTCCTACAGTCCAAAATTTTTCATAAAACTTAAATATGGTTTGCAAATCTGATATTCGGGTTTTGAGTAGTAAATATCCAAATTTCAAAAAATTCATAGTAAAACCCGGATTATTTTTTTAAAAATGCCATAGCAAACCTGGATATTTTGAAGTCTGGTCCAATTCTTTATAAACTTACAAACTCCAAAAAAAAAAAAAAAAAAAAAGAAAGAAACTTACTGGGCACCCGAGCCAGTAACGTGAATTTTTCAGTGGTCCAATGGAATTTTTACTAGCCAATGGCCAGCGGGACCACTAGGTAATTCAAACGCTGCAACAAATCATGTGTGAGACACTTGCACAGAGGCATTACTTATTGAACATACTTTGTAGATAAATCTACAGATCTTTGATTTCTTGATGATCATCCTCTGAACATCAAGATAGTGCACATACCCCTAAATACCACTTCTTTTATAGCTGACATGAAATAGTTAGTCTTCAAGGCTGTAATTTCCACCTTTTGTTCAACCGTTATAATAGAAATAATTGATGTCTTCAAGGCTGTAAGTACTTGTGATGCACATTTACCCTAGCTCTCAAAACTACCAAGGAAAAAATGTGGTAGTTTTGGATATTTGTGCACTATTAATATTAATAATATTGCTACATCTTGTTTAGAGGTAAAGAGTTCCCATGTGAGCAGCATATAGCAAAATTCTTTTTGAATTTACCAATAACTTTGAAAATTCATTGACATCCTCAACACAGTTGCCAAGTCCTTGATGGAAAAGCATGGATTTGGATCATCAGTTTCAGCTGGAAGTTGAAATGGCAACATTGTTCTAGAACTGGTAGTCTTGAATGAAGATTAGATCTGTTGGTCTCTTAGAAGACATTCTAGAACAAGAACAAGAGATCTCCAAAGAGATTTATTGTGTTGGAGTAGAGCTAATGTTTTCAGATGCAAGGAGATTATTAACATATACTCGGATAATTTATTATGGATCATCTTGATGTGAAATTATGCATGAATAGAGGAAGCTGAAAACTGCTTAGGTAACTCATCCTGTTTATACAGAAGGTTCCAAAACCTTACACAGGTTTGATCAGTCAGTCCTTCTGCTTTGATAACTTACCCTTCACAGATGCCATCATCCTTCCTGCATCTGTGATACCTGGGTCTTCAATCTCTTATGTTATTGCTGCACCCATAGAGAATGGAGAAGTTAAAGCTGTTGACAACTCTATGGAGGAGAGACCTCCCTACAAATATTCTTTTTCATTCAGCCCTCCTCTTCATCCACCATGACACTGCAGCGGGAGGCACTGTCTTCTCAATATGCATATCCCTTCATATAAACCATCCAGCTCTACAATTTAGGTATGTGTAAATTAACTGGGTAATTAATTATTCCCCAATATATTTTTTTATTTCCTGTTACAGTTTTAAGAAGTGCTGTGTTCTCATTTTGTAACACTGGTGTTCAGTATTTATGTTAGGTCTTATGTATACTATATAAGTATGTTCCTTTTTCAAGTACATGTGTGCATAGCAAAATTTAACTCATTAGTGCTACACAAACATGTACCTCTAAATTGGTTGAGGAGTTTCTGTACTTTCATGCTCCAAATATCACAGCTTTTCACATTTTTTTTTTCTTTTCTTTTCAGATTTCCACATTTTTCAACAATTTTTTACTGTTTATGTTTTCTTTTTTAGTTTTTCATTTTGGATTTTTTTTTGCTTTCATCCACTAGTGCTAATCACATTTTGCATTTTTGTTTCTTTTCTCTTATGTGTGTGCATACGCAATGCATGCACATGTATATTTTATTATCTGCAAAATCAATCATTGTATACAAATGCTAAGATATTTTGCTTCATTCTTACATTGGTAGAATCTGAATGAATACCTTTTTTTCTCTGTTACTTGAAATTTTTGAAATTTGTTTCTTCCAATTTTTCTTTGTTTCTTTGAAAACTGTCTCTTTTGAAGTGACGATGGTAATGGGCCTTCAAAATTTTTGTGTTTTCATTTTTAATATTGTTTTTGGCAATCTAATTTTTGTCATACCTCCATTATTTATATTCTCTGAAGCCCAGATCCATCAAAAATATTGAAGGATTGCCACCAGGACTCATTGCTCCTTAATAAGTTGTTTGAAAATGTTAAAGTACAAAATATCTTGATCAAAATTCTTTTTTAAATGTTGAACTGATTAAAAGCAGTGTTTTCTTGATGTAGATGTTTGGAGATTGTAATGTTCAGGAAATTTGTTACCTTCTAAGAAATTCTGTAATTTTCATGATCTAAGGTTGAATGAATTTACAGAGAAATAAGTTCAACACATTTTCAAATGGACAGAATGTGGATGTTAGGGCTTTTGTTTCATTATGAGAGATGACTTTTCAACACTGTTTAAAAATTTACATAACTTAAAATCTTGATTTACTGCAAGTATTTATTACGATCGACAAGACTTTTAAAATTTGGAGAATTTAAAAATTATCTTAAAATTTGAAGTTCAATTATAAAGTACTGCATTTTTCAGAATGTAAGACATATCCTTATTTTTTCAGAAATTTTCAGAAAAAATGTAAAGGGTCATTTTAAAGATTTTTATCAAGAAAAAATTAAACTTTGTGTGTAAAAACAGCAGCTTATGCATCATTGAATCTTTGCAGTTTGCAATGTGTGATACAGTTGTTGAAAATCAGCATAGAGAAATGCCACTCAGTCTGTGAGCCAATGGCATACATGCGCTGCAAGATTTGTCTATGATGCACACACCTTCATACAGCCAATGGCTTTTGTTATTGGTTCGGATGGTTATCCTCGCTGTGTGGCTGATGTGTCAAAGTAAGATGGCCTTGGTCAAAGTCTAACAGCATTATGCAGCATACTAACAATTCCTGGGAACGAAAGATTGGCTTCTTTTTGTTTTGTTTTTAATCTAAAATTTGCCAAGAACTGTTCAAAATGAAAAATATCATCAAAGAAGTCAGCAGGCTAACCTCTTGTAGTTGGCAAACAGCAAGGAAGCCAGACTTGTGTGTGGCTGCATCTTCCATCATCAACTGCAAATAGAAGTATGATCCTCTGGTTAAAAATGCATGTTTCCCGAATGGATTTTACCAAAAATTACTTCAAAATTATGATTCTGCAGTATTTTTGTTACTATGAATGATAGGATTTTTGCTTTGGTCTACAAAAGTTCTGTGCAAACTGAAGAATTTGCAGCAGCAGTAATGCACCACCATTTCGCTGGTGGATGTCTTAAGTGTCTGTTGTGATGTTCCATCTTGAGGCGTGGTTCATGGATAAGACAGGCTCAAGACAGACAGTTGTGGAAGAAACTTGGAGACCTTCATCCAGCAGGAGTGGATTGATAATGGTTGACAATGATGATTTATATAAATAAAAAATTTAAAGCAAAGACATTAGAAGTGGACCATAAAATTAGACATAAAAATTTCTAAAAAAAATTGACATTAAAAGTAATTTATTACATTTTCTTTTGTTGTTAAAGTAAATGCTCAGTTAATGTAAGGCTTGACATTGCTTTTGCTCACACAAATAGTCAATGTCTGCCCATACGCTTGGCATAGCAATGCACAGAATTTGGTAAGATGTTCGTCTGTCAGACGGCACCTTGATTTTGTTTTTATGGCTTTCATCCTTGAAAATAGCTGTCCGCAGCAATATGTGCTACCAAACAGTGCAATGTATAAAATGGTGTGTTTTGTGACATTTTGATAAGAATCTGAGGGAACATATTTTTTACAAAATAACAAATCATGCTCTATGAATGCTCTTTTCATGGCAGTGTCATTTTTGATCTCACCTAGTTCCATTTGCAACATATCAGGAGCATCATTGACATCAGTTCCAAATGGATCTGAAAACAAATTCATTTTACCATCATGTTCTCTGAAATCCGAAAATCTTTCTGTGAATTCATCACTAAATTTTTCAATCAGTTCGGAGTACTTTTTATGATTCACTGTCTCAGGCGGCCTTGTTGATAATGTAGTGAAATGGACAACTTTTTCACAATCACCTATTGCTGAAACAGTTGTAACTTCTGCATGAATGCTTGGATACATTCATGCAGTTTATGGGCAAGTTGATCCCTTCCTTGTAATTTCACATATAAGTCTGCAAGATATTTAGTGATATCTACTAGTAATGTAGTAATGCCAAGTCATTCAACCACTCATTGTCATTCATAAAACTTGCATCTTTTCCTTTTTTTTTTTTTTTTCCCCAAGCAGTGTGCTGATCTGTGGCCAGTGTTGCCACCCTGTTGAGCCAGCAAACATGGTTGAAGTAAATTACATCACCATTGAATGATTCTAATTTCTAATTTTGCAAGAAAAGTTTTGAACTGTCTGTGATTGAGTCCCCTTGGACCTTATAAAATTGTCTGTTGAAACAACCTTTTCCATTATGTGTTGCATATCCATGGTCTTTGCATACAGTTGCTCTCGATGAATGATACAGTGGCATGTGATGACATCATTAGGCACTGACTTCAGAAATTGATTTGCAAATCCATTTTGTTTTCTTATCATCGCCGGGGTTCCATCTGTTGTAATTCCACAAAGTTCATCCCCGGAAGATTGAATATCACCAAGAAACATTTTTCCTCCTCAGAAATTCCTTTTCCAGTTGTTGTGCCTTTCAGTGGACATAAGTTCTATTATTTCCTCAACGATTTCAAAAGTTGCAGTGATTCCTCGTACATAGATTGCCAGTTGTGCTGTATTACTTATATCCATATTTTCATTGAGCACTAAGCTGTAAAATTGGCAAGATTTGAGTCTTTTAATGAGAGCATTTTCTCAATGTTGGTCACTAAATCTTCTATTCTTTTAGTAACTGTCTGGTGTGAAAGATTCAGTTTTTTTTTTACCACTGACTTTTTATCAGGACATGCTACAGGTGTAAATATGTACAAGCAATCTTTCACAAATTCCCCATCTGATAATGGTTTACCTCTCTGGGCCATTTTTTCAGCTATCAAATAACTGATCTTGGTAGCCGCCACAGAACTTCGGTTTCCAGCTTTAAAGAAAGATTGTTGTGCGATAGTATTGTTTTTTAGAGTTCACTCGATTGATTTTTTCTTGGCCTGTTAGATTGTAAATTTGCTGGCATGCTTCTGTACAATAATGTCCCTTGATAATATATTCTTTTACAACAGCTATGCTGTCTTGGCATATCAGACACAATATGCCCCCGTCATGCTCAGTAACAAAAAAAAAAAAAAAAAATCATCAGTCCATGCGCCTTGAAAAGCTCTACATTCAGAATCAAATTTCGTTTTCTTGCGTGTATTTACTGGAGCCGCCATGTTTGGTTCAATGTATTTTAACAAGAACTTTGCTAAATACTTAATTAATAAGAAACACACTGATGTTTAGCTAACACAATTACTTCTGGGAGAAAAACTTCCTATTGAAAAGACTAAGTCATCACGTAGAGCTCAGCTCTGCATGTACAGGTGGGGATAATTGACACCTGATTGGTTGGAGAAAACAATGCTTCCAGTGACTGTAGGAACCTTCTTTCCTTCCTTCAATTTTTCTCTGGACTATTTGTTTGCTCACTTGTGATAGGAAAAAGGGTTCCCACATGAAAAGCATTGCTGTTGGAAAAGGGTTCCATAATATTCCCGCCATTTTTCCTTATTTCTGAAGAATTTATTTTCCCACAATTTTTGTTTTTCTTTTTAAATCCTGGAATTTTTTAAATTCTGAACATTAGCAGATGGGCAGGATTAGAACTTTTGGTGGGCCGGACTCTGGCTCATGGGCCGTATGTTGGACAACCCTGGTATATATACTCATTGGACAAAACATTAGAGATATCTACCTAATAATGTGTTGGTTCTCCTCTAGTGCGAATCTCAGCCTGTACATGCTTAGGCATTGACACAACCATAATGCCAGCGATGTCTCTCTGTTGCAGCATTGTCCACAACTCCACCTGAGACATCGGTCCGGGATCCTTGGATCTGATGTTCCGCTCCACTACTACCCAGACAGCTTCTACAGGGTTTAAATCCAGGTACTTCGGGGGCCACTGGATGGTTCCAAACTCAGATGAGTGTTCCTCGAGCGATGCCTGGGTGCTAGCGGTTGGGTGGGGTGGCACATTGTCTTTCTGAAACAGACCATCAGCTACAGGATGCGCAAAGACCACAAAAGTGTGTAGGAGATCTGCTAGCACATGCTGGTTTGCGTGCAGCAGTAAAGGACCTCTCCAGACACGATAAGGGACCTAATGTGTCCCGTGAGAAGGCTTCCCAAACCATCACAGAGCCGACCTGGTACAGGGATCATGGCCTCATGCTTGTCAACACCACACCCGCACCCTCCCGTCAGCTCGGTACAGCTGAAAACAAGATTCATCTGACCACACAATGAGGTGCCACTCTGCAGATGTAAGGTCTAGTTTTGATGTTCCTGGCACCAGGGGAAGTATTATGTCCGATGACGAGCAATCAACAGTGGCACACAAGTAAGGTGTCAGCTCTCATAGCTCAGGGTATGCAGCCTGTGCCATGTCATTCACTTGCTGCCTCTGCACACAAGTAGGGTGTCAGCTCTCATAGCTCAGGGTATGCAACCTGTGCCATACCGTTCACTCGCTGACTCTGCACACAAGTAGGATGTCAGCTCTCATAGCTCAAGATATGTAGCCTGTGCCATATCGTTCACTTGATGACTCTGCACACAAGTAGGATGTCAGCTTTCATAGTCCAGGGTATGCAGCATGTGCCATACCGTTCACTCGCTGACTCTGCTCGGGCCTTCAATATTGAACCTCAATGTGATTTGCACTGTCATCACCAAACGGTCAGTCCATATGTGTCTGAATAGCCTATGTTGACCCCGGTCTTCAATGGCATGTGGTTGGCCACCACTTAAGTACTTGCAGTACATCCATTGATGCTATACTTGCAGTACACCCTTGATATGGTTGCCATCAGGAGCCCTAGGATTCTTGCCACTTAGGTGATAGGATGACCCATCTGTCTTGTGTTGACAATGCATCCTCGATTAAAGTTGCTTAGATCACCACTTTTACCCATGTTCGTTGATTGCGATACACTGTTAGGAAGCCCTGCTGTCCACTTATTTATTGCCTGCTTTCAGTTTGGGTCTGTTTCACTGTACATGGGAGTGCCTATGTCAACTGCCCATCTCCTCTGTCTCTAATATTTTGTCTACTGAGTGTACAAGCATTCATGATATAATATCATTGTAGAAAATGTGCAGAAGTATGTCAGTGCCTGATAAAGCAATGACATTTTAAACTCATTTAGCAGCCTTGACAGTAGCATATATGCATATACATTCATTGTGATAATAATGATCTTTGGTATATGAGACGCAGGGGGATTTTGACACCAATTTGGGGGGGGGGGTGCATCTTATATTCCAAAACATACAGTAATTTTACATAGCTGCTACCATTTTACTTTGTTTTGTTGTAACAAGCTTAATATATTTCCACAATGCACATATCAGTATAACAGCTTCACATATATTCACCAGTATGTAGCACAGTTTTCCATCTTATCAACTATGAATTGCACAATGTGTGTCTGCATAATTGGTGCTATATAAAATTAAATGTGATTCATTGTGTTTATATGTGAACACACAGAAAGGAAGAATGGTACCAGTATTCATTTGTTGGATTTAAATTTCACATTTCTGAAGGGCACTGAAAGGAAAAGGAGACCGTCCTCAGATTTGCCCATGCAAGATGAGCAGCCGACAGCATCATCAGTTCCACAGTGTGTGTTTGCCATGCTGAACTTTTTTGCTCATCTTTTAAAAAATATGCTTGTAGATGATTCGTGTGACCACAAGGTATCTCTACTTCCGTAAGTCAGATTCAAAAATTCTTTTTTCACCAAGTAACATTAGCCACAAGAGTCATGATGCATGCACTTCTGGATTTCTGTGGCATGTGGTTTTCCCTTTAGGTGGCATAAATAATATATTAGGCACTATATTTACATTTCTAGAGCTCATATTGAAAAAATATTGTGTGCGATGGCTGGAATAATGAACAAAACTTTTCATTCATTTCTTGCTTTCCACAACGCACAGTTTAACCACTGGTGGAGTTCTGCCACCTCTAAAAGTCTAATGTCAAGAACTCTTTTTGCATTCAATAGTTGTGTATTTATGACCAAACTTTTTCAGGCATTTACCAAATTCTTTTCACCTAATGCAAATTTAATTCTGAAAGATCTTTTAACTTCAGCGAACTTTAGCAATGATAATTATAATACACATATCATTTGATTTTCCAAATTCAGTATTTTTCTTCTAAAATTATATATTTTTATTTGGAGCAATATCTGTGCCCCTAAAAGCAATAACAGCTCTACCATGAAATAGGGGTTAAGAGACTTATCTTGAAGTTATATTTGCATATTGAGCACATTGTTTTTACTTAAATTGTATGCAGGGTGTTTAAAAACTGATGGAACAAACTTTAAGGGGTGATAGAACCCACCGAAAGAAGCACTTTTTGTCAAAGAATGCATGGTTGCAAGTTACGCAGTTAGGCGCTGGAGGGTGCTTTATGTTGCCCCACACACGCCGTCTTTCACAGTGCAAAGACAGGAATGGCACAACAAAGCTTTATTGCAGACAAAATAAAAAACAAAATGTGACATCACAAAAGTACATCAAATTTGCAAGCATTAATAAGTAAATACTGAAATTAATTGCAATTACAAAAGCTGCTCAAAAGGGTGACTGCCACTCCTGATGCATGCTTTGCATCGTCGATGTAAAGATGCCCGTATTTGTGGAAAATACCAGGCATTTCCCGGACAGCTGCAGCAGTGACTGAAAGTCTGGTGACTAGTTCCTCATTGGAATCAATGGGAGTGTCGTACATTACGGACTTAAGATGTCCCCATAAAAAGAAATCCAGAGGGGACAGATCTAGTGATCATGGCCGCCCCGGTGGCGCAGTGGTCTAAGGCGTTGGCGTCTGATCATTCGTCCGTAAGGGGTCCGAGTTCGAATCCCGGTCAGGCATGGATGTTGTGTTTGTCTTACGGCACTGGCTCTCTCCCTTCCCTGGAACCAGTGACCCTAAATTAGGGACGGGCGACTGCTTATAGCCCATTGAGTTGCTCACGGTGGTCGTTAAACCTCCAATCTAGTGATCATGGGGCCAAGTGACGGGTCCACCTCAGCCAATCCATTGGTCTGGAAATGTGGCGTTCAAGTAATCACACACCTGAGTGCTGAAATGAGCTGGCGCTCCATCATGCTAGAACCCCATGTTACGGCGGATGGCTGCTGGTACATGCTGGATCGATTCAGGCAAGAATTGTTGAAGGGAAATAAGTTATGTCCTCCCATCCAGACTTAAAAGATATGAGCCAATCAAATAGTCGTGAACGATACCCACCCAAACATTTACTGAGAAGCGTAGCTGGTAGGAATGTGGCCGTGTTGCGTGCAGATTACTGCTGACCCATACATGCACATTGTGGGCATTCAATGCGCCTTCACAGGTGAACGTTGCTTCATCCATGAATAGCACATGTGCCAGAAACTCCAGATCTGCTGCATTCTTCTGCAGGAACCAGTGTGCGAATTTAATGCATGCAGGAAAATCTGCAGGTGTCAAAGTGTGAACTCTCTTCACATGGTATGGATAAAACACGCCAAACCGTGATATGGGGTACAGCTCTCGTGTTGGTGTCAGGATGATCTTCTACCTGATGTAGAATCTCTTCTGCAGTGTCAGGCGTTCTCACACTTCTTCCACGACCTGTATCATGCATGGTGGCAATGAAGGATCCCCTTTCGGACAGTTGGAAGTGCAAGCAATAAAACATTCTGTGATCGGGCCTGTACCTGTTGGGGAAGCGCTTTCGGTAAAGCCTTTGGGCTTCCCTTCCATTACCGTTAGTGAGACTATAGACGAAATGCATGTTCGCTTTCTCGTCATTCGTATACTGATCCATTCCAAGTCGCTAACAACGGTGCATGCGAAAACCACCGCCTTTATAAGCGCACCTGAAAGTGCCCTCTAGAGGTCTCTGCATTGCAAATGACGGAAACGGAAAGCGCCATCCAGCTTCTAACCGCATAACTTGCGACCATGCATTCTTTGACGAAAAGTGCTTGCTTCGGTGTGTTCTATCACCCATTAAAGTTTGTTCCATTAGTTTTGAAACACACTGTATTATAAATCAATAAAAATACCAATTTTTTAAGTGTTTTTTTTCACACTTTGAGTTTTTTCTTCTCTTCCTTCTGGGACAGGTACGACGTGCCAAGTCTGAGAAGGGGTATTCTTTCTCTCAGTTGTCCAAGAACTTCCTTACTATCCTACAAGTATTCAGGATAGCTGCTTTCTGTAGTTCCATGTAGGTGTTATGTTGAAGGTCTAGTGTCTGTATAGAGCTGTGAATGGTCTTAGGTACAACTCCTGTGACTGATATTACTATGGGAACGGTGGTGATGTTCTTGATATGCCACATTTTCTTGACTTCGTATCATAAGTCGTTATACTTTGACCGCTTCTCTCCATGCGTCTTCTGGATGTTGCACATGTTGGGCACGACTATGTCAACGAGGTATGTTGACTTCTTCTCCTTGTCGACCAGGTCGATGTCAAGGAATGGTCTTATGATCTTATCTGTTCTGATCAATCTGTCCCAGTACATGTTGTGGGTGTTGTTCTCTAGAAGCATTGTTGGCTCATACTTGTAGTAGGGGACAGGCTCAGTTGTAATGTGGTGGTGCTTTCTTGCCAATTTGTGATAGACAATCTTGGTGACTTGATTGTGCCTGTTCTTGTACTCTGTTTGTGTGACCTCCAGCTCTCGTGTTTTTTTATTTATTTTTTTTATTTTTTATTCTTTCAATTTAAATGTTTTTATTTTTTTCGTTTTTTAATACAATGAAAATAAAATACTCATATGTACATTAACTTTCACACTAAAAGAAATTGTCGAACTATTTCAGCTACAATACAATTAAATAGTGCCTGCTCATGCTCAGTTTTCCACCAGCATTCGGCCAAATGTCCAGGAAGCAAGACACCACGGGTGCCACGCATGTTTCTCAAATTTTTTTTTTTCACGTGACCCCAGTTGGTTTCAGTGTTTTGAGTGTGGACACCAGTTACGGGGCCAATGAAATTTTGCTGGTGGTTGACCGTTTGGTGTTGGAAGTTGAAACCCGGATAGTTATGATAAGCCGCCCATTCATCGGACCAGATTGCTGTGCCACAAGCCACATGACGTTGTATGATGGGACGCAAGGTGGCTTCATTTCATCGAAGAACATGGAACATTTGAAGTTCTCGAGTCCCATTTGAATGTTTCCAAAGCAGACCAAAAACCCATGGTCCAACTACTTGATTTCCGCAATTTTGGTGGGCAGGAGGCACGCGATTTCCTTGCAGCATTCGACTACGGTTATGCTTACGACGGCACCTCATCAATCTTTCATCGATCTGGATAATTTCACCAGGTCTGCCCATTGCTTTTGCATCATTTAGTGCACGTAGGCATGCTTCTCAGATGTAGTTCCGCTAGTCTACCAGTGTATGATTCTGGGTTACCAGATTGTGAATCGTGGCCCTTGTGTTAGTTAATGACAAATCTTTTGCTCATAAGTACAAAATTGCCAAAGCTGCATGGACAAATTTTCATTTGTGATCTGCTGTTAGCACTAACCGTTGCAAAAAACGACCACAAGTGATTTCCTTTGGATGTGCCTTGAATTTCACCACCCACAACTGCATTTTTTGCTGCACGCCAGTTTTTGCATTTAGGACATCTAAATCCAGCATAATCCTTTCCTCGCATGTGTTTGGAATGTGGTACCGCTATGCCAATGTAGCCAGGTGTGCCTGGTAAACATCGTTGTTGCTGTTGCTGCTGTAACTGCTGCAGTTGCTGTTTTGATAAAAGTAAACCATTCCTCTGGGCAAATTCAGTTGCAAGTTCCTCAGTTGCTGTTAAGGCACAAAACTGGAACATATCTGGATCCTGCACAGCCATTATTTCAGTCAGAAAAAACACTGTTGCACAAACTGCTGTAATAGCATCGGAACCAGACTATTGCTCTAATAGCCGGGGAACCAGGCACAGGCTCTTGCAGCTCAATGTTCAGATGTAACAAAAAAATTAAACATTAGGTCTACAAGTTCAAAAAACCCGTTTTCAAGGCTATAAAGTATAGTTTAGTATATCATTTATTTACACAGGTAGATATGTGCTTTAATGACGGGGATAAGTTTTTTTATAGATGGATACGTGTTACACTGAAAGGGAAACAATTTTTCAGAGGTGGATACGTGCTACACTAATACCCCTTGCCCAGAGGTTACTCCAGAATTTTTGTACAGCTTCACATTCTGGTGATCCTACACCTTTGATGTCCTTCTTGGTAATGTTACAATAGAAGCTTTTCTCATTGTTTTCAAATGTGATATTATCCATATGTCGCTGTGTGTTCTGCATTTATCGTCTTAGTCTCTTGCTGTTAGCTAGTAGACTGTTTTAGTGTGTCTAAGCATTCTTCCATTTGCTGGTTTTCTTCGAACCTGGTGTGGACTTTGGCACTTTTCAGGATAAGCTTTACTTTCCCTACCAGTTTTTTGGACCTCTTTCTCTTTATGTACTATGTGAGTTGGCCAATTTTCTTCTGGAATTCGTCAACTCGGCCCTGCAGTCTTCTTTGCCATGCTGGTAGGATGGATTTCTTGGTTCTTGTTCCTCCTAATGGATGTGTTTTTCCCGTTTAGTTTTGTGGTGGCAACTGCGGCACAGTACACAGCGGTGTGAATGGATTCTAACATGGTGCCGTTTTCATCTAGGTAGGCTGGTTGCACAGACTTGTTGAGATGTTCTGTTAATTGCCATAGATGTCTGTTAGGGTTTTGCCTCAGTATTCTATGTCTCATGGTAGGGTCCATTCATATGAACTCTTGGACAGCTGTCCTGAATTCATTGGCAACTGCTGATGGCACCCGCTGGTTTTGTTCGGTCCGGTCTTCTGACTCTGTCTCATGTTTGTCATCAGACATTGCATTCCCTTCTGCAGCGTGTTGCTCGCTACTCTGTGGTTGATCACCTAGTTCTTGCTTGATGGCATCCAGGATGGCAGATGGTATATTCTTTGCAACAATGGTCCATCTCTGATCCACTAGTCACTGTTTGCTGATTTGAATGTCTGGGTATTGCTGTTGCCATTTGTCATACAGTCTCTTCCTGTACATTGACATCTCTGTCTCCATTTTAGTCACTTCGTAGTATGTTCGCATGATGTACATGCTGATTTCTGGACTGCATCTCATGCGTTGGCCTGCACTTCGGTCCGGGTTGGTCTTGGGCTTAGCAGTCCCAGAAGCATCTCCGGCCGATCGTTGACTATTGTAGTAGTCATGAGAGGAGCAATGCCACTTGCTTCATTGCTTCCCTCTGGAGACTGTAACTTACTTGTTGAACAGGCCCCTCTACCTAAGGCTTGAACGCGAGTGACTTTATCCTGCATCACACTCAATGCAGTATGTGCTAATCTCTTTCTTAGTATCATCCTGATGGAATTGAGATTTTTCAGTATGTAGGTTTCTTAACTAGTGGATATTGTATCATAACTGCTGTTGTAAGCACTTGATGGGCGCCACATTCCTGCAACTGTTTCGACACCTTTTTAGGAAGATAATCTCAAGTCGAAATCTATGGCGGCTGGCGCTGGTTCAAGGTGGAATCAAACCTGCGATCGCTTGGATGGTATCTGCTTACGTTATTCACTAGGCTCTCCATGGCCTAGCGGATAGTGTAAACATTATTATTATTATTATTATTATTGTTATAATAAAAAGGTTATTCCACCCCTTCCTAGGGAGATGTTTTTTTCTTCCTTCTGGGATAGGTATGATGTACCAGGTCTGAGAAGTGATATTTTTTTTTTAGTTGTCCAGGAACTTCCTTACTCAGGGTGTGCACGCGTGCTTGAAAACCTGGAAAGTCCTGGAAAATCCTGATTACGTTTTCAAGGCCTGGAATATCCTGGAAAAACGGTGTTTTTTTTAATGCTGTCTTGAAAAGCCTTGAAATTTGAAATTAGTGCTTAAAAAATGCCCTTTTTAGGAAATCGTGTTACTGTTACCCCTTCATTTTTTAAAGTTCCTCTCCTCTGTTCTCAAAGAAACCGCCGGCAACGGTCCAGTGCAATAAAATTGGATGATTACTAGTAGGTCTGTTAGGAAGGGGAGCTTGATTTATATTCTTTGGCTTGATGTCCGTCGGACAACTCTGAGAACGGAAGGGGAAAGAAGAGGCATTTAGCATTTGCAGGGGGGTCGCGTATGTACCAAGTCAGCTGGCATCCACCAGTGAGGAGTATGCCTGAACAACACATTCATCTTCTTGTTTATGTGCAATATACTCCTCCTCAAGAGACTTCCGCTACTTATGATAAAAAATAAGAAAACTATCTTTGCGAATTTTTCACGAAAGTGGCTGAAATTTTTACATTCACTATAATTGGATTACAGAAGCTCACTTCCGAAATTCCAATTGAATCGGTTTAAAACTTAAAAAGTTAGCATTGGTAATTTTTATTATGGACAAGTATGTGTGCCTCTTTGGATAGAGTGAGCCTCCAGCAGAAAGTGGGTGTTACCATAGCAACGGTTGATTGACAGCTGGGAGCGCTGATCTGAAGCCCTCTGGTTGGGAAGAAAGCAAACACCTGTTTATTTATCACTTCCACAGCTCAAAAGGACTTGGAGAAAATTTTCAGAAATCCATTTTTCCGAATTTTGAAAATAACCCAGTAAAATTTTTACAGTGGTTAAGATACATCACAATAAAGTTCTAGTGCAAATTTGGCCAAATTCCGTTAGGAACTTTAGCAAATGCAAAAAAAAAAGAAAAAAATCTGTTGCATAATCGGATTGAAAAAAAGAAACAGTAATTATAAATTACGGGAAAAGCAAGTGAATTATTTTTTTTTTAGATGCCATGGCTTATTTAAACAGAGTGATCCTTAAATTTTTTTTCTGTGATGATATGGACTCTATTTTTGAATTACAAACATACATTTTTATTCAGATGTCTGAGTTACTGTTTTAATAAAAAAAATCATCTATAATTAAAAAGTTTTCAATGGATTTAAGCGATATTCAGCAGATAAACGGTATTTTGGTAAATTGCAACATCATGACGTAAATTTGGTAATTTTGTCGAAAATTGGGGAGCATTATTTTTACATTTTCTATTATAGTTAGGGTGAAGGAGGAAGGGTGCAACTTGACAGTTCAGTGAGCTGCAGGTGGTGATTTATGGCGATGTGCCAAATGAAAAGAAGCCGTTTCATCAGGACATTCCAAAGGTTGTGTGTGTATGCGCGTGGACGCGTTCTCCTGCTGTTTGATCTTAATCGGAATGTTTTTGTGCAGGGGGTGGGGGTGAGAGAAATATCCGTTTCAGCTTTACAGCTTTCACGGTTCACGGCTCTTTTTTTTTTTTTTTTCTTGGTAATAAATAAAAATCATAGTTGCTGCACTCACCATTGATCCATATTTGCATTTTTTTTTAATATGAACAGCAGACAATCAGAAACATGGTGTTGGGCAGGTCTTGATGTTCTTCATTTTGCATATGCTGAATTCAATTCTGTGGGAATAAGGAATGAATTATACTGTGAATATATACAAAACTACATATTTTTGAGCTGAAAAAATAGGTCTACTTGTACACAGTAGCTAGCGTGTGAACTCAGATGAAGACAATCAGACATACAGACGTCTGATTCCATAAAAAAAAAAATCAACAGTTTTTTTTATTATACACTACAGGTAAAAAAGCAAAAACATGTTTTTAAACATTATAAAGGAAAACGGATTTTTGAAACGCATGACTTGATGATCTTAATTTCTGAAAGTTTCTTTTTTCCACATCCTTTTTTTTTTTTTCAATTACAATACATTGTAACAGGATACTGTGTGTTGTATCACTTAGTGATATGACAGATTTTCTGTTGCCGATATCCGCGATTGTAAGCTGTAGTTGCATTGTGATTGTTGATGATGACAAGATAAATACTGGAGTGATGTAAAATGTTGCCTAAACAACATGCTAATTTTGGACAGTTCTATTCCCTTCCCCTCTACCATCCCTAATAAATGAGAGTGCATACTGTAGTTTCAAATATTCTATTTATGAGCTAGTTTTCGCGCTGTACGTTATGTTTTTATTTTCGAAATTACTAACCCTTTCGAACTATGGTTGCAGAAACGTTTATGCTTTGGGTTTGCCTGTACGATAATTCGCATGAAAGCAGTTGGATTTCGGCGAAATTTTAGTATGCTGTTGGGTACAACCTGGAAACCTACCCTGTTGAAAAAGGTCTAAATTAAATTTAAAGGCCAAGACATAAGAGCAGTATTCGTTCTTGATAAACTTGATCCATTTGCATAAAGTACATTCATCCATTTGCATCTTTCATCATTTTTATTACTTAAAACTGAAATTACTTTTAAAAAATAATTTGAACATGATACTGTAAAGCGCAATAATCATCCTGGAATTTTTTGTATGATGTACCTAGAAAAGGTCTGAGAAGTGATATTTTTTTTAGTTGTCCAGGAACCCTGCTTACTATCTTACAAGTGTTCAGGATAGCTACCTTCTATAGTTCCATGTAGGTGTTAGGTGAAAAGTCTATTGTCTATATAGAGCTGTGAATTGTCTTAGGTACAACTCCTGTGGCTGGTATTACTATGGGGACAGTAATGATGTTCTTCATATGCCACATTTCCTTGACTTCATATCTTAGGTCGTATCTTACACCTAAGATACGAAATCAAGGAAATGTTAAAATCTTACTTTGACAGCTTCTCTCCATGCATCTTCTCGATGTTGCCTGTCTTGGTCACAGCTATGTCAATGTGGTATGTTGACTTCTTCTCCTTGTCAACCAGGATGATGTTGGGTCGATTGTGGGGGATGGTCATATCTGTTCTAATCGATTTGTCCCAGTACATCTTGTGCTTGTTGTTCTCTAGGAGTATTGTTGGCTCATACTTGTAGTAAGGGACAGGCTCAGTTATAATGAGGTGGTGCTTTCGTGCCAGTTTCTGATGGAGGATCTTGGCAACTTGATTGTGCCCGTTCATGTAATCTGTATGGGAACTCTGCATTTTGCTGTGATATGTTGGATGGTTTCTGGCTCTTGGTGGCATTACCATCATGTGTCGCATTCCACTGATGTGTCCTTCAGGATATGTTTTTTATAGTTTCTGATGTTTACTGGTGTAGCCATCAGAAACTCTTTGGTGTTGGGGAAGAGTGATCCATTTGCTTGCCATTCGTTGGAGGCAGTCTTATTCACATAGTTGAATTAAAGGTTGTTGTAGTGACTTATGTGAAGAACTTTCTTTCCCCAAGCTTCTTCTTTTGGCTCCCTAACTATAATCTCAATGTTCTGGGTAGAGAGGTCTAGGGCTGTGTACATCTTGTCAGTCTGGTTTATCACATAGTGAAAGGGCACCAGGCTCTAATGGGAGTATTTTCTGAGGCTGCTGAATTCTTTATCTCAGTGTTCCAGGAGATTAGTCACTCCCCATCCTCCTTCTACATGTCCAATGCAGAGATGCCAATCACTCCGGAAATTCTGGAGTGTGTCTGGTATTTCTATGAAAATACGGAAGTACCAATCGGCAATAAAAAATAAGGTGTTTTTTTTTTTTCGTAAATTTTTTTTTTTTAGATAAATGCTTGTGTGAGTGTGTGCTTCCATGTAATTGTACAAATTCTGCTTATCGCTGAAGTTGCGCCGTAGTCTCAGTTTTTATTTCTGATGGCAGGCATCGTGAAAGCCACGCTTAGGTGCTAGAACCTTAAAATAACTGCTCGCGATTTGTTTGTTAAGATCCCTTTAGTAAAGGATGAATCTGCTCGGGGTGGAACAGCAACTGTGCATGCGTGCTGTGGTAAGGCAACTCAACTGAGAAGAAGCTCTTCTTAATTCGTGCTCTCTGCTTATAATAATGATGGCTGACTTAATTTCTAAAAGAAAGGGAATAAGAAATCAGAAGTTCTTACCGGAATATAGTGCAAAATGGCCATGTTTGAAAAAAAGGGAAAATAGCTAGTAGTGCACTGTGTATTGTTTGTAGTGGTGATTTTCAGTGCCACATGGCGGTCATGATGATTGTTGTCGACATATTGCTGGGCCAAAGCATCAGAAACTTGATGCTGGATTTGAAAACTCAAGTACAGTTAATACTTTCTTTAAAGTTGATGATTCTGAATCCATAACAAAGGCCGAAACACTGTTTGCACGCTATTGGAATGTTATTGAGCATGACATTCCAATAGAGTGTAGTGACCATGCCGGACCATTATTTCGTGGTATGTTCCCAGACTCTAAAATTGTGGGAAAGTACAGTGCTGGCCGCACCAAGACAACAGCTATGGTATCAACTTTAGCTCATGCAACATCTCAGAAAGTAGCCTTTTTAATGCAAAATGGTCCATATGCCATAGCTGCCAATCCTTCCGATTTTGGGGTGTCTTTCCGATATTCCGATTGGAAAGTGATTTCTTCCGATTTTTCATTCTCATACCAAAAATCCCTATTCCCCCCCCCCCCCTTCCCATTTCAAGAGCAAAAAAAAAAAAAAACCTTTTTTTCCACTTCAAAAATTCCTTAACACAAGATGATTAAAAAGAAAAAATTATCCTTATTTCTGCTGTGAAGAGAAAGTGTGAGCGGCACAGTTTCTGCTTACACGTAGACTTTTGGATGGATCCGAGGACCTTCCCCTGCACAAGCGGCCAGCTTCATAATGTAAGGTTACAATCATGTTCTCTCTCTCTCTCTCTCTCTCTCTCTCTCTCTCTCTCTCTCTCTCTCTCTCTCTCTATCTCTCTCTATCTATCTCTCTCACTGTTCCCCCTCCCCCCATTCTCTTTTTCAGATAACGCATTGTTCATCCCCGGGGTTGCAGCTTCTCAAAGGCCAGTGTGGGTGTGTCTTGCATTCCAGCACTCCCAGATGCTATTTCAGAACTTAGTTATCGTAGAAAAAAATTCAAACGGATTTTAAGTCTGTGGAATTTTTAAGCCCAGATCGATACCCAACATGACGAAATTAAGCAAAAGCTGCCAGTTTTGTGAAATTGAAAATGCATTAGGCATGGTTTCGTAACTTCTTCTGTAGCAATAAATTTGACCTAACAAAAGAATGCTACTGTAAGAGGAAGTTGAAAAAAAAAATAAAAAAAAAGGCCAATGTTCATTCGAGCCTTTGCTTCTCCAGCAATGATTTATTTTGCTGGTCTATTAGTCAGTAAGTTTTCAGCCGTGCTTTTTTTGTTCATCGCTTGATAACGGGCATAAAAATGTCTTGGCTTGATTCAACGAAATTAATATGTTGGGGTACTATTTTTTTCCTCTGCAAATTGCATCTCTTTAAGCTGTTACTCTTTCACTACAGCAGTTTTACTCGCATTTTTTTTCAAGTGTGAATAAATTTAGTATTAGTGATTCGCTAAGAGCAGCAATATGAAAGGGGGAAGGAGTACCATCTAACATTCCGTGATGCGTATTCTGCGGAATTCCTGTGTATTGCAAAATCTTCAAAAAATGAAAAATATGCATTTTTCACTGCGTGTCATGTAATTTCAGCGTTTCGCGTGGTGGAAGGAATGATATTACTAATCATATTTCTAGTGCCCAGCACAAATCTAATGTTGACTGTATGGAAAAAAAAATACGAAATTAACTTCCTTTGTCAAAAGTTTTAATGAACTGGATGCAATTCGTGCAAAATGTTTGTTCACTTCTGTCTTTAATTGAGCATAATTTATCAATTAGTGTCACTCATTTATTTCATTTATTTTTTTATTTGACTGTCTCATCGTCCGTCTCTCCGTAAGATAATCCTAGCATGAAAATGGTTTGATTTTGAAAACATTTTACTTTGTTCCGTGACGGCGTGGGATACGATCCTATTGGATTTGGGTGTCAAAGAATGTGGAACATTCTTCCCTTTAGATGCAAGCTTCCATAAAAATAATTTTTATCTTTTTATAGATCATAATGATATAGCATAGTAATGAGAAATTCTGTATGGATAATCGAAATAAACGTGCCGATAAATTCAAACATCTGTAGTCATATCAATTAAAAGTTGATACTTGAGTTAGGTAACATATCGTTTTTTAATCGATTTGTTCAGTACATTTAATCAATATGCGCGACAAGTAATTTCATTGGATATATCGATTTTTTTTTTTTTTTTTACGATTTTCGGTTTCTGAAAGTTGGCAGGTATGCATATACTGTTTGTACAGATGACTTGCTTGCAAAGGTAATGTTTTTAGTAATTCCTCACAGTTATGCAGAAAGTGAACGCATATTCAGCATTGTGAAAAGGAACAGGACTGACTTTCATCCAAATCTTTCTGACAAGGTTCTATCAGATTTGCTGGTGGAAAAAACTAGAATGATTTCTGTAGAATTGTGTTATAAACACGATTTTTCAAAAGATATGATCAGGGAGCTGCGATCAGCTACTTCTGCTCCCCTTGCGAAGGACTCGAATTTATAAACAACACACGTTCATTTCTTTTCTCACTAGCTGCTTGATTTTTTGGCAAAGTGAGTTCATTGCAATACAATATAAAAACTTAATAATTTTCAGTTATGTGCCAGGAATATGTTTATGTGAACTGTATTTTCAAGGTTGAAATTTATGAGCAGGAATATTTAACTGAACAAAATGTTTATGAGGTAGGTTAAAATGTTGAAATTTTATATTTACTAATTTCAAAGAATGTATACATTAAATTAAAAATACATTGCTGTATTTTTATTAAGTTGTAATTATTTTTTTTAAAATTATTTCATACTTTTGTAAATAATGCGTAAAATATCAGGCATGTTAGTACTCCTGAAGTTATGCTCAAAACTCTTGAAATTTACCTTAACACTCCTGATATGGAGTCTCTAGGATTGGCATCTCTGCCAATGGTCAGCCTTTCTACTGCTAACTTCGGATAGTGCTGGCGATATTTAGTGAAGGTTGTCCTGGTATTGTGCATTATTTTCTGTAGCTCTGTGGTGGGCCACTTGATGATCCTGAAGGAAAAATTTATTATTATTATTATTATTATTATTATTTGGGATGACTTTCAGAGGGATGATTGGCATACGCTAAGCCATCTTTGTGCCAAAACCCTGGGAAATCACCTGCTGAAAGATATTTTAAGTATATCTTAAGAGGACCATGCTGTTATTACGGATGAAGAGTGCCTCAATTCTCTCAAGACAGAGTGTGTACCCTGTATCCAGGCCTTCAGAATGTGTATTCCTGCCAACCATTGTTTTACAGGTTTTTAAGAAACAAGACATGATGATGGGGAAACGTGACTCGGTGGTAAAAGAAAATCTTTGTACCACAGTCAGTACGACCCTGAGTTGTCTGCAGTTTGTTTCACGCCTGAGGATGGCAGTGAGTTCTGGTGAAATGCATAGCGTGGTGACCCGGCAGTGGCTCATATAATGTGACGAGGATTCGTTGGCTTTCACGACCTATTCAGCATGATGTTTTTATCGTACATCTTGCTTTTTAGTTCCTTTTTCATTGGAAAGTTCTTGCTTCAAATCTTGGTGTTCTTTGTTCTTACCCGTTGACTACTTTCACTTTTAATACAAGGCCACTTTCATTTCATTACATCTCATGCGACAGCCTACAGGACCAGTTTTATCATATGACAACCTCCAGCACAGGAGATGATGAATAATTTAAAAAGATGATCTGAGTACAGTAAGGTATGTTTTAAAATTATATCTATTACTTTTAACAAATACTACAACTATGATACCATAATGGTCGTGTTGTTGGCGAGTATAAGTCAGCGAGGTCAGAGCTTCGGTAGTTACACCTAAATAATTATTGACATGTTGAACAGAAGCATATAATGTGTATGTTTGAAAAATCGCCTTTTTGAGCAGACACCAAGACATTTAGCTTATAAACCATGTAAACATATTATACAATATATATATATACATACATATGTATATATTGATTATCACTCTTTGAGTAAGTGATTTAAGTCCTCTGTGTGCAGGACTTCTAGGCAAGATCCTCCCAAGAGACCAAGAAGGAGGAGGTCTGCATCTTTCTGTTCTGAAGAGGATGCAGTAATGCTGCATTTCAGAAATTAAAGGAACTCCTTTCTTGCAAGTAAGCAAAGGTGTTAGTCTTGCTTACTGCCATCCTTGGCACTTTGGGAGGGGGAGGGGCATGATTGCCTTTGACATGTGTGAGTGAGTGATTGCGTGATTGATTCTTTTTTCTAGCCCTGTAGAATTGGTTAGGTCTAAATTGGTATGTAGACAGGTTGTAGTAATTTTGTTTGTGTTTTTGTTAGGCTTTTAGCTTTTAAGTATTGAGATTTCTAAACTCACTTTTTAGTACTTCTTTCTTCTGGTGCAGAGAGCATTTGCACTAGCACCATTCTTGAGCCCACTTCAAGTAATATTATTTTTTTGTTAATTTTTTTATGGGATTTTTAGTGCTTTTTTAAGGGTGGAAGGGTCAGTTTATTTTCTCTATTTTAACTAAAAGGTCCAAAAGATTATTATTATTATTATTATTATTATTACTATTATTTCTGCCAAAAGGTGGCTTGGCATATGTCAAACAAGTTAGTAAAATCATGCACTGCATTGATTATGATACGCTTTCCAATATACTAGAAATCATTACTCAAGCTATTACTCAAGTTATGAGGAAAATGGCTGTGGAATAAATCTCACCCCTGTGCCCTGACCTTTGATCTATTTGGATGATATTCAACAGAACTGGTTCAGTATATCACCAAAATAACATGATAAAGTTTTGTCGCAATCGAAGCAATTTTACGTAAGTTATGATGCATAAGCGCTATGGAATAGATCCCGCTCCTGTGTCCTAACCTTTCACCCCATTTCACCCATTTTCAATAGGATTCGTCCCCAGACAGGTCCTTACAATATACCAACATTTCATCCAAATCTAAACATTTTTACGTAAGTTATGACTCATAATGGCGATGGAAGTGATTCCGTTCCTATGTTCTGACCTTTGACCCCCATTTCTGCCAATTTTCAATAGGGTTTGTCCTCAGGTAGTCTCCTACCACATACTAAAATTTAATCGAAATCAAACCTTTTTTACGTTAGTTATGACGCATAAGAGCAGTGGAATGGATCCCGCTCTTATGTCCTGACTTTTGACCCCATTTCGTTCACTTTCAATAGGGTTCTTTCCCAGGTGTTCCCCTACCACATACTAAAATTTCATCGAAATCGAACGATTTTTACACAAGTTATCGTGCGGACGAACATACGCACACAACTTGTGACGTTATGAGGCAGATGGGAATCGCGACCATCTGCTACCAAGGTGTGACGTCATAAAACTTTAATAAAATCCACAAACAACACGTGACGTAATGAGATAGATGGCTTGACCGCGCGCCAACATCTAATGGGGCGACGCCATGACACCACACTACAAATTTGGTAATTCGGGGTGGTTATTTAACCCACTAAACAAATTTTCTTAAAGCCGAGATCAAGCTAAATCGATTTCTAGTACCAGAAAACGGTAGGTTAACGACTTTCATCAAAATCCTTAGAGCCGTTTTCAAAATAAAATTTTACATACATACAAGAATTACTCCTTGAAGGTGAACGTCAAGTAATTTTGCTTCCTGTACTTCGAATGGGAAAATTTCTGTACACATTTTCTTCCCAATTAAGGCGTTCCCAAGGATGAAAATGTTAACTTCGATTAACATATCTTCATTTTATAACTTGGAATACTTAATATTTTCTAAAACATAACCATAATTATGCAATCCAACATTTTTTTTGTCTGCTGACGTCATGAAAATACCGGGCGCACCATCTTTTTTCTGACAATTAATGCGTTCACAAGGATGAAAATTTGAAACATTGATTAAAATAGCTTCATTTTATAACTTGGAATACTTAATATTTTCTAAAACATAACCATAATTATGCAGTCCAACATTTGTTTGTCTACTGACGTCATCAAAGTTCTGGTCGCGCCATCCTTTTTCTGGTTTCAACACCACCAAAGGAAAAGTTATTGATTTTTAATATAATTATGGTTATGTTTTAGAAAATATTAAGTATTCCAAGTTATAATAAAATTATTTTAATCGATGTTCAAATTTTCATCCTTGGGAACACATTAATTGTGAAGGAAATGTGTACAAAAGTTTTTCCATTGGAAGTATAGGAAGCAAAATTACTTGATGTTCACCTTAATAATATGGGATAAGAGCGATGCAATGGATCGCAATCCTATGTCCTGACCTTTGACCCCATTTCGTCCACATTCAATAGGGTTCGTCCCCAGGTTGTCCCCTACCACATACTGAAATTTCATCGAAATCGAACCATTTTTACACACGTTATGACGCATAAGGGCAATGGAATGCATCCCGCTCTTATGTCCTAACCTTTGAACCCACTTCACCCATTTTGAATAAGATTCGTCCCCAGGCGGTCCCCTACCACATAGTAAAATTTCATTGAAATCGAACCATATTTACGCAAGTTATGACGCATAAGGGCAATGGAATGATCCCGCTCCTACGTCCTGACCTTTGACCCCATTTGTCCCATTTTCAATAGGGTTCGTCTCCAGGTGGTCCCCTACCACATAGTAAACTTTCATTGAAATTGAACTATATTTGCACAAGTTATGATGCATAAAGGCAATGGAAGGATCCCGCTCCTACGTCGTGACCTTTGACCCCATTTGTCCCATTTTCAATAGGGTTCCTACCCAGGTGGTCCCCCTACCACATACTAAAATTTCATCGAAATCGAACCTTTTTTACGCCAGTTATCGTGCGGACAGACAGACGGACGGATGGAGAGACAATGCTGGAGCATATAGGCTTCTTCAACCTACGGTTGGAAAGCGTAAAAAAGGCATCATCTGAAAAAAATCTACCCTCAATGTGGTAAATAGTATTACAGTTTCCCAGCTTTTCTGATGCAAGTATCATCAATTGAATTTTTTTCACAGTGAAAAAATGTTTAATTATGGGTTTTATAGAGGTAAATTTTAATACATTTGGTGGTCAGATTTTTGAACTAGAACCTAATTCATCAACAGGACCGTCACTGGAGTAGTTATTGCCAATCAGTCAGAATTATCCAACCACAATGATTGTTTAGTGAGGTACCTTTTCTTCTCACTATTTCCATTCCTTCTTCACGTTTCCTCTTTACAACATATGATTGGTGGGCGGTTATTTTTATTGAGTTCTATTTTATGGAGTGTCCACTTTTTTGTACATGTCTGTCACACTTCTTCCCATTTCACCTACGTATGTAGCTTAGTCCACAGGTACAGTCTATGCTATAGAATACTCCTTGTAAATGTAGCGGTTGCTCTGGCTTTCTTAAAGTTTTTGCCAACCCATTCACCAAATTCATTTTTTCCCCGCCAAGTGTTATAATAATAATAATAATAATAAAGGAATTGCCAATATTTTTGCCAAAACTTTTTTCCATCACCAAAACAATCTTTGTTTCAAAAAAAAAAAAAAAGATTGTTTCATTTTTTTTTTTTTTTTTTTTTTTTTTTTTGTAAATTGCAGGATGCAATTGGCCAGAGTGACCTCTGTAAATGTATGTCTTCTTCTTGTTGTTTTATAGATGAAAGGAATTTTTTAACTTATTATTCAGATCTGGGGCTAGCCTGATGTTATATTTTTCACTGATCTTTTTAGTTTTTTGAAGAGACCTTTGTGGTAAGCAATTTTGCTAGTGTACTTGATGTAATTTTCTCTCTTATTATTATTTGCTTTATTCTTAAAAATATTCTTTATAAATGGGGAGGGAAAATTATTTTCTGGTATTCTTCCCAGTTGTTCTGTGTGGATGTCTATTTTGGGGTGCTTCTATAGAGACTAGGAAGTTGATTTTCACCAAAAATTGTCTCATAGTATTAGATTTTGTGTTGTCAGGGTGGTATGAGTTGTAGTCTAATATCTTATCTGTGTTAGTGAGTTTTTTGTAGATCTGTGTTGAAATCTTTCATATTTTGAGGTTAGGGTTAAATATAAGAAGTTGAGGCTATGATATTTTTGGAGTTCTAAGGTGAATTTTAGTGAATGTTCCAGTGAGTTAAATTGTGTCAAAATATGAGAGGGTAGAGATTGATCTTCATTATCTAAATAAATAATGTGCCATCCATGTTTCTGACGTATAGAAGAAATATTGAGGGCTGTATCAGGATCATTGCTTCTAGTTTACTTACAAAGTTGTTTGCCAGTAGAGATGCTAGTGGTGATCCTATTGTAAGTCCAATGTCTGCTTGCAATATTTTTTTCCAAATTGGAAGAAATTATTTTTGAAGGAAGATAGGTAAGTCATATATATCTATTAATACATCTCTATTGTGGTCATGGGATGTAAGGTCAGGTGATGCGTAACATCACAGCCTCTCCTTGACAAATGTCAACCCCGCCTTCTCGTGGTGCATCCTGTTCCCACTAAAAGGGCTCTGACGACCGCCAATAGCGGTATAACTATACCATCGGGATCAGAGGAAATGCTATCCCACACTCACCAACCTGCTTGGCCAGCGTGGTGAGTTATGGCCAAACACCTCCAAAATGATTCCACAACTTAAATCTTGGCCCTCAGTCTCCGGCAGCTGGAATGTACCTGGCCAAGGCAGCGGCCAGTGCGACATGAAGGCAGAGGGTGCTAAAAATCCCCGGAGGACCGGACTAGGCTGCCATTTGATGCTAACCTTGGCTACCTATAACGGACGCTCCCTATCTTCTGATTCAAGGCTTCTTGAATTGGAAGAGGAACTACAAAGGATCAAATGGGACATCGTTGGGATAAGTGAGGTAAGGAGAAAAGGAGAAGATCTCATTGAACTGAAAAGTGGACATCTCTTCTATTATCGTGGGACAGATACTGGCAGAACTAGTGGTGTTGGATTTATAATAAACAAGAAACTGAAGGATAAAGTGGTAGAAGTTGAAAGTTCCTCTGACAGAGCTGCACGACTCGTTATCCAACTATCTAGAAGATACCAGGCTCAGATTATTCAAACTTATGCACCCACCACAAGTCATCCTGAAGAAGAAATTGAAGAATTTTATGAGGAAATTCGTCATCTAAATAATAAAGGTAAGCAGCACTTGAAGATAATTATGGGAGATTTCAATGCAAAAATAGGGCAACGGCAACAGAATGAAACTTCAGTAGGTAAATTCGGTCACGGCAACAGAAACCAGCGTGGAAATACTCTCGTTGAGTTTGCAGAGGCAGAAGGATTTTTCATCTTGAACTCCTTTTTCAAGAAAAAGCCACACAGGAAATGGACATGGAGACATCCAATTGGGACGACAAGTGAAATTGATTTTATTATGTGTAACAAAAAATTCGTCATCGAAGACTGCAGTGTGCTGAACAAGTTCAACACAGGTAGTGACCATAGATTGGTGAGATGTAAGATGCACCTCAACACTAAACTGGAACGTGGCAAGCTCATAAGACAAACAAAATGTATTGACATATCCAACCTTAAAAAACACCATAATACTTTCAAGTTGGAACTGAAGAACAGATTCTCTGCTTTAGAAGGCCTAACATCGGAAGAAGTGGATATTTCGGAAGTTAACAGAAAAGTAACCAAAGCTCTAATGGAAACAGCAACAAAATTAGCTGGGTCTAAGAACAAGTTGCATGTGAACAAATTATCAGGAAAAACCAAAATGTTGATACAAAAAAGAAGAGAGATGAGGACGACTAAAGAAGATGTGACTTCCAAAGTGGAATATATAGAGCTATGCAAGACAGTAAGAAAAAGTATCACTGAAGACGTAAGGAAATTCAACTGTGAACTAGTGAGGAAAGCAATTGAAAACAACCAAAGCCTAAAGATAACAAAGGGACATCTCAGTAAGGGAAGAAAACAGATTATGGCTCTGAGAAAAGAAGATGGTTCTATAACAAGAAATAGAGGCGAAATTTTGACAAGAGTGAAAGATTTCTACTCCGAATTATATGAAAGGGATGATACATGTACTCCAGACATCATGAAAGGTACCAGAGTTCTTCCAGTCCTACCAGCAGAAGTTGCTCATGCAATCAAGAACATGAAGCGGGGGAAAGCTCCAGGAGAAGATGGAATTACTATAGACATCATACAAGAAGCAAGTGGAGAAATTGAAACAGTACTCGCCCAAATTTTCACTCGATGCCTTAATGAAGGGAAGATTCCTGAGGATTGGAACAATGCTACAATGATCCTGCTACATAAAAAAGGTGACATTGAGGATCTCGGGAACTACAGACCTATCAGCCTCCTATCAGTGGTTTATAAAATCTTCACTAAAGTTCTTTCACACCGCTTGAAGGTAACACTGGACATGGCTCAACCGAGAGAACAAGCTGGATTCAGGAGTGGCTACAGCACAATAGATCATATCCACGTACTGAGAGAACTAATTGAAAGAGCGAGGGAATATGAACTTCCATTGTGCATGGCTTTTATCGATTATGAAAAAGCCTTTGATTCGGTGAAACGATCAGCAGTTACCACGGCTCTGAAATCCTGCGGTATTGAAGATGCATACATTAATATTATTAATAACATCTATGAAAATGCAAGTGCAAAGATTCGGCTGTTTGAAAATACAACACACATAAAAATTGGAAAGGGAGTGAGACAAGGTGACACCATATCTCCGAAGCTCTTTAATGCCACATTGGAAAATGTCTTTCAATCACTGAACTGGGAAAACAAAGGAATAAAGATTAATGGAGATTATCTAACCCACCTTCGTTTTGCTGATGATGTAGTCATTTTTGCAACTACCCCATCAGAGCTGCAGAGTATGATCCAGGAACTTGCTGACAAGAGTAAAGAAGTGGGATTAAAAATGAACTTTCAGAAGACAAAAGTGATGTTCAATGCTTTTACAAGAAATGAAGATTTGTCGATTGATGGAGAAAAACTGGAGATAACAGATACGTATGTTTATCTTGGACAGCAGATATCAAGTGAGGGTCACATTGATGAAGAAATTAATCGGCGTACAAAACTTGCCTGGAGAGCTTTTGGAAGAAACAGCATAATTTTCAAGAGCAATATGCCATTATGTCTTAAAAGAAAAGTGTTTGATCAATGCATCCTTCCAGTGCTTACGTATGGTGCAGAGACGTGGACCTTAACTAAAAGAGACATACAAAGGCTGCAGACAACTCAAAGAAGCATGGAGAGGTGCATGCTTGGTATAACCAGGAGAGATAAGAAGAGGAACTCGTGGATCCGAAAAATGACGAGAGTGGAAGACATCATGATCAGAGTTAAATCCCTGAAATGGCAATGGGCTGGACATACTGCCAGAAGGACAGACCATAGATATACAGCCGAAATTTTAGATTGGATTCCAAGGGACAGGAAAAGACCCAGAAAAAGACCACATGGGAGATGGGTGGATGAAATTCGTAAATATGCGGGAGTGACATGGAGGAGACTGGCACAAGACAGACCGTTGTGGAGGAAACTTGGGAGACCTTCGTCCAGCAGTGGATTGATAATGGTTGACAATGATGATGATGATGATGATTGTGGTCATGGAAAACTATTTTCTCTGCAAGGTCATCTGCAATAAGTTTCATCAGGAGATCCAGGTTTATATTAGCATATATTGTTACTATATCAAGGCTTTCTAATACTGGTAAGTTATCTAGCTAGCATTTCTCAACTTCATGGCATTTTTCAGAATTTAAGGAGGAGAAGGGGAAAATGCCTTTAAGGTGAAAAAAAAGGTAGTAATTTAGGTTGCTGAGTAGAGAATTTTTTGTGTCCATTAAATAGGCCTCAGTGGTTTGCCTTCCTGGTGGATTTTTATGGTGCCATACATTTGGGGAACTCTAGAATGAATTTTAGAAAAGTCCTTGAAGAGTTACCTGGGTTGATTCTTTCTTTTTAAAGAATTTGTTAATTTCTTCAGATTTTTAATTGTTTGATCTA
Organism: Macrothele yani; assembly: GCA_039090855.1. Taxonomy (NCBI): domain Eukaryota; kingdom Metazoa; phylum Arthropoda; class Arachnida; order Araneae; family Macrothelidae; genus Macrothele; species Macrothele yani. The sequence goes on from CM077006.1 coordinate 65,627,503, forward strand.
CAGGGCTTTCAGTGAGCTCTTCATAAATTGGCTTCTTTAATTCTTTTTTTTTTTTTTTTTTTTTTTTGTTTGTTTGTTTGTTGGATTTTCATCTTCTGGACAAATTAAAACTTTTTTTTTTCAACTGGTTAACTCTAAATGCAATCATTTTTATCCATATGGCTTCTTATTTTCCAAGGTGCACTTCTTCATATTAGGAGATATAACAGTGTATTTCCATTGATACTGTATCTACATTTCTCAAAAACCTATCCTAAAAATTCTTTTTGCACCCATTTTCTGTAACCACAATTTTTCATGCATTTTCTAGCTTTTCTTATGCAAATGTTTTTGTAGTTGGTGGAAATTCAAGTTTTTATTAGGAACTACTGATAACAGACTTTTAAAAGTGCCTTAGGACACCTATACAAAACCAGGCCTGTAACCAGAGAAAGGGCTGGGGAATCTAACCTCCTGTAGCACCAGCGAGCCCTCCCCCTCCAAACACACACATACACAAATTTTTTAGTTGTTGTTTTTCTAATCTTTTCTTTTTAAACTTTTTCACTGTAAAGTAAGATAAGAAATAGCAATTTTAATTGTTTTAAAAGTCATGTCTGGGATAAAAAATGATATCATCATAAAACCAAGCACACAAGCATAAGTGCAATTCTCATTACTTGAAGTTTAGTATCGGCTGCCAGTCCATTTAAGTGAGTGGCTGTACTGTCAATTGCCCTTATGTGTTTGCTACTGCAAGCCATCATCACCAAGTCTTATTTATGTTGATGTTAAATGCTGCCACCTTTATGTGCCTGTAACTTGATGATGAATAGAGACAATTGCAGGGAAACAGCATAAGAAATCATAAACAGATGTTCATTGAAAGGGTAGCATATCACAAGTGTGAGAAAAATTATTATTATTATTATTATAGCAATGTCCATATCAAGTCACTCAGTTTTGTTCCGTAGTCAAGAGCATGCATTCTGAAAAAGCCTTGAGCACACGTAAGTTTACCAGGATTTTCGAAAGTGTGGAGATATTTTCATTTTTCAATTCAAGATAGTTGTTTAGCACATTGTTGGGTGCAGCATTTTAATAACTTTAAACATACGCTCTCTGTTTAGTAATAAGTTTCAAGCGAATAAGTTTGTTGTGCATGTGCAAGAAAATATCAATTGATTGTAGTTGATATTTTTTACTATATTTAGTTATTTTGATTGTTTTTTTTTTTTGTTTTTTTTTTAGTTTTGAGCTATAATTTCGAAATTTTGGCATCAAAATGTCATTATTAAAATTCTTTAAATGCCAGAGAGATGGAAATACAGAAACTGGAAAAGTTAAGTAAAGCAGATGAAAGAAATGTTGGTGATAGTGACTATGTAAAATTAAAAAAATAGAATCATGATTTTCCTGGTATGTCTGTCAGTATGAAAAATAGAACAGACTTTCAAAATAAAAAAAAATTAAAACTTAACTATATTCAAGAAATAAAGATGATAGAAGTTTTCAAAAGGACTATTTAAAGAAATAAAGGTGACAGAAGTTTTCAAAAGGACATTTAAAGGAATAAAGATGATAGATAGAAGTTTAAAAAGAAATGTCTAAAGAAATTGAAATGGCTGTAATGTTCTTCAGATTTCAACAAAGTATTTTGCTTTGCATGCAAAGCCTTTCAGTCTCTTCGGATTAAAGAAGTTATGTTTCTACTGGGTATGACTGCTGGAAGGAAGGCCTTGACAAAAATGAGTTTTAAAGCATAAGAGCCATCAAAGAACCATTAAGTTGCTGTTAGAAAAGGAACTTAGAGAAGAAAAAATAAATCTGTCTCCACTTTAAAAGTAAACAAAAAATTTCTTGAAGAGAATTCTTATTATGTTTTATAAATAATGGAAATGATTCATTTTCTTACAACAAACAAAAAACATTCTGAACATGGGTTACTTACCAGTTTTTATTAATGTACTCTAAAAAAAATTCTAAACTTGCTTACAATTTTAAATGAATACCTAAAAATGTCTCATATTTGTCACCAACATTTCAAAATAATATAACTGAAAATGGCTAATACTGTTAGGAATTATATTGCAAAAAAATGTGTTAAATACAGATTTTCCTTCATATACCTTATTCATGAATGGAATGCTCAATAAAAATATGGAAGGAAGTATTGCTTTTGGCACTCAATATGCGAAAAGTGGTAAAGTCAAGAAGTAGACGTAGTCAATAGAAGTGACAAAGAATTGTGATACAGAATCTTTGGCTTGACTTGCTTTGGATCTATTGGGAAAATGCTAATTATATGTTATGTCTACAGGCAATATCACAATGTAAACTAAGCAGGAAAATTTCGTACGCACATTGTTGTAATCACAGATTACATTTAGTGGCTTTAGAAGTACTGTAAATTGATGAAGTACATTTTTTAGTCAGTGTTTAATGCACAATTTCCTTAAAAAAGAAGTGTTCAAAGCCTGTTGTTAATGTCCCAATAGGCTGCATACTATAATTGCATCCTTTCCAATCCCCTAGCAATGGTTCCATCAGTTTTATATGTAATTCTTTCTCTTGACTTTCAGCATACATTATGCCTGAAAGTCAAGAACTGCTTTTATTTACTTCTTCCAGTCCTTAACATCTAAAGAATAAACTTGTAAATAACCCAGTCACCATGTGAACAGTTCCCATCGTTTCATTTCTCTATCCACTTTTCTAAATGTTTGTAATGTACTCTCATAAGTTTATTTATGTATAAGGGTGTAAAGAGCTGTCCTGAATCTTGGCATAGAAGAACATGTCAAGAACATGCAACCATAAATGGCATCCTCATGCATTGCTGTTTATTACATGTTTAATTGCTCTTACTTCATGAACAGATCTAACTACTAGTAGAATTTTTACAAATAAAAAAATATAAACTAGGTTATGGTCTGCCTCCTGTAGTTAACTGATTACAAACCATACTTTAATGTGCAGGAGGCAAAAGCAAGTGTTAAATTATAGTACATACCATCAAAGTAAAAATGTACTGTAGTTTCTCTAACAACAATCTGCATTTGACTGACATTGCAATGAAGTTTTAGCATTCCTCTGATATAAACTGTTCAGCTGAAGCGTAACACTATTCGACTTCTGGTGGATCAGGATCTTAGTTTGGTTTTAAGTACATTTTGATTTAATACATGTTAGCACCTTTTGTCATCTTATGCATTTTAGTATTCAGCTGCTCATTGTGCATGTACAGTTGTAACTTGCAGAGGCCTCCAAAAGTACATGATGATAATCATGAGTATGATCATACCACAATGTAAGAAAATACTGAATCCATTTAAAGCTAACATGTTCAAAATGCATTATCCAAGCTTTCAACTATTATTGAAGTTCTTGTAAGATAATTTTCTTCAGAGCACCAAGTTCAAAAATTTATCACCTATGTTTACCAAATCAATCATTCTCAAAACAAGGCTCAGAATGATAGTTTTAATCCAATAACGAATGAAATTTTTTATCATGACCATGTATTGGATCTTTTGGAACAGTGAAAAAGCACAGCATGCATTGTTTTGGGGCCCTGTGTGTTTATTGTAATCTGATATGGTAACAGAACATCACAAAAATGGTTTTGATTGAAATCCTTGTGGATATTGACTTCTGTAATTTTGTGAACTACTGCTTTTCTATACAGATGTATGTATAAGTTCCTGATCTTTTACTTTATTGAAGTTAATTTTAAAATTTGCTGTTGTTGTTGTTTATCTTTAATGACACTTCAGACTACAGCAGTGTAGCATTCTCCAGTTTTTTTTTTATGTTGATGCCCTTTGCTATACTTTGTGTCATGTTGATTCCCTTTGCTTTTTTATTATGTTATTAGCAGGAATTTTAAATTTCAAGTTCTTTCAACTCTGTTTTTTTTTTTTCATGAAGTTGTTAATTTTAAATGTAAGGAACTGAGATTCTACATGGATATTTTTTATCTTCCTCTATTCTTTGTCATAGTAACATACATTCCATCAAATGTGTTCTTTGTGAATCCAGTTTCCAACAATTTACAAAATAAACATTGTGAATACAATATTAAATGTAGAAAATGTTGCTGTGCTTTTTTTCTAGCCTGAGATTTTGTTAAAAATGCTAAATTGACCACTAAATGCACTACATTACTCTATTACCCAAATTTTTATCGCTGTTCATATAATTATATAAAGAGAAGAATGAGATGAAAAGATTATCAATGTATCTATCTACCATCATGAAAATTATCTGACCATTCATAAAACCACAGAGATACTCAAGGACCATAGTACCTACAGTGATGTCCTTTCTTGGCATCTCCCCACAGTACATACCAAATCCACCTATCTCAAGAATGACAAAAGTACACCCCTCCCCTAGTTCTTGCTATAGAAGAAAACTAAAAATTAAATCACTGATTGTTCTTTAATTAATTATTAGAAGATGATAATCTTTCTGGACCATTTTCAGGACTGAACTGATAATTAAAAATGTGTGATACATTTTGGATCTGTAAAATAAAAGTTATCCCTTTGGAAGCTCAATCATAGTTGAATAAAAGCTATGTATTAGTGCATTTTGAATAATTACATCAAAATATTTTGTCATTTTGTGTATATTGTCATATGATTTAGTTTTGAGAGCATAAATAGGAAGAATGCAATTCACACATAACAGATAAATGTAGTATGATTATTATCATGTTATATAGTTACACTAAGAAATTTTAGAAACAGAGAAGCACTTTTGACTTAACTTAGGTCTTGATCACCTGTAAAATGTCAAAGCAAAACTGGTTGCCAAATTTGGATTTCCAAGTTTTTTGTTACAGTTGTTGCCAAACAATAGAAGTGATTTCCAAATGATGGGATAAAATAAGGACTGTCAGTATTGCAATTTGAAGATGTAGATACTTCAATGCTCTCATGCGAAAGCATAAAGCCATTTTTGCTGAAGAAAAGAGCAATTTTCTCAGTATTTTTTCAGAGGGTTAATACTGAAGTATCTCAGAGAGAGTAAATTTCTTCCTTGGCTTTACTGACTTTATCAGATGCCTCAGCAGTACTTCTCTGGAAAAATAGTGAGGAAGTTTATCCTTTCGTCAACAAAAGGACTTTATGTTTTCATGAGAGAATTGAAATGTCTACCTCTTCAAACAGCAATACCAATAGTCCTTATTTGATCTCCATCATTTAGAAATCACTCCAGTCATTTGGCAGCAACTGCAATGAACTTGAAAATCAAAATATGGCAACCAGTCTCACTCTGGTTGTTTACTGGTGATCAAGACATAAGTTGGGTGGAAAGGGCTTTTGAAAGCATAAGTTGTTTTTAATTTTTATTGTATCATTGAGCTTTTGATTCAAATGCGAACAAAAATACTATGAAGTTAAGACAAAATTTAGTATATGTGATTTGTCACCACAGATTGTTTATGTTTTCTGCTGCACTATCCTGAATACTTTCAGGTATATAGCAGTTAAGGAAAACGTAAGTATGTAGATTGTAAGTACTGGTGTTGCATGTAGAAGCCAATTTTTAGTGCTTCATTTTTACATCCTTCTGAGAACAATTTTTATTAAAATGGAAATGGCAATAATTGATAATGCCAAATATCAATATGCGTGTGTATCATATATGAAACTTTCACAACTGTGAAGCATTGTAAATTGTGAGCAAACCAGATGACAATCATTTGAACAGTGCTGGTGGCAGTCCCATTTTTCTCTCTTCTGAAGCTAGCTTTATCTTTACTTTAATGAAAATACCTGTACATTTATCTTACTCTACAGTGCTGAAACCTACTGCCTCCTGGCTGGCCTTATTTGCTGCCTTTGCTTTGGGTGGAGGTAAGTGGGCCAAAAACTCATTCATATTAGTTGACAGCCTGCTTTCTTTTTAAATGCTATTTTCTTTCAACTGCTGGGATTCTTTTTCTTTTTGGTGCATAATGTGCAGCTTTCTCTTTGTTCTATTTTCTTTCTTTTTCTTTACAATGGGAAAACTGGTTGGAAGAAAAAATTTATCTTAACATTTGTAGGAAAACCAAAGATATGAAACCATTTCTTTATTAGGTATATTTATTAGTTTAGGTGTGTAACCACAGTGCTCTTAAAAACTCATTCAAAAATGTGTTGTTGATGTACATCAAGTGGTATAACAAATAAGAATACTGTAAATTACTGTGAAAATACAGATATCACACCTAAGTGGGATCCTGAAAGTGAGCATGTTTGTACTCACTGGATCCATATGCTGATTAGTTATACAGCAGTAAGATGCATGGACCTTCACAAGACTGTAATGCAAGTAACAGTACTCAAGTGCAGGAGCAAAAGGGTACAAAAAGTATTATACATAAGCACATTTATTAGGTGTAAAGTATATTTAGGTCTGAAAAGTGTTTAGGCACAGGATTGAGTTGACAACGAGAACATTTAGCAAAAGTAATTTGATACTAGGGGCACTCAGCTATGGGAATAACTAGGGGGAAAGGCAACATAAATAACTAGAACATGAATTAAAATTAAGAACATGTTTAAATGATTTTTATCAATAATTTGGATTAAAAAAATTCATATTTCATTTATTTATTTTGCTTGGGAATTGTCTAATTTCATGCTGAATGTTTTCCAAAATCCTGGAAGTTCGCATGAAATCATATATTGTTAAGAAAGTATTGTAATTGATAAAAAAGGTACTTCATGTGATAACATTTTTAGTGGTGAGCATTTATACTGATTCAAAACATGAAACAAATCTAGTAAAAAATATATATTTTAGCAATTTAGACTGCTTACCCAAAGCAGAATTAAACTAACAGAAAGAACTGATCAAATATCTCAAATGTATTTAATAATAGCTTGTAGATTTGCAGTAATGTAGGATAAGTCACCCACAAAATATTAATAGAAGCCATATAAAAAAGATTAATTAACAAATTAAGAAGAATGTAGTGTAGAACACGCTAAGTTACATATAAAAAAAGTTTAATGCAAATATTTTCCGGCCATTACTATGGCTTGATTCATCAGTGCTACTACGATTGGTTTTCGTTGCCAGATTGGAAAGGTAAGTTTTGTAATGGTAACTCCGGGTGACGTGATGCAATGAGGGATTTCCAGATGTAAGGAATGAAAATGGGGAGCTCAGAGTTGCAAATTTTGGAAAATAAAATTTCCAAACTTTCTCTAAACCTCAGAGCATACCGATTTTGGAAGGGAGCCAACTTTTTAGTATCAGACCAAAGTGGAATAGACGAAAGTCAGCCATGGTAAGAAGAGACAAGGAAGACGAAGGTTTTCCAAATTTCACATCAGATTTTTGGTCCTGAAGTCTTGAGAGAATTTTCTGGAATAAACTTCCTGTGTACGCGGTTAATCCAACGTTAGTCTTGATCGGAATTTTATACACTCCAGGCGAAGAAAGCGAGGTCTTGGGTCTCTGTCATTACGGAGGATAACAGAAATTGAAGGGGAAGAACGAATGGCAAGTCTATATCCTTTTCTTTTGAAAATACTGATGAGTTTGTAGGCAGAAGGTTCGTGGTAAGAGATTGAGCCAGCAAATGTTAGTTCCTTTTTTGGTGAAACAGGTTGAAGAGCAACAACTGGTTTTTTCTTAGCATTTTGAATTAATTTAGAGACCAGGAGAGGGGGAAAGCCATGTTGAGTAGCGATCATTTTTTAGATTAACTTCAGTGTTACAAACCAAATGAGCTCCATGAATGAGAGACTTGAGGGCTGACAGTTTATATTGGTGGAAGGTATGAGAATTGAAAGGAATAATGCTATTGGTAGAAACTGGTTTTCGGTAGACAGAAGTGGATAGAAGATAGACGGCACTTTAACCAAGGATGTGTATGATTGCCTGTATTCTCTTCGTCAACACAGTATTTTCGTTTATGATAATCAATGCTATGAACAAAACCAAGGTGTACCGATAGGGTCACCTCTTTCCCCACTTTTGGCTGAAGCATACCTGCAAAATATTGAACAATCAATAGTGATGCAACATGACCAACAACCTACCTTATGGCTCCGTTATGTCGACAATATTTTTGTCATCTGGCCTCATCCTAAAAAGATCTATTACAACTCACAAATTTAATCACTGAAAAATTCCCATCCATTAGATTCACTCTTAATGAAGAAATTGATTGCAAGAAAAATTTTCTTGGGTGTCAGCTTCTCAAAATGTACTAATCTTCTATCCACTTCTGTCTACCGAAAACCCGTTTCTACCAATAGCATTATTCCTTTCAATTCTCATACCTTCCACCAATATAAACTGTCAGCCCTCAAGTCTCTCATTCATCGAGCTCATTTGGTTTGTAACACTGAAGTTAATCTCAAAAATGAATTATCAAACATCCGCTTGATCGCTACTCAACATGGCTTTCCCCCTCTCCTGGTTTCTAAATTAATTCAAAATGCTAAGAAAAAAACAGTTGTTGCTCTTCAACCAGTTTCACCAAAAAAGGAACTAACGTTTACTGGCTCAATCCCTTACCACGAACCTTCTGCCTACAAACTCATCAGTATCTTCAAAAGAGAAGGATATAGACTTGCCATTCGTTCTTCCCCTTCAATTTCTGTTATCCTCCGTAATGACAGAGACCCATGACCTCCGCTTTCTTCGCCTGGAATGTATAAAATTCCAATCAAGACTAACGTTGGATTAACCGCATACTTAGAAAGTTCATTCCGGAAAATTCTCTCAAGACTTCAGGAACACAAATCTAGTGTGAAATTTGAAAAACCTTCATCTTCCTTATCTCTTCTTACCATGGCTGATACTTCTGCTATTCCACTTTGGTCCGATACTAAAAAGTTGGCTCCCTTCCAAAATCGGTGTGCTCTGAGGTTTAGAGAAAGTTTGGAAATTTTATTTTCCAAAAATTGCAACTCTGAGCTCCCCATTTTTATTCCTTACATCTGGAAATCCCTCATTGCATCACGTCACCCGGAGTTACAATTACAAAACTTACCTTTCCAATCTGGCAACGAAAACCAATCGTAGTCGCAGTGATGAAGGCCATAGTAATGGCTGAAATATATTTGCATTAAACTTTTTTTATATGTAACTTAGCGTGTTCTACACTACCTTCTTCTTAATTTGTTTGTTAGTTACGTGCATTGCCTACCACTCATTTATGATTAATTAATGACAAAAGATTAATAGATGTCACAAAAATATTGCAAAAGCTTTTGCTAATGTGAAATCATAAAAACCTAGTATAAGATTTAAGTTGTTTTAACTCATTCATAATATTCATAAGGATTAAATCAAATAATGATTTTGATAATTTAGCAGGAATGCAGATTCATGAGGCTTCCATAATCATGGCCTGCAAGGGAAAGGTAGTGGATTTTTGTGAGAAACAAAAATTTTTGAAATGGAACTCAACCTCTCAGAAACATTTTAAAAATTCCAAATCAAGATACAAAGTTAGCACATAGACTGTATTTTTCTATTAAAAGTAATTACCATATATATTAGCATATAAGCTGAAAATCTTTGGAAGAAATTATTTTTTTAAAGGGCAGGGATCAGCTTATACATGAGTCAGATAGAAATATAAATAATGAAACATTTTTTGAGCAGTATAATTTCAAGAAATGACCCATCTGCAATCTTACAGGAATAGTTGTTGCTAATATGATAAGTGCAAAACCTAATCCTGTTTCAAAGTAAGACCACAGAATGTCTTGCTCTGAAGAGAAAAAATAATCTCCTCACTTTTCCTGTGGGACATTGAGCATGCCACCTCACCTTTCAGGAGGGACACAGCAAACAATTCCATAATCTCCCATGCTTTCAGGCAAGCATTAGCATCTCTTCTTGCAAATACCTGTGGTAGTGTTATGGAAGGGCAAAGTCCTGATTTTTTCAAAAAAATGCTGCATAAGTAATACCATGGAAACTACAGAAGAGGGTTTGGTTTGTGATTCAGATGAAGAAAATAGCCTTTAACGTTGATGGGAATGGACTTGCACAAACTATTTGAAAACTCAAATACCAACTCAGATTTTGAACGTTTTTCTTTTTTGTTGTTGTTGTTGTTTTTAAGAAAATTTAAGAAATTTGCATAATTTTATTTCAATAAATATGTTTTCCAAACTCATGAAAATTTAAGGTTGGCTTATACATGGGTTGTGGTTTTTTTTACCAATTTTTATTTGTTGAAATAGGAGGGTCTATTTATATGTGTGAGTATATTCAGTACAACAATAATAGCAATAATCCTGTGCTGTAGTTTGCACATACCTCAAAGATTCATTGCATGTGTACCTAAAAGACTAAGACAGTGGTCATTTCTATTCTTACCAAGTGTGGGAAAGATGGAAATGCATTGCTCCTCATATTTTAGCAAACACACACACACGCACACACACACACACACACTCTCTCTCTCTCTCTCTCTCTCTCTCTCTCTCTCTCTCTCTCTCTCTCTCTCTCTCTCTCTCTCTCTCTCTCACACACACACACACACACACACACACACACACACACATATTCATTGCATCTTGCCTGCTGAAATGTTTTTAAACCTTCAGAGAGAAATAGCAACTACTCCAGCGAAATGATAAACTTGTGGTTATTCTTTATGCTTGAGCATAGCTATGAGAACTTATCATCATATATGTATTACTATTTTAAAGGATTTTAGCAACTCTTTTCATTAATCACCCCCTTTTACATTGACTGTGATGCCAGATGGGTAAAAACTAGGTTTGCATGAAGTTACGTGCTTATACTAGAAGTTTACCAATGTCTGTCACATGAGGGAATAATGTAGTATATAGAAGTGTAACAGAGCAGGTAGGAAGTAGACAGGAGAAATTATTCCCAGGCACCAATCCATGGGAATGCAGTAATTTTTTTTTTTTTAATTAAGTTTTAGCGACCACCATGAGCAACTCGGTGAGCTATAAGCAGTCACCCATCCCTTATTTAAGGTCTCTGGCTGCAGGGAAGGGAGAGAGCCAGTGCCATAAGACAAACATAATGTACATGCTTCACCATGATTTGAACTCAAACCCATCTCGGACTTATGGTCAGAAGCCATTCTTAGACCACTGCACCGCTGGAGCGGCAAAATGATTTCAATTATGTTGTTTATAAAGTTGAAAATATGCCATGGCAAGTAATTTAACACTACAGCAGCATCAACTTTTCCACATGGCTGAAACCTCACCTCTAATTTTTCGAATATTTCAATGGAATCCCAACACATGAGGTTAAATTATTTGTTAACCATTTGCATTATTTTCAGTAGAACAAATAGCAGTCATACCTTTCAGAAAAATTCAAGGCAGCCTGTACATTCTTCATACTTGAATAATTAGCTAACATTTACACAAATAAGAAATCAATGAATGTTACAAACTATAGGTAAATCTGCACTTTAAAGTAGGTCCCACAAAGGATATACCTAGATGAACCAGAGTAGTAATACTTTATATTACACAGGAAATACCAAACCAACTTTAATAATACTTACTGACATTGAAGTGAAATCTAGGTAGGTGAGAAAAAGTATTAGAGTGCACAATCCTGTCTTGTTTTACAGAAGAAAAATATGAACAATTTTTTTCTATATGTTTAGATCAAAATCTTGTTGAAAATTCATTGCACAGAACATAGGTCCAAAGTATCTAATGAAAATATGACTATATGGCACAAATGCTGTTATTCAAAAACAAAAACAAAAATCTTTTTCTTTTTAATTATTTTAGGCTCAGTAAAAGACAGACAAAGAACCACAATTAATGTATGTCCTGTGGAGATATATGTGATACCTGTAAGTAATTCTTCATAAAAAATAATGAACCAAATATTCCATAAGTTCTGGGCTGTTTCTTTATATATACAGAATTTCCGAGCCCTTGTACAACTATTAGGGTTCATTGTCAGTGTTGATCTGATTTACATCAAACCCCAGTAGTCATCTAGGGGCTTGAACATCTGTATATACACTGCTATTTGGTTAAAATGCAGTACCAGGAACAACGTGTGCAAACTGACTGAAACATGCAGGATGGGTAGGTCACATGAGGAGAGCTTCCCCAGTGGCGCAGTGGTCTAAGTGATGGCTTATGATTCTTCAAGCTCTGTCCAACATCATTTCCTTCAGAGAGGCCTCATCACTCACTGTCCATTGCTCTTTCCTTGACCTTAAACCAGAGACATCAGTGGCTGCAATGGAGCAAAGAATGCATACAATGACATGATGAATGGCAGTACATAGTGTTTTCTGATGGATCACGGTTCAGCCTAATGACTCATGATGGGCGTATCCATGTACAGTGACACCCTGATGAATGGCTGCTGGAGGTATGCATTATGCAGCATCATACAGGCCCGCCAGTGGGAGTTCTGGAGTGGGGTGCTATTGGGTTCCATTTACATTCTTGCTCCCTATGCATTGCCGGAACCATGACTAGCCAGCAGTACATTGCAGAAGTTGTAGAGGCTGCAGATGATTCTTGGTGCCATTTTTCCACAGGATAATGTCTGGCCCATATGCCACAGAATGTCTTACAGCTCCTGGATGCCTGATATGTGCCACATCTTCTTTGGCCAGCATGTTCACCTGATTTGTTGCCCATTGAACAAGTGTGGAATATGGTCACTCGATGCCTGACCCATCAGGCTTCACCACCAGTTTCTCAAGATGAACTTTGGATACAAATAAAATGACCATCCTCAGTGCCATGTACAGAACCTCTTCCAGTCAATGCCACGCCTTGTACGAAATGTTATTGCTGCTTGCGGTGGATGTACGAGATACTGAGTATTGTGTGATCCACATCATTTAAGGTTTGTATTTTGATCACTTACGTCTTGTATCATAAATAATGTATCTATAAATTTCACTTCAGTATCTCGGGTCTTTCTTGGTGTTGCATTTTCAACAAATAGCAGTGTATAAAGAAACAGTCCAGAACTTGAGGAGTATTTGGTTTAATATTTTTTATGAAGAATTACTTGCTGTCTACTCTGAGTAAGGCAGCTTTTTAGTTTTCAGATATTTTAAAAATTATAAATGTCATGTGCTTACTTACAGTTTAAAGTTCATCTATCAGTTCTTAGCAGTTCAGTAAATGCCGAAGTTCAAAGCCTCTTATTTGCCGATGTATTGCTAAGTTGCTAAGTAATAGTAAAAAAGTAATTTTTGCAATCCTGAACAGAATAAATTTTCCTGGATTATATAATATTTTTCTGGTTTTGCAAAAATAGGATATTCATGAGCTGTCATTTAATTAATATAAGTATCACAAATCATTAGCATTTTTTGGCCATATCAGGTAAAATGTTTTTTATTTTTTTTATTGCACTCATTTTCCGAAAACTCTGATTAGTGTGTGTGTGTGTGTGTGTGTGTGTGTGTGTGTGTGTGTGTGTGTGTTCTTCTAATTGATGTACAGATCCTTAGTCATTTCATTTTTCTTTTTCTGTAGTAACACTGATGGCCTTTATAAAAAAAATGAAGAAGAATCCCACATTTAAAATTCGTCATTCTTAATATATTGACTATACTTGCATATGTGTTCATCTTTGTTCCCTGCATTGTAAGCATTTCATTATTTGAAATTGAAGATTCCGTTTGATTTGTGATTGTTTATTTAGGTGGTAGCTCTCGTGATTCAACTCCACCATCAACCCCAGCTCTCGAAAGAGCCAGTGCAAATCCTTCATCTGAAGGTACTGCTGATAAGAAATTAGCTCCCAGTAGTACTCAGGTTGTCCGTGGGTTAAGTAAAGCTATTCCGAAAGATGTACTTAGTTGTGTTAACCAGTTTCAAAGGAAACAGAAGAAGGGAACTATTGATGTCTGGTGGCTTTATGATGATGGTGGTAAGTTCAGTTTTCATTGAAGTGCCATTGGTATCAGATATATTGGCTGGTACTGACTCCTTTTGAGAAAGCTCTGTAGACTGTATTGTACTTGTAAATTCTGGTCTTTATTTTTTGATACAGTTTAGACTATGGCTCTGCAACAGCTGTCATCACATGGTAATTTTTACTATCTCCAACTTATGTCAAAGGTGACAAATTAACTCATGCTGATGAGAGAATGATAACTAATTAATGACAGGTTTAAAACCAAAACTAAAACCTGGATATAAACCAAAATATTGTTGCGTCCTTTGGGTCTTAGTTGTCAGGATGCCCAATTACTTCCGGACGGCGATTCGAATCACTGGATCCGCCAATACCTCGTCAGCCAATTAGCCGACACAGTACACCAATAAACCAATGGAGGCACAGTATAACAATTAAAACAGGGATTTAATGGATACATGCATAAATTACACCGGATTCTTCATCTAATTACAAAGCTATAGTTTCCGGCCAGCTTTGGCCCTCTTCGGTGTTTCAGAAAATATGTCCTAACGAAAAGTCTGTTCGTTCACAATGAGCCGCAAATAAAAGTATTCGTAAAAAGTACTTACATAGGTCCTTGAGTATCCACAGTATGGTGACACCCAGAAAACAACACAACACTCACTCACATTCACTAATATGTCTGCACTACGGGTAGCTCTTTTTCCTTTTTGGATGACGCCGCGTTGCCTACGGTCTCTTCGTCAAAACGACATCATCCCTAATCGCTGAACGCACGTACTCAGACACACGCACAAAAGTTATCTCCCCGCTTTCTTTACGAAGAGGCTCTGCAGGGGGCTCGGCTCCTCTGCGGGTCCCCGATGTTGGCATTTCTCTTCTCCGCTCTGCATGAGTGAGGCGATATTCCGTAATTATTATGTTTCTGTCGGCTTTTCACCTGAAATCACTCCCTAGGACAGGCATCCGTAGTCCGGCGAGGATCAGAAAGTTTCCAGGCAGATCTGGTGCTTTTTATTCATCAGCTTATGCTTTCAGCTGGATTCCCTTCTTATGCTCAGAATTGAAAGAGCACGCAGACGGACGGCAAGCATTTTCTAGCACGAGGAAAAATCGAGGCCCAGCTCTCTCGGATATCAAATGGGATCTGTCCTCAACAACAATCTCCCCTCTCCAAGAAATTGGTAAGCGGTGAATTCCAACACTTAAAACCGTGACATTTTTATTATAAACCGCTCTTCAAGTCTAAGAGCTTTCCCATTGTTTAGCGGGCGGCACAGACAAAAGCTTCAAACGCTTTTGCCGTCCAAACACTTTTGAGTCATGGGAAATAGCTTTTAAACTCTGACCCGTCCCATTTCCATTTATGGGCTCTTTGTTCTCGTGGCAAACACCTGCAACTCGCCACTTGAATTCAAAGTGCTAGAAGATCTTTTCTTAATATACCGCCCTCGCAAGTGTTTAAATTATAACTCTCTGTTAATTAAAACCCCCAATCAAGTTTCAATTACCGTTAATTAACCACGCCTCTCTCCAATTAATTATGCGATGGGAGGGGGTCGTCACAATATAATAAAACATTTTGTTATATATTGGTACAATAACGTATGTGTTCAGACTGCAGTAATTGTCCCTTTTATAACTTTAGTTCCTCAAACTATAGCAAACACAGTTACAATGTAACCCCATTTATGCATTTACTTTTCAAGGGACCAAGTAAAATTAATAAATGATTTTAAAAATGTATAAAAAAACATGATGCATTTACACCCCTAGAGGCAGCATGTTATTCTGTTGCAACAAATGGTATACTCATTAGTGATATTATACTAGGTACTACGTTATATGTAGTTTTTGTAGTTGTTCTAGTGTACTGGTACCTTCAGTTATCTTTTTTTTTTTTCACAGCTTTTTGTTTTTAACTTTATTCTTTTCATTTAGGCTGCGTAGAGTTACAGCACTTGTAAATGTAGTATGTTGTATCTGTATTGTATGTTCATACACTGCTGGCCACCCAAAATGCAACACCAAGAAGGACACAAGATAGCAAAGCCAGATTTACTGGACACATAACAACAGATACAAAGATGAAACGATTGAGCTTACAGGCCCATGCAACTTGCGGAACACGCAGACATCAATAGTTTGTGTGGCCCACATGGCTGGCAATAACGGCTGCTACACGCCGCGGCATTGAACGAAAGAGGCTTTGGACGTGGGTTTGGGGTATGTCGGTCCAGGCTGATTCCACATGTTGCCACAGTTCATCAGGCGTAGCCGCGGGTGATGCTCGATGGGCGACATATCGGGAGAACAGGCGAGCCACGGCAGCAGTGACACCTAGTGGGCCGTGAAGAATTGTTGCACGATGCGTACCACGTGCGGGCGCACATTGTCCTGTTGAAATGTGGCCGCTGGCAGGTCCTGCAGGTAAGGAAGGACTACAGGCTCCAAAACGTCGGAGATGTAGCGGTGGCTGTTGAGTGTACCGGCGATGCGTACTAGAGGGGTGCGGGTGTCATATGCAATTGCATCCCAAACCATAACGTCAGGCAACTGACCGGTATGGGGATGCATAATGCAGGCGTCATACAGTCTCTCGCCACGGTGCCGCAACACGCGGATCCGACCATCGTAGTGTTGCAGGCAGAAGCTGGATTCGTCGGAGAAGACAATGTCATGCCATTCCATAGTCCAGGTGCAGTGTTCAATGTCCCACTGCCGCCACACTCTCCGGTGGTGTAACATCAATGGTAATCGGAGCAATGGGCGCCGTGCGACAAGTCCCCGCTCCTGCAGACGACATCGAACGGTACGTGCTGACACAGGTTGTTGCACAACACACCCTGATTCCTGCACTAACGTTCGTGATGTGGCAGTGTGAGCCGTCAATGCCCGCCGCACAACATGCCGGTTCTCTCGCTCAGTGGTGTGCCGCGGACGCGGCAATCGCTCACGTCGGTCCGTCCTTCCTGCACCCACCGAATCCATACTCACCTCACTGTGGCTGGATGTCGTCCCACACGGGCGCTGATGTCTTGGTATGACAAGCCGTTGTTGCGATAAGCCACTATTCGTCCTCTGTCGAACTCCGAAACGTGCTGGAATGACTGCCGCATTCTGCGACGAGGCATCAGGAAGCTTCCCACGCACAGGTCCGGCAGCACAACACACTTCCACTACTTACACCCAACCTTCTGTGCACCCTTCTTATAGTGCTTCTCGGTGGCGTGCCGGGAGCACATGATTTGCATATGCCCTGCAATGCTAATCGTTTGCATGTCCTCTCGCGAGTGACGCATGCTGCGAATTTCAGGCCAATCGGATGCTTCCTTCTTGGTGTTGCATTTTGGGTAGCCAGCAATGTGGTATACAAAAGCATTACTACTAATTTATTTATGATTGATATTGTTTCACACAAGGCAATATGATGTAGTATGTTACATAGGTCATTCAAAAAGTAAAGAGACTGACTTCATAGCGCCAAAACAGACTCACGCAGAAAACTGCAACAGCTTGTATCAGAACGCCTGCAATGTCAGTTGCGTGACAACACATTGTTACAGTATTCTGCTGGTGCATTCTTGTAGTAGACGTCATAGAGTTCAGACGTGTTTCTGAAACCCATTATAGATTTAAAACTGGAGCAAAAAACAGCTAAAAATTTTTCATGCATTTGAATAAAACTGCCACAGAAGCGCACAAAATGATTAAAACATCGTATAGGGAAGATGCTTTCTCCTATGTAAGAGTTTTTGAGTGGCACAAAAAATTTGTGAATGGTGAAAAGTGTTTGGAAGATGCGCCATGCTCCAGTAGGCCTTCAACATCGACTACGGAGGTTAATGTCAGTGCCGTCGAGGCATTCCTGTGTGAAGACCGCCAAATGACCATTGAGGAGGTTGTTAATGTGATGCAGACGTCTGTTGGTTTTGTTGATGACATTATGAGAAACCAGTTGGGGTACCAAAAAGTTGCTACAAAGTGGATTCCCCACTTGCTCATGGATGAACACGAGTCAAATTGTGTTATCACTTGTCACCAATGGAAGTGCCGGCTATGACCTGATGGCACACCCTCCATACTCACCAGACCTGGCACTGTATGACTTCCACCTATTCCCTGAAGTGAAAAAAACAACTTCATATGTGTCAGTTTGCATCAAATACTAAACTGATTGGGATCCAGAACCACTTGCCGATGAGGGGCTTTGAACACACTTTGCAGAAATGGATAGAAAAGTGGGATCGGTGCATTCAGGTAGAGGGAGAATACTTTGAATGTATGTAAATGTAAGTATGTATGTTTACTGCATTAAACTTCTGCCCCATGTAAAATCAGTCTCATTACTTTTTGAATGACCCTTGTATAAAACAAAACTTATATGTACAAGGTTTTGTTGATGACATTACGAAAAACCAGTTGGGGTACCAAAAAGTTGCTACAAAGAGGATTCCCCACTAGCTCATGGATGAACACGAGTCAAATTGTGTTATCACTTGTCACCAATGGAAGTGCCGGCTATGACCTGATGGCACAGCTTGCCGAGCATCGGAACCTATTAGGATTTTTATTCCTATCAATACAAAACTGTGTATGATTGTATGTATGTGTGAAACTATCACGACTACTTTCAGTGAAACGCTGTAAAAACAGAGCAGCTTGATACTAATGTTAGGTGGCGTTGTCGATCAAAAACAATGACTGCTGCATTAAGTGTTCAGTTTGAGCAGTAAACAGTAGTGAAATTGTTAACGAAAGAAGGCGTAAAAGCTGTGGATATTACGAGAAGACTTCGGACGGTGTATGGTGATGTGGCTATGTCTTGTTCCAGTGTTTATGAATAGGTTACGAAGTTCAAAGCTTGGCCACGAGAGCCTTGAAGATGAGGCATGGTCAGGTAGGCCTAACACAGGGTGACTGATGAAACGAATGAATGGGTTGATGACTTGGTTGAAGGAGACAGACGCATTCATGTGCAAGATATTGCCATGGAACTGGATATCAGTAAAGATTCTTTTGGATGAATTATTCATGAACATCTCAACTATTAGAAGATCTGTGTCAGATGGGTACCCCAAATGCTTACAGCAGTGTGTAACCGCCAAAGGCTAGAAATTTGCAATGAACTGGTACAGCTATGATGAGGAGGGTGATGCATTCCTTTGGTGAATCATAGGCAATGAAACATGGATTCATCAGATCGAACCGGAGACAAAATGGCAAAGTCTGCAATAGCATCATCCGAATTCGCCTCCATCGAAGAAGTTCAAAGTTGGTTCATCGGCGCTCAAGGTCATGGCTACTGTCTTCTGGAACAATTATGGTTTCCTTCTTGTTGTGTACTTGGCAAAAAATGAAACAATAAATGCAAAAACCTATGTGAAGACACTGAGAAAACTGTTGCAGCAATATATCCGTACCAAGCGACCAACATTGAAAAACAATCAAGTGTTGCTTCAGCATTTTGATGCTTGCCTGCATATTTGCAAACCAGTGCAAGCAGAAATTGCAAAACAGAGGTGGACCATACTTCCGCACCCTGCGTACAGTCCGGACTTGGCACCTTCCGATTTTCATGTTTTTGGTCCCTTGAAGGATAGTCTTCGTGGCCACCACTATAAGAGCATGAAGGATCCGCGAGTGACTGTCTGTCAATTTATTTGCAACATGCCTGCTGATTTCTTCGTTACCAGAATTAATCGACTTGTTGATCTGTGGAGGAAATGCATTGTGCTAAATGGAGAATACGTGGAAAAGTGACTTTGACTGTTCATACCACTGCATTACATATGTGAGTATCATATTTTTATTTCTCTCCTGTAATTGATAGGAATAAAAATCCTGATACTTTTCGGACACCCCTCGTACATTGACATGGTTTTAAAAAAATCACTAATTTTTTATTATTATTTACTTTGAAGATAGTAATATTGTCTTTTCAAGGCTACTGAAAGCCTGGTTTGTTTTTTCATCATTATTAAGGCTATAAAAGAAGTGTCTAACAATGCTGAACGATTTCAGTGCATCATTAAATTTGGATGCTGATGCATTTTCCGGGAAATCATCATCACTCTTGTCATTAGAGACATTCTCATTGAACTTTTTTGTTCGTAATCATTTTATCTAGGGTCATAAGTGATGATGTTGCCAAATCCATGGCACAACTGATGTAATCTTAGAAGCTAAACTCATCTTCCTCTTCAATTATAGCATTCCTGTCAGATCATGAAACAATAGCTTCTCAGGGTGTAGATTCGTCTAGAAAACAAGTGCAAATAGTCTCAGGGAAAGGGTCCAATATCTCAAAGTCAAGCAACATAAATGTCTAATGCAGGTACGAACTGCACTGACTGATGGTAGGTCAGAAAAAGCATGCATTCTGCAGGTGGATGACAGGAAATAGGGAAAGTAGGGGTTGGGGTTGGAAAATGAAAAACAAAATGAGGCACTATGAAGAGAGGAGGGTTGAGATGAGAGTTTGGTAAATTGCATTTGTGTGGTTTGAATTTCTAATTCATGACATGATTTAACATATAAAATGGGAATAAAACTAATTCAATTACCATATAATTGATAAAATTTGCCATTAAGGGTAATTCAAAATTTTGGGACCAGTGACATGTTATGCATAAGTGAGAAAAATATATAAGCTAAAAACATCTAAATACAGTTCCACTGTATTTGTTTCAAACTATTTTTTTATGGTGATGTTATAAGTTTTGGAGAAATCAACCCATGTTATTGATATGCAGAGGAAATAGCTTGTCTTTCGTTACATTGATAATTCAATCAGCATAGGAAACCTAAATGCCTTCTAATGACTGAAACATTTCATTCATTTTGCCAATTGACAAGATCGTGAACAAGAAGAATGATTGCAAACATCCAGTATTTCTTTAATTAATACTTGATTTAAAAAAAAAGTTATATAAAAACAGTTGAACTCTTGATATTTCTTCCAAATTGCACCCTAAAACACTGTGACCAGTAATCAGAAAAGTTGGATAACCTGATGAGATAATTATCCACTGTCATAAAAAGTTTTTTTTTCATGTGGTTGTTCTAGACAGCTGCCATTTTGAATAATAAAAACATGAAATAATTTTTCTATACATCATTCTATCCATTCTGTGACTTAACACCCACTAGTGACAGAAATGTGTATGATTAAAAATCACACACTGTACACAAAATGTTCCTCATACCATAAGACATCTGAAGGAAAAGGAATTTTTCAAATCAGACAATTAGAAGCACAGCTGTGGAATAAAATGTGTTGTAACCTTATGTTGTAACCTTATGTCATGTGTTGTAACCTTATGTTGGCTTTATTTTTAAAAAAATGGCTGCAGATTTCAAATAGATTTCTATAAGAGATTATAGAAATCTATTGAAAAAATCCTACTTTTTCAAAAAGAAACAAAATGAAGTCATCAAAAGAAATAAATGCAGTCATCCCTTGGACGTAGCAGCAGAAATGTGCATTATACAAAAATAGAACACTTGCACAAAATATTCTTCATAGAGGAAGTTATGTGATGGAAAAATAATTATTGAAACACAACCTTTAGAGACAGAGATAGGCAGAAAACAGTTTGTACATATGCATGCCCTAGTGGGAAAATTGTGCATTGTTAGAGGAGGATCTTTACCAAAGTGAATGGCATGCAATACAGAAAAAAAAAATTATCTATTGGATTTTTTGAAGTACTCATTACAGTATGAAATACATACAAACACCACCAGTGGTTGATTGTGAAAAACTGGAAAATATGTAAAAATGTTTCCTTTGGTGAATAGTATCCAATTCAAAAAGAATTTTTCAAGTAGGACTTTTGAATAAGGAGATATCGATGAAAATAAAATATGCATTTATGCTTCTTGTGGGAAAACAATGCATTATTTTAAGCAGAAACTGCATAAAAGATTTCCTGTAGTGTGTGGCATCAGTCCAGAAAAAAAAATTCAATAAGCAGTTTAAAGGCACAGGCTGCAAATAAGTTGTAAACAGAAATATACACTTACATTTTCTAGTGGCAAAATTGTAAGACACAAAAGTTAGAAATTATGTGCAAACTATTATTTACCATGAATACTATTGAACACAAAAAGAATTTTTCAAATCAGACTGTCAGAAGTGAAGCTATCTGGGGAAGGAAAAACATAACATTATTTGGAAAGTAAACATGTGTGAAAAAAACATGGAGGAAACATTCACAAAATGGTCTTTGTGGTAAGAGGTATAAAGGAAAAGAACTTGAATTTTTTAAAGCAATGATAAGAAATAAAATGCAGTCATCCCTTGATACACTGCTACACCCTTGGCATCCACTTACTACCAATATACATTACTGCATCAACCTGCCTTTTCCAACATGAAATATACTTGATGTACCACCATTTGCAAGATGTCTGTGAATTGGTTTTCCATTTTTTTTTTTTTTTTTTTGGACCATGATTCAATTGTGGTGAACCTTTTGGCGAAGGAAATGGCAGCCGCACATATTGCATGAGACAGAAGTCTGCTGCTCCTTTCGAAATCATGCCACAATGCTCCTGCTTTCATAGAGAGTGGCACAGCAGTCAAAAGAAGAGGAATAAGTCAGAGCTTTATCTGGGATATCATTGCAGCCTGGATTTTTTAGTGATTTTGGGGGTTAATCTATTTCTATTTATTAGGACTTAGTGGATGTCTCATGACCCTTTACTCCTTAACCATGTTCTCCATTTGTGCACAGAGAAGCATCAGTGAATAGTGTCTGCAGTGGGCCTGCTGGTTACCTTTGACTCAAGCTGCTGTCTCATGAGTAGGGTTGTTTGTCTCTGCCCTGTCCTCTTTGGCAGAAGAGAAATACTTTGCATTCTTTACATTCTACCAACTTTCAATTAAGATGACAAATGAGTCAACAGCTTTTTCGAGGGACATAATGCTTCTCTTACCCCACATCATGCTTGCTGTCTTTAGTTTATCTTCATGGCTGTGCAAATCAGTCTGCAACTGTTTACAAGCATCGAAATCAGAAATGATAAAAAGTTTTTGTTGTTGTTTTTGTTTGCTGTTTGGAAAAAAATGTTGAAAAAAACAGTCCTTATCATAAAGCAGAAGACCAAAATATGCAAATATTGCAATAAAAATATTGAAATCAAAAACACAAATGAAAATAGACTATTTTTTAAAAAGAAGCTAAGGTATGTAAAACAATTTTGTGTAATGCTATTAATTTTCACTTGATAAAGTTTTAGTAACATAGTACAGGGTGTTTCACTCGCTACTTTACCCGGCATTTTTGTAATAACTGGACGAGGTATGAAGATATCGTAACAAAATTTGAACTGGGCTTACCTTAGGCTATAAAAAAGGAGATGGCATCATAACATGTGTTGGAAATGGTCATCATTTGCGTCCAGGCAAAGCTGAACACAACGCTCGATATTTTTGAAGGTTCGGGTCAGCATGTCCCCAGGAATTGCCGGAATTTCTTGAATGATGTTGGATTTCAATGCAGTGATAGATCGTGGATTATTGCCGTAAACTCTACCTTTCAGATAGCCCTAGAGAAAGTAATCAAGTGACGTTAAATCTGGTGACCACAGAGGCCAAAGTCCCTTCGAAATGACTCCGTTCTCAAAAAATGACTTAATTTCTGCCAGGCTGGCATGAGAAGTATGGCATGTTGCTCCATCCTGCTGGAAATATCCAACTGATAATCCCTCATCATCCAACTGATTACGAAGGTCTGAAAAATTTCCACGTAAGCTGCTGTGGAGATGGTTGTTTCGAAGAAGATCGGCCCAATTATGCGCCGCTGTGACATCGTACACCAAACACCGATCTATTCTGGATATAGGGGTTCTTTGTGTGTTGCGTGGGGATTGTCAGTTGCCCAAAAACGGGAATTTTGGGCATTGAAATATCCAGAAAGATGAAACCAGGCCTCATCTGTGAACCAACAGTAATCCAGTATGCTGTAATTTTGCTGAAGGAATGAGTGAAACCACTGACAATATGCCACTCTTTTCACGTGGTGTGGCATTTTCAATGCGTGAACAACGCTTACACGATATGGGTGAAGGTTACCTTTTTCGCAGCTCTGTAACAAGTGCTTGTGGATAAGCCGGTTTCCTGTGACAGACGTCGTAGGGGCTTTTTGGGAGACAGCAATAACCGCTGCCTCACATTCTCAACCGTTTCTTCCAGCATTTGTCGTCAACCTCCTCCATGCACATCACACAAACTTCCCGTTGTTTCCAATTTCCGTGACATGGCCAAAATGCAAGGTTTTCATGGTGGTTTCTGACCTCCAAACCTCTTAACGAATTCTTTTTGACATGACTTCAACGATTTAGTCTGCGAGTACGTCCGCACAATATACACTCGCTCCTCTAGAGTATACTGGTTCATTTCGACATTTTCTGTTCTCTGACAATACACACAACCGTACTGTTCCACGAGTGGCAAAACAATGACCATACTGTGTTGGTAGACTCGGTAAACTTACAGATGGGCGCTCTTCCGGCAGGCGATGAGGATTCGCGATACACTAGCGCGGCCACTTCTCTCTGACCATGCCGGTGCAACTACACGTCACTTTTGTTTGCTTTCTCACAGCCTAAGGTAAGTCCAGTTCAAATTTCGTTACGATATCTTCATTCCTCTTACAGTCATTGCAAAAAATGCTGGGTAAAGTAGCAAGTGAAACACCCTGTATGGTTTTTAATTCATTGCCTTCTAATTCAAATATTAATTTTGTCTTTCTACTACGTAAAGTAAATTTCTGCATTTAATGCATACTGAAAGCTTCCAAGACCAAAACAGACACTCGAAACTACAGTGCACACGAGGTACAAAACATATAACTGCTTATTTTCTAATTAACATGTTTTTAATTGAATGTGGATTATGATTTTCGAAGAATCATAATTAATGAAATTTGGCTTTCTTAAAAATTATTGGCAAATTTGATATAATGCCACAATGTAAGAGAACAAATGGTAGCAGTGCATCAAGGGTTGATTGTATATATAAATTCAATAGCATCTGCATTCATGTCTTCCCACCCCCTTTAACCTACAGCCAAGTTATTCATCAGAAAAAGACTAAAATGTAATATCATTGTTCTAACATCTCCAGCTTCTTATTGCAAGAAACAATTTTACAATTTGGACTTATAGCTTTTGAAATCTAGAACATTGCATTTGACAACAGATATATTTCCATTTTGATACTCATTAAGTTTTTAATAACATCCAAAATTTTTGAAATTTTTTGTCAGACTTTCTTTATACATCTGAGATTTAACTCAAAAGTGAACACCAGATGTAATAAATCTAATTTTCACTAGTTGAATATTTTAATCATATTTTGTTTAATGCAGGAAGGCTTTCAGTTCTAGTCTACTGCATGATAATTTTCATACTCCTTTGTTGAAGTTAAAACAAATAAGTATTAAGGAATACTTTCTCTTGTGGAATTAGTGAATAAGTCTGTTTCATGTTCAGTTGTAATACTTTGCTTAAAAGGTAAATGTTTATGCCTTTGTTTACCATCTTTTTGATAAATCATTGAAAATTTTTCTTTATATAACCAGTGGAGGTGGAACAGTGCATAAAACGTATTGAAAAAATTGGAAGAAGAGTTTAAAATATGCAGATGCAAATTTTGAAGATGACAATCCGATTTTTGGCGTAAATGTGACAAGGATGGTAAGTCAGATAATATCCGAAAACTTGAAAATTTTCATCGTCCTGGAGCGGGACTCGAACCCGCGTCTCCCAGAAAACGCCCGGGTGTGCTAACCATCCTTGTCGCATTTATGCCAAAAATCGGATTGTCATCTTCAAAATTTGTATTATATGGCGTAATCCTGTATTTCTTTCATGATATACAGATGCATTCACACGTTACTCATATGCCAAATGTTATATTTTTAGTGTTTAAAATTGACCAGCTTCAAACAAAGTGCATTTTAATTGTAGTTCTTTAAGTCCCTTTTTGTGGTGTGTGACAAATTAAGCAACTCTTGCATTTGCTGCACACTCTAAACAGCTTCTTTATTGTTCATTATTTTGTACAAATCTTGAAAATGATAATCAATTATTGTACTGCCAGTTCTACGTGGTGCATTAGTATAAATATCTTTAAATTGTGTTTCTGTTCTTCATGTATTGTTTTGATAATAAGTTTTATGAGTCAGGTTAAATCTTTTTGTTATGATGTTTTATAACAAACACCATCCTGTACATTAAATAGAAATACAATCTTGCCAATGCCCCATCGCTAGGGTCTGCAGTCCAATAACTTCTTGTTCATCATATCACTTTAAGAAAAAATCCTTCAGAAGATGGCTGGTCTGATACAGCAGAAATTCATACAAGTAATTTATCAAATTTAAAGTTTTAGAATAGAGCCTGCGATAAGAAGAAAGAATTATCCCTAACCCAGTGAAGATGCCCAAGCAAGATGTGGTTATGGATCTGTTCCCAACTTTGCATTGGAGGAAGGAAAGCACTCATTGGATTGCAAACCCTCAGGATGGAGCATTGGTGAGATTCTGTTCTGATTTAATATACAGGACAGTGTTTGTTATTAAACATCATAACAAAAAGCACTAATCTGACTCGTAAACTTATGACAAAAACAATACGTGAAGAACAGAAACATAATTTAAAGATATTTATTCTTTATTATCGTTTGCTCTTTATGTTAGTGTTTGTTTGTTTTATTTTTGCTCTTCCATTTTTCAGGCCTTACAATGCTAATACCTTACCTGCTTTCTACACGTTCCCAGTGGAGTAGCTGCAAACTTAAAGTGTTCTCTCTTGCAAATAAAAAAGATGAGCTTGATCGAGAACAGCGAAAGTAAGTTTTTGTCACTGATCATTTGTAGCATCTGTTTGTTGCATGAGTTAACAGTTCAAGTGAAACATGAAGAATAATATGTTTTTTGTGTAGTAATGTAGAACGAATAAAATACACACCATCTTTACACGATTTAAAAACTTGATGAACTCCTAAAGTTTACACAATATAAAAATTAGTTTAATACTAAAAAGTTTAAAATATATATGAACATGAGACCTCTCGAACCCACAGTGGGTTCATCCTCAGATGTTTACTATATTACAGATGGAGAGTAACGAGTTTATATTTACTTAGTGAAAATTGTTGTGATAATGTAGGAGGTCATGGGCGTCATCACATGACATCAGTCTATAATTTCTGTTGAGAGCCATTATTGGATGGAGAGTTCTTCGTGTGGATCTTGAGGAAACTTGCAAAGTAGGGATTTCCAGGGGATTGGAATGTATAAAGGAATATTTTCATTGCAAGACAATGAACCATAATAATAGATATATATAGGCTTTCGGTAAATTGTAAGAGAGCTTTATTTTGAGGTGTTGCAAGCATAGCTGAATTTTTCCATAAGGGTAGGTATGATCCATCAATGGTGAGTCTTGAAAGAGCAGAGGACATAGAGGCTTTCTTTACATTATACTTATGTTCACTAATTCTCGACTTTAAGTTCTGTTTTGTAGATCCTATGTATACTTTAGATGGTTCTTTGGTGTCCATAGCTTGTAAAGGAATAATGTAGGCACCACACTTATGGTCAGATTTTATTGGATCACAGTCTTTTTTAATTAAAGCTGATATATTTCTTGTTTGAACTCCAAAGTCTAGATTATGCTGGTGACAAACATTTTTTAATATAGGAGTAGATCTCTAATCAAAGTTTATAGCTCCAATGAATTTACGAGGTTTAGAGTCTTGGGTTAAGATAGATGTATTGGTAGACTGCAATTTCCTGTATAAATGGTTCACCACATGTGTTTCGTATCCATGGGCAACAGCGATCTGTTTGATGATTTTAATTTCCTGTTTACGTAGGCGAATGTTCGAAGAATGAGAAATGGCACTTTGGAGCAAGTATGCTTGAATATATTGTATGTTCAAAGCCATACAATCTATCCCTCACTCCATTCTTCAAAAGATCCCACCCCAGCTACTATTTGCAGAACTGAGTTGACTAAAAAACCATGACGACCTCCCATCTGCGATTGTGAAAAATATCTTCCCCAACAATGGTGCCAGACAGAGTTCCTGAACTCTTCAGAAAAATCAAGTTACATAAAGAAGAACATCCACTCAGACCACTTGTTTTGGGCTATACAAATCCATCTCACCCTTTAGAAAAGGCTCAAACCAAGTTTCTAGCCCCTCTGATATCCAACTCTTGCTATTCAGTTTCCAGCTCAAATAAAGCTGTAGACAAGATTCACTCTTATCAACAAAAACAAAACCCATGTATTATGGCCTCACTGAACGTTATCTCACTATTTCCGAATGTCCCAATGGAACTAGTCCACGAAATTATAGAATATAAACTTACATCGCAGAACTTAACCTCACCTAATGAGACTCAAGCCATAATTAGAGCATTCAAATTCATTCAGAAATGCTCCTATTTCAAATATAATGACAAGATTTTTCACCAAAGAGACGGAGTTTCAATGAGATCACCCCTATCCCCTCTTTTAGCAGAAATCATTATGCGAGATCTAGAACACAAGGTAATGCAAGAAAATCAATTATGCCCAAGCCTATACATGCGTTACGTTGATGACATACTCATTTTTGGGGAATATAACATAGAAGATCTCAACTCATTCGTAGAACGTATGTCCACACAATTCCAAACACATGTGGTGAACCATTTATACAGGAAATTGCAGTCCACCAATACATACCTTAACCCGAGACTCTAAGCCCCGTAAATTTATTGGAGCCATAAACTTTGATTAGAGATCTACTTCTATATTAAAAAATGTTTGTCACCGGCGTAGTCTAGACTTGGGAGTTAAAACAAGAAATATATCAGCTTTAATTAAAAAAGACCGAAATCCAATAAAATCTGACCATATGTGTGGTGTCTACATTATTTCTTTACAGGCTACGGACACCAAAGAACCATCTAAAGTATACATAGGATCTACAAAATGAAACTTAAAGACGAGAATTAGTGAACATAAGTAATGTAAAGACAGCCTCCATGTCCACTGCTCTTTTAAGACTCACCATTGATGGATCATACCTACCCCTACGGAAAAATTCATCTATGCTTGCAACACCTCAAAATAAAGCTCTCTTACAATTTACCAAAAATCTATATATCTATCATTATGGTTCATTGTCTTGCAATGACAATATTCCTTTATACATTCCCTGAAAATGCCTACTTTTGCAAGTTTCCTCAAGATCACATGAAGAACTCTCCATCCAATAATGACTCTCAACAGAAGTTATAGACTGACATCATATGATGACATATGTTCTCTGCTACGTCATCACAATGACATTTATCAAGTAAATATTAACTCATTACTCTCCATCTGTAATATAGTAAGCATCTGTGAATGAACCCGCTGTGGGTTCAAAAGGTATCATGTTCATATGCATTTTAAACTTTTTAGTATTAAACTAATTTTTAACTTGTGTAAACTTTAGGAGTTCATCAAGTTTCAAAATCGTGTTAAAACGATGTGTGTTCTACTCATTCAAGTGAAACAAATGGCTTTAAACTGGCCCTCTGAAACATTGTTAAATGCGATGAAAATTGATGGAAACATGTCATAAGTAACATGCTTGCTGATCAGAAATCTGTAGTTCAATCAGTTGCAAAATATCATGGACAGGAACCAATATTTCAATTCCTGAGCATATGATAATCTGATGAGCATTGTTTTGTGATATAGGAATGACATCAGTTGTTATCAGTCACGTGGAAAATTTTGAATTGCAGTGAACATAGTTTGCGCCATTTGGACTGTTAAATTTTTCTTCCGAACTTATTCCTTCATCTTGCTTAGTCTACTCTTATGAGTGGAGATAATGCATGAAGTTCATTTAATTTTAGTAAATTTTCTGCTATCTTGGGGAGAAGAAATTGATAAATGACCAAGGCTGAAAAATAAAGGTGGCATTCTACATGGCGTTTTCTAGGGCAATGCATGCAAAATGCCCCTTCATTTAACACCACAACCTAGAATTTGGGTTTCTGCCTAAATCCTTTGCTAAAGGGCATAAATTTTGACTAAACCGACAGAAATAAAATTTTGAAATTACTGAGCAAAATAAGTAAATTAAATTCATAAAAGTAAAAGAAAAGAAAAGAAAAAATGAGCTTTTGAAAAGGGTCTAAAGAAAAAAAAAATTTGTCATAGAAGGAAGCTCTGATGCAAGAAACATTAAAAAAAATTTGAATAATTTAAGAAAAACGTTTTTCTTAACTAGGCAAAGGATTTCAGCATTGCCCAACCCAAAACTAACCATTGAAAACAAGAAGATATTTTGAATCAAATATAAGAAAATAAAAATTGACATAACTTTTTTACATTATAAATTTCACTAAATTATGGGTTTTACTCAGGAATAAACGAAAATTATTTACGGTCAAATTTTCAGGTAGCCTCCCCCCTTCCTGAGATTTAATACACTCTAATTTAGTGAAATTTATAATGAATCAAGTCTAAGAACAGTCATGACATCAATTATTACCAAAAATAACTTTTTTATATACAAGGGAAAATGAGACAAAACTATATAGTTACAAGTTGATTAACTAGAACTAAACAGAGACCCACAGCAAACAAAAGAAGATGAAAAGAAAATTTGAAACAAATAAAAGAAAAGAAAAGAAATATAAACATACAAATGCTTTTTATATTTACAGGGGGAAACAAGACAAAACCAAAGACAGTTTTTTAGCAGAACAACTAGAACAAAACAGAAAAACAGTGCTATTTTCAGAAAAGAAGGAAATAAAACAAGAACAGTCAAGACAAGAAAATGTTGGCAAATAAATAGAGAATGAAATAAGAAGACCAATAATGGGTGATGAGGAACAAATATGCTTAACAAAATTTTTGCTTAACTGAAAATTATTTACAATTATGTACAAGAACTGCTTTTGAGAATTTATCACAGCTTGAGCAAAAAGAGAAACTTGCAGTTTAAGAAGAAAAAAAAAATGGGAAAGGCAAATAAAAAAACTTACCACCTTTTCTGGACCTTTGAGGATTGATAGCTGACAGAAAAGGGTAAAGCAAAGAAGAAAGGATTTGTGAAAGGGGGATAGAGGAAGTGAACCTGTAGGAGGGTGGGATGGTTGCATAAAAGCGTGTGTTAAGATTGTCCAGCTGCAAGAGGGGAAGAAATATGAGAAAATAAAAACTTGGGAAGGGAATAAGGACATTTTAGATTTACAAACAGGGGACCTGTGGAAATTGAGTGGATACTTAAAGCATGAAGAGAACTTTGACATTAGGAAAGGAAGCAGTGATAGAAATATTCTTAAGTATTAAGCCAAAGGGGGAAATTGACTAATTTACTCCAAGTTAAAAATTCTTTAACAAATGTAAAACACTAAAAAATGAAATAAAAGTTTTTTAAACTTTTTATTTTATTTTTTAGTGTTTTACATGTTCACACCTTTCAACTACTACGGAATGTCCGTAGTTTCTACAGATTTAGTTGTGTGACTACAGAACTCACTGCAGAAACTACAGATTCTACGAATTTTCATTTAATTTTTTTTTTTTTTTTTTTTTTTTGCTATTATTTTATGTACATGAGATTTTTAAGCGGATTCGCGGAATTCCACTTTTTTTCTTCTTTTCTTTTTCTTTTTTGTCATCATTTAGATTGTTCTCAAGATCGATGCAAAACTGAAGGGAATTTGGAATTGGGTCGTTTTCCATCTGGGGATGGTATTTCGTGTTTCAAAACTTTCGAAAACGGTAGTTAAATGGATAATTTTTTTTTTTTTTTTGCCGTCATCGTAATTTTTCTCTCCTAAATGTTGCCTTTGTGTCCAGTATTCTTGTTAAATATCATTTTATTGCATAAATGTTTGTATTTCAGCTTGAAACTGTTGGCAACAATTTGCAAAACCGGAGTTTGGACACGGCGAAAATTTCCCCGTAATCTTCAGGCATAAGATTCTTCCACAAATTCGAAGAATTCCGCCTTTTTCATTATTATTTTGGTCATTCACACGATCGATTCCCAAGTGAACAGAAATTAGGGTGTGGGTGGCTGGTGGTGATGGGGGAGGATGTTCAGAGGACGGAATTCCATCTTTACGAAACTTTCAAAACCCAAAGGTCGATGGAGTTCGGGTTTTTCCGTAATCGTAATTTCTTTTTCTCGCGATGTTACTTCTGTCCAGTATTCTTGTTAAATAGCATTTTACTGCATAAGTATTCTTGTTTCAGCTTGAAATTATGAAAGAAATTCCAAAACCGGAAGTCAGACAGAGCAAAGATTTCTCCCGTAATTGCCTCCTCCACTCCCACGATGTTCCCACTCTCCTCCGTCTATGTATGCCGCTCAATAATACTAGTTACTACTGACAAGGCTCTTGCCAATGTTGGCAGGTATGCATTTTTTAAAGAGTTTTAGTTTAATTTTATTTCTTTGTTATTCATTATAACTCGTAAGTTTTTGTTTTTGTTTTAACTTGTGGTAAATTACTCAAGACAGGTGTTTAAGAAATCAGGGGAAAACCTTCCCTTTTGAGCTGTGGGTTTTTTCATTAATAAAGTCCCCTGTGAAGTTAAAAGTTAACAGACTAGTCCTGTTGAATATTATATTTAATTTTTACTTATGCAAAACTTTTTAATGAATTTTGGTGGCACTTGGTTACTTAGGAATTTATCTATTAAAACTTTTAAATTAAAGTCTTCTTTGGTGAGGATTTTTGAATATCTGATAATTTGAGTCACAAGGATATATTCTGTAATTTTTGAGGAAATATTACTGCGCCAATGAATATATTGTATGGAGGAAAAGTTGAATAATTTTTTTTTATCAAACATATTAATGGAGGGAAGCCCTGAGTTGAGAGATTTGAAGTATTCCCATCATCAGAGAACAACGTATTCTAGCTCTTGTTCTCTGATGATGGGAATTTTTTGGGAAGAGGGGGTTAGGAAGTGGGGATTGCAGGATTACTGGCACGGCAAGTTCTTTGTGTTAGTTTGCTGATTTCTGTAGTTACATTACATTGCTGTTGTCAATGACATTTCCATGTGTCAATTCCTGGCAAAACAGCGGTTTTTTATTAAAATATTTGGAAAGCACAAATACAGAAATTGAGGATATAAATAGGAAATATAACTGGAAATATGTATAAAACTATATGCTGCTTAACACCGGTCACATATTACCGGGAAAAAAAACGAAAAAAAACAACCAAATAAAATTCACATTCAGGCTGGGCCATTTTAATGAAATACAGCCGCAAATATATAAGTACAAGTCGAATGAAAGTTTACCAAGGCGATTATGTTGGAAAGCATTACCTTTATGTCAAAAATTCACCCACCAGCATTGAGGCATTTTCCCCACTGACTAACGAGCCTGGTGATTCCACACTCATAGTAATAGTGAATTGGTGTAACTGCCTTCTGCACTTCAGTATCTGATACAAATCTCTGACCCTTTAGCTTCTTTTTCAACAAACTGAAAGTGTGAAAGTCACAAAGCAAAAGGTCCAGGCTGTACGGAGGGTGATAGGGTTGCTCATTGTCGTGCAACAAGATACCTCTTGACATGAGCCACTGCACTTGTTCGTGATTTCTGTGTGCAGGCATTGCGGCATGGCACAACAGCAGTCAGCATTGACGGTCTTCCCATGTTCAGAATATTCGATCAGCAATGACCCCTCACATTCCAAAAAAAAAAAAAAAAAAAAAATGCTAGCATCACCTTTCCAGTGGAGATGTTCTTCTTGGCCTTCTTTGGGTAGTGATTAAAGATGCTTCCACTGTAGACTTTGCCTTCGTGTTTCAAGCTCATAGTGGTAGCACCACGGTTCAGCTCCAGTGATAATGCGATCCAAAAATTTATTTCCTTCATGGTGATACCACAGCAGATGTGTCAATGCTGCTTCTGGTCCTCACTGAGAAAACCTTCAGAATCCAATGAGTGCAAAGGAGCCAATGATTCAGATGTTCATGAATAATTGTGTGCACCAAGCCATGACTAATGTTCACAGCTATGGCCAACTCATCAATACTCCAGCACCGATTTTGTCTGATATGCATCCACTTGTGCTAATGTGTTCAGCACGATGGCTTTGTCCTGGTCTCAGGTTGTTGCTACAGCTTTCTCATCCTTCCATGAAGCATCTGCTCCATCGCTTCACTGGGAAATGCAATGCTCACTATAAACTGCGATCATGCGACAATAAATATCATGTAGTGAAACACCTTAAGCCATTAAAATCTAACCACACCTTGCTGTTCTTTTGCTGAAGCATCCATTTGTGGTGCAGGCCCACGTTCAAACCAATGCAACTCAGATTCTGCAGTACTACTCCTCACAACGGTGCCTCGACTACTGGCCTGACAGATGACTGCATCGGACAAACATGTGTCAAGGTCAGTTGGCAAAACAATTTGGGCACATGGAAGGCTGACTTACTTTCATTTGACTCACCCTTATATTATACTTTTCTTTCTGCCCAAAGTACAATTCTCCCATGTGTGAATGTATTTGTTACACACAACCCATTTTTTCAAACTTCTATTAATTTTTTTCCTCTCTCTCTCTCTCTCTCTCTCTCTCTCTCTCTCTCTCTCTCTCATTGAAATAGGAGGGTCTATTTATATGTGTGAGTAAGTATATTCAGTACAACAATAATAGCAATAATCCTTCTCCCTCTCTCTCTCTCTCTCTGTCTCTCTCTCTCTCTCTCTCTCTCTCTCTCTCTCTCTCTCTCTCTCTCTCTCTCACACACACACACACACACACACACACACCGTCCGTAGATATCTCATTCTTAATACCTACTCTAGCACTGAAGGTCTGTAATAGAATAACTTTCTGATTAGCACCAGGCTGGCTTAAAACAACTCTTGCCTCATCCTAGAAATTATCCTTCTTATCCAAATGTTCAGGAGCTCATACACTACAGTAATTGCTATTCTTTGAATCTTTACTTCCAAATGTACCCATAGCATTGTCACTTATGAACACTCGCACTTATGCAACTGTAATGAATCAAGTTGTTTTCCACTTAAAATTCCATCTACACCAGCTTATCCTCTTGCACTAGTCAACACTCCTGACCACTCACTCCCCTATCCATTCTTTTCTTCTATCCCGAATCCTTTCTTCTTAGTACTTACACTGTGTGCATGCAGTGCACAGACATTCATTTCTTCAACTTCCTTACTCATTTTTCTGTTTACTCCTCAAGTATCCTATATCAAAATTCACTGTGCCAGTATCTCTTTTTCATATATCGTCTTATTGCCACGTCATTTCCATGTTGGACCAGCTTTCTGGTGTATGGTAAGCCCATGATGTTCCACACTTGACTCCTTTATTATCCTACTTTTAGTCTTGAAAATACAATGATGTTCAAAATTAAGAGAATTTGCACATTTTGTCGAATTTCTGAAAAACTAATGGACACATTTTAATGAAATTTGGTACGGATACACAGTTATATGTATAACAGAAAAAATTATACCATACAACAGTCATGGTACTCACTCATGATCGTCAGTAAGGCTGATGAGCGCAGGAATGTCCAAAATCCACGTTGCAAGATCGAACATAAAATGACTCTAATATGGGGTAAGGTCCCCTCTCACAGTCATACAGCTCTCACAGCGCGACGTCATACTGGAAACGAGGCAGTTGATGAGTCCCTGTGGCAGTCGGTCTCACTCCTGCAGCAACGCAGTTTTCAGCTCCTGGATGGTTCTTGGAGGGGGATGGCAAGCTGCAATTGCCCTCCCAAGAGCGTCCCAGACATGTTCGATAGTGTTTAGGTCTGGCGATCTGGCTTGCCAATCCATCCTGCAAATATCCTCACTTTCAAGATAATCGTCGACCAGGTGAGCCCTATGTGGACAAGCGCTGTCGTCCGTAAAAAGGAACTGAGGGCCAACTGTGCCCCTGAAAAGTCGAACATAGGGCTGTAAGATCTCTTCCCTATACCTCTCAGCAGTCAGAGAGCCTCTGTCAAACACATGGAGAAGTGTGCGGCCGTCCAACATGATGCCTGCCCAGACCATGACACCACCGCTGCCATAGCGGTCCCTTTCTCTGATGTTGGAGGAAAGGTATTGGGTCCCAGGTTCCCTGCAGATGAAGGTACGTCGAGAATCAGTGTCCAGGCTGAATCACAACTCGTCTGTGAAAAAAACGTTACCCCACTGAAGTTCAGTCCAAGGCTGATGTCTGTACCATGCTAAACACACTCTCTTGTGTGCTGAAGTGAGCATGGCGCAAACAGCGGGTCTTCTGGCAAAAAGCCCTCTCTCATCAAGCCTTCGGGAAACAACCCTTGAAACTCGGGTTCCTGTGGCACCTCGCTGAAAGTGCCAAATTACGATCTTCATTGGCCGTCGTGGCTCTTGGACGACCTTGCCCAGGCCTTCTCGATATGGATCCAGTGTCCTTAAACTGTTTCCACAAATTGCAGACGACACTGGGCATTACATTGATTTCTGTAGCCACCTGCACTTGCGATTGCCCTGCCTCCAATCTACCGACGATTCTCCACCTTATTCTGTCATCAATACATTCGTGTCAAATTATTGTACTTGATTGCTTATGAAATTGAACCAACTCCTGCAAGAAACACAACGAATGTTGCCGAGGAGTACGAGTGAACTAATCGCGGAAAAACCCACGTGTGTTTTTCATGCCCTCCGCTGTCACAGCTCCACCCACACGCACATGTATGTTTACGTATTCGACACTGCAAATTTGCATTCCTATTCGGCAGCATAATTTGTACCTTTGGTTCCGTACTTTTTGTAAAAATCGGCAAAATGTGCAAATTCTCTTAATTTTGAACGCCAGTGTATATAAAACACATCAGTATGACTGATCAGTCCACAATCAACAGTTTCAGTTGATCAAATGGTTCTGTAACAAAATCCAGTGAGCTGGAATCTTTTGGCTAATGTCACACAGAAGTAGCTGGTAACTCAACCATATTTATACCAGGGTTGCCGGCTGACCAGGAATCCTACACTAAGGCTAAAAATCAGGAAAAACTCAGGGAGAAATATATATATACAGTTTTTTTTTTTTTTTTTT
Source organism: Macrothele yani (assembly GCA_039090855.1). NCBI lineage: Eukaryota > Metazoa > Arthropoda > Arachnida > Araneae > Macrothelidae > Macrothele > Macrothele yani. The sequence continues at coordinate 65,664,479 of CM077006.1, forward strand.
TTTTTGCGAAAACCTGGAAATGTCAGAGAAAATTAAACTGATAATTCTTTGCATAGTATGTATGCAGTTACCAGGGATGGGAATTCTGCATCAGAGTGAACCAAAACAAAAATCTTGCTACAAAGGCAGACATTGCGCGCCAGAACCTCAGCGTCGGTACTTCGGCACACTACATTCTCTGTGCGCACAGAGTTCTGCTTGACGCTGAGTAAGTCCATGTGGTGGGAAGAAAGATTCAGCGATTCCAAGTACTAAGGGTTTTATGTAGTTACTATGGAAATAATCGGTCCGCTATGGACAATGGAAAACATCGAGTATGCTATGGAAATCGTTGGCCCGCTACGGATGACGGAAAATATCCAGTATGCTATGGAAATTGTCTGCCCGTAGGGGACTGTCGATTTCCATAGCATACTCGATATTTTCCTAAAGGTTATAATAACCTATATTATAACCTTTCGTTTTTCCGATTTAATCGAAAAAACGAAAGTTTATAATTTGTAACACCAATAGTCCTATCAACTACCATATGCATGGCAACATCTAGTTCAACAGGAACAAAGGAAAAGAAGAAAAAATAAACCAGGACTGAAAAAATCAGAAATTACAAAAGTGGAAGACATCCAAAACCAACAAAACTCCGCAATGGAGGAGGATACCGTGGGAATGCACGAGGATAAAATGGGTGGATGTATACAATTGGAGGATTGGTGAATACGCAAGTACACCTTACGACGATGAAGGACAACTAGGCATGAGCAAAAATGCACAATGAAAGTTGTGCACCACAACACATGAATGACTGATGTGTCGTGGCAGGGCGAATGAAGGAAATTGACATCTCCGAAAAACAGTTCAACCTCAGATGTTGCAGTCGGTGAAATAAATGAGCCCCACCGAAGATGACTGCAATGCAGCAGTTGAAACTAGTTTGGGTACGGCTACACGGTAGGAATAGTTCACTGGATGTTTCTCATTTTGTGCTTTTTGTCAAGGTATTTCCGATTTTAACGTTCTTTGTTAGGTGATAGACTATCAAAGTCTATACCTTCCTTTATTACCTTTGACTCATTCAGAGTCTTGAAAGCATCTTCCAAGTTCGTTTAAACATTCATTCGTCTTTCATACTCTTCATTCAAGCAGTTTTATTATATTTTATTCAACTGTGATAACAACAACAACGTTTATTTCTCAATTTGATGTTTCCTGCACGTCTGGATGGCCACATCCGTTGGCCAGACGACATTGAGCGGGAGGGACGGCCTGTGCGGAAGAAAGGTAAGAATAATAATATACCATGCTAAATTTATGAGAATATGTTGTTACAGTTTTCAATTTGCAATAAATATTACTCCTGTGTAGCTAAAACTATCGAAATAACGTGTGAAACAGTAACTAACAATACAACACAATTGTATAAGCTTGAATGACTTACATAGCCATGTGGTGTTGTTCAATATATAGATTTTGAACAATGAGTAAATTTTAGGTATAGTTACTTTTTCACGTTACGCATAGATTTTCCGCTAGGGGCGTAAAAGTAAATTATGTTTTCCCCAATATCTCTACTTCTAAAACTCCGATTTGAAAAACATTTTCATCAGGAGATACAGCTCCTGGTAGAAAATCTTTTGCATATAATTTCTAATTTTTGGTAAAGAATGCTTTGGCCAACAGGAGGCATAAGTGTTAATTTTTGCTTCTGATGTATTTGCCATAAAATCTGAGCTTCTGAGATCTCGGTTGAAAAAATGTGTTCGTGAACTGATGCCACTTACGTCGATAAACCTTTTCGGAATATTTTCTTTTAAAATATTGCATGGTTTCACCGCCAGGGAGCGTAGATGTATATCTTATTTTTGTCAATATCTTTGCTTCTAATTATCCGATTTGAAAAATTCTTTCTTCATTGAATAGAGTTTCCGGTGTGACATGTTTTTCATATAATTTCAGAATTTTCAAGTAATTCATAGACTTTCCGCTAGGGCGTAAAGGTAAATTGTCTATCCCCGGATATCTCTGCTTCTAAAACTCCGATTTGAAAAAAAATTTCTGCACCGGATACAGCGTGTGTCTTAATTTCCACTTTTGATGTACTTGCAGCAAAATCTGAGCTTCTAAAATCTCGATTAAAAAAAAATTCGTCTCACATCAGCAAACTTTTTAGAAATATTTTCTTTTTAAAATAATGCATGGTTTCTTCGCCAGGGGCATAGATGTATATCTTATTTTTGTCAATATCTCTACTTCTAGGAGTCTGATTTGAAAAATTCCAACTTTGTTGGATAGCGTTTCCACTGCAAAATTTGTTTCATATAATTTCAAAATTTTCAAGTAACTCATAGACTTGCCACTAGGGGACGTTAAGGGGAGTTGTGTTTTCCCCGATATGTCTGCTTCTAAAACTCCAATTTGAAAAGTTCTTCCTGTATCACATATAGCTCTCGATTGGAAATGTTTTTCTTATATCTAATAATTTCTAATATTTGGCAAAGAATGGTTTGTCCACCAGGGGGCATACATTTTAATTTCTGCTTCTGATGCATTTGCAACAAAATCTGAACTCCTGAAAACTTGAATAATTTTTTATTTTTTTCTTGGACAGATACCACTCACATTGAAAAACCTTTCGAGAATACTTTCTTCCTAAAATGCATGTTTTTCCTGCCAGAGGGCGTAGACGCATATCTTATATTTGTCCATATATCTTCTTCTAAGAGTCTGATTTGAAAAATTCTTTCTTTGTTGGAGAGCGTTTCCGCTGCGAAATGTTTTTCATATAAATTCGGATTTTTCTTAATGCACAAGTCTACAACCAAAGGGCGTAAGTTCGGGATTCTGTTTACAGCAATATCTGCAGGATTAAAAACCCGATTGAAAAACTTCTTTCTTCGGTGAGATGCTATTGTTTTCCATACCGGTTCCATTTACTTTGAATAGCTTTGATAAATTTAATTTACGTCAGAACGGATTCAAAAGACGTGCCCATTACATCCAACAATTCGGTGTCATCTTTCTTGTTCTTCATGCAATGAATATATTGCATTATAGATATGCCATTTAGTATGTATATTATCATGGAGTTATACATAATCTGTAAATTATACCTGAAATTCCCCGCAAAATTATCTTCTGGAAAACTCGGAATTTTTAAAGCCAATATGAGTGGCATCCCTGTTATACTGAAGCTTAATTTTATATCAGCTTCTCAGATTCATAGAGGCTCCTATTGCTGTCGTGAGTGTCACTTGTGCACAGCACAACACCCCTTGAAAAAAAAACATCTCCCACTAGATTGCTCAGTATTACGAAAGTCATGTTCTGATTTCTATTCTTCCATTGTTCCAGTTCTCTAGGTGTTGGTCAAATTTGTTTTGTTTTTTTAATGTATTTTTAGCTGCTTCAATTGTTCACTGTTTCTTTATCTATGTAAAAATGCCAATTTCAGGTTAGCATGTACCTGAAATTATATAAAAAACATATAATTTTAAGTACATGTTAACATGGAATTTGTTCTTCATTGATATAATAGATGGCACCACAATTGTACTAGGATGTGCCTTGCTACCATGAGTATATGCAAGACTCTCTCACCTCAGTGTCCATCAAACTGTGATAAGAGCTTGTATCTTCCCAATGACATTGGCATGGTTGAATAAAAAGCTTTCAAGACAAAATCTTAAAAGCTGACTGAAGCTAGGCTGTACCTTCTTTTTTTAGTTTAATTATTTTAATGTTTTAAAAACTCACAGTTCTTTGTAAATTACTTGGTAAATTATGGTTCTTAAGTTAAAAGTATATAATGCATATCAGACTATGTGGTCAGTAATATTGGTGTAGAGTGAATATTAAGATACTTTTAAGTGCTCAGTACAGACATCTTTCAGCACAAATGAATATCGCATAAATTTTTAAGGTTTTTAATTTTGGGAAATAAATTAATTGAAAATTGGGCGGAGTGTGATCTGGAATGTAGTCAGCTAAATGGGAACATAATAAATGCATTCCAGATAGCATGAGGCTTGTGCAGGTAAGCTATCATATTGTCTGGTGCATGTAATTTCTTTGTCTGTGCATGTGCACTCTTAAACAGGTGAACAATTACCTTTGGTCAAACAGTTTTATGCTTCCACTTCCACTTAAGTAAAAGAACATTCAGTACATCATTGAAACTGATACTCTTGTCTATTTAAATCCCTGAAAACCCTTAAACTGATAACCAAGCAATTGATTTTGCACTGAGCCTCATAGAAAATAAATTTTCAGCTCATCACTGAAATCAGTGTGCAAACCCATACTCTTTATGAGTAAGGAGTAATTTTTTGAGAGTACCCTGGGGTTAAGGGTACTAAAAAAAAAAAAAAGCTGCATGAGTTAAAAGAGAAAATCTGAGGCATTTATTTCATAAAAGTTGAAGCAAACATGGTAAAAGCCAAATTGTTCTTTGAATATGTGACAAACTGCACATGGAACTCACACTGAACTTGTTGACTTACAACAAAAAGCTAAACTCTCTAAAGTGTCATTCACAATATTTTTTGCTATTTTATAAGGCATGATCAAAAAGTTTCCGTTCGAGGTCGCTGCAACACCGCATATGACGTAAATGTTGATAAAAGTCAGACTACATAAAGGTGGGTGGTTAGTAATCTGTGAGGGTAACAGTTGAATTGTGACTTAGTGCTGTGTTTGTTGAACATATTGTACATATATTGATGGCATCATCGTTACTGAGCGCGTCCAAAGCTGATCAATGAGTTGCTGTTCTGTTTCTGTCCGCTGAAGGAAAGAAAACTGCAGAAATTTGTCAAAGAATGGTGGCAGTGTATGATGATGCGTGCTTGTCAAAGACCTCTGTTTTGTTAGAAATTCCATGAAGGTTGCAGTACAACACATGATTTGCAGTGATCTGGACATCCATCCACATCAAACATGCCTGATAACATCGAGAATGTGAAAGCCGTTATGCTCAACGATCGGAGAGTAACAATTCATCAAATGGCCAGTGACTTCAACATGAGCAATCGAAGTGTTCAAAGCATCGTAGGGTCTAGGGTGCCGTGAAGTGTGCTGTCAATGGATCCCATGAGCCCTCACTAGTGATCAGGAAACACATCGTATGGCAGTCTCTCTGCAACTCTTGCTATGTTTCAATGTGGGGGCAATGCATTCTTGGAGCGCATTGGGGCTGGCGACGAAACCTGGTGCTTACATTTCCAACCCGAATCAAAGTCTGTGAGCACACAATGGTGGCATCTGTCTTCTCCCTTTCTGAAGAAATTCAAATGCCAAGTATCTGCTAGAAAAGTTATGTCAACAGAGTTCTTTGACCACAGAGGCCCATTGCTGGTAGAATTAAAAAACCAGGTAGGTGTCAGTATCAGTGGAGCATCGTGTTGCAAGACACTTGCACGTGTGTCGTGCTATTATGAATAAACGTCCCGGCAACCTGAGTAAAGGGGTAATCTTACTGCACAACAAGGTGTGCCCTCGTGTTCCCAATGTCATAAAGGGCAAATTACAAGACCTTGAATGGCAGACCCTGGACCCTGGAGCACCCCCTCCCTACAGTTTAGATATCTTCCCTTGTGATTTTCTCTTCTTCAGTCAGCTGAGAAAGACTCTGAAAAGATGTAGGTTCCTGTCAAATGATGACGTGAAGCAGGCTGTATTGGAATTTTGTATGCAACAGACAACAGACTTCTACCACAATGGCATCTCCAACCTTGTTCGTCAATGGGACAATTGTCTTAATGCCTATGACAAGTACTTTAAAATGTCTGTAACCTATTTGAACTTACTGACTCCAAACAGAAACTTTTTGATCATGCCTTATGCTTAATTTTTCAATATAAATTTAATAGTAGTATTCTTTTCTGGAAACTATGTAATTTTTCATGACATGAACATGAACCAGTTGTTCATTTGCAATATTATTTACTTTCCAGCATGGCAGCATTGTTAAGCAAATTTAGAATAGACTATTCTGATGTAATGGTAGTTCCTGATATCACCAAGCCTCCACAAGAGTCCAGGTATATAGAATGAATTATCTTCGTTTGTTGTTCTTATATTTACTTCATTGTGTTATTTTCAATAATACTTCTTATTATGCAGCTTGATCTAGCAGACTAACTTAAATTTTCTTACTTCCATCATAGTAATGTATTTCCTGCTTCCCATGTGTTTTGAATTTGTCCTATTCCTGTAACATATTATTTCAGTGCCATCTGTAGCATTTGAATTGTGCCATTGCTTGAATCATTTGACAATGCTTTCTTGAAAAATGGCTTCATAGGCAAAATTAACCTCAACATTAAATAATTTTGTTTTGTACCTTTTTTCCCGTTGTGTAAAGAAATGGTTTCTTGGTCCATATTCAGTTTATGTAGTCATCCTTAGGTGTTTTTTAAATCCATTTGCAATAAGATTGAAGATCTAAACTTAAGGTATCTTGATTTGGCTGCAGATGTTTCTCATTTTTTCCCCATGTGATCCATTTTCCCAGCAGGAAAATCCAACTATAAAGCATTATACAGAGTAAGATCCAAAAAGTGATTATTGGATTATGTTACAACTAAACCTTTCTCCCCCTCCCCCCCCTTCTCACCAGGAAATTGGTTTTGTTTGTCAACGTCACTCTATCATTAAGTTTTGTGTTCGTTTAGGCAAAAATCCAACAGAAACTTACGAGATGTTGAAGTTTTTAGTGAAAACACCCTGTCGCGATCGCAAGCACTCGATTAGCATTGGCGCTTCAGCAAAGGTAGACAGAAGGTCAAAGACGATTAATGCAGCTGGTGGCCAGTGATAACTCACACAGGTGAAAACATTTTAAAGGTTGCAGCCATCATACGCGCCAACAGACAAAAGACGATCTAGCAAATAGCAGAGGCTGTGGGATATCAGAGACTGCATGTCAACGGATACTAACAGATGATCTGAAGATGCACCGGGTGTGTCAACACATCGTCCCAAGCATGTTCACTGAAGATCAGTTGGTCATACGGATGGAAATGGTGGGCGATCTCATAACCGCCGCCGAGCAAGACCCACAATCTCTTAGAAGAATCATAACAGGGGATGAAAAATGGTGCTTGCCGCTCTGGTGGTGCAGTGGTCTAAGAGATGGCTTCTGATCATTCATCTCAGATGCGTCCGGGTTCGAATCCCGGTAAGGCATGGATGTTGTGTTTGTCTTATGGCGCTGGCTCTCTCCCTTCCCTGGAACCAGTGGCCCTAAATAAGGGACGGACGACTGCTTATAGCCCACTGAGTTGCTCACAATACTCGTTAAACCTCCAATATAAAAAAAAAATGGTGCTTCCTCTTTAACCCGCAGCCTAAGCAGGCATTAACTATGTGGAAATCACCGTCATCTCCAGGCAAGCAGAAATTCCGCTTAGATTGCAGCAAAGGCAAAATCATGCTAGAGGTTTTCTTTGACATCCAGGGTGTTGTTGATCTTTAATTTATCTCTGAAGGATGCATTGTCAACCAGGAGCTCTTATCTGGACATCATGTAATGTCTACCTGAGTTGATCCACGAGAAGAGGTCTCAACTGTGTTGCAATCGATCATAGGTGTTATTGCACAACAATGCACTGACACACATGCCACTCCTCGTTCATAAGTTTCTCGCTAAAATGAGAGCTGTTGTTCTCCCACACCCACCCTACTCACTTGATTTTGCCCCATGCGACTTCCACTTCTTCCCTCAGCCAACACGTCAACTTCGGGGTCATCAGTTTTCAAGCACAGAAGAAGTGAGAAACGCATCACTGGTTGCACTAAAGGACATTGCAAAGAATGGGTTACAGAAGTGCTGCTTCAACAAACTCTACTGCCTGCACTGAAAGAAGTGTTATTGCAAGAGGGTCTTATTTTGAAGGTGGATGTGCTTCAGCTTTGTAACTCCAACTATCTCTGGACTTATGGACCCAGTCTGGGAACTTTTGGATCCTACCTTCTTATGTAGGTAGGTTGACAGCAGAAATCTGTGTGTGACATCCAGATTCTGCTTTCAATGTTCGAATCCCGAACTTTTGGATCCTACCTTCTTATGTAGGTAGGTTGACAGCAGAAATCTGTGTGTGACATCCAGATTCTGCTTTCAATGTTTTAACAACGTCAGTGCTGAACTAGCCTATAGTGTGCTTTGAGATCAATCAAAGGCATAAATCACTTCTTGCTGTTTCCCAGAGGGTGTTCTAATGTTGGAATTTTTTTGCTTCCAGAGCAAGTGAAACTTTTGTTCACGAGAGGTATAAAGATATAAAGATGCCAATCAAAACAAAATGAAATTTTACAGTACTTTCTGATTATCAGGACCTTCTAGCCTTAGTTACAAAAGTTACCTATAGATGACACCAAAAATGTCTTATTGTTTTTATTGCTTGTACCTTGTTAAAATATGAACAATGCTTATAAATATTCTCATTTTTGCTGGCCAGAAATTTTTCATTTCTTCGTTTTCGAAATTTCTTATTATTTTTAACTTTCTAATGCCATATGTATTCAGCTCAGTAAGATTCTAAATGTTTACAGTTTATTTCCCTTTGTTTCTTATTTTGACATTTTGCTAACCCCCACAATCATTTAATTTTTTGGATGTTCAGTTCTGCGATCCATGAAATTGTGCTTATGATTCACAGTGCTCTATGAAGTCAGCCGGCCATTGGCTATTGAAATGAGGTCATGAAAGATGCAGATGTCATGGCTCTCATTTGTTTACATGCTGTAAGCGATCACCCCTCGCTTGAGTGCATGGAGATAGGGTAAGCAGCTATTCAGGGCACTCCATGAAGGTCATGTGACTGCATTTTTCCTAAACAATAAACAAGCTGCAAGTGGAACTACTGTATGTGTAAGCAAAATTTTGTCTGCCATTGATTGATCCATCAAATTTAGATGAAAAAATTCTTCTATGCTGTGATTCTCAAGGGCAATTTATGGCACTTCTGTCTTGTGTGTGTAGTAACTGCACAATATTTTTTACTATGCCTAAAGTAAAAGCATGCAGCAGTACAAGACTGAGTAAGTTTGTGACAGGTTTTGGTCCAGATGTGTTTTCAACAGATAGAACAATAGTGTTTTGTAAAGTGTGTGAAAAGCCTGTTTTCAGTGAAAAAATTTGTTAGTGTTTCCCCAGATCTTAAAATGGGCAAACATAAGATTTAGGCTAACCAGAAGTCACAAGGAAAATATATCTGATTTTGAATTCTACATCCACTCACGAGTCAGAGTTTCTTCTAGATTTGTGCAAGACTTTTATCGACACATTGTGGAAGTTAGAAAATTTCCCCTTAAAGCATTTCTTGTGAAAGTACACAAAAGAAACAATTTTGAGAAAATATTATTTTGGGAAGTGTTATGTAAATAGCATTGAAAAGATGAGAGAAGTTGTTCACAGGGAAGACATCTGGATCTACATCAATGATACCACAGGTTTTGATGTTGTAGGTAGATATGTAGAAAATGTCATTATCAGAACTATCGACCCAGATATACAATCTTAAGCATTTCTGATATGTGTCAAAGAATTAGAAAAACTAGAAGCACTACTATAGCTCATCTGTTTATGAAATCTTTAAACATCCTCTAACTTGCGACAAGAAACTATGACTTTTCATTACAGACACTGCTAGTTAGTTGTATGGAAAATGCTGGTAAAGCTTTACAAGTTTTGTTTCCAAGTCTGATTCATCTCAGATATTTGGCTTATTCATTACACAGAGTTTCAGAAGTGAGGTTATTGTTTCCTGACAATGACAAATTGATATCAAGTGAGAAGAAAGTTTGCTTTAAAAGCTTCCTCTCGAATTCTGTTATTTTAGACAATGGCTCCAGAATTAAATCTCGCACTACAGCCATTAACTAAGTGGAGAGCATGGATTTCAGCTGCTGTTCATTATGCTTTGCACATGGAACAAATTTCAGAAATCTTGAATGTCCTTCTGGATGTAGATTTCTCTGCGATCGTTAGAACCAAACAACTCTTTAAAACATCAACTATCATCAATGAACTGGCATTTATTTATGAATGTTTATTTTCTAAACTTCTGACAGCTGTATTTCTACTTTGGAAAAAAGGGATGAAACTTTAATAAACTCTTTCAAAGTGATAGAAGACGTCAAGAAAGACTATGAAAATATACCTGGCGTACAAGGACAAGCTATACAAAATGAAAATTATTCCAAGATGCTCTCTAGTAATGCTGTTTGGAAAAAATTATAAAATTCCTCAAGAAGAAAATATTGATTGTGAAAGTATGTCTTCCACTTACATTGTGTGCTTTAAATATGCACCGATAATCCCAATAGCTGTCAAAAAAGATTTTTTTCTATGTACAATTTTTTTTTTTTTTTTTTTTTGCTGACAGATGTGCATGCTTTTTTCTTTCGAAAATATTAAAAAGCATTTAGTTATCATGTGTGATTGTCAAAATATTCAGGAATAAAATGTACATACATTTTTTAGGTGTGCAACTTAATTCTCGGCCACAGGCACGACATGTTGACAGCAAATTATAGCAAAGTAATTGAGGTAGTTGCCTTCAATGCACGATCTTAATAACAAGAATCACTCACATTACAAATTTAAATTCGTTGGCTTAATTTAAAGATTTTATTTTATATACAAATATAAGAACTTTCGGGTTTCCCTAGAACCCATCATCAGATACAGAAGAAGGAATAAATTTAAATAGAGTGTTACATGACATAATATAGATATCAGATATTAATATGACATAATCTCATGTTGCCAGAGCCCATTTAAGGTCACAGGGGGCCCGGGGGCTGGCCAATATTTAGGGGCCCCCAGGAGCAGGGTTGGAATTACAAAATGTGCTCTCCGCAATGCTTCATCTATGGGAATTAAGCCTTGCTTTTTTTTTAAATTCCAAAGTAACGCTATTTTTTATGAATAAATTCTAATGCTGATGTGCCTAAAAAAACCACTGAGTATCACTAAGGAAGGAGTCATTATTAATGGGAACAAAAATTCAGTATTTGTGGAAAATTGAAACGTTTTAATTGCAACTATACAAATGACAAGGGTAAAAAACATTTTTACAAGTTATATTGTACTGAGAATGACTTTTTAAGGAAATCATAGCAATATTTCTTGACTACTAAAAAGTCTTGCCTTAGAAACACTTTTTTCTTGTCTTCATTGCAGCAAATTTCGCGATTGTGTCAGTGAAATTCAATGCCGAAGTTATGTCATTTTCGGATGACAGTATAGCAAGATAATTAAGTTTATCTTCTCTCAGTGCTGTTCTTCGAACGTTTTTCACAAGAGCTAACTTTGAAAATGACCTTTCAGCTTCACAATTTGACACAGGCAAAGTCAAATATATCCTCATGGCAATAAACATATTTGGAAAGATATCAAATAATTTCTGATCATGCATGTATTTGTAAATCTCAAAAGGTCTTTTTTCTTGTAGATTGCATTCCTTGATAAAATGAGAAAAGTGCACTGCTTCACTTTTTATGCTATCTTCTGTGTCAGCAGGATATTTGTCAAGTAGCATTTGTACACTGTTTTCTTGTAACACTTCCTGACCTAGTTTTGATACAAAACCAAATATTGAACAAATATTGTCATATGCAGCAATTCTTTTTTTCAGTTCTACATCCAGACTATCGATAATCACATTTAAAGTTTCAACTTCAAATTTTCTTTCACCAGTTAAAATGAAATCATCACTACCATCAAGGAATTTCTTCGTTTTGACTCTCTTTTCAAATGCGAATTCCATAATTTTAACTGACAGACTTTGCATTTCTTGTTTTGTGTCTGTGAATTTCTCTCTTAATGTGGACACAAATGCATTCAACGATTTCAATAAATTAACAGCAGTAAATAAATCAAGCCCTGGTTCTTGGAGGTATGCACTAATGTGGGCGAATCTAGCCAGTATTTTGTTCCAAAGTACAGCCATAAATCCGCAGAGTGTCATGTCAAGGCCCTTGTCAACAAGATACTTTGTTACATAGTCACATAGCACTTTACCCACATGGCTTTGAATGGGTATAAATGTCAAGAATCGTTCATAAACATGTCCTTCAAAACAATACCGTATAACAACGGAGAGCTGATCAACATGTGAGGCATCAGGAGTTGAATCTAATATCAGTGCAAAGTATTTGGTGCATTTTATTTCACTAATTATTTTATGAAGAACTTCTTTTCCCATTACTTCTATCAGTTCATTGCATACCGTTTGAGAAATGTAGGACACATTACCTTTCCCTTTATATCCGTGTTTCTTTCAATGCTCCTTGAGGAAAGGATCGAACTGTGCCAATAGTTCCAGCATCCCTAGGAAATTCCCATTATTTGGAGATCCAAGAAAATTATTTTCACCCTCAAACGCCAGACCTCTTTGGGCCAAAAACTTTATAACTGCAACTACTCTTTCTCAGACAGTTGTTCAATATTGTTTTTCAGAAGCAAATTGTTCTGCAATTTTTTTCCTTAAAGTTAAGTTAACATTTGTTTATGATAACCAGCACATCATATGTTTATGACGAGAGGAACTATTTTCATGTTCTGATGTTTTTCCTCAGCGTGTTTCCAGTTATTAAACCCAGAACCAACAAATGGTGATTCATTATTGTCACTAAACAATTTACATACATAACAGTACACAGAACCTGTGCTTTCTGAAAACATCAACCATTTACGTTCTTGAACTTCTCCATTTGGAAGTTTGTGTTCGAAAAGGGTGTTGCATAGATATCTGTTCTGTGTTTTAAATTGCCTCTGTGACAAATAAAAGTTATTGGGGTTACGATTTTGAAAGAACTCGGGCCCACTGTTCAGGCATAAATCTCTAAAGTTATTACTTAAAAAATTTGGCCATTTGCCAGGATCTTTGTAATTTTCCATATCAATGGAATTAATGCTTTAGAAAGTGGCCGATGCTTGCACATGCTCTGCACTACAAGTTTTGTGCCCTAAATCGCAGGGCTTACTTTTCACACTGTCATTCATACTCATATCAGTTTCATCTGTATGCTCCATGCTGCCACATTTTTCATCATTGTTGATAGGAGCTGATTCGTTGCTATTGGGTTCATGTTCAGGTTCAAGTTCTCTTTTCCGAAATTTAGGGCTATCAGGACTTTTCTCAGCAAATAAATTATCATAATTCTGAAGCTCATTCTCCGTTTCCTCAGTTACAGGATTGGATTCTGCTATTGGAAGCTTAAAGAAATTTGTAAGTTTCCTTACCTTGCTTAATTCTTCTTCTTTCTTTAATCTCAGTTTCGGCTTTGTAGCGCCACTAAGGTATTGTCTTTGAGACATGACATAAGAACTATTTTCAAAACTGGATCGTGATAAAACTGTTACTTTAACACAAGCATATCAATTTTCTTTTCGTACTCTACTCCAAGTAAACATCAAACCACTGTTCTGAAAAGAGCACCAGACAACAATGACACACCGGATCTGGAAAGTCAGTGTTGCCAAATGGCAAACCCGATCCAGAAATTCAGTGTTGCCTAACCGGATCTTGAAAGTTCCAAATATAATTTGAACAAATTCCACTAGATGGCTGTGATCATCCAGACAATTACTGGCGCCCTACAGCTGTTTGTTTGTTTTTTTGTTTTGTTCTTTTTGGTGGATATGTATAACATTTTATAGATTTTGGACGTGTTTGTATGTGGGAACGTCCCTATGCTGTTAACTATATTTTTGACTGTCAAATAATTTTTCTTCTTAGATGCTGCCAGTAGATGGCGCCACAATACTGGTGATAAGATTTCCGCTCACACACTCTCTCAGAATCAGAGCAGAGCGACGCTACGTATGTATGACGTCATCGACGAATGACGACGTGGAGTGTGTTCATGTTTTTGACGAGCTTTCTACTCTTTACCTTAAATATTGATTGTTTTGTTTTTTGAAATGAGCGCTCTTTAAGTATGTGAAAACGTTTCTGCCCCTCCTCTGTGAAAACAACCTACGCATTCTCAGTATGTGAAAACGTTTCTTCTCGTCCTCTGTGGAAATAAACGCATTATGTCTGAAAAAAATTGAAACACTCAGCAGAAATTGGGGACCCCTTGAAAGTGCGGGGCCCAGGGCTGCAGCCCCTCCCCCTAAATGGGCTCTGCATGTGGCATCAAATTGTCAAACAACGTGGCATGTATCATGAAATAAAGAAAATGGAATGCAGGTATACATAAAATACTGCATTGTAAAATAAAGGAAGGTTAGTAGGTAACTAAATTAATTGTGTTGTTCTCATCTTATATATACCTGCATGTATACCTGCATTCCATTTTCTTTATTTCATGATACATGCCACGTTGTTTGACAATTTGATGCCATGTGACATTATGTCATATTAATATCTGATATCTATATTATGTCATGTAACACTCTATTTAAACTTATTCCTTCTTCTGTATCTGATGATGGGTCCTAGGGAAACCCGAAAGTTCTTATATTTGTATATACAATAAAATCTTTAAATTCAGCCAACGAATTTAAATTTGTATTGTGAGGGAATCTGTTATTAAGATCGTGCATTGAAGGCAACTACCTTGATTACTTTGGACTATTTCTGCACGAATTTGAATTCTCCTAAATTATAGCAAATCGAATACATACTTAATCAGGGAAATAATCCCCGTCGTGTTGGATACATTTGAGCCATCGGTCAGGGAGCTGCCGAATGCCACTACGGGAAAAAGAGGGCTGTTTCGAGTTGATAAAGTCAACAATACTTGTGTGCATCTCCTCGACAGAAGTGAAGTGCATATCACTCAAGTGAGCAGCCTCACCCAAAGCAGCACAGATCATTTGCTGGGCTTCTGCAGCAGTGTTTTTCAGCTGAAAAGCGAAGAGGAGGCAGTGCCTCAAATGTTGCTTCTCGAATGACATTGCTTTCACCATCAACTTTCACCCCTTCTGTCACTACAGCTGTGAGCGGTTACAGTTGCCTGGAAAGTTGTTGGATGGCGCTGCAATCAGCTATTATCGCACACAGCTATTTGCATTTGCTGACGTTCTATGATCGCTTGCGGTTAGGGGTCGAGAATTAAGTTGCACACCTAATACATCATGTAAATTATATAAATCCCACAGTAAAATTTTCAGGTATGTTGAATGCACATATTTCTGCTATTTTAGTGTATATTTTTTTATTTTTAGTACATGAATGCTTGCTTATTTTGAAGGTTTTTAATGCTTGAACATTCGGGGCTTTAGTCATATATCTAAATAATTCTGTGATCTTCCACACAACTATAGACATAATGTAGAATAATAAAGTTAATTAATTTTGTTTACATACATACATCATGCATATCACTAAGCTGTTCTCTGAGATTCAGAGGTTAGCTCCACAAAGAAATACAAACTACCAGATAATTTTTCCTTACTGTTGCTGTATCAAACTTCTCCATTTACAGCGATCTTGACATACAGCTCGGGCTTCACTGTCATCCATTACACGCCATACACAAGACCTTCTATACTTCATACTCATAATCTTTTTCTCATGCAGACACTCCTGAATCATGATTTCCTTGGCCTTCCTCCGCCTTTCCTTCCTGCCACTTGGGCTAAGAAGATTTTGTTAGTAAGCATCTCATCACTCATTCTTCCAACATGGCCAAACCACAGAAGCATATTAGTCTCCACCTGATACGTGGAGGATTTGGGGTTAAGATGAATGTTACTATTCAGATGAACTTACTTTTTCTTAAAATGCAAATATTACAACAATTTTATTTTAAAAAAAAATAATGATAAATAAGGCCGGTAATCTATCTAGGAACCCCAATTAAGACATTTTTATTAATGAATAACACCCAAGGTACGATCCTAAAAACTCCCAGTAAATGGAAGGTGATTCCACCACCACTGACAAGAAAAAGTCACATGAGACACAGAATGACTTGCTCAAACATATATTCCAGGTTGACTAGAGGTTTATTGTGTGCTTCCAGGCACATTTTGGAAAACAACTCAATATACAATGGAATCTTTTGGTGGCTGAATTTTCTTTAGATGGCTAGGCTGAATAAAAAAAAAAAAAATTAAGGCTATGTTGTTTAGAGTCCAGAATATGTTTCAACAGTCCTAAATAATCCCTCTCAGAAATCTTGGTCTGCAAACCAAGTAGTTTTCACCTGTGTGGTTTAGAGGATGAGGGAGGTAAGTGGCACAATTTCGTTACCGGCGTGCTTTACAACATCATTAAAGGATGTGATCATTCACTCAAAGAGTGTTAAGAGCTTAACACTCTTTACAATTTAATTTAGATGGTTAAGAGTGACATTTAAAAAAAAAATTTCACAATACACTGATTTTGGTTAGTTACCTGGAAAAATCTTTTCCTTTTTCTCACATTACAACAACAGAAAACAAAACAAAACAAAAATGACAAGTTACTGCCAGGACCCCCACATTAGTTATGACAAAATCTATGCACAAGTTAAGTTGCTACCCCTGCTGGTGAAACAACAACAACAATAAAAAGAATAGAATAGGCTATTGGAAGAAGTATGCTATCCTACCTGAGCCAAAAATCAAATTCCCACATTTTATCCTAAGGAAGTCATGCCATTACAATACCCTACTCTGATGTCACATTCCTCCCAGATAAGCTAATGAAAACCTCTGTTCTAACCTAAACCAAAATTAATACACTTCAATCCATTTCTTTTTTTTTCTTAAGGCTATCACTGGCATTAACTAGACACTTATACGAGAATACACAATGACATTATACTACATTTGTTGGTTCTGGCCAGACCTCACACACAAAATAAAAAATTTAGTTTCTTTACTCCCCTCTTTGTTTAATAATTTTTCCCCCTTTCAAAACAATGAATACCTTTCTACAAAATGTACCTTCCCTTTATATATATATATATATATATATATATATATATATATATATATATATATATATATATATATATATATATATATATATATATATATATATATATAATTTTTCCCCCTTTCAAAACAATGAATACCTTTCTACAAAATGTACCTTCCCTTTATATATATATATATATATATATATATATATATATATATATATGGGATGTAAGGTCAGGTGATGCGTAACATCACAGCCTCTCCTTGACAAATGTCAACCCCGCCTTCTCGTGGTACATCCTGTTCCCACTAAAGGGGCTCTGGCGACCGCCAATAGCGGTATAACTATACCATCGGGATTAGAGGAAATTCTATCCCACACTCACCAACCCGCTTGGCCAGCGTGGTGAGTTATGGCCAAAACCCTCCAAAATGATTCCACAACTTAAATCTTGGCCCTCAGTCTCCGGCAGCTGGAATGTACCTGGCCAAGGCAGCGGCCAGTGCGACATGAAGGCAGAGGGTGCTAAGAATCCCCGGAGGACCGGACTAGGCTGCCATCTGATGCTGACCTTGGCTACGTACAACGGACGCTCCCTATCTTCTGATTCAAGGCTTCTTGAATTGGAAGAGGAACTACAAAGGATCAAGTGGGACATCGTGGGGCTAAGTGAGGTAAGGAGAAAAGGAGAAGATCTCATCGAACTGAAAAGTGGACATCTCTTCTACTATCGTGGGACAGATACTGGCAGAACTAGTGGTGTTGGATTTATAATAAACAAGAAACTGAAGGATAAAGTTGTAGAAGTTGAAAGTTCCTCTGACAGAGCTGCACGACTTGTTATCCAACTCTCGAAAAGATACCAGGCTCAGATTATTCAAACTTATGCACCCACCACAAGTCATCCTGAAGAAGAAATTGAAGAATTTTATGAGGAAATTTGTCATCTAAATAATAAAGGTAAGCAGCACTTGAAAATAATTATGGGAGATTTCAATGCAAAAATAGGGCAACGGCAACAGAATGAAACTTCAGTAGGTAAATTCGGTCACGGCAACAGAAACCAGCGTGGAAATACTCTCGTTGAGTTTGCAGAGGCAGAAGGGTTTTTCATCTTGAACTCCTTCTTCAAGAAAAAGCCACACAGGAAATGGACATGGAGACATCCAAATGGGACGACAAGTGAAATTGATTTTATTATGTGTAACAAAAAATTCGTCATAGAAGACTGCAGTGTGCTAAACAAGTTCAACACAGGTAGTGACCATAGATTGGTGAGATGTAAGATGCACCTCAACACCAAACTTGAACGTGGCAAGCTCATAAGACAAACAAAATGTATTGACATAACTAACCTTAAAAAACACCATAATACCTTCAAATTGGAACTGAAGAACAGATTCTCTGCTTTAGAAAGCCTAACATCGGAAGAAGTGGATATTTCTGAAGTTAACAGAAAAGTAACCAAAGCTCTTATGGAAACAGCAACAAAATTAGCTGGGTCTAAGAACAAGTTGCATGTAAACAAATTATCAGGAAAAACGAAAATGTTGATGCAAAAAGAAGAGTGATGAGGACAACTAAAGAAGATGTGACTTCCAAAGTGGAATATATAGAGCTATGCAAGACAGTAAGAAAAAGTATCACTGAAGACGTAAGAAAATTCAACTGTGAACTAGTGAGGAAAGCAATTGAAAACAACCAAAGCCTAAAGATAGCAAAGGGACATCTCAGTAAGGGAAGAAAACAGATTATGGCACTGAGAAAAGAAGATGGTTCTGTAACAAGAAATAGAGGCGAAATTTTGACAAGAGTGAAAGATTTCTACTCCAAATTATATGAAAGGGATGATACATGCACTCCAGACATCATGAAAGATACCAGTACCAGAGTTCCTCCAGTCCTTCCAGCAGAAGTTGCACATGCAATCAAGAACATGAAGTGGGGAAAAGCTCCAGGAGAAGATGGAATTACTGTAGACATCATACAAGAAGCAAGTGGAGAAATTGAAACAGTACTCGCCCAAATTTTCACTCGATGCCTTAATGAAGGAAAAATTCCTGAGGATTGGAACACCACTACAATGATCCTGCTACATAAGAAAGGTGACATTGAGGATCTCGGAAACTACAGACCTATCAGCCTCCTATCAGTAGTTTATAAAATCTTCACTAAAGTTCTTTCACACCGCTTGAAGGTAACACTGGACATGGCTCAACCGAGAGAACAAGCTGGATTCAGGAGTGGCTACAGCACAATAGATCATATCCACGTACTGAGAGAACTAATTGAAAGAGCGAGGGAATATGAACTTCCATTGTGCATGGCTTTTATCGAATATGAAAAAGCCTTTGATTCGGTGAAACCATCAGCAGTTACAATGGCTCTGAAAACCTGCGGTATTGAAGATGCATACATTAATATTATTAATAACATCTATGAAAATGCAAGTGCAAAGATTCGGCTGTTTGAAAATACAACACACATAAAAATTGGAAAGGGAGTGAGACAAGGTGACACCATATCTCCGAAGCTCTTTAATGCTATATTGGAGGGTGTTTTTCAGTCGCTGAGCTGGGAAAACAAAGGGATAAAGATTAATGGAGATTATCTAACCCACCTTCGTTTTGCTGATGACGTAGTCATTTTTGCAACTACCCCATCAGAGCTGCAGAGTATGATCCAGGAACTTGCTGACAAGAGTAAAGAAGTGGGATTAAAAATGAACTTTCAGAAGACAAAAGTGATGTTCAATGCTTTTACAAGAAATGAAGATTTATTGATTGATGGAGAAAAGCTGGAGATAACAGACACATACGTTTATCTTGGACAGCAGATATCAAGTGAGGGTCACATTGATGAAGAAATTAATCGGCGTACAAAACTTGCCTGGAGAGCTTTTGGAAGAAACAGCATAATTTTCAAGAGCAATATGCCATTATGTCTTAAAAGAAAAGTGTTTGATCAATGCATCCTTCCAGTGCTTACGTATGATGCAGAGACGTGGACCTTAACTAAAAGAGATATACAAAGACTGCAGCAACTCAAAGAAGCATGGAGAGGTGCATACTTGGTGTAACCAGGAGAGATAAGAAGAGGAACTCGTGGATCCAAAAAATGACAAGAGTGGAAGACATCATGATCAGAGTTAAATCCCTGAAATGGCAATGGGCTGGACATACTGCCAGAAGGACAGATCATCGATGGACAGCCGAAATTTTAGATTGGATTCCAAATGACAGGAAAAGACCCAGAAGAAGACCACATGGGAGATGGGTGGATGAAATTCGAAAGTATGCGGGAGTGACATGGAAGAGACTGGCACAAGACAGACCGTTGTGGAGGAAACTTGGGGAGACCTTCGTCCAGCAGTGGATTGATAATGGTTGACAATGATGATGATGATGATGATGATTTATATATATATATAATTTTTTTTTAATGAAATAACATAACAATTATTATTATTATTATTTTTTGAATCACATTAAACAAAAACAGTTAGGTGGTCACCAAAAGTTTTGCCGTTGATGACGTTTTTTTTTTTTTTTTATTGTTGTTGTTGTTTTTTTCCCGCTTCAGAACTTCTCTTCTCAAGAAAGCTTTGTCAGTTAAACTGCATTTTTTTTTTTTATTTTACTTCTGAGGTTTGGCGTCACAGAGGCTGTCCGTCGCCGCGAATTTAGGCAAGTTTCCTACTTTGCTGCTGAATTGTGTGGTCATGTCTTTCTCTGCCCTCAAGTGGGCAATAAGAAAGGTATTATAAGATTTCATCGGACAAAGGTGCAAACTAAACTGTCCGTGCTTGTGCTGCTTCAGAACTTCTGCGGCGTCCGGGCGAGACTTCCGAGCATGGAGGGTGGAAGATATCCAGCCCAGCTACAATTCTCTCTGAAAATGAGGGCTTCTAAGTTTCATCCTCTGCTCTTATCAAATTAGAACAAAATGAAAGGTCCTACCATGACGCTGACATCTTTTTCCTTCATACTCCCGGAATTTCGTTGGCACTTGGATTAGGAGCGCCGTCTTTTACGCTCTTTCCACATCTCCTCCGTTTCTTCTTGGTTTTTTTCTCTTTCGCGGTTTTCACTCAACTCCGCGAAGAGCGTCCAAAAACCGATGCTCTTTCCCTTACGCATCGCGCATGTGCGGAGAAGCGCCGACTTTCCAATTGGCTACGTGAACGCCAGGAGGCAGAAACTTTCTCCATGGATGACTGACTCTTGACCCACGAAAACGGCCGCTGCTGTGAACTTCGCGGAATTCCGCCCAAATCCCGAAGTGTTCCTGTGCAAAGCGAAAAATGCCTTTTCGAAGTAAACAAGAGCATAAATAAATCGGACTTTCTGCACTGGTAAAGCTTGGGAAAACGTCCTCACAGATACCATTCTACGAATTTATCGCTTTTAGAAAAGGGACACCAGAAACTGTGGCCATTTTCGTTCTTTCTGAACAAAGACTTTTGGAGACCAACTTTACAAAAAAATCATTGAACAAATTAACATTAATGAACATCGTTACAATTAACTTCGTAACGCATAAAAATCAAATTCTCTCTAGCTACAGGTGTGACAATCGGAATTACAATAAAATAGCGTAAAGCAACAATTTGTTATTTTGCCCTGATGCATTAAGCCACAATTTTATTCTTTACTAAATGATTATTAAATATCTTTTTTGCGCAACAACAGCGTACTCGCAATTAATTCACGAAAGTCACTTCGTTACGGAAAGATCGCCGACCCGCTATTTCTAACAGTCGCTGAATTATACTATCACTAGTTAATACCAAGTAAGATTCACACTAAAACTAACTAAATATTAATATTAAGCAAGATTTTAATCATGAAAGGTTACTAAATTACGATCGATACACAACAACTATTTTAATACACGCTACTGACATAAGGCATAAACACGCGGGTTTTTTTTTTTTTCATTAGGTACAACTACAATACGATAAAATACTTCATACATTATATGTTTACAAATTACCTTTCCATTATTAAAGCTTCCAAGATAATATAATAAAAGAAACCGTGATAACGACGGTAAATACGGAACCACAAGCTTACGGAAAAAAAATTTCGCTACGTAATCCCGACGATCAATAACGCCAAACGCCGCGGCGTCACCAGTAATTTTAAACTGATACATGTAATATTATACATATATAAACAGCAAGATAAACTTAAGAAACTAAAGAAAATTAACTCATGTGCAGTACATCATATCATCATCGTCAACCATTATCAATCCACTGCTGGACGAAGGTCTCCCCAAGTTTCCTCCACAACGGTCTGTCTTGTGCCAGTCCCTCCTCCATGTCACTCCCGCATACTTTTGAATTTCATCCACCCATCTCCCATGTGGTCTTCTTCTGGGTCTTTTCCTGTCCCTTGGAATCCAATCTAAAATTTTGGCTGTCCATCGATGATCTGTCCTTTTGGCAGTATGTCCAGCCCATTGCCATTTCAGGGATTTAACTCTGATCATGATATCTTCCACTCTTGTCATTTTTCGGATCAACAAATTCCTCTTCTTGTCTCTCCTGGTTACACCAAGCATGCACCTCTGCATGCTTCTTTGAGATTGTCTGCAGCCTTTGTATGTCTCTTTTCGTTAAGGTCCACGTCTCTGTACCATACGTAAGCACTGGAAGGATGCATTGATTAAACACTTTTCTTTTAAGACATAATGGCATATTGCTCTTGAAAATTATGCTGTTTCTTCCAAAAGCTCTCCAGGCAAGTTTTGTACGCCGATTAATTTCTTCATCAATGTGACCCTCACTTGATATCTGCTGTCCAAGATAAACGTATGTATCTGTTATCTCCAGCTTTTCTCCATCAATCGATAAATCTTCATCTCTTGTAAAAGCATTGTACATCACTTTCGTCTTCTAAAAGTTCATTTTTAATCCCACTTCTTTACTTTTGCCAGCAAGTTCCTGGATCATACTCTGCAGCTCTGATGGGGTAGTTGCAAAAATGACTACGTCATCAGCAAAACGAAGGTGAGTTAGATAATCTCCGTTAATCTTTATCCCTTTGTTTTCCCAGTTCAGTGATTGAAAGACATTTTCCAATGTGGCATTAAAGAGCTTCAGAGATATAGTCTCACCTTGTCTCACTCCCTTTCCAATTTTTATGTGTGCTGTATTTTCAAACAGCCGAATCTTTGCACTTGCATTTTCATAGATGTTATTAATAATATTAACGTATGCATCTTCAATACCGCAGGATTTCAGAGCCTTTGTAACTGCTGATGGTTTCAACGAATCAAAGGCCTTTTCATAATCGATAAAAGCCATGCACAATGGAAGTTCATATTCCCTCGCTCTTTCAATTAGTTCTCTCAGTACGTGGATATGATCTATTGTGCTGTAGCCACTCCTGAATCCAGCTTGTTCTCTTGGTTGAGTCAGGTCCAGTGTTACCTTCAAATGGTGTGAAAGAACTTTAGTGAAGATTTTATAAACCACTGATAGGAGGCTGATAGGTCTGTAGTTCCTGAGATTCTCAATGTCACCTTTTTTATGTAGCAGAATCATTGTGGCATTGTTCCAATCCTCAGGAATCTTCCCTTCATTAAGGCATCAAGTGAAAATTTGGGCGAGTACTGTTTCGATTTCTCCACTTGCTTCTTGTATGATATCTACAGTAATTCCATCTTCTCCTGGAGCTTTTCCCTGCTTCATGTTCTTGATTGCATGTGCAACTTCTGCTGGGAGGACTGGAAGAACTCTGGTACCTTTCATGATGCCTGGAGTACATGTATCATCCCTTTCATATAATTTGGAGTAGAAATCTTTCACTCTTGTCAAAATTTCGCCTCTATTTCTTGTTACAGAACCATCTTCTTTTCTGAGTGCCATAATCTGTTTTCTTCCCTTACTGAGATGTCCCTTTGCTATCTTTAGGCTTTGGTTGTTTTCAATTGCTTTCCTCACTAGCTCACAGTTGAATTTCCTTACGTCTTCAGTGATACTTTTTCATACTGTCTTGCATAGCTCTATATATTCCACTTTGGAAGTCCCATCTTCTTTAGTTGTCCTCATCTCTCTTCTCTTTTGCATCAACATTTTGGTTTTTCCTGATAATTTGTTCACATGCAACTTGTTCTTAGACCCAGCTAATTTTGTTGCTGTTTCCATAAGAGCCTTTGGTTACTTTTCTATTAACTTCAGAAATATCCACTTCTTCCGATGTTAGGCCTTCTAAAGCAGAGAATCTGTTCTTCAGTCCCAACTTGAAGTTATTATGGTGTTTTTTAAGGTTGGGTATGTCAATACATTTTGTTTGTCTTATGAGCTTGCCACGTTCGAGTTTAGTGTTGAGGTGCATCTTACATCTCACCAATCTATGGTCACAATTTGTTGAACTTGTTTAGCACACTGCAGTCTTCTATGACGAATTTTTTGTTACACATAATAAAATCAATTTCACTTGACGTCCCATTTGGATGTCTCCATGTCCATTTCCTGTGTGGCTTTTTCTTGAAAAAGGAGTTCAAGATGAAAAACCCTTCTGCCTCTGCAAACTCAACGAGAGTATTTCCACACTGGTTTCTGTTGCCGTGACCGAATTCACCTACTGAAGTTTCGTTCTGTTGCCGTTGACCTATTTTTGCATTGAAATCTCCCATAATTATCTTCAAGTGCTGCTTACCTTTATTATTTAGATGACGAATTTCCTCATAAAATTCTTCAATTTCTTCTTCAGGATGACTTGTGGTTGGTGCATAAGTTTGAATAATCTGAGCCTGGTATCTTCTCGAGAGTTGGATAACAAGTCGTGCAGCTCTGTCAGAGGAACTTTCAACTTCTACAACTTTATCCTTCAGTTTCTTGTTTATTATAAATCCAACACCACTAGTTCTGCCAGTATCTGTCCCACGATAGTAGAAGAGATGTCCACTTTTCAGGTCAATGAGATCTTCTCCTTTTCTCCTTGCCTCACTTAGCCCGACGATGTCCCACTTGATCCTTTGTAGTTCCTCTTCCAATTCAAGAAGCCTTGAATCAGAAGATAGGGGGCGTCCATTATGCGTAGCCAAGGTCAGCATCAGATGATAGCCTAGTCCGGTCCTCCGGGGATTCTTAGCACCCTCTGCCTTCATGTCGCACTGGCCGCTGCCTTGGCGAGGTACATTCCAGCTGCCGGAGACTGAGGGCCAAGATTTAAGTTGTGGAGTCATATATTTATTTAGTGTAGTACATCATATACTACACTAAAATAAACTTTACTAATATCTCTTCCCTGAAAGTAAACAGTGCACTAAAAAGTGCAATGGAAGGAAGAAAAAAAACATTGCATGAACAAAAAAACAACAATATAGCATGATGTCAAACTTCCTTGAATCTGCTTCCCAACTAGTTACACACTCCTTCACTTGCAACAGACATCACAATGCTAACTTACCTAGACCTATTCACTCAAATATAACTACATACACACAGATCAACATTCCACAGAGAAATCAAAAAGAAAAGAAAAGAATTTACTTGATTTTTTCTTGACTCGTAATTTTTTTTTTAACTCCCTCCTTGCCAAAGGGATTTGAGATCATCTAATGAAAAAAAAATACCACTCTCATTGAGAGTGCATGGATCTGGTGATGGGTTTTCCGATCCAAAAATATTAGCCCATTAATTTAGAGATCGGAAAAACGTGAACAGATCGCACCTTGCTAACAACATTTTGCTTCACATTACACAACTGCAACACATCTTCATTCCTCACACAATCAGAACATGTCTTGCCAAAAGAAATCCGTAAGTAGTGCATCTCTCCAGCACACAAATAACTCCTATGTTTCTTCTGCAGTACCCAGGTTTTACTGCCATACATCAGAGTAGGAACAATTACACTCTCATGCACAGCCATGCGGAACTCTCTTGAGAACCCATCATTCCTGTGAACACCTCCCAAAGCCACTATGACTTTCAATAAAGAATTCACTCTCCTACTAATTTCACCATCAAATTTGTTCTCTCTGTCAAGCATACTTCCTAAATATTCACCTAGTCAATCACTGTGCCATTTAGACTTATATTACATTCAGTACTACCAGTTCCTCTCTCAAAAACCATAACTTTGGTCTTTCCCTTATTTATACTCAGTTTGAATTTCATGTAAACTTCGTACATCTGGGACAACATACGTTGCAACTCACTTTTGCTCTCTGCCAACAGGACCGTGTCATCAGCATACAGCAATCTGGACACACATATATCACCAAGACATAAACCAGTATTATCTATTTTGGCATCACGCATGCACACATCCATAAATATATTAAACAGCCATGGTTGACATTACACAACCTTGTCTAACTCTTGTACTAATAGAAAACCATTTTGATACAACACCATTCACTCGTACACAAGCTCTACTGCCAGCATACATGACTTTTACACTATTAAGTAGATTCCCAGTAACACCATATTCATTCAAAACCTTCCGCAGAAGTGTCCTATTTACTCTGTCGTAAGATTTCTCTAAATCTATGAAGGCAGCAAAAACTTTCTTACCCACAGCCAGATACTTTTCAATCATCATGCGTAATGCAAAAATTTGGTTACTGCTGCCTTTACCAGGCATGAAACCACTCTGAACATCTCATACTTTCTCTGATGTAAAACCCCGTACTTTTTCAATAACGACCTTACCAAACACTTTCCCTGGCACACTTAATAGGCTAATACCGCGATAGTTCTTGCAGTTAGTCTGATCACCTTTTCCCTTATACAAGGGAACAATGATAGCATCCTTCCAATCTCGAGGGACCATTCCTAACTCCCAGCACAACTGGCAAATTTCAGTTAACCAGTCAATTACAGAGTCACCGCCATATTTCAACATCTCGGCAGTTATGCCATCAACTCCCGGAGCCTTACCATTCTGGAGAGATTTTAGAGCTCTACACACCTCTTCTCTTGAGATCCCTCCTGTACTTCCATCCTTCACTGTGCCATCATCTGCTTCTGCTTCAGAATCATCTTTACTTTCCTGATCTAATAACTCACAGAAGTATTCACTCCATCTTTCACTTAACTCATTGGGTTCCCAAATCATTCCCCCAATCATATTCTTTACACAACTTACAACTTTGTTTCCCCTATTTTTCCCGAGTCTCATGTACTTCCAGAAAGTCTTCCTATCTTTCCAAAAGCACAATTCATGCGTTCCGACCTTCTCCTTCCAATCTTTTGCCTTAGTCTGGTGAAACAGCTTAACTGCTTCACGCTTCTTACAGTGATATTCATCCACAGAAACTCTACCTTTCAACATCCCCAAATAGGCATCCTTCTTTCTCATTATTGCCTCTTCAATCTCACTATTACACCAAGCATCACCTCTATTGTTACCCACTATTGTGGTGCCACAGACCTCTTTAGCAGTAGTGACAACACAGTTCTTAAAACACTCCCATTTCTTTTCTACATCCCTTTCACAAGACTGCAGCTCCTTCAGTCGTTATCTGAGTAGGTCAGAATAACGATGTTTTTCAGGTAGCCTTTCAACCTTTATTATTTCCATCCTGGGCCTATTCCTATTCCTTTTCCTTCAACCAACATTCAGCTTCACTCGTGACACTACCAAGTAATGATCAGAACCAACATCCGCACCTCTCATCACACGGGTGTCAACAATGAAGTGTTTCAGATGCTGATCATAGACAACAAAATCTGTCACACTCATTTCACCAACAGTACGATTTTCTCAAGTATATGTGTGGATATACTTGTGGTTGAAAAACGTATTAGATACACACAAACTATTCTCAATGCAGAGTTCAATTAATCTTTCACCATTATCATTCACACAAGGATCATTAAACTTACCCAGATACCCAGAACATTGTCAAAAATTGCATTCTTCACACCTACTCTAGCATTGAAATCCCCTGGTGCTATTATAACTTTCTCTTTAGCACCAAACTGGCTCAAATCAGCTTTCAGCTCATACCAGAAATCTTCCTTCGTATCAGAAAGTTCCGAGTCACAAGTAGCATACACTACAACAATTACTATTCTCTGAAGTTTTACTTTCAAACGAAATGTCAAAAAATCAGGGATATTTTATTTTCTTTCTTTAAAAAAAACTTTGTTTAAGAAGGTGTGTGAACTTGCTATCTTTTACGGTTGAATTTCTTCAAGTCTAGTGTCCATAAAATACAAATATAATGAAATCATAGCTTGTAGTTTAAAAAGAAAGTTGCAGTTGTATTTCTCATAGTTTGCCTTCCCTTCCCAAAATGAAGAATGCATCAAGCTATACCTGTGCATACATCACACGACTGCACCTTTCCCATATGGACAAATCATGTAACGTTGGAGATTATTTCTGAATTATTTTCTACGAAATTCTTAATGTTCCTACACAATCTGGAAAACCTGGAATTCTCAGGAAATTTGAAAATGGTTCCAAATACCAGAAAAAGTTGCACTTTTTCACAAATTCAGGGAATTTTTTAGTTTGCCAAAACATGTTTTCTTTATATCTATATTTGTTAACTGTTACTCCACCTAAAATGAAATTTGGCATGCAGTGAATTCCCCAGAGTCCTGTGGGTTTGGTGTTATTTAAGTGTTGTAGAAGAAATTATTTTCCTATGGAAACAATGTTTTATTAATTTAAGCTAGTTGCCCCCTCAATATATATATATATATATATATTTTCTTTTCAGCAAGCAAGACTTTGAAAATCTGATAAGTAAATGGAGAGAAAAAGAAGACTCAGAATGTGACAACCCTAATTTTATATCTGACACTGAAATATTGGCATTAAAAGATAAGGTAAATTGTTTAAAATATAAGGCAAATTGTTTGCAGCAATATGCTAATTCTATTAACTTTTAAATAAATTAAAGTTCCCTCTGTTTTGGCACTCTGGAATAGGAAGATGGCTTTCCATTTTTGAAAAATATATATCTGTACAGTGTACAGAAGAATAAATTTTTATTTGCTATACGGTTAGTGTGAATAAAATGAAACCAAACTAGTGTGATTTCATTTACTTGGAAACCATATTTGTCTGAATAATGAAACAAATTATGTGACAAAGTGAATTGGTAAGTGAACTGAAAAAATATATATAGTGATGGAAAGTGTAATTGTTCTGGTTTTGATGTACGAAAAGTACATGAGAAGCAGAGAAGTCAGTATTGTGCTGGATAGTACATTCCTTAAGAGAAATTTGTCGGAAAACCTAAATGAATCATAAGAGAAATGAAAAGTCTCGCTGTTGTATAGTATGAAACAGAACATTGTCAGGTGAGTGAAAATCAGCATACTGAAATAGTTTTGAGTGACCAAAAGAATGCATAGTTAAGTGCTTAGTGCTTTCCTTCTGCCCAAACCACTGAATATAAAGTCGAAGTGATGCCAAGTGAGAGTGTCATATCAATGACTCTCAGAAAAATCATGTAAGGACTCTTATTATGATATTGTGATTCCTTTATATATATGTATATACCCAAGAGCAGAGTCAAAGACGTAATTTTACACCTAAGAATTTAAAATCAAATTTGTCTGACAAAAAATCAAATTTGCTAAACAAAACAATCTGAAGATCATGACGCGCAATGCAGCAGTTATGAATATTCAGAATTCACACACTACTAAGTAGAGACTGGAATAAAAAATTATTTAACAAGTACAAATACAACAAAGAAAAACTCAAAACCCAACAGGCATGAGTAAAAAAGTAAATAAAGTAATAGCAAACCTGAATGTAGAAAGTGTCGAGAATGCCGAGCCTTGGCTTTATCAAGGACCAGCAAAACTCAGCATTTTCTCACTTCCACAAAGACCTAGTTGGAAATGGTTTCTGCAAAGCCATAGATGCAAGTTTTAATCCCACTAAAATTTATAATTAACATAACCGCCTTCAAAGGCACATGTAGAATAATTAAGTTAAAGTTTTTGCATGCATCCATAACTTTCCTGGCCCAACCCATACTCGTCATCTGCCACAAAAAACAGAAAAACGATTTCAAAATTCACAAGTTGTGAGAAGGTTTGAACAAATCATCAGAATTACTCAGATAAAACATGTTGTTGAGCAACCAAAAACTGCCTGAGAGGGAATTTAAACATGAATCACAGTACTAAAAGTACTACAAAGTATTATTCCTTGTGGTAAGAAAAGGCATTTCCTAAAAAGCTAAAAAATTAAAAACTAAAGGAATAAAAATTACAACAGAGACTTGAAAGTAAATAGGTTTTTGTACCTACAACTTCTACAAAAACGGACTTCACAAGAACAAAAAAAAATTAAATAATGCTTTGGAAAAATTACTTTTAACAGTTAGTTGAAATATTTACAAAATATTCCAGGAGTGCTTTAAGTGTATAATAATGTAGTTTTTATGTTCTTGTCAACAATGAAAAAACATTGTTGACAACTAGTACAATAAAACTGCTAACTACTCAAACTAAGTGCTTAAAAACGCGCATAATTTCCAAATTAAGTGAAAGAGAAAACTTATAAAGTTAGAAAAACTGCTTGCACCAATGCCTAAGTGAGAAAAAATAGAAAATTT
This sequence comes from Macrothele yani, assembly GCA_039090855.1. NCBI lineage: Eukaryota > Metazoa > Arthropoda > Arachnida > Araneae > Macrothelidae > Macrothele > Macrothele yani. The sequence goes on from CM077006.1 coordinate 65,694,892, forward strand.
CCGCTTTTAATGTACACTATTAAACCTAGAAAGAAAAAATGTACAGGAACAAAGATTGGAGCTTACCTTCTGTGCTCTTTCCCCTGCACAAGTGACCCCAAGATGGCCGACACCCTCCTCGGCCGCTCCTTAGTAGAAGGGGGCTGGTGGGTGGGGATATAAAGGTTTTCAAACTTATCAATCTCGATCACTATGACCATGTGTTTTAGTGTAAATGTATTTGTGTCAAAATACTGTGGAACAATATGGCACGTGATGTATAAAAAATAGCTAGTGAAAGAACAAAAGAAAATGTATGTAAAAACAGTAAAATTTGTGTTGTCAAAGTATATATGAATTAACTTACCAGGTTCAGATCCATGAACTCTGCCAAGTGCAGAGGTGATTTATGAGCTTGACAAAAAACAATTTCACAAGATTTATCTACCAATACCTTGGATTCACTTGAACACACATAAGCAATTAATAAAAGTGACTCAAAATTTTTAGTTGTTTAGTTGTAAAAAATTGACTAGCAGTTATATTTAATGGTGATCAGGCCTCTAGCCTGATCAGAATTCTGTTGAGAATTTTACAGATTTTTGTTTCTTTTGCTTTATTTTCACAATTCACCCATGAATGCCAAAAATGAGTTTTAGAGTCCAATTTCAATTTTGTTGGGTGGAAATTAGTTATACAATTTTCTGATTTGCCTGGTATTCAAAATTTTAACATTTCAATTTGTAGTTTCAAATAATCAAGGACTTCAATAAATATTATAGAAATTTCAGTGTGATTCAATTATCATCTGTTTAGTAAGAAAAACATGTGTTCTACACTTGATATTTCCCTTTTTAGGTACCTTCACAAGACATCATGCACAATACAAAAGAAATAATACACCTTAGCCAAAAATCAAATAAGCACTGAGGTTTCTCAGCGTGTAATGCATTACAACTGCTTCTGAATTTCTTTACTTTTATATCATTTTGTGTTACTTAAAAAAAAAACTTAACTCTCCCTCATTTTATAATACCCGATAAATTTCATTTTTCACAACTCTCACTCATGTTCTCCGCGTCATTACTCGATGCATTAAGCTTCTCTGGTACTTCATAATATTTTCAAATAACCAAAGACTTCAATAAACATTATATCATTTTGACAGCCCTGTTATCCTCTACCAAATATTTGTTTGTTTGTTTTTTCTAAGAAAGAAAGTCTGTTGAAACAGGAGGCCGTAAAATTAATATATTTGTTTCCAAAAGGGTTACCTTTTCTTTTCAGCAATCTTCCTTCACGAGAGAGTAGCGGGCTTCATTTCTCGACCCAGATACCTTTTAGGCTGGCTTGGCTCACCTCCTTTTTCTTTAGCGGAGTAGGGAAGCAGACAATAATAAAAACAAATGGCTGTCGAGGCTTCTTCCAGCCGTGGTTTAGTGTCGTTGCGAATGTCTGCAACGTGGCTCTGGATAGGACTCCATTGGTAGAAGCCGAGAGCGTTAGGCGTCACGTCCCTCAGTTCAGCTCAGCTTGTAGAAAACAAAATATTTTTTTTTTCAATTCGGACGTAGCAAAGAGTGGAGCAGCCATCATCATACGAACAAGTTTGGAATGACCAATTCTTCCTCAAAATAACCAAGAGGCAAGCGGGCGCGGGAGGTGAAATTTTACATCACAGTAACTGCAGAGTGAGTTGTAAGTTCGCCCCATGAACTTCTTTTTCACCGGTCCCACACAAAGCAAGTGAGGTGTTATCCTCTGAAAAACTCCAGGAGCAAGTGTGAGAGTGAAAGGGTCAAGAGAGAAAATTCTCCTTAGCTCAAACTTTTACAAAGCACCAGCGCGCAGGCGCCAAAAGGGACACTAAGGCTTTCAGCTACGCTATTGGCTGAAAATCAATTAATGTCCTGGGGGTTCTATTGTATTTCAAGTTTTGCAAGGTGACCTCTTCCAAAGGAATTTTTTTGCTTACAAGGGAAATTCTTATCTCTGATTTTGGCGACTCCCTGTCTAGTGAAAAAAAACAAAAACGAAATGGTGCAAATTCCGGGAATCCCCTCATATTCACAAGAAATTTTACATCATGAACACTCAATATTTCTCGAAACATAATACAAAAATTTTCACATCATTTCATTTACAAATTGCTAAATAAGAAATTTCAGAATTCGGGAAAAAATTAATTTCCTAAAAAAAACAACATTCTACTGGCAGTACACGATTCTATACCAAATTTGTTGTGTCTTGCTAACACACCTGAACTTTTTGTACTAATAAATGCTTCTTACCACACACTATTTAATCTCAGTCATAATGTAAGCTTAATTTAATTTAATTAATTATGCATGAGTTCACTTTACGATTCCAATGTTCATAATTTACTACATGTATATATATATATAAATTTAAGTTTTAAAATGAAGTGAATAATTTAGTTCACACATGTTTTAGTTTCACTCATAGATTAAAAGTAATTTCAAGCCATTTACATATGTTCAAATTCTTTCTAGCTCTCGTTCCAAAGACACATACATATACAGTACACGTACAAAACTATAACTACATAATTTCCACTAAAATCCATGAACGAATGTTTAAGGAAGTGGGGAAAAAAATGTTTTTCATGTCGCTCAGTTCACCTCAAAGAATGAAATTCAGAAAAAATTAATGAGAGGAAATATTTAAAGAATCATTCTTGGAGACAAGAATGCGTGGATGTGTGATTTTTTCGCATAGTGGAACCGAAAACTGGGCCCTAGTTTTCGACACCTCTAATAGAAAAATATCAACACATCAGTGGATGTTCCCAAATCTTCTCCGCAGAAAAAAACTCTGCCCGTTAAATTTCCTCCAAAAGAATTACACAACTAAAAATGAAGTCCTGTTTGTCCAGATGGAGTAAAATAACTCTCTAGAATATACAAAAAATATTATCAAATATACTTGTGGTGTATTTAATAATTTTTATATGTATTTAATTACCGTATATACTTGCGTATAAGTCGAGAAATTTGGGACAAAATGAGAGCTTCAAAGTAATGGGGTCGACTTATACGCGGGGTCTAAAAAAATCGTAAGTCCAAAAGTTCTTCCTGTGAGGCAAAAGGCAATCCATCCCAAAAGAAATAAAAATGCCGATGCGGTATTAATTACGAAATCGCAACCCTCCGAAAGAAAGAAAAAGAAAGAAAGAAAGAAAGAAAAAACACCGATGTGGTAGAATTACGAAATCACGACCCTCCGAATTCCTCCGCGCTTTGAAAAGTCTCCTCTCTCCTGGCTTTGCGTATCCACAGCGCAGTCACAGCCGTGCATAGAAAGCTCCGCCCTTCCGACTACCAGTTGATTGCGCTGACCTTCGACGTAACGGAGCCATGCGACAGCCAGTGTTAGGTGTTGCTTGTTCTTAATCGCACGTGTTTTTCTTGTTCTCAATCGCACGTGTCTCGCTTCTCCTATTATGGGTGACATGGATTGTGTAAAGAAACGGATGCCCTATAACGCAGGATTCAAGTTGAAAGTGGTTTCTTTTGCAGAAAATACTAACAACTGTGCTGCTTCACGTCAATTTGGCATTAACAAAAAACTGATTTGAGATTGGCGTAAAAAAAAAACGGACTTGGTGAAAATCGCAAAAGGCGCTGCGCCGTGGAATGGCATCTTTCCCAGAGCTGGAAAATGTCTTGAATGATTGGATTGTGGGGCTGCAGACAAAATGGTTACATTGTAACGGTATACGTTTGCGAGCAATGAAGCTCGCAAAAGATGAAAAGTTTGCAGCCGCAAATAACACTTTTCGTGCCTCACCAGGTTGGTGCACAAGGTTCATGAACCGCTATGGGTTGTGTCTACGCCAACGCACCAAAATTGCACAAAAGTTACCTTGTGACCTCGAAGCAAAGATAATGGAATTTCAAAAGTATGTAATTCAAAAGAGAAAAGAGACTGCTTTTGAACTTTCCCAAATAGGGAACATGGATGAAACTGCCATGTGTTTCGACCTTCCTGGAAATAAGACGGTGAACCAAAAGGGCGAAAAAAATATCTTAATCAAAACGACTGGCCACGAAAAATCCAGTTTCATGGTTGTTCTTTCCTGTTTGGACGACGGCAGTAAGCTACCTCCGGTAATTATTTTCAAACGCAAAACTCTGCCAAAAAGTGTTGTCTTTCCGTCTGGTGTGCTCGTTCATGCCCATGAAAAAGGATGGATGAACGAATCCGGAACAATTGACTGGTTAAAGAATGTGTGGAACAAAAGGCCAGGTGCACTTTTGAGGAAACCTCTTTTGGTGTGGGATATGTTTGTTGCACACCGTTGTGCAGAAGTGAAAAAAACTGCAGAAAATTCAAAAACAACTCTTGTTGTCATCCCAGGTGGGTTGACATCTGTTCTTAAACCACTAGATGTCTGCCTTGAAAAGCCCTTCAAGGTCAATGTGCGGAGGTATTGGGCAGATTGGATAAGTTCTGATTTGCCGACTGAAACCAAGGGCGGAAATCTAAAGAAGCCGGATATCGTTTTGATTGTGCGATGGGTCAAGGATGCTTGGGATGCGATACCTGCGGAAATGGTCGTGAAATCATTCAAGAAATGTTGCATTAGTAACAAACTTGATGGCACAGAGGATGATGAGATTTTTATGAGTGATGATGACAGTGATTCTGATGACACAGGCATAGATGGGAATACTGATGTTTATGATGACGCGCCGATGACGGAGAAAGACTTTTTTAACTGTTTGGCGAGTCTGACTCGGAATCGGATTTTGAAGGGTTCCGATGAAGTTTTTGGGTATGCAAATTAAATTTAGTATTATATATATAATTTTTTTCGTTTTCAAATGTTTTTGAATAAATTCATTGAAATTTTTTTTTTTCTTATTCCGGGATCGACTTAAACGCGAGTTTCCGATTTCTTACGATTTTTTCCTCTGAAAGTGGGGAGTCAACTTATACGCGAGTATATACGGTACCTTAGTGTGCTTCTACAGACACTACTAGTTCCTATTTATTTTAACGAAAGTTTTACCATTTTTTAGGTTAGCTGTTCTAGTGAGAGAGTACCTAGTTTACTTTTTATTATTATTATTTTTTATTTTTTAATCATATTATAAACTTTTTTTGTGTGATTTTATTTGCATTATTTTATTTTTTATTTTAATAGGACTGTCCTGTCCATAGCACTAAAGGTTCCTTTTGGTAGTTAATATGCATCCTCCAGACCTACTTCCAAGAAGGCTTTCATTGGCCAGAATCATTTTATTAACTGTGTAGAAATTAAAACAGATCTGCTAACCTTACTCTATTATTCAGAACAATTTTTCGTAATATTCTTTTTATGAAAGGAGCTGGAATCTTGTTTAAACTGTTTAATAAGATTTTAATGTGGTTATTGAAATCCAAATTGTTGCTGCAAATTCTTGAAATTCTAAGTACCTGAGAAATTAGCACATTCTCAATTACTTTGGTCGAGATGTTATTGTTCCAGTGCAGATATTTTATTACTTTGAAAGGAAAATTTACTCTTTTATCAAAAAGGCTGATGGATGGGTTACCTCTGTTAAGTTTAATGCTTAAGTCAAGGAAATCTAGTTCCTGGTTACTATGGTTAGTTTTACACAAGTTAAGAGAGCTGGGATAGATCACTTTCAATAACTTCTGAATTATTTATACAAAGCAAATCGTCAATATATCTATAAGTGTATAAGTAGTTATCTGAGCTCGAGGAGCTATTTTTAATGAACTTATATTCCTTAAAGAACAAGGATAGATTACTTATGCTTGTAGAATGAGCTACTCCCATAGGTATGCCATTTACTTGCTTATAGAGAGTATTATTATATAAAATATGGTTATTGTTTATGCAACAATTGAGATAAGAGTTCCAAGCACCTACATTAACAAATTGGTTAAGCTTAAATTCTACATACAGCTCTTTAAAGGTGGTGATGATATCTGAGTGGTGATGATATATTAGTGTATAGGTTCTTGAAATCATAACTGTTAATATCTATGGGATTTGTGCTGAGTATAGTGGAAATTACTTCTGAATTATTATTAATTATCCAAAAATCTCTGTACTTCATATTAGTACAGTTACTAATGTGTTTCAAGACTCTCTTCAAGATTTTCTCAAAAGCTTGATCAATTTTCTTTTTATGGCTCCTAACTCCACTAGCTATGAACCTAAACTTTACCGGATCTTTATGAAACTTAACAGTTGCAAAAAGAAAGGGAAATTCAGGTTCATATCTCCTTAATTGTGGAATTTTAAGTTTCTTGAAGAAGGCCTTAAAACAATTTTCAAGTTGTTTGGTACAGTAACTAACTGGCTCATAGGTTACTCTATTATTGAGTTCAAGCTTTAACAATTCAAAATAGAGTTTCTTGCAGATAATTGCAAAATTATTGCTGGCTTTATCTGTAGTAGTGAAAATATATTGATTTTGTAGTTTAGAGAGAGACCTTTTGGCATCTCCAGAGAAAAAAATATCTCTATCAAAACTTAAATCTAGACCTGCCAACTTACCAGAGAAGCTGGTAATAACATTATACTTCCATTCAGGCTAATTGTATGCTAAACTTGTTTTAATAATGTATCTATTAACATCTTGAGTAAAATTCTCAAGAATTTCTTTTTTGCAGATATGGAAAGAAGGTCTGAATTTAGTACCATACTTTAACAGATTTCTGAGCTTGTCATTACCAACAAAGCTCAAGCTACCAGTGATAACATGCTTGTAATGCCTATTATAGTGAACTGTGTCTTTATGTTCTTCACAAGAACATGCAGTAACTACAGGTAAAGAATGTGAAGCTCCAAGTTTGTAGTTTTTAACTATAGATTATATGGTCCTAACATACTTATAACTTACTATAGACTGGTGCCTATGTATGGGGGAAAAAATTGCATTATTGTAGAACAGTTTCCTAAGCATTGAGATGATCAAAGTTTTTATTAAGAAACCTGATGGTCACATAATTTCTGGAAATACCTTTAAGAGAAATTTTCTCTTTAAGAATATGCTTAATAGTGTCCAGAACTAAATCAAATACATGCTTATCAACTTTATTAGCAGTTTCATTCCAGAATTTGAAAAAACTTTTAGGACAGAGTGCTTAAAGGACTTAAGAATACTGCAAGCATTTTTAACAAAACTTGAAACATTTTAAAAACTACTTAGAGTGATTTTCAGGCTTGCAAAATCCACCTTGCTTGCAGTACGAAAAAGCCTCTGCCCTCTTTTACCCCTAGTGCAGACCTTGTTGTTAACAAGAAAGAAAAGTTCACGGTTAGAAAATTTATGTGGATTGTGCTTATTGTCAGAAAGAGTGGAATTAAGACCATAGGGATATAGAGACTGATGTTGCAGAATTTCAAGAGATTCAGTTTCCAGCCTAGCAAAAAGGTGAGGGATGATATGCAGTACCTCTATTTTCACTTTGTCAAAACCATGAGTATAGAAATGCTCTAACTCAAAGGTAGAGTACTGGCTTGCATTAGTGGAGGGGTACACACGGCTGGCAGAGTACTTGTTAACAAGTGACCTGTGACCATTAATCCTAAGATGAAGAGGATTTTTGCTTTGTCCAATATAGCTAAGACTGCAAACAGTACAGGTAAGTTTATAAATGGTATTGTAGCCTTTGCAAAACTTGTTGGAGCAATCATACATAATAGTAGAATACAGGTTAGGATCCGCTGATTTTCATGCCAAGCAATGTTTGTCATTTCATAACTTGAGATTAACGATTAACTTTGCCAGCGATTTCAGACACTAGGGGAAAGGGTGCTAGCCTATCTGAGTGGGAGGACTTTAATTATCTGAGTTGACCTCCAATCCTATCATCGTTCGTAATACGCCACTAGGGCCAAACAAATAAAATTCCAAGCAAACCAACTAGGAAAACTTTCTAGGAAATAAGCAGTCCAAGAAATTACCAAAACTCGAGCAATATCAACACCCTAAAAAATAAAACTACAGCCAAAAAAGCAAAAAAAGAAAACAAAAACCAAAAAAATTAACAAAACATTTCAACTAGAATTTGCGCATAAGCTGCCAAATAATAAATTGAAAACAGACACCCAAGAGCAGAGTCAAAGACTTAATTTTACACCTAAGAATTTAAAATCAAATTTGTCTGACAAAAAATCAAATTTGCCAAACAAACAATCTGAAGATCATGAAACGCAACACAGCAGTTATGAAAACTCACTGGGTTTTGTTCCATAATCCTTAGGTTGAGTGACCAACTGGAACCATCAGCAGTGGGCTAATCCACCACACTGATGTACCTACCTGATTAAAAAGACACAAAGAAATGAAACAAATGACTCAAGTGTGGGATACAGTGGACCTACCACACTTGAGAAGGACGGTCCACCATGGAATAGACCTGGAAATTCTAAAAGGCGTATGGGAAAGACATCATGGTTGAGTGAGTGTAAGATTGGTGTATGGAATACTAGAGGTATAGATGGCAAGATGAATGAGATGATTGAAGAAATTAATAAGTATAAATTGGATGTGATGTGTGTAAGTGAAACCAAAAAGAAGGAAAGTGAGGTAGAAGAAGTGAATGGCAAGGTGAGTGTGTGGTCTGGAGTTTTGGATAATGTTAGGGGACAAGCTGGTGTAGATGTGATTTTAAGTGAAAAGATAAAGAACAACTTGATCCATTACAGCTGCATTAGTGAGAGAATTCTTTGGATACATCTGAAAGTGAAACTTCAGAGAATAGTTACTGTTGTAGTGTATGCTCCTTGTGACTCAGAACCTTCTGATAGGAAGAAGGATTTCTGGAATGAGCTAAGAGCTGTTTTGAGCAAGTTTGGTGCTAAAGAGAAAGTTATAATAGCAGGGGATTTCAATGCTAGAGTAGCTGTGAAGAATGCAATTTCTGACAATGTTCTGGGTAAGTTTAATGATCCTTGTGTAAATGATAATGGTGAAAGGTTAATTGAACTTTGCATTGAGAATGGTTTGTGTGTATTTAATATGTTTTTCAACCACACATATTCTTGGGAAAATTGTACACTTGGTCTAAAGAGTGTTATAGATTTTGTTGTTTATGATCAGGATCTGAAAGAATTCATTGTTGACACTCATGTGACGAGAGGAGCAGATGTTGGCTCTGATCTTTACTTGGTAGTGTCGCAAGTGAAACTGAATGTTGGTTGGAGGAAAAGGAATAGGAAGAGGCCTAGGGTGGAAAGAATAAAGATTAAAAGGCTTACTGAGGATCATCAGCATTATGCTAACTTACTCAGAGAACAACGGAAGGAGCTGAAGTCATGTGAGAGGGATGTAGAAAAGAAGTGGGAATGTTTTAAGAACTGTGTTGTTTCTGCTGCTGAGAAGGTGTGTGGCAATAGAGGTGATGGTTGGTGGAATAGTAAGATTAAAGAGGCAGTAACGAGAAATATGGAAGCCTATTTGGGGATGTTGCAAGGTAGAGTCTCTGTGGATGAATACTGCTGTAAGAAGCATGAAGCAGCTAAGCTCGTTCGCCAAAGTAAGGCAAAAGTTAGGAGGAAAAGGTGGAAAAGTATGAATCAGCTTTTTAGAAAGATAGAAAGACTTTCTGGAAGTACATAAGACTCAGGAAAAATAGGGGAAACAAAGTTGCAAGTTGTGTGAAGAATAGGGTTGGGGAAATGATATGGGAGCCCAGTGAGTTAAGTGAAAGATGAGGTGAATACTTCTGGGAGTTATTAGATCAGGAAAGTAAAGGTGATTCTGAGGCAGAAGCAGATGGTGTCATAGTTAAGGATTGAACTACAGGAGAGATCTCAAGAGAAGAGGTGTGTAAAGCTCTAAAATCTCTCCAGAATGATAAGGTTCAGGGTGTTGATGCCGAAATGTTGAAATATGGTGGTGACTCTGTAATTGACTGGTTAACTGAAGTTTGCCAGTTGTGCTGGGAGCTGGGAATGGTCCCTCGGGATTGGAAGGATGCTATCATTGGTCCCTTGTATAAGAGAAAAGGTGAACAGACTGACTGCAAGAACTATCGTGGTATTAGCCTACTGAGTGTGCTGGAGAAAGTGTTTGGTAAGGTCATTATTGAAAAAGTATGGTCTTACATCAGTGAAAGTATGGGATGTTCAGAGTGGTTTCATGCCTGGGAAAGGCTGCACTTACCAAATTTTTGCATTATGCATGATGATTGAAAAATATCTGGCTGTTGGTAAGAAAGTTTTTGCTGCCTTCATAGATTTAGAGAAAGCTTACGGCCGAGTAAATAGGACACTTCTGTGGAAGGTATTGAATGATTATGGTGTTACTGGGAGTCTACTTGATAGTGTAAAAGCCATGTATGCTGGTAGTGGAGCTTCTGTATGAGTGAATGGTGTTTTATCAAAATGGTTTTCTATTGGTGCAGGAGTCAGGCAAGGTTGTGTAATGTCACCATGGCTGCTTAATATATTTATGGATGCATGCATGCGTGATGCCAAAATAGATAATACTGGTTTATGTCTTGGTGATATACATGTGTGCAGATTACTGTATGCTGATGACACTGTCTTGTTGTCAGAGAGCAAAAGTGAGTTGCAGAGTATGTTGTCCCAGATGTACGAAGTTTGCATGAAATTCAAACTCAGTATTAATAACGGAGAAACCAAAGCTATGGTTTTTGAGTGGAGAACTGGTAGTACTGAATGTAGCATAAGTCTAAATGGCACCGTGATTGACCAGGTGAATGAGTTTGGGTATTTGGGAAGCATGTTTGACAGAGAGAACAAATTAGATAGTGAAATTAGTAGGAAAGTGAATTCTTCATTGAAAGTCATAGCTGCCTTTAGGAGGTTTTCACTGGAATGACGGGTTCTCAAGGTAGTCCCGCATTGCTGTTTATGAGAGTGTAATTGTTCCCTACTCTGATGTATGGCAGTGAAACCTGGGTACTGCAGAAGAAATGTAGAAGTTGTTTGTGTGCTGGAGAAATGTGTTACTTACAGAAGGGGGGGTGGCAAGACACGTTCTGATTGTGTGAGGAATGAAGATGTGTTGCAGTTATTTAATGTGAAGCAAAATGTTGTTAGCAAGGTGGAGAATAATATGCTTCGGTGGCTTGGGCATGTTGAAAGAATGAGTGATGAGATGCTTACTAAGAAAAACATTTCAGCCCAAGTGGCAGGAAGGAAAAGCAGAGGAAGGCCAAGGAAGTCATGGTAGGATCAGATTCAGAAGTGTCTGCATGAGAAAAAGATCATGAGTTTGAAGTATAGAGGATCTTGTGTGCATCGTGTGATGGATGTCAGTGAAGCTCGAATTGTGTGCCAAGATCGCTGTAAGTGGAGGAGTTTAATATGGCAACAGTAAGTAAATAATCAGACAAAAATTATCTGGTAATTTGTCTTTTCTTTGTGGAGCTAACCTCTGAATCTCAGAGAACAGCTTAGTGATATGTATGTATGTATGTATGTATGTATGTATGTATGTACTTTTCACTTCAAAAGCTAATTTCTGGCTTTTAGAAAATCACACAGTGATCTGCAGTATGCATTAATGAAGGATAAATTTAATTCTTGTTTTTGTTGTTAATTTCTCAGTAGGTGATGAAAACAAAAGTGTACTGTTTATACCATTAAATGTCAGTTAGAGGTTAAGTAAATCCAATAATCTGCTGTTCAGATTAGGGATAGACAAACAGCTGTAAGTAGCTCTAAAAATAAAGCAGCTGTGTTGTACAGGGTTGTAGAATTTGAGGAAGAAATATTTCCTAAGAAATACATGGGAATATATTCAAAGCAATTATATTCAAGCAGCACATAGTAAACTGCAGGCAATACACACAGGGTGTTAGATCCAGACTTTGGATCTAACACCCTGTGTGTGACATGTTGTTGCCTGTTGTGTGGCCAATCCAGCACTGTGGAAGATTTTCATTGAGGTAATTTCTAACTTCCCAATGCCAGCAAGGTGGTGCTTCATCCTGTTGGAAAATGAAGTTGTCAGTGTCTTCGTGCAATTGAGGCATCAGCCAAATAATTAGCATATCGAGGTAAGAATTTCCCATTAAAGTGTTTTCTTGGGAAAAGAAGGGGCCATACATTTTTGTATGGGATATAGCACAAAACACATTAACCTTTAGGGAATCCCATACATGCATCACTGTTTCTCTAGGATTTTCAGTCCCCCATATGCAAATGTTATGTTTGTTAACTTCCCCACTTTGGAATTTTCCATTTGTCACTGAAAATTAGACTTTCAGTAAAACCATCTTCTTTAAAACGTTCCTGCGCTTCTGTACAGAAATCATGATCTGTGGTTCTGTCATTGTCACTTAAACTTTGCAATAACTGCAGTTTGTAGGGGATCATTTTCAACCTCTTCCTCAAAAATTTTCAAACAGTCGTTTGTGGAATTTGTAACTCACGGACTGCAGTCGCTGTGGATTTCTGTGAGCTGCATTGGCAAATGGAATGAACACGCTCCACTTGTTCATTAGATACACATGGTCTTCCTGGACTTTTACCATTACACAAACATCCCGTTGTATTAAATTTCTTGTGCCGGTTATTGATGAATTGTCTATTTGATAGTGATTTCGTGAAACATGTTCTAAAACGTCGCACAACAGTGACAGAATTCATTTTGCTTAATTCAATCACACAGAACATCTTTTACACAGCATTGCAGCCATGTTGCCTGACTGGTTACATGGTGGTGAAAACATACAAGCTTTTAGTGATGCCATCTGTATATAATAAAATCATAACTCTTGGTGATAGAGCGATGCATCATGGGTGTCAGTATCTTATATTGTTTTGGTTTTATAAAATGCTGAAACTGTTTGTTCCATTTGTAATAACCCTGTATATGTGCTTAGAGGGAGAGAGAAAGAGAACAAATAAACACTAGCAATCAAAACTGAGGCAGGTACAATTGGGGGGGGGGGATAATAACTTATATCTTACTGCAGATATTTAAAGTAAATCCATTTTATCCACTTTATACTGTGAATGTATGAATTTCTTAAATAAGTAATGGACGAGTATTATATCAGACCGGCGGATTGGTTATCCCCGGGGAGCGAGCTGGTGAAAATTCCTTTAACTGGTGTGTGTTCACAGCGCAGGAGGCACATAAGGTTTGCGTGACTAAGCGCATCTGCAACCAGGTGAGTTCATCTAACGAACGAAAAAAAGTCCTTGTTAGGGCTAGTTGCTCAAACCAATCCAGTCCTGCCGCGTTGCAGTCGCACTAGTCCTCCCATTCAGTATGAGTAGGGCAAGTGCAGGACAACCCGGGCAAACAACATCGTGCCCGGGTAACCAGAAACGGGGGACGGGGGGACGCAAGTGTGAGCGCAGGCTCAGGAGGGTTCCTCGGGCTGTTCAAGGAAATGTATGAATTGTTGGACAGCCCAACGACAAGAGTCTCTCATAACCTAAGAGGGCAGCAGCGGCCGATCCTTGATCAAATGCAGGTTGCCCTGGTGGAACAACGAATGGAGATCGAACGCTTAAAAAGACGTTTGCTGGAAAAAGATGAGACCGCGCAGTCAGGAGCTCGGACCTACGCTCAAGCAGCTGCGCCCAAGTCAAGGAGTAAGGCGGAGGTGTTGTGCAAGCTCCGCACGCAACACACTGTGCTAATCTATCCAAAGGAAAAGAGACCTGAAGAGTACGTCGAGACAGACTTCAATCTGGGGAGACTTGGGTATGGAGTCATAGACTAAAGACAGTGAGCAAGGGTGGTGTGCTCATAGAATGACAAAAGGCGGAAGGGGTAGAAAAGATTGTTGAAACCTACAATGAAACTGCTTACATGCAGAATTTGTACCATCTAAAGTGTCTGGAACGCAAGCTGCCATGGCTCATCGTATACGGTGAAACCAGAGACGACTCAGAGTCTGTTGAACAGGACTTCCGTAGTCAAAATAAGCTCACGGACCCCAAGAGGTGCAGAGTTCTCTTCTCCATCAAACCACGGGGAAAGAAGGGCACAGTCCACTAAGTGTTCGAAATGGCCCCCAGAGGACTTCAAAATTTGCCTAAAAAAAGCCAAGGTTCCGCTAGGCTGGAGGATTCTTGGGTTCTAAGAATTCCTATGGGGGAACGGGTTTAGGCACCATAAAGCAAAGCGCCCATAGGAGCTCGAGTCGTGTGCCCGTTGCGGCCAGGCAGGGCACCGACATAGAGAATGTTCCAATGAAGCAAACTGCCCCAACTGCCGGAAGGCAAATGAGCACTTCCACCTAAATCTCGAAACAAAACACTCCAGTCTGGAGATAAAATGCCCTAGTTTCCAGAGGGAAATTGAGCAACAAAGGAAACGGGTCGACTACGGTTGACCTCCAGATTGTAACGGGATTAACTACCCAAAAATGAGTGCCTGTAATCAAACTATTTGATGTAACAAAATACACTTCTGGGCTTGCACGCCATGATAGAGGTGCACTTTCAATTTCAATTTTTCTCTGTCTGTATGTGTGAGTGTTGTGCGAAATAAAAGCCGTCGGCCCACAATTCGTGTGGCGAGCGAATCTTCCAGGGGATACACGGTCCATCTGAGTGCTCTCCCATTCGCGCCACCCGTCCTTGTGCTGCGGTTCTTTTCGTGATACACCGATGGGAATGGTATCGCAGCGCTTATGGCTAGTAAGTGCACTAAGTGAGTTCTGATTAACCCTGTGATGTCCGTATTAGGGTGGTGCGGGATTTACTGAATCATCTGCTTACCATATATAAAATTTTGCAACACTGTATGTTAGCTAAAACTCTCAAAGTCATGCATAGAAACACAGTTTTTAACTAAAATTTACTTGTGCCTATAACTTTTCACTACATATTTTTCACACGTAATACCTCCGACATACATAGATAGGGATAACCTCGAGTGAAGCATGAAAGCAAGTATTAAGAACTAAGTTAAAAACTTCTAACCATCACATCAGTTTCTTCTCATTATTAAATAGTTACACTTTCACACATAACTAAAGAAACACGAAATTAAAAAAAACTAAGCTAAAAACTTACGTAACTCTCATAGTATTTATGTTTATTATTAAACATTAGTAATACATACTTTGATAGTAAAAAGGAATTACCCCTAACTACCACTCCTCAAGTACTAAAGAACACCAACTGCAGTGAAACCTTTCGTAGAGATCACCCCTCATTACAACCGTTTTTCTGTGTAACTGATTTCAAAACCCGTAGCGCTAATACTAACCTTCCCCCTACTAAAAGACTGCTCACCCCCCTCTTACCAATAATCTTTGTGTAAGGACCACTGCAGAAAAACTGCATTGTCCAAATTACTATTCCCACTGAAAATTTTCTCTATACCCTGGAACCATAAAACAATAAATTAAACAAATGGGCATTAGTATGGAGGAGTCACTTTAAATGGCGAGGAAGTTTCCTCCTGCAAGGAAGTGAGTGGGGGGAGGGGTGAAGGAGTTCTCGGCAATGACAGGCAATTTGAATGGCTTACATACATAGTTAATGTAAAGAAAGACAGACTCCATCCACACACTTCCTACAAAGGCTGAAAAAGGGAGTGACAGTTAAACCTCATCTTTACTTCACTCCACTTTTTTGGCCAGACAGAGGACACTTAAAAGCGATGGCTGTCCTGAAACGGGGGGGGGGGATTAAGAAACTATTTTGTGAGCTGAGAGAAAACTTAGAAAAATCGTGCTGAAAGAAAAGTCTGATAAACTTAAGCAGACAACATTACATTCGTTTTTCAAATGATTTTTTTAGATTACCACTTATAGGTACCTTCCAAATGTGTAACTGTACTACGTGTAGGTAGTGTAGTATTTTTCATTATTTATGCACATACATACTGTACTGTAAATAAACTGGAATGCATCATGTTTGGAATGTAGCAATTCCAAGTACGCAATTTATAAAAGTTATGTAGTAGTTTACAAAGGTTTAATCTCAAAACTGTTCATTGGATATGCCATTAAAACCTTCCCCTATTTAGCGGCTACCCCTCTGAACGACCTTTTTTTTTTTTAGAGAAACCAGCAGTGGTCACCATAGAGAGGTTTCACTGTATTTTAAAACTCAACGCTTCTTTAAAAACCACAAAACAAACATAAAACACATCTTTCACACTCCGCTCGCAGTATCCAACTTTTGCCAGCAATTCTCATGTTTGGTTAAAGTATTTTCATTCACTTCCGGTGAATCTTCAGAACCATCAGAACATCTTGAACCCTGAAGATCTCAGTAATGTCTGTCACTGACAGGTAGATGACAAAGGAGCTTAAAGCTTGCTCCCCTTCTTAGGTGAAGGTGGCGCTTTTTCTTACAAACCAATAGCATGTTAACAACACAGCTTCAAACATATCACATATTTCCCTCTTGTGCTGCTCTCTTGTGAGAAGAAAATTATAAAATTAGCAGTAGCAAGGCTGTTACTTATTATTTTTTTAATACTGCTCTATCAGAATTTTCCAACGCGTTGCTAATGCAGTAGGATCATGATTATTACAAATGTGTTTCTTCTTCTTTCTTTTTTTTTTTTTTTCAATATATACTGATTCAGCGATTCTGAGTTCCCTTTCATTTCTATGTTTATGTTTAGCCAATAATTTTATTTCATGAAATTTAGGAACAAAATTTTTTTATGCAGTATTGTATCGGAGCAGTCGTTCCTCCCTTTTTTTTTTTTTTTTTTTTTTTTTTTTTGTTCCCCAATTTTTTGTATGTTGATTGAGCCTGTGTTTTATTTTATTCTTGATACTACTAATATAAGACATTTTTCAAAAAGTTAAAGAAATTGGAATCTCATATATACCAGTACTATCCAAATTTTGTTTATGAGTACTAAAATGTTTATGAGGTTTGTTATTTATTATTAAATCCTTTTGTGTAGAAACTGTTTGACAAAGCTAAAAAAAAACAATTAAATTTATGACCAATTTTATTCAATTTAGGGAACTAATTAGTATAATGTAATGCATTTCTCAAGAAGCTTGATTAATGGTATTATTATTGTATTTTTGGATACTGTCTTTATGGCATAAGTGACAGATAAATAATTTTTGATATGTTTCAATAATGTATCCAATGCATTACTTTCAGAAAGATCTTTAACAGATTTAGAGAATGTGCTCCTTAGTTTTGTCACTTTTTCCATTCAATATTCGGCTATTCTTCCACAGACCGATGCATGGCTCATTTCTTATAGCTAAGACAGCAAAACGCTAGCATAGCTCCATTAGCGTGTAGCGGAAGCATCAAGCTACTGTTTTTGTAGTCATTTAAAAAGTAGGATAATGAAACAAGGTGTGCACAAAAACAATCTAGGTGATCGATTGATAGAATTCATATTCCGAAGAGAATGTAGTTCCAAGAGCACAGACATCTTCGAAGAAATGCTTCAAGTAATAAGAAATCACGAATGGCAATGAACGTCGATGCTTTTGTTTTGAAAGTCTTTTGCTATATATTTGTAAATATGAATTAAAATACTACTTGTAAATACGAAAGTAAAATTTTTTGTCAGTATCCAAATGTATATAGTGGTAAGTTCATTCTTTTTTTTTTTTATTCTTTTCAGCATCTCAGTTATTATTTTTCATGTAGTCCATCAAATATTTTCTTTGATGGAAGCAACGTTAGTCATCATGATGAATAAAAAATAAGCACAGAATGCAAAGATAACCACTTTGTCACTTCCCGTAATGTTTGCATTCGAATGTAAAAAACAACAGATCTGTTGCCACATCGAAAACAGTAGCTTGATGCTTTTGCAACATGCTCCCAGAGCTATGCTAGCGTTCTGCTGTCTTAGCTATGAGAAATGAGCCATGCACCTGTCTGTGGAAGAATAGCCCAATATTCACTTTCTACTAAGAAGTTAATGAATAAATTGAAAGGAATAGCATAAAAATGGTTATGCTTGCTATTCACAAAATAATGTTCACGTTGTTATTGAAAACATATTTCACTGTACAATGGAAGCAGGAGTGAGTTGATAAATTCATAGTTGTGAAGATTCCGTATATCCATTCTGTTTAACTCTTTGTATTACATCATTACATGAGTGGTTTTCATTTAATCTACCTTCTCTCTGAGTTCTTATGTATTTTTACAGACGTTTCTGGCCTCTTGATTTTAATCAAGGCCTGTTCTCAATGTATAGAATCCTTAACTAAAGTTTTGTTTACTTCTGAAGAATTTAAATGTTGTTGCCAGGTTCTCATACTGTTTATGTTATCAATACTGTTACTGTTTAGGTTTATCAATCGGATCAGCAATTTGTCCAATTCTAGCAGAATACTATTTAAGTTCATTGGAGCAACAGATTTTTAAAGAATATAAAATTGGCTTGGATCTTTATGTCAGATATGTGGATGATATACTTATATTGTATGATTCAAGCAGCTATTCAGTACAAAACATTTTAGATTTTTTTAATTCTTTGGATTCCAGCATTAGTTTTTAATTAGAAGAAGGAAAGGACAGAGAAATTCAGTATCTAGACATAAAGATCATGAGAGATACAGAAAGTTTGGAATTCCTTCATAAATTCAAGAAAGAAAAATCCAACATATTACTGAATTTTGGCTCGTACCACTCAAAAGCAGTGAAAATTAACACAGCAAGAAATTTAATAACGAGAGCTAAATTACTTTCATCAGATAAAAATCAAGTAGAAGCAATGACAAAAATGGCATTAAAGTTAAAAGACAATGATTTTCCTCCAAACAAAAACTATCATTAACATTGTGCAAAATGTTGGACAAAAATAATCTAAAAAGAACAACGAAAAGTTTAAAAACGGATAAAATAATCAAGTATATAACCAATGGTCAATTACGGAAATTTAAATACCAAAATTAATGAACATTTAACAAAGAATAACATAAAAGTAGCCACTACAGCACAAAACAAAGTAGCATATTTAACTAATAAAAAAACATACAGAAATACAAGATGGAAAGAAAAAAATGTTGTATATCAAATTCCATTTAATTGCAACAGTAATTATATTGGACAAACATCTCGAAAATTGGAAATCGGAATTAAGGAACATCAAATGGCTACTAATAACAAAGATCAAAATAGTATATTAGCAACTCATATGCAATTATGCAAATGTGAGCATTTATGGGGGGGGTTAAAATATTGGACTATGAATCTCATAAAAACAAGAGAATAATTAAAGAAAGTTATTACATCCAAAAAAAAACAGTGCCATCAATGAGCCTTCAAAACTAATAAGTGGTGTTTTAAACAACTTAATTACAACAACAACAGAATTACAAAATATACAATGAAAACATTTCAGTTTAATAACTGGCAACAGTATGAGCAACTTGGAAACAGTATCAGGAACCTGGAAACATTTAAATTCTTCAGAAGTACACAAATCTTTTGTTAATCCTTCTATACATCGAGAACAGGAGTTGACTAAAATCAAGAGGCCAGAAACATATAAAAATCCAAAAGAACTCTGAGGGAAGGAAGATTAAATGAAAATTTCTTCAACTGAAACTAGAACCAAATGAATATATCTGGATAAAGCCTTGCGTAAGTGATTTAATACATTGTTACATGAAGTTTATCATTTGAATTTGTACATCTATAGTGAATTCTCTTCTGAGATGCAGGTTATTTTTTTGATGTTTTTCTTTCCTTTGAAGTCGGTGTTTTTAATTCAGAATATTAATTTACTCGGATCATCTGTAGAAGTGGTTCAAAGTCATAACTATCTTGGTATCATTATTCAGCACGATTTAAAATCGAATTCACATGTTGACTACCTTTCTAATAAGATCTCAAGAAATATAAGGGTTATTAGTAGTGCAGTGGCCAATTTAACCCTAAAACTAATGATTTTATTATACTATACTTTAATTCAGTCTCATCTAATCTATTGTATATCTGTTTGGGGATCGACTACCTTATACAATATGAAAAAACTTCAGTCGTTACAAAATAGATTCATAAGACTTACAATTTAAACTACAAAATACTCAATTTTCAAATACAGTCTTTCAGGCTAGACTCAGTCCAAATGATTTCAATATACTAACTATTCAACAATTGCATATCTATAGTATAGGTAAACTAATGTTTTTTAGAATTAAAAATGGTTACTACCAAGATTTAATTACAATAAGTACTCATAGTCATGATTACTCCACGAGACAAAAAACAACACCAATCCCCATGTTTCTGCTAACAGAACGATTTAGATCATTTGTTAATTATACTGGTCCTGCATTATGGAATACATTTCCTACTGATATTGTATCATTTAATACATACATACATATCACTAAGCTGTTCTCTGAGATTCAGAGGTTAGCTCCAAAAAGAAATACAAACTTCCAGATATTTTACTTATTGTTGTCGTATCAAACTTCGCCATTTACAGCGATCTTGACATACAACTCGTGCTTCACTGATATCCATTACACACCATACACAAGATATTTTATACTTCATACTCATAATGTTTTTCTCATGCAGACACTCCTGAATCTGATCCACCCATGTCTTCCTTGGCCTTCCTCTGCCTTTCCTTCCTGCCACTTGGGTTGAAAATATTTTCTTAGTAAGCATTTCATCACTCATTCTTTCAACATGGCCAAACCACCGAAGCATATTGGTCTCCACCTTGCTAACAACATTTTGCTTTACATCACACAACTGCAATACATCTTCATTCCTCACACAATCAGATCGTGTCTTACCACAAACCCCACGTAAGTAACGCATTTCTCCAGCACACAAACGACTCCTATGCTTCTTCTGCAATACCCAGGTTTCACTGCCATACATCAGAGTAGGAACAATTACACTTTCATACACAGCCATGCGAGACTCTCTAGAGAACCCATCATTCCTGTGAAAACCTCCCAGAGCAGCTATGACTTTCAAAGAAGAATTCACTCGCCTACTGATTTCACCATCCAACTTGTTCTCTCTGTCAAACATGCTTCCTAAATACACAAACTCACTCACCTGTTCAATCACAGTGCCATTTATACTTACATTACATTCAGTGCTACCCATTCCTCTCTCAAACACCATAACTTTGGTTTTTCCCTGATTTATACTCAGTTTGAATTTCATGCAAACTTCGTGCATCCGAGTCAACATACTCTGCAACTCACTTTTGCTCTCTGCCAACAGGACAGTGTCATCTGCATGCACGGATATCACCAAGACATAAACCACTATTATCTGTTTTGGTATCACGCATGCATGCGTCCATAAATATATTAAACAGCCATGGTGACATTACACAACCTTGTCTAACTCCTGCACCAATGGAAAACCATTTTGATAAAACACCATTCACTCGTACACAAGCTCTACTACCAGCATACATGGCTTTTACACTATTAAGTAGATTCCCAGTAACACCATATTCATTCAATACCTTCCACAAAAGTGTCCTATTCACTCGGTCGTAAGCTTTCTCTAAATCAATGAAGGCAGTAAAAACTTTCTTCCCAACAGCCAGATACTTTTCAATCATCATGCGTAATGCAAAAATCTGGTTAGTGCAGCCTTTACCAGGCATAAAACCACTCTGAACATCTCACACTTTAAATTATGTAAGACCCCGTACTTTTTCAATAACAACCTTACCAAACACTTTCCCTGTCACACTCAGTAGGCTAATACCACGATAGTTCTTGCATTCAGTCTGATCACCTTTTCCCTTATACAAAGGAACAATAATAGCATCCTTCCAATCCCGAGGGAACGAAAACTCAGGCATTTCTTACTGACCAAAAGCTCATAATGTATTATTAACTTTATTAATTGATAGTACCACCCTAGCTGTGTTTGATATTGTGTGGACTTGACTTGTTTATGCTTTTTTGAATTTTTTTCCATGCTGTTACAAAATTATATTATTTGTGTTATATATTTATGATTATGTAATACCATGTCTGTAACAACTAAAATGCAATAAATTAAATGAAATGAAAAAGAACAAAATGGAAGTTACTTCAAATATCACTGTTTCCTGTTTCACGTTATTCACAATTGAACAAAGAGCACACACACATGCATCCTTCTTCTTGCGAAGGTGGTGCAAGCAATGTGCTGTTACTTGACATCTTATTCTAGCATATCTCAAAGGCTGAAAATTTGCTTCCCAGTGTTCAGTAACCTTATTTTCCTCATAGATGCAAGATTTCAAAGGCTGAAAATTTCCTTCCCAGGATTCAGTAACTTTATTTTCCTTGTAGGTGCAAGATTTCAATTGCTTCCCAATATTCAGTAACTTTATTTTCCTTGTAGATGTAAGATTCAAATTGTCATTTTCTTTACATCTTAAAATAAGAACAGAAAGAGAAGAACTTGGGCAACTATGCTAAAGATGTTCTCGAATATGAGACTGAAATATAAACATGTAACTTTTTACTCTTATTTGATGGTGTAAAAAAAAGTTGGTAATTTGTGTTCTGCATCTTCAAAGAAAATTTAATTTGTGAACTCTGGAAAGCTAATTTTCACCCTTTGAAATATGTCAAAACAAGATGCCAAGTAACAGCACATTGTTTGCAACAACATCATAAGAAGAAAGAAACAAAGTATGTGTGTGCCCTTTGTAATTGTGAATTGTGTTAAACAGGACACATTGATACTTGAAGTAACTTCCATCTCATAAGATAATTCATGAAAAAGATAATTCATGAAAAATGAGTTAAACAGAAAAAAATGTATTCAGTCTTGATAGTTGTGAACTGTATCAACAAGCACATAGAAGAAATGCTGAAATAAAATAAAATCATACTTAATTTCAGAAAGCATATGTATTTTGTACAATGTTATTTTATCATATGGCCATGTAATAAACTAAGTTTTAAAGCTTAGAACAAATCATTCAATGGACTTGTTGAAGTCATTGCTACCAATACCAAATTCTGTAGTTTCTATGTAAATGCTAAAATTTCTCTTTTGTGTTCCAGGTTTTCCATTCTAATAAACTGAATCAACATCATGTCACACTTGTAAACTATATGGTGTTTAAACATATTCATTTTGCAAAATAAGTAATTAAAAAAATACTGCTGGTTTACAACAAACTTCTTTCTGTTCATTGCATTTTTTTTCTGCCTCTAGCATAATGCTTCCTTGAAAATTGCTGCCTGAATGTTACACCTTCAGTCCAATTTGTTTGACATGTACCTTTTGATCTGAAGCTTTGTACAATCTGTCAAATAAAAGCAGTGTAACACCAGGAAGTAGTGTTACAAAAGCTGCAAAGCTTAACGGATTCACAAGATAGTGAATATGTAATAAAATATAACATTTTCATATAAAGAGAAAAAAAGTAATGCCGGAAAAAAAGGCTTGCAGTGCCATGCTAAAATGAAGTAAATCCTCCCTGGTGAGCAGTGCATTCAGCCACTCTCCACAGAAAAGAGTTGTACAGATGTCTTGCACACTCCTGAGACACTGACTCATTGAGATGGTGTTGGAGGGGATTGATGCAGCTTCTGGATATGTCCTCCTGGCATTTCTCAAGCACACTCTATCAGCAATAAATCTGGAGATTAGGCTTACCAGGGTAGCATGCAAACATTGCCTCAGTGTTTGTGCAGTATGAGGACAAGCACTGTCTTGCTGAATCAAGGTGTTGTTTATCACTACCATGAATGGTATCACAATGGGTTTGAGAATTTCTTTGATATACCAATGAGCCATCAGAGTCCCTATAATAAGCACTAAATTATAGCATGACTCATAGGAGATTGCTTCCCAAACCATGATGCTCATTGACCACATGAGCACCACACATGTATGTTACTATTATTTGTTAGAAAGCAGAAGTGAGATTCATTGCTGTACACTACATGAATCCTTTCTTCAACCCAGATTTCTCAGGAGCTGCACTACTCTAAGTGCTGATGATGGTGGGTAGGGGTTGGTGGTAGGTGATGTGATGTATGCTGCACATGCAAGCCTGCTCCCCATGGAAGGTTTGAAATGGTTTGCTCTGTGCTTAGATGGCTGATGCTCAGCATCACTGCTTTTCTCATGGCTGAGAGTAAAGCTGTCGGTTCTGTAAGGGCCTGTCGCTGGATTGAACTGTCTTCTCACCCTGTAGTCACTAGGCTGACTGCTTCTAAACCATTGGCTGTGCATGCTTTCTCTCATCTATCACGCACAGGAACAATGGACTGTGGCCTCATGGTGGCGAACATATGATGCAATATGTCAACCAGCTGGCTTCATACAAGCTCATAATGTGCTTTTTTTTTCAAAGTCCGTTAGCTGATGGGTTCTCAGCATTCCACCTGTGATGGTTTTCCTCTAGGAGTCATATTTCAACAATTTGTGGCAATATTTCTTGAAAATACATGATCTCTCACTTACAAATCACTACATTCATACTGTTATAACAGCAATAGCTTGTAGCAGATGGGTTCAATAGTAGAGTCATTTGCATATCTGCACATCTTGCTTGCCAATTTGTGTGAAAAATTGCATCACTACTTCCTGGTGTTGCGTTATTTATTTATTTGACATGACGATTATACATTGGATAACTTATACATTGGAAGCACATACAGGAGCATAAGCCATAGAATTTTAGAACATAGAAAAGATGTTTCGAAAGGCAATCCCAACACTGCCTTGTCTATTTTGACAATGGAAGACACATCTGCAGTTCCCCACTGGAACGAAGCAAAAACGAATTGCTTCGTTTGACAATCGTTTTGCCCTCCGTTACCGTGAAAGCATAGAAATTATTTTCAACTCAATGACTTGCAACTCCGAATCTCCTCTCTACATTCCGTTAATCTGGAGATCAATTCTAAGTTTTGGCAACAAAAATAGGAAAAATTCAAATGTAGAATCTGGCAACAATCTTAGTCCTCCATTGGCGTGATGAAGACCTAAGATAAGGTCGAAAGCTTCAACTTACGAACTTTTTGTAAAAGTTTTAGTTAACGTAACTAGCGTGATCAAGTCACCTTTCTTTGTTTATTTATTTATTGTTTGCTCATTAGTTAGTTAGTTAGTTAATTAGTTAGAGGTGCTACATCTTATAAAATCTCTCATCTCCTATGTGATACACATGTCCAGCCCACCTCAATAACTTTCCCTTCTGCCCAAAGAAGTATCTTGTTCAGTTCTAATGTCTGATTTTCTCATTCTATTCTGTCTTTGAATCCACCTTTTTTCCCTTGATATTCCTGTTATCATTTTTGTTTTTCCAGCTTAGTACCTCATATTTCAGCCTTAAACTCTTCATACCTAACAATTGTCACTGAAAAAAAAAAAAAAAAAAAGGCAGGCCCACTAGATATAGCCAGTTGGGTTCTTGGCCAACCTCTTTTGTTTTACTGAAAATTGTTGTATTAATTGACAACACTTTTTTCCCTGCCTTAATAATTTTGTTGTTTAATTCTTATAAAGCTTTCTGTTTCTGCCTCATCAATAAACACAGCCAAATAATTTAGATCCGTCACCTTTTCTAGACCTATTACCCAGTATTACACAAGTAATACTGATCTTAGTGAAAGATGGGTTTGCCTCCAGGGTGGGGGAGGGGGCTCTGCTGGGTAACAATGGCACACACAACAGCAACAAGGGCCTTTGTGATTCTTGAAAACTGGCACAATTTTAAGCTTCAGTATAAATTAGTGTTGAGGTACCAGCTAGTTCTGAGTGGCATTGGCCAAAAGACCCCAAATCACTGGGTTTTGTTCCACAATCCTTAGGTGGAATAACCAACTGAAACCATCAGCTGTGGGCTAATCCCCCACACTGGTGTACTTTCCTGATTAAAACAACACAAAGAAATACTCTTATGGACTCTAGTGTGGAATATGGTGGATCTACCGCACCTCAGAAGAATGGTCCACCACGGAAACATATTACAAATGGCATATGGGAAAGAGATCTCGGCTGAATGAGTGTAAGATTGGTGTATGGAATACTGGAGGAATAAATGAAAAGATTAATGAGGTGATTGAAAAAATTAATAAATATAGATTGGATGTGCTGTGTGTAAGGAAACTAAAAAGAAGGAAATTGGTATAGAAGAAGTGAATGGAACAGTGAGTGTGTGGTCTGGAGTGTTGGAAAATGTGAGAGGACAGGCTGGTGTAGATGTAATTTTAAGTGAAAAGAACAACAACAACTTGATTCACTATAGCTACATAAGTGAGAGAATTCTTTGGATTCATTTGAAAGTGAAACTTCAGAGAATAGTAATTGTTGTACTGTATGCTCCTTGTGACTCAGAACCTTCTGATAGGAAGGAAGATTTCTGGAATGAGCTAAGAGCTCTTTTGAGCCAGTTTGGTGCTAAAGAGAAAGTTATAATAGCAGGGGATTTCAATGCTAGATAGGTGTGTAGAATGTGCTTTCTAATAATGATCTGAGTAAGTTTAATGATCCTTGTGTTAATAATGATGGTGAAAGATTCATTGAACTCTGCATTGAGAATAGTTTGTGTGTATCTAACACATTTTTCAACCACAAATATATCCACACATATGCTTGTGTAAATCCTTCTCTGGAACAAAAGAGTGTAATAGATTTTGTTGTTTATGAACAGCATCTGAAACACTTAGTTGTTGACACTTGTGTGATGAGAGGTGCAGATGTTGGCTCTGATCATTACTTGGTAGTGTCATGAGTGAAACTGAATGTTGTTTGGAGGAAAAGGAATAGGAAGAAGCCTAGGATGGAAAAAAAAAAGGTTGAAAGGCTCCTTGATGTCCATCAGTGTTACTCTAATTTACTCAGAGAATGACTGAAGGAACTGAAGTCATGTGAGAGGGATGTAGAAAAGAAGTGAGAATGTTTTAAGAACTGTGTTGTCACTGCTGCTGAAAAGGTTTTGTGGTACTGCAACAGTGGGTAACTTTAAAGGCGATGCTTAGTAGAACAGTGAGATTGAAGAAACAGTAAAGAAAAAGAAGGGAGCATATTTGGGGATGTTGCAAGGTAAAATTTCTGAGGGTGAATATCGCTGTAAGAAGTGTGAAACAGCTAAGCTAGTCGCCAGAGTAAAGCTAAAGATAGCAAGGAAAAGGTGGAAAGGCATGAATTGGCTTTTTGGAAAGATAGAAAAACTTTCTGGAAGTACACGAGATTCAGGAAGAATAGGGGAACAAAGTTGTAAGTTGTGTGAACAATAGGATCAGAGAAGTGATATGGGAGCCCAGTGAGTTAAGTGAAAGATGTGGTGAATACTTCTGTGAGTTATTAGATCAAAATAGCAAAGGTGATTCTGAGGCAGAAGCAGATGATATCATAGTGAGAGATGGGAACACAGGAGGGATCTCAAAAGAAGAGGTGTGTAAAGCTCAAAAATCTCTTCAGAATGGTAAGGCTCTGGGAGTTGATGGCATAATTGCCAAGATGTTGAAATATGGTGGTGACTCTGTAATTGACTGGTTAACTGAGATTTGCCAGTTGTGCTGGAAGTTAGGAATAGTCCCTCAGGATTGGAGAAATGCTATCATTGTTCTCTGTATAAGGAAAAAGGTGATCCTACTGACTGCAAGAACTATTGTGGTATTAGCTTACTGAGTGTGCCAGGGAAAGTGTTTGGTAAGGTCATTATTGAAAAAGTACAGGATCTTACATCAGAGAAAGTATCAGATGTTCAGAGTGGTTTTATGCCTGGGAAAGGCTGCACTAACCAAATTTTTGCATTACACATGATGATCGAAAAGTATCTTGGCTGTTGGTAAGAAAGTTTTTGCTGCCTTCATAGATTTAGAGAAAGCTTACGACCGAGAAAATAGGATACTTTAGTGGTAGGTATTGAATAAATATGGTGATACTTGAAATCTACCTAATAGTGTAAAAGCCATGTGCGCTGGCAGTAGAGCTTGTGTATGAGTGAATGGTGTTTTATCAAAATGGTTTTCTATTGGGGCAGGAGTCAGGCAAGGTTGTGTAATGTCACAATGGCTGCTTAATATATTTATGGATGCATGCATGCGTGATGCCAAGATGGACAATACTAGTTTATGTCCTGGTAATATCCGTATGTGCAGATTGCTTTATGCTGATGACACTGTCCTGTTGGCACAGAGCAAAAGTGAGTTGCAGAGTATGTTGTCCCAGATGTACAAAGTTTGCATGAAATTCAAACTGAGTATAAAGAAGGGAAAAACCAAAGTTATGGTTTTTGACAGAGGAACTGGTAGTACTGCATGTAATGTAAGTCTAAATGGCACTGTGATTGAACAGGTGAGTGAGTTTGTGTATTTAGGAAGCATGTTTGACAGAGAGAACAAGTTGGATGGTGAAATTAGTAGGCAAGTGAATTCTTCATTGAAAGTCATAGCTGCTTTAGGAGGTTTTCACAGGAATGACGGGTTCTCTAGAGTCCCGCATTGCTGTGTATGAAGTGTAATTGTTCCTGCTCTGATGTATGGCAGTGAAACCTGGGTACCGGAGAAGAAACATAGGAGTCATTTGTGTGCTGGAAAAATGTGTTGCTTACGTGGATTTTGTGGGAAGACACATTCTGATCATTTAAAAAATGAAGATTTGTTGCAGTTGTGTAATGTGAATCAAAATGCTGTTAGCAAGGTGGAGACTAATATTCTTAGGTGGTTTGGCCATGTTGAAAGAATGAGTGATGTGATGCTTACTAAGAAATCATTTTTAGCCCAAGTGGCAGGAAAGAAAGGCAAGGGAAGGCCAAGGTAGTCATGGTTGGATCATATTCAGGAGTGTCTGCATGAGGAATAGATTATGAGTATGAAGTGTAGAAGGTCTTTTGTATGTCATGTGATTGATGTCAGTGAAGCCCGAGTTGTATGTCAAGATCGCTGTCAATGGAGATGTTTGATACGGCAACAGTAAGTAAATAATCAGTTAAAATTTTATCTGGTGGTTTGTATTTCTTTGTGGACCTAACTTCTGAATCTCAGAGAACAGCTTAGTGATATGTATGTATGTACTTAGTACCAGTGATTTAGTCTTCCCAACATTTGCCTGCATTCCAAATGTTTCACATGTAATGCTCAGCTGATTAAGGTTGTATTGCAAATTATGTACATTCTTAAAACTTGTCATAAGTCATCAGGAGAGGGCAAACTGCTTCAGCTCTTGAAATGACTTTAACCACTTTATTTAAATAGATTAAAAACATAGGTAGGGAAAGTTAACATTTTTGTCTTACTCAAACAATTTACCAGTATTTTCCTCTGTTCTTAGTGATGCTGGACCCTTTGTATTAATATTTGTGACTGACTTAGTTTTTAATACACTGTAAAACTCATACTTAGGTTTTCAAAGTCAGTAAATACCAAATATAAATCCTCATTCACCTCATAAAACTTTGGGAAATGTTCCCTGAATGTAAATATATCATCTTTGCTTCCCTAACCTTCTGAAGCCACTCTTTCACTCGGCTGTATTTCCACCAAATTTCTGAACTTCTTGGGAAAAGTCAAGGGCTCTTAAACGTTGGTCTTCCTGCAATATTTCAAACATTCTGAATTGTTTCATTAGCCTATAAATGATATTCCTGTCCACATTCAACAGCCTCACAGTGTCAGCCTGGCTACAGCAACTGTGCTTTATTTTGATATGATTCCTTTGTAATCTGCCACTTAAATATCATTATCTGTACTTTATGGAAGACTATGAACAGAGCAAACAGAAACATCGCCGACTCCACAGATGTCATTTATATCGTAGGACACATCAAAACTCTAGATAATTTGCACAACAAACTTTGCTACATTGTATTTTTAGTTACCACTGTTAGGGAGCTACATTCTATGTTTGTCTGTGGTTTTGTGGATGGTATTTTTCCTCAGTACTCATATAAACTTCAAACCTAGTGAACTGTTTTTTCTTCTGAGTAGCAGTTTATGTATAAGATCCTGTGAAAATGACTGCTTCGAGTTAGTGCATGCATAAAGAAATTATTTACTTTTGAAATAACTTATTCTGAAGTTGTTGTTTGTTTTTCATTGCAATGACATTCAGTGTGGAGATTGCTATAGGCATCTCATTTGCTTTGTTCAATGTCTTCACCAAATTAATTCTCAACATGTGGTTCATTTCTCTTGTAATGTTTTCTTTCACCCACTACTGTGCTGGCAGCTTCGCTACTAAAGCTATGATTTTTAGCCAAGAATGGCTAGCATACTTTTATCTGAAGATTTTACTTCATTATGGTTTCTTATCCCATCTTGGTGTGTAAATTAATTGCTTGTTTTTAAATTAAGCATTTCATGTTATATTCCTCAGTAATTTCCACTAGAAAAACTGACACACACACACACACACACACACACGCACACACACACACACACACACACACACGCACACACACCCTCTTTCTCTCTCTCTCTCTCTCTCTGCAAGAAAATTTGTCTCTTAGTTTTCAAAGAATGATTAGGTCTTATCAAAATGTGTATAAAAATGTCATTTTTGTTTTTTGTTTTCAGACAAATCGTCATATTCGCCTGAGGGAGCTCTTATTGCAGTATTCTCGTGGTGCCACATTGATTGTGATGTAAGTAATAATTCATGTTACTAAATTAATCGTCATCTAGGATAAGAATATATGTTAAAAAAATGTGGAAATATCTACACACATGATTTATTTATTTATTTATTATTATTATTTTATTTATACTTGATGAAAAATAGTGTCCATATATATCAGTTCTGCCCATTGGTATATAAGTACTTTGTACAAACCTGCCAGGTTTTATGATTTACCCATAAAATTTATGGAAATGCAACTTGTTTTACGGGCAAAATGTTACTTTTACAGATTTGGTGATTCTCCCAGATAATTTTTTTTTCTGATGATTTTGCACCTACCATTAGAATTTTTTTTATTTAACTTAATCCATTTAAAATAAAGTGCTGATGTAAGTTACAAATTAACTTTTCAGTTACATGTGTTTTTGTGGGAAACATTTGTCCGTAGTTTTCCCACATTTTAGGGTTACCGCTTTGCATTATTTCAAACACTAAAATTGTGCCACGTGTAAACTGAGTTGCCCCAGCTGTGCTTGTTTATCTCTCGCTATGTTAGCTGCTTCCCCTTTTCAGATAATGCATTGTTCATCCTCCAAGTAGCAACTTCTGAAGTAGGCGGACATGGAGTTGAGGTGTCCAGCATTGGAACACCTGTCTTTATTACTCCCAGTTCCAAATGCTATCTCAGAATGTAGTTATTGTAGAAAAAACACCCAAATGTATTTTAAATCTTCGAAATTTTTGTGCTCACATCAAAACCCAACATGACGATTGTAACTTTTTCTCTGTAAGTAAATTTGACCTTACGAAAGAATGAGGTACAACAGGAAGTTAAAAAAAATAAGTCCAATGTTTATTCGACTCAAGTGTTTCTCCATCAATGATTTATTTTGGTGGTCTGTTAGTCAGTAAGTTTTCTACACCTTCCAACTGTAGGTTGAGGAAGTGTAATATGTTCCAGCTTTGTCCGTTCGCATGATAGTTTGTCTTTGCTAGATTCGACGAAATTAGTATGTTGGGGTCCATACTAATTTGTCGAATCTCTTTTGAAAATGGTCAAAGGTCAGAACATAGGAGCAGATTCATTCTTCAACCCTTTTGCGTGATGACTTGCTTAAAATCAAAGCATGATTGTGATAAAATTTTGGTACACTGTACAGCACCCATAATAGATCAATCCTATTGAAAATGGTTGTTATCAGCACTCATTGGAACAGTGTGCACATGCCTAAGATTTGTTCGTCAGAATTTTCGCACCATAACTTCTGTGGAAATTGACCAAATTGGATGGAATTCTTAATTATAAATTGAAGCATGTGTGATAACATTTTATTTTAGAAATTAATAGGTGCAGAAAAAAATAATGTTCTATAGTAAAGCAAAAACACAGAAAATATACAGTACAGCCTATCAATTAATTCATAGTACTGGATTCGTAAAGAAAACAACAAAATATCATAGAGGAGTTTAATCTAGAGAGAGAATAGGCTTTTTTTTTTACTTTATTTGTATAATAACTTTGAAAAAAACAATCTATTGGTTTCATAACTTCTATTCTATCAAACCGAATTGCATGATATTTAGAGACTTTCATTTTTTGAAACAAAATGCGCATTTTCTAAATTTTGTCATGCTAAGCCATTTTTATTTATTTATTTATTTGCAAAGATATAAGATTGGAATTACAATCCCAGTTCCAATATTTTGTGCCGTGGCTGCGAGACGAGATGGGAAAGAAATCGCTGACGAAATATAAGTGGCTGTTTCGTCCTGGTGAAACGTGGTCCAGAGGGTGATGGGGCCCAGATTGTTTTTGTGAAGCAATAACTAGAAAAGCTCTATTCGGTAAAATGGAAGGGGAGGAACAGAAGAGAACACAGAACTAAAAAATCATTGCCATTTGGAAGTATAAAGGATGCTGGTAAAGGGATCAGATTTAGTAAAACTTTTAATGCTGCTGCTGCAAGGCATCTGCTTGTGAGGAATGATGGGGGAGAAGAGGAACCCTAAAGAATGACATTCGTACCTAAAACCTAAACCTTTGTTTCCAGATGAAAGAGTATGGGAGATTTTTGTTTGTGGATGGAAACCAATTTAAAAAATAATAATAGATAGCTTACCTTTTTTTTTAATGCAAGCTCCTTTGACAACCATTTCACTGCACGTTAGGTTTATTTGGAGTCTTGTTGGTTCCAGCCCACGCTGTGGTGGTCTTATTCCACCTTCATTTCATTCAATGCCGACAAGTGAATTAACCACTAAAGTGTTTTGCAGCAATGACACTTGACTTCAAAAGGTATTAATATTTCTTTAAAACCTCTTCTACAAACATATAAATTAAACTAAGTAAACCAGATAACTTTTCAAACCAAAATTCTTTAACCCAACTACTAACATACATCGACAAACTCGTATTAAATCCAACTACAAATTCACATACATACAAATATTCTAAGCAGACTGCCTCAAGCGCCCCCCCCCCCGGTCTTCTTTAGGAGGTGTTCCAGATGTTAACTATTCTGCCACCGCAGAGTGAGTGAAAGAAATGATCCACCTCCTCGCCCAAGTCCCGACATTATCTCCGAACTCTCCACCGTGGCTCCATCTATTGTAAACACTGGTAAAACCTTCATTTTTTTCTTCTTCGGTGA
Organism: Macrothele yani; assembly: GCA_039090855.1. Lineage (NCBI taxonomy): Eukaryota > Metazoa > Arthropoda > Arachnida > Araneae > Macrothelidae > Macrothele > Macrothele yani. The sequence continues at coordinate 65,727,961 of CM077006.1, forward strand.
TTTTGACTTTTTTGTTCAATTTTAATTAACTAGACAAAACCCATCGGAATCAGCAGTAAGTTTGTTTTTTTAATAATAAACTGATATGAAACAACAAACGCAAACTTTATTTGATTGACAAATTCGTTTTTTGTGACTGAAGATTTAACGACTGTTGTAAGCAATTTCTATAAGCAGTCGCCCATCCCTAATTTAGGTTCAGTGGTTCCAGGAAAGGGAGAGAGCCAGTGGCGTAGGACAAACACAACATCCATACCTCACCGGGATTCGAACCCGGACCCTTCACGAACGAATGATCATAAGCCAACACTTGGGCTATAAGCAGTCGCCCATCCCTAATTTAGGGTCACTGGTTTCAGGGAAGGGAGAGAGCCAGTGCCGTAAGACAAACACAATGTCCATGCCTCACTGGAATTCGAACCCGGTAGACGAAACCCGTCTGAATCAACATATAGTTTCTTGTTGTTTTTCCCCGGTAGACGAAACCCATCGGAATCGACGATAAGTTGTTGTTGTTGTTGTTTTTAAAGAATAAGCTCATATGAAACTTTTATTTACATCTTTACATAATGGGAAACATCTTATCTATGTGAATAAACTGGATCGAAGAATTATGCCTCACCGGGATTCGAACTCGGTAAACGAAACCCATTGTAATTAACTAATAGTCTTTCTTTTGTTTTGTTTTTAAAAGAGTAAACTCATATGAAACGTTTATTAACATCTTTACACAATGGGAAATGTCTTACCTATGTGAATAAACTGGATCGAATGAATGTTAAATTGTATATATACATCACACAGTCCAATGGCATAATGCAGTCAGGTCTTCAAGTGTTTGCTGTTCTGATAAGAACTTTCAAACAAATTCCTTCTAGCTTTGTTTTGCATAACAGTTCGCTGAGAAGAGAGGCTTGACTTTGGACTATCTGAGTCCCTACATACTTCCGCCTTCAACAGCGCGCGAGTCAACCGCATGCTTCTCCCATTGACTTTACATGGGAACTTTGCCGCCCCACAATTCCCGAGCCATTGTCCCAATCTCATTTTTCTCTTTGACTGGCACCTCTACATGGTAAGACCTTTATTTTGATACCTCAACCATATGTTTACGTTCAGCCGTTCTCTCAAAATAGGACTCACAGTAAAAGACCTTATAGAATTAATATATAGATTCTTTCCATTTTTCACTTAGGATACTTGGGCCATTATTATTACAAATTCTATTTCTATTTTTCTCAATCAAAACTGATTCGGCAATGCGTAGATGTCTTTCGTTTCCACATGTTTTTATTATTTTAATCTCGTCAAATTTAGGGTATGTATGGTTATCCAAGCAAAATTGTATTAGTACTGCCCTTGCATCTTTTTTTTTTTTCCAGTTTTTAATATAATGTTGAAGGCGATTTTTTAGTTTGTTTTTTGTACTCCCAATATGAAATTGGGAGTACAAAAACATTGACCTCAATATACAAGGAGGTGGATCGTTTTGCTCACTCACTCTGCGGTGGCAGAATAGTTTACATCTGGAACGCCTCCTGAAGATGACCCAGTGGGGGGGGGGAGCAAGCGCTTCAGGCAGTCTGCATGGAAAAGGCAGAGGTGTGGTGGCTACATGCTAAAAATATCGAGTTGAAGTGTAAGGCATGAATTGGACAGAATGACATAGACGGCATAAGGACTGGTTATGTATAAATAGTGTAAATATGGTTTTAGAGATATGTTTAGAATGTTTGTATGTATGTGAATTTGTAGTTGGATTTAATATGAGTTTGTCGATGTATGTTAGAAGTTGGGTTAAAGAATTTTGGTTTGAAAAGTTATCTGGTTTACTTAGTTTGATTTATATGTTGGTAGAAGAGGTTTTAACGAAATATTAATAGCTTTTGAAGTCAAGTGTCATTGCTGCCAAACACTTCAGTGGTTAATTCACTCATCGGCATTGAATGAAATGAAGGTGGAATAAGACCACCACACCATGGGCTGGAACCAACAAAAGATTCCAAACAAACCTAATGGGTAGTGAAATGTTTGTCAAAGGAGCTGGCCTTAAAAAAAGGTAAGCTATCTATTATTGTGATATGTATGCACGTAGACTAGGGATAGTTATGTCATAAATTGCCATTATTCTATCACTGTAGTAAATTTAAAAAATGCTTAATGAAATGGAAACAAATGGTAAACAAATCCCCAGAAGAAATAATTCTTCACAAATACACGAAAGGCATGTATATATCATTGTTGGAACACTGATGCTGTACATTTTTATTGTTTTCCTTGTAGCCATCCTTCAGAAAACTTGAAAATTACATTGCCCTGGAATAGGAATCAAAGCTGCATCTCCTGATTTACTTTCAAGCATGCTACCCACCCAGTTCAATGAAGTTCCAAGCAAGTGAGGCTAAGCAGATGTAGCTTAGGATTCCAAACAACTCTCTGGATGTGTGCTAGTTGAAGCAGTTCTGACAAATGCACATCTAGAAAGTTGTTTGGAATCCTAAGCCACATCTGCTTAGCTTCACTTGCTTGGAACTTTTTCTTTGTTCTGGGTGGTGTAGTGTTAGCATGCGCAAACATGCATCAGGATGTGCGGGTTAGATTCCCATTCCAGGGTGATGTAATTTTGAAGTTTTCTGAAGGATGACTACATGGAAACAATAAAAATGTACAGCATCTATATTCCAACAATTATTCACTTAATGAAACATTATCTGTAGTGGCTACACAAGCTAGGTACATATATCTGGATATCTTTATTATGTATACACACTGATTCATAAAAAAGCATTTTGTATTACACCCATTTAACTTTTACAGTGCTTCATTCTATTTTGATTTTTTTCTCTCTTCATCAGGACTCTTCCTATGCCTCGAAAAGGAACATGCTCTGCTCCTATGTACATGGCTTGGCTGGAAACACTGACCAGGGACATGCCTCCATTTCTTCTGATCAGAGGCAATCAAACAAGTGTTCTTACTTTCTATTCATAGAACATCTTAATTCTAGGTGGCAAAGTTAGGAAAGTGCTATTACTCATCAAAAGAGATACCTGATGTTTTCCCATGTTGTTTGATGCCAAATATATGGTGAACTTGAGTTGTGATAAAGTTTCCAGTAAACACCTTGAAGGAATGCAGCAACATTCTGAAAAGTAAAGTGAACACATAATCAACATTTGATGCTGTTACAATTGTTGAGTGTATTTACGAATGTATTGCTGAGTTGTTTAAAAATATGACAGATTTCCTCTATTTTTTCTGCATTTAAGTGAAAATGCAAAAAATTGTTGTTTTTTGCATTCTACAAAATTATTTTTTCATGCTCTCTTTTTTATTCACAGCCCTGCTTGTTTATCGGTAATTTGAAATTTTTGGAAAACTACAAAATGCTTCATAGTTTTCCAAATATGTGAGACCATGAGTTCTGCTTCTGGAAAACTTCTAATTTAATGCAGTGGTTTCCAACTTTAATCAGTGACCTTTCCTAATCTGGGTTTTTAGATACATCAGTAGAGCCACAGTAGTGTCATTGGAAAAGAGAAAATGCTGTGCATTTTGATGCTGTGAAATGGGGGGGGGGGGTGTCATGATGCTGCTTATCAACATTCTTTTTTATTTCCTTGCAACAGAATAAAAGTTAAAAAAAAAAAAAGATAGATACTTTCTAGTTTCGTTATGTTTTCCAAATCATACTTTAAAATCACATGTATGCAAATTGTAGTGAACTGTATCGATCTATCTTCCTAATGGAAGCAAATATGTAAAGAACAGTAAAGTGTGAGGACTATATACCAGTGTAAAAAATATACATTATTAATTTGGGGGAACTATTTATCAACCTACAATTGCATATTAAGAATGTAGCAGTTTTATGTAAAATTTAATTTGCATGGAAAACAAAGGGTAATTTTTGTACCAACTTGGTTTTTGCATTATGACTAATGCTGAGCCATAATGCACATTGCATTGTAATTGTTTTCATTAGCAGAAATGATTTGTAGCACTTAGTACCAGAAATACTAGTTTGTAGCTTGTTCTAATTGTAAAAAATGACAGTCTGTACCATAGTATTACGTTATTATCTATTCGATTGAGCAGATTGATTTATTGAATTCAACTTTAATGGACCCAACTTACATCTAACACCTTATCTTTAACTGACGAGCAATTCAAAAGATTTCCAATGCTGCAACTTTGTCTCATATTAATATTCATATGAGTGCATTTACAATTGCTATTTTTATTTGTCTTAGATTGAATCACTATCTTCTAGAATTCAGAGTACATATTCATGTTCCAAGACATTAAAATATGACTTGTATGTTAAAAATAAAAAAGTGAAATTGAGTACTGCTTGACACACATTCTCCTAGCTGTGTATGTGTAATTTTGCATATAACCTCACTTTAAGAAATGAAAATTGGTGCAAGTAGCTAGTTTGAAGTGACAGCAGGAATAAATAACAAAGGTTTTATCAGTTGGGAAGTACAGATCTAAGGCAATGTGCTGATTTAGTTCATATTATTTTTTCTGTTATTTATTGATTCTTTTTTATTTTTCCCCACCGATGAAGCCCAGTATATGTAAGTTATTTGTATATAAAAGAGCAAATTGTTATAAGTGCATTGACACAAAGTGATATCCATTCAAAAGTGTGATGACAAAATATTTACTTGTAGTTTCTCATTGCCCTCAAATCTTGGTCGTCTCAAATTGCACTAAAATTCAATTTATCAGTATTCATAAGTATTGTGATATGTTAATAAGACTAATAAAGACTTGTGTCAGTTAATGTGGTTGGGAAAAGAAGAAACTTGAATTTGTGTACAAGATTTCATGCATATACGTCTATAAGTATTTATATTTTTGCACATCATTTGTATTAGCATATTGTAATTTTTTTGTTAATTTGTAAGAAATGTTTTTATTTTTTATTTTTGTAAGACATGCTATTTGCAGTCAATCAAAATTATGTGATAATAACAGGGTTTATAGATCATGACATAAACTTTGCTTCATGACTCACATATATTAGCATCTCTTTCATGTCTCATGTTTCTCTGTGCTCTTGAAATACTGCCTTAAATTTTCATATAAATGCAATTAACTTCATATATTTTTGTGTGTGTGTGAAATTTATTTTGTTACCGAATCAGTTTTATTTTGTTCCTATGTGCTTTATACAATCATATTCCTCTGTGGTTTATTTTTGGATTGTTCTTAGGTGCTTTCTTTTTGTACTGTCATGTCCGTGAATGTCTTTTCTGCTAATCCCTTTTTATGTAATAAACAATTACTTTTGTACAAATCTCAAAGATGTAAGTACTTTAGTGCTAAAATCTGTCCATGCTATAAAATCTATCTCCTGCTTTCTCTCCCTTCTCACTCTCCTTCACCCCTCCCCTTATTAGCCATATTTGCAGAACCTCTTGTGACTGACAGAATTTTATACTGACTGTTTCATGGAATGTAGACATCCTTGTTATTCATCACAAAATGAGCAGGGATGCAGTTGTGTAGCATATGGTGGGTGTAAAGCTTCAATCAGTAAATTCATACGAAGCTGGATGGGGGTTAAGGAGTGCCTTCTTAAATACTTAGAGCACAGTGTGCTTTGCTAAAGTTACTACGTTCCCATCATTCACCATTCTCCATTTTTGAACAAGAGTAAATAGTTCAAACATAGCAAAAGTGGCAAAAGATGAAAATATTGTAAATATGGTGTAATAGTGATTTGATTAACTGTATTGAACCCAAATGCATTTTATGTTGGTTTTTTTCCTTGAATGGATATATAACATTTGTACTTGTTTTTTTCCCCTTCTTTTCTAATGGTCCATGTTCCCTGGCATTTCCATTATCCTGCCACCATTTTGTTATGCTTGGTGAGATGATGAGCACTCTGCTGCATTTGTCATTAGAACAGGGTTTGTACAATACTCAATAACATGCACTGTGAAAATTCAGTGAATATCAACCACAAGAAATAAAATTTGCCATTCCAAGGGAAAGCTGTAAGAATAACTAACCAGATTTGTAAATAAAAAGCTGTGGATTCTAGCATATGTTGAATCAGATTTATAAATAAAAGCTGTGGACCAAATGCACCTGTTGAATGTGTACTGACTTGTCCCTATTCCACCATCAGGTGTAGCAGCAAAAACTAAATTCAGAAAACTAGAAGTGTATTCAGTAAGGTTTTTTTTTTTTTTTTTTTCATGTGAGCATATTAGGCTTGCCGTAAGGTAATCTGCGGGTACTGTAGACTGTACACAGACAGAAAACAGCTGTGCACCCCTCTGCAGTGAACTGTGTTAGACCTGGGATGGCCAAAGACTTTTAGCTGATGTCTAATGTGGATGAAGACTAATTTGTGTCATATCTTCTGAAAGAGTTGCCATTTATTACTGATCCATTCTGAAAATCAAATCAGCAAAGTAAGTGAAAAGCTCATTCAGAAGATGCACAAAATGTCATTTGCAGTGCCTTGAAATTCAATGGAGAGAAGTTCCCAAATGTATCTGTAAAGACCATCAAGTTCTTTCAAGTCTTGAATTTTCCTGAATGGCCAAAAGAAATAACTGCTTCTGTTTGAAAACATTGGGAACACATGCAGCTGTTTTGCAGTGTACTTTCACAAGAAGTTAGAGAGAAAGTTTTGAAAGAGTGTGTGGATTTGAAAGTACAATCAAACAATTTCAGTGCTAGAACTGTGCCAAAATCTCCTTGTACTGAACAGTTGAAAGTGTGAAGATGTACTAAAAGTTTACATGTTTATGTTTTAACAAGTGTAGTTTCTGCAGAACTTTGGCAATCAATATTCAGAAATTATACTATTCATTTAATCAAGAAACACTGATTATGGTGATGGCAATTTATGTGAACGTTGGTTCAATTCTAGATTTGACTTTTTAGTTTCAAACAATGTGTGGTTTCAGTCGGGGTGGAGTAGCGCTATACTATTGAACATAACATTATGAAGTTTCAGGTATCCGCTAAAAATAAAAATTTTCTTTGGCATGCATATCTGCCTTTGTGGGTGTGTTTGTGTTTGTTGATGGGAAATGACAAAAAAAAAAATTTGCCTCTGCCCCTACAGATAGCAGATATTTATTTTGGTTTGTAGAGATTTGTGTTAGGGGATTATAACTGAGCTCTGCACACTTATTGAACAGAATAGTAAATCATAATGGTCTATGACATCTTGACAAATGTAGAAAATTGTTCTTATAATTTTGTCAAATTACTTTTCACATGGGTGAGAAATTTATGTTCAAAATCTTAGAGCCACTGAACACATTGAATATTGGAAAGATTTAGTGTTATATTGCTAATATATATAGTTATTGTTATGTTAAGTATCTGCTGAAAGAATATGTGGAGGATGACAGTTCACACATGATTGAAATGAGAAGTAACACAAAAACTTAATAGCTATGATGTAAAATATTTTTTACTAAAGGTGAAATTGCTTGTACATAAAAATATATAATGCTGTTGAACAACACATGAAAGTATTCTGCTCACTCATAGAGTGGGCACATATATCATCATTATTATTGAAACAAAAATATTTGAAAACAACAAAGGCTACAAATAAATTTCTAAACATGATCATGATAAAAAAAAATCATGATCATGACTTCTTTTGGTAGGGTAGTCTGCTGCATTTGGTGATATTAAAATTATCAGCAGCTATAAAAATGCACAATTAGTAGAAAACTTAATAAAAGCTTTTGGTATCAAAGTTCAGATTACTTTTATTTTGAGTATAACAAATCCAGCTATAATAATTGGAAACTGAGTACCGAAGTACTTTGAATGTTTAATGTCCTGTGATGCTAACTTTGTTTGTATTAAACTGTGAACCTCAAATTATTTATGACAAATAAATTTGGTCTTTTGCTGAAAGAAGTCTGGGAATAGTTTTGTGACATCCGAAGTTTGTCTTTACTTAGAAACTTCTGTTTACATCTAAAAAGTAAGAATTTGGTAATTATAAAATTATCTTATGTGTAGTTGAAGGCTTATTTTTCATCAATGGTTGAATTATTTTATGGCAATGATAATAGGCTTTGGATCAAGTGAAATTGTCAATAGTTTCCCCACTTACCTCAGTTTATGAAGCCTGCTGGAAGTTGTTCAACCCTAAATTTTAATGGTTCAAGGAATTCCAAATCCACATCTTAAATAGAATGAAATAGAAACAAGATTCCCAGCTTCACTGACTCTAATGGAGGAATAGTAGGACATGAATAAATATTGAGCTGGCAATTAGAAGTGTAGTTCTAGTTTTAATTTAAAAGAAGTCCCAAGCATAAGTATTTTGTATAAATTTGAATATTGTCACCATGTTGACTTTATTTCAAAGTGTTATCCATTTTCCCTTTGTTGATCTGACTGCTAGTTTACCTTTCTTAGAGGAGGCTACCACCATACAAGATGCCAGGTAGCACAAAAATGCTAGGTGATGTGAAATTTCATCACTTAATTTTCATTATAAGTGATGAATTAAATGTAGTGCATGGAACTTTTTCGAGAAAGTTTTTGGAGTTACTAAGAAAAAGGGAGGGGAATACGGTTGTTTACACTTTTTTTGAGTTTCTGTGATATTGTGTGTGTGTGTGTGTGTAGGTTTATTTTAATTGATAAATATTTTACACTTTTCTCCTGAATAACAATTGCATGACTGTAAAAAAATAAAAATTTCATAACAGCTATGTCCAAATTTATTATTTATATTTGATTTAGGAATATGATCACAAATCTGTTCAGCATAGTGTACAAGATTTCCTTTGTGAGTCTAAATTTGATTCATCTTTTTTAGATTGTTATGAATAGAAATGGTTCAATTACAATTTTTCAACCCATAAAATTCTTAAAAGTTTTAAGTTTTCTATGCATTCTGGAAAGACTATGTGTGTGTGTGGGTGGTGGGTGGGTGTTCTAATATTTAAATGTAAAAGAGAAGCTGCAGTGAGGAACTGCCTGCTAAATGTGTTTGCTTGCTAAAGCAATTGGTAAAGGGAGTGATATGAAAATGCTGGGTGGTGGTGCAGATGTTGCTAAAAAGGAAATGGAAGGCAATATCCAGGGAAAACGTACATTTCTAATTTTTTCCAGCAATTCTCACTGGTCATTTAACCTTTTTTTATGCAAAACTGACTTCAGTCAGTCTATCTGTATGACAATAAAATTCAGACTTTCCATGGGGGAAATGTATTTGATCATATATTAACCATGATCATTCATGTTTCCTCTTTCACATGTGTTTTTGCCACTTTTTTTTTTTTTTTTTCTCTCATTGTTACAGATACATCGAGTTAAATATTTCTCTTGTCCAGCGTTATTCTGTCATAGTAACATCCAACCTATTGTTACTCTAGAGTCTTTAAATTGTGTTTATAACTTATGTATTTTCTTGATCTGTGTGTTTGTTTTGTCTTTTTCTGGTAAACCCAATCACAGTTATCTTTTCATAATTTTTTGAGTGATATAAAACTCAAACTGGACTTAAGAGGAGCAAAGGTGGCATTCATGTTTAACAGATCAAATAGCTCTAAATTTTTTCTCTTAACTACTGCTATCCCTTACTGCTGTTAGGGATAGCAGTAGTTAAGAGAAAAAATTATAATAAAAGTCTATCACTATTAGGAGTGTTTAACAGAATGCTTATATTCCATTTTTTCTTTCCTTTGAAATTTACATATTTTGTGTTATTTATCTATTAAATTTGTGCATAAGTTTCTGTGAGAATATCTAATGAACATTTTTCATTGTAATTTTGCCTTGGGGTTCTTTATTTCAAAAATCACTCCCCCGCCCCGTTCCCTATTTAAAAATAACTGCTAATTGCACTGTGAACACAATGTGTAGAGTTATATTTTACTAGAACCATGAAGGATAAATGTGTTGTACTGAAAAATTACAGAATTTTTATTCAGCCACTTGACAATTTTTATATTTATTAATTATACCAACAAAAATAAGCTGAGTGATGTGGTGAAGTAGCAGAAAATTCAGATAATAACCCTAACATGCTTGTGCATTATTGTTGAAATAGGTACTGATACCAGCATTGAACAGGTCTTAAATTTTTCATTTGGGTTGCTATTTTTAAAATGTCTCTTTTCCAGTAACAATTTTTTCCTGCTTCTAATTTTGATCCTTTAAATATAAATTACGTCGTTTTTATCATCTGTATATAAATTGTTTTTGTTTTTTGTTGTTATAAGATGTGTTCAATAAATCTTATACTTATTTCTCACAAAATAAGATACAGACACAAATTTTACCTTATTTTTACGGTAGTTCTGTAAAAACAGTGATGTTGATAACAACCAGAAGTCACTAGTTGTGAAGTCAGGCACTTACAAGGGATGCAAAATAACATGAATTCTGTTTTGTTAATATTTGAAGAACGCGGCCCAAAGCCTCCACTTTTTCGTCTGGAGTGTATAAAATTTCGGTCAAGACTAACGTTGGATTAACCACGTACATTGGAAGTTCATTCCGGAAAATTCTCTCTAGACTTGAGGAACACAAATCTGATGTAAAATTTGGGAAACCTTCTACTTACCATGGCTGACACTTCTGCTATTCCGCTTTGGTCCGATACAAAAAAGTTGGCTCCTTTCCAAAATCGGTATGCTCTGAGGTTTAGAGAAAGTTTGGAAATTTTATTTTCCAAAAATTGCAACTCTGAGCTCTCCATTTTCGTTCCATACATCTGGAAATCCCTCGTTGCATCATGTCACCCAGAGTTACCATTAAAAAACTTACCTTTCCAATCTGGCAACAAAACCGATTGTAGTTGCACTGATGAAGGCCATAGTAATAGCTGAAAAATATTTGCCTTAAAACTTTTATACGTAACTTAGCGTGTTCTACACTACCATCTTCTTAATTTGTTTTATCACTTTCATTGCCAAAAGGAAAATTCTGTACCACATGGATGTTTTATGGGCACTTCATATTGTAATTATACAATCCAACTCCCACAAATTATTATTTTCATACAATACTAAAATTATGGTTGCAACAGTGTTGGTACATTTATTCCAAATAATAACAATAATAATAACTAAACAGGTTGCTAAGTATTTTGCATTCCTTTGAAATTCTACAGGATTGTTTACTAAGTTATTTTTAAAATTCTCTGACTTGCTGTGTAGCACTTTGAAAAGGACAATTATGGAAAAGGTAAACTGGTGTGTATCTGTCTGTCTTGAATACATTGCTTAAGAATGATATTTCTCTGGTCGTACATAGCTCATTTATTGTGTGAATCTGTTTTTGTATATCTAGAGCATTATTTTAGGCATGTCAATGCCTTTGCAACTTTCATCCAACTTTCTAGAAAGTGTACAAAATGTGCTGTTCTGTAGTGGATACTAATTCGTGTCTCCCAGTTTTCATTGAAGTATTCTAACTACTACATCACTCAGGATAATGCATTTCCAATCAACTGAAATATTTTAAACTCATTTATAAATCAACAAGTTAGTAAAATCATGCAATGGATCGATTATGATACGCTTTTCAAAATACCAGAAATTTTTTGCTGAAGTTATTACTCAAGTTATGAGAATAATGGCTGTGGAATAAATCTCGCTCCTGTGCCCTGACCTTTGACCCCATTTTGATGTTATTAAACAGAATTATTATAGTTCAGTATACCTCCGAAACAAAATGCTGAAGTTTTGTCGCAATAGAAACATTCTTAGTCAAGTTATGAGGATAATGGCTGTGGAAGAAATCTCACTCCTGTGCCCTGATCTTTAACCCCATTTCTATTATATTAAACCGAATTGGTTCAGTATACCTCCGGAACAACATGATAAAGTTTTGTCGCAATCGAAGCATTTTTACGTAAGTTATTATGCACAAGGGCGATGGAATGCATTCTGCTCCTATGTCCTGGCCTTTGACCTCATTTTGCCCATTTTCAATAAGGGTTATCCCCTACCACATACTAAAATTTCATCGAAATTGAACCATTTTTATTCGAGTTATCATGCGGACAGACAGACAAAGCTGGAGCATATATGCTTCTTCAACCTACGGTTGAAAAGCATAAAAAAGCACCAGTACAGAGGCTTTCATTTTAGAACTTTAGTAGCATGTAGTAATGTTATTCTTTGTACTACATGTAGTAGTGTCATGTACTAGCTTCATCTTAGTTCCGGAAAATCTAGTTTGGCTAAATGAGAAGTACATTGCTATTTCACTTTTGTTGAGTTATAAGAAATGGCGCATTTAAGCCAGTTTGTGCAGAACATTATGGGTGGTAGCTCGTGTAAAATAATGTATGTTTTAGACCAAGAACCATAATTTCTTTTGATATGTGAACTTCCTTTTTGGGCAGTAGCTCATGTAATACTGACATTTTGTGACTTATTGTAGGTTTATTTTTTTAGAAGCCTATCGAGACATTGTTGTTCAAGTCAAGTCAGTTTGTGAGGAAAATTAAGTTTTTTGCTAATATATGATGCATGTGGACCACAAACAATGCTTTTGTGTAGTGTAAAGCTCCCCACCCCCATGAAATAATTCTTGAGTGATTAACCATACCTGATTCAACCAACTCAAGCATTATATTTATATATATTTGCCGATGAGTAGGTTTACAAAAATTAAAATACCCAGGTGAGTTAAAATTTTCTCAGAATAAAAAAAAAAGGTCAGTCCAGCATTCACACTTCATAAACATCCAACACAGCAGTTTCTTATAATATGTACTGTACACTTGTATATATAACTTGCCTTGCATATCAAATTATTTCAGGTGTACTTACTGTTGTTTTAACTCAAGAACAGTACAGATAGTATTAAAATCAATAAATTTTGAAACACTTGATTTCTGTGATCAGTAGACATTGAATTCATTTAGATTCCTGTTTAGCAGGTTTTAGATATTTGTGATTGTGGTGTCTATCATGGTAGCATGTTCAAACCATGGCTCCCATGGTCCTTAAAAGTCCTTGAAAACTACTTGAATTTGTTTTTCCTTTTTCAGGGCTCTTGAAAGTCTTTCAATTTTGTAAGAGTTTTTCAAAGTACTTGATTTTTTTTTCACCAAATTTCAGAATAGCCTCAGTTAGTTGAAGAGAAGGTATCGCCAGACTGTCGCCAATGGCTGCACTGAATTGTGGAATGCTCTCTTGGAATCAAGCGCACGTGGGTGTCATATTTCTGTTTTTAACTTTATGATTGTGAATGCGAGGGAAGGGTAAGGTACTAGCATCTCAAACCAGGCATGTGATCTGCTGAATGCTTGTAGCCCAGCACATTCAAGGAGGAATGGTGCTTTCAAATACTCTGCTTGGTAGGCGTGGCTGTTTTCTGCATGGTATAATGTTTACTTTTTCACATGGCTGTTGATTCTAAACGTGTGATGAAACAGCAGTCAGCTAGTAAAAAGATGCAGATCTTAATGCAAAGGAATAAAAGTCCTGCAGAGGTCTACTTATGGTGCTATAAAGTGTGCAATTCTAATCTGTTTTGGAATAGCAGCTCATTTTACTACAGCTGTTTTTAGGTGTGTTAATGAACTAGACTTCTACACATCATTGTTTGATGAGAGTTTGAACCATGCTACACAGTCAAAGCAGAAGGACTATCGTGTTCACTTCTGCAGTGCAGAAAAGAACCTAGTTCTTAGCAGATACTGTACTTCTGTTTTCATGGGTCACTCTGTTGCTGAATTAACATTGTCATCTCTTTGTGATGCTACACAAAAACTTAATTTGTCCCAGGTGTTAAGCATATCAATGGATGGTCCAGCAATTAACTTGAAGGTTTTTAGCCTTCTGCAAGAAGAAATTAAAAAAGAGTTTTTGCTTGCTAAATGGTTAACATAGGTAGTTGTGGTATTCATACACTGAACAATTGTTTTAAACATGGGTGCTCAGATTCTTCATGGGATGTTACAAGTTTTCTGACAAGTCTTTATCAGCTTTATCAAGACTGTTCTGCAAGAAGGAATATTGGAATTCAACAAACTCTGAAGAAATGCTGTAAAAGTTTTGCAACCGTCGGTGGCTGGAAAATTGTCCTGCTGCTGAAAGAGCCATTGAGATGTAGGAAAATGTATAAAATTGTTTCCCTTACTGACAAAGGTAAATCTGCAAATATTCCAAAGTGCAAATCATACTTTGTAATTTCACAGACATGCAAAGATGTCCTGGTGAAAGTGAATCTGAATTTTGTCCTTTCAATTTCCAATATTTTGCAATCCTTCCTAGTTCACTACCAAAAGGACTCTCCATTATTGCCATTTTTAGCTGAAGATGTTAAAAAAATAGTATTGGACTGTTTAAAACGTTTTGGCCTATTGAAACTTCAGAAACTAAATGAGATCAGCACTGCATATGATGGGATCATTTTTTATTTCAGATACGTCTGCATATTCGTGCATCAGTCAAGTGAGCCTTGGCTTCGCTGGGAATAAATTGTTGAAGTTACTTAGTTCCAGGGAAAAAGTGTGTCAGTGATAAGGAAACCTGAAATCTTGTAAAACAACCTCACTCACCAAAGTATGCTGCTATGTTTAGATATAACTATAATTTTAATTGAACTTTTTCACTGTTTGGTACAACTTATTTTGAACTTTCTTGAGAGTTCTTATTGAGCACAAATATGGTCTTTAAAATTTTTGTGAGTCCTTGAAAAGTCCTTGATTTTTTGGTGGAAAAAGAGTGGGAATTATGCAAACAGTTTAACTAGTTTCTGTGCCTTCCATGTGAATCAGATATTTTTCCTTTATGGATTTCTGTGATGTTTACAATTTCAAACTTTTTGACATATAGGAAGAGCCAATCTGATTTCTTGAGTATCATAGCTTGTGCTTTACTTGAAATGTATTATTCGTGTTTAACTGAATTCCCCCCCCTTTAATTCACATAGTTTTTACTATGTTGCTGTTCTTAATTTTTATATATATGATTGGTCAAGAAAGTTCCAGGAATAATTCAGTGAAAAAAATATATCTCATCTGTAGTAATTTTGCTGATTTAATTTTCAACATACAGTGGTGGCCAAAATTGTGGACACTTTTTGAAAACTTCATGTTTTGCAACTTTGCAGGCTTATACGAAATGTTTCACTAAATCCAAATGTTTGTATATCAATTGAAAGAGAATTTAATGCTGAATTCAATACGAAAAACAGAATTCAAATATCTACAGTACAAAAAAGTTACACTTTAGTCTGAAAAACAAACACATGTGTGATTCAGTTAAGAAGCAGAATGTGAGTGCAAACCCTACTGGCCAATCATAATCCTTGTTCAGGGGACCAGTCAAATGGCAATAGCTGCTGTACATCATGTGTCAAGTTGGGAATAGTCGGTTTTGCTCTTTGTTCTTTAAAAGAAAGTCTGTTATTGCTGTAAGTGAAGTGCAGTTGGAGATTGTATGCATACTTTTATATTTCTTGAAATTTAAAGTGTAGACAATAAATAGAGCAATGGCACCAAAGAAAAGAGTTGATTTAACACCCATGAAAAGAGGCGGGATTGTTGTATTACATGAATTGGTTCTTTCCTATGCTGAAATTGCAAGGCAAATAGGTGGGACAGTGGCGCCATCTGGAGTATGAAAGTTGTGTTTACATTATCAGTAAACAGTAACTGAAACCCAAAGCAAGAAAAGGCCAAAAAAAGTGCACAAAATCTGTTGATGACAGAAGAATAAAACGGCTGTGTCTCAAGAACAAAAGAATTTCATCTGAGATGAACGAGGTGCAACTCAGTTCAAGAACAATAAGAAGACTATTAGATATGAGACTAAGAAGTAGGGTTCCAAGAAAAAGCCATGTCTGAATCTACAGCAGTGTTAGAAATTACTATAGTGTGTAAACAAACATGTGAAATGTACAGAAGATCAGTGGAAGCAAGTTATTTGGAGTGATGAAAGTGAAATATCCGTATTTGGTAGTGATGGGCGAAAATATGTGAGACGTCAAGTGGGAGAAGCGCTACATCCTGACCACATAGAAGCAAATGTAAAGCAGCCAACAGGCATTATGATTTGGGTGTGTATGGCAGCAGATGGTATTGGCCACCTTCATGTAATCGATGGCACCCTGAATGTGAGAAAATACATTGACACCATCCTGGAATAACCGTTACCTTCCATTAGGAATCTCTTTCCCAACAATGCACCATTTCTTTTTCAGCAGAATTCAACTCCCTGCCACAAAGCACAAATATGTAAACAGTGGTTCACAGCAGAGGGCATTCCATTGTTGACCTGGCCAGGAAACAGCCCTGACCTGAACCCGATAGAAAATTTGTGGCACCGTTTGAAGGTCCTTGTACAAATGAGGTGTCCATCAAATAAAAGACAATTAATTGAGGCTATAATTGCTTCCTGGCATCACACATTAGCGAAGACAGAGCTTCAAATACTTGTGGGCTCAATGAGACATCGGTGTGCTGCTGTTATAAACATAAAGGCTACCCTGCTAAATACTGTTAGTTCATTGCAGTCGTGTCTGATATCATTTTATTGGATTGTAGTGTAGATTTATTGCGATTGCAGTATTTGCAGCATAACTTCTTTTGTACTGCAGATATTTGAATTCTGTTTTTGTATTGAAGTCAACATTAAATTTTCTATTAGTTGATATATAAACATTTGCATTTAGTGAAACGTAACATTTCCTATAAAGTTGCAAAACATGAAGTTTTCAAAAAGCGTCCACAATTTTGGCTGCCACTGTAGTTCCCTCCTCTTGTGATACATAGCTTGGATAGTTCCAGAAGTCTCTCAAATGCTCTGAGGAAGTTGTTTTCTCGCAAGTTCAGGTATGTTGTCACTGTCCTTTGAATGTCTGGAATGGGCCCCATATCATCTTCCCTTCATGGCTGCTTTGAGTTTTGGCAACAGAAAAAGTCTGGTGGGGCTAGATCTGGCAGTTAAAGAGGGGAGGGATGCATGATTGTTGTCACCTGGTTTTTAGCCAGAAACTGGGTAACAATGGTCGAGGTGTGTGACAGAGCTTTGTCATGGAGGAAGAACCTTTCTCCACTTTGATGCAAATACGGCCTAACTCGTTGAGTTCTCTTAAGAAGGCTATCCATGACTTCCTTGTAGAATAAACCATTGATGTTTTGTCCTTCGGGCACAGATTCACAGTGGATAATCCCACGAGAATTGAGGAACACAATAGCATGCATCATTTTGATTTTCGACTTCACATCCCTTGCCTTCTTTAGTTTTGGCTTTTCTGGGTCTGACCTTTCATTAGTTTGTTATTTTGTGGATGCCATTTCATCAAAACTCTATGATTCATCACCAGTTATTATCTTGCTGAGAAAATCTGGGTTGCCATTCACTATTTCCACCAAGTATTGCAAAGCAGTCACTCACAGCTCTCTTTGTTCTGGAGTGAGAAGGTGTGGCACAAACTTAGCTCACACTCCCCACTTGCCAAGAACATCACGAATAATGCTGTGCACTACTGTCTTACTAATATTCAGTTCTGCTATCATCTGACATGTTAATCAACCATCCATTGCCAGCAGTTCATGAACAGACTGCACATTTTCACCAGTGTTGCTTGTTGAAGGTTACCCGCTCCTTTCATCATCCTTCAATGAATGTCGGCCATCACAAAAACTTGGATAAACATTCATCGCCATATGCTTGTTTCATCAGTTTGTATGTTTCTGGTGCAGATTTTCCACATTTAAAAGCAGAACTTAATGTTGGCCCTTTGTTCCATTCTCTAAAGTGTGACAAGGTCAAAATTGCAGCATGAAAAACGTGCATGGCTCACCAAAGCCAAAACGGAACTGGGTGAGAAATTTACAATCGCTTACTGGGGGTTTATGGGAAATAGTTTATATGTTGCCCAAGAGATAGATGCATGGTATATAGAAAATATCATTCCTGGATCTTTCCAGACTTACTGTTTATATATCCTTCATAAATCATTTTAAATCAAACACAACTATTTTCCATCTATGTAATCTGATGTTGACCAAGCTTTTGGCAAAATATCCTGTGAACAGCTGCTGATTTCAATGCAGATATCACTATAGTTACATATGTTGAAACAAGTACATTTAAATTTTGGCTTTGAATATTCACCCTCTAATTATGAAAAACAACCAATGTCTGAAACATTCTAGGAAATACATTGTAAATAGAAATGCAGAACAGCAGTAATCTGCAAATAAAGAATACTTATCGACTGCTGCACATTTGAACTATTTCCTCCTGGCACTGACGCAGACATTTCTGCAGGTCTTTGAAGCAGCTGTGAAGGTACTTTCCGAAATCCTGTGCAGTTGTCCTTTTACAGGTTTCTACTTTTCTGTCAGGTTTCTTAGTACAAATCTTCAGTTTTCTTTTACCCAGATCTTCAGTCAAGATGTTTTAATACATGTGTTTGCCAACATTAAATTCATCTGTTACCATTCAAACAATGTGAAGATTTTTGTTTAAACATTAACGGATATGCTCAATGTTTTCAGAACTCTATATAGTCAGACCAGACAGCATCTTCAGTTTTCTCTGACATCTCAAGATTGGCTGTACCGTCCAGACATATATGGATATCATTGTGCTGCTACAACATAAGCCTGTCACAACTTCTTGTGAGTCTGGGTAGAACTCTTACCCAATTTGTAGCAAAACTTAGATGCTCACCTTTTGAACATTGTTATCGTGAATGACTGTGAAATTGTTGCATCATCCTTGACAGATGTGAATTTATTTGTGTAGGGGAGTAGCAAAGGGTTCTTGTTACTTTGTACTATGTAAAAAGATTCATGTATCAAAAGGTTTCTTGTTTTTTATCTGTTCCAGGAAAATTTTGGACATAGGTTGTATTATTAATTAAAACTTCTGACTTTTTTTTCTTTCTGGTTGTTCAGTTTTCACTGCCCATCTTTCATTTCTAAGTAATGAAATGATGATTATGCTGGTTACACAAACTATAGCCTCATTACTTATTTCAAGAGAAATATTTTTGTAATAATACATGTTGCAATATCATAATTTCACCATTTTATGATGTCTATAATAGAATAAAGAAAGACCAATAGAAATTTTATTTTTTCTAACAATTTAACATTAAAAAACAGCATAGTTCTAATGATCTATCACATTATTGTTAGATTATGTGTGTTTTTATTTGTCTTATTGTTTGTTTTGTCCTTGTCATCAAAACAATTGTTATTTAGGATATGCATAGAAAAAAATTCATTTGTTTGCAAACTAAAAGAAAGGATCAGGAATAATATAAACATGAAAATTACAAGAATAATTATACTTTGTAAAAATATTTTGCACCAAATCATTTTTTTTATTTATGCTTTTTACTACGATGAGTTCTGTTCAAGAACTTCATATGTAAATTAAAATTGTAAAGTAATAAAAGGAAACCAGCTTTTCAGCTGCATCATTATTTTTGTTAGTTGAAATTTGTTGCATTTTACCTTTTGTGCTGCAGTGAATTATAATGTCATGACTTGCTATCATTTTTTTTTATTTATTTATTTGTTTTGCACATTGAGGACCTTGGGGTTACATGGCATAGCAATAAAATATTACATTAATTAATATTTGAAATGTAAAGAATATTTAGAGAAATTTTCTGGAAAAACTTTATTTTTATAGCATAGAAAAAAAAATTTGTAGCTAAAGCCAATGTAGACAAAGCCTTCTGTCATTATTAATCTGTATATATTGTTAACCAAAAAAAAAAAACATGTAGTTGTGGACCAATTTTTATTAAAACTTTCTTTTTTCATTTACAGTGATCCTGGAAGTTTTTCTTTCAAGTGTCCTTTTGTCTTGTTATTTTGTAAAAGTAAAAAAGTTTGCACTTCAAGAATAATACCTGCTTTTGGCTAGTGAAATGCTGTTTATGAATAATTGACCCTGGCAGTATGTTAATCAATCATAAAAGTGCCATTGTTTAAAAACTATATTTGTTGTTGCCACCACAAGTTTTTTATGCAACACATAGGTTTAAAGAAATGAATTCTAAAAATAACTACAAATACTCACTTCTGATATACATATATCCATATATTTATGACTTGGTTACCTAACCTTTTGCTTTTAGATTAGCAGTGACTAAAATTTTTAAAAGTGTAAGATTTTTGGTGAAGAAGTGTGTGGAAACTACAGTTTTCTTAAATTATTTCTTTAGGCTTGATATGCAAAATGCATAGGTAAAAATTTTGTAGTACCACAGTCACATGGTTTCTTGTGTGTTTTGGAAGGGAACCAAAATTTCCTAGAACTTGAGGTGGTGATAAACACTTAGAAAACTTGTTTTGTTTGCAAAAAAGGACATACTGTTCTTCGAGTTTACAGCTCCTTGGCCACTTAGTTATTCCAAGTTTCTTTTCCCAATTTAGTCCTCAGCAAGAGTGAGCAAGTGAGGGTTCAGCTTGAGGCATGGTTGTGAGTGTCACATCAGAATCATGAAAATAAATTTTATTCAAAGAAAACACAGCCCAACGAAAAAAAATTCTGGTGCCTCGGTAGTTAGACCTATTCTTGGGTATATTTGGGGTGCTGATTCCAAAAATGGCACAAGTTTTGCCCTATCAGCTCTAGTTTTGGAGATAGGGCATACCCGCCCTATATGCTGATGTGCAGAAATATTGTTATTCACGTATTTCTCGACGTATCAAGATGAAAAAACATGTTTTATTTAAGTTATGCTTGTTTAGCTAATTCCATTCTAATAATGGTTCTACTATTAGGAATTTTTACATGTTATAGTTCTTTTGTGTGAAGTGCAATTTCTCAGTTGGAAGTTATTAGTATTTACTGCGAAACAAATATATCGGTAATCAAATTTTTTAATCTCTTTTTCCAGGATTTTAAAGTTTTTCATAGTTCTTTTAGTCTTTTACTACGATATTTTTAAAATTTTCATAATCCTTTTAGCCTTTCAACATGGCATCGAAGCATATTTCATAACTCCTTTGTCTTCACGTACCTCTCATATTTCAACTAAAATATATCCTAGTCAAATAGTAGTCTTGAAAATTCCTCCAATACAGTAATTTGTCTTTTCAATTTTGGGACCCATGAGAAAATGTGCCAGCTGATTTCTTAAAAGTCTAAACTCAAGAGCCTAATGGAAACAGACATACAAATGATTCGAACATTTACAACTGAGAGACCACATCGACCACTTGCAACTGAGAGGTGCGTGAAAAGTTTTTCTTGAATTATATTTGATTACCGAAATATTTGTTTCGCAGTAAATACTAATAACTTCCAACTGAGAAATTGCACTTCACACAAAAGAACTATAACATATAAAAATTTCCAACAGTAGAACCATTATTTAAATGGAATTAGCTAAACAAGCATAACTTAAATAAAACATGTTTTTTCATCTCGATACGTCAAGAAATACGTGCATAACAATATTTCTGTGCAAACACTAACAAGCTAAATCTGGGTACAGAAAAGTGGCCACCGGAGAACTGGACACATTGGAAATTTTTTTTTTTTTTTTTGATTGAAGGTTTAACAACCACCATGAGCAACTCAATGGGCTGTAAGCAGTCGCCCGTCCCTAATTTAGGGTCACTGGTTTCAGGTAAGGGAGAGAGCCAGTGCCACAAGACAAACACAACATCCATGCTTCACCGGAACTCGAACCTGGACCCCTTTCGGACGAATGATCAGAGGCCATCGCCTAGACCACTGCGCCACCGGGGCGGCTTGGAATTTCAGTGCCATTAAATTGTTCTGCATAAACACATTTCATATGGCTATATTCCCCAACTACTTGAGCAACTATTGTACATAAAATATTTTTTTTTAATATTTCATTTTCTGTAAGAAATTTAGACATTTCCATGATTTTCAGGCCAAAGACAAAGCGGGGAACTGGCCACCAAAAAACTGACCACCGGAGAACTGCCAACAAAAAATTTAAGGGGCCGTATAACAATCGCGTCTTGGACTGCTCCGTGGCTACGTCTCCCGAGATTGGTTATCTGACCCACATAACATTTCCGTATTTTCTTATTTACGATATTTTTCAAGGTTTATAAACTACAGCTAAACAAATTCTCTGCAGGTATGTACAAACCCAGGAAACTTATCGGACGGTGGGTAAAGAATTTCTGGTCCGATCGGGATATTTTCAGTGTTTACAAGCTACAACTCAACAAATTATCTGAACGCATGTACCTACCCAAGAAAACTGTCAGGGGGGGGGTAATACCAAAAGTGTAAAATATAAAGAATTCCTCGTCCGATCGGGAGATTTTCAGCATTTAAAACCAGAAATATTTTGTTTTGTATTTTAGATATTATCCCCCCCCCCCCTCAGAGGTTTCCTGAGTCAGCACATGCCCTCAGAGAGTTTGTTGAGATCTAGGTTGTAAATGCTGAAAATTTCCCGATCGAACCAGAAATTTCTTATTCCCCACTCCCTGACATGGAGGCAGCCCATGTTCTCAGATAATCTGTTGACTTGTACCAGAAATTCTTTGTATTTTACACTTTTGGTATTACCCCCCCCTCCAACCCCCTTGACAGTTTTCCTGAGTCAGCACATGCCCTAAGATAATTTGCAGACTTGTAATTTATAAACCCTGAAATCTTTTGTTGAGTTGCAAATCACAGACAGTTTTTTATAAAGAAGTACATTAATAATTGTAATTAAGAAAAGACAAAATTATGGAAACTTTATATGGCTCAGATAACCAACCTCTGGGAGTCATGGACACGAAGCGGTCAGAAATGCAAATTTTATACGGCCCCTTAAAATTTTTGTGGCCAGTTCTCCTACACTCAGCTAACTCGAGTACGACAGTATCACCAGAGAATATCCCAGTAGCATGTGGAACAACTATGAGAGTGCTTTGATGAAATGGCATAAATGTGCATGCACGTCCACGCCGTTGCCAAATCAAAAATCTTAAATGTCGCCAGAATGTAGCATCAAGGTAACAATTATGTACAATGGAAACTACGTATAAAGCAGTAGTATCGGTGAATGCTATTTTTAACGTAACCGTAATGTACAAAGAGTTATGTTCCAAAATAGATGTTGCTGAAACATAATTGTAAGATATATAAAGTGTAATGAAAATGAGAGATTGTAACATTACTGATACATATCTGAAACATTTTTGTGCTGTATGGGTTATGACTACCTACCTAATAAGCTGCAGGACCCCCTTTAACACGCAAAACAGCAGCCACTCGAAGAGGCATCGATTTGATGAGGTAGCGATAGGTATCCTAGGGTATCTTATACCATAATGTCAACAGCAGGTCCTCCAGTTCCCATATATTTTGAGGGGGATTTAGAGCGTGCCCGCTTTTTCCAAGTCTAACCACAAATGTTCAATTGGGGGTTCATGTGAGGTGAATTTGGAGGCCAGGGCATTAGCAGAAAGTCACCGGCATGTTCCTCGAACCACTCCTTGACGATTCTGGCAGTGTGGCATGGCGCAATATCCTGTTGGTAATGGCCATCACCAGCAGGGAACATAGTTGCCATGGATGGGTGAACTTGGTCCGCAACGATGTTCAGATACCTGACAGCTCTCAGGGATTGGGATAATAGGGCCTAAATTATCCCAAGAAAACATCGCCCACAGCATAACACACACCACGCTGGCCTGTTTCCTCCCAACAGTGCATCCAGGTGCCATAGCCTCCATTGTTATTCGGCGTATCCACGCTCGGCCATCTACGTGATGCACCAGGAATCTTGATCTGTCAGACCAGGCCACTTTCTTGCAATCATTCACGGTCCAATCTCGATGATCATGGACCCATTTCATGCGATGATGTGCAGTGAGCATGGGGACTCGGCTAGGTCTTCGGCTACTCAGCCCGTGCGCAGAAGGCTGCGATGAACAGCTTGTTGTGGCATATTGCCCTTATTGTTGTACGTGTGGATGATTTGTCGCACTGTGGCCCTGCGGTCGCTGTGAATAATACGCGACAGTCTTCGCTCCCCTCTGGCATCATTGAGCTGGACGAAGGTTCGTTGTTTGGCCATCTGTGCACCACTTTTACTATGTACTCACTACTGCGGCATGTGAACAACCGGGGCTCCTCCCCCTCTCTATGTTTACAGGCCTGGCCACCGGATTAAGAACTTGCTTGTAACGTCGCGCTAAGCGACAGGCACCGTCCATGGGTAGCTGAAGACGTGAAGATATTCATTATCTGCTTCAAATTATTTAAATTCCTTTGGACTGATGATTGTGAGTAGTTACTCCATGTACAAAATGTAAAATGTGTGTTAAAAAATTTAGTGGCAAAGAAGGTTGAAGAGTTGAATGTGGTAAACGGAAAACGTTCAAAATGTAATCAAACTAAATTTGAACTCCGACTAAAGTGCGCTTCTGTAGTATCTTGTTTTCCTTTGTGCCTCACTAACAATGGGAATATTTTGAAGTTTTGGCAAAGACATTTAATAATCATCATTACAGGGGAACTAAATCTTAACCCCAGTGTAACTACTTTAAACCCCATACAAATAAATATATTTCAATCTTTATTTTTATATATTTTCAATCTTCATTTCATGTGTGGGAGAAAATTATCAAGTATAAATGTTCTGACACATGTTCATAACCGTGAGTGGCAAAATCGGTACAGGGTAAGTTTTTTTTTTCATTTATTTATTTCTGTGTGTACATTGTGCTGAGAGTTACACATTCTCAGTATCAATTTAGTCTAGTTGGCAGCCTCAGAACCTTTTCATTTATATCTGTATGTCCTGCAGCATTATGCAGATAAATGTCTCCTTTTTTTCTCTCATTCCTTCAATTTCAAAATAGACTAGGGGTGGGGAGAGGCTAAGTTGTTAAAACCACACATGAATATAGACTATAGTAGCATTATTAGCATGTTTTCTTGTCTCCTTTTTTTTTTTTTTTTTTTTTTTTTTTTCCCTTCTTGACTTTTTTTTTCCAAATACGTTCTCAGTATTAATTTAGTATATAGTTGGCCTCCCCAGTTTTTATTAATTTCTGAATGTACTGCGGCATTGACCTGGTGCATCATTATCGTAATTTTTCTTCTTTGTGAATTACCTTTTCATATTCTCAGAATATTAATTTTGGAAAAGTCTGCCTCTTCAAATTTATTCTTTTTTTTTTTTTTTTTTTGGATGAAACCAATGTTATTTGATCAGAAAAAGTTAGGGTCTAAAAACGCAATTTTGGATGCTGTTTTATTCATTTTTCGCCAGTTTTTCTTTTATAGATGCAAATTGCAATGTAACATTACGTCAACGTACTAACAGATTGAATTTCAGTTATTTTCTGCGTGTGTTTAAAACTGCATTAACACAGTTTTTTAGTATAACCGTTTATACTCGTACGGAAGAAATGGCGAGAAAGCGTAATTCCTGAGAAAAATAAAACAGGCGCAATTTTCTTTTTTTTTTTATTTTCTTTTTTTAAATTTCGGTAGAACTTCTGTGTCATATATTAATTTGCAGAAAACTAAAATATGGACTTTATTCAGCATATCCTTCAAGCATTAAGAACGATTGAATGCCCAGAAACGTATGGTACTGTGACCTTCTCGGTGCACAACTCCGTCGCTTAGCGTGACGTCGCAAAAACCAGGGCTGTTAGAATCCTAACAGCCCTGGCAAAAACGATGGCCAAGCCCGTCAAGAGAGGCGGGGTGAGCCCCGGAACAACCCACAAGCCACACCGTTTCCGAGATGGTAGTTCGGAGGCTCCGTGTCATCCACGGTGGTGTCATCACAATTCGTCCTTTATCAAACTCCGATAAATCGGTACCTTTTCCCATTCTGACTCCGAACACTCTACTAACTGAAAGATCAGACCAGATCATATGTAGAGGATCTTAGGAAGGGAGTGTCTGACCTCAGGTCTTAAACAACCCTTAGAAATACCCTGCCGTGCAAAAATTAAGAACGAGACGGTTTTTCGAATGTAACGTCGTGCAGAAGTGCTTCACATCGATTCAAATCATACCATAAGATCCCCAAGATGTAAGAATATGGGACAAGTGAGCAAAACCGTCCAAACAAGGAATCCAAAGGATACAAAGGCACTCTATTGAAAAGGTAGCTTCGAGCACAACTGGACAGAAGACAGAAACGTCCATGTGACAGGCGGCTGCCAAGAAAAATCCAGTCTTTAGTAGGGAATATGATCACCCCTGACTGCGTTGCAGGATTTACAACGTCTGTCCATGCTGAGGACGAGGTTGTCAAGGAGCTGTTAAGGCATCGCGGCCCATTCCTTTGTAGCGCCAATCGCATTTGCGGAATCGTTGCTGGCGGCTGGTGACGTGCTGCCAAGCATCTCCCGAGAAGGTCCCACGCGTGTTCGATTGGATTTAGGTCCTGGGACTTTATGGGCCAATCCATGCGTTGAATATCTTCACTCTCCAACAGCTCTGCGACAGCCACTGCATGATGAGGTGTAGCGTTGTCGTCCATGAAAAGGAACTCAGAACCCACAGCACCTCTTTTAACAGACGCACGTGAGGCAGGAGAACCTCGGTACAATAGCAGACACCAGTGACTGAACCTCCTTGGAAGATGTGGAGGTCATTACGGCTACCAAGCATGATACCGCCCCAAACGAGAACTCCGCCACCTTCAAACCGGTCCCTTTCGATGATGTTGGAAGTGTGATTGCGTGTTCCCTGCTCTCTCTCCAGATGTGTATACGTCCAGAATCGCTCGTCAGACTAAAGCGGCTCTCATCCGTAAAGAGAACTCTACCCCATTTCTGATGGTTAGTTAGTTAGTTAATTGATTTTAGTGGCGCAAGGGCCAGGCTTGGCCAAAGAGCGCCAGACACAGAACTATCAGGTAAAGATCCTTAAAAGCGGGGTGAAATGATTAAGAGCAGACAGGCTTGGTAAAAGCGAGAAAAGAGGATGATGAAAGATGTTGTGAAGACCAGTTAGTTAATTAGGTTTATATATAACTTTATTAACTTACTATTACAATTATTATATATATATATATTTTTTTAAATAAGTTTTAAAACGTTAATCTGTTTTAAAAAGGAAAGTGTCGCAGTGGTCGCCCAAAAGCTTTTGAAGCGTAGCTGCGTCCTCGTCCAGCAGATGAGACTGAAAATAGTGAAACCGATGATGACGAAAACGAACACAACTGCACAAAACATGAGAGACGGTGAGTAAACAGTCGCACGCCTCACACATTGGGGCAGCGTCGCCACACAGCAAATAGCTATGCGTGAAGCGACAATGCCCAATGCGGAGACGCGCAAGAACAACTTCTTCCCTACGGTTCCGGCGGCACGATGATTTCCAGACTCCAAGGATGGGTTTAACACGGTGCAGCTTATTACCCACCTGTTGGTCCCACAGACCCCGCCACGTTCGTCTGATATGATCGTGAACAAGAAAGCGAAAATCACGGTGGAACAGTGGCAACGGTGTGACAACCAAAGAAGAGGCAGATCTAGCAGCAGCATCAGCAGACTCGTTCCCTGGGATCCCAACATGCCCAGGAATCCAGCAGAACCGAATCTGGACATCAGCCTCGAGCAAAGAACGAAGAAGTCTCCGTACGGTAAAAAGAAGTGGGTGGCCAGAGAAATCCAAAGATGACAAAGATTGCACAACACTCAACGAATCAGTGTACACAATAGCACGCTGATGAGAGCTCGACTGCACGTGAACAAGTGCAAGATACACAGCATGCATCTCCGCCGAAAACACCGTGGCCTCGGCAGGAATGCGGGCAACAGAAACTTCGTCAATGCAGACGGCGGCGCATCCAACAACACCAGCAGCCTTAGATCCATCGGTGAAAACAGGAATAAAGTCTGCATTGACGTAACGGTGTTCGGCGAAGAGCTGCTGGTACACTGACGCAGGGGTTGAGGACTTGTCAAAAGATGTAAAGCTGGTATCAACCATGACACCAAGAGGGTGCCATGGGGGATCCTCAAAGCCCCTGGTCTCTCCAACGAGTGACAAGTCGAGCCCTGCATCACGAGCTACGGCCGCCAAACGAAGACCGAAGGTTCGAATGCACGAGGGACGGATCTCGAACAAACGAGCATGCTGGGGATGAAAAACTGCATCGTGTAAAGTACGTTCTGAGAGAGATCTAAGTTTCAGGTAAAATTGAAGAGACAGCTGCAGACGGCGTAAATGAAGCGACGGTTCGTTCGCGTCGGCATAAAGGCTGGGAATGGGGGACGTGCGAAATGCTCCCGTACAAAGACGCAGCGCTTG
This sequence comes from Macrothele yani, assembly GCA_039090855.1. Classification (NCBI taxonomy): domain Eukaryota; kingdom Metazoa; phylum Arthropoda; class Arachnida; order Araneae; family Macrothelidae; genus Macrothele; species Macrothele yani. The sequence goes on from CM077006.1 coordinate 65,756,178, forward strand.
ATGGTGGATGGTATCCAACGGCCGGAGAACGGAAGGACGCGCAGAGCCATACACCATACAGCCATAATCCAGCTTAGACCGAATGAGAGAATGGTAAATACGGAACAAGGAAGTCCTGTCTGCACCCCAGGAGACTGAGGCGAGGATCTTGAGGATTGACAAAGCTCTCAGACAGGAAGTGCGGAGTCGTCGAACGTGCGAGCGAAAGGTAAGCGCACGGTCGACGGTCAAACCAAGGAACTTGGTTTCCGGCAAAACTGGAATGGCTGCATGGTCCAAATAGAGTTCTGGATCGGGGTGGAGGCCACGCCTCCGGCAGAAATGGACACACGCTGGCTTTTCAGCAGAAAGAACGAAACCATTGTTGTTAGCCGCTTTAAGTATCTGGTTAATTGCAGACTGCAGCTGCCTTTCAATGAAATGCATGCTTGATGACGAGCAGAAGATGTGAAGGTCGTCAACATAAATGGTAGTCGAAACCGTAGGAGGAAGATTTTTAAGCAAACAATTAATGCGGAGGATGAACAGAGTCACCGAAAGAATGCTGCCTTGAGGAACACCTTGTTCTTGATGGAAGAAGGCAGAGAGCGTTGTACCCAGGCGCACCTGGAACACACGGTTACGAAGAAAGTTGGCAATGAAGGTTGGCAGGTTTCCCCGCAACCCACTCTCGTGGAGGTCACGGAGGATACCGTGACGCCACGCTGTATCATAAGCTTTGTTGATGTCAAAAAAGACAGACACCAGGTGCTGCCTACGTACGAATGCCTCTCGAACAGACGTCTCAAGGAGCAGGAGATGGTCAGGAGCTGAACGATGACGACGGAAGCCGCTTTGTGATGGCGACAGAATTTGATGTTCTTCTAGGAAGTAAATTAGCCTAGAATTAACCATGCGTTCAAGGATTTTGCACAAACAGCTAGTGAAGGCAATTGGCCGATAACTAGAGGGAGACTTGGGGTCTTTGCCAGGCTTGGGAAAAGGTAAAACAAAAGCTTTTCGCCAGGAGTCCGGGAAACTGTGCTCCAACCAAATGCGGTTGAAAAGCACTAACAGATTCTCGAGAGATGACGGATCATGTCATAGTGGATGCCATCGGGACCTACAGATGTTGCACCGGACCGATGCAGAGCCACTCGGAGTTCAACCATGTTGAAGGGGGAGTTATACTCGGTGTTATGAAAAGGCGCAAAGGAGAGTCTCTGGCGCTCAGCAGCTGGTCTAGTCCTCTGAAAGGAGAGAGGGTACGCCTCAGAACTGGAAACAGAGGCAAACGCCCTACCCAAACCATCCACTATCTCCCCGACTTCAGCATACGTGCAGCCGTTACTCTCAAGAATAGAGATCTGATGGGAACCACAGTTTCCCCGAATCCTACGAATTTTTTCCCAAACAGTTTTTGAACTGGCACGTGAATTGATAGAGGAAACGTACTTCATCCAAGACTCCCTCTTGCTTCGTCGACGCACCAACCGAGCGTAAGATTTTGCTCTTTTAAATTCAACGAGATTAGCATCGGTTGGATAACGCCGAAATGTACACCAGGCCTTATGTTGAGCTCTCCTAGCCGCTGTGCAATCAGAGGTCCACCAAGGTTTTGGACGTCTTGGGAGCGTCGTTGATGTCTTTGGGATAGAGAGATCCGCTGCCTGAATGATACACGTGGTGACATCAGTAACAGCTGCATCGATTGACCCTCGGGTCACCATGACAGAAGGTATCACTGCGGACGATGTGAAGACCTCCCACTTGGCACGATCCATCCTCCATCGAGGAGGGCGGGAAGCAGAAGATGGCACGCTCTCATTATAGCCAAGTACAATTGGGAAGTGGTCGCTCCCATGGAGGTCGTTGCACACCGTCCACTACCAGTCAGCAATAACTGATGGTGAACCCAAAGATAAATCGATCGCACTGAAACTTCGTGTAGGCTCGTGGAAATAAGTGTCAGCACCGGTGTTAAAAAGGCACAGGGAGGTCGAGGACAGAAGAGATTCGATCCTACGGCCTCGTGCGTCTGTTCTGACACTACCCCACAGTGGATTATGAGCATTGAAGTCACCCAGAAGAAGAGCGGGTAACGGCAGCTGAACAACTAAGCTCTCAAGAGCGGAGACGCTCACGTCCTCATCCGGCGGCAGATAGACGCTGCAAACAGTTAGAGGCACAGGCATGGAGATACGCACCGCAACGGCTTGTAAAGATGTTGAGACCGCAACGGGAGAAACTGGAACAATGTGGGGGACAAGAATGGCAACTCCCCCGCAAGCTATATCTCCTGAAACATTATCTTTCCGAAATGCACTGTAACCTCGAACTGAGAGCAGGTCTGATGGTTTAAGTTTTGTCTCCTGGAGGCAAAGGCACACCGGAGAGTACGACGAAAGCAGATGTTTGACGTCGTCATATTTTGTCCGAAAACCTCGACAGTTCCATTGAACGATTGAAACCATGATTTGAGGGGTAGATAGAAAGAAAGAAACGTGGGTCAAATGAACTGACCAGGCCTAGAAGGCCTCGGAGTCCATAAATTCCTCAGTCTGGTCTGCAGTGCCCCTCGGCAGCGTGGTAACCGGGGGAAGGACTGGGGGTGTCTCGAGGATGAAGACCGGGACTGATTCGTTCCGGCTTGAACCTTGGTTTGAGATTGAGTGGCTGAGGATTGTTTGGCCTTGCCTTTGTGTCTAGCAGGCGAGGGATCAGGGCTCGTAGAACGGGAAACCTGTTCTGCAACAGCGCGCTTGGGCGAGGATGCAGGACCCCGAGCATTGGTCTGTGGTGGCAAAGATAAACTGTCAGTGGTGGAAAGTCGAAGGGCCTTCAGCCCAGCAGCATAAATATCCTCGAGAGAGAAAGGGCAGTCTTTTGGTATAGTGATGTCTGTCTGAGTGGCAATGGATGTTTTAGGAGCCACAACGGAAGAGTAGTAGCGTGCGCTTGGAGCAGCGGGAACGACCTTCCGTCGAGCTTCAGGGTAGGACAGGTGTTCAAGTGTCAACCTCCTGAATCCTCCGCTCCTCAATCCACTTCGGACAGTTCTTGGCATTGGCAGCATGGTCGCCTTTGCAGTTCACACAATGGGCAGCTGCAGCAGAGCAGTCAGACTGAAGATGGTCGTGTGAACCGCAACGATTGCAAGTAGCAGCACCACGGCAAGACTGCTGGGAGTGCCCGTACACTTGGCATCGGTAGCAACGAAGGGGGTTAGGAATGTACGGGCGCACAGAGCAGTTCAAATAGCCCGCATGGATGGAAGAGTCGGGCGATCAAAGGTCAGGATCACTGTTCTGGAGTTGACCAGCTCCCCGTTTCGGCGGAACTTGATGCGACGAACCGCTGTGACACCTTGGTTGGCAAGCTCCTCAAGAAATTCTTCCTCTGAAACATCCACGAGGTCGCGCTCGGAGATGACACCTCTGGATGAATTCAGGGACTGATGAGGTTTGATGTCCACAGGGACACCACCCAAGTTGGAGACGCCCAAGAGCAATGAACCATGGCGTGGACTTGACATTTCCACCAATATATCTCCCGATTTTAACTTCTTCACACTGGTTGGTGACGCAACCGCTCCTTGCAGGGCTTTTTGAATCCAGAAGGGAGATTTGGAGCCAAGCTTGTGAGATTCTTCCCGTGCATGGATGATAAAAAATCGGGCAGTGTCCGGCGGCAAAGTACGCAGTTTCTTATTAGTGGGGTTAGGATCCGTGTCCAAAGATTTCTTTAGTTTGACAGAAGGGAGAATAGTTAAAGAATCCATATATAATGCGAAAAAAAATTCATCCGCCAGCTTCCCCGCCCACTACCGAGCCCAACAGGGGAGAGCCGGAGGTCCGCAGGACACGGCCCTAGGGTTAGGCGGCGGATATAGCATGTTGATCGTGCAGACATGCGCTCAGCGAGTACCGCGACTTTCCCGGGTCTTGGTAATACCCCTTTGGCATGCCCACACTATCCCCAAACTCACCCCGTCGTACGAAATGACAAGCCGATTGACTAGGAGTAGGTTAGTTCCTAGCCTCCCGTTTAGGGTGAAACAGGGGGCAAAGAGGAGTGTTGGCGACTGGTGACAACTATAGCCTGGCCCCCAGTAACCTCAGCCTCCAGCATCCCCTTTTCCACCTGTACGGGTCACCGCACACGGCAAACGTGCAGGTAGGTCTAGCTAACCAGCCCGAAGAAACGAAGAAGGAACAGAAAATGAAAAAGGGAAGAGGAGTAGAAAATAGAGAAAAAGGAAGAACAGGGAGTGGAGAAGAAAGCAAAAACAGGAAAGGGAGAGGAAAGGGCTGGCGCATAATCACAACCTCAGCAACCTACAGGACTGATGCGGGAGCGTGGCGAGATAACAACAACAACAACCACAAATGGAAAAAGATTTTAAACACTACTGTCGGCTCGGGCCGTGGGGTCGCCACTCCCCATCAGCTGGATGAACAGCTGTCCCTTCGGTCATCGTTTCAAGACGAAATGACAAAAATGATCCGTCACAAGGTCAGCTCGGGCCGTGGGGGCGCCGCTCCCCAAATAACTGGAAAACCAGTTATCCCCGTGCGGGGCCATTTCTGATGTGTCCAGTTCTTTTGTCCCTGGCACCACAGAAACCGCCGTCTCCGATGAGCAGGCGTTAATGGCACAAACCGTACTGGTCGTCGTGCAAATAGACCACCTTTGTGCAGCCTCCTGGCCTCGGTAAAACGCGATAACGGACGTCCAGTTGTCTTGCATGTGCCTTTCGATTTCTCCCGCTGTCTGCCGTCTTTCTCTTCTCGCCTGTAGGACAATGTACCTGTCGTCCGCCACCGTGGTTCCTCGTGGACGACCACTGCTAAACTATCTGACAGCTGTTCCTGTCGTTTGAAATGCTCTCCAAGCTCGTGAAACGATGCTGTGAGTGATCCCGAACTCCTCGGCCACTCTAGTCACACTTCGACCTTCTTCCAACTTCCCAATGATGCGACCTCTGGTAAAGTCATCCAGATGTCGTCTACTGGATTGCCTGTTGGCCATATCACACGGTGGCAGCAACTCGACGTCGTCCAAACCGATGTACTCAGTGCAATAGCTTTCACCGAATTGCTGAGCATTTTTTTTTCATTTCATATGTAGAGGATTTTTAGGAAGGGAGTGTCTGACCCCAGGTCTTAAACAACCCTTAGAAATAGGAAGCTAGGAGATTTGGGCTAGAGTGCCCGATAGGAAAGTGACACGGAAGCGAAGTAGAAAGGGGGAGGAGAACGCCCTTATTTATTACCGGGGTCCGACGGCTTAACGTGCCCATCCGATGCACGGCGGATATTTAGTGGATTGAGCGTTCGTACCTGCCTGGGATCGAACCTGAGGTCCTTTCCGCGGCAGTCACGAACGTTACCCACTCGGCCACCCGCGGCCCAACCCCGGCTGAGCATGATGATCATGTGTATAGGATTTTAGGAAGAGAGTGTCTGACCCCAGGTCTTAAACAACCCTTAGAAATAGGAAGCCAAGAGATTTGGGCTAGAGCGCCCGATAGGAAAGTGACACGGAAGCGAAGTAGAAAGGGGGAGGAAGACGCCCTTATTTATTACCGGGGGGCCAGTACCCGGGGTCCGACGGCTTAACGTGCCCATCCGACGCACGGCGGGTATTTAGTGGATCGAGCGTTCGTACCTGCCTGGGATCGAACCTGACGTGGAAGTCACGAACGTTGCCCACTCGGCCATCCGCGGCTGAGCGTACACCACCCGTGTGCTTTATACCCTTCCGACACCCCCATCCCCTTACGTCATGCTGCATATATGCGCATGCTCTACCGTACCGGACCCTAGTTTATCTCCTGACTGGTCTTTCGGTCCGTTCTGCCTGATCGTTCCGCTGTTATGCTCATTTCTCCTCTTCATCATTAATTTTTGCACACCAGTGTATATTGTAAATCTGATGGAGAATGAAATTTTATGATTTGAAAACATATTGTTTTGGATTTCAAAGGAGATGACATATCCACGTCCCCATCTTTATGTGCTTTCCAGAAAACTGTTTTTCTGTTTGTATTAACAGGCATAGGCATCAAAATATTATTTTCCCTTCCTTCGGAAACGAAAAACATTACGTTTGGCTGTCATATGACAAATTTCAATTATGTTATTGCATCTTATATATAGTTTCCGCCCAATTTTACATCTTGCTAATTTCATACCTTTCCCGACTGTGATTTTGAGATGGGGGTGAGGCAACCCCTCTCCTTCGGACCAGCACTGCCCATAGGGTGTGAAGACAGAGTACTTGACCCACCCTTCCAGAAACCCACAATGCGACACTTGGCTCGATAACATATATCAGAGGTTCTCAAATTTTTTCATGCTGTACCCAGTGTTTTGACCACTTTTGGGGAGAATCGGGGGATTAGAACGGGGACACGTGCCCATTGCTACCATGCGTGCGTTGAGTAATTTGAAAAGTTCACAGAAGTTACGACCAAAAAATCTGAAAATTGTATTACTGAGTCCTAAATTCCTATGTGTGCATAGCAAACTAAAGCACACCACCGATCAGTTCGAAATATGTGTACCATATTAATAAGTCAAAATAGCTAAAGGTTTCTATTAAATATGCAAATGTTTTATTCGACAAGATACCCGCTCAGCTTTTTTGGGTTGCTGACAACTGATTTTCAGGGGTGTGCTCAGAATTTCGTTTCTGGGAGTGGGTTTATGATAGAAAAATAAAGGAGAAAGATAGCTTTGTTTCTTTTGTCTAATACGCAGTAGGTCAGTAAATGCCAGTGGCGTATCTTGGGTCCGAGACCTGGGCTATATCATCCCCCGCTCCCTCACACACACACAGTATTGTTTTTTTTTTAATTGCAAAGTTTAATTGTTATAAGTAATAGAAGTAACTAAAGTTTAGGTACATGCAGGGCCGGCGCGTGATATTGTTCATGCGTGGGCAAGGTGGAGGTCTGGCCGCCTTTAGATGAAATTAAGATGTTATGTTTTTTGTTACACACATACCCCCTTCCCTACACACTTTTCTTGAGGCACGCAGTCCACATAGTGATAGCATTATTTATGGAATTATCTTCCAAATATTCAAAGAAAACCTGCACAAATTGCCAGTTTGTATTTCGAGGGAGAATCCTGTAAGAATACACATCAGGAAAAAATACTTCCTATGGAAATACTTCCAAAACCTTTCAGAACCGGCAACAGAAAAATGAAGTATTGAAAACCGACTGTGGAATGTATATCAGAAATGACGACGGGGTGTGTTTCCTTCATACAGCCGTGGGGGGGAGGGACTAACTTACACAGAAAATTCCCAAATACTGATTTTGCACTTTAAAGTTTTCATGAAACTTCTTTTTAGCACGTCTTTTGCAAAAAAATATCGTGCTTATGTTATCGGTTTGTCCGTCCGTCCGCCTGTACCCACGGTATCTCTGCAACTATCAGTCTGATTTGAAAAATTCTTTTTGCATTCGAAAGCTTGAAATATGCGAATGATGATCCATATTTCGTTTTTTACGATGTTCAATTTCGCCGCTAGAGCGCGTAAATGCAGATGATGTCGAATTCAAAAACACGTTTTATTCCACATATTTGCTTCTAAACATCCGATTGAAAAAAATCTTTTATCTTTCGATTCCATTTATGCCGAAGAGTATTTTGGATATAGTTTCGTTTTCAAATTACGCATAGATTTTCCGCTAGGGGGCGTAAAAGTAAATTGCATTTTTTCCGATAACTCTTCTTCTAAAACTCCGATTTGAAAAAAAAAATTTCAGCGGATACATCTCCTGATGCACAATCTTTTGCATATAATTTCGAATTTTTGGTAAAGAATACTTTGGCCACCAGGGGGCGTAAGTATTAATTTTCGCGTCTGATGTATTTGCCATAAAATCTGAGCTTCTAAAATATCGATTGAAAAAATTCTTTCGTGGACTGATGTCACTCACATGGACAAACCTTTTCGAAATATTTTCTTCCTAAAATATTCCACAGTTTCTCCGCCAGGGGCGTAGATGTGTATCTTATTTTTGTCAATATCTCGACTTCTAGGAGTCCGATTTGAAAAATTCCTTCTTTGTTGGATAGTGTTTTCCGTGTGACATATTTTTCATATAATTTCAAAATTTTCAAGTAATTCACAGACTTTCCGCTAGGGAGCGTAAAGGTAAATTGCGTTTCCCCCTATATCTCTGCTTTTAAATCTCCGATCTGAAAAATTCTTTCTGCACCGGATACAGCTCCTGATGGGAAATCGTTTGCACATAATTTCTAATTTTTGTAAAAAAATGGTTTGGCCACCAGGGGGCGTAAACCTTAATTTCTGCTTCTGATGTATTTGCAGCAAAATATGAGCTTCTAAATTCTCGATTGAAAATAACGTCGTTTGTAGACCGATACTACTCATGTCGACAAACCTTTTAGAAACATTTTCTTCTTAAAATAGTGGACGGTTTCTACGCCAGGGGGCGTAGACGTATATCTTATTTTTGTCAATATCTCGACTTCTAAGAGTCCGATTTAAAAAATTCCTTCTTTGTTGGATAGTGTTTATGGTGTGACACGTTTTTCCTATAAATTCAAAATTTTCAAGTAATTCATAGACTTTCCACTAGGGGGCATAAAGGTAAATTGCGTTTTCCCCTATATCTCTGCTTCTGAATCTCCGATCTGAAAAATTCTTTGTGCACCGGATACAGCTCCTGATAGGAAATCGTTTACACGTAATTTCAAATTTTTGTAAAATAAAATTTTGGCCACCAGGTGGCGTAAGTCTTAATTTCCGCTTCTGGTGTATTTGCAGCAAAATATGAGCTTCTAAAATCTCGATTAAAAAAAAGTCTTTTGTGGACCGATACTACTCATGTCGACAAACATTTTAGGAACATTTTCTTCTTGAAATAATGCATGGTTTCTACGCCAGGGGCGTAGATGTATATCTTATTTGTGTCAATATCACTACTTCTAAAAGTCCGATTTGAAAAATTCCTTCTTTGTTGGATAGTGTTTCCGATGCGAAATGTTTTCCCTATAAATTCAAAATGTTCAAGTAATTCATAGACTTTCTGCTAGGGCGCACAATGGTAAATTGCGTTTTCTGCTCCAAAATCTCCGATTTGAAAAATTCTTCCTGTATCGCATACAAGACCTGATGGAAAATATTTTTCACGTAATTTCTAATGTTTGGTAAAGAATGGTTTGGCCACCAGGGGTCATATGTTTTAATTTCTACTTCTGATGTATTTGTAGCAAAATCTGGGCTCCTGAAAACTCGACTAATATTTGTTTTCTTGGACCCATACCGCTCAATGGATAAACCTTTTGTGAATACTTTCTTCCAAAAATAATGCATGGTTTTCCCACCAAGGGACGTAAAGTCACATCTTATTTTTGTCGATAACTCTGTTTCTAAGAGTTCGTAAGCTCACGATTCTGTTTACAGCAATATCTGAGGGATTAAAGACCCGATTGAAGAACTTCTTTCTTCCGTCAGATACTATTGTTTTCCGTACCGGTTCCATTGACTTTGAATAGCTTTTGACTTTGAATAGATTTGCCTAAGAACGGATTCGAAAGACGTGCTTATTATACCCGAAAATTCGGTGTCATCTTTCTTGTTTCCTTTCTATTAAAACATTAAGTTGGAGTCCCTTGACTAATGCGAGGCTCGAGACCAACCCACACTGAATGTACGAAGGTATCTAAAGAAAAAAAGGTATTGAGGAGTTACCTGAATTTTGTAGAGTACGCATTTTTATTTAGTTTCTCTCTTTATTATTTTAGCAATCTGGATTTCATTAGCCATTAAGTTAAAACAAATAATGAATTGCTAAATCACGTGTTGTACCAACCAAACATACCAATTTTCTACTCGGTCCTAGGAAGACAAATATTCACTGAAAACAAATATTCCCATCGGAGCGGCCATACCGTTCTCTCTTTTATTGTGTAATTAGTTTAAATTGAGGATGCGGTCACTTTGAAAATGATACCGTGATATAGTGGTAGGGTAACGGGGAGAGCGCTTAGGTTGTTTCCATACTGCTCCTGGCCTCTTGCTTCGCAAAAGAAGGGGTTGGTCTAGAAGCGAGTGACAGTCGTACTTTGGAGACATTTTCATGACTGTAGCCTCAAAACGAGAAATGTTGTCTTAGGTCCAGGAAGAGACACAAAGATACAGACTTCAAAAATAGAAAGGCTAAATATACTGTCTTAGAAGAACGGCAGAGAATGAGAACTGCTATAAAATATCACAATTAGGAATTCGCTTTTATGTAATAATACGGATGATACAAACGCGATTAATTCACAATGAAAAAAGGGCAAATAATATGTATTTTATGAAGCAGTATATTTTAGATTATTATCATATAAACATAATATAAATATTTATATGAAAAAGCTAAAGCAAAATAAGGGCAGTCTACCGGCCAGCTGCCCTCCATATGACCGCTGACGTGGGCTTGGGTCCACGCCTAGGGCCGGCCTTGGGTACATGCTATATTGCTAACATGATATCAAATAATTATGAGGATTAGGATTTGAACACTTATTTGTACATGAACTCCATTCTTCTTCTGAATACTTTATTTGTACATGAACTCCATTCTTCTTTCCTTTTGTATGAACTTGAGTGTTACGTTTTCAAAAAAGTTTCTTCCGAGTACTTTTCCATACTTAAAAATAATGTTTTCTCTATTAACAAAACAGGCAAGTTGCTCGAATGTACATGTCCTTGTGTGGCTCGAAAGTATATCGTGATTCATTTTAATGCAGAAAAAAGTAATATTAAGTCTGCTAATTTGTACACCTCACTAAACACTATGTCCAATTTATTCAACTTTAAGTGACAAGTAATGTTTCTTACTGATTCGTCTTTTCATTCATGAAGCAGTGTCGACTCCAGGAGCTCAGAACTGGAGGGGGCTTAGTATCGTACAATGGGGACTCAAATTTCAAAGTGCATGGGAGAAATTTTGGCAAAAAAGTTCCTTCTTGTAGATTTTACTCGACTCTGATGATGTTATCCCCAGCAAAAACAAAAGATGTTTCGAGATATATATACTGTACGTAGTATTTATTTAATGTTTTAATGTTTGTAGTACTGGGAACCATGGATACGAACCTACACGGCTTTAACATGTTAATATTTTACAATTTCAGTTTACTTACGTTATTTTTTTTATATTTTTTGTCATAAGGCTGCTTATGAATTTAAGCTTGTAATTTAACAAGGCTTTCTCTTTCTTTCTCTCTTTCTCTATCTCTCTCTTTCTCTCTCTCTCTCTCTCTCGCTCCTTAAACAAATAATTGCGAAAATGGTATTTTCTACTACTCTGAGTTTCGGTCAGAGGACTCCCTCCATTTCCCAGAATAGTACAATATTAAATTTATACATTTATACATTCTTTGCAGAAAAAAAAAAAAAAACATCGAAAAACCCCGAGGAAATTGTTCGATTCTGATGAACTCCGCATGCAAGTACCTCAGGGACGAATATGCAAACGATTAAAAAATAACGGCCAACGAAGAAATAGTGGCCCGTCATAGCGCATGGGAACCGCGCGTCAAGGAGTGTATATCAAGAGCAAAGCTCGCACGCAGGGACGATTGTAAGAGCGGATTGCGGTTGCATTAACTTCCACGACTGTGAGTATGCCCCGACTTTAAGTCTGTGCACACTACGAGCAGTTGAGCAAGTTTGAGAGAGGCGTATAATTGGGCTGAGAGAGTCCGGTTAGTCAAGTTGCCGTATGTTCAGGCATTTATGTCGGAGCGACGTCGTAATGGAATAATGTTGGCGCCAATGGATCGAGAAGGGCACAGCCCAGCAGCACGCAGGCAATGGACATCCGAGGGCAACGACCGAAGGCCAGGTAAGAACCGTCCACTGCCCGCAATTGTAAAAGCCACACGAACAGAACCGAATTCGGTGCTCTCTACTATCCGTCACGATGTTGAGTCATGTACAGGTACGGAAGTGGCCATCTGGACCGTTGCCAAACGACTTGCGGCACGGGGACTACATTCTTGGAGTTGGATGCCACTCCGTCGTTAACCACTGACCAGCGAGCATAGCCGGCACCAGTTACATTGGTGTCGGGCCCGATCAACGTGGGCTAGTGTCCAGTGGCGTCGCGATGTCTTCAGTGATGAGTCGCAGTTTGCATTTGGCACCGATGATCAGCACATACGCGTCTGGAGACGAGCCGCCCAGCGCACGGATCCAGCCTTAACCGTTGGCACACGGCTCGTACACTGGGAGTGACTGTCTGGGGAGCCATTTTCTACGATAGCTTGACACCTTTGACAGTCCTCCATACCATTCTCACGGTTCAACAGTACGTTGACGACATTCTACGACGTGTTCTGTTGCCATAACTGTCACAGTATCAACGAGAAATTTTTCAACAGGATAATGCCCCGCCACAGGCCTGCCTCCGTAATGTCGGCACCCTTCTATGGCCAGCCCGATTTCTCACCAATCGAACATGTTTGGGAAATCGCGAGACGCTACCTACGCCCGGAATTCTTTAATTTGAACACTATCTGGCATGTTATACCTGAGGATGTATCCCTGTACTATTTGCGTTTATGCTACGCCAGGTAACCGCTTGTATCCGAGCCTAAGGTGGCGCTGCAACCTACTGACTTGTTCCACTCATGTAGCTGTTCTATCCGAATAAATGACCCAATTGCTCTGGAATTGCAATCATTTCCTTCCCTATACATGTATACTGCACATCTGAATTTTAATCTTAATTGGATGATTCCTTCTGGGCTCTTCGTTTTTTGTTTTTCTTTTTTAAGAACTGTGTTGTCAATGCCGCTGAAGAAGTCTGTGGGACTGCAATGGTGGGTAACAGAGGTGACGCTTCGTGGAACGGTGAGATTAAAGAAGCAGTTAAAAGAGAGAAGGAAACATATTTGGGGGTGTTGAAAGGTGGAGTTACTGTGAATGATTATCGCTGTAAGAAGCGTGAGGCAGCTATAGGTTGGTTAGCTAGAATAAGGCAAAATATAGGAAAGAAAAGGGGGAAAGGCATGAATTGGCTTTTTGGAAATACAGAAAATATTTCTGGAAGTACATAAGACATAGGAAAAATGGGGAAATAAAATTCTAAGTTGTGTGATTAATCAGATCAGAGAAATGATATGATAGCCCAATGAGGTAAGTGAAAGATGCAGTGAATACTTCTGTGAGTTATTACCTCATGAAAGCAAAGGTGATTCTGAGGCAGAAACAGTTGATGTTAGAGATGGAAGAGCAAGAGGGATCTCAAAGGAAGAGGTGCGTAAATTTCTAAATTTTCTTCAAAATACATAGTAAGGCTCCTGAAGTTGATGGCATACTTGCTGCGCTATTAAAATATGGTGGTGACTTTCTAATTGACTGGTTAACTGAAATTTGCCAGTTGTGATGGGAGTTAGGAAGGGTCCCTTAGAATTGGAGGGATGCTATCAATGTTCTTTTGTACAAGAGAAAAGTTTCTGCCTCAGAATCACCCTTGCTTCCATGCTCTAATAAGACTGAATGCAAGAACTATTGTGGTATCGGTTTACTGAGTGTGCCACGAAAAGTGTTTAGGAAGGTCATTGCTGATACGGTACGAGGTCTTACATCAGAGAAAGTGTGGAATGCACAGAGTGGTTTTATGCCTATAAGGGCTACACTAACCAAATTTTTGCATTAAGTTTGGTGATCGAAAAGTATCTGTCGGTAAGAAAGATTTTGCTGCCTTCATAGATTTAGAGAAACCTTATGATCAAGCAAATAGGATTCTTCTGTGGATGGTACTGAATAAATATGGTATTACTGGAAATCTGTGTAATGGAGTGAAAGCCATGTATGTTGGTAGTACAGCATGTGTTCGAATAAATGGCGATGTGCCGAAATGGTTTTATATTGGTGCAGGAGACCGACAAGGTTGTGTAATGTCACCACGGCTGTTTAATATGTTTATGGATGCATGCATGCGTGATGCCAAAATAGACAATACTGGTTATGTTTTGGTCATATCCGTGTGTGCAGATTACTGTATGCTGATGACACAGTCCTGTTGGCAGAGAGCAAAATTGAGTTGCAGAGTATGTTGTCCCGGATGTACGAAGTTTGTATGAAATTCAAACTGAGTATAAATAAGAGAAAAACCAAAGTTATGGTTTTTGAGCAAGGAACTGTTAGCTCTGAGTGCAATATAAGTATAAATTGCACAGTGATTGACCAGGTGATTGAGTTTGTGTATTTAGGAAGTATGTTTGACAGAGAGAACAAATTAGGGGGTGAAATTAGTAGGTGAGTGAATTCAACGTTGAAAGTCATAGCTGCTTTAGGAGGATCCCACAGAAGTGCATGATGGGTGCTCAAGAAATTCCCGAATAGCTGTGTATACAAGTGTAATTTTTCCTACTCTGATGTACGGCAGTGGAACCTGGGTATTACAGAAGAAGCATAGGAGTAGTTTGTATGCTGGCGAGATGCTTTACTTACGGGGGGCGGGGTGTGGCAAGACACGTTCTGATCATCTGAGAAATGAAGATGTGTTGCAGATTTGTATGTGAGGCAAAATGTTGTTAGTGAGTTGTGGATACTAATATTCTTAGGTGGTTTGGCCATGTTAAAAGAATGTGTGATGAGGTGCTTACTAAGAGAATTTTTTCAGCTCAAGTGGCAGGAAAGAAAGGTACAGGAAGGCCAAGGAAACCTTCGTAGGACCAGATTCAGGAATGTCTGCATAAGAAAAAGGGAATGAGTATGAAGTACAAAAGGTCTTGTGTGCCTCGTGTGATAGATGTCAGTGAAGCTAGAGCTGTTGCTAATATCGCTGTAAATGGAGACGTTTGTTATTCCATCACTAAGTTCTGTCTTTGAATAGCTAACCTCTGAATATCAGAGAACATCTTAGTGATATGTATGTTTTTTGTTTTCTTTTTTGGCAAAGAGTGTATAACAAGATTTTTGTGAGCTCATAAAATTTACATACGTTTATACAAGTTCTCTAAAATCTTAAATGGTTACTCACCGCGTGTGTTCTGATTGCTTAAATATTTTGAGGAGGCAAAAGGGTGGGCTCAAAGAAAAGTTGGGGGGCGGGGGCTGAAGCAGTAGCAGGCGCGACGCCTGCTACTGACAGGCGCGACGCCTGCTACTGACAGGCGCGACGCCTGTCATGAAGAGAATAAAACAGCTTCAGCTCATTTTTTAGTCAAGCTGTACAAAATTTGAAGCATAGAGTTCTTTAAGTTCTAACAGTAGATATTCAGGGAAGCTTTCACAAAATTTATCAAAACAGTTCGAATCCAACAAAGCCACGAATTTAAGATATAATATCACAGATTTCAATTCATTGACACTTCACACAAACTGAAACAACTCTCACGAAACACATGTTGTTGCAGGCGGGAGCATGCGAGTGACTGAGGTACTCAAAGTCTTCTCTTTTCTGAGCGAACCGTTGCCCAAAGCAATGGTCCATTCCCCTCCACCCGCTGATTCATGTTGTATTGGAAACGCTAGGAGGCGATCCTATGAAAAGTCCTCGAATCAGAACAGCAAAGACTCTGGAAGAGTTGGCTGCGTTACGCCGTAGGGCTTTGCTCGTCAAACTGAATCAAAGAAGCTAACCCGCACGTGTTTTTTTAGCAGCGAAAGCATTGACATAATACCGTTGATAATTGACTTTTATTTGTGTATATTTAATTGATATTATATTGTGCATTATCTGGGCTTCGTACCTAGCCTAGCTAGCCTCGAATATACGCCACTAGTAAATACCAAGTACCAAAAATGAAGCACAGACATGGGTTTGTATTTAGGCTGTAATTTGTGATATAACGTCAGACATTAAGGTACCAAAATAACATACCTGAGCTTCAGAGTTATTAACCTTAGCATATATTTGCATGATATTCAGTACATGACAATGCTAACATAGAACTGTGAGTACACAGAGTAGAACAGGTGTCAAAAACAATACTTTGAAGTTAAGTTCTAACTTGGTGACAAAAAACATCATAGTCGTTACATTTGCTCATTGGTATGTGTTCATAAATTGTATGCACCATGTTTTGCTTATTCACAGTCGTTTTATTTCACAGACATCTCATTTCACATCATGCCACTTTTGATTTCACTTCACAGCACTTTATTTCACATCACATCACTTTTCATTTTCCTTCACATCACTTTAAAATTTCACGTCACATCACTTTTCAGATCAGATCAGAAGTAGAGGATTTTAGGAAGGGAGTGTCTGGCCCCAGGTTTTAAACAACCCTTAGAAATAGGAAGCTAGGTGATTTGGGCTAGAAGTGCCAGATAGGAAAACGACACGGAAGCCAGGTAGAAACGGGGAGGAAGACGCCCTTATTTATTACCGGGGGCCAGTACTCAGGGCCAAACGGCTTAACGTGCCCATCCGACGTAGGCCGATATTTAGTGGTTCGAACGTTCGTACCTGCTGGGATCGAACCCGAGGTCTTCTCCGTGGTAGTCACGAACGTTGACCAATAGACCACCCGCAGCCCATACATCACATTTTTCTTCACAGCACTTTATTTAGTCTCGTTCAACCAAGACCAGCCTACATAGATATGGCCTGCCCATTCAGAGGCTCCCTTCCTGAAACTGCGCCGCCCCTGTAGCATTCATTTGTCACCAGATGGCGGTACCTTTCGTCGTATCATATTGTGTACTTGTACGTTACTGAGGCTAACGGTTGATCTATGTCCGAGGCGATAAAAAAAAAAGAAAAATTGCACCTAACTAGACCAACTTATCAATTGTAATATTTGTGCTTTCGGCAATGGCAGGTACGTTTCAAATTTACTACGAGACGAGTTTTCTAATCGAGTTACAGCAAAAAGCTGGTAGTGTTTACTTGTCTTGTGTTTACAACTTTGTCGTGAAGCAATAAGTTTTTTTTTTCCTCAGTTCTGTTTTTATTTTTGAAAGTAGGGTGTGTTATTTGAAAATTATTATAACAAAATCTTCAAGTCAACGCTCACTTCAGGACACTTTCCGAGCAAATTCCTTGGAACATACATCACATTGGTAAGGCGTAAATGTGTGGATTAGCGTTCTAAATTATTTCGTTTGAAAAATGTCAGTACATGGAAAAAGTGCGACGTACAGATTTTAGGGTATGGAAATTGATGGCAAATGGTGCAGAAGTTACATGTTTTAAATGTCTTTTGAAGATTTTATCGTAATATTTACCTGTAAGTGCGATGCTGTGAAGAGACGCTGCGGTAGGCCTAACGCATCGTTACCGCAACGATGTCCTAACGCATCGTTACCGCTGTGCTGGTGAAATGAAGATTCGCTGCGGCGTGTAATTCATGCGCGGATGACTACAAGTGCAGCCGCGTACGTTCTTGCCAGGAGAGCGAAGCATCATGTACTCATACACTACAGAATATAGTTTGCTCATGTTTTGTCATTGTTTTTAAAGCAGATGTTGAGAAATATTTCGTTCTTTCACACGTGATTCAAAATAGAAAGTACGAATATACTTTTCTATGTTGTACAGGAAATTGGGGAAGTATAACTTTTGGTTCTGCTTTGAACGGCTTCCATTCGTAGCTGATTTTCTCTGCCACTGTACTTTTGGTTCTCCTGTTAATACTTTCTTCGCAGGTCACTTTCTATATCCCTGATACGTATGTTTTGCAAATCAAAGAGACTTTTTCCGGTTTTTCCTACCAACAACGTACAAGATACAACAAAATAACGGGTGGATAATCTGGACCTCTTTTTCGTAGCGTATCACTACAACATTTATCGCTCTCCTGCCAACAACGTAACCGCTTTATCTTGTACTCTTCCGCCCATCTTTTCGGTACAGCAACGAACCTTCCTTTTAACGGAGCAAAGCATCGTCGCGGTGGCGATGCGTTAGGCCTACCTCAGCATCTCTTCACAGCATTGCACCTACAGGTAAATATTACGATCAAAATCTTTAAAACACATTTAAAATATGAAATTTCTGCACCATTTGCCATATTTTGCACTCTCTAAAATCTGTACATCGCACTTTTTCCGACGAAATAATTTAGGATGCTAATCTACACATTTACCGGCTTTTCACCTGAATGAATAAGCATATGCCTCGAAAGATTACTTTTCTGAGCAAATTGCTTAGAGCACGCATCACATTGATGAGGCTTTTCACCTGTGTGCATAACCATATGCTGTGGAAGATGACTTTTTCGAGCAAATTGCTTGGAACATGCGTCACATTGTTAAGGCTTTCACCTGTGTGCACATGTTCTGAAAGAAGACTTTTCCAAGTTTCTATTAGAATTTTTTCCTCTGTTAGCACAACAAAACATACTGTTCAGTGCCATTCTGTAAATCAAAATGGGAAATTAAGCTGGTCATGATTGCAGGGGAACTTGTGAAAAGAAATTTGAATGTCGTCAACATTCTTTTTTTTATTTGATTTACAGAATGGTACTGAACAGTATGACATTTTTTTGCGCTAACAGTAGAAAAAATTCTAATAGAAATTGATAGGAACTAACGTTTAACGCACATGCCAGCTTCTTAGAACCGGCGAAACGCAGCGCCAGGGGCAAATTTATTCGCAAGGGCGGTCATGGAGCGGCGTGAAATGGGCAGGTCATATCTATGTAAGCTGGTCTTGCTTTTAACAGTTCAGGCTAACGGGTTTTTCACGCATTCGACTTCACTGGAAGAAACTTCAGGGCAATAAGAGCATATTTATTTCATGGTCGGGGAAATATGTTTCACCGACCACTAGCAGTTTACAATATAAAAATATTGTTTCTCAAACAGTACCGAAAACCTAAAATTACAGAAAAAAGAAAGAAACAGAATAAGGAAAATATCTAAATACAAATAATAATGAAAATATCCAATAGCTCAAATAATGCACATGCAGAGGTTGGACAAAATAATTTGAACATCTAAGAAATAGGTAATGTGTCTTTTTTAATATGATGTTGGACTGTCATTTGTCTTTAATATGGTTTCCAACCTGCTTGGAAAAGATTCATATAGCTTTTGAATGGTCTCCAGTGGAATGTTGTACAATTCGTTGATCATATCAGCCAAATGCTTCAGAGATGTTGTAGGAGGGAATTTGCTTCTCACTGTACTCTCCAAAACTGCCCACAGTGGTTCGATGACATTCAAGTCAGGTGATTGAGCTGGCCAGGGGAAGTTCATATTGATGATCCTGAAACCAAGACCAAACTGTTCTGGTTATGTGTATGGGCGCATTATCATCTTGAAGAATGGCATCATTGTTTCGAGACAACATTTGGAACATAGGATGCACCCGATCACCTAGAGTGTCCAAGGTCGAGTTACTGCTGGAGAGAACTAGAATGTCCAAATTCTCGCTAGCAGTAACTCGACCCTGTAGGCCAGCCGAATACCAGGATATGGTCGTCAAAATTATCGCAGATCCACTCCCATGTTTGACAGTTGCAACCAGATATTCCGAATTGCACTTCCCCTGGAGTGTTCTCCATAAATAAATCCCACCTACTGTTGGGAATAATGTAGATGATGACTCATCGGACCATATCTCACTTTTCCAGTCATCAACTTTCCAGGTTTTATAATGCGCATGACACTATCTTTTTCTCAGTGTAGCGTTGGCTTCTGTGATTAAAGGTTTTTCCATGGATGTTGGCGAATAAACAAATACATCGCTCTTTAAAAGTTTTAGCAAAACACAACAACAGAAAAATTATTGTTGTGTTGCTAAAACGTGGAAAGAGCAACGTCATTGTTTATTCACTGACGCCACGTATTTGGAAGATTTTCACTTTGGATGTTGGCTTTGTGAAGTTCACTGCTGGCTGTTTTTGTGGAAACAGGGTCTTCCAGGTGGATATTGAGGCACGGAAGGTGAGCAGCCACTTTTGCTGCAGTAGTTTTGTGTTATTTGGACGCAATCCTTCTTAGTGTTTGACGGTCCCTCTCATTCAATCTCAATTTTTGCCCACTATTCTTCTTCGCCGATGAAGTATTGCCATGCTTTGTGTACGCAGTCATAACCGTAGAGACTATTGCCCTTGAAACCAAGGAGGTTATATTACAGTGCCTAGAAGAATTAATGTGTCGTGCTCGCAGAAAAAACTTGCTGCCCACAATCATGAAAGCGGTAGATGGCGCTGCCATCGGATGTCACGTCGCTTTTCATGGAGGAAGGACGACGAAAACTCACATCTTTCTATGACACACACCCAGCTCGTCAGTATTATGTGTACTCGGTACTCCTCGAACGATATTTTATAAGCAGATAAGTATATACGAAAAAATAGACACAACTCTTTCACCCCTCCCCCCTCCCAAAAAAGAAAAAAAGAACGAACGGGGTGCTCAAGATTCATTAATAAGGGTATCGTAGTTTAAGTTAAGCTTTGCATTGTGCTAACGTCAACATTAATGTTAGATATTTCGGAAGTTTTAGAGTCATACATGGGTTACATTATGCAAAAACACTGGAGACCAATATGCAATTTACAATCACTGAAACATCAACTTACAGTATAAAGTAAGAATTAAAAAAAAAAAGAATATGTTTTGCCCCTCAAAAAGTTACCGAAAAAAAAGGGGGAAATATTTTCTCAATGAGACATCGGCTTTACAATTTGCATTCCAATAATGTCTTAAAATTCAGTAACCTAAAAACTTTATAAATTATTTAATAACATACATCATTGTTCAGCAATGAGTGACTAAATTTCTTGGTAAGAACATGGGATCAAAATAAATATTGAAACTTTCCATTTAGTTGGCTTTGAAAAGAAGCCTTTTAATGAGTTGAAAATAGAATACAACAAATGCGATTACTATTTTTAAAATTGGTCTATTTTCTAATAAAAATCATTCCTAAAAAAACTTTGCCTGTGATACGATAAACAAAATGAATCATACCGGACAGAAGTAAATATAAAAAAAACTGAATGTATATGATGACATTCTTTTAAAAAAAATTATTATAATATTTTTCTTTACTTTTCTTCACCTTATAATAATTATGTGATTAAATTTGCTATTCAAATGGGTTTGCAGTGAAGAGAGGAAAATTCTTTTGCACCTTAAGTAAAAAGTTTAATAAGGTAAAAATTAAGAAGTGGGTGTTCATGGAGTCTGTCTAAATGGGATAATTCTATGCAGTTCCTGTAACTATTTTTACCCTTATATGTAAGGCCAGGTGATGCGTAACATCACATCCTCTCCTTGACAAATGTCAACACCGCCTTCTCGTGGTACATCCTGTTCCCACTAAAGGGGCTCTGACGACCGCCAATAGCGGTATAACTATACCATCGGGATTAGAGGAAATGCTATCCCACACTCACCAACCCGCTTGGCCAGCGTGGTGAGTTATGGCCAAACACCTCTAAAAGGACTCCACAACTTAAATCTTGGCCCTCAGTCTCCGGCAGCTGGAATGCACCTGGCCAAGGCAGCGGCCAGTGCGACATGAAGGCAGAGGGTGCTAAGAATCCCCGGACGACCGGACTAGGCTGCCATCTGATGCTGACCTTGGCTACATATAACGGACGCTCCCTATCTTCTGATTCAAGGCTTCTTGAATTGGAAGAGGAACTACAAAGGATCAAGTGGGACATCGTCGGGCTAAGTGAGGTAAGGAGAAAAGGAGAAGATCTCATTGAACTGAAAAGTGGACATCTCTTCTACTACCATGGGACAGATACTGGCAGAACTAGTGGTGTTGGATTTATAATAAACAAGAAACTGAAGGATAAAGTTGTAGAAGTTGAAAGTTCCTCTGACAGAGCTGCACGACTCGTTATCCAACTCTCGAGAAGATACCAGGCTCAGATTATTCAAACCTATGCACCCACCACAAGTCATGCTGAAGAAGAAATTGAAGAATTTTATGAGGAAATTCGTGATCTAAATAATAAAGGTAAGCAGCACTTGAAGATAATTATGGGAGATTTCAATGCAAAAATAGGGCAACGGCAACAGAATGAAACTTCAGTAGGTAAATTCGGTCACGGCAACAGAAACCAGCGTGGAAATACTTTCGTAGAGTTTGCAGAGGCAGAAGGGTTTTTCATCTTGAACTCCTTTTTCAAGAAAAAGCCACACAGGAAATGGACATGGAGACATCCAAATGGGACGACAAGTGAAATTGATTTTATTATGTGCAACAAAAAATTCGTCATAGAAGACTGCAGTGTGCTAAACAAGTTCAACACAGGTAGTGACCATAGATTGGTGAGATGTAAGATGCACCTCAACACTAAACTCGAACGTAGCAAGCTCATAAGACAAACAAAATGTATTGACATAACCAACCTTAAAAAACACCATAATACCTTCAAATTGGAACTGAAGAACAGGTTCTCTGCTTTAGAAGGCCTAACATCGGAAGAAGTGGATATTTCTGAAGTTAACAGAAAAGTTACCAAAGCTTTTATGGAAACAGCAACAAAATTAGCTGGGTCTAAGAACAAATTGCATGTGAACAAATTATCAGGAAAAACCAAAATGTTGATGCAAAAAGAAGAGTGATGAGGACAACTAAAGAAGAAGTGACTTCCAAAGTGGAATATATAGAGCTATGCAAGACAGTACGAAAAAGTATCACTGAAGACGTAAGGAAATTCAACTGTGAACTAGTAAGGAAAGCAATTGAAAACAACCAAATCCTAAAGATAGCAAAGGGACATCTCAGTAAGGGAAAAAAACAGATTATGACACTGAGAAAAGAAGATGGTTCTGTAACAAGAAATAGAGGCGAAAGTTTGACAAGAGTGAAAGATTTCTACTCCAAATTATATGAAAGGGATGATACATGTACTCCAGACATCATGAAAGGTACCAGTACCAGAGTTCTTCCAGTCCTTCCAGCAGAAGTTGCACATGCAATCAAGAACATGAAGCGGGGAAAAGCTCCAGGAGAAGAGGGAATTACTGTAGACATCATACAAGAAGCAAGTGGAGAAATCGAAACAGTACTCGCCCAAATTTTCACTCGATGCCTTAATGAAGGGAAAATTCCTGAGGATTGGAACAACGCTACAATGATCTTGCTACATAAAAAAGGTGACATTGAGGATCTCAGGAACTACAGACCTATCAGCCTCCTATCAGTGGTTTATAAAATCTTCACTAAAGTTCTTTCACACCGCTTGAAGGTGACACTGGACATGGCTCAAGCGAGAGAACAAGCTGGATTCAGGAGTGGCTA
Organism: Macrothele yani; assembly: GCA_039090855.1. Classification (NCBI taxonomy): domain Eukaryota; kingdom Metazoa; phylum Arthropoda; class Arachnida; order Araneae; family Macrothelidae; genus Macrothele; species Macrothele yani. Next base: position 65,779,372 of record CM077006.1, read on the forward strand.
CAGCACAATAGATCATATCCACGTACTGAGAGAACTAATTGAAAGAGCGAGGGAATATGAACTTCCATTGTGCATGGCTTTTATCGATTATGAAAAAGCCTTTGATTCGGTGAAACCATCAGCAGTTGCAATGGCTCTGAAATCCTGCGGTATTGAAGATGCATACATTTATATTATTAATAACATCTATGAAAATGCAAGTGCAAAGATTCGGCTGTTTGAAAATACAACACACATAAAAATTGGAAAAGGAGTGAGACAGGGTGACACCATATCTCCGAAGCTCTTTAATGCCGCATTGGAAAATGTCTTTCAATCACTGAACTGGGAAAACAAAGGGATAAAGATTAATGGAGATTATCTAACCCTCCTTCGTTTTGCTGATGACATAGTCATTTTTGCAACTACCCCATCAGAGCTACAGAGTATGATGCAGGAACTTGCTGACAAGAGTAAAGAAGTAGGATTAAAATGAACTTTCAGAAGACAAAAGTGATGTACAATGCTTTTACAAGAAATGAAGATTTATCGATTGATGGAGAAAAGCTGGAGATAACAGACACGTACGTTTATCTTGGACAGCAGATATCAAGTGAGGGTCACATTGATGAAGAAATTAATCGGCGTACAAAACTTGCCTGGAGAGCTTTTGGAAGAAACAGCATAATTTTCAAGAGCAATATGCCATTATGTCTTAAAAGATAAGTGTTTGATCAATGCATCCTTCCAGTGCTTACGTATGGTGCAGAGACGTGGACCTTAGCTAAAAGAGACATACAAAGGCTGCAGACAACTCAAAGCAGCATGGAGAGGTGCATGCTTGGTGTAACCAGGAGAGATAAGAAGAGGAACTGGTGGATCGGAAAAATTACAAGAGTGGAAGACATCATGATCAGAGTTAAATCCCTGAAATGGCAATGGGCTGGACATACTGCCAGAAGGACAGACCATCGATGGACAGCCGAAATTTTAGATTGGATTCCAAGGGACAGGAAAAGACCCAGAAGAAGACCACGTGGAAGATGGGTGGATGAAATTTGAAAGTATGCGGGAGTGACATGGAGGAGACTGGCACAAGACAGACCGTTGTGGAGGAAACTTGGGGGAGACCTTCGTCCAGCAGTATATTGATAATGGTTGACAATGATGATGATGATGATGAAATAAGGAAATTATTAATGTAGCATACACACAGGCGTAACGTGGGGAAGGCACAGTAGGGCATGCCCCCTCCCTTAAAAATTGGAAAAACTAATTGATCGTTCGCCTTTTAAATTTGGGAAAATAGTAGGTATGGCTTCAGGCTTGAGTGATGGTTTGTCTCGGCATGTTAGAACTTCCTTACCTTGAATAGTGGAACGATAATGCATCTCCATGAATTTAGATTCAAAGTGCAAGGCACATACAACACAACTTTCATCAAGTTTCTTATCAGCTCTGGGAATTGCCTTATCCCATTTGCTCAACATATCAGGAATTTTGGGGACAGCAAAGAGTGATATTTTATTTTTGCAGGATTTATAGCCAGTATTACATCCTGGCACAAAACAGCTGCTTTGCCTTTTCCGTTTTCTATGTTTTTTTATTATTTGCTAATGCAGAATTTCCCAGTCCTTTCATAGATGACATTATTTCCCTATGATCTTATAACTGTTGCAGTCGATTTCAGTACTGCACTTAAGTTTAACCATACAGTAGGTTTAACGCGTGACAGCAATACTTGATCAACTTCTACATCTTCACGAATAAAAAGTTACTAATTTCGGAAATAAATTTCGTTATAAACAATCCACAGTTGAATAAAACTAGCACACTAACACCCGAATAAGCCTATTGCGTTTTAGTGATCAACTGTTGAATTATCTAGTGTATTACTGTTATGATCGAGCTACAACGAATTAGCAAAGATACTGCCAAAAAGATTTCCGTCCACTAACCTTTGTTTTGTGAAAATTTGAAGTTTCGTAAGGCAGCAAATCCTTGGCAAACAAACTTCCCACCATTGAATAGCATGAAGCCGATGAAGCTCCTAACGTAACTTCCGATGCCAGCGTTCTCTGTCATTTCATGACGATTGGGCACAAAACCGTGAAGGACATCTTATGGAGCACGTCACACTAATTCTTCTAGGCACTGTAGTTATATTACTGGAGACACCACTCCTATCCACGCAGCATTAGCCGCCATAAGTCACCGTCCGTGCTGCAAAAGACGTCATGAGCAGGCACGACGCAGCCGTAGAAGAGAAGCTCCTTTGAAACCAATGGAACAAAAGCTTCTAAGTGTATAAACAGATAAAATGAGTAATTCAATAATCTTTATCAATGATACACAAGCTTACTGTTTTATCAACGGTATAATTTAGTTAATTTTGCCTGCTTGTGATGTCACACCACAGATTAGCTGTGACCTATGGCGTCAGAGCCAGTGATGTCTCCAGTAATATAACCTCCTTGCTTGAAACACCAAGCAATTTCGCTGTTATGGTTACGGACGCTCCTGCTAAACCGGCTCACACCAAGGAGGTTATATTACTGGAGACACCACTGGCTCTGCCGCCATAGGTCACAGCTAATCTGTGGGGTGACGTCACAAGCAGGCAAAATTGAACTAAATGATACCGTTGATGAAACAGTAAGCTTGTGAATCATTGACAAAGATTATTGAATTACTCATTTTATCTGTTTTTACGCTTAGAAGCTTTTGTTCTATTGGTTTCCAAGCAGTTTCCCTTCTGCGGCTACGTCGTGCCTGCTCATGACGTCATTTGCAGCACGGACGGTGACTTATGGCGGCCAATGCTGCGCGGATAGTAGTGGTGTCTCCAGTAATATAACCTCCTTGAATATAATCTCTTTGGCTCACACGATTTGTCCTCTTCGGAAGTCTGACAGGTCATCTATTTCACCGACCGCTCGTACGAACTACTGCTGAACACAACATGAACTACGCTGACATACAATCTAGAGAATATATTCAAAGAAAAGGTGCACAAAAGAAAATAAAAACTTTTGATTTTTTTTAATGTATCCTACACGAGTAACTTCAATGCCTGTAATCATGGTGTTCATTTGTCGAACACCTGTACTTACAGCAGGACGGGTTTAGGCCTATGTGCAAAATTTACTTAGTACCAAAGACTTCTTATGATGCTTTAAAATTCCAAAGCTCTCAAATTTTAAAAATATTCATAAAGGCGGATGAGGAGGAGGGGGGGCTCTAAATGTTGATTCCTTTTTTCTTTTCAAAAAGGTACAGGTCAATTATTCCTTCCCTCTTTTGGGGAAAGTAGTAATTTTCGGCATTTCTAGGCAAAAACGTCATTCGATAAGTGTGTAATGCTTCACACTAATTTAAGGTGACTAGATTTTTGAGAACGAAATTGGGGACAAAATGGCATATTGTCCTCAATTTCAATACAAAATTGAGAACAATTTCGTTTCAAAATAAGGGCAGATTCACTTAGTGCCAAAGACCTTTAATTCTATGACAAAGCCGATTATTAGCAAAGAATGTTATGAACTGTACCATAATCGTCCTGTTTCCTGGAAAAACATGTGATGAACTGAAGGATGATTTTCATGTGAAATAAATATAAAATAGCGATAAAATATTATCATGCAGAATATTGCTTCTGATAAATTTTAAACGTTACCATAGGAGGCAGCAAACGCAAATAAAGCTACATTTTGATTTTGTACTGAAATTTCATCATGATTCTGTTAAAGAAAAAAATATTTGAAGCAACAAATTACTATACACTAAGCGGAAGAAATCATGGAATACCTGTATACACTGTAGTTAATACATATCAAAAGTGGTGCACAAATAGACAAACCGTCATCCATACGTGTGTTCCACTGCTGTCTTCCCGGACAGCAGCAAGGCTTTTGACCGCGTTTGGCATGATGGTCTCCTACATGCTATCTTTATGAGAAAGATTATTCCACGTCCAATAACTTTACTTGAAGAAACAATTTAATGAAAAAATGTGCTGAACAAAAGTTGTAGAACTCTCAATGTAATTTACCAAATGTAACGAAATTTAGCATTAATTACATATTTAATTGCAAAAAAATGGATGCTGAAAAAGATGAGTTTTATTCCCCATCTTATAAATATTTAAATTAAATCCAGTTAAAACAGAAACTAAATAACACCACGATTATCGAGATGAATGTGTCCGATGCTCCGACATGTCTCCCCTTAATACTGCATGATTTTTAATTTAATTCAAGGAAAAATTCATCCTCTACAGAAAATATTTCCGTACCTTTATGAGTCTATTTTTTTGCAATTAAGTAATTGATGCTAAATTTGGTTGCGTTTGATGGAATCAATTTAGTTTTACGCTATTTATTTAGCACTTATTTTCCTATATTTGGGGGGGGGATTTCAAAAATTGAGGACATTTGACGTCCTCAATCAGTTTTTATGGAATTAAGGACGAAGCTTTGAAATTGAGGAGTGTCCTTTGAAAAAGAGGACGTCTGGTCACCTTACACTAATTACACATCGCACTGCAAATAACAGAAACATTTCCTCAGCTGTTTCAGTGGTCAAATATGTTGAGATAATACTATTCAAACAACAATTAATCTTATATACACTGATGAGCTATTACATTATGACCATCTACCTAATAAGCTGTAGGACCCGCTTTAGTCTGCAAAAAGCGGCCCCTTGGAAAGACATCGATTCGATGAGGTGGCCATAGGTATCCTGGGGTATCTGGTGCTGTCGACAGCAGGTCCTCTAGTTCCCGTACATTTCGGGGTGTTGGTGATTTAGCGCGAACCTGCTTTTCCAAGTCGAACCACAAATGCTCGATTGGGTCCACGTCCCAAACATGTTCCTCGAACCACTCCTTCACGATTCCAGCAGTGTGGCATGGTGTATTATCCCTTTGGTGATGGCTATCACCAGCAGGGAATACAGTTGCCATGAATGGGTGAACTTGTTCCGCAACGATGTTCAGATACCAAACAGCTGTCAGTGATTGTGCTGTTGGGATAATGGGGCCTAAAGTGTCCCAAGAAAATATCGCCCACAGCATAACACCGCCTCCGGCAGCCTGTTTCCACCCAACAGTGCATCCAGGTGCTATAGCCTCCGTTGGTAATTGGCGTATCCGCGCTCGGCCGTCTACGGGATGCACCAGGAATTTTGATTCGTCCGACCAGGCCACTTTCTTCCACGATCCAATCTCGATTATCTTGGACCCATTTCATGCGTTGTTGGCGATGACGTGCAGAGAGAATGGGAACCCGGCTGGGTCTTCGGCTATGCATGCCCATGCACAGAAGGCTGGATGAGCTGTGTGCTTTCTGTGACACATTGCTTTGACCACCATTATTGTAGCTGCAGGTGATTTCCCCCACCGAGGCCCTTAGGTCGCTGTTAACAATGAGCGACAGTCTCCACTCCCCTCTAGCATCAATGAGCTGCAGACGACACACAGCTGGACGACGATTCGTCGTTTGGTCATCTGTGCTCCACTTTTGATACGTACTCACTACAGCGCCACGGGAACAACTCACAAGCCGCGCCGTTTCCTAGATCGTAGTTCCGAGGCGCCTTGTCATCACAATTTGTTCTTTATGAAACTCCGATAAGTCAACTTTTCCCATTGTGACTCCGAATACTCTACTAACCGAAAGCCGGTCCTCCGGTTGTATGCATACTGCTCTGTGAATTTCACCTGCGCCACTGTTCGGTCTCCAGGCGCGCTCATTTGTCTAGTCTTGGGGTGGTCATAATGTAATGGCTCATCGGTGTATAATTTGTGACTACTAAACTTGAAATGTTGAGATTTAATAAAAATAGCAACGTTTGTTCGCAATAAGATGTTTATTTAACATCGACTATAGCAGCGGTTCCCAAAGTGTGCGCCGGGGTGCCTGGGGAGCCGCGGTTACAAAATGTTCATAATTTTGTTTCCATTTTCAATTCAATGTGATAAGACGCGACATCTAGCGAACCTGGTGAAAACCAGTAACTCACTTAGAAATGACTGTTTGCAGAAGCCTCTACAAATGGTTACTAGATGGCGCTCTACAATAATGTTACCAGCGTGAGCTTTCCCACCGCACGATTGCCGCCCGACGGGCACACGTGTATGTTCCGCGCGGCCGCTACCGGAAGAAACCTGAGCTTTCGCACCAGCCTCAGCGCTGCTGATAAACATGTCTCCCTCGTTCTCCGAGCGTCTGGAAATGATACTCTCAGTTCAGATTTTTCGACAGAGATGAGAGATCATATGTAGAGGATTTTAGGAAGGGAGAGTCTGACCCCAGGTCTTAAACAACCCTTAGAAATAGGAAGTTAAGAGATTTGGGCTAGAGTGCCTGATAGGAAAGTGACACGGAAGCGAGGTAGAAAGGGGTAGGAAGAAGTCCTTATTTATTACCGGGGGGCCAGTACCCGGGGTTAGACGGCTTAACGTGTCCATCCGACGCACGGCGGATATTTAGTGGTTCGAGCGTTCGTATCTGCCTGGGATCGAAACCGCAGTTTTCTCCGTGGAAGTCACGAAAGTTGACCACTAGGCCACCCGCGGCCCCAGATTTTTCAAGAAGGTCACCAGATCTTTTAAATACTATTATCCGTTGTCATTTGTGACTCATTTGGCGGTTAGCAGTCTGTTATGTTGATACTCTGGCGCTAAGTTTCGGCGTTTGTAAGCTTTCGGCGTATCAACTAAATATTGTTGTGATTAAGTGAAGTAAAGTTTTTCTTCTCGTATGCCTTTTTAAAAATAGATCTTTTTTTACTAAACAATAATAAGCCTTGTGAAAGTGAAAATAAAGAGGGCACACCGTCAAATAGCGGCAAGAGTGTGAAGATGCGTAGATATCGAAACTATGATAACAGTTATTTGGACTTTAGTTTTACGTCAATAGAAGTCAATGGTGAAGACAGGCCGCAGTGTGCAAGAACTCATTCTACCGGCTGCTGTAGATATGGTGAACATATGATCGGTAAGTCTTCTGGGAAGCTGCTTTCAAATGTGCCGTTGTCCAGTAACACCATCAGTCGCGGAATACAGCCCATAGCGGAGGACCTCAATGATCAATTAACTGAAAAAATGAAAGGTAAGGAGTTTGGGTTGCAGCTGGATGAGGCCACAGATAATAATAATGATGCGCAATTAATTTGCTATGAACGGCTTATAGATGGTAATAACATTGTAGAAGACCTTCTCTTCTGTAAAAGTATCACTGGCAGTACTAAGGCTCAAGACTTGTTCGAGATCCTTGATACTTTTATATCCAAAAATAGTTTGGAGTGGACTAATGCGTTGGTGTCTGTACTGATGGTGCTCGTTCATGTCCGGCTGTTATGGAGGATTGCAGGCACTTATTCGAAGCAAAGCCCCTGATGCACTGCGGACCCATTGCGTTATTCACAGGGAAGCACTCGCCTATGTGAGGAAACGGGATCAGAGCACACGTCTTTGTTCTACTACAGCACTTCGCGATGGCTCTCTCGTGGTAATGTTTTGTCTCGTACGTTTGAACTGCGACAAGAAATTTATATTTTCCTTAAAGAGGATGACTACAAGTATACCAAAAATTTTGTGAATGAAGATTTTTTGGTAAAAGTAGCATACTTATGTGATATTTTTGAAAAGATGAATGCTCTGAATCTCTCCTGCAGGTAAGCAACAGGCCCATTTTAAAGTCGATTGAGAAAATTTCAGCTTTTATGAAAAAAACTATAACTATGGAAAGGAAAAATGAATGAAGACGGAGGTAAAGAATGTTTCTCCTTGTTGCAACAGTTTTTGACCTCCAATGGAGTTGATTTGTCTCGAGGCATGAAATCCATTTTTGAAGAACACTTATCACAGCTTATCACCTGGTTTGAGAAGTATTTTCAAAATAATAATATCGAAAAATGTGTATGGATTCAAGATCCATTTCATGCCACTGCTCTATTTGAATTCACTGCTGCAGGAGAAGAGAATTTTATTGAGTTGTCTTGCGACGATACGTTGAAAAAAATTTAGCAGCATGAAGTTATCTGAATTTTGGATATCAGTAAAAGATGAATATATCCCCTTCTGAGTGGTAAAACTGGGATAATTTTAATTCCATTTGCGACTTGCCGCCCCGGTGGCGCAGTGGTTTAAGGCGCTGGCCTCTGATCATTCATCCGTAAGGGGTCCGGGTTCGAATCCCGGTCAGGCATGGATGTTGTGTTTGTCTTACGGCACTGGCTCTCTTCCTTCCCTGGAACCAGTGACCCTAAATTAGGGACGGGCGACTGCTTATAGCCCATTGAGTTTGCTCAAGGTGGTCGTTAAACCTCCAATCCAATCAAAAAATTTGCGACTTCTTATTTGTGTGAAGCTCGGTTTTCAGCGGTCGCTGTGATAAAAACTAAGTATCGCGCGAAAATCAATGTGGAGAAGGAAATGAGGTTGGCTGTGTCTAGTTTGATTCCAAGATTTGAGAAAACGTGCAGTAATCAACAGGCTCATCCATCCCACTAATTATAATTAGTTGACTGTTTTCAATTACATTTTTTTGTAATTTTCAATGCGTGTTTTATTTATTTTTACCTAAGTGTACTTGTTAGAATTTGGCATAGGGAGCCTTGGGAAAAACCTGGATTCAGCAAGGGCGCCGAGAATCGAAAAAGTTTGGGAACCACTGATCTATGCAATCACAGCCAAAGACATTATGAACAATAATAAGCAAAACATTTAACTTACTTTTGAAAATATCCATTTTTTATGTCGGCAGATATGCTGTATCCATGTCTAAAACAGTACCTGACAATATTTATTTTTTATGAGAATTATTTAAAGCACTATTTGCAAGGCGCAACCAGCCAGCTCAGGAACAGCTTTCACTACTCGCTGATGGCGAAGCATCCGGTTTTGAAAAACTGACGGAAGTAGCTAGGTATTTGCCAGTCTATTCTCTCCAAGGTCTTTGCCGATTATATTCCTACGATTTGCTAAATTTGTTTAGCAGGAAGAAAAAGATTAAACGCTGGAAGAAAAAAAGGCAAAAAAAAAAAAAAAAACAACAACCTTATAATGCACATGATTAATCAACTTGAAAGTCTTATTATGTACTTAAACAGAAAAAAAGCAGACAATTTTTAAGTGGCTTCACTGAGAAGATCGTAATTGTAATCAGTAATGCCAGTGTTTACAAGCTATTTGTGTTTACCAATGAAATTTAGTCTCGACTCTATTTTTAAGAGACATAGAGAAATGTAATTTTTCATTTTATGTTCAAACTTTATAACATTTTCGTATATTTATTATATTTTTCTTAAGTTGACGTGATTTTCAATAGTGTTTAACATAGTGTTTACCAAATAACGCGTTCTTCAAGAATTGTGGAGTGCAGACTTTTGATTGGTATTCAAAATAAATATAATTCAGTTCATTAGACTTCAAAAGTTGTTTCAAAGCTGCATAAAGACCACTACAGGAACGACTGTGATGTGAAATGTGCGGTGTGAAGTGCACGTGTTGCACACCTAATACTAATGCTATGCTAATGCAGTGTTGGTAATTTAAATATTTTGATTCGAAAACTTGGGTATCGTCGAATATGATTACAAAAATTATTTTCGCCAATTTTAGTAGCGCGTGTTTATGGTCACGGTATTGCATTTTTATGTAAGAATGTAACGTTTAATACGAATTGGAATATTGGTGAATAACTGGAATATACGTGAGTAATTGGGATATTACACGATGAAAAATAAAAAAAATATATATGCTATTGAATTTAATGCCATAGGTGAAGCAGCTCCTGGTGGAAGTGTATTAACATCAAAATCGCCTTATACAAATCATTAAATCCTTATACACACTTGCATATGCCAGATTTTGAAAATTGGTGGGGATGCAGAAAATTTTCAATTTTTGTTTAATAATGTGCAACGCCGAAGTGTTTAAAAATAAGTCCAAATGTGTTAAGAATGAAATTAATGGGAAGCTAACTGTCCATGCATTTTTCAAAGATTTTAGTGTAATTTTAATTTATTTAGTCAGGTTATCTGGCACACATGGTTGCCTTTACACTCAAAGACTGATATGCTTAAAAAACAAACAAATTATAATTAATTTTTAAAAAGTATAATACTTTATTTTCCAGATATTTATTTCCTTTACTTTGGTTTCATAAATGCAGAAACATTGTTAAAAAATATTCTAAAATCAAGGTAAGTCTTTGTGATTGTTGCCTATCATGTCAAATTTGATGCTTGTGAAGAAACGGAAATCCTTTTTTGAGGGAAGTCTGGTGACAATAAATAACTCAGTCGGTGATTTCTATACAAACTTTGATAAAACTAGTGAATAGGAATTAAACAACAAAAAATAAAATGTTTGCACATATGTACATGTATTATGAAAAATGCCTGAAATATTGGCGATTTGAGAAACTCCGTTATTGGAGGTTCAAAAAGTACCTTGAACCCACAAATTCTGCGCACGTGCACAGTTGTAAAACGTTGCACAAATGTTGATTATTTAGTCTGTGTGAGTTGTGACTTCATAATTTTTATGTTTAAGAAAGGTGTGGACACTTGCAATTCGCCGCCCCGGTGGCGCAGTGGTCTAAGCGATGGCCTCTGATCATTCGTCCGAAAGGGGTCCGGGTTCGAATCCCGGTGAAACATGGATGCTGTGTTTGTCCTACGGCACTGGCTCTCTTCCTTTCCAGGAACCAGCAACCCTAAATTAGGGACGAGCGACTGCTTATAGCCCATTGAGTTGCTCACGGTGGTCGTTAAACCTCCAATAAAAAAAAAAAAAAAACACTTGCAATTCTTACAAACAAGTACTATAAAAATTGTATTTGCCCCTGCTTCCACTGTTCATAGCATGTGAGGTAAAATGATTGAGAGATATGTATGCACCAAAGAGATGTTTTATATCCTAACTGATTCAACCAAGCTTTCATTTTTATCAGCCAATGTTTCGAATATTTGTAAGACTGCATCTGAAGTCTCTTTTGGCATTTCCATCTTTATTGACACTACCTTTCATTCACTCAGTGTAACAATTGTGAGTATATGAATTATAAATAGTTATAATTAAAGTGTCATGTAGGATAAAATTATCAAAACTCATTTTGTTAAAAGCAGTGCTGCATAAAATCATTTCAAGGAGCCCTTGCATCTCATAGAAGTAGAAACTTGGTTGCAGGCCATAAAAGCTATTTTCTTGTGTTTATTCTACAATCTTCTATGAACCATCATGATAGTTGTCATGGTGAAAAAACGATATGTTATTGGAACCAGGGTGGAAAATTATATTGCCCAAATATGCCCAGGACATGTAAAATGTTTGTCATGGTATACAATTTCTTTTCCTGATCGGGCATGCAAAAAATCTAGCTCTTTAGATGATAAAAAGTTAAAAAAAATAGATTTTTTTGTTTCCCAGTCAATTTTCTTACTACTCAGAGGCTCCTTCCCTCAGCTATGTTTTAATAAAATTCATGGGGTGTGAAATGTCAATGAACTGTTAAAACAGATTACCTTGAAAATTAAATTGCACAAAATGTGATTGCACTGTGTCCAAATGTCCTTTAAAATTGTGACTACTGATAAGGTCCTTTATTAGTTCTTTATTTTCAGTACTGTCTTTTATTTTCAGTGAGTTGAGAACATCAACAATCTACTAAAATATTAAGGGTAAGTAATAAAAGTGCATTTTAATTTAACTTAATATTAATTTTTTCTTGATATTTTGTTGTATGCAAGGGTAATGATGAATTATAATACTGAGGTAACTGAGCTCTTATTTTTTAACATTGTTACTACTTTTGTTATTTTGTTTTAACATACAGAGTTCTGAAGTACTTAAGTAGCATATGACTCTGGGTTTCTCTATGGTGATGCTTCCTTTTTTATGAGCCTTTTTGTTTACCACATTAATTAGTTTTATTTTTTTAATTTAATTTGTTTTGATGCTTTTCTGATGATTAAATGAAGACTTATTCTTTTTCTTTACTCCACAGATTTCTAGTTTAACATGTCTAAATGACAGTGCTACTGTCAAACTGGGCAGTCCTCCTCTTGTCAAAAAGACAATGATGATGATGGAATAAGACAATAATGATGATGAAATAGACAATAATGGTGATGAAATTAGCAAGTTGTGCAGATCAAAAAAGAGGAAAACTCATGCTTCATGTGTGTGTGTGTAGTGCTCAAAAGAATTTTCAGTGTCTACAATGGGTGTTCAAGCAGTTTTGCAATATTCAAGAAGCAAAAATCACAAGAAAAATAGAGAAGCTATAACAAAGACAAAAAGTTGCAAAAGTCAGACAAAAATTAGTGATCAGGTTACTGCTGCTGAAGTTTTATGGGCCTCTGCACTTGTTGAACATAATACAGTACAATTCCCAAAATCCGCAATTGCCTAAAATCCACATGGATTCGAACACCGGTCAGTCACAGTTACAGTTAACAGACAGATAAAAAAAAAAAAGTTTTCAGAAATCGAAATTTTTTTATTTTCCAGCTGACAAAAAAAAAAAAAAAAAAAAAAAATTAAGATCTTTTTAAAGGTTTTTAAAATATTTTTTGTGTTTTCTCTATTTGAAAAATTTTACTAATGATATATGTAATAGTGTTCTTCCTAGAGACTTTTTGGTGGGCGCCAGCCCAGCTGACAGTGTTTAAGTATCACTTTTTCACCGAATCATGACAAGCACAATATGCCAAGAAAAGTTCACCCAAATTGTTAAAAAACGAATGCTAAAAATTGTGTTTTGTTTGTTTTTTAATCCTTGTTACCATTAAGAAATTTGCTAATTTTTTTTTTTTTTATGTGGATAAAAATCAAACGTTTAATCTTACATCTCCTGCACAGTCTGTCTCTGTACTGAGGAACCATGACTTTGTTAACTGCTAGGAGTTCGACATGGGGAAGGGGGGTTAGCGTTTTTCAAGTGTTTTAGTGAACTGGGGGAGATGGATGGCAGAAAAGTGGAGGGAGATATTGGGTGGGGGCAGCAGAATGCGACAAGAGCAAGTGGGGAAAACTTCCTCTTCAGCTCACATGATTGCTGGACCTTTAATGAAAAACTCAAAAATGCATTTTCGTGAACTTTTCAGACAGCTGTCTGAAATTTTTATAAGCACCATAAATCCTTGTTACGAATGGATCTGCAAAATTTCACCTGAATTGTTTAATAACTTTTTAAACTAGCCATGGAAAATTTTATTAAACATTCCTGTGTGACTGTCCCTTGTAAATCTCTTAATATAAATGTTCATGGCTAATTAAAATGTTTTTAATCAATTAAAGCAAAATTTTGACAGTTGACTAATCTTAGCTGATTATGGAGTGTGTAAAAATTTCAGCCAGTTTCATAGAGAATTGGCAATAATGAATTTTCTTATTTTTTTATCCAGTCTACTGGCAAAACCTTTGTAGCAAGCAAGGAACCCTGCTCTTACAATGCAGTTATAAAAGATAGGGAACCTTCCTGCTTTCCCACCATCCCACTTGTTGAATTTAGTGGACAACAACAAGTTTTGTTTAAAAGATGATAAGCTGCTCTTTCCTTTGTATGCTACACTATGGATATTTACAAATTTTGAAGATGACAATCCGATTTTTGGCGTAAATGTGACAAGGATGGTAAGTCAGATAATATCCGAAAACTTGAAAATTTTCATCGTCCTGGAGCGGGACTCGAACCCGCGTCTCCCAGAAAATGCCCGTGTATGCTAACCACTACACCACCCAGAACGACCAATCCTTGTCACATTTATGCCAAAAATCGGATGGTCATCTTCAAAATTTGTATTATATGGCGTAATCTCGTATTTCTTTCGTGAACTATGGATATTTGTTGTATACTGTATAAATAAAAATATGATTTTTTAATGTGAAACATTTGAGTATGATACAGTATTTTGTCATTTACAGTAATACAGGAATTGCGATGTACGGCATGTGAACAATGGATAGAATGTCATGCAGGGACAGGATGCTGGTTGATGAATGTCAAATAACTCCCGCACTTCAAACCCCAGTGCCGCATGCTGGTGAAATTAAAAAAGGGGAAAAGTTCATATACATTCGTATGATGTTTACCACAATATTACTTAACTTTAATGCCAAAACAATGATAAAATTAATTCAGCTACAAAGAAATGTGGCGTCTGCTAGATTTAACAAGCGCTCAGCACTTTCATTGTGCAATTGTGTTAATCAGTTCAAGCTTACTTAGCATTAGTTGGGGGGGGGGGGGGGCATTACCCAGCTCTAAAATTTCTAGCCACCATATTTATTCATTTTTTTTTTTTTGGTCAAAAACGATGGTACAGTATTGAGATATTGAGGTTCAAATAAAGCACATATCAAGCGGGCAATCTGGCAACTTAGCAATGCGTGTTAAAAAAATTTCCTGGTGCACATGCTGTGAGAATCCGTTTTTTATGTCTTGTTTTACGTCTTAAGGTGAATTTTTTTTAATAATTGTTTGGAAATTTAAGAAAATGGCAGGAGTGAAGAGAAAGCACAGCTCTTTAACGATTCAGCAGAAAGAGGACTTGTTGCAAAAACTTGATAATGGCAGTGCACCAAAGCATATTGCGGAGATTTTTGGTATTGTTGTTCGGACTGTGTACGATATTAAAAAAAACTGAGACAAGATATTTCATTTCAATGTAATGAGTGATAGCGATTCTGGAATTGCTGATCGCAAAATGATGCATGAAGCCAGAAACTCCACCCTCGATGTTGTTTAGGAGTGGTTTCGGCAAAAGCGTAATGATGGTATGTCAATTACAGGTCCACTCTTATGCGAAAAAGCCAAGCTATTTCATCAGCAACTGAAGATTGGCGAGCCTTGTAATTTTTCAGTTGGATGGCTATCCTGCTTCAAACAAAGACATGGGATTTGCTACTTGAAATCCAGCGGGGAGCAAGAATCGGCAAATAAGGTAGCTGCAGAAGAGTTTCTGTATGTGTTTGCCAAATTTGTACAGGAGGAAGCACTTTCTCCTGATCAAATTTTATAACATGGATGAAACTGGACTTGTCTGGCGTTATCTACGAAGACATACTCTAGTGTGTGCTGATAAAGTAGGACCTTCCAGTGTTAAGGAAGGCAAAGAAAGGAGTAACAGTTGCTCTTTGTTCCAATGCCTCTGGAAATCATAAATGTATGCCATTTGTGATTGGAAAAAGTGCTTGTCCTAGAGCTTTGAAGGGCATAAAGGTCTTACTTGTGATCTACAGCAGTAATAAAAAATCATGGATGAGCAAAGAACTCGCTACAGACTGGTTCAATAATCACATTGTTAAAGACGTCAGAAGGCACTGTGTGGAGGTCGGACTTGCTCCAGACTGTAAAATTTTGCTGGTATGGGATAACTGTATGGCACATCCTGAAGATTTAACTTCAAATAATGTTACAATTATGTTCTTACCCCCAAACACAACTTCATTAATTCAGCCCATGGATCAGGGTATAGTTAGCTGTTGGAAGTGCGACTATAAAGGAGAATTCTTAAGGAAACTGTTGAACTCTGATAAATCGTTTCAAACAATCAAAATATTCATTGAAGATTTCATAATGAAGGACTGCCTGTACTCAATAGAAGGTTCCTGGAACAATGTGAAATGTTCTACTCTGATAACGCATGGCATAAGTTATGGCCAGCATCAATATTTATCGACTCTGAACCCGAGAATTACGAGTTCAAAGGTTTCACAGCTTTGAAAGCCAAATCAAAGGCTACGGAGCTTCTAGCATATGCCAAACAAGCAAATGTGTCAATGATGAATGCGTTTAGAGAAGAAGATATGGTTGAATGGATGGAATCTTCAGACAAGAGGGAAGTCCAAACGATGACTGATGATGAAATCATAGCTAGTGTGATTAATCCTGATGCAGGTGATTCAGACACTGAGAACGAGGATTCTACTACCAAAAAAATATCCTTAGGTGATGGAATTTTGTTGGAAGAACAATACATTATTTTTTAGAACAGCAGAAATGTGTTTCAGCACAGGAAATAAAAATGATTAATAGACCAGGAAAAACTTCAATGAGAGAAACCAAATTTAAAACAATTGACCATTGATGGAATGTTTGCCAGCCAGAATGTTTGATTGACATATACAGTATTTCGTAAATAAAAATTCAATTAATTAATGCAGTACTGTAATATAAATTTGTTCCTTATATTTTACTTACTTATTAAATACTGTATCATCATCATCATTGTCAACCATTATCAATCCACTGCTGGATGAAGGTCTCCCCCCCCCCCAAGTTTCTTCCACAACAGTCTGTCTTGTGCCAGTCTCCTCCATGTCACTCCCGCATACTTTCGAATTTCATCCACCCATCTTCCATGTGGTCTTCTTCTGGGACTTTTCCTGTCCCTTGGAATCCAATCTAAAATTTTGGCTGTCCATCGATGGTCTGTCCTTCTGGCATTATGTCCAGCCCATTGCCATTTCAGGGATTTAACTCTGATCGTGATGTCTTCCACTCTTGTCATTTTTCGGATCCACGAGTTCCTCTTCTTATCTTTCCTGGTTATACCAAGCATGCGCCTCTCGATGCTTCTTTGAGTTGTTTGCAGCCTTTGTATGTCTCTTTTAGTTAAGGTCCACGTCTCTGCACCATACGTAAGCACTGGAAGGATGCATTGATCAAACACTTTTCTTTTAAGACATAATGGCATATTGCTCTTGAAAATTATGCTGTTTCTTCCAAAAGCTCTGCACGCAAGTTTTGTACGCCAATTAATTTCTTCATCAATGTGACCCTCACTTGATATCTGCTGTCCAAGATAAACGTACGTGTCTGTTATCTCCAGCTTTTCTCCATCAATCGATAAATCTTCATTTCTTGTAAAAGCATTGAACATCACTTTTGTTTTCTGAAAGTTCATTTTTAATCCCACTTCTTTACTGTTGTCAGCAAGTTCCTGGATCATACTCTGCAGCTCTGATGGGGTAGTTGCAAAAATGACTGTCATCAGCAAAATGAAGGTGGGTTAGATAATCTCCATTAATCTTTATCCCTTTGTTCTCCCAGTTCAGTGATTGAAAGACATTTTCCAATGTAGCATTAAAGAGCTTCGGAGATATGGTGTCACCTTTTGTCACTCCTTTTCCAATTTTTATGTGTGTTGTATTTTCAAACAGCCGAATCTTTGCACTTGCATTTTCATAGATGTTATTAATAATATAAATGTACGCATCTTCAATACCGCAGGATTTCAGGGTCATTGTAACTGCTGATGGTTTCACCGAATCAAAGGCTTTTTCATAATCTATAAAAGCCATGCACAATGGAAGTTCATATTCCCTCGCTCTTTCAATTAGTTCTCTCAGTACGTGGATATGATCTATTGTGCTGTAGCCACTCCTGCATCCAGCTTGTTCTCTCGGTTGAGCCATGTCCAGTGTCACCTTTAAGCTGTGTGAAAGAACTTTAGTGAAGATTTTATAAACCACTGATAGGAGGCTGATAGGTCTGTAGTTCCTGAGATCCTCAATGTCACCTTTTTTATGTAGCAAGATCATTGTAGCATTGTTCCAATCTTCAGGAATCTTCCTTTCATTAAGGCATCGAGTGAAAATTTGGGCGAGTACTGTTTCGATTTTTCCAGTTGCTTCTTGCATGATGTCTACAGTAATTCCATCTTCTCCTGGAGCTTTTCCCCGCTTCATGTTCTTGATTGCATGTGCAACTTCTGCTGGGAGGACTGGAGGAACTCTGGTACTGGTACCTTTCATGATGTCTGGAGTACATGTATCATCCCTTTCATATAATTTGGAGTAGAAATCTTTCACTCTTGTCAAAATTTTGCCTCTATTTCTTGTTACAGAACCATCTTCTTTTCTCAGTGCCATAATCTGTTTTCTTCCCTTACTGAGATGTCCCTTTGCTATCTTTAGGCTTTGGTTGTTTTCAATTGCTTTCCTTACTAGTTCACAGTTGAATTTCCTTACGTCTTCAGTGATACTTTTTTGTACTGTCTTGCATAGCTCTGTATATTCCACTTTGGAAGTCCCATCTTCTTTAGTTGTCCTCATCTCTCTTGTCTTTTGCATCAACATTTTGGTTTTTCCTGATAATTTGTTCACATGCAACTTGTTCTTAGATCCAGCTAATTTTATTGCTGTTTCGATAAGAGCTTTGGTTACTTTTCTGTTAACTTCAGAAATATCCACTTCTTCCGATGTTAGGCCTTCTAAAGCAGAGAATCTGTTCTTCAGTTCCAACTTGAAGGTATTACGGTGTTTTTCAAGGTTGGTTATGTCAATACATTTTGTTTCTGTTATGAGCTTGCTACGTTCAAGTTTAGTGTTGAGGTGCATCTTACATCTCACCAATATATGGTCACTACCTGTGTTGAACTTGTTTAGCACACTGCAGTCTTCTATGACGAATTTTTTGTTACACATAATAAAATCAATTTCACTTGTCGTCCCATTTAGATGTGTCCATGTCCATTTCCTGTGTGGCTTTTTCTTGAAAAAGGAGTTCAAGATGAAAAACCCTTCTGCCTCTGGAAACTCTACGAGAGTATTTCCACGCTGGTTTCTGTTGCCGTGACCGAATTTACCTACTGAAGTTTCATTCTGTTGCCGTTGCCCTATTTTTGCATTGAAATCTCCCATAAGTATCTTCAAGTGCTGCTTACCTTTATTATTTAGATGACGAATTTCCTCATAAAATTCTTCAATTTCTTCTTCAGGATGACTTGTGGTGGGTGCATAAGTTTGAATAATCTGAGCCTGGTATCTTCTCGAGAGTTGGATAACGAGTCGTGCAGCTCTGTCAGAGGAACTTTCAACTTCTACAACTTTATCCTTCAGTTTCTTGTTTATTATAAATCCAACACCACTAGTTCTGCCAGTATCAGTCCCATGATAGTAGAAGAGATGTCCACTTTTCAGTTCAATGAGATCTTCTCCTTTTCTCCTTACCTCACTTAGCCCGACGATGTCCCACTTGATCCTTTGTAGTTCCTCTTCCAATTCAAGAAGCCTTGAATCAGAAGACAGGGAGTGTCCATTATATGTAGCCAAGGTCAGTATCAGATGGCAGCCTAGTCCGGTCCTCCGAGGATTCTTAGCACCCTCTGCCTTCATGCCACACTGGCCGCTGCCTTGGCCAGGTACATTCCAGCTGCCGGAGACTGAGGGCCAAGATTTAAGTTGTGGAGTCATTTTGGAGGGGTTTGGCCATAACTCACCACGCTGGCCAAGCGGGTTGGTGAGTGTGGGATAGCATTTCCTCTAATCCCGATGGTATAGTTATACCGCTATTGGCGGTCGTCAGAGCCCCTTTAGTGGGAACAAGATGCACCACGAGAAGGCGGGGTTGACATTTGTCAAGGAGAGGCTGTGATGTTACGCATCACCTGACCTTACATCCATCACCTGACCATACTGTATATATTTACATATCATCACCTGACCATATATATTTACATATCACCTGACCATACTGTATATATTTACATAAATTCCAAATACTACTAATTATAGTATTAAATACACATTACTAATTATTAAACAAATGAAAGCCTATAATATGTAGATACATACCATCCTATTTGAATTAGTATTATGCAGTACATATGTACTAGTAAACAAACACATGCAGGTTCTCTAAAATCTGCAAAATTCTACAATCTGCACAACCTCTAGAACCAAGTTGTGCGGATTTTCGGAATTGTACTGTATTTCACTCAGGTTCTGTGATCATTAAACACCACTGTTTCAGAGAATGTTTCCCGACTCTAAAATTGCTGAATCATTTTCAATGCACTGAACAAAGATATCATACCTGGTTACACAGGGTTTGAGGTGAACATATAAAACTGTTTTAAAGGATAGTTTGAAAGGGAAATATGTGTCAATTGGACAAGATGAAAGCAATGACAGTGGTGTGCATAACCAAAAAGAGCTTGAAATAATTATAGATGATATTTAACAGTAATAGATTTTCTTGCAAGGGTATACTTGCCAGAAGCTAAAGCATTTTTCATTAAAGAAAAATTGATTTCTGTTTTAGAAATGTTTGACATCAATATATCTTGGGTAATATGCGTTATGACTGATAGTCTACAAGTTATGGCAGGCCGTAAAAAAGGCATGCAATCTCTTTTAAAGCAAAAAAAATCCCCATTTGCTTGATGTAGGTAGGTGTTCATTACATCATGCCATGAAAGATGTAAAAAATGCTATAAAAGAATAAGATGTCATACTTGCTCAATTTGCAGTGGATGTATTCTCTGTACTATTTCCTTGGCAATTGTGTAAGATTAGCTGATTATGACAAGAGTCAGGAACATGTAGGTGCTCCAAAACATGTATTTATGAGACCTGTTGAAGCTAGATTTTTAACTTTTGGACCAGTATTTGATCACTTATTGGAGCAAAAAAGATGCCTTAATGCGCTGCTTCATGTCCTTTGTACCTGCACATCACTCCAAAACTAGTGAAAAGTTCACAGAATAATTTCTGCAGTGAAACAAGGTGATATTTTCATCATCAGTTTATGCATGGTGTGTTTAGTATTGTGAATAAATTTCAGTTGTTTTTTTCAGAAAGAAGAACCTCTGATTCATCTTCTTTATGATGAACTGACTTCTTTAGTAAAGATGGTACTGAAAAGAGCTGTGGTAAATGAAGTTGTTGATAACACTCTAGGCTACAAACTTGCAGATTTAGATGTCAGTCAACATTCTAAACTTTTGGAAAGCATGGCTATTGGTCAGATTCATTTGACCCATAATTTCATGACTGCAAGAAAATACATGGTTTAAGCTTAATATATTATAGTAGATATAATCCACTATTTAGTTTTCTGTTCAGTATGTTCTTGTTTCGCTAAAAATTCAAAGCTGAGCATTCTGCTAAAAAAATTTAAATGATGCTTATGTAGGTCTTTAATTTTACAGTAACAGTGCAACTGTGTAAAAACATTCATTTAAATAACATAAAAGTGCTTACTTGCCATGTTGCATGTATAAGGATTCAGATATATCATTATATATTTGATTCTTGGGATTCATCTTCTGATGCCTTCAATATAGCTATTGGTGTTTTGACAAAGAGTGCAATAAAGTCTCTAACATAAACAAAGAAACAAGTGCTGTTGTGTACTGCACCCAGACCAAAAGAACAGCCCACAAAGTATTGCTTAAGTATTAACATTGCTAAAAGCCTTCCTAATGTTCCATAACTAAAGCTAGATGAATTGTCCACAGAATGAGATTTGTACGAATGTATGAAAGAATGCCCACAGAAAAAAAGCCCACTTCTCAAAAATATGCCAACTGTTGGCTGATATCTCATGATCTTTTTTTATTATAATTTCTTTAAGAAAGGCCTTATTTTTAACTAACCAGCCGACAAAGTTGGTCAGATCAGAGTTGAGCCAACTGGGCACAAAAGTTTAACAGGACATATCAAAATTGCAATTTCTTGTCTTTATAATGAGAATTGAATTGGGAACTTCAAATAAATTTTGAGAAAACATTCTATGTAAGCCAAGTGAAAACTGTACTTTAATTTGGGGAAATAAATTGCCATGACGTAGTACATTTTTTAAAAACTACTACAGTGTTTGACGAAACAACAAAATTACACCATGACTCATGCTATATTCGTAAAAGGATGATAAGGTAGGTTTTTTAATAATGCTGCGCATTTACTTAGGCACTAAATATTTACATAACATGCCAAGTTAATAATATTTCTCTTTTACTTAGGCATAAAATATTAATCACTAGGCTTTATGCCTTGGCCCTTTTAACAGTAGTTTTTTTTTTCGATGTCTTATTCATAACGTTTACATAACAGGCAAAGTTAATAATATTGTGCTTTGACTTAGGCACCAAATTTTAATTAGTAGGCCCTAAGCCAAGGCATTTTTAACAGCTTTTAATCTGTTGATCTTATATTCATACATTTGACATAAAAAGTTAACAATGCTGTGCTTTTTCTTAGGTCCTAGGTCTTGTTTACAGTTTTTATTCTGATGGTGGTATATTCAAAACGTTAGCATATCAAGTCAAGTTAATAATGTTGTGCCTCTAATTTGGCACCAAACATTAATTATTATGCCCTAGGCCTTTTTAACAGGTTTTAATCCATCACCCTAAATATTCATGAGGTTTACATAACATGTAATACTAATGTACCTGCCAAGTTTTACGGTTTATCCGTAAAATTTATGGAAATTGTATTTGTTTTATGGTTATTTTACGGATTTTTTTTTGGGGGGGGGGGGTAGGTTTAGAGCCATATGTATGATAAATATTTATATATATTGCCTAAAAAGTTTTTCAAAGAGAAAATAATTAACCCAAAGGACTACTGCACTGAATGGTCTGATTTCCCCTGATCACAATTTAATCGATTTTCGCTTCCCCAACCCTCTCTGTTTTCAACCGATTTGGAAAGGCTAGAAAATAAACTTTGTAGGATTAAGATTGGTGATAAATGAAAAAAAAAAAAAAAAAGAAGGGAAATTGTTTATTTTTAAAGATATTTTAGGACGCTGACACAAAAATTTAAATTCAAAATCACTGGTAACTTTCAGTAAAATGGCGCTGCAATATATCGCTCATAGCTCTAGAGGTTAGACAGAATAATGTGAACACCACGCTCGAAGATGCAACTTTTAATGCAGCTGCATACGTCGCAATACGTGAGTGTATCCACAACTTTTTAGCACGTGTTTTGTAAAAAAGTTAGTGCTTATGTTACTGGTTAGTCCGTCTGTACCCATCATATCTCTGCAACTATTAGTCCAATTTAAAAAATTATTTTTACATTGGGAAGCTTGAAATATGTGAATGATGATCCTTCATTTAGTTTTTTTACGATGCACAATTTCGCTGCTAGAGAGCGTAAATACAGATGATGCCGAATTCAAAAATATGTTTTATTCCACATATTTGCTCCTAAACATCAGATTGAAAAAATTCTTTTATCTTTTGATTCCATTTATGGCGAAGAGTATTTTAGATATAGTTACTTTTTCAAATTACGCATAGATTCTTCGCCAGGGAGCGTAAAAGTAAATTACATTTTTCCCGATAATTCTTCTTCTAAAACTCCGATTTGAAAAAAAAAATTTCTTCAGTGGATGGATAAAAAATATTTTGCATATAATTTCAAATTTTTGGTAAAGAATACTTTAGCCACCAGGGGGCGTAAGTGTTAATTTTTGCTTCTGATGTATTTGCCATAAAATCCTGAGCTTCTAAAATATCGATTGAAAAAATTCTTTCGTGGACTGATGCTACTCACATCGATAAAGCTTTTTGGAATATTTTCTTCTTAAAATATTCTACAGTTTCTCCACTAGGGGGCGTAGATGTATATCTTATTTTCGTCAATATCTCTACTTTTAGGAGTCCGATTTGAAAAATTTCTTCTTTGTTGCATAGTGTTTTCAGTGTGACATGTTTTTCATATAATTTCAAAATTTTCAAGTAATTCATCAACTTTCCGCTAGGGGACGTAGAGGTAAATTGTGTTTTCCCTATATCTCTGCTTTTAAATCTCCGATTTGAAAAATTATTTCTGCACCGGATACAGCTCCGGATGGGAAATCGTTTGTACGTGATTTCAAATTAAAAAAAAAAAAAAAAATGGTTTGGCCACCAGGGGACGTAAATCTTAATTTCCGCTTCTGATGTATTTGCAGCAAAATATGAGCTACTAAATTCTCGATTGAAAAAAACGTCGTTTGTAGACTGATAGTACTCATGTCAACAAACCTTTTAGAAACATTTTCTTCTTAAAATAATGCATGGTTTCTATGCCAGGGGCGTAGATGTATATCTTATTTTTGTCAATATCTCTACTTCTAAGAGTCTGATTTGAAAAATTCCTTCTTTGTTGGACAGTTTTTCCGATGCAAAATGTTTTTCCTATAAATTCAAAATTTTCAAGTAAATCATAGATTTTCCGCTAGGGCCCACAAAGGTAAATTACGTTTTCTGCGTCATTTCTGCTTCTTAAACTCCGATTTGAAAAATTCTTCCTGTACCTGATGGAAAATATTTTTCACATAATTTCTAATTTTTGGTAAAGAATGGTTTGGCCACCAGAAGACATAAGTATTAATATCTGCTTGTGATGTATTTGTAGCAAAATCTGGGCTTTTGAAAACTGTATTAAATTTTTTTTCTTGGACCTATACCTCTCGTATGGAAAAACCTTTTGAGAATACTTTCTTCCTAAAATAATGCATGGTTTTCCCACCAGGGGACGTAAAGTCACATCTTATTTTTGTCGATATCTCTGTTTCTAAGAGTCCGATTTAAAAAATTATTTCTGTGTTGGAAAGCGTTTCCGGTGCAAAATGTTTCTCATATAAATTCGTGTTTTTCTTAATGCACAAGTCTGCAACCAGAGGGTGTAAGCTCACGATTTCGTTTACAGCAATATCTGAGGGATTAAAAACCCGATTGAAAAACTTCTTTCTTCCGTCAGATACTATTGTTTTTCATACCGGTTCCATTGACTTTGAATAGCTTTGAAAAATTTAATTTGCATCAGAACGGATTCAAAAGACGTGCTTATTACACCCGAAAATTTGGTGTCATCGTTCTTGTTTTGGTTGTAATAGCTTTGGTTAGATCCTCAAGGTCCTGTTTAGGTGCATTTAAAGTGTCTTGTTGCAAAATTTCTTTCAGGGTACGATGAAATGAGTGACCTAATGGACTTCAAAAGAGTGTTAATTGTTGGTGGCTGGCTAGTTAGTGCCTCCGTGACAATAGTCGCCAGGGCAGTGGGGGCATCAAAAGCTACTGTGTCTAGCGTCATGACAGCATACCGTGTTCAGTTTTGTCACGAAAACGACCGTGACTGGAGACAGGAGAGTATTAAAGAGTCTGATTGTTGTTCGTAATAATACTACGGTGCCGAAAATGAGTGCGGAGCTCAATCTGCATCTCCAGACCCCAGTATAAATGAAAACAGAGTGCAGGGAGTTGCATAAACAAGATATTCATGACAGCGCTGCTATTGCAAAACTTTTGGTGACCCGGGTGAATGCACAACGGCAACAGCAGTTGTGCCAGATGCATGGAAGTTTGTATGTATTGTGAATCCACATTCACCCTATTCCCCACCACAGAATGCCAGATGCATGGAAGTTTGTATGACCGCAGTTGTGCCAGATGCATGGAAGTTTGTATGTCTGATGAATCCACATTCACCCTATTCCTCACCACAGAATGTATTTACCTGTGGAGAACACCATCAGGAGCATACGACCCAGACTGTCTGCTCCCAACAAGGCATTCTGTCATTCTCTGTATGGTCATATCGTGGATTGGCCCCCTGATCACTTTGAAAGGATGGATGACAGGCAGGACGTATGAAACCATTTTGGCTGACCAAGTCCACCCAATGGCTCAGGCATTGTTTCCTCCAGCGGATGCCATCTATAACGCCCTAATTCACAGAGCTTGGAATGTCAGATCATGGTTTGAGGAACATGAACGCAGACTTTCACACCTTCCTTGGCTTCCCCAATCACCTGACTTAAACATCAACAAGCCACTGTGGTCTGCGTTGGAAAACAGTGTGAGATCCCGTGATCCTCCCCTGCATCTCTCAAGGACCTGAAGCAGTTTCTGCATGAAGAAGGTGTAACATCCCACTAACCACCATCCAGGATTTGTTATGCATCCATT
This sequence comes from Macrothele yani, assembly GCA_039090855.1. Classification (NCBI taxonomy): domain Eukaryota; kingdom Metazoa; phylum Arthropoda; class Arachnida; order Araneae; family Macrothelidae; genus Macrothele; species Macrothele yani. Next base: position 65,805,061 of record CM077006.1, read on the forward strand.
CCAAGGAGAATTCAGGTGGTTTTGAATGCCGAAGGTGGTCCCAAACCTATTAGGTACATAAAACCTTCTTTTCCTAGGTGTTCGCATTATTCTGTCCAATCCCTGTATAATTTCGCCATTGCAAATGAATTTTTTATCCGTATATGTTGCCCAATGATTGTATACTAATAAATTATGTATCGGTTGCATTACATTTTAATTGTTGTAAGCATGAAATCCTGCTAAACATCTTTATCGATATATCATCCACATAGTGAATCAGTTTTTAATTGATGTGCTCGATGCATTTCTTCAATACATTAGTCAATCTAAAATATCAATTAAAAGTTCACTGAATGTTTTTTACGGATTTCAATTCTTGAAATTTGGCAGGTCTGATATTGCTCTTTTACTTAGGCATAATATATTAATTACTAGGGCCTGGGACAATGGTACAATAAAAACTGTTAAAAGGGCCTATGAATTAATATTTAGTGCCCAAGTAAAAGTGCAAGATTACTAACTTTACTTGTTATGTAAACATTATAAATATGACATTGGTAAAATAAAAAGTGTTAAAAGGGCCAAGGCATAGGAATTAATGTTTAACACCTATGTAAAAGCGCAAAGCTATTAATTTGACTTATTTTAACTTCATGAATATGAGATCGGTGGAATAAAACCTTCATGTGGCATGAGAATGGTGAAGGAGTAGAAATAAAATTGCAACCTATAGAGGTGACCTACCTGAAAGTTGACAAGGTAATATCAAAAGTGCGGTTTTGTGCGACCCGCTAACAGTTTTGTGGTTATTCTGCATGAAAGTGGACACGAAAGGGAAAAAATTAATTTTTATACGGCCCCTTAAACTTTGGTGACCAGCTGTCCATGCGTCCAGTTGTCTTAAACTCGGTCAGATTATTGGTGTCCTTAAGTAAGTGATAAAAGGTAATAAGTAGAAAACAATATATCAGTCATCGAGTGCTTAATGGCCCAGGCTGCAGGCCCCATTGTAATTATTTTGTAATTTCCCCATTTGGGGCACTAAAAGTCGTGGGTTTATGAATTAACATTTTCAAAATATCTTTCTGGGTACAGACTTCTTACTCTGGTGCATCCTGACACTGGTACTTAGCCTATGCAATACCTTGTGAGTTCTTTTCATTTTACCATACATTTTGACTTATTCAGTTTGGGGCTTAGATAAATCTGCATCCTGTGTAATGCATCATTCCCTACTTACCTGCAAAAAGAATACTGGAGACACTTTGCCTTAAGGCTCTATGAGGCCCGCCATCTTGTATTGCTGCTTTCTCTTGTTAACCAACGGGCAAGCGTATTTCACAAATTGCTCGGGCAATTTTGCACATTTTGGAACACTGTTTGTGGCTAACGCAAGATATATGATAAATAAAGGGTTCCCTGGTTTCAGAATTTTTATTAACCTTTCCCTTCATTTTTTATCTGCAGCGAAAGTCGTGCCAAGGCGTCTTCCATAGTTTTATTAATTAATAAAAAATACTTAAAGGGTCCAAAATGAAAATCTGAAACCAGGGAACTCCTTATTTATCACATATCTTGCGTTAGCCACAAACGGTGTTCCAAAATGTGCAAAATTGCCCAAGCAATTTGTGAAATACGCTTGCCCGTTGGTTGACAAGAGAAGGCAGCAATACAAGATGGCGGGTCTCGTAGAGCCTTAAGCATAGTTACTCTTCTTGGAAGAGCCAAGCACTTGTTGATTTGAACAATGAACGTCTTCTTCTATTTTTGAAACTAACTATGCATGATATTATAATGCTAGGTAACATTATACGGTTGAGCATCTAGTCTAACCAGCTTTGTCTATTGCTTAGTTGAAATTATATTTTTTCGTGAAACTAAGAAATACCTCGTGTTTCTGCATGTAAAAAGCACGTGTACATTTGAACAATGAACCACAACCAAACTATGGTCCTTATAATGCTAGATAATGTTCTGTGGTTGAGCGGCGGAAGTGTTCCAATTAGTTTCATCTATTGCTTAGTTGAAATCAAGATATTTTTTCATGACGTTAAGAAAGGCCTCATATTTTCTGTGGGCATTTTCCCTGTGGGTATTCCCCCCCCCCCCATACCATTTGTACATGTTGAAGAATGTTGATAGCAAAAATTGCATTGATGAGTATTGGGCAGAAATTTTCAAAAGGGACCCTTAGAGATATGCAGCCCTTCAAGGCTCAATCATGGCATGTTTGACCATATATCATGGCAACAGTGTTGTGGAGCGAAGTCTTTCAGTTGACAGAGGCATTTTTTTTACTTATAAACAAACTCAACTACATGTCGAAACTGTAACTTCGTTCAAAAGAGTTAAGTCTTGTATGAAAAGGACAAAAACTATATGTAATAAAATCGGAGTTACATTACTTCTTAAAAGAGCATGTGTAGATGCTGACAAAATGTTTGCTGAACATCTAGTTGAAGAAAAATGTAAGCAGTTGGAAGAATAAAAGAAGAAACAGGCCACAAAAGATCAAGAGAGCTTTCCACAAACAAGCTGAGGAATTAAGAAAGAAAAACATTAAATCAAAGAGCAAGAAAAGAAAGTCGAGGAGAAGAAACCTAAAGCACATCAGCAAAGACAAATTGCTAAAGATTTAATGTCCGAAGTACAAAAAGCACTAAATGAGGCTGATAATTGGAAAAAGAAGCTGAAAAGGAGATGAAAATACAGAAAGAAAAAGCCAAGATTAAACAAAATGTCTTATCCTCTTTTGTTGGAATATTTTCTTTTAATTGCAAATTCTCAAAGAAAATTCTCCTTCGTCAGAAAGTCTTTTGTTGTCACTTTTTTCCATCACTATTTTGGTTACAGTTAACCTTGATAGTTATGGTTATTTTTCACAAAATCCTGCCAGATGTTAGGCAGGGACAGATGTCTGCAGATTTTTATTCCTGCCTAACATCTGGCAGGATTTCGTGAAAAGCAACCATAACCACAATAGTGACAGGAAAAAGTAACAAAAGACTGCCTGAAGAAGGAGAAAAGTGTTCTCTGAAAATTTGCAATTAAAATATTTCCTAGAAAAATTCCCATATTATAATTTTCATTAAGTATTTGAATTAAATGTTTAGTTTTTTGTGCAGAAAAAGGCATGAGAAAGGATAAGAAAATAATAAGGAAAGATTACACAGAAGTTTTGTTTTGAAATATAAATTAGCAGTTTGTGTTTTTGCATTTGTGAAGTTATGACATTAGGTATTTGTGTTAACATTTTTGAACCTACATATTATATTGTTCACTCTTTTTCATACTGGTATGTCATAATGTACTATTTTTATTTGGGAAAAAACGTTTGTGCATTAGGAAAGTTAAGTGGCTTGAACTTTTTTTAATAAAATGTACTAAATTTATATGTGTTTTGTATATCTGTGTTAACGTATATTATTTTGTGTACAATCAATTATTTATAAATGTAGGAAATACTTTTTAAAAAATGTAAAAAACAGATTTAAAACTGTGGAAGGAATGGAATGGCTATAAGGGGTGAAGAGGAGGCCATTTTGAAATATATATATGTGTATATATACTTCTCGACCGCCAATAGCGGTATAACTATACCATCGAGATTAGAGGAAATGCTATCGCACACTCACCAACCCGCTTGGCCAGCGTGGTGAGTTATCGCCAAACCCCTCTAAAATGACTCCACAACTTAAATCTTGGCCCTCAGTCTCCGGCAGCTGGAATGTACCTGGCCAAGGCAGCGGCCAGTGCGACATGAAGGCAGAGGGTGCTAAGAATCCCCGGAGGACCGGACTAGGCTGCCATCTGATGCTGACCTTGGCTACGTATAATGGACGCTCCCTATCTTGTGATTCAAGGCTTCTTGAATTGGAAGAGGAACTACAAAGGATCAAGTGGGACATCGTTGGGCTAAGTGAGGTAAGGAGAAAAGGAGAAGATCTCATTGAACTGAAAAGTGGACATCTCTTCTACTATCGTGGGACAGATACTGGCAGAATTAGTGGTGTTGGATTTATAATAAACAAGAAACTGAAGGATAAAGTTGTAGAAGTTGAAAGTTCCTCTGACAGAGCTGCACGACTTGTTATCCAAATTTCGAGAATATACCAGGCTCAGATTATTTAAACTTATGCACCCACCACAAGTCATCTAGAAGAAGAAATTGAAGAATTTTATGAGCAAATTCGTCATCTAAATAATAAAGGTAAGCAGCACTTGAAGATACTTATGGGAGATTTCAATGCAAAAATAGGGCAACGGCAAAACAGAATGAAACTTCAGTAGGTAAATTCGGTCACGGCAACAGAAACCAGCGTGGAAATACTCTCGTAGAGTTTCCAGAGGCAGAAGAGTTTTTCATCTTGAACTCCTTTTTCAAGAAAAAGCCACACAGGAAATGGACATGGAGACATCCAAATGGGACGACAAGTGAAATTGATTTTATTATGTGTAACAAAAAATTCGTCATAGGAGACTGCAGTGTGCTAAACAAGTTCAACACAGGTAGTGACCATAGATTGGTGAGATCTAAGATGCACCTCAACACTAAACTTGAACGTAGCAAGCTCATAACAGAAACAAAATGTATTGACATAACCAACCTTAAAAAACACCGTAATACCTTCAAGTTGGAACTGAAGAACAGATTCTCTGCTTTAGAAGGCCTAACATCGGAAGAAATGGATATTTCTGAAGTTAACAGAAAAGTAACCAAAGCTCTTATGGAAACAGCAATAAAATTAGCTGGGTCTAAGAACAAGTTGCATGTGAACAAATTATCAGGAAAAGCCAAAATGTTGATGCAAAAAGAAGAGATGAGGACAACTAAAGAAGATGTGACTTCCAAAGTGGAATATATAGAGCTATGCAAGACAGTACGAAAAAGTATCACTGAAGACGTAAGGAAATTCAACTGTGAACTAGTGAGGAAAGCAATTGAAAACAACCAAAGCCTAAAGATAGCAAAGGGACATCTCAGTAAGGGAAGAAAACAGATTATGGCACTGAGAAAAGAAGATGGTTCTGTAACAAAAAATAGACGCAAAATTTTGACAAGAGTGAAAGATTTCTACTCCAAATTATATGAAAGGGATGATACATGTACTCTGGACATCATGAAAGGTACCATTACCAGAGTTCTTCCAGTCCTCCCAGCAAAAATTGCACATGCAATCAAGAACATGAAGCGAGGAAAAGCTCCAGGAGAAGAGGGAATTACTGTAGACATCATACAAGAAGCAAGTGGAGAAATCGAAACAGTACTCGCCCAAATTTTCACTCAATGCCTTAATGAAGGGAAGATTTCTGAGGATTGGAATGACGCTACAATGATCCTGCTACATAAAAAAAGGTGACATTGAGGATCTCAGGAACTACAGAGCTATCAGCCTCCTATCAGTGATTTAGAAAATCTTCACTAAAGTTCTTTCACACCGCTTGAAGGTAACACTGGACATGGCTCAACCGAGAGAACAAGCTGGATTCAGGAGTGGCTACAGCACAATAGATCATATCCACGTACTGAGAGAACTAATTGAAAGAGCGAGGGAATATGAACGTCCATTGTGCATGGCTTTAATCGATTATGAAAAAGCCTTTGATTTGGTGAAACCATCAGCAGTTACAATGGCTCTGAAATCCTGCAGTATTGAAGATGCATACATTAATATTATTAATAACATCTATGAAAATGCAAGTGCAAAGATTCGGCTGTTTGAAAATACAACACACATAAAAATGGGAAAGGGAGTAAGACAAGGTGACACCATATCTCCGAAGCTCTTTAATGCCACATTGGAGGGTGTCTTTCAGTCGCTGAGCAGGGAAAACAAGGGGATAAAGATTAATGGAGATTATCTAACCCACCTTCATTTTGCTGATGACGTAGTCATTTTTCCAACTACCCCATCAGAGTTGCAGAGTATGATCCAGGAACTTGCTGACTAGAGTAAAGAAGTGGGATTAGAAATGAACTTTTAGAAGACAAAAGTGATGTTCAGTGCTTTTACAAGAGATGAAGATTTATCGATTGATGGAGAAAAGCTGGAGATAACAGACATGTACGTTTATCTTGGACAACAGATGTCAAGTGAGGGTCACATTGATGAAGAAATTAATCGGCGTACAAAACTTGCATGGAGAGCTTTTGGAAGAATCAGCATAATTTTCAAGAGCAATATGCCAATATGTCTTAAAAGAAAAGTGTTTGATCAATGCATCCTTCCAGTGCTTACGTATGGTGCAGAGACGTGGACCTTAACTAAAAGAGACATACAAAGGCTGCAGACAACTCAAGAAGCATCGAGAGGTGCATGCTTGGTGTAACCAGGAGAGATAAGAAGAGGAACTCAAATTACATGTTGCGTTGTCTTAAAACACTTCAAAACTTATTTGTGCACCTAATAAATAATGAAATAACAATGGTAAATGAATGAAAACTGTTGATTGAGGAAGATAGATAAAGAAAATGATTTTAGAGGGAAAGTAAATTATAATTAAAATAAAAAAAGTAAAAGATTTTGTAAATCCATCCAGTGTGCTGCACAGGGCAAATCTACAGAAATCGGACCGGATCAAAGGCAAGGATTACTGTGCAGTACAACTTCAGATTATGTATAGGGCTGTGAAATCAGACATACTGTTTTCATGGTGAAGTGTTTTGCTTGTGAATTTGGGTCACAAAGTGTACTCCTGCTGCTGATGTTCAGGAAGCTAGATGAAACTGATCCAGGCAAAAATTCCAGCCATAATTTGTTGCTACTTTCAAATTTTCATAGTGACTTAGGATTACTTACAGAGGAAGATGACATCTCAAGGGACTGGTGTTTTTTCAGCAAGGAAATATTCTGAGACTTTGCATATTTTAATAGATATAGCAATTGAAGGTTATTACTTTCAGAAACCAGCTTTTAGAGGCATATTTGTGCTGAATAAAAGAATGCTGTTGTAACAACTAGGACTTGGACCATGCAAGGACAAAATGTAATTTAGTAGATAAGGAAAAGCTTTGTTATTATGTGTGTGTGTGTGTGTTTGTTTTGCAATGAACATTTGTAATATGAAAAATCAAGTAGTTTTATGGATTCACTATGGATTTCACTTGATGGATATTCCATACATCATCAGTATATATCTTTAAAAAAATGTAAAGATGATTGAAAGTACACCAAAACTCTACAATATTTCTTAGTAATGTAACAAGAAATTTTTTCTTCAGTATAAAGTTAATATTTCTAGAATAAAATTTCAAACAGATTTTAATGACACAGGGAAGTTCCATTTTCAGATTAATATAAATTTGATCAATATGTGTGGTCTAAAATAAGTTTTTAGTGCATATATGACATGATACATACATGCATATACAGGGTGATTCAAAAGTCCCCAAACTCTATATTTTAAAACGTATTTGCTGTAAAACCATAAAAGATATCTGGGTATTGCTGCTTGTGGCTGTTGTGTGTGACCTTGGGGAACGAGCTGCATCATGTGATAGTGCCACATGACACCACGCTTACGTGAGTGCTGGCAAGCAGTAATGTTCAGTCCGCCATGAGTCTCACGCAAGAACAGATAGATGCTTTGTTAGAAGTTTATTTTGCGGAAAAATCTTACCAACATTGTATCCAGCTCTTTCAAAGGAAGTTTCCTGATGCTCCTATACCAGGAAAAACAACTGTGTATGACCTAATTAACCGGTTTCGCGAGACAGGCAGTGTTCAGGATAAGCCAAAAAGCGTCCGTCCGTCCGTGGTGACTACTACGTTTTTGGAGACCCACACATCAAATGACACAATGGACATGCTCGAGTTTTTCCATGATTGATTAATCTCGAAAAAACTTGGGTCGCCTCGCTCACCAGACTTTTATTTGTGGGGCTATCTGAAAGACACGGTGTAACACAACAACCCTAAGATGGTACAGGACCTGTAGAACAACATCATTACAGACGTGAAGGATAGCCAACGCACTGAAAAGAGTGTCCGCCAACATGTGTTGTCGGGTGAATTTGTGTCTTCAAGAATGGTGGACAATTCCAGCACCTATTGTATAAGTGGTTTTCATTACCTGTAAGTATGAGTGCCAAATATAACAGTATGTAAAAATAGTTATATATCACTATATTCGTGGTAGAAATATTTGAATTCAGAGTTCAGGAACTTTTGAATCACCCTGTATCATAGCTGCCAACTGGCCTACTTTAATCAGAAAATTCCTGGTTTTTGCAACTTTTCTCAATTTTTTGATTTCTTCATTTTCTCCCAAATTTTAATGTAATCCCAAGATGCTGACCGCCACTTACAAAAAAAAAAAAAACCAAAAAAAAAAACCAGGGTTTTTCTTTTGTTTCTTTTTGTTTTTTTGTATGCTACAACAAGGTAGCTGCCAGGTCCAGAAAGTCATAGAAATGTCACAAAACGAAGAAAAGGTCATGGAATTCAAAGAATTAAAGTTGTACGTCACAGTTCTGGTTAGGGTGAGAATGTTCCATATTTTTCCGCATTTTGAATTTTGTTGACAAAGTTCCACCTTTTCATCCCTTTGTTGACTATATTCCACATTTTGTAAATTTTTGTGACCATGCTCCCCTATTTTTTTTTTTTTTTTTTTTTTGATAATGGCACAAAACAGCAACTTTGTATTTCCTTTCAATTTTTTTTCCTAATGCAGTGCATGTTTTTCTATTCCCAACAGTCCCTTCAAATTCAATTGACAAAATAAGAATTTTTGTCCCTTCTCAATTTTTAAGCAAAATTAAATTTCAAAATCAGTACTTAATCTGTCTGTGATGGAATCTTCTATGCTGTGACCAGTAAAATTGTTTTCACGGAAGAGTGAGCAATGGTAATACCGAAATCATTTGTTTTACCATTCCTTAGTTTCTTATTTCTAGATCAAGTGAGCAGCTTTCCTTTTCTTTAAAGTGAAATTAAAGTTTAAAAATGGTGTTGCCTGCTCAATTTGCAGAAAAAAGAAAAAATAACTTTATTGGTAACAAAAGACTGCGATTCAGAGTTTACAATTTTGAACTTTAATTTCAGTAAAATGTTATCTTAAAAATATTTCAGTGTGTGAGGTACTTGAGTATTGCATTTAATTGTGCTCTTTTTTTTTTTTTTTTGTCATCATGAAATGTTTTCAGTAAAACGGTCTCTGACGGAGGCGTATCAATCACTGCGTCATCACCAGCAGCCCAGCGAGCCTCTTCCATAGGCTGCGTAGCGACCGCCAGGGGTCGCGCTGCCAATCTCCATCTTCGCAATTTGCGAAAATAAAATCGTTTTGGTGAAGAAAAAAGAGCTTTGGCGATTACCTTTTTGTACTGTTATAACACTTTTATTGATTAAAAAATTAACTCGGCAAATAAATTGGCAAAACTTTAGAAGAGCCAGCGGGACCCCTGGCGACAGCTGATGCAAAGCTCGCTGAAAGGAACTCCAAAGCATTGTGGGAGAAAGCGTTTTTCCCCACGTGCGTTAACTCAGAGTGGGGATGGGCATACGGTGGATATTCATTTCCGAAACATTCATGCATCCGTAATAGGGGTGGGAATTTTTGATGTATCAGCGAAAACCACGATGTTTTGCTAAAGAACCAAAGAATTCGCATCTTTCCCATCTGCAGTAGTTATTGGCACATCGATGAATAAATCGCCATTCAATATATCGGTGATAGCTCACTAATTCAACATCGAGTAACCATAATATTTGTTAAAGTGCTTGATGTATCGTAAACCTCAATGCATTGGCTCCAGTAACATTGAGGGTAAGAACTCTATTTTCGGCGATGAAACATCACAGAAAAACGGCAAAAAAAAATCGCTAATTCGCGACATAGAAAGGTGATATTTCCTTTCTCTGTATAAGAATACGAAAAAGACAAATTCATTTACTTATCGCAGAAAAATTTCGAGTTGATTGCACTATTGCAGTTTTAAACATCGATCATGAAACCTCGATTTTTTGGGGAGGGTGGGGGAGGACTTATCGGTTCCTGTAACATCAAGGAAAAGAACTCAATTTTGGGTGACGAGACATCGAGCAAAATGGCGAAAAAGTCCCTAATTCATGACCTAAAATTATAATTAAAAAAATGAAGCAAAGATAACTTCATTTACTTCATGTAGAAAATATTCTTTTGCAGTTTCTAACGTCGATTCTCAAAAACACTGATATTTTTCTCCATTCGTACTCCAATTAATCTTTGCTGTACCAGCTGAGATTCCTGGAAACGTATTTATGTACATATGAGGAAAAGGAGCATGGTGGTGAAGGTGCTGACAATTCACTTTATGGGGGGATTGGGTTGTGGTGTATGACCAACATTTTTTTAAATGTTATTTTAGTTATTTCTTTTCCTCCAGCACTCAAAAATATTGACTTCTGATTACTTTCCTGGTTTAATACAACCTGGAGGGTTATTATTATTACTATTATTTTCTGAGATCTCAGTTGTAGCACAATCACAGAGTTGTATATATATATGTATATAAATATTTGCATACACAATCATTAAAACAGAAAACTTGCTGCAAATTCACTGTCTCTTCCATGTCACACTGGTGTGATGGCGAGTGAAAATTTTTTTGGCTAGTAGAGTTAGACCTGAAATTTTGAGCCCTGTTTAAGTGCTTTCCAAACAAATGGAAAAATGATTACTCCTTTTGTTTCTTGTGACTGAGGAGTGGAAAAACACGCATTTTAAATAACATGACGATAATGGGCAAAAACACATAAGGAGAGATAACTAAATTAAGGTAAAGTAAATTAGTTTGTTGCATTAGGAGATTATAACTTTTTTAAAATCTCATAAGTTGGAAGCTTTCAACCTTGTCTTTGGTCTTTATCACACCAAATGGAGAACTAAAATTGGCTTCCAGATTCTAAGTTTAAATTTGTGTTGTTGTTTTTGTTGCCAGATCTAGAATAGATCTCCAGATCATTGAGATGTAGAGTGGAGATTCTGAATTGTAAGTCTTTGGTGTAAAAAGAATTTCCAGGCTGTCACAGTAATGGAGAGCAAACCGATTGTCAAGGGAAGCAATACACTTTGTTTCATTCCAGCAGAGAATTGCAGAAGTATCTTTCAGGGTCAAAATAGACAAGGCAGTATTTGGGTTACCTTTCAAAACTATCTTTTTTTATGTTTCAAAATGCTGTTAATGCTTACTTCCAATGTAAGAACTATCACCTGTGGATGAAGAGAGAACAATAAGGTGGTAAACTCCTGGGAGATCAAGATTTTTTGTCTCTATCATTTTGCAATAGCTTCATGACATTGGGAGGGGGGTAATAGCAAGTTGATGACTAAATTTATTGAACAGATTTTCTAACTTATAAGCAGAGGACGGATGATATGGAACAGATCCGGAAAACTTTTAGGTATCCCTCTTTTGAGGAAAAATGGTGGCATTCAATTTTCAAATTATTTTCTTACTTTATGAAGTTGTTGACTGTAAGTGGAGGCAAACCATGAGAAAATGCTATCGTAGAAATTTTTGGGAATTCTTCTTAAAGAGAAAATTGGTTGTTACAAATGAAATGAGCCCTGTGGATGAAAGACTAATGCTGCAAATTTGTAGAGATGCAAAGTAAATGACTGGAAGGGCATGATGTTAGTGGCAGCAAAGGTTTTCGATAAACAGAATGCAATGTGGAGAGATCAGAGTTTCTGCAAAGGGAAACAGGAAATCTATTTCATTGGTTTCTTCACTAAATTTTGTGAGATTTTTAGATTTAAATCCTCAGTTTAGTGTGATGAAGTCCTAAGACAAGGTTGGAAGCTCCCAACTTTATGAGCTTTTAAAAAAGTTCAAATTTCCTAACATAACAAAGCATGATCTACTTTACCTTAATTTAGTAATTTTTAGTAAAATTAAATTTTGGCACTATCGTTCATTCTGCCACAAAAACAATTTAGGGATCATGAAAATGCTGCTGATTCTACCGTGGACCGATTAAGTAGTGATTAAGAAATTTAAATTCGCTTTAAAATAAGAAAATGTTGCTAGGTGTGATAAGCTGTCAAGACTGATGCTATCAATTTTGACTCATCCCTACAAAACTAGGGAGATTTTCTCTGAGTATCTTATATGTACAAAGTCAGAAATTGTTTAGATGCAGGGTCTGACAATGTTCAGCCACATTAGGGGAAAAAAAAAAGAATCAGAACCCAATTTAAATCATCAATGACTGATGACATGCAAAAAAAATGTTGAATTGTAAAATTGTGTTGTCAGTGCCAGAAGTGCTTCAAAATTGCTTGCAACTAAAAATTTCTTGCAAAAGCAAAATCATGCTCATCTCTTTTGCTGAAATAGTACTGTCTTCATGAAAAGTAGAATTTATTTTATTGTAACTATGACTGTTTTATATAAATTATACGACCATATCTAACACTTGTACAGTTCCCATAAATTTCACATAGAAGCCTTTCAATAATTTTTGACTTTATGCATAGAAGATACTCAGAAAATCTTCCTATTTTCGAACCTTCAAAGATGGCAGCTATGATTTATGAAAACCAATAGCATTTATACTCAGTGGACAAAACATTAGAGATACCTGTAGACCTAGTAGTGTGTTGGCACTCCTCTAGTGCGAATAACAGCCTGTACACGCCAAGGCATCAACTCCGCCAGATGCTAGAGGGTTTCCGAAGGTAATGCCAACCATGTTGTTTCAGCATTGTCTACAACTCCATCCAAGATGTCGGTCCAGTATCCGCGAATCTGATGTTCCACTCCGTGGCATCCCAGAGAGCTTCCACAAGATTTAAATCTGTGGACCTTGGGAGGCCGCTGGATGGCTCCCAACTGAAATGGGCTTTTTTCAAGCCATACTTGGGTGGTTGCGGCCTGGTGGAGTGGTGCATTGTCTTGCTGAAACAGACCATTGACTGTAGGATGTGTGAGGCCATGAAAACATGTAGGTGAGAAATCAGCACTAAGGCTGGGCGATGTTGGGATTTTAACATCATGATGTATCGTCTTTGATACATCGGTTTTCATGATGTATCACAATAATCTGCTGATATTCAAAATCATGCCTTTCTTTCTGCTCAGAAAATTGATTTTATAAAGTTAATTATAAACTATTTTGCCAAGTTTGTTAAAATGTCAAAAGGTGGAAATATAATAAACAGAACTTTAGTGGATTGGGAGAAGAAATTCCAAAGATTACCAGTCCATTTTGGGTTAAATGCAATAATATTTGAGGGCATGAAGAACCCACTTTTATTTGAAAAATTACACAATGAAATCATTTTGTTATTCTACAAAATATATCTCTTAAGAAATGGCATAATAATGAAAAATAAGGTGGTCATGTCTTAAAACATATTTTGTTATCTGTTCAGTATGCATCAAGATATATAAATTTGATTAGGGTATGTAATAAATACAAAGTTGAAAATTTTAAAATACACATTATTAGGGAATTAAAAGCAGTTTTATAGATTGTATCATCTATGTATTTACATCATCACCTTATTGTATAAACAAAAATGTGAAAATATGACACTAAAACAAAGCAATTAAGTGAAAAAGGAAAAAAATTGAAAATATATAAACAAAAGTTTGAAAGTATGACATCGAAACAAAGCAATTAGCAAATGAAAAAGGATGGTCATGTTTTGCAAATTTATTGAAATAAAAAATATCTCTCAGTGTTAGGAATTTCCTGTTGTGCAACAGAAAAATGTGCATCTCTACATTTTCAGAAGTTAGTGCTGCTCTCTGTGTGCATATTTTTTTTTTTGTCAAATACTTTAAAGGCTTTTGAATTAAATATTAAGCCTGTCAGAAACAATGTGAATATGGTGTATCATATATATGTGAATATGGTATATACATACGTCATTTCTCATACTTGCTGTGAAGCGAGGTAGAATTTTTTTGAAGCACTTGTTTAGTTGACCATGGGGAAAAAATCAAGCCCAAAGAGCCTATTTTTAGTCATGCTTAGGCCTGATTCAAATGTAACGTTTATGAGTGTATTTACTTTGCACCGATTTCCATTGCAATACATACAATGTATATATAAATTTTGGAATGTTACTTTTTATCTATCTACTTCATGTGCTGTGCATTTCAACTAATTTCCATGGCAAAATACTATCCAAAAATGCCTGATCCTGTGGTTAGGCCTTTTCCCAGGCCCAACCAAAGCTTTTGAGAATGTAACATGTTTGGTTATATTTATAGGGTGATCTGTTTGGGTAGGAATGATTTAAAGATGCTATGGTATGGCTTTTAACAGATGTAATACATAAGTCAATATTTGGTAGAAATGACCTTTATGGATGGGAGTTTGCCTAGGCCTCTACATGATCCCATTTGCGGACTCGGCAGAGTTTGTGCTGGGTGCTCAATTCTTGCCACATATTTTCTCACATCTGCGGAGTGATTTGTGTGAATGCTGCAGGAAGTTTCACCTTCAAGTCATCCAGGGTTTGAGGTCATTGTGCGTAGATGTTCTTCAAAAAACCCCACAGGAAGAAATCGGGGGAGTGAAATCCAAGGAGTTTGCAGGCCAAGGAATAGGGCCATCGTGGCCACACCAGTTGTCATTGTGTTGTTGAGGAAGTTCCTGACTTCCAGTGGGATGGGGCCTTGTCTTGCTGTAAAATGACATTGTTATCTAGTTGTGGTAATAAGATCTGTAGCATGTCCGGGTATGGTTCTGATCGTGCAGTGTCCTCAGAGATTAAATAAAACAGGACTGTATAGCTGATGACAACTCACCCCACACCACACTTTACCACAGAATCCCCATGCTCTTTCCACTTCATAGAAAGCATGGGGATTCTGGGTACCCAAATGATAGTGTTGTGTGTATTCTCTCTTCCACTTACATGAAATGTAGCCTTGTCTGTGAATAGCCATTGATCCAAAAAAGTGGTATCTGTTTCCATCAAATCACACAAGGCAGGCAAACTCAAAATGGCTTATGTGGTGATGCTTCCATAGTGTTTGTGCACACTGTAAGCGATAGGGATATATTTTCAGGTAATGTCACACAATGTGTTACCTGAAGACTCTCATCCATAAAGGTCATTTCTGCCAAATATTGACTTATTATATCTGTTACAAGCCATACCACAGCATTTAAAAAATTTCCTACCCAAACGGATCACCCTGTACTTCACACTTTCAACATTTGTATCAATTTTCTTAGCAAATTGGAAGTACCCAAGCTTGCTGTTAGTTAGGCTTTTTTTTTTTTTTTTTCATTCTCTTTCTTTCCTTGTGTGTGTGTGTGTGTGTGTGTGTGTGTGTGTGTGTGTGTGTGTGTGTGTGTGTGTGTGTGTGTGCCTGGCTTAAGCCTGATTAAAAACTTTCAAGATGTAATATTTTTGTTCATGTGCAGCACATATTTGTACCAATTTTCATGGCAAAATTTCATTGGGAGATTTCCAAGCCTGCTGTTAGACCTTTATGCCTAGTTTACACCTGATTATTATTATTATTTTCTTTTTAGAATATATCATTATGGTGTAGTTTGCTTCATGCTTAGTATGTTCGTACCAATTTTCAGGGCAAAATTCCATGGGGAAGTGTGCAAGCCTGCGGTTAGGCTTTTGTGTGTGTGTCTATCCTAGACAGGGGTTGCACTGTCAATTGCATTCTTCATAATTAAAGTTTGAAAAACAAAATCATTTTGGCAAAAAAAATATATATATAATAATTTAGCGAATGGATTGGTGAAAACTTTTAAAAAGCCAAAAGAGACCGATTGCTAGGATTGAATAAATTTTTTGAAAGTGTAACATTATTGTATCCGCTACTTCACGCTTAGTAAATTTGTACTGATTTTCAGGGCGAAATTTCTTTGGGAAATATTCAAGCCTGCTGTTATGTCTTTAGTGCTTAGCCTTGGCCTAGTTAAAACTTTTGAGAGCCTATCATCACTTATCTGTCTACTACACAATTAGTACATTTTTACTTATTTTCAGGGTGAAATTCCATGGGGAAGTGCCCAAACCTGCAGTTAGGTTTTTTTTTTCTTTTGAGTTTTGCCCAGGCCTGATTAAAAAATTTTGAAAATGTAATATTTTTCTGTGTCTGCTCAATGTGTAGTGCATTTATACCAATTTTCGAGATGAAATTCTTTAGAGAAGTACCCAAGACTGCTATCAGATGCCTTTAGTGCCTAGCCTTCGCCTGATTAAAACTTTTGAGAATGTAACTTCACTGTGTCCGTCTACTACACGATTAGTACATCTGTACAGACTTTCTGGGCGAAATTCCATGGGGAAGTACCCAAGCATGTAGTTAGGCTTGTGTGTGTGTGTGTGTGTGTGTGTGTGTGTGTGTGTGTGTGTGTGTAGCCTAGGCCTGATTAAAAAAATTTTGAAAATATAATATATTTTTTTATCTATCTACTCAATGTGTAGTACATTTATACAGATTTTTGTGGCCAGATTCCTTAAAGGAGTACTCAAGCCTGGTATTAGACACCTTTAGTACCTAGCCTAGGCCTGATTAAAACTTTTGAGAATGTAACGTTATTGTTTCTGTCCACTTCATGCTTAGTGCATTATTTGTGAAGATTTTCTGGGTAAAATTCCATTAGGAAGTACTCAAGTATGGGGATAGGCCGTCATTGTTATTTTCTTTATTCAAAATATATGAATCACAGCCTCTGACAAACAAAATAAACAGCAAATTATCATTGACTGGTATTGTTGAACTGTTTCCACCGGAGACCTAGGTATCAGTCAAGAATCGGCGTAAAATATATGATGTCCCAAGTAAAGCTGTCTTCTGCAGTTCTGTAGGTGGCATATCAGAAAGCTGCAATTTTTCAAAATGATTCAAAATTTTTTTTGACATTGTTCCAAGTGCCCCGATGACAATGGGGACTACTGTTGTGTGTTTAATCCATAACCGGGTAACTTCTATGGCCAGGTTTCTATATTTAGTCATTTTTTCCAATTCTTTTTCATTGACTCTGGCATCTCCAGGGATCGCTATATCAATTAGCCAGACTTTCTGATTTTCTATGACTGTTATGTCTGGTGTATTATGTTCTATGTGTCGACCAGTTTGAATTCTGAAATCCCACAAGATCTTGACTTCATTATTTTCTATGACTTTCTCAGCCTTGTGTTCCCATGAGTTTTTTGATGCTGGCAGATTGTGCTTTCTGCATAATGACCAATGAATCAATTGTGAAACCCTGTCATGTCTAACTTTGCAATCTGTCTGTGCAATTTTGCTACACTCACATATTAGATGAGACATAGTTTCATCTTTTTCGTGGCAAAGTCGACACTTTGGATTATCACTGACTTTCTGGATTTTAGCCTTCATAACATTTGTTTGCAATGCCTGTTCTTATGCAGCAAAAATCAGACCTTCTGTTTCTTTCTTGATGGAACCCGATTTCAGCCATGCCCGAGTCAAGTTGTTGTCACTTTTCCCATCAATATTCTTTAGAAATTGTCCATGCAGTGGCTTGTTCTTCCAGCCGTCTAATCTGCTTTCAAGTGGTTTCCTCTTGTATTTAGCCTTGTTTTCTGTTGTTTTTAAGATATTTCCATTATTCACTGCCTGAAGTAGCTTTTCTCTGCTTCTGTTGATGTAATCATTCAGGCTTCTTTTTTCTTTCTCTACTACCTGTTGTACTTGTAGTAGCCCTCTGCCTCCAATCTTCCGAGGTAAATACAATCTGTCAACATCACTTTTTGGATGGAGTACATGATGCATGTTCAATAACTTTCGAGTTTTCCGATCCAGTATTTCTAATTCACTTTGGGTCCAATCAATTTTTCCAGCTGGGTATCTAATTACTGGAATGGCCCATGTATTTATGGCTTTGATTGTATTTCCACCATTTAGTTTTGATTTCAGTATTTTTCTTACACTCTTGAAATACTCACTCTGAGTCAGACCTTTGGCTTTTGTATGTAAGATGTTATCTGATTCAAGAATTCCAAGGTATTTATAATTTTCATTATCTGACAAAGATTTGATTATATTACCATTTTCTAGTTCCATTCCATCTATATTCTGGACTTTTCCCCAGCGCATGGATAGTACTGCACATTTTTCCAGTCCAAATTCCATCTGTATATCATCACTAAATATTTGCACTGTATGCAGCAATGTTTCAAGTTTGGCAGAACTTTTTGCATACAAGTTAAGGTCATCCATGTACAGCAGATGGTTTATTTTTCCATGTTGGTCCGAAATGTGGTAGCTCATTTTTGTTTTGTTCAAAATCATTGACAATGGAATTAAAGAGATATTAAACAATAAAGGCGACAAAGAATCCCCTTGAAATATGCCTCTCTTGATATTTACTTCTCCGAGTTCTTCACCACATGCATGTAACACTGTTTTCCAGTTTTTCATATTTTCTTTGAGGAATCGGCAGATGTTCTTGCTAACTCCAAATAGTTCCAAGCAAGTGTTAATCCAGCTGTGGGGCAATGAGCCAAAGGCCTTTTTATAATCTATCCATGCCATATTCAAATTCGTTTTTCTTCTTTTGGAGTTTTTTAGTACCATTTTGTCAATTAGCAGCTGGTCTTTTGTGCCTCTTGACCTTTTGAAGTTCCCCTTCTGTTCTATTGGGTACAAATTGTTTCCCCATAAGTAGTCATATATTGATCTTGCTAGTACTCTTGTGAAAAGTTTGAATGTTGTTGGGAGGCATGTAATTGGACGATAGTTAGTAGGTTCATTGCCTTTTTCTTGATCTTTCATTATAAGGAATGTGCGACCTGTTGTCATCCAATCTTCTGTGGCAGAATTCTGTAGCATTATATTGAATTGCATAGCTATTCGTTGATGAAGACTTGTAAGATATTTCAACCAAAATCCGGGCAATTCATCTGGCCCAGGTGCGCTCCAGGCTTTCACATTCTTTACTTGCTGTGTAATCATATCAGTTGTTATCATCAGATTATCCATGTGTATTCCTTTCAAATCTTTACAAACATCATTGATCCACAAGGCATTTTTATTATGTTCAACTAGGCTTTCCCAAATTCCTTTCCAAAATGTCAAGGCATCTTTCTTGCATGGGCTGATGTTTATTTGGATTGCCTTTTGTCTCAATGATTTATAAAATACTTGTTGCTGATTCCGAAATTTCGCATTTTCTTTGTACTGTTTTATGCGTCCATCATATCTTTCAATTTTCTTTGCAGTAGTTGTTACTCGGTGTTTTAATTCTCCCATCATTTCAACAATTCTTTTTCTTTCCAGGTCGTATTTTTGCAGAGTCCATCTTTTATTTTCCTACTTTTAAGCTTCCCATCTTTCAGGCATTTTAAGTTACTAATGTCACTACAGAGTTTATTTATTTTATTTTCTAGTCGAATTTTCCACTTAGGAGTGCCAGGCAGTTTTCTTCTTTGGCATCTTGTAACCAAGTTCCATGGTTACTATGGCAGCTGTACTGTACATGAGCTGGTTTGTTTCCTTTAAAGTATGAGTTGGAATTTTGTCCACAACATCATTTGCAGTTTTTAACAAATGTTTCACTTGTTTGCTTCGTATTTGGCGAATTACAGGAAGTCTTTGTCGTTCCTCATCTTGCATCATATGGATTAAAATTTTCTCTTTCAGGAGATTTTGCTGTTGTGTCAATTCATGGTTGTCATGTTGTTTCACAGATTGTTCTTCAGTTAAAATATTTTCTGCTACTTGATCTTCAGGATTTACCAACACAAAGTTTTCCACGACGTGGTCCTTATTTTGTGTTGGTCCTTCTTTTGCCAATTTCTCCATCTTTTGCAATTCCAGTTCTGTAAATACCTTGTTCCTGATGATAAACCTTCTTTGACTCATTATTCTTTGTTCTGTTATTCCACTGTCTGGATGTTTTCCTTTCCAAATTTGCATCATTCTTTTTTGAAAACCGCGGGCTGATGAATTTGCCTGGTAAAAGCATTTCATGATTTCTCGATTTTCAGCAACTGTCCAATTTTCCATTTCTTTTGTTCCAGTAGCATTGCAGCAGCCTGTCCTGGTTCCTCAACAGGATCTGCTGAGCCCTGAAGCCCATTTGTCGACAGGTGTCCAGGAGCCAAAGCACCTGACGCTGTCCTTGTTGACCCGGGTGACAACCGATCCGGTATGGAATTCTTTTTCTTTTGTCTCATCATGATTGATGGTTGTTGGGTACTCTTATTCTGGCTCCTCAGTCAAGACCTGTCTGGCTTGGGTGGCCCTGCTGGTAGCTATGTTACCGCCAGCATAGCTCTCAACCTCATCGGGACACACAAGACCCCAAGACTGCTATCAGATGCCTTTAGTGCCTAGCCTTCGCCTGATTAAAACTTTTGAGAATGTAACCACTGTGTTCATCTACTACACAATTAGTACATCTGTAAAGATTTTCAGGGCAAAATTCCATGGGGAAGTATCGAAGCATGTAGTTAGGCTTGTGTGTGTGTGTGTGTAGCCTAGGCCTGATTAAAAAAATTTGAAAATGTAATATTTTTTTTATCTATCCACTCAATGTGTAGTACATTTATACAGATTTTTGTGGCCAGATTCCTTAAAGAAGTACCCAAGCCTGGTGTTAGACACCTTTAGTACCTAGCGTAGGCCTGATTAAAACTTTTGAGAACATTATTGTTTCTGTCCACTTCATGCTTAGTGCATTATTTGTGACAATTTTCTGGGTAAAATTCCATTAGGAAGTACTCAAGTGTGTGGATAGGCCGCCATTATTATTATTATTATTATTATTATTTGTGTGTGTGTGTGTATGTGTGTGCATGTATTGCCTAGGCCTGATCTATTTTTTGGGGGAATTTAACATCTTTGTGGCTGTATACTTTACATATATCGATTTTCATTCCAGAATTTATTCAAGGGGTGTGGAAACTGATGGTCAGTTTCAGGAACCATTCAAGTGCCCCCCCTTTGCAAAACAATTATTGTTTCTTCAGGTCTGTACTTGACTGGTACTATATGTACACCAGTTTTTATGCCTAAATTCTATGGGGAATTCACCAGAAATGTGAGAGTGCACCGACAGACACTCAAAGATTTATAAACACAATTTTAAATACCTATAAATATCTTTGTACTGTTTTACAAAAAATGCAAAAGAAAAACAAACAAAAAAAAAAAAAAAACATGCCACCTACTTCCTAAACTGCATTAAATTCCTAAAATCCTGAAGATTCCAGTAAGTCGGTTTGTACATTGTGTCTGCTTCACAATAGATTCTCTTTGTGCGAGGCTCAGATGTTCGTGATGCCTTGCATAGGCGTAGCCAAGGGGTGGTCCTCGGGTCCGGACCCCCCCCCCCTTGAAAGGAAATTTAGTAAGAATTCAAAGCGATATATATGGGGCTTTCACCAATGAACCAAACCCATGGACCCTCCCTTAAGAAATTTCTGGCTACGCCACTGATGCCTTGTGTGGTGATATCGTATTTCACACAATGCATAGCCCAATCCTACTGCTATGAACAACATATCTCAAGGTCCACTGATATTTCATGAAAACCCCATGATGTACCGTTTTAAACAGCACATTGCGAGATCATTCCATGTTTATGGATCTCTCCGTACTAACTGCCAGAGTAGCAGTGGCTAGGATAACATCAGACTGGGGAGACCGCTTTGAACATCTGTGCTTGACAGTGGCAGCATGATTACATTGCAGTACACCATTATGGCAGTGAATCATAATTTCATCAGTTGAAAAACCATAACATAGATGTAAAATTCACATCGTTTTTTTTTGTGATGTTTCAATATATTGCCCAGCCCTAGCCAGCACATGCTGGTAGTGCACAGCTGTTAAGGATCTCTTCATACACTAAGAAACCTAATGTATGCCATGGGAAAGCTCCCCAAACCATCACAGGGCCACCACCACCTTGAACAGAGCCGACCTGGCAAACAGGTCCATGGCCTCGTGCTGTCAACGCCACATCCGCACACTCCAGTCAGCTTGGTACAGCTGAAAATGGGATTCGTCCAACCACACAACATAGTGCCGCTCTGTAGAGATTCAGTTTTTATTTTTTCAGCACCAGGTGAGGTGTAATGCCCAATGACAAGTCAACAGTCGCACATGAGTATGGCTCCCATAGCCCAGGGTATTCAACATGCGCCGTACCATTCACTCGCTGACACTGCTTGGGTCTCCGACATTTAGCCTGGATGTAATTTGCATTCCTGTTGCCAAGTGGTCAGTCTGTACAAGCCTGGATAGTCTAAATCAATCCCGGTCATCAATGGCTTGTGGCTGGCCACTGCTTGCTCTCTGAGCAATGGTACGTCCATCAGTGGTATACTCGGGGTACAACCTTGGTACGGTTGCCCTCAGGAATCCTAGGGTTCTTACTGCTTGAGCGATAGAATGACCCATCTGTCTTGTGCTAACAATGTGTCGACGATCAAAGTCACTCAGATCACCACATTTACGCATGTTTGTCGATTGCAATACACTGTTGGAAAGCCCTGCAGTCTGCCCTATTTATGGCCTGCTTTTGGTTAGGGTATCTTCCACTCTGCAAAGGAATGTCCATGTCAAGTGTCCATCACCCCTATCTCTAATGTTTTGCCTACTGAGTAATTATTAGTGAAATGGACTTTCGTATACATAAAGTTAGACAGTGAGAGATTTAAAAACAAATTTGTTGTGCAAAGATGTGTGTAGATAGGAAGTGTGTTTTTGAAGCTCTGTATTATACACAGTAGAGTCACATTATTGTGACACCTCGTACTTTTGATGTCAACAGCACGTAGCCAATGAAAGAAGGCACGTGTCTTCATCTGGCTTGGAGGGTATATAAGGTGTGCTGTAGGCAATCTGAAAACATATCACTTGTTGCTGTCATGGATAAAAGGAGCGGCTATGGTTAAAGTGTGTCGTAATTGGAGAAATGGCACCATTGTGAATAAGCGACATGGAAACTGCAGAGTACTATGTGCCATTGATGTGATAGGTGAACGTTGGCTGTAAATGTGTGTAAGGGCCGATCCACAATGCTACAGTGGAGCAACTCACTGGCCAAATGAACCAGGGTGCTACCGGAAGTGTGTCTAAAATGACAGTTTAGCAAACCTTGCTGTGTATGGAGCTCCAATACAGATGGATGGTCACCGCTCCTGTGCTAACGAAGGCGCATCAGCAGAAAAGGCTTATATTTGCACAGCAGTATCGGAATTGGACCTATGCTGATTGGCAAAGGATTGCCTTCTTCGATGAGTCATGTTTTCTGCTTTATTGAATGGATGGACATTAGCATATAAGGCGAGAAACATCAGAGAACAAACACTCTTCAACCATTGCTGGAAGAACATAAGCTGGTGGGGGCAGCATTATGGTCTGGGGAATGTTTTCGTGGCATTCCCCGGGTCCACTCATACCTGTGGAAGGAACTTTGGACCAAATTCATTATGAATCCATCCTTGTAGACCACATACACCCATACATGCTGATTGTCTTCTCTGGGGCGGATGGGATCTTCAGCATGGAAGTGCAATGTGTCACACAGCTAGAAATGTCCGAGAGTGGTTGGAAGAGCACAATGAAGACTTCAAAGTATTTCCCTTGCCCCCTAATTCCCCAGACAAACCCAATTGAGCATCCAACATTTCAATATTTTTAGAATTCTTTTTAGGAAGCCACCATAGGTTGATGCACTATCCTGACAAAGTGTTTTCTTCAGAAGCGATGTTTTGGGGTATGCCGTATTCACAAATAGAAGTATGATGTTTTAAAAGTGTTAGAATATTAAAGGAAAGATGGGTAAATTTGTATTTCCCTCTTTTTTTGTTTACTAAGGTATGGTTATATTTTAGCATGTTTTGAACATTTTGAGTAGTCTTAAATGTCTGAAAACATAACAAAGAGACTATGTGAATTATTAAGATTGTAGTCCCCAAACACTTCTCTGTTACATGAAATATAATAATAAAGCTTTTTACCAACATTTTTGTCTCATGAGGTATTCAGTTATCAGCATTTCTGTTTAGTGTGGTAATGCAGAACTGTTTTCCTAATGTTAAACAAACATATTGAATTTTTAAAGCAGGTAACATCGTTGTCATTGTTCTTTAATGTGTAATTACAGTGCTGTTGATTTATCATACATTTCCAGGAAAATTTTTAGATGCTCTGATTTAAGCATTTCTTTTCTTTTTTCTTTTCATTTCAGCTTAGTGACAGTTACCAAAAATAAAAGGCTTCATGACCTTTCTGTGTGTGGCATCCATTTGCCATTGTTTATACTTCCACAATGGATGTTGAATGAAGAGGCTGCTTCTGATATAAACAGCATGCAGAATAAAATTCATCCTCATCTTTTTAAGGGGCATCCATTGCCATGGCTAGCTAATTTCAGCCCAGAATTCAGGATTTCTGGAAAAAATGTAAAATTTCTTCAGGAACCTCGAGATTTTTATGAAAAATTGAAGGTACGTATGAAATTTTATCTAGTGTAAGACATCTTTGAAAGTGTTAATTGTATGAAAACATGCATCATTCAGTTGTTTAATGTACTTTTCTTTAGTTATTGAAGATGTTCTGTTTCTATGCAATCAAGCAAATATCCCATTTGTCTATTAATTTTTAAGAATGTTCCACAGAAGCATATTGTCTATTCTATCATGGGTCTTCTCTAAACCTACTGATACATCAAGTACTTTACTATCAAAAGATAATAGGGCAATCCAGAAAGTAAGTGCTGTTTGAAGATAAAAAAATATATATATATTGATTACTGATTTTTAATGTGGGATGAATTCCACATACCTTAATCTACCTTTCAACATATTTCCTGTGGATATTAAGGCATTTGTGATATTGTGGCACAAGTTTTGGATACCTTCCCCGTAGAAGTCTGCCACCTGCCAGCCGTCACATTCAAGTCATTGCTTTCATCGAACCACTGGTAACTGTTTTGATTTCAGGGACTGATGTTTTAATTCAGGTGTGATGTGAGAGACCCAAGTGTCATTTCCCGTCACTGTACGGTGTACAGCTTAAAAAATGACATTCCTTCGCATACCACCCAAAAATTCCAAAGCAGATCCCACGTGCTTCATTTTATGCTCTTCCGTCAACATCTTTGTGCACACGGTTTGACTTTGTGGTACTGAAGCTTTTCTGCAATGAATTCAAAACTTCAGGGAAATGTTCCAAAAGATCAGAAATTGCAAAAAATCAGTTCTCCTTTCATTCATTTTTTCCACCAAATCTTCAATGACAGAGAAGGCCTACCACTGTGCAATTTGTCATGAACGCGCTGTTATCCTTCATTAAATAATCAAACCCACTTTTGCACCATTCCTGCACTCATTGCATTTTGTCCATGAATTTCACAAATTTGCCGATGAAATCACTTGGTTTGACATTTCTCACGTTCAGAAACCTTATCACAGACTGGACTTTGCAGTCATTGAGCCGTTCTATTAACTTAAACATTATTATCACACAGTCCAAACCTTTAACATAAGGACAACCTCACAAAATGGCATCAGGGTGTGACTAATGGATGAGGCAATAACTGCACATGCGCAACTTTGAAGCGAATGCTTCTGCAGGAGTGATGTGTGAACGACACTTTCTGGGTGGCCCTCGTAAATACCTGTCAGTGTACACACACAGTGCAAAGATTTTCTTAGAGTAACTATCTGGAATAAAACCACTCTGTACACTTGACTATGCTCTGGATTCATAACGCTTATTCTGTTAATGATTTTTCTGAGTACTTTTTGTGATAGACTTGAAAAGCTTTGGTAATTTCTGCATTGCTTTCTTCCTTTGCCCATTAAAAAAAAAAAGAACATGTGATAGCATTAATAATATGGAATGACACTCCTAATTTCTGAGACATTTTATCCTATTTGTGGCCAGTTTCAGTTACATAATTAATAACATGGCTAACCTGCTAAATTAAATAATTAATAGCAGTATCCACAACACATCTCAACGGTAATACCATCTGCTGATATAGATTTTTCTGTGCCATTTTTATAGCCCTACAAATATTTACTCCTGAAGAATCGCTGCAATATTGGCTGGCTCATGCTTAGCACCAATTTCCTGTACATAGTCATTTTCATTTCTATATTATCTATATCCTATCTAACTAAATCACAGAAATATTCTTACCACCCTTCACTTAATTTACTAGGCTACCAGCTCAGCTGTGCATTTTAGATCCTAACACTATAACGAACTGGTTTTGTATTTTTTTTTTTATATATGTCACTTGCTGGGCCTAAAATAATTAGCTGTTTTCACAGAAATTCTATTTATTTATGTTGTTAGACTTATCCCACATAGCATCAGACTAGCTCTCTTTCATGCCTTTTGGAGGTCAGTCTATTCAAATTCAGAATAATCCTTCAAAACAGTTCCTAGGAAAGCCCTTAAATAAATTAAAACAATTTTTTTTTTACTAAATGGAATTCAACATAACCAAATGTCATGAAAATGAAGCTAGAAATAAGGTTTGAAGTTGAGAAGAGATTAGGAAGAATCATAATTGATCATGTAGGTTGCAACAAGAGCCATTGTTAACCATAGCTGCTGTTGGCCTACAGGTGGTGTAGGATTTATTCTAAAAACTTGTCTTAAATGTTTCTCTAGATACTTATAAACATCGTTCACAAATTCTTAAAATTCTTTGAATTAAGCTTCATTTGTTGCATTGTTTTGTTTAACATTGTCATTTTCCTTGGCATTCCTTGTCTGGGAATAACTTGTACCAATATATGCCTCGTTTTGCAGCTTTTCAATGAACTTAAAAGACTTATTTCTTCAACCGATTGTTCTCACATAAACTCAGTAGGTTTATCTTTTCAGTGAATTGCTTGTAAGTTGACCATCACTAATTTGGCATCATTGGAACTTGAGGTGAGCTGGATTAATGATTTTTTCAGATTACCTATAGTTTACTTAAAAACCTCTAAATAAACACCTCTAAATCACAACAGGGTGTCTATCTATCTGTCTGTCTATCCATCCATTCATTTTATAAGTACTGAGACTCTGGCTGGAGTGTGTTTGTGCTTCCTGATTTTTTCAATGGATGGCACTAGTGTACAAGTGATTTAAAGGCTGAGCAACTGCATTACAGCTTGTTTGTTATGGATGCATGTAACATGCTGGACTAATTTTTGTGTTCTCTCATAGGAGATGAATACTCCCAAAATTGCTCAATGTGCTGTAATTAAGTTTTTGAAAGCAGAGAAAACGCCATCAAACAAAATTCACAGACGAATGAAGGCTATGTATGGGCCTGCTTGTCTTCCACACAGTACTGTAATGTGATGGTGCCAGCTCTATAGTGATGGGTGAACAGGCACTGCAGACCAACCAAGATCAGGAGCACCATGTCGTGCTGTTTCAGTGACTACAATTGCACGTGTGGATGCTGAGGTAAAGGCCAACTGAAGAATCACAATCCGAGAACTGGTGAACTGTGCCGGTGTGAGCATTGGAACTGTCAATATGATCATGCATTTGCACCTTGAATATTGTAAGGTCTGTGCTACATGGGTACCAAAACTGCTGTCTGATGAACAGATGAGTCAACAGATGGGATTATCATTACAGCATATCTGTTCTGCTACCATGAAGTAGGTGAAGATTTCCTGCTGTGCATTACTGCTAGAGCTGGTGTCATCATTTTGAGCCAGAGGCGAAACGCTAGAGCATGCAGTAGAAACATGCATCATCGCCACTGCTGAGGAAATCACAGTCCACCATTTCTACAGGCAAGGTGGTGTTAACCCTGCTCTTTGACCATATAGGACCATTGCTTCTTGAGTGACTGCCAAAAAGATCAACCATCAATGCCAAACAATATTGTCAAACTTTAATGAAGCTTCAACAAGCCATCAAAATCAAAAGACCTGGTAATCTCATTCAGGTTATTGTGCTTCTGCGTGATAATTCCCAGCAGCATACGGCAGTTACCATGTAAAGGACATTGCAGCGCTTTCACTGGAAAGTCCTTTAACATCCGGTGTATAGTCCTGACCTATCGCCCTGCGAATTCACATTTTTGGACCTATGAAAAACTTCTGAAAGGCAAATGTTTCACTTCAGATGATCAGGTGCGTGAAACTGTAGATAACTGGTTGCAACAGCAACCTGCCTCCTTCTAACCATAGGAATACAAGAACTTGTGCAACAGTCAAACTGCTGTCTAAATGCTGGCAGTGATTACACACAACACTGAAATTTTCCCTGACTCAAAACATTGCAATTATTATGTTTTCGAATGGGCTAAAACCGAAAATTAATCCGTTTTTTTTTTCTAGCACCTAATGCTCTTGCTGTAGGCTGGGTATCATCCCTTGTGAAACGGAAACATCTGGCACACACATGCTTTTCAAACTTTTAGTATTTGGCTAAAGGTTGAATGCACTCCTCCCATTGTATGACTTATTTCTGGTCTGCCAGAGCTTTCACTTGCTTTGTTTGTGAGAACTAAAAGCAATTACTTCTCTTTCTTAGTGGAGCTGTTCAGAGCATTTTATGTACTACTCCTATGTAGTTACAATGTCGTAGAAGTGCCAATGTGTAAACGCTAGGAAATCTCTTTTGTACGTGTGTGGTGAACTTACTGTGAAAGCCCAAGGCAAAGTTATTTATCCGGTGATTAAGAAACCGTATGAGTATTAATTTGGTTGCAAACTTGGTGATCAAGATAAGATTTGGGCACCTCATGTATGTTGCAGCAAATTTTGCGATATTTAAGAGGTTGGTCAAACAGCACTCGCCCTTCAATACCATTTGCTATCCCAATGATTTGAAGAGAACCAAAGGACCATGTTTCCAACTGCTACTTCTGTTTAACTGACGTATCTGGCTTTTCTTCGAAAGATAAACACATCATAGTTTACCTGAATTTGCCTTCAGCCATGAGGTATGTTAAGCACAATGATTCCCTACCAATTCCCAAACCACCAGAAAACTTGACCCTGGATGATAAAACATCAAACTCCTCCTCTGAAGCTGGACCATCCTATTCTACTGATCGTGTATACCTGCCTGAATCAGAAGAGTCTCATTTAATTTCACAGTAGAAGCTGAACACCCTAGTGAGAGACCTGAACCTCACAGAAAACCAAGCTAAACCATTAGGTTTTTGGCTACAATGGTGGCATCTTCTTCAGCCTGGCATTAAAATCACAACCTGTAGAAAATTTTGTGAGCATCTGTTATCTCTCTTCTCCATGAGTAGTGATCTTGTTTATTGCAATGATGTTAATGGACTATTTGCTGAGTTAGGGAGGGACTAGTCCTGATGAATGGCTTCTCTTCATTGATTCTTCCAAACTAAGTTTAAAGGTAGTGCTATTAAAATGGAAACATTTACCCACTGTTCTATGCTGCGCACATGAAAGAAACTCGCCAGAATATGGATCTTCTTAAATCTATTAATTACTCCAAACAAATGTGGCAATTGTGTGGGGACCTCAAAGTAATTGGACTTCTAAGAGAAATGCAACCAGGATATACCAAATTTTGTTGTTTTTTGTGTGAATGGGACAGTTGGGATAGGGAAAATCATTATGAGGTCAAAGAGTGGTTTTTGAAAGAAAGTTTAGTGCCCAGGGAAAAGAATGTGAAACACAAATCACTCGATTCCAACATAATTTTACTGCCCCCACTCCATATCAAGTTGGGCTTGATAATTTTTTTTTTTTTTTTTGTCAAAGCTGTGGATCAATGGGCCAGTGGATTTCAGTATTTGAAGGAAAAGTTCCCGAGATTGAGTGAAGCAAAATTAAAAGACGGAATTTTGTTGGACCACAAATCCGGACTATCATGGAGGACCCTGTGTGCATGGGAAAATTCACTGAAACCATTAAAGCAGCATGGTTTGCATTAAAAGCTGTTTGTTCGGACTTTCTGGGAAATGTTAGAGGAAAAAACTATTGTGAACTAGTGGAAGCTATGATAAAGACATACAAGGTTATGGGGTGCAATATGTCCCTTAAAATACACTTTCTCCACTTGCACCTGGACTTTTTTCTGCCAAACCTAGGTGCGGTGAGCAACGAGCATGGAAAAAGGTTCCATGAGAATATATCCAAAATGGAAAGGTGATACTCGGGAAGATGGTCACCACTCATGCTTGCTGACTATTGCTGGTTTCTTATTATAGACATTTCGAAATCTAGTTGTAAGCTGAAGTCTTCCAGGAAAATGTTTTAAAAATGGGCATAAAACACTTGATTTGTTTATATTTTTGGTATGATTGTAGAATTCTCTTGTATTTATAAACCTTTCCTAACCTCATTTTGGATTCAACATGTCATTCTGGCCCATTTTCAACCCTTAATATGGTAAAACATTTGTAAAAAAACTGCAATAAAATTGTATTTTTTTTTAATTTTCAATTTCTTCCTCAAAATTTCAATTTGAGTTCCCCAAAAGTTGGTAGGTGATAGAGCAGTTTGAATTTCAGATTTGTAATCAGGGCATGCTAATTAGTCAAAATCACCTACTTTTTTTTCAGGGCAAGAAAAAAGTTCAAATTTGTTGTTCAGTGTTGTTTTTAGGTATGTCATGTTTTTTGACTCTTTCAGGCAAAAAGTTTCACTACTTATTGAACAACCCTTATACTTATGTGATAGCACATCTGGGTGAGTAAAGTTGACAGTGTGAGATTTTCAAGTGTTGATTCTTATCTCTCATCTTTCTTAGTTAATATTTCGAACAAGTCATGAAAGTTAAGCTGTTTCATATATTTTTTGATCTTCCTTTGGTTAGTTTATCATGCACCATGCAAATGCTCATTATTTCTTGTTAAGTTATAAAATTGCATTGCCCTAGACCTTTTATTTGTTCAGCTTTCAACTCAATCCTTTATCAATATTCTTCTGCTGCTCTAATATTCTTTCTGCTACTTCATTTGCATCACTGCATTCTTCTTCACTGTCTTTTTTCTCTGCACTAACCATTTGCACAACTTTTGAGTCAGTATAGTAATTAACTGTAGGCACACACACATGCACACACACTATTTACATCCATTCACTTATCAGTGTTGTCTTCATCCAGCCTTGATGCAAAATCCTTGGTGTTTGGATTAATTCACCTTCAGCATAAGAAACCATCACAGTATTCTTTTCCGTTGATACCCTAATATCTTTTCCTTTGATACCCTAAATCCTGTGAAGTTATTTGGACTTTTTTCTCTTTGTGGATGCTCCATTATTAAACTCGTGCATGAGGTTCTTCCGTGGACTCGTGGAACGTTTTTTTTTTTCTTTCTTTCTTTCTTGTCATCATTTGAATCATTCTCGAGATCAATGCAAAACTGAAAAAATTCTTAGAGGTTTACTTGGGTGGTGGGAGATGATGTTTTTTTTGTCTTTTAAAACTGCCGAAAACGGAAGTTAAATGGAGCGAAGATTTCCCCCTGTAATCGTACTTTTTCTTTCTCGTAATGTTGCCTCCGATCGGTATTGTTGTTTGATATCATTTTATTGCTTAAATGTGCATTTCAGCTTAAAACTCATGCATGAGACTCTTCCGCAGATTTGTGGAATTCCACTTGTTTTGTCATCATTTGGATCATTCTCAAGATTGCTGCGGAACTGTAGAAAAATTTCCTGGGTTGATTTGGTGGTGGTGGGGGATCGTTTCCCGCATGGGGACGTTTTTTCATCTTTTAAAACTTCCGAAAACGGAAGTTAGATGGAGTGAAGATTTCTTCCCATAATTGTAATTTCGTTTTTTCAAGATGTTGGCTCTGTCCAGTATTGTTAAATATAATTTTATTGCATAATATTTGCATTTCACCTTGAAACAGTTGGCAACAATTTCCAAAAACAGAAGTTAAACGACACAAAGTTTCTTCTGCAGACGCAGGAGTTTCGCCATTTCTGTGATCATTTTGGTCATTTGCAAGATAGATGCGTAACTGAACAAAAATTTTGGTGGGATTGGTGGTGGTGGGGTCATTTTCCACTGAAGATAGAATTCTGCCTTTCAAAACTTTTGAAAATGGAAGTTAGATAGAGTGAAACATTCTGTTTTTCTATTCTCACGATGTTGCCCAGTATTGTTAAATAGCATTTTATTCCATAAATATTTGTATTTCAGCATGTAAATGGAGGAAATTTTTCGGAAAACGGAAGTCGGACGGAGCAAAGATTTCTCTTGTAATAGTACCCCCTCCCCGGCGATGTTTTCTCCAGTCTGTGTTGTTAAATGTTATTTTCCTCCATAAATATTTGCATTTCAGTTTGAAAAAGAGGAGAAAAATTTTTGAAAGCAGTTAGGGAGTTGGAAATTTTAAAAGAGTTGATGCATGGTGCTCAAAAGTATTCATATTCTCAAAAGTTGCACCATTTTTCTAAAATAGTTAAAGCTTTGATATAATGAATTCATGGTACTCAGGCAGAAAGTTCTTTCAACATGATGATGAAATTATTGTCATCTGAAAGCATAAGAGAAAAAGGTGACAATAAAAAGAATGGGAACGGGAAAATATCACAGCAGAAAGAAAAATTAAGCAGTGGATGCTGTGTAGTGCCAGAATCAGCAAAAGATAAATATGGCTGTGGAACTTGCTTGTAAGAGGAAACTTGAGCTGATTTTTTAGCAAATAAAACAAAAGAAAATAGGAAAAAAATGTGCAGTAATGCCTTGTAAAACCTTTTAATTTTGTTTTGAATTGTTTTATATTGTGAATACAGTGTTGTACTTCAGTTTGATATTTACATAAATTAGAGTGAACAATTCCATCTTTCTTGTGCTGTGTTATATTCACATTTTTTCATGGCATGTTCCAGTTTCTTTTTCTCTTTGTCAGTCTCATGTATGTTAAACTAAGACATTATATTTGCCATCCATTGAGTAGTGTTGATGTTTCTACCAACTGCCAAGCATTAACAAAGCCATAAATCATATCTTTCACATTAAATTCCTTAATAAATTCTTGTATTTTTCTGTCAGAGTTAACTGCACTCAGTAGCTGCTTACACACGAGAAGATAATAGTCCATTTTCCTGGGGTTTATTAATGATGTACAGTTAGGTAGGTGGCAGTTAGATACCAAAAATATGAGTCTTTGGTAGGATTTCTGCTTCACAGTGACCTCTTGCTTCTTGAGCAAGATTTTTTTTTTTTTTTTTTGAGCCATTTGATTGTAATATCAGTTGTAATCCATTTAGTTTTCTGTTGTCATTGTATATCACAAGAAACTGCTTCATATCTTTTTAAGGCACTGGGATTTTAAGTTAACTTTTGCCAGTGACCAGCAACTTCTGTGGGTTTCTTTCCTGCTGCATTAGAGCAGGCTAACACTGACATGATCTTTCAGTGCTTTATAATCTGTTGGTGATTCTGCATCCTTAGTAGTGAACTTCTTCTTGGAGTTTGTAACTGCTGTTTAATACAAGTCAAAAACACCTAAAATGTTTTTAGGCAGACTTTAGATGTAATAATATTTGTAAGCATAAGATTATGTGAATAAACATACACTTACCCTACATTCTTTGTAGGAAGACACTATTTTGCAGCACATTGTTGTCAATTCACGATATGAACATCGTGTACCTTGTTTTTTTTTATTGTATCGCCATCACCATCATCATTCGTTATCAATCCACTTCTGGATGATCTCCCCAAGTTTCTTCCACAACTGTCTGCTTTGAGCCTGTTACTCCGGCACACTTATATATGTATATATACAGTATATATGCCTATACTATAGATCCTTCTAAGTACATATATGTAATAAATTTTTTTTAATATCTTGTTTTTTAATTATATGAGTATATATACATATATACTTTATATCCTTCTAAGTATATATACAGGGTGGTTATAAATTAGTTGGGCAAAAAGAAAACGTGTATGTGCATAGGTATGAGGATGCATATGATAATAAGTACGAATAGTGTATAGCTAAACACACCAAGTTTACCTTCCAAAATCAACAGTGACAAAAATCCTACAGGAACATCTAAAATTTAGGTCTTACAAATTGCAGCTTGTTTAAACTTTGAAGGATGGCGACAAGAAGCAGAAAGCGCATTTGTGCAGTTACATGTTAAATCTTATGGAAGCTGATCATGGCTTCTTGTCGAAGTTGGTGTTCAGTGACGAGGTGACCTTTCACTTAAACGGCAAAGTGAATAGACACAATGTAAGGGTTTGGGGATCAGGAAATCCCCCATACCATCTTCGAACATGAAAGGGACAGTCCCAAGGTAAACGTTTTTTTGTGCCGTGAGTTGTGCTTCTGTTTTTGGCCCATTTTTCTTTGCTGAAAGAATTTTTACCGGAATCATGTACCTGGACCTGCTTCAGATTTACTAATGCCAATCCTCAAGGAAACAATGGTAGGAGGTTTCATTTACTAGCAACCTACCCCAGCCTCCTTCTTACCACAAGGACGTCACTTCTTACCTCGATGCTGAAGTCCCAGTTTGGAGTGATCGTCCCCCCAATCACCGGATATAATGCCCCTAGATTTCAGTCTATGAGGTTTTGTTAAAGATCAGGTTACCTTCCGCGACTTCCCAAGTCCCATCCTGAACTGAAATCAAGGATCACCGTGGCACTTGCATTGGTCAATGCCAACATGCTGACAGCAATGTGGGAAGAACTGATTTACTAATGGGACATTTGCAGAGTAACCAAGGGAAGCCACATCAAGCATTTGTGAAAAAAGGTAAACTTGGTTTGTTTAACTATATATTATTCATACTTATCATATGCATCCTTATAACTATGCACAATAAAGTTTTCTTTTTGCCTAACTAATTTATAACCACCCTGTGATATATATATCATCATCATAATCATCATTGTCAACCATTATCAATCCACTGCTGGACGAAGGTCTCCCCAAGTTTCCTCCACAATGGTCTGTCTTGTGCCAGCCTCCTCCATGTCACTCCCGCACACTTTCGAATTTCATCCACCCATCTCCCATGTGGTCTTCTTCTGGGTCTTTTCCTGTCCCTTGGAATCCAATCTAAAATTCTGGCTGTCCATCGATGGTCTGTCCTTCTGGCAGTATGTCCAGCCCATTGCCATTTCTGATCATGATGTCTTCCACTCTTGTCATTTTTCTGATCCACGAGTTCCTCTTCTTATCTCTCCTGGTTACACCAAGCATGCACCTCTCCATGCTAATTTGAGTTGTCTGCAGCCTTTGTATGTCTCTTTTAGTTAAGACCCATGTCTCTGCACCATACGTAAGCACTGGAAGGATGCATTGATCAAACACTTTTCTTTTAAGGCATAATGGCATATTGCTCTTGAAAATTATGCTGTTTCATCCAAAAGCTCTCCAGGCAAGTTTTGTACGCCGATTAATTTCTTCATCAATGTGACCCTCACTTGATATCTGCTGTCCAAGATAAACGTACGTGTCTGTTATCTCCAGCTTTTCTCCATCAATCGATAAATCTTCATTTCTTGTAAAAGCATTGAACATCACTTTTGTCTTCTGAAAGTTCATTTTTAATCCATCCCACTTCTTTACTCTTGTCAGCAAGTTCCTGGATCATACTCTGCAGCTCTGATGGGGTAGTTGCAAAAATGACTATGTCATCAGCAAAACGAAGGTGGGTTAGATAATCTCCATTAATCTTTATCCCTTTGTTTTCCCAGTTCAGTGATTGAAAGACATTTTCCAATGTGGCATTAAAGAGCTTGGGAGATATGGTGTCACCTTGTCTCACTCCCTTTCCAATTTTTATGTGTGTTGTATTTTCAAACAGCCGAATCTTTGCACTTGCATTTTCATAAATGTTATTAATAATATTAATGTATGCATCTTCAATACCGCAGGATTTCAGGGCCATTGTAACTGCTGATGGTTTCACCGAATCAAAGGCTTTTTCATAATCGATAAAAGCCATGCAGCCACCCCGGTGGCGCAGTGGTCTAAGCGATGGCCTCTGATCATTCGTCCGAAAGGGGTCCGGGTTCAACTCCTGGTGAGGCATGGATGTTGTGTTCGTCTTACGGCACTGGCTCTCTCCCTTCCCTGGAACCAGTGACCCTAAATTAGGGATGGGCGACTGCTTATAGCCATTGAGTTGCTCACTGTGGTCGTTAAACCTCCAACCAAAAAAAAAAAAAAAAAGCCATGCACAATGGAAGTTCATATTCCCACGCTCTTTCAATTAGTTCTCTCAGTACGTGGATATGATCTATTGTGCTGTAGCCACTCCTGAATCCAGCTTGTTCTCTCGGTTGAGCCATGTCTAGTGTTACCTTCAAGCGGTGTGAAAGAACTTTAGTGAAGATTTTATAAACCACTGATAGGAGGCTGATAGGTCTGTAGTTCCTGAGATCCTCAATGTCACCTTTTTTATGTAGCAGGATCATTGTAGCATTGTTCCAATCCTCAGGAATCTTCCTTTCATTAAGGCATCGAGTGAAAATTTGGGCGAGTACTGTTTCAATTTTTCTACTTGCTTCTTGTATGATGTCTACAGTAATTCCATCTTCTCCTGGAGCTTTTCCCTGCTTCATGTTCTTGATTGCATGTGCAACTTCTGCTGAGAGGACTGGAAGAACTCTGGTACTGGTACCTTTCATGATGGCTGGAGTACATGTATCATCCTTTTCATATAATTTGGAGTAGAAATCTTTCACTCTTGTCAAAATTTTGGCTCTATTTCTTGTTACAGAACCATCTCTTTTCTCAGTGCCATAATCTGTTTTCTTCCCTTACTGAGATGTCCCTTTGCTATCTTTAGGCTTTGGTTGTTTTCAATTGCTTTCCTCACTAGTTCACAGTTGAATTTCCTTACGTCTTCAGTGATACTTTTTCGTACTGTCTTGCATGGCTCTATATATTCCACTTTGGAAGTCACATCTTCTTTAGTTGTCCTCATCTCTCTTCTTTTTTGCATCAACATTTTGGTTTTTCCTGATAATTTGTTCACATGCAACTTGTTCTTAGACCCAGCTAATTTTGTTGCTGTTTCCATAAGAGCTTTGGTTACTTTTCTGTTAACTTCAGAAATATCCACTTCTTCTGATGTTAGGCCTTCTAAAGCAGAGAATCTGTTCTTCAGTTCCAACTTGAAGGTATTAGGGTGTTTTTTAAGGTTGGGTATGTCAATACATTTTGTTTGTCTTAGGAGCTTGCCACGTTCGAGTTTAGTGTTGAGGTGCATCTTACATCTCACCAATCTATGGTCACTGCCTGTGTTGAACTTGTTTAGCACACTGCAGACTTCTATGACGATCAAATTTTTTGTTACACATAATAAAATCAATTTCACTTGTCGTCCCATTTGGATGTCTCCATGTCCATTTCCTGTGTGGCTTTCTCTTGAAAAAGGAGTTCAAGATGAAAAACCCTTCTGCCTCTGCAAACTCAACAAGAGTATTTCCACGCTGGTTTCTGTTGCTGTGATCGAATTTACCTACTGAAGTTTCATTCTGTTGCCGTTGTCCTATTTTTGCATTGAAATCTCCCATAATTATCTTCAAGGGCTGCTTACCTTTATTATTTAGATGACGAATTTCCTCATAAAATTCTTCAATTTCTTCTTCAGCATGACTTGTATATATATATATATATATGTGTGTGTGTGTGTATATACAGTAGAACCCGGATATAACAAACTCGCATGAAACGAAGTTCAGTATATAAAGAATTTTTATCGGCTCCCTTGAGTTTACGCTGCAACTTAATGTTAATGGTATCGCATATTACGAATGCCATTTTTATCCCAAACCGCTTATAACAAACTTTAGCTGAGAGAAGAATAAAGATGTAAGTTTACACTTTTATCTTTCTCTCAGCTAAAATTTCCAATCCAACAGTTTGTGGTTTTCAGGAAAAAGATCATCTATGTCAAAATGGCACACCTTTAAGCAATACAATCCCCTAGCCTCAGGGGAACAATGATACAGATGTCTTTACCAACATTGCCTTGAAATGGGCCTATTACTTAAGCGGCTGTTGAAAGGAGCAGAAAAGTTTTTCTGGCAGCAGAACAGATGTACAGTGACCACAAGCAACAAAGACACAGGGGTCCCTGAACTGCAGGGTTGTGCAATTACGTATAAAAAGTTTTTCTACGTGACACGTAAAACACGTAGAAAACGTAAAATATGCAAAAAACGTGTAAAATACATAAAAAATAAAAAAAAACGTGACTTTGTACTGTTAATTTACTTGCTATGTACGAATACGAGAAAAACGAAGATCCTTTAAAAAACCAACATAACCTTCGGTTAATGCTAAAAGTCTATCATACGAAAAGTCACTATAAAATATTCACCATCACGAACGATCATTCACAAACAAATTTCCAAATTGCAAGTCAAGATTAAAGCACTTTATTTACAACTAAAAATTAATATTTACACGCGAGATCTTTCGGGGCTGTACATAGCACCCATCATCAGGCTCCAAGCGCCACAGAACACAGGAGCAGACATTATATATTGTCAACACGACCCACAATTCACTCGGTCTTCTTAAACACCAGTGATGCCATCAACAAATCATTAAAGTCCAAAAATCAAGTCTTAATTTCTTATCAGATATAGTCCTCTTCTTCAGAGTTGTGTGTGGAGGGGGCAACCATCGTTCTCCACTGTCTTGGAACAAATGTCGGGAGTTCTATGTTACAGCATGTTTCCCCATATGCAATAATGAAAAGGCTTTCCGTAAGGAAGACAGTACGTTTATTAACACTTGAGTCAAGTACTCTAACATTTGTCCAATCTGGAGAGTAACTTCCCTGGTTAACAGCATTAGTGAAAGCTGTGGAAACTGTTCCAGAACGAAGAGCATATTTATGTTCACCCATTCTGACATTTACGGTTCTTAGGGTACAACCTATATAGTATTTAACTGCACTGTCTAGGTCTTCATGAATTAATGGTATGCAGTAGATGCCTGGTTTGTTAAGAGCTGGGACTCTATCTCTATCATTTCTTATCAGGGAAAAAAGGTTTCTTGTGGACACTCCAAATGTTAGATTGTGTTTGTGACAGGCTTTTCTTAAGATAGACACTAGAGGTGGAATGAAATGCCAATGTACTTAGTAGGTTTTGTCTCAGTAGACAAAGTCGTGAATCTCAGTCTTTGAAATTGTTGTAATAATCCCTGAAAAAGTTGACAGAGAACCCAAATAATAAGGCCAAGTTTTGAACTCTAGAAAGTTCCTCACGTCGAGTTCTACTAGTTGAGGAATGGGTGAAAGCACGTCTTATTAGAAAGCGTAGAGCTGAAGCTTTATGTTCGAGAGGGTGAGAAGAAGTGAATGGGATCATACAAGGTATGGACGTCAGTTTACGGAAAACACAATGCTTGATTTTATTGGAATTCGAATCTCGAGACAGTAAAATGTCTAGGAAAGGCAATTTCCCTCTTTCTCAAGGTCTTTTGTAAACTTTATAGTTGGAAACTGGGTAGAAAGACAATCTACAAATTAGTCCAGTAAAGGTAAAGAATGGGGCCAAAAAACCAACATGTCATCTACGTACCTAATCAACAATGACGGTTGAAAAGGGAAGTCCAACATGACCTTGTTTTCTAGATACTGCATGAGAATCTCAGCCAAAACAGGGGAGAGGGAGGAACCCATTGGTGCCCCTTCCTTTTGCTGATAGAACTTGCCATCAAATCTAAAGTAAGTTCTCTTTGCTACAAGTTTGTGAGCAGAAATCGTTGCATTAGCTTCAAGTGGAGAGATGGAATTGTCTTCTTGTAATTTGTCCTCAATAATTGAGTGAACGGTATTGAGTGGTACACTTGGAAATAGTGACACTACATCCAGAGAAGCCATTATGAACTCAGTTCCTCCAGAGTCAAAGGTTTCGATACGAGATATAGCCTGCATAGAACTTTTAATGGATACAGGGGAATTTGAGGTGAGAGGTTTTAGAAATGAAGCCAACGCTGTCTCGAGGGTGCGAATCGGATTTGCATATCCTGAAACAAGTAACCTAAGAGGTTGATCTGGTTTATGAATTTTCATTTTTCCGAAGACCTCGGGAACCCTAGGTCCTACTGGAGGTCTCATTTTAGTAGAAATAGATTTGGGGAGGAAACTTTGGTTTCTTAGTTTACTTAATTCTGCAATAGTAGCTGAAGTCGGGTCGGACCTGAAAACACAGTGGGGAACTAAACTGATGGCCTGGTTCATCCTAGCGTAATAGTCATCACGGTCCAGAATAATGATTTGTTTTGTGTTTTATCTGCACAAATGATTGACAGGTTTGGGCTTTTTGCTAGCTGTAGTAACTGTTCTCGTTCGTATTTCAGAGCTGGTGATGTTTTATTTGGCCCTGCAAGAGTTTTGGCC
Source organism: Macrothele yani (assembly GCA_039090855.1). NCBI lineage: Eukaryota > Metazoa > Arthropoda > Arachnida > Araneae > Macrothelidae > Macrothele > Macrothele yani. The sequence goes on from CM077006.1 coordinate 65,845,300, forward strand.
AAAGTGTAACGAGTAGAATCACATTCTTCTTTGGGAAGTGCACTGATAATGTTTTCAACCTGTGTGATGGCATGTAGAGGTCGAAAAGAAGACACTGGAAAGTTAAATTTAAATCCTCGACTTAGGGTTGAACGTTGACTGTCTGAGAGTTCTACAGAACTATAGTTAAGGTATGGTTCTTGTAGCGAGTATTTATCAGCATGTTCAACATTTTGACTCGGTAGCTGAATTTGTAATGGTCTGTTTGATTCAAGGACCAGGTCACAGAGTTTCCGTTTATGTCGTTGATTAACACCATTCACTTCTTTTTGTAAATTAGAAAAGTAAATCATTAAACGGTATTTTTATATGATCTTATTGGAACAGTGCAAACTGCCACGTCCACGTAACATACAGCCAGGATACCATGAACATATCAGTATCACGTCATATTGGTTTTTTTTCCTAGCCTTCATATTCAGACGCGAAAATCCCTTTCTTTATGATAATGTGTGCGGCACTCTTTAAAATATTATGTTTGGCAAAGGAAATCAGAAGCCACGCCAAGGTGTAGTTTAAAGTGAAACGAGACGATAGGAACAATAAAAATGGAACGTTGCCTCGCAGCTTGCCTTTGATACCCATGTGCGTGCTGCCAACTGGTGGCTCCTTTCTCCACAGTGATTCACTGCTGGGCAAACACAGAAGTTCAACGGCGCCAAAGCCTCGGCAACTTCTAGTGGTCTCGGCGGTAAAACTATAACAAATATGTGAACTACACATGTTCTCTGTTATTTAAATGCAATAGGTTTTAGTTTTGGTGTCAGTTCAAAGCTGAGAGTGTTCTTATTAAACACCGTTTTTTGCCATCCTCCCTAGTCGTTGAGGGAGGATCAACATTCTAATTGAAGACTCTTCCCACTATGAATCATGGCAGTCAACCTCTTCATAATGTGTACGAGGAACTCGGATTTATTCCAATTAAAGTGGAACCCAAGAATTGTGCTAAATGTTGTGAATGTCGATTAACTGTCAAGAATACAGCAAGGAAGCGCCTGGAAGCCCACAGGAAGGTCTGCGCTCGAAATTCTGCCAAAGCTCCTGAACCGTTGACACTGCCACCACTGGTGAGTTCCAGTTCTACCCTGCATTGAACGGGCTCAGAAATGTCTATAGACATTGACAATCCTCTAGTTCCAGTTGCAAGCCCTAGCCCCAGTTCCTGCTGAACCGTGTCCATGGTGATGAGTGTACCCTCCTCATCTCGTGAAGCGGAAGACAGTTTCAACCTTGAATCACCCATCACTGAAAGTTCTAAACCTTCCACAGTTAAATGACAGATAACCGATTTATTGGACAGGATGAATGCCTCCACAAAGAAGGAAATGGAGCTTGCTATTGCTTGGTTGCAAAATTCCATTTAGTGCGGTAGAATCGGATCGGTACATTTAAACAGTTCTGCCAAAAAATGCGGGCCTGTCTATAAACCACCAACAAGAAAAGCCCTTTCTGATAAACTTCTGGATAAAGTGTATGATGAAGTTACTAAAATCACCATCAGTGCTGCAGACACAGACTCCGTTTTGCTCCTAGGCTGTTGGAAAAATGAATCAAACAACATGAAAAAATGTTGTAACACTTCTTCACAATCAGTGTGGAAGTAGTGGCAAAGCTGAAAGTCTGGTTTGCCAGAAACAGGTGAAGCACTTTATGATGTGGTCAGTGAATCAAAACAGCTAGCTAAAAAACGATACAATGTGAATATTTATTGTATAGTTTCCGACAACACCAGTAACATGGTTAAGGGTAAAAATCATGGAATGTGGCATTCTGCCTGCAATGCCCATACTGGAAATCTTCTAGCTAAGGATCTTCTCTAGAAGAACATTGTATCTCATGTGAACATGGTGTTGAGGTCTTTCAAGCACCTTGATTGAAAACATTAACTGACAGAAAATGGTGGCTTTAAAGTATGCCTCGCTGCAGACACTCGCTGTTGCTCTCAGAGGGATGCCTGTTTGTCCTTGACTAACAATCTAAGTGAAATGAGGAAAGTTACTGTCACTGAAGCTGAGAAACTGTCTTCTCAAATTAAGTCCCTCCTCTATAATAGTGCCTTTCTCAAAGAAGTTGCTGATACAATTGCAGTGCGTAATCCAGTTAGTCAGCTAATAAATATATGCCAGAAAAAAAAGCAACTGCTGCAGATGCAGTTGAATTGTGGATGGACTTACTCTACCTGAGGACCATAAGGACCTCATGCCACATGTAGAAGAAAGGTGAAACCAATCACTAAACATATACAGCCTTGCAGCCGAATGTTCTCCATCGTGTGTACCAGGGGGCAGAAAATGAATGAAAAACATCATGAACAAGTAGAGGAGTTCAATTTAGAGAACCTCTACCCTCGGGGATAACCAGTTTTCAGCAGCATCGAGAAAAAAACTGGGTTTGGTTTGGAGCACTTGTAAAGAACGGTGTTAAATCGCCACTAACATTCTGGTACTTTGCCAGTCAGCACCATAAGGAGTTCTCAGCAGTTGCTTTGAAGTTAATCAACATGCCAGCATCTTCAGCCCAACTTGATGGGCTTTTCTCTAATTGATCTTTTGTCCATAATACTACAAGAAACCTGCTCAGCTTCGGACGTTCGAAGAAGTTGGTTCAAATATATTATACTCTTAAGTTACAAGATCATAACAGTGAAGATTATTAGTGTGATTAATAATGTGTGAGAATTGAGAGTGACAATTATAAACATTTAAAGAGCATAAGAATGTTCTCTTTAGTGAAAATTTAAATAATGACAAAGTGTTAATAGGCAGTGATATTTTCAGTTGTAGAAGTAAAAATCAGTTACATTTAAAACAAGTATTTTATGAAAGTGTAGTTGCTGTGAAAACAGACAAAAGTAAGTTGATTACTATTATGGATAAGAAAGATTATCTAGAAAAGATGGAAGAAGAACTAAAGAAACCTATGTATGAAGAAGTAAAAGAAAACCCACTACCAGATTTGATTAAAAAAGTCTCTAAGCTTATTTCACTTCAAAAAAAGAAAAACCAGCTTCCAGAAAACTATAAACAATTCTCAAAATTACAGTTCAGATTACCTCAAATATATGGAATAGTCAAACTGCATAAAGAACACCAACCAATTAGACCAATAATAGACTCAAAAAACTCTATTCTTTCAAATCTAAACTATTTTTTAAAGTCACACCTTCAGAATCTTTTAAAAGAGCCACCTAACTTGATTAAAAACTCAATGCAGCTAAAAGAAAAACTAGAACTTCTTCCTAAATTAGATTCTCCTATTATGGGTAGTTTAGATATAGTGTCTATGTATACTCACATTAATATAGATCAACTTATAGACTTTATAGCGGAAGACTTGGCAGACCTAATAGTTTTTCACAACAAGGAAAAAAGCATATTAGTTGGAATTTTTGAAATGCTTACTTTCTCTTTGCAGAACAACTACTTTCAATTTGGGAAAACTTTTTTCATTCAAAAATCGGGGCTAGCAATGGGCTCCCCACTCTCCCCACTCTTAGCTAACTATTATGTGGGAAAACTAGAAGAAAAGATACTAGTACAACCCACATACTTCTGCTTATATAGCAGATACATGGATGACATCTTATTTATAATAGATAGCTCAGAAATTATTCCAGAAAGAATTCTAGACTCATTCAATGAATTAGATGATTCCCTTAAGTTCACTATTGAACTTCAAAAAGAAAGAAGAATAAACTTCTTAGATATTACTATCTATTATGAAGATGAAAAATTCCTCACTAGTTGGTATAAAAAACCAATGAATACTAAAAGACTACTGGATTTCAATTCGTATCACCCAGTTTCTATTAAGAAGAATGTAGCAAGTCAGTTTTTAGAAAAAATTAATAAAATAGTTTCTACAGCAGATAAAAAAGAAGCCCAAAAAGAAGAGCTTAAAGTCATACTTGCAGAGAATAACTATCCTAAAGAAGAAATTGAGAAGCTTCTGAATTTTAATGGTAAGAAGAACCCACAAAAGCAACAAGTAAAATTCACTAGAAAAATTTCTTATCACAAAGGTTTATTTGAGGCTTTAAAGAGAATTAGTAAAAAATACAATATTAGGCTAGCTCCAAGTTTAGAGAATAAAGTTAAAAAAGTTTTCCCTAAAATAGTTCAAAGAGAAGAAGATATTTTAAAAATGCAAGGAGTAGTTTATGAAGTAAATTGTAGTTGTGGACTATCTTACATAGGGGAAACAGGTCGCAGACTAGAAACTCGTATAGCTGAGCATAAAGCAGCTATAAAAAATTGCTCCAACAAGACTGGATTAGATAGGCATGTTAGAGAAACTGGGCACAGCATGGATTGGAATTCCCTTAAAGTAATCAGTTTCCAAAGCAATTTCCAAAAAAGAAAACTGAAAGAAGGAATAGAGATTGAGAAAAATCAAAATTCCATCATCAATGACTGCAAAGGATTTTCCCTGCCTAACATCTGGCAGGATTTGTTGAAAAATAACCTAAACCGTCAAGGTTAACCGTAACCGTCAAGGTAAACCGTAACCGTGATAGTGACAAGGAAAAAGTGACAACAACAAGACAGCCTGAAGAAGAAGAAGAGTTTTCTCCGAAAATTTGCTATTAAAGAAAAAATTTCCTAGTAAAATCCCATAAGTTACTTTAGATTATAAAGTATTTTATTGTTTTGTCAAATTTAGTTTTTTACTTTAAGGGTATAAGTATAGCTCAATCAATATGAAAAGCGTTTAAAGTTTTAAAAGGGTAAAATTATGATTTCGAAGTGTACACCTGGAATAACATGTCAATCACAAATATTATTAAATGAAAATTAACCATATTTTGCATTATAGACATGCCATAAACATTCATGTCAAAATATTATCTTTGGTTAACAAATTGAACATTAAATTGTTTATTTTCTACAATTATATAAATATGAAAATACACTCGACGAATTTGAAGCTGTTAATAAAATCTTGAATTGTATTCCATATACATTGTGATTTTTATCGATGCTAGTGCAAGAAGTAGATTGTTTTCTCCATTTTTTCAATATACAAGAAAGAACAGATATAATTTCTAAAAAAGATCTGTTAATAGATGGCTGAGCTGTATGAACAATCTTAAGAAAATAATGATTTCATAGTAAAATATACAAGAAAATTGAAGTTTAAAATGCAATATAATTAGTGGTTTTTATATTATATTATTTATCCATGAAAGAAAGTTAGTATTTTATGTCTGCGTAAAAAACTGGTTTTCTATGCCAAGTAAGTTACTTGTATATTACACGTAATTTACATAAAATACATTAACGAGTAAATTACCTTGCCAACCCTGCTCAACTGTGCAAACCATGGTAGGCTCATTAGTAAAGAAGGGATTCTGAACAGTGAAAGAGGAGTTAAGTTTCGGGGGACATTTTCAGTCTGCCCTTTATGGCTTCAGTTGTATGAAAGCACACAGTCTCAATCTCTCTTCTTCTGATTACACTTTCCTATGGGATGGAGTGGGAAGTACCCTCCCAGCTGCCGTAATCTTTAGTCTGGATTGTGTGAGAAAAGGAATTTTTGGATGTCGGATGTTTTCATTTGGTCCATTGTGCAGGCGCAGATATCCTGTGTCCCTTTTGCACTCAGGAGTCGGGTTTTATGTATCGCAGTTGTGTCACTTTTCTTTCATGAATTGTTACACATCCGAAGTTCAGATTGTTTTCTCGTGGTCTGAAGTGGAGAAGAATAAAAGATGTCCTTGAATAAGTGCAAAGCATTAAATTTGAACAAAAAAATTTAGCTTTATTAGTATGGTGGTGAAAGGTCATTTAAAAAAATGTGAAATTCCTAAAAATTTTGGTATTCCTGCGAATTCACTTTCAATCATTTTGAAAAATAAGGATGATCTCAACTGTAAGTTCTCCAAAGGTTCATCAGGTGTTGAGAGGAAAAGGTTTCGAGAAGCTGTTTATAGCAACGTGGAAGCAGCAGTTTACAAGTGGTTCTCGGTGTAAAACTGCAAAATGTTCCAATCACAGGATCTCTATTAAAAGACTAGGCCTTAGATTTTGCAGGCCTACTGAGAAGAGAGGATTTTATCCCTAGCAATGTTTGGATTCAATGATTTAAAGATTGCCATGGCATTGTGTTCAAAACTGTTTGTGGGGAGAGTGCTTCAGTTGACGACGAAACCATTATGAAATGGGTGGAAGCAAGCAAGCATCTAATTTCGCAATACAATCCGTCCGATACATACTATGCGGATGAAACTGGACTGTTTTTTTCAAATGCTGCCTGAAAAAACATTAGCTCTGAAAGCTGAGCAATGTAGTGGTGGTAAAACTTCAAAAGTTAGAATAACTGTGATGGTTTGTGCCAATATTGATGGGTCTGATAAGCGACAACTTCTTGTCATTGGCAAATCCAAAAATTCCCAATGCTTCAAGAAGGGTGAGAAGTTACCAGTCGACTACAGAGCTAACAAGAAAGCATGGATGGCATCTGAGTTATTCATGGAGTGACTTAAGCAATTTGATGATGAAATTATGAGGAAAAACAGAAAGATATTACTTCTCATCGACAATTGTCCAGTTCATTCAACTGACGTCCGTTTGAAATCCATAACTGTATATCGGTTACAAGCCAACACAACATCAAAGTTGCAGCCAATGGACCAAGAGTAAAGAAGTTAAAAGTGTTCCACCACAAAAATGTGCTGAGAAAAATTTTTGATAAACTTAGAAAACCCACCAGAATGGCATGTGGCATGATAAGAGATGCCTGGAATGATGTGTCTTCTGAAACAATCAGGAACTGTTGGAAACATGGGGGGGGGGGGGGGGTCCAATAAAAAGTGATGCTGCTGTTCCTGTGGCCGCTGTAGAAATGGAAGACGAAATTTGGGTTCATTTGAATGAAATGGAAGTTCTCCCTTCAGATGTACTCCTGAGTTATGATGATCGTGTTGCAACAGGACTGACCAACACAGACCAAGCAATTGTCAAAAGTGTAAAACATTCCCCTTTGGAAGAGTCCGACGAGGAAGACATGGAGGCAGAAGTAAAACACTGCACAGTTTCCAACGAAGTTGCTGTACAAAGCCTTGAGAATTTGCGCATTTACTTGACGTTGAAAAATATGTGCATTGCAACACTGGATGAAGTTGAAAAACAATTAATTGTTACTGTTGTAGGAAGCCGAAAGCAGGCGACCATCGACAAATACTTTTGTTCCAACATACAATTGTAGTGTGTATTACTGTAGTTTGAAAACACTAAACTCTGCTTAAGAGCTAAAAATTCCATTTGATTCCTTTGCAAGTTTCTGTTTATTAGGTATGTTGTGCAGTCCTTTGTTCTTTTTCTCTTAAGAAAATACACTGTTAATTATGAAATTAAACGTTTGAACTTAAATGTTTTTTTGGGGGAGGGGGGGTTGGTTATTACGAAGTTTGCTTATAACGAAGTTTTTTCAGCCTTCCTTCAGCTTCGTTACATCCAGGTTCTACTGTAATTTAAAAAAAAAAAAGATGCTCATATCGTGAATTGACAAACATGCTGCAAAATAGTATGTCTTCCTGCAAAAAATGTAAGGTAAGTGTATGTTTATTCACATAGTCTTATGCTTACAAATATTATTAATTTTTCATGGAGTACAGTTCCAATACAAGTTAGCCTTATCTGCTGACCTGCTTGGGACTTAAATTTTTAGCTTAGTTATGCAGAATTTAAACCACTTCATCTGTACATATTAGTTTTGAAACTGCACCTGCTTATTCCATTCCTCTCACCAGTCTCTCCATTAATCTTTTCCTGTAGAAGCACCTATCATACATAAACTGTGAAATGAGAACAAAATTGCTGTATGTAAAACATTTCAAAACATGTAAGAATTTCATTGTGATTTGTTTGTAAGGATTTCAGTGTGACATGTCCAAGGATTTTGTACTTGTTTTACAGTTTCTTGTGACAAGTTCCACCAGAAGCCAGAAGATTGAAGAACTTTTATATATACAAATCTTTTACATTGTTGACAGACACAAATATTTTTTTCTTTTTGTATTAAATATAAATAGCATTAGAAATTTAGGCTGAGTGGTAGTTTATCTTTTAGTTCACTGCAAACCCCAGTGCAGTTAAAACTCTTTTTACATTTATGAATTTTCATCTTGATTTTGCACCTATCATACATAAATGATAGATGTGAATGATGAATACTATGTGAATTATGAAAACCAGGATTTTTTTTTTTTTAGTTCATTAGGTGAGCATACAGAATTTTGATAAGTCCAGTGTAGTGGTTTTACATAGAAACAGATAGCGGTGATACAGTTCACATACAGTTGAATGAAGAGCATGTCAAATCCCATTCTAAATAAGATTTAACTTTGTGTCAGTGAAATTTTTGCATTTATTGTGCACCTAAAATGTTGGTTATGCTGAACATTTTAGGCATGGAATATGCACGTATATATTGAATCGCTGCAAGCAGAAAGGGCTTCAAGTTAAGTTGATGGTAGTTGAGAACACGCTAAGTTACGTATAATAGTTGTTAAGGCAAATGTATTTCATCCACTACTATTGCCTTCATCAGTGCAACTAGATTTGTTTCATTGTCACATTGGAAAGGTAAGTTTTGTAACGATAACTCCGGGTGATGTGATGCAATGAGAGATTTCCAGATGTATGGAACGTAAATGGGGGAGCTCCGAGTTGCAATTTTTGGAAAATAAAATTTCCAAACTTTCTGTAAACCTCAGAGCAAAGCGATTTTGGAAGGAAGCCAGCTTTTTGCATCTGACCAAAGTGGAATAGCAAAAGTGTCAGCCATGGTAAGTTGAGACAAGGAAGAGGAAGGTTTTCCAAATTTCACATCAGATTTGTGTTCCTGAAGTCTTGAGAGAATTTTTCGGAATGAACTTCCTATGGATGCTGTTTATCCTCCGGAATGACAGAGACCCTAGACCTCTGTTTTCTTCTCCTGGAGTGTATAAAATTCCTATCAAGACAAATATTAGATTAACAGCATACATAGGAAGTTCATTCCAAAAAATTATCTCAAGACTTCAGGAACACAAATCTGATGTGAAATTTGGAAAACTTTCCTCTTCCTTATCTCAACTTACCATGGCTGACACTTCTGCTATTTCACTTTGGTCCAATACAAAAGTTGGCTTCCTTCCAAAATCGCTTTGCTCTGAGGTTTAGAGAAAGTTTGAAAATTTTATTTTCCAGAAATTGCAACTCGGAGCTCCCCATTTACGTTCCATACATCTGGAAATCTCTCACTGCATCACGTTACCCCGGAGTTAGCATTACAAAACTAACCAATCGTAGTCTCACTGATGAAGGCCATCGTAATGGATGAAATACGTATATTTGTCTTAACAACTATTATATGTAACTTAGCGTGTTCTCAACTACCATCAACTTAACTTGTTTGTTAGTTACATGCATGGCCTATCACTCATTTAAGAAAGAGCTTCAGTCGAATTTTTTCCAAAATAGAGATAGCAGTAGTTTCAGTATGTTTGATGTTCAACCAAACAATCTATGCAGGAAAAGTTTCAGTCCATTGATAAGGTAGGGATTAAATAAATCCCTACCTAATTATTGGACTGAAATCGACTGTGGTGTCTAGTAGTTGGCAGCACTGTAGAACAGCTTTTAATGTTTTTGCAGTGTTTTTCTTGCCTGTTGACAAGCTCATGTTGTTGCTTGATGTACTGTAATATTGCGAGTTTTTTTTTACTAGCTTTTAAGTGAGAATTTTGCTATTTTTCTGAAGAAATTTCTTTTAAAACGGATGAGAATATTTTGATCTGGACTTTTTCAGATAATACTATTGAAATAAAACTCCCTCACTTCTAAGTGGCAAAACCAAAAGGTGTGCTACAGCTGAACTTAGAACCAAAATTTTTTATAATGTACTGAAAGAACAAAGTCACATTAAAGATGAATCTCGTGTTCTTGCTCTCTCAGTGGACTATGTACAACAAACAATATTTATACTTCCTCCCTCCCTCCCTCCCTCTCCCCCCCTCTCTCTCTCTCTCTCTCTCTCTCTCTCTCTCTCTCTCTCTCTCTCTCTCTCACACACACACACACACAGTTGCGAGTAATTCATGTACAAGAAACATTTTATCTGAGGTAGTTGACAATGAATGTCTTCTGCATCCTTGATATAAAACAAAATTCTGCTAATCTGTATCATGAAGGCATAGCCAAAAAGAGGGATCCAATGTGGTTTGCTCATTTTCATTTGATTTTCTGCAAAATGTACCACCAGAAATTATGATTCACTTGTCCTGTGACAATTGCGGGGGCCAAATAAAAATCATTCTCTCTCTCTAGATTTTTATTAGCCCTTACGGATTCTCATAGTTATGCTGAAATTGAGCACTTTTTCCCTATTAGGGGCCATTCATATCTACCATGCGACAAAGATTTTGCATTGATCAAGAGGAACCGTGGATCTCATGACAGAATATATGGAATTGAGGAAGTCTCTGAATTGATTAAGACTAGCTGCAGATAGGGAGAATTTGAAGTGCAAGTGGTTGTCCCTAATGAAGTGATGAACTTTAAGAGCTGGTGGCTAAGGTAATGTAAAAAAACCCCACTCATCAGGAGAAACATCCTCTCAGACAGCAAGCAGAGAAGAAAAGGTTCATTTTTGGAATAAGTTCTCTGATGCATTTTAAATACACCAAGAAAGTTGAAAAGTGTGTGATTGCCAGTCAGTTTATTCACGGTCGTATGTATCATACTTTCAGGCTGTCATCCTGACAAACATGCTCCAGAGTTTTCTCCCATAGAAGCGTATTCTGATAAAAGAGTACCAATTAAGTCAGCTAAGATAAAAGACGTTTCCAGGCTGCTTCCTTACATTCCTGAACAAAATCAACAATTTTACAAAGAAGTAGTTAAAAACTGGCCTACAAGTAATGAAGATGTCAATAATACACAAAATGTTTGAACTGAAGGCTTTATGTATAAAATTGCTTTTTCCTTATTTAGAATTAAATATTTTAAAAGAAATGTTTTAATCTTCAAAATATGTCATCCTCATACACGCATAAACAATAAAATATTCCAGTTTATTTATCAGATAACTAAAAATTTTGAGAATTAACTCATTTATTTTCTACATCCATAAAGAAACGGTTTCAGTCCATATGCTTATTTTTTTTTCTTAAAGTGTTTCAGAAAAGTTTCTTATACACTAGAGTAAAAGTGTAATTTTTTTCAGAATTTTTGCGTTTACAGGAAAGAGACTGAATATAAATAGTTTTTCTCAGTTTTCTCAAAAAGTTATTTTAAGGGTTGAAGCCCATTCTGCATGCAGCAATTCTATTAATATATATTGATTTTTAAGTGAACAAAAATATGGTGACATAGCTACAGAAATGAGGTTTAAAAAATTTCATATGGTAATAGAAAATAGTGAAGCATTATATCATTTACAAAAATAAATACTAGAATTAGTGAAAAATTAGACATCTAAAGCACATAGTAGCCATGTATGATTACTATTATTGCCATAGAAGATAATATAATTGTTAGTTTTGCCATCATCAACTGCAATCCATATGGTCAAGTTTTCTGAGAGGTTGCCCACATGAACAGCAATTAGTGATACAATTTTTATTCATCAATAAGTGCAATGCACCATACCCACAGGAAATCATGGGTTTCTTCACTAGTGTAACAGTATTTGAAACTAAACTCTGTTATGAAAAGGTTTTGGAAATGTAAGATGTTGAACTCTCAAACAAAAAGTGATGTATTCTGTATCTCAATGACTAAAGTCTTGTGACGATTATATATAGATTAAGATAATACAACGTAGTTGTCACAAATGTTTTTTTTTTTTATTTCTCAAGCCGGCCATGGTTTCACTGGGTATTGACCTAGCTTCATCAGGACGAATGGCACGTAAATATTCAAATTGTATATGACATCATAAATGGTGTTTACAGTCACGTGTTTTGGTTAGATGCTTCCACGCGTTTGATAGAAATGGTGTGGATGCCATGTTATTAACAAGTTGCGAAGACTTCTGATATATATGGAAAGCTTCCAAACTATCAAGTTTGGAGGTTGAATCTGGCTTGTCAATAAGTTTTGCTTCTTCAAAGAGAAATCTGTGGTCCTTTTCGTAACAGTGTTTAGCCATGGATGACTTCTTTAGGTCACAATTCCAAATATAGGTCTTGTGCTCCTTCAATCGAAAACGCAAGGCTCTACGGGTCTGTCCTATATACGAAGTGCCACATTCACATGGAATTTGATAAATTCCCCACGAGTTTTTGTCTTCAATACAGTCCTTTGATCCTTAAAATCTCATTTTGTTTATGGGTTTAAAAATCACCTTAAAATTAAAGGTTTTGGGAATTTTTGTAATTTTGAAGGCAATGTCTCGGGAAAATGGAATAATGGCAAAATTCTCTCGCAATGGGCGCATCACAGGAGTTAATGTGGAGATGGACTTCGGTTTCCGGAATTTTGTCAGAGCCTTGTCTATAATGGAAGGGTTGTATCCTCGCTGTACTGCAACACGTTTAAGGAAATAAAGTTCTTTTTTCAAACTGTCCTTATCTGAACATATATGTATTGCGCGATATACACAACTGTAAAAGGCTCTGAGTTTTTGTTGATAAGAGTGATTAGACTTGGCATGTGGAGGTGAAAAAATAGCAAAAGGCTTCCAATAAATTGTGGTTGCGAGAGATTGATTTAAACGAGTTACCAGGACGTTAAGGAATGGTAGGCATCCATTATTTTTAGTTTCGCAGCTGAATTGAATGTGAGGATCAATGGAATTTATAAGTTTGACTGATTCCGGAATTTCAGAATGTTTTCCCTTCCATAGAACGAAAGTATCATCTACGTATTGTATCCATAAGTCAAATTTCACAAGTTTGAAAAGTTTTTCTTCAAATCGACGCACATAGATTTCACATAATATAGGTGACAGTGGGCTGCCCTTGGCTAGACCTTTTGTCTGTTCATAAAACGTTCCACGGAAAGTAAATGTGTTCTGTTTTATGCAAATGTCCACTTGTCTTGTTATTTCCTCAACTTCAGGTTGGCTGTAATGATGCTCTACAAGACTTTATTTTAGAGATTCCAGAGCTCCTTTTACTGGAACATTGGTTAACATAGATACCACATCAAAGGATAGCATTAGTTGATCTACGTAGGGATGTAGTTTGAGTCAATTGGTAAACTCAATGGAATTTTTCACAGATGTTTCATTTGGAGTGGCCAAGGTAGATAATTTTGAAGATAAGAACTTCAATAACTTATATGCTGCTGTGCCGATATTACTTACTATAGGTCGGAAAGGAATTCCAGATTTATGTATTTTAGGGAGAGTATAGAATCTCGCACAACGGGCATATGAAGGTTTAAGTTTGTTTTTTGTTTTGGCTCAGAGTTTCTGAGTTTTTGATCAATTTCTGTATTTCTTTCAATTGTTTATCTGAAGGATCATTCTTTATTTCTTTGTAAGGTCCATCCGAAATAAGATTTTTGACTTTGTTATCGTAATGATTTTTGTCTAACACAACCACCTGACCTCCTTTGTCAGCTCTAGTAATGATTAAATTTGAATTTGAGCGCAATTCTTTAAGCGCATTAATTTCTTTGGTCGTTAAATTTGGTCTAGGTAATGTAGCGTGATTTGCGGTTATCACTTGGCTGATACAATGTCTAACTATTTCTTTTTCTTCAAAGTTGAGACTGCTTTGTATTAGAGATTCTTCAACTGAAGCAACTATGTCTGATACCGGTATCTTTCTTAAGATAGCAAAATTCGAATTATATCGTAAAGTCCTCTTCTCAATTTCAGTGAAACTATGACCGGACAAGTTGACAAACACTTCATTATCTGGATACACTATTCCATTATTATTACTATTAGTATAAGCCTGTTTATTCTTATTACCTGCTATCAAATTTTGGAATTTTCTTTCGAGGGAAATTTTGTGATTCGATGATGTGTTGTTACTACGAACTGAAGTGTTTTTGTCTAAAGTATCAAAATCTGCTAATTTGTTAGCTAACCAAAGATGTAGATCATAAAGTTCATGTTCCACCTTTGCAATGGCCTTCGAGTGTCCTTAATAACAGCTCTAAGAATCATAAAAGAAGCATTGCTAACTGCTCTTGTTACGTTCTGAGTAGGTATTAGGTTACATTTCAAGGATATAAAGTTCGGTAAGATGCGATGTCTTTTGCATCCTTGTAAGAAATTCAAATGGTTTAGTAATCTGAACTTCTTAATTCTCAGTTTTGAAAAACGATTGATCGTACTTTTCAAAGTGGTCATATCTTCTCAGGAACATTAGATGTACAACGTTCCTATAATTCACTTAGTTGAAAGTTGAATTTGAAGTAGCCAATAGGATGTTAAAATGGCGTCCATTTAAGATGCACAGATCTATACTTACGCACTGGTGTAGTCTGGAAGTCCTTTAAACTGAAGATTCTTTATCTCAACGACTACAGTCTCGTGACGATTATATATAGATTAAGATAATACAACGTAGTTGTCACAAATGTTTATTTTTTTTATTTCTCAAGCCGGCCATGGTTTTGCTGGGTATTAACCTAGCTTCATCAGGACGAATGGAACGTAAATATTCAAATTGTATATGACATCATAAATGATGTTTACAGTCACGTGTTTTGGTTAGATGCTTCCACGCGTTTGAGAGAAATGGCGTGGGTGCCATGTCATTAACAAGTTGCGAAGACTTCTGATATATATGGAAAGCTTCCAAACTATCAAGTTTGGAGGTTGAATCTGGCTTGTCAATAAGTTTTGCTTCTTCAAAGAGAAATCTGTGGTCCTTTTCGTAACAGTGTTTAGCCATCGATGACTTCTTTAGGTCACAATTCCGAATATAGGTCTTGTGCGAAGTTCAATCGAAAATGCAAGGCTCTATGCCTACCATTCCTTGACGTCCTGGTAACTCGTTTAAATCAATCTCTCGCAACCACAATTTATCGGAAGCCTTTCGCTATTTTTTCACCTCCACATGCCAAGTCTAATCACCCTTATCAACAAAAACTCAGTGCCTTTTACAGTTGCATATATCGCGCGATACATATATGTTCAGATAAGGACAGTTTGGAAAAAGAACTATATTTCCTTAAACGTGTTGCAGTACAGCGAGGATACAACCCTTCCATTATAGACAAGGCTCTGACAAAATTCCGGAAACCGAAGTCCATCTTCACATTAACTCCTGTGATGCGCCCATTGCGAGAGAATTTTGCCATTATTCCATTTTCCCGAGACATTGCCTTCAAAATTACAAAAATTCTCAAAACCTTTAATTTTAAGGTGATTTTTAAACCCATAAACAAAATGAGATTTTAAGGATCAAAGGACTGTATTGAAGACAAAAACTCGTGGGGAATTTATCAAATTCCATGTGAATGTGGCACTTCGTATATCGGACAGACCCATAGAGCCTTGCATTTTCGATTGAAGGAGCACAAGACCTATATTTGGAATTGTGACCTAAAGAAGTCATCAATGGCTAAACACTGTTACGAAAAGGACCACAGATTTCTCTTTGAAGAAGCAAAACTTATTGACAAGCCAGATTCAACCTCCAAACTTGATAGTTTGGAAGCTTTCCATATATATCAGAAGTCTTCGCAACTTGTTAATAACATGGCATCCACACCATTTCTATCAAACGCGTGGAAGCATCTAACCAAAACACGTGACTGTAAACACCATTTATGATGTCAACCCCGCCTTCTCGTGGTACATCCTGTTCCCACTAAAGGGGCTCTGACGACCGCCAATAGCGGTATAACTATACCATTGGGATTAGAGGAAATGCTATCCCACACTCACCAACCCGCTTGGCCAGCGTGGTGAGTTATGGCCAAACCCCTCCAAAATGACTCCACAACTTAAATCTTGGCCCTCAGTCTCCGGCAGCTGGAATGTACCTGGCCAAGGCAGCGGCCAGTGCAACATGAAGGCAGAGGGTGCTAAGAATCCCCGGAGGACCGGACTAGGCTGCCTTCTGATGCTGACCTTGGCTACGTACAACGGACACTCCCTATCTTCTGATTCAAGGCTTCTTGAATTGGAAGAGGAACTACAAAGGATCAAGTGGGACATCGTCGGGCTAAGTGAGGTAAAGAGAAAAGGAGAAGATCTCATTGAACTGAAAAGTGGACATCTCTTCTACTATCGTGGGACAGATACTGGCAGAACTAGTGGTGTTGGATTTATAATAAACAAGAAACTGAAGGATAAAGTTGTAGAAGTTGAAAGTTCCTCTGACAGAGCTGCACGACTCGTTATCCAACTCTCGAGAAGATACCAGGCTCAGATTATTCAAACTTATGCACCCACCACAAATCATGCTGAAGAAGAAATTGAAGAATTTTATGAGGAAATTCGTGATCTAAATAATAAAGGTAAGCAGCACTTGAAGATAATTATGGGAGATTTCAATGCAAAAATAGGGCAACGGCAACAGAATGAAACTTCAGTAGGTAAATTCGGTCACGGCAACAGAAACCAGCGTGGAAATACTCTCGTAGAGTTTGCAGAGGCAGAAGGGTTTTTCATCTTGAACTCCTTTTTCAAGAAAAAGCCACACAGGAAATGGACATGGAGACATCCAAATGGGACGACAAGTGAAATTGATTTTATTATGTGTAACAAAAAATTCGTCATAGAAGACTGCAGTGTGCTAAACAAGTTCAACACAGGCAGTGACCATAGATTGGTGAGATGTAAGATGCACCTCAACACTAAACTCGAACGTAGCAAGCTCATAAGACAAACAAAATGTATTGACATAACCAACCTTAAAAAACATCATAATACCTTCAAATTGGAACTGAAGAACAGATTCTCTGCTTTAGAAGGCCTAACGTCGGAAGAAGTGGATATTTCTGAAGTTAACAGAAAAGTAACCAAAGCTCTTATGGAAACAGCAACAAAATTAGCTGGGTCTAAGAACAAATTGCATGTGAACAAATTATCAGGAAAAACCAAAATGTTGATGCAAAAAAGAAGAGTGATGAGGACAACTAAAGAAGATGTGACTTCCAAAGTGGAATATATAGAGCTATGCAAGACAGTACGAAAAAGTATCACTGAAGACGTAAGGAAATTCAACTGTGAACTAGTAAGGAAAGTAATTGAAAACAACCAAAGCCTAAAGATAGCAAAGGGACATCTCAGTAAGGGGAAAAAACAGATTATGGCACTGAGAAAAGAAGATGGTTCTGTAACAAGAAATAGAGGCGAAATTTTGACAAGAGTGAAAGATTTCTACTCCAAATTATATGAAAGGGATGATACATGTACTCCAGACATCATGAAAGGTACCAGTACCAGAGTTCTTCCAGTCCTTCCAGCAGAAGTTGCACATGCAATCAAGAACATGAAGCGAGGAAAAGCTCCAGGAGAAGATGGAATTACTGTAGACATCGTGCAAGAAGCAAGTGGAGAAATCGAAACAGTACTCGCCCAAATTTTCACTCGATGCCTTAATGAAGGGAAAATTCCTGAGGATTGGAACAACGCTACAATGATCTTGCTACATAAAAAAGGTGACATTGAGGATCTCAGGAACTACAGACCTATCAGCCTCCTATCAGTGGTTTATAAAATCTTCACTAAAGTTCTTTCACACTGCTTGAAGGTGACACTGGACATGGCTCAACCGAGAGAACAAGCTGGATTCAGGAGTGGCTACAGCACAATAGATCATATCCACGTACTGAGAGAACTAATTGAAAGAGCAAAGGAATATGAGCTTCCATTGTGCATGGCTTTTATCGATTATGAAAAAGCCTTTGATTCGGTGAAACCATCAGCAGTTGCAATGGCACTGAAATCCTGCGGTATTGAAGATGCATACGTTAATATTATTAATAACATCTATGAAAATGCAAGTGCAAAGATTCGGCTGTTTGAAAATACAACACACATAAAAATTGGAAAAGGAGTGAGACAAGGTGACACCATATCTCCGAAGCTCTTTAATGCAACATTGGAAAATGTCTTTCAATCACTGAACTGGGAAAACAAAGGGATAAAGATTAATGGAGATTATCTAACCCACCTTCGTTTTGCTGATGACATAGTCATTTTTGCAACTACCCCATCAGAGCTACAGAGTATGATCCAGGAACTTGCTGACAAGAGTAAAGAAGTGGGATTAAAAATGAACTTTCAGAAGACAAAAGTGATGTTCAATGCTTTTACAAGAAATGAAGATTTATCGATTGATGGAGAAAAGCTGGAGATAACAGACACGTACGTTTATCTTGGACAGCAGATATCAAGTGAGGGTCACATTGATGAAGAAATTAATCGGCGTAGAAAACTTGCCTGGAGAGCTTTTGGAAGAAACAGCATAATTTTCAAGAGCAATATGCCATTATGTCTTAAAAGAAAAGTGTTTGATCAATGCATCCTTCCAGTGCTTACGTATGGTGCAGAGACGTGGACCTTAGCTGAAAGAGACATACAAAGGCTGCAGACAACTCAAAGAAGCATGGAGAGGTGCATGCTTGGTGTAACCAGGAGAGATAAGAAGAGGAACACGTGGATCCGAAAATGACAAGAGTGGAAGACATCATGATCAGAGTTAAATCCCTGAAATGGCAATGGGCTGGACATACTGCCAGAAGAACAGACCATCGATGGACAGCCGAAATTTTAGATTGGATTCCAAGGGACAGGAAAAGACCCAGAAGAAGACCACATGGAAGATGGGTGGATGAAATTCGAAAGTATGCGGGAGTGACATGGAGGAGACTGGCACAAGACAGACCGTTGTGGAGGAAACTTGGGGAGACCTTCATCCAGCAGTGGATTGATAATGGTTGACAATGATGATGATGATGATGATACAATTTGAATATTTGCGTGCCATTCGTCCTGATGAAGCTAGGTCAATGCCCAGGGAAACCATGGTTGGCTTGAGAAATAAAAAATAAACATTTGTGGCAACTACGTTGTGTTATCTTAATCTATATAAAAAATGATGTAGTTCTGCAGCGTTTTGTGGATGTGATGTAGTGGAAAATTACAAAGCATTACCTGGTTATGTATCAAAGGTAATCTAGCAAAAGCTTTCTTTCTGTCATCATTAGATCTCTTGTAAATTTGGCTGTCTTCTTGTTGAATGATATATGGAGTATAAAAATGTGTTATACTACTATGTGTAATGGAGTAATTTTTTTTTTTTTTTTTTTTTTGCATTTATGTTTTTTTTCAATTGAGTAACTTCTGTTGCTTAGTAAAATAAAGAAAAATAAAAAATATTTTCAAATATATGTAGGAACTCTCCGAAAGTGCTTCTAAGCGAATAACTCTGGCATCATTGTACATTGGTGGTGGACCTTTGGAACAGGAACTGGTAAGAGTAAAAAATGGGTATTTGAATTTCTTTATAATGCTGTATTTGTGATGTGTCATATAACAATCGTAAAAGATTTAAATGAAGTGAGCTCATTTGTAATAAGGTGTCATATATGGCAATGGCAAATGGGGCAAATCAAACTGTCTGAAGAACTGTAGCTGTAGGAGCTTAAAAATTCAGTCAGAAATTACTGTTTGTCATATTTACCATAATTTCTACTTGCAGTGGCTTTTATGGTAAGAAAAAAATGGGGTTCTTCCACCCTGCGGCTTTATGCAGATGCGACGCTTCAAATTTTTTTTTTCCAAATAACTGTTCAGCAAACAACAATGGTAAATTTGTCAACCTTCCATTTGGCTTAGATATGTTGATGGTATTTTTGTAATTTGGCTACACAATAGAACTGACCTTGAATCTCTTCTTGAAAAGATTTCCCTAAAGTTCCCATCAATAAAATCCACCATCAATGAAGAAGCACAGCAAGGCATTGACTTCTTGGATGTCCATCTGGCAAGGCAAGGAAATCATCTCAATAGATCTGTCTACAGAAAACCCTCTGCAATAGCAAACATAATCCCATTTTCATCCCACTCCTCAACTGCACACAAATTTGCCGCCTTAAAAACTTATATTAATCATGCCAGGATTGTCTGCTTTAAAAACTTATATATTTGGCCACACAATATAACTGACCTTGAATCTTCCTTCAATGAAGAAATTGAAACCATAAAGAAAATTGCTGAAGCCCATCAGTTCCCACCTTCTACAATTGAAAAATTCCTTCAAAATTCCCATTTGAAAAATCTGTGTGCTCAATACTAATGGAAAAACTGCCATTCATTGGTTTCATCCCTTTCCATGGATCCTTCTTCTATACGATGTGTAAACTTTTCAAAACTATGGGCTACACTCTCACAGTGAAACCAAACCCTTCTGCAATAATGCACCTGCTTAAAGACAGGGATCCTGTCTCACCCCTGGACAGCCCTGCAGTTTATTCTATTCCCATTTCAACTTCATCTGGTCTCTCAGTGTACATTGGATGCACATACCGAAGCATCAATACAAGACTTGGTGAACACAAAAAAGGTGTTTCCAATGGTCTTCCAAAGACAGCTTTATCTGCACTAACCCTTGAACACACCTCTGCAGTTACCCTTTGGAAAGAAACTAAAAAAGTTGTCCCATTCATCAACAAAGCATCTCTGCATTTCCAAGAAAGCATTGAAATTTTGTTCACCAAAAACTGCAGTTCAGAGACCTCTCACCAAATTCCATTTATTTGGATCTATCTTCTAAAATCTGGCAACATTTCCAACACCCCAAATTCAAATTGTATTACGAAATGTGCAATTCATGAGACAAATCCTAATGGTTGTCTTATGTTAAAAATGTGCTTTACATTATAAATAAATAATATCAAAAGGTATTCTTTACCTGTTATTGAAAAAGTATTTCGCACATTTGTTGCTCCGTGAGGCACGTGCTCCCGTCTCGAGAGGCTAAGTTTGTGTTACGTTTTTTTTTTTTTTTTTGTTAGTTAGAAAGTTTTACAAATAAGACGATTTAGTTAAATATTTTCAGTTAAAACATTCATTCAATAGTGCAATCAAACATTTAAAATTTTTTCTATTAATTAAAACATGCATAAGGAAAAGTTATACTCATTGGGTCTGGGGACATGGCTCACATAAAAGCTCTTCTTCGACGATATTACGGCGAACGCTATTTGTGCTCCTCGAGCACCATCTTCAGGCCATCTGCTACCAGCGCGAGGGTTCTTCGCGTGTGTAGCCACAGGAGTTGCATGTCGGGAAACAAAGGGAGGTTTTCGGTCTTCATGGCGTGTAAGGTGATTGCTCCTCAAGTGCCTCCATCTATTGGATTGGTTGGTAGGTATATTCGTTTTAAGTATGTTCTTTATTTTTATAAAGGGATATTGGATTATTACTATCTATTTAAATAAACTGTTGTATTATTATTATTATTTTTTAATTTTTTTATTTTTAGTCCTTTATTAAATGGGGTGATTTTTTGTAAAATTCTTTTTTTTTTTTTTTGTCTTTTTTTATGCATTATTTCTCTTTTTTTAAGTGACTTCCAAGTTGTATCAAGAGTAGTGGGGTCTTGTAAATTGCGTATATTGTCTTTTTTTTTTTTTGTTCGATTATAACGCTTTCAGAGATCCTTAATTCTTTTTCATTTGTGTGGGTAGTTAGTAATTTATTTTCAAAATCAGGATATTGTTTATGATTAATGCAATGTTGGATAAGTGCAGTTTTTTCTTCTTTTTTTGTTCCAGTTTTTTATATGTTGATGTAATGTTTTTATTAATCTTTTTTTTTTGTGCTACCAATGTAAGATATGTGTCGTCAGAACCGAAAAAATAAAGTCTATAAACGTTCCAATATCTGATATACAGTATATATGGCAAGTTTAGATGTTAAATCATTATTCCCGAGTACACCTGTACCAAAAGCCGTAGACATTATCATTAATGAATTGAAAAATAATTCTCAGTTTAATAATATACAATTACAAGAGTTATTTAACATGTTAACCTATATTTCTAATAACAATTACTTTGAATTTGATAAAAAATCTATAGGCAAAAAATTGGAGCCCCAATGGGATCCCCATTATTTTTTTTATTTTTCATAAATTATTATGAGCGATATCAAAAACAAATTATTAAAAAACTGCCAGTTCCTCCTGTCCTTTATTGTAGGTATGTTGACAACATCTTTATTTTGTCTAAATTAAAACAAGAAGAATTAAAAATATTGAAGAACAAATATACGACATGTTACCCTGAGATTGAATTAACATTGAAGTTTGAACAGGATGGAAAAATATCCTTTTTAGATATTGAACTAATTCAAAAAGACTTAAAGTTTGAATACAGAGTGTTTAGAAAACGAACATATGTACCTATAATGATCCCATGTCAATCTGAAGACCCAAAAACTCATAAAGTAAATAGTATTAGGAATTGGGTAAAATGTGCATTCACATATTCATCAAATAGAAAGTACAGAGAAGAAGAAATCCAATGGATTATTAACACAACTAAACAATATGGGTATGACACAAAAACTGTTAAAAAATTGATTTTTGAATGCAAAGAGAAATTAAAGAAGTCCAGTCAAAACATCCCAAAAAAGAACAACAGATTTTCAGGTTCTTTCCCTTATATTAGAGGAATTAGTGGGAATTTTTTAAGGTTAATGAAGAAACACAACATTATTTTTGGTCATTCTGTTCAGAAATTGGTGACTTGGTTATAGAGAAAAAATCTAACAGAAGTATACTACAATCAGCAGGTGTATATTTAATATCCCTATAATTGATGACCGCATATCTTACATTGGTAGCACCAAAAATAGATTAATAAAAAGATTACATCAACATATAAAAAACTGGAACAAAAAGAAGAAAAAACTGCACTTATCCAACACTGCATTAATCATAAACAATATCCTGATTTCGAAAATATTAAATTACTAACTACTCACACAAACGAAAAAGAAGTAAGGATCTCTGAAAGCGTTATAATCAAACAAAAAAAAAAGATAATATATGCAATTTACAAGACCCCACTACTCTTGATACAACTTGGAAGTCACTTATAAAAAGAGAAGAAATGCATAAAAAAAGACAAAAAAAAAAACATTACAAAAAATCACTCCATTTAATAAAGGACTAAAAATAATAATAATAATAATAATACAACAGAGTATTTAAATAGATAGTAATAATCCAATATTCCTTTGTAAAAATAAAAAAGAATATACTTACGACGAATATACCTACCAACTAATCCAATAGACGGTATCACTTGAGGAGCAATCACCTTACACGCCATGAAGACCGAAAACCTCCCTTCATTTCCCAACATGCAACTTCTACGGCTACACAAGCGAAGAACCCTCGCGCTGGTAACAGATGGCCTGAAGATGGTACTGGAGGAGTACAGAAAGCGCTCGCCGTAATATCGTCGAAGAAGAGCTTTTATGTGAGCCATGTCCCCCGACCCAATGAGTATAACATTTCCTTATGCATGTTTTAATTAATAGAAAATTTTTTAAATGTTTGATTGTACTATTGAATGAATGTTTTAACTGAAAATATTTAACTAAATTGTCTTACTTGTAAAACTTTCTAACTAACAAAAAAAAAACCTGTAACAAAAACTTTTGGCCTCTCGGGATGGGAGCACGTGCCTCATGGAGCAACAAAGATGCAGAATACTTTTTCAACAACAGGTAAAGAATACCTTTTGATATTATTTATTCAAATTGTAATTCTGGCAACCAGCCTATTCAATTGATCGCGGGTGATCAAGGTCATAGAACGACCGAAAGCTACCGCTGAACAAACCTTTTACCACACGTGACGACTCTGTGTGCTTTCGGTTGTTTTCTGTGCTTATATGTTATTGTTGCGTGAAGCCTGAGTTTTAAACCACATTATTACTTTTTTAACAATGCACTCGTAATGTACCTCAATTGTCTGCAAAAATATTTCACTTAAAATAACAAGTATTCCTGTTTAATGATAGTAGCTCACATAAATTTAAACCCTCTAGATTCGGCTCTCAAACATATAAATTGTGTAGTCTACCATTTGTATGCTATAGTTTTTAGGCCTTTGCCTTCCTTCTCTCTTGCCAACTTTTCCCTTCTGGGAATGGTAGGCCAAATTTGGCTATCTCTCTCTTTCAATGTTTTTATGGATACTTTCTTTCTTACTGTCCACTGGGTCATGACGTTGCGAACTGTCTGGTGATTTTCTGTTACATCCCATCCCTAGCTGGAATGTTAAAGCTAAGAACAGTGACTACCATTCATGGAGGAGTTGGGGAAGACTTCTCTCAAACATCTCACAACCAACATATTTGGACATTTCTCTCATACATGTTATAACCTATATTTGGACATTTCTCTCATACATGGCACAACCTACAGCACTTCTGAGAATTGTGCATTGTTCCAGAAAACAGGGTTAAAATTGTTATTAAAAAATAGCATTCATGATTTTCACATAGGCAGTAAAATTACTTAAGATTGAGAACAGAACTATTTTTTATTTCAGCAAGTTTTTGCTTCATTTATCCATTTATTTCTACATTTTTCATGAATATTCTTCTGTAAGAAATGGCTATCTAATATTTCTCTTCTTATTTTTTGTTCAGATATTTCTTTGACAGCACGAACTAGTTGTTTTTTTTTTTCAACTATAAATAGCACCAGCAATTTGTGCTGTGAAAACTATATGTACAGGGTGACTCATAATTAGTATCACCCTCTAAGGATGATCATTAATTGCAAATAAATAAATGAGATAATGAAAGAAAGAACATTCAGGATTTTCAGTGCTATGATCCATTTTATTTTTATATTTGCTCATTAAATTACCAAAAATAACTTAAAAGAACATGAAATTTTGGGGAAATGTCTTTAAAAAGTATGCAAGTAGTTCAGATATGGATCCAAACTTGCTATGATGTTATTTGTTAAGATGATTGATGGCTAAGAGATTACAAAATTTTGGGGTACAGTGCTGATGC
The DNA here is from genome assembly GCA_039090855.1 of Macrothele yani. Classification (NCBI taxonomy): domain Eukaryota; kingdom Metazoa; phylum Arthropoda; class Arachnida; order Araneae; family Macrothelidae; genus Macrothele; species Macrothele yani. The sequence goes on from CM077006.1 coordinate 65,870,286, forward strand.
TGGTGTGGCTCTGACAATGAATTTGTTTCCTAAATAGCAATTTTTGTCATTGCTATTTTTGCATATTTTCAATGCTTAGTCTCAAAATTGCAGTGTATTAATTTTGCAGTTCTGTGTCATAAAAAATTGGTTTCAACTTTGCAGAAAATATTCATTATGTGTGTACTTAGACTTACATTAAAGTTTTTGTGGGCTGTACTTACTTTTTACTATATCAGTAGCATTTTCTTGTGGGTACTGTCATACAGTTTCAGCAGAGGCTGCTGAGAAAAGCATTTCATTCATGCCCCAAATGTTTGTTTGTAAATCATGCTATTCTATCTAAAGAGTGAATGTTGTTTTGGTGCATGATGTAAGAACAGCAGGATTGCATCACATAGTAGGGCATTCCTATTAGTAGTTCTAATTCAGACTATTAAATAGCTCTGATCATGCTACTATTCTCTTTTACGTGCACAATTTCAAAATAACTTGTACAATATTCTAGAGGATAATGGTTACCTTGGCATTCCTTACTAGCGATGAACACATTTCACACACGTTTTCCGGTCTTTGTTGACATTATTGTCCTAATGTTCGTTGTATGAGATGTATAACTTTACTTCAACACACTTTTCGCTGGGTATACTCAGTGGATCTTCACTTTAGGATTCACAACAATCAACTTTTACCGTTCTTTATACTCGAAATTTTCGCCCAGTCTCCGGGCATCCTCAGGAGCGTGGGATGCCCAGAGACTGGGCGCCCCAAATGGTGGGCGAAAATTTCGAGTATAAAGAACGGTAAAAGTTGATTGTTGTGAATCCTAAAGTGAAGATCCACTGAGTATACACAGCAAAAAGTGTGTTGAAGTAAAGTTATACATATCATACAACGGACATTAGGACAATAACGTCAACAAAGACCGGAAAATGTGTGTGAAATGTGTTCATCGCTAGTAAGGAATGCCAAGGTAAGCATTATCCTCTAGAATATTGTACAAGTTATAGTAGGGCATGTTGTTGCAGTCTGAAAAATGGATTTTTCTTACAAGAATGCAGTGGAGAGTATCACAATCTCATACATATGTACCTACATGGCATTCAGACATGTATTTTTTTCAGTCCAACCTCTATTTTAAAAATTGTTTTTGTTTGTAGTTAACTTCCTTGATCTGTTTCTGTCTGCTGCTAGAGTTTTTTGCCTATTTCTTATTACTTCATCAGTTACTAATGGCTGATTTCTTTTCCAGTCTACCTTTTGGTCTATGGCCATTGGTGTCTGGCAGTGAAGGCTTAGTGTTGTGAACTCCATGCCTGTTGCATTCTTGTCTTGTGTCACAGTGGCTGATTTGCCACAAACTCGGACACACATCAGCTGAAACAATTCAAATGATTTGAAATGTTTTTTGTGATAAAGCTGTAGGTGCAACTCAAATCAAGGAGTTGTATCAGTACTTTAAAGATGAACATCTTCTGAGAGTGACAAGTGTTCAGGATAACCATTCATGGTCAGGAACCTCAAAATTATCAAGAAAATGCATGCTGTAAACAAACTGTCAACAAGGAGTACTACCAAGCAGTTCTCTGTCACCTACAAGATGCAATGAGGCCGAAAGGACCTGCACTATGGCAGCAAGGTGACCAAACTACACCATGACCAACCTGTTTGTCTCTCCTCATTCAAGCCTTTTTGGCCAAATGCTGAATCCCACAAGTGAGCCCCATACTCTCCAGACATTGCTCCTTGAGACTTCTGGATGCTCCCAAAGTTGGAAATGCCTTTGAAGAGAAGGAAATTAGAATACACAGAGATGATCAAGAAGAGTATGATGCAGCAAGTATTTGCACTCCCTAAAAATGTTATGATCAGTGGAAGAAGGTTGGAACAAGTGTGTAGTGTCAGAAAATGCCTGCTTTGAAGGGAACTAAGACATTAACACAATAGGTTACTTAGTTTGTATGTTTTTTGTTGTTTTTTCCTGCCCATAAGTCAGATACTATTTCAGACTTTGTATTATCTTGGCATCCTTTACACCTCCTGAAGCCACGCGTTCTGAGTTTATTACTGAAAAGATTTAAAAAAGTAACCTATGTGAGGAACATAAGAAGATGCCATTCTTCCCAATCTTCCTGTACCTTAATTTTGCTGTTATGCAGAATCCAACCAGTTTGGCATGGCACCTTAATGATTTTAGCAAATAATGCTTGTCCATCCGATGCATTTAAGCAGCTCTGGATTAATTGTATCGTGACTTGCAGCTTTGCATTTTCGTGATGAAATGCCTTCACTATTGGTCCTCCAGACTAATTAGTCATCATCATTAATATATTTGTCATATCAGTCATTACCTGCTGTTTTGTGCCTGGGTTTTTATGCAACAGTTCTTCAAAATATTCATTCTCCTGTGATATAAGAAACTACTCATCTCTGCAAAGGAATCCCTTGCTAACAGAATTTTCTTCCCCCACATATTTAACAAGACTTCAAAGTATTTTAGAGCACATTGGGAGTTCTCTTTTAAGTAATGCTCACTTTCTCCCCTTCAACATGCTGATGCCTTTCTTTTTGCAACACATTGTTTTACCTCTCAGCAGTCCTTTTATGGAAATTGTGGAAGAAATATTCTTTGCTAATTTGTTGCTGGCTATTCTGTTTGCCGCCTTAAAAAACCCTTTTATATTCCTCTTTATTAGCTTGTGACAAATAGATTTAATAGTAAGACACAAGAACTCCTGAAGAGGATCTAGTGTATAGATCGAAAATTTGAGAGGTAATGTACCTTAATAAATTTATCCTCGATAATTCTCGTTAAATATTTATAATACTGAAAGTAATAAGAGGAAGCCATGGAGTCATTAATTATTAGAAATAGATTTGATTCTTTTTAAAAGCATTTTCTTTTCCTTGACAGCTTCACTCACTTCTTTCCCCCAAAGGATCTTTCTTGACTAATGTTGTTCATAATTCTTTGATTTTTTTTTATATCAGGATATTTCACTATCCAATTTCAGTATCCAAATGTTTTGGGATATTCAGATTTTCAATATCTGAATGGTTTGGATATCCAGATTTCAAAACCGAGTATCGCAATTTCAAAATCTGAGCAAATATCTGAAATTTGAATATCTAAAATCTAAATATCCAGATATGAAAATTCAGATTTTTGAACCAAATTAATATTTAGATTAAAAAATCAAAAGATGAAAATTCTTATTTCAATGCTGATTGTCAAAAGCAGAAGATACTTGTCTGTACTCTCATGTCCTGTTCACTAATTAGGTGTTTTATGCATAATAAATGAAAAAAGAAAAAAAGAAAGAATATTTTCAAGTCCCTCATGCCTGTTAGTCTGCCATCTGCAAGAGAGAGAGAGAGAGATAGAGTGTGTGTGTGTGTGTGTGCGCGCCAAAGAGAAACATGTATTTTAAAAGCTGATGTAATCATATGTACCTCAATCTTCTTTCTAAGGATGTTATGCTCTTTTGAAGATGGAAAAATAATAGCTATGTGGTGGAGCAGCACAGTGGTCGTAGAAAATGATTTTATGGATATATCCGAATGGTACTCAAAATTTGTTGCTGGACATTTTATTCTGAGCTGTTGCATGTTGCTGCAGCTATCATCTGCAACAGACAATGATTTGGCTTATCTAGAAAACCTTGCTAAAAAATGATGGAGAAAACATATTTTTATTTTTGCATGATGCCCATAAGTAACTGAATTGATACAAATTTTGAGGATGACAATCTGATTTTTGGTGTAAATGTGACAAGGATGGTAAGTCCGATAATATCCGGAAACTTGAAAATTTCATCGTCCTGGAGCGGGACTTGAACCCGCGTCTTCCAGATAGTGTCTGGGTATGCTAGCCACTACACCACCCAGAATAACCAAGTCTCAAGTTTCTGATTAATTTGAATATAACCATCACAGGATTCGCTAGTCGAAGCAACCGGCATTCATGTTTAGCGAATCTGGAGGTTAAGAATCCTATCCCGTGATTGCCCAGAGGAGCAGATAAATCATGAAAGGAATATGGGATTACACCATATAATACAAACTTTGAAGATGACAATCCGATTTTTGGTGTAAATGTGACAAGGATGGTAGTCAGATAATATCCGAAAACTTCGAACATTTCATCGTTCTGGAGTGGGACTCGAACCCGCGTCTCCCAGATAGTGCCTGGGTATGCTAATCCATATTTCTTTCATGATTTATCTGCTCCTCCAGGCAATCACGGGATAGGATTCTTAACCTCCAGATTCGCTAAACATGAATGCAGGTTGCTTCGACTAGCGAATCCTGTGATGGTTATATTCAAATTAATCGGAAACTTGAAACTTGGTCATTCTGGGTGGTGTAGTGGCTAGCATACCCAGGCGCTATCTGGGAGATGCAGGTTCGAGTTCCGCTCCAGGACGATGAAATTTTCATGTTTTCAAATATTATCGAACTTACCATCCTTGTCACATTTACACCAAAAATCGGATTGTCATTTTCTAAATTTGCATTATATGGCGTAATCCCGTATTTCTTTCATGATTTATCTGCTTCTCTGGGCAAACACGGGATAAGATTCTTAACCTCCAGATTCGCTAAACATGAATGCCGGTTGCTTCGACTAGCGAATCCTGTGATGCTTATATTCAAATTAATCAGAAACTTGAGACTTGGTCATTCTGGGTGGTGTAGTGGCTAGCATACCCAGGCGCTATATGGGAGATGCAGGTTCCAGTTCCGCTCCAGGACGATGAAATTTTCAAGTTTTCGCATATTGTTGGACTTACCATCCTTGTCACATTTACACCAAAAATCGGATTGTCATCTTCAAAATTTGTATTATATGGTGTAAACCCGTATTTCTTTCATGAACTGAATTGATCTTTTGAGCCATTTTTATTCTGGCCAATGAAAGGGTTAGCAAATGGATTTGCAGGATGTTTTGTTCAGTGAAAGGTATTCGTTAATCGGGTCAGTTCCATGGAATGAATGGAAACTGACCAAATTTAGGAAAACCAATTTAGAATGTACATTATCATGTAAGTAATGTTTTTGGTGTTTATTTATTTTTTGTTTGTCTTTCAGATTTTGCTCCCTTCCCTAGGAGTGAAATTTTTATTTAGTATAAATATGGAATGGATGATTTGAGTTTATGAGTAGCATGATTCGAAGCTGAGATATAATCATAATGTCTTTAGTTCTTTGTGTAATGTGAAATGTGATTAAAATTAACATAATGACAGTGTAAATTTCTTTTGCCTTTAACGCAAGGGACTGGATATTAGTCAGCCTGGGGATTTTAATGTGTTCCCTCCCTCACCCTAGTCATAGCTTCTTTTTTTCTTCTTCTGGTGTAGTTGGTCTAAAAAGTGTTCCCTGAATTAAGTGAAAAATGCATTATTTTGATTCAAACTGAGAGTGTGTGGAAAAAGTTATGACAGAAAACACAGTGATGAGTATTGGCAGAAAAAATGTTGTACACTCTTTTTATATTATAAAAGATCAGGGAGCATTGATTTACAGTGTGTATATTTAAATGGAGAGATAGTTTATAGGGGCATAATTTTTGGTAGTGTGTAACTTTAAGATATCCTAAATTTTTTTTGAACAACTTTCCTTTTGGATTTTTTTTTTTTTAGTGGCTGTAAATGCTGCCTTCTTATTTTCTAATATATGATGGTATTAGTGTCTAAATATAAATGTGATTCTGTTGTGAGCCTAAGGAAACGTATTCCAGAATTCAATTCCTTGGAACATGACGGTGTCTGTTTCATATTGGGCTTGGGTACAAATCCTGATCAGGTACCTGATCTAATGGACATATTGGTGGTTTATAAAATTCATTAGCACCAGTCATGATTCTGGTGGTGATTAATTTGGATATTCTCTGAATTTATTCCTTGTTAAATTTGTCTTTCTCATTTTGAATAGGTGATCTAATTTTGATAATTTGCAAGACTTGTTCTCAGTAGGTACCAGTCATACATTGTTCCACATGCTCCAGGGGTCCAAGTTCCTGCCAGGTAAACATTCTCCACACAATACAACTAGTACAAGCCTCCACCGGCTTGTACTGTGGAGACCATGCAGGATGGATTGAGTGCCTCCTGTTGTTTGCTTCAAATACGTACCTGACCATCCACAGAGTAGAGTAAAATATGTGACTCGTCACACCAGCACATTTTTTCCAGTCATCCAAATTGCATGATTTTTGCACCAGACGAGTCTTGCACTGATGAACTGCTTTTTTAGGAAAGGGTGTCATCAGGGTCATCTGCTGTTATAGCACACTCACACATGGTCATGACAGATACTGTTCCAGGTTGACCTCTGTTGTATCGAGTAGTTAGCTGTTGAACAGTTCCTATGTCTGTTGGCCTGTACAAGTCTTTAGACCCAGCACTCACCTCTCATATCAGCCTTTTTGCTGTCTTGTGCAGTTTTTGCCTCTGGGACATTGTTTGACCATTTTCATGCCTGTCCTTACTGTATGAACTTTAACTATGGTAACTTGCAAACAACCCATCAGTTCAGCGGTTTGAGAAATTGAGGCACCCATTTTCTAAGTTCCCACAATCTATCCTTTCTCAGTCTAATAAATCCTTCCATTTACCCATCACGCTCCAAATTTTGCTGTCTACTACTCCATTATATCTTATATATGCTACATCGGTCGACTAATCATGCCCTCTCGGAAATTACGCGGTTAATGAGCTGCATCCACTTTTAATAGGGGTGGTCATAATTCAGTGATCACTCTGTGTATACATGTTTTTGGCTACTTCACGAATATAATCTGTGGTTTAGTTCGTGACTTCAATCGATTTGCTTTCACTACTCTGCAACATGAAGTACCTAATACCCACTTTGTGGGAGCAATTAGGTTTCTTCCACCTGTTGTGAATGTTTTAAAGAACTTATGTTTTTAAGAGCTCATGGACTAGACTTTGGTGTGTGCACAGTTAATAATTTTGCATTGGTTCGCAAAGATCGAGACAGTGTGGCCCCACATAAAAAATTTGGTGTTTATCGAGTGCCTCTTTCCTCCAGTGTTCAGGGTGTCGCTAATATGTGGGCTCTACTATGCGCAACCTCGGACTGAGATTATCGGAGCATAAATATCCAATATGCAGAGGATTTAACTCTACTGCCCTGAGTCGAACTATTGCTAAGAGTGAACACAACCCTAATTGAGATCAAGCTTCAATCACTACTTCTGCAGCCAATAAATACGCATTGTTATTTGCAGAGAGTTTATGCATTAACAGATACTTTTCAATGTGCTGCAATGACAAATTTCCTGTATTCATCCCGCAACATTGGTTAGCGCTAATGAATGACCTTTTTCACAGGGATGGTGATGTAGCGCCTGTGTGAGATGTTCTTGTGTTTTTTTAATTTTTCATCTTGTACACGGTCTTAGGGGGCAACAAGTATCCAAGGCCACAAAGAATTGTGGTTAAATTTGATCTGTATATGTGCCCATCTTCGTGACCTGAAGATGGGGCTTTGGGATCCTTGAAAGATTTTGTCATAGTAATTTTAACTCTTTAGTGTGTTTTTAATCTGTAAATAAATATCATCTTTTATTTAGTAACACTTTGAGTTTCATAAGTATCGTGCTTAGACAGCATATTTCATTGTTTGGTATTGCTCAGCGTAAAGTTTTGATCATCATATATACTTCAAAAAATTCATAATTTTTGAAAAAAATCATTTTTAGCTACTGATTAAAAATTTGGCTAATGATCTAAATGTGGCTGGAACCTTAGCTAACACAGTAATAATCTTAGCGCAGCTCCTGCATCTGCCAGTGAAAGTAGCACACGAAGCAGGGCCATTGCTGGTTATGGGTTTTGGGCCCCCTCCCCCCAGTTTCTGATGTTTGAAATTTTTTTTAATATTACAGGGAAAATGGGCCAAACACTGAAGGATGCTATAAAAAAAATCTGTAATGAGCAATTTTTTTTACTAAACCACTAGTGATAAATACCATAGAATTTTGTTAAAATTAAAAATAAGCAGTCAGCATCTTAAACTGCTACCTACTGGTTGCATTGCTTCAGCTTATGAAGAAAACAATATTAAAATTTATTCTAATTTCGTTAGTAATGACTCTATCATGCCAGAGATAAATCTGTAGAAGAGAAAGTGGGAAAAGAAGCAGCTAAAAATGAATGCCTAGTTATAGCTGCTGAAGCATTGTCTCAGTTCAACAAATATTTTTTCCTGATATGTCTCATAATCTATATTAGATTCATAACATTTTGGTAGCTGATGCCTTGATTCAAAGAAATAGAACAGTGCTAAAAAGGGCAAAACATACCTTTAGGGTTAAAAATGGCTTTGCTTTAATAATGACAAAAATTGTTGATGATACTCACTAAACTGCAGCAGGAGTGATGCACAATTGAAGATAAAAATATATAGTGTATAATAGGATCGTGTTATCCAATAAAATAAAATAAGAGTTTAATGAGTGACATTAATCCTTAGTTGTAGACGTATCCGTAACATCAAGGTTGCGATGAGTTCATCGTATTGAAAGCGTTCACTTGGCGAAAGTTCATATTTTATAGACAGTTCCTTGTCATTCACTGATCATTAAATATTGTTCGCTCTTGGAGAGAAAAGAAAAAAGGAAAACTTAACACATAATCCCAGTATGTGAAAGTTCCACCGTTCGTTTACCAGTAGGAGAAAAAACAAAACTTCTAATACGATGCACAAACAGTCGGGGATCGGAGTTGTCCTGAAATTCCTGAAGTTCCTCATTTTTATTTTTTTTTGTCCTGAAATGCCCTAATTTTTGTTCTAAATCCTGAAAACTTTAGTGTAATCCTGAAATTAAAAAAATAAATGGTAAACTATGTATAGTGATTCATCATCTAGCGTTTACAAGTACCACATAAATAAAAAAAGTACTCTACCATTGTGACGTCATCGCCAAGAGCTCTCACTCTTGTAATTTGCGATGTACGCGAACGCGTTCCCGCGTTTGAGGTCGTTCGAGAATCGAAGCTGCCTTGAAGCCGCTTCTTACAGAGGACGCGCAGATGCCAACCATAACGGAATCTCCGTAATTATTACGGATTTCCCCCGGAATTACGGATGACTAACGAAAAATTACGAATATTCAGATTTCGCTGTTAAGAAATTTTTACTAGTTTTGTAAATTAATCAGCCTCTGAACAAAGTTCGTAACACAGCTCTTTGTTGTTTTTTTTTTTTTCTTTCTTAGGAGGAAAAATTTGTCTTGCTTGTTTGAAAAAGTGCAAAAAAAAAAAAAAAAAAAAAGCACGGCGCCAGGTCGAGATTATGTAGACCCGGTGTGCTACTTTCGCCATGACCCGGGATTACATCGGCCCGGCGTGCTTCTTTCTCCGTGGCCCGGGATTACGTCGGCCCAAAGTCTCTGTTCGTGACACAGCTCTTTGTTTCTTTTCTTTTTTTTTCTTCTTTCCGAGGAGAAATAATTTGTTTTGCTTCTTTGAAAGCTAAGTGGAAAGAAAGCACAGCGCCAGGATGGGTACGTACGTAGGCCCGGCGTGCTTCTTTCGCCATGGCCTGGGATTGCGTCGGCCCGATGCCTCTGAACCAAGTTCGTAATGCACCTCTTTGTTTCTTTTTATCTGAGGAGGTTTTGCTTGTTTGAAAACTAAGTGGAAAGAAAGCACGGCGCCGGGCCAGGATAACGTCAGCCCGAAGCCCATGAACACAGTTCGTGATGCAACTTCGTTTTTTTTTTTTCTTTTTTTCTTTCTTTCTGAGGAGGAGGAGTTTGTTTTGCTTGTTTGAAAGCTAAGTGGAAAGAATGCACGGCGCCGGGTACTGGGATCATGTCAGCCGCTATCATTTGGGGCTTTCTCGTGATCGATGCACAAAATGAGCAGAAATAGATATCCATTTATTCCATAAATACTTACATTTCATCTTAAAAATGGAGGAAAGAGTTTCCCAAAACGCAAGACTGTCGAAGCGAAGAATTCTTCTGTAATCATTATCTGCCCCCCCCCCCTCGTGATGTTCTGACTATCCTGTGTTGTTAAGTGTTCATAATCATCATCATCATCATCATCAACCATTATCAATCCACTGCTGGACAAAGGTCTCCCCAAGTTTCTTCCACAACGGTCCTTCTTGTGCCAGTCTCCTCCATGTTACTCCCACATACTTTCGAATTTCATCTACCCATCTCCCATGTGGCCTTCTTCTGGGTCTTTTCCTGTCCCTCGGAATCCAGTCTAAAATTTCAGTTGTCCATCGGTGGTCTGTTCTTCTGGCAACATGTCCAGCCCATTGCCATTTCAGTGATTTCACTCTGGTCATGATGTCGTCCACTCCTGTCATTTTCTTATCCACAAGTTCCTCTTCTTATCTTACCTGGTTACACCAAGCATGCATCTCTCCATGCTTCTTTGAGTTGTCTGCAGTCTTTGTTTGTCTGTTTTAGTTAAGGTCCATGTCTCTGCTCCATACATAAGCACTGGCAGGATGCATTGATCAAACACATTTCTTTTGATACATAATGGCATATTGCTCTTGAAAATTATACTGTTTCTCCCAAAAGCTCTCCAGGCAATAACAAGTATTATTTATCTTCATTAACTGATAAACTGTTGATGATTGACTAGTTTTACTTGGCATAATGTTATACCCAAAAATAGCCCCTTTTGTTATCTGTCCTGTTATAATGAAGTTCACATGTATCAGATGTCTTTAACTCTCCCTTCAACTTCCTTATATACAGATTCAACTGTATCGGTAATTCAGTTTTGTGTCACTCCGGTGATTTGTTTTGTGTATAGCATTTTGATGACATTACATTCTTGACTATGTCTGTTAGTCTATTCTTGACTATGTCTCTGAAACTACCCTTTAGGAAAAAAATAATAACATAGAAAGTTAAATGTTGTATTGGCTTTCCTCAAAGATATTTTTACATCTTCTTAGTTGATTTCACTTACTCTTCCTCCTCCTTTGAGTATTTTAATTTTTTTACAGACATTTCTGGTCTTAGGTGACAATATTAAGGCTTGCTTTCAATGCTTCACTTTCCTTCATATTTTTGTTGACAAAGAACACTTTTAGGTAGGCCATATTTTAAGTTCCCTTAAAGCCATTGCTTATCTAAAGCCTATTCTTTCAACTAAAGAAAACTTAAAAAGTACTTTTTGATGTACAAAACTCCCCAGTTCTAATTTGAAGGTATTATGGTGTTTTTTAAGGTTGGTTATGTCAATGCATTTCACGCATTTATGCATTTGCTGGTGTTTAATACCTTTAAGGATGCAAATAATATGATCAATGCATTTTGTTTGTCTTATGAGCTTGCCACGTTCGAGTTTAGCATTGAGGTGCATCTTACCATTCTATGGTCACTACCTGTGTTGAACTTGTTCATCAAACTGCAGTCTTCCATGACAAATTTCTTGTTACACATAATAAAATAAATTTCACTTGTCCATTCATTGGGATGCCTCCATGTCCATTTCCTTTGCAGCTTTTTCTTGAAAAAGGAGTTCATGATGCAAAACACTTCTTTCTCTTCAAACTCTACGAGAGTATTTCCACGCTGGTTTGTGTTGCTGTGACCGAATTTACCTACTGAAGTTTCATTCTGTTGCCGTTGCCCTATTTTTGCATTGAAATCTCCCATAATTATCTTCAAGTGCTGCTTGCCTTTATTATTTAAATGACGAATTTCCTCATAAAATGCTTCAATTTCTTCATCAGGATGACATGTGGTGGGTGCATAAGTTTGAATAATCTGAGCCTGGTATCTTCTCGAGAGTTGAATAACAAGTCGTTTAGCTCTGTCAGAGGAACTTTCAACTTGCACAACTTTATCCTTCAGTTTTTTGTTTATTATAAATCCAACACCACTAGTTCTGCCAGTATCTGTCCCATGATAGTAGAAGAGATGCCCACTTTTCAGTTCAGTGAGATCTTCTTCTTTTCTCCTTACCTCACTTAGCCCAGCGATGTCCCACTTGATCCTTTGTAGTTCCTCTTCCAATTCAAGGAACCTTGAATCAGAAGATAGAGAGCATCCATTGTAAGTAGCCAAGGTCAGAATCAGATGGCAGCCTAGTCCAGTCCTCCGGGGATTCTTAGCACCCTCCGCCTTCATGTTGCACTGGACGCTGCGTTGGCCAGGTACAATCCAGCTGCGCTCTTTGGCCAGGCATGGCCCTTGCGCCATAAAACCTAACCAACCAACATTCCAGCTGCCGGAGACTGAGGGCCAAGTTTGAAATTGTGTAAGCATCTTTGGGGGGATTTGGCCATAACTCACCATGCTGGCCAATTTGTGAATGTGGGATAGCATTTCCTCTAATCCCGATGGTATAGTTATACTGCTATTGGCGGTTGTCAGAGCCCCTTTAGTGGGAACAGGATGCACCATGAGAAGGTGGAGTTGACATTTGTCAAGGAGAATCTGTAGTATGTTGTGCATCCCCTGACCTTATGTTAAGTGTTACATATGACTATATTTTGAAGAAATTCTGACTGAAAAGTGAATTTCTGCTGCACGTAAAAGTTGCTAATATAGGAATTAGGATGGAAGAAGCTTCCTTTTCTTCAGCAATGTATTTAGCAATCTTCTGACCATTCGTCCAAGATGGGTCCGGGTTCGAATCCCTGTGAAGCTTCGATGTTGTGTTTGTCTTATGGCACTGGCTCTCTCCCTTCCCTGGAATCAGTGACCCTAAATTAGGGACGAGTGATTGCTTATAGCCCATTGAGTTGCTCACTGTGGTCGTTAAACTTAAATTTAAAAAAAAAATTCTTAGCAAATGTTTTCCGAGCTGCTGTTGTTAGTAACAATGGTCTGGACAAGGTGGAATTGGAGTTTACCTTATATCAAATTGATGAATTGGAAGAAGGTGTTTCGAGTAGTCCTACAATTGATACCGCATGGTCAAACATTTTAAAAATGACTGATGCAATTGGTGATAAAAAGTATGAAGTTTTACCACACCTGATACATACTATTCTTGTTGTGCCACACAGTAATACAACTGCAGAAAGAATTTTTAGCATTGTCCATAAGAGTCAAACAGAATTTAGGCCAAACCTAGCCACTGAAACTTTAGGGGTGTTGTGAGCCTTAAAAGTGAAAAATTTCTGCTAACAACATGGCAATAATTTAGATAGCTTTTTAGAAAAAGAATAACATTTCTGCATTTATACCAATATTTGATTTACTTTACATGCCAGGTCTGCCAAAATATGTTCTGAAATTGTCCTGAAATTTAAGAAAAATTCCGTTCTGAATTTTTTTTTCTTTCTCTCCTACCCCTGAAACACACATGCTGTCAGGACGAGGACTTCACACTTCTATGCAGCTTCTCACAGAGAGAGAATTGCTCCTTCTATTCAAATGCGAGTGTTGCACTGGAGCACCCTCAATTCACTTACACAGGAAATAATGTTTATATTTAAGTTTTTCTTTCCTTTTGGACGTCTGTCAGAGCATAAATAGTGGTTTTATGCTAACACTTCCCTTATTGTATTTTATTCTAAAAGTGCTCACTACTCTTCCAGTTTTAACATGTACATCAGAACGAACATTTTCATTCCTCAGGCATTCATTCAATTCAAAAATGTATGTGAAGAACTTTACGGTACAAGACAAATCAACTGGCCTGATCTCATGAGCATCCATAGAAACATCAATCTAGAAGAGGTCATCAATAATCTTGCTAGAGAAAAAGAAATCTGACAAGATTTTGTGCTATAGGATGCAGGTGCACAACAAAATATGCCTTATTATTTTCATTCATCCTTTGTTCACAAAATATTAAAACCTTGTTCATAAAAAGTATAGTTTTTTATATTTACTAACTGATATTGACTTTAAAATGCTGTGTACAGCTAACCACGCAGGTTCTATTATGCGACAAAATATTATAGTGAAATGTAACCAAAAGGCACCAAATTAAAAATTGTAATTTTTGAGTCCCCCCCCACATTTCCCCCTAGCTATGGCTCTAACACAAAGAAATGTGCAATTAGACAAATAATCAACAACGGTGGGGAGAGAACACAAAAGATTGGGAGTAAAGCACTCCTACTCTGGTTTAAACAGTAAAATAGAAAAAAGTTTTCCACTACTTTGATTTTGAGCCTGAAAATTAGTGTTCCATTCTATGAAAGCCAAATCAAATGTTTTCATTGAACATTTTTTATTGTGGCAAAAGAAACTTGCTCAAGCTAATGCAATAAAACCAGTTGCCAAATTATAATTTGATAAGCACATCAATTAACTCTAATATGCATTTTTTGTTAGTCAGATAATCAACTATTTACCTAAAGTTTTTGAAAGATATATTGTCATCAGGTTATAGGAATAAATATTTCAAGATGTGTGGATGTAAAAGAACTATGTAATAAGTTTTTGTGCATGTTTGAATTTTAAAAACAAAAGAGACACAGAGTTTTTGTTCTGGGTGGTTATGGTATGGTCCTGTAGAGCAAAAGACTATTGTGTTAGCTTCAGAAAATTATTTGTATTTTCTTAAGTTAGAAAAATATTAGCAATTCTTAATATGATACATTTTTATCTGTGTGTTTAATGCTTCATTTCCATGTGTTTAGTTTTACGATTATTACAGATGTTATTCTGGCAGAAAATTTTTGAGGATACTTACTATTGTTCTGTTCAGGTATATATCCACTGGCAGATATGAAACCAGTGTTGTTAATAGGTAGTGAAGATTTCAAAGTTTCAGTTTAAACAGTAAGGCATCTACATAAGTTCTTCCAGAAAGTGTGACAGTGTAGCAGATTGGACTGAAGAAACAACACAAGGGAATACTTAATAATTGCAAGGTTGCTTACCTTTTTCACATTTCACTGCATGTTTTATTCTCTTTGTTGTCATGCTTGGTTTAAGCCTCCGGTGTGGTGTTCTATTTTTTTCCTTCACGTTCTTTCAAATGTTCTACTAACGCTGAAGTCCATGAAGTGCCTTGCTGTCCAGGTTGCAAAATTGTATCCCCCCTCCTCACATCCGCGTGTAAAACCTAACCTTCGTTGATAAAAACCCCAATTCATGAACTCAAAAACTTTTGATATTATCAACTGAACATAAACTGCTTATTTACATACATACAAATGCGAGCATTTGTATGTATGTAAATGCGAGCATTTGTATGTATGTAAATAAGCAGTTTATGTTCAGTTGATAATATCAAAAGTTTTTGAGTTCATGAATTGGGGTTTTTATCAACGAAGGTTAGGTTTTACATGCGGATGTGAGGGGAGGGGGGGGGATACAATTTTGCAACCTGGACAGCAAGGCACTTCATGGACTTGAGCGTTAGTAGAACATTTGAAAGAACGTGAAGGAAAAAAATAGAACACCACACCGGAGGCTTAAACCAAGCATGACAACGAAAAGAATAAAACGTGCAGTGAAATGTGAAAAGGTAAGCAACCTTGTAATTATTATATTTGCACTTTTAAGGTATTAACCTCTTGCAAAGTGCGCATAGTTTACGTGCAATTCATAAATGAAAAAACCATTAGGAATGAAAAAACCATTGAAAAAACCATTGAACAGCAGCATAAAAAGAAAGAGGGAAAAAAGAGCAGCAGGGACAATAGATGGCGCCAGAGACACAACGATTCAGAGATAGCGACTGGAGCCCAGGCCTCGATGGCTCTGCTCACTTGAGCTGTGGTGGGCGGGTGAGACACACCTGCCTCCTGAAGATGACAGGGGCCTGTGGAAAGTACTAGAGGATTGGATGTGCGGGGCTGAATGGGTGTGACACTTGCAGTGGGAGTGGCAGAGGTTGTGAAACAGAAGGAGGAGTTTGATAATTAGAGTTGACCAAGGTTTAATCACCTGTGAATGTAAGGTTATGTACATAGTTTTTACTTGAATTGTATGAATGAGTTGTCTGTGTGATTTTTATCGAATTGACAAGCATTATAGTAACATCTTATAAGGCAAAAGAAAAAAAAAAAAAAAAACGATGTTTCACACCCGAAAATAAGAAGCGTAAGCAAGAAGTCTGTAAACCTGTGGAAGCCCAGTTACATCATGATGAATGACGTGTTGGAAGTGTGTGGTCATTGGAGGTTACCATGATCTTTATGGTGAGTGAGTGGTTCTTCCTAATGGTTTTTTCAACCTTGTAATTATTATAATTGTATGCACATAAATTTAAAAACAACTATGGCTTCTGCTATGGATGTTTTAACCTAAATTTATAAGGGAATACTTGTTTTGTCACTTTTTAAGTCCAGTTTCTCCTGTGAGTTTTTGGGTAGGCAACAGGACAATTTCAATTGATGTTTTGTGGATTAACCACTGGATATAATAAGACAGTTTTCATATAATTTCTCTTTAATTGTGGCCATCTTTTTAGGAGCACAACTAATCCTTCTGCCCCAAACTACATTTGTCCGCAAGGGTGTGCATAGTTGTGTTATTTACTTCAGGTTACTATCTTATGCTGTCAGTATGTAATTATTTTATGTCATCTTGAAAACCAAGTTTTTATAAATAAAAAATATGATTCTGATATAACAATTAACCTGTTCTTGAAGCTAAATACACTGGCGGAAAGTGAAAAAAGAACACCAAGAAGGAATTGGCGGACGATCATGAAATTTACATATGTTAATGGGGTCGAGTTTACGTAGGTGTGATGTTAATTTCGGGACCAACCGGTGAGCGCTTATGCCACAGCACGGCATAATGTGCAAATTATCGTCGGTGGTATTTAAGGAGTACCGCGAAGTGAATGTAATCCGTCGTCGGCGTATGGACACGTGCGAAGACCCTGAAGAAGCTGCAATGCCTAGACATGGAAGACGTGTACGATTTCAGCAGTTATTGGACTTTGAGTGAGGTCGTCTAGCCTGACTCCGCGAGGCCGGGTGGTTGTATCGTCGTATTGCGGAGCAAATTGGAAGGGAAGTATCGGTGGTGGTACGATGGTGGAGTATATAGTCCGAGGAACATTCCCACACGAGAAGACGTGGAACCGGGAGTCACAGACGGACTGATGAGCGGACCGATTGATGCATAAGAAGAGCGGCATTGTCAACAGAACATCCACTGCAACACAAATCCGAACTGCCGTTGCACCTGAGGTGACTGTGCGAACAATCCGCAACCATCTACTGGATGCAGGACTATGTGCACGTGTGCCTCTGGCATGTGTACCTCTGACATGTGTACCACTGTGTAAGAAGCTGCAATGCCTGGACATGGAAGACGTGTACGATTTCAGCAGTTATTGGACTTTGAGTGAGGTCGTCTAGCCTGACTCCGCGAGGCCGGGTGGTCGTATCGTTGTATTGCGGAGCGAATTGGAAGGGAAGTATCGGTGGTGGTACGATGGTGGAGTATATAGTCCGAGGAACATTCCCATACGAGAAGACGTGGAACCGGGAGTCACAGACGGACTGATGAGTGGACCGATTGATGCATAAGAAGAGCGGCATTGTCAACAGAACATCCACTGCAACTCAAATCCGAGCTGCCGTTGCACCTGAGGTGACTGTGCGAACAATCCGCAACCATCTACTGGATGCAGGACTATGTGCACGTGTGCCTCTGACATGTGTACCTCTGACTCCAGCCCACCATCAGGAACGGCTGCAGTGGTGTTGCCAATGTCTGCACTTGAGAACGCAATGGTGATATGTCGTGTTCAGCGATGAAAGCAGATTCTGCTTGGGAGCCTCCGATGTGGGGAGCGATCAACTATCACCCGTACACAACTAGTGTTTGTTCTGGGTACGTTAAACAGCACCTCCTACATCAACAACATCATTCAGCCCGTTGTGCCATTTGTAAGGTCGGTCCGTCGTGGTGTTTTCCAGCAAGATAACGCACGCCCACACACGGCACGTGCAACGCAACATGCACTTTAGGGTGTGAGACAACTTCCATGGCCAGCACGTTCACCGGATTTCTCCTCCATTGAGCACGTGTGGGATTTTATGGGACAACGACTTATCCGGTCTCCACGGTCAGCCACGACCATCCCCGATTTACGTGTCCAGGTTGAGGATGCTTGGAACTCAGTACCCCAAACTTAAATCCAACATCTGTATGACAGACTCCATGCCAGAATTGCACAGTGTGACGCAGTTCATGGCGGTTCAACCTCGTACTAACCATTTTACATGGAAATGTTATTTTTCAGTTTACCAGCAAATACAGCTGTAGTTTGCCATAATGTTTTGATCACGTTATCCTCTGTATTCTGTTATTATGCTGTATAAATTTCGTTGGTATCAGACGTCTCCTTCTTGGTGTTCTTTTTTCACTTTCCGCCAGTATATTTGTGCACCATGTGCATGAATAGTTTTCTCAGTTTTTGATGTCTTAATGAAGCCTCATAAACTGGTTATATTCTGAAAAGTTACATAGACTTTTCTGCAACTGAACTTATTGCTGTATTCAATTTGTTTTAGGTTTCTTCAATAGAAAAGGGATTAATTCATTCTAAAGGTAGCTTAAAAGTAAACATTCTTCTGGATTACACAAGAGGCTCAAGAGGAAAGAATAATTCCCGTACTTTGTTGTTACCTCTATTACAGCAGTTCTCAGATCAAGTGCAGGTGTCGTTGTATCATACACCAGAACTCCGTGGCTTTCTGAAATGGCTTTTACCTGAACGCTGGAATGAAACAGTTGGGCTTTCACATTTAAAAGTTTATATCTTTGATGACACCCTTATTCTAAGTGGGTATGTTTGCACTCTGATTTTATTATATGTTATTCATGTTGAGTTTTTCTAATTCTTTGGCTAATTCTATTTCTTTCACATTCATTCAGCTTACATTAATACACCCAATTTTTATCACTTCAAGCTTACCTGGTAGTTCTTGATATTCTTAATTTTCCAGCAGCATATTTCACATCCCCCTTCTGGTTCCTCAGTGGAAGACTGAGAAATCATTAATCCGAGCAACTCCCAGCCAGTATGGAATTGTGTTAATATGACATATTATGTAATTTGCTTGGGCTGAGATTTCTCAAAACAGTTGGTCTTGCTGGTTAATCCCACAACTAAACCAGAACCTTCGTTGAAATAGAGCATCATCCAACACACAGTGAAAAGGCAGTGCCCAATATGTCCACAACACAGCCACAATGTAAACTAAGTGTGTATGTTATATCTCATGTGATTCTATCATATAGTTCACATACAATTACGTGACCATTCAGGAAGACGCTTTAACGTCTGTAAATTCTGTTTTACACGTTCTGTAAAGTGGATACAGTCTGTGGTGGTGCATTAACTTATTCAATTAAAATATAAATTCGTCAGAAGTCCTAAAGATGTTACTTACGGAATTGCGTGTTCAGTCCAATGTCAGTAGTTATTGAGTTTCTTTGTCCGAATTTGTATCTTGCTTTAATATGGTCAGTTGTTAGGGTTAGTTCGAGAGCCATTTTGTTATAAGTTGTACCCTACTTCGGATATGTCCAGATGTTAGGGTTAGCTCCGTTCTGGCTGTGTCGACATCATATTGAATGGGTAAAGGTTTCCAGATAATAATTAAAGATTCTTGAGTTAAGAGTTACTATTTACATACAACTTGAAGTTCCACGTCGTACTTGGCCTTTAGAGCTATCTCGTCAATGCTGAACCTGATCAAAACTGAGAAGAAATGGAATAGGGAGAGGAGAGAGAGGAAGAGAAAAAGGAAGGGTGAGAATGACGTAGATGAAGATAAAGTTGATGTGACCTGACACTAGATGGCATTGGCAATGGATTAAATGGTGAACATGCACACTGTGGACACGAGACTTTCAGATAGCAGACTTCGGCAGATGGTGCGAAGTCTCCGTTGAAAACGCCAATGTAGAGCCTAGGTGAAACGCGCGTCCGGTGATTGAGACTGTGGACGGTATGAGGTGGTGTATATAACGATTTTAACTGGAACCTTTTAAAGCTTTTAAATTTTTTATGAACCTGACCAAACTTTGAGGACTTCCTCAGCATTTCCAAGAGGATATGTCTTCTGTCCTGTGTTAGGGTGAAGTAAATACATTATTGTTGGAAGCATCAGTACCAACCTAAGAATGTGAATGACCCCCCTCCCCGAAAAGACAAAACAAGAAACAGATGCCTAGAAGTTTTCACTTGCAATCATGCCATCAGAGGAAGTTGTATGGAATAGGTGGGTAGTTCAGCTCTGTAGTCACAAGTTATGTGAACTTTACATTTTTGCAGTTATCTGTTTTAAACTGTAGGAAGATGTCACGAGGGGTCAATTACTGCAAAAATGTCAAGGCAGTTCATATGCCATAGCAGTTCATATACATCATATACATATCACTAAGCTGTTCTCTGAGATTCAGAGGTTAGCTTCAAAAAGAAATACCAACAACCAGATAATTTTTAGTTACTGTTGCCGTATCAAACTTATCTATTTACAGCAATCTTGATATACAACTTGGGCTTCAATGGCATCCATCACACGCCATACACAAGATCTTCTATACTTCATACTCACAATCTTTTTCTCATGCAGACACTCCTGAATCTGATCCTCCCATGACTTCCTTGGCCTTCCTCTGCCCTTCCTTCCTGCCACTTGGGCTAACAGGATTTTCTTAGTAAGCATCTCATCACTCATTCTTTCAACATGGCCAAACCACCCAAGCATATTAGTCTCCACCTTGCTAACAACATTTTGCTTCACATCACACAACTGCAACACATCTTCATTCCTCACACAATCAGAACGTGTCTTGCCACCACCACCCCTGTAAGTAACACATTTCTCCAGCACACAAACAACTTCTGTTTCTTCTGCAGTACCCAGGTTTCACTGCCATACATCAGAGTAGGGACAATTACACTCTCATAAACAGCCATGCGGGCCTCTCTTGAGAACCCATCATTCCTGTAAAAACCTCCCAGAGCAGCCATGACTTTCAATTAAGAATTCACTCTCCTACTAATTTCACCATCCAATTTGTTCTCTCGGTCAAACATGCTTCCTAAATATACAAACTCGCTCACCTGGTCAATCACTGTGCCATTTAGACTTATATTACATTCAGTACTACCAGTTTCTCTCTCAAAAACCATAACTTAGGTCTTTCCGTTATTTATACTCAGTTTGAGTTTCATGCAAACTTCGTACATCTGGGACAACATACTCTGCAACTCACTTTTGCTCTCTGCCAACAGGACAGTGTAATCAGCATACGGCAATCTGCACACACAGATATCACCAAAACATAAACCATT
This sequence comes from Macrothele yani, assembly GCA_039090855.1. Classification (NCBI taxonomy): domain Eukaryota; kingdom Metazoa; phylum Arthropoda; class Arachnida; order Araneae; family Macrothelidae; genus Macrothele; species Macrothele yani. The sequence continues at coordinate 65,891,513 of CM077006.1, forward strand.
ATTATCTATTTTGGCATCCCGCATGCACGCATCCATAAATATATTAAACAGCCATGCTGACATTACACAACCTTGTCTGACTCCTGTACCAATAGAGAATCATTTTGATAAAATACCATTCACTCGTACACAAGCTCTACTGGCAGCATACATGGCTTTTACACTATTAAGTAGATTCCCACTAACACCATATTTAATCAATACCTTCCACAAAAGTGTCCTATTTACTTGGTCATAAGCTTTCTCTAAATCTATGAAGGCAGCAAAATCTTTCTTACCAACAGCCAGATACTTTTCAATCATGGCAGTTCATAGAGACACAGAACTCATGAATTATGCAGATAGTTCTGCAAAAGAGCAAAATCTACTGTAGTGTTATTAGTATATTATTATTTTTATAATAATAATAATTATTATTTATAATAATAGTAATAATAATAATAATAATTAATGATAATAATAATAATTAATAATAATAATAATAATAATAATAATAATAATAATAATAATAATAGCAATAATAAAGATTAATAATAATAATAATAATAATAATAATAATAATAATAATAATTAATAATACTACTACTACTACTACTAATAATAATAATAATAGCTTGGATTGCTGAACTGTATTGAGATTTAATGAATGTGTAGGCCACTAATGTAAGCTTGAAGTCATTGTCCTAGTTCCAAAACAATTCCTAGATAATACAGCCTTGAAACGTTGAACATTTTCCTCCTGAAAGAGCCTAGCTGCAGATGGATAAACTGTGGCCATGAAAAGATGCAACTGGTCAGCACAGTGTTCAGATACTTTGTGGCACTCTAAAGCATTGCTGCATTGTTTGGTATCAGTGGGCTTTAGTGTGTTCCGGGAAACACTTTCTACACCATCCTGCATTTTTGACTTATAACATTGATGGATATGCAGAGTTGTGGAGTTTTCCTCTTATAACAACCCTCATAGAGTGTTACAACAGAAACTGGCATTATATCTTACCAATGCTTGATTGTTTGTGCTCCATATAGGCTATGAAGCAGAAACAATGGGCACACTGCAGCTGCTGTTTTTGTTGTTGTTGTTTTTCTTTTTTAGGCAGGAATAGAACTTGGTAGCCCATGATAAAATACAATGAGTTGTGCATTCTAAAATACCACCTTCACCATCACTCTTGTGCTGGCTGTTATTTGGCTGATGGTAACCCATCTAATACCAGAGTTAGCTCACTTGGACTCAGCCCAGTTGTCCCCATTGGATTTTTCTAGAAAAACCTGCCTTGAAAAAAACCCATCAATAAACTTACTCACTGGTTTTCTCAGAACATTGAACTTATTGTAATAATAAAAATGACTGAAAAATAGCAGTAACAAAAGCAACTGGCCCATGCAAGTATATAACCATTCTGCTTATTCAGTGTAATCAACAAAGAGCAAAATTCAGGATTACTGGATAGAGAAATGCCTTTATTGTTCATGTATTAACATAATATAGTATTAATAATCTAAAGCAACTTATGGGAATTTACTAGGAAATTTTTTCATTTATAGCAAATTTTCGGAGAAAACTCTTCTCCTTCTTCAGGCTCTCTTGTTGTTGTCACTTTTTGCTTGTCACTATCATGGTTACGGTTTACCTTGACGGTTACGGTTAACCTTGACGGTTTAGGTTATTTTTCAACAAATCTTGCCAGATGTTAGGCAGGGAAAATCCTTTGCAGTCATTGATGATGGAATTTTGATTTTTCTCAATCTCTATTCCTTCTTTCAGTTTTCTTTTTTTGGAAATTGCTTTGGAAACTGATTACTTTAAGGGAATTCCAATCCATGCTGTGCCCAGTTTCTCTAACATGCCTATCTAATCCAGTCTTGTTGAGCAATTTTTTATAGCTGCTTTATGCTCAGCTATACGAGTTTCTAGTCTGCGACCTGTTTCACCTATGTAAGATAGTCCACAACTACAATTTACTTCATAAACTACTACTTGCATTTTTAAAATATCTTCTTCTCTTTGAACTATTTTAGGGAAAAAATTTTTTAACTTTGTTCTCTAAACTTGGAGCTAGCCTAATATTGTATTTTTTACTAATTCTCTTTAAAGCCTCAAATAAACCTTTGTGATACGAAATTTTTCTAGTGAATTTTACTTCTTGCTTTTGTGGGTTCTTCTTACCATTAAAATTCAGAAGCTTCTCAATTTCTTCTTTAGGATAGTTATTTTCTGCAAGTATGACTTTAAGCTCTTCTTTATGGGCTTCTTTTTTATCTGCAGTAGAAACTATTTTATTAATTTTTCTAAAAACTGACTTGCTACATTTTTTCTTAATAGAAACTGGATGATACGAATTGAAATCCAGTAGTCTTTTAGTATTCATTGGTTTTTTATACCAACTAGTGAGGAATTTTTCATCTTCATAATAGATAGTAATATCTAAGAAGTTTATTCTTCTTTCTTTTTGAAGTTCAATAGTGAACTTAAGGGAATCATCTAATTCATTGAATGAGTCTAGAATTCTTTCTGGAACAATTTCTGAGCTATCTATTATAAATAAGATGTCATCCATGTATCTGCTATATAAGCAGAAGTATGTGGGTTGTACTAGTATCTTTTCTTCTAGTTTTCCCACATAATAGTTAGCTAAGAGTGGGGAGAGTGGGGAGCCCATAGCTAGCCCCGATTTTTGAATGAAAAAGTTTTCCCAAATTGAAAGTAGTTGTTCTGCAAAGAGAAAGTAAGCATTTCAAAAATTCCTACTAATATGTTTTTTTTCCTTGTTGTGAAAAACTATTAGGTCTGCCAAGTCTTCCGCTATAAAGTCTATAAGTTGATCTATATTAATGTGAGTATACATAGACACTATATCTAAACTACCCATAATAGGAGAATCTAATTTAGGAAGAAGTTCTAGTTTTTCTTTTAGCTGCATTGAGTTTTTAATCAAGTTAGGTGGCTCTTTTAAAAGTTTCTGAAGGTGTGACTTTAAAAAATAGTTTAGATTTGAAAGAATAGAGTTTTTTGAGTCTATTATTGGTCTAATTGGTTGGTGTTCTTTATGCAGTTTGACTATTCCATATATTTGAGGTAATCTGAACTGTAATTTTGAGAATTTTTTATAGTTTTCTGGAAGCTGGTTTTTCTTTTTTGAAGTGAAATAAGCTTAGAGACTTTTTTAATCAAATCTGGTAGTGGGTTTTCTTTTACTTCTTCATACATAGGTTTTTTAGTTCTTCTTCCATCTTTTCTAGATAATCTTTCTTATCCATAATAGTAATCAACTTACTTTTGTCTGTTTTCACAGCAACTATACTTTCATTTTTTCTGAAATCTTTAAGAGCTTTTAATTGACTATTATCAAAATTTTTTTGAGGTTTCCTTACTTGCTTCTGGAATTTTGTAAGGCTATTGTAGTAATCTTTTCTGAGGAGGTCTGCTTTAATTTGGTCCTCCTTTTCTAAAGTGCTGCAGATGCTTCCCAATTCAATTACCAATTTTTCTGGATTTATTTTTTCTTTGGATAGATTGAAATTACTTCCTTTATTTATCACTTGTAATAATTCTTGGCTAACTCCAGTAGCAGTGTTGTCCTTCACATGACTAAGAACTGCAGTTTTTTTGTTTTTACTTGAATAGTTTTTCTTCAAAAATTTTTCTTCTTTAAGGTTCAGCTTTTTAACAAATTTCTTATTTTTGTTGCTTACTCCAATTTTTAGCCAGTCATCCAATTCTGCTTTTACTGTATCCCTTAAGATTCCAGAAATTTTCTTTTCATTTTCTACTTTTACTTTTTTATAATAAGCAACATTTTTATATTTTGCTTCAATACTTCTTTTTAACGTTTTTTGCTCTATTTTTCTTATGAAGTTGGCTGAAAGTAAATCTTTAAATGGTTTTCTAAGTCTAAATGAATTTGGAATAAAGTTATTTACCTTGCAATTTTTCAGGAACTTGATTTGAGCTATGGATCTTTCCATCTTCAATGTAGCTTGTTGAACTTTCTTTATTGTTTGCCAAGTATCTGACCCATACTCTGTTCTAATTCTTTGAATAAAGCTCATATTGAGAAATGGCTTCCTAGTTTAATTGAATTAATAATCTAAAGCAACTTATGGGAATTTACTAGGAAATTTTTTCATTTATAGCAAATTTTCGGAGAAAACTCTTCTCCTTCTTCAGGCTCTCTTGTTGTTGTCACTTTTTGCTTGTCACTATCATGGTTACGGTTTACCTTGACGGTTATGGTTAACCTTGACGGTTTAGGTTATTTTTCAACAAATCTTGCCAGATGTTAGGCAGGGAAAATCCTTTGCAGTCATTGATGATGGAATTTTGATTTTTCTCAATCTCTATTCCTTCTTTCAGTTTTCTTTTTTGGAAATTGCTTTGGAAACTGATTACTTTAAGGGAATTCCAATCCATGCTGTGCCCAGTTTCTCTAACATGCCTATCTAATCCAGTCTTGTTGGAGCAATTTTTTATAGCTGCTTTATGCTCAGCTATACGAGTTTCTAGTCTGCGACCTGTTTCACCTATGTAAGATAGTCCACAACTACAATTTACTTCATAAACTACTCCTTGCATTTTTAAAATATCTTCTTCTCTTTGAACTATTTTAGGGAAAAAAATTTTTAACTTTGTTCTCTAAACTTGGAGCTAGCCTAATATTGTATTTTTTACTAATTCTCTTTAAAGCCTCAAATAAACCTTTTTAAAAATAAACCTTTTTAAAAATTTGCTATAAATGAAAAAATTTCCTAGTAAATTCCCATAAGTTGCTTTAGATTATTAATTCAATTAAACTAGGAAGCCATTTCTCAATATGAGCTTTATTCAAAGAATTAGAACAGAGTATGGGTCAGATACTTGGCAAACAATAAAGAAAGTTCAACAAGCTACATTGAAGATGGAAAGATCCATAGCTCAAATCAAGTTCCTGAAAAATTGCAAGGTAAATAACTTTATTCCAAATTCATTTAGACTTAGAAAACCATTTAAAGATTTACTTTCAGCCAACTTCATAAGAAAAATAGAGCAAAAAACGTTAAAAAGAAGTATTGAAGCAAAATATAAAAATGTTGCTTATTATAAAAAAGTAAAAGTAGAAAATGAAAAGAAAATTTCTGGAATCTTAAGGGATACAGTAAAAGCAGAATTGGATGACTGGCTAAAAATTGGAGTAAGCAACAAAAATAAGAAATTTGTTAAAAAGCTGAACCTTAAAGAAGAAAAATTTTTGAAGAAAAACTATTCAAGTAAAAACAAAAAAACTGCAGTTCTTAGTCATGTGAAGGACAACACTGCTACTGGAGTTAGCCAAGAATTATTACAAGTTATAAATAAAGGAAGTAATTTCAATCTATCCAAAGAAAAATAAATCCAGAAAAATTGGTAATTGAATTGGAAAGCATCTGCAGCACTTTAGAAAAAGGAGGACCAAATTAAAGCAGACCTCCTCAGAAAAGATTACTACAATAGCCTTACAAAATTCCAGAAGCAAGTAAGGAAACCTCAAAAAAATTTTGATAATAGTCAATTAAAAGCTCTTAAAGATTTCAGAAAAAATGAAAGTATAGTTGCTGTGAAAACAGACAAAAGTAAGTTGATTACTATTATGGATAAGAAAGATTATCTAGAAAAGATGGAAGAAGAACTAAAAAACCTATGTATGAAGAAGTAAAAGAAAACCCACTACCAGATTTGATTAAAAAAGTCTCTAAGCTTATTTCACTTCAAAAAAGAAAAACCAGCTTCCAGAAAACTATAAAAAATTCTCAAAATTACAGTTCAGATTACCTCAAATATATGGAATAGTCAAACTGCATAAAGAACACCAACCAATTAGACCAATAATAGACTCAAAAAACTCTATTCTTTCAAATCTAAACTATTTTTTAAAGTCACACCTTCAGAAACTTTTAAAAGAGCCACCTAACTTGATTAAAAACTCAATGCAGCTAAAAGAAAAACTAGAACTTCTTCCTAAATTAGATTCTCCTATTATGGGTAGTTTAGATATAGTGTCTATGTATACTCACATTAATATAGATCAACTTATAGACTTTATAGCGGAAGACTTGGCAGACCTAATAGTTTTTCACAACAAGGAAAAAACATATTAGTAGGAATTTTTGAAATGCTTACTTTCTCTTTGCAGAACAACTACTTTCAATTTGGGAAAACTTTTTTCATTCAAAAATCGGGGCTAGCTATGGGCTCCCACTCTCCCCACTCTTAGCTAACTATTATGTGGGAAAACTAGAAGAAAAGATACTAGTACAACCCACATACTTCTGCTTATATAGCAGATACATGGATGACATCTTATTTATAATAGATAGCTCAGAAATTGTTCCAGAAAGAATTCTAGACTCATTCAATGAATTAGATGATTCCCTTAAGTTCACTATTGAACTTCAAAAAGAAAGAAGAATAAACTTCTTAGATATTACTATCTATTATGAAGATGAAAAATTCCTCACTAGTTGGTATAAAAAACCAATGAATACTAAAAGACTACTGGATTTCAATTCGTATCATCCAGTTTCTATTAAGAAAAATGTAGCAAGTCAGTTTTTAGAAAAATTAATAAAATAGTTTCTACTGCAGATAAAAAAGAAGCCCATAAAGAAGAGCTTAAAGTCATACTTGCAGAAAATAACTATCCTAAAGAAGAAATTGAGAAGCTTCTGAATTTTAATGGTAAGAAGAACCCACAAAAGCAAGAAGTAAAATTCACTAGAAAAATTTCGTATCACAAAGGTTTATTTGAGGCTTTAAAGAGAATTAGTAAAAAATACAATATTAGGCTAGCTCCAAGTTTAGAGAACAAAGTTAAAAATTTTTTCCCTAAAATAGTTCAAAGAGAAGAAGATATTTTAAAAATGCAAGGAGTAGTTTATGAAGTAAATTGTAGTTGTGGACTATCTTACATAGGTGAAACAGGTCGCAGACTAGAAACTCGTATAGCTGAGCATAAAGCAGCTATAAAAAATTGCTCCAACAAGACTGGATTAGATAGGCATGTTAGAGAAACTGGGCACAGCATGGATTGGAATTCCCTTAAAGTAATCAGTTTCCAAAGCAATTTCCAAAAAGAGAAAACTGAAAGAAGGAATAGAGATTGAGAAAAATCAAAATTCCATCATCAATGACTGCAAAGGATTTTCCCTGCCTAACATCTGGCAAGATTTGTTGAAAAATAACCTAAACCGTCAAGGTTAACCGTAACCGTCAAGGTAAACCGTAACCATGATAGTGACAAGCAAAAAGTGACAACAACAAGAGAGCCTGAAGAAGGAGAAGAGTTTTCTCCGAAAATTTGCTATAAATGAAAAAATTTCCTAGTAAATTCCCATAAGTTGCTTTAGATTATTAATTCAATTAAACTAGGAAGCCATTTCTCAATATGAGCTTTATTCAAATAATATAGTAGGTTTAACAGGTGTGTGAGATTACTAAATGATCATATACTACCATTCTTCATTTTGTGACTTACAATTATTCAAATATTGAGAAACTTTAAGTCTTTGTCTTTTCTGTGGCTAACCTATTCTTCAGTTTAGACCATATATGGCCAAATGTTGAAAACAGGTATTCAGTTGATGCTGAACTTGGGGGCAACTTAATAGTTGCATAAAAAAGTAGCAAAATCCTTTCAGAAAGTTGTCTTTTTTTTCAGTCCCCCCCCCAATAACTACCACTTGGTTGGGGGGAAACGGAAGCATAAATAAAGAGTCTTTGAATTTAACAGACATGATCATGATGAGGTAACAATTTTCGTTTATCAGGTACTTGTATACATATGCTATGAACAGTGGAATACTTGACTTTGATAAATGTTGATTGAAAGCAGATGGAGGTTCTGAATAAAAAAAATTGTTCACTGTAAGAGAAAGATAAAAAAAACATAAAAATTATGGGAGAGGAGGTTTTATGAATTTAGGTGTTCAGTTTAACACAATGATTGGTGATCTCGTACCAACATTCAAGTGGAGACCAGTCTTTATGGAATTTTGGCACACAGTTCTTGTGCAAAGCTTCAGTATATTCTGTTTGTAGTCTAGCTGTAAGTCAGCAGTGGAAAAACATCAAGAGTTTCAGTTGTGGATTGAATTGTAGCAGTAAGTTGGGCAGGTCGAGTCAGCGTGTAAGTGAAATGACATACTTGAGTAACACAAAAAGGTAGGCACATATAGCTGGCTTGTGAAGAGTTGTACAACTTGGAGACAGGAAGTAAAGATATTCAATGTGTGTGTGGCAAGTAGTGCAAATCTTGGGAAGAAGTGCAAAAACATATGTAAACAGCGGTGAGTTTACTTGGCAAGTTGAGTAAATATGATGCACATCGCCTGGTATGCAGCAGTAACGGCAGTTGGGAGATATTGTAAGCTGAAACCTGTGAAGTACAGTCAGGACAAGGAAGCCTGTTGTGTAGGTGAAGCCAATGGGTGTCAATTTCTTTAGGATGAGCATTAGTTGATTGTGCTGCATTCCAGATGGAACAAAGTTGGGAAGGTTGTACGTTGGGAATGGAGCATGGAGAGGCATTGCGAAGGGGAGATGATATAACTTTGTGGAGGTGATGGAGAGCAAAAGATATAATTGGTCTTGTAAATTAATTGTGAATGGAAGTAGAAGAGGAGCTGATGCTGTGGAAATCAAGCATTGAGAAGTTGCCAATGATGGAAATTACTGACAGATAGCATCCTTTAGACTTTGGAATTTAGCTGCATTTTTAGTGGTTGAGGGAAGATTCAAATTTTTCCAAGTAAAATCGTGATTTACCAGTTGTGAAATGTCAGTCCAGCTTTTAACCAAGTAGGGTAGAAAAAGTGTTCTTGGTGTGCAGGGAAGAATAATAAAACAGTGGTTCTGCAATAAGGTCAAGTGTTGTTCTCGGTGAGATTTTTTCAAGGAAGGCTGTTTTAAGAGTGAAATGGCCTCTGTATACACAGGAGGGAAATGGAGAGGAATCAGCTGGTATTGGTCCATTTGCAAAAACATGAGAAAAGTGAGACGTGGGTTCTTTGAGGATGAGAGAACATCGTTGATAATCTGAAAAGCAATGGTTGGCCTTAGAAGAAGATTCATGAAAGCCATGATCCTTTGGGTATTGTATTTACTTTAGATGTCACATACAGTAAGTCAATGCCTCCAACTTGACCGGAAGGATGAGAACATTTGCCTTCACCCAATGGGCTGACTGGAGTGTTACTCTACAACTCAAGTACTGATGGTTCCGGCATGGTAGCTGGAAAGAAGTTCTTGTCTCGGATCTTAAAGGCCAAGAAACTGCTCAGGAAACTAGGTTTGTTTTTGGATATCCAATTCTCAGTCAATTTTTGTTTTCCTGTGAGACAAACACCCAAATGCAACGAATCTTCACTGTCCAGCAATAATTTCATAAAAGAAAGGCTGCATCATACTTTCCATTCATTTCAGTATGACACCTTTGTACATACGCAGTACTTCACTGTCCAGCAGATTGCACTGTGCTTCAACTGAACAACAGATACCCCTTTCAGTTGCTTTGCAAATTGCAGGGCTTCCTCTAAATGTCAACATTATTCAGAATGTTTGGATTGGCTTTCGGCTGGCTGGCTCTTTTGTGTGCGTGTGTGTGCGCACATGCCTTTCAAATTTCTATGTATTTGTGTTATGAATGTTGCAACACATTCTTGAGAATTCCAACATGTATCATTGGAGACCTATGACATCATCCCCCTTTTTCTTTGAGCCAACCAAGAGGTCTATGATGACTTCTGTAGTATTAGATGTGCAACTTAATTCTCAGCCCCTAACCGCAAGCGATCATAGAACATTGGCAAATGCAAATAGCTGTGTGCAATAATGGCTGATTGCAGCGCCATCCGACAGCTTTCCAGGCAACCATAACTGCTCACAGCTGCAGTGACAGAAAAGACGAAAGTTGACGGTGAAAGCAATGTCGTTCAAGAGGCAACGTTTAAGGCACTGCTTCCTGTTCCCGTTTCAGCTGAAAAAAGTCCGCGGAAGCCCAGCAAATGATCTGTGCTGCTTTGGGTGAGGTTGCTGTGTCCTACAGTATGTGTAAGAAGTGGTTCCAGCGGTTTAAGCAGGGAAATTTCAATCTCCGTGATGCAGAACGTCCGGGACAGACACAGAAAGTTGACGATGAGGAACTGGAACAACTGTTGGGCACGGATCCCTGTCTCACACAGTCAGAGCTCGCCCAGGAACTCAGAGTAACATGACAAGCCATTACAAAGCACCTGCACAAGCTTGGATGGATTCACAAGGAGGGCTGTTGGGTGCCTCACCAACTCACAGATACGAACAAGTCTAGGCGTTGCGATGTTGCTGTGTCCTTGCGCTCCAGATTCAAGAAGGAGGATTTCCTCCACAAGATTTTGACCTGTGATGAGAAGTGGAATTTCTACGATAATCCTAAACGGCGCAAATCATGGGTTTATCCAGGTCAGCCTACTACCAGTACCGCCAAACCGAATATCCATGCCAGGAAGTTGTTGCTGTGCATATGGTGGGATCAGCGCAGTGTTGTACACTATGAGTTGCTCAAACCTGGTGAAACGGTCAATGCTGAGCGTTATTGTCAGCAACTCATTCGTGTGAGTGACGCACTGGAGGCAAAAAGGCCATACACCAGCAAGGGCAGAAGGTCGGTCCTGTTGCTTCAGGATAACGCGTGTCCTCACATCGTGAAAACAACTTTAAACACGATCACCGACCTGGGATGAGGTCCCACCTGGCGTATTCTCCAGACTTCGCCCCGTCGGATTATCACCTCTTTCACTCCGTGCAACATCACCTGAGTGATACGCACTTCACTTCTGTCGAGAAGGTCCACGCAACTATTGATGACTTTATCAACTTGAAACATCCCTCTTTTTTCTGCAATGGCATTTGGCAGCTCCCTGACAGATGGCTCAAATGTATCCAACATGACGGGGATTATTTCCCTGATTAGGTACGTATTCAATTTGCTATAATTTGCTGTCAACCTGTTGTGCCTGTGGCCGAGAATTAAGTTGCTCACCTAATACTTGTGCACTGCAATAATATGTTTCAAAACTGTTTTTGGTGTTATTGCTTTTTCAAGTAAATTTAGCTTATGAGCAGAGAGAAAGAGAGAATACATCTGTAAACTACCATTTCTTGAAATTTTAGTTTCAGTATTTAATGCACCTTTAACATATTATGTTCATTTTTTGTATATAAAGTAAATACATATACATTGAACTTCCTGTTTATATCTCCAATGGCTGATGTATTAAGAGTTGCACAGTACTCTGCAGTTTTTGTTTCAGAAGCACAGTCAACAGTACCGAGCAAATAACTTTTTTGTCCCTTATGAATGCAAAAGCAATTATAGGATATTTTTTACTGATGACTTGCCATCTTGCATCAACATTATTGCTGCATCTTTCAACTGATTTTTAACTTTATCCTCAGTATTTTGATGAGCATTATCAAGTAATTCACTTGCTAATTCTTTTCTGTTAGGCGGTGTGTTCGTAGGTGGTAAGTAATTCATAACTTTTATATACTGATTTATTTTAGTATATAAAAGTTATGAATTACTTACCACCTACGAATACACCGTCTAACAGAAAAGAATCAGCATTAAATGGTATGGAATTGCCATAAAAATATTCTGCTAATAAACTTGTCAAGCAATTTCTTCTGACCCCTTGTAGTTTTTACCAAAAACTGTAATTGAAATTGCTTAGAATTAGAAATGAAGTCAAGTGTTTTAGAATCATGGCATGTACACAGTTTTTTAGGTTTAGAAGATTAATCACCTGAACTTGAAATTGGTAGAGTTGAAGTACTATTCATATTGCCTGAGAGAGACCGGCTTCGTTCAATGGTTTTTCTTCCATTGTGTATGCAGGCTCTTTCTTAATATCAAGGAACACTTTCTGTTGCTCATACATTCTTAAATTAACTTTGATTACTTCAATTTTATCACTTATGTCTCCCTCCTTACAGTATTTACGCAGAACTTTATTGTAACCATCTCTCTGATAACAGCTGCCCACAAAAGCCTTTTTGCAACTTCCAGGAATGTTAGGCACTGTAAATATCATCACAGTAAAAAGCTATCATGGACTTTTACTACTTACAGGGAAAAATTCTCCTTCAAAACAGCAAATGAACTTTGCAAGGAATCGTTCATAGATGAACTGCACTGACTTGACTTAGTTTGTCATAAATCTGTTGTTAAACTGCTATTGTTTTATGTTATACATGAGATTCTTAAGTAGATTTACAGAATTAAGTTTTTTTTTTTTTTGTAATTTCAATCATTCTCAAGATTGATGCAAATCTGATGAGAATTAGGGGGGGGTCATTTTTTGTCAGGGTATGGTATTTCGTGTTTCAAAAATGGTAGTTAAATGGAGTAAAAAAATGTTGCCGTATTCATATTTTTTCTCTCCCAATGCTTCTTTGTGTCTAGTATTCTTGTTAAATGTCATTCATTTTATTGCATAAATGTTTGTATTTCAGCTTGAAACTGTAGGCAACAATTTACCAGAAGTTAGACACTGCAAAAATTTCCCCATAATTTCAGGCATAAGATTCATCCACGAATACAAGGAATTCTGCCTTTTTCGTTATTATTTTAGGTCATTCACGAGATTGATGCATAAGTGAACAGAAATTTTGAAGTGCTTGGTAGTGATGGAGGAGGGAGGGGGGGGGGTGTTCGTCAGAGGACGGAATTCTATCTTCACGAAACTTTCGAAAATGGAAGGTCGACGGAGTTTAAAAAAAATCGTAATCGTAATTTCTTTTTTCTGGTGGTGTTGCCTGCACCCAATATTATTGTTAAATATAATTTTACTGCATCAATATTTGTATTTCAGCTCAAAAATAGGTGGTGGGGGAGGGATTTATAAAACCAGAAGTTGGACGGAGTAAAAATTTCTCCCGTAATCGCGGACCTCCCCACCCTGTGCGATGTCCCCACTCTCCTGCATTGTTAAATATCCCTCGTCCCATGAATTTTTGCATTTAAGCTTGATAAGGGAGGGGGAAATTCCCAAAAATGGAAGTGACAAGGTTAGAAAATTTGTAAAAATTGATGCATGGTGTTCAAAAGTATTAATATTCTCAAAGTTATACCATCTGTCTAAAATAGTTAAAGCTTTGATACCATGCACTTATGGTCCTCCAGCTTTCACCCTTCTTGTATGATATATGAAATTATTGTTATCAGGGGGCATAAAAAAAGAAAAGAAAGAAAAGTGACAATGAAGAAATAGGGTGAGAAAGGTATCAGTAGGAAGAAAAATTAAGCACTCGATGGTGCTGTGCAGCTGCAGATTCAACAAAAGACAAACTGACAGTAGTCTGTGTTCTTGCTGTGCATTTTTCACCTAGTTAAAATGTTCTCATCTTGTCATAAACTGCAATTTTAGAGGCAGTATGATCATATGATATGGTAAGTGGAGGTTTGCGCACTGTGTGTTCACTTACTTGGTTTTCTGTCTATCAAGCATTGTAGAATTCTGAACACATCTGACTGTTTTTTACTGGTGGATATAAATCTTGCAGTGTTACCTATCATGCCCTCGTCTGGGGAATCACTGTTGTGCTTCACATGTGCTAAGTTTGTTTCATTTGTGTCCTTGTTTGTTGTAGCATGTAATTTTTTTCACAAAGAGATGGAACGTTTCATAAAAAAGCGTCTTGTATGCAGAGCAATAATACTTGTTACTACTGACAAAGTTCTTGCCAACGCCGGCACGTCCTGCCGAAACAAAGTTGCTAGAAGGGAGTCTCCTGCTTTACTTAATTTTAGGGGGGGGCATATCCTTCACAAATAAGTAAGTACATCTAATCTGGGTCTATTTTTTGACCACTCACAAACTGCACTTTAAAAATGTATCCTACGTAAAATTGCATGCATTAGGAACAGATCACGGAGTTCCGAAAATTTGCAGTCGAATACATCGTTTATGTCTGGAATATAATCAGTTTATGGACACGTGAATCAGATTCCATATGTAGCTGCATGACAGTCGTTCATTTTGCATGTTACTGACTTACAAATCGAGCACAAGATTCTTTCTTGGATTTTTTCGTCATAATTTAGGATTGAAGCAAAACTGAAGAGAATTTTTATTTTGGGAGGATTAGTGTGTGTGTGTGGGGGGGGGGGGCATCTTTCTCGTCTAGTGACGATATTCCGTTTTTCAAAGCTTTCGAAAACGGAAAGTAAACATAGTATAATTCTTATAATCACAATTCTTTTTCTCGCAAAGTTGTCTCTCCAGTATTGTTGCTAAATAACATTTTATTGCTTAAATGTTTGTATTTCAGCTTGAAACTGTTGGCAATAATTTCTGAAAACGTAAGTTCAACGAAGCAAACATTTTCCTTTGATCTTTAGGCATGAATTTCTTTTGTGGATTCAAGGAATTTTGCCTTTGTTGTCATCATTTGTGTCATTCTAGAGAGCGATACAAAACTGAAGATAATTTGGGTGTGTGTGTGTGTGGGGGGGGGGGGTGATAGTAGTAGTAGGAGAGGGGGAGCACTTTTCAGCTGGAAACGGAATTCTGTCTTTAAAATAGCTTATGAAACAGAAGTTAAGCGTAGTAAAGATTTCTCCCGTAATCAAATATTTTTTTCTTGTGATGTTCCCTCTGGTAAGTGTTAATGTAAAATATGATTTTCTTCAATAAATGGTTGTGTTTTAGCTTGAAAATGGAGGAAAATTTTGCGAAAACGGAAATCAGGCGGAGTGAAGATTTCTTCCATTTATAATATTCTTTTCGCAATGTTTCTACTGTCCTGTATTATTATTAAATCTTATTTCCCCCATAAATATTTGCAAAGTAAAATTCTGGACATTTCTCATATCTGAAGAAAAGTTGAAACAGCCAAGTGTCGATTATATGAACTGCGGTTCTCAGTTATGTGATCTTGTGGTTTCGATTATGTGATCTCATGGTTCTCACGGATAGTTTTTTTTTTTTCAAGCTGAAGGGAAACGTTAAAAAATAATAAATTAGTTGACCCTTGTAGTGCAAAAACTTGCACATGACAATGTTAAGGTTTATTTCATCTTTTGTGAACGACGTGGACTGCAGATTTCCTTCCTCCACAATGGAACTCTTTTCAAAGTTTGAGTGTGTGGAATCTGAATCTGTAAAACAAAATATAGGTAACACAAGTTTTGGTACAGAAAAAAGCTTACAGATTTCAAAAGCCTTGCAAACCAGTTTTGTTCAAAAATTAATGAAGATGCAGTTATGAAATATTCACTATTATTCACCAATTAATCAAGTCAGGAACTGACTTGATTAATTTTGGGACCTGCTGTTTGCATGTGATGCATTGTGCTCTGAAAAAAGGACCAGATAAAAGTCACATTGATATTTATGCTCCTGCTACTGATATTATTCAGTGGTTCAAAATGTCTACTTCCCAAAGGGAAGATTATCACAATATACAATTAGAAAACCTTGTGGATTGTGCAGCTAAAAATGTTTTCCTTCATCATGTTGTGAGCAGGTGGTTAACCTGGGGACCTGTTTGTGAGAGAATTATTGAACAATATTCTGCACAAATTGAATATTTTTGTACATACATTCACCACACCACTCACCACTGGCAAATCGCACCATCTAGCACCACTGGCAAATTTCAGTAAACCAATCAATTACAAAGCCCCCCACCATATTTTAACATCTCAGCAATTATGCCATTTACCCCTGGAGCCTTACCATTCTGAAGAGATTTTAGAGCTTTACACACCTCTTCTCTTGAGATCTTTCCTGTGCTTCCATCTCTCACTGTGACATCATCTGCTTCTGCTTCAGAATCGTCTTTGCTTTCATGATCTAATAACTCAAAAAAGTATTCACCCAATCTTTCATTTAGCTCATTGGGCTCCCATATAATTTCTCCGAACCTATTCTTCGCACAACTTAGAATTTTGTTTCTCCTCTTTTTCCCATGGCTTACGTACTTCCAGAATGTTTTTCTGCCTTTTCAAAAGGCCAATTCATGCCATTCCACCTTTTCCTTCCTATCTTTTGCCTTACTCTGGCGATCAATCTTAGGTGCCTCATGCTTCTTACAGTGATATTCATCCTCAGAAACTCTACCTTGAAACTTCCTTTAATATGCTTCCTTCTTTCTCTTTGCTGCTTCTTTAATCTCACAGTTCCACCAAGCATAACCTCTAACATTACACACTATTGTGGTGCTACAGACCTCTTCAGTGGCAGTAGCAACACAGTTCTTAAAACATATCCACTTTTTTCTACATCCCTCTCACATGACTTCAACTCATTCAGTCATTCTCTGGGTAAATTAGAGTAATGCTGATGATCTTCAGGGAGCCTTTTAACCTTTATTTTTTCCAACCTGGGCCTCTTCCCTATTTGAACGATCTCATTCAATAAAAACTAAAAACTAAAACATATACATATACCCAGTCTTAGCATAAATACTGTCAGTATTATAACTATTTAATGGGAATTATCAAGGATAAATTTATTAAGGTACATTACCTCTCAAATTTCTGATCTATTATACACTAGATCTTCATCAGGAGTCCTTGCATCTTACTACTTCCACAGGTCTGGCGACCAAGCGTGATGGATTTTCCATCCAGCATGGTCATTGATGTTGCCACCTTGTGTCTTGTAAATTTCCAGGGATTCCTCTAATTTCCAGACAATTGCGTGGGATTGATGTTTGATCACTTTTAAGGAGTCCCCAGTCCATTTTGTGGCCAGTTTGTTGTATGTGCCTGTCTAATTCTGTTTTAATTGAGATGTTCCTTATTGCTGCTTTGTGTTCTTTAATTCTGGTGGTTAACCTTCGTCCTGTTTCTCCTATATATGGTAATCCACATGAACACTCTATTTTATAAATGACTCCTTCCTGGAGTAAAGTATTTTCTTCTTTTTGTTTTAGGGATGGTAAGTATTTTTTAATTTTATTATTTAAACCTGGAGCTAACCTAATTTTATATTTAGTGCTGATTTTCTTCAATTTTTCAAACAGTCCCTTGTGGTAAGTGACTTTTCTTGTGCATAAATATTCAATTTCCTCTTTATTTTTGTCTGTAGTGCCAGTTCTGTTCCTAGTAGGATTTTCTTCCAGTAGTTCATGAATTTCTTTTGATGGGTGGTAATCATTTTCTAATAAGATTGATTTTAACTTATTTTTATGTTTTTTCTTAACTTCTGAAGACGAATTCAGCTTTTCAACTTTTTCTCTAAATTGTTAAGCTACATTTTTCTTTATATAATTAGGGTGATCTGATTTATAATTTAAAAAAATTCCTGTATAAATCTGTGGTAATATATTTTCCTTCCCACTTCAAAGTAATATCTAGGTAATTTAGCTTATTTTTGTTTTGCTCTTCTAAAGTGAATTTTAGGGATTCATCTTGGGAATTAAAACCTAGAATTTTTTATGAGTATCCACTTAAAAATTCTAGGTTTTATATAGTTGACTCAAAATATTCTCCTCTGTCCAGTTTGCATTATTATTTACTGTTTCATCTATCAGAGTTGCTTCCTAAACCTAAGGCACTGATAAAGAACACTGAAGAGCTATTGAAGAAAATAGAAGAACTTCCAGAATTAGAAAACCCTTCCATGGCAAGTTTGGATGTTGTGTCCAAGTGTACAAATGTTAACCTGGACAAACTCATAGATTACATAGCAGATGACCTATCTGACCTAGTAGTGTTTCATGAATATAATAAAGAAGAAGCAATAGGCCTTCATGAACTTACAGTGTTTGCTCTAAACAACAATTTTTTCAATTCCAAGGCTGCTTCTATAAGCAAAGATGTGGGCTAGCAATGGGTTCTTCATTAGCACCTCTTCTAGCAAATTATTACGTAAGTAAAATACACATGTAGAAGAGGCCATCCTATTGAAACCTTCAATTTCTGCATGTATACTAGATACGTGGATGATATCCTTTTCATCATAGATCAAGATTCGAATGGATACTCATAAAAAATTCTAGAAGGTTTTAATTCCCAAGATGAATCCCTAAAATTCACTTTAGAAGAGCAAAACGAAAATAAGCTAAATTACCTAGATATTACTTTTAAGTGGGAAGGAAAATATATTACCACAGAATTATATAAGAAGCCTTCAAATACAGGAAAAATTTTAAATTATAAATCAGATCACCCTAATTATATAAAGAAATGTGTAGCTTTACAATTTAGAGAAAAAGTTGAAAAGCTGAATTCATCTTCAGAAGCTAAGAAAAAACATAAAAATAAGTTAAAATCAATCTTATTAGAAAATGATTACCCTTCAAAAGAAATTCATGAACTACTGGAAGAAAATCCTACTAGGAACAGAACTGGCACTACAGACAAAAATAAAGATAAAATTGAATATTTATTCACAAGAAAAGTCACTTACCACAAAGGACTGTTTGAAAAACTGAAGAAAATCAGCACTAAATATAAAATTAGGTTAGTTCCAGGTTTAAATAATAAAATTAAAAAAATACTTACCATCCCTAAAAGCAAAAAGAAGAAAAACAAAAAAGAAGAAAATACTTTACTCCAGGAAGGAGTCATTTATAAAATAGAGTGTTCATGTGGATTACCATATATAGGAGAAACAGGACGAAGTTTAACCACCAGAATTAAAGAACACAAAGCAGCAATAAGGAACATCTCAAATAAAACAGGAAATTTACAAGACACAAGGTGGCAACGTCAATGACCATGCTGGATGGAAATCCATCAGGCTTGGTCACCAGACCTGTGGAATTAGTAAGACGCAAGGACTCCTGATGAAGACCTAGTGTATAGATCGAAAATTTGAAAGGTAATGTACCTTAATAAATTCATCCTTGATAATTCCTGTTAAATATTTATAACACTGAAAGTAATAAGAGGAAGTCATGAAGTCATTAATTATTAGGATAAATAAATACTGTTACAAATGTTTGACAGATGGCACGCAACCGGTGTGCAACATCACCGCCCAGCCAGGTGGCAAGAAGCAGCTAGTGAATCATTGTGCATTTAGTCACAGAGGAGATAACGTGTTTCACAAAGTACTTGCCATGGAATGGGGCGATTATGAGAATTGTGTTGATGTAATTTCACTGCACAAAGTTGCAAAATCGGTTTCTGAGATTTTCAACATGCTGAAAAAGCTGAAAATCAGCCGAATTTTTGTCTAACGGACCATAAAAAGGTTCCTTGATACTAGGACCGTCGCTGACCACCCCAGAAAGAGAGTCAGCCACATACTGTGAGGACTGCTCGCCTGGTGAAAGCCGTGACAGCCGGTATTCAACAAAATCCTGTCAGAAAACAATCAGTGATGGCTCGAGAGCTGAGCATTTCAAGAATGTTGATGTCACACATGCTGCGGAGTGACCTAAGGGTGAGAACTTACCAGCGGCATACAGGGCACTTCCTCACCCCACAACTGAAGCAGCAGAGGGTGCTAAAAGCAAAACGTTTGCTGCAGCATTACGCTGACAATCGCCACAGGCAGATCCTTTTCTCTAATTAAAAAAATTCACTACTGGAAGAGGCTTTCAGCTGCCAAAATGACAGGGTGTATGGGTCAGCCTCACAAGAAGCTCGGGAGAAAGCTCTGAGGATCATGAGGGATCATCATCTTGCTTCTGTCATTATTTGGTGGGGAGTTTCTTATGAGGGTACCACGGAGCTCCATTTCTGTGAGAAAGGAGTGAAAACATCTGCCAAAGTTTACCAGGACAGGGTTTTGGAGTCAGTGGTCAAAAATGTGAGTCATGCCCTCTTCCAAAACCAACAGTGGAGCTTTCAGCAGGATTCAGCAACTGCCCACAAGGCCAAGTCAACCCAGGAGTGGCTTCAGGCAAATTTGCCAGACTTCATTTCTCCAGCTGATTGGCCTTCAAGTTGTGGACCACACTGGAGGACATGGCCTGCAGAAAGAGACTCCCTGGTATTGACAGTCTCAAACGCTCTTTGGTGTGGGCAGTAGCAGCTTTCCCTGTGGAGACCCTGCGTAAAGCTATTCATGAGTGGCTACAGAGACTGAAGGACTGTGTGAAGGCAAAAGGATGCCATTTTGAAAAGTAATTGGTGCCATGTATTCACAAGTGTACTACTTATGTCATATCACAGGTATATTAATTAAAATATCTTTAAATTTTGTTTTTGTTATTTCATTAAATACTTTGTAACAATATTTATAGTAAGACTAGGTAAAAAGCAGCAAACCAAAATTTTTACTGTAGATGAACCTCAATGCATTGATGTACACAGTGAATTTGAACTTTCTATCCCAGACTGATGGTAGCATATTTGATTAGATTGTATTGATTGTTTAACTGCAAGTGCGATTGGCAAAAACAGGCTGAGGTGGAGGGTATCAGCCCAAACAGATGGAGCTTACATTTGAAAGTCGAGGTGGAAGGGAAGTGTTCAAAAACAGTGTTTGGCTCAACCAGGATGACCAGATGTCTGGCTTTTGGAGGATATGTCTTCAGTTTCTTATCATGTCCTCCTGTCCTCCAGGCATTAAGAGAAACAGCCTAAATGTCTGGCTTTTTCAATAAGGAATAATTCAAATACATTTTGATCAAATTCTTCAATTGTTACTGAAACGATGAAAGTTTTACGCCTTTAGCTCGATTTAATGGTTAAAAGATGAGGAATATATACAATTAAAACCATGAGCACTTTTGAGGCAGTGGCTGCCCCTTCTTCAGATGTAATAAATAGAGACACATTTAATCTATATACACTGGCGGAAAGTGAAAAAAGAACACCAAGAAGGAGACGTCTGATACCAACAAAATTTATACAGCATAATAATAGAATACAGAGGATAACGTGATCAAAACATTATGGCAAAATACAGCTGTATTTGCTGGTAAACTGAAAAATAACATTTCCATGTAACATGGTTAGTACTAGGTTGAACTGCCATGAACTGCGTCACACTGTGCAATTCTGGCATTGAGTCTGTCTTACAGATGTTGGATGTAAGTTTGGGGTACTGAGTTCCAAGCATCCTCAACCTGGACGCGTAAATCGGGGATGGTCGTGGCTGGCTGTGGAGACCGGATAAGTCGTTGTCCCATAAAATCCCACATGTGCTCAATGGGAGACAAATCTGGGGAATGTGCAGGCCATGGAAGTTGTCTCACACCCTGAAGTGCATGTTGCGTTGCACGTGCCGTGTGTGGGCGTGCCTTATCTTGCTGGAAAACACGATGGACCGACCTTACAAATGGCACAACAACGGGCTGAATGATGTTGTTGATGTAGGAGGTGCTGTTTAACGTACCCGGTACAAAGTGTACGGGAGTGATAGTTGATCGCTCCCCACACCAGGAGACCAGGTGTAGGCCCTGTGTGGCGCTGGCGGATGCAAGAAGGGTGGAGACGCTTCCCTGTGCATCTGCGAACACGCATACGGCCATCGGAGGCTCCCAAGCAGAATCTGCTTTCATCGCTGAACACGACATATCGCCATTGTGTTCTCCAGTGCAGACGTTGGCAACACCACTGCAGCCGTTCCTGATGGTGGGCTGGAGTCAGAGGTACACATGTCAGAGGTGCACATGCCAGAGGCACACGTGCACGTAGTCCTGCATCCAGTAGACGGTTGCGGATTGTTCGCACAGTCACCTCAGGTGCAACGGCAGCTCGGATTTGCGTCGCAGTGGATGTTCTGCTTGACAACGCCGCTCTTCTTATGCGTCAATCGGTCCACTCATCAGTTCATCTGTGACTCCCGGTTCCATGTCTTCTCGTGTGGGAATGTTCCTCGGACCATCTACGCCACCATCGTACCACCACCGATACTTCCCGTCCAATTCGCTCCGCAATACGAAGATACGACCAACTGGACTCGCTCAAAGTCTGATAACTGCTGAAATTGTACACGTCTTCCATGTCCAGGCATTGCAGCTTCTTCAGGGTCTTTGCACGTGTCCGTACGCCGACGACTGATTACATTCACTTTGCCGTACTCCTTAAATACCACCGACGATAATTTGCATATTATGCCGTGCTGTGGCATAAGCGCTCACCGGTTGGTCCCGAAATTAACATCACACCTACGTAAACTCGACCCCATTAACATATGTAAATTTCATGATCGTCCGCCAATTCCTTCTTGGTGTTCCTTTTTCACTTTCCGCCAGCATATAATATAGATCATTGCATTGTGGGAAGCATGGTAAGTTATTAGCCAATAGTAATCTACATGCACCAAAATGTTGCGTATACTGTTGGCCTAATGGTCTGTGAAGAAATCATGGAAATATATTATAGAAATAAATGGTGTAGGGTGGGTGAACATTCAATTTTAAGTTTATATTACAATTTATAATTTACTGTTTTAATAAGGGATTTCCAAATGTTATGTAACTCATAGGGGGCATGTTCACACATATCATATATAGCCTTAATTGCATTACCACTTGTGTATATAGAAAACCCTGTCATACACCTGTTTTAATACCTTATTATTCATCACACCCTAAACAACATAAGTTGACAGCATTATTCTATTTGTTTAGAAGAGCTCACTCACATTCATCAACTACTGAATCATTTCAGCAAGAAGTTAACTACATTTTTGGTTTGGCTGAGCAATATGAGTTCCCTAAAATATCTGATTAGAGCAAGTGTTTTCAAAGTCAAATATGTCCTACATACTACCCTGTTAAGAAACTCCAACTGCAATTCCATATATGTTGGCCCTATGCAATATAATCCACATTTAAAGAGAGCCTTAACACAACTATGTAAACCATATGACTTGAAGTTTGGTTCACGAACACGAAACTTATGTTCAGTAGTTCGTAAGGATCGTGAACAGAACAGCAAAATGGGACAGTGGGGTATTTACAATATCCCGCTGGTTAAGGCAACTACAGGACAAGCAGCCTCTAATTATGTGGGTTCTACAAAACGTAATATTGAATTACGAATTAAAGAACATAAATACAATATTAAAACAGGCATGTATTGTACATCCCTAGCCAAATCTGTTAAACAAGATGATCTTAACCCTGACTGGAGTAATGTAAGAATAAGTAATACTCCTAGTAAACCTGGTGATCTTTTAATTGCAGAAAGTGTATATATAGAGGCTTCCAGTGAGCAATGTTGTAATGAACATGCCCCCTATGAGTTACATAACGTTTGGAAATCCCTTATTAAAAGAGTAAATTATAAATTGTAATATAAACTTAAAATTGAATGTTCACCCCACCCTACACCATTTATTTCTATAATATATTTCCATGATTTCTTCACAGACCATTGAGCCAACAGTATACGCAACATTTTGGCGCATGTAGATTACTATTGGCTAATAACTACCATGCTTCCCACAATGCAATGATCTATATTATATATAGATTAAATGTGTCTCTATTTATTACATCTGAAGAAGAGGCAGCCACTGCCTCGAAAGTGCTCATGGTTTTAATTGTATATATTCCTCATCTTTTAATCATTAAATCGTGCTGAAGATGGAAAACTTTCATTGTTTCAGTGATTAATGTCGCACAAGTCTTCAATATTTGTTGATCTTCAATTGTAATCATATATCCTATCAAGCCATCACTAAAATGTATTAATTCATTTCTAGACTCGCCTGTGCACTCCTTCCTCCCCCCTTCAGTTTATTCTGGCAATCCTGCAACTGCCTGCTGCAGTGCATCACTTGTGAGTCAACAGTGCAGAGAAAATCCACCAGTGTGTGTTAGTCTGTCGTTCATCGGATGTGGACGGTGCTCTGCGGTATAGTCGTGTAAACAGTCAGCTAATCCAGCTTGCTTTGTGTGTTGTGAGTCGCGGCTGTGAGTTTTTTCTATTTATAATTCAAGTTTCTTAATCAATCAGCGGTGAATAATATAAGTAAAAATGTCCAGCAGACTAAAATCTTTCTTTCTTTTTTAAAGTTTTACATGCGTGAACTCTCAAGCTGTAAAATTTAAATACAGAGCATGTGCAGTCATATTCAACATTTTACAAATTTATTGTGTCCTTTTTCTCGAAATGTCCTCCTTTCTTAATGAAAGTGTCCTCCCATTCCAAAAAGTCATCTGGTCACCCTAGGCTCAAACAGAACATTTGCTGTGTAGGTTATTTTTTTCTGATGTCGTCAAAGTGGTAGGCACACTTTGTTGTTTTAGTATAACTTAGTCTTGTTCTACAAGAATATTGAAATACAAGTACATATAAACTTTTTTTCTCCTGAGTTCGCATAAGGTCTACTGGCCCAGAATATGGCGGCCCACCGGGAATTCTCTCGGTATCCTGGTGGCCCAGTCCATGCCTGGTTGTGTGTGTGTGAGAGAGAGATTACTTCCTACCAGGGAAAAATGAAAAGGTACTTAGGTTTTTATTTCTTGCTACATGCAGTTTTGGTATATCTGTGTGTATATTATTATACTTTGTTGAAATACCATGCTTCTGATCTTATGTAATTTCACTCTGTTTTTCTTGTTCAGAGGGGTATACCTAGTGCTTTTTTTCAGGGGGGATGCAGGGGTACGCGCACCCTTAAACATTTTGCGAATCTAATGGGAGAAACTAAAAATTATATAATGTTTGAATTCCCGCTGAACCAACTCCAAACGTATTATGGATATTTATGTGATTTCGTAAGTTTTATGTCGTGTATGTTTGTTATGATAATGTAACAAAGATGTTTTGTTATATTTAAACTCTCTTGGACTCTAGCATGGTGATTCGTCAGTTTCATTGCTACCCTGATGGCGGCCTCATTTCTTTCACGGTGTTTCCTGAGTCTCAGACGGAAGCGAGCGTTTAACGTGAGAAACAGTGTGGATGTGTGGTGTTTTACTGATGAAAGTTTGGCCTCATTGAGTGGCAGTATTTCAATATGAGTAGGAAAATTAGTAACTATTTTACATCATCACAGCCAGCAAAAAAGTGTAATAAAGTGAATGATGACTGTAAAAATAAAAGATGGGACAAAGTTGTTGTGTGCTACAGTGTCGTCTGTTGACAAAGTGGAGAGTGAAAACGCGACCCCGTCTTCTGAGGATCTTCCTGAATGTCGGGAGTTTAATAAGAGAAATGAATTCTGCCATAAATACGACTAGTTAGCGGTTAAAAGTAAAAAACTTGGCTGCAGAGCTTTCAAAGAAGTTGGTGCTGTGGGATCAGAGCATAAAATGCAAGGCATGAACATTTCTCAACAATGGGCTTCAGAATCAATTACTGCAACAGGTGAGGATAAATCAGATCAGATGCTTTCTCTCCAAAATGAAAATTTCAGACATAAAGAAAGTTCAGCTCATCAGGCAGCTCTTTCAATACTGGAAAGAGCAAAAACTAAATCTTTGGAATGTATATGCACCAAAGCTTTCGAAAATGAACAGGAAGTAACCACCAATATACATTTAGAGTAGCATACAAAGTAGTTAAAAATAATCAAGCGTTTCATGATTTTGAGTCAGAAATTGATGTGCAAGAGTTGAATGGAATCAATATGGTCCGTATTTCACACTCGACTAAGGCATGCATTAATATTGTGAACCATATTGCAGTGGAAATGAAAAGCACTGTCGTTAAGAATATAATAGAGCTGAATAATAAAATTGCCCTCCTTATAGACAAAAGCACTACAATAAGTGAGTTGTCCTCACTCATTGTTTACGTAAGAACCACATTTCCAGACATGAATGAGCCTACCAACCTGTTCCTTGATATCATTGAACTTAAAGATGTCACTGCTGAAGGAATATTCAAGTTGCTGATGACTCATTTAAGGGAACATGGTTTTCATGATGATTTTCTGAAAGAAAATCTCTTGGCAATTGCAACTGATGGGGCTGCAGTAATGCTTGGCTGAAAGAAAGGTGTAGTGACACTACTTAAAAGTCAGTTTCCCAAAATTTTATTTTGGCATTCTGCTAATCACAGATTATAGCTTTCTGTGTCAGATGTAATAAACAAATACTTCCCATCACAAGTAAACCATTTCAAATCGTTTATTGATAAATTGTACACACTGTATCACCAGTCCCCTAAAAATGCAAGGGAATTAAAATGTCATGCGGAACAGCTTGACAGTGAAATTTTAAGAATTTGGATGATTTTAGATAGTAGATGGGTTTCTTCCAGTTTCAGAAGTGTTTCCGCTGTATGGCGAAATTTTGAGGCATTGGTTGCCCATTTCAAAAGTGCTAAAATTGATGAGCATAGAGACAACTGAGCGAAGCTTGTATGAAGGACTGCTATGAACAATCACCAATATCAATATCATTTTAGATCTTGCCTTGATGTGTGATGTTCTTCAAGAATTAGCAGAACTTTGTACAGAATTGTAAGCAAGTGATACCACACTGTACTCTGCTCACAAAAAAATAACCAATCAACTTAAATTGTTTGACGAAAGGAAGACAAACATGGGACCTTATTATCTGGAAGCCTTAAAAGCAGAAAAAATTTGACTTAAAGGGAGTTTCACTGGAAATTGGGGCAAGAGCTGCAAGACATAGACAGGGAAATTGTATCGATCCAGTGAAATTCTATGACACTCTGAAAACCCATATGGAGAGCCGACTTTTGGCAAGAGAAGATGCCGAAATTCTACAATGGGCCAAGGTGCTGGATTGTAAAACTTGCCAGATAATCTTCCTTTAACCTTTGGTGAAACAGAAATAATGAACTCGTGCGACAGATTTGGACTTCCTGATAGACAAATCCTAAGAGGTTTTTGAGAGTATTTTTCAGAAAAGAAGATTCCATCATCTCTTATGCCTCTTTTAAATGCAATCAAGAACATTCCAATTTCAACAAGTGAGTGTGAATGTGGCTTCTCTCAGATGAATTTAATACTGACTCCAACAAGAGCTTCATTGCATTTAAATACTGTAGCCAATTTAATGTTTATGAAATTGGTAGGCCCTCCTTTGAGTTTGTTTAAGCCTTCAGTGTATGTAAATTCATTGTTTTTGAAAGGACGATGTCTGGCAACGGACACCAAAAGCAAGCAGAGGAATCGGGAAGTTGTTAGTGAACACAACCTCATGCCAATGTGGAAGTTACTGTGAGCTGTGTAATATGAGGTAATTCATGTTCTTGGTAATTTTGTCCATTGACTATATTTATTTCTCCCGATTTGAACTATAAAATGGTGATTTCCTTGAGTCAAACTGAGAGTATCCCTAAACATTTTTTAGAAAAAAAGCACTGGGTATACCCATATGGTAATTTCTTATCTCAAATAATGCACACATTCTCACTTCATTATATGAATATTTGTGTGACTGTTATCTGTTATACTAATAGCATTTTGCTTGGATAGGGCGAATTTAAGTGACCAGTACTTTACTAATCGTCAAGACCGGTACGTTGTATTCAGCAACTGTGGCGAATTAGCAACCTTTTTTGATAACTTGGTGTCTGCTGTTTCCAGCTTCTCTTTTCAACTTGGGTCCGATAACAGTGTATATCTTCATGAAAAGTGGGATGTGCATCCTTACCATGGTAGGTTTTTAATAACTGTTATGACATTACTGTTAAGGTTATAAATGTAGCAAATTAAAAACTATTATACAAGTATGGTGTTATGTATACTAAAGTGACGAATAAACCTAGGAAAAAAAATGTTAACTGGTTACAATTATTTGAGTTTCTCTCCCCCCCCCTCTTTTTTTTATTCTGAAGTTAAGTTAAAATGGGGTAGTTTTTACTTTTTTATTGCTAAAAGAATTGTATTCAAACTATTAGATAAGCAAAACATTCTTTGTTCACAGTAAATTTAGTTTTCTGAAAGTTCACATGCAGCTGCAGAGTTAGCTGTCTTTCCATTTGATTGTGGATTAGTAACCCTACAGCCTGAGCCAACCTTTTTGTATATAGGCAATGTGTCATGGTACTGTTTGGCTATAAATTTCAAGTAAACACAGCTCATGTGATGTAGCTTTTGAATGGTTTACTAAAAGATATTTTTTTCTGATATGAAAAAGATTGATTGCATTTAAAGTAGTTCAAGCAATAAAATGTTTCTTTACATTCAGCATGATTTGTCTATCTTGCAGTTAGGTGGGGTCATTGCTGTAGTCTTTCTCTACTCAGTTTTATTTCATATAACATCGCCATTAAAGTTATCTTTGTCAGTACTTATTTAGACTCTTCATCTCAACTCAGATCTTTTTCTCTTTCAGTGTTTGTGTATACTAATAACCCTGCATACCACTTTTCCTTCATCTCCTCTCAGTCCATAGCTGTGCCAACCCTGTCATACTTCTTGGGCCTTCTTTGAAATCACCATAACTTCAGCCATTTTTTGTATCCTCTCATTTGCTAATTTTATTGTTTCTGGTAACACTCCACAACCATTTCAGCATTTCTGTTTCTAAAATGTTTAGAATGTTCTGTAAATCATATGATTGATTCAGCATTGCACAGCATTACTTTTTGTAACACAGTCTTTATTTTTCAGATGCATTCCCAATTTTTTATCACATATTACACTTGATGAGAAGATTTAAAATTGGTACATTTGATTAAATAAAAGAGTGAGAAAATTTAACATAAGTCAGTTTAATTACTCGATTGAGAGGATTTCAATACTTGGAATCAGCATTGCTAAAATGTGAAGATATAAAAAATATGAGCTGCAATGTTCTGCATGCACTTTGCTGCTGACTACTTTTACATATTTTTCTTTTATCAGGGTTAATTCCACATAGTATCTAAATTTTTTCATTCATTTTACACATCTTGGATATCAGTGCTATCAATTGTTCTGATTCATTTTATTATCTTCAGCCATCTTTATCTTCTAACACTCTTCTTCAACTTTCCTTAACTTTCTACATACATAAATATACTAAGCTGTTCTCTGAGATTTAGAGCTTAGCTCCACAAAGAAATACAAACTACCAAATAAATTTTTAACTGATTATTTACTCAATGTTGCCATGTCAAAATTCTCCATTTACAGCAATCTTGACACACAACTCAGGCTTCACTGACATCCATCACACGTTGTATACAAGACCGACCTTCTATACTTCATACTCATAATCTTTTTCTCATGCAGACACTCCTGAATTTGATCCTCCCATGACTTCCTTAGCATTCCTCTGCCTTTCCTTCCTGCCACTTAGGCTAAAAAAGTTTTCTTAGTAAGCATCTCATCACTCTTCTTTCAACATGGCCAAACCACCGAAGAATATTAGTCTCTGCCTTGCTAACAACATTTTACTTCACATTACCCAACTTCAACACATTTTCATTCCTCATACGATCAGAACATGGCTTGCCACAACCTCCCTGTAAGTAACTCATTTCTCCAGCACACAAACAACTCCTATGTCTCTTCTGTAGTACCCAGATTTCACTGCCATACATCAGAGTAGGAACAATTACACTCTCATACACAGCCATTCAAACTCTCTTGAGAACTCATCATTCCTGTGAAAACCTCCCAAAGCAGCTGTGACAGTCAATGAAGAATTTACTTGCCTTATAATTTCACCATCCAACTTGTTCTCTCGGTCAAACATGCTTCCTAAATACACAAATTCATTTACATAATCAATCACTGTGCCATTTAGACTTAAATAGCATTCAGTGCTAGTAGTTCCTAGCTCAAAAACCATAACTTTGTTTTTTCCCTTATTTATACTCAGTTTGAATTTCATGCAAACTTCATACATCTGGGACAACATACTCTGCAACTCACTTTTGCTCTCTGCCAACAGGACAGTGTCATCAGCATACAGCAATCTGCACACACGGATATCACCAAGACATAAACCAGTATTATCCATTTTGGCATCATGCATGCATGCATCCATAAATACACTGCTGGCCACTCAAAATGCAACACCAAGAAGGAAGCATCCGATTTGCCTAAAATTCGCAGCACGCGTCGCCCGCGAGAGGACATGCAAACGATTAGCATTGCAGGGCATATGCAAATCATGTGCGCCCGGCATTCCACCGAGAAGCACTATCAGAAGGGTGAACAGAAGGCAGGGTGTAAGTAGTGGAAGTGTGTTGTGCTGCTGGACTTGTGCGTGGGAAGTTTCCTGATGCCTCGTCACAGAATACGGCAGTCATTCCAGCATGTTTCAGAGTTCGACAGAGGACGAATAGTGGCTTATTTCGACAGCGGTTTATCGTACCAAGACATCGGCGCCCGTGTGGGACGACATCCAGCCACAGTGAGGCGAGTATGGATTCTGTGGGTGCAGGAGGGACGGAGGGACCGACGTGAGCGATTGCCGCAGCACACCACCGAACGAGAGGACCGGCATGATGTGCGGTGGGCATTGACGACTCGCACCGCCACATCACGAATGTTAGCACAGGAATTAGGGTGTATTGCGCAACAACCTGTGTCAGCACGTACCATTCGATGTCGTCTGTAGGAGCGGGGACTTGTCGCACGGCGCCCCTTGCTTCGATTACCATTGACATTACACCACCGGCGAATGCGGTGGCAGTTGGCCGTTGAATGCCACACCTGGACTACGGAATGGCACGACATTGCATTCTCCGACGAATCCCGCTTCTGCCTGCAACACCACGATGGTTGGATCCGCATGTGGCAGCACCTCGGCGACAGACTGTATGACGCCTCCATTATGCATCGCCATACCAGTCCGTCACCTGGCATTATGATTTGGGCCACAATTGGATATGACACCCATGCTCCTCTGGTACGCATCGCAGGTACACTCAACAGCCACCGCTTCATCTCCGGCGTTTTGGAGCCTGTAGTCCTCCCTTACCTGCATGACCTGCCAGGGGCCACGTTTCAACAGGACAATGCGTGCCCGTACATGAGACGCATCATGCAACAATTCTTCACGGCCCACCAGGTGTCACTGCTGCCGTGGCCCGCCTGTTCTCCCGATATGTCGCCCACCGAACACGTCTGGTAGCTGATCGGCAACCGAGTGTCCCAGCAAGCACCACCCGCGGCTACGCCTGATGAACTGTGGCAACGTGTGGAAGCAGCCTGGACCGACATACCCCAAGCCCACATCCAAAGCCTCTTTCATTTGATGCTGCCGCGTGTAGCAGCCGTTATTGCAACCTATGGGGGCCACACGAACTATTGATGTCTGCGTGTTCCGCAAGTCGCACGGGCCTGTAAGCTCAATCGTTTCATCTTTGTATCTGTTGTTATGTGTCAGTAAATCTGACTTTGCTATCTCGTGTCCTTCTTGGTGTTGCATTTTGGGTGGCCAGCAGTGTATATTAAGCAGCCATGGTGACATTAGATAACCTTGCCTGACTCCTGCACCAATAGAAAACCATTTTGATAAAACACCATTCACTCGTACACAAGCTCTACTGCCAGCATACATGGTTTTTACACTATTAAGTAGATTCCCAGTAACACCATATTTATTCAATACCTACCACAAAAGTATCCTATTTTCTCGGTTGTAAGCTTTCTCTAAATCCATAAAGGCAGAAAAAACTTTCTTACTGACAGCCAGATACTTTTCAATCGTCATGTGTAATGCAAAAATTTGGTTAGTGCAGCCTTTACCAGGCATAAAACCACTCTGAACATCCCACACTTTCTCTGATGTAAGACCTCATATTTTTTCAGTAATGACCTTACCAAACACTTTCCCTGGCACACTGAGTAGGCAAATACCACGATAGTTCTTGTAGTCAGTCTGATCACCTCTTCCCTTATACAAGAGAACAATGATAGCATCCTTCCAATCCCAAGGGGACATTCCTAACTCCCAGCACAACTGACAAATTTCAGCTAACCAGTCAATTACAGAGTCACCACCATATTTCAACATCTTAGCAGTTATGCCATCAACTCCCAGAGCCTTACTATTCTGAAGAGATTTTAGAGCTTTACACACTTCTCTTGAGATCCCTCGTGTGCTTTCATCTTTCACTGTGACATCATCTGCTTCTGCTTCAGAATCACCTTTGCTTTCTTGATCTAATAACTCATAGAACTAATCACCCCATCTTTCACTTAACTCATTGGGCTTCCATATCATTTCCCTAATCCTATTCTTCACACAACTTACAATTTTGTTTCCCCTATTTTTCCTGAGTCTCATGTACTCCCAGAAAGTTTTTCTATCTTCCAAAAAAGCCAGTTCATGTCTTTCCACCTTCTCCTTCCTATCTTTTGCGTTACTCTAGTGTACCAGCCCCTTAACTTTCTAGCATACAACACTGCATCACCTGCAAACAGTGTGGTGCACGGAACTGCTTCTTTGCATCCTCCAGCTGTTACATATCCTTAAAAGCACCAAATGAGAATGGCTATTTGCTCATCTTAGGTCACTGCAGTTTTGATGTCACTTTTTTTTTGTCTATAATAATTTTATTATGCTACTTTTGATGCACAATAATTGCTACAAATCTATAAATTTTAATTATGATCTGCACATGTAAAATGATTATTTTGGGGATATAGAAATGCTGTTAACTTTAAACTATGTGGTACTGCTCTTAACAAAAACTTGAAAATTTGTTTCTAGTTGAGTGTTCAGAGATCTGCATTTCCACATTTTTGGGATAGTTTTGCACATTGAAATTTATGCAGTCCATTTGTGATTTCTCATGTGTTACACTTGGCTATTGAGGTATAAGTCCACCCACTTCTTTTAACCATTCATGGGGCTGATGGTGATTGCAGAAGTACTTTTGCATTTCAAGTGTGTGCTTTAAAATAGTAGAAGGTTAACATAATGTGCAGAGCACCCATATGTTACCAATTTTTCATATTACAGTTTCAAGAGTTCTCTTATTATCATTGTCATTACACATGGCAAGAACATTTGCCCCAAGTACAGTCTTGCAGTGTTGTTGCAATCTTGGCAATTTCAGCACAGTGTGCTGAAATTGACACTTAGAAAGAAAGTTTATGACATTTAGAAAGAAAAAAAACTTGTCCCATTGTGGATATTTGATGCAAGTATGGCATCACTATTAACATTCGTCCACCTATCTAACATCAAAATGATGCTATTGTTGTCTTATAGATGTTGTTTTAAATGCATCATTAACTTTGCTAGATACTGTGCATATGACAGCTCTCCTCCTAGATCAATATGACTAGGGCCTTACCCAAGGCACAAGTCTTCCATCAAATCATTATTTTCTGCTCTAGTTGCTGAATTATTTGTTATTTGCAGAAAAAATGTAGTGTTTTTTAAATCTAATGTAGATTTTTGATTATGTTGTCTTAACAATAAAAACTTGTCTGTGTTTGCCTTTTGGGTCTACTTAGTGTGCAGTTAAGTTTCTTCTGAAACTTAACTGCACACTAAACATCAAATTTTCAAGAGTTGCTGGTATGGAATTTGTATCTGGTTTTGATGGTGAAGTCTCTGATATACCAGGCTTGGATCTTTTAAAACATTTGCTTATGCAGCTTTTAATTCTTTGTTTTTGCACTCACTTCGATCCCTCAGTGATCACATTTTATTTTGTTCATGTCATCCAATATGCTAACCTCTTACTGTTCAAGTGCTAACTTTTGGCAAAGATTTAAGATTTTCAATGTATGCTGAATTTGAGGAAAAACGAAGCTATGAAGCTATGCACAAGATGAAACAAGGTGTATGAGGTATTACAAAGGATTCTTATAACATGTATTGGGAATGTTTTTATCAAGGCCCCAACTCAACTCCACCCCACCAGCATCTGATAGGTTGACTGAAGTCCAATAGTACTGCGTGGTGGGAGTTTGAACTCTGAAAACATGTAGTGTGGGACAGCCCAGTTTGTCATTCCTGATATTTAAAAGCAGGCAGATTCCCTCTTTCATGCATTTTGCTTAAGGCATTATACACAGAAAGCTCAAGAAACAGGTCTCCACCTTCCTATAGTATTTTCCTGGAGAATCAGTCTAGTCTTCCATCCATCCCTGGGACACAGAAAACTCATCTCTATCCACTTGGTTTCCATCCCTGGGACACAGAAAACTCATCTCTATCCACTTGGTTTCCATCCCCAGGACTTCAAGCCTTCGTAGTTCACCATGTTAAAGTATCAGAAAAAGAATCCATATCGATGTAAGACACTGTTTTTCTTAATATTCTGACAGATATTCATTCATTTAATTACTTGTAATTTATTAACATAGATTTAAAGAAAATATTGCATATTTGCTTGTGTATATTATTTGTTTTTGTGGAATTATCTCCAAAAACTACTTGTTTTTAAAAAGCACATTACAGAAAATAGTTTACACCTGATCCTTTTATAACAAGATTGATTTTTATTGGTCTTGTAAAAAAAATTGCAGTAAAATTGTAAAATGTCTCCATAATTTAACCCCCCCCCCCCCCCCCAAAAAAAACAACTTTTTTTTGAGCAGGTAGAAAACCCTGAGAATAAGGCAAATGAAATGGCCAAAGAAGTTCAAAGATCTTATTCTAAATTATTGATCTTGTTTGACTTTTCAGAATTCAAATAAAGAGAGCCAGAGGGTTATCTAGGGCATGTGGAATGTTCTAGTAACTATTTTATGATGTACTGTATAAACTGGAAACGTGTAATAGTCATTAATTATTTTAGTAAATGTGTGGAATCAGGAAGCATGACTGAAGTCACTGGCAGAAATACAATTATACTTTTGGAAACCTAGTTTGGTTGACATGGTTTGCCTAAAGTTCTGTATTCATACACTGATTCCAAATATGATTGCTAAGAGCTTTTAAGAATTTTTAAATATCTTGGATCTTTGAACATCAAACACCTCTAGACCAAGATATCTTGGTCTCCAGCCTAATGGCATGGTGGGTAGGCACACACAGGTCATGAAGTTATTGGTGGAGAATGATGTCAATGCTTATAAGTATCAATCTATCTATGGCCTTCCGGGATATAGAAATTCTTCAGTTTCAAGTGAAATTTCATTTGCTTGTGAAATAATCAATGCAGGAAAAATAAACAATTTAATGCTAACACAAGAAAAGGGTTTTCATCTGATAACTACCAAAATATCAAAATACACCTGTTACGAAGATAGAACTTCCAGAATTTTTGTTGTGCTAGAGGATCAGCAGTTCATCCACTAACAAAGCAAGGGATTCTGTTTTCACAGAAAGGGAATCACAGCTGCTGAGAGAGAGAGAGGGAAAGACCAAGATAATAAGACAGGCTAATGAAAAAAGACTGTAGAGTACAAAGAAATTGGCAAGCATTGATAAAAGATCATATTAAAGGGCATTTCAGTTTTGTAAACACAAAGAGCTTCCATAGCTGAGTGTAGACTAAGGTATAGTGACACCCTCCTAGTATCAGAATGGGCAAAGTAAATCCAAAAAAAAAAAAAAAAAGTTAAAAAAGTATTATTTGAGGTAAATGTAAAAGTGCTAGAAAGGTGAGTCTAAAGGCTTGAGTCCTGAAGTTGTGACCAGATTTTGTTGACCTTTTTGACTTTCATTTTTGTAGAACTATAAATTGAGTCATTTTATATATAGTTCTGCAAAAGTGAATTGAGTCATCAGATTACATTTCTGTTTTTACATTTTATTGGTTTCTCAGAGAGAGAGAGCGAGAGCTGTTAGATAGGGGAATCATATTGTAATCATAATTATATAATTGAATGATTTGTGTGGTGTTCTTGTTTTGTGTGAAACTTCTGGAAATGAAAAGTGCTTTTGTTGTGTGGTAGTGAATAAATATTTGTCATGTGTTTTTCTGTGTTCTCAGTGTATTAAGAGAACTTTACAGAAAAACACAATTGTGAAACAATAATAAAAGAA
Organism: Macrothele yani; assembly: GCA_039090855.1. Taxonomy (NCBI): domain Eukaryota; kingdom Metazoa; phylum Arthropoda; class Arachnida; order Araneae; family Macrothelidae; genus Macrothele; species Macrothele yani. Next base: position 65,927,235 of record CM077006.1, read on the forward strand.
TAAGTTAAATGCATGCTTTAAGATCTCATTTGTTTAAGCTCAGAAAGTTGTATGACTTGGATTTTGAATTGTTTTCACATTTTAGCCAGTAGATCTAAGACTCCTGCATTAAAAAAAAACCAGAATAAATGTGAAAGGGGTGAATTTTGAATTCATATTATTAGCACTACAAATAACTGAAATACCAGATTTGTACTTTGGGTTAGTATAAAAAATACGAATGTGTGCATTTATGTGAATAGTATATTTTTCTTTCATAATGTATTCATATCTGCTTTTACAGGGAATTACCAGAAATTTGTTAAGAAAGCCAATTCAGTACTTCAACAATTTGTAGCTTTGAGAAATAGTAGTGCAACACAAAATGATCACACAAATTCTGGATATTCAGAATGTGTTGATACTTTGGTATATCCTTTACTTCAGATGTATGTATTTGGAATAACTCAAGATGAACAAGTGGTTCGAAAGCTCCTTTCTAATGCTGAGTGTGGATCTCTGATAAAGCTTGCATCAGGATATTTCAATTTAACTGATCACTTCATGAAGATTATTTTAAAGTCCTCACAAGCAACTTACAGTTTACTAGTAGCTTCCCCAAAGGTAAGTTCTTTGAAAGTATTATATTATTAAACATTTAGCATAGTTAATGCTTTTGAAAAAATAGGTGTAAATGGTAATGTAGGATGCAAATTACCTTATTGGTCCAAAGGTAACCAACCCAGTCTACAACATTCTGGGGTAATATATTGAAAAGCTATGAAAATAAAATGTTCTTTTAAGTAAAAACAAATATGTTAAAACATATTACATTATTTTTAGAAATCAGATAGATTAATTAAAATGATTTTTTCTGAAACATTGCTTTAATTATGTAAGCATTTTAGTTGCATGCATTTCTCTTATAGAAAAATATATGTAAATGTTCAATTTTTAATACTGATTATGCATTTTAATTTCTTAAACATGTTTTACATAACTTTAAAGCCTCAAACATAATATAAATATTGTGTGCTAATACCTTATTCATGTTAAGTTTGAGCTCTTGTATAAGTAATTCTAACAATTACTACAGGCAAAAAAAAAAAAAAAAAAAAGAAAGAAAGAAAGAAAGAAAGAAGATATATAGAAGGGACACACCAAGCAGGTGTTCAACGGGTGCAAAGCAACGAGGTGCCAGGTTCCAAAAGCGGCAGGACGCCTCAATCAAATTTTACAGTTGATAAATTAATATCAGTGATGTGGGAGAAGTTAAGATAATGTTTTACTGTGAGAAATCGTAATGCTACATGGCACGTTTATTTTTTTTAGTAAAAATAATTCATTATATAATTCATGACTTGATATCAGAGAATAACTTTTGTTGTTTCATTCAGTATCAGAATACCGTGGGCAAAGGACTAAAAATTCTTTTTCTAACTTTTTTAGATCTTGAAGATTTCAGAATTCATGATATAAGCTGTGTCCCAAAATGATAGAGCCACTAAAATGGCTGAAGTTTTGAACCCAATGGTTGAAATCAGACAACATAACAGAGATAGGCATTTCAAATAGGTGTTGTGGTGTAGTACATGAAAAATGGTAGCAAATGTCATACAAATAAATGAGTATGAGAATTATAAAGATATTGACATTAGAGATACATGTCCCAAAATGATAGAACCACTCGTGCATACCGTCGTGTAATGCAAATGTTACCACAGTTACGCAACAGATTGTTGCTGCGGGACTGCAGGTGCAAGAAATCCAATCATTTCAGTACATTAGAACTGTGCAGTTGGAATTTGTTAATGGCAACCAGAAGTTTATGTGACATGGGCAGTGGAAAGTCATTGATGGCGCCCGAGCAATGGAAAATTTGATGCATTAAACCAGAATAAACTGACCATTCAAGGTATTGCAAGGTGTATTAATCGTTCCCATCATGTGGTTGCACATTATTTGACATCAAATGGAATGTACAGCAGCAAGAAATCTACTGGCCGTCTTTCAGTTTTGACTTCACGTCAGAAAAGGTTGATTATGCGTCTGATGAGTAACTCAACATCCAGTATCAGGCAAGTCTCGTCTACTGTGGACATAAACATATTGAAATCGACAGTACAGCATGTTCTAAAGAAGTGTCTATTCTTCCGCCATCGGAAAATGTGGTGCCCCTCTAAGCTAACTGAAACACGTAAACAGAAAAGATGTAAATGGGCTGAATACCATATGTCATGGACTCAAAAATGGCATAAAGTTATTAGGAGTGATGAAGAGAAATTTAATTTGGATGATCCGGACGGGTGGAAGTATTACTGGCACGACGTTCGAAAGGGAAAATTGAGTTACTCCAAGCACCAACAAGGTGGTGGAGGTATAACCATCTGGGGGGCATTCAGTGGATGTGGCAAAATACCAGTAGCCATTCTAACTGGACACTTGAATGCTGTGTGCTACCAGCAGCTGTTGAATGAGCATCTCGTGCCATATTTTGAATCATTAAATGACTGAAGCTCAGTTTCAACAGGATAATGCACGCCCTCACACTGCGAACTTAACCTAGGAGTGGTTTCTTGCCAATGGAATTCCTGTCATCTATTGGCCTGCATGTTCTCCAGGTCTGAATCCTATGGAAAACGTGGGCATCTGTTGCACGTAAGGTGTATGTATGCACATGGGAGGCAATTCAACAGTGTTGCGGACCTTCAACATGCAATTTTGAAAATGTGGGACAATATTTCCCTACAGCAGTGTCAGAAACTAGTGAACTCCATGCCAAAATGTGTGTTTGATGTCATCTAGCAAAATAGAAGTTTTATTGGCCATTAAAAATCTGGTTTGATACACATTTGTGACAGTGGTTTTATCTTTTGGGGATAGTCCACAGTCCACCGTACATTTGTTTGGAACCCTCAAACAGGTATATGTTTTACAATAATGGAACTTACACCTTAGCATTATATAACTTGAAGTATTTATTCCGTATTAAATGGTGTAACAATTTATAAAACATACGACGACTAAGTGCCGAGCTTTCACACTCTGAATGGGAGGCGTTTTCAAGGCCAGTGAACACAAGAATAATTTCGGGAACGACGATAATTTTAAATCTTAGAGCGCATGTCTACTACGTGTCTAGGTGATATTGCGTCTCGCGGAAGGTGGTGTCTCGTGACCTACCTTTCAAACATTCTCTCTCATTTCCCCCTGAATATTCTATGTCAGTAGGATTTTCCACGTAGCCGTGAGTTCGAGGGAAGGGCTCTCGTTGCAAGGGTTGGGGTGCATGGATATTTGGATGCTTTCTCTAGTCAGTGTTCCTTTGTAGTCAGTGTATGGAGCAATGCTTTTCATGTTTTTCCATACCGGTACAGTGTCATATTGGGCTACTTCTTTGCAAAGCACTGTTTGTGTTTTTCCTGCTTTAATGTCCCTTACGTGTTCTTTCCCCCTAATTGTAAGTGATCTTTTGGTCATTCCGATGTATAATTGAGACAAGCCATCTGGATATTCTAATGGTATCTCATACACCCCAGCTGCAGAATTCACGTCAGGATCCTTGTGCGTATTTGTTGTTGCTGTGGCGACGGACATTGGTGATTTAATTCCAATGCGTAATCCATGGCGCTTCATAAGATTCTTGAGCACAAAGGAAAATTTCGGGATGTATGAAATGGATCCAGCAAACTGCAAGCTGTTGACTCCTGGGCGTGGTATCTTGTGGTTCCTGGTTATCATCTTGTGTGAGATGGATCGCAGAGTCCGTTCCGAGAATCCAACAGTGACCCCTTTGTTGATGATATTTGTTATTTCTCTGTCCCTCGTTTCTTTGGTGGAGCTAATTGTGATTGCATTATTGAAGTGGGTACGGAATGCCGCCATTTTATATGAGCTAGGGGTATACAGACTTAGGAGGGATGAAATTTGTCACTGTTGTTGGTTTGTAATATACGGTGGAGCATAAGCGGCCATTTTGGGATCTGCTTATCTCAGCGTCAAGAAACGGAAGCTTCCCGTTGTTTTCCTTTTCATAAGTGAATTTAATGGAGGGGGGAGGATGGTGTTGATTCGCTGACAAAATCCTCGAGGTCTCTGTCGTCATGTTGCCAAATTAAGAACACATCGTCCACATATCTAAGCCATAATTTCGGTTTCTTGCCACTGCTTGAGAAGATATTTTCCTCTAGCGGGCGTAGGACAGCTTCCGCGAGCACTCCTGATATTGGAGACACCATGGGGGCACCTTTTGTTTGCTTGTAGTATGTCCCTAGGAACTGGAAGTAGTTATTGTTTACAACCAGGTCCAACACCCTTCATATCTCTTGCACTGCCTCCTGAGTTTGTTCACCATCTCTGGTAAGAAAGTTCTCTAGGTTGTCACACGCTTCTTTGACCGGGATTGACGGGTACAATGATGTCATGTCGAAACTAACCGTAATCTCCTTTCTTTACAAATTTATGTCTTTTATTCTGCTTATAAAGTCCGCAGTCGAGCACAGGGTGTGTTGGGAGGCAGGTAGGTAGGTTTTTAGGAAGCTAGCCAGCTCTTTCTCTATGTAATACGTTGGCGCTCTTATTTTGCTAACAATGGGTCTGAGTTTAAGGCCAGGTTTATGGTGCTTCAGTCTGCCATACAGGGGAGGAATGGATGGTTCCGGTGGAATAATAATGGCCACTTCTTTGATGCTATCAGGTAAGTGCTTCCATTTGGTTAGGCTCACTGCATGAAAACTTATATGCATTCCTGTACAATCACTTGATTGAATTATATTTTGTTATTTATCCACTTTCTCCTCTGGCTCTATCATTTTGGGACACACCTTACATGGCCAGCACTATGACAATGGGGCAATACGAAGAAAAAATACAATGGACTTCAAAAAAACATAATTTTTCAACTTAAAACCCTTATGCATTTTATGTACTTTGAGTGGCTCATACTTTAAATCTGGTCGCAAATAACGACAAAAAAATTTCTCTAGAAATTGTGAACATTTCCAGTTTTGTTCAAGAAAGATATGTTTTCTTTTCTGAATTACCTTACCACCGGCAAAAGAGCTTCCAGCATTGACCGTGAAACCATGCTGTGAAACAAGATGAGAAAATAGGATCGATGCAATAAGGGTAATGAGGACTGGGGTTCAATTAATCCACGACACATTATATTAGCACCTTAATGAATCTTTTACAGACAGTGGTGCCCAAAATTTAATCAATCTTTCTTAGAAAAAAGAATGGAAAAAACAAAACAAAAAAACATGCAAGTTTTTTTGTTCCAGAAAAGATTTGGCACACTCTTTCTTCAAAAATGAATGTTATAGACATGCCAACTCTCCAGATTTAGGCGGGAGACTTCAGATTTTCAGCTCTTTCTACTGCCCTCCGGATGAATGTCAAATTCTCCCGATGTTTGCTGATAATGATTTGTGAAGTTCCGAAGCCGAGATACGAACCTGCAAAACGAAGCACGTGGTCACCGACCTGTTGCTGTTTCTGACGATGTTCTGTTACGTGTGGTTGAAGCGGACCCCCAAAAAATGTGTCTTGAGATAGTGGCAGAGGTAAGTGTCCACCACACAACAGTTGTTTCACGCCTGGCTGCGCTGGGTAAGGTAAAAAAGCTGGACACGTGGTTGCCGCATGAGTTGACAACTGCCAACAAGACTAGGCGTTTGGAAGTCTGTACGTTGCTGCTTGCCAGGAATAAACAGAACCTCTACTGCACAAATAATCACCAGCAACGAGAAGTGGGTCCTTTATGATAATCAGAAACGATCTGCACAGTGGTTGAGCAAGGCACAGCCTGCTGGATGGCATCATAAGCCACCCTTACACACCAAGATGATGATGCTCCTTCTCTGGTGGTCCACAGCCATTGGCAAGAGGCCAAACTATCACTGCAGAATGCTATTGTGTTGAATTTCACCAGATGCACCAGAAATTCCTGCAGAAACAACTGGCTTTGGTCAACAGACATGGTGCTTTTCTGCTCCAGGACAACGTCTGCCCTCATGTCGCACAACGAGCAATGCTGACACTAAGTGCCTTGGGCTATGAAACACTGCCCCATCTGGCCTATTTCCCAGACTTGTCTCCAACAGTCAATTATCTGTGTTGTTGCCTGGATCACTTCCTGTCCAGGAAACAGTTCACAACAGACAACGTGTAGTTGATGACTTCTTTAGGTCTCTGCCACAAGAATTTTTTTGTTCCGGGATCATGGCTTTGCTGGACAGATGGCAACTATGTGTTGATGCCGAGGGGGATTATTTTGCCTAGGTAAGTTGTCCTATTTATCCATTCTCGCTGTCCACGTGTGCTGGTCCTGTGCAGAACATTTCATTTGCACCAGCCCAATAGAAATAAAACAAGTAAATAGCTGTTTAAAGGAATGTAGAACATGTGGGGGTTTTACATGCATGTTAAGACAAAACAGTTGCCAAGAAAATAGATTGTGAAACAGAATTTCCAACTGTTAAATTGATTAGACCATGTAATAAAAAAAAAAAGGGAATTTTTGGTACCAAAATACAGATGAAATATTGATCTGCCAAAAGGAAAAAAAAACAAAAAAACTTTCCTATTTTTGTTTAGAATGGTTCGAACACCTGAACACGCATAACGAGACTTTTCAATTTTTAAATGACCTTTATTCTTTATTGACACTAAACAGAGATCCAAAAATAAAATACTGTATGGACTTTCAACTGAATAAAAACAAAATACTATATGGACCTACGCACAAAAAGAATATATAATTGCTTCAGATTTGTGTGACCAAATTGAAATTCTTTGTATTTCTGTTAAGCATCACATAAACCCATAAAGTGCTTTAGAATACATATTTTCAAATGACTCATTAATATGTTTTCCCAACAATTCAGTGGCTTTAAAAATATTTTTGATGATGCCTGTACTGTGGGAGAGGGGGAGGGAGGGGGCACACATATACCATGCTAAGTTAAATGGGAAAAAAATTGATTTTGTGGATTTTTACACTGCCTAAAAATAAGCATCTTTCTTTTTCTTACTGTTAAGCTTGAAATCCAAAAAGGTCTTTAAAATTGCAATATCCTCTTATCCATTCCGTAGAATTGATAACAGTAATACATACATACATACATATCACTAAGCTGCTCTCTGAGATTCAGAGGTTAGCTCCAAAAAGAAATACAAACTACCAGATATTTTTACTTACTGTTGTCGTATCAAACTTCTCCATTTACAGCGATCTTGACATACAACTCGGGCTTCACTGATATCCATTACACGCCGTACACAAGATCTTTTATACTTCATGCTCATAATCTTTTTCTCATGCAGACACTCCTGAATCTGATCCACCCATGTCTTCCTTGGCCTTCCTCTGCCTTTCCTTCCTGCCACTTTGGCTAAAAAGATTTTCTTAGTAAGCATATCATCATTCATTCTTTCAACATGGCCAAACCACTGAAGCATATTAGTCTCCACCTTGCTAACAACATTTTGCTTCACATCACACAACTGCAACACATCTTCATTCCTCACACAATCAGACCATGTCTTGCCACAAACCCCTGTAAGTAACGCATTTCTCCAGCACACAAACGACTTCTATGTCTCTTCTGTAGTACCCAGGTTTCACTGCCATACATCATAGTAGGAACAATTACACTTTCATACACAGCCATTCGGGACTCTCTAGAGAACCCATCATTCCTGTGAAAACCTCCCAGAGCAGCTATGACTTTCAATGAAGAATTCACTTGCCTACTAATTTCACCATCCAATTTGTTCTCTCTGTCAAACATGCTTCCTAAATACACAAACTCACTCACCTGGTCAATCACAGTGCCATTTATACTTACATTACATTCAGTGCTACCAGTTTCTCTCTCAAACACCATAACTTTGGTTTTTCCCTTATTTATACTCAGTTTAAATTTCATGCAAACTTCATACATCTGGGACAACATACTCTGCAACTTATTAACTATATGTCAACAAAATAGTTTCCATATCATCTACTGTTTCGCACGTTACTAGAAATTCGAGCACGGGAAAAACGTCCATATAATAAAAAAATTTTATTTCAACTTGTCACTAATATTCCTTTTTTTCTTTTTGATGTTCCTTATAATAGTTTAGAATTTTATTATGAAGATTACAAATTTATATGAAAAAATGTTTTTATATGTGCAGTCAAATGCATCATAAGTTGTCAAAGTCCTCCAATACGTAGAGACAATATGTATTAAATGATTAATATTATTCCAGTTTTTTAACTCATGATTCACGAAATTAATACAATAGAAAAGAACTTTCGAACCTTTTGATTATGATGCGTTGAATTAGTAATAAGCCATCTTGTTATCGAAGAAGGCACGATTTTTCTTTCCTGTGGTATCAGCTTCCAAGTTGAACTTCGATCTTATAATTTCTTATTATAGATGATGGTTGCATGTTTCATTTTCCGTCGCTCGATATCCCAAACTAGTTTCAATTCCTTCTTTTTGGAATCATCTTCAGTGGGTATTATGATCTACTTCTCATACACGTTGTGTTTCGGCCACTTACATCGATTCTACTGGCAGCGTCCGACTTTTCACGGCAGTTGTGCTCTTGCACATGCTATTTTTGGTATTAATGCACGTTCTTAGTCGTGTTTTGATATAATTGGATGATATGAATTCCGATTCTAAATTAATTGCTGTTGCCATTCGTTTGTTGAAAATAATTAATAAGGTCTTTTATTATATTTTTTATAGTTAATTTCTTTTTCGATAAAATATTTCCAAGCGTACGGTAGACTCATTGGATCATTATTATTACAATTTATTTCTTTAGTTTTTTCAATCATTACTGCTTCTGAGGTTAATATTTGATTTTTAGTTTTATGTGAGGTTATTAATTTTGCATCATACCAATCAGGATAAGCTTCATTTTCAATACAATGATTTATTAATGATGTTTTGTTTTCTTTTTTATTCCAGTTCGATATATGTTCTTTTAATCTGGTCTTAAATCTTCTTTTTGTACTTCCTATGTATACTTTATTTCTTTCATTTCTTTCTATTTCTGTATAATATTTTGTTGGTATAGAATATACTCCGGCTTTATCAAGCATTGATCTTCTTTCATTTCCAGTAGTTAATATAGTTTCGTTATCTATGACGGTTTCTGCTAATATCATTTTTTTCTTTAATGCATTCCTTCTTTAGGATATCTGTTATTGGAGGAATGTAGGGAATTTTACCAGCAAATTTTATTTCATTTTTTGTTTATTTTTATTTTCATTTAAAGATTTCTTTATATTTTCAAGTATATCATCTATCATCTTTTCCTTGTATCCAAATTTCATAGCAGTTCTTTTTATCCAGTTAATCTCAGTCTTTTCTTTGTGTTTATTACAGGAATGGGTTAATGCTCTTCTTATGTAAAATTGAAGTGCTGCTCTTTTATATTTCCAAGGATGATTTGAATCAATCGGAATTATCGTTGGAGTATAAGTTGGTTTTCGATATACTTCGTATTCAATCATATTATTTCGCCTGAATAAAGAAATGTCTAAATAGTGTAGTTGTCTATTAACTTCTTTTTCCATAGTAACTTGTATTGTAGGATAAAAACTATTGTATTTGTTTACAAATGTTTCAAGTTCTTTTTCAGATTGCTTCCAGAAGATAAGGATATCGTCAACGTATCTTACGTATAGTATTAGTTGTTTTTGATTGAATGAATCCAAAAGTTTATTTTCTATGTCTTGTAATATTATTTCAGCAAGAAGTCCCAAAATTGGTGATCCCATTGGTGCACCTTGTTTTTGTCGGTATATTTTTTTATTATATGTGAAGTAGTTATTATCAGCTACTAGTTTCAATGCCTGGATAATACTAATTCTTTGTGCTTCAGGTATTTTTTCATCTTTTAACTTTTGATCTAACAATTGAATTGCTTCATAAACAGGTGTATTTGGATATAGGGAAACAATATCTAGATTCTTGAAACTAATCATCTTATAATCTAACACGTTTTTTTATTTATATTACATCATTTTTTTCCCTCTGTTCTTCTCTGTGGCTTTCCTTTCTGATCAAATCCTTCCAATATGCGTTTAAGCTATTAGGATCATTAATGTTACATAACCTGTGTCTAGTTTTTTCTATCAAGACTGTCTCCGCCAATCTCAAATGCCTTTCTGTACGACAATTCTTAATAATTTATATTTCATCAAACTTTGGGTATTGCCTTTGTTCAATACAGTACTGGACCAATGCAGTTTTTGCTTCTTTTTTTTGCCAATTCTGTAAGTGCTGTTGTAAATGATGTTTTAGTTTATTTTTAGTGCTTCCTATATATGATACTGTAGGATTGTTGCTTATAGGAATTTCGTAAACGCCAGCTCTATCCAAGCACTTCTTGTTTTCTTTCGTATTGATTACAAAATTTTTAATGGTATATACTTTATTGCCCAACTGTAAATTATATCTGTTACACAATTTATTAATTTCAGCTGAAATTCCTTTTATGTATTGAAAAGATCCAATATATTCAATCTGCTTATTAATGTGTTTTAGGGAGTTCAATTGTATATATTTGTGGTAGATTATTTTGAATCGGAATTTGGGTCATAGTGAAAAGAAAGGAAGGGAGTGAAATTTGCGTGAGTTGAAAAAGATTTTTTATTTATTATTATTTTTTGTGTTTATTTTGCGGCCTCGAACCATGATGAAAATGAGAAAAATACGTGTTCGAAATGTGTAGAGACGAAAACCTACTGAAAGAGTTAGGGATTAAAGGTGAGTAACCTCAAAATATAGATTCTCTAAATAGCACGTGAATAATTAAGCAGCTAGATGACATTTGACATTTGCAATGGTGTTTTATCAAAATGGTTTTCCATTGGTGCAGGAGTTAGACAAGGTTGTGAAATGTCACCATGGCTGTTTAATATATTTAGGGACGCATGCATGCGTGAGGCCAAAATAGATAATAGTGGTTTATGTCTTGGTGATATCCGTGTGCGCAGATTGCTGTATGCTGATGACACTGTCCTGTTGGCAGAGAGCAAAAGTGAGTTGCAGAGTATGTTGACTCTGATGCACGAAGTTTGCATGAAATTCAAACTGAATATAAATAAGGGAAAAACCAAAGTTATGGTGTTTGAGAGAGGAATGGGTAGCACTGAATGTAATGTAAGTATAAATGACACTGTGATTGACCAGGTGAGTGAGTTTGCGTATTTAGGAAGCATGTTTGACAGAGAGAACAAGTTGGATGGTGAAATCGGTAGGCGAGTGAATTCTTCTTTGAAAGTCATAGCTGCTCTAGGAGGTTTTCACAGGAATGATGGGTTCTCTAGAGAGTCCCGCATGGCTGTGTATGATCAGTGCGATCGATTTATCTTTGGGTTCACCATCAGTTATTGCTGACTGGTCGTGGACGGTGTGCAACGACCTCCATGGGAGCGACCACTTCCCAATTGTACTTGGCTATAATGAGAGCGTGCCATCTTCTGCTTCCCGCCCTCCTCGATGGAGGATGGATCGTGCCAAGTGGGAGGTCTTCACATCGTCCGCAGTGATACCTTCTGTCATGGTGACCCGAGGGTCAATCGATGCAGCTGTTACTGATGTCACCACGTGTATCATTCAGGCAGCGGATCTCTCTATCCCAAAGACCTCAACGACGCTCCCAAGACGTCCGAAACCTTGGTGGACCTCTGATTGCACAGCGGCTAGGAGAGCTCAACATAAGGCCTGGTGTACATTTCGGCGTTATCCAACCGATGCTAATCTCGTTGAATTTAAAAGAGCAAAATCTTACGCTCGGTTGGTGCGTCGACGAAGCAAGAGGGAGTCTTGGATGAAGTACGTTTCATCGATCAATTCACGTGCCAGTTCAAAAACTGTTTGGGAAAACATTCGTAGGATTCGGGGAAACTGTGGTTCCCATCAGATCTCTATTCTCGAGAGTAACGGCTGCACGTATGCTGAAGTCGGGGAGATAGTGGATTGTTTGGGTAGGGCGTTTGCCTCTGTTTCCAGTTCTGAGGCGTACCCTCTCTCCTTTCAGAGGACTAGACCAGCTGCTGAGCGCCAAAGACTCTCCTTTGCGCCTTTTCATAACACCGAGTATAACTCCCCTTCAGCATGGTTGAACTCCGAGTGGCTCTGCATCGGTCCGGTGCAACATCTGTAGGTCCCGATGGCATCCACTATGACATGATCCGTCATCTCTCGCAGTCGTCTCTCGAGAATCTGTTAGTGCTTTTCAACCGCATTTGGTTGGAGCACAGTTTCCCGGACTCCTGGCGAAAAGCTTTTGTTTTACCTTTTCCCAAGCCTGGCAAAGACCCCAAGTCTCCCTCTAGTTATCGGCCAATTGCCCTCACTAGCTGTCTGTGCAAAATCCTTGAACGCATGGTTAATTCTAGGCTAATTTACTTCCTAGAAGAACATCAAATTCTGTCGCCATCACAAAGCTGCTTCCGTCGTCATCGTTCAGCTCCTGACCATCTCCTGCTCCTTGAGACGTCTGTTCGAGAGGCATTCGTGCGTAGGCAGCACCTGGTGTCTGTCTTTTTTGACATCGAAAAAGCTTACGATAGAGCGTGGCGTCACGGTATCCTCCGTGATCTCCACGAGAGTGGGTTGCGGGGAAACCTGCCAACCTTCATTGCCAACTTCCTTCGTAACCGTGTGTTCCAGGTGCGCCTGGGTACAACGCTCTCTGCCTTCTTCCATCAAGAACAAGGTTTTCCTCAAGGCAGCATTCTTTCGGTGACTCTGTTCATCCTCCGCATTAATTGTTTGCTTAAAAATCTTCCTCCTACGGTTTCGACTACCATTTATGTTGACGACCTTCACATCTTCTGCTCGTCATCAAGCATGCATTTCATTGAAAGGCAGCTGCAGTCTGCAATTAACCAGATAGTTAAAGCTGCTAACAACAATGGTTTCGTTCTTTCTGCTGAAAAGACAGCGTGCATCCATTTCTGCCGGAGGCGTGGCCTCCACCCCGATCCAGAACTCTATTTGGACCATGCAGCCATTCCAGTTTTGCCGGAAACCAAGTTCCTTGGTTTGACCGTCGACCGTGCGCTCAACTTTCGCTCGCACGTTCGACGACTCCGCACTTCCTGTCTGAGAGCTTTGTCCATCCTCAAGATCCTCGCCTCAGTCTCCTGGGGTGCAGACAGGACTTCCTTGTTCCGTATTTACCATTCTCTCATTCGGTCTAAACTGGATTATGGCTGTATGGTGTATGGCTCTGCGCGTCCTTCCGTTCTCCGGCCGTTGGATACCATCCACCATCAAGCGCTGCGTCTTTGTACGGGAGCATTTCGCACGTCACCCATTCCCAGCCTTTATGCCGACGCGAACGAACCGTCGCTTCATTTACGCCGTCTGCAGCTGTCTCTTCAATTTTACCTGAAACTTAGATCTCTCTCAGAACATACTTTACACGATGCAGTTTTTCATCCCCAGCATGCTCGTTTGTTCGAGACCCGTCCCTCGTGCATTCGAACCTTCGGTCTTCGTATGGCGGCCGTAGCTCGTGATGCAGGGCTCGACTTGTCACTCGTTGGAGAGACCAGGGGCTTTGAGGATCCCCCATGGCACCCTCTTGGTGTCATGGTTGATACCAGCTTTACATCTTTTGACAAGTCCTCAACCCCTGCGTCAGTGTACCAGCAGCTCTTCGCCGAACACCGTTACGTCAATGCAGACTTTATTCCTGTTTTCACCGATGGATCTAAGGCGGCTGGTGTCGTTGGATGCGCCGCCGTCTGCATTGACGAAGTTTCTGTTGCCCGCATTCCTGCCGAGGCCACGGTGTTTTCGGCGGAGATGCATGCTGTGTATCTTGCACTTGTTCACGTGCAGTCGAGCTCTCATCAGCGTGCTATTGTGTACACTGATTCGTTGAGTGTTGTGCAATCATTGTCATCTTTGGATTTCTCTGGCCACCCACTTCTTTTTACCGTACGGAGACTTCTTCGTTCTTTGCTCGAGGCTGATGTCCAGATTCGGTTCTGCTGGATTCCTGGGCATGTTGGGATCCCAGGGAACGAGTCTGCTGATGCTGCTGCTAGATCTGCCTCTTCTTTGGTCGTCACACCCTTGCCACTGTTCCACCGTGATTTTCGCTTTCTTGTTCACGATCATATCAGACGAACGTGGCGAAGTCTGTGGGACCAACAGGTGGAGAATAAACTGCACCGTGTTAAACCCATCCTTGGAGTCTGGAAATCATCGTGTCGCCGGAACCGTAGGGAAGAAGTTGTTCTTGCGCGTCTCCGCATTGGGCATTGTCGCTTCACGCATAGCTATTTGCTGTGTGGCGATGCTGCCCCAATGTGTGAGGCGTGCGACTGTTTACTCACCGTCTCTCATGTTTTGTGCAGTTGTGTACGTTTTCGTCAGCATCGGTTTCACTATTTTCAGTCTCATCTGCTGGACGAGAACGCAGCTACGCTTCAAAAGCTTTTGGGCGACCACTGCAACACTTTCGCAGTATTTTCCTTTTTAAAACAGATTAACGTTTTAAAACTTATTTAAAAAAAAAAAAAAAAAAAAAAAGTTATATTATAATGGTAAATTAATAAAGTTATATATAAACTTAATAAACTAACTAGTCTTCACAACATCTTTCATCATCCTCTTTTCTAACTTTTACCAAGCCTGTCTGCTCTTAATCACTTCACCCCGCTTTTTAAAATCTTTAGCTGATAGTTCTGTGTCTGGCGCTCTTTGGCCAAGCCTGGCCCTTGCGCCACTAAAATCAATTAACTAACTAACTAACTGTGTATGAAACAGTAATTGTTCCTACTCTGATGTATGGCAGTGAAACCTGGGTACTGCAGAAGAAACATAGGAGTCATTTGTGTGCTGGAGAAATGCGTTACTTACGTGGGGTATGTGGCAAGACACGATCTGATTGTGTGAGGAATGAAGATGTATTGCAGTTGTGTGATGTAAAGCAAAATGTTGTTAGCAAGGTGGAGAACAATATGCTTTGGTGGTTTGGCCATGTTGAAAGAATGAGTGATGAAATGCTTACTAAGAAAATATTTTCAGCCCAAGTGGCAGGAAGGAAAGGCAGAGGAAGGCCAAGGAAGACATGGGTGGATCAGATTCAGGAGTGTCTGCATGAGAAAAAGATTATGAGTATGAAGTACAAAAGATCTTGTGTATGGCGTGTAATGGATATCAGTGAAGCACGAGTTGTATGTCAAGATCGCTGTAAATGGTGAAGTTTGACACGACAATAATAAGTAAAAATATCTGGAAGTTTGTATTTCTTTTTGGAGCTAACCTCTGAATCTCAGAGAACAGCTTAGTGATATGTATGTAGTGTATGTATGAATATATGATAGAAGTCAATAAGTGCTGTTTTATTCTCTCTTCTGCTCCAGTTCTTCATGTGTTGAGTCAGTCTGATTTTAATATTTCTTTTTGTACTGCTTATATATTGGTTGACAATTTTATTTTGATTATTTATTATTGGTATTGAGTAGACACCCACTTTTTGTAAGATTGGGGTCTTTCTGTGATAGTTACTAAGAGATTTCGTTATGTCTCTCGTTCATACACCAAAATCTAGGTCAAATTTTTTACATGTTTTCTTCACAATAGTTGTGATCTTCGGTATATATGGTAATGATCCACAAAATTTTATTACCTGTTGAGTCTGTGTACTCTTTTGTTGTTTATTTCTAGCGTTGCATCTATTAATAAGGTTATTTATTTTCTTCACATGATATCCAAAGTTTATTGCCGTGTTCTTTAACCAATTCAATTCATTTTTTAGTAGTTGGGCGTTAGATGTATGAGTAAACGCTCTATTGATATATGATCGGAAAGCTGCAAATTTGTAAGATGCTAGGTGGTGAGAGTTCTCAGGAATGATATTAATGATGTTGTCAGGTTTTCTATATACTTGGAATTCGTTGTTATTTTGTTTATGAGATAGTTATATGTCTAAGTATGTTAACCATCCTTTTCATGCTCCACGGTAACATTAATTGTTTCGTAATAGTTATTATATTCATCTATGTACATCTGTAGCTGGTTACCATCATGCTGCCATACCATGAGGATGTCATCCACGTACCTGCAAAACATCGATGGTTGTGGTATATCTGTTTTCAGTCTCATAGATTTTTTCGATGTTCTGCAAAATCATCTCTGCCAACAAACCCGAAATCGGCGATCCCATCGGTGCTCCCGATAATTGTCGATATATTTTGCCTTCATAACTGAAATAATTGTTTTGATCAATAAAAAGAAGTGCTCTTCTTTATGTCTTCAATTTGCTGTGTTGGTATTTTATTTTCACACAACCTTTCAACAATGAGGTCAATTGCCTCCAGAGTAGGGGTATTCGGGTAGAGGGATATCACATCAAGGCTGCAGGTACGTGGATGACATCCTCATGGTATGGCAGCATGATGGTAACCAGCTACAGATGTACATAGATGAGTATAATAACTATTACGAAACAATTAATGTTACCGTGGAGCATGAAAAGGATGGAGTCTTACCATACTTAGACATATTACTATCTCATAAACAAAATAACATCTAATTCCAAGTATATAGAAAACCTGAAAACATCATTAATATCATTCCTGAGAACTCTCACCACCCAGCATCTTACAAATTTGCAGCTTTCCGATCATATATCAATAGAGCTTTTACTCATACATCTAACGCCCAACTACTAAAAATGAATTGAATTGGATAAAGAACACGGCAATAAACTTTGGATATGATGTGAAGAAAATAAATAACCTTATTAATAGATGCAACCCTAGAAATAAACAACAAAGGGGTACGCAGACTCAACAGGTAATAAAATTTTGTGGATCATTACCATATATACCAGAGATCACAACTATTATGAAGAAAACCTTGTAAAAAATTTGACCTAGATTTTGGTGTACGAACGAGAGACATAATGAAATCTCTTAGTAACTATCACAGAAAGACCCCAATCTTACAAAAAGCGGGTGTCTACTCTATACCAATTATAAATAATCAAAATAAAATTGTCAACCAATATATAGGCAGTGCAAAAAGAAATATTAAAATCAGATTGACTGAACACATGAAGAACTGGAGCAGAAGAGAGAATAGAACAACACTTATTGACTTCTGTTTGGATCATCAATGTATACCCTATTGGGAAGGAATTACAATATTAAACCAGCAGAATAATATGAGAACAATACAAGTAATAGAAGCAGTATTAATAAATAAGACCAAACCATTTAACTGCAATAATAACAGTCCATACGGCCTTTCGTACGCTTGGAGGAACCTGATCGAAACTCAGAAGAAATTGAATAGGGAGAGGAGAGAGGGGAAGAGAAAAAGGAAGGGTGAGAATGACATAGATGAAGATAAAGTTGATGTGACCTGACACTAGATGGCAGTGGCAATGGGTTACATGAGGAACATGCGCACTGTGGACACGAGACTTTCAGATAGCACACTTCGACAGAGGGTGTGAAGTCTCCGTTGAAAACGCCAGGGTAGAGCCTAGGTGAAACGCGCGTCCGGCGATTGAGAATGTAGATGGTATGATATGGTGTATATAACGATTTTAACTAGAATCTTTTAAAGCTTTTAAATTTTTCATGAACCTGATCTAACTTGAAGACTTCCTCTGCAATTCCAAGAGAGTGCAGCATTGATGAGATAGCCCTAATGGCCAAGTATGACGTGGAACTTCAAGTGGTATGTAAATAGTAACTCTTAACTCAAGAATCTTTAATTATTATCTGGAAACCTTTACCCATTCAATATGATGTCGACACAGCCAGAACGGAGTTAACCCTAACATCTGGAGATAACCGAAGTAGGGTACAACTTATGACGAAATGGCTCTCGAACTAACCCTAACAACTGACCATATTGAAGCAAGATACAACTTTGGACAAAGAAACTCTCAATAACTACAGATGTTGGACTGAACATGCACTTCCGGAAGTAACATTTTTAGGACTTTTAACCGATTTATATTTTAATTGAATAAGTTAATGCACCACCACAGACTGTATCCACTTTAGAGAACGTGAAAAACAGAACTTACGTCAAAGCGTCTTCCTGAAGAACCTTGTGGTCACATAATGGTATGTGAACTTTATGATAGAATCACATGAGATATAATGATATTATGATCTGGAGATGTAATTAACGCAATAACACCTGCGGGAAGCATGGTTGTCCATGGTGCTGCATGGACTCAAGAGAAAATGCTGAATCATGATATTCGAAACTATAAGAAAACGAGAGTAAAACTCAATGACCAAGTTGACCATCTTGATTTTTTGAAACAAAACCGGGACAATGGGGTTATTTCCAGTTACTTAAGAATTAAGACCAGGGCCTTAAACACTAGAGATCAAAGAATACTTGAAATGAGTGAAACTAAAAGACTGAGAGCAGAAATAAGAACAAAGAGACAGAGGATCTACCAGTTGTCTCGACAGTCATATAACCTGTATACTAATATTAGGAAAAAATATACAGATGACATAATTGATAATATAATGAATAGAATACATATATGCTTGGAAAAAAACAGGAAAGCTAACCAATATAGACATCTAAAGAATCCGGCAATATTGATATCAACCATACCTATGTAAACCTATCACAATTGGAACTTAATCAGCTGCAAATAAATGCACTTAATAAAGGTAGTAAATTTGCATTTAGTGAAAACCTCGGAAAAACAGAGCAATTTATTCCAAAGATCGAAGAGATTATCAACTTACTTCCAAGAAAGCTCAAGAACCCCTGAGATTTAAAATAAATAGAGTGGCAACCAAGATTATGGGGTCATTCCATGTGAAATCAACCAGCAAAAATAGCATTTTCAACCTGACCATTTTTGATTTTTATGAAACTTGGTATATTTGTAGAATTCATCAATATAAACATATATGAATTTTTTCAGAATTTTTAATGCATGCATTTTTGAGTTACTGATTTTTGAAATTTTCAAAAAAAACCTGAAATTTCATCATCTGAGCAAACTTTAACTGCCAATTACTTGGGTTCTAGTAGAGCTAGGGTCATAAATTATGGCTCATTTTAAAGATCTTGAATTGGGCTTTCATTTGATATGCCACATGACACTATTAAAAAATTTAATGTCAATTTTAAAATTTTTAAATTGAAATATTAAAAATGTGTTTTTTAAAAAATCTGAAAAAAATATATGTTTAACAAACATTATTTTTCTACATATCCTGAAAGTTTCATAATGGGATCGCTATGGGATCAGTATAAAAAAATAAATAACATAGAAGGACGTTACTAAACGCACCATCAGTGACTGAGGAATTGTTTATTTTGTATGTCTAAAATGTTATCCCTGGTCTTACAAACACTCCAAATGTTAATGAATTAATTATAATTTGGTAAAAAGTTAATATATATCCATAAGGGTAACAAATTGTGTTTCTTTCCTATGTTTTAAAGTAAAAGCAAAGTAAAAGATGGATGCCAGCAGACCATCCACATCAAAAGTTTCAAGTGTGGTTTACTGTTGCAACCCCTTTGGGAAACCAAACCATAAATATAACAAAAAAAATCTGCGACCAGTTTCCAAGAATCTATTGCTACAGAACAAGTTGCTCAAAACTGGAGACAAGATCTGTGACAGTTGTCGTAAAGCAATCCAGAAATTTCACTCTGAAGCTGCTGAACATTCCTTTTCACCTTCTGACAGCTATAATGAACAAGAAGCCAAAGGCCATGCTGTTCCATCTGAAAACTTTGAAGTATGAACTCCTGAAAATGAGCATGCTATAGAAGCATTTAACAGAAGTTTACAATGTCTGGATGAAACGCCAATCAAGAAAAAAATGCCCGCAAGAAAAAAAAATACTTTGAAAAGAAATATAAAAAAGCCCAAGAAGCATTTCGAGCAAAATTATTAAAGTTAAGTTCTGCGTCGGAACCAAAGAATATTTCATCTCCTGAACCAGAAATTATATGACAGTTGAAAGAAAAATTTCATTCCACAGAAAATAAAAGCATAAGATTGCAGATATTGAGTACACTGCCTAAATCTTGGTCACTGAAACGAATTGAAACAGAATTTAGAGTTTCAAATTTTATGGCCAGAAAGGCTAAAAAGCTAGTAAAAGAAAAAGGTATCATGTCTTCTCCTGATCCAAAGCCAGGAAAGACTTTAGACAAAGACACAGCAAATTATATACAAGAATTTTATGAGAGTGATGATGTAAGCCGCCAAATGCCAGGAAAAAAAGACTTTGTTTCCATTAAAATAGATAATAAGCGTCAACAGGCAAAAAAAAAAAAAAAAAATTGCTTCTGAGTAATTTGCATGAATTGTATACTCTTTTTAAAGAGAGATTTCAAGAGAAAAAGGTGGGGTTCTCCAAGTTCTGTGAACTTTGCCCTAAGCACTGCATTCTTGCAGGAGCAAGTGGCACATATTCTGTTTGTGTTTGTACAATGCATCAGAATGTTACACTGATGATGACACAATGCAAGTTACCTGAATTAACAGGAGACACTGTTCAGCCAATAAACTCCTATAAAGATGTCCTTGCAAACATGATTTGTGGAAACCCTACACCTGCATGTTACTTCAGTCAGTGCAACAACTGTCCAGGATTAGAGCAGCTCAAGGAACGATTTGAAGATTGTTTTGATCTAAATAGTATAGAAAATGTGACATTCAAGCAATGGATGCAATTAGAGAAGAGCACAGTACTTGAAACATTATCAAAATCCACACAGGAGTTTTTGGACCTGTTGTTTGGAAAACTTCCAGCCCTGCTTCACCATTCTTTTATAGCAACTCAACAGTCAAGTTACTTAAGACATTTTAAAGACACAATAACAGAAAATCAATACATAGTAATTTGTGACTTTGCTGAAAATTATTCTTTTGTATTGCAAGATGCAGCTCAGAGTTTTCACTGGAACAATGCCCAAGCAACCCTGCATCCTATAGTTATATACTATCGAGACGAGAAAACTCAGAACCTAGGACATGTAAGTTTTGTGATTTTATCCGACTGCCTAATTTATGACAGTATAGCTGTTCATCTGTTTCAGCGTTACCTAATTAATTTCATGCAGTCACATTTTTCTCAAAAACCTGAAAAGATATTTTATTTTTCAGATGGAGCAGCTTCACAATACAAAAACAAGTCAAACTTCCTCAGCTTGTGCTACCACGAGACTGACTGTAATATAAAAGCAGGATGGAATTTTTTGCAACAGCACATGGCAAAAATGCATGTGATGGGATAGGGAGTACTGTGAAGCGATTAGCTGCAAAGGCAAGTTTACAACTTGTTTATAATAATCAAATTATGACACCACGCCAACTCTTTGAATGGGCCACTGCTAATATTGCCTCCATTCACTTTCGGTTTGCAACCACAGAAAATTACAAAGAGGAGGAAATTATCCTTAAAAGTAGAATAGCTTCTGCTAAGACAATAAGTGGTACTCAGAAACTCCATTGTTTCATTCCTGCAGGAAAACACAAATTACTAGTCAAAACTTACTCACTTTCTGAGCATTTTAAAGAAGAGATATGTGCAACAGATGAAGGGGAAGAGAACATTAGTTTTGAAAATATGGTAGGTTTTGTGATTAGTAAGTACTCAGAGCACTGGTGGTTGGGATGTGTACTTGGTGTGAATGAGGACACCGAAGAGGTAAAAGTGAGCTTCCTGGAGCCGCATGGTCCATCTCCATCATACAATTCCTCAACCACCGGATATACTGTTGGTTCATAAATCTCATGTTTTGTTAAAAGTTGACCCGACAACAGCTACTGGAAGAGTATATAATTTAACAATGACTGAGACAAAGAAGGCAAATCAAGCACTGGCATACAAGTGTGGCAAAATTTAAAAGAAAGAAAAAAAGCAGGATACATATAGAAGATAAAATAATTTTGTAAGTGTAAATATGGCCACAGAACCTTATACTGAATTATGAAATGAATTACTTTGGGACACAGTTTCAAATTACTTAGATGTTTATTTTCATTCTTTAACATTCACAATGTTTAAAAGAACAAGTATGACATTTTACACAAACCACATAAAGAATACCCTTCCAGTCATGGGTGGAACCGGTAAGTACATCTGGCACATTTCAGTTGCATTGTTCTACGTTATTATTTTTTTTTATAGTGATCCCATTATGAAACTTTCAGGATATGTAGAAAAATAATGTTTGTTAAACATATATTTTTTTCAGATTTTTTAAAAAACACGTTTTTTAATAATTCAATTTAAAAATTTTAAAAGTGACATAAAAAATTTTTAATAGTGTCATGTGTATATCAAATGAAAGCCCAATTCAAGATCTTTAAAATGAGCCATAATTTATGACCCTAGCTCTACTAGAACCCGAGTAATTGACAGTTAAAGTTTGCTCAGATGATGAAATTTCAGGGTTTTTTTGAAATTTCAAAAATCAATAACTCAAAAACGGATGCATTAAAAATTCTGAAAAAAAATCATGTTTCTTTATATTGATGAATACTACAATTATACCAAGTTTCATAAAAATAAAAAAAAGTCGGGTTGTGAGCCTTGTTGATTTGACATGGAATGACCCCATGAAAGAAAAAACCATAGAGAAGCCTAATTTGATAAAATATGAAAGACAAGCACTTGTGGAATTACGAAATAACCCATCGATAGTAATAACAACATCTGAAAACTAATCAATTAATTATCATGGATAAGATAGAATATGGTGAAAAAATGCAAAAAACTATACAGGATTTAGGCGTTGAAATCATAGACAAGGACCCAACAGAAAAAATAAAACGTACATTGATGACTTTCAAAAAACACAGTTTCCTTCCTGATATGATTAAAAAGAAAGCATATCCTCCCACGGGAGCTACAACCCCGAATATCTTTGGTAAAATAAAGACTCATAAACCTGGAAATCCACTTAGACCAATTGTTGCAAAAAATAAGTCACCTACGATAAATCTTGAGCGAGCACTATATAATTTTTTTTAACTCCTATCTACAAACAATATGAATATAATGTGAACAGTCCCACAGAGGTAATTACATTAATACAGGATAATGAAATCAATTGGAATAAGAAAATAAGACTTACCAGCCTATATGTGATATCCGTCTTCCTGAATACCCCTACTCTGGAGGCAATTGACCTCATTGTTGAAAGGTTGTGTGAAAATAAAATACCAACACAGCAAATTGAAGACATAAGAAGAGCACTTCTTTTTATTGATCAAAACAATTATTTCAGTTATGAAGGCAAAATATATCGACAATTATCGGGATCACCGATGGGATCGCCGATTTCGGGTTTGTTGGCAGAGATGATTTTGCAGAACATCGAAAAATCTATGAGACTGAAAACAGATATACCACAACCATCGATGTTTTGCAGGTACATGGATGACATTCTTATGGTATGACAGCATGACGATAACCAGCTACAGATGTACATAGATGAATATAATAACTATTACGAAACAATTAATGTTATTGTGCATCGTGAAAAGGATGGAGTCTTAACATACATAGACATATTACTATCTCATAAACAAAATAACATCGAATTCCAAGTATATAGAAAACCTGACAACATCATTAATATCATTCCTGAGAACTCTCACCACCTAGCATCTTACAAATTTGCAGCTTTCCGATCATATATCAATAGAGCGTTTACTCATACATCTAACGCCCAACTACTAAAAAATGAATTGAATTGGATAAAGAACATGGCAATAAACTTTGGATATCATGTGAAGAAAATAAATAACCTTATTAATAGATGCAACGCTAGAAATAAACAACAAAAGAGTACACAGACTCAACAGGTAATAAAATTTTGTGGATCATTACCATATATACCGAAGATCACAACTATTGTGAAGAAAACATGTAAAAAATTTGACCTAGATTTTGGTGTATGAACGAGAGACATAACGAAATCTCTTAGTAACTATCACAGAAAGACCCCAATCTTACAAAAAGTGGGTATCTACTCTATACCAATAATAAATAATCAAAATAAAATTGTCAACCAATATATAGGCAGTACAAAAAGAAATATTAAAATCAGATTGACTGAACACATGAAGAACTGGAGCAGAAGAGAGAATAAAACAGCACTTATTGACTTCTGTTTGGATAATCAATGTATACCCTATTGGGAAGGAATTACAATATTAAACCAGCAGAATTATATGAGAACAATACAAGAAGCAGTATTAATAAATAAGACCAAACCATTTAACTGCAATAATAACAGTCCATACGGCCTTTCGTACGCTTGGAGGAACCTGATCGAAACTCAGAAAAAATTGAATAGGGAGAGGAGAGAGAGGAAGAGAAAAAGGAAGGGTGAGAATGACATTGATGAAGATAAAGTTGATGTGACCTGACACTAGATGGCAGTGGCAATGGGTTACATGAGGAACATGCGCACTGTGGACACGAAACTTGCAGATAGCACACTTCGACAGAGGGTGTGAAGTCTCCGTTGAAAACACCAGGGTAGAGCTTAGGTGAAAAGTGCGGCCGGCGATTGAGAATGTGAACGGTATGAGGTGGTGTATATAACGATTTTAACTAGAATCTTTTGAAGCTTTTAGATTTTTTATGAACCTGACCTAACTTGAAGACTTCCTCAGCAATTCCAAGAGAGTCCAGCATTGACGAGATAGCCCTAATGGCCAAGTACAACGTGGAACTTCAAGTGGTATGTAAATCATCATCATCATTGTCAACCATTATCAATCCACTGCTGGATGAAGGTCTCCCTAAGTTTCTTCCACAACGGTCTGTCTTGTGCCAGTCTCCTCCATGTCACTCCTGCATACTTTCGAATTTCATCCACCCATCTCCCATGTGGTCTTCTTCTGGGTCTTTTCCTGTCCCTTGGAATCCAATCTAAAATTTCAGCTGCCCATCGATGGTCTGTCCTTCAGGCAGTATGTCCAGCCCATTGCCATTTCAGGAATTTAACTCTGATCATGATGTCTTCCACTCTCGTCATTTTTCGGATCCACGAGTTCCTCTTCTTATCTCTCCTGGTTACACCAAGCATGCACCTCTCCATGCTACTTTGAGTTGTCTGCAGCCTTTGTATGTCTCTTTTAGTTAAGGTCCACGTCTCTGCACCATACGTAAGCACTGGAAGGATGCATTGATCAAACACTTTTCTTTTAAGACATAATGGCATATTACTCTTTAAAATTATGCTGTTTCTTCCAAAAGCTCTCCAGGCAAGTTTTGTACCCCGATTTATTTCTTCATCAATGCGACCCTCACTTGATATCTGCTGTCCAAGATAAACGTACGTGTCTGTTATCTCCAGCTTTTCTCCATCAATCGATAAATCTTCATTTCTTGTAAAAGCATTGAACATCACTTTTGTCTTCTGAAAGTTCATTTTTAATCCCACGTTTTTACTCTTGTCCGCTAGTTCCTGGACCATACTCTGCAGCTTTGATGGGGTAGTTGCAAAAATGACTATGTCATCAGCAAAATGAAGGTGGGTTAGATAATCTCCATTAATCTTTATCCCTTTGTTTTCCCAGTTCAGTGATTGAAAGACATTTTCCAATGTGGCATTAAAGAGGTTCCGAGATATGGTGTCATCTTGTCTCACTCCCTTTCCAATTTTTATGTGTGTTGTATTTTCAAACAGCCGAATCTTTGCACTTGCATTTTCATAGATGATATTAATAGTATTAATGTATGCATCTTCCATACCGCAGGATTTCAGAGCCATTGTAACTGCTGATGGTTTCACCGAATCAAAGGCTTTTTCATAATCGATAAAAGCCATGCACAATGGAAGTTGATATTCCCTCGCTCTTTCAATTAGTTCTCTCAGTACGTGGATATGATCTATTGTGCTGTAGCCACTCCTGAATCCAGCTTGTTCTCTCGGTTGAGCCATGTCCAGTGTTAACTTCAAGCAGTGTGAAACAACTTTAGTGAAGATTTTATAAACCACTGATAGGAGGCTGATTGGTCTGTAGTTCCTGAGATCCTCAATGTCACCTTTTTTATGTAGCAGGATCATTGTAGCGTTGTTCCAATCCTCAGGAATCTTCCCTTCATTAAGGCATCGAGTGAAAAATTGGGCGAGTACTGTTTTGATTTCTCCACTTGCTTCTTGTATGATGTCTACAGTAATTCCATCTTCTCCTGGAGCTTTTCCCCACTTCATGTTTTTGATGGCATGTGCAACTTCTGCTGGGAGGACAGGAAGAACTCTGGTACTGGTACCTTTCATGATGCCTGGAGTACATGTATCATCCCTTTCATATAATTTGGAGTAGAAATCTTTCACTCTTGTCAAAATGTCGCCTCTATTTCTTGTTACAGAACCATCTTCTTTTCTCAGTGCCATAATCTGTTTTATTCCCTTACTGAGATGTCCCTTTGCTATCTTTAGGCTTTGGTTGTTTTCAATTGCTTTCCTCACTAGTTCACAGTTCAATTTCCTTACGTCTTCAGTGATACTTTTTCGTACTGTCTTGCATAGCTCTACATATTCCACTTTGGAAGTCACATCTTCTTTAGTTGTCCTCATCTCTCTTCTTTTTTGCATCAACATTTTGGTTTTTCCTGATAATTTGTTCACATGCAACTTGTTCTTAGACCCAGCTAATTTTGTAGCTGTTTCCATAAGAGTAAATAGTAACTCTTAACTCAAGAATCTTTAATTATTATCTGGAAACCTTTACCCATTCAATATGATGTCGACACAGCCAGAACGGAGTTAACCCTAACATCTGGACATAACCGAAGTAGGGTACAACTTATGACGAAATGGCTCTCGAAATAACCCTAACAACTGACCATATTGAAGTAAGATACAACTTTGGACAAAGAAACTCTCAATAACTACAGACGTTGGACTGAACACGCACTTCTGTGAGTAACATTTTTAGGACTTTTAACGGATTTATATTTTAATTGAATAAGTTAATGCATCACCACAGACTGTATCCACTTTACAGAACGTGAAAAACAAAACTTACAGACATCAAAGCGTCTTCCTGAAGTTACCAGAGAATATTGTACAATTTGCGATTCACAGACTTTGGTGCCAACACTTGTCCAAATGTATAGCCTTATTTCTCTGAGTGTGCTTGCAACACATTATATTTGTTACTGTTGAATTTAATATTGTGACTAATTTCAATTTTTAACTGGTCAAAACGCTAGCCTGCAAAGCTGTGCTCACAGTGACCAGTCAAATCACCAAAGTTTAGTTTTTTTTACAGTTGCCATACTTAAAGATAATCGCCAATTGTGAAAAATGCAACTGACAGGGCCATCTATGCTATCCCATAGTTTTTTTTTTTTTTTTTTTAAGAATACAAGCAACTGCAAAGATTAGGTGATTAAATTTCTTACTAATTTTAATAAAAATATAAACTAATGGAACAAACTATTTTATGAATTATTTTGGCACTGAATGATATGTTTATGTATGATTTATAAATTAACTTTTCCTTGGTTACATAAGATATAAATGAATTCTTTTCTGTCAGTTTGAATTAAAACTAAACACAATTACTGATTTTCATATGAAAAAAACTTTGATGGAGCCAGGTCTTCAGCCTGTTTGGATAGGCTGTATGTTCTTCCTGTTGCAGTGTTTACCTCAACCAAATGTAATATGTGTGTCAGAGGTACTTAACAATCATTGTTAAGCCAATAAAAAGATGGAGAAGGCGCCCATGTGGGTGCATGAATCGAACAGTCACCTTCATCTTAGTTAATATTTTCAACAAATCCTACATACCAACAGGAATCATACACATGCTACATAGCAGTTAGCATATAACTGTAGCTCATCTTGAAACTTAGTTACACTGATTATGGAAATAATGCTGTAATATTTTTCAGAACTTTTATCTCTTATCACCAATTCTGAAATTGGGTAGTGGTGAAAAGTGATGCATTGTGCGTGTACTAGGAAGAGTTTTTGCTTTCTCAAAACGGGGACTAAGCTGATTACGCACTTTGTTCATCGCTTCTGCACACACAAAGAAAAATGTATATCTTTTATATTATCTTTGCAGATGTTATTTGTTGAGCTAAAGGTCACTGCAAATTGGCTGTTGTTGTTAGCCTTTTCACAACTGCATCAATACCATCACATGGGGACTTTTTTTTTTTTTCATTTTTTTTTAAATATTTACATGCACTGGATAAAAAACTAAAGAAAATTCATGTACCTTATTACAACTTTACATTCAACAGGTTAAATTACTTTTATTTGTTTGCACATTTAATATGAAAGTAGAATATTTCTCCTTGTTGAGTTTATGTATTAAGTACTTAAGAAAAAATCAGAAGATCTGAAATAAATTATTTTATTTGCTGATGATCTGAAACGTGCATGTCTGTTCTTCCAGACTTAAGTTCCCCATAGCTGAAAACTCTATTAGCCATAGATATTACACAAAAATTCCCAACTTGGGGTTCCAACTTCCAGTCACCTTAACAGTCCATCAAATATGGTGATTATGCTTGCAAGTATTGCAGATTTCAATGCCATTTTAAGCAAGGTTAAAAAAAACATTTTCTATCATTTCTATACATTTTCTGTAAGCCAAAAATGTTCTCTTTAAGGTAGTGAAAACTAAAACTTTTGATCTACAATAAGAGGAAAACAATTGCCTTTTTTCAAAACTATTGTGAGGCCCTATTTTGGCCTGCTGCAGAACAGAAATGAATCTATATCCAAGATGGTGGCAGATAAAAATAAAATAAAAATTGTTTTGAGCTACTCACCAATATGGTTAAGCTATATGGGGGGGGGGTATAAAATGGTCCAGCAACCACTTAATAAAAAAATTAGGTAAAATCATGTCGGAATGTCCCATATGTAAAACACATCATTTTGGATTTTTTTTTATCCCTCACCAAAATTGCGAATTGCCCAAAGTATTTTTTCCCCTGATGAAAGATTACATTATAAAACACTCATGAAAATATTTGTAGCAAATTTAAAGATGGGGCTCATTTTGAAAAAAATTGTTTTGTTTAATAAAAATGTGGCCTCATTTTTCCGTGTCTTTTGTTTCTAATTTTAAAAAAAAGTGTCCTTTTAATTGTAAAAATGTTCAGAAACAAGTTGTTCTAAAATGTATGGATCATACAGATCATTTAAGAAAAAAATTATGTGGCTGCAACAATTAGTTGTGAAGTTTTGATTTTTTTTTTTTTTTTTTTTTTTTTTTTTTTGTCCTACAGTGTAGTTGTGAAAACCCATAGCGCGGAAACTTTAAAGGGAAAGCTACCTAATTTTTAAAGTGGCATTGCTCAAGATCTACTGGACCGACTGATCTAAAATTTTAACAGGTTTCATATCTCACCAGTACAATACTTTGTACCAATTTTCACAAAAATCTGAGATCTTGTGAAAGTAAGGGGACATCTTGTGAAAATGCTGGGTGATTTGACCCGGACTTGAAGAGCATTTAAGAGAATTGTTCAACCAGAATGGTATAGATGAAATCACACAGAAACAATGGATAGTGGCTGATAGAACAAATCTAGAATGTATAACAAAATTAAATGACGATTATAATTATTAACACAGGAATCAGACATCTCTGAATTGCTTGTATTTACTGTTCATCACGTGACATTAATCACATCAGAAAACTTAAAATTTTATAAGCATTTTTTATGGAAAAATTAATTATTCCATTGGAACAGTCCTTTGTAGCTACTGATTAGTCGAAGTTTCAGAGTGACCCATGGACAAAGCTGAAATGTGGTAAATTTTTGGTTATGTGCAATTTTGTCAAAAATTACTCAGTTTGCCTGCAAGGTGCAACTCAGGGGTTTCATTGGAACATCAGTCAAGCAACAATACACCCTTTTGTTGCTTATTTTAAAAATGAGAAAGAAGTAAATTAAACACATGTTAGTTTCGTTGCCATTTCAGATTGCCTTAAACACAACACAACTGCAGTTCACATTTTTCAGCAATATATGATGATATTTCTAAATGACAGGTTCAGTAGTACTCTAAAGCATATTTTCTATTTCTCTGATGGGTCTGCTGCTCAATATAAGAACAAGAATTTTTGCAGTTTTGGTGCTGAAAACATGGAAATTTTGCTAATTTATGTTCTCATCAGGAAGACAAATCTAGAATGTATAACATGTTTCAGCAGAGTGGCATTTTTATGCAACTTTACATGGAAAAGACTTCTGTGATGGACTGTCTGGAACCATCAAATGTCTAGCAACACATGCAAGTTTGCAGCAACCTTATATGTCACAAATTATGACCCCTTTTTGGTTATATGAGTAGGCCAAAGGTAATATTCAAACTTACATTTTTTTGAAGATGACAATCCGTTTTTTGGTGTACACCAAATTATGGATTGTCATCTTCAAAATTTGTATTGCATGGTTTAATCCTGTATTCCATTCATGATTTACATTTTCTTTCTTTCTTTCTTTCTTTCTTTCTTTCTTTATTTATTTATTTATTGTACAAACAAGGAATATACGCTGAAGTAAAAGTCCTTTTAAAGAAATGATACAGTAATGAAAATGTAATCCCAGTAACATGAAAGTTTCACTTTTTCAAACCCATTGATGATAACAAAATTCAAATGTGAATATTCTCAAATTCTCCAAAGTAAAAAATTGAGCTGGTGATTAAGAAAAGAGTTGTGTATCATAAGAAGGTATGCCACCTGCACATATGCAGAAAATTGGTGGGTTGGATGTGTAATGAATGTACATTGTACATAAGTCAACTGATAAAGTGAAAATCAGTTTTGTTTATCCAAATGGTCCATCACAAACATACTATTATTGTCAAAAACCAGACATTTTACATGTGCATGAAATTGATATTTACGAGTTAGTAAATGTAAGGTCGACCGACAACTGGATTCAGAACATATACATTATCCGCTGATGATAGTGTTAAGGCAATCCAGAAATACCACATCTTGCATTGTTGACTAAACACTACTTCTGAATGTGTAGTTCTCTTTTATGAGAACTGATTTTTTGCCACTGCATTGCTTTTGAACTGCTGTTTTTTGTTTAGCAAGAACTTAGTATACTTTTCAGTATAAGTCATTTAAGGACTCACTCAATCCCATCTTACTATAAAATTTAAATTAAGAAGTTGAAAGCATCTCTTCTTAGGGGTTCTTAATGTTCCTTTAGATCTTACTCTCTAAATAAATCTGTTTTACTGAACTCTTTAACAGATAGTTTTAACTTAAGTATGTGTGTTTTTTTCTTGCAAATAAGCAGTAATTATATCTAGCAGCAAAATTGTGACTTACTATTAAATTTAATTCTTATTCAACCCATTGTTGTTGCAGCATGAAATTTTGTCAAGATAGCATGCCTAAAATTTAAGATTTTTTGTAACTTTGAATGCCCACAAAATTTCGGTAAATTGTACAATCTGTCTAAATCTTTGGTAGAAGTTTTTTCATACAAGGAATCTATCTAATTTTGGTTTGAATTTTATCAAAATCAGAGAACATTGGGTTGAGTGCTGTGTTGAGCTGGCATGAAATGACCCTTATGTGAGACACCAATCTCTAAAAAATGTGCAATCACAAGAACAACATGTTGCACTTTTTGCTTCAATGGATAAGGTACATTTCATGAAAGTTGCACATGTAAGTGGCATTTTGATTCACTCTCTTAGGTACACATGCTGTTTATTATTATATGGGTCATTCCACGTGAAATTGTGAGATTTTGAATAAATATTCCACCAACACATCTCCAATTCTTACGATTTTTTTAAATGGGTAGCTACTCCCAACTTATAAAAACCCTTAAAGTTTCCATTTTTTTCCCCGATAGATTAGAAGATATTATTTTTTTGAATTTTGGTGCATGGCGGACATGTTTTGCGTAAAAATGCAAATATCTCTGTTATTTAGAGTAAAAAGAAACACATAAGTCATCATTCTTTCTTCATTTTTACCAAGAAATCCATTGGTGCAATGCAGGAGTTTCTATCTGCTTTAGTTTTTGAGTTATGAGCAATGAGAGAGCCTTTCTTCAATGCTTAAAAAGGCAATGTAGTACAGCACTTAGAAAGCTGCAGTTATTATTCTTTGCAAAGAAAGGTTTAATCTATCAAATGAAGAAAACAAAACCTTGGGCTTTTGCCTGAGCGCAGAGAAAAACATGTTTAAACATGGTGCATGGCCGTTACATTGCCATGGTGAAAGTGCAGTCAGCAAAGCATGCTGTGTCATGGCCATGACTGTGCGCAGACATGGTACCGGAAGAAGAATAGCATCCCTCTTGAAAGCAAGAAGTGCTCACACCACGCGGATGCATGTATTGTTCTCGCATTTTAAAGGAAAGTAATTCTTTATTTTAAAAAAGCATGATTAGTTCATGAACAATGTTTATATTTCGATGTCTCACAATGTTGTAATCAACTTCCATGTCTGATTTTGATTATATTTGATCAAATCAGACAAGAAGAAGTTGAGCTTCCATGGAAAATTTTTTCTTTCCAATAATGAATTTGGCGATTATCATAAAATTTAAGATCTAAAGGTTTCACAGTGTTTGCAAGATTTTCCCGCGTTTTGTGTCACCATCTAGATTATTTCTTTAACCAAAGTTATTTGGGGATGGGGGGGGGGGATTACTGCCAATGATTTTGCTCTAGACGAGAGACCAGAAACCAACAATTTAAAGACATTTCTCCTGCCCTTTGAACGCTCTATGATCGTGGAAAAATTTCTTTAGCTAATTTTTAGGATCGTTTTGTATTATTTAATCAGCTTCTTTTTTAATTCTGGTGAGTATGTATGTATCTATACATGGATAAAAAGTTCCATCGTGCTTTGTTTTCAGATTTATCATGCCAGCGATGAAATGAAGGCTCTCTCCTCTTCAGATGTTATTTGTGAGGGTTACTGCAAATGACCTGAACCTCCAGACCTTTTACGCACTTTGTCTGATCAATATCTTGCAAATTTATTGCTCCTCATAAAGATATCGTTAAGCATAAACTTGCCATTCGCTACAGGATGAAAACTGAAGTTGACAAAAAAGTGTTAGGAGGATTTTATATGCGCACGCAAAATCTCCTCCGATTATTTTTTGTCAAAGTAATATGATACTTTTTCTGTAGTGTGGAAACTAAGTTCGACCTGCGAGAAAACTTCAATACTTCCGTGTTACCGATGTAAACCAATCAGTTTTAAACTTTTGGCTTTTGGAAGTTTATGAACTGTAGCCTCTCAAAATAAAATAAAAAATGGCATTCCACATTGCTGTTAGTGTTTGTACTTATGATAGGGAAATGAGGAGTCCTCTGAATGAATTTCTAAGAGAGCAGCAGCATTTTTGTAATTATAGTTTAAAATGATAGGAGAGAGAGAGAGAGAGAGAGATTCCTTGTCATAAATAGCCTTAGAAAAGGAAAAAAAACAACAACCTAAGTAAGCTAAAATTATAAAAAACTATTAACTTGTCATAGAGATTTGTATCCATGGTTCCCACACTACATACACTGAATAAACACTACGCACAGTATTCACTTGAAAACCTTTTTTTTATTATCATTATTAGAGATAACGTTATCAGTATTGGATAAAATGCATATAAACGCAATTTTCCCCCAAAATTTCTGCCAAACACTTCAAAATGTGCCCCTCCTCTCCCATCATGTTTAACTCCCCCCCCCCTATAGCACACCCAGTTCTGAGCGGCTGGCGTCGCCACTGCCCCTGCATTTGTTAATTTATCTGCCATTATGGTATGATGCTTTCTGTTCGCCACAGATGTAGAAATGTTTATTTTTCTTAGAGACTATTTACTTTCTATCCGTGCTATGTCCAACACGCTTGATTCTAGTTTTTTTTTTTTTTTTTTAGGAGAATGGCCCCAGATTTCAAGCTACTGCCTCAGATCCTAATAACGACCTCTGGCAAACAGTGGCTTTAGCTCACCGCAAGTGCAAAAGCTCTGTAGTGCATTTTCTCAGATCTCTTTTGTTCTCTCGCGATTTGAAAGTTGCTGCCTAGTTTTTCAGCATTTCCGTGCATTGTGATTGTGGTGTAATGCATTGAAAACAAAACAAAAAAACTCTTAATTTAAGAGACAGCTAAAGTAACTTGTCAATATGAGGATGGAAACTGCGTCGATACGGATGAGGAGAAACAGAAGCACATAAAAACAGAGCCGACAAATTACAATCGCTAAATAGTAACACTAGTTTCATACTTGTTTTACATACAGTGGTAATAAGTAATTGCGATACATTGCGTATTACATTAACGAAAATGTACTCATATGTTTGAGGTCTGTTAATGTTTCCCATTATTTCTAAATTTATTGGCATGATTAATCAAAAAACAAATAATAATAAAGAAAATAAATCCAATTACTACCACTCCGGCACCAGGATGTGATTAGGAGGCATAAAAATTTTCATTCAGGGTAACCGTCAAACTGTATTTTCCTATTTTACGGCAACACCACTAAAGGTTAAACTGTGTTTTCCTTATTTCAGGTGCTGTGGTGCATTTTGTTTCATATACACTGCTGGCCACCCAAAATGCAACACCAAGAAGAAAGCATCCGATAATCCTGAAATTTGCAGCATGCATCGCCCGCGAGAGGACATGCAAACGATTAGCATTGCAGGGCATATGCAGATCATGTGCGCCCGGCACGCCACCGAGAAACACTATAAGAAGGGTGCACAGAAGGTGGGGTGTAAGTAGTGGAAGTGTGTTGTGCTGCCGGACCTGTGCGTGGGAAGCTTCCTGATGCCTCGTCGCAGAATACGGCAGTCATTCCAGCACGTTCCAAAGTTCGACAGAGGACGAATAGTGGAGTATCGCGACAGCGGTTTATCGTACCAAGGCATCGGTGCCCGTGTGGGACAACATCCAGCCACAGTAAGGCGAGTATGGATTCGGTGGGTGCAGGAGGGACACACGGACCGACGTGAGCGATTGCCGCAGCACACCACCGAACGAGAGGACCAGCATGTTGTGCGACAAACATTGATGGCTCGCACCGCCACATCACGAACGTTAGCGCAGGAATTAGGGTGTGTTGCGCAACAACCTGTGTCAGCACATACCGTTCGACGTCGTCTGCTGGAGCGGGGACTTGTCACCCGGCGCCCGTTGCTCCGATTACCATTGACATAAAACATCACCGGCGAGTGCGGCGTCAGTGGGCCGTTGAACGCCGCACCTGGACTACGGAATGGCATGACCTTGACTTCTCCGACGAATCCCGCTTCTGCCTGCAACACCACGTTGGTCGGATCCGCCTGTGGCGGCACTGCGGCGAGAGACTGTATGATGCCTGCATTATGCATCGCCATACCGGTCCGTCGCCTGGCGTTATGGTTTGGGGCGCTATTGGATATGACGACCGCACCCCTCTGTTACACATCGCTAGTACACTCAACAGCCACCACACCATCGCCGTTTTGGAGCCTGTAGTCCTCCCTTACCTGCAGGACCTGCCAGCGGCCACGTTTCAACAGGACAATGTGTGCCTGCACGTGGCACGCATGGTGCAACAATTCTTCACGGCCCACCAGGTATCACTGCTGCCGTGGCCCGCCTGTTCTCCCGATATGTCGCCCATCGAACACGTCTGGTCGCTGATCAGCCATCGAGTGGCCTGGCAAGCACCACCCGCCGCTATGCCTGATGAACTGTGGCAACGTTTGGAAGCAGCCTGGACCGACATACTCCAAGCCCTCATCCAAAGCCTCTTTCGTTTGATGCCGTGACGTGTAGCGGCCGTTATTGCCAGCCATGGGTGCCACACGAACTATTGATGTCTGCGTGTTCTGCAAGTCGTATGGGCCTGTAAGTTCAATCGTTTCGTCTTTGTATCTGTTGTTATGTGTCCAGTAAATCTGGCTTTGCTATCTCGTGTCCTTCTTGGTGTTGCATTTTAGATGGCCAGCAGTGTATGAGCTCTTAAGAGTTTTGTGATCTCCCACCTGATGCATAATCTTTAAATAAGCAACTGAAATAAATAAAAAATAAATGAATAAAAAAAACAGGCAAGATAACAACTGTGAGATATACTCGTTCATTTAAATATCAGATCTACCAGAAAATAATTGATAACATTTTTTCTAACCCCATGCTTAGCCTTGCTAACATCATCTGTGACCGTCAGGTATCTGATATTAACTTAAAACTCAGTATATATTTCCTCTACCTTGCAAGAATAGGCACCGAGATATACATCCCTGATTACTTTATTTCTCAAGCTGTCATTCCTTGATCATTTTCTCTTATGGCAGGCATGGACAAATAGAAAATTTATTAATTCCTGAAATAGAACTATTTCATGTCTAAAAATTCTGTCGGATATTGCGTGAGCTGTAGACATCGTTAATCAATATTCCAGAAATGGTATTCAACGTCAATTGCATAATTTATAAGCATTTAGTACTGTATATTGGTACTATACAGGGAGAAAAAAATGTTATATTAGTTTTTCTCATCATTGAATGGCTAAGAATACATAATATATTTTTGGCATCCGTTGCATAATTTATATGCATAATTTGTAGGTAACCTTTTTCACTGTATAGCTCATATTGGTAAGCTGTACAGAGAAAATGGTTAATATTAGTTTTCCTCATCGTCAAATGGCTAAGAATATGGTGGATAGCATCTGACAATTTGGTGTGAAATGACCCTTTAGTAATATTTTACAGTTATGTTATTTGAAATTCCTTTAAACATAACATTAATTCACCATCCTTCCTCCTTCAAACAAAACTTCAAATGATTGTGTGATCTGACCAATGTGCGCAATGGTATCTTAATCAGCCACGCTTCCGAATGCCAATCTCGACACCTGCTGCCATTTGGCTGGCTGCTCGACGCTGTTCGCTGCACATGGTTTCACAGTGGCGAAATGCAAGCCATGCACCATATTTAAAAATTCTTTCTCAGTGCACATGCGAAAGCCCAAGGTTTTTTTCTTCATTTGTTAGACTAAACTTTTCTTTAAAAACGAAAACAAGTGTGACTTTCAAATTTTCAAATTACTGTACTACATTGCTTTTTTACGTTTTGAAAAAAGGCTCTCCCATTGCATGTAACTCAAAAACTAAAGAAGATAGAAATTCTTGCATTGCACCAATCAATTCCTTGGGGGAAATTACAAAAGAGTGGTGATTTTAGTACTTCTTTTTATCCAAACAACAGAGATATTTGCGTTTTTACGCGATTAAGGCCTGCCATGTACCAGAATTTGAAAATTAATATCTTTCAGGATTTTCATACATTATTATTTGAAAATTAATAACTTTTGGGATTTTCATACATTGAAATAATCTATTAATGAAAAAAATTTTGTAAGAATCGAACATGGTGTGGTGGATAGCATCTGATGATTTG
Organism: Macrothele yani; assembly: GCA_039090855.1. NCBI lineage: Eukaryota > Metazoa > Arthropoda > Arachnida > Araneae > Macrothelidae > Macrothele > Macrothele yani. The sequence continues at coordinate 65,964,648 of CM077006.1, forward strand.
GCGTGGAATGACCCATATTCCCTTTTATATTCTCCCAAGATTATGTAATATAATGAAAGATTTGCTATAGTGGGTCAATAACATTTTGTGTAATGTCACCTTGGCTGTTTAATATATTTATGGATGCATGCATGCATGCGTGATACCAAAATGGATAATACTGGTTTATGTCTTGGTAATATCCATGTGTGCAGATTGCTCTATGCTGATGACACAGTCCTGTTGGCAGAGAGCAAAAGTGAGTTGCAGAATATGTTGTCCCAGGTGTGTGAAGTTTGCATGAAGTTCAAACTTAGTATAAATAAGGGAACAACCAAAGTTATGGTTTTTGAGCAAGGAATTGTTAGTACTGAGTGCAAGATAAGTCTTAATGGACCATAGATTGACCAGGTGAATAAGTTTGTATATTTAGGAAGTTTCAATTTACTTCCGATATTGGAGGTTATATTTTTTAACGTGCATTAATGCATTTGCATTTTTGAACTTCACTTTTAGTTGGTAAAGTTCGATGAACACTTACCGCACGTGGGGCTTGGCTTTCAATTCATATTTCCGTTATGTGGATGCGGCATGGGGGTTTTTCATTTGGCCACGGGTCCACTTCTTTTTTTTTTTTTTCTGTTGGAATTTATTTTGCCTCATCACCAAATGAGTTTTTTTCCTTTGCTGCATCCTCATTTACTTCAATACTTATTCATAACCCTAGTACTTTCGGTAATACTCCATTACCGTCTTTGAGGGACGTTTTGCTCCGACTAGCACGGACCGTGTCAGCTGGGCATTTCGGTGGTTCTCGCGGGCTGCTTCTGTCATCGGCTATCGCTTCTTCTTGGGCGTTGTGGCGCCATGAGATCACTGACCAACAAGAGATGGTGCCACAACGCCCAAGAAGAAGTGATAGCCGATGACAGAAGCAGCCTGTGAGAACCACCGAAATGCCCAGCTGACACGGTCCGTGCTAGTCGGAGCAAAACGTCCCCTCGAAGACGGTAATGGAGTATTACCGAAAGTACTAGGGTTATGAATAAGTATTGAAGTAAATGAGGATGCAGCAAAGGAAAAAAACTCATTTGGTGATGAGGCAAAATAAATTCCAACGGGAAAAAAAAAAAAGAAGTGGACCCGTGGCCAAATGAAAAACCCCGTGCCGCATCCACATAACGGAAATATGAATTGAAAGCCAAGCCCCACGTGCGGTAAGTGTTCATCGAACTTTACCAACTAAAAGTGAAGTTCAAAAATGCAAATTTAGGAAGTTGTTTGACACAGAGAACTATTGGGTTGTCGGAAAAGTCATGACGTATTTTAGCTATGTTTTGCAAAGGTCATTTATTGATAGAAAGAACAAAGATAAATTAATGATATAATGCCCGTTTTGTTCGATAACCTTTCGCCATCTTTCAGTGAGCTGCAGAATGCCTCGTTCATAGAAGAACCTGTCTTTCGTGGCGAAAAACTGTACAAGGTGCTGATTTACAGCCTTGTCTGAATTGAACGTTATACCACGCAGGGACTGTTGAAAAGAGCAAAACAAGTAGAAGTCTGATGGCGCAAGATCAGGCGAGTATGCTGGGTGTGGCAATACATCCCACCCAAGCTCCCATAATTTTGGCTAGTGATCAAACTTGGGTGTGGTCTCGTGTTGTTGTGATGGAACACCACACCTTTACGATGAACGAGCTCTGGACGTTTCTGGATGATGGATTCGTTCAAACTGTCCAATTGCAGACAGTACACATTCGAATTAATTGTTTGGTTTCCTAGTAGGAGCTCGAAAAACACAACACTTTTAAAATCCCACCACACTGAGACCAGAATCTTCCTCTGATGAATGTCTTCTTTGGATGTCATTTGAGGCAAAGCAACACGTCAGGACCAAGACCGTTTGCTCAGCACATTGTTGTACATGTGCTGAGCAAACGCCTAATCTTGTGCCGTCAGTTGCTTAAAAAAAGGATCGTTTTCCTCATGTTTAATGAGCGTATCACAGATGTTTATACGCACCGTCAATTGAGCTTCTTTTGAGTTCACGAGGAACCCACACATCGAGCTTGCTTACGTATCCTAGCTTCTTCAGGTGGTCGTGAATGCTTGAATGATGGATGTGCATCTCTCGTGTCGTGTAACGGGAATTTGACTTGATCAATGCCTTGCTTTGGTCGTCATCAACCTCAGTTGGCCTCCCAGACAGGAGCATCGTTGAGGTCAAAATCACCAGCACAGAATTTTGCGAACCAGTGCTGGCACTGATGTTCTTGTAGAGCATTATCACTGTACACTTTACGCAACTTTTCACAAGCTTGACGCGCCTTCTTTCCTTTGTAAAAGAGTAAAATATGGCAAAAATGCACATTTTGGTCTTCCATCTTCAACTTGATGTCAAATCTCTGCAAATCAACCAAATCGCTCACTATTCCTTTAGCTAGAACTGGCACCTGTCGAATGCCATAGCGATAACAGAGCTGGGCATGCCTCTAGTACTTCCAAAACCACCCAACCACCATTGGGTGCCAAAATACGTCATGACTTTTCCAACAACCCAATAATTAGGTAGTGAAATTAGTAGGTGAGTGAATTCTTCATTGAAAGTCATAGCTAGCTACCTTAAAAAGATTTCACAGGAATGACGCGTTCTCGAGGAAGTCCCAAATGGCTGCATATGAAAGTGTAATTATTCCTACTTTGATGTATGGCAGCAAAACCTGGGTACTGAAGAGAAGACATAGGAGTCGTTTGTGTGTTGGAGAGATGTCTTATGGGGGTTTGTGGTAAGACGTGCTGATCATGTGAGGAATGATGTGTTGCAGATGTATAATGTGAGGCAAAATGTTTTTTGTAAGGTGGAGATTAATATTCTTAGGTGGTTTGGACATGTTGAAAGAATGAGTGATGAGGTGCTGACTAAGAGAATTTTTCTGCCCAATTGGCAGGAAAGAAAGGTAGAGGAAGGCCAAGGAAATCATGGAAGGACCAGATTCAGGAATGTCTGCTTGAGAAAAAGATTATGATTATGAAGTACAAAAGGTCTTGTATGCGGCATGTGATGGATGTTAATGAAGCTTGACCTGTGTGCCAAGATCATTGTAAATGGGTCAGGCATTTTATATACCGACATTAAGTAAATTCTAGTTCCATCAGTTAAATGTTTACTTGGCAGATGGTCTTTCTTTGAGAAGCTAACCTCTGAATCTCAGAAAACAGCTTAACGATGTGAAATGAAAAAAAGTGAAATAACTTTTAACAGCACATGACACATGAAACTTATTATCATCACCATATTTTTTTTTATTTTCACAATATTCCTAACCTTTATTTTTTACATAAATCATTAAAAATGTTTTTTTATGTTTTATTTCTTATAATGTAGGTAGGCATTACAAAAATCTTCATGGGAATGTTCCTGGGGACAGTATTTTGAATGAAAGATACTTTTTCATAAGCATCATGGCTGAAAGTATGCAGAAAATCTTGTGGTTCTAGTGTAAATAAAAGACATAACACTTTTAACTTGCTAATAGATATTTTGTGAAATATTCATCATATTAAAACATCAGTACTAATAAGTTACATAATTTTTCACAAGCTTTTATCTAGACATGCATTAATTTTAGAATTAACCAAAATGTTTTTAAAAAAGGTAATTAAGACATCTTTTCCAAAAATTACATTCAGGGTGTTACTGAATTTCCTCATTTTCCTCATAAAGTTATTCAAACATTTGATGATATATGCTTGAAGAACACCAAAGCATTAGCTGATTGCAAAATGAGCACTCCTAATAAAAGAGAAATGGGGGAGGGGGAGGGGCTTTGAAATACTGACTGAATTTGAATTGTACCCAGCAATCAAAAATCACAAAAGTTATGTTTCTTATTGTTGAAGAGTGTCTTTTACAATACAGGCTAGAAAGTATGACAAGAAAATGTAAGTTGTGGAAATTTTTAGTAATCTTAGTTTTTTGAAAAAACATGTTAACAGATGTAATTATATTGTGGTATGTTTTAAAATAAAAAGTTACTGCTTTCTCAACATGTATCACTTTTACTTTTGTATTTCATTATGCGTGGAGTTAGTGAAAGGCTTTTAATCTTGTATACTAAAATAATTGAGCAAAATACATAGAAATGTATAATTTCAGACACATCATGTATTTTCTGTAAGTAGCAGTAGTTATGTTTCTATTTCTTATAATGTGTATTATATATTTAGTATCAGCTCAGCTACACTAAGTGAAACCCGAGTTGGATGTCAAGATCACTGTAAATGGAGTAGTTTGATACAGCAACAGTAAGTAAAAATTACCTGGTAGTTTGTATTTCTTTGTGGAGCTAACTTCGGAATCTTTGAGAACAGCTTAGTGATGTGTGGGTGTGGGTATTTATTTATTTATTTAAATTCAGAAACACCCAAATTAGTTGAACAGCTCATCCTCATACACAGTTCACATGTGACACAAAAAGCAATGGTTGTTTACAGTTCCTTGATGTCCTTATGTCACACTCACAAGAAGTCTTCACTACTAGAATTTATCCTACACCATTTGCTATTTGCACAGCCCCATATGTAAAGCCAAATATCCCATGAAAACAAAAACAAACAAAGCACACTTTGTATACACACATATATTGTGCAGTACATATCTGCTCAACAGAAGATTATTTGCAGAAAGAGCTTGATTGTTTTAAAAATATTGTAGCACACAGAAAAAAGATGTAGACAAAGCTGTCCAAAAATTTAGGAAACCAAAGCTGTGTGCTTACACTTATAAGTCTGCCCAGTATGAGAAAATCAGTTTCTGATCTCATTAGCTCAGATATGCTTCAAAATTCCTAAAATTCTCAAGAATTTTCATTTCAATGTCTTAAACAAAGTGAATTGTTATGTATCAAAATACCATGTTGAAGATCTGTTAATTCCTGAAGAATTAATCAGACCTCACATGAATTTGAACCGTGTAATAGGCCAAACTCTTAAGTCCTTATGTTATCATTTTAAAAAACACCAGACTTATGTACAGAGCCATAAACTAAAGAAGTCATCTGTAACTCAACATTGTCAAGAAAATAACCATATTTTTGTTTGTTCAGAAATACTAAACTTTTTGATTAACCTGATTCAATTATCAAGCTGGATATTTTGGAAGATTCCCATGTATATCGCAACTCTTCGTGACTTGTGAACAACATGACATTGACTCAGTTTCTTTCAAGCATGTAGAAACAACTCACCAAAATCTGTAACCATCAGAATGCTGATGATGTCACAGTGATTTAAATAATTATGCTGCATTTTATTCTGATGAAGCCAAGCCAAATGCTTAATGAAAGTATAGTAAACCTTAAAATAATGCAATTGTGAGTAAACATTGTTGATTTGATCTACTTGTTGTTATATTGATTCATGATACTGTGACCCCCAAACATGTGTAGACCTGTGTTCTGTTGGCCATGGGAAGCCTTCAGGTATGACATTTATCTCAACTTAAAAAGCTTATTTTTGTGTGCTGCAAAACACTGTTATTTAGAATTCCTGCTCATAGGGTGTGAATCATAAAAAATAATGTGCCTCTCATCTTATACTCTAAACAAACACTATTCGTAATACAATGGAACCTTTGTTATATGTTTTTCTAGGAAAAGGCCTTAAAAATGTATAAAAGAAATTTCAAAATGTTAAATACTTTCGTAAATTTTGAATGTGCCCAAAAAGAAGTAAAAAAAAAAATTAAAATAAATTACACTAATTTATAATATAAGGTATACAAACATGCATTTTTTTTTTTTTTTTTTTTTTTTTTTGCTACCTGTGACTATTTTGGCTTCTGTATTAATTTTTTTACTATGATTTAATTTTAAGAACTGTGTTCAGAAATTTTGTACGGTTTCATCTTTTCAGTATAGGAAAAAAATGATCTTACCTTAGAAATACATGGTAGTAAATCCGAATATGATTTTGTTTTATATTCAGTACCATGATTACACATCCTTTACTGAACAAGCAGCACCATAACTAGGTAGGTGCAATAGGTGCACAGAGTACAGGCCCCAGGATAAAGGATGCCTTGAAGTGGAACAAAAAAAAAACATATATTGTCTTGTGAAAATACATAGGTTATGGGATAAATAAAATGCCATCAGCTGTAGATGAAATAAAACGCTTTTTCATTGCGTCCAGTTAAAAATTTTTGCTATTAAGTAGTCTTGTATTAAGTCATGCTTAGAAGAGTGTCTTTTTAAAATGATGCTTAAAGCTTCTTTTTAAAGATGACTGATGTGCATCCGGTCATGTGAGGAAGGGAGAGCTGGTCCAAAGATCAAGCTTCTCCCTTCCTCACATGACCAGAGCTCCCATCAAAGTTAGTAAAGAAGTGTTCTTCGGGTGTGCATGGGCTCCTCTTAGCTTTCTCGGCTGTTTTATGTGGTTTTATGGTCCAGCATCCATACCTGTGATGTCACTGAGCAGGGGAGGTACAAGGATTATGTTGATGAACTAACCCTGCATGCACAATCATCAAGCAGTTGGAGCCACAGAGTAAAAGTTGTATATACTAAAGTCATTAATACTCTGGTTGGACCGGCAAACTCTGTTAGTTTTAATAGTGACTGCAGATTGTGAAATTCAAAGTTTTAAGTTTAAAGCCTTGACACTAATACAAAACATTAAATCTGCAACTCCGCTTGGTATTCTACAGGCTCTTTATGACTTTAAATTAATTGAGTCATCCAAATATCAATGTTGCTCTCCGAATATATCTCACTCTTCCCATTTCTACTGCTTCGTGTGAGAGAAGTTTTAGCAAGTTAAAATTTAGAAATATTTCAGATCGACTATCAGACAAGAATGATTATCCAATCTTTCCATAATTTAGATTGAATATAATATTGTTAAAAATATTAATTATGATGATATGATCAATGAATTTGCTGTAATGAAAGACAGAAAATTGCAATTAAAATAATTATTTTCACTTAAAAATACATATGAATGATTTTGTATATTTTTTGTGTACACAAAAGTTTTTTTTGTAAACAATTGTTTTATTTTATTTGTTTATTTCTACCCCTCCCCCCAAAAAAATAATTAAAGTGCACCAAAATAAAATGTTGCACAGGGCACATGAAAAACTAGTTATGGCACTGCTTACAAGCATTGCTCTTTTGAAAGTAGTTTGTCTACTAGTTGATTTAGCATCAGTGCCAAGTAAAATATTCACTAATCTTTGCTTGTTTCAAATTTCTTGTATTCAGAGGGGGCCGCCCCGGTGGTGCAGTGGTCTAAGCGATGGCCTCTGATCATTCGTCCGAAAGGGATTTGGGTTCAAATCCCGGTGAGGCATGGATGTTGTGTTTGTCTTACGGCACTGGCTCTTTCCCTTCCCTGGAACCAGTGACCCTAAATTAGGGACGGGCGACTGCTTATAGCCCATTGAGTTGCTCACGGTGGTCGTTAAACCTTCATTCAAAAAAAAAAAAAAAAAATTCAGAGGGGGGGGGGAGCTGGAAAAAAACCCGGTTTTGATTCTCTCTAATATGTAACATATATGTAAAAGAAACAAAGAATTGATTATTTTTTTTCAATAATCTGGAAATTAAAATTTAATGTATAATCACAAGAAGCATATAAATGAATTGCGTGTAATCAAACTGAAAAAGTGATAGAAACTACAGCAAAATATCGGGACTAGAGCAGAATTACATATAAAAGAGAAAAGCATACAACTGAAAAATGGTTAACCAAAGTTCCACTGTATTTGAGTTTTGAAGTATTTGCATACTTTCTTTATTCTGTTTTTTGAAGAACAGAATAAATTATGCAAATACTTCAAAACTCAAATAATAAAACCATGTAATTACTGCATAACAGGTAAAAAAACCTAAATGCAAAATATGCATAATAGTTCCACTCCTTGGGGCGCTCCGTGATAACAATGGCACACACAACAGCAACTAGGGCCTCTGTGAATCTTGGAGAGGTGCAAGCTAGTTCTGTGTGACATTGGCAAAAAGACTCCAGCTCACTGGGTTTTGTTCCAGAATCCTTAGGTTGAATGACCAACTGGAACCCTCAGCTGTGAGCTAATCTCCCACACTGATGTACTTACCTGATTAAAAAGACAAAAAGAAATATTAAGAATGACTCAATTGTGGGATATGGTGGACCTACCACACTTGAGAAGGACGGCCCACCATGGAATCGACCAGGACTTTCTAAACGGCGTACGAGAAAGAGATCTCGGCTGAGTGAATGTAAGATTGGTGTATGGAATACTAGAGGTATAAATGGCAAGATGAGTGAGGTGATTGAGGAGATGAATAAGTATAGACTGGATGTGCTGTGTGTAAGTGAAACCAAAAAGAAGGAAATTGGGGTAGAAGAAGTGAATGCACAGTGAGTGTGTGGTCTGAAGTATTGGATAATATGAGAGGACAGGCTGGTGTAGGTGTGATTTTAAGTGAAAAGATGAACAACTTGATTCACTATAGTTGCATAAGTGAGAGAATTCTCTGGATTCGTTTGAAAGTGAAACTTCAGAGAATTGTAATTGTTGTAGTGTATGCTCCTTATGACTCAGAACCTTCTGATAAGAAAGAAGATTTCTGGAATGAGCTAAAAGCTGTTTTGAGCCAGTTTGGTGCTAAAGAAAAAGTTATAATAGCAGGGGATTTCAATGCTAGAGTAGGCGTGCAGAATACAATTTCTGACAATGTTTTGGATAAGTTTAATGATCCTTGTGTGAATGATAATGGTGAAAGATTAATTGAACTCTGCATTGAGAATGATTTGTGTGTATCTAATACATTTTTCAACCACAAGTATGTCCACACATATACTTGGGAAAATCGTACTCTTGGTCAAAAGAGTGTGATAGATTTTGTTGTTTACGATCAGCATTTGAAACACTTAGTTGTTGACACCCGTGTGATGAGAGGTGCAGATGTTGGTTCTGATCATTACTTGGTAGTGTCACGAGTGAAACTTAATGTTGGTTGGAGGAAAAGGAATAGGAAGAGACCCAGGATAGAAAGAATAAAGGTTGATAGGCTCCTTGAAGAGCATCAGCGGTATTCTGACTTACTCAGAGAACGACTGAAGGATCTGAAGTGTGGTGAGAGGGATGTAGAAAAGAAGTGGGAATGTTTTAAGAACTGTGTTGTCACTGCTGCTAAGGAGGTCTGTGGCACCACAATAGTGGGTAACAATAGAGGTGATGCTTGGTGGAATAGTGAGATTGAAGAGGCAGTAAAGAGAAAGAAGGAAGCCTATTTGGGGATGTTGCAAGGTAGAGTCTCTGTGGATGAATATCGCTCAAAGAAGTGTGAAGCTGCTAAGCTGGTTCGCCACAGTAAAGCAAAAGATAGGAAGGAGAAAGTGGAAAGGCATGAACTGGCTTTTTGGAAAGATAGGAAGTCCTTCTGGAAGTACATGAGACAGGAAAAATAGATGAAACAAAGTTGTAAGTTGTGTGAAGAATGAGATTGGGGAAATGATATGGGAGCCCAATGAGTTACGTGACAGATGGGGTGAATACTTCTGTGAGTTATTAGATCAGGAAAGCAAAGATGATTCTGAGACAGATGCAGATGATGTCACAATGAGGGATGAAAGAACAGGAGGGATCTCAAGAGAAGAAGTGTGTAAAGCTCTAAAATCTCTTCAGAATGGTAAGGCTCCAGGATTTGATGGCATAACTGCAGAGATGTTGAAATATGGTGGTGACTCTATAATTGACTGGTTAACTGAAATTTGCCAGTTGTGCTGGGAGTTAGGAATGGTCCCTTGCGATTGGAAGGATGCTATCATTATTCCCTTGTATAAGGAAACAGGTGATCAGACTGAATGCGAGAAATATCGTGGTATTAGCCTACTGAGTGTGCCAGGGAAAGTGTTTGGTAAGGTTGTTATTGAAAAAGTACAGGGTCTTACATCTTTGAAAGTGTGGGATGTTAAGAGTGGTTTTATGCCTGGTAAAAGCTGCACTAACCAGATTTTTGAATTACACTCGATGATTGAAAAGTATCTGGCTGTTCGGAAGAAAGTTTTTACTGCCTTCATAGATTTAGAGAAAGCTTATGACCGAGTGAATAGGACACTTTTGTGGAAGGTATTGAATGAATATGGTGTTACTGGGAATCTACTTAATAGTGTAAAAGCCATGTATGCTGGTAATAGAGCTTGTGTACGAGTGAATGGTGTTTTATCAAAATGGTTTTCCATTGGTGCAGGAGTTAGACAAGATTGTGTAATCTCAACATGGCTGTTTAATATATTTATGGATGCATGCATGCGTGAGGCCAAAATAGATAATAGTGGTTTATGTCTTGGTGATATCCGTGTGTGCAGATTGCTGTATGCTGATGACCCTCTCCTGTTGGCAGAGAGCAAAAGTGAGTTGCAGAGTATGTTGACTCGGATGCACGAAGTTTGCATGAAATTCAAACTGAGTATAAATAAGGGAAAAACTAAAGTTATGGTGTTTGAGAGAGGAACAGGTAGCACTGAATGTAATGCAAGTTTAAATGGCACTGTGATTGACCAGGTGAGTGCGTTTGTGTATTTAGGAAGCATGTTTGACAGAGAGAACAAGTTGGATGGTGAAATCAGTAGGCGAGTGAATTCTTCTTTGAAAGTCATAGCTGCTTTGGAAGGTTTTCACGGGAATGATGGGTTCTCTAGAGAGTCCCGCATGGCTGTGTATGAAACTGTAATTGTTCCTACTCTGATGTATGGCAGTGAAACCTGGGTACTGCAGTAGAAACATAGGAGTCGTTTGTGTGCTGGAGAAATGCATTACTTACGTGGGGTTTGTGGCAAGACATGATCTGATTGTGTGAGGAATGAAGAGGTATTGCAGTTGTGTGATGTGAAGCAAAATGTTGTTAGCAAGGTGGAGACCAATATGCTTCGGTGGTTTGGCCATGTTGAAAGAATGAGTGATGAAATGCGTACTAAGAAAATCTTTTCAGCCCGAGTGGCAGGAAGGGAAGGCAGAGGAAGGCCAAGGAAGACATGGGTGGATCAGATTCAGGAGTGTCTGCATGAGAAAAAGATTATGAGTATGAAGTATAAAAGATCTTGTGTACGGTGTGTAATGGATATCAGTGAAGCACGAGTTGTATGTCAAGATCGATGTAAATGGAGAAGTTTGATACAACAACAATAAGTAAAAATATCTGGAAGTTTTATTTCTTTTTGGAGCTAACCTCTGAATCTCAGAGAACAGGTTAGTGATACGTACATACGTACGTTCCACTGTATGTTACTTACAGTATGTGCATACAGGTGTAAATCTCTGCTTTGTTTCTGAGCCTTACCTGGTCAGCTGGGTGGCAGGTTTGTAAGTGTGTTTTGTTGTTGCGTAGCAATGCTGTACAATTTAAAATTTTGTAAAAAGAAATAAAACAATACATTTGGTTGTAGGGTACTCATTATGTTGAGACACTAAAACATTAGGAAACAGACATGAAAGATCACAAAACACTAGGCTTCAAAAAATGTTCAAGAGGTTAAAGTAAAAATATTCAGGAGCCAAATGTGGACTTCTTTTTTCTGCACATTTTTTTTTCACGAACTTCTAATAGGAATACTTAAATGTTGCATTTTTTTATTCTTCAGTAGTGTTTTTTTGTTTGTACGTTTTTTTTATTTGTTTAAAAATCTGGAGTTACAAAAACTGAAATATTATCTCTTTTAGGTTAATGGTTTCTTTGGTGCCTCTGGATTTGCTGGTGCTATTCCTTCAGCATACACGTATATAGCCAAACAGTTTTTCCACAGTATAATGAAAAATGGTGAACAAAACAGGATTCTGCTCCATGAATATGAAAGAGAGGCATGGACTTTTCATGTTAAAGGGCTGTGGTATTTCAAACCCAAAGAATATTTGCCTTCTATGACCTTGATTGGTTCCCCAAATTTTGGTATGTAGCTTATGACTCAGTACAGTTTTTTTCCATAAGGTCCTTTCATAAATTTTGGTGTGTAGTTTATAACTTGGTGAGATGTGTAGTTCTTTCTTCATAAGTTCATGAATTCTAGAAATTTGGCTTTTGTCTGTATAAAAAGTATGTGCAAACTTTTAACAGTACTGCATTTGCTTTGTCAACATATTTTTAGTTTCTTTGATTTTTATATGATTTCCATGACTGCAGCAATTGAGAACAAGGTAAAAAAATGTGGAATTTATTACAAAATTGTAGCATATGGTATTAAATAACAAAATTTAGTGTGCCTTATTGAAATGTTGTACAACAAAACAGTGGTATTTATTTGCAGAACTTATCATTCAATCAGTAGGTGTAAATGGCTTCACATGCTACTATTTAAATTAAGAAAGTGCTTTTGCATAATCTTGTGTGCAGACATGGTAGATTGTGAAAAAAATGCTCTTGCTTAAACAACAGTGTGGAGCAGTTTACAATCCTTGTAGCAGAACTTATTTTTCATCCCTGTTGTGTTTTCTTGTTCCACTACCAGAGTGCATAGTCATTTGTATCACGAATTTAATATGGTCTCTTTTGTCTGTTAAACATTGAGTGTTTCTCTTTGATGAGGAGCTACAACCAACTTACAAAGTAAGTTGTAATGAAGCCCTAACAGCTGCAGAAACATTACTTAAATTTGTGAAAAGTCAAGATAATGTTGATCACATTGAAGGTTTTTCAAATTCGTGGACATATAAGAAAACTAAAACAAAATATAATGCTACAAAGAAAACAAACAAAAAAACATGCACTTTCTACCTAAATAAGTTTTAAAACATTCAGTAGTACTAGAAGAATGTCTCGTGTTTTTATAGAGTTTTTTTATGTATTTAATCCAATAAAACATAATTTGGATTAACCACATTTTTCATTTATGCAGGTTCTAGCAGCCCCCAGTTATCATGGATAATTGATGTTTTACTGTGTGAAACATTATTCCTTCTCATCAGCTTAATTTTTACAGTTACGTCGATAATTGATGCTTTATTGTGAAACATTATTTCTTCTGTTACCATTGATAATTGATGAGAATGTTTTACTGAAACATTATCTCTTCCCAGTTACCATCGATAAATTGATGTTTTACTGTGTGAAACATTATTCCTTCTCATCAGCTTCATTTTTACAGTTACATCGATAATTGATGTTTTATTGTGAAACATTATTTCTTCTGTTACCATCGATTATTGATGAGAATGTTTTACTGAAACATTATCTCTTCCCAGTTACCATCAATAAATTGATGTTTTACTGTGAAACATTCTTTCTTCTCATCAGCTGATACATTTATTTCATTTAGAAACCTTGCTGCTGCTGAGGGAAGCTTGTGTTCATGGTCTTGGGTATTTGTCTTACTGTAGTGAGACTAGCTGCTAATCAAACCAACTTTAAGATGAAAGACAAGAGGCTCTGAGGAGAAAGAACAGCTGAGAGAGTGCATGATGGGGAAGAATGGATTCAGTCTGGAGTCCATAGCAAGTCTTCTTCCACTGTTTCATTCTCACAAACTGAATATCTCATGATTTTGTGAGGATGGAATGGCTGTGTGAGTCAAAATGTAAGCCTTTTGAGCCTAGGAGCATAAGGGTAAAAGTGTACTCTTGGGAGAGAGCAGGACTTTATTTGCAGTACAACAAAATTTTTTTATCAATGGTCAATCGAGAACACATTTTATAGCAGGCAGGCAGCTTAAGATGTCAATGAAAGCCTTAAATTGTCAGAGATGCAGTGCATTATAGAAAACTATAATTTACAATCAAATGGATGCTGCTTTGAAACTAAATGCTCTACAGACTGCACTAAGCAAAATTTTGAAAGCAAGAAATGAGATCTTTGCAGAAGTTGCATCAATTGGTAATTAAAACACAAAAAGGAAATGAAAAGAGAAATTTGCTGATGTTGAAGAAGCTCTTTTACAGTGGTTTAAGAATGTTAGACTTTATGAATGCTGTAAATAGTAGAGGAATGCTGCTGAAAAAGCTAAGCCTTAGACTAGTGCCCCAGTGATGCATTGGTCTAAGTGCTGGTTTCTGAATGTTTGTCTGAGTGGGCCTGGATTCAAGTCCTGGATGAGGCATGGATTGTGTGCTTGTCTTAAGCATTGGCTGTCTCTCTTCCCTTGAAACAGTGGTTCTAAATTAGGGATGGGGGTGACTGCATATAGCCATTAGAGTTGTTCATGGTGATTGCCCCCCCCCGAAAAAAAGCTGATAAATTTTCTAAAAAAATTCAGTGAGGAGGATTCCAATGCAACCAATGGATGGCTGACATAATGGAAGCAGAGAAACAACATTGTTTTTAAAAAGGCATGTGATGAGAAGGAGATGCTGGCCACCAAGCTGAGGAAAAATGGACATCTGAATATTTGGCCAGAATTCTTGAAAATTATGGCCCTCAAAAAATTACAAAGCAAATGAGACAGGTTTTTACTTCAGAGCACTACCTGAGGATATAAGTACAAACACACTTTTTTTACATAAAGAAAATTAGAAAAAGAGTAGCACTTTCAACCCCACTGGGGTTTTGATTACCTGCAAACAGATGGAGTAAGACTGGTTACCAGATTTTCATTTTCTTCATTTCAGAAAACTTGTAGTTGATGCGTTCAAGTTTTCTGCATCTACTTCTTTTATTTCTTGTGCCAATGTCAGCAGCTATGGTGCAGCATCTCTTGCTCTTGCATACCAGAACATTAAAACCATTGCAGCTCACCACCAATTCCCTAGCGGTTTGGTGGATTATTTCATTAAAATGTTTGAAGTCAAGAAGGCCACTACTCTCCATTCTCCAGAGATTAACAGACAATTTCAATTTGCAGCATGTATTCCTTTTCTTGACAAGTCTACCTACCAGTTGCATCAAATTTTTAAACCTACAGCATTTAATTGGTATTAAATCCAATCCTACCATCGTGAAACTTATCCTTTGAGACAGAGATAAAGTTGAAGACCTCAATGTTGCTGATGTATACGAAATTCTCATTTGTACTTCTTCTGGTACTGCAGTTTACATCAGCTGCAGATTTTGCAACATCACTAAACACTTGACTAAGCACAAAAACAATGTCACCCAAAGTAGACCTAATTCCTCTTTGGCTTTACTAACTCTTCCAGATACTTCACCAGCACCCTTCAATACTAAGAAAATCACTCTCTTCATCAACAAAAGGGCTTTACATTTTCATGAGAGCATTGAAATATATACCTCTTCAAACTGCAATACCAACAGTCCATATTTTATTCCCATCATTTAGAAGTCACTCTTATCGCTTGGTAATAACTGAAATGAAGAACTCGGAAATACAAATCATGCAACCAGAGTTGCTCCATGTTTGTTCACAGGTGATCAAGACCCCCAGTGAGGTTGAAAGTGTTACTATTTTTGTTTTATTTTCTTTGCATAATTGCAGCATGTTTGCACTTATAACCTACATTTGTTTGTTAAGTGTAAACTGCATTCTCCATATTTCTTTACATACCTGAGCTCTGTATGATGTTAAAAACTTATCTAGCATCTGTTGGAAAAAAATATATAAACAAGCAGTAACAGTTGTTTCAATGAGTAACATAACAGTAAAATGATTCCACTTGTCTTTGCTAAAAGTAACCAGTCTTTCTTAACAAATTATAATTGTTCAAAATATTACATAAATGATCATACATTTCATTGAATATTTTTTGAAATTGGATAAAAAATTACAGGGAAAATGTTGTGTCATTGTTAGACAATTCTTTAGCTCATCTCAAAGTATAGTTAAGAAACAAAAATATTTGTCTTCCTTGATCCCAGGCATGACTACAATTATCCAACCTCTGGAGAGAAGAATAGTCAAAACCTTTAAAATGCATAACTGAAAAAAAAAGAGAAAAAAACATGCACATGTGAGAAAAAAATGTGTACATGCAGTTGATGCAAGCAAGAAATTGGCATGAGAAATAGCAAAAAATAAATTTCTCAGTTGCATGTGATGCACATGGTTTCCAACACCTAGAAGAATGTGATAAAGATTTGCATCCGTAGAAAGGCCATATCATGTAATACAGTGGCGGCCCGTGACCAAAATTGCTGGGGAGGCAAACTACTTTTCAGCCTGGATTCAAATAAATTTATTCAAATTTTGAAGATGACAGTCCGATTTTTGGCATAAATGGGACAAGGATGGTAAGTCAGATATCCGAAAACTTGAAAATTTTCATATACCTGGGTGGTGTAGTAGTTAACATACCCGGGCACTATCTGGGAGACGCGGGTGTCCTGCTCCAGGACGATGAAAATTTTCAAGTTTTCGGATATTATCTGACTTAACATCTTTGTCACATTTGCGCCACAAATCGGATTGTAATCTTCAAAATTTGTATTATATGGTGTAATCCCATATTTCTTTCTTGATTTATCTGCTATTCCGGGCAATGATGGAATAGGATTCTTAACCTCCAGATTGCGCTAAACATGAATGTCAGTTGCTTCGACTAGCGAATCCTGTGATGGTTATATTCAAATTAATCGGAAACTTGAAACTTGGTCATTCTGGATGGTGTAGTGGTTAGCATACCCGGGTGCTATCTGGGAGACGCGGGTTCGAGTCCCGATCCAGGACGATGAAATTTTAAGGTTTTCGGATATTATCTGACTTACCATCCTTATCACATTTGCGCCAAAAATCGGATTGTCATCTTCAACATTTGTTTTATATGGTGTAATCCCGTATTTCTTTCATGATGAATTTATTCAATTTAATGCCATTTTTTTTACAATATAATTTTTTTTATTTACTTTCTCATGTGCGAAGTATGAAATTAGTAACGTGACCCATGAAAAGATTTATAAATTTTTACCGGAAACGCACGTTTTACATGACTTACCAACACAAAACCTGTTTATGTAAGGCTCCGGCCCTTCACCTAAATATATTATTTTCAGTCTGAATCGCCCTCTTGGACTATTTGGGAACTGTTAAGCCAGTTTGAATATGAAATATATTGCATCGAAATAGATTTTTATTAAAGAGATCAACAGAAGATAAAAAGCAAAACTGAACTATACATCTTTTTCATCTCAAATGAAATTCTATTGTATGTACGCCTCTGCCTTCACTGATGCCACAAGAAAAAAGTCTTGAAGACTTCTGCTCACAGCGTTTACTTATACAGGAATACAGCAAGAGAGAAAGCTTACCTTACGCTTATATTGTCTTGTATATGAGATCTATTTTTCGTTCTTTCTGTTTGGCGAAGTGATTTATTATATGGTCATACCATGTCTGTTCTGCTTCCATCCTCTTCACAAGCGCCTTCTCGATGGACAGAACTGATAAACTTGACAACCTTTCTTGCCCAATGGAGTTTCTCTTGTAGTTTTTCATCCTCTTCAGGCACGAGAAACTGCGTTCCACAGAGGACGATGTTGCAGGAATTGTTACTACGAGGGAAAGCAGTCTAAATAGCTCTGGCAGTGCCTGTGCTAGATTATTATTGTATATGGCAGATAGAAGTTCTGTTGTACTTTTGGCATTGTTCCACAGATCTCTGTCTGAATACAGAACCTGCAGCTCACTATGCAGTTTGGTGCTGTCAAAGTATTTTTCATAAGTTTGAAGCAGAGCTTTGAAACAGTGTTCAGGAAAAATTCTAGAATGAGCTTCAAAGCAGTGTACATCGACCAGCTGAAGAAATTTTAATTTCTCAATGTCAGAAAACCGGCATTTTAACTTGAGTTGTAACATTGTCTATTACTTCATAATACAGTCTTCTGTATTGCCCGGTGGCTGGAATATCATTGCTTCCTTTAAATCTTTTATTTGGAGAACCAACCTCACTGCACATGTTATGGTAGAGATGATCAAACTGTCTTTGATCTCGAAAGTACAACAATTTTTCACATAAGACAGTAATTCGTTTGTTACAAAAAGTAACATCGGAACTATTTGATTGCAGTACAGAGAAAGTAACCTCAGTTAAATCAAACATTTTTTTATGTGAGAAGAGAAGAAAAACGAAATTAAAATCTTGGAGCCACCGTTTTAGTCCTGCTGCTTCGTGAATTGTCTCATCATCATAGTTGGAATCATCCTCAATTTTTTCAAATACTTCAATTAGCAGGCACCTGTGGTCAGCTATGTTAGACACTGAACGAGATTTGAACCTGGTCTGAGATACACGAGGTAGTCTGGGTCCACCAACAGATTCTAGTAAATGAACACGCTTTGTCAATTTGGAAAAGAATGCACAAATTGCGTTTAAATTTGCACAAAAAATATGTGATTCCTTCAACACTGACGCTGCTCTGCTAAAAACCAAGTTCAGCCTGTGTGCCTAGCAGTGAACAAATAATGCTTGAGGGGCATCACACTTCACTTTTGCTTGCAATCCATTCAGTTGTGATGCCATCGTTGCTGCGCCATCATATGTCTGTGCAACTAGTTTTTCTTTGTAGCTAAATCTTTCCAGCTCATGATCCAGTAATTTTTTAAGCGAAGTAGCACACTGATCAGAACTTACGTCAAAAAATCCCAAAACTCTTTCTACTGGTACTCCATCTTTCACGAATCGAACTATAATTGATACTTGTGCATGGGAGCTAATGCCTGTCGCTTCATCAATCTGCCAAGAAAACTAGACATTTTCAATATCTGCATTGATTTCATTTCTAACTATATGAGCAACTGATTTGATTAAATCATTCTGTATTGTTTTTGAAGTTCCTGAAAATGTTGTACTATTCTCCATAAACACTTAATGTTTTGTCACTCTTGGAGAGTAAATCAATCATCTTGAGGTAATTTCCTTTATTTTCAGACACTTCGCTCTCATCTTGTCCACGAAATGGGAGCTCTTGCCACGCCAGTAGTGTTGTAATATCAATCAACTTCTTCATTACATCACGATTATTTTTTACTTTTTCATTATGACGTAAGTTACTTGTTATCTTCTCTTCGTTGAGAGAGTAGTCTATCCTTGTTTTGCCTAGCAACTGTAATTTAACAACTGCCAGAATGTGATCTTTACACTTTTTGTGCCTGTCCAAAGCACGTGGTAAATTTTTCAAATCATTGAAGCCTTTCTCTTGCCAGACTTCATTGCCACTCACAGGAAACAGCAAACATGGCCAACAATATAGTTTGTTCGTTGATTCACTACCAGTTAGCCATTGTTCTTTTCTGTACCAGTCAATATTAAAACCTCTGTTTGAAGTTTTGCCCTTTGAAGTCATCTTTTTCATTTCAGGTGTAGGCTTACCATCATTTTTAATTTGATTCTTTTCTTCAAAATCTCTTCTACTGAAAGGCTTTTTCAGTAAGTTATCCACCATATTAGATATGTTTGAAGCAGAGGCCATGGTCTGATAAACAACTCTTCATAAAATATAAATGAAATTAGTTACACAAACATTAGTGTGAAAGAAAAGCAACTAGGAAGAAGACGCTATGTAATGACGCTCGAAGCTGTCCGAATGAGGAGTTAACATAGCGGAGCTGCTGCTTACAGGGAAACAGCTGTTCCCATGAGGCAAGATAGCATCTGCCTCACGGGAAATCCGCGGTGCGCGTGCGCTCTTTGTATTGGCAGTTCCACCGCCTACCTTCGTATCTACTGATTCAGTGGGAGTAAACAGGTTTGGCGCAAAATGTACGATAGGCAGTTTGCTTCCTGCCTCAAAGACGGATATCGCCAGCTGAGGACAATTCGCAACTACGCGCTACCGATTGTTTTCGAAAAGCGTCAATTTAAAAAAACTGAATGAACGCATAGACGACATTTAATTCAAAAGAGTTAACTAGCATAAACATTTGCTCTCCTATACCCAAAAGTACTGAATGAACAAGACGAATAATTCTTACTAAGAGTCTTAAAATTATGAGGAGGCACTGCCTCCCTTGCCTCCTCCCAAAAGCCGCCACTGATGTAATATGATGAAAACAATGAAAAAAAAATGTGCCTGATTTATTACGAATTAAACATTAAGAATAACAAGATCTTTGGCTAAAACATCAGCCTTGTTCACACTAGCAACACGCACTCATGTGGTTGACATTGTTTCTGTAGCTGCTGCCAGTAGAGTTTCCAAATAATCAGAATAATGAAGAGTGCATCTGAATTATAAGAGCTATTACTGAACAGAATTTCAATGCTTTCCCTGCAGCATAATGAAAATTTGTTTGAGAAGGGTGCAATCCTTTCGGTGCTGGTCCAGTTTGGGGAGGCACAGGTATCTTCAATTGTCAGAAGAGAAAGTGCAGAAGTAGGAAGGCTTTTTATGACATCCCTTTTGTGTTCCATAATTTTGCAGTTGATGAAACAAAAAGTGCTACCAATATAACATTTTTCACCTGAGGAAGTAGACACAGGGATCAGGTATACACCAGGACAGTCTAAATGAACTCTGTCTTTGGATATTGATTGGATGGTTATAGGAAGAGGATTGATTGCAATCCTGTAACCCAAATTTTTGAAAATTTTGTCAAGTTTGTTAGTGAAAGAATGATGGTAGGAGATTGAACCAATGACATATAGGGATGGTTTCTGCAGCAGAGATAGGTGGCATACATATTGTTTGGCACCAAATCTTTTGAAAAGTTTGGTGACAATTCTGAGGGGAAACTGATGGCTTGTAGCTATTTCTTGGATGATTGCATATTCTTTTTGTAATGAGTGAGGATCATTGTAGATGACATTAGCATGGTGAATGAGCGATTTTAGAGCTTCATGCTTATAGGAAAGAGCTGTATTGGAGTAAAATGGGCTAATGTTTGTGACAGATGTACAGAGTTGGTTATTGATTCTAGTTATTTGTACATCTATGAAATTAATACAGTTATTGCTTTCATGACTGAAAGTGAAATTTAATGGAGAATTTTCTAGAGATTGTGCAAATCTTTGAAGTCATGAGGCCAAATTATAAAGTTGTCATCCACATAACAAATCCAAAGTTTGGGTTAAAAGTCCAAGGATTTTTACAATGCTATTTTCAATGTTCTGCATGAAAATTTTTGCAAGAAGAAGGGATCTCATGGGTACATTTTTGATTTGGTGGTAAAATTGTTCATTGTAAGTGAAACAATTATTTTGAACTGCTTCTGTAAAGTGAGATTTTACAAAAATGATCATTCTAATGTAAGAGAGGATTTTGGTCAATTGTTTGAGGATTGAGTTGTAATGTTCATTGACATTCAAAAAGTATTGCAATAAATGAATGATGAAATTATTAAAGAAATTCAAAAATCAGTAGATGAAGCAGAAGTTGCAGAGGAGAAAATTACAGATGTCCATAAAAAACCACCAGCTGCAAAAGAAGCTCTCCACATTCTTAGAAAAGTGTGGAAACGAAGAAAATTCTCTCAGTAGTCTTAAGAGAAGTTTTATAAACTTGAATGTGAAGAACAAAATCATGTTAGAGGCTTGAGAACAGTCAAGAATAAATAATTTTTTTGGATAACATGTATATGTTTTCAATATTTATGACTCTTCTACTAAGGCATGTATGCAAATTTGCTAAATTCATGAAAATATTAATGTCATATACAGGGTTATTACAAAAGAAATAGACAGTTTCAACTAAAAAAAAAAAACCAAAACTGTTTAAGATATTGACACTCATGTTGCACCATTTTGTAGGGGCACTCTTTGAAGCATGTTACAGCAACTTACAGATGTTCGATGTGTGCACTCTTAGTCACATGGCATATATCAACATGGTATTCAAATTCTTGCCAAACATGCATTAGCACATCTTCATCAACAGCTGTTGTGATATGTTGTTTCAGATCAGCTAAATTAACAGGAAGGGGAGGAGCAAAGACCTTGTCTTTGGCATAGCCCCATATATATATAAAAAAAAAGTCATGGAATGTGAGGTGGAAGGAAGTCTACTCATCTCGATCGTGTGCAAAAATTCAACTGGATAGCGCACTCTTTCACTCTCATCTTCAGTCACAACTGTGTTTGTAAATGTTGTTGGAATGAGATTTGCATTGTGAATACTCTTCATTCTCTCTTGTCTGAGACATGTAGTTGTGACCCATTGATCGCTCAAGCCTTCCAGTAAGGCTCTTACGTTTTCTTTTTTCTTCTGCGGGAGAAACATTCTGTTAAGGGTAAGTATGCAATAAAGAATTTACTTACTTTAGGACTGATCACAGAACATCGTGCACACACCAAGTCTGACGCTGAACTGAGCGCCTGATGTAGATAAGGGCCACACGCTTCTCCCATAGACTTTACATCGAAACTTTGCTGCCCCACCATGCCCGAACCATTGCTCCAATCTCAGTTTTCTTTTTGGCTGGCACATGTACATCGTAAGACCTTTATTTTGATACCTCAACCATATTTTTACATTTAGCCATTCTTTCAAAATATATGTACATTCTAAATATTTTCACTAACAATGGTCAACGGAATGTTTATTTGCATCTTTACATAATGGGAAATGTCTTACCTATGTGAATAAACTTGATTGAATGAATATTAAATTGTATAACCAACAGCATAACGCAAGCAGGTCTTTGAGAGTTTTCACTGTTCTGATGCGAAGAACTTCGATATGATCGCCTGCTAGTGTTTCCATGACAAAATGAATCAGTGTATGGAGGTGAATGGACCATTGCTTTGCGCAACGGTTTGCTCAGAAAAGAGAAGACTTCGGACTTTCTCAGTTTCTCCATGCTTCCGTCGTTAATAGCATGTGTTTCGCAAGAGTTGTTTCAGTCCACCACATGCGATCGAATGTCAACTGCACGTTTCTCCCGTAGACTTTACATGGGAACTTTGATGCCCCACAATGCCCAAACCGTTACCCCAATATCATTTTCCCCTTCAACTGGCACATCTACATGGTATGACCTTTATTTTGATATCTCAACCATATTTTTACGTTCAGCCATTCTCTCAAAATAGGTCTTGCCGTAAAAAACCTTATAGAATAGATTCCTCCATTTTACTTTTTAAAATTTGTCTTTGTAACAGTATTATTAGTCATAATCAAAGAAAATTCTTTATATTTTATGTGTTAAATATTTTACATATGCTTCATTTTTTTAAAAATATTTTGCATAATAAAATTCTATTAAGATTTTTTTTTCTTCTGCCTCATCACTTAAGTACATAATAGAAATACCAGAGCCAGTAAAATTCAAAATAGCCAGGCTTGAGTCCACCTCTTGATAAAGAATTGCTTTTTCTAGAATTAAGTTTTTGCATTAATGACTTCCATGGTAACAGAAGTTCAGTACCATTATTTTTATTACATTTATATTTTGTAGGCATTATTATTATTGCTTGTACATACTATGAAGTTTCGCTCTGGTATTTACAAATTATTCTAATATTTTCAAAATCTGGTGCAGTATGATTTGAACAGCAATATTCAACAAGGCGTATTGTACCTTCTTCTTGTTCTGATTATTAATATGTTGGTTAAGTCTATTTTTTAATATATTATATTTATACTTCCATCATATAATTTATTGTGCTGTTGAAAGGTGTTTTATAAACACCTGCACTGTCTTGGAGTTTGGCTTTTTCTGCAGTATGTAACACTAGCAATGAAATTAAACTACTGAAATATTAATACATTGAAATGCTAGATTGGTGTCTTTTTTCTTAATCACTCTGTATGCTGTTCTGAAAGTCTTGATTTCTGTTACTTGAAATTTCAACCCTTTTGCCAACCACTTCTGTCATATTCCACCTAATCTGATATGCATCTTTGGCATTTGAATAGCTGCAAAACTGTGTATGGAAATAAATTTTCCTTTAGATGGTTATCTATGGAAGTCCATAATACAGTCAACATATACAGGTAATAGGCATTTTTTTCTCCATAGATAATGTACATATAAGGTACTAGAAAATATGGTGTGCTTTGAAAGAATTAAGCCACAAAACTGTATATATACTTTACACACAAAATACCTTTTCCATAAGATGTTCAATGTTTTTGTTATATCCTTCTTTGCAACGTCAAATATAGCACTTCTTTAGCTTCTGAGATAAAAGAGAATGGTTTCTTTATCTCTCTTTATTGAGGAACAATAAGTTGTATTGTACCACAGGTGTATATCTGACATTATGAATGATGTGTATACAAGGTAGATTTTTATGTTCCTACAGTTTTTAGTTTACAGGTGTAGATTTAACCAACTCCTTTGTGGCCTGCCCTTTACTTATTTTGCATATTTGTTAGTGAACTTCCTTTATGTAGTTATGTACTCATACGCAGTCTGTCAGTTTAAGTTTAGATTAAAACAAGTGTGTGAAACCATTTCCTATACGTTCATTAATAGTGGTTTTCCATTTAGGTTACCGTTCTGTTTACAAAGATTTAGAAGCCCAGGTAGCCATAGTTACATGCAATGAGGAACTACAAAAACAACTGCATGTAGTAAGTGTTATTTTCTTGTAGCTTTTCTTTGTGTGTAGAAAACAAGTTGCATTTTAAAAACATTATTAAATCATACAGTGAAGTTTTTAAAATTGATTTCAAGTTTCATCTGATATATTCAGTGAATATGATTACACACTACTGAGAAAAGATGTGATTTCTTTTAGAAAGGCTACTAGAAGTTTAATATCTCAAGGTATCTGTATTAACACACACCTACATTACACACTTTCAATACGTTTTTGTTCGAGTCGACCACTCCCTCGGCAAAATTCAAAATCTGTACCTCAATCGACATGTAAATACCACAGGGAAATGTTAACATACATTAAATGAACTTTAAGTAAAAAAACAGCAAATTAAGATCATGCTAAAAAGGCTTGAGTTAAAACGGAATTTCCGCAAAGGGAATAGTTGAACTCAAACCTGTGAAATCACACTCTGTGAGTTCTTTCTGAAGTCCGTAACTTCCGTTCTCAGGCAGCAACATGTCAAAGTGACAGCACATCCAGAAGTTAGCTTATTACGAGTGCTACTTCCCTCGAAGAGAGTGTTTGGGCGTGGGCAAACATCCACATGTCTGCTGCCCCGATGATAGAAGTTTCCTCAGAGTAGTGGTGCCATCTATTGATCTTTGGTCAAACTCGTAACACCATTTTTGAATTAAAAGCAGATTTTTAAGTGTTTGGGAAATATTAATTATGCAGATATGTTGTGATTAATTTTAATCGTAGTTATTTATTTATTAGTTCGTTTTTGGGGGCCAGTTTTTTTTTCCTCTTCTTTTTTTTCCATATCTATTAAAGTTTTCCATAAGTCATCAATGCTGGCAGGATCTTGAATATTACGTACATTGTCTTTATATTGTAATATTCCAAATCCTGAATATTGCAATATAAAGACTATTTATATAAAGACAACCCAAAAATACATTGTCTTTTTCTTTACAATATAAAGACAATAAAAATGTAATTCAGGAATTCCAATAGTTTTGGGTTAAAGTATGTTTTTTTCACAATGTACGTTGATATTAGCAGATTTATCATCATAATTGCCTATTGGACTTTGTGCAGCAAAATGTCCTCTCAGACACCACCTACATTAGGGTGGAGCGAAAAACACTTTTTTTTTTTCATTTGAAACGTCACCATGTGCAATAGTTGCGATTTTGGTACTGAAATGATCTCCCAAAATATGAATGAAATTATTCGATATCTTAGGCTTCCCCAAGAACCTCGAAGTTTGAAAGTTATAGGGGAAAATGCTTTAAAAACACCCGCTTTCTTCATTTTGTAAATATAAGAAAATACTGTGTCACCATGTTATTTAATGTCACCTTTGAGTGTATAAACACGGGTAAAAATTCAGCAGACGTGAGTTAATTTCTTAGGCTTCCCCAAAGACTCAAATTTTGTTATATTTCTCTGAAAATGCATAAGTTATGTAAATATGATAGACACCAGCCTTACCCAGTAGTATAACTTGAGAAGTGAGTTTATTTCACTTGAAAATCAGACTTGTTTTCAAAACTTGGCATCAGCTTCTTGTCCAAAATTTTTGCTTCTGATGAATCCATCTCTTGCAAGATGGACACACACATCTGTTACCCTCTCTACTGCCTGAGAATGGCAGGGTATTTTTGTAAATTCGGGGCAAGAACTTGGATATTTATCCGACTGTAGGAATTCCAGAAACTCATCGTCTTTCCATTTCTGTGTGATGGGAGACCCAGTCACAATACCCTCTTGCCAGTAGATTAAGTCGATGTAATCATTGCTCTGGAAATTCAGGTTATGAATCTGCAACTTCCTAATGGTAGTTGTTTTTTCGGAACATTTCCTGGCCT
This sequence comes from Macrothele yani, assembly GCA_039090855.1. Taxonomy (NCBI): domain Eukaryota; kingdom Metazoa; phylum Arthropoda; class Arachnida; order Araneae; family Macrothelidae; genus Macrothele; species Macrothele yani. The sequence goes on from CM077006.1 coordinate 65,990,853, forward strand.
TCATGATGCGTCGAACAGCAAGCTCACGGACATACCTTCTGTCGTCAAACAACATTGCAGCGAGCGAGTTTTCTGCATGGACAAAATACGTGTCGTCTTGGACGACTCTTTTTACAATATCCTTTAAATTATCTGGAAGATAATGAACCGAGATATAAAAACCTGCAAATTTCTTGGACCATCTTTACAGGTACCATTACATTTTATTGTGAACCACGATGGTGCATATACTTTTATTACAGAGGTGGCTAAAGAGACAAGTTGTGGTGTTAGATCACTAGTTCCAACATACAAACGCAGAATGTGATTTGCGAGGGTCAGCAAACTGGAATTTTCAAGTGTTCCTGGATCACGATTTGCCAGATCTTGTGGGCCATCACCCACAGAGACTGCCTTACAAATTTCCCACAAATAAAGTTGATCCGAGGTAAGATCTTCAATGTTCATGTCAGACTGAAACAAAAATTCAATATTCTGGAAGTTAACGAGAGGAATTTTTGCACACGTCTTCAGGCGCTTTCCAATAAATCCACTAAATCCTCTTGAACCTGATGTTTTCTCATCAAATGCTTCAGTGAGGTGGCGTAAAGGCAGTTAATTAAAAATGAAGTTGACATATAATCCAGTGCATCGGGAGAATTTAGCTTATCTTCAAGATGCCTATTATACCTGCATTTGTGCCAGTATTAGTCACTTCCCCGTCACTTCCAATAAAGACTAACTCCGACAAGTAAAAGGCTTTTTTGTTCCAATAAGCTGAAGATATGGTCGGAAATGTCCTTTGTACTCTTGCTCTTAGGTGCAAAATGTCCCAAATAGACCAAACCCAGTTCTTTAACAAGTGTAATATGCACCTTCCATTCTTTTTGTTTGTGTCACTTGCCATCATCAGCTTGTGTATTCGTAAGAGTTTCATCCCTTGTTCCGTCCAAAAATAGAGCTACAATCTTGCGACCAGTCAAGTTTACCTCATCTTGAATTGTTTGACGGGTCTTTTTCCTTTCTCGTCGTATTTTATCCAGGTGAATAAGAGATGCATTACATTCTTTTGACTGAACCTGTTCACTTACATCATGAAGCAACGCCGACGCAAGATTGGCTGCCGTTCGATCGCTGATGCCTTGCCTATCGCACTTTCTAGAAAATAGCAGACAGTGTCATTTGACGCCTCGGTTTTGAAGAGCGATGTGGATTGATATAATCTTTCTCCGAGGCCAACAAATGACCAAATGACTAGGACCCGGCTCGTCTGGTTTTGCTGCAGAATTAGTATTTGTATCCTCTTTTGAAGTATCATCCTCGACTCACATTGCCGATTTCAGTGATGCAGTTCTCTGTCATTTCCTGTACGGACATGCTTTTCCCTATCACTCTTTCGAGTTGATCTTTTCTTCAGTACACTGGTTGGTGGGTTTTGCGTCAAGCTCACCTACTATGATTATTTTGTTTTTTCGCTGGTCTGTTAGAAAGTCTTGCTGTTTCAAGGGTACTTTTTCGAGTTCACAAAGAGAGCTGCGCTGTGAGAGAGGTGGTGGGGTGAGGTGAAGAAAGTAAAAACAAAGGAGAGCGCAAGGTCGCAAGTTATGCATCTGAAAATCAGCACGAGGTTTCTAGAAAGTATGAGAGGGGGAATTCTTAATGTTAAGCCCAAAATGATAATGTTAAGGCTGCTGTCGAACAACATAATAAGTTTACATGCTTCTTATCATGCCATTTTTGGCAAAACATTACATACTTTAAGGGACCTGGGGAAGCCTAAGAAATTAACTCATGTCTGCTGAATTTTTATTTGTGTTTATACTTTCAAAGGTGATATTAAATAACATGGCGACACAGTATTTTCTTATATTTACAAAATGGAGAAAGCGGGTGTTTTTAAAGTGTTTTCCCTGTAACTTTCAAACTTCGAGGTTCTTGGAGAAGCCTAAGATATCGAATAATTTCATTCATATTTTGGGGGATCATTTCAGTAACAAAATCGCAACTATTGCACATGGTGATGTTTCAAATTAAAAAAAAAGTGTTTTTTTGCTCCACCCTAACCTACATGCAGCTTTGGTGCTCATTCACTACTGTTGCAATTTTGAAAGAGTGTAAGACTTAGCCTAGTAATACATACAAACATTCTTTCTAATGAAGTGGAAATTTCTGTAATGTAAGGGGGGAGAAGGAGAGAAAAATGGTGAGAGAGAATACACGATTTCACATTGGGAAACAGCTATTATACAGGGTGTCCGAGAATTATTGGACACATTACAAAATTATGTACAAAAAAACTATGAGCATTGTCTGTTTTTCTATGTCACATATTACTAACACGGTTTCTATATTTTTGTTTTGCAGAATTGTTATTCCCAAAATCCGATAGATGGCGCTAGGTTTGGCCTGATGAGGAATGTATGAGAAATGCGCAATCAGTAGTCATGTCATCCGTACAGCTGAAGGCGATGTGTGTTATGGCTTGTGGAATTAAAGTCTGTCATTAAAGTTAAAAGACGGTACTGTTTAGAGTATAGTTGTAATTCTCCGTCAAGGAATTCAATTAAGCGGTGGAGGAAACAGTTTAAAGAAACTGGCAATGTGGAACATCGTGGAGGAGCCGGTTGACCAAGTTAATGAAAGTTTCAGACGAAGCCCCAGGAAATCCATTCATAAAGCAAGCAGAGAACTGTGCATTCCAAAATCGACAGTTCATGATATCTTGCACAAGAAATTAAAGTTTCATGCTTATAAAATTCAAATAGTGCAAAAGATGCATGTAAATGATCACACTCTGCAATACGATTTCGCTGTGGATATGCTGAATCAAGTGGAAAACGACAAAAACTTTCTCAGTACTGTAATTTTTAGTGATGAATCTACATTTCATGTATCAGGTATTGTAAATCGTCACAACTGTAGGATATGGGGCAGTGAACCGCCTCATGCTGCTGTTGAATTGGAACGTGATTCTCCAAAAGTTAATGTGTGGTGCACCCTATCAAAAAGAGAAGTGATTGGCCCTTTCTTCTTCTGCGAAAAAACCATAAATGGTGACATTTACTTGGATATGCTAGAAAATTTCATTATACCCCAGATCAAAAGATATGACGTCGTTTTCCAACAAGATGGCGCGCCTCCGCATTGGTCAATGTGTGTACGTAAGTGCCTAAATGAGCATTTCCCCAACAGATGGATTGGACGTGGTGGTCCCATTCCGTGGCCTCCTCGCTGTCCGATCTAACTCCATTGGATTATTTCATGTGGGGTTATGTGAAGGATCGTGTCTATCAGATGCCTTGTACTGATTTGCAGGAACTGAAGCAGCTTATCACAGCTGCTATTAATTTCACAACTCCTGAGATGCTTGCCAATACATGGCATGACATCAAGTATTGCTTGGACATACTACAAGCAACCAAGGGATCTCACATCAAAATTTATTAGCTTGTGTAGTTACATTATAAGTTAGTACAGTCAGTTTCTTTCTATCTGTTTAATGTTTAGTTTTATACAATAATTCTCAGACACCCTGTATTTTAAGTGGTATTTTATAAGACAGACATAGCTTTTTCATTTTCAGTGGTGGTCAGAAAAAATACTTCTTTACAAGCAATGTTTTTTTTCATACCTTGTTTGTAGCAAAGTAACATCTCCCCTCTTTTTATTTTTATTTTGCAAAGCAAATGCAGGCATCCTTCCAAGTTATATAGAACACACACAAAAATTAATATTTAAAAATAATGCAGATACAATAGTTATACATTATTAATGCTACAGTTATATTAATCAACATATTAACATTAAATGAAATAAAAGGAAGTACTAGGAGAAGTACAATACAAAAGCAAAGTGGGTAAAACTGATTCATCAGCGTTATCCCCTTTCCTCAATAGTAAGAAAAAAATGTTTGTCCAAGGGTTATATAAAAGAGCGGGATCTGACCTAACTAGTTCAATTAAAGTGCAAAAGAAAATACTTAAAACAACAGTTTTATAGGTCCACACCAAAAAGGGAATTAGATATGGTACTGAGATTAATGAGTTGATTTACATTTCAAAAGTTGATTTACATTTTCTTTTAACAAACAGGCATCATTTAACATTAGATGCTATAATTGATTGATGTATGGTTATCTGTCAATATAAGGAATCTTGTAGCTGAAGAATAATTTTTATAGAAGAAATACTTGACCCAGGAATCCACTGTTCAGGATGAAGGAAGTTCTATCCTGCTGAGAAAATATTGTGAAGCATAATCTGGAGTGCATAACAACAGCCCCAGCAAAGTAGTAATGATCTTAGAAAAATCAAGAGAGTCAGAAGGTTCCAGTGTTAGTTAAAGAGAAAAGTGGCAAATCCATATATAAAAAAACTAAAGGGCATGAAATTCCCAAGTTACCAAAATCGGTCTCATTGTGAATTAATGCTGAAATTAAAAGAAACTATGAATAAGGAAATATTACTAATACTGTAAAATAAAGCAATGTGGCAGCAACTAAATAGAGAGAAACTTTATACTCAGATATGAATCTCAGTTAATTTATTTAAATGTACTTTGATTCACAAGTAGTAGTAGTAGTAGTAGTGACGAATCTAAACTTTGTCAATGTTCCTTGTAATGAATCAGAGTACATTTAAACTAAATTAACCAAGTTTTGTTGTGGCTTTAGTATTTCTAAGACTAAGTCTCATTGATTTAGTTCCAAATGGCATATTTTACAATTTACTGTTTATATCTTCATGCAGGAAAGGTGTCACAGTGTTAAAAGGTAGTTTAATATGTCACAAAATTTGGTTGATTATTTTCATTCACATGATACATGTTGGGGAAAAAATAATGTGACTCATCTTTGTACTACGATGTTCTGTGCTTGAGGAATATCGTGTGGGCAGTAGGGGATAGAAGCACTGTAAACTGTTTATGGTACTTCTGTATCCTGCTTGCTTTAGCTTGTGTTTGGTTATTAGTCTTAGCTCCTGTTTTAACTTTATTTTCTTATGCCAATAACCAAAATTTGCAATACTTTTATCTATATTAGGTTATTTTGGGGTAATTTTTACCCATAGGTATATATACTTTGTATATCAGTATAATTATACCTAAACAATATCTCCTGGTCATTTTGTTGCTGCACACACACGTCAGAAGTGCAATGCAAAAATTTAAAAAATGAGACGGATCCCCATTCAAATTCGTATATGTAAAGATCCTTTGCATGCTTAAATGTGGCTGGATACACCACAAACCCAACTGCATTTACAAACTTTTTTACTATTTTATATTTAAATATAGTGTGACTATTTCAAATTATTTGGTGCAGCTAATTCATTTTAGCAAAGTACTTTATTCATGTATACATTTTTTTCTTCTTTGTCATAGGAACAAGATAGGTTATATCATAGGACTGTTCTTGTTGATCAGGCTGTTTTTGAAAAGCCTGATAGAAGTGTACCTTTATGGGTGAAACTTGTGACATTTTTCATCAAGGCATACTTTTAATGATTACAAAATGTGTTAAATGATTGTAAGTTAAGTTGTACAGGTTTGTTAATAAAATTTTTATGTGAGTACATTTTTATTTTCTGTGCTAGTGAATTACTTCTACTTAAACACATTAAAAAGTTACTGCTACAATTATCGATCATCAACAGTACCATCTGCCAAAAAACAAAACAAAAAAACAAAAACTTTGTTACTGTATGTTCATAAATGAGTGAGCCATTACAAAATAAAGTACTTTTATAGCAGACATTCCCATTAATGTGTTCACCTCCTGTATTTCAATGTATATATTCCAGTTAATACTCAGGCTTGCCACCTCTTGCTATTTTTTTGGAAACTTATATTGAAATTACTAAGTCATGTGCATCCTACTTTATAAACAAAGACATCGCTCTTTCCTTGTTTTTAGCAACACACAGCAACCGAAAAATTGTTATTCGGCCACTGCTGGGGAATCGAATCCCAGATCTCTCGATATCTAGCCAAGTGTGTTAGCCTTACACCACAGTGGCCAACAATCCACGGCGCTATGTGTATTTTTCTGTCAGCTTCTGACATCATAAATCTGTAAGATGGGCTCAGCTACTGAGGCGTCTCCATCTGGTGGGCATTAACGGCACTGGCTATATATTAATTATAGCAGTTAAATCCCAAGTGCGAGATCCAAAGTGAAAATCCTCCAAATACGTGGCATCAGTAAATAAACAAAGCTCTTTCCACGTTTTTAACAACACACAGCAACTGAAAAATTGTTATTCGGCCACTGCTGGGAAATCGAACCCCAGATCTCTCGACATCCAGCAGAGCGCGCCTTACACCATGGTGGCCAACAATCCATGGCGCTATGTGTGTTTTTCTGTCAGCTTCTGACATCATAAATCCGTAAGATGGGCTCAGCTACTGAGATGTCTCCATCTGGTGGGCATTGACGGCACTGGCTATATATTAATTATAGCAGTTAAATCCAAAGAGCGAGATCCAAAGTGAAAAAAAAACAGCAGCCGAAAAACAATTTTTTGTTTGCTGGGTGTTGTTAAAAACGTGGAAAGAGTGATGTCTTTGTTTATTCACTGACTCCACGTGTTTGGAGGATTTCACTTTGGATCTTGCCCTTTGGATTTAACTGCTATAATTAATATATAGCCAGTGCCGTTAATGCCCATCGGATGGAGACGTCTCAGTAGCTGAGCCCATCTTACGGATTTATGATGTCAGAAGCTGACAGAAAAACACACATAGCGCCATGGATTGTTGGTCACCGTGGTGTAAGGCTGGCGTGCTTGGCTGGATATCGAGAGATCTGGGGTTTGATTCCCCAGCAGTGGCCGAATAACAATTTTTGGTTGCTGTGTGTTGCTAAAAACATGGAAAGAGCGATGTCTTTGTTTATTCATGGACGCCACGTTTGGAGGATCTTACTTTATGTTGATTCTACATGATAATGTTTTATAAGATTATGTAAAAGAATAGAGACTGTACCAACACAATAGGGTTGTTTACTTGAGTAACACAAAGACAGTGGCTTCTGATGTGCAACCATTTGAAAAATCCTTGACTAGTTTCTACCAAGTTTAGGTGTCAGGATAAAGCAAGCAACAAATATACACTATTTTATGGAAAGAATGTAGTGAAATTTTCTTCCTTTCACGAACTTAGGACAAATGGCGTACTTCAGTTCATCGCATAATTGGTCTTCCAGTTTCTCATTCCGGTCTGTTATTTTCTTAGGTTTTCTTTCAAGATGATCTATCAAATTTTTCCTGTACTTTGGTATTCTTTCAGCGAGAGAATGCTGAAAAGTTCCCGCCCTAACCCACTTCCTGCAATTGGAGCATTATTTTGTCATTGCAGCTTGAAAGAGTGTTCTTTTGTACTGTAAAGTAGCCAATTTTCAGACTAATAGCTTTTTTTTTTTTTTTCTTCTGATGTTTGACATCCTGAACTGAATCCTGTCAATGCAAAGTGTTGAATTTTCGATTGTAAAATTCCGGGCTGTCATTAAATTCCTGTTTCTGCAGAAGAAAACTGTAAAGGAAATCTATGAGTGTATGACACAAACATTAAGTGACAAGTGCCCTTCATATTCCACTGTGAAGAAATGGTGTGCCAACTTTCGGCGTGGAGACTTTAAGACCGAAGATGCAGCCAGATCTGGGAGGCCTTCAACAGTGACAACACCCAAAAGTGTTGATCGTGTTCATGACTTGATTTTGTCAGATTAGTGAATCTCTTCTAAAACAATTGCTGAGACAATGGAGATATCCAGGGAACGTGTTGGGTTCATAATTCATGAGCACTTGGATATGCAGAAGATGTCAGCAAAGTGGATGTCCAAATGTTTGAACGCTGAGGAGAAATGAAAACAAGTGGACACTTCCAAATCGGTTTTTCAGCATTTTGAGTAATCTGGTGATAATGTTTTATAGTGACTTGTCACTGTTGGTGGAATGTGGTTACATTACTACGATCCAGAGACAAAACAACAGTCCCTGCAGTGGCAGAACACGGGTTCTCCATGGCCAAAGAAATTCAAGACTGAAAGGTCTACAGGAATGATCACGGAAACGTTTTTGGGATTCGGAAGGCGTTTTACTGACTGACTATCTCCCGAATGGCCAAACAATAAATGCTGAATACTATAGCAACTTGCTGTGTGTTGAAGGAAAAAAGGCGAGAAAAACTGTGGAAAGGTGTTCTCTTTTTGCAGGACAATGCGCCAGCTTACAAGGCTGGCAAAACAATGGGTGTTTTGAGGGATCTGGGGTTTAAGTGCATAGACTATCCACACTACTCACCAAACCTTTTTCTATCAGCTTATTTGCTGTTCCCAAACCTTAAAAAAAGTTTTAAAAAGACTCATTTTTCAAATGATTCGGAGAAGTGATAACCACAGAGCAGTACAATCAAACTCTGTTAAGATGAGCTGTTCGGGATCGAACAAATTGCTCGTTATAGCCGTTTCTCATATAATCTGGGAAAGTCCCAAAATATCAAGGAAATCATTCAAAAAATAAATTTTGTTATCATATATAGTACATACAATGTTTAATGTTAAGAAATACATAGTACTTACGTTTAGTTGAAATTACCGTACACTATTTTGGTTAGTGGTGGAATACTTGAAAAATGCGTACGTACAGTATTACATACACACAGAACTATATGTACCATTATACATACTGTAGTACATACATATGCTATTTGTACGATGTGATGCAGATTAAGTTGAAATTCCTGAATAACAGACATGTAAACTACATACATATACTGTATGAAATATAATATGTACTATACAGTATTGTAATTTTTGTACCATACAGTACTTAGATAAAATTAAGCACAGGTACAGTACTATCTGCCCAAAGCACATATCCTTTTTATTTCGTATGGAAAAATTTGGTTAATTTTAGCAGCGTTGTCCTTGACTTTAACCGAAAATCCATCAGATTATGCTTAACAACTGATAATGCACTGAACACACACTCATTGCCAGAATTAGTTTCATAAAATCTAGTCAAAACATCCAAGGCATCTTGTGCTTAATTGTAAGTCACAACTTCTTGTGTTTCTGTAATGTTTTCGCCTTCACTGTCGGTTTCAGTTTCTTCATTCACCACAATGACTTCTTGCACAATTTGTTCCTCCATTAAAATTCCAGTTGTTAGGACCGCAGCATCAATGCCGATAAAATCATCAAGAGAATTGCAATTGTTAAAGGTGCTTAAATCTCTACTTTTTAACCATTCTGATAGGGGAGATCATCGTCATCAATCACTTCAGTGCTTTCTATTAAGGAAGACCAGCCTTCTTATAATAATTTTTAATGGTTGTCGGAGTGACACTATCCCAAGCTTCTCTCATAAGACGAACAGCATCCAATACGAAAATCTTAATTTCTAGCTTCTTCTCCATTTTTTGGATTAATTGTATGGTTAGAAATTGCCGAAAATGGCACTTAAAGCTCCTAATAATCCCTTGGTCCATGGCTGTAGAATTGATGTTGTGTTTGGTGGAAGAAACATAAGTTTGATATTTGTCAAGTTTTCTACTTTGGGATGTGCTGGGCAGTTGTCTATTAACAGCAAAATGTTTCTGTTTTTCTTTCGTAGTTCACGATCCTATTTATGAAGTTCTCCCGTAAAGATATGTGATGTCATCCACGCCTTTCTGTTTGCTTTATAATCAACCGGGAGATGCTGAACATTATTAAAACATCAAGGCTTTAACGATTTGCCAATCACCAATAATTTTCTTTTTTCATTTCTTGCCATGTTTGCACAAATTAGAACGGTTAGCCGATCCTTTGCCAATTTACCTCCAATGCATTTCTCGCCTTTAAAAGTTAAAGTCATGGCAGGGGTTACCTTGTAAAAAATGCCCGTTTCATCAGCATTGAATATGTTCTGCTCACTGAATTCAGAAATGAAGCTGGGCCAAACGCTTTTTAGCTATTGACTTACAGATTCCGTATCAGCAGACATTGATTCCCCTGACATTTTTGCGTAAACAATATTGTGTCTGTCCTTGAAGTGATCAAGCCACTCATTACTGCATATAAAATTCTCATGACCGAACTGTACTGCAAATTTTTCCGCTTGCACTTTTAAAATCGGTCCATTGATAGGAAAACCAGCATCACGTTGAACTTTAAACCAACAAAGTAAAACTTCATCAATATCACTTTTGTCACACTTTTTCATTTTTTTTGCAATTTGTAAGATTGTTTTCAAATGTTGACAAAACTGAATCTTTGTTCTTCCACAATGTAGATACAGTAGATGATGAAAACCCATACTTTTTGCAAACAGCTGAATTTTTCTCGCCGTCTTGCAGTTCCTGAATAGTATCCATTTTCTCCCTGATAGAGAGAGCCTTTCTTTTAACACCAATCATTTTGCTAACAATATCACACTTATAAAAAAAGGGGAGGGAAAGCATAAGTGATGTCGCAAGAGTAGGGCTGTGTGCGACTTTCTGATTAAAAAAAGGTTATGATATGTCCTGTGCGAAGTTGAAATACTGAATGCACTAAGAAAACATGCGTGGGGTTAGACCATAGCAGCCACTGAGAGAAAGCGAATTCCAGGAACCCTCTCGTAAACAGTGGCAAAGGAAAGGGCTGGGAAGCTTTCCCCCAGAAAATTCCGCCCACACCTACCCTTGGGCTGAAATGCAAGATGTCATAAAACACTCCCCGTGTTTCTCTCAGAGCAGGTGACACACAGAAGGTCTTTTTGGGTAGCAGGTGGCTAATTGACACCACCTTTCAATGCTGCGCTATCTTTACTGGGTGTAAAAAAAATCTAAAAAGTCTTGCAAATTTGCTTGCTATAACAGAGTTGATACTCGTAACAAGTGGGATAATTTAACACTAATTGCATATGAAACCAAACTTCTTCTGGCATTTACTCGCTATAGCCGGGACCTCGTTATACCCGAACTCGTCTTAACCAAGTTCGACTGTATTTGACTGATCAGACTTCAGATTTTTTTTGGAAGGGTTAAAGAAAGGCTATGCTAAGTGTGTTGAGCTTCGGGGTGAATATGTGGAGTAGTCTGTAAATTTCATGGCTCTAGCCCATTTCCTTCTTGGTGAAGCCAAGAACTTATCAGCATCCCCTTGTACTGCTGGTACACTTATTGAGTTTATGAGGTCTTGCAAAGCCCACAGTTTTCTTCATAAATCTTATCGCTGCTGTAGTGACTCTCTCTCCCATTTACCACTCTTTGCTGCTATATGGTGGTGTTGGTTTTGATAGAGTATTATGCATTTTTAATCTCCTACTTATGGTAACTAGCATTGGTCTTAGAATGTTATTTAATATTCCATTGACTCTAGAGAATCTAGTAATTGTATTGGGAATGTCTAAATCCTGTAAGTAACTTATCTTAATAATAATTAAATTTACTGACTTGTTCAGTTATTTTGTTATCTATAACTAGTTTACTCCACGCAATTCCTTTTACAGATCAGAAGTTCTGTTTTTTAATGTAATTTAGAAAATATAATTAGTTTTTTAGTTCTTGATATGCAGAAATTGTGCACCCCAAGCCAATTTTAAATTCTTCCTATATTAGCTGTCTCCCAGTCATCGCACACTCATCAAAGTTAATGTCCCAATGTTATAAACATTACAAATGTTTCTATTTTGCAATTGCATATACTTGTGAAAAAATGAACAAAACAAAAGTATGCACTTGTAGTCTGCTGGATAAAAATCTTTCAAAGTGTTATAATAGTCTTGATAGCTTCAGCTTGAAGGGATGGTGTTAAACCTTAATCTTTGAGTTTCTATAGCAGTTCATGCAGAGACCTCAGACCAAACACTACTTGTGTAAAAATCACAGTTTGTTTTAATGGAAATAAAAGTCTGGCCAGTCTGTCATTAAGGTGCTGAAATTTTGGAGCAAAAACAACTTTTTGAAAGGAAAATTATTTTAAGAGGATGGTATGTAATTTTTGTAGAGCTAATGTAAAAAGCCAAACAAGCCAAATCAATTCTCTGATGCCAACTACACTGAGAAAAAAAAGCCAAATTTCGGGAATTTGGCATAAAAGCCAATATGGCAACCCTGGTAATGGATTCTGAGTTTATTATACTGTACTGTTTGTATTCATTGGTTGCTGTTGAGTGGAAAGTTATCACTTGGTTTGCCGGTGGTGCTGTTTCTTGCAGATCTGGTGTAACAGGCTGCTCCAAATTGATGACCATAGAATTAACTAGCCTCAGAACATTGTTCGGTTGAGGGCAATTTAATCACAAAGTCCGAACCCCTTGCATTTATAGACCTGTGAAGCTGCCTTCGGAGTCCACTAATAGTTTGGTAAGGCGAGCCTCTTGGAGCATCTGACATGGTTTGGACTTTGCCAATAATCTTCTCAATTGGAGCTAATGTTTTAATAAGGATCAATTTCGGGCGACACTGGGGACACATTTACCGGCACCAGGGGTTGAATCATGAGGTAACTGATAATGTGATGATCATTAATGTCAAGGCTCTCAGCTGTCATCATATTAGCCAGTTTCAGTTGCAAAGAGGACAATAATAGAACCCTTGCTTTGGACCACATTAAGAAGGGTGTCTTGAAGGGAATTTCTTAAGCAATGAATTTGTGTGCACTTGTAATGGGGTACACAGTAAGGAAGAGAAAAGAATCCCTTATATCATATGGTTTAGCAATTCTCTGCCATCTGGAGAAGTTTCCAAAATATTTAACGTAAAAAAGAAAAAAAAAATTGCCATCTGAATCGACACTTTGTTGCAGTGTGTTATTATAATTGTTGACATTTGTCAATACTGGTAATTTATCTTATATAACATCAGCATAACTGCTGGAGGCCAAAGTTCCAGCTTGTGAATCTAATAGTAAGCTGTCAGTTGTTACACATGCCCCAGCAACATCCACAGAATCATGAGTTTCATCAAATGAATCAATCGTGTTATTTTCGAGTTTCTCTTGCAAAAATGGTAGATTTTTTTGTTGTACATTTAAGTTTGTGTTATTACCAATAGCACTGGTGCCTTAAATATCATTGACTTCTGACCCTGAAGTATGCTGTACTGATTCGTAGTCCATTTATTCTTCAGTGTTTAGGTCCATTTTGACAGCGAATAGGGTGTCCAACCCTCACAATAACAAAGTTTCAAAATAGATATTGATAAAGCAACATAAGTGAACTTATCACACCTAGTAGTAATGATAATTATAATTAATTCCAAAGATTACGAGGGAAACACACACACACACACACATACAAAAGATGAGAACAAAATCCAACAGAGAGTAATCCAATGAGCAGAGCTCAAAATGACCCAACCGTCTTCTTCCACTGCTAGTAAAACACCGCAAGAAAGTCCTACACCTTCTCATATAAGAAAATGTACTCAAATTGCATTTCGTAATGGAGATATTGTCAAAGTGTAGGTGTTCTCCTAGTTGCATGAAACGATAATAGATTTCAACCCGACATAAAGGGGTACATATAAGTTCCTAGTGACATAAGGGGGTATACAAAAGTGTTTAGACTCATTAAATTTTGAGTATAATAACATACAATAAAAGCTAATAAAATGGATTCAACAGATCGATCAGGTGTTTACAAGGAAATCTAGGCCACAGGATGTTTTGATAAATTTAGTTATAATGGGTAATTTTTTTTTTTTTTTTTTTTTTTTTGTTGACAGATTTTGTAATAGTGTTATAATAATCTTGATAGCTTCAGCTTGAAGTGATGGTACGTGTAAACCTGCTATAAAATAATGTTACCAGACGTCCTCAATTTCTGAAATTTCCCAAATAAAATTGAAATAGGAAAAAATGTGCTGGGCAAAAATCGTAGAACTCAACTGAATGTACCAAATGCAACCGAATTTAGCATCATTTACTTATTTTATTGCAAGAAAATGGACTCATAAAGGTATAGAACTATTTCCTGAAGCGGATGAATTTTTCCTTGAATTAAGTTAGAAATCATGCAATACTCATGGGAGACATGCTGAAGCATCGAATTAAAGTCACCTCAATAATCGTGGTGTTATTTCATTTCTGTTTTAACTGGATTTAACTAAAATGTTTATAGGATGCGGAATAAATCTCATCTTTTTCAGCATCCACTTTCTTGCAATTAAATAAGTGGTTTATGCTAAATTTCAGAGATGAAAGTAGGACAGGAGGCTGCCCCCGGCACAGCTTAACAGAGGGTGCAAAAATTACTGCTTACAATTTGATTAAAACTGGAAATGAAACTTTTGCACCAGTTTCTGGTACAATATTTTTATGCCATACTTTGCCATTTCTTCATTTATGAAAGTTACTTATATGTTTAGCCAGTTTCGGCAACTTAAAATTCCCCATTTCTTCCTCAAAATGTGTAGGGGATTTTAGATGTTCATGTTCGAAAATGAAGGTGTAGTTGTACATACATTGCAAAATAAGTGGGGCTATTTGATCGTTACCGTAACAGCGAGTCTCTACTGTCAGCTGCATTCGATCCGTCTGATGTGCTACCATAGGACTGAACTACAAAGGACGTGGAAAAAGCAGGCACATTTTGGTTTCGCCTTCAATGCAGAGATAACGGAATACATTGGAATGTGGCAGTTTGTTTTGACGAGCAGCGTGCATTTATATGGGTATGTGCATCGCCCAGGTGGCGCAGTGTTGTAAGCCTGGCTCTCTCCCTTTCCTGGAACCAGCAGCCGTACATTAAGGTGAGCGACTGCTTATATTCTACTCAGTTTCTCAGTGTGGTCACTAAACCCACAAACAAACAAAAATATATATATTCAGAAAGACAGATGGGCCGGTAGTTTGTCTGTTTATCTTCTATAGTGGTCCAGGCACTGACTTCTAACCACTGAGTGAGGGCAGGCTTGAATCTTGGGAATCATGGCTGGTGTGCCTGCGTTCCGGCAATGGTTCTTCCCAATCCTAGAAACCAATGGAATTAGAGAAGAGGGACTGATTGTAGACCTCAGAATTATTCACGGTGTTCGGTTTGTAAAGCCCTGAAATGAAAAAGGAAAAAGAAGGAAAGATGGAAGGCACAATGTTTTATTATTTGCCCCAAGCACAGAAATACTTAGTTACACCTCTGTTAAATTTGGTTGGTTTTATTGAGTTCTACAGCTTTTGTTCAGTACACTTTTCATTAAACTGTTTTTTCAAGTGAAGTGGAATATTCCTTCTCGCAGAAATAACACGGGTATCCCATGATTTCTGTCTGCTCAGTGTAGTATAATAATTTTCTGCCTTTAGATATTTTTTCTTGTACAGAATTACAATGAAACTTCAGTACAAAATTAAAATGTAGCTTTGTTTGCATGTGCTGCCCCCTGTGAGTAACATTTAAAATTTATCAGAAGTAATATTCTGCATGGTATTATTTTATTGCTATTTTTACTTATTTTACATGAAAATCATTCTTTAGATTCATCATATGTTTTTCCATGAAACTGGACAATTATGGTACAGCTCATAATATTCTTTGCTAATCTTCGGCTTTCCCATAATGTGTCAGATATTGTCCTCATTTTGAAACAAAACTGTCCTCAATTTTGGTGTTGAAATTGAAGACAACATGTCATTTTGTCCTCAATTTTGTTGTCAAAAATCTGGTCAGCTTATATATATATATATATAAAGGTGCTCAACTGGTCAGTTTTCATGTGTTTACAAAGAACCTAGGCAGAGCCCTTTTTGGACAATTTAAGGTTACAGCCGTACATCAGTGGTGTAGCCAGAAATTGCTTTCACCAATGAACCATGGGTTTGGTTCGTTGGTGAAAGCCTCGTATACACATATATATCACTTTAAATTTGTGCTCAGTCTCTCCTCAAGGGAGGGGTTCAACTCCCCCCCACGCTCTGGCTATGCTACTGCCGTACGTGTAAACATGCAATAAAAACCAGTAGAAGTGCTCAATAAGTTATTGTTCAGGTGTTAGGCCTAGGGCACTTTAGCATTCTTAATCTGCTGATCCTTCTGGTACCAACATCATCATAACTGATGCAAAAAATCAAGTTAAGGCAAACAAAGAATTCCTTCCTGTCCTTGGGCACCTTTGAAAACTTCCACACATTCAAGCGTTCTTCGGCAGAAAGCAATTTGTGCATGGCCCCTTAGTGAAAAACAGGGGGCAGTTTTCCAAGTTGTTGAAGCATGTGTGGCCCTTTTCCTTTGGGACAGTTTGCCAACTACCCGGTGGATCAGTCGCAAAAGATTCTGTGCCGCCCCGGTGGCGCAGTGGTCTAAGGCGCTGGCCTCTGATCATTCGTCCGTAAGGGGTCCGGGTTCGAATCCCGGTGAGGCATGGATGTTGTGTTTGTCTTACGGCACTGGCTCTCTCCCTTCCCTGGAACCAGTGACCCTAAATTCGGGACGGGCGACTGCTTATAGCCCATTGAGTTGCTCACGGTGGTCGTTAAACCTCCAATAAAAAAAAAAAAAAAAAAAAAAGATTCTGTGGAGCAACGGAAGGAAATTCATCATGCTCCTGTCAGAGTAACACATATGGTTCTTCAGCAGCCCTGTGACCTTACTTTCCCCGAGAACGTACAGCTTACCGCTAAGTTTGGTGCAGGTGGTGTCATGGTTGCTGAGGCTTCTTTGAAGGTTGTTGTTTTTTTCCCCTTTTTTTGGTTATGGTAAGATTGAACTTTCTCCATTAAAATTATATTCTACACATGTTAAGTCAACAAGTGGGCAAATAGTCTATTATAATCTGCGTTGTTATCGTATGAACACCTGAGGGATCAGGTATATTTTTGGCTGAGTGTATCTGTAGATGTAATTACAGCGGTAAAATATTTGCCGACCTATATCACAGCATATATTTTCTTATTAAACAGCTGCCGTTTTTTGTCATTTTTTTGTGTAGTCATGAAGAAACTTTCTATGGGAAGTCCGTCTGTCTGTGACCTATTATCAGAGCGCGAACTATTCGATTAATTTTGATGAAAATTAGTATTTCATTTCATTTTTATTTTTAGTTGTCACATCAAAATACATGTATTTATATTATCATAACAACTGATGATTTTTGAGACAACTGGGAAAAAGAGATAAAAGGCCATTTGGCCTGACATAGACCTCTTCTCACTAAAGAGAAGATTATAATACACTGGCGGAAAGTGAAAAAGGAACACCAAGAAGGAATTGGCGGACGATCATGAAATTTACATATGTTAATGGAGTCGAGTTTACGTAGGTGTGATGTTAATTTCCGGACCAATCGGTGAGCGCTTACGCCACAGCACGACATAATATGCAAATTATCGTCGGTGGTAGTGAAGGAGTATGGCGAAGTGAATGTAATCAGTCGTGAAGAAGCTGCAATGCCTGGACATGGAAGACGTGTACGATTTCAGCAATTATCGGACTTTGAGCGAGGTCATCTAGTCGGACTCTGCGAGACCGGGTGGTCGTATCGTCGTATTGTGGAGCGAATTGGACGGGAAGTATCGGTGGTGGCGTAGATGGTCCGAGGAA
Source organism: Macrothele yani (assembly GCA_039090855.1). Lineage (NCBI taxonomy): Eukaryota > Metazoa > Arthropoda > Arachnida > Araneae > Macrothelidae > Macrothele > Macrothele yani. The sequence goes on from CM077006.1 coordinate 66,008,330, forward strand.
CATTCCCACACGAGAAGACGTGGAACCTGGAGTCACGATGGACTGATGAGCGGACTGATCGACGCATAAGAAGAGCGGCGTTGTCAAGCAGAACATCCACTGCGACGCAAATCCGAGCTGCCGTTGCACCTGAGGTGACTGTGCGAACAATCCGCAACCGTCTACTGGATGCAGGACTACGTGCACGTGTGCCTCTGGTATGTATACCTCTGACTCCAGCCCACCGTCAGGAACGGCTGCAGTGGTGTTGCCAACATCTGCACTGGAGAACGCAATGGCGATCTATCGTGTTCAGCGATGAAAGCAGATTCTGCTTTGGGAGCCTCCGATGGCCGTATGCGTGTTCGCAGATGCACAGGGGAGCGTCTCCACCCTTCTTGCATCCACCAGCGACACACAGGGCCTACACCTGGTCTCCTGGTGCGGTACACAACTAGTGTTTGTACCGGGTACGTTAAACAGCACCTCATACATCAACAACATCATTCAGCCCGTTGTTGTGACAATTGTAAGGTCGGTCCATCGTGGTGTTTTCCAGCAAGATAACGCATGCCCACACACGGCACGTGCAATGCAACATGCACTTCAGGGTGTGAGACAACTTCCATGGCCTGCACGTTCACCGGATTTGTCCCCCATTGAGCACGTGTGGGATTTTATTGGACGAGTTATCTGGTCTCCACGGCCAGCCACGACCATCCCCGATTTACGCGTCCAGGTTGAGGATGCTTGGAACTCAATACCCCAAACTTACATCCAACATCTGTACGACAGACTCCATGCCAGAATTGCACAGTGTGACGCAGTTCATGGCAGTTCAACTTCGTACTAACCATGTTACATGGAAATGTTATTTTTCAGTTTACCAGCAAATACAGCTGTATTTTTGCCATAATGTTTTGATCACGTTATCCTCTGTATTCCGTTATTATGCTGTATAAATTTCGTTGGTATCAGACTTCTCCTTCTTGGAGTCCTTTTTTCACTTTCCGCCAGTGTACATTAAGCCAAAGACAAAACCAGCATGTGATGAACAGTGAAAAATATATTACAGTGAAATATATAAAAGAAAGTTAGTATTAGTTCCTCCCTCCCCATTTCACACCTCTCCGTAGCCCGACTCTCCACCATTCACCTACCCTCTATAATTCTCTTGGTGCAAAAACAATCAAATTGTCAATAGTTTTCAATTTTATGATATGGGAAAGTAAGGCACAAATTCGAGATCTCCATCCTTATCTAATATTAAAACAACCCCTCAAGGCCTGGATACTCAACTAAAAATACCATAAATTATTAGCATCGCCTCGGTGGTGCAGTGGTCTAAGCAATTAAGCAATGGCTTCTGATCATTCGTCTGAAAGGGGTCTGTGTTCGATCCCGGTGAGGCAAGGATGTTGTTGACACTCTCCCTTCCCTGGAACCAGTGACCCTAAATTAGGGACGGGCGACAGCTTTAGCCCATTGAGTTGTTCACGGTGGTTGTTAAAACCTCCAATCAAAAAAAAAAAATATATATATATATATTAGTATAAGGTCATATAACGTTTTGTTTAGCATTTTCGATCTTATCGTCCCATATTATTATTTTATTTAAATTTTTCCCATGAGATATTTTTTTTTAAATTAGTTAATATTATTTATAGATCGTAATTCAGCTGGTAATGAGTTCCAGAATTTAGGACCAGAATAGTTTATATTTATTTTAACCGATTCCACCTGAGGAAACATTGGAACAAGGTTTGTTCTGCTTCTGGTTTCATGTTGATGTGTATGGATATTTAATAATATTAAATCATGATAAAGATTATTTTTAATTCTTTTTAACATTATTTTACCCAGGGTGTAATGATATACACGAGCAACCACGGCGGCGGACGACCGGTATATTGTCATACAGGCCAGAAGAGACAGACGGCAGACAGCGGGAGAAATCGCAAGGCACATGCAATAGACAACTGGACGTCCATTACCGCGTTTTACCATGGCCAGGAGGCTGCAAAAAAGGTGGTCTATTTGCACGATGACCAGTACGGTGTGTGCCCTTAACGCCTGCTCATCGGAGACGGCGGTTTCTGTGGTGCCAGGAACACAAGAACTGGACACATCAGCAATAGGGTCGAGTTCTTTTTATGGATGAGAGCCGATTTAGTCTGATGAGCGATTCTGGACGTATACACATCTAGTGAGAGCAGTGAACACGCAATCACACCTCCAACATCATCGAAAGGGACCGGTTTGGAGGTGGCGGAGTTCTCGTTTGGGGCAGGTATTATGCTTGGTAGCAGTACCGACCTCCACATCTTCCAAGGAGGTTCAGTCACTGGCGTCCGCTATTGTACCGAGGTTCTCCTGCCTCACGTGCATCTGTTTAGAGGTGCTGTGGGTCCTGAGTTCCTCTTCATAGGCGACAACGCTACACCTCGTTGTACAGTGGCTGTCGCACAGCTGTTAGAGAGTGAAGATATTCAACGCCTGGATTGGCCCGCAAGGTTCCCGGACCTAAATCCAATCGAACAAGTGTGGGACCTTCTTGGGAGATGCTTGGCAGCACGTCACCAGCTGCCAGCAACGATTCCGCAGCTGCGATTGGTGCTACAAGAGGAATGGGCTGCGATGCCTCAACAGCTCCTTGACAACCTCATCCTCAGCATGGACAGACGTTATAAATCCTCCAATGCAGTCAGGGGTGATCATATCCCCTACTAAAGACTGGATTTTTCTTGGCAGCCGCCTGTCACATGGACGTTTCTGTCTTCTGTCCAGTTGTGCTTCGAGCACAACTGGACAGAAGGCAGAAACGTTTTCAATAAAGTGCCTTTGGATTCCTTGTTTGGACGGTTTTGCTCATTTGTTCCATATTTTTACATCTTGGGGATCTCATGGTATGATTTGAGTCGATGTGGAGCACTTCTGCACGACGTTACATTCGAAAAACCGTCTCGTCCTTAATTTTTGCACGCCAGTGTAGTTGTTTGATAGCAAGAATGTTGTAATCATTCAGATTTACTTTAATCCGTTGAAATGTATAAAGTTGAAAGTTATGTAGTTTTAGATCTATTAATCCAATATATTTGTTTTGCAGTACTTAAAGTTTATTAATATTGTAATGTGTCGTTTTGCCCCAAGTTAGGAGGCAATAGTTGATATGCGTTTGAGTTAGTGTAAAGTATAGACATATCATTATTTTAGGGGATAAATTTTCCAGGATATGACTGACAATCCCTAAGTTTCTGGATATCTTATTAGATAAATTTTCAATAGGTTTGTTCCATTTTAAATTATGTTGAATTACTGTGCCTAGGTAAGTGTGTTGTTGAACAACGTCAATAATAATCTCACTTAACACTACCTTTTGTTTTAATAAGTTAGGGGTTAATCTCTTTGAAAAAATCATTAATTTTTTTTTTTATTTGTATTAACTACCAGTTCATTGGCATTAAGCTAGTTAGTCGTTAAGGAACATTGATTACCCATTTTGAGTGTAAGTTCATCGATATCATGACAATGTATTCAAATCGTTGCATCATCTGAATATAGAATGACAACAGCATTGATTGAAACCTTGAAAAAATCTTTAATATATACATTAAAAAGTAGTGGGGCTAACATCAAGCCCTGAGGGACCCCAGAAATAATATTTTTTAGAGCAGATTGGGTATAATCAATTTGAGCAAATTGTTTTCTTTCTGTTAGGCACCTTTTAAATAAATCATAGGTGATTCCCCTAATACCATAGGCATCATCATCATTGCCAACCATTATCAATCCACTGCTGAACGAAGGTCTGTCCAAGCCTCTTCCACAACGGTCTGTCTTGTGCCAGTCTCCTCCATGTTACTCCCGCATACTTTCGAATTTCATCCACCCATCTTCCATGTGGTCTTCTTCTGGGTCTTTTCCTGTCCCTTGGAATCCAATCTAAAATTTCGACTGTCCATCGATGGTCTGTCCTTCTGGCAGTATGTCCAGCCCATTGCCATTTCAGGGATTTTACTCTGATCATGATGTCTTCCACTCTTGTCATTTTTCGGATCCACGAGTTCTTCTTCTTATCTCTCCTGGTTACACCAAGCATGCACCTCTCCATGCTGTTTGAGTTGTCTGCAGCCTTTGTATGTCTCTTTTAGTTAAGTTCCACGTCTCTGCACCATACGTAAGCACTGGAAGGATGCATTGACCAAACACTTTTCTTTTCAGACATAATGGCATAATGCTCTTGAAAATTATGATGTTTCTTCCAAAAGCTCTCCAGGCAAGTTGTGTACGCCGATTAATTTCTTCATTAATGTGACCCTCACTTGATATCTGCTGTCCAAGATAAACGTACGTGTCTGTTATCTCCAGCTTTTCTCCATCAATCGATAAATCTTCATTTCTTGTAAAAGCATTGTACATCACTTTTGTCTTCTGAAAGTTCATTTTTAATCTCACTTCAGTTCATTTTTGATCATACTCTGCAGCTCTGATGGGGTAGTTGCAAAAATGACTACGTCATCAGCAAAACGGAGGTGAGTTAGATAATCTCCATTAATCTTTATCCCTTTGTTTTCCCAATTCAGTGATTAAAAGACATTTTCCAATGTGGCATTAAAGAGCTTCGGAGATATGGTGTCACCTTGTCTCATTCCCTTCCCAATTTTTATGTGTGCTGTATTCTCAAACAGCCGAATCTTTGCACTTGCATTTTCATAGATGTTATTAATAATATTAATGTATGCATCTTCAACACCGCAGGATTTCAAAGCCATTTTAACTGCTGATGGTTTCACTGAATCAAAGGCCTTTTCATAATCGATAAAATCCATGCACAATGGAAGTTCGTATTCCTCGCACTTTCAACTAGTTCTCTCAGTACGTGGATATGATCTATTGTGCTGTAGCCACTCCTGAACCCAGCTTGTTCTTTCGGTTGAGCCATGTCCAGTGTTACCTTCAAGTGGTGTGAAAGAACTTTAGTGAAGATTTTATAAACCACTGATAGGAGGCTGATAGGTCCTGAGATCCTCAATATCCCCTTTTTTATGTAGCAGGATCATTGTAGCATTGTTCCAATCCTTAGGAATCTTCCCTTCATTAAGGCATCGAGTGAAAACTTGGGCGAGTACTGTTTCAATTTCTCCACTTGCTTCTTGTATGATGTCTACAGTAATTCCATCTCCTCCTGGAGCTTTCCCCCGCTTCATGTTCTTGATTGCATGTGCAACTTCTGTTGGGAGGACTGGAAGAACTCTGGTACTGGTACCTTTCATGATGTCTGGAGTACATGTATCATCCCTTTCATATAATTTGGAGTAGAAATCTTTCACTTTTGTCAAAATTTTGCCTCTATTTCATGTTACAGAACCAGCTTCATTTCGCAGTGCCATAATCTGTTTTCTTCCCTTACTGAGATGTCCCTTTGCTATCTTCAGGCTTTGGTTGTTTTCTATTGCTTTCCTCACTAGTTCACAGTTGAATTTCCTTACGTCTTCAGTGATACTTTTTGGTACTGTCTTGCATTGGAAGTCACATCTTCTTTAGTTGTCCTCATCTCTCTTCTTTTTTGCATCAGAATTTTGGTTTTTCCTGATAATTTGTTCACACGCAACTTGTTCTTAGACCCAGCTAATTTTGTTGCTGTTTCCATAAGAGCTTTGGTTACTTTTCTGTTAACTTCAGAGATGTCCACTTCTTCTGATGTTAGACCTTCTAGAGCAGAGAATCTGTTCCTCAGTTCCAATTTGAAGGTATTATGGTGTTTTTTAAGGTTAGTCACGTCAATACACTTTGTTTGTTTTATGAACTTGCCACGCTCGAGTTTAGCATTGAGGTGCATCTTACATCTTACCATTCTATGGTCACTACCTATGTTGAACTTGTTCAGCCCATTGCAATCATCCATGACCAATTTCTTGTTGCACATAATAAAATCAATTTCGTTTGTCCATCCATTGGGATGCCTCCATGTCTATTTCCTTTGCGGCTTTTTCTTGAAAAAGGAGTTCATGATGAAAATCCCTTCTGCTTCTGCGAACTCTATGAGAGTATTTCCACACTGGTTTCTATTACCGTGGCCGAATTTATCTGCTGAAGTTTCATTCTGTTGCCGTTGCCCTATTTTTGCATTGAAATCTCCCATAATTATCTTCAAGTGCTGCTTGCCTTTATTATTTAGATGACGAATTTCCTCATAAAATTCTTCAATTTCTTCTTCAGAATGACTTGTGGTGGGTGCATAAGTTTGAATAATCTGAGCCTGGTATCTTCTCGAGAGTTGGATAACAAGTCGCGCAGCTCTGTCAGAGGAACTTTCAACATCTACAACTTTATCCTTCAGTTTCTTGTTTATTATAAATCCAACACCACTAGTTCTGCCAGTATCTGTCCCACAATAGTAGAAGAGATGTCCACTTTTCAGTTCAATGAGATCTTCTCCTTTTCTCCTTACCTCACTTAGCCCGACGATGTCCCACTTGATCCTTTGTAGTTATTCTTCCAATTCAAGGAGCCTTGAATCAGAAGATAGGGAGCGTCCCTTATACGTATAGCCAAGGTCAGCATCAGATGGCAGCCTAGTGCGGTTTTCCGGTGATTCTTAGCACCCTCTGCCTTCATGTTGCACTGGCCGCTGCCTTGGCCAGGTACATTCCAGCTGCCGGAGACTGAGGGCCAAGATTTAAGTTGTGGAGTCATTTTGGAGGGTTTTGGCCATAACTCACCACGCTGGCCAAGCGGCTTGGTGAGTGTGGAATAGCATTTCCTTTAATCCCGATGGTATAGTTATAGCGCTATTGGCGGTCGTCAGAGCCCCTTTAGTGGGAACAGGATGCACCACGAGAAGGCGGGATTGACATTTGTCAAGGAGAGGCTGTGATGTTGCGCATCACATGACCTTACATCCCTCCATAGGTATACAGTTTATTAAGTAGAATTCCATGATTTAGTGTATCAAATGCCTTTGATAAGTCAATGAAAAGTGTCATTATAATTATTTTTTTGTAGAAAGTTTGTTTGAATTTTTATTTGCAAATGAAATAAGGCTGATTCTGTCAATTTGTTTGGCATAAATCTAAATTGGTTTTTGATTTAAAATATTGTACTTTTCTATCTTTATGAAAATACCTTTTTAAGTATTTTCGTAATCATAGATAACTCTGCAATTGACCGATCATTATTTACTTCGTTGGCTGAGCCACTTTTGTAATTTAAGGGTAACTTTGGTAATTTTAAGTGTCTGGGAAAATTCTTGTATTTAATATTGCATTGTAGATGTACAGTAACGGTACTACAATAGAATTAGCCACAGATTTTATGATCCTTGGTAAGAATTCATCATGACCCAGTCCTGTGTTTATGTTCATTTGCTCGTAATTCATGAAGTAATTCTGTTCGAGTAATTTTCAGCATATATACACTGCTGGCCACCCAAAATGCAACACCAAGAAGGAAGCATCCGATTGGCCTAAAATGAGCAGCATGCGTTGCCCGCGAGAGGACATGCAAACGATTAGCATTGCAGGGCATATGCAAATCATGTGCGCCCGGCACGCTACCGAGAAGCACTATAAGGGTGCACAGAAGGCGGGGTGTAAGTAGTGGAAGTGTGTTGTGCTGCCGGACCTGTGCGTGGGAAGCTTCCTGATGCCTCGTCGCAGAATGCGGCAGTCATTCCAGCACGTTTCGGAGTTCGACAGAGGACGAATAGTGGCTTATCGCGACAGCGGTTTATCGCACCGAGACATCGGCGCCCGTGTAGGACGACATCCGGCCACAGTGAGGCGAGCATGGATTCGGTGGATGCAGGAGGGACGGACCGACGTGAGCGATTGCCGCAGCCGCGGCACACCACCGAACGAGAAGACCGGCATGTTGTGCGACGGGTATTGACGGCTCGCACCACCAAATCACGAACGTTAGCGCAGGAATTAGGGTGTGTTGCGCAACAACCTGTGTCAGCACGTTCCGCTTGACGTCGTCTGCAGGAGCGGGGACTTGTCGCCCGTTGCTCCAATTACCATTGACGTAACATCACCGGCGAGTGCGGCGGCAGTGGGCCGTTGAATGCTACGCAATGGCGCGACATTGTCTTCTCCGACGAATCCCGCTTCTGCCTGCAACACCACGATGGTCGGATCCGCGTGTGGTGGCACCGCGGTGAGACTATGACGCCTGCATTATGCATCGCCATACCGGTCCGTCTCCTAGCGTTATGGTTTGGGACGCAATTGGATATGACACCCGTACCCCTCTGGTACGCATCGCTGGTACACTCAACAGCCATCGCTACATCTCCGACGTTTTGGAGCCTGTAGCCTCCCTTACCTGCAGGACCTGCCAGCGGCCACGTTTCAATAGGACAATGCGCACGCGTTCGTGCAACAATTCTTCACGGCCCATCAGGTGTCACTGCTGCCGTGGCCCGGCTGTTCTCCCGATATGTCGCCCATCGAACACGTCTGGTCTTTGATCGGCAACCAAGTAGCCCGGCAAGCACTACCCGCGACAACGTGCGAAAGCAGCCTGGACAGACATACCCCAAGCCCACATCCAAAGCCTCTTTCGTTCGATGCCGCGACGTGTAGCGGCTGTTATTGCCAGCCATAGGGGTCACACGAACTATTGTTGTCTGCGTGTTCCGCAAGTCGCACGGGCCTGTAAGCTCAATCGTCTCATCTTTGTATCTGCTGTTATGTGTCCAGTATATCTGGTTTTGCTATCTGGTGTCCTTCTTGGTGTTGCATTTTGGGTGGCCATCAGTGTAGATAGGGGCTTTTGCCACAACAAGCCACTAGTACAGAATTTACAGTGTATGGTAAATGCTATAACCCATCGCTGGCAGACAAATTTAGCTTGGGCTAAAGTAGTTCGTTATTTCCGACCCTATATGGAAGCAAAAAGTATCTGAAGTACTTCGTGCGGGCTGCAGTCGGCAAAGAATCAGTTGCTTCCCAAGAAAAAACCATGAGAGGGATTGTTTTCTGTTTTTGCATCTTCCGACCGGCAGAAAGAACGGAGACATAGACGAATTCTGTGTGATTCAATGACGAAGGAAAAATTGCAGATAAGTTTAATCTTCTATCGCAAGAAGTTCCGATGTCCCAATTACATAGCCATAAGCGAAGAGCGTCTGCCAACTGAAGTCGTGTCCCCTTTATATACGCGTATATGTGTATACATAAAGACTGATAATACACTGCTGGCCACCCAAAATGCAACACCAAGAAGGACACGAGATAGCAAAGCCAGATTTACTGAACACATAAGAACAGATACAAAGATGAGACGATTGAGCTTACAGGCCCGTACGACTTGCGGAACACGCAGACATCAAAAGTTCGCGTGGCCCCCATGGCTGGCAATAACGGCCGCTACACGCCGCGGCATCGAGAGGCTTTGGATGTGGGCTTGGGGTATGTCGGTCCAGGCTGCTTCAACACGTTGCCACAGTTCATCAGGCGTAGCCGCGGGTGGTGCTTGCTGCCGGGCCACTCGGTTTCCGATCAGCGACCAGACGTGTTCGATGGGCGACATATCGGGAGAACAGCCGGGCCACGGCAGCAGTGACACCTGATGAACCGTGAACAATTGTTGCACGACGCGTGCCACGAGCGCGCGCATTGTCCTGTTGAAACGTGGCCGCTGGTAAATCCTGCAGGTAAGGGAGGACTACAGGCTCCAAAACGTCGGAGATGTAGCGATGGCTGTTGAGTGTACCGGCGATGCGTACCAGAGGGGTGCGGTTGTCATATCCAATTGCGCCCCAAACCATAACGCCAGGCGACGAACCGGTATGGCAATGCATAATGCAGGCGTCATACAGTCCCTCGCCGCCACACGCGGATCCGACTATCGTGGCGTTGCAGGCAGAAGCGGGATTCGTCGGAGAAGACAATGTCGTGCCATTCCGTAGTTAAGGTGCGGCGTTTAACGGCCCACTGCCGCCGCACTCGCCGGTGATGTTTTATGTCAATGGTAATCGGAGCAACGGGCGCCGTGTGACAAGTCCCCGCTCCTGCAGACGACGTGGAACGGTACGTACTGACACAGGTTGTTGCGCAACACACCCTAATTCCTGCGCTAACATTCGTGATGTGGCGGTGCGAGCCGTCAATGCCCGCAGCACAACATGCCGGTCCTTTCGTTCGGTGGTGTGCCGTGTGTGCGGCAATCGCTCCTGTACCCACCGAATCCATACTCGCCTCACTGTTGCTGCATATCGTACCACGCGGGCGCCGATGTCTCGGTACGATAAAACGCTGTCGCGATAAGCCACTATTCGTCCTCTGTCGAACTCCGAAACCTGCTGGAATGACTGCCGTATTCTGCGACGAGACATCAGGAAGCTTCCCAGGCGCAGGTCCGGCAGCACAACACACTTCCACCCCGCCTTATGTGCACCCTTCTTATAGTACGTCTCGGTGGCGTGCTGGGCGCACATGATTTTGATATGAACTGCAATGCTAATCGTTGCATGTCCTCTCGCGGGCGACGCGTGCTGCGAATTTCAGGGCAATCGGATGCTTTCTTCTTAGTGTTACATTTTGGGTGGCCAGCAGTGTACTAGTATTAGGTCTATATGAGGTCTGAAGACTATGTGAATGTGAAACATTTGATCATTTGAGTTCAGTTTTCTATGGTGTAGTAATATGATTATTTAGTTTGTTTACTATGTCATGTTTGTTAGTGATTTTATGGATTGTATGATTTAGGAAATTTGGTTTTATAGGAATATTAGTTTGACCCAATAATGAGTTTAAGTGTTTCCATGTAAGTTTTGTATTGTTTTGGGAAAAGATATTTGAGTAGTAGTCTGATTTTCCTTATATCAAAATTTAATTTGTTTCTAAAAGTTTTAAATATTTGATAATCTGTTTGTAGTTTGCTTTTTAAAAAAATTGTGATTTTTTTTGTTAATTGGATTTAAACAGTGTCTTGTTAACCATGGTTTTCGTTCTTTTTTATTTTTTTTAGAGCAATCGGGAAAGATTGATTATATAATTTCTTTAAGAATGCTGCAAATATATTATATGCAATGTTTGGGTTAGCCGTTTGTAGAACGCTATTCCAATTCGTATTCTGTAGCAAATCTTGAAATTGTTCGATGTTGTTTAGTTGTGATGTTTTATTTTTTGGTAGAGTATTCGTTGCATGTGAGTGAGTATAAATTATGAAGATTGGTAAGTGGTCACTAATGCCAGTTAATGACACCTGAAAGTACTGAATGAAGCAAAACATTTGTAATTGATAATTCAATAACTGTTGCCGACCGCAGAGTTACTCTTGTTGCCGACATTATTGTTATTAAACCCTGCAGCATTAATAGTTTGTAGTAATTGTTGAGTCTGTGAATTGTCTTGGGAGATGTCTATATTTAAGTATCCCAACAAGAACCCCTTTTTTCCAGTTAAGTTCATTTAATTTAATATTTCTGTTAACTTGTCATTAAATAGCACTGTATTCGAGCCCAGAGGACGGTAACAGACTGATATGATACAATATTGATTTTCAGTTGATAAAATTTCAATGTCGGGGTCAGTAAAAGTTAAATCTTAATAATAGTATCTCGGGGTCAGTAAAAGTTAAATCTTAATAATAGTATCTCGGGGTCAGTAAAAGTTAAATCTTAATAATAGTATCAATCTTGTTAGTAATTTTAACATACATAGCCACTCCCCCTCCCCTAGATTCTGTTCTGTTTTGAAAAAATGTGAAATTAGTAAGGTCAATACTATAAATTTCCAGAGGAAACCAAGTCTCTGTAACACATAAAACATCTGTTTGAAAGTTAGTTAATTGCAATAAAGCCTCAACAAGGGTAGTTTTGTTTAAGAGAGATCTAGCATTGATGTGTATAATTTTTAAAGAGCTATTTGGACTGTTGGAAAAAATATTGTTAATGTGTGTAATTGTGTAAGAATTGTTTTGCATAAGTTAGATCCCAAAGAGAACACTTGCAAAAAGAAGAGAAAATGAAGAAAGAGGAGCAAAACAAAGAAAGGTTAAAAAAAGAAAGAGGGGGTGTATTGATCTTGCCCCCCCCAGAGACCAATTCTGGCCCAAATAGCCACCCCCTGTAGCATTGTATTACAATATTACAGCTTTCCAACCTGACCCCACCCACTACCCAACAGTTGTAAACATACAAATACTCCAGGAACAGATCACATAATGGCTTGACAAGCATTTCATTTGATGTTTGTTTGGGGCTGTAAAGCGAGATTAAAATTGTACAATGCAAGAGTCATTTTCTTTGGAAACTATACCAAATTCATGAAGGTCTTGCAGTTTAAGAATTTTTTCTTTGGGAGAGAGTCACTTTTTTTTATGAAAACATTGCCATTACTCACCCATGCATACTTGACCTGTCCCTGTTGAAGTAGTTTTCTTGCATGCCAAAAAAGTTGCTTGCATGATAACCTGGATGTTGAAAGAGCACTATCTAAGTCTGAGTAGTATATCTTTTTAAGAAGCCAGGTATCTCTAATTGTTCTAGATTTAAATTGTATGATTACAACAGCATTTGGCTTTAGGTATGAGTCATGTTTTAGTGTGTGGATGACATCTATGTCAGCTGAGAGGTGATTTGTGACCCCAAGTTTGGTTGCCAGTATTTCCATGCAGCTTCTAAGTTCGGATTCATTATGAATTGAAGTTAGATCCATTGTAGTTAATTGTGCATTACAGGGATTACTAGGATATAAGTTTTCACTTTGTCAAATTTTTCGGGTTGTGCCCCAACCCTTCTTCAGGACTGACTAAGATAGAAGGTGCTGCCACTCAAGTGGTCTTTTGTTCTACACCTTTCGAGCTTCTTGATTGCTTGCCATATTTCTGACCCGTATTCTGATTTAATCTTGTGAATTAATGAAGACATGACAAATCCTAGTGAAGAATTATTAATAAAAGGGTTTACAGAAAATGCTTTCAATCGCATCAACACATTACCGTAAAGAACGCCTATTTCTTTGCATTTGAAATAGGCGTTCTTTACGCATCTTCCTATGCTTTTTTTTAACTAGATGTCTTTACCTCTCTCTTACTATCCTAAAGGAATATCGGTACTCAAGGAGTGCGGTAGTGTGCCAGTTCATCCGTATCTTGTCGTATCTAAGTGTTTAAAATACTTTAGAACAGTAGCTTCGCCGCCCCGGTGGCGCAGTGGTCTAAGGCGTTGGCCTCTGATCATTCGTCCGTAAGGGGTCCGGGTTCGAATCCCGGTCAGGCATGGATGTTGTGTTTGTCTTACGGCACTGGCTCTCTCCCTTCCCTGGAACCAGTGACCCTAAATTAGGGACGGGCGACTGCTTATAGCCCATTGAGTTGCTCACGGTGGTCGTTAAACCTCCAATCAAAAAAAAAAAAAAAAAAACAGTAGCTTCCCGTCCCCCCCCTGAGCGACGGGAACCACAGCATTCTTTTTTCAGCTTGCTGACACAGGGATAGCAGACCTAGCTTGGATAATCCCTCGTTTCAAACCATTTGGG